>CM075649.1:100917289-103417289 GCA_037953625.1 Crotalaria pallida
GCGTATGCAACTTATATGTTAGAGGATGAAGCTGAGAATTGGTGGAATCACACGATGCATCTTCTGCAATATGAAGGAAGGGATGTAAGTTGGGGAGTATTCATGGAGAAGTTTCTCCAAAAGTATTTCCCTGAGGACTTGAGAAGGAAGAAGGAAGTGGAGTTCTTGCAGCTGAAGCAAGGGAACATGAGTGTGGGTGAGTACGCAACTAAGTTCGAGGAACTGATGAAGTACTCTCCATACTATCAGAACAATCCAGATGAGAGGAATAAATGCATTAAGTTTGAAGGAGGCTTGAGGCCAAAGTTGAAGTCGATTTTCAGCTACCAGCGGATTCAAAGCTTTCCTGCACTTGTGGATATGTGTAGGATGTATGAAGATGATACAAAGGCTGAGGAGGTGCAAGTCTTGGAAAAGAAGGACAATCAGAGCTATGGACCACAAAGACGTAAGGGTTTCAACAATCAAGGCAAGGGTCTGTATGATCGTAGAGGGAAAGGCAAGGGCAAAGCTGGTGGTTCTGAGGGAAGGAATTATCGGAGCGAGGCTCCATTCTGCGACAAGTGAAAGCGCAATCACTATGGCCGTGTGTGTTGGGGGACAAGTGGTTGCTTTAACTGTGGGAAGGCGGGGCATTTTGCAAGGGACTGCAAGGAACCGGCCAAAGCCAACTCAAGGGGAACTGCTGATAGACCTATGGCTCAAGGAAGAATTTTCACCCTTAGCGGTGTGGAAGCAAGTCGGTCTTCTGATCTGGTGCAAGGTAAATACTTGCTTAATGGTCAGTTTTGTCATGTTTTGTTTGACTCTGGTGCAACGCATTCATTCGTTTCGTATGAATGTGTAAACCGGTTAGGCTTGATTATGTCTGAAATGCCTTATACTCTCAAAGTAGAAACCCCTACCAATGCTCCTGTAATTGTTTCTAGAGCATGTCTTAACTGTTGTATAGAAGTGTTAGGACAAACCTCTAAAGTAGATTTGATTTGCTTACCCTTGGCACAACTAGATGTGATCTTGGGAATGGACTGGTTAAGTCAAAACCAAGTAATCATTGATTGTGATAGAAAAGTAGTGACCTATAGAAGCCCAAAACCCTCAGGCTACGTGTGCCTGTTCAACTCTGAGGTGGAGGAGAATGGTCCAAGGATGGAAGAGATCCCTATTGTCAGAGATTTTCCGGAAGTTTTTGCTGACGAGATCCCTGGTCTGCCACCAAGAAGAGAAATTGAATTCGGTATCGACCTAGTTCCGGGAGCTGGTCCCATTTCTATCGCTCCCTATAGAATGGCACCACCGGAAATGGCAGAAATGAAGAAGCAGATTGAGGAACTACTACAGAAGCAGATGATCCGACCAAGTGTGTCACCTTGGGGTGCTCCGGTTTTGTTTGTCAAGAAGAAAGATGGTAGTATGAGGATGTGCATTGACTACCGGCAGCTGAATAAGGTCACCATCAATTTTGTTTTGTTGCATGTTAAAGGTTTGTTGATCTTTACTATTTTTCTAGCTTACCTTTGATTTTCACATGAAGAACAAGTTGTTAAATTGATTTTTGTCTTGGTTTGAATATTTTAGGACCATACACTTTTTGGTCCCTTTTTGGTTCAAAATGATTTTTGTTTTGAATACATGATTTTGTTTAATTATGTGTATAATTTAAGTAGGTGCATGTGTTTAGTTGATAAAAAAAAAGACGTATGCTCGTGACTATGTATATAAGTGTATTCGGCTGTTGGATTATCGGCAAGTATACCGGATCGACAACTAATATAGTCAATAAGACCAGATATCGTCCCTCAGGGATTGCAAATTGTTCAATTAATTCTCACCAAAGAGTAGTTAAATTCAAAATCTATTGGTTTCTAATTAATTAATTAAGATTGAATTGAAATAAAAACAGAAAATAAATTAAAAACAGAAATTAAATAGAAGTTGTGAGCAATTTGAGAAAGATGTTAGGAACATGGTTTCATTGTATGGCGTTGTTTATCTATCATGAATCTCTGTTTTTCCCTAAATCAAGAACAAATTCCTAAGGTAGTAATTACTAGATTCCTCTTATGCAATTACTGTTTATTATTCAATTTGATAACTCTTAATCCCTTAAGTGATTAAACCATTGAATAACCATTATTAAGAACAGTGGAATTTATGACAAGTTATATAATTACCCAAAAGTATCCCTACGAGTTGAATAATTATATTGTTTGATTGAAGGTCTATTCTAATTCATAATCTCTCAATTGAAGAATTAGAGATCCAAAACATAGATTAGCTACTTCCATGCATAACAGTGAAAATACAATCAAACACTTGATTTAGAAACGAAAAAACTAACATCAATTCATGAAATCAATAAACTAATCCATACAAATTCACCAATTCCTAACACGAGGGTTTTAGTTACACATTGAGAAAATAAGAACAAAAGCAATAGAAGAATACATGATTACCATAGAAAAGCCTTGGATCTTCCAATCCTTGATCTTCTCTTCTTCTAAAACTCTCTAAAATTATGTAATCTCCCTCTCTAAAAGCTGCTTAACCTAGCTCTAAAACATATATTTAAAAGCTAAAACGAAATCCTAAGAAAACCCATGAAAAACGCATCAGAATTCAGCCCAATTGGGCCTCCTCGGTCACTGCGCGCCTGGGCGCCCCGGGCCTCGCGCCTGGGCGCCCAGGTCTGATGAATGGTGGTTAACGCTGCACTCATGCCTGGGCGTGGGGAGCTCCACGCCTGGGCATCCTGGACCACTTCCGACTCCGTTTCGCTCTGTTCTTGCGCCATTTTCAAGGTGCTTTCATCCTCTTTTCAGCTCCATAATTATTTTCTTCAATTAAGCTCCAAAAGTACCTGAAACATACCCAAAACGGATCAAAATGTTCAAAGGATTCTATATTACCTAACTTCCTAAAAACTATACAAAAAGTCCTAAATTTACATGAGAAACAAGCCAAATCCATAGTAAAAGGAAGTCTAAATCATGCTCAAAACATCATATACTAGACCCAAATCACTCCCCCAAACTTAGTATTTTGCATGTCCCAGGCAAAAGTAAAATAAAAACTCTAGAACACAATAATACCCTCTAAATCAAAATGTACACACCTAATCCAGGACTTTGACTCACAGACTCAGACATTTATTTTCACAAGCAGTTCATACAATGGAAACCTGGTTAGAGAAACAAACTCCAAAAGAACTAATGATTATTGAACACTCTCAACCTCACAGTGTATATCTCTCATGTGTATCAAGGTTTATATATTCAATTCACTCAAGTTCATATAATGACGAACGGTAGGATGTTACATCGGACGTAATTGTTAGTTCCATGATGAATGTTTTGATAATGACAAAGTGTTTTGAACAAGCTATCATGTGATGATCAAGTTCAAGTTCAACAAGCAACAACAAACATCAAGTGAAGAAGAGAGAACAAGCTCATGAAGACTTAAGTTTGAGTGTAATTGTTTTTGTTTTATCTATTGCCTCTCAAGCTTCATAGGTTTTCATTTGGGTAGTTTGTTTAGAGGGTAGTGAATCTCATTCATAAGTCATGATTTAATCATAATTTGAGTTTTCACTTAACCTAGAATCAATAGGTGGCTTAAAGGTTTTAAAGGAAAGGTTGGTTTTTGAGAAAACAAGTTTTAAACAAGTGCAGTATCAATCTACTCGAGTAAATCAAGATTTAATCGAGTAGTACTCGAGTATGCTGCAATTTACTCGAGTAAACACTGCTGAACTGGTTTTTTAAAATACGTTTTTCACTTCTCAAAATCAGTTTTCAAGTGCCATAACTTTTGGGTATTCTATATAAACCTTTTCCTAACCTTTGTGATCATAACTCATCATTTTGATATTCATTTTACAAAGAATCAAGCCACTCTATTCTCTCTCAATTTCAAAGATCAAAACTTTTCTATTTTCATATTCTTTGATCAAGAACCTTTGAATCTCTTGTGTGATTTGTCATAGCTATTGATTGAGATTCATTAGGATTGTTATGTGTATTCATTGAGTTGTAATCTTTGCAATAAGGCAAGCCACTACAACAAACAAGAAGCCTTGGTGTGTCGATTATCATCAAGCAAAGTTCAAGCAATTGAAGAAAGTCTTGGTTGTGAATCAAGCAAGGAGAAGCCTTGATGTGTGGATTATCATCAAGCAATTGAAGACTTGTTGTGTCGATTATCAACAAGGGGTAGAGGTTAGATTAGAGAGAAGATCAATAGGATTACAAGGCAAGGGTGTCGGTTATCTCTTGTAGGCTAGCAAGAAGGAAGTCTTGTGAGGCAATCACTTGTAATTTGAGAACTCTAATTCCTCATAGTGAAGAATCTCTCTTGGTTGAAGAGGGGACTGGATGTAGCTTTCAAGCGGGTGAAAGTGAACCAGGATAAATCGCTGTGTCGTATCTCTAAACCCTTACTCTTTATATTCAAGTCATTGGATTGCGTTCTTGGTTGAAAACCTAAAAAAGAGTGATTTTCATAATTGATTGAATTGAATCTTTATTGTTCAAATTGATAAAGGGAAAATCATTTTCATAACCTAGGTAATCAATAAGAATATAGGTGTTAATCATCTCCGTTGAATCTCTGATCTTTCATGTGAATTGATTGATTTTCGTATGCGAATGAAAACTTGATTTTTCTGGTTTCTGTCAGATATAGTCGAGTAAACGAGTCTTTAATCGAGTACTACTCGAGTACTCTGAAATCTACTCGAGTAAACCTGAGAGTTTTTGGAAAAATATTTTGTTTTGATTGTTTCGCTTTGTTTCGTTCGAAAATCTTTCAAGGTAGCTTAGACACCTATTCAACCCCCCCTTCTAGGTGTATTCCTAGGGTTCCTTTGTCTTTCCAACCACCAATTGCGGTTTCCTCAATTGGTATCAGAGCTCGGTCGAAAGACACGAGCATAAGAGCTTTTTCGTAAAGATCCTTTAAGAAAATTGCAATGGGTTCCATGAATCCCTTTGGTGGTGAAGGTGCTTCGATAAGTCGTCCTCCATTGTTTACCGGAGAAGGCTATGCTTATTGGAAAGTTAGAATGAAAATCTTTATCCAAGCCATAGATAGTGAAATTTGGAAAGTAGTTGAAAAAGGTCCTCATATCCCCTCTAGTTTAGTTGAAGGTGTAGAACAATTGATCCCCGAGGATAAGTGGAAGGATGATGATAGAAAGAAAGTTCAATATGATTATAAAGCAAAGAATATCATTACCTCCGCTTTATCCTATGACGAGTTCTTTAGAGTTTCTCAATGTTCTAGTGCTAAGGAAATGTGGGACACTTTACAAGTGACTCATGAAGGAACTAGTGAGGTTAGGAGAGCTAGATTGAATGCCTTAATGCGTGATTATGAATTGTTTCAAATGCTTCCAAATGAATCTATAAATGATATGCAAAAGCGTTTTACTCATATTATTAATCATTTACTTGCTCTTGGTAAGACTTTCTTACAAGGTGAACTTTCTAACAAAGTGTTGAGATGTTTAGACAGGAATTGGCAACCAAAAGTAACGGCTATCGTTGAATCTAAGAATTTGGATGCTATGGATCTAGCAACACTCTTTGGAAAGCTTCAAGAACATGAAATGGAGCTTGGACGATTAAGTATCAATGAAGAGTCGGATAAAAACAAAGAAAGAAAGGGACTTGCTCTTAAAGTCAAGAGTAGATCTTACAAAAAGAAAGAGAGTTCCGATGATGATGATAGTGAAGATTCCAATTCGGATGTTGATGAAAAAGACATGAAACTTTTACTAAGGAAGTTTGACAAGTTTATAAGGAGAAAAGGAAGGTTGAACAAGGACAAAAGTAAAGAGAAGGATTCCCCACACTACAAGACCAAAACATCAAAAGAAGGTGTAGTTTGTCATGAATGCGGAAAACCCGGACATCTCAAGTACTCATGCTCTAGGTATCTCAAGAAGAAGGAGAAAGACAAGAAAAATTCTAAATCTAAAAGAGCATACATAGTTTGGGATAGTGATGTAGAAGAGAAGAAAAGCACATCGAGTAGTTCTTCGGATGATGAAGAAGCCGCTTGTCTCAACTTGATAACTCTAGTAGATGATGAAGAACAAAGTTCAAATGATGAATCAAGTTATCAAAGCGAGGATAGCAATGTAAGTCATACTAAATCCGAAATTTCTTCTAAATATGAATTGTTATACAATGCTTATGAAGAAATGCATGAACAACTTGAAAAACTAGCTTTGAAAAACATTGAAAGAAAGAAGCTCATTTTGAAACATCAAAAAGAGATTTTAGATCTTCAAAAACAAGTTGATGAGCTTAATCTTGAAAATGAAACTCTTGATCTTATATATGCTAGTTCTTCTTGTGATTGTGTTAGTAGAGTGAATGTTGTGGTTGATTGTGAGAATTGCGAGTTGCTTAAAGATGAAAATTCTATTTTGAAAAATAAGCTTGCAAGTTTCTCAAGTGGTGACATTAGATTGTGAACATTGTTAAATTTTCAAAGAGAAAATTCAAACAAGTTTGTTTTGGGTTATACTAATGCTAAGAGTAAATCTCATAGAAATGTTGTTGATTTTTCTAAAGTTGATTTTTCAAATGCACTAACATGTTTCTATTGTGGTACTTATGGACATACTTCAAATGTGTGTTATGTTAAAATGCATGGTATACCTAAAGGAGATTTTGTTTGGATGAAAAAGGGTGAAAGTCCCTACACTAACAAAAATGGATCCAAAACCATTTGGATACCAAAAAGCAAAGCATGATTGTTTTGTAGGTATGATTGAAGAGCAAAGAGAGCTTACAAGTGTTATTCATATTTGCATCTTCAATTGGTCTCAAAAGAAGTCCTACAATTTGGTATAAGTGATATTATTAGATTTGTGAACTTCATATGGTATCTTCTCAATTGGTATTACTTTTCTAAATGTTTAATTAAATCATTTGGTATCATTGAGTAGATTCATAGATGGTTATCATGATATAGTGACATGCTTTGGTTGTTATTAAAGAAATATCACAATTGGTATCAAATATTTGTTGATATATGTACTTCTTTACAATTGATATCTTCTTTGTTAAGTGATATTATGATATTTTAGTTCTCAATTGGTATCATATTACATTGTTATATTCTCTTACCAATTGGTATCACATTGCAAAGTATAGTTCTATTGTATTTGTTCAATTGGTATTAATGTTGTAAAGAAATGATCATTGATTTCTTACCTTGGCTTAGATGTTATATTTCAATTGGTATATATGACTTTTTGATAATGCCAAAGGGGGAGAAATATGATGTTTTGAATTGATTGGAATGTTTCTCAAAGGTTGGAATGTTTCTCAAAGGTGGAGAAATTATTGTTGGAGAAATAATATGATTTTTAGATGTTTGTTTGGAGAAAGGTTGTTTTTGTTGTTTTTATGTAGGTTGAGCTAAGTTGTTGAAGATAGGGGGAGAATCAAGCTTCTACCTAGTGGTATTCAAAAGTTAAATGCGTTGATTAAGGGGGAGCAAGAGTCTCACCAAGTGATCAAATTGTTAAAGCATCAACAACTTCAAAGAACTTTTGAAGAACTTCAAAATATGGTTTGTCATTTTCAAAAAGGGGGAGATTGTTAGTTCCATGATGAATGTTTTGATAATGACAAAGTGTTTTGAACAAGCTATCATGTGATGATCAAGTTCAAGTTCAACAAGCAACAACAAACATCAAGTGAAGAAGAGAGAACAAGCTCATGAAGACTTAAGTTTGAGTGTAATTGTTTTTGTTTTATCTATTGCCTCTCAAGCTTCATAGGTTTTCATTTGGGTAGTTTGCTTAGAGGGTAGTGAATCTCATTCATAAGTCATGATTTAATCATAATTTGAGTTTTCACTTAACCTAGAATCAATAGGTGGCTTAAAGGTTTTAAAGGAAAGGTTGGTTTTTGAGAAAACAAGTTTTAAACAAGTTCAGTATCAATCTACTCGAGTAAATCAAGATTTAATCGAGTAGTACTCGAGTATGCTGCAATATACTCGAGTAAACACTGCTGAACTGGTTTTTTAAAATACGTTTTTCACTTCTCAAAATCAGTTTTCAAGTGCCATAACTTTTGGGTATTCTATATAAACCTTTTCCTAACCTTTGTGATGATAACTCATCATTTTGATATTCATTTTACAAAGAATCAAGCCACTCTATTCTCTCTCAATTTCAAAGATCAAAGCTTTTCTATTTTCATATTCATTGATCAAGAACCTTTGAATCTCTTGTGTGATTTGTCATAGCTATTGATTGAGATTCATTAGGATTTTTATGTGTATTCATTGAGTTGTAATCTTTGCAATAGGGCAAGCCACTACAACAAACAAGAAGCCTTGGTGTGTCGATTATCATCAAGCAAAGTTCAAGCAATTGAAGAAAGTCTTGGTTGTGAATCAAGCAAGGAGAAGCCTTGATGTGTGGATTATCATCAAGCAATTGAAGACTTGTTGTGTCGATTATCAACAAGGGGTAGAGGTTATATTAGAGAGAATATCAATAGGATTACAAGGCAAGGGTGTCGGTTATCTCTTGTAGGCTAGCAAGAAGGAAGTCTTGTGAGGCAATCACTTGTAATTTGAGAACTCTAATTCCTCATAGTGAAGAATCTCTCTTGGTTGAAGAGGGGACTGGATGTAGCTTTCAAGCGGGTGAAAGTGAACCAGGATAAATCGCTGTGTCGTATCTCTAAACCCTTACTCTTTATATTCAAGTCATTGGATTGCGTTCTTGGTTGAAAACCTAGAAAAGAGTGATTTTCATAATTGATTGAATTGAATCTTTATTGTTCAAATTGATAAAGGGAAAATCATTTTCATAACCTAGGTAATCAATAAGAATATAGGTGTTAATCATCTCCGTTGAATCTCTGATCTTTCATGTGAATTGATTGATTTTCGTATGCGAATGAAAACTTGATTTTTCTGGTTTCTGTCAGATATAGTCGAGTAAACGAGTCTTTAATCGAGTACTACTCGAGTACTCTGAAATCTACTCGAGTAAACCTGAGAGTTTTTGGAAAAATATTTTGTTTTGATTGTTTCGATTTGTTTCGTTCGAAAATCTTTCAAGGTAGCTTAGACACCTATTCAACCCCCCCTTCTAGGTGTATTCCTAGGGTTCCTTTGTCTCTCCAACCACCAATTGCGGTTTCCTCAGTAATATAGTTTGAGCATAAAAGGTAGGATGTTACATCGGACGTGCGACGTTCATGTTGTATAGGGTGAGGAACCCTTCGTGTATCTGGGGTAGTAGCTAGACGAACGGTGGGGCACCTAGTAGAAAGGGCTACCTTGGGTTCTAGGAAGTGGCTTCCTAGTGTTGTGTTTGGAGGTCCCTAGCGAACGGAGGTTCCTAGTAGTGTGCGGGGCGCTCTGGTTGTAGTTGGGGACGCGAGGCGTCTTTGGTTATTTGATAAAAGCTCAAGCGGGTCGCTTAAGGACTGGACGTAGGTCTCTCGCTGGAAAGGCTGAACCAATATAAAATCTCTGGTGCAATCTCTCTAACCATCATCTCTTTATTTTTCATTATTGTTGTTGAATGTGCGTTGTTGTTATATTCATCGTTATTGCATCATAACAACTATTTTCTTAATATATTAATTTAATTATTTTAAATTAATCAACGCCCGTTAGACTTTTCGATGTTATATTGTTGTTTATCTTCACGCGTAATAATAATCGTTGTTATTATTATTTGCTTCCGCTTGTGCATAATTGTTTTCATTGTTTTTAATAGTTTTTCGCTGCAAATTATATTTATTTATAGAAAACCATTTAAATCGAATATTTTCCAATGATTTTGTAAAAACCCAATTCACCCCCCCCCCTCTTGGGTGACGGCTACCAATTCTAACACCAACAAAAATATGTATTGTTTTGTAGGACTTTTTCTTAGTTTTTATTGCATGGATTTTATTCTGTTCACTTTTTGTTGCATCTGTATATATGTGCGCTTGTAACGGGTGTGAGTTGATGTCTCCCCCATGAGAGGTGTTATTTTTGCACTTGTTTCTAACGACCTGCAGGTATTAAGTTTGGGAGAACATTTTCTCATTTTTGTTAGTGATGAGTGTTTGATGCGGATGTGAAAGGGAAGTGTTCTGGATTTTTCTGTGTAGTAGTTTTTATTTTGTAGTTTAGGTTAGTTTAGTTTGCTTGAGGACAAGCCAACCTTTAAGTTTGGGGGAGTGGACAAAATAAAAAAATTTCATACTTGAATTATTCTCCCATTGTTGGTGTTGGTTTGTGTCTTGGGTAGAAGTCGGTAATTATTCTAGACTTAGGACTGTTTTTCTGATGATAGGTGTAAATATTTAGTTTAGGATTAGACTTATTGACTTTTGATATTGTTTTGATTGAGCTGTAAATATTTTTGAAATCTAGTTATTTTGACAAACTTTTTGTGAATTTGAGATTAGTGAACTGACCTTTAGCCTAGTGAGATTTTGGGCCTAAACACTGAGGGGTATGATTTATTGATTATTTTGATGTGAGACCCCTATTTCTTTCATGAGAGTTGTTCACTTTGATTTTGTGTTCTAGAACTTGACTGGTGACCATTTTGAGATTGATAATTGATTGCATGCATTAAGATGATTAAGGCACTTAGGATGTGTTTTTGTGGCCTTCAACTGATTTGTATTGATATATTTCCCTTAGTTTCCCATTTTGAGCTTAATGAATTATAATTTTTCTTTGGTACCCTGCATTGATTGTATAATTTTTGTGAGTATCTTAGGAATTTTGAATGAGCAATTGAGAGGAATGAATAAGGAAAAGTGGATGGATGATATAAAGTGTTGTGAATCTACTCCACTTCCATGAATGAATAAATAAAAAATAAAAAGAAAAGAAATTTGGAAAAGAGTAGAAGAGAAAAAAGAAGTATGAAATTCATTGCTCATTCATGTTTTTTGAGGGAAATTTGTTTTTGCTTTTTAGCCCTTAGTTTTATCCCTTCTTTCTTTTACCCCACCTTACACTTTTAGCCATGGCCTCATTACAACAAAATTAAAGACCTTTTGATTTTTGTGTGCATTCAATAATTTCAATGGAGATTTGGATCTATGGTCAAGCTTATGGTAACACTTGTCATTGCATGAACGTGTGTGCATTATTGATATATGACCATGATACACATGAGAGATATACACAGAGAGGTTGAGAGTGTTTATTAGTCCTGAATTCTTGTGGAGTTTGTTTCTTTAACCAGGTTTCAATTGTATGAATTGATTGTGAAAATAATTGTCTGAGTCTGTGAGTCGAAGTCCTAGATTAGGTGTGTACATTTTGACTTAGAGGGTAGTCTTGTGTTTTAGAATTCTTATTTTACTTTTGCCTGGGACATGAAAAATGCTAAATTTGGGGGAGTGATTTGGGTCTAATATATGATGTTTTTGGGCTTAATTTCACTTCCTTTTACTATGGTTTTGACTTGTTTCTCTTGTAAATATAGGTTGTTTTGTTAAGTTTAGGATTTTTATTAGAAATAGAGTCCTTTGAACATTTTGATCCGTTTTGGGTATGTTTCAAGTACTTTTGGAGCTTAATTGGAGAAAATAATTATGGAGCTGGAAAGAGCATAAGAAGACCTTGAAAATGGCGCAAGAACGGAGCGAAACGGAGTCAGAAGAGGCACCACACGCCCAGGCATGCAAATCCGCGCTCCCAGGCGCACATGCCCCGTTAAACACCAACTATCAGACTTAGCGCGCTCAGGCGTGTGACACCCGATCAGGCCCAATTGGGCCAATTTCATAGTGTTTTCGAAGTATTCTCTTAGGATTTTGTGTATTATTATTTATATTAGGATTAGTGACTAGGTTAGCAGCTTTGGTAGAAGGGAGATTACACACTTTGGAAGCATTTGAAGGAGGAATCCATTGAAACTTGAAGATTCAGATCAGTTTTAGTGGTAACTTAGGAATGAATTCCATTATTATTGCTTTGTTTCTTCCTTCTATTATGTGTAACTAAAACCCTTGTGTCAGGAACATGGTGGATTTTCATGGACAATTTGTTTTAATTTATGAATTAGTGTTTTTCCAGTTTTAAATCAAGTGTTTGGTTGTGTTTTAATTGTTATGCATGAACCTGATCAATATATGTTTTGGATCTCTAACTTTTAAATTGGAAAATTAAGATTTAGAATAGGCTTTGCAATTAAACAGTATAACTATCCAACTTGTAGGAATACTTTTGGATTCTTATGCAACTTTTCATGAATTCACTGTGCTAATTAAGGTTGTTCAATGGTTTGATTTCTTAAGGGAATAAGAGTTATCAAATTGGATAATAAATAGTAATTACACAAGAGGAATCTAGTAATTGCTAATTTAGGAATTTGTTCTTGATTTAAAGGAAAAAACAATAATTCAGAATTAATTAACGATGTCTGCAATGAAACTAAGTTCCTAACCACTTTTCTTCCACTGCAAATTTATTCTTTTTAATTTTCAGTATTAATTTTATTTTTAATTTTATTCCCAAATCAATTTTTAAAAGTAATTTAGTAATAGATTTGACTTTAAACTACTCAGAGGGGAAAATAGTTGAACAATTTGCAATCCTCGTAGGACGATAATTTTACTTTCATTATATTACTTTTGTACGATCTAGTATACTTGCTAGAGAGTCCAACATAGGCATAGGCTCTACGAGCATCCACCAGCTTGGGGGGCTTGTAGGGTTAACCAGTATTACCAGCAGTCCTTATTGGACGAACTTTGGCCGAACACAGGGTCGGTATATCAGGAAGCCCACCTGACCTCCGCACAGGTCAGAACTACGCCAGTTATCCCGACTTCGGATGGACCGAGAGTCGTTGGCTCTAACCAATCTTCCGCTGGCCAAAGACATATCATCCGATCTGATGCTCGCCAGATCGAACCCCCCACATGGTCGCTGACCGACCACACACTCGGCCTCCGTCAGGAGTACACCGGGTGGCTTAACTAGGGATGAGTAGGCTTTTATCCGACCTCGGGATGCCGTACAGGTCACGTGCCACACACCCAACATCCTTAAACGGGCTAGACATGAGAAGGGATATGCTGACCTGTCTAGGTTCAAGAATATGAAGTGTTACCCTAATTCAAGGAAAATCCCAGATATTTTGCTGATATCCCTGAACCTGACGTCAGCATGTAAACCCTAAAGGGCCTCCCCTTTGGGCCCTATCCGCCAGACCCTATAAAAGGCATGTTGCTACCTAGGGTCCAGGTACGTTCTCTCATCCCGAAGCTGTCACTTTACACACACTTTGTTGACAGAGGGAGACCTTGGATATTCCTGCTGAATATTCAGATATTTCCATAACCGTCATACATAAACCCTTGATCTCACTCAGATTTCAGGACCACTAGTCATTGGTCTTGAGGTCCCCTAGATCAGGGACATTTCCTATTTTTCTGACCCACTACAAAAACAAAAATGAAAAATGACTTCCCTCCCCTTACATACTTTGGGCCTGGAATCCATGAAACCCGAGGGAGAACATAAAATTTTTATATATATTGATGTTGAGCTTAAATCATATATTTTAACTAGTTCCATATTGAAAATAACTATGGTTTATAAAATCATTTACATAAAAGAGTCATATAAAAATATAGTTTCTCCAAAACTTGTAATTAAATATTCAATCATTTAAAAATGCATACTACATTTTCATATGAATATTTTTTACTCTTAAATCATTTCATATGGACTCACCATGAAAAAGATATGTAAATATGAACATCATATGGATATTTTAATTAAATTAAAATATACCAAAATCACATAACTAAATCAAATAAATAAAAATAAAATAATTGATTCCTAAGATTGCATTTTATAGAAATCAACTTACATAACTTAGATTTTACTAAGTTATAATATAGTCACATGACAAGGTCCTCCAAAAATATTTTCGATAATATATATATATATATATATATATATATAGTACTTTCTAAAATTATGCATTATGTGGTCCTAAATGTAAATTATTTAAGTAGGGAAAAATCGAGATCCTACACTTTTTAAAGGTGCATGAGGAAGACTTTCACATTTCATAGGAAAAACATTTTCTAAGAAATCAGCATTTTTAGTCTCTATTAGAGTATTGCAATCAAGAACATCATTTTTTAACATCAAAAATCTATATGCAGAACTATGTTCAGCATATCCAATAAACATGCATTCATATGTCTTTGATCCTAATTTTCTTTTCTTAGGGTCAGGTAGCAATACTTTAGCAAGACACCCCACACTTTTTAATATTTTAAGTTAGGTGAATATCATTTCCATAACTCATAGGGTATCACTCCTGTTTTCTTATAGGCTATCCTATTTTGCAAATGACATGCACTTAAAATAGCTTTACCCCATAAGTTAATAGGTGCACCAGAGCTAATTAGCATAGCATTTACTATATCTTTTAAGGTTCTATTTTTCCTTTCTGCAACACCGGTCATTAGATTCTGGTGAATAAGGGGAGTAACTTCATGAATTATTCCTTATTTTTCACAATAATCATTAAACATAATATATTCTTCACCTCTATCTGATCTAACTCTTTTAATCTTTTTTTCTAATTGATTTTCTACCTCTGCCTTATATAACAAAAACATATCAAATGCCTCATCTTTATTTTTGAGCAAATATACTTTAACATATCTTGAGAGTTCATCGATAAAATCGATAAAAGTCACATAATATTTTTTACCACCTCTAGTAATTGTTTGTTTCAAATCTCCTAAATCAGTATGAATTAAATTAAGAAATTCAGTTTCTCTTTGAAAAATATTATTATGTGACTTTTTCGTTGACTTTGATTCAAGACATATTTCACATTTATTTAAGCATGTATTACTAACACCAGAAATTAAACCAAGACACTGCATTTTCTTAATATAATTAAGACTAACATGTCCTAATCTAGCATGTCACATATCATATGAATCAATCAAGTAAGCAGAAGAGGATGCAATTTCATTCATGTTATCAACATTTAGTACAAACAATCCTTGGACACAATATCCTTTCCCTACAAAAACGTTGTTCTTTGTCATAACAATTTTGTCCGACTCAAATGTCACTTTAATCCCCACTTTTTCCAATAATGCTATAGAAACCAAATTGGCCCTAATACTAGGCACGTGCAACATTTCACTCAAAGATAATGTCTTGCCAGACGTGAGTTTTAATATAACTTTTCCTTTTCTAAGAACTAGATCAGGTCGAGAATCTCCTAGATAAACTTGTTCTTCTCATTCACCCACAGATGTGTAGGAGGTAAAAGAATTTCTATCTGCAAATATATGTCGGGTAGCCCCAAAGTCTACCACCCATTGTCTCACATTAACAACCATAAGGGCTTGGAAAACTACAGCAGCAATAATATCATCTCCTTGAATCAAATTTGCATTTGGCTTAGAAGGACTCTTGTTTCTTTTACGGTGTATGTCTACATATTGATGCATAGTGCCATGGCTTTCCACAAACAAAACAATGGCCTTTGCATTTTTTCTTAAAAGAGTGGTTAGAAGCAACTCTAGGAACAAAAGTGTTGTGACCAAAATCCTTATTATGTGCGTACCTTTCCTTATTTTATACCATGTTTGCTTTTGCACCCATCACTTTTGCCCTTGCAGCTTTGTGTTCTTTTCTATTTGTGTCCTCAATGATAATATGCGTAATCAAGCCCGCCAACGACAGTTGCTTGTGTTTGTGTTTTAGTTGTTGTTTGTAATCCTTCCATGATTCAGGCAATTTTTCTATTAATAAACCAGCAACGAAGGCTTCGGGAAGAGTAATATTTTCTGATTTGAGATCTTCCAACAACTTGTGATATTCATTAATTTGTTGCTTAATGTCCTTTTCCTCCAACATCTCCCACTTGTAGTAATTTCCAATAATAAATTTGTTTTTCCAGCATCCTCGGCTATATCCTTCAAATTTAGAGACTCCCAAATTTCCTTCGCTTCCTTATAAGAACAGTACACATCGAACAGATCATTAGATAAAGTACTAATTATGGTGTGACGACACACCTTATTGGCATATATCCATGTCTCGAGTGCCTTAGGGTCAGTGGGAGATATTGGTTGGTCATCTGTAAGCGTCGTAGCAACACCATGCATGTCAAGCACAGAGAAAATGCGTTCTTGCCAGCACCTAAAACTCTATCTTGCCATCAAACATCTCAATTTTTGATATGTCTCGAAATGGTTTTGCATATGTAACTGAAGAATGAACAATGTGGTGTATGGCAGTGGTGGTGGTTTGAATATTGGTTTCGGTTTTAGATACACCATTATTTGTAGCGGTGGTGTCGATGTAATTCGGTGAGGATGTCATTAGATTCTTAAGATTGTTAGTAAATTAGGAGAAATATACACTGAAAAGGCACACAAATAAAATTAAGATCTCAGGCATGTCGGAAATACTGTCTTTAAGAATCTATTCACACACTACGACAATCCCTCAGGATTCAGCAAACCCTTCTGATAAATATCAGGCAACAGAACTAGAAATAAATTATATAATAATATAACCCAGAATAGAAGAGGAATATTTAAAACTTGAAAATGAACTGTATATAAAAACTTCAATGTGCACAAAGAAAATAATAAACTCATATCAGTATAGATGAATTGTGTAGAGTATATAAAGGAATGAAAGAACATTTCTATTAATTATGTTGTTCTGAATGAAATGAATATGCAATAACATGGGTATTTATACTTTTCTCTTTTTCAATTGTTAGTGGCTCATCTCTATTCTTTAGCATATTTGTTTTTCTGTTTTTCTTCTTTGTTAGTTACAAATTGATTACATACGTAGAATTACATGCAAAACAAGTTGGCAGCTTTTGTTTTGCTAACAATAGTAATAATGATTGTTTATTCAATACTCCCCCTCAATCATTATTCTCTTTAACTTCAGATCTAGTCTTCATACCAAGTTGTTCTCTGAGTCTTACGAACTTTTGACGACTTAATCCTTTAGTAAAAATGTCTGCAATTTGATCATCAGTGTTGACAAATTTCATCTTTATATCTCCCTGTAATACCTTTTCACGTATGAAGTGGTATTGGACTTCTACGTGTTTGGTGCGAGCATGAAACATCGGATTCTCAGCCAAACAAATAGCTGATTGATTATCACTATACAAAGGGATAGCATAATCTGTTGATTGATGCAAATTTTTCAAAAGTACTAAGAGCCACGAACTTTCGTGAGAGGCCATGGCTGCTGCTCTATACTCTGCTTCAGTAGTTGACAATGATACTGTTGGTTGCCTTTTACTGCACCACAAAATAGCTCCTGTACCCACATTAAATATGTATCCAGTTGTTGATCGACGCGTATCATAATCTCCGGCGTAGTCAGCATCACAATATCCAATTAGCTTTGTTTTTTCATTTCTTGAATAGAAAATACCATAGTCAAGTGTACCTTTAATATATCTTAGAATTCGCCGAACAATATCCAAATGACACTTCTTTGGATTTTGCATAAATCGGCTTGCTACTCCAACTGCAAAAGAAATATCTGGACGTGTTAGTTTCAGATAAATCAAGCTTCCAACAATTTGCCTGTACATAGCAGTATCTTCTAAGTCGTTGCCTTCATCCGCACGAATCTTGGTATTGGCCTCTATTGGAGTTGTCATCGGCTTGCAATCGAGCATTCTGAATCTCTCTAGGAGATCTCTTGAGTATTTCTGCTGACATAAGAATAGTCCTTGGCTCACATGGTCCATTTCAAGCCCGAGAAAATGTTTGAGTTTCCCAAGTTCTTTCATCTGAAAACGAACAGAAAGATTCCTTCTAATTTGATCAATTTCTTTTGTAACATCTCCTGTAATGATTAGATCATCAACATAGACAAGAACAATTGCTAATTTCTCATTTTGGAATTTAATAAATAAACTGGAATCAGGTGGTGCCATCGAAAAGTCATTGCTAAGTAAAAATTCGGCAATTTTTTCATACCAAGCCCTGGGAGCTTGTTTCAAACCGTATAGAGCTTTCTTTAACTTGCAAACATACGTGGATTGAGATTTTAACTCAAACCCTTGTGGTTGCTCCATGTATATTTCTCGATCCAGCTCACCATATAGAAATGCATTTTTGACATCCATTTGCCATAGATTCCATGATTTACTAGCTGCAATTGCTAAAAAACACGAACAATGGTTATTTTTGCAACTGGACTAAAAGTCTCATCATAGTCCAATCCATATTCTTGAGAAAATCCACGGGCTACCAATCGAGCTTTATATCTATCAATTGTTCCATCAAGGCGTACCTTTAGCTTGTAAACCCATTTGCATGAAATAGGTTTAGCATTTTCAGGCTTTGGCACTAATTCCCATGTTTGATTCTGCTTTAGAGCAAGGATTTCTTCTATCATAGCCTTCTTCCATTCTTGCTTTCTCGATGCTTCATCATAAGTAGATGGTTCCTTAACCATGTCCAATTCTGCTAAAGCCATGTTAGCATATTTTGGATTTGGTTCTGGCACCCAATTTGACCTTCGAAGTTCAGGTTGAATAGGTTCTTCTTCCGGCTCATTAGAGTGATCTTCTGAATTTTCATGATATACTCCGGTCTTCCATGGAATTCTCTCCACTTGAGATTCATCTCCTATTTGTAGTGTTGATTCTTTAGAATTTCCAGGTGCTGAGGACGATTCACCTTTCTTCATATCAAACTTCTTGAGTAGGTCATCCTTTATTTCTTTAGTATAAGGTAGTACCACCTGTTCTGGGGACCACCAAGACGATGCTTCGTCAAATACAACATTCCTTGACACATGTATCCGATTAGTAGTTGGATCCATGCATCTCCACCCTTTTCTTTGATCGTCATAGCCGACAAAGATGCATCGTATTGCCTTTTATCAAACTTACTTCGAAGATGGTCAGGAACAAACACGTAGCAAACACTTCCAAAAACTCGAAAGTGACTTACCACTGGTTTAAGGTTCCATAGCTTCTCAAATGGAGAAACGAAACCTAATCTTGCTTGAGGCAATCTATTGATTACATGGGCAGCGGTCTTCATACACTCGACCCAAAATCTTGAAGGCACACTTTTATCATGTAACATACTTCGACAAATTTCTGCTAAATGACGATTCTTTCTTTCAGCTACTCCATTTTGTTGTGGAGTATTTGGACAAGTGAATTGTCTTTTAATTTTATGCTCTCGAAGATACTTATTGAATTCATCATTTTTATATTCTCCACCATTATCTGAGCGGAGATATTGTATTCTTTGATTAACTTCACTCTCTGCCTTTCCTTTGAATTCTTTAAATTTCGACAATGTATCTGATTTTTCTTTCACAAAGAAAATCCAAACATACCTTGAAAAGTCGTCAATAAAAGTTACCATATATTTTAATCCACTTACAGACGGTTGTTTGACGGGTCCGAATAAATATGAGTGAATTAACTCCAGAGGTTGCTTTGCTCTAAAGCTTGACTCCTCAAATGGAAGTTGATGTGCCTTTCCATATTGACATCCTGCACAGATAGTATCCGATCTAATGTCCAATTCTGGAAGGCCTTTAAGCATAGACTTCGACATCATTATTTTTAGCTTGTGATAGCTAACATGTCCTAATCGAGCATGCCAAAGGTATGATGTTTCATTATTCCTTATCTTATCTATGTATGCTAATTCAGTCGACATCACATAGACAGATTCTTGCTTCTTCCCTACTATAATTGGTTTTCCAATAATTTCCACCTCCTCATACACTTTCACATCATCAGGACCAAACACAACATAGTTACCTGGAGCCGTCAATTGAGACACCGACAATAAATTTTTCTTCATTCCAGGTACATGATAGACACCCTGAAGTTGCACCTGCTTCGAGCTAAAATGGGGTACAACCATTGTTTTACCAATATGACTTATTGGTAATCTTGAATTATTTGCTGTGATGACCACTTGATCACCTTTATATTCTGATATGTTGAGGAACTTCTCTTTATCCCCTGTCATGTGATTAGAGCATCCGGAGTCAACAATCCAGCTCTTGGTGTAATCAATTTTATTTGAGGTAGATGTCATTAATGCCAGCTCGTCCTTCATTGTCACAACATCACTATTTGTGATTATATTACTGAAATCTTCAGTTACGGCATAAGATGCTTCCATATCCCATTCTTCTTCACTATTTATTTGACCACTTGATGTGGCTGTGTTACCTTCTACAGTTCGCCTTTTAGAACGACAATTTCGGGCAAAGTGACCTATCTTTCCACAATTATAACATTCAGTATTGTGGAATTTATTTTGTCTATTATTAAAGTCTTGGCTCTTGTTAGCTCCCCCTGCTTTGTTGCTTTTATTTTGCCACCTTTTTGAATTGTCATACTTGTTAGAATGTATGTTTCTTGGCCGATTCAATCTTTTATTACTATAGAGTGCTTCCTCTTCATTTTTTAAAGACACACCAGCTACCTGCTTTATAAGAGTCTCCTGATTTGCTAGCAAACTTTCTAACTCTTCCAATGATGGTTTCGTTGGTCATCCTTGGATAGCAGTGATGAAACTTCTATATTCAGGCTTTAAGCCATGAATAATAATTCTTCTTTTTCTATCGTCATTGATATTTGCTGTAGAGTCTAATTCTGAAATTTCACGACATAACGACTTTACTTTTGTAAAATACTGATTTATTGTCAGATCACATTGTGTGATTGACATCAGTTCATTTTCCAAAAGCTGAAGTCTCATGTCATTTTTCTCAGACGATCTTGAGTTAAAAACGTCCCAAGCCTCTTTTGGAGTTTTAGTATGCCGAATGTGTTCCAGCATCTCTTCCTCAATAGTTGTTTTGATTACAAACATTGCTTTTCCAGTTTTGATGCACCATTTTCTCAATGACTCCGCATCCGTAGGTTGTGTGGTCTCGCTCCCATTTACCACTTCCCACAGGTCTTGTCCTTGCAAATATGACTCCATGCAAGTCTTCCATGTGCTATAATTTTGGTTATTGATTCTCTTGATGCTACCGACAGAAATAAAATCTGCCATCGTGACATTTGTTATAACCTTCTTATATATAAGTAAGAAAGTGTGGTCCTAGACCAACAAGCTTTACAGTCTCTGACTGTATCACCATTATGGGTACCAACTCTTAGGCACCTCAGTTAATAGTCCCTGACTATTAAATTTTCTTTATAGCACCTCAACTCTATAGCACATAATTTACTCCTAGACCGAATTGCTCTTGATACCAATTGTAGAATATATAAAGGAATGAAAGAACATTTCTATTAATTGTGTTGTTATGAATTAAATGAATATGCAATAATATGGGGTATTTATACTTTTCTCTTTTGCTATTGTTAGTGGCTCATCTCTATTCTTTAGCATATTTGTTTTTCTGTTTTTCTTCTTTGTCAGTTACAAATTGATTACATACATAGAATTACATGCAAAACAAGTTGGCAACTTTTGTTTTGCTAACAATAGTAATAATGATTGTTTATTCAATAAATTGTTCTTTTGCGTGTTAGTTGTTTTGTTCTCTCTCAGATTTTTTTTATTTTTTTTGGTTATCCTTTTAAAGTAACAGAGGACTAACTTCGGTAAATTGTGCGGTAGAATCCACTTCGATAATCTCTACGCTTCGGAGGGGATTAGTCTTCACCCTTGGTATAAAAAAAAAATAAAAATTGACATGAAACGGTGCAACCTATCAATATTTGAAAATGAACAGCACAATAAATTGAAACGATGCAACCCTTCCATGTTTGAAACCACAATAACTACTATTATATAATGTTAAGCATGACATCATGTTATACAGTACGTAAGACATTTAAACTATAATATTAAACTCAATGAATGTTTTTGAAATAAAATAAGTAAATAAATAAATAAATATAACTATATTTCACAACAAAAATTCCCAACAACCTCCCAAACCCTTCTAATTAAGTCATTCACAATATATAAAAGCACTGATTTTCTCCTTTTAGTTCAGCCCATAAATTAAAAGTACCATATTGAATATCATCATATCATTATGATGCAAATGGATACACTTCAAATTTTCTTCACCCTAGCAGCTGCACTATCAGCATACCTCTTCTGGTTCCACCTCTTTTCCCGAACCCTTTCCAGTCGAAATGTGTATCCATTCGTGGGCAGCCTCCCGATTCTCTTCAAGAACCGAAACCGCATCCACGACTGGATAGCCGGTATCCTACGCCAAACCGGCGGTTCAGCCACCTTACAAACTTGCATCATCCCGTTCCCTTTCTTGGCACGAAAGCAAGGCTTCTACACCGTCACGTGCCACCCCAAAATCATCGAGCACATCCTCCAAACCCGGTTCGACAACTACCCCAAAGGCCCCAAATGGCAAACCGCATTCCATGACCTTCTAGGCCAAGGAATCTTCAATAGCGATGGTGACACGTGGCTCATGCAACGCAAAACGGCGGCTCTTGAGTTTACCAAACGAACCCTAAGGCAAGCCATGGCTCGATGGGTGAACCGGACCATCAAGAACCGGTTATGGTGCATTTTAGATAAAGCAGCCAAAGAAAATGTTTCAGTTGACATGCAAGATCTTCTTCTTCGTTTAACATTTGATAACATATGCGGACTCACTTTCGGTAAGGATCCGGAAACACTGTCACCGGATCTACCCGAAAACCCGTTTTCAATCGCATTTGACACAGCAACAGAAGCTACATTGCATAGACTTTTATACCCCGGTATCATGTGGAGGTTCCAGAATCTTCTAGGTGAGTTATATAACTTCTATTCCCTTCCTTCTACAATGATGATAAAACGTGATAAAATTTCATTGTTACAAACTAAAATTAAAATAAAAAAATGTAAATTTTAAAAATTGTAAACTGTGATTGCTTAAATTTTGCATTAAATTAAATATTTGATAATTGGTTTATATGTTAAACAAATTATTAAATATAGGTTTATTTATAGTTTTAGTTCCTAAAAGTTCAGTGTATTTTGGTTTTAGTCCTTAAAAATTATTTTGATCGGGACTAATCCTTAAATTTTCAAACATTTTGGTTTTGGTCCCTTCCATTAGTAAAAATTCGTTATTTGTTTGTGTGGTTAGCAAAACATCACATCAGCAGTCCATGTGACATAGGGTGACACCAAATAAGTGATATGACGTGGATGATACAAATCCATGGACGCAAAATGGTATGATACACAAAATGGTCCGTACGCAAAATTTTGAGTTCGTGACCTTGAATCATCCATGTCACATCACCTATTTGGCGTTACCTCACACCACGTGGTTTCTAGTGTGAATTTTCATTAACTATGTCAACAAATAATAGATTTTTACTAATGGAATGGACCAAAACCAAAATGTTAGAAAATTTAAGGACCAAAACGTTAGAAAATTTAAGGATTAATCCCGGTCAAAATAACTTCTGAAAAAACCAAAACACGTTAAACTTTTAGAAACTAAAACCCTAATAAGCCTTAAATATATATCTCTTTAATTTTTTTATTTTTCAAATTTAATATCATTCTTGTAAAACGAAAAGAGTATAACATTTTTAATTTAAGACTCACACAAGTCACATTAGCAATCTTAACGCCACAATTATGGTTGCAAATTATAATTTAAAAAACCAAAATGACAACGATAAAAAAGGAATAGTAGGCATTTATAGTATATTCAAATTGCGGATTGGCGATCGCTATACGAGCCACTAATATATGTTAGGGTTTAAGTATTAGCTAAAACTACAATTGCAATTTCATTGGCAATATATATTTGAAAGATTCCGAATCCTCGATGGCAATCATTATTTAAAACCTTGAATATATATATATATATATATATATGCACTTTTCGGGTTTTCTTATGAGAAAATAAACTGAAAAAAAAAATCTTATCATGCAGGTATTGGTATGGAGAAGAAACTGAGTCAGAGCTTGAAGATTGTTGATACTTACATGAACGAAGCCATTAAGGCTCGTGAGGAATCACCATCCGATGACTTGATTTCAAGGTTTATGAAGAAACGCGACAGCGACGGCAAAAACTTAACCCCTCGCGTGCTTCAACAAATCGCTTTGAACTTCGTGCTGGCAGGAAGGGACACGTCATCGGTGGCCCTCAGCTGGTTCTTTTGGCTCGTCATGAACCACCCTAAAGTGGAAGAGAAGATAATAAAAGAGTTAACGACAGTCTTGGCTGAGACACGTGGCAAAGATCAAGCCACGTGGATGGAAGAAGTAGTGCATTTTGAGGAAGCGGAGAGGTTGGTGTACTTGAAGGCTGCTTTGGCCGAAACGCTGCGTTTGTATCCTTCGGTGCCGGAGGACTTTAAGTATGCGGTGGCTGACGATGTGTTGCCGGATGGGAGGATAGTTCCGGCGGGTTCGACGGTGATCTATTCGATATATTCTGTTGGGAGGATGAAGAGTGTGTGGGGTGAGGATTGCATGGAGTTTAGACCAGAGCGTTGGTTATCGGTTCAAGGAGACCGGTTCGAACCGCCCAAGGATGGGTATAAGTTTGTGGCTTTTAATGCTGGACCCAGGACTTGCTTGGGAAAAGGCTTCGCTTACTTGCAGATGAAGTCCGTGGCTGCAGCTGTGCTACTTCGTTACCGGCTGTCACCGGTTCCAGGTCACCAGGTGGAGCAAAAGATGTCCCTCACGCTCTTCATGAAGAATGGGCTTCATGTGCTCTTGCATCCACGTCAATTGCAACCTGAGGCTGCCACCTCTGTTGTCTAGGAATGGGTGGTTTGGTCATTGCATCCACGTCAATATTTTTGGTTTAGTACGTTAACCCCTTATCGTATCAATAAATATTATGGTATATCCGTGAGGAGTAGAGAGTATCAATAAAAATTTATTGATATGAAATATGCTAAGTGGACAGTGTAAGCTCACTGCACAAGATCAATAGCCTCTTGAGCAGGCCCGGCCCAGGGGAGGGCAACAAGGGCGCCCGTCCTAGATCCATGATTTTTAGGAGTCCCAAAAAAAATTATTTATATATACATATATACACAAACGTTCAAAATATTAATATCAGTGCAAGATAGTACAATTGGTCATTGAGACTCTTGCTTTTCATAATAACTAGAGGTCGAGTTCTACTATTTGTATCTTTTCTTTTTTTACTTATTTATATATGTTTTCCTTTTTATTTTGTTCATATTAAATGCACTTTTTAAATTTTTCTTCTTCCATTTTTATTATGAGTCATACTTAACTATATTATAAAGATCAATGAAAATAGTTATATTTCTTAAATTTTAAAAAATACTTTAACATTGCAATTTTATATCTTAATTTATATTAAAAATTTCACAAATATATTATTTCACATTAATGAATAAAAAACAAATATGATTAAACAAAACCAATTTATAAAAAAAAAACCCGAAGGAAGTATTTATTTCTAAATTTCAAACTTTGTTGAATTGATTGTTATTTTTATCCATAATAGAATGAAAGTATTAGAGAAATGTTGTTTATTTTTTGCTAATTAATCAACATTAAAATAAATAATTTTGGAATCAGTTTAAATGGCAATATAAGATTGCATTGTGGAACAATGTTTGCCAAAGTTAGAACCTAGGGTTATAAAGTAGATTTCGAACATTAAGTAATGATATTATTAAGATATATAATTATATCATTGCATAATATTTTATTTCACCTCCATTTAACTTTTTGTCCAAGTTTCTTTACTAATTATGGTTTTGAAACACCACTTTATTCTCAAACTTCTCTACTAATAGAATTGTTGAAGCGGTTGAAGCCTATGCAATTTATTTATGGTTGATTGTATTTTTGAAAATTTATAGAACTATAAGTATTAACAGTATTTTGGAAAAGTCTCTATATTAAAAGAGATTTTATTATTAAAATTTTATTTATTTACAAATTTTTTATAGTTTAAGGGCCACAAAAAAAATTTCGCCTCGGACCTATAACATGTCAAGACCGGGCCTGCTCTTAAGAACCCTAAGTATCATTAGCCAAATGCAACAGCACCTTGTTTCACATTAACACATACAAAAATAAGGATACACACGAAACTAAGCAAAGTAATGCAATAATTAACTGGTAATATCATAATTGCCTATGAAATGATTCATATGATGAAAAATAAAAGGGCAGGAAATAATGGCTCTATGGCATTGAAATTAGACTTAAGCAAAGCCTACGACATGGAGGAATGGTGTTCCTTGTAAGCAGTTTTTCATAAACTTGGCTTTTTTAACAGGTGGATTCAATTGGTAATCTCATGTGCTATTCTTTTCCGGTTATCATGAATGGCAAACAATATGGTAATTTCAAGCCCCAAAAAGGTATCAGGCAAGGTGATCCATTTTCATTATATTTATTTATTTTGGTGGCAGAGACTCTCTTCAATGTTTCATTTGGCCGAGTCCTCAAGCACTATCCAAGGGGCTAAAGCGTCTCGTCATATCCTTAAGTATCGCTTTTATTCTTTGTTTATGATAACCTCTTTTTTTCTAGAGCCACAATCCAGGAATCTAATGCTCATGTTTCTATTATTGACAAATATTGCATTGCCTCTGGCCAGTTAATCATTTTAAACAAGTCATATATAATGTTCAGTCCAATTGTGTTAATGACTTGGGGGTTGTGTTGATGGGTAAATTTGGCATTTCTTCCCAGGCATTCAATGAATCGTATCTGGGTCTTCCTATTCATCTTGGCAGGGCAAAAAATAATCCCTTTCAGAATATCAAAGATAGAGTTTAGAAGCAAATTTAGGAGTGGAAAGAAAAATTTCTTTCTTGTGCTGATAAAAATGTGATAAAAATGTATTTATTAAAACTATCATTCAAGCTATCCCTGCTTAACCAATGAATTTTTTAAGCATCCTGCTAGTCTGTGCACGTAACTCACTGGCTTATTCAACCATATTAAACAAGTCCTAGCTTGAGCGGCTTCAATCTCAACATGCAGAGAAAGCATGGGTGGAGTTACAGGCGATGATGAGTTATCCCACTAGTCATCACCTTTGTTAGGGAGCCTTATCAAAGGTTAATATTGATGCAGTAACTAGAGCAAATGTGGAAACCGGTGTGGGAACAATTTTAAGAGACAATCAATGTTTACCTCTGGATGCTATCACCCATTTTTCTCATGAGCAGCTCAAAGCGTTCCATGTTGGAGAATGCTACCTTCGCTAGCAATGCAAACCAACAACAAAGTTGGGATTTCTTGATGTCATCTTCGAAAGCAACTATGTTCAATGGGTCAAGCACCGGAACAAAAACATACAAAGCCACTCTTACATTCATAAAGTAGTATAGGATAGTCAAATATTGAAATGCAATTTCCTGCAACATTACTTCATCCACACCAAGAAAAAGCAAAATATGTTCCCAAAAACCAACTCATCATTTGGTAGTACTAGTGTTGTGGGATATAGAGTGTTGGGGTTTGATCCTTGGTGATGGTGCTTACCCCTCCCATAAAAACAAAAAGAAAAAATATATTTGCCCACAACATGATGGCTGAATTTTTAATTAGCTTCTTACTCTTTTATTGTCAGAGTTAAATGTTGGATTGAGGATATGTCAAGTGAAACAATTCCTCACCTAAACAATGATGTATTTTAACCTTTATTGTGACCAATATATCTCTCAACATTAAAAAAAATAAATTAAACCCTTGGTGAGTCGAGATTACCTCACAACAAGGTGACCAAAAAGTTGCCTTATGAAATGCCACGTTGGTGTTAGGGATGGCAATTAGACCCAGATTAAATGGGTATCATTAAAAATTACCCATAATGGGGAGCAGATTTATATCCAGTAAATGAGAGAGGGTATGGCGATGGGTAATTATCCATAAGAGTTTGTGAGGATAGGTACTACACCACCCAACCCGTCCCATACCCACACATACATAGTGATAATATTTTTTTCACTAACATCATAAACATTATTCGAATAAAAAAATAGTTGATTAACAAAATTACTAAAACGGGGTACATAGTGAAATAGAAACAATAACATTACCCACGTGTCTCATAAAACCACTACACTAGTACATCATCAAAAAGCTCCACAAGGTAACACACGGCGTCTAAGACTCCTCCTCACTATCCTCCAATGCAGATGAATAGTCCTCAAAATCAGGCCTTCCTCTGGTTCCTTTTCGGGTTCCTCCTCAGGCTCTTCCTCTTTTTCTTCCCTTGCTTCCTCTTCTGCATCAGGCTGTATCGGAGTAAGGTAAACCACATGGTAGTCAGCTCAATCACCCACCATATGGTCTCTCAAAGTAAGTACGCCCACCAGGGTATCGATCCTCTGATGATATGTCTGGGGTTGGTGATCTCTAAGCGCGTATTACCTGTCCAAATTCATCCATTAGGCGTGACCTCCCAACCTCCCCCTGCACGGTAGATA
This sequence comes from Crotalaria pallida, assembly GCA_037953625.1. Lineage (NCBI taxonomy): Eukaryota > Viridiplantae > Streptophyta > Magnoliopsida > Fabales > Fabaceae > Crotalaria > Crotalaria pallida. Next base: position 100,945,746 of record CM075649.1, read on the forward strand.
TGAGAAGCTCCACCAGAACCTTCATCTAAAATAAGAAACGAAAATCCACAAGACAGGGAGAATATGTAACACCTTCCATTTTAATCCCTTATATCATATTATTATAAAAGTTTTTAGGAAAATTTTGACAGGGTTTATTCTAAAATTTGGACTTTACCTTTATGATTAAAACCTATCACCTGTCAGCCAGATTACTCAGAAATTAATTTATTTATTCAGTTACGTCAAAATACTTATAACAGAATAGATGAAAACCATGTTCCAAATGAAATTAAGGTTTACCAGTTAAAAGTGGAATATCACCATTTTACCAGTAAATACATATAATTCTTCCCAAATATTAAACCAAATGGTGATAACCCTACAATTTATATAAAAAGTCCTGAATACAAAATAATCCTACATTATATGCTAAGAGAGCATATGTTGACTGTAAAAAGGGATAAACCCATTATACATAGGGTTACACCTTAGTGTACCCAACCTCGGTCTTCTGGCAACTGTAGTGACTCTTTCCTCAATACCTAAAATGGTCAACACAGAGAATGAGATATAACTCAAAATCAAAGGAAACACCTAAAGACAGTAATAAAACATAATAAAATACATGACACCCAAACATATAACTAAATATATATATATATATGTAGTTATGCCCTATTCCCTTCTAATGCCATATGATGCCATGTATGCAATGATATGCAATGCAATGCACTTTCCATAACCATTTCCATATCCATTTCCATGTACCATTTCCATTTGTCCATGTTTCCATGTTTCCATATATTTTCCATAATGTAACCATATACCATGGTTTGCCATATATCCTCACATCGCCCTCCACACAATTTGGAAAAGATCAACTAGGAGTAAGTGTTCCCCAACCGATGCTTGCACAATACGATGTCGGGTGGATTACCCCTTAGCACGGTGGGAAGCTATCCCATCTTGTGTACATCGTACCATTTGGGCCGGATACCCAAATTGGCTATAGCAGGAACCACTTTACACTAGTCCCGAAGTGCCTAAGTGGCGGATAGAATTATCATAGTGCGCGTAGGACCAATCCACGGCTTAGCCCAGTACTTCATCCCTTTGTAGAATACCTCATACTGTATTAGACCCATCTTGTGGATCAAAGTCCTCTATGATAAATTCCCACAATTGTGTTGGTACACAATTGAGCCACTATATCACTCTCGTCCGTCGATTCTATGGAACCTTCGCATGACTGTCCTTCAGTCCACATAGAATGTTCTCGTATCTTTTCCAATTCCTAACGTCCTTCCTCACTTACTGATGCACGTGTTTCTACTCGTTTTAATTAACTAGAATAGCCAAGCCGTTTTATATAATCATGTTTCCTTTTTCCTCTAATTAGTGTAGATTAATTTATCCAACCATATATATAGTCCTTTTATAAGTTATTAATTATAACTTAAAATAATTCCAACATAACCACTTTGCACCATAATCATGCTCCATGTAAAGTAATATGCATAATATCAACAATATCACACAAACATCACATAAACATTCAATTAATGCATAGATGAAACATAATCAATCACTAATTTTTATCATCCAATATGTAGAGAAAATCTAGGGTTTTGGATATCAATAAGTTAACCAACAAATTAAAACCTAAAACATGTATAATATTATATACTTACTACTATACTTAGATCCTTCCTCTAATTAGGAGAATATCTCCTCTCTTACCTTGATTTAGAGAAAGTGGAGGTGAGAGATGGAGAGAGAGAGAACCGTGAATTGATGGAGGAAAAGAAGAGATTGATGGTGAAGAAGAGTTGAAACCTTGCTTTGATGAAGGGAAAAGATGATTTGATGAAGGAATCAAGAGGTTGGAGGTTGGGGGTGATGAACCCTAACTTTTCCCCAGAGGTTCGAGTGAGGATTTTATGATTTTTTTCCAAATGAATTCAGCCAAATGCCTTAAAAACTGATTCTGCAGGTCGTGGACATCGATGTCCACCTATGGATATCGATGTGCAACATCGATGTGCACAACAATGACATCTATGTCCACAGATAAAATCTGACAGCAACTTTCGCATTCAAACAGCCATAACGTTTTCGTTAACCGTTGGATCTTGCTCACATTTGGAGATAAGCTCCCTAATGATCCCAACTTCACATCCAACGGTGGGTTTTAGGTTTTGAGCTCTAAATATTTAAATCCTAATTTTTCTCCCTATTTAGAAACTTTAACTAATTTCTACCTATTCTTGGTTTCTAAAATCTAACACTTGGTTTTTCTCTTACTCTTACCTCCTAAGTCTAATATTTCCCCAATTAAATTAGGAAAATAAAATTAGGGATGTTACAGAATAAGAGTAAGCGATCCAAACGAGATAATGTTGATGGTGTGAATTTACGGTAAACAGAATATTAAGACTAACACACCACATTCATAAACAAATATATCAACATCTATTCACATTAATTCAAAAGTCTGGGAATAACTCTTTTAAATATTTTAATCAAGGTTTCATGTTATCGCATTCGTTGATGATATGGGGAGGAATATCATTAAGGTAACAAGTTTAGTCAGCACACACGGCTACATCTCCTTGATAGACCAACCAAGCCTAATCCGGAAAGCGAAAGAGACGTACAAAAACCTTACCATGCCGGCATCGATGACCTAAAAAAATGCTTGCAACCACTCACATGTGGCCAACCAAAGATATCAATGGATTTCCAAAATAAAGGTGTCCCAGGCACGATGCTCATCTAGCCTTGTTCAGATTCCCTCTCACCATTCACTAGTTGCTCAAGGTGCGACAGTACCATTCCAGTTCTGCTGTGCAGTCCATGCTACGGCCTACCAGTCGTAACTCGGCCATTGTAGTCTCGTCCCGCCTAGAGAAGTACTCAAGGATTCTTGACGTTCATCGTCTTTGCCCTCCCCTTTCACAATTAGAAATCATAACTAATAAGACTTCCAAATCGTTTAAAATTTTAAAGACAAAAAAAGACTTTAAAAAAATCATAAATAATAATTTTCTTTCTTAAAATTAGCTTGATGAAATTTTTGGACAGCAATTACACTTTCTTGAAAAATATTTTTAAAACCATAAAACAACCAAACTTTTATCTAACAATTACCACTACAATTTCTAAGTTTTAAACATGAAAAATCACTTTTTCAGTTCATAATACCTTTACTAAAAATTCTGGACAGCAACTAACATTTTTATAAAAATCTTTCTAAAACACTTAAAGTTAAACCAAAACTTTATTTTTTTTCGCTATAAACCAAAACTTTATTTTCAAATTACAACAAAAATTCCAAGTCTCAAACATAACCAAATCATTTTCTAAGTCTATAAACTCCATAAAACATTTTTGGATAGCAAGGTAATCACTTAGAATTTCGTACTAAAAAACCCAAAGATCTTTCAAACAAAATATAATTCTAAAATCAAATGAAAGCTTAACCACATGCTAATATCAACAAAGCATCATCATTTTACCATCACATACATGACTAATCAATTTCTGAATAGCAAAGGCAAAGACCTTAAACATTCACAACAATGTTCTCCATGACTCATCCAAAAATATACATAGCCTAAGTATGAGAAGAATTTCAAAAAAAAAAAACTTTTGATAATTAACTTAACAAAATAAAACTTTGCATAAACAAATCTCAGAAACTAACACCAAGACGTAACCATTTAATTTTTTTAAAAAGACTCATTCTTCTCCCTTCCTAATAACTACAAACAAGGTAAACATCCGATTTCTTTAAGTCATAAAATATTGTTAACTACACTTTTACTCTTAAAATTTTATACTTTAAAATACTTTTCAAAGTTGTAGTGGATCTGGAAAATAGGAAATGTCCCTAACCTAAGGGACCTCAAGACCAATGACTAGTGGCCCTGAGATCTGAGTGAGATCAGGGGTTTATGTGTGACGGTAATGAAATGTTTCTGAATATCCAGTTGGGATACCCAGATTATCCCTCTGTCAACTAAGGGTGTGTGCAGAGTGTCAACATAGGGATGAGAAAACCTTACCTGACCTTAAGGCATGAGGATTCCTTTTATAGGGTGTGCGGGTGTTGGGCCTGTGGTGAGGCCCGTTAGGGTTACCGTGCTGACGTCAAGTCCTGTAAATATCTGGTAAATATCTATGGCTGTCAAGGAGATAGACTGCGCAACAGTGTGTACTAGAGGACCTGGACTGTTCAGTTGGTCTCATGTCTAGCCCGTATTAAGGATGTATGTAACACCCCAAAATTTTAATCCCCGATTAATGAAATGTTAATTATAAAATTAATTATAATTAATGATTTCTATTTTAATCCTTGATTAAAATTCTGTGTTATGTATTTAGGAGATGTGTTTGAATTTATTTAATAAATATAATTATGCATGAAATAATTATTTTGCATATTAGTCCCTGGGTTGGGACCTAGAAGCAATTATAGGAAAAGGTTTTGGAGGGAAAGTAAATAAAATTATTATTTTTCAAAAACTGGGCAAAACACTCGAGTATTATTCTGGATACTCAAGTATTTTGGACAGAGTTGCCCGAGTTAGTGCGTTTGGTGAGTCATCATCAACGATTTCGTTTCGTTGACACGAAATCGCTACCCTTCCACGTCCATGGAGGTCGTGTCGTCATGCATGCACTCAATTGAAGCCTATAAAAGCTAAGCAACACCGAATTCGTGGGGTATTTGGCCAAAATTTGGGTTGTTGCTCAAGTTAGGGTTCTGAACTCGTTTCCTTCGATTCACCCCCTGTATTTCGATTCAAACCACAAATCATACACTAATACAAAGCTCACATCACGAGCTTTGTATAGACACTAAAATCGTGAGGTTTGAGTGAGTGTGGTGGAAGAATTGGAGCTTGGAAGTTGGGGCTGTTTTCTGTCAAGTGGTTCTGGGAGCTCACTTTGATTCCAATTTTTAGTAAGCTCACGAGTCTTTTGAGCCTCAATTCAATTTCTTTAGTTAGTAGAGGTTACATAGAGTATAGAAATACTAATTTCCCCAATTGTTATCTCTGTCTTCCATGTAAACCAATTCAATCTTGGTGATGCACTCACAATTGTCTTGCATGTGGTGCTTAAAGCTGTCTTTGGTGTTGGAGAGCTTTCTCTTGGGAATTATCTGTTAGTGCACGTCTGAGAGGTAAGGGGAAGTTGTTTTATGCAATAGATAGAGTTTGAATTTCATTATTTTCATTAGAGAGCCACCAAGAGGCTCTAAGGGCTTAGATTGAATAGGAACTTTGGTTTGGAGACCAATTCATGCTCTATGGTTGTTGTGAGCAAGTTTCATATGATGCATGCAAGTTGTAATGAACACTATTTCATGAGTTTGTTGATTATTTTTCAATTTGAGGTGTTAAGTTGTGAAATTGTGTGTTTTATGCATTAATGATTGATTCTTTGTCAAATCTGTAATTTGATATGAACTGAGTATTGTAACATGTTCATTATATGGTATATGAACTCTGTTGATCATTGGATTGGACTAAAAATGGTTAGAATTGAAAATGGTGTATTTAAACCAAGATTTCAGTCTGTTCTGCAACAAAAGACTCCAGTATTAGGCTGGTTACTCGAGTGAAATTTTGGTAAAACAATGTATTTTTAGCAAGAACACTCGAGTACCATGCCCAGAACTCGAGTAATCGAGTGATGCATGAGATATGTTAAGGTAAACCACTCGAGTAATGCAGGGGTCACTCGAGTATTCTGGAAGTGATGAAGAACACTCGAGTAACTCATGAATCACTCGAGTATTTTTATGAATCTGAAACCCAAATCCCCAGAAAGACTTGAACACTCAAGTATTCTGAGGAACACTCGAGTAATCTGGAAATAAGTGAAGAACACTCGAGTAGTCTGAAGAACACTCGAGTAGTTCACTTAGAATAATTAAAATATCATTTTTAATTCTGAATCATTGATTAATATTTAAGTGAAAATAATCCAAGTGATCAAAGACTTAAAAGGAACTGATTGATGATATGATAAGTTTTCATTGGAATGAGGAGACGCTGCTCGGGTGGCTCGTCGGGTATTATTAACAAGAAAAACATTAATCAATTCCTTTAAGCAAAGAAATGATGCATTCATTTTGGAGTTCGGATGGTAGGTCGTTGATCATGTTTTGGTAACATGTGGAGGGCCTCTGGGAGTGCCAAAACGCTTGCTTGATGACACATTGAAGACGTGGTCGGCTTAGTGGATGCCGATATGGTTAAACCGTTTGGATGACGGTCCGTTTGGATGACGGTCCGTTTGGATGACGGGATGTTCTCGGGTGGCACGGATTCCAAGCTTGTCGTGTACATTCTTGGTGAATGTACGAAATGTTGTATACCTAAGAATACAATGCACTGGTGAGTGTTGGGTTGTCAGGGATGGACGTCAGAGAGTGACATAGATTGACGGAGATAGGTTTGAGAGCTAAATTCATGCATCATGCCATTCATTTAAATTAACTGTGATAAATGAAACAAGTGTGAGCATCCTACTTGCATTCAATAACTGCTAAGTGCTAAATGTGATTGTTGTTCATGGTTGCATATTTACATATTGTACATTTCTGCTCTATTGATTATGTGTATAGAATTGCTTACCCATATGCCCTTGTAGGTGATGTCTCGATACATAACTTGCATCGGGATCCGGCCACTTCCTAGTGGCACATGGATCTATGAGGACCATCGCGCGGTGTTCGAGGGAGAGGTAGAGATTACCTTCTACCACCCGAACCCGCTGATTTGATTTCGTCCTCGTAGATTTAGAATTCCCATCATATACACTATGCACGTACCCCCGTTTTACACATATCATGGACCACCTCCCACACGGCCAGCTCGCTCTTATCATAGTTTTCGTTTCAGACCTACCCGCTCACACCCTTTTTCCTCGAGAGTCGTCCGCGAGGATACTCCCCCTTCTGATCCGAGGAGTCCAGTCAGGGTCACTCCATCTTCTGACCCCGTACCCAGTGGTAGGGTACACTCTCCATCGGATGAGATCGAGGAGGATCCCGTGGAGGATGAGAGCGGAGGCGAGCCTGTCGTTCATTCCACCGGGAGTCAGTGGAGGGATGATGATCCCTAGGTATATGTATAGGGTGTATGATGAGGATCAAGGGATCCGATGTGGAGATGCCATGGAGGAGATTCTACTACTGCTGCTGTTGATGGGTATGTTTCTTTTGCTACCTGGAGACTGCTACTACCATTACCACTACTACTACTGATGCTGCCAGATCTATGTGACCACCTCTAGAGTTCATATTTTGATATGTATATATTTTGTAGATATGCTCTTGAGAGCTCTAGGGCTATGGTTATATTATGATGTAGATCTGTTATGGACTTGTTGGACCTTGGAGACTTGACTACTGGGACTATGTATTACTTGACCTATATCTATATATATCTATATATAGCTTATGTTCATATTTTTAACTATGCATAGTCCTACTCTTTCCGCTTACTCTGATAAAGATTAATTAACGGATTCGGTTGTATTATGTAAATGGTATCAGTTCCGTAAAAGAAAGAATGGATATGCATCGTCTAATTTTACAATGTCAATACATTTTCGAAAGCATCGATGCTATCCGGATTCTTATTTTAGCAAACACCGAATTCAATACAATGTTTCAAATAATACTAATTATTCTCTCCAAGAGCTCCATATCTTGATTGTGCACCCGCTTGTAAAGAAAATCTTATTTTTACATTTTCTAAATACTTACAAGTCCATATATTATCCGATTTAATAGTCTAATTACTATAATAAACTTGAGGTAATAAGAAGGGTGTCACACTGAGTGGTATCAGAGCAAAAGTCAGATCCTGTAGTAGTGGAAGTAGCTCCAGAAAGGTAGCCATCAACATCAAGCAGGTATCCACAGGGCATATTTATTGTTATGAAAGTTTGTATCTTATCTCTTTTGAGCACAAGACACAATTGAATGTTGATTTAAAGTTATAAGCTATAGCCTTAGTATAGGTGGTGTGAGGAATGTTTCTTTAGTTCAACATATGTGACCATAAGCCCATAGCGCAGGTCTATTATGGCAACTAGAAACCAAAATCACACCAATGCGATGTTAGAGAGGATAACCGCGGTGTTGGAGGCCATGCAGCAACAATCTCAGCAACCATCTCAACCTGCTAAACCACTTCATCAGTGCAATGTGGGTAACACCGAGGCGAAGAGTCTGGCTGATTTTAGAAGTTGTAACCCACCCAAGTTTGAAGGAGGATTTAAACCTGAGGAGGCCAATAGGTGGATTCACACCATGGACAAGATTTTGAAAACTTTGGATTGCACGGAAGCTCAAAAAGTAGCATATGCAGTCTACATGCTAGAGGATGAAGCTGAGAACTGGTGAAATCACACGGTTCAGCTCCTACACTATGAAGGAAGGGATGTGAATTGGGGTGTATTTATGGAAAATTTCCTCAATAAGTACTTCCCTGAGGACTTGAGGAGAAAGAAGGAGGTGGAATTCTTACAACTTAAACAAGGAAGCATGAGTGTGGGCGAGTACGCAGCCAAGTTCGAGGAGTTGATGAAGTACTCTCCATACTACCAGAACAACCCCGATGAAAGGAGCAAGTGTATCAAGTTCGAGGGAGGCTTGAGGCCCAAGTTGAAGTCAATTTTCAGCTACCAACAAATTCAAAGCTTTCTTGCACTTGTGGACATGTGTAGGATGTATGAAGATGACAAGAAGACTGAAGATTTGCAAGCCTCAGAGAGAAAGGACAATCAAAGTTCTGGACCTCAGAGGCGAAAGGGTTTCAACAACCGAGGCAAGGGTCCGTATGATCGCTGGGGGAAAGGCAAAGGAAAAGCTGGAGGAAATGATGGAAGAAATTTTCGGAGCGAGGCTCCATTCTGTGACAAGTGCAAGAGCCATAATTATGGCCGTGTTTGTTGGGGAACAAGTGGTTGTTTCAATTGTGGAAAGCCGGGACACTTTGCGAGGGATTGCAAGGAACCGTTCAAAGCTAATTCAAGAGGGACTGCTGATAGGCTTGTGGCTCAAGGAAGGGTTTTCACACTCAGTGGTGTGGAGGCAAGCCGATCTTCTGATCTGGTGCAAGGTAAATACTTGCTAAATGGTCAGCTCTGTAATGTCTTGTTTGATTCTGGTGCAACGTATTCATTTATTTCATATGAATGTGTAGATCGTTTGGGTCTATCTATGTCTGAATTGCCATATACTCTGAAAGTAGAAACCCCTACCAATGCTCCTGTAGTTGTTTCTAGAGCATGTCTTAACTGTTGTATAGAAGTGTTAGGACAAACCTCTAAGGTAGATCTGATCTGTTTACCCTTATCACAATTGGATGTGATTTTGGGGATGGACTGGTTGAGTCAAAACCAAGTGATCATCGATTGTGATAGAAAGATCGTAACCTATAGGAACCCGAAACCCTCTGGTTACATGTGCCTGTTGAACACTGAAGTAGAGGAGAATGGTCCAATAATGGAAGAGATCCCTGTTGTCAGAGACTTTCCAGAGGTATTCGCTAATGAGATACCTGGTCTGCCACCAAGAAGAGAGATAGAATTTGGTATCGACTTAGTTCCGGGAGCTGGTCCCATTTCTATCGCTCCTTATAGAATGGCACCATCAGAAATGGCTGAAATGAAGAAGCAGATCGAGGAGCTATTGCAGAAGCAGATGATCCGACCAAGTGTGTCACCTTGGGGTGCTCCAGTTTTATTTGTCAAGAAGAAAGATGGTAGTATGAGGATGTGCATCGACTACCGGCAGTTGAATAAGGTCACAATCAAGAACAAGTATCCATTGCCAAGGATAGATGACCTTATGGATCAAGTTCGTGGGGCTTCGGTATTTTCCAAGATTGATTTGAGGTCGGGATATCATCATATCAGGATTAGAGAAGAGGATATCTCCAAGACTGCATTTCGGTCCCGATACGAGCATTATGAGTACGTTGTGATGCCATTCAGATTGACCAATGCATCAGCTATTTTCATGGACTACATAAATCGAATCTTTAGACCTTATTTAGATTCATTCGTGGTTGTGTTCATTGACGATATCCTTATCTACTCTGAGAGACCGGAGGAGCATGCTGAACACTTGAGGATAGTGTTTGTTAGATCCAGTGAGAAGGTTTTGATAATGACAAAGGTTGACAAAGGTTTTGAACAAGCTACAAAGGTTTTGATCAAGCTTAAACTTTGAAGAAGTTCAACAAATAATCAACACTCAACAATTGATGAAGAGAGAGCAAGCTCATGAAGACTTAGTTTGTATTTTATTGTAATATCTTTAGCCTCTCAAGTCTTTTATTTTAATGAGTTTGGGTAAAGTCATTAGAGGGTAGTGAATCTCTATCAAGGTCATGATTATATCATATTTTGAGTATTCACTTAACCTAAAATCAATAGGTGGCTTAAAGGTTTGAAAGAAAAGGTTTAGTTTTGAGAAAACAAGTTTTTAATTGAATTTAGCAGTGACTAATCGATTAATGTGTTAGGGTTAATCGATTAACACACATGTTACATTGATTAATCGATTAAGCCATGTGTTAATCGATTAACACGTGCAGAATCAGTTTTTAAAATAAGCTTTTCAAGGCAAAATCAATTTCTATTGTTTTCTAACTTTTTGGTATTCTATATAAACTTTTTCCTAAACTTTGTGAATCATTATTACACTTTAGATCAAATCAATTTCTCAAAGCCACACTATTCTCTCTCACTTTCATAGATCAAAGCTTTTAAACTTTTACATTCTTTGATCAAGAATCTTTGAATCTCTCATGTTGATATTTTCATAGCTTTTGAAAGTGATTCATAGGATTGTTATTGTTTTTTAATTTGAGTTGTAATCATTGCAAAGAAGGCAAGCTATCTACAACAAAGGAAGTCTTGGTTGTGAATCAAGCAAACAAGCATTTGGAAGTCTTGTTGTGTTAACAAGCAAATTGGAAGTCTTGGTGTGAGGCATCATCAAGCAAGTGGAAGTCTTTGAAGAATCTCAAAGCAATTGGAAGTCTTGTTGAGGGGAATTGACAAGCAAGGTTAGATGTTAGATTAGAGCATCAATAAGATTGCAAGGCAAGGGTGTGGTATCTCTTGTAGGCTATCAAGAAGGGAGTCTTGAGAGGCATTTACTTGTAATTTGAGAACTCTAATTCCTCATAGTGAAGAATCTCTCTTGGCTGAAGAGGGGACTGGATGTAGCTTTCAAGTGGATGAAAGTGAACCAGGATAAATCACTGTGTCGTATCTCTAAACTCTTAACTCTTTACATTCAAGTCATTTCAATATTGTTCTTGGTTGAAAACCTAGAAAAGATAGATTTTCATAATTGATTGAATTGAATCTTATTTGTGCAAATTGATTTGGGGAAAATCATTTTCATAACCTAGGTAATCAATAAGAATATTGGTGTTAATCAATTCCGCTTTATCTCTGATCTTATGTGTTAATTGATTGATTTTCATATTTGATTGAAAAGTGATTTTTCAAATATTGTTCAGATTAATCGATTAAGTCATTTGTTAATCGATTAATTTTTAAGCAGCTTTCGGCATTAATCGAGTAACAACTTAGTTAATCGATTAGTTTGAAAGTAAGCTTCGACATTAATCGATTAATACTGAAGTTAATCGATTAATCAGTATATTTTTTGTAAAAATCATTTTGTTTTAATTGTTTCAATTTGTTTCTTTCGAAAATCTTTCAAGGTTTCTCTAACACCTATTCAACCCCCCCTTCTAGGTGTTCTCCTAGTGTCTCCTAGTTATTTCACCCACCGATTGTAGTTCTTACAGTGTTGAGTATCCTGAAGGAGAAACAGCTGTACGCCAAACTTACAAAGTGTGAGTTCTGGCTGGAGGAAGTTAAGTTCTTGGGGCATGTGATTTCAAACAAGGGAATAGCAGTTGATCCAACGAAAGTAAGCTCGGTTTTGCAATGGGAGCAACCAAAGTCAGTCACGGAAGTGAGGAGCTTTCTTGGTTTGGCTGGTTACTATAGAAGATTTATAGAAGGATTCTCGAAGTTAGCATTGCCCTTGGCAAAGTTAACTCAGAAAGACCAACCTTTTATTTGGGACGAGAAGTGTGAAAGGAGTTTCCGAGAATTGAAAGAAAGGTTGACATCCTCCCCTGTATTAGTCTTGCTTGATACCCAGAAGAGTTTCGAGGTGTATTGTGATGCATCGAAACAAGGACTTGGCAGTGTTTTGATGAAAGATGGGAAGGTAGTTGCTTATGCCTCAAGACAGCTAAAAGTTCATGACATGAACTATCCAACTCATGACCTAGAGCTGGCAGCTGTTGTCTTCGCTCTAAAGATTTGGAGGCACTATCTCTATGGCACTACGTTCCGGGTGTTCAGTGACCATAAGAGCTTAAAGTACCTCTTCGATCAGAAGGAGTTAAATATGAGGCAGCGCCGATGGATGGAGTTCTTGAAGGATTATGAGTTCAAGCTTCATTACCATCCTCGGAAGGCAAACGTGGTGGTTGATGCGTTAAGTCGAAAGGCAATGCATATCAGTGCGATGATGGTCAGGGAAGCTGCACTGATAGAAGAATTTAGAGATTTGAGTCTGACAATGCAAGTGGAGCAACAAGTATCAAGATGGGGATGTTGCAAATTGCAAATGAATTCTTGCAAAGGATTCGAGAATTGCAACAAGACGATGAAGGACTCAAGGAGAAAAGGAAGCTTATGGAAGAAGGCAAAGAGTTAGAATTTCAAGAAGGAAAGGATGGAATCCTTCGCTTTAAAGCAAGGATTTGTGTGCCTGATAATTTGGAGATAAGAAGAATGATTCTGGATGAAGCGCATAAGAGCAAGATGAGTATGCATCCGGGAGCTACCAAAATGTATCAGGACTTGAAGAAGATGTTTTGGTGGCCTGGTCAAAAGAAAAATGTGGCTAGTTATGTGGCGTGTTGTTTGGTGTGTCAGAAGGCGAAGGTGGAACACCAAAGGCCAGGAGGAGAATTACTTCCCTTGGAAATTCCATTATGGAAATGGGATAGTATCTCGATGGATTTCGTGTCAGGATTGCCAAGGACGGCTACTGGTCATGATGCAATCTGGGTGATCGTGGATCGTTTGACCAAGTCAGCGCATTTTATTCCCGTTAATATGCGCTACTCTTTGGAAAAGCTCACTCAATTATATGTGAAAGAAGTTGTTCGCCTGCATGGGGTACCATCAAGCATCGTGTCAGATCGTGATCTGAGGTTTACGTCAAAGTTTTGGCAAGATCTGCATAGAGCTCTGGGTTCAAGATTGAAGTTGAGTTCTGCATACCACCCTCAGACTGATGGTCAAACGGAGAGAACTATTCAGTCATTGGAGGATATCTTAAGAGCTTGTGTTTTGGAAGGACAAGGGAATTGGGAGCAAATGTTGCCGCTCGTGGAATTCACGTACAACAATAGTTTTCACGCGGGAATTGGAATGGCACCATTTGAAGCCTTGTATGGGAGAAAGTGTCGGACACCGTTATGCTGGTTCCAAGTGGGGGAGAATTCTCTGGTTGGACCAGATTTTGTGCAAGAGACAACTGAGAAGATCAAGATGATACAATAGAAGATGAAGACGGCTCAAAGTAGGCAGAAAAGCTATGCTGATAGGAGAAGGAAACCTTTAGAGTTTGTTGAAGGAGACCATGTGTTTCTTAGAATAGTACCGACCAAAGGTGTTAGTAGAGCCTTGAAAACCAAAAAACTATCACCTAAGTTTATTGGTCCCTACCAAGTTCTTAAAAGAGTCGGCCCAGTAGCCTATCAATTAGCTCTGCCCCCATCGTTAGCTAATCTTCATAATGTATTCCATGTGTCTCAGTTAAAAAGGTATATCCATGATCCCACCATTGTCCTTAGAATCCAACCCGATGACCTAGAAATTCATGAGAACCTAACCTTCGAAGCTAAGCCTGTTCGCATCGAAAACCGAAGAGTCAAGCAGCTTAGAGGGAAGGATATTTGTTTGGTCAAAGTCGTCTGGGTTTGTGGCGATGTGATAGAGGCATCTTGGGAATTAGAGGATAAGATGCGTCAGGACTATCCTGACTTGTTTGTATAAGTTGAATTTCGGGGATGAAATTCCTTGTAAGTGGGGGAGTAGTGTAACACCCCAAAATTTTAATCCCCGATTAATGAAATGTTAATTATAAAATTAATTATAATTAATGATTTCTATTTTAATCCTTGATTAAAATTCTGTGTTATGTATTTAGGAGATGTATTTGAATTTATTTAATAAATATAATTATGCATGAAATAATTATTTTGTATATTAGTCCCTGGGTTGGGACCTAGAAGCAATTATAGGAAAGGTTTTGGAGGGAAAGTAAATAAAATTATTATTTTTCAAAAACTGGGCAAAACACTCGAGTATTATTCTGGATACTCGAGTATTTTGGACAGAGTTGCCCGAGTTAGTGCGTTTGGTGAGTCATCATCAACGATTTCGTTTCGTAGACACAAAATCGCTACCCTTCCACGTCCATGGAGGTCGTGTCGTCATGCATGCACTCAATTGAAGCCTATAAAAGCTAAGCAACACCAAATTCGTGGGGTATTTGGCCAAAATATGGGTTGTTGCTCAAGTTAGGGTTCTGAACTCGTTTCCTTCGATTCACCCCCTGTATTTCGATTCAAACCACAAATCATACACTAATACAAAGCTCACATCACGAGCTTTGTATAGACACTAAAATCGTGAGGTTTGAGTGAGTGTGGTGGAAGAATTGGAGCTTGGAAGTTGGGGCTGTTTTCTGTCAAGTGGTTCTGGGAGCTCACTTTGATTCCAATTTTTAGTAAGCTCACGAGTCTTTTGAGCCTCAATTCAATTTCTTTAGTTAGTAGAGGTTACATAGAGTATAGAAATACTAATTTCCCCAATTGTTATCTCTGTCTTCCATGTAAACCAATTCAATCTTGGTGATGCACTCAAAATTGTCTTGCATGTGGTGCTTAAAGCTGTCTTTGGTGTTGGAGAGCTTTCTCTTGGGAATTATCTGTTAGTGCACGTCTGAGAGGTAAGGGGAAGTTGTTTTATGCACTAGATAGAGTTTGAATTTCATTATTTTCATTAGAGAGCCACCAAGAGGCTCTAAGGGCTTAGATTGAATAGGAACTTTGGTTTGGAGACCAATTCATGCTCTATGGTTGTTGTGAGCAAGTTTCATATGATGCATGCAAGCTGTAATGAACACTATTTCATGAGTTTGTTGATTATTTTGCAATTTGAGGTGTTAAGTTGTGAAATTGTGTGTTTTATGCATTAATGATTGATTCTCTGTCAAATCTGTAATTTGATATGAATTGAGTATTGTAACATGTTCGTTATATGGTATATGAACTCTGTTGATCATTGGATTGGACTAAAAATGGTTAGAATTGAAAATGGTGTATTTAATCCAAGATTTCAGTCTGTTCTGCAACAAAAGACTCGAGTATTAGGCTGGTTACTGGAGTGAAATTTTGGTAAAACAATGTATTTTGAGCAAGAACACTCCAGTACCATGCCCAGAACTCGAGTAATCGAGTGATGCATGGGATATGTTAAGGTAAACCACTCGAGTAATGCAGGGGTCACTCGAGTATTCTGGAAGTGATGAAGAACACTCGAGTAACTCATGAATCACTCGAGTATTTTTATGAATCTGAAACCCAAATCCCCAGAAAGACTTGAACACTCGTGTATTCTGAGGAACACTCGAGTAATCTGGAAATAAGTGAAGAACACTCGAGTAGTCTGAAGAACACTCGAGTAGTTCACCTAGAATAATTAAAATATCATTTTTAATTATGAATCATTGATTAATATTTAAGTGAAAATAATCCAAGTGATCAAAGACTTAAAAGGAACTGATTGATGATATGATAAGTTTTCATTGGAATGAGGAGACGCTGCTCGAGTGGCACGTCGGGTATTATTAACAAGAAAAACATCAATCAATTCCTTTAAGCAAAGAAATGATGCATTCATTTTGGAGTTCGGATGGTAGGTCGTTGATCATGTTTTGGTAACATGTGGAGGGCCTCTGGGAGTGCCAAAACGCTTGCTTGATGACACGTTGAAGACGTGGTCGGCTTAGTGGATGCCGATATGGTTAAACCGTTTGGATGACGGTCCGTTTGGATGACGGGATGTGCTCGGGTGGCACGGATTCCAAGCTTGTCGTGTACAATGCACTGGTGAGTGTTGGGTTGTCAGGGATGGACGTCAGAGAGTGACATAGATTGACGGAGATAGGTTTGAGAGCTAAATTCATGCATCATGCCATTCATTTAAATTAACTGTGATAAATGAAACAAGTGTGAGCATCCTACTTGCATTCAATAACTGCTAAGTGCTAAATGTGATTGTTGTTCATGGTTGCATATTTACATATTGTACATTTCTGCTCTATTGATTATGTGTATAGAATTGCTTACCCCTATGCCCTTGTAGGTGATGTCTCGATACATCGCTTGCATCGAGATCCGGCCACTTCCTAGTGGCACATGGATCTATGAGGACCATCGCACGGTGTTCGAGGGAGAGGTAGAGATTACCTTCTACCTCCCGAACCCGCTGATTCGATTTCGTCCTCGTAGATTTAGGATTCCCATCATATACACTATGCACGTACCCCCGTTTTACACATATCATGGACCACCTCCCACACGGCCAGCTCGCTCTTATCATAGTTTTCGTTTCAGACCTACCCGCTCACACCCTTTTTCCTCGAGAGTCGTCCGCGAGGATACTCCCCCTTCTGATCCGAGGAGTCCGGTCAGGGTCACTCCATCTTCTGACCCTGTACCCAGTGGTAGGGTACACTCTCCATCGGATGAGATCGAGGAGGATCCCGTGGAGGATGAGAGCGGAGGCGAGCCTGTCGTTCATTCCACCGGGAGTCAGTGGAGGGATGATGATCCCTAGGTATGTGTATAGGGTGTATGATGAGGATCAGGGGATCCGATGTGGAGATGCCAT
This sequence comes from Crotalaria pallida, assembly GCA_037953625.1. NCBI lineage: Eukaryota > Viridiplantae > Streptophyta > Magnoliopsida > Fabales > Fabaceae > Crotalaria > Crotalaria pallida. The sequence continues at coordinate 100,962,765 of CM075649.1, forward strand.
GGAGGAGATTCTACTGCTGCTGTTGTTGATGGGGATGTTTCTTTTGCTACCTGGAGACTGCTACTACCATTACCACTACTACTGATGCTGCCAGATCTATGTGACCACCTCTAGAGTTCATATTTTGATATGTATATATTTTGTAGATATGCTCATGAGAGCTCTAGGGCTATGGTTATATTATGATGTAGATCTGTTATAGACTTGTTGGACCTTGGAGACTTGACTACTGGGACTATGTATTACTTGACCTATATCTATATATAGCTTATGTTCGTATTTTTAACTGTGCATAGTCCTACTCTTTCCGCTTACTCTGATAAAGATTAATTAACGGATTCGGTTGTATTATGTAAATGGTATCAGTTCCGTAAAAGAAAGAATGGATATGCATCGTCTAATTTTACAATGTCAATACATTTTCGAAAGCATCGATGCTATCTGGATTCTTATTTTAGCAAACACCGAATTCAATACAATGTTTCAAATGATACTAATTATTCTCTCCAAGAGCTCCATATCTTGATTGTGCACCCGCTTGTAAAGAAAATCTTATTTTTACATTTTCTAAATACTTACAAGTCCATATATTATCCGATTTAATAGTCTAATTACTATAATAAACTTGAGGTAATAAGAAGGGTGTCACAATGTAGGGTGTATGGCTCGACCTGTACGGTGTCCCGAGGTCGGATAAATACCTACCCATCCCTAGATGGGCCACTCGGTGTGCTCCAAGGGAGGCCGAGTGTGTGGTCGGTCAGCGACCACGTAGAGGGTCCGACCTGATGAAGATCAGGTCGGATGGAATGCTCTCAACCTGTAGAAGGTCGGTTAGAGGCAACTTGTCCTGGTCCATCTGAGGTCGGGTTAACTGACAGAGTTCCGACCTGTGCGGAGGCCATGTGAGCTTTGATGATGTGTCGATCTTGTGTTCGGTCTTTTTTGTCCGGCAGGGACTTGGTGTCTTGCTGGCCCGTGCATCTAGTCCAAGTAATAGGCGAGAAGCCTTCGAACTATCATGATGTTGAGCCTTGAGCGAAGGGACCTGAGTTGGTCGAGGAAGGTCTCAGTTCGATTAACCCTTCAAGCTCCCCAAGCTGGCGTAGTCTTGGAGAAGCCTGTGCCGAGCTTAAGTTGATTAGCATTTGATCTGGTACCTTGGTCTTGTCTCCTGTCTTTTCAGTTGCCTGTGGTGACACTAGGGTTTCCCCAAGTTGACATGCGTCCAAGCTATGTTTTTGAAAAGAGGGAAAGTAGTAATGAGCGCCTTGGGAAAATAGAAGGTAATAATGAATGCTTCTTTGCTTCCCGATGCTCCTTCTGTAACCTCCCCGTGCCTGTGCTACGTGGCTGCAGCTTAGTGGGGGGGTTTGAGGCCTGAGTCCTATAAATTTGCTTCGCTTGGTACGTCGTTTTGTACCAGTAACTTGTTTGAACCATTTTACTTCTGTACCTTCTTCCTGAGACGTTGTTGAAGGCACCAAGGCAGTAGGTGCCTGTTTGGAGGAGATGAGGCGTAAGGTTTCTGGACATCAAGGCGGCAGGTGCCCGTTCGGAGGAGATGGGGCGTAACATCTTAGAACCTTGTGATGGTGGGGGATTGTTTCTGCGCATAATTGGTTCGTGAATGCTTCCCCCTCATACCTAGGTTCGTGGATGTCCGTCCTTCATCCTGGGCATATTGATGCTCTCCTTCTGCCTTTTTGTCCACTTCTTTGTCATCGTCGGTCCTTGCACCTTGGCTCAAGGAGGTTCCCCCTGCCCGAGGTGTGTGAATACTCCCCCTTTGTGGATGTACTTGAGATTTCCATGTAAGATCCGTTCTGGGATCCTGTTTTGTAAGCCGTTTCTGGCCTGTACACATTAATGAAATGAAGCTGTTTTCTATTTCACTGTTGTTTCTTTGCTGTTTGAATACTTTTGCTTTAGAGAACTTCGAAAACTTATAGGCTAGAACACTTTGTTTCCAGATTGTTGCTGGAGTATTCGAACAAGTTCCGAGGAAGCTTTGCCATCCTTTCTGATTTGGATGATGAGTCCCTTTTCGCATGTATTTTTTGCTTTTTTCTAAGACCTGTTTATAGGTCTTGTTCGAGCAAGTTGCAAGCAGTCTTCATCGTTTGATGATGAGCCCGAACTTCGGTTTTTTCTTGTATTACTTTTGTTAGGACCTGTTTTTAGATCCTGTTTGGTAAGCTTTCGTTAAGACTTGTTCATAAATCCTGTTTCGTAGGCTTTTGGTAAGACCCATACATAGGTCCTATTTTTTAGGCTTTTGTTAAGACCTGTACATAGGTCATGTTTTTGTAAGCCGTTGTTAAGACCTGTACATAGGTCCTGTTTTGTAAGCCGTTTATGGCTCACGTTTTGATTAATCAATGAAACGAGTAATTTTTCGCATTCACTGTTGTTATTTCTTCGTTGTTTAAATTATGTTGCTTAAGAACTCGAAACTCAGACTGTTAGCCATGGTTGGTTTTTTAGACCCGAGTAGACCGCTCCAATTGTGGGTATTGATCGATGTAGCGTTCGGGTATCTTTTGTACATGCTAATTTTATGAGCTCGTAAGCGAAATTAGAGCCTTGACCATAATCTCCTTCCTCTAGGTTCGATGGCGAGCCAAACGTAAGGAAAACTAAGTGCGTAGACAACAGAATTTAAGCAAAGGTATTTGTTTATGAATCGCGCATGTATGATAATTTGATGGCTTTCATATTTGAGTAGGAACTGAAGAAGTTCCTGGCTGTAATATGCCTTAAGCTTTGTGGCATTCCAAATGTTTTTGATGGCTGCACCAGAGAGCGTTTCAAGCCGATAACTACCCGAGCCGATCTTTGAAGAGATTCGGTATTGTCCTTCCCAATTGCAGGCTAGTTCACCATCTTTAGCGTTTTTCAGCCCGATGTCAGCCCTTCGGAGGACCAGATCTCCTTCCTCAAAGGAGCGCAGATTAACTGACTTGTTATACTCTCTAGCTTGCCTCGACTTGGACTTCCTTTCCTGTTCGGCGGCAAACTCTAGAACCTCGTGACTTAGGATGAGATTTTTTCTGAGAAGTCTGTTGTTAGACTCGTAGGCGTTACTCATCCTGAAGGTCGATATTTGCCGCTCGATAGGGATGACGGCGTCACATCCGTAGGTCAGTCGGAATGGAGTTTCAACTATCGAGGTTTGCATGGTCATTTTGCATGACCATAATACCTCAGGGAAGTTTTCCACCCATTTGCCTTTGAACCTTCCAGCCTTTTCTTGATTCCCCAAATGATCGACCTATTGACGGCCTCAACTTGTCCATTGGTTTGGGGTGTTCAACCGAAGAGAAGTGATGTTTGATCTTGTAGTCGACCATCATATCCTTGAAGGAGTTCGAAGTGAACTGCGTCTCATTATCGGTTACCAACGAATGGGGAACACTGAATCTAGATATAATGTTGCTCTTGAAAAACTTCTGAATCTTGGTTGGATGGTGGTGAGAGGTTCTGCTTTCACCCACTTGGTGAAATAGTCTATAGCCACCACCACGAATTTGAATCCACCAGGATCAATAGGGAATTGGCCGATTATGTTCATTCCCCATTGGTAGAACGGCCACAACAATGTGTATAACTCTTCTGGAGGTTTTTGATAGACATCACTGTGGAACTGACAACGTTCGCACTTTTTGAAGCCATCTATTGCATCCTTCTGCATGGTTGGCCAGTAGTAACATGCTCGGATCACCTTTATGGCCAACGACTTTCCCCCGATGTGGTGACTTCCTACTCCCCCGTGGACTTCTATCAAGGCTTCTTCGGCTTGGGCTAGATCAAGACATCGGAGCATTGGGCTGTTGACTCCTCTTCGGTATAACACCCTGTCAAGTTCGGTGTATTCGGTTTCTTGTTTTACAACTTTTTTGGCTTCTAAGGGATCTTGGGGAACGATCCCTTGCTGGAGGTAAGCAATGATGGGGGTCATCCAATCCGACGACAAGGAAACTGCTAGGACAATGCTCGGTCCTGTAACGGTTTCCTGTACTAGTGAATTGTTGTGGCCTGAGCCTTTGGTACTGGCGAGCTTGGAGAGTACGTCGGCTCGGCTGTTGGACTCTCGGGGAATGTGAGTGATTTCCAAGTGTGAAAACACGGAGGCTAGGAACCTGACCATGTCCAGGTACTTCTGAAGGATAGGTTCCTTAGCCTAGTACTTGCCTTTGATTTGAGAGACTACCACTTGTGAATTTGAAAAGATCCGTATCGTGGTAGCACCCATTTCCTTGGCGAGCCTCATCCTTGCAAGAACAACTTCATACTCGGCTTGGTTATTGGACGTGGAGAATTAGAACTTGAGTGAATACTCTAAGCTGACTCCTTCGTCGTTTTCCAAGATAACCCCAGCTCCTGCACCTTTTAAATTACTGGACCTGTCGACATAGAGGGTCCAGTTCTGGGAGTTCGATCCTGTAGAAGGTTCGGTAAACTCTGTGACGAAGTCGGTTAGGACCTATGCTTTTATTGCTCTTCGAGGTTAGTACGCCAGGTCGAACTCGGATAGCTCAATCGACCATGAAACCATTCTTCCGGCGAGGTCGGGTTTTTTCAATACTTGCCTTATTGGCTGATCGGTTTGGACTACAATCTCTTGGCTCTGGAAGTATTGTCTTAACCTCCTCGTCGTGATTATGAGGCAGAAAGCCACCTTTTATAGTTTGGAGTATCTCGTTTCAGGGGCTTGGAGTGCTTTACTGACAAAGTAAATTGGTGACTCCATTTTATCTGATTCTGTCACCAACACCGAGCTAACGGCGTGTACCCCTACTGAGAGGTATAGATATAGGATTTCCCCTTCATCCGGGCTCGTTAGTACGGGGGCCGTCGACAGGTACTCCTTGAGTTCGAGAAAGGCGGTTTCACATCGCTCATCCCACAAGAACTCCTTGTTCTTTCAAAGGAGTTGATACCATGGGAGGGCCTTCCTGACGGATTAAGATAGGAATCTTGAAAGTGCAGCTACCCTTCCGGTAGCTATTACACTTGCTTCATGTCGGCGGGGCTTTTCATGTCCAGGATTTCTTAGAACTTTTCGGGATTTGCTTCAATCCCCCTTTCAGTGAGCATGAATCCAAGGAATGAGCCCACCAATACTTCGAAAGTGCACTTTTCGAGATTAAGACGCATATTGTGTTGTTTAACCCGATCTAAGATGGTTGCCAAGCCTATGGATGGTTTTCTTTTTTTCTTTGATTTTGCAATCATGTCATCCACGTAGATTGCCATCTTGTTACCGATGAGCCCGTCGAACACTTTGTTCATCATCCTTTGGTAGGGCGCGCCTGCATTTTTGAGACCAAAGGGCATGACATTGTAACAATAAGTAGCATTCTCTGTGATGAAAGTTGTTTTCTCTTGGTCCGGGGGGTTCATCGGGATCTGGTTATAACCCGAATATGCGTCGATGAAGGAGAGAAGCTGGTACCCAACCGAGGTATCAACTAGCTTGTCGATGAGGGGAAGTGGGTACTGGTCTTTGGGACAGAACTTGTTGAGGTCGGTGTAATCCACGCACATCCTCCACTTCCGATTTGATTTTTTGACTAGCACAGTGTTCGCTAGCCAGTCGGTGTAGTTGATTTCTCAGATGAAGCCTGCTTCATTGAGCTCACCACCTTTTCTTCTATAGTGGCAGCTTTCTCGCCTCCCATTTGTCTCCGTTTTTGGACCACCGGTTTCGCGTCTGGGTATACGCTTAATCGATGGCAAATGAAATTTGGATCTATCCCTGGCATGTCGGCTGATGTCCAGGCAAATAACTCCTTGTTTGCGCGGAGGAGGTTTGTCAGCTCCTCCTTGATAGGCTGGGGAAGTCCTGCACCGATCTTGATCCGACGCTCTGGGTTGTCATCTAAAAGCACGTACTCCCACTCCCCATCAGGGGCGGGACGTGTCTCGTCTTCTTCGCTGCGGACGTCCAGGTCGGTAAGGTTAACTCTTCCCTTACCGAGCTGGGGCTTCTCTAACTGCAGTGGTTCTTCTGCCTTCCTCTTCCCCAAACTGGAGTTGTAGCACTTTCGTGCTTCCGCCTGGTCAGCTCGAATCGTGACCACTTGTCCATCAGTGCCAGGAAACTTCATGGCCATGTGTATGGTGGATACTACTGCGCCGAAAGCATGTATACATGGTCTGCCCAAGATACCGTTGTATGATGAAGACCAGTCGACCTCGTGGAAGTTAACCATCTGGGTTTGAGCAAACGGTCCTGCTCCCATACTCACAGGCAAGTAGATCTGACCTAGGAGGAATATTACGTCCCCTGTGAACCCTACTAGAGGTCCTGACACTGGGAATAGATCTGACCTTTTCAAGCCCAAGGATTTCTACAGGGGCTCAAATATCACATCTACTGAACTACCTTGGTCCACCAGCATACTGTGGATTGAGTAGTTTCCTACCGCGGCAGTAATGACCATGGGGTCATCATGGTCCCTCAGGATGTTGTTGTAATCACTGTCGTAGAAGCTAAGCGAGGTGGTGGACTCTCGCTAAACCCTTTATGCGGCCTTTCGGCCGTGGATCTAGCCAACGTAACGCAACCGCTCAGCCCGTTTCTCGCCTCCACTCGTGAGACCTCCAGCGATCATGAGGATCCCAGGTGTCTGGCTGGCCCGTGCATCTAGTCCGAGTAATAGGCGATAAGTCTTCGAACTGTCATGATGTTGAGCCCTGAGCGAAGGGACCTGGGTTGGTCGAGGAAGGTCTCAGTTCGGTTAACCCTACAAAAGTCTTTTTCAATAAAAACATAAACTTCAATAAAGTGATTTCTTTGTTGTCCCATTTTAATTTTTAACATAAAGAGATTACAATCATTCTGAAATCATCATTTTTTCTTCAAAATTTCATACAATACAAAAGAACACATCACAATCACTTCCCTACACTCTAAAATGCAAAGTGGTTTCAAAATTTCATTTAACAATTGTGTGAACACCAAAAAGGGTTTATGAAAGTAATTCCAAAACATTTAGTTTAATAACATAGACCTATGAAAACTTTTAAATTCATGTTATCATCTAAACAAAATCATTCCTTCCACACATACTTGATAACATAAAACTTATGAAACTTTTAAATTCATTTCATCATCAAAACAAAATTATTCTTACCACATACTTAAAGTCCAAACCCAAACACAATTAATTAAACTTTAGAAAACCCAATCCTTTATATTTTTATATTCAAAATACCTTTGTCAACGTATCCACATGTTAGAATGAAAACTTTTCTTTTTGATTCATAAAACCATATTCATCAACACAAGCATTCTCCTAACAACTAACAATCACAAAAAGATAAGTCTTTTAATGTCATTTTCATTTAAAAACATTTATCCAAATCACAAGGTCATTTCTAACAAAACAAAACAAACTTTAAGAACACTTGGAATAGGTCCCTGAAAGATACTTGTGGAATCGGTTAGGTCCCTGAAAGATTTGTGGAATCTCTTAAACCCCTCAAAGATCATTTTGGCGTCACATTAGTCCCCCCCCCCCCCATTCAATTTCGTCAAGATGGACTTGACGTAATTCTACATTGCACGTTAAATGCTTTGTCGGCCCCAATGCGATGTTGGAATGATAAATTCATGCTTTAACCCAAAAAAATATGAATATGCATGTTCATTCTTATGAAGAGGTGTGTGTGGAACTCCAAGGGGGAAATTAAATGCATAATGTGAACCTTTGTGACATTCTTAAGTGAGGTGCAAAGTATTATGCACGAAATTTAAATTCAAAAATCAAATAAAACAAAAATGAAAAATGACTTCCCTCTCCTTACAAACTTTGGGCGTGGAATCCATGAAGCCCATGGGAAAACAGATTTTATATATATATATATATATATATATATATATATATATATATATATTTATTGGAGTTGAGCTGAAATCTTATATTTTAACTAGTTCCATATTGAAAATACTCAAGGTTTATAAAATCATTTACATAAAAGAGTTATATAAAAATATAGTTTCTCCAAAACTTGTAATTAAATATCCAATCATTTAAAATTACATACTACATTGTCATGTGAATATTTTGACTCAAATAATTTCATTTGGACTCACCATGAAAAAGATATGTAATTATGAACATCTTATGAATATTTTAATTAAATTAAATCAAACTTGTAACACCCTTATCTTTTATGAAGGGAATAAAATTATGAGTTAATAGTCACATAGGTCCCCGAAAGATACCTGTGGAATCAATTAGGTCCCTGAAAGATTTGTGGAATCTCTTAAACCACCAAAAAAATCATTTTGGAATCAGTTAGGTCCCTGAAAGATTTGTGGAATCTCTTATACCCTCAAAGATCAATTTGGCATCACATTAGTCCCCCCAAGAGGGACCTAACGGATCCTATGTGACACATTAAATGCTTTGTTGGCCCAAACGTGACACCTTCTTAACATTTCAACATGGCATTGGGGTAGACAAAGCACTTAACGTGCCATGTAGAATTACGTAAGGTCCCACCTGACAAAATTGGATGGGGGAAACTAACATGACGCCAAATTGATAGTTTGGGAGTTTAAGATATTTCACAAATCTTTCAGGGACCTAATTGATTCCACGGATATCTTTCGGGGACCTATGTGACTACTTACTGTAAAATAATTTATTAAAAACTGTTGCAACGGAAAAATAAAAATTCCCTTTATTGAAAGATAATGAATAAAATTTTCCTTTCAAATACATTTAACTTCTGTGTTAAAATGGATCAAATCCAGTAAATGAATAAATGAATATCTTCCTTTTCCGCTTGAGTCTCTGGCTTGACAGTTGAACTGACTTTATCTGCTACTTGTACCTACCACACAGACATGGTATATGGGAGTAAATCACTTGTCATATCGCTTAAGTGGATAATTAATTGAATAATCATAGACAACCAGACATATATAATCATCGTAATGCAAATTACGTGCTCAATCCATTATTTACAATCATATTATCTTATCTTTATGTGGCATGATGCATGAGTTTTAATATCAATCTCCTTCTCTTGTTGCACTACTGGAAAAAACACTTTTAAAATCGATCGTTTTGGACTTTTAAAATCGGTCGTTGGGCTGATGTGGAAAATGGAGATGTTAAAAAGTACTTTCAAAATCGGTCACGTCTGAATTTTCAAAATCGGTCCTTGACTTTGATCGAGTTAAAAAGTACTTTCAAAATCGGCCATTGACTTTGACCGAGTTAAAAAGTACTTTCAAAATCGGTCGTAGACTTTGACCGAGTAAAAAGGTACTTTTAAAATCGATTATTGTATTGACCGATTTTAAAAGTCTGAATTTTCAAAATCGGTCGTTGACTTTGACCGAGTATGGATCCAATATTCGTAACAATCATACATATCCACGATACACGGGATGAGTGGACGAAATATCTTCACAACCCTTCATCCAAAATCATAATCAAATCTAAGCCAGCGAAAGCAACTGAGAGTAAACACCTTTAACCCAGGGCTGATTCATGCAATGTCACACATATCCACGATTACTCGGGACCAGTGGATAAGGACCTCTCATGCGTATCCACGATACTCAGGACCAGTGGATAGGACCATGACAAAGGACCGTCCTCCGCAGTCAAGATATGTCCCTAGAGGTCGATAGGATATATTACAGTTAAGCAAAACTATCTCAGGCCTGATTTTCAAAATCAACCCATCTTAGGATCGTTTTACCCATAATAATCACCAGGGGTCACATGACGAATAACTGTTAAACCTAACTTCTGCACATTCTCAATCCGGTTCTCAGAACACATTCTCAATTTGATTCTAAGAATATGTTCTCAATCTTATTCTAAGAACTTTCCCAACATCCTATCTCATCATTCGCAACACCAGATGCGAATGCAAATCACTTTATCGTTTCTATTTTCATTAATATTCTCATTCCATAATCATTCTTTCAATTCCATAATCATTCATCATCATATCAATCACTTTAATTTAATCAAATATTCATAATTACCATTCCCAAAATCAAACATAGAGGTTTGGCTGAGGCTAAGTGTCATGAAAGTTGGGAAAATATCAATTATGGATCAGGATAATCGATTCTCAGGGTTAGGCAATCGATTACAACGTGTAAACTTCAAACTATTGGTCTCAGACAGGCTTGATAATTGATTGTCAGGCTGGGACAATCGATTATTATGCAGAAATCAGAACTTAAAAGTAAGGTTTTGATATACCAAACTTTGATACACTTAGTTTTAACCAAAAGCAACACATAACAGAATTTCTATGCATCATATTACACATGTTCATACACTTAGCAAGGCTCATAGTCATCCAATTCATAGTCATACAATTCAATTTGCATAAAATACGTAGAAGTGCAACTTAGCATATGAAACTCAATTTCACTACATAAAAGCTCAAATTTAGTGTTTATTAAGCTCATACCCAGTGAATATAACTTGCTCAAAGTAAGGATTATAGAAAAGAACCATGGGTTGTCTTGGTCTCCAAACCCAGCAAACTTGTCATGGTTACTCATTTATACTTTCACATATAATTAATTAAACACACTTCAATTATTACCCTAGCGATATGAATGAGATCTCTCATACCTATTTGAAGTTATTGAATGGATTTGAAGCTGGAAAGATTGAATTTGGATATTAAACAAATCAATCCACAGCTTGCAGCCCCAACCGAGACAGTTTTGTAGGGCTTACTTCACCAGAGTTTTTGGCCAAGAAATCGACATGAAAATTTTGGGAAATTGATTAGAATATAAACTAGGATATACTAGGTAGAGATTAAAACAATTTTGAGAGCTTGAGGTGCCCTGAGCTTACCACAAAACTCTGAAGAACATGGGCTCACGCATCAGATTTCCGGATTTTCCAGATTCGATGAGGCTACTTTGTAGGCTTATAACTCTCTCTATGGTTAACCAAATCAAGCAAACTTGGTTTCTATGTCAAGATGGGTAAAAGAACTTCAACTTGGTACAAGTTTTGTGGTTGGAGGAGACTTAGAGAGGGAGAATGAAGGCAAAAAAGTTAACACCGGGAAACTGATTTTTTTCGGTTTTCAGCTTCAACAGGTTTCCTTTTTCAGATTATAACTTTCTCTATAACTTTTTCGGTCTCTATTCAAAGGTGGGATACAAGGCTTTAAACCTTTCTGGAGTTTAGGATTAGAGGCGACTCAGAGAAGGAGAACGAAGATGGAAAAGTTGGCAACAGAAAACAGATGTATGACGCTTCAAGAATGAGGTTTTTATTAATATAATTCATTTCCTTCATCAATGAGGCATGGTACACGTCTTCCCTACCATATAGATAAGTTTGCAGGTCTGTGTTGGCATGAAATGGGTGGAAACACGTTTAATCCTTGTCAATTCGTGCAAAACCGACTTACTTTATCAGTTGCAGACTCGTGATAATCGATTGTTAGGATTAGACAATCGATTACCAGACTTAAAATGACAAGATAGGCTTTTGTCACTAAACACAAATTCCACGTTGGATTTGAAGATAAGAGGGTTGGGAAGTTTGTCTCCAAATTTGAACATGATCCTACGGTTAATGAATGAGACATGGCACGATCTTTGGGTGATATTTTCACTAAAAATCACTTTTGATAATTATTTATAAATATCTTTGGATAGAAAGTTAATCACACAAGTAAATATTGATATATTTTATATTTTAATAAAATTGGGGATATTACAAAATCACATGACTAAATCAAATAAATAAAAATAAAATAATTGATTCTTAAGATTACATTTTATAGAAATTAACTTATATAACCTAGATTTTTCTAAGTTATAACATAGTCACAACTCACATGACAAGGTCCTCCAAAAATATATATAGTGCTTTTTAAAATTATGAATTATGAGGTCCTAAAAGTAAATAATTTAAGTAGGGGAAAATCGTGGACCTACACGACATGGGTGAGTTGGAATATATTTCCGACATGGATGTGTCGGATTTTTTTCCGACATCCTGAAGTCGGAAACTATTTAACACTGAGGGTATTTTAGTCTATTCATGAAAAAAATGGGGACCAAAAATTCAATAATGGGGCCAAAAGTTAAAACTCTAAAATTTAGCCTATTATATAATGATAGGCAATAAGCAGGCTTGGGCCATAAGTTTGTAACATAGGTCAGACTTGTTTTTGTTAAGGTCTGTCTCGGCTTGACTCATTCCACCCCTAATCATGAACCAAAGCCTAATACGAAATATAGACAAAGAGAAAATTGACGAAAATGAAAAAACATAATTGAGATAGAATAAAATTAGCTAACAAAGCATCAAATTTTTTGGACAAGTAATCTATACACCAAAAGATGAAAAGCCAGATTGGTTACAATTAAGTTTTTGTGCAAAAGCTAGGGAAATGATAAATGTGAAACTGAAACAATCATTGATTGGTTTTCTAAGGATTTTCAAAAAGATCTGACATTTATTTTGAGGAGACATTTTCTCCAGTGGTGTGGATGCATGCAAGTATATTTTGATACTTTACTAGTTTGGCAATACATAAAGGACTCAATGTGTATCTGATGAATGTTGTTATAGCCTACTTTTAGATAGAGCTCACTTGATTAGTAACATATATATGATATCCCTGGAGGATTCAACATGCTTGAAACATATCCATGAACTATTTAATATGGATAAACATATTCATGGATCATTTAAAATATTTGAAGCTTATATAGTGTAAAATGTCGATATGTGCACTTTGTTAAACTACAAAATACAAATTTTGAACCTGTAGTTCAAACCCTGAAGAGATTTTAATAGACTCGAAGTCTAAATTATAGAAAGCATAAAATGTGTTTAAAGCCATTACTATGGCTCACTCGAGAATGATATCATTATATCTAGCTACGTGACAAATCACAAAAGAATTAAGGATATTGATATATACTTGTATATATCTATTTATATTTAACTAATATTTTATGTTCTTTAATTATTCATTGTTGATTTATATATATGATTTAATATCATGTAATTAAGGATAAGTTTATCGCATTTGTTTGATAATACTTTTATTGACTTATATATTTATATGAAATTTGTGTTTGTGTTTATTTTAATCTTTATGGATTTTTATTTCAATATTGTTTGAATAACCTGAAGTTAAAAGATATATTTCAAATTGAAATGTCTCGTCATGAAAGTCGAGCATTTACCAAATTGAATTTTTGTTTATTAAGTTAATTATGGAAAAAGAAGAGTTCTACACTAATTTACAGTGATAAATAACAACTAATATATATGCTAATAATTGTTATTAGATTGCTACATCAAGATAATAAATATCTTGGTACGAAGAACCATGGATGCAGTTGGGATACTACTATATTTTGCTAGTCATACGTAAATTGATATATCATATGTTGTTAATTTGTTGGCAATATATTGTTATTCAATTATAACAAGACATTGGAATGAAGTTAATCATATACTACTTCAATATGATAAATATGGATTGATTTTACTCTAATATATATACCCATGTCTTACTAATTAATTGGTTATGCATGTGCATAAATTGTAGAATATTTGAGGCAAATTAAGAATATATTTGGTTAAGATTTGTAATTCAACACATAGAAGAGAATTCTTATATGTCATTCAAGAAAAATAATCCTGAAGATATTATACGAAGATAATATTGTATGTATTATCTATTTGAAAGAAGGATACAACAAAGAAGATAGAACATAACATATTTCACTAAAATTTTCACGCTATATTTTCGAAATAATGATGATTTCAACAAGTTTGTTCAAGTGAGAGTATAACAGATTGTTTTACAAAATCACTACCAACTTAAACGTCTTTCATCATCTTAAAAACACTTGTTCACATCTTCTGGAGCAATAAATATGCACCACACTCTTTCCCTTGGTAATTGTGGGATGGGTTTTGCTAGAATGGTTTTTAACAAGGTAGTATGAGATAACGTATCAAAGAATGATGTTCTCTTTTTCCTTTCCTAAGTTTTTTTGTCCTATAGGGTTTTTCATAGTAAGGTTTTAACGATGCGTATTCTTTTTTAATAGTCATTCAAGGAAATGTGTTATAAATAATTGAGCTAATAATCTATTAGGTTTCCAAAAAATACATCTAGCATCGACTTAGTCCCCGAAATATTTTTTAAACAAATTAAGTCCCACAAAGAACATATTGGCATCACGTTAATTCCTTCTCATCCATCAAACCGTTAGTTCCTCCGTCAAGTACCACGTGGTATTTCCTCATTGGTTATAACTAATAAGCACACAGAAATACGGGATCATTCCTTCCTTGAAATTTGAACTATTGGATATATCCAACGGTTTAAATTAAAAAAGAATGCTTATTTATATATTTTGTCCTTAAAAGTTCAGCGTATTTTGATTTTAGTCTCTAAAAGTTATTTTGATCGAAATTATTCTTTATTATTTCAAACATTTTGGTTTTGGTCCTCGCTATTAGAAAAGAAAATGTTATTTGTTGATGTGGTTAGCGGAACACTACATTAGCAACTACGTGGTGTGTGGTTGCACTAATTAGGTGGTCTCACATGATGATTCAACTTCATGAACGCAAAATTTTGCGTATGAGACTATTTTGAGTTCGTGGACCTATATCATCCATGTCATACCACTTATTTGGCGTCACCTCACACTACATGAAATGTTTGAAAAATTAAGGACTAATCCTTACCAAAGTGACTTTTAGAAACTAAAACCAAATCACGCTAAACTTTTAGGATCAAATACATAAATAAACCTTAAAAAAATACAAACTTAAAAAAAAAAAATCACATCAATCATGCCATCAAAATTAAAGCCCATCATATAAAATTCTGCATAATGTTACTTAAACATCCAAAATGGACATCTGGGATTGACATATGCTTGTCTTGTATGCACATCTAAGATGTGCATTCTGGATGTTCAAATAACACAACTCTAATGGGATGGTTATAATTTCTTACTTCGTTGCATGCTTTCTCCTTTTAAATATATTTTCAGTTATGTAAATGAGTTTTTGGTACACGTAACAAGCTTGGTCCCTTCATTGGTGTGCTTCCAAACAACTATCCATTGTTAAACCAAGGTTAAGACAGTTAAGATTGTGCACAAC
Organism: Crotalaria pallida; assembly: GCA_037953625.1. Taxonomy (NCBI): domain Eukaryota; kingdom Viridiplantae; phylum Streptophyta; class Magnoliopsida; order Fabales; family Fabaceae; genus Crotalaria; species Crotalaria pallida. The sequence goes on from CM075649.1 coordinate 100,977,929, forward strand.
ACAAACCAATAATAGTCAACCATCTAGAGAATGAATCATGATGAACAAATACTTACCATGCTGCAGAATGTAACATGTTTCTGCTGTTCCAAGGAGTGCTCTAGCGGTATCATTAGATAGATCCAGCAATATCCCTGAACATAAAATTAGGAAATAAAAATAGAAATCTTCTATCCTTCCCAAATGACATAACTGTAAAACCAACTAATGGTGAAAACAAGACAACAGATAGGCATCAATTAGAATGAAAAAAAAAAATAAAAATAAAAATGTATTGCCTTCTTATTGATTATTCTACATATCAAATAAACAGAGTTCCATGTTGCAGGAAAATCCTGCTACACTGAATCCACTTGCTGAATATCAAACCGGGACTGAGAGAAAACATAAGTAATAATTTGGTGAAACAAGATAAAACAGAGAAAGCTTGAAGATGAACCAAAACTTTCCAAATTTTTTTATGAAGTACTAGCAAATAGCAATGCAAAAGAAAAATGAACAGCTGTGCTGTCTCGAGTAAACTTCAAAAGACAGTGAAGATACCACTTTCAAGAAATTCAATTTTACAAGTCATATATACTAGCACATTATGCGGTATGAGCTAAAAACCATGATAAAATTATAAAGAGATACTCAAATGGTCAAATTTAAGAAACTTTATTGAAAGTCATACTAGGAACATTATGCACGTTAATTACTCTTATTATGTTTTATTAGAGAGAGGCTCCGGTGCATGTAAACAGATAACATGCACCGGTGCATGCCTTTCTTTTGGGGTTTTTTTATTTATTTTTTTAAAATTTAATCAATTAAAAAATATTCTATGCATTTTCTTTTTTATCGATATGAAGTGATTTTTATAATTTGGATTTATTTTTTTTTTACTCTGTGTTCTTAAGAAACTGTACTGAGTAAAAATGTATTCAAAATTTACATATTCTAATAAATCTGTATACGAACTTGTGTTAAAAACTATTCTGAATAAATCTGTATTAAAAAAATTTAAAAAGCAAAAAAAAAAATTTTACATGCACCGATGCATATTATCTGTTTACATGCACCCGAGCCTCCCCCGTTTTATTAGTACTAAGTAGCTTCCTTTCTTCCTAACGTTAGTTACCACTTACCAACTCTCCACTCAAACTAGTCAATAAGCCATAATCTTGGTTTATATTATACATGCTTTTTTCTCTCTCAATGACTGGCCCGTAGATTTCTATTTGTGCATATTGTTATTTGTTCCAAATTTTGCAGCAAACCCATTTTCTCACTTTGGGTCAACCGTCTATAACTACTCTTCCGCTTTGCACTCTACACTTAAAAAAAGGAGGTCCCCATATTCATTTATTAAATGACATACACGATACATGATTAGGTAAGGCTTTAAGAAAAGATTTTTACAATGTTGTTTAAAAAAAGTATCGTTTTTGCTTCCAGAACCAGAACTACACATAAATCTACTATTGTCCAAAACCAAAAAGGGTTTTCCTATTTCTTGTGGGTATTACACGTTGTACAGTTTCCAACTTTCTATCAACCAGCAGCAGCTACTCTAAAGTCCTGAAAAAATTCCCAACAACCTCTCCTAAACCCTTCTCATTAAGTCACTCACAATATATAAAAGCACCAATTTTCCCCTTTTAGTTCAGCCCATAAACTGAAAGTACCCTATTGAATACCATCATATCATTCATAATGCAAATGGATACACTTCAAATATTCTTCACCCTAGCAGCTGCGCTATCAGCATACCTCTTCTGGCTTCACCTCTTTTCCCGAACCCTTTCCGGTCCAAAGGTCTATCCATTCGTGGGCAGCCTCCCAATTCTCATCAAGAACCGAAACCGCGTCCACGACTGGATAGCCTCTAACCTCCGCCAAACCGGCGGTTCAGCCACCTACCAAACTTGCATCATCCCATTCCCTTTCTTGGCACGCAAGCAAGGCTTCTACACCGTCACGTGCCACCCAAAAAATATCGAGCACATCCTCCGAACCCGGTTCGACAACTACCCCAAAGGCCCCAAATGGCAAACCGCGTTCCATGACCTTCTAGGCCAAGGAATCTTCAACAGCGATGGTGACACGTGGCTCATGCAACGCAAAACGGCCGCTCTTGAGTTCACCACACGAACCCTAAGGCAAGCCATGGCTCGATGGGTGAACCGGACCATCAAGAACCGGTTATGGTGCATTTTAGATAAAGCAGCCAAAGAAAAGGTTTCAGTTGACATGCAAGATCTTCTTCTTCGTTTAACATTTGATAACATATGCGGACTCACTTTCGGTAAGGATCCGGAAACACTGTCACCGGATCTACCCGAAAACCCGTTTTCAATTGCATTTGACACTGCAACAGAAGCTACATTGCATAGACTTTTATACCCTGGTATCATGTGGAGGTTCCAGAATCTTCTAGGTGAGTTATATAATTTAATAACATTATTTGAACATCTGTTATTAACATTTAAGTCCAATACCTATAATTTTAAGTAAGGAATGGTGGATCCTTCATTTTATCTTTTTTGAAAGTTCAATCATTCCTTATCCAAAAAATTAGGTGTTGTAATTTGATGTCAAAAATAAATGTTCAAATAATATTATCGTATATAATTTCAACAATATTTTTAATTGTCATATGGTTGTTGAGACTCTCACAGGTCAGATTGAAGTCACAATTGCAATTGCGAATTACAATTTAAAATACCAAAATGACAAAGATAAAAATGAAATAGTGGATATATTTGTTTATGGTATAAACAAGGTTTTAAATTTGATTCGTGGAGATACCAACAACTAATTTGTTAGGATTTAAGTATTAGCTGAAACTGCAATTACGATTTTATTTTCAACATTTGATAAATTCTGAATCCTCGAACGCAATCATTATTTAAAATCTTGAACACACACATATATATGTGTTATATATAATTTTGCTCTAAACTATCTGTTTTGTATGGTTTATATGTACTTTTCGATTTTTCTTATGTGAAAATAAACCTTATGATGCAGGTATTGGTATGGAGAAGAAACTGAGTCAGAGTTTGAAGATTGTTGATACTTACATGAATGAAGCCATTAAGGCTCGTGAGGAATCACCATCCGATGACTTGATTTCAAGGTTTATGAAGAAACGCGACAGCGACGGTAAAAACTTAACCCCTCGCGTGCTTCAACAAATCGCTTTGAACTTCGTCCTGGCAGGAAGGGACACGTCATCGGTGGCCCTCAGCTGGTTCTTTTGGCTCGTCATGAACCACCCTAAAGTGGAAGAGAAGATAATAAAAGAGTTAACGGCAGTCTTGGCTGAGACACGTGGCAAAGATCAAGCTACGTGGGTGGAGGAAGCGGTGCATTTTGAGGAAACGGAGAGGTTGGTGTACTTGAAGGCTGCTTTGGCCGAAACGCTGCGTTTGTATCCTTCGGTGCCGGAGGACTTTAAGTATGCGGTGGCTGACGACGTGTTGCCGGATGGGAGGGTAGTTCCGGCGGGTTCGACGGTGACGTATTCGATATACTCTGTTGGGAGGATGAAGAGTGTGTGGGGTGAGGATTGCATGGAGTTTAGACCGGAGCGTTGGTTATCGGTTCAGGGAGACCGGTTCGACCAATATCGGTTCGAACCGCCCAAGGATGGGTATAAGTTTGTGGCTTTTAATGCTGGACCGAGGACTTGCTTGGGGAAAGACTTGGCTTACCTGCAGATGAAGTCTGTGGCTGCTGCTGTGCTACTTCGTTACCGGCTGTCACCGGTTCCAGGTCACCGGGTGGAGCAGAAGATGTCCCTCACGCTCTTCATGAAGAATGGACTCAATGTGTTCTTGCATCCACGTCAATTGCATCCTGAGGCTGCCACCTCTGTTGTCTAGGAATGGGTGGTTTGGTCATTGCACATAAGGGAATGTGGTTATTAATTAATTTCAGGAAGAAAATACATGGGAAGGTGTCTGTGTCAATTCGTTTATGTTTTAAATTTACTACTATTACTTACTTTTGGGGGCGAGTTTTGTTGTTGGTTTCGGTGGGTGGGTTTAAGTATACATTTGTTCAGCTAAAGCTGTGTCCTGTTGTTGTTTAATTTCATATTCTTAATCTCATTGTTCATGGAATAATACAATTATAGAAATATATAAAGTCATTTATTTTAATTTGAATTATACTCACTTTGTATGAGTTGTGCTTAATCATAATTCATAACATGGTCCGTTTTCTATACTCATCTACAGCAGATGAGTTTCTATACTAACTGTTGTCACCCACTGTTATTGGTTTGCTCAAAATTAACCGTTTTTTGCCTTTAATTTTTTTCCTTCATGCTTATTACCATAATGACCTTGAAACAGTTTCCTTCATAGCGTCCATAATACATATCTTTTGCTTTGCTCTTATATGCAACTTTAACTACCTTCTTCTTCTTCATTTTTTTTGAACTACCTTTTTTGCTTTTCGTAAAACTAAAAAAAAAATATTACACATTAAAAAAATATTAGTCCATCCAGTCTTATTTATAAGACCATTTTCAGGTTTTTCACTCTCACGAACACTCTCACGAAGGAAAGTGGTTAAATTTGTTAGTGGCATTGGAAATGTGAAAATTTGATGTACTTTTTCAAAACTACCACTATAATTACTATTGGAACTCTAAAAAGTGTTGACTTAATATGTGTGTTTGTGGAAAGAAGTAATTAAATGTTATTGAAAATTGAAAAGGGGTCTTATAAATAGGATCAAAATAAAAACCCTAAAAGGGTCTTATAAATAGGACCAGAGGGAATACTCTCTCCGGCTCAAATTATAAGCAATTTTAACTAATTTTACACTTATTAAGGAGGTGTTATGGACCGGTATCACGGACAAATAATAACCGGTATCACGGACCAACAAGCATCAATTCGACATACCGGCAATTCGGCATCAATAGTCAATCAATACGTAACCGACATAACGGTTCGTCATTATGCTGCTAATGATGGCATTCATGGAGCCGTTACTCTTCGACCTTAATGCCCATCATCATTACAGTGTCTCCTTCCAACCACCCTATAAATACAGGTAGTGGCCAAGGTATGACCGAACCACCCCCAAAATATCCTGACTCGGTGGCGGAGTTCTTTAACCGAAAACCCGTTATCATCGTCGTACATCAACAAACCGGCTTGCCGGTACACATGGGATAACACCCCACAACATTGGCGACCACAGTGGGAGCGACAAACTAATTCCCACGACCTCGACATCAACCAATTTGAAGCGCGACATCATTACTCCGCAAGATCGAAAATCATATCCTGCCATGACACCACGACCTTAGGTGGTGACACCACCGAGACATCGTGGATGTCCTTTCACAATTTTCTCCAATACAACAGCATACTGTGATGTGCAAGAAAGAAAGAAGCGGTGGGGTCATCGTCTCGGTCATAACCATTACCGTCACTCCGTCGGTGTACGCAGGATTCCGCAAGTCTAGTTATGGTCCAGCCGTGGCACGGCCGCGGCTTGGTAGTGAACCAGTCACCGATCCCATGACTGTTTTGAAACCACCGCCTAACATGAAGATCTTGTCCAACAGATCAGAGCAACCAAACTAGCGCCTTGCCATCAAAACGGCAGAATCGGAACTAGGAGTCCTTGTCTCGGTCATGACTGTCGGCGACAAGTACCTAAGGCCAGCCACCCTCTTCATTGATCGCGATGTCGGTGTCCCCATTTTAGCTCACGTTTTCCATGATAGAAACGAAACTATCGTAATTTTTCTTAACATAAGTGTCACAGTTCCGAACTCGCGATGACGGTCTCGAGATCCTCGTCGTAATCTTAGGCCAAGCCACCATGTGCATATCATGCTGCTTTGCTTCGTCGGTTGCCAATCATGCTGCTGCTTCTATCCTTTTCACAAGGAAGAAGATGAAGGTTTCAAATCTTCACTTAAGATGGGCCAAAAGCCCATTCTACAAAGAATTAAAAAAAAAAGAAAAATGGGACGAGTGCTTGAGTGCATGGGTGAAGGAAGAAGCACATTTTAATCACAAATCAGGAAAGGAGTTTATTTCTCTTTTAAATCCATTTATCATGTTTAAATGCCTATTAATTATTTGCATATCACACCGTACAGTTTAAAAAAAAAGTAGTAGGAGGTATATACTAGCTTGTTATCCTTGCTACTTGCTAATTTCACAGTATTTATGTTTCAAGTGATTTACTAATTCATTATTTTATTTTGAACATAATGTTTATACTGACATGAGATTTATAATTAATAGCAAAAGAAAATATAATTTTGCTCCTTAATGTCACTATGTGATAATTGTTATTTAATATTTTAATTGTTATTTTATATTGGAAGGTACAAACATGATACCTCAATTTTCTCAGGCTAGTCTAAAAAAGACTCCGGGATTCTCGTCAATGGACTATAAGCTTTTCAAGAGGAGAATAAAAAATATTCCTCATCACAATTATTCTAGCCCATGAGGTTTCCTTACTCTAATATTTTCTTCAATATTCAATATGCTTCCAAAGATGAGGAACGCGTTGCTATATTCCCTTATCCGGACTCATTTGTTGACGGTGAGGAACCTTGTGTCGAGTTTCCCTATTCGCTTTAGGGGTCAGGATGAGAAGAACTTCATGTTGAATTCCTCTTCCCGGACTCTTGCCAAGAGCGAGGAACCCTCAATTGAGCTTCCCCCTTAGGTCTTCTTTCCGGCAAGCAAGGAATCTCCATGCTAGATTTCTTCCTTCGAACTCACTAGACGACTCGAGAAACCTTGCACCGAGTTCCCCCCTTCAAACTCTGGTTCCGGACATTAAAAATATTGTATTGTTTTCCCTCCATTGAAATCAATTGAAAGATTTGAAGAATTTATTCGGAGATAAGGATCCGTTTCATAGTCACAAAAAATTCAACGCTTATACCGGTCTTTCCTACTCATACCTCGACACTCCTCCTTACGTCACAACATCGAGCTGGGGGCTACTGTTATGGACCGGTATCACGGACAAATAATAACCGGTATCACAGATCAACAAGCATCAATTCGGCATACCGGCAATTCGGCATCAATAGTCAATCAATACGTAACCGACATAACGGTTCGTCATTATGCTGCTAATGATAGCATTCATGGAGCCTTTACTCTTCGGCCTTAATGCCCATCATGGCTCATCATTATAGTGTCTCCTTCCAACCACCCTATAAATACAGGTAGTGGCCAAGGTATGACCGAACACTCTCATTCCGTTGTTTACACACGGCACACACACCACCCCCAAAATATCCTGACTCGGTGGCGGAGTTCTTTAACCGAGAACCCGTTATCATCGTCGTACATCAACAAACGGGCTTGCCGGTACACATGGGATAACACCCCACAACATAATGTTCTGTCGTAGCATTACTGGTCTTAGACAATCCGGCTAAGAGTTCGGCAATCCTACTTTTGATGCCAGACGTGAAATGAGCACCTTGAATACCAAGATACTCACGCTCTTGTCGTTCTACTTTGGGGTGGTGTGTGTGTTTGTGTGAGATAGGATATATCATACCTGCTTGCCTTACCAGACTTATATAAGCTTACCCACTTTATGAGTGTTGATTGCAGTCATCATGAAGCAGGTGTAATTCCTGTAAACGGTAGGAAATTATAGCGGGTATCATAACGTGCAGGATCCTATGTGCAAGGGGATAACGGATTTCCTCGGATTCCTTCACACGTGCAGCCGACGTCTGGCATGTATAACGGTATAATAGTGGGAATCAGATCGTTGGAGAAGGATACATGTATGATGGCATGCGGGTATCAGCATCCGGTATGCCGGTATCAGCATACGGTATGCCGGTATCAGCATAATTGGGCCACTTAGACCTCTTACCGGTATGCCGGTATGCCGGTATCAGCATCCAGTATGTCGATATCAGCATAATTGGGCCAATAGGGCCTCTTGCCAGTATGCCGGTATCAATGTAATTGGGTCACTTAGACCTCTTACCGGTATGCCGGTATCAGCATCTGGTATGCTGGTATCAGCATAATTGGGCCACTTAGACCTCTTACCGGTATGCCGGTATGAGCATCCGGTATGCCGGTATCAGCATAGTTGGGCCAATAGGGCCTCTTACCGATATCAGCATATCGGTATTCCGGTCTAATAGATGCGCTCCATAACAGTAGCCCCCCAAGTCATGGTTCATGAATGTGAGCCATTTGTTCTAAGTGGATTCATCAAGCCTTCCACTCTTCAATCCCTAAGTTATTTCCTGACATACCGTTATCATGGCTTCGAGATACTGGTTTTGTCTTTGTGTATCCATACAATTGTTGATCCATGGAAATCCTATTCTAGCCAGCGAATGGCTTTCCATTTAACTTATTAGTCTTTTACATTCAAGACTAACAAGGACCATACTAGATACATGGGTGGTGTTCATTTTTATACAAGAACATCTTCAACCCATTTCTCTCCTTATCTGATGGCTAGTCAAATAAGTGGTGTATTTAGCTTTGGATACTGAATTCTTATATCCGGATTTGGATTTTTTGACCGTCTTGCCAAATTCATGGTATTAAGAACTCATGTTTTAGACCAAGGTGCCGAATTCCTGATGCAGATATGAGACACTCTTTGGTCCTGAAAAAGATTAGACTTGAAGAATCAAGGCAAGGCATTAGCATTCAATTGTGTGTTTTGATGAAGACAACATGATGTGGAAATACCTACAACAACAAGTCACAAAGGATAATTCTATTATTCATTCTTGTATATGTATTATAATTGTTTTTATTATTTTATATGAGAGTGGGTGGTAGAATTAGGATAGAAATCTCAATTGGAACTAAAGAATTAATTATGTTTAGAATTGAGATTGCATTGATAGAGAAAAATGGCTCAAGATTTTTTCTACATAAATTGGTGAAAAATGAAAATTAATAGAAAAGGTTTTTAGCAGTGTTTAATTGATTAAGTAAACAGGTTAATCGAGTAGTACTCGATTAAGGGCTTCGTTTAATCGATTAAGTACTGTTATAACTGAACTTTAAAAGGCTTTCATTTTCTACATTTCAAAGGTTACGAACCTTGATTTTCATATAGCATTTTTCACACATTCTTTCAACATTCTTGAGCAAATATTCTCTCTTACATCATCTCTATCAATGTTCATGTGAATCTCAATTTGAAAATACAATTCATTCTTTTCATTCCATATTGAAGATTCATAGTTTGTGAACATTATTTTGTGGTTGGATCAATTTGTAACAACAAGGTTACACACCTCAAGATTCAACAAGACAAGTTTTCTATTGAAGAAAATTGAAGAAGGGTTGGAGCATTACTCTTAGCAATTGGATTGGAATTTCTCGAAGCTCAAAGGATTGAACACGAAGAATTCAATCAACGAAGGAACAAAGAGGATCGACTCACAAGAATTGGGGTAGAATTGTATGAAGTGGTACCTCATACAATAAAGGGTTAGGATCGTGAGAGGAGAGGATCTTAACTATTCTTGTAAACTGATTCTTTTGTTCATAGTGTAGCAAATCACCCAAGCCAGAAGGGGTGGACTGGATGTAGCTCATCGTTTATGAGTGAACCAGGCTAAAATCACTGTGTTCTTCGTTTTGAGCTTTTTCGTATTTTCGTTTCTAAAATCAATCAAGAAATTAAAAGCAATTTAAGATTAGAATTGGGTTTTTCAATTATCTAATCTTTACATATGTGTTAATTGATTGGTAATTGATTCTCTGCGTTTTAATTCTTGATTCATTGAATTTCGGTGAAGAATTGTTTAGAATTGAATTCTGAATTTTCTGTGTTCTACAGAGTTTAATCGAGTAGTACTCGATTAAGTAAAAAAATCATTCAGGTGTACTCGATTAAGTTGCAGGATAATCGAGTAAGTTAGTGCAAATTGGACAAATTTGAACTGTTTTTGATTACTTTGCAAAAATCGGATATCGTAGCTTAACCTTCTATTCACCCCCCCTCTAGAAGGTTATTTTGCCCGCTTGTTGGTTTCCAACAAGTGGTATCAGAGCTCGGTCGAATAAACCGAGTTTAAAAACTTTTTCGAAAAGATCCATTGGAAACCATGGGTTCTCTAAATCCTTTTGGAGGAGAAGGTGCTGCAATAAACCGTCCCCCACTATTTAGCGGTGAGGGATATGCTTACTGGAAAGTAAGAATGAAAATTTTTATCCAAGCTATCGATAACGAGATTTGGAAAGCTATCGAAAAGGGTCCACACATTCCCTCCACCATAGTTGAAGGTGCTGCACAATTAACCCCTGAGGATAAGTGGACGGATGATGATAAGAAAAAGATCCAATTAGATTACAAGGCTAAGAATATCATTACGTCTGCTTTGTCATATGATGAGTTCTTTAGGATATCCCAATGCTCTAGTGCAAAGGAAATGTGGGACACTTTACAAGTGACTCATGAGGGAACTAGTGAAGTTAGGAGAGCTAGATTAAATGTCTTGATGCGTGAATATGAGTTATTTCAAATGTTGCCTAATGAAAGTATTATTGATTTGCAAAAGAGATTTACTCATATTATTAACCACTTGCTTGCTCTTGGTAATTTTTTCTTACCGGGAGAACTCACTAACAAAGTTTTGAGGTGTTTGGATAGAAATTGGCAACCCAAGGTCACGGCGATTATTGAATCAAAGAACTTGGATACTATGGATCTCGCTACTTTGTTTGGTAAGTTGCAAGAGCATGAGATGGAGCTCGGTCGCCTAACTTCAAATGAGGAATCCGATAGGAAGAAAAAGGGTATTGCATTGAAAGCATCATCAAGAAGTGTTGATACTCTAAATGATTCTTCCTTGGATGATGACACGGATTCCGACTTAGATGACGAGTCACTTGCATTCGTTGTGAAGAAATTCAGAAAATTCTTCAAGAAGAAAGGAAACACAAGGAGATTCAATTCAAAGGATAGCAAGGAAAATCCTCAAAAGTCAAAAACTCCAAGAGACAAAATTATTTGTCATACATGTGGGAAAGCGGGTCACATCAAATATCATTGTCCTCAAAAGCCTAAAAAGTCCGATAGTGATAAGAAGAGGGCCAACAATCACAAGGCTAAGAAAGCCTACATTGTTTGGGACGAACCCGAAGATGATACTAATTCTAGCACTTCGGAAGATGAAGAATCGGCTAACTTGTGTTTAATGGCTAATGATGACATTGAAGCTTCCACTAGTGACACGTCTCTTGAGCTTTCAAGCTCAAAGGAGGTACATTCTAAAACTAACTCTGATATGGATTCGGATAGTGAATCTTGCTCTTCCCCTTCATATGATGCACTTTATAATGCCTATGTTGATATGCATGCCGAACTTAAAAAATTAGCTAAAATCAACATAGAAGCTAAGAAAGCCATTTTGAAGTACAATGAAAAGATTTTGGAAATGCAAAAACATATTGATGAGCTTGTACTTCAAAATGAGACTTTAGAACTCATTTACTCTAATGCATCATGTGATCATTGTGTTTCTATTGCTGTGATTTCCGATTGTAAAAGGTGCAAGACTTATGAAAATGAATTACATGATTTGAAAGAAAAACTTGCTACCTTTACAAAAGGAAAAAGAGATTTGAATACTTTGCTCTCTAGACAACGAGATAATACAAATAGAACCGGTTTGGGATATACTAAACCAAAGAAGAAATCCTATAGACAAGTTGGAAGTTTTTCAAAGGTTAATTTTTCTAGAAAACCTACTTGTTTCTATTGTGGTATCTTTGGTCATACTTCAAACATTTGCAAAATCAAAAAGTTTGGTATACCCAATAAGGAATTTATTTGGATTGTTAAGGGACAAAAACCGGAAATTAACCCACAAGGACCCAAAATTGTTTGGGTACCTAAGTCTACCATATAATTTGTTTTTGTAGGTGTGCCTTAGAACGAGAGATGATCGTTGGTATTTGGACAGCGATTGTTCAAGGCACATGACAGGAGACAAGAGACATTTCATCGAGCTTTCACCAAGAGATAAAGGTCACGTCACATATGGTGATAACAATCGTGGAAAGATACTTGGTATAGGTAAAATCGGAAACTCATCCAATGTTATAATTGACAATGTTTTGTATGTTGAAGGTTTAGAACATAATTTACTTAGCATTAGTCAATTGTGTGATATTGGAAATAGTGTTAGTTTTACCTCTAACCATTGCATTATTAGAAGTGATAGTGATCAATCCATTAAGTTTGTTGGGAATCGGGTGAATAACACTTACTTGATTGACTTGAATGATATTACATCTTTGTTTTCAAAATGTTTTCTAAATAAAGAGAATGATGTTTGGCTATGGCATAGAAGAGTAGCTCATATCCACTTGGGTCAATTAAATAAAATTTTATCCAAGGACTTGGTAATTGGCCTTCCAAAGCTCAATTTTAAAATAGATGGAGTTTGTGCCCCTTGCAAGAAATGCAAACAAACTAAAACAACTTTTCCATCAAAGAAAGTGATTTCTTCTTCAAGGGTGCTAGAACTCATACATATGGATTTATTTGGTCCTTCACAACAATGAGCTTTGGCGGTAATTACTATGGACTTGTAATTGTGGACGACTACTCACGTTTTACATGGACTTTGTTTTTGCCAACAAAAGATCAAACTTTTACACGTTTTAAAACTTTTGCCAAACAAGTTCAAAACAAAGTCAATCATAGTATAGTTGCTATTCGTACCGATCACGGTGGAGAATTTGAAAATCATGCATTTGATAAATTTTGTGATAAGTTTGGTGTAGAACATCAATTTTCTGCTCCTAGAACTCCTCATCAAAACGGAGTTGTTGAGCGGAAGAATAGAGTGTTAAAAGAATTAGCAAGGACTATGTTGAGTGATAGTAAAGTTCCTAAATACTTTTGGGCCGATGCGATGAACACCGCTTGCCATGTGTTGAATAGAGTTATGATTAGGCCCTCTCTTAAGAAAACCCCCTATGAGCTTTTCAAAGGCCGAAAACCTAATATATCTTATTTTCATGTTTTTGGATGTAAATGTTTTATTTTGAATAATGGAAAACATGTTTTGGGAAAATTCGATCCAAAAGCGGATGATGGGATATTTCTAGGTTATTCGAGTCATAGTAAAACATTTAGAGTGTTTAATAAACGAACTTTAACTATCGAGGAATCAATAAATGTTGTATTTGATGAATCTCCGGAAGGAAAGAAGGGTACTCTTGATATTTCAGGTATTGACATTTATGAAGAAGTGCCACGTGATGAAAATGAGAAAGAAAAGGAGATGGACATTCAAATTCATGGAGATGGACATGAACAAGCACATGAGGGACTTCCACCGGCATGGAAAACTAACCGAAACCATCCTTTGACGAATGTGATAGGTGATGTAGCTAAGGGCGTGGTAACCCGAAGCTCACTTCGTAATATTTGTCACTTTGTAGCTTTTGTGTCTCAAATAGAACCCAAAAATATAAATGAGGCCATACAAGACGAACATTGGGTCATGGCCATGGAAGAAGAGCTTAATCAATTTGAAAGAAATAGGGTTTGGGAACTTGTCCCTAGACCCGACGATAGGCCGATAATAGGAACTAGGTGGGTTTATCGCAATAAGTTAGATGAGATGGGTTTTATTGTGAGAAATAAAGCTAGGTTAGTTGCTCAAGGTTATAGTCAAGAAGAGGGAATCGATTATGACGAGACTTATGCCCCTGTAGCTCGTTTAGAAGCTATTCGACTTTTGTTAGCATATGCATCTATTATGAATTTCAAGTTATACCAAATGGATGTTAAGAGTGCTTTTCTTAACGGCTTTATTCAAGAGGAGGTGTATGTATCTCAACCGCCGGGTTTTGAAAATCATGAATTTCCTAACTATGTTTTCAAATTAAAAAAGGCTCTTTATGGTCTTAAGCAAGCTCCTAGAGCTTGGTATGACCGATTGAGTACATTTTTATTAAATAAAGGATTTAAAAGAGGCGCGGTTGATAATACCCTTTTCATTGAAAAATCCGGAAATGACATCCTATTGGTTCAGATTTATGTAGATGATATAATATTTGGTGCTACTAACGATAAGCTTTGCAAGAAGTTTTCAGATTTGATGCAGAGCGAATTCGAGATGTCGATGATGGGCGAGTTGACATTCTTTCTTGGCCTTCAAATTAAGCAAATGGATGTCGAAATCTATATCCATCAAACAAAGTATTGCAAGGAGCTTTTGAAGCGTTTCGGGATGGATTTATGTAAGCACGCGTCAACACCGATGAGCAACACGTGTCATATGGACAAGGACGAAAGCGGCAAACCAATAGAGGTAACCAAGTATAGAGGAATGATTGGTAGTCTTTTATACTTGACTGCGTCGCGTCCTGACATTATGTTTAGCGTTTGTATGTGTGCACGTTATCAATCTAATCCTAAAGAATCGCATCTAACTTCGGTTAAACGAATCATGAAGTATTTAAAAGGAACAATGAATACCGGCTTGTGGTATCCACGAGATGCTTTTTTAAATCTAGTAGGGTATTCGGACTCCGATTTCGCCGGTTGCAAAGTTGATAGAAAAAGTACAAGTGGTACTTGTCACTTGATAGGTAACTCACTTGTCTCTTGGTTTTCCAAAAAGCAAAATTGCGTTGCTTTGTCGACCGCGGAAGCCGAATACATAGCGGCGGGTAGTTGTTGTGCCCAAGTTTTATGGATGAAACAACAATTGCTTGATTTTGGTGTTTGTTTATCAAAAATACCTATTCGTTGTGATAACACCTCCGCTATTAACCTAACTAAAAATCCGGTACTTCATTCTCGAACAAAACACATAGAAATAAGGCATCATTTTATTAGAGATCATATTCAAAAAGGTGATTGTGTGATTGAGTTTGTTTCAACTTCAAATCAACTAGCCGATATTTTTACAAAACCTCTTCCTAGAGATACCTTTTATCATATTAGAAGGGAGCTAGGAATTTTGGATGAATCAACCATTGGTTAGTTGTGTTTGACATTTTTTTTTTCAAATCAATCTCATAGTTCATGCCTATCTCTAAGTGATTTGTTTAGAGTTGTTTTGGTTTTGAAAATTAAAATTCATGATTCTATTAACTTTGGTTATGTGTGTTTTCTTTTGTGATTTTGTTGGTATATGCTTTGGTGTTGTGCTTGGTTGCTTATTTGCTTAATTGACAATGTGCTAAATGTGTTTGTGTCTTACTTAAAATGTGCATATGGTTTGTGCATTTGATTTCCATGAGTTGTGCATTAAAAATTGCTTTAAACACTGCATTTTA
Organism: Crotalaria pallida; assembly: GCA_037953625.1. NCBI lineage: Eukaryota > Viridiplantae > Streptophyta > Magnoliopsida > Fabales > Fabaceae > Crotalaria > Crotalaria pallida. The sequence continues at coordinate 100,993,216 of CM075649.1, forward strand.
TCAGACTTTAATCGATTAAGTTGTGCCTTAATCGAGTATAAAAAATTAATCTTTCTGGAATACTCGATTAAGTTGTAGGTTAATCGATTAAGTGTCATTTTTACACATGTCTTACTCAATTAAGTGGCAGTTTACTCGAGTAATACTCGATTAAGCGATTACTTAATCGAGTAGATCATGTCTGCACAGAAACATAAAAATCAGTTTTTCAGCATTCGTTCTTCACTTTCTCTCTCAAAAACATGAAGTTCTCTTCGTTTTCAACACGGTTTCATCATCATTCATCACTTTCTACTTGATTTCTTTCAAATTCCTTCCATATTCTTCATCATATCTTCATTATACATCACTTTCATCATCAATTTCACATTATTTCTCTCAATTTCCAAAACCCCCAATTCCTCAAAACCCTAAGAGCACTATGGCCCCTCCATCAACTTCCACTGACCGTCGCAAGAAGCAGCGTGTGAATTTGGACTTGGACTCTCAATACTACTCCACGGAAATGCGCAAGCAGCGGGAAGCCGGGTTCTTGCGAAGGGAATTTGGTCACATTCGGTTCATGAATGTGAAATGGCTCTTGAATCAAAGGTTTGCATGCTCTTCTCTTTTTGTTGAGCAAGGATTGCAGAAATTTCTAGGTTTTCATTGTGACATTTATCCTAGATTAGTTCGTAAATTTTATGCAAATCTTAAGTTTGAGGATAACAAGTACAAGTCGGTAGTTAAGGGTAAATTGCTGAGGATTACTTCAAAGGACTTGAATGAATTGTTTGGTTTAAGTTTGGAAGGGACATTCTTCAATGATCCTAATAGTGAGATTTTAAATGACTGTGATGTTGCATCTGTTTTTGCCTCTACTATGAGTGAAGGTTTCTCTTGGACAAAAGGGACTAAGCATGCTGGACATATGACTCCGGACAGCAGGCTGTTACTCTATGTTATTTCATATATTTTGATGCCTAAATCAAGTCAAAATTATGCTCAAGCATCTAATGATGAGGTGCGATTGTTTTATGCGTTGAGGGAGCATATTCCTATAAACTGGTCTAAGGTTGTACTTGATCGGATGCTAATTGCTGCTGGGTCTATTGGTTCTGCTACTTTGCCTTATCCTATGCTAGTTACAAAGCTTTTGATACATTATGGTGTGGCGATAGCCGATGACGAAGAAGCCCAATCAATCACTGACCAAAATTGCATCAATTCTGCGTTGTTACATGGTTTAGGGATGGATGAGTATCCCACTGCTAAGAATTGGATGTGGAAAAGTGACATTGAGCGGTTGAAGAAGCAAAACGAGCTTGAAGAGGAAATGGCAAGGCAAATGGGTGCTGGGCCATCTAATCCGCCACCGGAGCCAACTTTCACTGTTGAAGATTTTATGAATGTTGGTGATCAAGAGCAACCTCCGCCTTATGCTGGTTTTGATTTTCAGGCGCTTCGTGATAGTCTTTCAGCATAAATTGGTGGTCACTTTGCGCAAGTGGAGCAAAGGCAATATGCAATTGAGGAGCGTCAAAGTGAGATGATTCGCAGTGGCTTTGAGACTCTTGCGACTCGTCAGCAGGCGATGGAGGATAGGTTTTTCGGTGCTCTTGGGCGGATGTTTTCACAGCCACCACCACCACCTCAGTGATCAAATGCATTTCATTCTATGTTTTGCTGCATTTTGAGTTGATGTTATCTTGGTGTTATGTCTAGTATTATCTAGTTTTTCAATTTATGGTGTTTATGTCTCTGGATATTGGGTTATGTTTCATGTTTTCTGGTTTGGTTTATGGTTCGTTTTAAAGTCCGACATGTGGACTTGGTGTTATGTTTCCGACTATGTGGTTTTCTGGTTTATGTTTGGGTTATGAACTTATGTGTATGGATGTTATGGCACGTTGTGTTTTTATGATATTATGGTTTGATTATGTGCTTATGCGTTTATTATTGCCCTTACATATATTTTTCATAGTTTGGAATGTGGATTTATTTTCTCACCTTTGGCAAGCTGTATTGTTATATTTTTTTTATTAATGCCAAAAGGGGGAGAAAGGTTGGATTGTTGTTTTTGTAGGTTAATCACTTTTCCTAAGTGTGCATACATTTAGGGGGAGTATGGAGATATTGGATCGTGTTTGTCATTCATCAAAAAGGGGGAGATTGAAGAATCAAGGCAAGGCATTAGCATTCAATTGTGTGTTTTGATGAAGACAACATGATGTGGAAATACCTACAACAACAAGTCACAAAGGACAATTCTATTATTCATTCTTGTATATGTATTATAATTGTTTTTATTATTTTATATGAGAGTGGGTGGTAGAATTAGGATAGAAATCTCAATTGGAACTAAAGAATTAATTATGTTTAGAATTGAGATTGCATTGATAGAGAAAAATGGCTCAAGATTTTTTCTAAATAAATTGGTGAAAAATGAAAATTAATAGAAAAGGTTTTTAGCAGTGTTTAATTGATTAAGTAAACAGGTTAATCGAGTAGTACTCGATTAAGGGCTTCGTTTAATCGATTAAGTACTGTTATAACTGAACTTTAAAAGGCTTTCATTTTCTACATTTCAAAGGTTACGAACCTTGATTTTCATACAGCATTTTTCACACATTCTTTCAACATTCTTGAGCAAATATTCTCTCTTACATCATCTCTATCAATGTTCATGTGAATCTCAATTTGAAAATAAAATTCATTCTTTTCATTCCATATTGAAGATTCATAGTTTGTGAACATTCTTTTGTGGTTGGATCAATTTGTAACAACAAGGTTACACACCTCAAGATTCAACAAGACAAGTTTTCTATTGAAGAAAATTGAAGAAGGGTTGGAGCATTACTCTTAGCAATTGGATTGGAATTGCTCGAAGCTCAAAGGATTGAACACGAAGAATTCAATTAACGAAGGAACAAAGAGGATCGACTCACAAGAATTGGGGTAGAATTGTATGAAGTGGTACCTCATACAATAAAGGGTTAGGATCGTGAGAGGAGAGGATCTTAACTATTCTTGTAAACTGATTCTTTTGTTCATAGTGTAGCAAATCACCCAAGCCAGAAGGGGTGGACTGGATGTAGCTCATCGTTTATGAGTGAACCAGGCTAAAATCACTGTGTTCTTCGTTTTGAGCTTTTTCGTATTTTCGTTTCTAAAATCAATCAAGAAATTAAAAGCAATTTAGGATTAGAATTGGGTTTTTCAATTATCTAATCTTTACATATGTGTTAATTGATTGGTAATTGATTCTCTGCGTTTTAATTCTTGATTCATTGAATTTCGGTGAAGAATTGTTTAGAATTGAATTCTGAATTTTCTGTGTTCTACAGAGTTTAATCGAGTAGTACTCGATTAAGTAAAAAAATCATTCAGGTGTACTCGATTAAGTTGCAGGATAATCGAGTAAGTTAGTGCAAATTGGACAAATTTGAACTGTTTTTGATTACTTTGCAAAAATCGGATATCGTAGCTTAACCTTCTATTCACCCCCCCTCTAGAAGGTTATTTTGCCCGCTTGTTGGTTTCCAACAAGACTCACTCATGGGGTCTTTGATTGAAGGAAACCGGTTTGAGATGACAAGCTCATGGGGGTATAACACTTAATTCGGCTTTTCTATTAACCCTGCAACTCATGGAATTTTCACGATTCTTATTAATAAAATGGAAACTACCATAACCTGGACGAGACAATGGTCCACATGATCTTCTTTCAAAACAGAAGCAAACTAAAAATACGACAGTGGTCTATAAGACTTTCATGGCAAAACTATCCTGAGCTTTCTGGAACTCCTCTAAATTGATGTATTTTTAGCCCTTTCCATCACCTCCTCCATAGTTTTGATCTTGTGCATCACCAAATAGTCTGTAAAATTTCCTGGTCTCAGAGCGCGCATCAAGAGATGAAGGGCCACCAAAGCCTCTATGTCACTGATAGACAAATACTCTGTATTAAAGCGAATGAGGAAGTCTCTCAATGGCTCTCCCTTTTCCTGCTTGATTTAGGATAAATGATGCTCGGACTTTGGTTGTGCTTTGCTTGTCGTGAAATGTCCCAGGAATTTGGCAGCCAAATCCTTCCATCCTGTGACTGAATCAGGTTCTAGCTTTGAATACCAACGTAAAGCCGCTTTTTTCAGAGTCAAGGGGAAAGTGCGACACTTATACGCATCCTTAGCCCCTTGGCATGACATTGCAACTAGAAAATTGTCTATATGTTCCTGTGGGTCTGAATTCCCAAAATACGGATCTACGTTGGCTGGAGCTTTGAGAATTTCAGGCATGGGGAAGGCCATTATGCTTTCAGAAAATGGGTGGCCCTTTTCTTCAGGCTCTCCAACTAATCCCACCTCATTCACTTTGCCAATACCTGATTGAGATGTTCCTTTCCTCAATTCCTTCAGCAACTTGTCCTGCTCATCTAATCGCCTATGCAGACGGGCCAATTCTGTCTCAAGGCTTGCCTTCCTCTGCGAGCATCCACCAAATGATCCTTTACTCTCATGACGGGAATGTGAAGGGCTTCCTCCTCTAATGGGGGGCCTCTGTCGCGATTTCCCCTGTTCATGATGAGAATGTCGCTCTTGTCTCGAATGCTCATATTCTGTCCGTCTTCTCCCTTTCCTCAAACGTTCCCTCAAGTCCTTCTGACGTGAAGGTGCTTGTTCTCCGCTAAGATGATTTCTCAGTTCCATCACGCTATGGTGAATGGGTTCAGCGCGTTCTCCTTGTGACTGTTTTGCCATGGACTTTTTTCAAAAAAGCGGTGGGAATAGATTTCTCGCTCCCACTGTGGTCGCCAATGTTCTGTCGTAGGATTACTGGTCTTAGACAATCCGGCTAAGAGTTCGGCAATCCTACTTTTGATGTCAGACGTGAAATGAGCACCTTGAATACCAAGATACACACGCTCTTGTCGTTCTACTTTGGGGTGGTGTGTGTGTTTGTGTGAGATAGGATATATCATACCTGCTTGCCTTACCAGACTTATATAAGCTTACCCACTTTAAGAGTGTTGATTGCAGTCATCATGAAGCAGGTGTAATTCTTGTAAACGGTAGGAAATTATAGCGGGTATCATAACGTGCAGGATCCTATGCGCAAGGGGATAACGGATTTCCTCGGATTCCTTCACACGTGCAGCCGACGTCTGGCATGTATAACGGTATAATAGTGGGAATCAGATCGTTGGAGAAGGATACATGTATGATGCCATGCGGGTATCAGCATCCGATATGCCGGTATCAGCATAATTGGGCCACTTAGACCTCTTACTGGTATGCCGGTATCAGCATCCGGTATGCCGGTATCAGCATAGTTGGGCCAATAGGGCCTCTTGCCGGTATGCCGGTATCAATGTAATTGGGTCGCTTAGACCTCTTACCGGTATGCCGGTATCAGCATCTGGTATGCTGGTATCAGCATAATTGGGCCACTTAGATCAGCATCCGATATGTCGGTATTAGCATAGTTGGGCCAATAGGGCCTCTTACCGATATCAGCATATCGGTATTCCGGTCTAATAGATGCGCTCCATAACAGGAGGTTAGTTGATTGTATTTAATTTTCTAAAATTTATAAATGAATATAGGTATTTTAGGAAAGTTGCGTTGGGATTAAAACAAAAATTAAACAAAATAACAATTTTCGTGGAATATTTTAGGAAAGTTGCATTGAGAATGAAATAAAATTTAAGAAACATGATTAGTTTTGCTTATATTTTAAACCAAAGGAAGTACACGGGTATTAAGAAAAGTTAGTTGAATGTATTTAATTTTCTCAAATTCATAAAAAAGTATACTACTTTAGTAAACTTACATTGGGAATTAAACAAGAATTAAATGATTCAACCAATTTATAGATATATTTTAGGAATGATTGTATTGGGAATAGAAAGTTAGTTAAATTTTGCTTATATTTAAGACCATTAGTGGGATGTTTTTTTTTTCTTATAATCAAGACCGGAGGGTGTATTTTTTTTCTCGAAATATGTTTTTTTTTCTTATCAACATATTATAAAATAGGAGAAGTTAAGGGGTAAATGTGATTTCCCTCCTTATTTCCCACTTTCCCTCCTAATTTCCCTTCTAATCTTAGCCATCCAATTGCAAATGTAATAATAAATCACATCCGTCCATATCCATCTAAAGTAAAATCTTTTCATTTTCTTTCATTCTAGACATGAGATATGACATATAAAAATGAATGCATGTAACTGAACGAATGAAGATAAATTACTTTTGTAATGAATGCACGTTATGTACGTTACAATTTATATTATTATGGTAGGACGTTATCTATACACTATATTCATGGATCATATGCATGTAAAATATGTCATTCAATATATATATAATTGTTAACTCAAGGTACTATATCTTATTTGCGTCATCTTCTTCTTATAGTGGTAATATCGCTTTAACTTTTTGAAGTTTTTCTTAGTTAATTTTCATAAAATATTTTAAGATATTACTTTTTTATCATGCTGGAGATTTTGAATGTGCAAGAAAATTGATAATAGTATATATAAATATAGGCTTCATCTCTATAATTTCTGCTCTTCTATTTATTCTATTGGAATTTACTATTTATTTTTTTAATCATATTTTAATAGTAAGAAGTTCATGATGTCTAATATTGAATAACGCTAAGCATGCTATTCATTCCGGAATAATAAAATATGATTTGTATGTTATTCATTCCATTTTTCGCTAACTCTCTTATTTTATTTGATTATCATCATAAGCAAACTTCCATTTATTTGAATACAAGATTATTTGAAAGCAAAGTGATTTCAAAAACATGATTTTTAAAGCCATTCTTCAAGTTTCGATTGGGTTTGCTTCTTTTAATCTTCTATTTTCTATTGTTTTTTTAAATATCTTTAAATTTTAATGTTATATATATTATTGGATTTTCTATTATTGATCTCAATCCCCTTTATAATATGTTTCATTTTGTATATTGAAAGAGATGTGATTTTGTAGGTCTTTTGGGAATCAATTATTCACTTTTGAGGTGGGTTCAAAGACATGATTTGGCAAATATAAAATATAAAATATAAAATATTTGTTTATTTAATTTAGATAAATGCTTATGAATAGCTCCACATATGACATCCTTTATTAAAATTTAAAAAACTTTTTAAATATTTACATTTTGCTTAATATATAGACAGAAGTTTGTGCATTATATATTATACCAATTTTATATTATATAATTATTGCCCCACCAAAAAAACACGGAGAAAAAAAATAACAGTTATTCATAATATTTTTAAAATATTCATAATTGTTTCACATGACAAAGTGGATATATAAATTTTTTCAAAATCTTTTTCACACTTTATCTAATTATAAATATTATATTTCGATTTGATTACATTAGTTTGTCTGATCATAAATATTATTTTTTTCATTGTAAATTTGTAATAATTAAAATAAATAGCGTATAAAATATAATTAAAAAAATGATAAATTTATTGTTCTCTAAAAAAATAGTCACATGTTTAATGTTTGAACAAATTAAAAGAATAGAGAAATTTAAGATTCGTGCATCGTACGGGCAATTTTCCTAGTATTTCAAGTCGGAGGAAGGACTACAAACTAAAAAAATATTTCTTTTATTTTTTTCCGTCACACGTCACTGTTACATTTTTATTTTTTCCGTCTCTGTTACTGTTTATTTTGTAACCATTTTTTTTCTTTTTTATTTTATTTAAAAATATTTACGCAAACATTTATTATTTTATATTTATTACTAGATTCTAAAATATTAAAAATTTAGTGAAGTATCACTTTGGTCCCTCATGTTTTTTAAATGTGACGCTTGAGTTTCTCAAAATGTGAAAATTCACTTTTAGTCCCTTAAGTTTTTTTTATGGGGCACTTAAATCCACAGTTGAGGCAGTTGACAGAGTGGACATAGGGACTTAAATGTCCCATAAAAAATACTTCAGGGACTAAAAGTGAATTTCAACATTTCGAGGGATTAAAGTATCAAAAAATCTAAAAAACATAAGGGAGCAAAGTAGTACTTCACTCTTAAAATGCATGTGTTAGACAAACCATTAAATGCATGTCTTCTTAATGTTTTGACTTTTGAATTTTTTTAACCATCCTTGTAAGACGACGGATGGAGTAATAAATAATTATATGACACTTTATTTTTATTTTCATTTATTTTTAATTTTAATTTCATAAAATGAAACAAACACAATTACTAATGCCATCCAAAAAAAAAAACTGCAGAAAATTAATCACTATGGATCGTTTTTGTAAGCAGAGGAAGAGGCCCACATCGGAAAAAAAAAACCACACCAAGGAGTGCCGCAGAACAGGCCCACATTAAAAAAAAAAAAATTACCAAAGGAGGAACTTGTCTATGGTGCCTGCTCTATTAAGGGTGGACAACACAATCAGGTAACAAGTCATTCATCATAGTCATCCATTAGTAACTAAATTTATCAGCCATTGATTCAACAATTAGTATGTAAACTCATCACCTTTTGATGAGTACCACATACAGACCCTTCATAATATACTTCACAAAAAATATTTGACTTATTTAAGTTTTTGGTCCTCGAAAGTTGACCATGTTTTGGTTTTAGTCCCTATCTTTTTATTTGACCGGTCTTAGTCCTTAAAAGTTCAAAAAAATTTGGTTTTGATCCATGCCGTTAAATTTTGCTGTTAATGCTGACGTGGCAAACAGAATTTAAAAAAATAATAATAAAATAAATAATTAATAAATAATTAAATTTATAAAAAAAAATTTAATAAAAAAACCAGAACAGAACCAAAACCTTAAACAATGGAATCTTTACCTCATCTCCTTCAACAACTTATCCTTCACAAAAGTGACCAACTTTATTGACAAAACCAAACAACTTGAAACCATTCCCATTCAATCGAGATTCATCAAACTCTGAAGCTCCTAGTCCAAAGAAAAAAAAACGCACACCAACAACAAAAGCAACAAAAAACCAGAGAAAATTCCAGAACCTATTACTCCAAGGCTCAAATGGAAAAACATCTTTTCCCACTGCACCACAACCACAACCACAACAAATCACAACCACCTCCACCACCTTCTTCAAAACCAAAAATTACAGCAAAAGCCCCCAGAAGAATTCCTCTGCTCCATCACCAAAACCTTAATGTCAGACCCAGTTATAGTCTCTTCCGGCCACTCCTTCAACCGAATCTCCGTTCAAACATGTAAAAATCTCCACTTTACCCCTCAACTCTCAGACGACACTACCCCTGATTCCTCCACCGTTATCCCCAACCTTGCTCTCAAATCCCCCGCCATCAACAAATGGTGCAAAAACTCCACTAATGCACCCGTCACACCTGATTCCACCCCAGCCAATGCAGAAACCATCATAAACACGATGATCGCGAAACAAAGTCATCATAATCATAATGCACCCACTGCTACTACCACTACTGTTACAGAGAAAGAGTTGATTTTGGGAATTAATGAAAACCCTAATTTCAATTTCATCGAGTACCCGGAGACTCGCCGGAAACTGGTCGGAGACGGCGTCGGAGGATTTGAGAGGTGAACTTGAACTAGGCGTTGACATGGTGGTGATGTTGCTCAGATTCATGGTTCAGAGATCCAAATAATAATAGAATAAGACAAGAAATAAAGAAAGAAAAAACACATCAAAAACTGTGTTTGGTTTGGTTGCTAGGGATGGAGACGAAGGCAGTGAAGAGAGAGAATGAGAGAAGGGCGACGGATTCGTGGAGGAAATTAAAGAGAGAGGAAGAGGGGAGGGGGTGGGTGGTGGTGGGGGGTTTCAAGGGGGGAGAGAGAGGAAGAGGGGAGAGTGAGTGGGGGTGGGGGTTTGACGGTTCTGGTTTTTTTTTTTTTTTTTTTTTTATAAATTTAATTATTTATTTAATTATTATTTTTTTAAATTTCGTTTGTCATGTCAGCATTAACAGCAAAATTTAATGGCAGTGACCAAAACTAATTTTTTTTTAACTTTTAAGAATTATGACCGATCAAATAAAAAGATAGAAACTAAAATCAAAACATGGTCAACTTTCGAAGACCAAAAACTTAAATAAACAAAACATTTTATTGCTAAAACTCTATGAGTTGCTAGTATTACCATGTGATTATTTGTTAATGTCACATTTCTCCCTACTTTCCATGGTATTGAACGTAACAATAATATAACATTCAATATCCGAAATTAATATCTGGATATCATCTACTCGTCTTATATATAGAAGTTAATTATTTCTATATATAAAACAAGCAAATATTATATTCAAATGTCAATTTTAAATGTTCATATAACACTGCTCTAAATATAATTGAGTTGTAGATTACACACCCCAATTAATATCTCCAAACCCCAAATCTAGTTTTGAAAAGACAAAAATAGCCCTGAGTTATTAAAAAAAAAAGCCTTTTCTTCTTCCTCCCTCTCACTTACTGTTGCTCTTGGTGTTCATCCTCTTGCTTCGTTGGTATTCCTCTTTACTCATTTTTTTGCATTTTCATCTTCTTGCTTCGTTGGTATTCCTCTTCTCCCAAAACAAAGGCTTCATTTTTTGGTCATCTCCATCTTACGGTTACTGTTCGTACTTGGGGTTTGGTTCTTCATCTTCATCTTCGTGCTTCTTTGTTGTTCCCTAAAGGTATGTTATCCTCTTCTCTTTCTTCTTGTCTGTTACTATATTTGTATTTGTGCAGGTAATAGATTCCGACTGTCCAGTCTCGGAAACAAATTTTCGACTCGTGGGTCTCGGAAATTACCGAGACCTGTCTCTCAGAAACCCCCTTCATGTTGATTTTTTCTTTGTCAATTTTCACTAACCTCTTTTCATATTCTCCAACCCACAAATCACTAAAAAAAACCTGTAATCTTTGTTGGATCTAGATTTAGTGCCTTTTGCAGTGGTACCCACCTCTTTTTTTATGATACTTGAATTATGCTTTCAGATCTAAGTGATAGTAAAATGAGTTTTTAATACTCTATTAGTTTTCTAGAAAATCTGGTTGGGCTAACCGTTACAAATAAATGATTTAGTCAATCTTTGTTTGACTACAAATTTCAATTTCATTTAACTGATATTCCAAAAATCCCTTTATGTAGTTTCCTCTTCTGTTAAAGAATGCTCACTTACAGAAGTTGATCTCACCCAGCAATGACAAAAGTTGATCTCACTCAGCAATGATTTTGTCAACCCCAAAAAGCAAGACTGAATTTTCCGAAAGACAAAGTTCAAAATTTTAGGTTAATTTTCCGAGAGACGCGAGTTGGAAAATGCAAGACAGGGGTTCGGGGTTAAAAAATGAAGTTTGTATTCTAGTATTTTTTTTAATTAGGGCATTGTGATAATTTCACTCCTAAAATTGGGGTTTGGGGATATAAGTTAGGGTTTGTAATCTAACGTTCAATATAATTAGATTTGTCAAATGGTCCAATCCAACTCAGTTACATGTTACCACTAAAATAAATTGGGCCGGATTGATGGCTTAAATTAGGCCAACCTAACTAAACCCATAACATATTGGTAGGGATTTAATTTTTTAACCTCCTAATTAATATTTGACCCCAAATATATACTCCATCCGTCCTTAAATATAAAGTCTTTTGCGGGGATTTCACGTCCATTAAGAAAGTGGAATAATTTAGTTAATTGTATTAGAAATGTGAACTTTTGATATGTAATTTCAAAATTACCTCTATTAATATTATTGAGAATCTAAAAAGTGTTAAATAAATAGGGGTGTTTGTGGAAAAAAGTAATTAATGATCATTGAAAATTGATATGGGGCTTTGTAAATAGGAACAAAATAAAAGTGTCAAGAGAGCTTTATATTTAGGGACAGAGAGAGTATATATTTCAAAATACCCTTCTACTTATATTTTTTTTTCTAGTTTTTTTTTTTTATTCACTAAGGGGCTAACAGCCCACTTTTTCTAGTTTTATGCTTCGTATGTTAGAGGGCAGCGTACGAGGTTTTTAATACTAAGGTAAGTTAACAATTTTTTAGTACCAATATTTTTGGCTTACTACGTTGACCCCTATCATATAATAGTTATTTGAATATCCGTTAGGGGTAGAGTGTATCAATAAAAAAAAATGCATTGATATGAAATACGTTAACTGAATAACGTAAGCTCAAAGACACAATATCAAGAGCCTCTTAAGAACCCCGGGTACCATCACCCAAATGCAACCACACCTTGTTTCACTTTCACATAAACACGTAGAAATAAGGATACGCACAAAACTAAGCATCGTATAGAAACGCAATAATTACTGATAATAATATCATAATTTCTTATGAAATGATTCATATGATGAAAAATAAAAGGACAGTAAATAATGGCTCTAAGACATTGAAATTAGACTTGAGCAAGGCCTACAACAGGGTGGAATGGTGTTTTTTGAAAGCAGTTATTCAGAATACTTATTTTTCTTAACAGCTGGTTTCAGTTAGTAATTTCATGTGCTATTTCTTTTTCAGTTATCATAATGACAAACAATTTGGTAATCTCAAGGCCAAAGAGGTACTCCCTCCGGTCCTATATATAGGACATATTCTAGAAACAATTTTTGGTCCTATGTATAAGACATTTTGTATTTTCTATGCATCATTTATTGTTTTTTCTTTTTTTTGCCCTTATTAAATGCTTTGACTATTTATGTGTTTTTTGTTGTTCATTAATGAGTGTGAATTTTTCAAGAAAAGTTGAGAGGGTAAAATTGTAATGTTACAATATATTCTCATAGAATTCATAAAACTAACTACTTTTCTTGGTCCGAGGAATATGGTTAAATATGTCCTATATATAGGACCAGAGGGAGTATAAGGCAAGATGATCCATTTTCATCATATTTATTTATTTTGGTGGCAGAGATTTTCTCTTCATTGTTTCATTTGGCTGAGTCCTCAAGCACCATCCATGGGCTAAGACGTCTCGTTATGGTCTTTAAGTATCACTTTTATTCTTTGTTGATGATAGCCTCTTTTTGCTAGAGCCACAATCCAGGAATCTAATACTCTTGTTTCTATTATTGACAAATATTGCATTCCCTCAAGCCAGTTAATCAATTTTAACAAGTCATCTATAATGTTCAGTCCAATTGTGGTAATGACTTGAGGGCTGTGTTGATGGGTAAATTTGGCATTTCTTCCCAAGCATTCAATGAATCGTATCTGAGTCTTTCTACTTATCTTGGCAGGGCAAAAAATAAGCCCTTTCAGAATATCAAAGATAGAGTTTGGAAGCAAAATTCAGGGGTGGAAAGAAAAATTGCTTTCTTGTGCTCGTAAAAAAGTATTAATCAAAACTATCATTCAAGCTATCCCTACTTAAGCAATGAGTGTCTTTAAGCTTCTCGCTGGTCCGTGCACGTAACTCACTGGCTTATTCAACCATATTAAACAAGTCCTAACTAGAGCAGCTTCAATCTCAATATGCAAAGAAAGCACAGGTGAAGTTACAGTTGGTGATGAGTTATTCCACTAGTCATCACCTTTGTTAGGGAGCCTTAGCAAAGGTTAATATTGACACAGTAACTAGAGCAAATGTGGACACCGGTGTGGGAACAATTTTAAGTGACAATCAATGTTTACCTCTTAATGCTATCACACATTTTTCTCATGAGCAACCCAAAGCATTCCATGTTGGAGCATGCTACCTCCTCTAGCAATGCATGCAAACAACATTAGAGTTGGGATTTAATTTCTTGATGTCATCTTTGAAAGCGACTATGTTCAACTAGACAAGGAATGGAACAAAATCATGCAAAGCCACTCTTACTTTCATAAAGTTGTAAAGGGTTGTCAAAGATTGAAATGCAATTTCCCGCAACACTATGTCATCCACACCACACCAAGAGAAAGCAAAATATGTCCCCAATAACCAACTCATTTGGTAATGTTGTGGAATATAGAGTGTTGGAACCCGAGTTTGATCCGCGGTAATGGCGCTTACCCATTCCCATAAAAAAATAATAAAAAAAAAACTTGGTGAGCCAAGATTACCTCACAGCAAGGTAAGTAAAATGTTGCCTTATGGAATGCCACGTTGGTGTTAGGGATGACAACTGGACACGGATTCAATGGGTATCGATAAAAATTACCCATAATGGAGAACAGATTTATCCAGTAAAAAGTGAGAGTATGGTGATGGGTACTACACCACCCAATCATCCCATACCCACACATACGGGTCAGGCTCAAATGCATGGAAATAGCAACCCTGCACTGATGCATGGCTAATCTCATCCGTTGATTGTACACCATGTGTGACGGACGACCCAGATTTGCGCTAACCAATGTCAAATATAGCTATTAAAATTTTGCTAAAAACCCCTTACTGAAACGTCGTCGTTTCACAGGGGGTTAGGGAAATAAATTTTGAGACGACGTCGTTTTGTGTTCTACACTTCAACGTTGTTTCTGCTTCCCAAAAGCCCCAATTTCACTTCACCATCCTTGTTCCTCCACATTCAATCGTTCTGCGTTGTTTTGTCGATCGATCTCGGTGAGGTCAGTGTTCTAGCTTGCTTCTTCTACTTTATTTTCGTCCAACACAGTATCGATTTTGTTTGCTACATAGTGAGTTTTTTCTTTCTCTTTTTTATCTTGTTCTTGTTCGTTTCTACCTTGTTTTTTTTTGCAATTTTCTGTTCATTTTCGTTTTTACTTTTTTTTTGTGTTCTTTTTATACCTTGTTCTTGGTTCTTTTCTTTTTCGTTTTGTGTTTAGGGTTTTGGTTTGTAACTTGTTCTTGTGCATACAAATTGGGTTCTAAAATTGAATTGGGTATTTTTTTCGTTTTTACCTTGTTATTCTATTTTCCTTTTCGTTTCTACCTTGTTCTTGTGCAGAAAATTGGGTTCTTACATTGATTTGGGTTTTTTCGTTTTTACCTGTACCTTTTTCTTGTACATTAATTCCTGGGGTGTGGCTCAAGTGCATAAAACATGCACTGATGCATTGGTTATCATTCACCATTGAGATTGTCTGAGTTGGAATGAAGGGTCATGCTCATGCTCCTGAGTCACCATTGTTTTTTGTTGTTATTGCTCATGCTCCTGATCGAAAACTTTTTTGCTTCTAATTGGTGATGCTCAAAGTTTTAAATTTGATTCAAACATAATTACTCATGCATGCAAGTTAAAACTTTTTTGGTTCTGATTGAGAATGTTTTTGGTTCTTATTACTGATGCTCCTGATTCAAAACTTTTTTGGTTCTGATTGAGAATGTTTTTGGTTCTTATTACTGATGCCTGCATTATAGGGAAAGTTGGGAGAACAACTTTTGTAAAAAAGATGGTAGAATCTCACCCTTTGTGGTTTGGGCATGTGTATAGAAGATCTGTAGAAGTTTAGTAAGGAGAGTGAATTATATTGATGGTAGCCCAAATGTTAGGAAGGTGGAGACCAAGAAAAATTATGAGTGGAAAGTGGAAACATTGAGAATGATTTAGATGTAAATTGTTTGTCTATGGTAGAACATTATTGTGTCATACGATCCATGTAGCTGGTTACACATAGCAGGAAAAGGCTTGGTTTTAGGTGTCCTATGATTTAAAACCTTATCATTGGCTATTTTCATGAATGTTGCGAGTAGTGTTATTTCTGGTGTTCAAGTTTCTGTTTGCACTAAAATTTTGATCTTTATCAATTTTATGTATCATTTTCTTATATGTTCTTTTTCAGATCTTTTGTGGCAAAATCAGAAGGTAAAGGCGAAGTTGTCTGATGTATCTGTTAAGCCAGTTAATGTCACTGAAGGTTGTCAGTCTGATTTCCTTCCAGAACGAAGTTCTGGAGCATATGCTGATATTGGGTTCAGATCAACTATGGAGTATGGAAGATGCCTATGTTTGTGTCGACAACTTTACGCAGGGTTATGGGCTTAAGAACCATATAGATGGACCTAGTGCCTTGTATGCGGTATTTCTCTATTTTTGGCTCTTGGCTTTGTTGGAGTACTGGCTATTGTGTGAATGAATTTGAGTGGTTTTTTTCATTGTGATCGCCATGTGCTGGTATTTTCTTTTCTTTTCTTCTTTCACTCATGTGTTCCACTCATCTGATTATGTCCTTTTGGAAGTACTTTGGAAATCACAGTTCACATGACCAATATAGTCTGGTTATACTATGTTGCTCTACCTGTGGTATGGACCAATGCATATAAACACCTCTTTGACACACCATTGTTGGTCATGGAGTTTTTATAGCTGGCAAGAATAGAGAAGATTTTTTATGTTGCTTGCATTTGTTTATAAACTGTTTGTGCATGTCAGTGAAACGTTACATGGCTAATGGCTTGGTCCAGGTATTTGATGGACATGGTGGAAAGCATGTTGGCTGACTTTGCTTGCCATCATTTGCCAAAGTACATCCTTGAGGATGAAAATTTCCCTAGTGATATTGAAAGATAGTTACTTCAGCATTTCTTCAAACAGACAAGGCTTTTGCAGAAGCTTGCTCTCTGGATGCTGCCCTTGAATCTGGCACCACTGCATTAGCTGCGCTTGTCATTAGAAGGTCAGACTTTTGATTTCAGCAACATCATTGTACAATTTTTTCTTCTCTGCATGGTTCCAAGAGCATGTTATTCATTCTTCAAATAAGTCTCCACTTTTCTGTTTTGAACTAGTCCAAAAGCCAGAAATCATTAGAACCTAATGGAGGTTCAAGAGCAGTTTGGCCTGCCTCTAAAGTTAGCCCATAATTTCATTTTTATCCTCCTCCTTTTCCAAAATAAAACTGAAATGACATCTACTACATGCCTTTAATAAGTTGCATGTTGATTATAGTTTCTTATTGCAGGTTGCTGGTGGTGGCAAATGCTGGAGATTGTCGAGCAGTGCTGTGCCTTTGTGGGAAAGCAATTGAAATATCTAGAGATCATAAACCAATTTGCAGCAAAGAGAAGAAGCGAATTGATGCATCTGGCGGTTATGTCTATTATGGATATCTAAATGGACAACTTAATGTTGCTCGTGCTCTTGGTGACTGGCACATGGAAAAATTAAGTGTTGAAAATTTTATGCATGGAAAAATTAAGTGTTGAACATTCTTAACACTGTCAGCTCCTATGAATTTTAGCCACACATAGTGAGCCCATGCTAGTGATGTTTCTAAAGGTTCTCAAGAAAATGATGCATGATATTTTTGTATCTTTGATATCATCGCTTTTTAGAAAATAAAAAATAAAAATCGTAGATATATAAATGTGTTAAAATGTCTTCAATTATATTCTTTAATGAGCTGATCAAAATTATAATCCTTGTGAATTTGCCTTCAAATACATGCGTAACTATTACATCCCATACTAAAACAATCGCATCAAGCATTGCCCACATTACAGTACTCAATGGCATGTTGTGAAACAAGTGTACAGACAACAAGTCGAAATTGCCCACAAGATTATTAAAGCCAATGCCATCATTTTTGTTTTAGTTCTTTCTTCGGTAATTTTTTTTTTCAATTTTGTTGCCTTCATTTTCCAGAATTCCGTTCCGGCCTCGTTGACGGGATCAACAATTGATTGTGATGGTTGAATGGCTATTTCGTCATCAGCCCACTTGAAATAGTGAGTTTTAGGATCATCCTGCATAAACAAGTAATAGGTTAGAGTATAATTATTATTTTAATTGGTTAAATGAAATTCTAGAAATATTGGTAAGTGACATTACCTCCCAATTAACACACCTCCAAAACAATCTTCCAGGATTTTTAAGAGTATTAGACCTGAGTAGAATCGAAACACCACCGCAAATTGAACATCGTTTGTGTGAGCCAGCATTGCTAGAGCAATTTGTGGAACTCATTTTTGGTCTTGTGTATTGTGCATCATGACAATCAAATTATTTAATAATGAATAATAAATATTAGAAAAAAATTGAAAATTAAAAAATAGAGACAAGTTAACAACAACAAAAAAGAAAAATTGAACAAAAGAATCCGAAATTGGTTAGTGTGGTGGACTCGGCTTAGCCGAGCTCCTCGGAACTCTCGCCCAAGGCCTGATGACCCTTTAGGAAGCCCTCTGTGTGCTTGGTCGAGCTCAAGGCTCAGCGGCCGAACAGACACCAGACACGGGCCGACCATGTGCTCCTATCGAGGTCCGACTTCATTGTCCGACATCACGCAGAGATTCCGATATCAAGGACAGGATGACGTACGCACCTTATCTACAAGGACAGCTCATCCACTCATAGCTCATTACAAGCTGGCTCTACTTGGGCCTCAAGCAAGCCCATTAGGGCAACCAGCTCCCCCTATAAGTAGCTCCGTACTACATGGGGCTCAGGTACGTCCTCTAACCCTGATTGCCACCTTCACACACTAGTGATTAGGGTTACTTCTTGGCCTCCTACCTTGCCATTTGAGGACACCCACAAACATCACAGATAAACCCTAGACAGAGGCTTCCTTAAGGTCTTCTTCCCTTACCTTGAGGCCTTCTCAGTCTTGGACATCACATTGGCGCCGTCTGTGGGGAAGAGCAAAACTTCATCCCCACCCAAAGAATCTACCATGACTGATATACCGCCAGTTCAGAGGAGGAGGAGAGGGCGTCCAAGGAGGGTGCCAACAACAGAGGACCTGCGCCTTCACCTTGAAGCCAATAGAGTAGCAAGGTCCCCACAACCACCCCCTCCACCATCTCCACCTCCTCCCCCACCTCCACTTCCCCCACCACCCCCAGAGTTAACCCACACCCACAGTGGACCTTACACCATCCACACTGGAGATACCTCAAATCCACCTCAGCACCAGGAAGGGGGTCGGCGCGTGCAGCTACGCTCCCAACTTGGGGAAACCAACACAGAACAACACCGCCAACACAGAGAACGCACCCACTCCATCAGTACTACACATCGTTCTCACTCACGTCAATCTTCACGCTCTCGTGATGCAGAGATCTTGACCATGATGAGACAACAAATGAGGATCATAGAGCAACAAGGCCAAGCCATAACAGATCTTCAGCAGCTTACCATGCAGCGTTTGGCTGAACGAGCCATCATATAAGCTCCAGCCCCAAACGAACTTCCACAACCTTTGGGACTTCCAGCTGAGCGGGACATGGTGGTACCCCCAGCTCAAAACTTACCACCACCACCACCACCGTTAACACCACAAACGTTAACAACACCACATACCGTCATCACCCAACTAACACATACACCACCTCTCCGTGACCATCAACCACCCGACTTAGATGATTCTCACTCTGGACACCCTTTCACAGCAGTTGTTATGTCCTATAAACCACCACCAGGATACCTCGGACCTAGCAACATACCTAGGTATAATGGCTTGACAGATCCTCAAGAACACATACTCTCTTACGAGGGAGCTATGAACTTCTATGGCGGTGGAGATAGGCTCAAATGCCGAGCTTTCTCCATGACCCTCCAAGCTCCAGTTCTCCGATGGTATGCAACATTACCTAAGAATTCTATTAACTGCTGGGCAGAGATGAAGCACGCGTTTCTCAATAGGTACACTGCTAGCTGTGTGCAACCAAGATCCGACCACACACTAGCAACAGTGACACAAAAACCTGACGAATCGCTACGTGCTTATCTACATAGATTTCATAACGAGTCCAGCTCGGTTCCCAACTTATCTCCCGAAGTGGCCATCCTCCTTCTTACTCAAGGTCTTGTAGAGGGTGGGTTCAAAGACTCACTAATAGGTAAGCCACCAAGAGATATGGCTGAGCTCAGACAAAGATCCAACAAGTATATCAACCTGGAGGAGTTTAGCAAAGGTCAAACAAGGAGGATGGAGAATGCCCAAGCTGATTCACAGAATGCTCTTCCTCGAGGTCGCCCTCGATGAAACAGGGACGACAGAGGTGGAAGGGTGGACCAAGGTGACCGGCGACGTCCTCATGTCGGCCAGCAGGATGACCGCCGACGTCCTTATGTCACCAAGTATGATAGTTATCCCCCACTGACAGTTCCGAGGTCGCAAGTATGGAGGGAAACCATGCAGACTGAACTCAGACATGTACCCAGGCCACCTTTCCTTAGAAACCAAAATAGCATCAGAGACAAATCTAAGTACTGCAACTTCCATGATGGGTATGGCCACCATACCGACCAATGCACCTAGCTTCGAGACGTTATCGAAGACATGGTGAGACAGGGTAAGTTGCAACAGTACGTACGAGAAGCTGTGGAGAGAAGAGGCCGAAGACGGTCTCGGAGTCCGAACAGAGACAAAGGAAAAGCCAAGGCTGACCCATCTCCAGAAAAGAAAACCGAAGAGCCACAACGAGAGAATATGGTCATGATGTAGGATTTGGATAAGTCACCAGAAAATTTCAGAGTCGAAACCATCTCGGGAGGTTTCGCGTGTGGTGGTGAGAAAAGATCAGAAAGGAAGAGGTATGTCAATCAAGTGTTAGTTGTTCATCATAAACCCATCTATAAGAAACCATCTCGGAACATCCCCATTATTTTCTCCGATCAGGACATGGAGGACATCATCCCGGATCATAATGACCCAATGGTGATCACAGCGTTGATTGATAACTTTGAAGTCGCCCGAGTATTCATTGATCAAGGAAGCTCGGTCGACATTCTTTTCTTCCACACCTTTCAAGCACTAAAGTTGAGGTCAGATGACCTCGTCGAATTTGAAGGCAATTTTATAAGCTTCACGGGAGAGGCGATTCGCCCCCTAGGAGCCATCCACCTCCGGATGACCTTAGGTAAGCAGCCTTCGGCCCGAACGGAGATCATTAAGTTTCTAGTTGTCAATTCAGAATCCCCCTATAATGTGATACTGAGAAGAACTTGCCTGCAAGCCTTTGGGGCGATTGTTTCAACGGTGCATTTAGCTATGAAATTTGTTGGTTCAGACGACAAGGTCGTCACTGTCAAAGCCGACCAGGTCAGGGCCCGACTCTGCTACAATGCGAGTCTACGAGAAATAAAAAAGAAACAAGAAGAAGAGCTGACTGGTCCGACGTAGGCCAAAGGAAGAGTTTTATTAGCTGAGCTGGATGTTCGGGCCAAACAAGATGATCTTAGGCCTTCCCCTCAAGGGGAGTGGTTGGCAATTCCCATTGATCCTTCCGACCCCAACAAAACTGTTAAGGTGGGAGCCGACCTCCCTCAGAAAATGCAAGTCGAGATCATCAACCTGTTAAGGGCCAACCGAGATTTGTTTGCTTGGACCTCGGCCGACATGCCGGGAATTGATCCGAATTTCATCTGTCACAAGCTCAGCGTGGATCCGAAAGCAAAGCCAGTAGCACAAAAGAAAAGAAGAGTTGGAGCAGAAAAAGCAAAAGTGATTCAGGAGAAAGTGTCCGTGTTACTCGAAGCTGGGTTCGTCAGAGAGGTGCCATATGCTGAGTGGGTTGCAAACACAGTCTTGGTAAGGAAGTCAAACGGCAGTTGGAAGATGTGTGTGGATTACACCGACCTCAATAAAGCCTGCCCCAAGGATCAGTACCCGCTGCCGATTATAGATCAGCTCGTTGATAGTTCGGCAGGCTACCAACTATTGTCATTTACAGATGCCTATTCAGGATACAATCAGATCCCAATGTATCCTCCTGACCAGGATAAAAGCACATTCACGACTGGAAAGGCGACATACTGCTATACTGTTATGCCTTTCGGTCTAAAGAATGCAGGAGCGACTTATCAAAGAATGATGAACAAGGTCTTTGATGGTATCATTGGTACCACCATGGAGGTTTACATTGATGACATGATTACAAAGAGCAGAAAAAGGGAGGACCACGTTCAAGATCTGACCATGGTGCTGGAAAGGGTAAGGGCACACAGTATGAGGCTGAATCCAGAAAAGTGCACCTTCGGGGTCCCCGCGGGCGCCTTCCTCGGCTTCATGCTATCCGAGAGGGGGATAGAAGCAAACCCCGACAAGTGCCGAGCTATCTTAGAGATGAGGAGTCCTGCCGATCTTAAAGGGGTGCAACAGTTAACAGGCAGAATGGAAGCACTGTCAAGGTTTCTCCCTCAAGCCGCAAAAAAGGCTTTACACTGGTACCAACTTTTGAAAAAAGTAACAACTTTCAATTGGGATCAAAACTGTGAAGCATCTTTCCTGGCACTTAAAGAGTATCTTGCTTCTCCTCCAGTTCTCTCCAGTCCTCTGCAGGGAGAGAGTCTTTTCATTTATTTATCTGTTGGTGATTTAGCCCTCAGCTCGGTGTTGGTCCGAGATGAGGGCAGAAATGAGTTTCCCATTTACTTCATAAGCCGAGCTCTACAAGGTCCCGAGCTCCGGTATTCCAAGGTTGAAAAATTCGCATTTTGTTTGATCCTCGCTGCACAGCGGCTACGACAATACTTCCAGAGTCATCCCATTGTCGTAAGAACCGCCCAACCCATTAAGCAAGTTCTTTAGAAGCCCGACCTCGCAGGGAGAATGATGGCGTGGGCCGTCGAACTTTCCGAGTTCGATATTTCCTACGAACCGAGGAGGGCAATTAAATCACAAGCGTTGGCAGATTTCGTGTCCGAGTTCGCAGAGCCCCACCAAAGCTCTAGATCGGACACTTGGGTAATATGTTGATGGTTCAAGCAATCAGAAGGGAGCAGGAGCTGGAGTGATCTTCGAGAACGCGGAAGGTCTCAGCATTGAATATTCCCTGAAATTTGAGTTCTTAACCTCGAATAATCAGGCTGAGTACGAAGCGGTCCTTGCTGGCCTCCGTATGGCTAAAGAGCTCGGAGTAGTTGAAGTTCAAATACTAAGCGACTCCCAGTTGGTGGTTTCCCAGGTAATCGGAGATTACCAAGCGAAAGAGCCCATTCTGCAAAAGTATCTTGATAAAGTTAAGACTCTGGCTCAGGACTTTGCCAAATTCTCCATCACCCACATTCCCCGTTGCTCAAATTCCCGTGCCGATGTGCTTTCCAAGCTGGCGAGCACAAAAGGAGCAGGGAATAACAGAAGCCTCATTCAAGAACAGATTTCGGCTCCTAGTGTAATAATGGCTATTGCTGTATCACCGAACTGGATGCATTCGATCAGGGCATATTTAGAGCATGGAATACTCCCCGCCGACTAGAAGGAAGCGAAGAAGCTGACCAGAAAAGCGGCCGAGTATGTCATTGTTGATGGAATCCTCTACAGGAAAGGAATGTCTTCCCCACTCCTCTGATGTCTCACCTCCGAGGAAGCCCAAGAAACCTTGAACGAGGTTCATGGAGGAATGGGGAGCCACCATGTGGGAGGCAAGTCCTTAGCAAGGAAAGTATTAAGGGCTGGTTATTTTTGGCCTACCTTGGTAACAGATTCTATCGATCATGTCAGAAAGTGTCCTCAGTGCCAATTTTTTAGTGATGTGTACCAGAAGCCCGCTGAGGAACTCCATTCACTTGCTTCCCCGTGGCTTTTCAGTATGTGGGGAATGGACATTGTGGGACAGTTCCCAACAGCTCCAGGCCAGCTAAGGTTCATTGTGGTAGCAGTAGACTACTTTACTAAATGGATTGAGGCCGAACCATTAGCAACCATCACTTCTGCAAGAATCCAAAATTTTTTTGTGAAACAAGTCATTTCTCGTTTCGGACTTCCACTCACTCTGATTACTGACAATGATAGCCAGTTTGCTGCCAAGAACTTCCAAATATTGGCTAAAAACCTCGGAATCTCTCATCGGTTCTCCTCGGTCGAACACCCCCAGACTAATGGTCAAGCCGAAGCTGCTAATCGGGCTATTGTTGATGGCCTCAAAAAGAGAATTATACAAGCTAAAGGAGGGTGGGCCGATCTGCTACCTGAGGTCCTCTGGTCGATCAGGACCACAGTACAGACCTCAACAGTGGAGACCCCTTTTAGACTCACTTACGGCTGTGACGCAGTCATCCCCATCGAACGAAGGATCCATACCTTCCGAATGAGGGACAGGCCCGAGGAAGAAAATGAGAATCTGATCAAAGAAGACCTAGTATTGGCCGAGGAGATCCGCGAAGCCGCTTTAGTTAGAGAGATGAAAGCGAAAGAAAGACAAGCAAAGCAATACAACAAGTCAGTGCAACCCAGGTCCTTTGAGGTCGGAGACCTCGTACTCCGAAGAGTAGACATTGGGCTCAAAAATCGATGGGATGGAAAGTTTGCCCAGAATTGGGAAGGCCCCTACAGAGTCGTTTCAAAAACACACTCTGGGGCATACAAGTTAGAAACCCTCGAAGGAGTCGAGCTCAAGAATTCCTGGAACGTTGCGAAGTTGAGAACCTATTTCAGTTAGGATTACCCCGGATATCATCAGCAATCACCTGCACCTTCAGTTCAAGTTCAAGTTTAATTTCATTTTAGTTTCTGTTAAAGTCTTCACATCTGCTTCCTTTGTTTACATCTTGTTCCATTGTTATATACTCACTTTTAAATTCCCTAAATGACAATGAACTCATATTTGTGATCAATGAAATAGTACAAACTTGCCCTTACTCAAGTGCCACAGTTTTATATACGTACGTACTAGCTTCTCATTTAGCACTAGCCACCTAAATGTTGCATGGCGCTATGTACAGTCAACATCTTGTAAATGAGATCGGCTCATAAGCACAGTGTACAAGGGACACCCGATAAAGTACAGCTTGCTGTGAAATGTTCTCACATAACTTCACTCAGCAACCTCTTTCACATCGGGGACGAGGATACCCACCTTGGCTATGGTGGATGGATCCGAGATCCCTATCGTATGCACTTATATACAGTACCTTTTTTCAGAGGAAAACTTATAAGATTACTGCACTTACTGAGTCGTCCGAGCACAACCTAATTATTTATCTTAAGTTTTAACGAAGGACAACAAAATTGTCTTTATCATCTGTTTTTCAGGTCCGACTAAATCCGAATACAACAAGTAAAAAAGGACTTGTATTCTTAAAAACAATTTTACTCGGTTACCTAACAGCTGACCACAGCTCAGGTCCGACTATGTCCGATCACAACAGGCAACTAAACAAAATGCAACAAGTCTCAAGGACTTGCGTTTTTAACAGAACAAGTTTCCTTGATGACCCGACAACTAATCGCAATTCGGATCCGAGGTATCAATAGTGAACATGCAACGAGTTAAGAATATAAACTCGCATTGTGCAACAAGTTAAACAAAAGACTTGCATAAAAACGATCTCGGATACAGTATATATGCAACAAGTTAAAACGAAAAACTTGCATAAAAATGACATGATGCACCAAGTTAAACAAAATAGAACTTGCATTAAACAGAAGGAAATGTTATACAAAGACAAAACCAGCAAAATAAAACAGTTCCAATGCTGTCATACATGTACAAAAACATTGACAAAATACAAGCTGCCCAGCATAAGGGACTTGCGCTGCATCATCTTCAATATCGGAAAGCTGGACCTTCGTCAGATCGAACTCTTCCTCGGGTTTCTCTTCCAAGGGGTTGGGAAGGTTCTCTTCAGGTTGGTCGAGATCTACCTCGGCTCCGTCGTTGTCAAAATCCACCATCTTCCCATCAATGACCCCAAACCCAGGACTGGCACCGACAACCCGAACTCGGATCTCCTTGTTCAGAAATTGAATCTGCTCAACAACACTGGCAAAGATCTTACTTCCCCCCTTCTCAAAATCGAAGGTTGCCTCTGCCGCAGCTATCTTATGTTTCAATGCTTGAGCAGCCCTTTTCTTCAGCATAGATCTGACTCTCTTAACCTCGCCAAGGCCTTCCTGTCGACCTGCTTCTTTAGCAGCCTCCTCCGCCTTTTGGGCATCTTCTTTAACTTGGGCCAACGCCTCCTCATGGTTTTTGAGAAGCTCCTCCATTTGCTGACGGTGCTTCTCCTCTAATTCGGCCAGTTTCTGGTCGGCAGAATCTCGACTTCTCCTCAAGTCAACCACCTCAGCCGCCAACTCAGCTCTGGCCTTCTTCTTAACAGGAGATAAACCCTCAGCTACGTCATCCGAGACCTCCGCCAACACATTAAAAATGGTGGTCGACCGCTTCAGTTGGCAGGCAAGCTCCTCGGCCATTTTCTTCCATTCCACCCCGGACATCTTGATCAAAGCGTCCTTAACCGAGGGATTGGCAGTGGTGGTTGGCGGCCTTGGAAGAATATCAGTTCCCTTCCTCGGACCTGACGATGAGGGAGGGAGATCAGCAGCAGTAACCACCTCGGTGTTAAGGATCGGAGACCGAGGAGGAGGAGGGGCAAAAATCACTGGAGGAGGATTAGGTCGCGGCCGAGGAGCCGAGTCAGTGGAGGTTGTGTCAGTAGAGACTTAAGCAGACACGGTTTCGTTGGAAGAGCTGTCAGCCCTCTTCCTCTTTCGGGCCTCCATGGCAGCTTTGAGCGCCTTCGATGACATGTCCGACCAGTATGCGTCTGAAAACAAAATAATAAAGAAATCAGTCAGGAGGTTAAAAGAAAAAATACAAGTACAAGAGTAAAGTTAACTACCAATCTTTGTAACGACTTCATTATCAAGACACTTCATAAACACCCCGATGTCAAGCTGGAACTTCTTGGCCCGGTACTCGGACTGGAAGTGATTGGCCGTTACAGCTTCATCGGCATCAAGAGTTACAACCGACCACCTCTGCGGCGTGCCGACGTGGCGAGTGAAGAACTCCTGGGTCCATTCCAAGGGAAACTTCGGTCCCGTCTCGGCCCGAAACCAAGGTCACTCCATACCCACATACTTATACTTAAAAAATCTTGGCTTGAAATGCTTCCAAGAGTCAGTGAACATGCCGAAGAGCCCGAAATGACCTCGGGCCTTCGTCGACACCCAAAGTCGACCAGTTACCCCTTCTTTGTTACTCACGAAAGGGTTGTACAGCCATAAGAAAAGCCGAACTGTACACACTAATCCTTTGGCTCCACAGTATTTTTGGAAGGATCGAAGAAATGACCAAGTGTTGGGATGTAATTGGGAAGGAGCCAGTCCGAGTTCATTTAAAACCCTCATCTCCAAGTCAATGAAAGGGAGGGTCACGCCGAGGTTATGTATCAAGTCGGCATAGAAGAAAAACGAGTTCTCATCGGTCCGCGAGCATATCCTGTCATTCACGGAGCAAGGCAAAACTTTATAGGAGCTTCCAGTAGTATCCCCAGAGCATGGAAGCACAACCCTCTTTACATCCGCAAGTTTGTCCTCGGAATCTAGGCTGGACCGAACTCCTTTGGGCTCAATATCAACCCACTGGTAGTGATCAGCATCAGGAGGTGCGGGGTAGAGCTCAGGGCGAGTGATGCACTTCCGGGGTGGCATGTTACCTGTGGAAGAACAGGGGAGCTCGGCGTTAGTCCTACGGGTTACGAAAAATAACCCCCCAGAAAATCCCCTCGAAGTTGTTCCGAGGGGCGAGCATCTCCCCTCTCCCACAGGAACCCCCCGCTCAAACAGCCTTTCTCTGTTCATCATTTCAAAATCGTAACTCTCCCTACCGTCAATGAACTCGGCCCAGGCATACCGTTTCACCCACTCTCTCTGCTCTTTCCAATCCCGAGGGTAGATGACCTCAACGGAATCGACCTCCAAGATTTGTTTCTCATACTTCTGCTTATACTCCTTCCGACGACGAAGCGTCTCGTCTACCTCCGTCGAGGAGCAAGACGAGGAGGATGAGTCATCCTACTCCTCACTGCTGCTGGTTGACAAGGAAACCAACCCAGCCCATTTCCTAAACCACTCTCTACTCCTACTCATCTTCCCACTTCCCTAATCCACTCCTCTGGGTTTCTGAAAAATAAGAACAAAAACAAAAATCAACAACTCTCCAAAGGCCTAAACACACCAAACCCAGGAGCGCCAAATCCCCAAGACTATTTCCCAAAACCAAAATCTACAAAATCTCAAATCCAGGATCTTAGCCACAAAACACAAAACAGCCAGGGGAAACCACTCCACTTCCGTAAAAACAAAAACACAACAGAAACAGGAAGTACCAACCCCTTCCATGCAAACCAGAAAGCAGTGAAGAAGGAAGAGAAAAGAAATGACGAAGGAAAAGAAGTGAGTAAGAAGCAGTACCTTAAAAGAGTAGAAGCGTGAAGGAGAGTATGGAAGAAGGAAGAAAAGCTGGATGGAACTTGTGCTACGGGCAAGATCAAGAAAGGAGGTTGCAGAGAAAGAGAAACCGGTTCAGAGTGGGAGAGGAATAGTTAGTATGGGAGGAGTGGGAAAGCGAAAAAGGAGGTAGAGAAGGGATGGGGGGTTTAAATAGGGAGTTTCCCCCTCTTTTCTGAAATGTGGGCTCGGCCCAACAGCCCAACCCAGCGTGCAACCATATACACAGAGACGTGTGTCACACAGCGAGTGGAACGGCAGACCTCGAGCAATGTTGCAGTAATGGCAACGCTTCGTTTAACATGGTTTCTGACACGTGTCAGATATGGGGAAAGCAAAAGTCACATCGGAGCAGGTGAAAGGACAGCTTTCAATTCTGACTCAGTCAAAGTGGAAGGACATCAGAGACAGTTGGATCCGGCTATCGGCAACTCCTCTTCCGAACTCCCTGGAACCTCGGAACAAGGCCTGAATAGCCTTGAACGAGCTGGGGGGCTTATGTGGTGGACTTGGAAAAAGGACCTGACCCAAGACCTCGGAACAAGGCCTGAATAGCCTTGACCGAGCTGGGGGGCTTATGTGGTGGACTCGGCTTAGCCGAGCTCCTCGGAACTCTCGCCCAAGGCCTGATGACCCTTTAGGAAGCCCTCTGCGTGCTTGGCCAAGCTCAAGGCTCAGCGGCCGAACAGACACCAGACACGGGCTGAGCTTGTGCTCCTACCGAGGTCCGACTTCCTTGTCCGACATCACGCAGAGATTCCGATATCAAGGACAGGATGACGTACGCACGTTATCTATAAGGACAGCTCATCCACTCATAGTTCATTACAAGCTGGCCCTACTTGGGCCTCAAGCAAGCCCATTAGGGCAACCAGCTCCCCCCTATAAGTAGCTCCGTACTACATGGGGCTCAGGTACGTCCTCTAACCCTAATTGCCACCTTCACACACCAGTGATTAGGGTTACTTCTTGGCCTCTTACCTTGCCATTTGAGGACACCTACAAACATCACAGATAAACCCTAGACAGAGGCTTCTTTAAGGTCTTCTTCCCTTACCTTGAGGCCCTCTCAGTCTTGGACATCACAGTTAGCTACTTCATAACAGGGTTTAGCTTGACTATTTCATAACAGGCGTGATATTACTAAGCAATGGGAAAGCCACTAAAGGGTAAACAACCCTGAATACAGTTGCACAAGTGAAAGAAAAAAATTCAATGAACAGCAATTGCACAAATGAAACAAGTGCAAAAGTGAGAGGGTGTAAAAATGAAAGAAAATCAATGAAACAAGTGCATAACTGACTGGGTGTAAAAATGAAGATCTGAAAATGAAATTATGTGTAATAACCCGAAAATAAAACACAAAACACTGAATGAAAAAAATAATAATTAGAGGGCTGAACGAAGTAAAAAAACATACACAAGGCTGAACGAACAAGAACATACAGGGCTGAACGAAGTGAAAAACAAAGGAAAAAATGAAAAACATACACAGTTTCACACAGGGCTGAACGAAGTGGCAATTGAACAAAGGAAAAAAGAAGAACATACACAGTCATCAATGCTTTTCTTGTAACACCCCAATTTGGAACTTAGAATTTTCACTAAAAATTTGCGCCATTTTTTTTATAACATTTACCAAAATCCGTTCATTTTATTTCCTTTTACAAAAAGGTTTTCATAATACTGATTGAGTTACTTGGTTTTCAAAATATTTGCAACATAAAATTCTTTTTCCAAAAAGAGATGTTACCAACACATTTCAAAAACTTATTTTCTTAATGCCATATTTATTCGATGGTTAACTTGTAGAAACATTTAATTACTTTTTGAACTTGATAAAAGAACTTCTTTCTTTCAAAATAATCCTTTATTACAACAGGGGTTACATCGGGATAGAGTAATCATGTCTTATTCACCTTAAGATAGGGTACAAAAAAAAGACTACTATACTGTCCTAGATTACTAGTCTTCATTGCTATCCTCCGCCACCAGTGTCTGAGAGATTCCTCGGTTACCGCTTCTGCTTCCTCCTCCTATGGGCACCATCTCACGATCCTCTTGCAACTTGAGCAACCACTACTCGAACTTCTACTTGATCTGTCATCTGTGAACATTGTCCCCCAATGTCCACAGGAAAAGGAAATAGAGAGAGTAAGCACTTCTGAACGATATTATCGTCGACGGCGTGGGCTTACCATAGGGGAATATTAAGACCATACAATATATACATCATTATTACCATTACCATATAAATAACTTCATTTAATTACCATAAATCCTTTCCCAAAAAGGGTACGCCTCTTAAAAACCATAACCGTTATCTTTAATTATCTATAGGTTCTAAGTTTCAACGTCACGACCATCGGTAAATCAAAAGGGGTACCATTACCGAGGTTCAAGGGATGGATAGCACACATGTTACATCTCCTCCATCAGTCCAACCATATCCTAGTTCGGAAAGCAGATGGGACGCACAAGAACCCTAACCACGCTGGCATCGAAGTCGCAAAACAACAGGCTGAAACCAACTTCCTTGCGGTCAGCAAAATTACAAATACATTTTCCAAAAAGGAGTCCAAAATAAGCAGAGCTTCTAGACTCGTTCGGGTTCCCTCTCACCATCTATGATTTGCTCAAGGGGGCGACAGCACTCTCTCTAGTGGCACATGCAGTCCTTGCCACGACACTAACTTTGGTCATTGTAGCATTCGTCCCGCCTAGAGAAGCGCTCAAGGCTTCTTGACGTTCACCGTCCTTGCCCTCCCCTATCACAATCACCACTTGAAGAGACACCAACCTCCAAGCATACGGTATCTTTCCTCTCCACTACTTCACTCTCAACGCAAGGTTTAGAAAAGGGGTTCCTAAGTCTTTTAAGTCATCGAAGGGTTTTACTAAGTTGAACATTCCTAATTGTGGTCGACCCATTCTAAGCCACACTTCTAACGGGTCTCGACCTCTAAGGGATTAACCTATCACAGGCGCTTCCAAATCACAGCGAATTCCAAACCGAGCTCACAACCACGACGTTCCATTCACGTGGCCGGCAAAACTTAACGATCAAGCACGTCACCATGACAGTGCGATCAGGGGATAACATTATAAACTTTCATAAATTTCCGTAACGATTCCATACCAATTCCTTAAACCATAAAGCCTTTTAATCAATCCCCAAAAATTCTCCAACATAACATCATATGAATCAATTATTTTCCAATAACAGGTTTATATAACATATACGCCAGACATGTTATCATTAACAATTTAATATTATAATTGATTCAACATCATAATAAAACAGAATATACAGCACATACAATTATATTCGAGGGATCGTTGTTTTCGTATGAACAGCGGAACACACACACAATTGCCGTTCTACTACTCACCCGATAGATCCCTAGTTCCGACCTTTGAGATGATACGGAACGTCCTAACATTACCCTACATGCCACTATGTCTTAAGAAGGCTTCTCTCTCACCTTGAGATGCAGCTAAAGAAATTGGGTCCGCTTGATTAGAAGTCGCGTTATTGGCTTCCACACGAGAACCTTTTACCAAATCATAGAACTTTATAAATAACTATTCAAAATAACAACCAATTTGAAATCCATAACCCTTTAACAATTACAATTCCTCCAATCATCTTTGAATTCCAAAGAGACTTGTATTTAAAATATCCAATACTTGAAATCAATTAATCCTTTTTGAAAATCAAAAACAGACTACTGTATCAGAAAAATTACTTTTTCTTTTTAGCTTTTAAATCATGAAAACCTTTTCCAAATGTAACACAATTTTTAAAACATAATCATAACATCTTACAAATAAATCTTAATTTTTCTTTTACTACAAATTTCATATTTAAACACCTTATAACAACTACCATTTTCAGACTATTCATACAGCATGAATCAGAAGTACTCATCTTTGATGCAACATTTAAATCAATCCAAGCAGTAAACAAAATTTGCATAATCATACTATAAACACATATAACTCAATTAGAATATAAACTCAAGTATTCAAAGTTCAAAATAATTTTCTCCTCTACCGTCAATGTAATTAAATCACATACTATAAACTGTACTAGAAAAAATCACTTTTAAACATCAGTACATACATATTATGCATCTAAACTCCTACTACATAAAATCACCTATTTTTATCACATCATCACAATTTAATCAAATCACATAGACAATATATTTTTTTTTGAACAGCTTAGACTTTAATTCCCAAAAATTACTTTTCTTTCAAACAGTTAATCAGAAAAATATGCCACTTTTTCCTATAGCTTACATGCATACTCTACTATAAAAATATCCCAAAGTTTGGCTTATATAAACAAAATAAACTTGCTGGACAGCCACACCAACAAGTTGTATTTACTCACAAATTTCATCATAATTAAAGTTCTAACTCCTATATACAAAGAACTAAGAACTATAACTCAAAAATATCCATAACTTATAATAATAGTCACATTTTCTAATTTATATCAAGTCTGGACAACAACTTGATTTTCCAGAAAAATAATAATTTCAGTCACTTAAAAACTTTCCTTTTCACACTATAAACTACACTAACCACATAGGCATATAGACACATCATAATTACACACAGAAATATCATTTTAATTCATATGCCAATAAAATTTTCCAAAATATAAACAAATTCCAGAATTATTAACTTTTTATAAAAATCATTTCTTCAATTGTTATTTCAAGAAATCACTTCAAAATTTAAGATATAAACACCACATAATACAGATATACTTAGAAAAATTACCACAACATACCTACCCTATATGAATAATAATTCGGCCATATCATCATGCTAAAAATAGTAACCAAAATTATTTTTCACATAATCAATCATTTAAACCTTATAATCAGCTATTAACTATTAAGAACAAAGAATCACTCATGCACATAAACATCCAACAATTATGCAAATTTTATTTTTTTTGTTTTCCCATATAACTCACGGTTTATACAGTGAGTAAAATAATTTTTTGCAAAATTTCCAAATCAAGTTTTGTTTATTCATCAAAGGATTATTTCTCTTTAAAAAAATTCATGACTAAACCTCAAACAATCATTATCAAAAATTTCAAAAACCACTTAAACATTTTTATATGATTGCAAATAACAATTTTCATTCCCTTATTTCTTTCTCAAAAATTCGTCCATCAATAGGAAATAAAAAGGGGAAACTTTGTTTCTTTAAACCACTTTATAAGTCCCTTTTTAATCCTTATTCGTATGAACATGAACAAAATTCACAAATACTCAAAACAATTTAAAAACTTGCATTTTAGAATAGAAATAGTTTTAAGAACATAAAAATCTAGAATATTATTTCCCATATCATCATCAAAAGTTGGTCATTACATTGAATAAAAAGGGGAAATGGAATATTTCTTTAAACCTTATTTTGAGTCCCTTTTCATTCTTTGTTCATATGACTAATAACATCATTCATATAATTCAAAAATATATATTAAAAGTATTTAGAGTTTTATAATTCATATCCATAGAAGAGAGATTTTTATTTAACAAAGATTAATGAAATAAGAGATTACAACAAGGTAAAACATAGGTTCTATAGGGTTACCTTTTCTTCCTTAAGCAAAGTGATCTTCAAGAATGAGAATGAAAAATTTTCCTTCCTCCCCTCAAGAGTGCCACACCCCAACCCTCTCTTTCAAAGTCTCTCCTTTGAATTTTTTTCTCTCATAATGCTTGTAACTGTGTGTGAAAAAGTGATGAAGCTATGCATCTATTTATAGGTGAAGTGAAAATATTTTTCCCCCTCTCCAAGTCTTATTTACACGCCCCTTTCAACAAAAATAGGTCAAAAAAATTCAATTTCATCCTTTGGAACATGCACTTGCATTAATGATGATTTTCCTAAAAACTAAAGCCTTAATTCCAAGATGCTTCTAGTAATTTGCTGAATAAAATATCTCACTCTTTCCTTCATATTTTGGATGGCACCCTTGACCAAAATGAGGAGAAAAATTTTCATTGGCTCATTTTTGAATTCACCTCTTCAACAACCAATCATAATAAAGCCTTTACTTAGAAAAATTCAGAAATAATTAGAAAAATAATAAAATCTAGATGGTGCAGCCAATGAGCATCCAAATAATTATTTAAATGTATAGATAAAAATATTTTATAGTCTAATAATTTATTTTAGGCTCCAAAATAATTTTTCCTAAGTTTGAAATACCAACAATTCGTTTTTCCTACTGTACAGTAATTTTTTTGTAGATGTCAAAATAAAAATTTTATTTTCATATATTCAAATACTACATTTCGATACGATCGTTTTCGTATAAAATTTATAATTTTTGGACTTACGGTTTGAAAGTTATGAATTTTTGAAACTCTAAGATCATCTCCTCCAAAAATGCACTTCATAAGCTTTCAAATAAATTAATAATAAAAAAAATAGGAAAATATATTTTATTTGGACGGTGGTCCAATAGAAAACTTCAGAAATGTATTTTTGTTTTCAAAATAAAATACACTTGAGTCAAAAGGTCATTAATTGCTTCTTTGAATAACATTTTCAAGTTTTAGAACACATAATTCGTACTGTACTGTCTCAGCAATAAAAATTCGAAAAATCCAAAATTAAATTCAAAACTTTACATTTTCATAATCTAGGTTTAGATACGATCGTTTTGACATATCATTTGTAATCTTTCGTCGTACGGTTTAAAAGATATGAATTTCTGAAGATAAAACACCTTAATCCTTCAAAAAGCATTTCATTTTCTAAAATCATTTAAATCAAATACTATACCTTAAAATATTTCATCTTAATAATATAATTTAAATACTTTAGAGAAAACATTGGTATGCATAAATATAATATATATATATATATATATATATATATATATATCACGTGTGTGTATATATATATATATATAATTCATACGATTTTAATTAAATCCAGGTATCACAATTTATCAAAAATCAAATATAATATTTTAAATTCAAATATAAATTCTCAAATAAATTGGGTAAAATTGTGGGTCTCACATTTCTCTTCTTTCCCACATATGAGAGGATTTGTTTTCTTTTTTGTTCTGAAATGGGTAGATGAGATGAGTTTCTATCAAATTAAGTGTGGGGAACCCTTCCCATTGGAAAGAGAGAAAATATAATACTTCCTTCGGTGCTTATTATATGTCACATTTTAGAAGGTTTTCTTGATCCTAATTATAAGTCACTTTATATTTCCAATGTATCATTTATTGTTTTTTCTCTTTTTTGCCCTTATTAAATGCTTTGACTATCTATGTGTTTTTGTTGTTCATTAATGAGTGTGAATTTTCCAAGAAAGGTTTAGAGGGTAAAATTGTAATGTTACAATATATTCTCATAAAATTTATAAAACTAACTACTTTCTTTGGTATGTGTAATTCGGTTAAGTATGCCCTATAATAAGGACCAAAGGGAGTAATAAAGTACCCTAAGACTCAACAATGTAATTTAAAATATTCTAACTGTAACACCTAGAATAATTACCCATAATATTAAAATAGTGACTTGAAAATTTCTTGATGAAAACCCCTTGATTAGTTTCTTCTCATATAAAAACTCATAATCCTGTTGTTCATTTATAAAACTTCTCCGTAAAATCGAACGGAGTTTTCTTTGTTTGTAAGGCATTTCCAAAATATTACTTTAACCTGTAAAATTTATCCGAAGTAGATTTAAATACATCAGAGACCAGCAGGGCCCAAAATATTGTTCAGTCCACTTAGAACATTAGTTCAAAAGGGATACAAATAACTTCTCAAACTCCTAGTTTTCCAAAAAGACAAAGTAATTGAAATACAACAAAACTTCCCAAAATAACCCATGACCGATAGATGGTCGCTAAATATCATATACATTCCACGTGGTGGAATGTACTCCTGCTCGGCTAGACTTGTGTATGCTCCTTCGGTACCTGTAAAAATATAGCAAGAAGGGTAGCATTACACAGAACTAAGGAAAATAGCTTCTAAGAAGCATAACTGACAAACTAGGCCCTATCACAATAGAAATTATTTATTAACCTAATATTCCTTTTCAGGTAATTACATACAAGCTCATTTTCAATAAAATAAGTCCCATGTCCATACTACCTTCCTAGAAATTCTACATTCAACCTTAAATTACTTTTCAATTCCACTTGCATTAACATTTTCCATATTCCAAATTCCATTCTCATAAATTACCAACTCACGTATATATATCATTATTTTCATAAAGTCTTTTTATTCTCTTTTCTTTCATTAAATTCACATTTCTCATTCATCTTTCCCCTGGTCACGACCTACTGCGTCCGCACTAACGTGCTGATCACGACTTACTACGCCCGGGTATGTTTCATTTTCATTCTTTCCCCTGGTCACGACCTACTGCGTCCGCACCCATGCGCGGTCACGTCTTACTGCGTCCGGGTATATTTCATTTTCATTCTTTCCCCTGGTCACGACCTACTGCGTCCGCACCCATGCGCGGTCACGTCTTACTGCGTTCGGGTAACACTCCCGGTTACAACCGATTTGTATCACTAGGATTTTAATGCTCCTGCCAGGCATTTGGAACACCCAAGGGTCTCTCGCTCAACCAGGACTTTTACACCCAAAAGGCTTCACCCTGTCATGCTATGCTATCACATTTTCCACTTATCATTGTACATTTCAATTATTTGAATTCATTCTCTTTTTCACATTTCCAACACATTTTATATCTTTTATTTCGGCAGTGAATTAAGTCTTGGTGCATTGACGCCTAACAGGGCATTTGGACCTAATGGGCATTTGGCCTGGTGAGCACTTGGCCCTTGGGACTTTGATACACCCGACAGGGGCACCTAGTCTATCAATGCACCAATACTCAATTCAACTGCACTTTCCATTATCATTTAATTTATACTTGATTACCATTCTTTGCCTTGGTTTCTAATCAACATCACATCTCATGAATATTCAAGCACAAACATTATCTCAATGACACATATTATCATATAACCGTTATTGTCACATTTACACTTAACAAACTTAATCAAGCACGACATCCATCAAGGTTCCTTGTCACTCAATCACCATCCTCTAACTTATGATTCATTTAGCATTAAACATCACTTCACTTTTACCAAACTATTTATCCTTAATCCAGTTTTTAATTACTCGCTCATAATTTTCCATCCTTCCCACCTTACTTAGCCCTTTCTATATGACTTGCCTACGTTAACACTTAGTCCATTATTTGCTTTACGAGCCACCAAACCAAGCACGATATGAACATACATCAATGACGAGTAACAATCAACAGATGGTAAATACAACAGTCGACATACTCAGGTATGTCCCAGGGTACTATAAATTAATTCAGCTCCCTAGGGTTCTTCACTTCCTACTTAATTAACATATATTCTACACATTTAGTAGCAATTATATCCTATGTTTCATTCTCTAAATCCATTATCTACACCTAGTCATCATTACAACAACCTAGAAACTATAATCAGAGCAAAGGTAATACAAACCCCTCTTACCTTCCAAATGGGTGGTGATGAATCTCAAGTCTTAATCCTAAATCTTAGCTCCTTGGTGCTTGGGTTCCCCATCCTTAGCTTCTTGAATCCCTAGATCCCACCAAAAACCCATGCCCATGATGTGTGAGAGTTCCTATGATGAGAAGTTTTAGACCTTGTGATGAAGGCTTGAGTATGTGTAACTCCCTCTTGCTATGGAACTTAAAAACCCTAAGGGGTGAAGAGAGGAAGCCATGAATTTAGTAAGAAAAGGGAAAAGGTTTGATAGCCAATTTCTTGCTTGATCTTAGATGGGGATAATGGGTAGTTGGGTTTTGTGGCTTGATTTTGGATGATGAAGCTTGATGATGGTATATTGTTGCCCTTTTCTTGGTCTTGATTGGAAGGCATGAGATTGAGATTTCTACATGATCAAGGTCACATGAAAACCCCAAATGATGATGAACTTGAAAATCCAAGAGGGAGATGAGAGAGACTAGGCGTGAGAAAGAGGGGAAAGGGAAGGAACTTCAACCCATATTCTTGTTGCTAGCTTGGTGAGGTTTGATGATTTTGAGTTTGATTTGCCCAAAAATCCAAGTGTGTGTGATGAGGATGATGGAATCTTGTTCTTGAGTTTGAGAGAATTGATGAGGAAGAAGGAATGATGTTGATGAAAGAGTGTGAGTGAATGTTATGTTTTTCTTCTCTTATTGTTGCCTAGGAGCCAGCCACAATTGTGTGGCTAAAAAAGCCAAACTTGGCCCCCAATCTCAATTTGGACGCACCAGATCTGATCTGGATGCGCGCGCGCCTGGGCGGAAATTCGCGCGCCTGGACGGACGATCAGCACCAATTCTCAGGCTGGTGCATGGTGCAGCACCAGATGCTGGCTGGGAGGAATAATGGCGCGCCAAAATGGGACTGGTGCGTGGTTGGTGCGCCTTGGGCGCGCCTGGACGAGCAGGAGGGCGCGCCTGGGCAAAAATCTGTCTTGCCCAGCACCAATGAATAGTGGTGCGCGCCTGGGCGCAGGCTGGTGCGCCTGGGCGAGGGTCAGAATTTCTAACTTTCGATTCGCCGTAACTTTTTTGTTAAACGTCGGATCGGGTCCAAAATTTTAGACAAGCTTCTTAACCCCTTAAACTTCATATCCAACGGTGGAATTTAATTTCTTAGCATCCTACAATAAATTACTAATTTTCTCTTTTCGGTTGATTTCTAACATCTAAAACGCCGATTTAACCTCCGATTCCGCTTAGATAATTTTTCCCCTTGCTACAAATGTCTCCTACACAACTCCTAGTGCTTATAATTACTACTCCCCTATCACCCAAAATTCTTTAAGTAATTAATCTATTCGTTCCCTAACCTTTAAACCTATTAATTCACTAATTATGCTTGGAATTAAATTAGGGATGTTACAATTCTCCCCCACTTATTAGAATTTCGTCCCCGAAATTCCGTTCAATTCCTTCAAATGGAGAACCATCCCATACAAAGGGTTGCTAAACTATCATACCCACTTAGCTTCGGTTCTACTCCCCCACTTGGAATCGGCATACTACCTTGCTTAAGTACGCCACCGGACTCATGCATCCAATGAAGAATACAAATCGTGGTTTAGTTTGGTTAGATTCGAAGCAAATCGCTCTAAGGTTTTTGAGGTTTACTCCGATTTCGGTCAAACATTGCAAGTGTCCTACTAAAAAGACTTTTAATAAACCTCAGATATCTAAAATCAAGAGCAATTTCTCCATTAGATTGGAGATGGCTTCTAAGGTCAACTGGGTCTTTCCCAGACATTTTACTTTAAACATCTGGAAAGGGGTGCTAATCAAATTGGTTCCTACATTCTAGGCTTGATTGGTCTTGTGCCATTTATAGTCCTCAGATGACATCAATCATTAATAAACATAAGATTCGGGGTATCAGTCTAAATCTCATATCCATTAATGATAGGGTCATTGTCAGGTTTACAAATAGCACTATAACTTAATAACTGCCGCATTCAAAACAACCCAAAACTATTTCTATACTCGATCTAAACGGCAACATTAATAGAGATCTAATCACAGTCTACCTAGTGATCTACAACTTAGGCACTATTCTTAAGTCCTAAGCAATCACACTCATTGACAAGTGAACAGTTAGCACATACATAACAATCAAAGTTCAAATATGCACACCAACATTTCATATCAGCGCATGATTGCAAACACTAACTTAGCAATCTCTACTTGATTCTAATCCAATCCTGATCTACCTGAATCAGCCCTAGAATTCAGGTCTAAGTCTATATACACATCTTAGATAATCTGTACACATTTCAAATGCAATCCAAGAAGAGCTTGAAAATTTTCATGCCATGATAAAAACTTTGATAAAAGCAATCACTTTGCATGAGGATTAAAATTCAATAGATAAGACCTCATACATTCAAGGTATGTGTATCTTTATGAAAATCAGAATAGCGTTCGGGAAATTCGTTTGTGCATTTATACATTTATAAAATCAAAAGGATATGCCAAAAAACACGCATGTGTTCATCTATGTTTAGAAATTTTGCTTATCATACAAGGAAGGCATTTACATATGCATAAGTCGAAGTAGCACATCAACAAATATTGATGTGATGGTGTGACGATAGAGTCGTTATTTTTGAAAATCAAATTCCTATCTTGATGGAAAAACATTTTGATTTGTTTTACGTAAAATTCTTAGGAAAAGATTAAATCAGGAAAATTTATTTTACACTTTAAAACTTTGATATGTTCATGCCAAATAACTTGGATGAAGTTCCAAAAACAAATTTTATAAAGCAAAGCATATCTTTTTGTAAAGGATTTTCTCCATCTAATTTCGGGAGATTTAGGTGAAGGATTATAACCTTTCTCAAGATTAGCAAACTCAATGAGAATGGGAGTATGTGGTTTACTAGAAAGTTTATTTCAATGCTTCTCAAACAATCAAAATAGTCACATTCCCTTTGACTTTGAGTTTGACAACTAAGCTTCATTCCGAATTGAGTAAAGTCACATAGAAGGGTTCCTATTTAATCAGCGTGGGGATCGATTAGTTCACCGCTTGATCACTTAGGAATCCTTGGTTGACTCACTAGTTTTTTTTCAAAATTTCTCTACACAACTTAGTACTCAATTTGGAAGAATTTCTGGTTCTATTAGAACAGAAAAATTCATTTTTGAATTCAATTTCAAAACATGAAAATTCATTGGGGTTACTATCACAATTGAAAATCAAGTGGTTCCTAATTTTTTTTGAAATGTTTATGCTTGGGAACCAAGCGATTTGTGGATAGCAACACCGTTCTATGAAGAAGCTTGCGAATAGTTCATGTAAGCAAACACAAGACAATACATAGCATCACATTCATTCATTTCCAAACACATAACCTAGCTCTATGCAATCACCTAGGATTTTAAGCACCTAATGCCTAAACTTAGGACTATTACTATGTACTATCTTAGGGTTTCTTATATTCAATTCTAGATGTATAAATACTAGCAATCTATCATAGCTAACTAGGATTCCTAACTAGCTACTTCTCTTATCTTAAGACAAGACAATACTTCCTACACTTCCGTTGCGCAACTCTGATTCTAAAATATTTACGCATACGAAAACCTATGTCAAAGACCTTTAATCCTCCTAAATTTGGGATCTCACTAAATTCCCAAAATACTCGCCGAAACTTAAGGACAGGATGATGATATCTCCCAATAGATGTACACTTGAGGTGATCAGGCTCAATCATACATCATATTGATGATAAGACCATTCTCGTCTCACTTAAGTTTGAATTTCTCAACCTATTAGTTTCAAAACGTTGAAATCTTGTTTGGTGCAACACATTTAGAATTGGCTTACTTGGCGCGAAACTAAAGATCGCTTCCTCCTGGTGGGGTAGCAATCTAGTGCTCTTTCCCGTTGGGGTATTGCTTTCCTTAGTCTCGTCATTCATCCACTTCTAGATATGACTCGTTGATTTCCACAAGATTTTCAGGTTTAGCATGGTAAACTGAACATAGTTTTAGTGAACTTAGAAAAGATTTTCCAATGCCTACCATGCCTCTCGAAAGAAATCGTCAGATACTAATCGCGCTCCTCAAATCACTAATCAAACTTAGAAGAATCTAAGCTACTCACTACCCTAGACTCAGCAACTATGCCTATTATCATGCTAACAATAATACCTAATTAAACCACAAAGCAGTTTGATATCTAATTACAAGTTACTCGCTTGATGAGTAACTATAGGAGTAGTAAGCTACTCCAATGGGCCGAGGAAAAACTGCTCTGATACCATAAATGTAACACCTAGAATAATTACCCATAATATTAAAATAGTGACTTGAAAATTTCTTGATGAAAATGCCTTGATTAGTTTCTTCTCATATAAAAACTCATAATCCTGTTGTTCATTTATAAAACTTCTCCGTAAAATCGAACGAAGTTTTCTTTGTTTGTAAGACATTTCCAAAATATTACTTTAACCTGTAAAATTTATCCGAAGTAGATTTAAATACATCAGAGACCAGCAGGGCC
Organism: Crotalaria pallida; assembly: GCA_037953625.1. Taxonomy (NCBI): domain Eukaryota; kingdom Viridiplantae; phylum Streptophyta; class Magnoliopsida; order Fabales; family Fabaceae; genus Crotalaria; species Crotalaria pallida. The sequence continues at coordinate 101,035,378 of CM075649.1, forward strand.
CAAAATATTGTTCAGTCCACTTAGAACATTAGTTCAAAAGGGATACAAATAACTTCTCAAACTCTTAGTTTTCCAAAAAGACAAAGTAATTGAAATACAACAAAACTTCCCAAAATAACCCTGACCGATAGATGGTCGCTAAATACTATGTATGTGGAATGTACTTCTGCTCGGCCAGACTTGTGTATGCTCCTTCGGTACCTGTAAAAATATAGCAAGAAGGGTAGCATTACACAGAACTAAGGAAAATAGCTTCTAAGAAGCATAGCTGACAAACTAGGCTCTATCACAATAGAAATTATCTATTAACCTAATATTCCTTTTCAGGTAATTACATACAAGCTCATTTTCAATAAAATAAGTCCTATGTCCATACTACCTTCATAGCAATTCTACATTCAACCTTAAATTACTTTTCAATTCCACTTGCATTAACATTTTCCATATTCCAAATTCCATTCTCATAAATTACCAACTCACGTATATATATCATTATTTTCATAAAGTCTTTTTATTCTCTTTTCTTTCATTAAATTCACATTTCTCATTCATCTTTCCCCTGGTCACGACCTACTGCGTCCGCACTAACGTGCTGGTCACGACTTACTACGTTCGGGTATGTTTCATTTTCATTCTTTCCCCTGGTCACGACCTACTGCGTCCGCACCCATGCGCGGTCACGTCTTACTGCGTCCGGGTATATTTCATTTTCATTCTTTCCCCTGGTCACGACCTACTGCGTCCGCACCCATGCGCGGTCACGTCTTACTGCGTCCGGGTAACACTCCCGGTTACAACCGGTTTGCATCACTAGGATTTTAATGCTCCTGCCAAGCATTTGGAACACCCAAGGGTCTCTCGCTCAACCAGGACTTTTACACCCAAAAGGCTTCACCCTGTCATGCTATGCTATCACATTTTCCACTTATCATTGTACATTTCAATTATTTGAATTCATTCTCTTTTTCACATTTCCAACACATTTTATATCTTTTATTTCGGCAGTGAATTAAGTCTTGGTGCATTGACGCCTAACAGGGCATTTGGACCTAATGGGCATTTGGCCTGGTGAGCACTTGGCCCTTGGGACTTTGATACACCCGACAGGGGCACCTAGTCTATCAATGCACCAATACTCAATTCAACTGCACTTTCCATTATCATTTAATTTATACTTGATTACCATTCTTTGCCTTGATTTCTAATCAACATCACATCTCATGAATATTCAAGCACAAACATTATCTCAATGACACATATTATCATATAACCGTTATTGTCACATTTACACTTAACAAACTTAATCAAGCACGACATCCATCAAGGTTCCTTGTCACTCAATCACCATCCTCTAACTTATGATTCATTTAGCATTAAACATCACTTCCCTTTTACCAAACTATTTATCCTTTATCCAGTTTTTAATTACTCACTCATAATTTTCCATCCTTCCCACCTTACTTAGCCCTTTCTATATGACTTGCCTACGTTAACACTTAGTCCATTATTTGCTTTACGAGCCACCAAACCAAGCACGATATGAAAATACATCAATGACGAGTAACAATCAACAGATGGTAAATACAACAGTCGACATACTCAGGTATGTCCCAGGGTACTATAAATTAATTCAGCTCCCTAGGGTTCTTCACTTCCTACTTAATTAACATATATTCTACACATTTAGTAGCAATTATATCCTATGTTTCATTCTCTAAATCCATTATCTACACCTAGTCATCATTATAACAACCTAGAAACTATAACCTGAGCAAAGGTAATACAAACCCCTCTTACCTTCCAAATGGGTGGTGATGAATCTCAAGTCTTAATCCTAAATCTTAGCTCCTTGGTGCTTGGGTTCCCCATCCTTAGCTTCTTGAATCCCTAGATCCCACCAAAAACCCATGCCCATGATGTGTGAGAGTTCCTATGATGAGAAGTTTTAGACCTTGTGATGAAGGCTTGAGTATGTGTAACTCCCTCTTTCTATGGAACTTAAAAACCCTAAGGGGTGGAGAGAGGAAGCCACGAATTTAGTAAGAAAAGGGAAAAGGTTTGATAGCCAATTTCTTGCTTGATCTTAGATGGAGATAATGGGTAGTTGGGTTTTGTGGCTTGATTTTGGATGATGAAGCTTCATGATGGTTTATTGTTGCCCTTTTCTTGGTCTTGATTGGAAGGCATGAGATTGAGATTTCTACATGATCAAGGTCACATGAAAACCCCAAATGATGATGAGCTTGAAAATCCAAGAGGGAGATGAGAGAGACTAGGCGTGAGAAAGAGGGGAAAGGGAAGGAACTTCAACCCATATTCTTGTTGCTAGCTTGGTGGGGTTTGACGATTTTGAGTTTGATTTGTCCAAAAATCCAAGTGTGTGTGATGATGATGATGGAATCTTGTTCTTGAGTTTGAGAGAATTGATGAGGAAGAAGGAATGATGTTGATGAAAGAGTGTGAGTGAATGTTATGTTTTTCTTCTCTTATTGTTGCCTAGGAGCCAGCCACAATCGTGTGGCTAAAAAAGCCAAACTTGGCCCCCAAGCTCAATTTGGACGCACCAGATCTGATCTGGATTCACGCGCGCGCTTGGGCGGAAATTCGCGCACCTGGGCGGATGATCAGCACCAATTCTCAGGCTGGTGCATGGTGCAGCACCAGATGCTGGCTGGGAGGAAAAATGGCGGGCCAAAACGGGACTGGTGCGTGGCTGGTGCGCCTTGGGCGCGCCTGGGCGAGCGGGAGGGCGCGCCTGGGCGAAAATCTGTCTGGCCCAGCACCAATGAATAGTGGTGCGCGCCTGGGCGCAGGCTGGTGCACCTGGGCGAGGGTCAGAATTTCCAACTTTCGATTCGTCGTAACTTTTTCGTTAACCGTCGGATCGGGTCCAAATTTTTTAGACAAGCTTCTTAACCCCTTAGACTTCATATCCAACGGTGGAATTTAATTTCTTAGCATCCTACAATAAATTCCTAATTTTCTATTTTCGGTTGATTTCTAACATCTAAAACGCCGATTTAACCTCCGATTTCGCTTAGATAATTTTGCCCCTTGCTACAAATGTCTCCTACACAACCCCTAGTACTTATAATTACTACTCCCCTATCACCAAAAATTCTTTAAGTAATTAATCTATTCGTTCCCTAACCTTTAAACCTATTAATTCACTAATTATGCTTGGAATTAAATTAGGGATGTTACACTAACTTTTCAACGTAACTAATTTAATAAAATAAATAGTAGTATTAATTTAAGTACTAACTACTTAACGGTTTATAAAGAAAAATAATTTTTTTTAATTAAAACACGAAGTTGTGAGATGCAATGTGAAATAGAAAAAAATTTATTAGACTCTCTCTTTGGTCCCGTTGTTTTGTCTTAATTCAAAAAAACACAACATCTAAGAAATGTAATCACTTTTTATATTTGCAATATATTAATTACGCTTATTTATGGTTTTGATCCCTAAAAGTTCAGCGTGTTTTGGTTTTAGTCCCTAAAAGTTATTTTGACCGGCACTAATCCTTAATTTTTCAAATATTTTGGTTTTGATTTACTCCATTATGAAAAAACTGTTATTTGCTTGGGTTAGGTGTTGGATTTTAGACGAACTAGTTTTATGTTAGTTGTATTGGTTTAGGTGTCGGGATCAGGCGAACTAGTCTTGCGTTAGTTGTCTTGGGTTAGGTGTCGGGTTCAGTCGAACTAAACTAGTCTTGCGTTAGTTGTCTTAGGTTAGCTGTCGGGCTCAGCTCTCTAGTCTTGCGTTAGTTGTCTTGGGTTAGGTGTCGGATTCAGCTCTCACTAGTCTTGCGTTAGTTGTTGTGGGTTAGGTGTCGGATTTCAGACGAACTAGTGTTACGTTAATTGTATTGGTTTAGGTGTCGGGTTCAGTCGAACTGGTGTTACATTAGTTGTCACGGGTTAGGTTTCGGATTCAGGCAAACTGAACAAGTCTTGCGTTAGTTGTCTTGGGTTACCTGTCGGATCTAGGCGAACTAGTCTTGCGTTAATTGTCTTGGGTTAGGTGTCGGATTCAGCTCTCACTAGTCTTGCGTTGGTTGTCGTGGGTTAGGTGTCAGATTTAGTCGAACTAGTCTTGCGTTGGTTGTTGTGGGTTAGGTGTCGGATCTAGGCGAACTTGTTTTGCATTGGTTGTCGTGGGTTAGGTGTCGGATTCAGTCGAACTAATATTGCGTTAGTTGTCTTGGGTTAGGTGTCGGATCTAGGCGAACTAGTCTTGCGTTGGTTGTCGTGGGTTAGGTGTCGGATTCAGTCGAACTAATCTCACGTTAGTTGTCTTGGGTTAGGTGTCGGATCCAGGCAAACTAGTCTTGCGTTGGTTGTCGTGGGTTAGGGGTCAGATTCAGTCGAACTAATCTTGTGTTATTTGTCTTGGGTTAGGTGTCGAATCTAGGCGAATTAGTCTTGCGTTGGTTGTCGCGGGTTAGGTGTCGGATTCAATCGAACTAATCTTGCGTTAATTGTCTTGGGTTAGGTGTCGGATCCAGGCAAACTAGTCTTGCGTTGGTTGTCGTGGGTTAGGGGTCGGATTCAGTCAAACTAATCTTGTGTTAGTTGTCTTGGGTTAGGTGTCGGATTTCAAACGAACTAGTCTTGCATTAGTAAAATAAAAAATAATTATTACAATGAGGACTAAAACTAAAATAAAAATATCAAAATGGTTCCCTTATTACAAGTAGGACTAAACTAAAAATAAAAATATTAACTAAAAATAATTATTTTTTCCACAAACAGCCCTATTTATTTAACACTTTTTAGATTCTCAATACTATTAATATGGGTAATTTTGAAAATACATATCAAAAGTTCACATTTCCAATATAATTAACTAAATTTTTCCACTTTCTTAATGGACGAGAAATCTTCCAAGAGGATCTTATATACAGGGACGGAGGGAGTAATTATTTAGTTTGCTAATGCAATTTTACCATTAATGTTCTCTTATCATATGCATGGGGTGCATAAGATAGAAAAATCGTTATTGGTATTTTGCTTATATTTAAGACCATTAATAAGATGTTTTTACCATTAAAAAATAAATATTTAGTTTTCCAATGAAATTTCACCATTAATGTTCTCTTATCCAATACAATTTTTATTTACTTTTATTTGAGACCGGAGTGAATAGTTTAATAAAACTAAGTTGAGTTGTTAGATATTATTAATATAGTGTACTACTCCCTCCGTCCCTAAATATAAAGCTTCTTTGGGGGATTTTACATTCATTAAGAAAATGTAATAATTTATTTAATTGTATTGAAAATGTGAACTTTTGATATGTAATTTCATTAACTTTTGATATTGAAAGTCCATTTAGAAAAAACAGTAAAAATAAAAAAAAACAACGTAACTTAAGTCTTGGCTACTATATGGAACAAGTAGTCCCTCCGGCTCGAATTATAATTAATAAAAAACATACTTTTCTTGGTTTAAAATATAAGCAAAATTAACTAAATTTATTAAAAAAATTTATTCCTAATATCACTTTCCTAAAATATCTATAGAAAATTGTAATCTTAATTAATTTTTGTTTCATTCCCAATACTATTTTCCTAAAATACTTCTATTTTTTTATAAATTTGAGAAAATTAAATACAATAAACTAACCTCTTTAATAAGCGTAAAAATGGTTGGATTTGATTATAATTTGAGCTGTAGGGAGTAATAGTTAGTTATCCATTAATAAACAGATTATAAAATGAAACGGTTGAATAACCAAAGCAATTAATACCAAAGCGATAGTTGTCACGGTACATTGGGTAATACCAAAGCAATTAATTCCACCGGTAATACCGAAACAATTGTAGCCGTCTCTTTTCACGCTTTTCCTTTAGTGGAAGGATGATAATACCAAAGTACTAGTGTGTGCTTTCTTTTTAGCAACGAGTATAAGATTGTCACGTGATATTTATTAATTTTATATATAGGATATACAATTACCTTTACTTTCTAAAAAAACAATTAGTTTACATAATTGGTACTCTTTCTGGAATTGGTACTCTCTCTGACTTGAAATATAAGCAAAAAAGAAAACATACATCACTTGATTTAAAATATAAGTAAATTAACAAACTTTCTTAAATTTTATATAATTAATTTTAAAATAAATAAATACTTTGTGTTACATAAATAAAATTACAAAAAACGAGGTTGTATGAGTATGTAACTTACATTACTTTGTGTGTGAGTTGATTACTATAGATTATGCTGCCCATTTCCTGGATTTTCACTATCAATCAAAGGGATGAAAAAAAGTTGTTACATGGACATTGCCTCCCTTATTCTCTATAAGTTTTATATGATTCCATTGTCTTGATATTATGTCAATCGGAACTTAACTTAATTTGTTTAATGTTATGCAGGCTGATGTTCTTGAAGGAAAACTCGGTAATTGCGCCATCGTCGAGAAATATCTGGAGGCGTGGATGCCCCATTCAGAATACTTGGAATATGTATGCATTTTTATTAATCATTCAAATTTTTGAGTAACATTTGTGCAATAAACGAATTTCTTAACTTTCTTTTTTGGTTTTGCATAGATATTTCTTCTTGTATATGACGAGAGTGATAGTCATTGGTGGCTAGCTATTATCTCTTTTGTTGATGAAACCGTGTATCACTTGGACACTTATCAAGCTTATGGAAAGTGTAATCACAGGAAAACTGGCATATGGATTCTGGTAAGAAACTTAAACTAATTTATCTGATAATGCATAAGTAATATGAACACCTATATGCTTTGAGTACTAAATTAAGAATGTTTTTTTGCAATTGATACTATCTCACCCTTGTACAGGCCAATTGCATATCCACAATATTGCCATCAGGATCTGGTTCTAAAAGAATTGGCGATACAAAGTCAAATATCAGATATTGGCCAATTTCAACGGGCTCTGGTGTTCCCGAATGCGGTAACAGGTAAGAAGTCTTAATTTATGTATACAAATTGTTCAATATCTGTTCAAAAATAATACATGACCTAAAAGTCTTGGCTAATATTACTTTAATTTTTGGGCGTAGTATGCATTCTGCACTATATGTTCTGGACTGGATCTCCACACAACAATGCTTTCAACCAAATGTTTTTGGTTTGGTAGGTATTTTTTGTGTAATTATGTATGCATTGAACGACATTGCCATAATATATTGCTTCATACCCTAACTAATCTCCCTTTCATGCAGCTTGATGAGAATGTGGCAAGAATGTCCGTTGCAATGAAGCTACTCCTATCATCTGTCAATAAAGTAGGCGCTAAATTAAAGTTGCTTGCAAACGAGGCAGTCATGATATAGAAGGGAAATTAAAGTTGCTGCTGTTTTGTGGAATTTTTTTTTGGATGAATGCATTATCATTACTTTCAAATTATATTCGACCTTTCTTTTTTTTTTTTACTAATTTGGCATGCGAAATTTAAAACAATGGGTTTAGCAGGTATTAGCTAGAACTTTGATTATTTTGCTACTGGTTTAAGCTAGTGCCCCTCTTACTTTTGTTACTGGAATTATTTGGTACTCTTATTATCGTAAAAAGAAACCTTCTATCTGATTATTTAACCATTTGTTTTTGAAGTTAAGTTGTGTAAAATTTAAGTGCCTACACGCACATGTATAGTTATGTTTTCTTGCACAAAGCTGCATGTGAAACAAACTTGTATTCTGAATTGTGCAGAGAATTACAAGAAACCAATCTTTTGGTTGGTTCAACTTCGTAACCAGCAACAATAAAATGTTCTATGCTAATAAGAAGTACTTCCCAAGACTCAAACTGGCCTAGGCTGCTCAAGATTTATCCATACTAGATTGGCTATTTGCTTGCTTATTTTAAGTCAATGTGTTTCAATTACATGAGTTAACAAGTCATGCAAAGTATGGGTTTTCTATGTTTAAGCTTGTGTAATGTCAATTGAATACGAATATAATCTCCATTATATAAAACGTGTACTATACAAGATATCTGAACTCCAAAACTAGCAAGGTACAATGTAACAACAATAACTCGTGAAAATAATGGAACTCCAGCTGTTCAAAAAAACAAAAAAACGAACTTCATCCGTTTGCATACTATACACAGTGAACCATAACTTGGTTCAGTTTCCTTCTTTTTTGGGTCTCCTCTTTTATTTAAGGGTCAACGCATATATATGGTTTGAGTTCTTGGCATGCATGAGATTTCTTTGACAGCTGTAAATTAAGGTTTCCTCTTCTTTCATTTCTCTTAAGTATAAAAATACCTTCTTTATGAAAATTCAGAATCTTCAAAGCCAGATAACAATTAACAAATTATCATGACTATCTTCTACAGAATACACAAAAGCTCAACAAAAAAAATCAATTAATTGAACATAAGGATGAGTCGATAGCTAAAATATAAGTAACCTCAGTAAATAACTGCAATACCATTAGTAATAACTATCATTAACAAGGTTCAACCTGTCAATGTTCTTATGAATACCAACTTTGTACTCACATGCACCAAATTCAAAATAAAATAAGAATCCTTAAAAATTCAACAATATAGGTTTAACCACCAACTAATAAGTAACAGAATCCGCTACTCCAACACCAGCAAAATGCATCTAAATAAAAAAAAATTGTCAGATAAAGTGCTTCTTAAATCAATAAAAATGCAACTCAATAAAAAAAAAGACAAAAACTTCTCTTTAAAGCAAGCTCCCCAAGACGAAAAAGCATCCATACCAACACAAATTCGGTAATGGCTTAGTCCTCCACCTAGCAACAAGCAAATGTAAATATATCAACAGCTATAATCATGATAACAAATCAAAATATAACGATTATGTAAGAAATTATACTATTCGTCTTACCTCATCCAAAGCATCATAATGGTCTTCATCTTCTTCACTATGTTCGCTTTCATCATCTTCTTCATAATCATCTCCACTAAAATCATTGTAACACCTAAGTTTATTTACCCTTTTTATAACCTTAATTAAAAAGAGCAACTTGAAAATTCCTTTTTCGACTCATGAATTGAGTAGGAAAAACTCTTAATTACTTTTAATTCATATGAAAATCTTCCGTCAAACGGATGGAGTTTCGTTTGTTTATTGGACTTTTCCAAAAATTCCTGTTTTCCTGCAACCTGATAAACAATAATGTTTTCACATAACAAAGCCTGCAGGGCTATTCACATATATATATACCAGCTAGTGCATCTTCGTGCACGCATCAGAAACAGGTTTAAGACATCATAGTATCAGCATCAGAGTTAGCGGAATATAAACAAGTTTTAGGAAATAAGTTTTTCCCCAAAATAGACCCCTTTCCCAAAAGGAGTCGTCCTGGGCCTCCAAAAAGCTATTTACATTTATATACAGCAAAAATGATTCACATCATCGGGCCCAGGACATTCCCATGCCCTACATCACTAAAGGTGACCTACTCTCCCTGAGAGGGAGAGTACTCCTGCTCGGCCTGCTCAGGTGCAAACTCTTCCTCAGTACCTGTGGTGATAGTAAGGAGTGAGTATTACACATAAAATGGGGAGGCAGTTTCCAAATAAGGCATAATGTGGCACTAAGCCAAACACATATAACAAATCAATCACTTCATCATAATAAGAGACAATTCATCACAACTCAGTTTCAAATATTCATTAGTTTCTCAAATCGATTTCATTTAACATTTTCTTAAGTCCTTTGTTGCTTATACATTTTAATCGTTTTCATATTCTTTTCAATCTGTCCCTGGTCACGACCTACTGCGCCTGCGCTCCTGTGCACTCACGACTTACTGCGTCCGGGTAGGTTTCTCAATCCCCTGTCACGACCTACTGCGCTCGCACCACCGCGCGATAGCGACTTACTGCGTCCGGGTATGTTTCTCAATCCCCTGGTCACGACCTACTGCATTCGCACCCCCGTGCGATAACGACTTACTGCGTCCGGGTAAGTATCTCAATCCCCTGGTCACGTCCTACTGCGTTCGCACCCCCGTGCTACAACGACTTACTGCGTCCGGGTAAGTATCTCAATCCCCTGGTCACGACCTACTGCGTTCGCACCCCCGTGCGATAACGACTTACTGCGTCCGGGTAAGTATCTCAATCCCCTGGCTGAGCTTGGGTATAATTTAATCAGTTCTTTATCATTATCAATTGTTTAGCAAATTTCCATTATTCAAAATTAATTACCACATTACACATTTTCATTATCCAATGATCACAAATATATTTTGTAACTTAATTAGCACAATTTCACCTATTATCACAACTCAAATTATTAAACAACATAAGCATATAATTCATCAACATCACCAAACCACAAAATGCAATATATCAACATCAAAATAAATTCCCTAAGTCATAGATTCTATTCTAACAATTATTTTATATTATATCAACCTAAACTAACACAAAATCTTAGTGCTCATTATATGCATAATGTAAACTAAACCCCAGAGTAAGGTAATACTCACTATAACCCACTCCTTACCTTAAATTAGTAAAGAGTAAATAGAACCTTAGTGAGCCCTAGCTCAAAATCTTGGAAACTTGAATTTCCTAAGGCTAGCTTGCCACCTCAACAAGGAAATGATGAAATCTTGATATACCACCCTATTTGTGAGAGCACAAGAGGAACTATCTTTATCCTTGCCTTGGTTGGAGTTGGAAGGCATGAAACTCAATTCCTATATCATGAAGAGTGCAAGAATCCTAGGGTTTTAGAATAAAATCCATGAACTAAGAGGATTTGAAATGGAAAGGACATAATATCATGATATAAAGCTAGCTTACCTCAAATTAATGGTGGAAAATTGAAAAGCCAAGGAGAAAGGAAGGTGGTGCAATTCGTGAGCCAAGGAGGAGAAAGGAATGAAGCTTTAATCAACACCCATGATGCAACTTAATGAGCTTTGGTTGATTTTGGGTTGAGGTGCCCAAGAATCAAAGGTGTTTGGTGGATTTGGTGGTGGAGGTGTTCTTGATGTTGAGAGAAAATGGATGAAGGTGGTGAGTTGTTTTGGAGTTGAAAGGTGGTGAAATGGTGTATTTTTAGTGCCTCTTGATCAGCCTAGGGTGATGGGAAAATCGTGTGGCCATGAGGCCATGCTTTGCCTCCAAGTTTCAATCTGGACGCACCAGATCTGATCTGGTGTGCGATGCTCGCTTGGGCGAGCCCATTACTCGCTTGGGCGAGTCTTGGCACCAACTGGTGCTGCTGGTGCACCTGGTGCGTGCTGGTGGGGGCTCTGGCGCGCCAACAGAATTTCTGGTGCGGCTGGTGTGCGCATCAGCTCGCTTGGGCGAGCCATTCCCTCGCCTGGGCGAGAAAACTGCACCAGCACCAAGCTGGTGCATGACTCACACGGTCAGAAATGAAAGTGGTGCGGCTGGTGGGAATTGTGGTGCGTCAAAGAGCAAACCGGTGCGGCTGGAGTGGTGTTGCGCTCGCCTGGGCGAATGGTGGGCTGGCCTGGGCGGGAATCTCACTGGATGGTGCACCAAAATGAACAGTGACTCGCCTGGGCGAGTGACTCATGCGCCTGGGCGAGTTTCAGGGTTTCCAACCTTCGATTCGCCGTAACCTTTTCGTCGACCGTCGGATCGAGTCCAAATTTTTAGACATGCTTCTTTACCCCATAAACTTCACATCCAACGGTGGAATTTATTTTCTTAGCTTCCTATAATGAATTTCTAATTTTCTCTTTTCTGTTGATTTCTAACACCTAAAACGCCGATTTTACTCCCGATCTCGCTTATTTGACCCTGCCCAAGGCCATATATACCTCCTATACAACTCCTAGGACCTATAATCACCACCCACATATCTGGAAAAATTCATTAACTCACTTTTCCAATTTTTCTAAGGTTTTTAGTATTTATTTCACTTAAAATCAAAGTTTAGGATGTTACAATTCTCTCCCACTTACCTGAATTTCGTCCTCGAAATTCGTCGAACAATTGTGGATGAGACTGCCTGATCTTGTCCTCCAGTTCCCATGTAGCCTCTTCCACATCGTTCCTGATCCATATAACCTTAACCAAAGAGATTTCCTTGCCTCTGAGCTGCTTCACCTGCCTGTCTTCAATTCTAACTGGCAGAACTTCAAAAGTCAAGTTCTCTTTCAAAGGCAAATCATCTAAGGTAACCACATGCGAAGGATCATGGACGTATTTCCTTAGTTGTGAAACATGAAACACGTTATGAAGCCTTGACAAGTGAGGGGGTAATGCAATCCTGTACGCCACTGGGCCAACCTTCTCCAGAATCTCATAAGGCCCAACAAACCGAGGAGTTAACTTCCTAGATTTGATTGCCCTACCAATTCCTGTGATCGGAGACACCCTTAGGAACACATGATTCCCAACATCGAACTCCAAAGGTCTCCTTCGCCTATCTGCATAACTCTTTTGGCGATCCTGTGAAGTTTTCATTTTGTTCTTGATCATTGTGACCTTCTCTGTTGTTTCCTTCACAATGTCAGGGCCTGTCAACAGATTTTCACCTATTTGGAACCAACACAAAGGCGTTCTACATTTTCTCCCATAGAGAGCCTCGAATGGTGCCATACCGATACTGGAGTGAAAACTGTTGTTGTAAGTAAACTCGATCAAAGGTAGTAACTGCTCCCAACTACCAGCTTGTTCCAGTACACATGCTCTCAACAAATCCTCAAGTGTCTGGATAGTACACTCCGATTGTCCGTCTATCTGCGGATGGTAAGCCGTACTAAATTTCAGCTCAGTACCCAATGCCTCCTGAAGACTCTGCCAAAATCTAGACAGAAATCTCGGATCGCGATCGGATACAATACTAGTAGGAACACCATGCAACTTCACTATGTCCCTGATATACAACTGAGTCAACTTCTCAAGAGTATACTTCTTATGGGTAGGAATGAAATGAGCACACTTGGTAAGACGGTCCACAACCACACAAACTGAATCACATCCACCAACAGTCCTCAGTAAACCCGTCACAAAGTCCATAGCTATACTGTCCCATTTCCATTCCGGAATCTCAAGTGATCGCAAAGGACCACCAGGGTTTTGATGCTCAATCTTAACCTTCTGACAAGTTAAGCAATGAGACACGTGATCGGCCACATCAGTTTTTAACTTCGGCCATCGATAAATCCTTTTTAGATCTTGGTACATCTTTGTTGAACCAGGATGAAAATTCATCTTGGTTCAATGTGCTTCCCATAGGATATCTCTTCTAACTTCGAAATCCATAGGAACACATATCCGACCCCTAAATCGGATGATGCCATCAGAACCTTTCACAAAGTCGGGCTCTTCATTGCTCGATGCCCCTTCTAATAACTTTTGCAACTCTACATCGTCGGCTTGCCTTTCTTTAATAAGACCCATCAAGTCATTAGTAACCCGCAACATTTCAAGAACGATGCTTTTCTCTTTCACTTGCATGTTCAAGTTGAGGTCACTAAACTCTTGAATCAATTCCATCTCTTTCACCATTAGATTACTAACATGCAAAGTCTTACGACTTAGAGCATCAGCCACTACATTGGCCTTGCCCGGATGATACTGAAGATCGAAGTCATAGTCCTTAAGAAATTCCATCCACCTCCTCTGTCTCATATTCAACTCTTTTTGATCGAAGAGATAGCGAAGGCTTTTATGATCACTAAAGACTTCGAATTTCGAACCATATAGATAATGCCTTCAGATTTTCAAAGCAAAAACCACTGCCGCCAACTCAAGATCATGAGTGGGATAGTTCTGTTCATGCTGCCTCAATTGTCTGGATGCATAAGCTATGACTTGCCCCTGCTGCATCAACACACAACCCAACCCTTGCTTAGAAGCATCACAATACACCACGAAGGATTGAGTCGGGTCCGGCAAAATTAACACCGGAGAACTAGTCAACCGCCTCTTCAACTCTTGAAAACTACCTTCACATTCTGGGGACCACTCAAACGGAACACCTTTCCGTGTAAGAGTCGTCAAAGGAAGAGCCAACTTAGAGAACCCTTCAATGAACCTTCGATAATACCCAGCCATACCAAGAAAGCTTCTTATCTCAGTGATGGACTTAGGTCTCTCCCACTTAAGTACCGCTTCCACCTTAGAAGGATCGACAGCAACACCCTTCTCAGAAATAACATGCCCCAGAAACTGCACTTCATTCAGCCAGAAACTACACTTAGAAAGCTTTGCATAAAGCTGTTAGGATTTGAGAATCTGTAGCACTATTCTCAGATGCTTAGCATGCCCACTTGGACTCTTAGAATAGATGAGAATGTCGTCAATGAAGACTATGACGAAAGAATCCAAGTACGGCCTGAATATCCTATTCATATAATCCATAAAGATGGCCGGAGCATTAGTGAGACCAAAGGACATAACAACATATTCAAAATGTCCATATCTCGACCTGAACGCCGTTTTAGGAATGTCCTCCTCTCGGATACGGATTTGATGGTATCCCGATCGAAGGTCAATCTTAGAAAATATAGCTGCTCCTCGCAATTGGTCCAACAAATCATCAATGCGAGGGAGAGGATACTTGTTTTTCACCGTCACCGCATTCAATTGTCTATAATCGATGCACATTCGGAGACTTCCGTCCTTCTTTTTAACAAAAAGAATCGGAGCTCCCCAAGGTGACACGCTTGGTCTGATCAAACCCTTAGCCAATAGCTCCTCTATCTGCTTTTTCAACTCTTCTAACTCCGGAGGTGCCATCCGGTACGGGGCTATAGAAATAGGGCCTGCACCGGGCATCAGATCAATGCTAAACTCCACTTCTCTGTTTGGAGGTAATCCAGGAATCTCTGAAGGAAAGACTTCTGGAAACTCACAGACTACCGGAATCTGACTGATTTCTGCCTCCTCATTCATCTCCAAGGCAGATATAGAAAGATCACTGATAGTGATTGATTTTTGATGACAGTCAATCAGAACATGGTGCCGAGACATCCAGTCAATGCCCAGAATGATGTCAAGCTTAGTTAGAGGCAAACAGATTAGATTGATTTTGAATTCCCGCTCCAATACTCGAAGTGGGCAATCCAAACACATAGTTGATGTGACTACAGAAGAATTTGTGGGTGTAGAAACAGATAATTTATAAGGCATTTCTATTGCAGACAACCCTAACTTCTTCATGCAATCGGAAGAAGTAAATGAATGAGTGGCTCCGCAATCAAAGAGAATACCACAAGGAATACTATTAACGTAACCGGTACCTCTAATCAGTTCATCAGCATCAGTAACCTCCTCACCATCCAGAGTATACACCTTGCCCTTCCGAGTCACCTGATTATCACCAGCTTTCTGAACCTTAGCCACATTCACCTCTTTCTTAACTGCATTGTTTGGACAATTCATCACAATGTGACCCGGCTGCCCGCACTTGTAACAGGTTGGACCCTTACTCGGATCCAATGTCCAGCAATCTCCCCTATGGTGCCTACCACAATGTGGACAAGTCGGAATAGGACCATAGGCACTCACTGTCGGGCCTGTTCTAGGCTGGGAGTAAGGACCTGGTCGCTGCACCGAACTCTTGCCCCTGATCGGGCCGGTCCGCTATATTGCTTTGCTCTTATCCTCCGCCTTCTCTTGCTTTAGAGCATTTTCAAATGCACTAGTCATGTTCACTAATTGAGCCAAATTTGAAATGCCCTGATAAGTAAAGATGGTTCTGATCTTCGCATTCAACCCCGCTTCAAACTTAATGCACTTGGTTCGTTCATCAGCATCTCTGTACCCTCCAGAGTATCGGATCAAATTCTCAAACTGAGCTGCGTATTCTTCGACACTCATTGTTCCCTGTTCCAACTTCAAGAATGCTAACTCCTTCTCCCTCCTGACTTCTTCCGGAAAGTATTTGTTCAGAAATCGGATCTTAAAAAGATCCCAATTGATCACCTCATTACCAGCTTCCAAACTACGCCTCCGATGCTCCCACCAGTGTTCTGCCTCACCTGACAGAACATATTCCACCAGTCTAACATACTGATCTACTGGTGGTTGCAGCGAGCGAAGGATTTTCTCCATTTCCTGGAGCCATTTTTGAGCCCCATCTGGATTGAATCCCCCTTCGAACCGAGGTGGATCGTTCTTCCTGAACCTTGACATCCAATCAACAGGAGCTAGTGGAGGATTTATTGCTGCTGCTGCTGCAATGTTTCCCGCTTGGTTCTGTTGCATTTGTGCCAAAGCTGCTGCATGATCCTGCTGTATCTGGGTTTGGGCCTGTTGCAATTGCACTAAGTTCTCTAGTATCGCCGCCATTCTATCATTATCACCTCGTCGCCCAGCCATATTGCTAAGCCATTGAGGAGATAAACAATTAAGCATTTAGTATTAAATAAGAATATAAACTTCCTAGTCTTGGTCTTAGACTCTTAGCTAAGTAATTCAGTTACTCTCTTGGTGAGTAACAATTGGAGATGTGAGTCCACACTCCAAAGGCCGAGGGAAACTGCTCTGATACCATAAAATGTAACACCTAAGTTTATTTACCATTTTTATAACCTTAATTAAAAAGAGCAACTTGAAAATTCCTTTTTCGACTCATGAATTGAGTAGGAAAAACTCTTAATTACTTTTAATTCATATGAAAATCTTCCGTCAAACGGACGGAGTTTCGTTTGTTTATTGGACTTTTCCAAAAATTCCTGTTTTCCTGCAACCTGATAAACAATAATGTTTTCACATAACAAAGCCTGCAGGGCTATTCACATATATATATACCAGCTAGTGCATCTTCGTGCACGCATCAGAAACAGGTTTAAGACATCATAGTATCAGCATCAGAGTTAGCGGAATATAAACAAGTTTTAGGAAATAAGTTTTTCCCCAAAATAGACCCCTTTCCCAAAAGGAGTCGTCCTGGGCCTCCAAAAAGCTATTTACATTTATATACAGCAAAAATGATTCACATCATCGGGCCCAGGACATTCCCATGCCCTACATCACTAAAGGTGACCTACTCTCCCTGAGAGGGAGAGTACTCCTGCTCGGCCTGCTCAGGTGCAAACTCTTCCTCAGTACCTGTGGTGATAGTAAGGAGTGAGTATTACACATAAAATTGGGAGGCAGTTTCCAAATAAGGCATAATGTGGCACTAAGCCAAACACATATAGCAAATCAATCACTTCATCATAATAAGAGACAATTCATCACAACTCAGTTTCAAATATTCATTAGTTTCTCAAATCGATTTCATTTAACATTTTCTTAAGTCCTTTGTTGCTTATACATTTTAATCGTTTTCATATTCTTTTCAATCTGTCCCTGGTCACGACCTACTGCGCCTGCGCTCCTGTGCACTCACGACTTACTGCGTCCGGGTAGGTTTCTCAATCCCCTGGTCACGACGTACTGCGCTCGCACCACCGCGCGATAGCGACTTACTGCGTCCGGGTATGTTTCTCAATCCCCTGGTCACGACCTACTGCATTCGCACCCCCGTGCGATAACGACTTACTGTGTCCGGGTAAGTATCTCAATCCCCTGGTCACGACCTACTGCGTTCGCACCCCCGTGCGATAACGACTTACTGCGTCCGGGTAAGTATCTCAATCCCCTGGCTGAGCCTGGGTATAATTTAATTAGTTCTTAATCATTATCAATTGTTTAGAAAATTTCCATTATTCAAAATTAATTACCACATTACACATTTTCGTTATCCAATGATCACAAATATATTTTGTAACTTAATTAGCACAATTTCACTTATTATCACAACTCAAATTATTAAACAACATAAGCATATAATTCATCTACATCACCAAACCACAAAATGCAATATATCAACATCAAAATAAATTCCCTAAGTCATAGATTCTATTCTAACAATTATTTTATATTATATCAACCTAAACTAACACAAAATCTTAGTACTCATTATATGCATAATGTAAACTAAACCCCAGAGTAAGGTAATACTCACTATTACCCACTCCTTACCTTAAATTAGTAAAAAGTAAATAGAACCTTAGTGAGCCCTAGCTCAAAATCTTGGAAACTTGAATTTCCTAAGGCTAGCTTGCCACCTCAACAAGGAAATGATGAAATGTTGATATACCACCCTATTTGTGAGAGCACAAGAGGAACTATCTTTATCCTTTCCTTGGTTGGAGTTGGAAGGCATGAAACTCAATTCCTATATCATGAAGAGTGCAAGAATCCTAGGGTTTTAGAATAAAATCCATGAACTAAGAGGATTTGAAATGGAAAGGACATAATATCATGATATAAAGCTAGCTTACCTCAAATTAATGGTGGAAAATTGAAAAGCCAAGGAGAAAGGAAGGTGGTGCAATTCGTGAGCCAATGAGGAGAAAGGAATGAAGCTTTAATCAACACCCATGATGCAACTTAATGAGATTTGGTTGATTTTGGGTTGAGGTGCCCAAGAATCAAAGGCATTTGGTGGATTTGGTGGTGGAGGTGTTCTTGATGTTGAGAGAAAATGGATGAAGGTGGTGAGTTGTTTTGGAGTTGAAAGGTGGTGAAATGGTGTATTTTTAGTGCCTCTTGATCAGCCTAGGGTGATGGGAAAATCGTGTGGCCATGAGGCCATGCTTTGCCTCCAAGTTTCAATCTGGACGCACCAGATCTGATCTGGTGTGCGACGCTCGCTTGGGCGAGTCTTGGCACCAACTGGTGCTGCTGGTGCACCTGATGCGTGCTGGTGGGGGCTCTGGCGCGCCAACAGAATTTCTGGTGCGACTGGTGTGCGCATCAGCTTGCTTGGGCGAGCCATTCCCTCGCCTGGGCGAGAAAACTGCACCAGCACCAAGCTGGTGCATGACTCACACGGTCAGAAATGAAAGTGGTGCGGCTGGTGGGAATTGTGGTGCGTCAAAGAGCAAACTGGTGCGGCTGGAGTGGTGTTGCGCTCGCCTGGGCGAATGGTGGGCTTGCTGAAGAAACCGCAATTGGTGGTTGGAGAGACTTAGGAACCCTAGGAAAACACCTAGAAGGGGGGGTTGAATAGGTGTTGAAGCTACCTTGAAAGATTTTCGAACGAAACAATCAAAACAAATGATTTTTGCAAATTCTACAGTACTTAATCGATTAACCTGCAATTTACTCGAGTAGTACTCGATTAAACTTGAACTTAATCGATTAAATATGACAGAAACAGAAAAATCAATTTTTCATTCGAATACGAAAATCAATCAATTCACATGCAAGATCAGAGATTCAGCGGAAATGATTAACACCTATATTCTTATTGATTAACCTAGTTATGAAAATGATTTTCCCTTTATCAATTTGAACAATTAAAGATTCAATTCAATCAATTATGAAAATCAATCTTTCTAGGTTTTCAACCAAGAACGCAATCAAATGACTTGAATATAAAGAGTAAGGGTTTAGAGATACGACACAGTGATTTATCCTGGTTCACTTTCATCCACTTGAAAGCTACATCCAGTCCCCTCTTCAACCAAGAGAGATTCTTCACTATGAGGAATTAGAGTTCTCAAATTACAAGTGATTGCCTCACAAGACTCCCTTCTTGCTAGCTTACAAGAGATAACCGACACCCTTGCCTTGTAATCCTATTGATCTTCTCTCTAATCTAACCTCTACCCCTTGTTGATAATCGACACAACAAGTCTCCAATTGCTTGATGATAATCCACACACCAAGGCTTCTCCTTGCTTGATTCACAACCAAGACTTCTTCTTCTTCTTCAATAAGAATGCACTTGCTTGATGATAAAATCGACACACCAAGACTTCTTGTTTGTTGTAGTGGCTTGCCTTCTTGCAAAGATTACAACACAATAGAAAACACAAAACAATCCTATGAATCTCAATCAAGAGTTATGACAATTCACCATAAGAGATTCAAAGGTTCTTGATCAAAGAATATGAAAATAGAAAAGCTTTGATCTTTGAAAATGAGAGAGAATAGAGTGGCTTGATTCTTTGTAAAACTTGTATGAAAATGATTCTAATTGATCACAAATAATAGGAAAAGGTTTATATAGAATACCCAAAAGTTGTAGCACTTGAAAACTGATTTTGAGAAGTGAAAAACGTATTTTAAAAATCAGTTCAGCAGTACTTAATCGATTAAGCAAGTCGTGTACTCGAGTAGTACTCGATTAAGTTAATCACTTAATCGATTAAGTTGGTACTGTACATGTTCAAAACTTGTTTTCTCAAAAATCCAACCTTTCCTTTAAAACCTTTAAGCCACCTATTGATTCTAGGTTAAGTGAAAACTCAAATTATGATTAAATCATGACTTATGAATGAGATTCACTACCCTCTATAATAATCTACCCAAATAAAAAACCTATGAAGCTTGAGAGGCAAAAGATAAAAGAAATACAAATACACTCAAACTTAGGTCTTCATGAGCTTGCTTTCTCTCTTCTTCATTTGATGTTAGTTGTTGCTTGTTGAGCTTGAAACTTGATCAACTCTTGTAGCTTGTTCAAAAACACTTTGTCATTATCAAAATATTCATCATGTTCATCATGGAACTAACAATCTCCCCCTTTTTGAAAATGACAACCCATGTTTTGAAATCGCTTGAAGTTGTTGATGCTTGAAACATTTGATCACTTGAGAAGACTCTTTCTCCCCCTCAATCAATGCTTTAACACTTGAATCCAATTGAGATAGAAGCTTGATTCTCCCCCTATCTTAAACAACTTAGCTCAACCTACATAAAAACAACAAAACAACCTTTCTCCAAATATAGTATCATATTTCTCCCATGTTTTAAAAACATACCATTTCTCCCCCTTTGAGAAACATTTCATTCAATTCAAAACATCATATTTCTCCCCCTTTGGCATTATCAAAAAGTAATATATACCAATTGAAATATAACATCTAAGCCAAGGTAAGAAATCAATGATCATTTCTTTACAACATTGATACCAATTGAACAAATACAATAGAGCTTTACTTTGAAATGTGATATCAATTGGTAAGAGAATATAACAATAAAATATAATACCAATTGAGAACTAAAAAGATCATAATATCACTTAACAAAGAAGATATCAATGTAAAGAAGAATCAATAATCACAAAAGCATGATAATCAACTAATAATCTCTCAATGATACAAATTGAATTAACTAAACATTTAGAAAAGTAATATCAATTGAGAAGATATCAATTAAGATAATATATCAATATCAAATATTACCACTTTGTAGGACATTCACTTGAGATGCAAGTGTGATACCAATTGAAGATGTGAATATAGACATTCATAGTTGAGACCAATTGAGAACATGTGTCATTCATTTGCATCTTCAATCAAACCTACAAAACAATCATGCTTTGCTTTTTGGTATCCAAATGGTTTTGGATCCATTTTTGTTAGTGTAGGGACTTTCACCCTTTTTCATCCAAACAAAATTTCCTTTAGGTATACCATGCACTTTAACATAACACACATTTGAAGTATGTCCATGAGTACCACAATAGAAACATGTTGGAGGATTTGAAAAATCAACTTTAGAAAAATCAACAACATTTCTATGAGATTTACTCTTAGCATTAGTATAACCCAAACCAAACTTGTTTGAATTTTCTCTTTGAAAATTTAACAATGTGCGCAATCTAATATCACAAATGGTGAAACTTGCAAGCTTATTTTTCAAAATAGCATTTTCATCCTTGAGCAACTTGCAATTCTCACAATCAACCACAATATTCAATCTACTAGCACAATCACAAGAAGAACTAGCATATATAAGATCAAGAGTTTCATTTTCAAGATTAAGCTCATCAACTTGTTTTTGAAGATCTAAAATCTCTTTTTGATGTTTCAAAATGAGCTTCTTTCTTTCAATGTTTTTCAAAGCTAGTTTTTCAAGTTGTTCATACATTTCTTCATAAGCATTATGTAACAATTCATATTTAGAAGAAATTTCGGATTTAGATTCACTTACATTGCTATCCTCGCTTTGATAACTTGATTCATCATTTGAACTTTGTTCTTCATCATCTACTAGAGTTATCAAGTTGAGACAAGCGGCTTCTTCATCATTCGATGAACTACTCGATGTGCTTTTCTTGTTATCTTCATCACTATCCCAAACTATGTATGCTCTTTTAGATTTAGAATTTTTCCTGTCTTTCTCCTTCTTCTTGAGATACCTAGAGCATGAATACTTGAGATGACCGAGTTTTCCACATTCATGGCAAACTACACCTTCTTTTGATGTCTTGGTCTTGTAGTGTGGGGAATCCTTCTCTTTACTTTTGTCCTTGTTCAACCTTCCTTTTCTCCTTAGAAACTTGTCAAATTCTTTTAACAAAAGTTTCATGTCTTTTTCATCAACATCGGAATCGGAATCTTCACTATCATCATCATCGGAACTATCTTTCTTTTTATATGCACTTTTGACTCTAAGAGCAAGTCCTTTCCTTGATTTGTTCTTATCCGACTCTTCATTGATACTTAATCGTCCAAGCTCCATTTCATGTTCTTGAAGCTTTCCGAAAAGTGTTGCTAGATCCATAGCATCCAAATTTTTAGATTCAACAATAGCTGTTACTTTTGGTTGCCAATTCCTGTCTAAACATCTCAACACTTTGTTAGAAAGTTCACCTCGTAGAAAAGTTTTACCAAGAGCAAGTAAATGATTTATAATATGAGTAAAACGCTTTTGCATATCATTTATAGATTCATTTGGAAGCATATGAAACAATTCATAATCACGCATTAAAGCATTCAATCTAGCTCTCCTAACCTCACTAGTTCCTTCATGAGTCACTTGTAAAGTGTCCCACATTTCTTTAGCACTAGAACATTGAGAAACTCTAAAGAACTCGTCATAGGACAAGGCGGAGGTGATGATATTCTTAGCCTTATAGTCATATTGTACTTTCTTTCTATCATCATCCTTCCACTTATCCTCGGGGATCAATTGTTCTACACCTTCAACTAAACTAGAGGGGATATGAGGACCTTTTTCAACTACTTTCCAAATTTCACTATCTATGGCTTGGATAAAGATTTTCATTCTAACTTTCCAATATGCATAGCCTTCTCCGGTAAACAATGGAGGACGACTTATTGAAGCACCTTCACCACCAAAGGGATTCATGGAACCCATTGCGATTTTCTTAAAGGATCTTTACGAAAAAGCTCTTATGCTCGTGTCTTTCGACCGAGCTCTGATACCAATTGAAGAAACCGCAATTGGTGGTTGGAGAGACTTAGGAACCCTAGGAAAACACCTAGAAGGGGGGGTTGAATAGGTGTTGAAGCTACCTTGAAAGATTTTCGAACGAAACAATCAAAACAAATGATTTTTGCAAATTCTACAGTACTTAATCGATTAACCTGCAATTTACTCGAGTAGTACTCGATTAAACTTGAACTTAATCGATTAAATATGACAGAAACAGAAAAATCAATTTTTCATTCGAATACGAAAATCAATCAATTCACATGCAAGACCAGAGATTCAGCGGAAATGATTAACACCTATATTCTTATTGATTAACCTAGTTATGAAAATGATTTTCCCTTTATCAATTTGAACAATTAAAGATTCAATTCAATCAATTATGAAAATCAATCTTTCTAGGTTTTCAACCAAGAACGCAATCAAATGACTTGAATATAAAGAGTAAGGGTTTAGAGATATGACACAGTGATTTATCCTGGTTCACTTTCATCCACTTGAAAGCTACATCCAGTCCCCTCTTCAACCAAGAGAGATTCTTCACTATGAGGAATTAGAGTTCTCAAATTACAAGTGATTGCCTCACAAGACTCCCTTCTTGCTAGCTTACAAGAGATAACCGACACCCTTGCCTTGTAATCCTATTGATCTTCTCTCTAATCTAACCTCTACCCCTTGTTGATAATCGACACAACAAGTCTCCAATTGCTTGATGATAATCCACACACCAAGGCTTCTCCTTGCTTGATTCACAACCAAGACTTCTTCTTCTTCTTCAATAAGAATGCACTTGCTTGATGATAAAATCGACACACCAAGACTTCTTGTTTGTTGTAGTGGCTTGCCTTCTTGCAAAGATTACAACACAATAGAAAACACAAAACAATCCTATGAATCTCAATCAAGAGTTATGACAATTCACCATAAGAGATTCAAAGGTTCTTGATCAAAGAATATGAAAATAGAAAAGCTTTGATCTTTGAAAATGAGAGAGAATAGAGTGGCTTGATTCTTTGTAAAACTTGTATGAAAATGATTCTAATTGATCACAAATAATAGGAAAAGGTTTATATAGAATACCCAAAAGTTGTAGCACTTGAAAACTGATTTTGAGAAGTGAAAAACGTATTTTAAAAATCAGTTCAGCAGTACTTAATCGATTAAGCAAGTCGTGTACTCGAGTAGTACTCGATTAAGTTAATCACTTAATCGATTAAGTTGGTACTGTACATGTTCAAAACTTGTTTTCTCAAAAATCCAACCTTTCCTTTAAAACCTTTAAGCCACCTATTGATTCTAGGTTAAGTGAAAACTCAAATTATGATTAAATCATGACTTATGAATGAGATTCACTACCCTCTATAATAATCTACCCAAATAAAAAACCTATGAAGCTTGAGAGGCAAAAGATAAAAGAAATACAAATACACTCAAACTTAGGTCTTCATGAGCTTGCTTTCTCTCTTCTTCATTTGATGTTTGTTGTTGCTTGTTGAGCTTGAAACTTGATCAACTCTTGTAGCTTGTTCAAAAACACTTTGTCATTATCAAAATATTCATCATGTTCATCATGGAACTAACACTTGCCTGGGCGAGAATCTCACTGGATGGTGCACCAAAATGAACAGTGACTCGCCTGGGCGAGGTTCAGGGTTTCCAACCTTCGATTCGCCGTAACCTTTTCGTCGACCGTCGGATCGAGTCCAAATTTTTAGACATGCTTCTTTACCCCATAAACTTCACATCCAACGGTGGAATTTATTTTATTAGCTTCCTATAATGAATTTCTAATTTTCTCTTTTCGGTTGATTTCTAACACCTAAAACGCTGATTTTACTCCCGATCTCGCTTATTTGACCCTGCCCAAGGCCATATATACCTCCTATACAACTCCTAGGACCTATAATCACCACCCACATATCTGGAAAAATTCATTAACTCACTTTTCCAATTTTTCTAAGGTTTTTAGTATTTATTTCACTTAAAATCAAAGTTTAGGATGTTACAATCATCGCTGCTAAAATCATCACTATCATCATCCACAAGCGAGGTTCTGTCAGCAGCATCATCATCCAACTCTTGTGCCAATATATCATCTAAATGCTCATCATCAAAGACTTCATTATCATACAATCTAGGACAACTCCTTTTGTCGTGACCCCGCACATGACATACAGAGCAACGCCTTGTTGATTTCTTACGTGAATAATTAGAAGATGGGTCTTGTACTCTTTCAGTGCTACAGGTAGCATCACCAATATTTGCATCAGCATCTATTGCATTCGACCTCTCAATTTCCACAATTAACTTATCCTTCATTTCAACAAACTTTGGAACAAATAAGGAATATCTTGCACACACACTCCTACATAAGTTCATTAAGCACGTATACCTAGAAGTAACAACAGTCGGATAATCTTCTCTTGAACTTTTTTCTTTCAATCCCACAAATTCCTTGGCTCTCATGCTCCACTGGTCTAGCACAATGTCGTCAGGTAGTTCAGTGATGTTCATATCCACAAGAACGGAAAAAATGTGCGGACATGGCAGACCAAAGGTTTCCATTCTCTTGCAAGAACACGCAAACTTTGACTGCACAGGCATGAATGTCACATGCCATCTTCCAATTTCATTTGGGTATTTAATCACCACGAAAATGAAATGGCTCAATTTCTGCCTCCACTCATGCACCTTGTACTCGGCCGAGATAAATAACAACCGTTGAACAAGCTCAAAAACCTCCCTTGTGTAAATATTTGCGGCTGACTTCTCCAACAACTTATACGGAGTAAGAAGAACAGGTTGGGTATACAGGGTTCTAAAGTTAGCTCGTAATTTTTTGTAACGCATCAACTCCCAACATCGCTCAAGTTGTTCAATAAATTCACATAGATTGTGGCGCGAAGCTACGTACCTACGCATTTGAGCGTGCAAGGCCTCGCATCTTGAAGTGGTTTTTAAGCCTGCGAAAAATATTCCTTTCATATACGCAGTTGACCACATTTCCTTCTTTGCATAAGCTGCTTTGACCCACTCGTGGTTCTCCAACCCACAACCATCACAAAATAACGCCCACCTCTTCTCAAAAATATTGACATCAAAATCAGAGAACATGCATTGCTTAAAGCCTTTCAAGAATTTTGAATTATGAACCTTTTTCCCGGCATTGTTAATAAAATGCCAGGCACATAACCTATGGTGTGCCTGCGGAAATACCAACCTAATAGCATTCCGCATCGCATTCGCACCATCGGTTATAACGCACTTTGGAGTCTTACCCTTCATTGCTTCCATAAGCTGCTCTAACAACCACACGTATGTAACTTCTTGCTCATTTGACACAATCATTGTAGCAAACACCACAGTCTGGAGGTGATGATTTACACCGTAGAAGACCACCACGGGACACTGGTATTTGTTTTTCCCATATGTTGCATCAAACGCCAGAACATCACCAAAGGCTTCATAATCAACACGGGAGGTTCCGCCACACCAAAATAAATGTAGCAAACGCCCATCATCACTGGTTAGGTGCTTCTAGAAGAATCCGGGGTCTGTCTTCGACAATGTCCGCATATACTTCAAAGCATCATTGGCATCGCCCTCTTTGCTCCTGGTTGTCCTTAGGAGCCTGTTGTACAAGGCTTTCCGACTAAAACCAATCCTAGGATGCCCACCGGCACGTTCGGCAATATCAGCATAACAATGCGATATTTTGATACCAACCTTCTTCATACCTCTCGCCTCCTCCAAGTCAAAATCCGAGATCTTGCACTGTGATTGATGGATTCGGCCAAATTCAGCCAACAGTGAGTGGTTGTGCATATCATTGAAATACCCAACCACCCATCTGCCACCAGCGCCTTGCAAACGTGAAATACCTCTTGGTAGCTTCTTGCGATTGACCAATTCAACCCACTTTGAATCCCGCAATCCCTGCCTTGAACATACATACGACTTTGTTGTTAACTCACCTTTCTTGTTTTTTCCACTATTGTGCTTCCTGATACTAAAACCTTTAAGTTCAGCATAGTGGTTGTAGAACTGGTAAGCAACATCAATGTTCAGAAAGCTATACTTGGTAATCGTCTCAAACGACAAACTGCCAAAATCAACCTTTGCAAAATCGTCAACATTATTCAGATGAATCAAATCGATGTTCCGATCTCCCTCTATTGTGTTCTCCATGATGGGAGGTTCCAAATTGGAAAATCCCTACGCATACAAAACAAGCATAATCATAGAACAAATTAGTGCATACAATTTACATTGAAAAAAATGCACACATTATCATAAAAATAAATACAAGGTTGCAATACATCATACCTCCAATCCTTCGCTTGTGCCATTGTTTTTTGTCGAAGAATCCCTATTGTGTCTCTCCATACTTCGTTCTTAACACTGAAACAATAAAACAGTATTACTTAAACACTGTAGGTGTGTTTTCTACGCATCAAAATTTGCATACTATGTATTGCAGGTGTGTTTCCTACGCATCAAAATTTGCAGAGTGTTACTTAAAACTATGTGATTGGGTCCAAACTCTGAAAAAAAAAAACAAAAAAAAAGAACACTGCAGAAGAGAGAATCCTAACTCTTTGAAACCAGAAAATAACTATTCAGTATATCAAGAACAAAAAATGGTTGAAATCAGAAATAAGCTCTCATTATAAAAGATCCATACAAGCCAAGTTAGTTAATACGTTGCTACAATACCACAACAACACAAATAACGGATAGCAAAGCAGAGCAGAGAATTAAGGCAATCGAATGATGCAACATACAGTTACAACGAATAACGCATAGCAAAGCAGAGCAGAGAATCAAGGGACAATGGCTTCCACGTTGCTAAGAAGGGCAAGGCTTAGCCTTCACAGTAACAACAACAGTTACAGTTACAGAGTTCTCTCTGGTATTAGCAGTAGCAGTAGCAATACTATCCCTCAAAATCATATAATAACAATGCCAACAATCAGGTCACACTCACACTCTTCTATTCACCTTTCTCTTCTTCATTCCTTACATTTACAATTTCCCTGTTCTGGTTTATTAAGCAGTGGTTGTTGATGTTAAAACCAGATGTCAAAAGAACATTTCCAAAAGATATTTGGCACATCACCCTTTTGAAAGTTTGATAATGTTATTTGTACGATAATTTTTTACGCTAAATTTTGACAATCTCTTTTTATGGAAAGAAGAGGTTTTCAATTTTTCTCTTTTGTTATTTCCATCTTTTTCTTAAAATGAAAGTTGTCAAGCTTTGATGTACAAAACATTTTTTTTCCATTCTTACCTTTTTCACCAACCAAAAAAATCCTTCTTTTCCTTATTTCTATTAAATCTATATATAGTGGTGCATCCCATTTACTTAAGAGCTGTACTAAACGGTCAAACTAAAGATTCCTTTCACTTGTTAAAGTATTTTAAATGAAGCTCTAACTCTACAAATTGCAGTTTTTAGTAGTTTTTAACCTTTTGTTTCTTTTCAACAGTCACTTTCTTCATAGATCCATTGAGATTTAACATGTGTATTCTATATCTTTACCGATAAGCACATTAACATATTTAGTAAGTTAAAAAAAACTACTACTATCTATATTACAATGACATTCACTAAAAAATGTACTAAAACTTAGCAGAGTCGATTATTGCACAAAGTCCACGCAAAGTATTGGGATTCGATAAAGATTGACAAAATTGAATCATTGTGCTTATCAGTTATCCACTGAAGGCCAAGCTAGTTGCTAATAAACAACCAGCAAATCTACCTGGTAAACACTATTTTACTCTTTTCCGTACAAGAAAAAAATGGTGAAAACACACATACTTCTATGTACACACACAAAAATGACCCTATAATTAAACTATTATTGGTTTTGTTTTTTATGCATAGAGAAATCAGGCATGAAATCTCTACCCTTATTTTTCAGGTAGGCCTAATAGATAGATATTGACCTCATAAAAATGAGTAAAATAAACTTAATGTGTGTCATTTTTTTAGAATTATCCTGGATTTATGAATAATTGGTAGTATAAATGAAATACTATTATGCTGAAATCAATACAAGGGAAGACTAACAAAGGAAAACATCTGCATTATTTTGTCTGAATTATGAATAAAGCAATCACACACTTGTTATTGCAACCACTACCAAATCATAGAAATTACAGTGAAGAAATTAGGGCACAAAATCTAACAGAAATTAGGGCACCAATTAGATAAACAAATAGGGAGAGAGTGAGTGATAAGAAAACTTTCAAGGGTGGTCTTCGACTAGTCTTCAAGGAATAAGAATGATGACACTTCGAGACTAAAGAAAGAGATGAAAGAAATCAAGCAAAACAAATCAATAGGAAACCATGAATAATATTAGGCATTTGCATTCTACAATAATAGGAAACTGAACGAACAAAGGATTGAAATTGAAATCTAAAGAACCTAAAACTCAAAAAGGATTGATATTGAATAAACTCACCAAGGATTTAAGATATCAAGGAAGTGAGGAACCAGAAAACCAATGACAGCGGCGTGAGAGAAGGAGTGGATGAGACTACGAGAGGGTAGGGGTGTTGGGGTCTGGGACCGTCGACGTGGTGGGCGATGTCGTTGATGCCGTGATTCGTGAAGGGGAAGTGAGAGAGAGAGACAGAGAGTGTTGGGGTCTTCTTCGAGTGAAAGGGAAAGTGAGAAAACTTGGAGCCTTTTTTCCAAGGCAGCGACAGAAGGATTTTTGTGTCAACGGTGCAGCGGCAGAACAGAGCAGCGGTAGAAATGGAGTGGAAGAAGATGAACAGTTTACCCATGAAGAAGAAAAAGAACCATTTTGTGTGAATTACTTTACCTTAGTTCAGATCAGTGCATCCTTGATAGATAAGGATTTCCAGGGTATTTTTGTAATTTTAGACTACAGGGTTTATTTGCAAAAATTTTAACAATTAGGGCCCTTTATAAATAATAATTGAAAATACCTTTGACTGTCAGGTCAGCACATGCACTGATGCATGTTTGGTCTTAATTTGCATTTGAGTCTTACCCCACACATACATAGTGATAACTTTTTCATAAAAAATATTTGAAATTAATAAGTTGATATGGTAATTTCAATTGAATTTCTAATATTCTTAAGAAATCTTTAATTAATATATAACACATTAATACATAGCTTTAGACAAAACCTACATCTATATTCTTAAGACATATTTCTTTCACATTGGCTTACATTGCGTAGTGAGAAATTGTTTAACATACATTACAATTGTTCAATTTGTTATGTTGAATGTTCAATTTTTTTTTAAGAACTATAAAGAGAAGAAAAGGTATTCTAATTCATTACAGGAAGACTTTATGTTAAATTCTAGGGGTGTAAGCGATTTGATCTGAGACCGCGAGACGGATCAAATCGAACCGGATCAGACCAAAAAATACAGTCCGGTCTGGTCTCGTGGTCCAGTCCGATCTCAAAATTTTTAGACAGTTGTTATATGGTCCGGTCCATGGTCTCATTATTTTTTAGACTGTTAAGACCAGACCAGATCGCTTAGTTAAATAACTTACAAAATACCTTATGCTGGGTTCGCTAGAATGTGGAATCAGGTGCATATTCCAAGTATTTTTGGTTGCCAAGTTTGTGAGTACTGTAGTCCATATGTTGGAACTAAGTTCATATGCGAGGTACTGTACGTCGTCCTATGCACTTGGAACTTGGTGCAAACTGCATATGTTGGCAAATTGTTTTAAAATTTTTTATTGCCAAGTATTTATGGTCTAAATAGATCGGATCAGACCGGATTGGACCATTCACGGTCCGACCTTTGTACATAAAAAAATGTTTGGACCGAACTAGATCGGACCATGTAAATTTAATTGGTTCGATCCTTAATATCAATCAATGACCAAACTGGACGGGACCGGACCGGACCGAACCGAACCATTACACCCCTATTAAATCCCATACTTTGAAGATTTTTTTATCAGATATGTTGAATATGCAAGTAATAAATATGCATATATAAGTATCCATCATATATGGGAATGAACAATAAGATTGCTATCCACGCAATCTATATCTATATCTTTTACACTAACATTGTGAAGTTTTCAAATCTCCAGTTCATTTCCACGTCAGCGTTGCTGCTGCTAACATAAGCATTTGTTTTAACACACATTGGGATATATAACCCGTTGACTATTTCCATGCTCAGGCTCACTTTACCAAATCCCAATTTTTTCCTTTCTTCCACTGCAGTGCAAGTTGACCTTTGCATACCCTAAGTAACTTTACCAACTTCACTTTTTCTTTCCTTTCTCTACTGTTGGCATCCGGTCTTCTTGCCTTTTTGTCTCATGAGTAGCTATTCTTTCCTGGGTATTACCTTCCTTGGATATCACCTCCATGGATGAACCCTTTTCTTCCCTCCAGAATAATCATTTGTGTGCAACCCGCCTATTGTGTTTCTTGCCATATAGGAATATACACCAAGTTGACTTTTGCATACACAGTAGAACTTTAGCAATTTCACTTTTTCTTGCATACACAGTGGTTGCTGGATAATACCTCCCCCAAATCTTGCTTCTTTTGTATATATCCCCTTTTCCCTCAAATTGTGAATGACTCTCTCTTCTATGTTGTTGTTTCGTTTGTAATTTTTCTTCCCTTCTATTCGCATCCATCACCTCCGGTTCACCACATCTCACTCTCCCTTCGTCACAAATTGCCGTTAGTGAGAGAGAGTTTGGAAGGGATGCAACCAGCGTTTGGGCAAGTACCTCCAAGGGTGCCGCACTTCTTGATGGAGGTAGTATTGAGACCAATCTAAGCGGCTTTAATGGCAGCCGTATAACCACCGGGCCCATCGCCGATGACCACGATGTCGTTTTCATCAGATCCAGATGATTACCGGATGTGATGGATACTCCACGGTGAGGATTGTACGATGATTTCTGGGTTTAGTGCGATATCGAGATTAAGAGAGAGAGTCAATTTGTTGATGATTGAAAATTGAGATTGACTTTTTTTTATTTAATCTGTGTTTTGATCTTTTATTGTTTCCATTTTTTTTGTGCTTGATCACTCTTGGGGTTTGTTGTTCTTAATCTGTTTTACATATGCATGGTGGATGCATGTGGGAAGCACCAGGCAGTGCGGTGGTGGTCGGCATCTCAGCTTTCACTTTTTTTGTTGAAGGTAAATTTATTTTATTTTCTTCTCAGGTGGTGTGGTTATCTATGTTCTTAAAGCCATTAAAGCCATGTGTTGTTAGTTGTTACTTCCTTTTATTTGGAATTTTTGGTTTTAGAATGTTAACCTCTTTTCTGCTCTTTGTTTTATGAATGGAGTGTGTTTTAAGCTTTTTATTTTTATTTTTCAGAATTTAAGAGTTTCTGCTCCTATTTTGTTTTGAGGTGGATGATGATCTCAAAGTGAAGTACAAAGAAGAGATGATACAGATGAAGAAGTTCTTCAATGAAGTTCAGGACCCTAATAATTATTATTAATTATAGCCACACACACACACACATATATATTGATGAATGAAGGTTGAGATTGATTATTTTTAATTTAATATTTGTTTTTGTGTTTTACTGATTTTTGTTTTTTTATTAATCTCTCTTATCAGCCAACAGAAGTAATCTTGGAGAAAGTGCTAGTTGCACTTAGGAAGGAAGAGAATGCAGCCGAGAATAATCAACATTGAGTGCTGGGATTTTATCATATTTTCTGTTCTTTTGTATGTTATGAATGGTTAGTTTTAGTCTTACTAGAGGTTACATGATAGTATATGGTTTGGAAGCTATTGATATAAAGTTATAAACTGAATTGTTGTTGGATGCTTTGGCTCTATGTTATGCTTAAATTGCATGAAGATATATGATGCATGCTATATGTTTGATAAAATTAATGAACCTGAATATTTGTGCCAGTGAGTTTGACAGTATTAGTTTTCTGGTACTAATCTCATAGGTTTCATGATTCAATTTATGTCAACCTATGAATTTTGACCAAACATGGGGAAGTGATCCTCTTTGCCAAGTTCAAGTAAGTTCCTCTTTCATTTTCAGTTTGTCTCTCTTTCATGTAAGTGATCATCCTTATTCAAATCAAGTTTTTGTGTTGAAAAGAAGATTGAAAAGCTGATAAGGGTATGCTTTAAACATGGAAATTTATTCTGTCTATGGATATGAATGGTCAATAGTACTTTGGAATGTTGAACTTAGTTTTTGCTTATCTGTGCTTCATTGAATTAACGAAGGAGGTATACAAAGATATATATTTTAATACGTAGGCGTTCTCAAAATATCTATTTTGTTACCTTGCATTTATTTTGTTACCTTCTTTCTTCTGATGACTTTAGTTTCCAGCTCCAAAGTGTTCAAAAGTTGAGTTTCTTTGGTTTAAAGCGTTTTCTAGATTTAGTTTTTGCATTTCTTTAGACTATCATGACAACACCTAATTATGCTATAGTGTTGTTTCTATTAGCATATGGATAGCACCTAAAGTGTTGGTTTAATTACAGTTTGAAATGATGAAAACGAAAGAAAAAAATTCAGATTTCTGCTATTGCTATGAAATTGAAGGTGAAAAATGAAGGCAAGTCAATGGTTTTCCCTTTTACGTTGAAACTACATTTGGGAGCTGTTAATTTCAATTAAACAATCCGTCTACTCTTTTTGAATATTGGTTTTTATACTGCTTGAAAAGGAGCTACAAATTTTCAAAAGCACGTCAGAAAATTTTCAAAACCCTATCTCACCTGCATCTTGAGTGTGTATTTATTTGCTGTGAGATTTTCTCTTTGATGAGTTTTGTTTGGTTTCACCCTTTACATCATAATGTTGGTGGATTTCTTTTAACCTTACTCTCCTTTGTCTTCTTGCAGTTAAAAAGATAAAAACTTGAAGGATTTTCTTGCTGGCTAACAAGCTTCTTCTTTAGGTTAGACCAGTCTTGGCAATAAGTTTCTACTTAATTAAACTTTAAATCAAGGATATTTGAACATCATGTTTCTTTACACTTTCAGTTTAATCCAATTCATACACATAGATTGGTTTCATTCCTACATTAGTCTGTGGTGATGATGACTAAGCTGTACCAAGACATGGTATTCTCTATCTTAAAAACATTACACTTGGTTATGAATAGCATGCAAGAAAAATTGTCATTTTTTGTTATTTATTTTAAAGATTGAGGATTGCAGAGATTGGTTCAGCCCGTATCAATTGAACTCAAGAACGATGGTATATATAAATACCAAAGGTTGATTTGGTTGTTTTCTAAAATTCTTGGATATCACAGAACTCACTCAACGTCCTGAGGTATGCCAATTTTTATAGAAACTTCCATGTGAAAAAGATTTGATGACATTGTTGATATTTGATTGCCTTATGCCCTATCAATTTCATAGTTTGCTTATGTCCTTCTGTATTACTATTAGGCATTTATCTTTTCAAGTTCATGCTTTTTTAAATTTTATATTAGTGGGATTTTATGTCTTTTGTGCAAATCATGTTGTCCTTTGTGGTCAAGTGAACTGGTCCTTGGTTCAACAATGGGTAATCAGTTGCTCAGAAGTGATGTTAATTGGAAAAAGAAGTCATTATAAAGCATGAAACATATGCCTAATAACTTTAACAATCATATTTAATTGGCACCTCATAATGAATTGATTACAAATTTTAAATGGTTTGAGAATCCTTTTTGTCATTGAATAAGTATCAAATGTTAAAAGTCTGTTTAGCAAAGCTGAAAATCTCAGCAATGACAAATTTTTATTGTTGGAAAATTAAGTACTGTGTTTTATTATTGTTGAAAAATTAAGTATTGTGCTATAGCCATGATTTTGGTTTTTGCTAATATCCCCTTTATTTATCTTTTTTGTCAATATTTGTTATCTATGTCTATCATGTTGCTTATGCATAGTGTTGTAATTTTTCCTATACTCATGCCTGTGTTTATTAGGATTTTGATTTGCCTTATTTTTTCCAATACTTTCCTGCATGGGATAAAATCCAGTCCCCCAAGTATGCTTTGAGATTATGTTTATGGTTATCTCATATCCCATATAACTGATTTTGTTTTATATTGGCTATTTCTGTTTCAATTTGTTATCATGTTTTTCAAATTCGATTGTTTGAAAACTGGTGCCAAAAACGGAGGTGGGTAGGAGGTTTTGGAATCTTATTTATTATACTTTGTCGCCTGTAAAATGTGTAAAAGTTTATTGGCTTACGAGTTTTTTTGTTTTGATGCGTAGGTTGGTTCTTCGTGGTGTTGTTTATGACAAGCCTATTGTCCTTTATTGAATTGCCCAAAGGGTCCCTGTTGAGGCTTAATCTCTAAAAAGCATCTCTTATTTGTAAGTAATAGAGTATATTGAAGAAGTGAATAAGTGAAGTTCGGTTCACTTAAGTTCACACTCCCAAAAGTCTGTTCGAATTAGTTAGTTGTAAGGAATGAGTTAGTTTGTTAGCCAACTGTCAAGTTAGTTATTGACAGCTAAGGAAAGTATCTTCTAGATCCTTCCTCTCTCTTCTATAAATAGAAACTAAATGTATTTTCTATCTCCGAATTTTAATAATAGAATTTCATATTTCTCTCTCTTCTCTATCTTCTCTCACTAAGCTACTGCATAGTTTACTTTTCTTATATGGTATCATCGTGAGCCATGGCTGATCCTGATTCCGGCAATTCTTCCGGCGACGCTATTCATGCGTCACCGCTTACAACAATTCTTCCGACGTCTGTTATTTCTCTTCCGCAAACATCATACAAACTCACTGAGACGAATTTCCTTGTGTGGAAACAATTCGTCCTCTCTGTTCTTCGCGCTGCTCGTCTTCTCACTTTCATCAATGAGATTCCGGTGATACCACCGGAATTCCTCTCCGACGAGGATCGTATTCATCATCGCATCAATCCAGCTTATGCGAAATGGGAAGAGACTGATCAAACAATCTTCTCTTGGCTTCTTAATTCAATTTCTGATTCCATGCGTCTTCGTTTCCTCTCTTCGCAGCAGTCGTGGCATCTGTGGGATCAAATTCTCTCTCACCGCCATGCGCAAACCAAAGCGCGTTCGCGTCAGCTCCGGTCTGAACTACGTTTTGTTTCCAAAGGTAATCTCTCTATTGAAGAGCATTTCCTTAA
The DNA here is from genome assembly GCA_037953625.1 of Crotalaria pallida. Classification (NCBI taxonomy): domain Eukaryota; kingdom Viridiplantae; phylum Streptophyta; class Magnoliopsida; order Fabales; family Fabaceae; genus Crotalaria; species Crotalaria pallida. The sequence continues at coordinate 101,071,672 of CM075649.1, forward strand.
ACTCAAATCCATTGTTGATGCAAATCGTGGATATGTTATTGAAAATGACTAATATATCATGTGAGGATATGTCCATACTCTGGATAGTCATTTAGTATTCGTTGAGTGACTTTTGCTGACAATTAGATTGTTAGGATTGATAGTCATAGTTTCATCTTCCATGGCTGTTATTTTAATTTTTATTGTTTATTTTTCATTTAAATTTGAACATGTGCTGTTTGATTTTGAACATGTGCTGTTTGAGATCGAGATTGCAATGTGTTGTTTGACATGTTCTGAAATTTGAACATGTGCTGTTTGATTTTTCTCTGAAATTTGAACAAGTGTTGTTTGAGACTTTGAGACCAAGACTGCAATGTCGTTGTGTGCCGTTGTGTCTTTCTATTTCCTGGAACTTAATGCAGTTAACATCGTTTTATACTAAATCATTTGGTGAATATATTAGCTCTGTTAGATTAATAACATTTTTACATCAATGATTTATTTGTGATTTGTTCACATTTTACCGTTTCAATAAATTTGGGACATGTTGTAGTGAATAATATTAATTTTCACCTTCTACTGGTCCTTATTAAAGATTCTTCTTGTGGTATGTTTTAAACCTACACCTTCTTATGGTTTGTTTAAATAAATACCTTCAGACTTAGTTTTACTTCCTCTCATTGCCATTTAGGTCTTATATATGTTTATTTTGATGTCATTCCTTGTGTTCAGTTCCCCTATCGTAGTCACATACTTTGTAGCTCTACTTATTTTCAATTATTTTTTCCTCTTTTTACTTTTTTACTTTTTCACATTGGCTTGAAAATTGATGCTTTGCAATACATGTGAGATGCAGGGGTTCCAAGAAAACAATTTGTGGATATGAGTGATAAAAGAAAATCAGCTCTAATTGAAGGTATGAGGTAAGTAAAATTTTGATTGTTGATAAAATTTTAGTAATGATTAGGGATGGTCTAAGGAGAATTTCATCTTCCAGATCACTTTCCTTTCAATTCTCATATATAGTTTGTGCTATGATATTCTTTGAAAATGGGGATATTTTTTCAAATAGGTATTCACTTTTCTATTGTTATGCTTATTATTGTTTGGCTTTTCAATGTATTATTGTTTTAAGGAAAGGCCTTTTTCTCTGATTTAAGATCTAAATATGTGAAATCTGATTCCACTCCTTGTGGTTAGGCTCCTATCGTCATAATCTTTGAAGCTCGGTTTATTTTTAATTTAGTTGAAGCAGAAGTTCTATAACATTATTTCCATAAAACCTTTCTTTGTTATTTTTTTTATAACAAATAAGGTGGGTTTCATTACCGTGTGAGTATTCCTAACCTACTGTGTCATATACTTACTGATCTAATAGTTAACACTAGCATAGCGCAAGTGTTATGCTATGAGGCTAAAGATTGAAGGAGGGAGAAGTGCGATCCGGCATGTGAACACATCGAGGCTATGGTGGTTGTATGCTAATTTTTTCTTTTCCATTATCAATACTCCCTCCGGTCCTTATTATAAGCACTCTTTTTGTGAGAGAGAAAGGAGACTTATAATAAGGACCGATGGGAGTATATCAAATGTCTGCCCATTGTTTTTCTGTTGTGGGGATATAAACTTTTATAACTTATTTTTGTTTTTCACATTTGGATTTGTTCTTTTTTTAGATTTCTTCTCATGGATTTATGAAATAGAAGTTGTAGATTGAGGCCCGGCTACCTTTCATAATAAGAAAAGTTCATAGTGCACACCAACTTTTCGACAAAATACCCTTATGATTTCTCAATGTATTGTGCTTTCTCTTTGTCCATTTCATATTTCACACAAATGTATTTGGTTTTGAAAATTTGTGTTTTCATAATATGATAGATACTTGCAAAATCGTGCAATAACTTTTACAGAGTGATTGGTTCCAATGATCTTTGAAACCAAACTATCCTCTTTCTATTCAATTAAAAAAATGGGAATGATGCCTTTAATTAGCGTACCAATGCATGCTTCTATATTATCACAGGTTTCTCTTTTATTAGTTTTTATTTTTTTTATTGTTATAAAATGTTGGGATCATATGATTCATAGGTCACAACCTAATATTTGCTTAAAATTTGTTGATTTTGCAAAGGATATAGAAACGCATGTATTGGATTATGAAGAAAAACTAAAAATCAATGAGGACACCCTCTTCTTCTTATCATTGTTGGTTAAAAACTATGAACTATGATTTTAATCCTTTTTTTGGGTAAGTTGACTGCAATCTGTATTGTTGCAAGATTCATGTGATGTATTTATATTCAAGATTGTTGTTTGTAAAGCATCCTGTAGATTGTTTTTGATCATGTATATGCTGCATTTGTAGTTACTGCAATTTATCAATGAAGGCAACAAGTTGTTTAATTTGAGTTAGTTGCTGCAATTTATCAACGAAAAAATCAGTTTTCAATTCTCCAACCAAAACTCGAATAAAATAAGTATATTTTCTTCTTAGTAAAAAAAACCCGTGCATATGCACGGATAAAATACTAGTACTATCACAATTTGAAGCTTTGTACTACCCCTTGTTTTACTATTCATTTCCACGTCGGATTGCTCTCACATGCTGAGCTTCACTCCTCTGTCTATCCGTACCACCTCAGGCCTGCATAGCTTGGTAAAGTAGCTATTTTTTGTCTCCCCATTTCACTAGAGTAGGCAGACTACTTCAACGTTTGCTTTTGAAGTCCTTTGCCATGATAATCATTTTATTCATCATTGCCATTGTCTGTAGGTTCTCTCTACTTTACGATATCATCATTTGCTATCATTTGCTATGTTTTCACGGGACCATTTTAACCTCGCGCATTGCGGGTACTGAACTAGAAAAAACAATTTTTAGTAAAGTTACACTTATTTTAGAGCTTATAAGTATTATTTCATATAGGATAATTTAAAGTAATTCAATTTTTATATTAAACTCATCTAATTTAATATTAATTAAGTTAATATTTACACATACTAAAAGAAAATATATTTTTTTCAATTTTTTATCCCTCAAATATATTATTGCTTATAACATTATTGCTTTTATCAATTTTCCATAATTTTATTTTCTTTCGTATTCTTTATATCCAAATTTGTTATATTAATATTTATTTTTTATATACATGCAATTAAATTTGAATTACTTCCCTTGTGTTGCATGGATACTACACTAAAAAAGTATATACTATCACTATTTGAAAATTTGTACTACCCCTCTTTTACTGTTCATTTCCACGTCAACCCTCCTAACCAATGCCAATTAATGCTCACCTTTTGTGCCTGCTCTGGCAGGTGGGTTCCAAGTCCCAATTGCCTTGGCCTATTGTCCAAGCCTCTCGCCTTATCTACAATCAATTTATTTTCGATCACCGTAAACTCTCTTTAGGTTAGTTTGGAAATCCTTTTTCCTTGCATCTGTTGGCAATGGGTATTAAGTTTGATCTGCTGGGCTATGTCAAGCTACAAAGGGAGTCATATCGTTTCCATGTGAGGGCGGTTCGAAGGTGGTTTGTGCCTGGAATTGTCAATCTTGAAGAGCCAATATCCATGGTAGATATGATGCACAAAGCAATTTGTGAAAATTAAATAAAATTTGAGACTTGGTTTGGGTTTGATCTTATATTTGGTTGTCCTACCATGTAGCTTTTGTCATACTAACGACGACATAACGTACATATTTCATACAATGAGTGTATATCATTTTCTTGACATACATCTCTATTGAAATGTATCGGTAAGTGTGACACCCTCATTTTCATATCTTGAAAATAATTAATATTTTCAAATGATTGAAATACTTGCTATCAAAAATCGGGACTGAATATTTTTTCCCTTTTCAATGTTTACTTGCTTATTTATAAATCCTTCTTTCATGGACAAGTAAATTGAATTCGGCTTAATATTATTTTAGCTACTAAAAGGCTCTCGAGACAATATCCTTTAAATATAATAAAACATCTTCGTAATCCTTATTAAAATATATTATTTGTCTCTCGAGTTTGACCGGATGTATAAAATATAAACCTATTGCCGAATCCTTTTTGAATCAGAATCAGAGTATGCGGAAGTAAAAGTAATAGTTATGGGGCACTGCTGAGGTAAATAAAACATAATATATATATATATATATATATATATATATATATCATAACATAAAACCCCATCAGTATCATCAGTAGCAAGTAGTAAGAGTTGAGATAGCAAGTTTGGTGAAATATATATACAAACCAGCTGCATAAAAATAAACCTCACTCTAAGACCTCTCAAAATATGTACAATATATCACATAATCCAAAAGTAGAAGTCCCAGAGCAGGTCATCTATGTCCTCAGCAGCTCCTCAGATGCTCCACAGCTCTATCCCTAGGATCTAGGATCCAAAACATCCATGCTATGCAGGCTCCTATAAACCAGCAGGTCCACCTCTAGCAGAAATAGTCGGCTTGACATGCACCTCCTCCTTGTCCTCATCCTCCACAGGGTCCTCCTCGACCTCGCCTGACTGTGTAGAGACCCCACCACTGGGTCTAGGATCTGCAGAAGCAGTCCTCTCGAAATCAGTCGGACCAGGAGAATGAGTCTCCTCAGTGACAACTCTATGGAAGGAAGGATGAGAACGAGTGGCAGCTCTGAAACGAAAACTATGAAATCGACGCACAGGTCGAGCCGGGGGTGGTCCTCTATATGTATAAAAGGGTGGAACATGCATAGTGTAGACTAAAGGGATCCTAAATCGACGAGGTCGCACTCGCACCAGAGGGTTAGGGTGGTAGAGAGTGATCTCCACCTCCCCCTCAAAAGTGGCACGGTGCTCCTCATACGTCCATATGCCACTAGGGATAGGGCCTATCTCGATGCAAGCTAGGTATCCGGACATCACCTAAACAGGGCACAGGGAGTAAGTATACACATATACATAATTGATAAAGACTAAAATCACAAACACAAGTATGTCATGGACAGATAATGCAAATACATATGAGCACACCCATTTTCAACATTATATTTCTTATAATGCAAGTGGCATGATGTATGATTTTCTATCCACAACTGAGGCCTCTAAAAGTCCATCTTGGACGTTCATCCAATACACCCTTGTGTTCCCGGAAAACTGACATTCGTTCCCAGAACGTAATGCCAAACCATACTTGGATAATAAGCATCACTCCCGGAGTGTGCAACACGTTCCCAGAACGCATACATTCCCAGAACGCATAAAAACCAGGTCCCGGACACTGGCCACATTCCCAGAATGTGTCATCAAGTAGGTTACAATTTGGTACTCCCGGAGTACCCTCCTCATATTCCCAGAATATGATAAACGTTCCTACCAACCAAACTTCCATTCTATATGGATGCACAATCATTAAAGTTGGTTTTATCTTTACATTAATTATTGTGATTTAGAAATATTCCAATTTCTCTTTTGAATGATTACTTTGAGGCATAATTTTTGGCACAACAATTCTCTCTTGAAATATTTCAAAAACATGCCATTAAGCTTAGATTGGGAGAACATAAACAATGGTACTCAAAAACTTAACTTTTTATTTTTCAGATTCAGGTACTAACCGGTTACAGTCTCAGGCTAACCGGTTAAAATTACAGACCTGAACTGTTTACCATTGAAATTTAGAAAAACCCTTTTTCTTGAATTCTCTACCCAATCCATAAACAAGTTTAACATGGTTTTATACCTAAAAAACCACTATGTTTATCATTCAAAAGTCTAAATCACATTCCATTTCCAAATGAGCACAATTTCCTCTTGAAATTATCTCATTACACGTAGGTATTAACTCTTTAACTTCAATCTGAGCCATAACAGTGAAATCAACTTATTTTCAGATTGTTTTCTATGAAATTAAGGCCTAGATTTGAGTAGAATTTATAAGACCACAGTGCTGATTTTATAAACTTATTTTCTTTTGAATTTTTACAGTGTCTAACCGGTTACGAATATCGAGTAACCGATTAGATTATGCAGTCAGACACTAAAACATGAGATTTAATAAACCATTCTTTGAACTACTCAAATCTAACCAAATTTCAATCATTTCAAAGAGTTCATATATCTTAAGCAAATATGTTTAACCACAGAAACATATTCAATTTGCATGCATTAAGTTTCTTGTATCAAATTGCATAAAATCAATATAAACACAATTCAACACCACAAAACTTAAAATAAACTTTTAGAACCAGATTCAGGCATCAATATCAATTGCATGCATTAACATAAGATTGCTCAAAACAGAATTGAGCTAAAATTTGGCCTCCAAGCCTTTGTGCTTCAAACACATAATGCCCTTTTGAGTCTTTGTTGCCTCAAGTCCTAAATCACTTGATTATAGTCTAACTCTAGTATAAGGTAAGCTTCTCCCATACCTCAAAGTCGTGTTTGATGAGGATTATCACTGAAATTTGAAGAGAATTTCCAGACTCCACAGAAACTCAAGTTCTGCCCTCAACCACGTTTTCCAGCAACAAGGTTCAAAAACCATTGGATTTAACATAGGAATTGACCAAAGAAATTGGGGAAAACAATTAGAACTTGATTTGGGTAACATGCACTAGGAAATAAAAGTGATTTGTAACTTAAACGTTATCTGTGCTTACCAGAATCAAAGCTCGAACTCAGCTTCTAAAACCAAGAGAAAACAGAGTTCAGTTTCCAGCTCCAACTTCTAAGGTTGATTACTCCTCACACAAGAACCCTCAGCTCACAAGTTGTATATCAATGAAAAGCCCTTGATTCAAGCTTTTCAGAAGTGTATCTCTCACTCTCTAACTCTCAAGGAAGGAGATGAATTTCTCTGAACGAATTTGAAACCCTAACAACCCTTCTTCAACACAAAAATGCAGAATCAACCTCATCACCTCAGAAATTCAGCATTTTATAGAGCAATTCGTGTGCCATGCAAGGCGACACGCGTTTTCCACTGAATTAGAGCTGTACTCATGGCGATTAAACGAATTAATCAGGTGATTACTCATCAAAATCCACTAACCCAGTTTCTGGGTTCATCGTCTAACCGGTCACAGGGCATTACTAACCGGTTAGATCAGAACAAGATTTAAAAATTAATATTTTTAAATTTTTCCCTCCAAGAACTTTTCCAATATTACATTTAGGTCCTAACCCAAGGACCAAAATGCAATATCCTTATTTTTGCATTTATTTGCCATATAAAAATATTTCAACTTATTTTTATATTTCAGGCTAATTACGTACAAAATATAAACTTGGGAAATAAATTAATAATAAAACTTTATTATTATTTTCCTTATTATCCGGGAGACGAAAATTAGGGGTGTTACACTACTCCCCCATTTAAAAGGAATTTCGTCCCCGAAATTCTAGCTTACAAAAACAACTCCGGGTACTCTTGACGCATCTTCTCCTCTAATTCCCATGTAGCTTCAGATACGTCCGCATTTTCCCATATAACCTTAACTAAAGGTATCTCCTTTCCCCTGAGCTGCTTAACTTCACGATCTTCTATCCGGACCGGTCTGGCCTCAAAGGTAAGGTTTTCCTTCAAAGCTAGGTCGTCAGGTTAAATTTTCAAAATAACTGATGGGTCATGCACATACTTCTTTAATTGAGAAACATGGAAGCCGTTGTGCAAATTGGATAGAGAAGGTGGTAAAGCTAGTTGATAAGCAACGGGACCGACTCTTCTAAGGATTTGGTATGGACCTACACACTTGGGTGATAGCTTTCGGGTTCTCAAGGCTCTACTAATTCCTTTCATCGAAACTATCCGAAGAAACACATGGTCGCCGTCCGAAAACTCTATTGGCTTCCTTCTTTTGTCATCATAACTCTTCTGCCTACTCTGAGCCGCTTTCATCTTCGCCTGAACCATCCTGATCTTCTTAGTTGTCTGCTGTACCATTTCCGGTCCAACCACTAGATTCTCCCCCACTTGGAACCAGCATAGCGGGGTTTGACACTTCCTTCCATACAAAGCCTCAAACGGTGCCATCCCAATACTCGCATGATAGCTGTTGTTGTACGTGAATTCTGCAAGAGGTAACACTTGATCCCAACTTCCTTGTTCTTCAAGTGCACAAGCCCTCAACACATCTTCCAAAGACTGAATCGTTCTCTCCGTCTGACCATCCGTCTGTGGATGATACGCAGAACTAAATTTTAATCTTGTTCCCATAGCATCATGCAGACTCATCCAAAATTGCGAAGAAAATCTGGGATCTCGATCCGACACAATACTCGAAGGCACTCCGTGAAGATGAACTACCTCCTTAATATAGATCTGGGTAAGCTTATTCAAAGGATAGCGCATGTTTATCGGAACAAAATGCGCCGACTTAGTTAACCTATCCACAATCACCCAGATTGCATCATGGTTTGCTGTTGTCCTTGGCAAACCAGACACAAAGTCCATTGAGATACTATCCCATTTCCATTGAGGGATACTCAAAGGTTGCAACTGTCCTCCTGGTTTCTGGTGTTCCACCTTAGCTTTTTGGCAAATTAAACATGAAGCCACATACTCTGCAACATCCTTCTTCAATCCAGACCACCAAAACATCTTCTTCAGATCCTGATACATTTTGGTTGATCCGGGATGCATACTCATCCGACTTTTATGTGCTTCATCGAGAATCAGTCTTCTAACCTCCTGATCTCTTGGTATGCGAATCCTTGTTCTGAAACGAAGGATTCCATCCAACCCAATCTTGAAATCAGGTTCCTTTCCTTCTGAACCTAATCTCATCTTTTCAATCAACTCTTCATCCGCTCGTTGCAACTCCCGAATTCTTTCCAAGAACTCACTTGTGATCTGCAACATTCCTAACTTGATACTTGATGACTCCACTTGTGTCAACAAGCTCAAGTCTCTGAATTCCTCAATCAACGGTGCTTCCTTAACCATCATCGCACTTATGTGGATTGCTTTCCGACTCAAAGCATCTGCAACCACATTTGCTTTACCCGGATGATAGTGGAGTTTAAAGTCATAATCCTTCAAAAACTCCATCCACCTTCTTTGCCTCATGTTCAACTCTTTTTGATCGAACAGATATTTCAAACTCTTATGGTCACTAAACACTTGAAACATAGTGCCATAGAGATGATGTCTCCATATCTTTAAGGCAAACACGATCGCAGCCAATTCCAAATCGTGTGTCGGGTAATTCACCTCATGATTCTTCAATTGTCGCGATGCATAAGCCACTACTCTTCCTTCTTGAATCAATACACATCCCAGTCCTTGCTTAGATGCATCACAGTACACTTCAAAGCTCTTGTGAGGATCAGGTAAGATTAACACAGGAGACTATGTTAACCTTTCCTTCAACTCTCGGAAACTAACTTCACACCTATCGTCCCACACGAACGGTTGATCTTTCCGAGTCAACTTAGTCAAAGGCAACGCAATCTTGGAAAATCCTTCAATGAACCGACGATAGTATCCAGCCAACCCCAAGAAACTTCTCACCTCCGTTACAGTCTTGGGCTGTTCCCAGCTTAACACTGAACTTACTTTTGCTGGATCCACCGCAATTCCTTCCTTAGAGATTACATGCCCTAGGAATTTCACTTCATTCAACCAAAACTCACACTTTGTAAGCTTGGCGTATAACTGCTTCTCCTTCAGGACCTTTAACACTATCCTGAGATGCTCTTCATGCTCTTCCGGACTCTTAGAATAGACCAGAATATCATCAATAAACACCACCACAAATAAATCCAAGTATGGTCTAAAGATCCGGTTCATATAATCCATGAAAATAGCAGGTGCATTAGTCAATCCGAACGGCATCACAACATACTCATAATGACCGTATCGAGATTGAAATGCAGTCTTGGGTATATCCTCCTCCTTTATCCTGATCTGATGATAACCTGATCTCAGATCAATCTTGGAAAATACTGCAGCTCCCTTAACTTGATCCATAAGGTCATCAATCCTTGGTAAAGGGTACTTATTCTTAATGGTGACCTTATTCAACTGTCTATAGTCCACACACATTCTCATACTCCCATCCTTCTTCTTTACAAACAGTAATGGAGCTCCCCAAGGTGAAACACTTGGCCTGATCATCTACTTCTGCAGCAATTCCTCTATCTGCTTCTTCATTTCTGCCATTTCCGGTGGTGCCATCCTATAAGGAGCAATAGAGATGGGACCAGCTCCAGGGACTAAGTCAATCCCGAACTCTATTTCTCGCTTCGGAGGTAATCCTGGTATCTCTTCAGGAAATACTTCCGGAAATTCCCTCACCACAGGAATCTCTTCTATCGGCATCGACTCTTCTTCCTCAGAAACAGCGAACAAACACATATAACCTTCAGGTTCAAGGGTTCTATATTGGATTGTCTTCTCCTCACAATTGATGATCACTTGGTTCTTCATCAACCAATCCATACCCAAGATCACATCCAATTGTAACTTAGGGAGGCAGACCAAATCTACTTTCGAAACACGACCCAAGATCTCAACATCACACCCTAAGCAAACTTTAGCGGTAAAAATAGGTATTCCAGTAGGGGTATCTATACTAAGATAGCAAAGCGAATTGGAAACAACAAGATTCAGCCTATTCACACATTCAGGAGAAACAAAAGAATGTGTATCTCCAGAATCAAACATGATTTTGCAAGGTTGATTATTAAGCAAAAAGTTACCTTGCACGAGATTCGGGGTTTGGGTTGCTTCAGTACCACTCAAGGTAAACACTCTTCCTTGAACCACAGGCTTTCCAGCAGATCCTTTTGCATCACCTTTTGCAGATTCTCTGCAATCACGAGCAAAGTGGCCTTGCTTTCCACATTTGAAACATCCTCCTGTGGACCAACAGAATTGACCATGATGATAACGCCTACACTTCTCGCAATAGGGAGCATTATCGCGAGACTTGTTCTTGTTATCCATCACAGCTTTGCCCTTGCCCTTGTTCTTCTGAGAATATGGACCATTATTCCGATGATCAAATCTCTTCTTCCTCTGTGGTCCATAGTTCTGTCCAACCCCTTTCCCTTGACTTCCGATCAGCTCAGCCTTCTTGTCATCCTCATACATTCGGCACATATCCACAAGTGCAGGAAAACTCTGAATCCTCTGGTAACTGAAAATAGATTTCAGCTCCGGTCTCAGTCCACTTTCAAACTTAACACACTTACTTCTTTCATCAGGGTTATTCAAGTAGTAAGGAGAATATTTCATCAACTCCTCAAATCTGGCAGCATATTCTCCTACACTCATATCTCCCTGCTTCAATTGCATGTATTCTACTTCCTTCTTTCTCCTTAAATCTTCTGGAAAGTATTTATTAAGAAATTTCTCCATAAATACTCCCCAGTTGATTACTCTTCTTTCAAAATTCAGCAATTGGACAGTGTGATCCCACCAGTTTTCAGCTTCCCCATGAAGCATGTAAACTGCATAGGTCACCTTCTGCTCATCAGAACAATCCAAAGTTCTGAAAATCTTATTGATCTCGTACAACCATTTATTAGCCTCATCAGGTTTTTATCCTCCTTCAAACCTCGGTGGATTGCACTTCCTGAATTCCGACAGGGTCTTAGCCTCATGATTCGCCATATTGCCAACATGTGGGTTACCAGCTCGCCCTTGAGGTGGCTGCTGTTGCTGTTGCTGTTGCATACCTTCCAGCACTGTCGTAATTCGTTCTAACATTTCGTTCGTAATATTTCTATTTCTGGTTGCCATAGAAAGACCTGCACTATGGGCTTTGGGTCACTGAAAAGGTCTTTAAAACACAAATGCTACTAACTTACTCAAAACATATTCAATTAACATTGAATACCATACTTAGCTGCATCATCGGGGCCATGAGGGATAGGACCAATGCTCTGATACCACCAAAGGTGTGACACCCTCATTTTCATATCTTGAAAATAATTAATATTTCCAAATGATTGAAATACTTGCTATCAAAAATCGGGACTGAAAAATTTTTCCCTTTTCAATGTTTACTTGCTTATTTATAAATCCTTCTTTCATGGACAAGTAAATTGAATTCGGCTTAATATTATTTAAGCTACTAACAGGCTCTCGAGACAATGTCCTTTAAATATAATAAAACATCTTCGTAATCCTTATTAAAATATATTATTTGTCTCTCGAGTTTGACCGAATGTATAAAATATAAACCTATTGCCGAATCCTTTTTGAATCAGAATCAGAGTATGCGGAAGTAAAAGTAATACTTATGGGGCACTGCTGAGGTAAATAAAACATAATATATATATATATATATATATATATATATATATATATATATATATATCATAACATAAAACCCCATCAGTATCATCAGTAGCAAGTAGTAAGAGTCGAGATAGCAAGTTTGGTGAAATATATATATACAAACCAGCTGCATAAAAATAAACCTCACTCTAAGACCTCTCAAAATATGTACAATATATCACATAATCCAAAAGTAGAAGTCCCAGAGCAGGTCATCTATGTCCTCAGCAGCTCCTCAGATCCTCCACAGCTCTATCCCTAGGATCTAGGATCCAAAACATTCATGCTGTAACAACCTATTTTGTTTTATCTATTTTGAAAATATGGATTTGAAAATCTCTTTTTAATTAAAATACTTGTTAAGATTTTTCCGGAAAATTGGACAGAGTTTCCTCTGTTTTACGGACATTCCCAAAAATTATCTTTGACATGTAACCTGTTCAAAACAGTTTCAACAATAACCAGACATCCAGGATAACTATACATATATAATTTAACTCTTCTCCCAATATCCGGGGATAAATACTAAGATGAAAATACTTAGATTTTCGAGGAACCAAATAAAGAGCCCGGGCCACCAACTATACAACTGAAATTTAAAATACATTTATTAATAAATTCTAAAAAATACATAATATTCCATAATATGGCCCGGTACGACTCAACTCGAAATAAAAGTAAATTACTCACACTTCCCGTGGGGAAGTGTGCTCCTGCTCGGCCCAAATAACAGCTATGCTCCTGACCTGTACCTGTGGTGGTTGTAAGGGTGAGAATTGCACAACTAGTAAAGCATAATATGAGCCAAGTCATACACATTTAGCAATTAGACAAATAACACCATCATAATAACACCCAAGCACCTATTCACTACAAACACAATCGTCTCCGATTATCAGCACCTTCTGACACATGTCCTTACCTAATCTATTTCGCCACTTACCTATTTACACCAAAATCTCACTCTCTACACTTTACCTCAAGTCTCTAATTTTCCCTCCTATCCTCTCTACCCTTCTCTCTCTCCCCTATTCTAGTCATCTCTCTCACATCTCCTTTACTCCCCCTGCCTTCCTCTTATTTCTTTATATTTATTTATTTATCTTTATTATTTTTCTTTTATGTTTTAGGGCGTCATGGGGCTCCTGCCACTGCGTATCCTCCGTCTACCCAGGGATACGTCTTACCGATGCGCCAGGCTCGGTCTAGTCGTCTTACTCAACCAATGCGCACGGATCCCGCGGTCCGCACGTCTTCTAAGGTCCAGTACCCATTGACCCCGGAGTCGTGGGGCTCCTGCCACTGCGTATCCACCGTCTCCCCGGGGATACGTCTTACCGATGCGTACGGATCCCCAAAGGCCGCACGTCTTACTCAACCCATGCGTGCGGGTTCCAACTACCACACGTCTTCTAGGGTCCAGTACCCACCGACCCTTTCTCTTTCATTATCTTTCCTGTTTCTATTGTAGTGTCGTGGGGCTCCCGCCACTGCGTATCCACCGTCTCCCCAGGGATACGTCTTACCGATGCGTACGGATCCCCAAAGGCCGCACGTCTTACTCAACCCATGCGTGCGGGTTCCAACTACCACACGTCTTCTAGGGTCCAGTACCCACTAACATGGAAATGGGTGACGCGAATACCCCACTGCGTTCCCCGTCTGTCGAGGATACGACTTACCGATGCGTACGGATCCCCAAAGGCCGTACGTCTTGCTCAACCCATGCATACGGTCCACCTGTCATCGTCATGACATCAACCGTACGTCTTCTAGGATCGATATTCGCATACCCGAGTGCTTTCTTTATTCTCTTTTCATTTCTCTTTTATTTTATGTCTTTTCTTTTTTACTTTATTCCGCCCTCGCCTAACACCTTTTTCTTCTACTATCACATTTCCTCTTTTTCTCCCTAAACTTTCCTATATATTCTACTCTCTTCCTAACTTAGCACCTACGCAAACCAAACTCACTTTACCTCTTCGAACGCATCAAACATATAAATTACAAAATTAAATATCCGGTTAACAATTACAATTCTTATTTAATTATCACGCATCTAATCCTCGACATCAAATAGCATTTTACTCAGGTACTGACACTTACATACATATAATTAACATGTAATTCAAAGAATTTATCATTTAAACATTTAACAAATTTCAAATAGCATTTATCTCATATAAGCATATTATCTCATTAAAATAAATTCTAAATTCCCTAATCACACATGAGCAATTAACCTTGAGCCAGATTATACAGTACTAGTATCTCACCCACCGAGACGGCAAATAAACCCCTTACCTTAAATATAATTGAAGGAGACTAAACCTTAAGAGAGAGCTTAGCACCCTAATGTATGAGAGGTATCGGTACCCACTAATCCATGAAGCAGAGCAAGCTTGGTGAGTTCCCTCTTAGAGTGTGGGAGGCTCCAAATTACTCTTGTAAAATTGGAGCAGGAACAATAACAACAATAATAATAAATAAGGGTTATGAGAATACCCAAATCAAAAGTAAATGGAAAGATTGAAAAGGAAAGAGGGGAAAGGAAACCTTGATGATTATGGAGATTGAAGCTTGAAGCTCACACCATGGAAACCATGGAAAGCTTGAGGATGAGGATGATGATTGAGAAACTTGAGGTGGTGATGGTGGCTCTAATTGGAAGAGGGGAAAGATAGATTGAGAGATGCCTTGAAGCTTGGAAGCTTAATCTTTAAGCATTAATGGTGATAGTGGAAAGAGGGAGGGTTGGGAGGAGGAATCCTAGCTCCTTGGAAGAGGAAGAAGAAGATGGAGGATGGGGGAGGAGAAGGAGGTTCGAATGGGAGAAGGGAAGGGAGGGTTTGGGGGGTTAAAATGGGTTTTGGGTGGGGAAAATACCAAAATGCCCTTAAAAACGTGTATTCGGTGTTGCAGATCGCAGGATTTTCGCTTAAGCGAAACATTTTCGCTTAAGCGAATTGGCTTCAGTGGTGGCACGAACTGTTTTTCGCTTAAGCGAACCCATTCGCTTAAGCGAATTCTTGAAATGTTGAAACTGTGACATTTTCGCTTAAGCGAAATTCACAGGTACTGCTACTTCATTTTTTCTATTTTTCAGCGATTTTCTCCCCAACTTCAAATAGCCACAACTTCTTCGTTCACCGTCGGATCTTACTCAAATTTGACGAGAAACTTCCTAAAAATCATACCTTCATATCCAACGGTGGAAATTTTGTTTTGAGTCTTAAATATTTTATTTTGATTTTCTACCCTATGTTATGTTTTAGTACCGAATTATCTATTTTTCTGGCATGTTCCTAATTTCAATTTAATGCTCCTTTCTTTTCCTAAACCAATATTATTGTTATTAATCTTTTATAATGCTTGAACATTTCTTTTAACACTTAGTTATGATTTATTATTATTATCCCCATTATCCCAAACTATTATTAATTTATTTGCACTTGGGTTTAAAATTTGGGATGTTACACATGCTATGCAGGCTCCTATGAACCAGCAGGTCCACCTCTAGCAGAAACAGTCGGCTCGACATGCACCTCCTCCTCGTCCTCATCCTCCACAGGGTCCTCCTCGACCTCGCCTGACTGTGTAAAGACCCCACCACTGGGTCTAGGATCTGCAGAAGCAGTCCTCTCGAAATCAGTCGGACCAGGAGAAGGAGTCTCCTCAATGACAACTCTATGGGAGGAAGGATGAGAACGAGTGGCAGCTCTGAAACGAAAACTATGAAATCGACGCACAGGTCGAGCCGGGGGTGGTCCTCTATATGTATAAAAGGGTGGAACATGCATAGTGTAGACTAAAGGGATCCTAAATCGACGAGGTCGCACTCGCACCAGAGGGTTAGGGTGGTAGAGAGTGATCTCCACCTCCCCCTCAAAAGTGGAACGGTGCTCCTCATACGTCCATATGCCACTAGGGATAGGGCGTATCTCGATGCAAGCTAGGTATCTGGCCATCACCTAAACAGGGCACAGAGAGTAAGTATACACATATACATAATTGATAAAGACTAAAATTACAAACACAAGTATGTCATGGACAGATAACAATGCAAATACATATGAGCACACCCATTTTCAACATTATATCTCTTATAATGCAAGTGGCATGATGTATGATTTTCTATCCAAAACAGAGGCCTCTAAAAGTCCATCTTGGACGTCCATCCAATACACCCTTGTGTTCCCGGAACACTGACATTCGTTCCCAGAACGTAATGCCAAACCATACTTGGATAATAAGCATCACTCCCGGAGTGTGCAACACGTTCCCAGAATGCATACGTTCCCAGAACGCATAAAAACCAAGTCCCGGACACTGGCCACATTCCCAGAATGTGTTATCAAGTAGGTTACAATTTGTTACTCCCGGAGTACCCTCCTCATATTCTCAGAATATGATAAACGTTCCTACCAACCAAACTTCCATTCTATATGGATGCACAATCATTAAAGTTGGTTTTATCTTTACATTAATTATTGTGATTTAGAAATATTCCAATTTCTCTTTTGAATGATTACTTTGAGGCATAATTTTTGGCACAACAATTCTCTCTTGAATTATTTCAAAAACATGCCATTAAGCTTAGATTGGGAGAACATAAACAATGGTACTCAAAAACTTAACTTTTTATTTTTCAGATTTAGGTACTAACCGGTTACAGTCTCAGGCTAACCGGTTAGAATTACATACCTGAACTGTTTACCATTGAAATTCAGAAAAACCCTTTTTCTTGAATTCTCTACCCAATCCATAAACAAGTTTAACATGGTTTTATACCTCAAAAACCACTATGTTTATCATTCAAAAGTCTAAATCACATTCCATTTCCAAATTAGCACAATTTCCTCTTGAAATTATCTCATTACACGTAGGTATTAACTCTTTAACTTCAATCTGAGCCATAACAGTGAAATCAACTTATTTTCAGATTGTTTTCTATGAAATTAAGGCCTAGATTTGAGTAGAATTTATAAGACCACAGTGCTGATTTTATAAACTTATTTTCTTTTGAATTTTTACAGTGTCTAACCGGTTACGAATATCGAGTAACCGGTTAGATTATGCAGTCAGACACTAAAACATGAGATTTAATAAACCATTCTTTGCACTACTCAAATCTAACCAAATTTCAATCATTTCAAAGAGTTCATATACCTTAAGCAAATATGTTTAACCACAGAAACATATTCAATTTGCATGCATTATGTTTCTTGTATCAAATTGCATAAAATCAATATAAACACAATTCAACACCACAAAACTTAAAATAAACTTTTAGAACCAGATTCAGGCATCAATATCAATTGCATGCATTAACATAAGATTGCTCAAAACAGAATTGAGCTAAAATTTGGCCTCCAAGCCTTTGTGCTTCAAACACATAATGCCCTTTTGAGTCTTTGTTGACTCAAGTCCTAAATCACTTGATTTTAGTCTAAATCTAGTATAAGGTAAGCTTCTCCCATACCTCAAAGTCGTGTTTGATGAGGATTATCACTGAAATTTGAAGAGAATTTCCAGACTCCACAGAAACTCAAGTTCTGCCCTCAACCACGTTTTCCAGCAACAAGGTTCAAAAACCATTGGATTTAACATAGGAATTGACCAAAGAAATTGGGGAAAACAATTAGAACTTGATCTGGGTAACAGGCACTAGGAAATAAAAGTGATTTGTAACTTAAACGTTATCTGTGCTTACCAGAATCAAAGCTCGAACTCAGCTTCTAGAACCAAGAGAAAACAGAGTTCAGTTTCCAGCTCCAACTTCTAAGGTTGATTCCTCCTCACACAAGAACCCTCAGCTCACAAGTTGTATATCAATGAAAAGCCCTTGATTCAAGCTTTTCAGAAGTGTATCTCTCACTCTCTAACTCTCAAGGAAGGAGATGAATTTCTCTGAACGAATTTGAAACCCTAACAGCCCTTCTTCAACACAAAAATGCAGAATCAACCTCATCACCTCAGAAATTCAGCATTTTATAGAGAAATTCGTGTGCCATGCAAGGCGACACGCGTTTTCCACTGAATTAGAGCTGTACTCGTGGAGATTAAACGAATTAATCAGGTGATTACTCATCAAAATCCACTAACCCAGTTTCTGGGTTCATCGTCTAACCGGTTAGATCAGAACAAGATTTAAAAATTAATATTTTTAAATCTTTCCCTCCAAGAACTTTTCCAATATTACATTTAGGTCCTAACCCAAGGACTAAAATGCAATATCCTTATTTTTGCATTTATTTGCCATATAAAAATATTTCAACTTATTTTTATATTTCAGGCTAATTACGTACAAAATATAAACTTGGGAAATAAATTAATAATAAAACTTTATTATTATTTTCCTTATTATCCGGGAGACGAAAATTAGGGGTGTTACAGTAAGTTTAATATTCTTCGATAATAACGTAGGATACGTTTTATAAAAAAAAATAATAAGAAGTGAGACAGATGTTTGTTGCGAAGTAATAAATAATTTATGTGAGTATGGTTTTAAAAATGAGAGTAAGTGTATGTAAGTGTGAGGAAAAAGAAAGATGAACAAACTGAAAAGTAATTTAGGAGAGAAAAGGAAGGAGAAAAAATTATTTTTGTTTCTAAATGAAGATATTTTGGGTATAACTGAAAAAAAAAAGATAAAAATTCAAATGGGGATTAGAAAAAACAATTTTTAGTAAAGTTACACTTATTTCAGAGCTTATAAGTATTATTTCATATAGGATAATTTAACGTAATTCAATTTTTATATTAAACTCATCTAATTTAATATTAATTAAGTTAATATTTACACATACCAAAAGAAAATATATTTTTTCAATTTTTTATCCCTCAAATATATTATTGCTTATAACATTTTTGCTTTTATCAATTTTCCATAATTTCTTTTCTTTCATATTCTGTATATCCAAATTTGTTATATTAATATTTATTTTTTATATACCTGCAATTAAATTTGAATTACTTCCCTTGTGTTGCACGGCTACTACACTAGTATATACTATCACAATTTGAAAATTTGTACTACCCCTCTTTTACTGTTCATTTCCACGTCAGCCCTCCTAACCAATGCCAATTAATGCTCACCTTTTGTGCCTGCTGCTCTGGCGGGTGGGTTCCAAGTCCCAATTGCCTTGGCCTATTGTCCAAGCCTCTCGCCTTATCTACAATCAATTTATTTTCGATCACCATAAACTCTCTTTAGGTTAGTTTGGAAATCCTTTTTCCTTGCATCTGTTGGCAATGGGTATTAAGTTTGATCTGCTGGGCTGTGTCAAGCTACAGTGGGAGTCGTATCGTTTCCATGTGAGGGCGGTTCGAAGGTGGTTTGTGCCTGGATTTGTTAATCCTGAAGAGCCAATATCCATGGTAGATATGATGCACAAAGCAATTTGTGAAAATTAAATAAAATTTGAGACTTGGTTTGGGTTTGATCTTATATTAGGTTGTCCTACCATGTAGCTTTTGTCATACTAACGGCATAACGTACATATTTCATACAATGAGTGTATATCATTTTCTTGACATACGTCTCTATTGAAATGTACCGGTAAGTTTAATATTCTTTGATAATAACGTAGGATACGTTTTATAAAAAAAATAAGAAGAAGAAGTGAGACATATGTTTGTTGCGAAGTAATAAATAATTTATGTGAGTATGGTTTTAAAAATGAGAGTAAGTGTATGTAAGTGTGAGGAAAAAGAAAGATGAACAAATTGAAAAGAAATTTAGGAGAGAAAAGGAAGGAGAAAAAATGATTTTTGTTTCTAAATGAAGATATTTTGGGTATAACTGGAAAAAAAGATAAAAATTCAAATGGGGATTAGAAAATTAAATCTCATCCAAAATTCAATTTATTATACAAAGGTTATTTTGTATAGAAAAGAATTTAGGTAAAATTCAATTTATTTTACAAAGGTTATTTCGTATATAAAAGAATTTAGGTCACTAAAAAAAGAAAAGAATTTAGGCGATAAGGTTTTGTAATGACATGTGAACAATTTTAGGATTCGATTTGCAAATCTTTTTAGATTAATTGTATTTGTTCTTTAGGAAATATGACTTATGCTTATTTTCTTTTCCAATGTTTTAGTTCATATAAAAAAATTGTTTTTTGTGTCGCTCTATTAATATATTGACTCATATTTATCATGAAAGGTTACTCCATATGCAACAACCATGGCTATAATTTTTGCCCTTGAGACATCAATGCAACAACCATGGCTTACAAAGAGGCATATCATCATTGAATCCGATTCTAAAGTTGCACTATCATGGGTGTAAAACAATGAAGGATGTCCTTGGGAATCACAATTCCTAAAAAAACAAATTGAATAACTTGTTGCAGGTGTTTACTTTGGTATAATCCGTGCATACTGATAGGGAGGCAAATGACATAGCTGACTCATTGGCAAAGCAAGGGAGGGAGTCTTCAGGCACATGATTTTATTTGAGTTGAGGGTATAAGATATTAACAGTCATGGCAAATCCTTACAGAGGTTGCAACAGATTTTTGTATGAAGGAGTAGGTAAGGGGATTCAAGTTGTAAGCACGGGTGTAATAGGTGATATTATTGTTTTAAGAGGCTGCATGCAACACGTGTGTTTTGATGTAGATTTTCATATGAGGAGTATATGAGTGACTTGACAAATGGTTTAAGCAGTGTTATGCTGGTTGTGATTTATGTACTTTTTATAATTGTTAGCACTTATGTACTTTTTCTAATTGTTAGCACATGATTTTGTATTGTCACTCAAACCCTCCATAGAAGGTGGGGTGGTTAATGTTAGATCCAGTGAGAATGTTTTGATAATGACAAAAGGTTTTGAACAAGGTACAAGTGTTTGTGATCAAGCTCAAGTATGAAGAAGTTCATCAATCAACAACAAACAACAAATGATGAAGAAAGAGCAAACTCATGAAGATTCAATTTATGTTTAATTGTAATATCTTTAGCTTGACTCTTTTATTTTTTATGAGTTTGGGTAGAGTATTTAGAGGGTAGTGAATCTCTATCAAGGTCATGATTATATCATAATTTGAGTATTCACTTAACCTAAAATCAATAGGTGGCTTAAAGGTTTGAAAGGAAAGGTTTAGTTTTGAGAAAACAAGTTTTTAATTGAATGTAGCAGTGGCTAATCGATTAAGGGTCAGGTTAATCGATTAACACACACATGTTACAGTGGTTAATCGATTAAGCCATGTGTTAATCGATTAACACCTGTAAAACTGGTTTTTAAAATACGTTTTTAACTTCTCAAAATGAGTTTTTAAGTTTCCTAACTTTTGGGTATTCTATATAAACCTTTTCTTAACTTTTGTGAATCATTAGATTGAACTAACATCATTTTCATATCCAATTTTACAAAGATCAAAGCCACACTATTCTCTCTCATTTTTCATAGATCAAAGCTTTCAATTTTTACATTCTTTGATCAAGAATCTTTGAATCTCTCTTATGTTGATATTGTCATAGCTATTGAAAGAGATTCATAGGATTGTTATTGTTTTCATTTGAGTTGTAATCTTTGCAAGAGGCAAGCTATCTACAACAAAGAAGAAGTCTTGATGTGTCGATTATCATCAAGCAAATCAATTCAAATTGAAGAAGAAGTCTTGGTGTGTCATCAAGCAAAGTGAAGTCTTGTTGTGAGGTATCAACGAGCAACGTGAAGACTTGTTGTGGGGTTATCAACAAGCAAGGGAAGAGGTTAGATTAGATTCAATAGGATTGCAAGACAAGAGTGTGGTATCTCTTAGAGGCTAGCAAGAAGGGAGTCTTGAGAGGCATTTACTTGTAATTTGAGAACTCTAATTCCTCATAGTGAAGAATCTCTCTTGGTTGAAGAGGGGACTGGATGTAGCTCTCAAGTGGATGAGAGTGAACCAGGATAAATCACTGTGCAGTATCTCTATACCCTTAACTCTTTACATTCTTGTCATTTCATATGTTCTTGGTTGAAAACCTAGAAAAGATTGATTTTTCATAAGTGATTGAATTGAATCTTAATTGTGCAAATTGATTTGGGAAAATCATTTTCATAACTTAGGTAATCAATAAGAATATTGGTGTTAATCTTTTCTGCTAAATCTCTGATCATACGTGTTAATTGATTAATTTTCGTATTCGATTGAAAAGTGATTTTTCAGTTTTAACAGTCATTAATCGATTAACTGAAGCTTTAATCGATTAACCATTTGAAGACTTTCTGGTCTTAATCGATTAGTTGCAGACTTAATCGATTAAGAGCTGAAGTTTTTGTAAAAATCATTCGTTTTAATTGTTTCGATTTGTTTCTGTCGAAAATCTTTCAAGGTTTCTTATACACCTATTCAACCCCCCCCCCCCCTCTTCTAGGTGTTCTCCTAGGGTTCCTTAGTTGTTTCACCCACCAATTGCGGTTTTCTCAGTTAATACAATGATGCTTCAATTAGAATCATTATTTGTTTGAATAAAATTTTTATTTATCTAAAAAAAAGGTTACTCCATATGCTTTTATTTAAGTATGGTGTAGTGAGTATGAATCAATTAATATTGGAAATTGTCCAAAAAAAATATAGTATACATGTTTATTTATATAAAACATAAAATTCAAGAAATTTTCATATCTTTATCACAATTAAATACTTCTTTCATTTAAAAAAAAAATGAATTTTGTTGTAGTTAATTTCGATGTCTTTATTTTAATTATTTATGTGGTGTGTATTATCAATTTATTAACAACTAATTTATTAAACAAACAAATTCGATTTTCTTCCCACGCATTATGTGGATGCTATACTAGTTACGAGGACAAACACAAGTTCATTTTAAAAATTCTAATAGGGAATGGATACTATAATACTCTACCCAAACCCTACCCATTACTTTTTCTAGTTAGTGCCTCACTGAGTGTTTGATGTTGAACCCCGACAAGTATTGTTAATTCATTCATCATGCACAAGTAACATCAATTAAAATGTTAGTACCAAATATCATCTTAGAAAAATAAAACAGTCACCAAGTATCAATAAAATAAGAGCAATGCTATGCTGTACGAATTTTCCAGCAACGAATGGCTCATGAATTGAATGCACCAATCATGACAGGAGAGAAAAAGTGTTTTAAAACTGCACTGACATAAAATGCATGTAAAAATAGAGCACAATAATAAATTCGCACATCGTTTCACGAATTATGCTTCGTGCAATTAAGCATTTCCGATAAAATAATACTCCCTCTAGCTCGAATTATAAGCAACAAAAAACATACTTTCCTTGGTTTAAAATATAAGCAAAATTAACTAACTTTATTAAATTTTGTTTCATTCCCAATACCACTTTCCTAAAACATCTCTAGAAAATTGTGATCTTATTTAATTTTTGTTTCATTCCCAATACTACTTTCCTAAAACACCTCTACTTTTTATAAATTTGATAAAATTAAATACAATCAACTAACCTCTTTAATAAGCGTAAAAATAGTTGAATTTGCTTATAATTCGAACCGGATGGAGTATTTTAGTAACGATTGAAAGATAAAATGTGAATAAAACTCGGCGGCCTTTTTTTACCCGTACTATTTCATCTGCCAAAAAGTTCCAAACAAGGCAAGTTTGATATTTTTGGGCGTTGGTTTAGTTCTTTTTTAATTTTAATGAACGGTTTTTATTTGGTGTGTCATTTATTAATTATTATTTCCATTATATACTTTTGGAGAGAAAATACTCTTGTGACTTTTTTTTGGTGAACAAATACCCTTGTGACTTGTGAGTGAACTACTAGATGATGAAAAATAAATTTGATATAATATGATATTTGTATGAGACAATAAGAAAGTATTATCTTTTCATTTCTTACTAGCTAATATATGTGCAGAAAGGATTTACTTAACTTCGATACTTAGGATTAAAAATAAAAAAGAGTAAAAAGACATTAAAAAACTAAGATTATTATTTTTAAGTATTAAATATTTATTTTTTCAATGTAAGATTACTGTATTTAACCTCTTATTTTCGATTCTCAATAAAATCTTTCTTTTAACAACAGTGTTCAAATCCACACAGAAAAAACAAACCAGTGTAAATTTTTTGTATTACGCATAACTAGGTAAAAATTTAATTCAGCTACTGAAACTATATCATTTACGTATTTCTTTTTATCGATTATTATGGCAAATTGGCCATTAAAGTTTTTAAATTCGAAGTACATATAAATTGTAATTGTTTTAGCTTAGATATTTAAAAATTCATTATTTCATTCATGTGTAACAGTTAACAACTTTGCACACCCAGATTTACCAATCAGATTCCTATACTCAAATCAAAGTGGTTATTCAACACTGAGGAGTGACCCAAGGGTAGGGGTGTAACAGTCCGGTCCGGTCCGGTCTGTGAGCCATATTACGGACCGGACCGCTCAATTTAGTATGGTTCGGTTCGGTCTGATCCCAATATTATTTATCCTCAAAGACCGGATCGGATCGGACCGTTAATGAGTGGTCCGTCCGGTCTATTTTGCTTTTTTCCTTTTTTTTTCCTTTTTTTTCCTGTTTATTATTATTACTAATGGTTTTTGTAATTAACTCCAGTTGCCATGGAGCATCATCAGAATAATGAAGGATCAGAAGGGTGTTCTAATAATAATAATAATCATAATAAAGAGAAGGGAGAAGGAGAAGCATACCTGGTCGCTGGAGGCGGAGGCGGGAGCGGAGGGTAACGACCGTGAAGGAAGCAGCGATGACGGAGACTCGAACGAAGGAGAGGGGACGACAACGAAGCGGCGAATGACGACGGTTGCAGCAGTGAACGATGGCGTTGATGGCGAATGACGACGGTGGCGTCGGTGAGAACTTTGGCCGGCGTCGGTGGTGGTGAGAAGTGAGAACTTCGGTGGCTGGAGAGTGGAGAGTTTGAGAGACGGCCGTGACTTAGGAATTTCAGATCTGTAGTTTAGGAGTCTAGGACTTTAGGGTTGTTTAGTTTTAGATCTGTAGGGTTTTTTTTTTAATAATTATTAAGCCTATCGGTTCAGTCCGGTCTCAGCGGTCTAGAAATGTCTGGGACCGTGGACCGGACCGTTCAGCTACGGTCTGAAGTTTTTGAGACCAGACCGGACCGTGAGACCGGACCGAACTGCATTTTTCGATCCGATCCGGTCCGGTCCGAGCGGTCTCGCGGTCTCGGACCGGATCGCTTACACCCCTACCCAAGGGTAAAGCTAGTATAGCCTTGGTTAAGGCTTCTATTCAACAGAGGACCCGACAGAACAAGAGAAGGGTTTGTAGGTTTGCCGTGGCGTGGGATGAAGTATTGGACCTTGATCATGATTGGCCTTTCATAGAAAGTCCTGGCTTAGTTGAATTCAAGATTATGAACTCTTCCCACGACCATTTTAGTAACAATTTGAGAAAATAATGAGGTAGAAGAAAAGAATTTCAGAGTGACAGAAGTTTAGAGTGATCGAAGTTCAGAAACGAAGGATTCAAAAGTGATGAATAAATAAGACTTGAGACTTATAAAGAAAAGAATTGAAGAGGTGTGGGTTTCCACTACATTGGGATTCGCGAAACGTGTGTAAATGGCATTAATGAGCCTTTTTGGTGGTTCGGCTCAACTCGTTTGAATTCAAACGATGCAAAAGTGTATTGGGCTTTAGCATTAAAGTAATGAAAGGTTGAGGATAAATTTTTGCCATTCTTTGAACTAATTGATCGAATAGCAAAATTTTGGGGGGCAACTGTTAAGACCAAAATTTATTTCGACCGAATTAACAGGTTCGACATAGAGGTGATGTTGAAAGTAAGTGGACTTGTATTCTAAGAACAAAAGTGACTTCGACAAACATGTACATATGTCGAAAAAGGGAAGATTTGGATGAAGAAGTTGTTACAACAGTCCACGAGATGACTAAAAAGAAATCAAAAATCAGCTGACAACGTTTAATGAAGAAGTTACTGTATTGGGTAGAATTCAAGCACCATTAATTCCAGGTACAACTACCACATCAGAGAAATGGCTATAAAAGGAGCCAATTCTCATGGCCATTTTGCATGTTTGAGATTAGAGTGAAAGAGCATGATTACACATCTGATTAGAATTTCACATTGGTTCAAATTCTGGAAGAAAGTGAAGAGAAAAATAAATAAAGATGAGTCCAGAATTCTAAGGTTGTCAGCGTGGGGTTTAAATATGTGGAATTATGAAACCTGCTTTGGGAAGGAAATCAAACATAAATCCATCAAAAGCATTCTTCTATTTCTTTTCTGACGACTACGGATTAGATATGGAAATTATGTTTCTATGTCGTATCAAATATCTCATTAAGTGGAATGATTCAACCTCTGAAAAGCTTCCATGAAACAAGAGATAGTTGTTCCTATTAGTGGTTCAGGTAGCTCCAATAGCCAAAAATTAGGCAATTTGACAAGCCACCTGTAATTTCAATATCATAAGATCTTAGTTGAGGAATGACCAAGGTTGTGGAATATCCTCGTCAAAAGGAAGTGGAAGTAAGAATTCAATGCAAGTTATCCTCAACCGCTTGTCGGAAGTCCCCTTGGTTGAATAATCAAAGAAATACTTAGAAATTTGTCAGATCGAGCAGTTGATGATCTTGGCCAAGTATTAATGGGGAATAGTAGGAGTAAAAAGATCAACCATATCGAAGATAATGTGAGAAGACATGATGAAGACTTCCACAGAGCACACCGAAGATATGTGTCGAAGACAAAAATTCAGTATTATAAGACTCACAATTATTTTTTTTTAATGTAAATCTGAATGTAAGGCACGATGATAATCCACATGTCAATAGATTGACTAGGCAGTTATTTGTAATGTTTTTCTATAAATAAGAAAATTTTTTATGTAAAAAGGGTTGGAACCTGGTTACTCCTAAACATCTCATCGACCAAATTGATGGATAACACCATGTAACTTCCCTTTACAATTTCTTGCACATTTAATTCAAGTCTTTTACGTTTCTGCACTTTACATTTCATGTTCTTACCTTTTTGTATTTATTGTGTTTCATTTAAGCCTTTAAATTACTGCCTCTTGAAAAACAAGATTACCATAAAAATTTGTTAGAACCCACTCTTTATAAAGATCATCATGTAAACACAATCTTTCGACAAGCAAATCATTTTTCCAATTGAACAATTGGTCATGGTGCAAGAGCTATACACTACTGGTAGGCCTTTTGATAAGTAATTAGTAATTAGTAATTAGTAATTAGAATAAGATTCATACAGCCCTGTAAAGAAAGGGGTAAAGGAAGTGATAAGTTGGTGGCCCTTAAGAAAAGAAACAGATGCACCCTATAGAAGCATCTACTGAGTCATCGCACAGTTAGCCTAGCATCTTCATCCATTCCTAAGTTTCCTCATCTGTTATATCTAATCTGTTATGCATCAGTAGCTTAGCATTTATCTTATCCTAGTTTCACGTTTAATTAGTTATTAGCCAAGGCTATTTATATTGTACAATATTTAGCATATGTGAACAACAACATTTCATTACAAATCATAAACTTTATATGGTATCAGAGCCATTGCCTCACGGCTTGATCCACCACTGCTCAACCATGTCTTCCAACAACTCATCCAACACAGAACAGTCCTCTTAAACCACTGACCCACCCTCCCTTGTTACATTAAACACGGGCACACAAATACCAATCAAACTGGACGGCAATAACTTCCCTGCGTGGAAGGTTCAATTCAAGGCCTTATTAATAGGCTATGATCTCCAAGGCTATGTTGATGGCACATATCCTTGTCCTCCATCTAATGATGCAACTCATTCCCGCTGGATCAGACAAGATCAGCTAATTATTCATGCCATAATCTCATCAGTGGCAGTCAATGTGGTTAACTTCCTTGGCAATGTTACCACATCAAAACAAGCCTGGGACATTCTCACCAACATGTATGCCAACCGGTCTCGTTCTCGAATTATGTCACTTAAAGAGCGATTAGCCACCACTGTGAAAGGCAATTGCACCATCTCAGAATACCTACAAACTATCAAAGCCACCTCTGATGAGTTATCTATCATTAATAGTCCAGTTGATGAAATTGATCTTGTAATTCACACCTTAAATGGTCTTGGTCGTGAATACAGAGAGCTTTCTGCGGCCATTCGCGCGCGAGACACTCCCATTGGCTTCACAGAATTGTATGAAAAGCTAATGGATTATGAATCATTTCTTCTAAAAGAGGACCGTGCCAATGATACCCCAACCATACCCACTGCTAATGCTGTTGCTCGAACCCGTGGCTATACCAACAAATATCGTGCTGCTCATCACAATACCCAGTCTTCGGCACCAAAACAACACTCTCGGTCACCATTTGCAGGGCCTCACCGCCACCTATTTTGTACGCATTGTGCCAAATATGGCCATGATGACAGAATTTGCTTTCGCTTGCATGGATATCCCACTAAAACCAAAACTGCTCATCATGCTACCACTTCCTCCTCTTCAGCACCAAATTGGATCATGGACTCTGGTGCATCTCATCACGTCACCCATGATCTTGAGAATTTGCATCTGTCCACCCCATACCCTGGTACAGACACACTAATTGTAGGAGATGGCTCAGGTTTGCCAATTAAACACACTGGCTCTTCCTCTATTTCTACTCACTCACACACACTTACTTTACCTACTGTCTTACATGTTCCTCATGTTAAACAAAATCTTCTATCTGTTTCTAATCTTTGCAACTCTAATTCAGTTTTTGTTGAGTTTCATGCCACTCATTTCCTTGTGAAGGACCTGAAGACCGGACAGGTGCTGCTGAGAGGACCAAATAAAGGCGGGTTGTATCACCTATCTGCTGCATCCAATCCTCATGCCTTAATTCACACCACAACATCCATCCACAACCTGCATCACCAACTTGGCCATCCCTCCCAACGTATAATGCAACACCTTCACTAACACTATCAGCTTCCAACTAAGTGCAACAATCCAATAAAGTGTGTCTCCTGTCAGTGTGCTAAAAGTCACAAGCAACCGTTCACCAAATCTACCCTCACGAGTTCACGGCCGCTTGAACTGGTCTACACTGATGTCTGGGGTCCAGCCCCTACTAGATCCTTAGATGGCTTTCACTATTATGTTATTTTCATTGATCACTTTTCTAAGTATATTTGGTTGTATCCAATGAAGAATAAATCCGATGTTGCACATCTATTTCCTCAATTCAAAGCACTAGTTGAGAAACGTCTTAATTTTCCACTTACTGCATTATACTCTGATAATGGGGGGGAATACATAAACCTTAAACTAAAATCCTACCTCTGCTCACATGGCATATCTCACTACACCACACCACCACACACTCCGGAACTTAATGGTACTGCTGAGCGAAGACATCGTCATATAGTTGAAACTGGCCGCAGCCTTCTCCATTATGCCAACCTCCCACCGTCCCTCTGGTCCTATGCCTTTCTCACCGCAACCTACCTTATCAATCGTATGCCAACTCCGATCCTTAACATGCAAACCCCATTACAAATATTGTTTAATGAAACACCCAACTTTCACCACCTTCACTCCTTTGGGTGTCTTTGCTTTCCTTGGCTAAAACCATACACTCAACATAAACTCCAAAACTGATCCACCCCTTGTGTGTTCATAGGCTACTCCACCTCTCAATATGCATATCTTTGTTTAGATCCTCTCACCAACAAAGTTTATAGCTCCCGCCATGTCACCTTTATAGATACTGAATTTCCCTTTGCCTCACTCATCCAAACAGCACAACATCGTCCCTCTCCACCACCTAACCCAATGGTCAACTCTCAACCGCATACCTTGATTCCTACACATACTGCACCACCTCTTCCTAGTCCCTTGCCCACCCCTACTCCTACTCCCTCCACTACTACAACGTCCGACCCTTCACAGCCGCCCGAGGTGTCCTCTCCAGCACCATCCTCTACTTCAGACTCTTTACAAGGTAATCACTCCTCTCCTCCATCTCCTTCCCATTCTCCATTATTATTGCCTAACAACACTCGCAGGCACACTATGGTCACTCGTTCCCAGAACAATATCTTTAAACCAAAGAGGATATACTCGGCTTCCAAACACCCACTGTTAGAAAATTTGGAACCTTCATGCATAACAGTTATTATGCGCTATACTCACTGGCGCCAAGCTATATCTGAAGAATTTGATGCACTTGTTCGTAATGGTACATGGCAGCTGGTCCCTCCTTCACCAAATCAGAATGTTGTAGGATGCAAATGGGTTTTCCGCATCAAGCGCAATCCCGATAGCTCTATCTCCCGGTATAAAGCCCGATTGGTGGCGAAGGGCTTTCATTAATGTCCTGGAATTGATTTCAAGGAGACTTTTGCACCTGTGGTTAAACCACAAACCATCAAAGTTGTTCTTAGTATAGCACTTGCTAACTCTTGGTCAATGCATCAGCTTGATGTCGACAATGCATTTCTTCAAGGGACTTTATCTGACACTGTTTACATGGTCCAGCCTCCCGGGTTCGTTGATGCTCAACACCCACACTATGTCTGCAAACTGAATAAAGCAATATATGGCTTACGACAGGCACCTAGGGCATGGCATGAGGAGCTCAAACGTTTTGTACAGACTCAAGGCTTT
Organism: Crotalaria pallida; assembly: GCA_037953625.1. Lineage (NCBI taxonomy): Eukaryota > Viridiplantae > Streptophyta > Magnoliopsida > Fabales > Fabaceae > Crotalaria > Crotalaria pallida. Next base: position 101,102,560 of record CM075649.1, read on the forward strand.
CATCCGACATGCAGTGACTCATCTCTATTTGTCTACAAACAAGGAGCAACTTTGGCATATTTTCTTGCTTACGTTGATGACTTGTTAGTCACAGGAAATGACAATGCCTTTCTCGACTCCTTCATTATGTCATTATCTCACAAATTTTCTCTCAAGAACTTGGGTCAGCCACATTATTTTCTTGGGATTGAAATAATTCCCACCTCATCTGGGTTGTTTCTTTCACAGCACAAGTATGCACGGGACCTCCTAGAGAAATTTGACATGGCTGGTGCAAAACCGGTTACAACTCCTCTCTCTTCCACTGCTAAATTACAACTTCATGATGGTACATCAGCTACAGACTCTTCTCGCTACAGAAGTATCATGGGTGCACTCCAATATCTTAATCTCACTCGCCCAGATCTCTCTTTTGCCATCAATAAACTGTCTCAATTTATGCATAAGCCCACAGAACTACATCTTCAACATGTTAAAAGATTGTTGCGTTACCTGAAAGCAACGATTAATTATGGCCTCACTCTTCACAAAGCCAACACACTTCACTTGACAGCCTATAGTGATGCTGATTGGGCTGGCAATGTTGATGATCGCACTTCTACATCAGCTAATATCATTTTTCTTGGCAAAAATCCTATCTCATGGTACTCAAAGAAGCAGCGAACTGTAGCTCGCTCTTCCACTGAGGCAGAATATCGAGCTGTAGCTACAACCTGTGCTGATCTCATGTGGCTCTCCAATCTGCTACATGAGCTTCACATCAAAATTCCTTCACCACCAAGGATTCTTTGTGACAATGTCGGTGCCACCTATCTCTGTGCCAACCCCGTTTTTCATTCCCGCATGAAGCATATCTCTCTTGATTATCACTTCGTACGACAACGTGTTCAGCAAGGTCTTCTCACAGTTCACCATGTTTCTACCAACGACCAAACAGCTGATCTACTGACAAAACCGTTGTCTTCACATAAGTTTCATGATTTTCGGACCAAGATGAGCATCCATGACGAAAATCTCATCTTGCGGGGGCGTATAGAAGCATCTACTGAGTCATCGCACAGTTAGCCTAGCATCTTCATCCATTCCTAAGTTTCCTCATCTGTTATATCTAATCTGTTATGCATCAGTAGCTTAGCATTTATCTTATCCTAGTTTCACGTTTAATTAGTTATTAGCCAAGGCTATTTATATTGTACAATATTTAGCATATGTGAACAACAACATTTCATTACAAATCATAAACTTTATACACCCAACGTTTCATTAGGCTATTAGCATGTAGTCAGCTACCATTTAGCAACTTATTGACCAAAGGATGGAAGCAAAACAAACAGAAAGGAAACTAGAAAGGAGACAAAAGAAGCTTGCTGCATAAATTACATTTCTAGATTTATTGTCACAAAATTGATGTGTTGGTATGGACAATTGGAAATTATATTTACATGTATGATGTTAAATTAAAGTAACTATCTTCCCAAAAATTGGGGAAAAAAATAACAATGGAAATTTAACCCTTTTCCCTTGATAAAAAAATCAGGGATTTAATTATGCTGCCAATTCATCATTGAAGGAACAAGGGAACCTTTCATCCATCTGATCAATGCTTTTATCCACAGATTTTACCATTTTGTCAGGCACAAATGTATAAGTAAAATGGATTCCTTCCTGAATTTCTTCTTATACCTCATCTTCCTCTTATGTGGAAAATTACTTAAGATTTACCGCCATGTGTGACAATACGTGTACCAATTATCTGTAAATTATTCTATGATCTTTTCACCAGTTGAGAAAAGGTTCCAAACCACAGTTCCAACCAAATACAGACCAACTGAGACCTTGAAAACATCATCCCAGGAACCTGATAATAATCAAAGGAATCAGGAAGTATCAGATTCTTCATATTTAAATTAAGTATTAATCACAAGCATTTATGCTAGAGCGAGATATCTAACACTCCACCGGGATGGTTCTCAATATCCAAAATAAACTGAGTGCTTTAGACCTTTAATTGAATGGCATCCAATCTACACTTGATGTTAAGGACTTGTTAAGAAATGTTCTCTTGGGTAGAAAATGGACAGGATCAAATTGTGGTCCCTAAGATCAATCATAGCTCAATCAAGTGTTAATACATAGAATTATTCTAGAGTGAGAGATCCATAACTTTGCCAGGAGTGTACCTAATTTCCAAATCAGAATTTTTATTTCATGGCAGCCAATATCCATTTGAAGGGCTGTGTATTAAATGTTCTCTTGGGAAGAGAGAAGCTAAATGAGGGCACACATAAGTTAAATTCATGTTTGCATATAAAACTTCAAAATTTCCTAACCCGCATAACTTTATGAGGCCAAAATTTGCTCGAACCACATCATTATATTTATTTTACTTTACTAACTTCCATGACAAATGAGGTAATGTTGGTAAAGGTCTCACTCTCCTGTCCACTCCTCACCATCAAAGTGGAGAGATAAAGAACCATAAAGTTGTTCCAAAGAAAATAAATAAACAACTATCATTCATGGTCTCGTTCAATGGAGATGGCACTGAAGACTAAAAACAAGTTACAATTCATTGATGGATCCATTTCTAAGCCAGAAATAGATGATCCTTTATATACAGCATGGGACAGATGCAATACTCTTGTGCTTTCATGGTTGAATCAGTCGATTGAGAAATCAATAGTTCAAAGTGTGCTTTGGCTTGAGACTGCTGCAGAAGTTTGGACAGATCTGAAGGAGAGGTATTATCAGGGTGATATCTTCAGGATCTGTGATTTACAAGAAGAGATTTACTCATTTAAGCAAGGAACTCTCTCTGTAAGTGCTTATTTTACTCATCTTAAGGGACTTTGGCAGGAATTGGATAATTTCAGACCTATTCCTACTTGTACTTGCACAATTCAGTGTTCATGTGATTTAGTTCCAAGGATCAAAACTTATAGAGAGAGTGACTATGTGATCCGTTTTCTGAAAGGCTTGAATGAACAATATAATGCAGTAAGGTCTCAAATCATGCTAATGGAGCCTCTTCCTGGACTCAATAGAGTTTTTTCTTTATTAATGCAGCAAGAAAGACAATTGAATATTGGCAATGATGATTCTAAAATAGTTCTGAATGCTGCAGCAAATGATAATACTAATTCTAAAGGAAAGGGAAGAGGTAGAGGGTATAGAAACTATGGTACAGGATCTGGATCTGGTTCTATCCTTGGAAAAGGTCCTTCAGGCAGCAAAAGTTACAATCAGAAAGTGTGTACATACTGTAATCGTAATGGACATACTGAGAATGTCTGCTACAAGAAGCATGGATACCCTCACTCCATGAAAAGAAACAGCACAGTGAACAACTACACCACTTCAGAAAATGGTGAATCTGAGGATGATCAAGATGATTCTCAGAAGGAAAATCAAGAGGATACAAATGTTACTTTCACTCCAGACCAGCACAAAGCATTACTAGCATTGATTCAGCATTCAAACTCATTGAATTTGCATACTGCAAACCAAATTTCTTCTAACCCAAAACCTAATCCCAAACCTAACTCTCATAATAAAATCACTATGCCCTCAGGTATTCAGTATGTGTTATCCTGTATCAAAAATCCTGCATCAACTTGGATTTTAGATACTGGTGTCACTGACCATGTTTGTTTTTCATTAAGTGAATTTCAGTGTTTTAAGAAAATCAAACCAATTAGTGTAAAAATGCCAAATGGCACTCATGTCCTTACTGAAATTTCAGGAACCATTTTCTTCAGCAAATCATTTTATTTGACTGATGTTTTGTTCATTCCTGAGTTTAGTTTCAATCTGATATCTGTTTCTAAACTCACTAAGTCTCTTCAGTGTGAACTGATTTTTTCTGATACATCTTGTTATATTCAGGAAACCCCTTCATTGAGGATGATTGGTGCAGCTGAACTGGCAAGAGGACTGTATACAATGTCATCTGCAAATCTGACTTTCAAGGCACCTCATTCTGTGAATAACTACACCAGTTACAAAGATGATGTCTGGCACTATAGGTTAGGTCACCCAGCACATAGTAAACTTGTTAGCCTACATAAGACCTTTCCCTTTGTAGAATGTACTAAGAATGAAGACCCTTGTGATGTTTGTCATTTTGCTAAGCATAGGAAATTTCCTTTCAATTCCAGTGTATCTCAATCTGTAAATTCATTTGATCTAATACATGTTGATATTTGGGGTCCTTTATCATTTCCCTCAGTTTCTGGTCACAAGTATTTTCTTACAATTGTTGATGATTATACAAGGCATACATGGATCATATTCATGAAATTGAAATCTGAAACAGGAAATCATATCAAAACTTTTGTTTCCATGATAGAAACTCAATTTGGTTCAAAATTGAAGTGCATAAGAAGTGACAATGGGTTAGAATTCAAATTGACAGAATTTTATGCATCCAAAGGCATTGAACATCAAACAAGTTGTGTTGAAACTCCACAACAAAATGGTGTTGTGGAGAGAAAACATCAACACATACTTGGAGTTGGTAGAGCATTAATGTTTCAGTCTGGATTGCCTAAATGCCTTTGGCCTTATGCACTTAGTCATGCTGTATACCTCATTAATAGATTACCAAGTGAGTTTCTATCAAACAAATCACCATATCAATGTCTTTTTTCTCAAGATCCAAATCTGTGTGACATAAGATCTTTTGGTTGCCTCTGCTTTGCATCTACTCTTACTGCAAACAGAAAAAAGTTAGACCCTAGAGCAAGGAAATGTGTGTTTCTAGGATATAAAAAGGGTGTTAAAGGAGCTTTGCTCTTTGACCTCAAAACTCATGAAACTTTCATATCCAGAAATGTAAGTTTTTATGAGCACATATTTCCTTTCCTTAATCATAATTCTCAATCCTCAAATTCTAATTCTGATCTGTCATCTCCTATTTCATCATTTTCTTCATCTGATTCTTTTCTAGATTTTCACAGTGATTTTTCACTTCCATCTCAAACATCTACACCACAATTACATTCTGATTCCAATTCTAATCCATTATCACAAAATTCTACATCTCACACTTCTTCTCCATCATTGTCCAACACTGAAAATGAAAATATTCCTGAGCCTATTGACATACCTGAACCTAGATATCCAGAGAGTCAGAAATCCACCATTATATTTGCAGGACTATCATTGTATGCTGGCCTCTTCCAATGCAGCTCAACAGTCAACTTCAGAAAGGTACCCAATTTCAAATTACATTTCTTATAATTCCCTTTCTCCTAAGCATAAAGCCTACATTTTAGCTATTTCCAGCACCGTAGAACCTAACACTTATGCAGAAGCTATTCAATTTGAATGTTGGAGGAATGCTATTAATTCTGAACTGTTAGCCTTGGAGAAAAATAACACATGGATCCTTACTGATTTACCTGATGGGAAGAAGGCTATTGGCTACAAATGGGTGTTTAAAATAAAGCACAAATCTGATGGCTCAATTGAGAGGCATAAGGCCAGATTAGTGGCAAAAGGTTACACGCAAACAGAAGGTATTGATTACCAAGAGACCTTCAGCCCAGTAGTCAAGATGACCACCATCAGAGTATTACTGTCCCTTGCAGCTTCATTCAACTGGTATCTTTTCCAATTGGATGTCAATACTGCATTCTTACATGGTGATTTGATTGAGGAAGTTTATATGCAACCCCCTTCTGGCTTGAATTGTCCTAAGAATAAAGTCTGCAAACTACAAAAGTCACTTTATGGCTTGAAGCAAGCTAGTAGACAGTGGCATACAAAATTGACTTCCACTTTATCCCAGCATGGTTTTGTTAAATCTAAAGCAGATTACTCACTATTCACAAAGAGAGTAGATTCCAAATTCACTGCCATTCTTGTTTATGTAGATGATCTTGTGCTTACAGGCAATGATTTGGAAGAAATTAACTGCATAAAGTCTGTTTTAGATAATCAGTTTAGCATTAAAGACCTTGGTGAACTGAAGTATTTCCTAGGCTTTGAAATTTCCAGATCACAGAAAGGCATTCATGTCTGTCAGCGAAAATATGCACTGGATTTACTTCAGACCACAGGTTTATTAGCTGCAAAACCAGCCTCCACACCAATGGACAATACTATCAGGTTTTCCAAGCATGGGGGGACAACACTGTCATCATCTGATGTTACAACATACAGAAAATTGCTTGGAAAACTGATATATTTGACTCATACCAGGCCTGATATCTCATTTTCTGTGGGATTACTAAGTCAATTTCTGGATTGTCCTACTGATATTCATCTTAAAGCTGCTCAAAGGGTGGTTAGATACTTAAAGAATCAACCTGGTACAGGATTGTTTTTCTCAGCCAAATCAGGAACAGAACTAAAAGGGTATACAGATTCAGATTGGGCAACATGTCCTGATACTAGAAGATCTGTAAGTGGATATTGTTTCTTTCTAGGAGATTCACTGGTTTCATGGAAAAGTAAGAAACAGAAAACAGCTTCCAGGTCTTCAGCAGAAGCAGAGTATAGAGCCTTAGCCCTTGGTGGATGTGAAGCACAGTGGCTTTTGTATTTGTTACAAGATCTTAAAATTTCACATCCATCTCCTGTTATCATCTATTGTGATAATCAGTCAGCAGTATACATTGCAAGCAATCCAGTGTTTCATGAAAGGACCAAACACATAGAGTTGGATTGTCATTCGATCCATGACAAAATTGAAGCAGGATCAGTTCATCTTTTGCCAATATCTACAAAGTTTCAGTTGGCTGATGGTTTCACAAAAGCATTGGCTCCAAATGTTTTCCAATGTCTCAGCTCCAAGCTTGGACTATGCAATATACACAGTCCAGCTTGTGGGGGGATGTTAGAAAGTATTGAAGAAAATAGAGAACTTGCACAACAAGTGACTGAATCTACGGTTAGAAGCTAGTCTTGACTGTACAGGATTGCTGCCTAATTTAAGCACATGTTGCATATGCTATTTAGCTAGCTGTTGCCAGCTGGAGTTAGTTAGAATAGAAGCTTCTAGTTAGTTCATCATAGCTTAGTATAAATACTTGTAATAACTACAATTTTTAGTTTAGTGCAGTATTAACCAATTCATTTTCATATAGCCTCTCACTTTCACATTTTCGTTCCCTGCCATATTCTCATTTTCTCTGTTGAAGATTCAATCATGAACTTCTCAATTTCTAAGAAGAATTCTGTTCACCATAGACTAGAAAATTAGTATCAACATATAACTAAGTTTCGATAAATCAAAATACCAATACCAAAGGTTTCCTGGGGACAGTTAAGATTGTGCACAACAGAAACCAATATTCAACCCTCAGTAACCAAGAACTTATGATGAACAAATACGTACCATGCTGCAGAATGTAACCTGTTGCTGCTGTTCCAAGGACACCAGCCAGTACCCCGGCAGTGTTAGATAGACCAAGCAATATCCCCTGAACAAAAAATTAGCAAATAGCCAAATAAAAATAGAAATCTTCTTTCCTTCCCAAATGATGTAACGGTTTAACCAACTAATGGTGAGAACAAGACTAAAGGGAAAAATATAAAAAAACTCTTATTGTTTATTCCACATATCAAATATAGAGTTCCATGTAGCGGGAATAAACACTGAATCCACTTACCGAATATCGAGGGGCTATATCTTGATGGTTTGAATACAAACCAGACTGAGAGAATGCATCCGTTCCCTATTCAGCATTAATTTGAAACAAGTTAGGAAAGAGAAAGATCAAAGGATGAACCAACACATTCTAATCTTATAAAAAAGAAATAGCAAAAGGAAAATGTATAGCTATGCGGTCTCAAGAATATTTCCCAAGACACCACTATCAAGAAATTTAACTTTGCAAGTCAAAGTGTCAAACTAGCATGGTATGCAGTGAGCTAAAAGCCATGATAAAATTATTTGAAGTGATACTCAAATTTAAGAAACTTTATTAGCAGTAAGTCAGTAAATCTTTCTCCTGAAATATTTAAGGAGGCACACAAAGAAACAGATTATATGTTAGGATTATGCAGAGACTTCCATATCAGAAAATAAAATATGTTTAAATACAAGAATAGGAGCAAACCTGACTGCACGTCATACACAAAACAGCCAACGTAGGAGAGTTAATGTGACTCAACTGAGTTAAGAAGAAAGCAGGGCCAAGAAATCCAATTGTTTGCATTATCTGAAAAGAAAAATGTGGAAATATACTGTGAAATGGATAACTTGGTAGCAATAGAACTAAGTTGAGCAAACATGTCTAATTTTAGATACAATAGGACATAGAAGGTGAAGGAGACCTATCTTCAATATTATTAAGAAATTAAGAAAATATATTGACAGAAATGCTGCCATACCCATTATCAGAATTAGGAGATCTACAATGAGGCGGGATCAAAGTTACTCAACTTTGAAGAGTCAGTCTTCATCTAACCATTTATTTATTAATTAAATCGAAAGGCTCATACTTAATCGGTAAAATGTCACGTGCCAATCATGTGACACTTGAACTATCAACTATCATCTCCTCTTCTTTCCTTAACCTACCATCTCCTTCTCTTATTTCCTTTCAGTCATCACCATAGCTTAGTAAATGAGTGCCCATTGATGCTTCCCAATTGATGAAAGTAAATGGGTGTGTTCCATCTATCCTCTAATGACTAGAAAAGGGGGCACTGATGATTAATGTCATGCTTAGTGTGGACCTCTCGAGGGGGAGATTAACATGACCACTTATTTTGGTTAGTCTAATATATTTTAAAAAGAACAATTTATGTAACAGAGTGGAATTTTTATTTTGGTGTCAGATCAAAAGAAATTGAATTCAGCCAACAGACAATAAACTCAATTTCAGTCCAATTGAAATTTAGTTAAAAACGAAAAAAGATCTTTAGCCAATAACATATGATTTACTCATTTTGAGTCTCCATATCAAATAGTGCAACTCTTCACTGTTTCTCTACCTTCAAACGTGTCAGAATGGATCCACTTCACCCTAAACCTTCTTCTACTCACGAAGGCCACGTGATGGTTGAAAGGAAAGAAGAGGAGGGGATGATAGGTTAAGTGTCGCATGACTGGTTATGACGACATGACTTTTCAATGATAAAGTATGAGCCTTTAAAGTTAAGTAAAATAAATGGTTGAGATGTGGAGTAACTCTTCAAAGCTACTTTTGGAGTAACTTGATTCCTCCCCATATATATTGATCCGAAGCTGTAATCTGGCCACCTGACTCACCCTAGCCCTTAGTCTGGATCCGACCTCACAACTCAAGAAAGTAACACGGAGGGCCGAAATGGCCCTAGGCTCCGTAGATCGGACAAAAGTCCTTAAACAACCAGTATCCACGTCCTTATTCACATTAAATAGCTGAATTTTTTCCAAGATTAACTATAATAGCAAATAAAGATAAAAGATATTGAGTTAGTCCTAAATTAAAGATAAATCTAAGAAAATATCTCAACAAGATTATATCTTTAAAATTAAAGATAAATACAAGATTATCTATAAAAATAGACAATAGATAACCTGTGCTCCTAATATTCGAGAATATTTATGAAAAATTATTTGAAAAGATAACTTAATCAGCAAAAAGATTCAACCCAAAGGCGGTTATTGAAGCACTATTAATACAGCCTCAAAGTGCCAACAATATATCAGAATCAGATCGTACAAGCACACACACTTCATAGACAACAGAGGGATCGTTCTCTTGACAATAGAGAGAATACTCTCTGCAATCAACTTGAGGTGCATTATCACAAGAAAGTGTGCCCTAATTCTACTCTCAAAACTGAAAAACCTTTATACGAAAGCATTAGACAAAGCTAAAACTAAGAGCTATCCTTTAGCCAAACGACTTAATCTACATGTTTCACAGGTTCTGTGAATCTAAGGACTTTTAGTACTCCCTCCGGTCCTATTTATAAGACCCTTTTGGGATTTTTATATTGGTCCTATTTATAAGACCCACTTTCAATTTTCAATAGCATTTAATTACTTCTTTCTACTAGCACCTCTATAAAGTCAACACTTTTTAGAGTTCCAATAATAATTATAGGGGTAGTTTTGAAAAAGTATATCAAATTTTCACATTTCCAATGTCACTAACAAATTTATCTACTCTCCTTGATGGGAGTGAAAAACCCCAAAAGGGTCTTATGAATAGGACAGGAGGGAGTAGTTTATTATTACTTGAGTTAAAGGAAAACCAAGCTCCCAATCCCTTCATATACAAGGAAGTTGGTCGGGAATTTATCTAAAGATCCAATTTTCCAACAGAAGCTATCAGAAAAGAAAAAACACAGTTGAAGAGTGATACCTTGCGGACCCTTGTAACTGATACACCCTTACTCACAAGAGTGTCTGCAATCCAACCACCAAGATTTGCAGAAAGTGCCATTGTAAACCATGGTAAAACACAAAATAGGCCAGATTCTGTAAGATTGAACTTCAAGACCTATCATATTCAAAAATAACTTCTGTTAACTTCTAATAGTGACATTTGCTTTCCATGTATTCATGTAGATTACGAATCAAAATATTTTATGCGTCAAGATCTGAGTTCTATAGCTTCAATATTAGTAATGCTGAGCATAGGATGCTAACATGCTCACACTACAAATTCAATGACAACATTTGATTACCACTCAATAAAACAAATAAGTTTATGGCAATAAATCCTTTTTTGCTGTCAGGCAAGACAGGATAGAATGACAATAGAGAGAATAAGATGAATGGATAAGATGTAGGCCTCATGCAGTTTACTAACATAACCAAGGCAGAAAGGATGAGGTGACTAAAGATGGGAGATCACCCAGAACCAAAGGCAGATGAGAGTGAGGAAGGTGCGTGATCTGAATTCTGCTAGAGGAAATGGTTAAAAGCAGAGAGAGGGGAGGGAGGGAGGGAGGGAGGGAGGGAAAGCAGGCTGTCATTGGGTAAGGAATTGGGGCCTTGAGACAGTGAGGACTGAGGAAGAAGGCCCCTCAAATAGTCTGCAGTGTTACTTTTCATTCAGTTCTTGTTTTCCTTCTGTTTTGAGGAACCACAGAGGTCTTCCTAAGTTCCTATGCTGTATGGAGTTAACCTTCATATTTCTATAAATATATTCAAGTTCCTATTAGAAAATAATAGAACAAAAAGAAAAGGAAAGAAAAGATAATAATCTCAGTTTTCTACTATAATATAACTTATAATTCATGGAAAAGAAAAGTGCTTCAGGCAGTAAAAATGAAAACCATCAGCAAGTAAATAAAAAACAAACCAACGTCATCACATTTATGTTGCACTCGAAATATAATGAGACCGGTAATCCCTAAATACAAAATCCGACTAACTGGAATCAAACTAAATTAACCTCAAACAAACACAAAATGGCCAGCAACTTGACACATCATCCTGCACTAAACATGCTTTATTATTTTCTAAATGACTTCTGAGACTGTGGACTATAGCTAAAAGATGAGAAAATAGCGGCAAACATGATGCCTCATTATCTCTTTTTTCCATTTCCATTACATTATTCGGATCATTAGCATAATCAAATGCCCAATTTCCTACTCTAAGTAAGTCATAGGCTTATAGCACCACCAACTTTCCCTTTTCTCTATCCATTATCTCATGTTAGTATGTTATACCTACAATCAGACAACATAACATTTGTAAGTTGTGGTTCCTTATGTATTTTTCCTAGTATATAGGCAAAAGTAACTTTATTATCCTAAAGAAAATTATAAAAGCCATGTACGACGAACTAAGAAACAAAAAAGATAGGCATGGATCCCTGTCTGCGGCCACATCATCATCATGTGCTTAGGTAATATGCCAAATGAAATAGAAAGACTTACTTGGTTATAGTATGTTGGCATCCATGTAAGAAGAATGAAAGTTCCCCAGTTGTGACAGAAATGGGACACTATCAGGGCCCATACTGGTGCTTTCGACAAAATTAATCTCCATGGTATTGCTTTCACTGGTTCCTTGGAAAAACTGTTGGCAGCAATCAACTTCTTTTCTTCAGGCCGCAGTTCAGGATCTTCAAGAGGTGAACTATGTGCCTACAAAAATAGCTCCCACAAGAACAGAAAAGATTAGCACATGAATATGTAGAAAAAATGATACCAAGATACCAAGAATTTTTTATAAAATAAAAATGTTGACATCAGAGATTCATAGTTCAAAATCAATTTCAAGACAAGAAAAAAGTACTGAAAAAATGTATGCAAAGGAAATAATTGAAGACGTGCAAATCTTACCTTATATAGCCACACAGAAAACCAGACTGTCCCTAGAGAACCAAAGGAGTAAAATACAGATGGCCATCCATACTGATGAATTAGAAAGGGAGAAAAGGCCAGTCCAGCGACTGAACCAAGGTACATGCCACTGTAGACCAGCGCTAGTGATCTACTTCTCTCTGCCACAGGAACCCATTTTGACAGAATATTATTCATGGCTGGCATAGCAACACCCTGGGAAGGACCAACAGAAGTAAGCTCCATATGCAAAGAAAGCTATCATCATATTATGTTATCACCAACCCAACAAATCAAACCATCACTAAAATTAGTGAAAAAATATTGATTACACAACGAAAGAACATTTCAAGTTTTCCTCATTCTATAATTTATCTCACCAACAAATCAGTACAGCAGAAAAGCATATCATTTAGAACACAGTTAACATAACCCACCTCACCAATCCCCATGAATGCACGAGCAACAAGTAGGAAAGGCAACCCAAGTTTGGCAGCAACAGGTGTGAGGATTGTCGCAACGGACCACCAAATGACACCAAATCCCAACACCTGCTTTCCCCCCACTGTGTCTGCCCATATTCCACCAGCAATCTGCAAAAAATATCTATCAATGATCAAGAGTCATGGCCTTAAGTTCATATTCATACAAACAGAAAAGTTACTTATCAAACTTAGGTTTATTAAAATGAAATCACATTTACCTGAGTGAGGAGGTATCCCCAAAAGAAAGAGGACTGTATCAGACCAACAGTACTGGGGTTCCAATTGTATTCTGCTGACATAGGAAGTATAGCAATGCTCATATTTACCTGAAAATATGAAACATATGGAAGACGATGAGTTGTATAAGACTAAGATACTAGCCACTTAACCAAGATTCTTATATTTAAAAGTTAACATTTGCAACCCCTATAAATCCAAAGTTGTTAAACCTAACCTACTATCAAGAAGAGTAGAAGACATGTTATTTAGAATTGGATTCTGCATTTAAAAGAAATCAAGTATGAACATTTAATTGCTGCTGCAGTCCCGAATACAGTTGCATTGCGATTACTGAAGTTGAATATAATAGCATGAAAGTGGTCGTAGAGATCTCCAAGACTACAATATTGCGGCCAAAATCACCGTTGCAACCCGCAATTTAAAAACATATTGAATAGCATAACTCTAGAAAACTGTTAAAAGTTTATATTGCAAATAAAAAACCATACCTCTATTTTCTTGGTTAAAAATTGTATAAAAATTTGTATTCACTGTTAAGCTTTAATTAAATCTAGTTCATGTTTGGTTCAGCTTTTTTTTTCTTTTTTTTTTTTTTAAATGTTGTTTGGTTCAGCTTAAACAATGAGAAATAATCGCTTATTGCCTTATTCTTCATAAGCTCTCTCAAGAAGCATTCTATTATAAGCTATTTTATTTATTTTTTACATAAAAAGTTAATTCAAACACACTCTAAATATAATGCAATATTTAGCTAAATACAGTACTCAAAACAAGAGACCCCAGCATTTGAAACAAGGTTTCCACAATAACAATATTGCGGCCACATTTTCCCAAAATTGTATACAATATAGGAAAACACATCATAACCGTGTGACGGTAATCATATTAGTTTCCAATTCTGGAGAATCTAGACAAAAAACCAAAATTAAATTTTGCACTATGTTTAACAAATTACATTTCACTTCACATTAGCTGCAAAATTCTACTCCATAAATAGCACCTTATTACAAAAAACAAAAAAAAAAAATGACAAATTTTTAAGCTTTCATAGAAAGTAGAGTATTCACTTACTCTGTCCATGTTGCAAAGAAGAAAGGCAGAGAAACATAGAATCACAATGACCCATCTCTTGGGAAACACTTCCCACCATGCTGCTATTGATGATGACGTGGCATCTACATTATCCAAATCATCACGTGACTTCCCAATGACAGCAACATCCTCGTCCTCGGACTTAACATCTGCCCACACCTTCCCGCCACCCCTTCGGGCAGTGAACCGGAACACGTGGCATGTCCTCCGTGGTTGCAAATTATTATGTGAAAGAAAGTAGTGTAATGGAATTAAGAGAGAAGAAGAAGAGGAGGAGGAGGGTGAAGTTGGGTGGTTCACATGGCTTCTGCGGAAGAATGTGGTGGTGGTGGATGAAGTTGAAGGTGGCTTTGGAGTGAGAGGGAAAGAGGGAAGAAGCATGGCCTGAAGTGTTCGATTGCTGCTTCTTCTTCTTCTTCTGCTACACTTGGAACTTGGTGTTTCGATTGTTGGAAAAGATTTTAAGAAGGAGTCGCGGGATATTTATCAGAACTGGTTGCTGTTTTGACACGTGCAGGTTGGACACTGCACAGGGAGATTGCCCAAGAGATGATGGTTAGTGAAAAAGAAAAACGAAATTTTAAATTTTCACCTGAGAGGTATGTCATTTTGGCATATGCCTTTGTTTTTTTTTTTAATGAAAGTTTGCTCCGATTTTAAATATATTCCGAATGTAATTTTTGGCCAATTGATACCGACGTGAATAACCGAAAAGTCATCTCGTGCACGTCTTTTATGTTATGTGGATTTTAATTTTTTTAAAAAAATAAAAATTAAAAAATTATTTTTATTTATAATGAATAATTTATATTAAAAATTTAAAGTTATTAAAAAAAGAAGAAGAAGAAGATTTGACGAAAAAGAAGAAGAAAGGAAGAAGAAGAGGGAGAAGAAGCCGACGGCGGCGGTGGAAGGAAGAGGAGCCGCCACCGCAGAGAGAGAGGCGGCTTTTTCCTTTTCTCTTCCTTCTGCCGCCAGCGGCGGCGGCAGTTATCTTCTTCCTTCTGTTCCCTCCCCTATTCTTTTTTCTTCTTCAACTGTATGTCTTCTTCTTCTCTTTTTTTTTTAATATAAATTTTTTATTTTAAATAAAATTTAATTTTTATTTTTTTTAAAAAAAAAAACTAATATCCACGTGTCAAAAAACAAGTGGATGACAAGACTTTCCGGTGATCCACATCAGCACCGGTGGCCGAAAATTGCATTAATCAGGGACGTAAATATTGAAAAAAAAGAATAAGGGCATATGTCAAAATGATCACAAAGCTGAGGGACTAGGGATATAATTAAGCTTTTTTTTTCCTTTAAAACATGCAATGGGTGGGGTTTAGGATAAGTTTCGCCAATACCAATATCGCACTTATTAAGGGAAAAATATTGTTTTAATTTAAAATATAAGAAAAAATTAATTAAATTTTTTTTATTTTGTTTTATTTTTATGCTATTTTTTTAAAATGTCTATAAAAAGTAGTTATCTCATCTAAATTTTGTTTTATTTCTAATATTATTTTCTTAAAATATCACTATTTTTTATAAATTTAAGAAAATTAAATACAATCAACTAATTTCTTTAGGTCCCGGGTAGTTGACAGTTTCTACTTTATTATTTCGAAATTGTATTTTCTAAATAAAATATGTTTGGTACAATTTGAGTTGAAGGGTTTTTACATATTTTCAAAACAATTTCATCTCTGTTCTCAAAACAACAAATAATGGTTTCATAATTTCAGTTTTGAGTTGCAAACTTATATCACCTCACATTTTGTGTCACTCAACCACCACCAGCATCATCATCACTGCTCTCACTACCACAACTGTCCACAGCCATCGCGGGTCACAGCTACCACCATGACTGTCACCCAACTAGCACCATTATGACTGTCTAAACCTCAACCATCACCCTGACCACTATGTGTCTATGATGATAACCACCACCATGTGATGGTCACCCTAACTGCCACCATATATTCACCTGTTATCATTGCCCCTCCTTGTACCACCATCATCACCACTCGAACCATCGTCACCCAACCATCACCACAGTGATCACCCCAACCTCCATTACTCTCAGATGACCACCACCATCATCGCGACCATCACTACCACCTCAACTATCATCATCCCTCAACGTTACCACCATAGACATCGCCACCAAGTTCATTTTATCTTTCTCTTTCTTTTTTCTTTTGTACATATTCCCCATCGAGGATACATAGTACGTTCATTTTATCTTTCTCTTTCTTTTCTCTTCTGTACATCTTCCCCCTCGGGGATACATAGTATGTTCATTTTATCTTTTCTTCATCTTCCCCACAGGGAATAGTATGTTCATTTTATCTTTTCTTCATCTTCCCCACAAGGAATACATAGAACGTTTACTTTTATCTTTTGTACATCTTCCCCCTCGGGGATACATAGTACGTTTCTTTTTATCTTTTGTACATCTTCCCCATCGGGGATACATAATACGTTTCTTTTTATCTTTTGTTCATCTTCCCACCGGGGATACATAGAACGTTTACTTTATCTCTTTTTCTTTATTTACTCATTCTTTCTCTTACCTTTAATTCTTAGTTCTCTTTATTTCTTTATTTATTACATATATCTTTACTCTTCTTTAGTTTCTATTAATTATTCTCTTCTCTCTTTCCTTTCTTTAGTAACTTATTATCATTTTCATACGTTCCCCCAAGGGTTAACAAACAAATCATACATTCAACACACACACATACACAATTATTTCCATCCTACAAATCCTTAAATCCTATTCTATCATGTTGTTTATTAACTTGGCTTTTATTCTTGTTTACATCTCTTATTATCATTCCAAGTTCATCAATCACTCATACATTCATTCACCACAAGTAAAAACATCCCAATTCATCCCTTAATTTATGATACTTATTAACTTACTATTTCTTAGGTCCATTTCAAGACCCAACCCCTTATATTCTTCACACACATAACATCATTCAAACATAATGACACCATCACATTCACTTATAATCACAAACATCCAAGTGGTTTCATTTTCTTTATTCTCATACTTAACTTATTATAAATCATTTTCATCTTCACATAAAATCACAATTCACATAGTAGGTTCATTTCATTCATTCTTATACTTTATTTATTATTTATATCATCTAGCCTAAGGTTCATTAACATATATATATTTTACCCTATCCTTAGCTATCACTATGACATTCCTAGAATCCATCCCCTAAATAGAGGTAATACTACCTTCTTACCTTAGAGGAAGAGGTAGATTGATTGAAGCTCCAAGGACCTTGAATCTACCCCCGATCTACGTGGATTTCAATTCTCTAGGCCGATCTCCACTTGGTTCCATGGTTGGAGGAGAGAGAAAGTGCCCTAGGAGAGAGAAAGCACCATGGGAAGAGAGGGAAAGCTTGCAACCGGATGAGAGCTATCAAATAGTAAGTGGGTATCCTGTCTAATGGAGAGTGTGACGGGGAAGAGCTTTCTCCTTCACTTGCTATTGAGAAGTTCCTTGAGGCATGAGAGAGAGAGAAAGACTCCATTGATGAGTTATAGAGAGAGAAAGCTTGAAAGCTTTGATGGTGATTGTAGTGGACCAGACTCCAATCCGACCAATATCGTTTTATGCCGACCAGTTAAACACTGGAGAAAAGAACACCGACCACCTGGTCGGAACCACGTTACACCGAGCTAGGGACACGAGTGAATCAGGCTCACGAGATCATGACCGAGCACAGGATCTTCATCCTTATCATCACTAGTTACGGTCCCAATGTAACATCCTGGTTTTATTAACCTAATAATTATATTTAAGAATATTTTGTATATATGGAAATGAAATATGAAAACTGATTTACAACTATTTTCGTAATAAATGCATATATTTATATAGTTATGTTGAGCTAATTTGTATAAGTATATGTATAAACATTCGTAATTATTTTCTTAGGGGATGTGTATATATATATATATATGTGTGTGTGTGTATGTATTAGTAGTAGTAATTATATTCCGGTGCATATATGTATGTTTGTAGGCATTAGTGTTTGCATGTGTGTATGTGTATATTTGTATATGTGATCGTAGCATTAGGTTTGGGTAGAGAAGGGTTAGAGTCGGTGAATAGGTTGAGGTGTATGTGGATTAGATTTTAATGCCTTAGAATTATGTGGTTGTGAATGTGTATTAGGATTCTGTGTAGGTTTGAGTACCGAGAGTTTCCAGAGTCCGATTAAGCATTCTTAGTGCCTTAACCTTGATAGAGTTTTCGGATAGGGAACCCTAAGATAGAGTCTTGGGTGTAAGTATAGGCCTTAGGGTTAATGCTTAGAAATTCCCTTCAAAACTCGCATTTCGATCGTGTTTCGGAAATTAATAGGTTTTGTGAGGCAATCGGATGTTATCCGACCTTTTTGGGTATGCATCGAGGGTGATTAGTTTTAAATTGATGAGGTTAGAGAGTTGCTTTAAATCGGTCGGGTTAGACCGAGTGTTAGAAAGAGTTAAGTTTAGATATTTGGTGCTTAATTCGTTTGATTTTCTGTGTTGTCATTTGTGTGTTTAATTTTATGAATTGATGATTTTAATGTTTGATATGTGATTGAATGTGTAGGGGGTTTGATTTAGTGTTAGGCAGGGTTAGGGACCTTCGAATCGGGTCGAAAAGGGCGAAAATCGGTGTTTCGGGCCTTCTGGTGCGCCCGAGCACGAGCCGGTGCGTCCCTGGCGCACCAGGGTGCATGAATCACGCACCAGTCTGTGCGCCAGCTCGCTCGAGCGTGCGCCATTCTCGCTCCAGCGAACGTGGCCCCGTGGCGCGCATCTGATGCTGCGCGTTCACTCGCTCCAGCGACCAGGTTCTTGCCCAAGCGAGTCTGGTGCGGAACTGCACGCACCAGTCTTTATAAATCGTGCACCAGCCCCCACCTTTCCCATTTCTTCAGCACCAATCTCTTCCTTCCTTCCCCAAATCAACTCTCCACCACCACCCAACACCCATAACTCACCTCCAACCTCCTCCCATGGCAAACATCTCCCTCCTTCATATTTCCTTCTCCTTTTCCCTCTTCCATGGAGTTTTCCTTTCTAGCTCTCTCTCCTCCATGACACACACTCTCTCTCTCTCTCTCCCCATCACCCAACCTCCAGACACCCAAACCTCTATTTCTAACCTCACCCATGGATTTAATCTTGATTTTGGGTTAATCCTATACATAAACACTATCCCTCTCTTGATTAAGCTTCCCCTCTCCTCTATTGGTGTTTCTATCTCATCTAGGATTTCTCTCTCTCCTCCAAGCATGGAATCAATTGGGAATCGGTCTAGATAGCGAGAAATCTAGTAGATCGGAGGTAGAATCTAAGTCTTTGGAGCTTCACTTGAGTCTCCTCTCTCTTCAAAGTAAGGGGAGTCTCTTTTCCACACTTTGAGTTAGGGATAGTTAGAGTTTATAATAGAATTTGAGCCTAATAATTAATTTGGGTTGTGGGTGCCAGATTAAGAAGTGATTAGAAGTGATAAGAAGTGATTAGAAGTGATTAGAAGTGATGGTTGTATATTTGGTTAATTTGGTTATATTATTGGAACTGTTATGTTTAATCCTTTTGTACGTATTAAAGTAGGAAGTGAAGAACCCTAGGGAGCCGATTTATTTTGAGCACTCTGAGACATACCTGAGTATGTCGACTGGTTTGTCTGATGCTTGTGATAATTGACTATGCAACTTACATGCTAAAACTGTATATTTGTGACTAAATGCTAAATATGTATTATTTGTGATTAATTGTACTATAAATGCCTAGTTCAGAGTGTGTATGCTATTTGGAAAGACTGAGATAATTGATATAGGAAATGAATATGAATAGTATAGGAAAGATCAAATGTTAAGTGTGAATAACCGTGATTATTTGTGTTATAATTGTTTAATTAAGGATGTGAATGTATGTAGGTCTCTGACCTGAGAATGCGTACATTAATAAAAATGGTGTGTATGTAGGCCTCTGACCTGAGGATGCATACACAAATAAAATGGCATGTATGTAAGCCTCTGACCTGAGGATGCATACATGGTAAATAAGACGGGTATGTAGGCCTCTGACCTAAGGATGCATGTTGACACCCAATTTTGTCCCCCTCAAACAAAATAAAACAAAAAAATAAAAATGTTTTTAAAAAAAGAGATGAAAAATGAAAAATAAATAATAAATAAAAATAAAAAAGATTTTGAGAAAGTATTTTTTTGTAAAAAATAAAAAAACGAAAAATAAATAAAATAAAATAAAAGATCTTGAAAAAGTATTTTTTTTTAAAAAAAAATAATAAAAAAAAACGAAAATAATTTTTTTTTCAGAAAAAATAAGATAAGTGTTTGGTTAATTGTTGTGAGGATAAAGACAAATTTTTGAAGGGATTATTATTAAATTTATTGAGTGTTTTCTTAAAAAAAAAAGAGATTTAATTGAGAAATAAACTAGAGAATATTCTGCTGGGCTTTCAAAGTCTGTGGAAAAAAACCTAGTTTTCCCTATAAATAAAGTTCTTTTCCTCACTTTGAGAACACAGAAAAATTGGGAGAGAGAACTCTGCACAGAAATTCGTAAAAAAAGAAAGAAAGAAAAGAGGTGCTGTCAGCTTCAATTTCCGAGCAGCGCCACTCTCCTCAGGCCCGTGTAACGCACGCGCCCTACACAGCCAACAGCCTCGCCCGTGTGCCGCAAGCGCCCGTCCCCTCCCCCTGCTGCGCCTGCTGCAACCCTGCGCGCCAATCCCTGCAGGCCACGTGTCCCTGTTGTGGCTTCCCATTCCCTGCTGCTGCTTCCCTCCGTGCAGCTACAGGTTCGTTTTTTTATTTTCTTTTGTTTTCTGTTCTTTTTCTTTTTTTTTTAAATAATAATAATAATAATTTAAAATGTAGTTTTTTTATTTGTTATTTAAATTGGTTGTGTTTTGGTAAGTCAATTTTTCTCACCCAAATTTAACACAGTGGTGGGATCTCTTGTACTTACTCTTCACACCAAAAATAAATATATAAAAATAATTTTCTTTAAAATAATAAGAATTAAAAATGTAGATTTTTTTAGTTTATGTTTTAAAATTTGTTGCATTTTGGTATGTCGATTTTTCTTTCCCAAATATAGTGGAGAGATCTGAACTTTCTCTCTGCATAAAAATATATACAAGCAAAAAATATTATTTAAAAGATAAAAACATTTTTTCAAAAATTAAATAGATTTTTTTAATTAATTATTAACCACATGCGTTTTGGAAATCCACCTTTCCTTGACTAAATGTCAAGGTCTTGTGCATGTTTCTCTTCGCATCAAACCCTTTTTTTATATAAAAAATAAAATTAAAACATTAAGAACTACGTAGCCTTGATTCCTCATTTTATGAGGGTACGTAGGACCAAGGGCAACCTTGTCAGGCACAACAATAAAAAAACAAATATTTTTTTGGCAAACCAATTATTTAAGTCTTTTAATTAAAATCAATCATAGGTACCATTTTCGAATGGGCGAACAGGGTGCTAATACTTTTCCCGGTTCGTAACCGACTCTCGAACTCGGAATCTATATAGTTTGAGACCGGTCTTTATCCTTTTAAATTAATAAGCATTTTTCCGCGTTTTTGTAATAAATGCGGTGGCGACTCCATATTGGGTCAATCGACCCCCACTCGTAGGCGAGGCTCCGAAGGCGACCCGGGACCCCGGCCGCGACAGCTAGAGACTCCACTGGGGACATAACATTAAAAAGAGAATCAGGCCTAAATGATTGGTTATTTTTAATAGACCTATTTTTTTAATTGGTTTGCCTTTAATTAATTGTTTATTATATATGTATTTTTTTTTATTAATTTTACATATTTTTTTAGTTGTATATTAATTCTTTATTGTATTTTTTTTATTTAAGAAAAAAGGGGTTTGTATGCCTCCAAAATAGGTTCTCTACACCAATCTTTGCACACACGGAAACCCTATACCCGGGTACTATTATTTAAACCCTAAGTTTAGGGGTGCTTTCACCATACTTTTGACTTACCAAGTGTATGGTCTCTTGTAGTGTGTGAAAGTACCACTCGGATTGTAAACCATTTCTTGTAAACGCGACCTTTGGAAGGTACGTCAACCTATTTTGGAAGGCGTGGCCAATCTCTTGTCAGTCGTTTGCGAAATGGATCCTCACCTTAAAGGATGAGGGAGATCCGGAGGGCCTTTAGAAATCTAGAGCCACCATGGAGTACACTTTGTGTAACATTCTATTTTGAAACTTGAATAAGTCAGTCATGGTTCCCCTTTATTCGCTATCAAAGATTAAGAGGTGTCAAAACAGTTAATCTGTTACCTACTTAACCTTCAAAAAGTTGCGGGGATTGTGTCAATTAAAAATCAAAAAATATATACTCTTTTTCAAGTTATCAAATTATAGTGTTACGCTTTAGTTCTACAATAGAACAATGGCATAAGATTGTGGCCTATAGACATTCTAAAAAACCATATAGGATTTACCATGAGGGGGTATATTCTTCCTTAGCCTGCTACTATTATCTATCGTAAGTCGGGGACTACCACCCCGAAAAAAAAATTATAATAATAAATAAATAAATAAACATAAAAAGTTTTGTAACTCATTGTCATCCAAGCCAGAATGATGTAAGGGGCACCATTGCACTTTGGTAACCTTATGCCATGAGGAAAGCCTTTTCTTTGCATACGCATTAAACCCGCAATAAGGCCCACCGCCTTAAGGGTAAATTTCATTTTCATATCATCATTTCACTTGGGATAATCCCTTGTTGTTCCAAGTGGGCCCGAACTATATAATTATTGTGGATTCATTATGGCATTCCGTATTTTGTAATGAAGGCTTAATTTCCCCCAAATAGGGTCACTTACCCTAGGGGCATGCCCCTGCATTTGTACCATAATATTTCATTTCAATAAGACAAATAAAAATTTTGGAGCGATCCACCGTCGTTCCGAAGTTGGCCAGAACTATATCAATGCTATCAATCCATCCTGATACCTCATATTGGTAATGAAGGTTTAATCGCCCCCAAATAGGATCTTTTGGATTCTAAGGGCATTGCATCATACATTTTTGCATAATCATATATTCATATCCATGTGCATCATTCATAAAGAAAAATCTAAAAAATATTTTTGAACAAGTTCAGGTTTTGTCACTATTGCTCATAAACATCGATACCAAACCAGACAAAGAACCAAGATCATGGCTGCTGAAAGTGAGAGCATAGAAGAAATTCGAGCGGAAATGCTCCGAATGAAAGAGCAAATGAATACGATGGGTCAGTCAGTGGAGCAAATGACTAAGGTCGGTCAAATGCTAGAAAGGTTGATGAGGGTGAACTTCGAGATGCCTGGTGAAGTTGAACAACCTGTCGCAAATCTTGGAGATTCCTCTCAGCCTCCAGAAGATCCTCAGCCCAAAGTTATTCCTCATCTTAATCCCTCTACAGAATCACCATCTTACAAGCCTGATTCTATTGCAACCAGCAAAGTGGAAAAAACTTACTCTGACCCCAAGACCAAGGAACTGCTAGAGTCTCTGGCAGCCCGGTTGGAAGTTGTGGAGGGGAATAACCAATCTTAGATCAAAAGCACCATGGATATGTGTTTAGTGTCGGGGCTAGTGGTGCCTCCTAACTTTAAGGTACCCGATTTCGAAAAGTATCGAGGTACCACTTGTCCTAGAGAGCATTTGATCATGTATGCAAGGAGAATGACCAATCATGCTGAAAATGACAAGATGATGATTCATTTTTTCCAAGACAGTCTTATTGGGGCTGCATCAAGTTGGTACATGAGGTTGAAAAAGGTCAAATTCGTACTTTTGAAGATTTATCTGAAGCTTTCATCAATCAATACAAATTCAACATGGATATAGCACTTGATCGCACACAACTGCAAAACATGACCAGAAAGAACTTTGAAAGTTTCAGAGAATATGCTTTGAGGTGGAGGGCTGTGGCTGCTCAAGTAGACCCTCCACTAACTAAGAGGGAGATGAACTCAATGCTTCTAGATACTTTGCCAAGCTCTTACTATGAGAAGATGGTTGGGCTCATAACCGCTGACTTTGTTGATATGATAACAGTGGGAGAAAAAATTGATGGAGGATTCAGATTTGGAAAAATGTTTAATGGAGATCGAGGGGATCCTTCTGGTACAAAGAAGCCCAGTTTTGTAAGAAAGAATGAAGGGGAAACCAATGCTGTGATGATTGAAAGAAGAGGCAAGCAGACCCACCAAAACCAAACCAAGCCCACAAATCAAAGAAACTCGTATACCCCACAAGATCATTCTTCACCAGTCATTAACTTCAAACCATCTTATACTGGCCAAGAAAAGCCAAGAAGACAGTTCGACCCTATACCTATGACCTACACTGAACTTTATCAGTTTTTGCTGAAGCAAGGAGCAATTGAACCACAACCTGGAAAAATCCCTTCACTTGACCCATCACCTCCATGGTATAAAGCTGATCAACGTTGTGATTACCACATGGGTATTGCGGGACACTCTTTAGAAGGCTGTTTGAGTTTGAAGCATCAAGTTCAGAATCTGATAGATCATGGCTCATTAAACTTTCAAGTCAGCGCTCCTGATGTGAATGATGGACCTCTACCTGATCACACAAGCTAAGCAATTTTGAAGTGGGCACCAGATGTAGAAGACAAACCATATTGATTAGCTAAACAGTGTCCATCCATGTTTTCCATTCTCTCTTCAATAAATGTGAGCCATGTTTTGGCCATCTCAATGTTGTTCCTTAATAAAATTTTCATTTTTCGTTGCACATCCCTTTAACAATTATCTACTAATATTTTGATCATGTGAATAAATCATCCCACCGCACTTCCAGAAAAAAAAAACAAAAAAAAACAAAATTGATTCCTGCATTAACTTGAGATATTTGATTCAAATTTGAAATTAGAAGGATGATGCAAGTGTAAGACCTAAAATAGTGTGGACTCTCAAGCAAGTCCTTCTAGTGATACAAGGCTTTGTTGAATTTCCAAACACTGGGGAGATATCCCTAGTCACCCCATTGAGCTTAGATATTTTGAAGCGGAGATCATTTCTCTCCAACCAGCAATGTGTGTTTAAACCAGGGTGGGTAGTTTGTCAACAGTTTTTTGCCAGCATGCAAATATCAAGGAGGATTACTTTTTATTTCATAAATTAAAACACATTTGATCCATTGTTCTCCCCATTGGGCCCGAATAAGAAAATTTTTCTTCTTTTAAACCAAAAATATTTTACCCGAGTATTAATGATAATCAAACCAAGGGAGACAATTTTCATGGTCAAAAGTGCAATCACAAAAAAATCCAAAAATGGATGTAGGCAAGCACAAAAAAAAATATTAACAAAAAAAAATTAGCAAAAAGTGAGCGTGTTTGTCTAAATAAGGCAAAGTCCATTAATCCATTATGTGATGAAAAAGAGCAATTTTAATCCTTCTGAATGAAAGATTCTCATTAAAAACTCAACATTAGTTTTGGGCCTTTATATCCATTCTTTCATTTGCCACACTATTACCCCCAGACCATGTTAGAACCTTTTGGAAAATCCTCTTGATGATTTGAGTGTTGTGCAAAATCTGTTGAGAAAGTAGGGAATTGAAGATAAAGGAGAAAAGAAGGGAAGGGAAATAAAAATTTGAGTCTTATACCTTTTATTGTCAACCCTTAGCCAGGCCACATTACAAGCTTTAAAAGACCTCGTTGATGATTGATTTGCTTGAGTTACACACTAGGGCAGAGAAATGCTAACTTTATTAAAGCTAATTGAAACCTTGATGAAAAATATCTCATTTTAATGCATAAATTAATTGATTTCATCATCTAAACATATTCCATTTTCACATGATCATTAAATTTGTGTTGCTTGTTAAGAAGATATGTGAGAAAAAGAAATTGAAAGGAACTTGATCGGTTGAATATGGTTAACTATCTTTTGTTATTAAGAACATGTTCTCTGAGAGAGTCCTGACCTTGAGCAAGATGAATGAAAAAGATATGAAATTTCCAGTAAATTCAAAAGCAATTGAGAAATTATCGAGTTTGAGGAAAAAGTCAAATAATAAAGAGCTCGCTAAGTTGAAAATCCTGAAAAAGGACGATCTTGGCAAAAGTTAGAGCGATCCGCTAAGTTGCAAAACTCGAAAGGGGTGGCTTAGGCAAAAATTAGGATCATGATATAAAAGCCCGCTGGGAACCTACATTGGGTTTTCTTGGCAAAATTTAGGGTAGAAGAAAATATCCTCAAATAGACACCAGTTTGTTTTTAACAAAGAAATATTGGAAATTGCAAATAGAACTAGAAAAGAAGTCCCGAAGGTTGCATTGGGAAAATTTTGAAGATTCCCTACCCTCATTGAAACATTACCCAAACTGGGGCAGTTTTGAAAAGTTTTGTTGCTTGCTAAGAAAACTGGGGCAATTTTGGAAATTTTAATAAGCCCTAAAAAGAAATACTCGGGCAGTTTTGAAGAGAGGTCAAGCATATTGTTCATCCCCTTACAAATATTGTTATCATATTCAACCGGGGCAATTTTTTAAAATTTTGTTGAATAAATCCTTGAATGAGATACTGGGGCAATTTTGAAGAGAAAATTAGAGGCATTGTTCATTCCCTTGCATTTGTTGATCGGACAATAAACTGGGACAGTTTTTGAAGAGATTAATTGTTGAGCTCTAGATGAAAGATATTGGGGCATTACTTTGATTCCCCAATAATTGTTTTAAGCACAATAGACTGGGGCAAATTTTGAACAAATTCAGGTTGCTTGATGGTGATTGATTATCGACAAATGTTAGATTGATGAGCTTTCAAAAGATTTTATTAAAGAAAAAGGTTGTTAAAGATTTGTCTGTGCCTGTCTTGATCGACAAGATTTTGGTCTAATCTGGTATTGGTGTCCGAAAGAAAAAGAGTTGAAACCAATGGTCAAATTCACCAGATTTACCCTTTTACCAAAGGAGCACGTTAATTCCTGATGGGTTTCCATTTTTAACAAAGTTAGAGTTGCATTGTGAATTTCCAGTTGCATTCATTTCATTGCCATTCACATCATCTGCATTGATTCCATCTTGCATTATCCATCATTTGCACCAGTTACATTATCCATTACATTATACCAGTTGCAACATACAAGTTTTTCATTAATATCATTTGCATTGATTGCATTCTATTCATTACTATTTGCATTGTTTGCATCACCAGAACTTGATTATTCAAAAATTATAATTTCAAAAGAATCATCTAGGGTCCTTTGACGCCTGGCACAAACGCCGAAAGTCATTTTGATATTGGTTGGACTTTTTGATGCCCCGACAGAGATGTCGAAAATCATTTTGGGTCTTTTGACACCCGACACTAACGCTAAAGTCATTTTGATTTTGGTTGGGCTTTTTGATGCTCCGACAGAGATGTCGAAAATCATTTGGGTCTTTTGACGTCCGGCACAAACGCTGAAGTCATTTTGGGTCTTTTGACTGGGTCTTTTGACACCCGGCACAAACGCTGAAGTCATTTTGGGTCTTTTGACACCTGACACCAACGCTGAAGTCATTTTGGGTCTTTTGACGCCCGACACCAACGCTAAAGTCATTTTAGGTCTTTTGACGCCCGACACCAACGCTAAAGTCATTTTAGGTCTTTTGACGCCCGACACAAACGCTGAAGTCATTTTGGGTCTTTTGACACCCGGTGTAACACCCTTATTTTATTTATAAAATAATAAGTAAAAATCTATAATCAAAATGATGTACTTAAAAATTCCTTTTCACAAATTAAGTTTACAATTACTTTTGGGTATTCATTTACAATATAGTAGCACCCAAAAATAAAGTTTCCTTCTTTCCCAGTCTTCCGCTGCGCCATTCTAATCCATAAGCTCCTTAGCAATCACCTAAAATGTTAACCACTAAGGGTGAGACCTTTTCACAACACAGTGGATTAAAAGATAGTAAAAAGGTATATAATAAAAACTCAAGGATAATAATTAAATCAAGTCATGAATTAACAAAATGCATCATAATCACATATTATAAAGATCCAATTACATTCCCATATTCATTCTCTTTCCATGTTTCATTAAACTGTATGTCACCTCACGGTCAGAGGCCAACATACCCACTTATACATTGTATGTCTCCTCACGGTCAGAGAACAACATACAAACCATATATACATTGTATGTCTCCTCACGGTCAGAGGACAACATACAAACCATATTCTCTTTTTTTCTTTTTATTTTTGCACCACTAAGAATTAGCGCACCTGCTAGGCAATTCGGCACCTACTAGGGACTTTACACCTGTCAAGACTGAGACACCCATTAGGCATCACCCGTTAGGACAACGCAATTAATTACCTTTCCATTAATTATCCATTTCTCTCAATTCCAATTCACAGTTTATTATAATCTTTTTCAGGTGGTTATGCAGTGTATTGACCCATTGGCGCACCGACGCCTAACGGTAATTTAGGACCTAATGGACAATTCGCCTGACAGGCAATTAGGCCCTAGCAGGCAATTAACCACCTAGCAGGGCACCTAGTGTGCCGGGGCATCCAAGGATCAACCACACTGCATTCCTTTTTATTCCAAATCAAAACTCATTCACAAAAAGTCAAGCACAACATACACATCATCCATCAACTCATCAAGTAATCGCATATAACATTCAATGTTCACCTTCATCACTTTCACAATCAAAAACCCAAAATTATGTATATAGCTATATCATCCTTTTTTTTACCAAACAAACACTACTCATATATAAACATTCTTCACACCCACACATTTCAAGCTACAATTAAATATATATATATATATATCATTTCCATTTCCCCATTATTAATTCTTTTTACATCACAAACCCATTTTCAATATTTATACATATACACCATCAACTACTCCCATACAGGATCACCTTCCAAATAATTGCATATAAAACTCTTAGTGTACATAACAATTTATCAACAACCAACAAATATCACTAATCATTCGACATACTCAGGTATGTCTCAGAGTACATTAAACATAAGTCAACTCCCTAGGGTCTTCACTTCCTACTTTAACATTAATAAAAAGAGAATTTAACATAAACAATTTAATTAATATAAAATTAACCATAAACATACTAATCACCCCTAAATCCACTTTGAATCAAAACCATTTTGCTACCCACAACCCGATCTAAGTATTAAACTCAAATCCTATTATACACCCTAACTATCCCTAACCCAAAGTGTGGAAAAGAGACTCCCCTTACCTCAACCGACGAATCAAAAGAGAGAACCTTGACCCGAGGCTCCACACCCCGCACCGATTAACACCGAAGCTTGCCGACGAGACGGGGCGGTGGTCCTCGAAGCCTTTTTAGTGACCGAGAGCAAATACCGAGTCTGTTTCGGTCGGTGTCAGTGAATGTCGGTATGTCGGTGGCTCGGTTCCTCCTACCCCGTTGACGCCGAAGCCGCCGAGAGGAAAGAGAAAGGGAAGGCTCGATGGTGCTTCTTGGTTGCTTAAACTCCATGGAATCAAGAAGGGCTTGGTGCCTAGGTTGAGGGTGAGCTTGGCTTGGTCTTCTTGTTGGTGGGAGGAAGAGAAATGGTGATGGTTCCCAAGAAAGAGAGGGAGAGAGCGTCGATCATGGGAAGAGGAAAGGGAGGAATTCATGCTCAATTTCATGGCTTGGAAGCAAAAGCTATGGTGTTGCCTTCATGAATTAAAGAAGGAGATGGTGATGATGCTTGGATCCAAGGGTGAGAGAGAGAGACGGATGGAGTTGGGGAGAGCAAGAGAGGAGGTGATGTTTGTGGTGCTTCTATGAGGGTCTAAAGCATGAAGGAGATTATGTGTGAATGAATGATGTTGGCTTCTCCTTGAAGCCTCAAATTCGTGGCTATCCAAGAGCCACGCGCACCACTTAGCAGCCCCGCGCACCTGGGCGCGGGTCATGACGCGCCTGGGCGTGTTTTAGTCTGAGTTCACGCACCAACAAGGGACCGGCACGCCTGGGCGTGCCCCGATGCGCCTGGGCGTGCCCTGGGGGGTCCTGACTTCAAATCGCCATAGCTTTTCCGATAACCGTTGGATCTTGCTCAAATTTTGACACAACCTTCCTAATATCCTAAAATTCACATCCAATGGTGGAAATTGGATTTAAAGGCTCGGACATTTTATTTCGAATTTCCTAATTTAGGGTGTTCTTAAGGTCCAACTTACCCATAAATCAACTTATTTTGGTCAAACTCTACACTTCCAATACTCTAGAATAATTATCATAATATTTCTACTTGGGAATTAAAATTGAGGATGTTACAATCCGGCACAAACGCTGTAACACTCCGCAAATTCCTCGTATTGAATTAAAATACTAAATAGATTTATTTTTGAGAAAAGTGTTTTGAAAGAATATTTTCTTAAAATGATCTTCCTAATTCACGTTTTAAAAGTGATGAGTGACTTTAGAGAAATGATTTCTTGAAATAAAGCCAAAAGTTTGGAAATTGAATTTATGGAAAAGTCTATGTGTTTGATATTTTTTATAAAAGCAATTGTGATTTTTGTACCTGAGTCATGATATGATTATTTTCTGTACATCCGTGCGTATGTGTGTTTATATATGTGATACGTGTATATGCACAATGCATGATGATATCCTTTAGTGTTGTATGTGTGTTTGACTATGTGTTAAACGTATGCATTAAAATTTTTAAGAAACTGCATGATATAATTGCGTATATTTGAGTTGTTTTCCCTTAATCAAAATGAAAAGGAAATTCTATATCCCTCCCATGTGTATGTGTATGTTCGGCCCTATAGTGATAAGAGGACCAAATGGGAGTGTATTTTCTTACACCTTAAGAAAGTGAAGTTTAAATGAAAATTGTAGGGAACTAGGTAGTGTGAGGGTGATGATGCCTAGATGGACTTTCCTCCACCCTTGTCTTCCCATGATGTGACCCTTCCCATGCAACAAATTGACTAGACCAAATTACCCTTAGGCTTACACATGGAACCGGGGACAAAAGAGGAAAATTCCACCCCTTGCCTTTGTCCATATAAGCCGTGTGTGTATAGGAGGAGTGGGTTACTTTGATTCATTTTCACATCTCCTAAACACACTTGGTCCAAGAGCAACACAAAGCTCTTGGAACCCTTAGAGAAAGAGTGAGGCCGTAAAGAGAGGAGAGGAGAAGGAGAGGAGAAGGAGAGTGAGAATCCAAATCTCTTAACCCCAAACACCTTTGGTTCCCTCTTTCACACACATCTTCCTTCAAAAACTAAGAAGAAAATCACCGTCAACCCCAAAGGAGAGGTGGCCGAAGCAAACCTTAGGAGAAGAAGGGGAGACTTAAAGTTGGAAGTTAGAGTTTGTTTAAGGTAGTTATCTTGAGAGAGTTTTAATGTAATCATTTTGTGTTGTAAAGGACTTTCTAATGGACTTTGTTTAATTTTTTGTGATGCATGTATTTATTTTTGAATGATCTTGAGGTCTAAGTGTCTTGCATGTTATTTTTATGCTTTGATCTTGAATGTTGGTGTTGGAAAGTCTTGATCTCTCATTTGTAGTTCTTTTTTTTTATCACGGTTTTGTTTAAAGTCGTGTTTAAATTCATATATTGTCTTGATCTTCTCTTGCATGTTTGATTTTGTGACCTTATGATTCTTATTTTCCTTTGCATGTTCTCTTTATGCCTTGCTCTTGGATTTTTAGGAGTGAATGAATTTGTAAAACACTAGATCTTAAACTAGGGGATTCGGCCATGACCTAAAGAAAAAGCCTTGATGCTTTTTGATTTAATCTACATGGTTGCATGGTTGATTTCATGTTTAGGAAAGTTGATTTGACTTGTTTGATTTTGATTTGGATAAAACTTTGATTTTTGGATTTTGTTCTTTGAAAGCCTTAAATACTTGTTTTGATCCATGAAAAAGTTACGCTCTTGAAGTCATGCATGTTGTTTTAAACCAAAAAGACTTGATTTTCTTCAATAGGCATCACTGTTTTGACTTCTTCTTACCTAAAATGATTTTTATCTTTAATTTATGCTACTATATGTGATTTCATGATTTAATCTACAAGATTTACGTACATGCATGTGGGTTTTGAGTAAAAAGAATTTTTACCCTCCTTAGTGATCATCACGGTTTTACCAAGAAATCAAAGAGACATGTTTTTGGAAAATGATTTTTAACTTGATCCATGTTCTATGTGCATGCATGTGAAAGATTTGAAAATAAAACCTTGATCTATGATGATGTGCACTCGGTCTAAATCAAGGGCTAGGAAATCATGTTTTATCTTCATGAGAAAGGACACATGCATGTTACTTTCTTTGATTTAAGAACCTTGTTTTGTCAAAGTAGGATCCGGCCTAGGTTATATGAATAGACTAGGATTCTTTTTCAATGAAGAGATATAAAAGCAATGAGTATGTTTTGTGAAAGTATGTAAAACAAATTGTTTGAAATTGTATTGAGAATATTTAAGCTATAATCGGTTTTCAATTTAAAAAATAATAATAAAGGGAATAAATGAATTAAATGATTTTGGAAAAGAATTGTGTTTAAATAAATATATGTGTGTATGTGCATTCGGTTTAGAGGGAAAGAAAGAGTAAGTGAATTTTGCTTTATGAAAAAGAAAATGGAGTTTAAGTATTTGAAATAGCCAAGTTGATTTATGTGTTTTAAATTGTGATTCTCAATTTGTTTTCCTTGATTGCATTCGGTCATGTAGTATAGGTGAGTCTAGGAAATTTAGTTGCATGAAAATAATTTCACATGATGATTTTGAAAGGAATCCACTTGTTCAAAGTAAATGGTTTATATCCTGATTTAATACATATATGCCTAAGTGTTTTGTGTTATGAACTGTTTGTGAGTTGTATGATTGCCTTGATGATTGATTTAATTGGTTATATGCTTGATGAAGTGTTGCTTGTTGTGTATGTGTTAGTCAATGTTTGAAAAATATGTGAATGCGTAATTAGTTTGAAATAAACTGGTTTTAAGAAAATTCCATTGTGTTTTATTTGAGATTTTTAAATTGTGTTTATGGCTATCCAAAGTTGTTTTGTGATGAGGACTTGAGTTTTTAAAAGGTTAATTTGAATAAAGGAGTTGTTTTAAACGAAAAAGTGTTTTTACGATGTTCTCGGGGTTTTATCAAAATGATTTTTATAAAATAACTCTTTGCTGTCCAGAATTATTTGGACATGCTTCTTGTGTTTAAAAACGTTTTCATGTAATTTAAAATGTGGTTTTCAAATGATAATTGATTTAAGAAAAAACCCGGATTAAAAACGGTGAATTTTTCGGTGTTTTTGAATGTGGTTAAGGTGCTTTCCAAGACGGACCAGCAACTAACCCAAATGATTTAAATTATTTCATATGATGTTTTCAAATGATTTTTAAATACTTAAGGTATTAGAAAATATTAGAGTTGTTTGAGAGAAAACGATTACGTTTTAAATTTTCCAACGAGGAATGAAATGCGTCTAAGGTACGAAAAAGATTTTCTTAATACAAGTTAATAACGAAAACATAATTTTATTTAGTACGAGGAATCTTAAAGACGAGGGATTGGGGCAGCCGGCAGCAAAAGGATCAGAGAAGACGGTACGCATTTAATCGCTGGACCTCAGGTGAGAGAGAAGCTTTCCTAAGACACCGTGGTAGCTAGGTGATATATTAGGACGTTCCGTATCATCTCAAAGATCGGAACTAAGTGGTTCGAAGTCAGTAGTATAAGTGGCAATTGTTTGTGTTGTGTGGCCACTTATACGAAGGTGACAATGACCACATTGTTATTGTGTGATGTGTGTATGTTGATAACATGCTTTTATTATTTATTTAATTATGTCTGCTAATATTTATTGCTGTTAATTAAAATAAGTAAACGGCTGATGGACGTCTGTTACGTCCTGAAAATAAAAATGAGGTAAGTAAGTCGATGGAAATAAAAATATAAAGAGAAAGGAGTAATAATGAAAGATATGAGATGGAATATAAAGAGATGAAGAATTGAGATTGGGGAAAGAATAAATGATAAGGTTGAGAACGGGCCAGAGCTGGGGGAGAATGATGTGATTTGAGCGGAGCTGGGCTCCTTTGTTTTTGGTTTTAGACTGGGACTAGTGTTGAGTTGAGCTTGCTCCTCCATTAGCGCTCAGCAAAAGGTGATTTTTGAAAAAGGTTTTTGAAAAGAAATTTTTGAAAAGGGTTTTTGAAAAAGAAGTTTTGATGAGAATTGTAAACGAAATGTTTTCAAAAAAGTTTTGAAATAAATTTTGTGAAAAGTTTTCTTAAAAGGAGATTTTTAGAAAAGTTGTGAAAAGAGATTTTTAAGAAAGTTTTTGAAATATGGTTTTAAGGAAGTTTTGAAATGATATTTGAGAAAGTCTTTTTGAAATAATATTTTTGGGAAAATTCAATGGAATGACATTTTTAGAAAAGGTTTATGAAAACAATATTTTTGCGAACGTTTGAGAAAAGAGACTTTGTGAAAAGTTTTTGAAATGGCATTTTGAAAAGATTTGTGAAGGGATAATTTGAAAAAGTTCGATGAAAAGATATTTTCGAAAAAGCTTTGAGAAAGGATATTTTGCAAAGATCGTTTTGAGAAAAGGTTATGAAACAAGATCTTGAAAGAAAGATTGAGAAATGAGATGTGAGTCTGTTGACGTGATCCCAGCTCTGTGCTTTGTGAGATTGATGAGAGAAAGATTGTGCAAAGTTAGTGGTCGGGACTCATTGAAGGGTTGCACGAAGGATGGGCCGACCTTAGGTTAACTAAAAATAAGATAAAAGACTTTAAAAGACATACGCGGTGAGGTATGAGAGTGCGAAGTAGTGGAGAGGAAGGAACCATAAGTATCTGCGGATACTTAGGAGGAGATTGCATTAGGGGAGGACGATGACGGTGAAACGTCAAGAAGTCTAGAGTATGTTTCTAGGCAGAACGAACTCCACAGGTGGCATACGAACGTGGTAGAGACTGGGTCCAATGCCGTGGTGAGTTCTGCGGGCCCACTAGAAATATACTGTCGCCCCCTAGATTGCAAATCTAGAACAGTGAGAGGGACTGGAGTGGGGCATCTTGTTTGCCACTGTGAGTTGAGACAGTGTGCCTTGATTATATGAATTGAATTGATATGATATGAATTGAGGCTGTAGTCCTCCTGGTTTGGGACCAACTGATTGTGAGACAGCTGTCGTGCCCGCACGGTAAAGGTCCTGTACTCCTGTTTGCTTCCGACTAGGTTGGGTGGATGACCGAGGAGATGTAGACGTGATTGATAGCCGAGAATGACAAGAACATTTTGATGATATCTGAAAGTACCTCAATCATTAAAGATTGTGAATTGATAAGACTGAATAAAAAGAGAAGTGTAGTTGTGAAAAGCGAAATGAGAAGAAAGGAAAAGATATTCATAAAAAGTAAGCGTAAGTTGGCAAGAGAATGAAAAATAATAAATATAATAATGATAATGTTATACTTGATTGTTGTGTGCTTGTATGTTTTTCTGTATGCTTGTGTGGTCCTATTATTTTGGCTATCGTAATTCCACACCGTCGACGACTTGTCATTCAGATCACTTACTCTCTCCTGTTCGTTGGCATATCGGTGCGACTGATATCTCAACGGGCAGATGGAGTATTGCCTGGATATCACCATGTGGAATAAGTATGGAAGAGGTTGGAAGCACCCCCATGCGGCTGGGCATGGACCGGCTACACGGAGATCGTGATCCAAGATCCGGAGCATCAACTGAGTGGAGCTAATCTAGAGCAGCACTTGGGACAAGTCACAGTACGAGGATTCATCAGCTACGAGGAGAAGGCACGGTATGAGCAGCAGAGGAACATTACTACATCAGATGGAGGGATGCTGGAATCCAATAACAATGAAGGGACAACCAACGGGCGGCATCATCTTCGGGAACGAGGAGAGGACGTAAGAAGGAAAAGGAGCTACGTCCACTTGCTTTCAATAGGAAAGTTTAAGGATTGTGTAGTTAACCTAGGTTGTTGTGAGTGTTTAGAGTTAAGGATTACCTAAGTGATGAATCATCCATGTAACTTAACTTGTTTTGAAACATGCCCTACTTTTATACCATCTTGTGAAGAATGTTCAATGGCCTTTTTCATGAAATACAAAGAACTACTTTGAATTGGAACTAAACCTTTTTCTTGAAAAATGTTTTTGTAAACTCAAGTGGATAAGTTTTGGTTTTAGTAACAACTCGGTTTTCATTGAAGGGGTGTTGTGAACACCAAGGCTTTTCCATGACATTTTCAAATACTTCAACAATGTTTTACAAAAAAAAAAAAATTGGCCTCATTTTTGCAATATTAATGAATAAAAGTCAATTATTTTGGTTTACGAAAACCAGGCTGTTACAAACGCTGAAGTCATTTTTATGTTGGTTAGACTTTTCATGATATCTTGACATAAATGTCAAAGCATCATCGTTGTTATTAGGCTTTTCATGATATCCTGACGGAAACGTCAAAGCATCATCGTTGTTATTAGGCTTTTCATGATTTCCTGACATAAATGTTGAAGCATCATCGTTGTTATTAGGCTTTTCATGATATCCTGACGGAAACGTCGAAGTATCATCGTTGTTATTAAATTTTCATCATCGACCAGTTCTGTTCCTATCAAACTTCCAGATTTGTCAAGCACGTTTTGTTTCTTAACAAAATTGGTGTCCACTTCTTTACTCGTTCCTTACCCTGATAGCATCCAAACCACAGTTTGCTTGCTATATGATAAGAAACAAGTAAAGAGGGGCAGCTGTT
This sequence comes from Crotalaria pallida, assembly GCA_037953625.1. Classification (NCBI taxonomy): domain Eukaryota; kingdom Viridiplantae; phylum Streptophyta; class Magnoliopsida; order Fabales; family Fabaceae; genus Crotalaria; species Crotalaria pallida. The sequence goes on from CM075649.1 coordinate 101,139,477, forward strand.
GACACCCAATTTTGTCCCCCCCTCAAACAAAATAAAACAAAAAAAATAAAAATGTCTTTTAAAAAAAGAGATGAAAAATGAAAAATAAATAAAAAATAAAAAAGATTTTGAGAAAGTTTTTTTTTGTAAAAAATAAAAAAAACGAAAAATAAATAAAATAAAATAAAAGATCTTGAAAACGTATTTTTAAAAAAAAATAATAAAAAAAACGAAAATAAATTTTTTTCAGAAAAAATAAGATAAGTGTTTGGTTAGTTGTTGTGAGGATAAAGACAAATTTTTGAAGGGATTATTATTAAATTTATTGAGTGTTTTCTTAAAAAAAAGATTTAATTGAGGAATAAACCAGAGAATATTCTGCCGGGCTTTCAAAGCCTATGGAAAAAAAACCTAGTTTTCCTAACCTAGTTTTCCCTGTAAATAAAGTTTTTTTCCTCGCTTTGAGAACACAGAAAAATTCGGAGAGAGAACTTTGCACAGAAATTCGTAAAATAAAAAAAAAAGAAAAGAGGTGCTGTTAGCTTCAATTTCCGCACATCGCTACTCTCCTCTAGGCGCGTGTAACGCACGCGCCCTACACAGCCCACAGCCTCGCGCGCGTGTGCCGTACGCGCCCGTCCCCTCCCCCTTCTGCGCCTGCTGCAACCCTGCACGCCACGTGTCCCTGTTGTGGCTTCTCATTCCCTGCTGCTGCTTCCCTCCGTGCAGCTACAGGTTCGTTTTTTTATTTTCTTTTGTTTTCTGTTCTTTTTCTTTTTTTTTAAATAATAAGTATTTAAAATATAATAATAATAATAATAATAATTTAAAATGTAGTTTTTTTAATTGTTATTTAAATTGGTTGTGTTTTGGTAAGTCAATTTTTCTCACCCAAATTTAACACAGTGGTGGAATCTCTTGTACTTACTCTTCACACCAAAAATAAATATATAAAAATAATTTTATTTAAAATAATAAGAATTAAAAATGTAGATTTTTTTAGTTTATGTTTTAAAATTTGTTACATTTTGGTAAGTCGATTTTTCTTTCCCAAATATAGTGGAGAGATCTGAACTTCCTCTCTACATAAAAATATATACAAGTAAAAAATATTATTTACAAGATAAAAACATTTTTTCAAAAATTAAATAGATTTTTTTTAATTAATTATTAACAACATGCGTTTTGGAAATCCACCTTTCCTTGACTAAATGTCAAGGTCTTGTGCATGTTTCTCTTCGCATCAAACCCTTTTTTTTTATAAAAAATAAAATTAAAACATTAAGAACTACGTAGCCTTGATTCCTCATTTTATGAGGGTACGTAGGACCAAGGGCAACCTTGTCAGGCACAACAATAAAAAACAAATATTTTTTTGGCAAACCAATTATTTAGGTCTTTTAAATAAAATCAATCAAAGGTACCATTTTCGAATGGGCGAACGGGGTGCTAATACCTTCCCCGGTTCGTAACCGACTCCCGAACTCGGAATCTATCTAATTTGAGACCGGTCTTTATCCTTTTTAATTAATAATCATTTTTCCGCGTTTTTGTAATAAATGTGGTGGCGACTCCATATTAGGTCAATCGACCCCCACTCGTAGGCGAGGCCCCGAGGGCGACCCGGGACCCCGGCCGCGACAATGCATACATTAATAAAAATGGTGTGTATGTAGGTCTCTGACCTGAGGATGCATACACAAATAAAATGGCAGGTATGTAAGCCTCTGACCTGAGGATGCATACATGTTAAATAAGATGGGGTATGTAGACCTCTAACCTGAGGATGCATACTTTATAAAATGGGGTGTGTGTGTAGGCCTCTGACCCGAGGATGCATACACATTAAAAAGAAAGAGGGTATCATAAATTGGAAAGGTAAACTGTTAATGGATAATGGAAAGGATAAAAGAAGATGATATTGTGTGTATGCAAATCACTGATTTGTGATTGCATACACTGTGTGTAGATCTTTGTCTTGAGGTTACACATAATGGAAAATGAATAAAGGGAATGGAAAATGGAATTGATAAGGAAGTTAAAGGGAATAAATAATGAAGATGGTAGTGGACAAGATTAAGGAAAGGAAAATTGGATAATTGGAAATGGATATGGATACGTTATGTATAATGGAAATGAGAATGTGATGAATTGGTTGATCCCCGACTTGATTTAATTGTTATTCTTAAGTTTATATTATGACCTTTACATTATCTTCTGATTCACTGTGTTGTGAAAAGGTCTCACACTTAGTGGTTAACATTTTAGGTGATTGCTAAGGAGCTTGTGGATCAGAGTGGCGCAGCGGAAGACTGGAAAGAAGGAAACTATATGTTTGTGCTACTTATATTGTAAATGGATGCCCAAAATTATTTGTAAACTCGAATTGGAAAAAGGAATTTTTAAGTACACTATTTTAATTATAGACTTTTACTTACTATTTTTGCACATAAAATAAGGGTGTTACACCCAACAGTCTAACTACCAATCCTATATTCCCGTACAGCTTGAGACACAAGAGATAACTACTGTGTTTACCTGCTACAGGTTCTAGAAAGGCTATCTAAACAGTACCTTTCCTAGTCCTACATAAACACATCGAGCTAACAGGCCCATACAGGCCCACATGCACGCAACAACTTCCCCTATAAGTACCACCATGCTATAGGTAGGCATGGCAAAAAAAACCAGAACCGCGGGCATCCGCCCGAACCCGATCCGCCATTAGCGGAGAAAAACCGTTCTAATCGGGTATCGGGGCGGGGGTGGGGAAAACCCGCTTTTTCAATCACGGGGCGGGGGCGGGTGTGGTAATTATACTATCCGCCCCACACCCGGCCCCGAAACCGACCCGCTCACACTATATATGTATATTATATTATATATTATATATAATTTATAATAATAGTAATAAAAAAATATTAAAAATAATGTTTTGACTCTTAATAAAAATCACTTGTGGAAAATACTCTTTTAAAAAAGCTGTTTTTAAAAGAAAAAGTTGGTATATTATAAAAGAAAAGCTCTTTTAGAAAAGTTGTTTTTAAAAGAAAAGCGGGGGCGGGTGCAGTGCGGTTTTACCCGACCTTCGACGGGGACGGGGGCGGGTGGGCTTTTATGATACCCGGCGGGGGACGGGGGCGGGGGCGGGGGCAATTTTTTGAGACGGGGGCGGGTTTGGGAAGTGCATAATCCGCCCCCGCACCACCCCGTTGTCATGCCTAGCTATAGGGGCTAAGGTATGTTCTCTCAACCCTATTCTTAAGAGCTACGTGTGGCTTGATTCCATTTTCACTAGGGATACATCGGATCGGGGTCACCCTCGCCAGCTACAACAACACATCAAACACATCATGGTGTTTCATCAATATTGGAACACGACATTTGCACCGTCTGTGGGGACGATAAACTTCGATTCCCACCCATAACCAAATAAAAAAAGTAATAATACAAAAAAGAAGAATAACGAACAAACATTGTTCTCGACGGGAGAAGAAGGGCGTTCACGATGTGACATTCTTCGCCGATGCTGCTGGTGAGGCGGTGCAAGTTGTTGTTTTCTTCATGCTCTCAGAACAGAGTAATACACAAATCCTCAATTCTTAAGCGCTGTCTAAATCCACGACTGCATCGACCGTCACCGACCCTATCGACAGTCAACATCGCAGCACTCAATCTCGTGTAGCAGCAGCAGCAGCTGCCAACCTGCATTAGGGTTTAAACCCTAATGGCCTGTTGGCCCAATCAAAAGTAAATAAATAAATAAATATAAAAAGGGCAATGGCAAAAAAAATTATGGGCTTATCTGACATAGGCCCAAACAAATACAAGAGACAAAACGTATCTCAACACCAAACGTGGCTTAACTCTAAACAAGCTCAATAAAGGTGTCCGAGCTACTTGACAACCCATTTTCTCATTAATGGGCAAGTCATTCTTCGAACGTCACTCTATTCGGAACATGGTGATAACGGCGAGGACCCCTGCCCTGAGTTTCCCCCTTTAAGCTTGTCCCTAGGTATAGAGAACCCTGTGCTCGGTTCCCACTTCGGGTACATGTGCCAACTGCGTGCGGACCTTCGACAACGTCCCCCCTTTTGGTATCTCATACATTCAGAACATCGTGAACCACGCACTACCCTTCTCTCCTCAGATTTATAAGACGATTGCGGAAACCTTTCACCATGTTCCCTACGATTCTCTTATTCCGGGTCAACCGCTTAACGAAGCCCGTTTGGAAAGGATTGACAGAAGACTCCAATCCAACAGTCTTCGATCCGACATTCCTCACCTCAGCGAATCAGGGACTCGTTCCCCTATTATTTTCCTATATACTTTGCATTTTACGTGATTACTTCGCACACATGCTGATATTAATGTACCTAATGCCATATTTCTGTCATGTGGTTTTAGCGCTTAATTCCTTTAATTTCATTACATGTCACTTATACTGTACTCATGATTTTTCATACATGTTGATATGTGACGCAAACTTCCTTGCTGCTGAATATCCTTAAATGTCTGTCTTTCCTGTCATTATAGGACAATAATATTTGATATGTATTGCCTTTTGCGTAACACTAGGCAGTTTCCGGCAATCACGCAATGTCATTTTTCACGAATTACTGCTTTCATCTGATTTATTGCCATCACATGCTCTAATATGTTTACAAATGTCGTCTATTAATTCATATATATATTACCATCAACATTATGAGCACAAAAATAATTTTATGTTATTGCTAGATGTCATTGGTTTGCTATCTGGTCGAGGAGAGGTGACTCCTTTTCAAGCACCAAATATATTGTTCTTGAACTTGATGATCTTGAGTAAGTCAAAACTAATTTATTGACAGTAAAATAACTTTAACATATTTAAATTATGACAAAATTGTTAAAATCAATAAGAGGGACAAGGAAAAGCTCCGGTGTACATTATGAGGTTGTTTTGTAGATCAATTCGTGGCATATCATGATCAACATCCTACTATCCAATATTTCATCTTGGTCTAATTTGGAAAAATAAAATTTTTTAACCGTATGTAGTATTTATGTATTATTCATATGTTGTAAATTAATTAAATTAATGGTTATTAATCAATGTTTTTAATACAGTTGAAATTTTTGAATTTTGAACATGGACAATGGGTGTATCGAATACAACATATAACAACTGGCTTTTTATTAATGCTAATATGCCAGAAGTTACACAATTTCGTGAAAGATTTTTCTCCTCTAATTTTTTCTTAAAATTTTAAAAATTAATTGTTAATTAATAATATTTTATTTTTTTAACTAATGCTCCTCGCATGGATAATCTCATTCCATCAATATTTTGATTTTAAAAAAAGGGTTATATAACAATAATATGAATTAATAAACTTATATCAATAATATGAACTATATTAGTTGAAATATTAAGTTAATGGATAACAACAATAACAATAATATGAATTAATAAACTTATATCAATAATATGAACTATAAAATTTAGAATAATAAAACCCTAGCAGAGCAAAACCCTTTTTCTCTTCCCCTTGCGGCGGTCCTCTTTGGCTGCTGCCTGTGCCATAATGGCAAAGAAAAAAGGGAGGCCTCCTGCCTCCCCTTCCCCTGCTGGGAATCGTAAACCTGATTTTGACCCCTTCTTGGATTTTTCGAATGTAGATGAGGAGGATCTTGCAAAGTTGGAAAACTTGAGTGCCAAGGAATCGGAAGACCTGTTGAAAAGTCTTGACTTGATTAGATCAAAAATCAAAGGGAAAACTATAATGGAGCAGCATAATATTGATAAAAGCATTGGGCAAAGTGGAGGTGTTGCAACGAAGGTTACTGTCTCTAATCCTAATCCAAATCCTTCTCAACCAAATCCTACTCCTACAATTGATAGGAAAGCATCTGTCTGGGACTCTTTTGATATCTCCAAACTTTGGAATGCAGGTGAAAAATTATCTTTTATTCAACCAGAATTAAAAGAAGGCGTATCCATTGGAAAAATAGAATCAGTTGATGTGGAAAGTGAACTAAAGTACTGGGAATGTGCATTAACATGTTATGTGTTAGGGGCCAGGCCCCCTTATCCTGTAATCAGTGGGTTTATTAAGAAGGCGTGGGGCCAGTATGGTATTGACAAAATTCTCACTACAACATTTTTGGCTTTAGGCAACACTGAAATTTCAAAGGTTAGAAAACTGTTGCCTATGCATGGAATAAGCAACGGTTTTTCGTGTGTAGCCAACTGATACGAATTAGCAACGGTTTTTATTCATATCTGTTGCGAACTACTTCATATCAACATATCCTTCCGCGACGATTTTTTAATTGTTGATAGAAAGGACCACGGTTTTAAACCGTTGCCTAAAACTTGATAAGAAAACCGTTGCTTTTTTATAAAAGAAAACCGTTGTCTATAACTTGATATGAAAACCGTTGCTTTTTTTTTAAAGAATACCGTTGCTTTTAACTTGATAAGAAAAGCATTGCTTTTTTTACGTGACGAAAACCATTGCTAAAAATGCTATTTAAGTTAATACCCCCAACCCTATTAGTTTCATTTCTTCCTACGAACTGCACAATCCTTCTTCTTCTTCTTCTTCGAAGACCACTACTCATGCCGCCACCACCACGACACGCCGCCACCACCAAGCCACGCGCCACGCCGCCACCACCAACATTGGGTTAGTTTCGCTTTTCTACGTTATCTTCTTCGCGTTTATTCTTTCTTTTTTTTTTAAGTTTCTTCTCTCCGTTCTCTTCTCTTCGCTGTGCTCACCGCCGCCTTCTTCTTCTTCTCACCGCCATAGCCGTCGCCATCGCCGTCCTCTCCCTCTCCCTCCTCAAAGTCAATCTCCCTCTCTCTTCGCATTTGAAGATTTGGGTCTCTCTACTCCGATCCCAATGAAGAAAGGCTCCATGGGTAAGGGTCGGCTGTGAGCCCTAGCAGACGCCTCCGTTCGCCGCCCTCCCCCCTCCACCGTCCGCTCTATGCCTCACCCCCAATCGGTATAAGGTATAGGGAATTGAGTATGGAATGGGGGTGGTCGGCGATGTAAGCTTGCTTACACTGCTGCCTGCTACTTAGTAGTTAGTTAAGTTATCTACGTCTCCTCTCCTCCCCTATTTTCTCTTCTCTTCTATTCCTCTATTCCTGTTCCTATTCCGTTCGGACACAAACCCTAATAATTCATCTTCATCATGATGTGGACTAATGTTTTCAAAATCGTACGTTTCCTTACTTTTCTCTTTCTCTTTCTCTTTATCTTTCTCTCTGGATTCAATTATTCAATTATTGAAACATGTGCAGGGAGGTCTTCATCAGATATCATGGTTTCAATTCCTCCCTCACGAACCTGATCTCACCAATCCTCCTGCTGATGCTGCAACCTTACTGGTGCTTTCATCTCATCTCCAATTGCAGAAGCAAGGATTCTTATCTTCATGGACCAATTCCTTTGTTGGTCCCTGGGATCCTTCGCAGGGTTTGCACAATCCTGATGAGAAGATTAAGCTCTGGCTTTTTATCCCCGGCCGCCATTCTTCCCTTCTCGACAATGCTCATTCCGCTGTTTCCAGGCTAAGAGGTATCTTCTCTTCTCTTTTCTTATCTAATTCAATTCAATGTATTTTCTCATTTATTTCCCTTTCTTTATTTCTTTCTTTCTTTCAAGTCGTTGCTTCTGGCCTTTGGTTGGTGAAATTAAGTAGTTTTCTTATTTGTTCCCCAATTGTTTGACATAATGTGGTGTGAAAATCGGAACCCACTTTACTTTTCAGTTATCACCATATGTGGATTACCCCAACCAAATTTGGTAATTTTTGTGTGTAACTAATTGCTCTCCTAATTCTGGGCTGAGGTTGTTTGTTAGGATTTGAGCCCTTGACAATGCAAAATATGGGAATCTGTAGAGAAGCTAGTAAATTTGCACATTTCCAAGTTCAATTGTCCTTATTTTTCTACATGACTGCTACTGACCATGCAAAATACAGAGTAAATTTGTTTGAATGTATAAATTTCATATAAGATTCTAGGCATATGATATAGCAATTGACAGAGTGGATTGGAATGATTATTAGAAAATTGGTGCAATGATTATTATAAGACTATCCCTTTACCAGAAATCATGAATTTTTTAAGATGCTGCATAAAAGGACTTCAGTCTTAGTTATTTAAATTGCAAATAAATCTAGACATTGTGATATTTGAAATCAGTGTCCTTTCTGTAATTCATAACAGGCGAATGTAAAGCCTTTATAGATATGGTACAGTTATTTGACTTATTTCTTGAAGGCCTTATCTAAAACGACTCATAAGTTGTAGATATAGAATAATAGTCTTTAGACAAACGCAGTCTGCAATATCAGTGCAGGAACAGATGATTTGAATTACATCTTATGCTATTTCTTGCTATGATGTGGTCAAAAATCACTTTCACTGCTGAATATGTGTTCAGTTGTCTAATGTTTTCATTTCATTATTTGAGTATGTCTTGGTGGAGATATACAAATTTTAGTACTTGTATTTTTGTGTCAATATTTGTTTTTCTGATCTGCATTTGGTTGAATTGATATTAGATGTGGCTTAAGTTGTGATTAAAATGATTTTAGAATATCATTGAAACTTTATAACAAGAGTGAACCATATCTAATAATCATTCAAAATCTTAAAAGCCCTTTAGTAAACCAAGTTGTAGTAAATAGCCATCACTCTTTGTTATGCTAACCAACTAGTTAAAAATGTAATATGCAAAGATAACTTTGAAGTAGCAGCCAATTAATTATCTATGAGACCTGTAATGTGATTGAAAGTAAAATCTATGTAACAAATGGGAAATTGTTTATATTTTTTACCATTTGAAAGTTAATTAATGATGGTTTAGTAAGCACCTTATGCTGCAGTAATGCTGGTCAAGTAAGGAAGAGTTTATCCTTTTGGTAGTCTATACGAAGATTCCACCCAATATTAGTTTGTTTTTCCTTTTGCATGCTAGAGACCTACTGACAGGCACACGTCTTTTATTTGGTGCTTTTTTAATTATGTTTCAGTTGCTGCATTGTTGTTTGTTCAATGTACCTTGAAGGTTACCGTAGCACTAATTAATTGGTTCATTATCTAATGGCAGAACTTCATTTAGTAAAAAAGATGGGAGAACTTTATAAGAAGTCTCGCATGCAAGGCTATGCTGCTGATTTTGTTTTGTGGTTTTTTTTTTTTATTTTTTCCCTAACTCTTACTACAGTCTTTATTGTTTATTGTCTGCTGTTTTTATTCACATTTTCACAAATTGACAGAGGAAAGAAGTCGTATCACTTGTTTTCGCTTGTACTATTTATCTGCACCCTCTGTTTTTGATATATTGTTCATCCTCCTTTTTTTAAAACTATACTTCCATTTGCTTCTCTTTTCTGATTTTGCACTGAATAGTCAAAAGCTCTAGCCTTTTCATATCTGTTCTCATTGTGTTTGTTGTGCAGGTTGGTGCATCACTATTTCGATTTATCAAAGGAAAAGGGTAAAAACTAGTTTAATTTTTTTTCCATACTGAGGTCTTGCAGGTAGGTTTTATTAAATTCAATAATAATAATAATATAGCATGTGAAGTAGATATTTTGTTTGTACTAATGTTTGTGACTATGTAGAGTATCTCCTCAAAAGTTTTGGAAGCCTTGGATAATCGGCCTCTCTCTGTAAGATTAAAAGGATTGGTAAGAGTCTGTTTGAGCTCCATTTTGCAAATAGAATATTCAATATGAATTCCTTATTGCTGATTATCTGTTGGCTTGATATAAGTGATATTCTAAGATTGCACATGCACTAAATTTATGGAATGGAGTAACTGAACAATATACACATTAAAGAATTGATATCTGCAACTGTCTTTTGTTGTGTTTAAAATTTTATTATATTAACAATTTGAAAGTTCTCCCTTCCCCAGCTCACAGATAATATTTTCATTAAAATTGCATTGCATCATGGGATGTTGATCCTAATACACATGTAAAGTTGTGCTTTCATTGGAAGATTTCCTATAGCTCTGTGAATGTCTCATAGGAACTTATTTTTTTTAACCACTAAATTTGAATTTTATGCAATTAGTTTGATATCTTTATGAATTGAAAGATACTTTTAATCTTGCATGATTGCATGAAAGGTTCTTTGGCAAAAACCCGTGTTCTCTATGCTTTCATGGAAGAAATTGGCAGTGAGGAACATCTTTTACGTGTCTGTCGTATCCTTATATGAAATGCACTTTGGGAATGCTTTTTAAGGAATTTGCTTTGTTGATCACTATTTTTCAAATAATTATAGATCAGTAATTATACCCTACCCTGGTTATGATTATGACATGCTCTCAAAGAATTGTTTGATTTTCTGAGCTTTTTAGAAGTCATAATTGATGCATATGTTGATGCTGGACTTGTCTTAGAGAATGATGCTAAACAAAGACTGAAGGTAAATTACCTATTTGCTTCTTTTAGATAAATGATAATTGAAAGGTTATGTAACCTATTCAATAGGATTACACTTGTAAAATGCAATTTTAACTTTTCTAATGGTTTCCCTCGTGTCTGTATGTTAGCTCGAAATGCTTAATTTATGTTATAGCATTTCTATATTTCTGGACAAATTCCCCGGTTATGTATAAACTTTCTAGAATCAAATGATGATAGTTTGCAAATGTTACATTAAATGAACATTTTTGTCCCCAAGAGGTAGCTCAGTTGGTAGTTGCAGTTGCACGCCACTGTGATGAATGCAAGACACATAGGAAAAGGTGTTGTTCTCGTTTCCTTTTATTATATTTGAGTACTCCTTAGTTTTGCAGCTCAACAACAACTTGCTTTGTTGGTTAAGGAAGTAAACATAGAAAGTTTGTATAGAAAATATGTGTATCTAAGAGATTAAAAATTTTAGTGTTATGATTTCCAATATAAACTCTCTATGTTTCAATTCCTTAACCATTTAACAAGACCCTTTAGTTTTGTTTTTTTTTTGGTATACCAAGACCCTTTAGTTTGAATAGCTTATATAAGGTGCCGGTTTTCAGGGCAAAGTGGTCGAGAAAAAAGGTTGATTCTTTTGATGCAAGGGGCATATTCAAGCAGTATGGATCAGAGGAGTGGGGGCAGTATCTTATTCGTGATGCTCATTTTTCACAGAGATTTTCCTTTGATGAAAATGGATTCTATCATTGTTGTGCTTCAATACCTTTCCCGAAAAATATGCAGGTAGAAGAAGAATCATAGATGTGTTGTTGGATATGACTTTACTAACTCTCCATGGAGCTGTTTGTAAGCTAGTTTTTGGACGGGAAAGGGAAGGTTTGGGAAGGCTCGAGATTTTGGAATAAGGATTTCCATGACTTTTGATTTAAATGTTTTAACTTTTAACTAACAAATGTGTTTAACTTACATGACCTCTTGTAGTTTTAGACAATTTCGGTCATTGTATTGTATATACTCTTTGTTTGAGATATAGTGCTTTATTCATTGTATTGTATGGATCGTAAACAGTAAGTACTTAATTTCATTGTATTCAAATGTTTTAACTTATTCATTTTATTCATTGTATTAGCAAAAAATTATGTTAATTAGCAAGTACTTAGTTTGGTATTGTACTCTTTGGATTATGGAACAATATAATTTTATTGAAAGTGTTGCATATAGAGTAAACCTAAAATAAGTGTTGCCTATGTGAAGTTAACAATAGTTGTATAACTGTTGCTGAAACATAATGCAACGGTTTTACTAGTGTTGCATGTGCTTAAATGAAAAAAAACTGTTGCTATTTAAAAGGCAAAGGCAACGGTTTTCTTAACAAAATCGTTGTATATTCTGAACAAAAAACCGTTGTTTATAGTGAAACCGTTGCATATTATGTACCAAGAAACCGTTGCTGTTTATAGTAAAATCGTTGCATATTATGTACCAAGAAACCGTTGCTGTTTATAAGTGAAAGGGCAACGGTTTTCATAAAAATGTTGCCAAATACAAAAAACCGTTGCCTTTGACAATAGGCAACACTCACCTAGAGAACAGTTTGAAAACCGTTGCCTATACTTTCAGCAACGGTTTTTGTGCTTTAAGCAACGGTTTTGTGCCGTTGCAGAAAATTAAAAATGTTGTAGTGTCTAATGAATGGTGATGGTACAATTGTTGTTAGATTTAACTCATTAGAGGCAAGGAATACGGTTTTGGAGATAGGGGTTTATCACTTTGATAAAAAAAACCCATAATTCTTGCCCCTTGGACTGGTAGAACTATGTCTAAGAGTTTTATTGATCGTGTGCCTATTTGGATCCAATTTCCCAATCTTAGCCCTCGGTTCTGGGGTGCTGGTGCGCTTAGCAAGATAGCAAGTTTGGTGGGTAACCCCATTATGGTTGACAAAGTCACTCAGGAGAGGAATAGAATTAACTTTGCTAGAGTTCTAGTGGAGGTAGACCCTATAGTACTGCCTGAAGAAGTTTTCTTTGAGGATGACAGAGGGAATATAATTACCCAAGGGGTAACATATGAATGGAAACCGGTGCTATGCTCCAAATGCTCAATGTATGGCCATGATGGTAAGATGTGTAGGAAGAATATTAAAAAGCAGTGGGTTGAAAAAAAGAAGGCGACTAGAGACGAAATTGAGGCTCTGGATGATAAGCTCAAAGCTCAGGTTCAGAATGATGGAATTAACACTGAGGAGGATATGGGAGGTTCCATAGCTGGTGGGAAGGTTTCAGAATCAGAGGAGACTCTGGTTGACTTGTCTACTCCTTGCTTACAGGGTAAAAGTAATGTTGGTGATGTAACTGGTCAAGACAAAGGGTCAGATCAAAGGTGGGCTGATGGCAAGCAGGTATCAGGAACTATGGTAGGAGTTGATACTGCTGCAGGGAAATCATATAAGAATAGCATGAACAGTGGTGGTATTGATCCAAATGCTATTAATGATAATGAGCAGGGAGGTCCTTGGACCCCAGTAAAAACTAGAAGCAAGACTCAGCTGAGGGGTGGGGGTACTCACCTACAGCATTATGGATAAAATTGCTTGCTGGAATATTAGAGGGCTTAATGGACCCTCTAAACAAAAGGAAGTGAGAGACTTCCATAAAATGTATAAAGTAGGGTTATTAGGTGTGTTGGAAAATAAATTAAGGAATGATGCTATTGATTCTGTGATGGGAAATATAGCTCCAGGCTGGGGTTTTTTTGCTGATTCTGATTATTGTCCAATTGGGAGAATTCTGGTGTTATGGAGGAAGGATATGTTTCATGTTATGATAATGGCTAGATCTGGTCAATATACTCACTGCTTGGTTACTGAGAAAGTGTCCAACAGGTCTTTCTATGCAACTTTCATCTATGCTGCAAATGACCACTTGGAAAGGAAGGAGCTTTGGGAGGTTATAAAAGGGATTGAAAGGTTTGTGGATTTTGCTTGGTGATTTTAATTCTATGATTCAGCCTGATGAGAAACTTGGAGGGATCCCTCTAGATCTGAGTCAGTATGAGTGTTGGAAATCAACAAGCGGCTCAATATAGTCTAGAGGGGGGTGAATAGAATATTGAAGCCTTATTACAGATTTTTCGTCCACCTAAGAGAATGGTTTTATGAAAATAAATTTTCTTAAGAATTCAGTTCAGATTACTCGAGTAACTCAAGCCTTCACTCGAGTAATACGCAACCAAAAATAATTTCACTCGAGTATTCAGCAAATCACTCGAGTATTACGAAAGCAGATTTTAAATCACTCGAGTAACAGAAAACCTACTCGAGTAATGTTTATAAACTGAAAGCAGATTACTCGAGTGACAAGAACTTTACTCGAGTAAACTGGGTAAAATTCAATTTAAACTTTGTTTTCAATGGAGTTCTTCAAGAATAACAATGCTATGATGATTCAACAAATTATGAATGATTAATATGAACAATTTCAAGTAATATTAACATGCAATTTTAGATCAATTTAGTAGAATTAAGAAAACCCCAATTCTAACCTAAAAATGCAAATGTTAATGAATTAATGAAATACAAGGAATGAAAATAAAAGAGACACAAGGATTTATCCTGGTTCACTTTCACCCACTTGAAAGCTACTCCAGTCCCCTCTTAAATCAAGAGAGATTCTTCACTAGAAATCTTCAAATGTAGATTTTACAATGTTTTAAGATGCAACTAGATTCTTAGTTCTCCTATCTTAAAACCCAACTCAAAGTGTGTACCAAACACTTTGATCTAATCTACCCCTTTTGAGTATTCTAGATTTCCTTGCTAATTGATTGAAGATGCTTCCAACCAATCCTCTTTTCTTGCTTTGATTTGATCCTCAAAGTCTTCCTTGTGAGATTCTTCACTTGTGTTGAAACTTCAATGATGCAATCACAAATTGCAAATCTTCAACAACCACTAAGAACAAAAATATGATCTCAAGAATATTTGAACAATGATAGAAAATAGAGTGAAGAATGAAAAGTTCTTTGTTGAATCTTGATAGCTCTTGAAAGATGTAAAATAGCTCTTGAATTACTTTTCAAAGTGTATTAGAAAATTGTAAGAATGAAAGTCTATTTCTTTGAAAGAGAAAATTAAGTCCTTTTAAAATTTTCCCAACACTGATTGAATTACTCGAGTAAACCAAACAACGTCACTCGAGTGAACCAATACTCATTACTCGAGTAAACTGATCAGAATCTGAATAAAAACAAAGTTTTTCTAAAATGATTTTCACAAGCTATTTAATCAAGATTTAAAGTATCTTCACTCTTAATCAGACATTATTTAAATATTCTTAAAATCACCTAAGCTACCCACACCAATGAGATGCATTGCATAAAATAAAGATTACATTGAAATAGAATTAATAAAAATCCTAATTCTAATCTTCATGTGGTGTAGCTTGCTTGTTGCCAATGTTGTTGCTTGGAGAGAGATTGTTAGCATCAAAACATGAGAATCCTACAAACTCCCCCTTTTTGATGATGACAAACCTCCTTTCAAATTAAGCACTAAGTTTTAACATACTCCCCCTAAATGTAAAACATCTAGGAAAAATATAATAAAACTTAACCTACAAGAACAACATCAACAAAATATTCTCCCCCTTTTGGCATCATTAAAAAGATAATATTTTTGAGAAAAGTCCTTTGCCAAAAGTTGAAGGTAAGTAGTTCACAATGGTATAGAAAATATATAACAATAAAGACAATACCAAAATAAACCACAATAGTGCCTCAACGTATATAAACAACGAATATTAACGAACAACGAATATAGCACCAGAAATCAGAGTATCAGAGCATCACACTATGCAGCAAATCATAGCAGATAATCAAAACGAAAACTAAACAAACCAGACCATACACAAGGTCCTAAAGTCATAGTAGCAACAGAGTCAGAAACATGAAACAGAAACATAAACAGAGAATATGCAAATGAAACATGCAACAGAAATCAACAGCAAACATCATCAGCATCCACAGGTCTAGGAATCAGGTGGAGGAGGAGGAAAATGATGAGAAAATAATCCAGACATGTAATCCATCAAACGATGCTCCATGGCAATATTCTTCACATCCTGTCTCATCTCCAACTGAGTGAATTGAGCATTGATGTGCTCAACTAATGACTCATGAGCAGCTTGTGCATCAAATGGAGTACCAAGATTATCCAAATCGATATAGTCCTCAATACGATCGGTATCCATCGGATCAGTAGAAGTAGAAGGAACAGAAGAGGATGCACCAGCCCTATCACCAAGTAAATTCCGTTTCCTAGTACCTGAAACTCTTGCAGCCTTTGCAGCTTCAGCCATTTCCTTAATCTGTGATTTCCATAACCAAGTGCGACTGTCCCTATGCCAAGCAATTTTCATATAACTAATGTGTGAATCATTAAGACACCAGTTATTTTTCTTTTCCTTTTCAGCTGGCTCATCATCAGGGATTGGAACACGATAATACCTCATGATCTTGGTGACATGCATAGGATATGGCAAGAATTGGGTAGGAGGAGATTGAGCAGCAGCTTCCATACGAGCTAAAAACATTTTATTCCAATTCATCTCATACCTCTTTTTAATCCCATGAAACAAAGTAAGATCATCATCTCCCAATTGAGCATAATTTTGATTGCATTTTGGAATCAAACAATAAGAGATAATATACATGAGCACCCTATCCACAGCATGCAAAGGTGATACAGTTCTAGTAGTTCTATCACCCCAAGATTCACCAGTACGCAACAAATCAATATAAATCTTATTAGTATCCACATCCAAATCCAGACATTCAGTATCACCAATAAAAGTTCCCTTGTTTTCTAAACCAAACATCATAGTCAAATCCGCAGGCTTTATAACAAAATGATGTCCTCTAACCATTGTTTGATACTCACCATCTAGCTTAGTAAAATTTTGATAAAATTGTCTGACAAGCCTAGGGTAATAATGAGTCTCAAATTCCAAAAACCTCTGCAAATTCTGAAATTCTAAATCCTCTACAAACGGAAATTGCTCCTTATGCAACCAAGCAAATTTAACATACCTTGTAAGACCAAAAGAGCGATTGATAAATGCCGGTTCCCGCAAATCTCGGTTGATTCCAGAAAACCAAGTATCATTACGACCTGCTCCTTGCTTTGCTTTCTTTTGAGGAGGTTGATAGTGAGAGGAAGAAGCCATTAATTCAGAAAAAGCAAATTCGGTTTTGAGAGGTTAGGGTTTTGATTTGGGGTTTTCGGATTTTTGGATAAAATTGGTGAAATTGATGAATGAAAGGAGTAGAAATGATGATATAAAGATGAAATATGGAAGAAATTTGTATGATTTGTGAGTTTTGTGGCTGAAAGATGATGATTTGATGAAGATCCGTATGAGAGAGAAGAGAGAAAGACGAACAAGAGAGAGAAAAAATCGTGAAAATGATGCAGATTTTAACAGTTCAGCTTTTAAAATCACGTAAGTTACTCGAGTAATGTTCATACGTTACTCGAGTGATTCGAGCAGTACTCGAGTGAAAGAGTATGTTACTCGAGTATGCCGAAAAATAAAAAAATTTTACTCGAGTGATGGATGAACTTAATCGAGTGATACGCAAGTCATTTTAAAATTAATCGAGTGACAGACAGAATTACTCGAGTAATACGAAAGAGTTTTTAAAATTACTCGAGTGAAATTTCTGTTACTCGAGTGAACTGTACAGAATTTCAAAAATTTCAATTTTTCATGCAAAATCATTTTTCATGCACAAACACAGAGAAACACTTAGCATGTAGCAAGTAACACACATACAAATAAAGCAATTAGCATATTATAGAAAACATACACACATAACTGCATAAAAAAAAACACTTTAATAAGATACAACAACTCAAAATACAAGTCACATTGAAATAGGCTTGAAGATGAGTATAAAAAGCATCAAATACAATTAGCTAATAGTTAATTCATCAAAAATACCAAGTTCTCTTCGAATCTTATAAAATGTGTCCCTTGGTAATGGTTTTGTAAAGATATCAGCTAATTGATCCGAAGTTTGAACAAACTCAATAACACAATCACCTTTTTGAACATGATCTCTCAAAAAGTGATGCCTAATTTCAATATGCTTTGTCCTTGAGTGTAATACTGGATTTTTAGTCAAATTAATTGCCGAAGTGTTATCACACTTTATAGGGATATTTGTTAAATTTAAACCAAAGTCAGATAATTGTTGCTTCATCCATAAAATTTGAGCACAACAACTACCTGCAGCTATGTATTCGGCCTCCGCGGTTGATAAAGCTACACAATTTTGCTTTTTAGAAAACCACGATACAAGTGAATTACCAATTAAATGGCATGTTCCGCTTGTACTTTTTCGCTCAACTTTACAACCGGCAAAGTCAGAGTCCGAATATCCTATTAGTTTTAGAAAAGCATCCCTAGGATAATAAAGTCCAGTATTCGTTGTACCCTTTAAGTATTTCATTATTCTTTTGACAGCAGTTAGATGCGACTCTTTCGGTTTTGCTTGAAAACGTGCACACATACATACACTAAACATGATATCAGGTCTAGATGCAGTTAAGTATAACAAACTACCAATAATACCACGATACTTCGTTACCTCTACCGCTTTTCCAGCCTCATCTTGATCTAGGTAGCATGCAACGCTCATTGGTGTAGAAGCGGATTTGCACGAATCCATTCCAAAACGTTTGAGAAGCTCTCTACAATATTTACTCTGATGAATATAAATGCCATCATTAAGCTGCTTTATTTGAAGGCCAAGAAAGAATGTAAGCTCTCCCATCATCGACATCTCGAATTCACTTTGCATCAATTCTGAAAACTTCTTACACAAGTTATCGTTAGTAGCACCAAATATAATATCGTCAACATATATTTGAACCAATAAAATATCCTTACCGGAACGTTCAATAAAAAGTGTAGTGTCAACAGTACCTCGTTTAAAACCTTTTTGTAATAAAAAATTGCTTAGTCGGTCGTACCAAGCTCTAGGAGCTTGTTTCAAACCGTACAAAGCCTTTTTCAGTTTGAAAACGTAGTCCGGATGCTCAAAACTCTCGAATCCGGGAGGTTGTGACACATAAACTTCCTCTTGAATGTATCCGTTAAGAAAGGCGCTCTTAACATCCATTTGAAACAATTTAAAATTCATAATTGAAGCAAAAGCGAGAAGAATACGAATAGCTTCTAATCTAGCAACGGGAGCATATGTCTCATCGTAATCGATTCCTTCTTCTTGACTATAACCTTGTGCTACCAACCTAGCTTTATTCCTAACAATAATACCCGATTCATCTAACTTATTCCTATAGACCCACCGAGTACCAATTTCAGGACGATCATCGGGTTTTGGCACAAGCTCCCAAACTTGGTTTCTTTCAAATTGATTTAATTCTTCTTGCATGGCCATAATCCAATGATCATCTTGAAGAGCCTCTTTGATATTCTTAGGTTCTATTTGAGATACAAAGGCAACATAATAACAAAAATTATTTAAAGTGCGTCGGGTTACCACTCCCTTCGCAATGTCACCTAAGATATTAGAAATCGGATGATTTTTGTTGGACTTCCAAGCTATTGGTAATTGAGGTTGTATCTCTTGTGCTAAGTCTTTATCTTGTGCTTGCACCTCTCGATCTTCATTTTGATTCTCTTCTATTTGTTGTGGTGTTGAATTCTCATGATCCAAAAATGTACCTATATAATCATCACAAGAAACAACACAATCTCCTTTCGAAGATTCATCAAATACAACATGCACGGATTCCTCAACGGTTAATGTTCTTTTATTGTAGACTCTATATGCTTTGCTATGAGTTGAATAACCTATGAATATGCCATCGTCGGCTTTAGAGTCAAACTTGCCGACCGGTTCCTTTCCGTTATTTAAAACAAACACCTTACACCCAAAAACATGAAAATGTGAGATATTTGGCTTTCGCCCTTTTAAAAGTTCATAAGGTGTTTTATTTAAATGCGGATGAATAAGAACCCTATTAAGCACATAGCAAGCGGTGTTTACCGCATCAGCCCAAAAATATTTAGGAACATTTGATTCTATCAACATAGTACGAGCAAGTTCCACTAATATTCTATTTTTCCTTTCTGCAACTCCGTTTTGCTCCGGAGTCCTAGGGGCCGAAAATTGATGATCAATACCAAACTTATCACAAAACGCATCAATCCTAGTGTTTTCAAACTCACCTCCGTGATCACTTCTAATAGACACAATTTTCAAACTTAGTTGATTTTGGATGAGTTTGGCAAATTTTTTAAAACATTTATAAACTTCACTTTTTGCGGATAAAAATAAAGTCCATGTGAATCTAGTAAAATCGTCTACTAAAACAAATCCATAGTAATTGCCACCTAAACTTTTAATTTGTGAAGGGCCAAACAAATCCATATGGATTAGCTCCAAAGGCTTTGTTGTGCTTATCACATTTTTAGGTTTAAATGAACTTTTAACTTGCTTGCACTTTTGACAAGAGTCACAAATGCCATCAAGCTTAAAGTTTAGTTTAGGCAAACCAATCACTAAATCTTTTCGCAAAAGTTTGTTCAATTGATTCACATTCACATGAGCAATTCGTCTATGCCAAAGACGAATTTCATCATCAAAAGATTTGAAACATTTTGAAAACAGTGAAGTTATCTCATCCAAATCAATTAAGTAAGTGTTATTAGAGTGACGACCAACAAACTTAACACTATCATCTATAGAAGACTTAATGAAGCATAATTCCGGAGTAAATGTCACATAATTGCCCATATCACATAGTTGGCTTATACTAAGCAAGTTGTGTTCTAAGCCTTCTACGTATAGGACATTTTCTATGACAAGGTTAGATACGTTACCGATTTTCCCGACTCCTAGAATTTTGCCCTTGTTGTTGTCGCCGTATGTCACAAATCCATCACTTTTTGGAGTAAGTTCCATGAAGTGCGTTTTGTCTCCCGTCATGTGTCTCGAACAACCACTATCCAAGTACCATTTTCGCTCTTTGGTTCGAAGACACACCTACAAGAAAGATATCATTTGGTTGACTTAGGTACCCAAGTGGTCTTGGGTCCTTTGTTGTTAGCATGAGGAGAAGTCCCCTTAACAATCCAAATATATTCACCGCTTGGTATACCAAATTTCTTTATATTACATTTATTCGTGGTATGCCCAAAGATTCCACAATAATGACAAGTTGGGTTTTTAGAAATCTTATTCTTTGAAAATCCACCAACTTTGCGATAATTGCGTTTCTTAGGTTTGGTATAGCCAAGACCGGATCTATTGCTATTGTTCCTTTGAGTTGAAAGCAAATGATCTAAAGAAGTATCTCCTTTCATGAGCCTTGCAAGTCGATCATTCAAATTAAAAACTTCTTTTTCCAAAGACTTGC
This sequence comes from Crotalaria pallida, assembly GCA_037953625.1. Lineage (NCBI taxonomy): Eukaryota > Viridiplantae > Streptophyta > Magnoliopsida > Fabales > Fabaceae > Crotalaria > Crotalaria pallida. The sequence goes on from CM075649.1 coordinate 101,160,346, forward strand.
AATTTTCACAAGATGGAGTCTCATTTGATTTCAATTCACAATTGCATGTAGAGTTTGCATAAATGAGTTCAAGAGTTTCATTTTGAAGCTTAAGTTCTTCTAAATCTTTTTGAAGTTCAATTATCTTTTCATGTTGCTTCATTATGAAATTCTTTCTTTCAACATTTATTTTAGCAAGTTTCTTCAACTCTTTATGCATCTCTACATACACATTGTACAATTCATTGAATGAAGGAGAATTAGAACTTGAGCTAGCATCGGAAAGATAATCTACCTCATTGACGTTCTCACTTGATTTAATGCTTGAAGATTCCTCTTCATCAAGCTTTGTCATTAAACATAGATTTGCAAGTTCTTCATCATCCGATGAGCTAGATGTTGATTGACTCTCCACTTCATCCCATACTATGTAAGCCCTTTTTCCTTTAGAAGAATTGAATTTTGAGTTGTCACCTTCCGACTTCTTAGAATGAGTTGGACAATTCGATCGATAGTGACCAAGCTTTCCACATCCATGACACTTGATGTGATCCTTGATAGTCTTATTTCTTGGTTGTGAGTCCTTAGAATCTCTTTGTCTATTTCTATTAAAGTTCCCCTTTTTCTTAAGGAACCTACCAAGCTTTTTAACTAGCAAGCCAAGGGTCTCATCATCTATATCGGAGTCCGAGTCATCCACTTGAAAGTTTTCCTCTTGTGCCTTAAGGGATTTTGAAGTTGATTTAAGAGCTATCCCCTTTTTCTTCCTATCGGCATCTTCATTCAAGGATAACCGTCCAAGCTCCATTTCATGCTCTTGAAGCTTTCCGAATAGAGTTGCTAAATCAATTTGATCCACGTCTCTAGCTTCCATAATGGCCGTCACCTTAGGTTGCCATTCCCTGCTAAGACATCTCAAAATCTTATTAACAACTTCACCATTAGATATAACTTTTCCAAGTGCAGAAAGATGATTAATGATATGAGTGAACCGCTTTTGCATGTCACCTATATTTTCATTAGGTAACATACGAAAGAGTTCATATTCATGCATGAGTGTATTTAGCCTAGCCCTTCTAACCTCCGAAGTGCCCTCATGTGTGACTTGTAATGTGTCCCACATTTGTTTAGCATCAACACATTGAGATACTCGAAAGAACTCATCATAAGAAAGAGCGGACGTGATGATATTTTTAGCTTTTAAATCAAATGCAACTTTCTTCTTATCATCATTGTCCCAACTCGATTGAGGTTTAATTGAAACAACATCATTTACTTTCGTTTGAGGAACAAAAGGTCCATTCTCTATGGCGTTCCAAATTTCCATATCTATGGCTTGAATAAAAATTTTCATGCGGACCTTCCAATAAGCGTAACCCTCACCACTAAATAGTGGAGGACGATTAATGGAAGTTCCTTCACCACCAAAAGGATTTGAAATTGAGCCCATTGTTTCCAAGTAAAAAGGATCTTTTCGAAAAAGCTTTTTAAGGCTCGGATTTTTCGTCCGAGCTCTGATACCACTTGTTGGAAATCAACAAGCGGCTCAATATAGTCTAGAGGGGGGTGAATAGAATATTGAAGCCTTATTACAGATTTTTCGTCCACCTAAGAGAATGGTTTTATGAAAATAAATTTTCTTAAGAATTCAGTTCAGATTACTCGAGTAACTCAAGCCTTCACTCGAGTAATACGCAACCAAAAATAATTTCACTCGAGTATTCAGCAAATCACTCGAGTATTACGAAAGCAGATTTTAAATCACTCGAGTAACAGAAAACCTACTCGAGTAATGTTTATAAACTGAAAGCAGATTACTCGAGTGACAAGAACTTTACTCGAGTAAACTGGGTAAAATTCAATTTAAACTTTGTTTTCAATGGAGTTCTTCAAGAATAACAATGCTATGATGATTCAACAAATTATGAATGATTAATATGAACAATTTCAAGTAATATTAACATGCAATTTTAGATCAATTTAGTAGAATTAAGAAAACCCCAATTCTAACCTAAAAATGCAAATGTTAATGAATTAATGAAATACAAGGAATGAAAATAAAAGAGACACAAGGATTTATCCTGGTTCACTTTCACCCACCTGAAAGCTACTCCAGTCCCCTCTTAAATCAAGAGAGATTCTTCACTAGAAATCTTCAAATGTAGATTTTACAATGTTTTAAGATGCAACTAGATTCTTAGTTCTCCTATCTTAAAACCCAACTCAAAGTGTGTACCAAACACTTTGATCTAATCTACCCCTTTTGAGTATTCTAGATTTCCTTGCTAATTGATTGAAGATGCTTCCAACCAATCCTCTTTTCTTGCTTTGATTTGATCCTCAAAGTCTTCCTTGTGAGATTCTTCACTTGTGTTGAAACTTCAATGATGCAATCACAAATTGCAAATCTTCAACAACCACTAAGAACAAAAATATGATCTCAAGAATATTTGAACAATGATAGAAAATAGAGTGAAGAATGAAAAGTTCTTTGTTGAATCTTGATAGCTCTTGAAAGATGTAAAATAGCTCTTGAATTACTTTTCAAAGTGTATTAGAAAATTGTAAGAATGAAAGTCTATTTCTTTGAAAGAGAAAATTAAGTCCTTTTAAAATTTTCCCAACACTGATTGAATTACTCGAGTAAACCAAACAACGTCACTCGAGTGAAACATGTCAGATTAAGTTACTCGAGTGATGTGTAAACCATTACTCGATTAACCTGTCAGAACATAAATTACTCGAGTGAACCAATACTCATTACTCGAGTAAACTGATCAGAATCTGAATAAAAACAAAGTTTTTCTAAAATGATTTTCACAAGCTATTTAATCAAGATTTAAAGTATCTTCACTCTTAATCAGACATTATTTAAATATTCTTAAAATCACCTAAGCTACCCACACCAATGAGATGCATTGCATAAAATAAAGATTACATTGAAATAGAATTAATAAAAATCCTAATTCTAATCTTCATGTGGTGTAGCTTGCTTGTTGCCAATGTTGTTGCTTGGAGAGAGATTGTTAGCATCAAAACATGAGAATCCTACAATGAGGACCTAAGGGATTGCATGCTGGAGTGTAATTTGGTAGATTTAAAGGCTAAAGGTAATTATTTTACCTGGTGTAATAAACAAGATGGGGCTAGTAGGATCTATTGTAAACTTGATAGAATTGTGGTTAATCAGAGATGGATTGATGCATGGCCAGACTCTGAAGCTAACTTTCTAAATCCTGGGTTGTCAGATCATTGTCCAGTAGTTCTTGAGTGGAATCAGAATGTTGAGATCAAAAGGACTAAGTTCAAATTTTTCAATATGTGGGGTGATGATGATAGATTCTTAGCTATTGTCCAAAATGTGTGGAGTAAACAAGTGGCTGGTAGGAAAATGGTGCAAATCATGAAGAAGCTCTATTATCTTAGGAAGGATTTTCTGATTCTCAATAAATCAACTTATGCTGATATTGTGAATAAAGAGAAGGAATTCAGAATGAAGTTAGAGGCTGTTCAATCTCTTCTGAGTACAGATCCTACCAATACCAGGCTTCAGCAGGAGGAAAAGGAGACTTTAGCTTTGCACAGGAAAGCTAGTTTAGCTGCTTTTTCCTTTCTTAGGCAGAAAGCTAAGATAAACTGGATTCAAGAGGGTGATCAGAATACTACTTTTTTTCATCAAGCTATTCGGCAGAGGGCATACAGGAATCGAATCATTTCTGTGTCTGATGGTAATGGGAATTATGTCACTGGCCAAAAGGAAATTTCAGAGCAGTTCTCCAATTACTACATCAGCCTTTTCACTAGGAAGCAATTTTATCATTGGAATGAGGGATTATTGAGGGTGGCTCTGTGTTAGCTCCTGAACATCAGTTATCTCTCTTGAGACCTTTTTCTGATCAGGAAATTAAGGAGGTGGTGTTTTCCATCCATAAGGACAAAGCACCAGGTCCTGATGGATATGGAGCTGGTTTTTTTTAAAGCTGCTTGGAGTATAGTAGGGCAGGATTGCATAGAGGCTATAAGGGAGTTCTTTGCTAGCTCTTTTATGCCAAATAATCTCAATGCTACAAATCTAGTGATGGTGCCTAAGGTGGACAGTCCTTCTCAGGTCAAGGACTACAGGCCTATTGCTTGCTGTAACTTCATCTATAAATGTATTTCTAAGCTTCTATGTTCTAGGCTGAGTATGGTTCTGCCTTTTATTGTTCAAGAGAATCAGGCAGCTTTCATCAAAGGGAGAAGCATAGTTCATAATGTTCTGATCACTCAAGAGCTTCTAAGGCTTTATGGTAGGAAGAATAGCTCTCCTATATGTCTTATGAAAATAGACATCAGGAAAGCTTATGATACTCTTGATTGGAATTTCATTGAAGATATGCTAATTGCTTTTAAGTTCCCTATGCAATTCAGGAGATGGGTCATGACTTGTATTACTACTGCTTCCTATTCTATTTGTATCAATGGTCAGAATTCAGAGAGCTTCAAGGGTTCAAGAGGGATAATACAAGGTGACCCCCTGTCTCCCCTAATCTTTGTGTTAGCTATGAAGGTGCTTACAAGGGGTTTTCAGAAAGCAGCTATGCATAGGAATTTCAGATTCCATCCCTTATGCAAAAGCCATAGGTTAATCAGCCTTGCATTTGCTGATGATCTAATGGTTTTTTGCAAGGGGCACCCAGCCAGTGTGAGCATTTTGTTTGATGCTCTTCAGGACTTTGCTGACAGTTCAGGGTTATAGCCTAGCATTGATAAATCCCAAGTTTTCATGGCTGGGATTGATCAAGGACGAGAGTTGGAGATTCTAAATATCACAGGGTTCCAAAAAGGGGCTTTTCCTTTCAGATATCTTGGGATTCCTATATCAGCCAAGAAATGGTCTAATGCTACTTGTTCTATTCTAATTGATAAGATCAGCAGCAGGATCAACACATGGAGGTCAAGAAATCTATCCTACCAAGCAAGGTGCATTCTTATTAATTCTGTGCTTATGTCTATTCATGTGTATTGGGCATCAATTTTTATAATTCCTAAAGCTGTGATTAATGGTGTGGAAAGGAAGTGTAGAGAATTCCTTTGGGGTGTTGATTTGGATGGGCATTACCATGCCTCTGTGGCTTGGGAATCAGTGTGCAGACCTAAGAAGTATGGTGGTTTGGGTTTTAAAAAAGCTAGCTTATGGAATTTGGCTGCTATTGGGAAGCAGGCTTGGCATATTGGTGCAAAAAAAGACTATCTTTGGGTGAAATGGATAAGTTCCATTTACTTAAAAGATAGGATTTTTTGGCACCTGGAACCAAAGCCAGGGGATAGTTGGCACTGGAAACAAATTGTGAAGGCAAAAAATAAGTTAGCCAATGGGTTTACAGGTGATTTGTGGACACCCTCTGCTAATGGGGTTTACACAATTAAAAGTGGCTATTTATTTTTGCTGGGGATTTTGCCCTCATTTCAATTGCATCGGTTTGTTTGGAATTCCTCCTCTATTCCTAAACACAAGTTCATTACATGGTTGGCAGTGCAAAACAAATTAAAGACAAGAGACAGATTATTTAGTCAAGATCGAACCTGTGTGCTTTGCAATGTCGCAGATGAAACTCGCAATCATCTCTTGTTTGAGTGTCACTGGTCTCGTGAGCTTCTGGAACTAGCTTGTCTGTGGATAAGAGTTAACAATTGGCCATACAAATTTGTTAATTGGAGTAGATGGATAACACATGCATTTAAGGAGGAATCGAGGAAGAAGACGATGTTTACCGTGTTCGCTGCAGTAATCTATGCAACCTGGACTGAGAGGAATAAGCGTATCTTCACTGGAAGGAGCAAAACGACCTCCATGGTTATGCATGCAGTGAGGAAGGAGGTAGCTTCAAGACTGGCGTTTTGTTTCCCAAATTTTCGTTCGTGGAAGGATAGAGCTCTTGTGGATAGAGTTCTGTCTGAACTTTAGCTTCATTTCTGGTCTAGGTGGTTTTGTATTTGGTCGAACCTGTGTTGGGTTTTGTGTTTTTTTAGTTGGTGCTTTCGATTTTCTCTCCTTGGTCTAGTGAACCCTTCCTAGAAGGTGGCACTTGGACCAAGGGGAGCTTGTATGATTCATTTTTTTGCTTGTGGTCTAATAAATTATTTTATTTTACCAAAATAATATGAACTATATTAGTTGAAATATTAAGTTAATGGATAACAACAATAACAATAATATGAATTTATACTATTTCAATATATATATATATATATATATATATATATATATATATGTATGTGTGTGTGAATTTATACGGCCCTTAAAAATATTGTTGATAGCACTAATTAGGAGGTTTATTGATAATTAATACTGAAAATAATACCTTTTTCTTGGGAATTGCTTCGATTCCATTTTTGTTTTAAAAGGCACCAATGCCATTTTTAATTCTACCAATCACAAAATGGCATTTAGGATTTTTTTACACAATCATCACTTAGTTGTCTGCTTATGTGTCACATAATAAGGTCTTTTTTACAAATTTTAAAAGTTTAACTCAATCATAATTATAATTAAATTAACTTTTTATTTTTAATTATTAAAAAAAAATTCATCCTATTTTTTCTGGCTTTTGGTTTCCATGTTTATAACAAGATCTTCGTCTTTTCTAATTTCTATGTTTTACTATTTTCTGGTTTCTGATTAAAACAAACAAATTAAATTTCTTCATGTTTACATATCCATGGCACAGGAAAAATCCCTTAAAAGCATTGCGAATTCATAAAATACCGTGAAAAGTTGATAGCTAATAACTGATAACTAATTTTTCCAATTTCCACTGCTCCAGTTCTCGCTGTGGGGATCTACGATATTCAATTAAGTAGTGTGACCGAAAGAATACCTAATTCCATATTCAGGACTTTCATTCTATTATTTGTATATATTTGTTGGCTTTTGTTGGTGAGTGCCTACTACGTATTATTATGTTCACGTTAGCTTGATCATGATGAGGCCAGCGTTTAATTAATCAATTCCTTTCTTCCTCGGCGGCGGCGGTTTTAGGATTAGGTTAATGTTGATTTTTTTATTTTTTTTGTTTTTGTTTTAATTTATTTGTTTAATTTTTTATTTGGAACAATGGTTAAATTAAAAATTTAAAAATGTGCAAATTAATCCTTAATTATGACACATAGGTTGACACATAAGATGATGATTGTGTAAAAAAAAAAAGCACAAATGTCAACATATAATTGATCCAATTGGGTTGGCATTGATACCTTCTCTCACTAGAAGGCATGGAAGCATTCACCCTTTTTCTTTCCTATTTATCTGTCCTATTTCAAACAAAATACACCATTTAAGAAATCTTAGATTTCCAATACGTTAATTATATTTTTCTTCATTGTACCTTTCTCTTTCTATAATCATTAAATTTTTTTCACTACTTACATAAATCAATACATATTAAATAAGGGCAAATTTGGAAAATAACATTTATTGCACTCTTGAAATCTTCAAAAGAACAAATAAAAAGAAACAAAAAATCTCTCCAAAAAAGGATAGATAATAAGGAACGAAGGAAGTATTTTTTTATATTGTAATTTTTATTAATAAGTTGATAAAAAAATTAAAAATGTTTAGTTTGTTACATTTTTTTGTTATATAACTTTTGCGAAACAATTAAGAATCTCTACTAAGATACATATTTTATAAAAAGATAAACAATTCATAAAAAAAACTTCATTTTAAGATCAATTCTTTTGATTATAAGGCTTTCGATTAAATATAATTCTGATAGAACTCAGATTTCACAAATTATTCGTAAGTCGTCATATTCAATGAAAGATGATTTTCTTAATAAAAATATTTTCAAGACAATAGGTGATACAAAGGACTTTATTGAGGTATTATTCTATTTAATTTTATGAATTCGAATTTGACTAAAGTTTAAAAAAATTTACCAAACTCATTAAACTACCTTATTTTATTTCTTAGGATGCGGTCACAGCTGGAACTATAAGAGACATCCTTTTACCTGGTGGTACAAAGGTTGCAAAAAACGTCAGACATGTTTGGTTGAACAGCCAATAAGCTTTTTTATGTAAGAAATGTCATAACTATCCAATGTCCTTTATTCCTAGGTACATGAGCATATCTTTTTTTTTTAATAATTTTTTAATGCATGAAAGCAATACTAATATATGTTATTTGAATTTTTTTAATTTAAAAAATTCATGTGACATCACGTGACATGTTACCTATGTGTAAGACTCGGACTAATGATGAGGACGAAGAATGATCGCTGGTGCAAGAGGCACGGACAAGAAGCGGCTCTTGGCAGGCTTCTAAGGGATACATGAATGAACCTTAATACACCGGGATGAGAGGGGATCCTAAGACTGTGTAGATATGGGACTATAAAGTACATGAATGTTTAAATAAATTGATTGGTACTACCCATATTAACAAGATGCATATTCTTTTCAATAGCCCATTTGGAGTAATGATGAGATGAGTGACCCCCTTGGAAGTTTCCCTGGAAAGTATGTGAGTGAGGACAAAACACGTCAAAGGTGGTGTGACATGCTGACGCTGTCGGTCGTATCATCAATTAAGTGATGAAATGATCATTTTCAAAAATTTGAGCAAAGTTCAGGACCTAAAACATCGAAAAATTAGTTTGAGGACCAATTCCAAAAGAGCACCTAAGTTCAAGATTAAAATCTTAAATAATCCATAATAAAATTATGTAATTCATTTAAAATTATTTAATTTATTGAATCTTTCGATTTAAAATATTTATTATATGTAATGGGATATAATTTAATATTTTTGTTCATTCCCGTGCCTCGCATCGGTAATCTAAATTGGTACAATACTCCCTTCAGTGCTATTTATAAATTCCTTTTGGGGTATTTTTCTTCCACCAAGGAAAGTATTGGAAATGTGAAAATTTGATGTACTTTTTCAAAATTACTCGTTTAATTATTATTGAAACTTTAAAACTGTAGAGTTAATAGGGGTGTTTGTGAAAAAAAGTAATTAAATGCTATTGAAAATTGAAATGAAATCTTATAAATAGGACCAAAATAAAAACTCTAAAAGGGTCTTATAAATAAGACATGAGGAGTAATAAAATGAGATGCATTAATATTTTATTTATTTAATTTTAAAGAAAATTTTCTGGTAAATGAAATCATAATCAACTACCGCTCATATTTTGGTGACTAGAATGTCTTCTACTGTGATGAAGTCAATTTGTGAAAGCGAATATGCGATCGTGTCATGCTGTATTGCTCCGAATCTTGATTTGATTAAACAAAACCGTGATATACGTCAACCTTTTCTCTTTTCTTTATTTTTTTTTTTCTTCTTTCAGTTCAGTTACTTGATTTTCAAGTCAAACTAACCCATGGCTACTTCACACTTCAATCTCTTTGACTTTGCATGTTGCAACCATTGGAATTCGTTCCATTTGCATTATTCTACTGTGATGAAGTCCTCTCCCACCTGGATTCTCGCCTTCTTCTCATCATGGTCATCAACCAAACCCATCATTATATTCATGAACTTCTCCACCACCAATTATTTTCCTTCCAAACTTATTATGCAAAGTTTTTTGGTTAAATATTTGTGTGTTCTTTAATAAAAGTAAATGTAACAGCTCATTAATAAAAACATAGTAGAATACAATTAGCTATCCAAATACATGTTAATGTTTAATTATTACTCAAATAATTGTACATACCTTTTTTCCTTGATCTCTCTCCACATTTCAACTTTGCGTATTCTTCAAAAAGCTTGATCACCTTTCCTCGCGTATTTGCCGTGGTTCTCCCTTTTTCTTCATTTCCGAGGGTTTATTTCAATTTATCTTCACGTGGGTACTCGCCATTTAGTTCAAGTTTGTACCTTTGTGGATGAATTGATCACGCTACTCTAGTGAGGAGATAGTTATCTTAATCTGGTTCGTAAACAGTAAGATTCTCACTTATCTCCTTGTTTTGAGGCTTTGAGTTTGTGGCATTTGCTGTTCTGTTTTTTTTTTTTTTTTTTTTTTTTTTTTAATCATGGTTTCTTGTTGGTTTGGTGCTAGCATTGCTGTTCTGTTTTCCTTTCATCATGTCTCTGGTTCTTTCTTAACTGCTGTGACGGGTTTATAGGCATGTAGGAACTGCATGACTTATCACATGATTTCAGTGTTCTATACCTTGGGTTGGAAAATGGTTATGAACTTGATTGTCTGGTGTTAAGGACTTAGGAAATTCTTAGGTACCCCTATTACTACAATAGTATATTTGATTTTTTTTTTTTTTTTTGTGCTAACAATGGCACAGGCCAAATAAAAAATAAATTACTAAAAATCTAAACTAGATAAAACTAGAGTTTTTAAATTAAAAAAGTTATATGTATCACATCACCACACTTTGGTCACATTTTTCAGATTTATAAGATAAAGTAGCGATACTTTATCTTATAAATTTGAAAAGTTTTGCACTATGATATACATATATTAATGACGTTTCAACTTTGAAAAAATAGATAAAAGTTAAAGAGTCAAATTTAAATACTTGAATAAAATCCTCCTAAAAGACAAGTATAAGATCGAAACCTTTGACATTGAAATTTGATTTAAATGTTATTACATAATATTGTGTTCAATGTAAATCATTAATTATATACCATTTTCTAAGTTTTCATTTGCCTTAGTGTGACTTTATCAGTAACTTTGCTAAACATATGTTTATACTTTGTATATTTTCATTGAATTTGTTAGTATGTTGATCTTTGTAACATTTGCAATTAGTAATTTTGTTATTTGACATAAACTAACATCTTATTGACATCGTATACATTTATCTATTTTTTTAAATGGGTATACATTTATCTTTATTACTTACTTTCTATTGAAATAAAATAAATGGGCATCTTATGTTTTAGGAAGTAATAGTATTATTGTTGCAATGGAAACTTTTTCCATCTTTTCTGACCAGTAGTTGTCTTATGTTTCCTACTTCCAGGTTAATGATATGTCGTCTGATTATAAGTTAGACATTGTCACTCAGCATGACCCTGAAGAACCAGGGATAAACACCACCATAACTTCAAGGCTAGCACCAGAAGGAATCCAGGAGCAAGGAAAAATATCAATTAACAGCTTCGTGACAAATGCAGAACGTAGAGCTTTGAATGATACGTGTGTAACAAATCTTCTTTGCCACATTCATTGAAACATGCCCTTGTAGTTTATGTCTCTGCTTTGTTTATACTCGGTTACTATTAATTTGACATGACCACTTTCAAATATTTCTTAGCTTTGTGCTTTTAATCTTCAATTGTACAAACATGGATTTCTGTATGTGTTTACAAGCAAGCTTGCCTTGTAATAATTCCCTCATTTAATCATTCAACCACCGTAAACTTAACTTCTGTCAGATAAAATATTTGATCGGTTATTAAACCAGAATAGGCAAAACTAATGATTTCATGCTCTAAGTTATTTTTAGATTTTAATTTTGTCTTAAATGTTTTTTTTTTTCAAATGGGTCCTAAAATCTTTTTTTTTTATGCTACAATTTAGAAAAAGTGATTAATGCATTTTTGCGGATCTTTTCATTATGAACATAATGATATCAAGACTATAAATTTTGATTGAGAATCGAAAGAAATGAAAAAAAAGAACTTTTATGATCAAATTCAAATCCGAAAATACCTTAGAGGACGGAATTATTAGCCAAAAGAATAATATTGATTCATGATACTCTAATATCAATTCGGTGGCTTGAAATTTCTTGTTCAAATTCTTAAGGCAGGTTGTTATTGAATTTTGCTTTTAAAATAATGGTTATTACTTAAAGAGTATGAAACAATTCACCTTTACAAGCAGATTTCTGAAAGTAAATAAAGCTGCAATTGGTGATAACGGCGGTCTTCATGTTGACGGGGAGGAAAGGCGTCGTCTTCATGAATCAGCTAAGAAGTCCGGACCTCTTGTTGCTGGAACAGCTTACTGTATTTCTTCTTGCAGCATGATAATGCTGAACAAAATTGTTTTATCAAGTTATAATTTCGATGCAGGAATATCATTGATGTTTTATCAAGTAAGTTAATTAGTATATGCCCTTTTTTGCTCTATTATAGTGCTAAACAATGGCAAGAGGTTGCAGTCACATTATAATTCATAAGAACGATTTAGTTTCAATGCTTCATTTATCTAGTTTCTTTATGGAGCTTATTATAAATGCAAAATCAACAGTTATTTGATCATATATTCTTCCGTGTACTTTTCAGAACTTTATCAGTACTCTGGTTGTTGTTCTGTTTGCTCTCTCCGGCAGAATTTCAGTTGAAAAGCTCAACTGGAGGCTGGTTAGGGTCTGGATCCCTGTCAATGTGATATTTATCGGCATGCTTGTGTCAGGCATGTATAGGTATGAAATAAAATTTACTTTATATCCATTTATTTAAGGCCTATGGAGATATGGAACCTTATTGGTAAGCCAATTTTGAAAGGAGCAGCACATACTAATTTAGTCCTACTGCTCTATCTGTTAAAAAGTGATACATCTTGTGCTGCTCTTATCTACGTTAATCTATTCTTGTGCATTTTTCTTTTTCAGTTTGAAATATATAAATATAGCAATGGTGACAATTCTCAAGAATGTGACAAATATCTTAACAGCAATTGGTGAATTGTATTTATATCGGAAACGTCAGAGTTCCAAGGTGTGGACTGCAATGTTTCTGATGGTAAATGTCCTTCTTACTTCATACTCATTGACATGCTGTAATTTCCAGACAAACATAGAGTTTCTTCGCTTGTCCGGGGAGGGGACCATGTGTTTGACAAGCATCTAATTTATTGAAATCATGGATAGCTACACCATCTTGTCAATTGAAAATTTCATGTGTTTGTATTAGCAAAATTCTCAACAGAAAAGAAAATTTCAGTTAGTTCAAATACTTACAGATCAAATTAAACATTTTGTTATTTTTATTAAGACAAGGAGATTTGAAGATGCAACAAATTTTCAACCTAATTAACTTACAGTATACTTAATATTTTTTTTCCCTAATCCTTCGTAATGCTTTGTGAAAAGTTCTTTTGGTCTGACATTGGTGGGTCTGAATAATTGGAGAATGAAAAGTTGTTTTATGTTTGATCAGCACAGAAATCACAGAAAATAAAATGCAGTTAGTTTAATTGTTCATCAAGTTATGTGTCTTCCAATATAGAAACTTCAATAATCTAATTTATTTACTTATTTTTCAGAATGTCCTGTTACTCTTTCTCCAAAGTATTAATATATAGCAATTTTTTGAAGTTTTGTTATTTTCTATGCATATTCGATCCAGATTATCTCTGCTGTCAGTGGCGGCATTACAGATCTCACCTTTGATGCAGTTGGTTATTGTTGGCAGATCAGCAATTGCATTCTTACTGCTTGTTATTCAGTATGTCTATTTATTCCTAGTGTTCTTTACAAATTCTGTAGAAGGCTTCTCAGTTTGATAATCTGAGAATATCAACCTTTTTTCAGTTAAAATCTCACTATGTGCAATCTGATCTTGGGCAAAATGTCTTCTTTTTGTGACAGCTTACCCTTCGGTGGGTCATGGATGAAGCAAAAAAGGCAACAAAATCTGGATCTCTTAATGAAGTTTCAATGGTGTTGCTGAACAATTTATTGTCTTTACCTTTTGCCATCATCATGATTTTCATTTTTGGCGAGTGGGATTATGTAATACATGCGTGAGTGAATATGTTTCTTTGTTTTTAAAATTCAATTAAGCTTACCTTCCGAATCCTCACTATTATTTTGTTGTTCATTTCCAGCAATGTGATTAAACTACCAATGTTTTGGGTTGTTGCAACAGCTAGTGGACTGCTTGGACTTTCCATCAGTTTTACCTCAATGTGGTTCTTACATCAAACTGGCCCTACAACATATAGGTAACTTATGGAGTTGGGATTCTAATAGCCCAGAAAGAGTGTGATGAGTTTCTGTGTTAAAAGCTCTATTTGACTATCAGTATATAAGAAATAAATTTTGTTGGAGCAATTAAGAAATTTTGACTAACTTTTTAGTATGATATCCTTTGTGTCTCTATATTGAAAACTAACTGTAGGATCATTTTTAAATCCGACTTTCTAAGTTTGTGCAGTTTAATTATAGACAAAATTTATAGGTGTTTGTGGTAATTAAAGTTGGTCTAAGCTATTCCCCTTATTATAGTTTCATTGGTAAATTATGAGACATGTCTTATTTTAAGCGGAGTACAGCACTACAAACACTTATAGAATAACACCTACCCGAGTTCTCTTCTGTATAAACCTAAATATTTCTTGATTAATATTTAAGCTATGCCATTTGTATTATATCATGTTATTGATTAAATATTAAGCATTGGGTTTAGGTGCTTGTTTTTACTCATCATCCAACATAGCATTAGGCTTATTATATGTTAGGCATTTGCATATTATGGATACAACAACATTTGCCCCTATGAGAACTAACATAAAATGGGCAGAAACTAAGGGGGTACATCATGGTATGTCTTTTTCTTTACAATGTCATAACTCACGATTTCATATTTACTTTATGTTTCGAGTTCTTATTTCATCCATCGATGTTTCTTATGTCTGTATATATTTCACAGTCTTGTAGGTTCCTTAAACAAGATTCCAATCTCTATTGCTGGCATATTAGTATTCAGTGTTCCTGTCAGTGTATCAAACTTATTCAGCATTTTGTTTGGTAATTCATCAAAACCACCCTTTAACAATTTTCTACGTGTTATCTTATTTTAATCATTTATCAAAATTGCACACTACTTTCAGGTCTTATTGCTGGAATATTCTTTGCTAGAGCTAAGATGTCCTCCTGATTCCGGAAGCTGTCCTAAAGTTCTAATAATAACCAATGAAGTGTGAAAATTAATTCATGGACGGATGATAATTATATAGCTTTTGTTTGAGTAGTGCAAAATCAACTCCTAATTTAATTTTCGAGACTCCAAAATGCAAGTCGAATTTTGATTTTGGTGTATCAACCATCATCAAGTTTTATTGTCAGTTGAAACATGGAAGCAAAATAGTTGAGCAAGAAGACTTTTTCGGGAGAAGAAAACTTTCTATGTAGTTATATTGATATTAGACACAAATTGTAATACCGAATGTAATGCTTGAAAATTTTTTCAACATTGCTGACGAGGATATTATTATTTTACAAACACATGAAAGAAATAACCTTGTTTCTAAGCTATCCATGTATTTTTGTGTGAACTTTTATGTATCTATATTATTTTCACAAATTAGTTCAAATAAAAAAAAAATTAGGCAAGTAATGACAAAGACATAAAAAAGGCAGTGCACTGCAAATAATATTGCAGTTTAACCACAATATAAAATAACATAACAACTCCAATTGTTCAAAATATAACAAGATACTCCTAAATCACCACAACCACTGTGAAGTAACACCATTATTTGACAACAGCCTAATATGGTGTAACATTCTTTTATTTCCCATGCAAGATATCAACCAAAATGTTAACCCACTAATATAGGACCAGCATATTTATTCCAAAGTGTACTAGAATTTAAAAAATAAAAAAAAACTTAACTAAATTAAAGCAAGTCCTAATTTCAGATTCATGAGATCAGAAGCTGCGGGTGGAAAAGTTCTGGGAGCAAACCATCTCTATCAAATCCATCTCTCTCCTTCCATTTGAACAATCTTGAACATCATCCCCCAGCTTCAAATCAGTGTTCAGATTTTGATTCCCATAATCACAACAAAGTGAAGAAGAAGAAGAACTTGCAGCACCATTCAACAAGTTTGAGAGATAGAGATCAAAGAACATATTGTTATTATTAGGGTTTGGATTTGGATTGGAATGGACAAATCTACCCTGAGTCACATCAGTGAGAAGCTGATTACCATCATTAGTTTGGCAATAACCCAATGAAAAGTTGTTGTAGGAGTTTGAAGAGTTCTTGAAGTGATTATTAACTCCTTCAACAACATTACTAACATGTTGTTGTTGGGTGTGCATATTATTAATACCCTCCTTGAAAAGTTCTTGCATAAAGAGTAGCTCATCATCATGTGAATCATCAATCAGCGGTGTTGATGAGTTGTTATTATCCAGGGTAACAGATATTTCAGTGGTGGAGCTAGAGGGAGTGGTGGTGAATGTTGCTGTTGGGGTGCTATTGAGAGTCTTGTGTTTGATGTAATTTTGAAGAATTGTTGGTTGTGGCTTTCCGTTCGAGCTTGCTGGCCTTTTGTTCTTTCTCTTTGAATTCTGCCTCCTCTTGGTTGCATTCCAATGGTTCTTTATGGCATTCTCAGTTCTTCCAGGGATGCGCTTCGCTATCTCCGCCCAGCGGTTTCCAACCTTTGCATGTATTTCCACTAAGATCCTCTCTTCTTCTTCACTCCAGCTATCTTTCTGCAACATCATTAGTAGCCAGGGAACACGATAGCTTAAATATAGTTCTACGTAATAATCACTTGCCATTTTTATAAGAACTAATTGGACTACTATCAATAATCGAAATTATTTCTATCAATTTATGGAGAGAAAATTTTGCACTCGCACTTGCTTACAAAGAATTGTGGAATTGGATTGGAAACTTTTTTTTTTTTGTGTGTGAGAGAAATCTTAATTGATTTAATGTAAAAAGCAAACCTTAAACTGTTATTTAGGCTAAAATAGTCTTAATATTAATAAAAGCAAACATGATTTTAGGAGTAAAAAAAATAAAATTGGGAAGACTTATTTATGATTTTAGTTCCTAAAAGTTCATCGTGTTTTAGTTTTAGTCCCTATAATTTATTTTTGACCTGGACTGATCCTTAATTTTTCAAATTTTTTGGTTTTGATGCACTCCATTATGAAAAAAACTGTTATTATTTGTTAATATGGCTAGTGGAACACCATATCAACAATTACGTAATGTGAAAAGACGTTAAATAAGTGATATCACGTGGATGATAAAGATCCATGGACATAAAATGATCTCATACGAATAATTTTTTGTGAATAATCCATGTCCTAATACTAATTTATTGCTATCTCACACCACGTAGTTGTTGGTGTGAGTTTCCGGTTAACCAGGTTTTGTGATACCAGATAATAATTGGCTTTGGCATATGCGGTTTGGTCACTTTCACTTTTTTGGATTAAATTATTTGTCAAGAAAAGAACTAGTCCAATAAATAATTGATTTTTTCTAACGAATGGGACCAAAACCAAAAGGTTTGAAAAATTAAAAACCAGTCACGATCATAATAACTTTTAGGAACTAAAACCAAAACACGCTACCACCAAAATCATAAATAAGCCAATTGGGAAATTAAAGGAAAGCGATATGAAAAAAGTAAAAATAAGAAACATATATATGAATGTTTAAGTACGAAAATGTCACTCTTACCTTTTGTAAGCAATCAAAGTCTCAAACCTCAATTACGAAAATGGCAAGATCATATATTGATTCTCTTAGTAAAGAATTTTACAGACAAGCAATTATGAAGATATATAAGGAAAAGATGTGTAGATAGATCATCATGTAGATAACAAATATAGACACTTGAAAATCAGAATCTATATTAAAAAAAAAAAAGAAAATCAGAATCTATATTACAAAAAAGAAAAAAAAAATCAGAATCTATATTAAAATGTTTCATTTCATCAAGGAAGTATAAATAGATTTCAAGGTAATCTTCAAAAAATATTTGTTAAATACTAATTTGTTATAACATTTTTTTATCAGCTCTAATTCCTTATTAGATGTACTTCCTCCGGCATAAGACCGTTTTGGAGTTTTTATTTTGGTCCTATTTATAAGACCTTATTTCAATTTTCAATAGCATTTAATTGCTTTTTTCCACAAACACCCCTATTAAGTCAATACTTTTTAGAGTTCCAATACTAATTATAATGGTAGTTTTGAAAAAGTATATCAAATTTTCACATTTCCAATGTCATTAACAAATTTAATCACTCTCCTAGGTGAAAGTGAAAAACCCTAAAAATGTCTTATAAATATGACCGGAGGGAGTACTTTATTGCGCTAAGGCCTAAAGTTTTTCTTTCTTTTTTTTTTTAATGCCAAATCTTTAACAAAATAAATATAAAAAGTAAATAATAAAAATCACAGAATAAGGACAGAAATAACCATAGAAATGCAAGGATTGAGAGAGTAATAAACCTTAATATCAGGTCGAAGATGATTATGCCATCTTTCTCGACACTGCTTTCCAGCCCTTCCCTCCAATTTCTCAGCTATTTGAGACCATTTTGTCACACCATGTTGCTTCACCAATTTCAGCAATTTCCTTCAATTATAAAATAAATAAACAAATAAAATGTCACCTTACAAATTTAGCAATAACTGAAAACATACAAGAAAGCAAAATCGAAGACTTGGTTGTGGCTAAAGGCCAGGGCCTAAATCCGTTGGAAAGTTTGAAGTCATGACTCATGTGTATAAAAATAAGAAAAGAATTTTCAATTAGGTACTCAACCTATCTTCTTCTTCAGTCCATTGTCCTTTGATCAAAGACACGGATGATGACCCTTTCTTAGGCCTTCTTCCCACCTCGTTCAAATTCTTCCCTAAACCATGGACATCTTCTTTCTGACACAACATGGGGAATTGGTGTGCCCTATTCAAAGCCTCTTCATTTGCCAAGAATTCATCATCATAAAAGTTCCCTTCTTGAGTAGTAATAGTAGTAGTAGTGTTAGGCCAAAACCTATAAGTTGATGAACCACCACCAGGGCAAGCAAACTTATAGAATTCATCATCAAAAACACTTGCATGAGTAGTGTTATTCTTTGCAACATTAAGAGGATATGATTGCTTCTGAGGGGATTGGCTTTGTTGACCCCATAAGAACCTGTCTATGGCTGTCAAAGGCGGACCCGATCGAAACATGGAAGGGTTGGTAGTGACTATGGCATCATGGCAACCATCACTTATTATTCTACCTCCCATGGATTTCATGAATGGTTGCTTGATGGAGAGTATATGTATAAATAAAGGAGAAAGAATTAGACAATTCTTAGACAATGGAGCTTATTCCAAGCCCTAGAATTAGACAATGTTGTAACTCCTGATCTTCCTTTTGGACAAGATATATAATGCAGGGAGGAATAATTGGGTGCTGATTAATAATTCCAATTTATTTCATTAAATGATATATTCAATTCTGAATTCATTGTTGTATGTAATGGATATTGAAGTGCCTTTAATAATCATAATTGACCGAATTGATGACACAATTGCTATAGCAGCTGGTTTTGAGTTTGTCACAGTGCTATCAACGGCAACATTGCGAACTACACTTTTGGAATCATTGAGGAATAGCATCAATTAACAAGAAGGCAAAGATGGTATGATGACTAATGACTTGGTTCGTGATTTGGTGTTCCATTTGGAATACTAGAAACAAAATACTCTGTGAGAATGAAGAGCTTAAAAAGAAAAAAAAAACCATTCCGGTGCATGAGGCTCTCACTCAATGAAATCTAAAAAAAAAATTAGAATGAAGAGCTTAATAATGTGGGAAAAATATTGAAAACAGTTGGCCTTAGATTATTAGTTCGTGTTATTAGCTTCCTTTTTTCAGAGGGTCTTAAATCCAGTTGAACATATCAATTATCAAACAATATCTAACTTGTTAAGCGTATATAAAGTTTCATTTGAAGATTTTTTTTTTTTTTTTACTTAATATAAGTTCTATTTCGTTAAAAAAAAATATATAAGCCCTATTTCTATTTTTTAATGGCATTAAGTATTTCTTTTTCAAAAATACCCATATTTATTCAACACTTTTTAGATTCTCAATAATAATTATAGGTGTACTTTTGAAAAAGTATACTAAATATTTATATTTTCAATATCACTAACAATACTAACTAACTTTCTTAAAGGGTGAGAAAATTGATCAAATGAGATTATAATAATAAGAACCGAAGGGAGTAATTTGTATAAATAAAATATTTTCATTGAAGGCAACTTCTAAGATATTCACCATTTGAAAAGTGATGCACACATCTATCACTTAAAACAAAAATAGCCCGTTCAATGTTAATACTCCCTTCTTTTTTTTTAGAGATTTTTTTTTCTTTTTATGTGTTTTTTAAGAATTTTAAGAGTGTGGTAATTTCATATTTGACTTATTTAATATGTTTTGGTTTGTGTAAGTAGTGGAGAAAAATTAATGATTATAAAGAGAGAAATGGTATAATGGAGAAAAACATAATTAATGTATTGAAAATCTAAGTAATGATTAAATTTCTTAAAATGTATGTTTTGTTTGAAATATGACAGATAAATAGGAAGGGGGAGTACCTTGTAGTAATCGAGTAGGATTAATTATGTTTTTAGTTCTTGAATTTTAGGGTCATTTAGTCATAGATTATTGTTTCTTTTTTTTTCTCAATGTTTGACTCTCTGAAATTATTTTTATGTTTGTCATATACCCTTGTAACCAACTCATATCAAATTTTGCTGATATGTCATACCAGAATCCTAATTAGACATATGAGGTATTAACCACGTGGTATATATCTCGTGATGTCACGTGAACGAAGATGACATATCTCTCTATTTTTTTAAACTAAAAATATTAAAAAAAATATTAGTTTTTTAATTAAAGAAAAAAAGAACTTCGTCCAAAGGGCATCATGCATGTGACTAACCTTCTGCGTTTGAATATGATTTTAATATGATATGTTAGCAAAATTTTGCCAAAATTAATAAAATATGTATATAACAAATTCAAAAATAACTCTAAGGAATCAAACATTAAAAAAAAAATCGGTGACAAAATAATACTCCAAGGACTATAAAGTATAAACATAATTAAGTCAACCAAGTACTATGGCCACCATACAATTTGGGCACATCACTTCTTATTATCAGTAACTAGTAATTTTACCCGTGCATCGCACGGGTTTAAATTTTTTTTTTTAAAAAAATATTATAGATTTTGGAAATATGTCTTTTTAAATAATAAGTTAATATAAATTTTTTATAAAAATGATTTACATGTATTTAGAAATGAATAGTCATAAACATTAACCTTTGAATCTAGTTTCAGCTACCAACTTTTTCATTAATAAAAATTAACTAATAATGTATCAACTATGCGATTTCTAATTTTAATTAACAACATAATTTCTTATATTAAAAAAAATCCAACTCATTTTGATTTATGTTTTATTTAATTCACCATTCCAAATGCATTTTGTTAGTAATTCGTTTTGGAAGTCCAAATGCAGCTATTTTTTTTACCATATATATCATCATCATCATCATCATCATCATCATCATTATTATTACATCTGTCCCAAAATATAAGACTTGTTTTCACACTTTTAATTAATTCGTGTTTATAATAAGATTCGAATTTTCAAATTACTTGCTTGTATTAGAACTTCATAATTGTAAATAAGTATATTGTCTAAAGTATAAAATAACGCATCATTATTTTTCACAATTTAAATTGCAACATATTGTATAAATTTTTGGATTTTTTTAAATTTGAATTCATGACTGAGCAAATATTTGATTGTATTAAGTTAAATCATTATACCAAATTATAGCTTATCTTTAATATTTATATATCTGTGTTTTCCGTTGTACCCAAAATTTATTATTCATAATGATGCTCTGTTTAAATGTTTAATACCAATTTGCCTATATTATGACTTGTTTGTATTAGAATTTCTGAAATTACAACTGTGATGTCCTAGACAGTGAGGACCTCCAAGGGTATGGGAGATGACCTTCAAAGGAGTCTCTGTCTAGGGTTGATATGTGATGTTTGGGGGAAGTCCTCAGGTGGCTAAGGAAGAGAGCCAGGAAGCAACCCTAATCACTGGTGTGTGAGGATGGCAATTAGGGTTAGAGGACGTACCTGAGCCCCATGTAGTACGGAGCTACTTATAGGGGGGCTGGTTGCCCTAATGGGCTTGCTTTAGGCCCAAGTAGGGCCAGCCTGTACTGAGCTGTGAGTGGATAGGCTGTCCTTGCGGATAAGGTGGTGAGCTGTCCTTGTGGATAAGAAGGGAGACGTCATCATGTCCTAGGTGTCGGACTTGGGAAGGTGTCGGACTTGGACGTCGGGCCTGAGTTGGAGAGTGAGGTCGGCCCGTATCTGGCATCTGTTCTGCCGTTGAGCATTGAGCTAGGCCAAGCGCTCAGAAGGCTTCCTGAAGGGTCCTTAGGACTTTGTCTAGGTCGTCTGAGGACCTCGGCTAGGCCGAGTCCACCACATAAGCCCCCCAGCTCGGTCAAGGCCAACTGAGCCTTGTTCCGAGGTTCTGGTTTAGGACCTTCTCCCAAGTCCACCTCATAAGGGCCGAGTTCGCCACATATATATAAGCCCCCCAGCTCGGTCAAGGCCAACTGAGCCTTTTTCCGAGGTTCTAGGGAGTTCGGACGATAAGTCTCCGATATGTTGGATCCAGCTGTCACTGACGTCCTTTCATTATGGCGGAGCAGGTTTGACAGCTGTCTAATCCCCAGTATCGATGTGACGTTTGCTTTTACCGGATCTGACACGTGTCAGAAATCGCGATTTACGAAGCGTCACCATCATTGTGACGTTGCTCGAGGTCCGTTATTTCAGCTACTGTGCGCCACGTGTCCTAACATGCAGGGTTGCGCGTTGGGCTGGGCCGTCTAGAGCAGGCCCATAATTCAAAATAGGAGGGAAAACGGTTCTCCTCTTACTTTGACTAAATAAACTATCCCTTTTTCTCATTCTCTACCAAACATTCCCTTTTTTGAAAACGCTTCTTCCTGCCCCCCATGAAACCCTGCATCTCCCCCCAAGCTTTTTCTTCTTCGAAAACACTTTCTTTCTCTCACGGTTTCAGTGCTTTCGATTTTATTCTCTCTCTCTTCCAGCCAGGGATCTCTTGCCGTCGCCGATCCCTCTCAGATTCATATTCATCAGGTATTGCTTCTTTTTCTGCCTCTCTTCTCGTTTTCTTTTCCTTCGTTCTTGCGGTTTTGCAGTTCATGTGATAAGGGTTTAGTGTTTCTTCATTTCTGTTTTTTATATTCGCGGAATTGGGGGTTTTCTCTAGGTTGTAGAGTTTTGATTTTTGGGGAGTGGTATTAGGATTTCTGGTCTTCTTTGGGTTGGGCGTGTTTTGGGATTTTTGGAGAGTTTTTGATTCATGTTTTTTGTTTATTTTTCAGAAAATCAAAGGAGTAGATTGGGTTCAGTATGAGTAGGGAATGGTTTAGGAAATGGGCTGGGGTAGTCTCCCTGTCATCTAGCAGTAGTGAGGAGGAGGACGACTCTTCCTCCTCGTCCTGTTCCTCCACGGAGGTAGACGAGGCGCTCCGTCGCCAAAGGGAGTATAGGCAGAAATACGAGAGGCGGGTTCTGGAGGTTGATCCCGTTGAGGTAATCTATCCTCGGGATTGGGAGGAGAAGAGGGAGTGGATACGGCAGTACGCATGGGCCGAGTTCGTTAACGGTAGGGAGCGTGCCGACTTTGAGAGGATGGAGAAGGAGGGGATGTACGAACGGGGGGTGCCTGTGGTAGAGGGGAGATGCTCGCCCCTCGGAACTACTTCGAGGGGGTTCTCCGGGGGGTTATTTTTTGTAACCCGTAAGACTAATACCGAGCTTCCCTGTTCTCCCACAGGTACCATGCCGCTCAGGAAGTGCGTCCGTCAACCTGAACTTTACCCCGCACCTTTTGACGCCGATCAATATGAGTGGGTTGACGTGGAGCCCAAAGGAATTCAGTCCAGCCTTTGCTCCGAGGACAAGCTTACCGATGTAAGGAGGGACGTGCTGCCTTGCCCAGGGGACACCACCGGGACCTCTTACGAAGTGCTCCCCTGTTCGGCCAATGACAGGATATGCAGCCGGACTGACAATAACTCATTTTTCTTTTATGTCGACCTGATTGACAATCTTGGCGTGACCCTTCCGTTCACCGACCCGGAGATGAGGGTCTTGAACGAGCTCGGACTGGCTCCTTCCCAACTTCATCCCAATACTTGGTCGTTTCTCCGAGCGTTCCAAAAGCACTACGGAGCCAGACATTTGGTATGCACAGTTCGACTATTTTTGTGGATGTACAACCCGTTCGTCAGCAATAAGGACGGGGTCACTGGTCGTCTTTGGGTGTCGGCCAAAGCCCGAGCTCATTGTGGGCTGTTCGGCATGTTCTCTGAATCATGGAAGCATTTTAAACCGAGATTTTTTAAATACAAATACGTTGGAGCGGGACTACCTTGGTTTCAATCCGAGACGGGACCGAAATTCCCTTTAGAGTGGACCTCCGAGTTCTTTAGTCGCCATACCAGTACACCGCAAAGGTGGTCGGGTGTAGTACTGGATGCCGACGAGTCTGTAACGGCTCACCATTTTCAGACAGAATATCGCGCTCGGAAATTCCAACTTGATGTTGGAATTTTCCTAAAGTGTCCTAACAACGAAGTCTTGACGAAAATTGGTAGTTACTTTTGCTCTTATACTTGTACGTTTTCTTTCAATTCTCTTATACTAATTTTTTTTTTTTTGTAGAAGAACATTGGTCAGAGATGTCCTCCTAGGCTCTGAAAGCTGCTTTAGAAGCTCGGAGGAAGAAGAAATCCGAGGTTCCTTCTGCTGACGCCATGTCGTCCGAGGTATCCTCTGATACGCTCTCGGCCGACTCTGGTCCCCTCCATCCTACCCCGCTTGCCGTTATTATTGCCCCTCCTCCTCCTGCCTCGCCAAGTCCCAGTACCGAGGTAGCCCTTGTTGCTGATGTGCCGCCTCCAAGCACTGGAACTCAACCAAGGCTGCCATCTACCCTTGCCAAACCTTCACTGAAAGACACTCTTGTCAAAATGTCGGGTGCGGAGTGGAAGAAAAAAGCGGAAGAAATGGCATGCCAATTGAAAAGGGCCACCATCATGTTTAATGTGTTGGCCGAGGTGGCTGACGATGTGGCGGACGGTGTTTCGCCTGCTAAGAAAAAAGCTCGGTTGGCTATGGCGGCCGAAGTGGAAGAACTGAAGAGTAGCCAAAGGTCAGCTGAACAAAAGTTGTCTGAGACTGAGGGGGAGCATCGCCGACAAATGGAGGAGCTCCGAAAAAGACATGAAGAAGATTTGGCCCATGCCAACGCAGATGCGAAGGAGGCTGGTCGGCAGGAGGGCCTTGCCGATGTGGAAAGGGTTAGGAGTCTGCTGAAGAAGAGGGCTGCCCAAGCTCTTAAGCATAAGGTGGCAGCACACGAGTCGGACTTCGACCTTGAAAGGGTGGCCAGCAAAGTTTTCACCAGCGCGGTTGAGCAGATTCTTCATATGAATCAGGGGCTCCGAATTCGGTACGTCGGCGCGTCTGCCGGATTCGGAGTGGAAAATGGAAAGATGGTTGACTATGACAGGGGTGGAGCCGAGGTTGACCTGGACCAGCCTGAGGAGAATCTGCCCAACCCTTTAGTTGAGAGGATGGATGAGGAGTTCGACCCGCGCTCGGTCGTCCTTTCTGACGTCGAGGATGATGCAGCGTAAGTCCCTTATGCTGGGCAGCTTATGATTTGTCTATGTTCTTTTATAACATGTTTGACAATGTGGGATTCTGTTTTGCTTATTATACAACTTTTCTTTTTAATGCAAGTTTACCGTAGTTTTGGCCTGTTTGGCCTGTTGCGTGTTGTCATATTTATGCAAGTTCTTACTTTAACTCGTTGCACATGCACCATGTCCGCGGTCGGAGTCATGCAAGCCTCTTCTTCAACTCGTTGCGTGAACACGAGTTTTTCTTAACCAACTTGTTGCATGCTTATTCGTTCGACCTCGGTGCGGACCACGATTGATTAGGTGGCTATCAGGAAGATTTTCAATAAAGGATGCAAGTGTTTGAAATTTTTTGCATGCTGGAACTTTTATGCAAGTTCTTGCTTTAACTTGTCGCATACATATGGTGACCGAGGCCGTTTTAGAAGTAAAACTACTTTTGAGAATACAAGTCCTTTACCAACTTGTTGTATTTCGGCCTGATCGGACCTAAGAGAACTTGTACCTAATCATTGGTGTTTGAAATAGTATATTAATAGATCGGACGACTCAGTAAGTGCAGTAATCTTATAAGTGTTCCTCTGAATAAAGGTACTGTATATAAGTGCATACGGTAGGGAGCTTGGATCTACCCACCTTAGCCGAGGTGGGTGTCCTCGGCCCTGATGTAAAAGAGAGTGCTGAGTGAAGCTATGTGAAAACATTTCACAGCAGTCTGTTATTTATCGGGTGTCCCTTGTACACTGTGCATATGAGCCGATCTTATCTAGAAGACGTTGGCTGTGCATAGCTCCATGCAACATTTAGGTGGCTAGTGCTAAATGAGAAGCTAGTACGTATGTATATTAGACTGTTGCACTTGAGTATGAGCAAGTTTATACTTTTAATTAATTGTAGTCACGAGTACATTGCTTTTTCTTTTGAAAGGTGAATATCTCACAATGGAAATTAAAAAACATGAACAATAATGGAAATTAAAGGAAGTTGAATTTGAATTCCTGAGATGAGGATGCTGGTGACTGCCGAAATATCTGAGGTAAACCTATTTGAAACAGGTTCTCAGTGTTGTGAAGTTTCGGGATTCCTTGAGCTTGGTAATTACCCAGAGTATGTTTCTAAACCGCCTCTGTTGGGGATTACTGACCTCGAGCTCATCTCCCGCTTTTCTGGTCGTTAGGGCCGATGTCGGATCCTCGGGGGGCGAGGTGATCGGACTCAGATGACCCTGGTTGCTTTGCTTTCTTGTCATAATCGGCTGGCTCTTTCATCGCTATCTTCTTTGGACCAGGAGCATCTTGTCGGATTTCCTTGTGATGGTCCTCCGAGGTGAGCTGAAAGAAGAGGTTGCTGAGATTGTTGGTAATGTTGAAAAGTGAGAACATTTCCCTCTTGAAGCACCCGAGCTTGGGGGTCCGAAAAGCTCGGCTGAAAGCATGGGCAAGAAGTTCACCTCGGCCCTCAATTCGGAGATGTACCGAACGGGGGGCGGGGTTAGTGACAGTTAGATGAAAAAGAAAATTCTCCCCGTGCGGGGGGTAGGGGAGGACTGAAAGAGAGAAGAGATTTCTGTTGACTGCACTTTGGATTTTTTGGAAGAGTTTGTCGTTCATGATAGCATCTTGGCTTGGGAGAGAGGTGAAGGGGGGAATTACCACCCGCTCTTCATGAGGGGGGAATATTTGGATATTTCGTTTGGACTGAACCTCGGCCAATAAGACTCTTCCCTTGGATAGTGTCGGATCAATGAACTCTTTTTGCTTCTTCTTTCCCTCCCGTAGGCTCGCATTGTAACAGAGCCGGGCTTTCACTTGGTCAGCTTTGACGGTAACAACCTTATCATCTGATCCGACGAACTTCATTGCCAAGTGCACTGTCGAGACCACCGCCCCAAAAGCTTGTAGGCAGGTTCGTCCCAATATTACATTATACGGGGAGTCAGAGTCAACTACCAAAAATTTTATGATCTCCGTTCTAGCCGAAGGCTGGCTGCCTAGGGTCACCGGGAGATGAATGGCTCCCAGGGAGCGAATTGCCTCACCTGTGAAGCTGATGAGATTACCTTCAAATCCTATGAGGTCGGCGGACCTCAGCTTCAAAGCTTGGAACGTATGCAGAAAGAGAATGTCGGCCGAGCTTCCTTGGTCAACGAAGACTCGGGCGACCTCAAAATTGCCAATTAACGCCGTTATCACCATAGGATCGTTGTGATCCGGGATGACGTTTTCCATATCTTGGTCAGAAAAAATAATAGGCACATTCCGAGATGGTTTTTTGCCAACGGGTTTGTGATGGACAGCGAGAACTTGGTTGATGTACCTTTTCCTTTCCGCCCTCCTTTCTCCGCCACCAGCGAAGCCTCCCGAGATGGTTTCTACTCGGAAGTTCTCTGGCGACTTGTCTAGGTCTTGAACTACGACCATGTTCACCCGCGATGGTTCCTCTTCCTTCTTCTCTGGGGACGGGTCGGCTTTGACTTTCCCTTTATCATTGTCCGGGCTGCGAGACCTTCTTCGGCCTCGTCTTTCCACTGCTTCTCGGACGTATTGCTGCAGCTTGCCTCTTCTTACCATATCCTCAATGACATCCCAGAGCCAGGTGCATTGGTCGGTATGGTGGCCATACCCGTCATGGAAATTGCAGTATTTGGATTTGTCCCTGACATAGTTTTGATTTCTGAGAAAGGGGGGGCGAGGTACACTCCTGAGTTCGGTCTGCATGGTCTCTCTCCAGACTTGAGACCGTGGGACTGTCAGGGGGGTGTAAGAGTCATATTTGGTGATGTATGGACGTCGGCGGTCCTCTTGTTGGCCGGTGTGGGACCGACCTCGATCCCCCTGGTCTGTTCTTCCTCCCCTTTCATCCCTGTTGCCGCGAGGACGACCTCGGGGCAGGGTATGCTGCGAGGCGACTTGAGCATTTTCCAGCCTGCTCGACTGTCCCTTGTTAAATTCTTCGAGATTGATGTATTTGTTTGATCTCTGTCTCAGTTCGGCCATGTCCCTTGGTGGCTTTCCAATAAGTGAATCTTTGAATCCTCCTTCGGCCAATCCTTGGGTCAAAAGGAGAACCGCTACTTCGGGAGACAGATTTGGGACCGAGCTGGACTCGCTGTGGAACCTGTGCAAGTATGCACGTAAGGATTCTTCTGGTTTTTGGGTCACTGTCGCTAACGTGTGGTCTGACCTGGGTTGCACATAGCTAGCCGTGTATCTGTTAAGGAAGACGCGCTTCATTTCTGCCCAGTTGTTGACAGAATTTTTAGGGAGCGTTGAGTACCATCGAAGGACCGGGGCCTGTAGGGTCATGGAGAAAGCTCGGCACTTGAGCCGATCTCCTCCCCCGTGAAAGTTCACAGCTCCCTCGTAAGAAAGGACATGTTCCTGAGGATCTGTGAGGCCATTGTATCTGGGGATGTTACAGGGCCCGAGGTACCCAGGTGGTGGTTCATAGGTCATGACGGCAGGAGTAAAGGGATGCCCAGGGTAGGAATCATCCACCTCAGGTTGTTGCTGGTCAGGGGGAAGGGTAAGTTGTGTGACGGTCGTGTGTGGTGTTGCGAGGGTTTGTGGAGTTAACGGAGGTTGTGGTGGAAGGGGAGGAGGAGGGGGGAACTCGTTTGGGGCTGGAGCTTGAACCGCAGCTCGTTCAGCTAAACGTTGCATGGCAACTTGTTGGAGATCTGCAATAGCTTTGCCTTGTTGTTCTACGATTCTCATCTGCTGTCTCATCAAGGATAAGAGTTCAGCATCCCGAGAGAGCATAGACTGTCAAGAGTGGGAACGGTGTGTTGTGCTGACGGAGTGAGCACGTTCGCCGCGGTGGCGGTGCTGTTCAGTGTTGGTTTCTCCGAGCTCAGAGCGTAGCTGCACGCGCCGACCTCCGCCAAGAAGCTGGGTTGGATTTGTAGTGTCTCCAGTGTGGATGGTATAAGGTCCACTGTGGGTGTGGGTGAATTCTGGTGGCGGAGGTGGCGGGGGAGGAGGCGGAGGTGGTGGGGGGGGGGGGTGGCGGTGAGGACCTCGCTGCCCTGTTGGCTTCGAGATGCAGGCGCAGGTCCTCCGTTGACGGCACCCTCCTTGGACGCCCCCTCCTTCTCCTATGGACTGGCTGTTCTTCAGACATGGTAGAATCTTCTGGGTGGGGTTGAAGTTTATCTGTCCCCACAGACGGCGCCAATGTGATGTCCTAGACAGTGAGGACCTCCAAGGGTATGGGAGATGACCTTCAAAGGAGCCTCTGTCTAGGGTTGATATGTGATGTTTGGGGGAAGTCCTCAGGTGGCTAAGGAAGAGAGCCAGGAAGCAACCCTAATCACTGGTGTGTGAGGATGACAATTAGGGTTAGAGGACGTACCTGAGCCCCATGTAGTACGGAGCTACTTATAGGGGGGGCTGGTTGCCCTAATTGGCTTGCTTTAGGCCCAAGTAGGGCCAGCCTGTACTGAGCTGTGAGTGGATAGGCTGTCCTTGCGGATAAGGTGGTGAGCTGTCCTTGTGGATAAGAAGGGAGACATCATCATGTCCTAGGTGTTGGACTTGGGAAGGTGTCGGACTTGGACGTCGGGCCTGAGTTGGAGAGTGAGGTCGGCCCGTATCTGGCATCTGTTCGGCCGTTGAGCATTGAGCTCGGCCAAGCGCTCAGAAGGCTTCCTGAAGGGTCCTTAAGACTTTGGCGAGGTCGTCTGAGGACCTCGGCTAGGCTGAGTCCACCACAACAACATTATATTGGTTTTTTTTGCTGGTTAATTATCATATGACGGGTCGTTTAGGCATTATATATTTTTTATGTCAATATTTGATTCAAATTATTTCCTTTTGAAAAGATCATTAATAACCCATGCAAATTGTAATAATATCGAAATGCAAATTGTATGTTTGCGGGTAATTTTTATATTTATGTGTAATCCAAATTGTACTAATAAAAATTTACTAAAAATAACTTAAGATAAATATTTATTCCCGTGCGATGCACGAACAAACAAATTTGGAGGGAAAAGCAAGGATGAAGGAGGGAAAATGAAAATGACAAAAATGCTCTCAACTTCTCCTATTTTATAATATGTTGATAAACTAACCAACGAATATATCACTCCCACTGTTACTAAATATAAAACCCTTTTATTAGATATTACGTCCATTAAGAAAGTTGGTTTATTTAGTTAATGGTATTGGAAATATGAATATTGAATATGTATTTTCAAAACTATCTGTTATGGACCACGTAAACGGAATCGGTATGCCGGATTCAGATACCGGATTGAGGCCATGAGAGGTCCACTAGGTCTGGATTCATATACCGGATTGAGTCCTTGAGAGGCCCAACGAGGCCGGATTCAGATACCGGAATGAGGCCCGAGAGGTCCACTAAGGCCGGATTCAGATACCGGATTGGGACCTTGAGAGGCCCAACCAAGCCGGATTCAGATACCGGATTGAGGCCATCAGAGACCCAATCAAACCGGATTCGCATATGGAATAGTATCCTAAGCAATCTTAGAGACCGGATTCAGATACGGGTATGGGGATGAGTCTTGGACATTTGACCTCATTACCGTTATGACGGTATGAATTCGGACACGTGCCTTAAGGAATCCGAAGAATTCCGTTATCCTCACCAGCATAGGATTCCGTTCGCATTATGCCAGAGCCGTTTGGAGACAACCTCACCCGCCACATGAAAGCGACAATCAACGTCATTTATGCTAGTATGCCTATATAATACCTGGTAAGGCAAGCAGGTATGTCCGGACTGAACTCACACAAACACACACACCACCCCCCAAATTAGAACGACAAAAGAGTGTGTATCTTGGTATTCAAGGTGCTCACTTCACGTCTGACATCAAAAGTGGGATTGCCGAGCTCTTGGCCGGATTGTCCAAGAACTGTAATCCTACGACAGAACATTGGCGACCACAGTGGAAGCGAGAAACTTATTCCCACCACCTTTTGAAGAAGTCCATGACAAACCAGTCACAAGGAGAACGCGCTGAACCCAGTCACCACGGCGTGGTGGAACTGAGAAACAATCCAAGTGGAGAGCGAGCACTGTCCCATCAGAAGGACCTGAGGGAACGGTTGAGTGAAGGGAAAAGACTGGCAAAATACGAGCATTCGAGACAAGAGGGGCCTTCCCGTCATGAACAGGAGAAATCGCGACAGAGGCCCCCCACTAGAGGAGGAGGCCCTTCGCATTCCTGTCATGAGAGTAAAGGGTCATCTGGTGGAGGTTCACAGAAGAAAGCAAGCCTTGAGATAGAATTGGCTCGTCTGCGTAGACGATTGGATGAGCAAGATAAACTGCTGAAAGAATTGAGGAAAGGAACATCTCAATCTGGTATAGGGAAAGTGAATGAGGTCAGATTGGTTGAGGAGCCTGAAGAAAAAGACCACCCGTTTTCTGAAAGCATAATGGCTTTCCCCATGCCTGAAAATCTCAAAGCTCCAGCCAATGTAGATCCTTATTTTGGGAGTTCAGACCCGCAGGAACAGATAGACAGTTTTCTCGTTGCAATGTCATGCCAAGGGGCTAAGGATGCATATAAGTGCCGCACTTTCCCCTTGACTCTGAAAAAAGCAGCTTTGCGTTGGTATTCAAAATTGGAACCTGATTCAGTCACAGGATGGAAGGATTTGGCGGCTAAATTCCTGGGGCATTTCACGACAAGCAAAGCACAACCAAAGTCCGAGCATCATTTATCCCAAATCAAGTAGGAAAAGGGAGAGTCATTGAGAGACTTCCTCATTCGCTTTAATACAGAGTATTTGTCTATCAGTGACATAGAGGCTTCGGTGGCCCTTCATATCTTGATGCGCGCTCTGGGACCAGGAAATTTTACAGACTATTTGGCGATGCACAAGATCAAAACTATGGACGAGGTGATGGAAAGGGCTGAAAAATACATCAATTTAGAGGAGTACCAGAAAGCTCAGGATACTTTTTCCAAGAAAGTCTTATAGGCCACTGTCGTATTTTTAGTTTGCTTCTGTTTTGAAAAAAGGACATGTGGACCATTGTCTCGTCCAAGTTAAGGTAGTTTCCATTTTATTAATAAGAATCGTGAAAATTCCATGAGTAGCAGGGTTAATAGAAAAGCCGAATTAAGTGTTATACCCCCATGAGTTGGTCATCCCAAACCGGTTTCCTTCAATCAAAGACCCCATGAGTGAGTCTAATCTTTTTCAGAACCAAAGAGTGCCTCATATCTGCATCAGGAATTCGACACCTCGGTCTAAAACATGAGTTGTTAATATCATGAATTCGGCAAAACGGTCAAAAAATCCAAATCTGGATATATTAATTCAGTATCCAAAGCTAAATACACCACTTATTTGACTAGCCATCAGATAAGGAGAGAAATGGGTAGAAGATGTTCTTGTATAAAAATGAACACCACTCATGTATCTAGTATGGTCCCTGTTAGTCTTGAATGTAAAAGACTAATAAGTTAAATGGAAAACCATTCGCTGGCTAGAATAGGATTTCCATGGATCAACAATTGTATGGATACACAAAGACAAAACCAGTATCTCGAAGCCATGATAACGGTATGTCCAATGTACCTAGGAAATAACTTAGGGATTGAAGAGTGGAAGACTTGATGAATCCACTTAGAACTCATGGCTCACATTCATGAACCATGACTTGGGGGGCTACTGTTATGGACCACGTAAACGGAACCGGTATGCTGGATTTAGATACCGGATTGAGGCCATGAGAGGTCCACTAGGTCTGGATTCATATACCGGATTGAGTCCTTGAGAGGCCCAACGAGGCCGGATTCAGATACCGGAATGAGGCCTGAGAGGTCCACTAAGGTCGGATTCAGATACCGGATTGGGACCTTGAGAGGCCCAACAAGGCCGGATTCAGATACCGGATTGGGACCTTGAGAGGCCCAACCAAGCCGGATTCAGATACCGGATTGAGGCCATCAGAGACCCAATCAAACCGGATTCGCATACGGAATAGTATCCTAAGCAATCTTAGAGACCGGATTCAGATATGGGTATGGGGATGAGTCTTGGACATTTGACCTCATTACCGTTATGCCGGTATGAATTCGGACACATGCCTTAAGGAATCCGAAGAATTCCGTTATCCTCACCAGCATAGGATTCCGTTCGCATTATGCCAGAGCCGTTTGGAGACAACCTCACCCGCCACATGAAAGCGGCAATCAACGTCATTTATGCTGGTATGCCTATATAATACCTGGTAAGGCAAGCAGGTATGTCCGGACTGAACTCACACAAACACACACACCACCCCCTAAATTAGAACGACAAGAGAGTGTGTATCTTGGTATTCAAGGTGCTCACTTCATGTCTGACATCAAAAGTGGGATTGCCGAACTCTTGGCCGGATTGTCCAAGAACTGTAATCCTACGACAAAACACTATCCCTATTAATGTTATTAGAAATCTAAACAGTTTTAAGTAAATAGAGGTGTTTGTGAAAAAATGTAATCAATTATCATTAAAAATTATTATAATGTCTTATAAATAAAGACAAAATAAAAGTATCAGAAGAATCTTATATTGAAGAACACATATAGTATATTTGATAGATGATTGAATCTTTTAAACATATTGTGTATGTAAAAAATACTTTACCGATAAAAATAAAATTCACTTTGATGATTTTTTATATTTTGGAAGGATTTAGTCTTCTATTCTAAAAACAAAAATATAATACTCTCACACGCTGTACATCAAACAAACTAACGACATTAGATTAGTTTTTTAAATTTATTTTTGGATTATTTTCTGGAAAAAAAAACTAAGTAGCAAAATGATATGAATGAATTCTTTTACCAACAATTTGAAAAAGTATCATAAATAAAATATAATGGACATCAGAGTTAGATTGAATAATATTTTTTTTTTCATAAAGCTTAAGCAAGATGGGTTTTGGAGGATAATAAAAAACAAGGCAAGCCTCAAAAATATGTGAACACTAGCAACATATTTGGTTTTCTGGTTGAAAAGTAATTATGACCCCAAAATCACGTTGGATCATAAACAACTGTCAGTAACGTTGACATTTCAGAATTGATTATCGGTTAACTCACCGCAGAACTAAATATACACTAACATAGATATGTATAGATTATCCAAACCACATGAATTTTTTTTTTATATGTAAACATTTTTCAAATTTTATTTTTGTAGTTGTTGTATAGAAATCTAAAAACACCTATTAGCATTTGCATCTTCTTTTTTAAGTGATAGATGGTACAACCATTTTCAAACAGCGGACTGTAGAAAGACCCTTCATTGAAAATAGAAAAGCTTTCCTTCAAAGTCATTAGCGTGTGTTTGAAAATATTTAAAATCATTAATCAATAACACGGTTATAATTGGTAA
Organism: Crotalaria pallida; assembly: GCA_037953625.1. Lineage (NCBI taxonomy): Eukaryota > Viridiplantae > Streptophyta > Magnoliopsida > Fabales > Fabaceae > Crotalaria > Crotalaria pallida. The sequence continues at coordinate 101,195,210 of CM075649.1, forward strand.
ATGACTAAGTTTTTTAAGCAATAATATTAGGGGTTCAATGTCTAACATGAGTATAGAAAAGACTTTGTTGATAAAAGCAAAACATATTTCGATGATCTTACGCCTAAAAAAAATTAGTCTTCGGCTGGCTATCGACTAAAAAATACCTTATGTAAAAAATATTTAAAATCATTAGAGGTTAAAAATATGGATATCTATACTATTATCTAAAGAAAACATGGTTTTTTAACTGTTTTTAAACTAACTTTTTGTACATAATTTTGCTTTTCCAAAAATATCCTAAACCATAACTACTATTTACAAAATACCCTTCTCCCAATTCTAAATTACAACTACTTTTTAACCACCATGAGTGGTTACTAAAGGAACTTCATCAGAACTTTTTAGAAACTGGTGTGTCTTTTTTTATTCGTATGAAATAGAAACTGCACTCTCCCTCAAAACCTTTTATAATAACTCCCTTTTAATATCCTAATAACTGTTAATGCTTTGAGAATATCTACCTATCGAGCATCTAATTCACTGATTGTAACATCATTCATTGATTGTTGTGGCACTTCTGATACAGATTGATCAAACTGTGAGCCACCTTGATTTTACATTGTCAAATCTGATAATCTTTCTTCCTTTGGCAAAAATAATGCTAATCTCTATGTTGCTATTTCAATAATTACCAAGACTTTTTCTTCTCTTTATGTTGCAATCCATTCCTTCTTTTATTTCTTTTTTCTTTTTGTTGTTGTTTTAATTAATTTGTGTTGTTTTTGTGATCATTATTATCTTTTTTTATTCAGATTATAGATAATAGCATTTAAAGGTGATGGCTTTTGTAAAGAATCCAAATATATGTGTAAATAAATATGTGAATGACATGAATGATGCAGCAGGTAACTCCTCATCATCTTATTCTTTCTGCATTTGTTACTTTTTTCCTGTTGTGTTGCTATTTCAATAGTTTTATATTATTTTTTTATACTTCTGTTTCTTTTTATTAGTCAATTACTATGACTTTTTCTTCTCTTTACGTTGCAATCCATTCCTTTTTTTTTTTTTATTTTTTCCTGTCGTCGTTGTTGTCTTAATTAATTTGTGTTGTTTTTGTGATCATTATTATCTTCTTTTATTCAGATTGTAAATAATAGCATTTAAAGGTGATGAATTTTGTAAAGAATCCAAATATATGTGTAAATAAATATGTGAATGACATGAATGATGCAGCAGGTAACTCCTCATCATCTTATTCTTTCTGCATTTGTTACTTTTTTCCTGTTGTGTTGCTATTTCAATTGTTTTATAGTATTTTTTATACTTCTGTTTCTTTTTATTAGTCAATTACTATGACCTTTTCTTCCTGCAATCCATTCCTTCTTTTTTTTTTCTTTTTTCCTGTCGTTGTTGTTGTTTTAATTAATTTGTGTTGTTTTTGTGATCAATATTATCTTCAGATTGTAGATAATAGCATGAAAGGTGATGGCTTTTGTAAAGAATTCAAATATGTGTAAATAAATATATGAATGACATGAATGATGCAGCAGGACTCCACATCATCTTATTCTTTCTGCATTTGTTACTTTTTTTCTGTTGTGTTGCTACTTCAATAGTTTTATAGTATTTTTTTATACCTCTGTTTCTTTTTATTAGTCAATTACTATGACTTTTTCTTCTCTTTACGTTGCAATTCATTCCTTCTTTTTTTTTCTGTCGTTGTTGTTGTTTTAATTAATTTGTGTTGTTTTTGTGATCAATATTATATGCTTTTATTCAGATTATAGATAATAACATTGAAAATTACACACATAGAAGGAACATATTTTTTTTTACGAATAAAAGGAACGTATTTTTTTGACTAATAACTAAAATGAGTAATTGGCGTAAATTAGCCTCTATCTATTTTACCCTTTTACTTATCTTAATTTTAAGAATTGTTCTAATAATTGAAAAGGGTAAATTCGATAACTTACCCTAATTTACAATTGCACATGACAGTTCCAAAACCTGATACAGTGCAAACATGACAAAAAAGGTGCAAAAACCAATTAACCGCAGAAATCAAAAGTGCGGTTTTGCGTAGATTCATTGAGGAGGTGTGGCCATGGTTCCATTTATTTATTTGTGTATGAAATATTTATTTTCATTGACGCTGATCATTGAAAGACATGTGTGGTGATCGCAAAATGCAAGGTCTGAGGCAATTTGATTTTCTAAAGGCATGGTGTGTTAATCATGTTCTTTACTTAGATTTGAGCACAATTTGATTTGCTCTAAGATATGTTGTGATTCAGTTTGAAATTTATCGAGCTATCCCCTTAGAGTTTCCATCCATGTTTTCCAACTATTTGAGTTTTCTTCTTATACGATTGGTTGGAATTTCCTTCCATATATGTGTATTTTGTGTTTGCTCTACAATCTGAGTATTGCAATTATTCAATCTAATAATTTATTAATGCTTCAATTATTGTCTTTTTTTAACTACAATTATTGTCTTTAAACTATTAGATGTTTCCTTTATTTCTTCGTGCATGTAGATCCGTATTTTAATTGTTATATTATTGTCAATCCGTACTTGAATATTACACACATATAAATATATAACAATAAGAATATTATGTTGTTTAGTTAAACTCATAAAATAAAAATATCATGTATCCCTTCTCATTTCTATATCATTATTGGAAAAAGGGGTTTTAACATCTGATTTTTAACATGTGTTAATAATAACATATATCAAATTATGATGTTGTGGCATAATGCTAAATAAATTAAGTTATTTTTACTTTTAACATTTGTTATCTTAACAGCAAATCAGGTGTAGGTGTTGTGGTATTACTATTCCTAAAAAAAAAAAAGAAATGGTAAGATTAAGAGACAGATACCACATAGATGTGGCTCATTTGCTTGCATTGGAGAAGGCATAAAAATGAAGTTTTCCAAAGTTTCAAATAGGTAACTAAATAGTTACTTAAATTCAGTTTCTGTGTTTTTTTTAATGATGAACACCAAAGAAAATGGAGATGGAGATAAAGAGAAAAATATTCTCTCAAAAATGAAGAAGAAGAAAACTAACATATATTGCTATAGGGTGGGCACATAATTTTGTGTAATGAATTTAAAACAGTGTTGTGCTTGAACTTGAATTTTAATTCCTTTGACATTTATGTTATATTTTTAAGGATAAAATAATGATGGATATTAAAGCCCGAATTGGTGGAGAGTAAACATCATTCATTTGGTTCATTTCAATTTTTATTCTTTTGTCTAAAATTTCATATGAATTTTATATCTTTCTAAAGCCAATGATCTTATCAAAGAATGGTGAGCCTATTCAAGTATTGCACTATGACCAGAAATATAGAAAAAAAAAGCTATTGTCTAAAGTTTCAAACCTATTGGTTAAAAGATATAATGAGAAATAAGCCTTTTTTTAAGAACATCTTTTTAACACATAATCCTTTCATGAGAAATATGATCCATTGTTCACAAAAAAAAAATAATAAGATCCATTTAATGGTTAAAAGTTTCCTATAATTTATTGTAAAATTCTTTTTTTCCTGTGTTATGTCAGGTTGTAATGGATAATGGCATAATGTTGAAAGAGCAAAAAAAAAAAATTGTTAAATAATAAAATAACAATGCATGAATAATTTCATTGAAATCATATGGTTCCATATTGTAGAACTTCACGAGTGAGAATGCACATAGTTAATAAATTCTATTTATAGGAAATTGAACATCTTTAACATAAAAAATAACATTCATAATTACCTATTTTGCAATATATCTGATTACTATAAACAATTCTTTACGATAAAAACACGACAATTGAGAATAACAAAATCACAATGCATGAATAATGAATTGCATTGAAATTATGTGAATCCATATTCAAGAATATGACAACTAAGAATGCACACAGTTAATAATTACAATTTACACCAAAATGAACATCTTTATTAACATATAATAATATAATATGACATTCATAATTACCGATTTTGCAATATAACATTTTATTATACACAACTCTCTACGACAAAAACACGACAATGGGAATGCGGGGCGACAGGCACGCGAGTGCCTGTCGACACGCTAGTATATTTTTATTTAAACCGTTACACATACAATGTGATTCAGGATGTTTCTTTTTCCTTCTTTAATTTCCAAATGAGTTAGTTTCCCCAAATTGGCTAGTTCGCATGTTCTTCCTTGTAAGTTTAAGGCTAAAATTTGCTTTTTATTTTTTTAATATTCATTTTTGCCCTTTATCTTTTTCATATTATTTTGGTCTTTTATTTTGTTAACTAAAATTATTTTATTCCTTTCATCAAAAATATTGTTATCGGGGTTTCTTAGGGATTCGATCCTGCTGTGTATATATGAAAAAGACTTTGTTGATAAAGACAAAACTTATTTCGATGATTTCTACGTCGAGATTAGTCTTCAACTATCGACCATAGAATACCCTTAACGTAAAATATATATTGTTAACTGAGTTAAATTTATCGTGACTATGAAATCTACCAACAAGGTCCAACATAGTTGGTAGATAGCTGGGTTCCTTAGTCATGATGTCAGGGGTTCACTCCCTGCCGTGGGTATGGAAAAGGCTTTGTTGGATAGACAAAACCTACTTCGATGATCTCTATGCCTCGAAGGGGATTAGTCTTCAACTATTGGCTGAAATATACCTTGGTGAAAAAAAAGTGACTATGAAATCTTACTACGTACTTGGCACAACATCTATCGTATATTCACCGTTGGGCAATTCACGTCAAACTTCACTCCTTAACTCTCTCTCCAAATGCTGAACTACGACATTTTAATGGTTTATCTATACTATCTATACTATTCTATACTATTATATAAAGAAAACATGATTTTTTAACTGTTTTTAAACTAACTTTTTGTACATAATTTTGCTTTTCCAAAAATATCCTAAACCATAACTACTATTTACAAAATACCCTTCTCCCAATTCTAAATTACAACTACTTTTTAACCACCATGAGTGGTTACTAAAGGAACTTCATCAGAACTTTTTAGAAACTGATGTCTTTTTTTATTCGTATGAAATAGAAACTGCACTCTCCGTCAAAACCTTTTATAATAACACCCTTTTAATATCCTAATAACTGTTAATGCTTTGAGAATATCTACCTATCGATCATCTAATTCACTGATTTTAACATCATTCATTGATTGTTGTGGCACTTCTGATACAGATTGATCAAACTGTGAGCCACCTTGATTTTACATTGTCAAATCTGATAATCTTTCTTTCTTTGGCAAAACTAATGCTAATCTCTATGTTGCTATTTCAATAATTACCAAGACTTTTTCTTCTCTTTATGTTGCAATCCATTCCTTCTTTTATTTCTTTTTTCTTTTTGTTGTTGTTTTAATTAATTTGTGTTGTTTTTGTGATCATTATTATCTTCTTTTATTCAGATTGTAGATAATAGCATTTAAAGGTGATGGCTTTTGTAAAGAATCCAAATATATGTGTAAATAAATATATGAATGACATGAATGAGGCAGCAGGTAATTCCTCATCATCTTATTCTTTCTGCATTTGTTACTTTTTTCCTGTTGTGTTGCTATTTCAATAGTTTTATATTATTTTTTATACTTCTGTTTCTTTTTATTAGTCAATTACTATGACTTTTTCTTCTCTTTACGTTGCAATCCATTCCTTATTTTTTTTCTATTTTCCTGTCGTCGTTGTTGTCTTAATTAATTTGTGTTGTTTTTGTGATCATTATTATCTTCTTTTATTCAGATTGTAGATAATAGCATTTAAAGGTGATGGCTTTTGTAAAGAAACCAAATATATGTGTAAATAAATATATGAATGACATGAATGATGCAGCAGGTAACTCCTCATCATCTTATTCTTTCTGCATTTGTTACTTTTTTCCTGTTGTGTTGCTATTTCAATAGTTTTATAGTATTTTTTATACTTCTGTTTCTTTTTATTAGTCAATTACTATGACTTTTTCTTCTTGCAATCCATTCCTTCTTTTTTTTTTCTTTTTTCCTGTCGTTGTTGTTGTTTTAATTAATTTGTGTTGTTTTTGTGATCAATATTATCTTTAGATTGTAGATAATAGCATGGAAGGTGATGGCTTTTGTAAAGAATTCAAATATATGTGTAAATAAATATATGAATGACATGAATGATGCAGCAGGTAACTCCACATCATCTTATTTTTTCTGCATTTGTTACTTTTTTCCTGTTGTGTTGCTATTTCAATAGTTTTATAGTATTTTTTTATACTTCTGTTTCTTTTTATTAGTCAATTACTATGACTTTTTCTTCTCTTTACGTTGCAATTCATTCCTTCTTTTTTTTTTCTTTTTTCCTGTCGTTGTTGTTGTTTTAATTAATTTGTGTTGTTTTTGTGATCAATGTTATATGCTTTTATTCAGATTATAGATAATAACATTGAAAATTACACACATAGAAGGAACATATTTTTTTTACGAATAAAGGGAACGTATTTTTTTGACTAATAACTAAAATGGGTAATTGGCGTAAATTAGCCTCTATCCATTTTACCCTTTTACTTATCTTAATTTTAAGAATTGTTCTAATAATTGAAAAGGGTAAATTCGAAAACTTACCCTAATTTACAATTGCACATGACAGTTCCAAAACCTGACACATTGCAAACATGACAAAAAAGGTGCAAAAACCAATTAACCGCAGAAATCAAAAGTGCGGTTTTGCGTAGATTCATTGAGGAGGTGTGGCCATGGTTCCATTTATTTATTTGTGTATGAAATATTTATTTTCATTGACGCTGATCATTGAAAGACATGTGTGGTGATCGCAAAATGCAAGGTCTGAGGCAATTTGATTTTCTAAAGGCATGGTGTGTTAATCATGTTCTTTACTTAGATTTGATTTTCTAAAGGCATGGTGTGTTAATCATGTTCTTTACTTAGATTTGAGCACAATTTGATTTGCTCTAAGATATGTTGTGATTCAGTTTGAAATGTATCGAGCTATCCCAATTAGAGTTTCCATCCATATTTTTCAACTATTTGAGTTTTCTTCTTATACGATTGGTTGGAATTTCCTTCCATAAATGTGCATTGTAACACCCCGCATTTTTCCCGTACGTGTGTAAACGATTTTTAACGAAAGAAACCTTGAAATTGTGATTTTCAGAAAAAGTATTCTTCACGAGAAGGAAAATAAAGTGTTGATTTCTATGGATTTTTACAAACAAAATATTTTATATAAGAAAAGTGAATGATTTTGTTGAGTTTGAAAATGATTTGCTAAAATTGTGATTTTTATTAAAAGATGATTTTGTTAAAAATAAAGTTTTTGGGTCTGTTACCTTTGAAAATGTGTATCTTTTAAACCGTAACTCGTATTTTTATGATCCATATATGAAAATGGTCGTTTTGAAACCTAAAATTTGAAAATGTAATTTCTATAATTTTCTGGAGTGATTTATAAAAATTTATTTTCAGACTGTAAGAAAAACGAATTTTAAAGAAATTGTGTCTTGTGATGTGTTTTGACATGAATTCTATGTGATGTGTGTTTGATGTAATGTGTGTGCATTATGTGCTGGTTGTGAGTGTGATTTCCTAAAATTAATTGCATTAGCACATGAATTAATAAATTAAAGTAAACATGATTAGAAAATAAAAGAGTAATAATCATATATGCATGTGTGTGACATGTGTGTGCATTTGAGGTTGCCACGGTTTGTAGCTTGCATGCATGTGAGTGTATGTGTGTCATGTGTGTGTGTGCTTCTACGTGTGTGTGTGTGGGAAGAGCTTAGGGAGTAAGCAACTAAGAAACCAAGTAGAAACCAAGCCAACTAGATGAAAGAATTAAGGAGTAACTAAGCTAACTAAACCTTGACTAAAGCCAACCATCCATTGAACCTAGATGACCCCTAAAGACCTAGACCACTTCATCTTGTCTCCTTGACTTTGGAGACCCTTAACCATGCAAATTTTCATGAGGACCAAACCGCCCCTCCCTATTTGTGTGTGGGCCGAATTAAACCAAGGGCAAAAGAGGGAAACTCGTGGGTTTATATATGTGAGTGAAGTCTTGATTCATTTTCACTTTCACCCACTTTCATTTCCCATTTCTTACAAACACCAAAATACACTCTAAGAGCCATCCAAACTCTTAGAGAAAATTAGAAAAGAAAGAGAGAAAGAGTAGTGGCCGAGAGGTAGAAGAAGGAGGAGGAATTTAGGAGTTTGCTTTAGGAGTCCCTTTAGAGATCAAGAGTGTCAAGATTAGAAGATCAACCCTTGCCTTGATAAAAGACTCGAAGAACAAGAGAAGAATGTAATAGTTTAGTCTTTTCCTTTTAGTTGGTAGATCCCATCCTTTTCTTCTTGCATGTTTATTTCCATGAATTGTAAAGTGAAATTATGTGCTATTCTTTCTTGATCTTGGACTTTTATGGACTAAAAATGATTTGAAATAATTGTAACTCTATGCTTGTGTTTCGGTTTATACTTTCTTGATTCGATCTTGATATTTTTCTAACTCAAATTTAAAGATCTAGAGTTTTGTTTAAGTTTTTGTGAAACCCAACACAAACCTCTCTTGCATGTATGTTTTCTTGTTCTAAACTATGATCTATGTGTGTTTATGTGCTTACTTGACAAATCAATGCATGATCTAAGTTTAATAAAGGGTAAAGTGAAATTATTTGGCCATGCATGTTAAAATTTCTTGATTAAACCGTGAGCTATGAGACTTTTGAGAAATGATTTGATAAATAAATTTGTGATTTGAACTTGATTTAAGGTTTTTAGTTTTGCATGTTTATTTTTGTGATTGATCTATGATTTCATGTGATTTCTAAGTCTTGATCTTGAGTTTTCAAGAACCAAATGAACTTGTAGAACCCTAAACTAAGGACCTTCATGATTCGGTCAAACCTAGAAAACTAGGTCATGATGCTTTTAACTTGATTCAAGTTCTTGCATGTTAGTTGTATGTTTACAAAAGTTTATTAAAGTTGTTGGAATGTGTGGATCTTGAGTTGATTTTGAGGAAGCTTGAATTTTTGGTTTTGATCTTTAAAAAGTCTTGATTTTTTTATGCATGTTGATTTAATGATGATTTGTTGATTTATGTGCATATATTTAATGATCTAAGATTTTAAATCATGCATGTTAAATTTAAGTAGGGAAATCATGTTTTTGTTTTATGCATGTCTCGGTTTTTGAAAGAGAAAATTTAAGAAACAAGTTTTAAATGTGAATTTGAAATTTCATTTTAATTTAATAAAAATCACCCGTCAAACGGACGGAGTTTTGTTTGTTTTTAGGACTATTCCAAAATTCAACCTGTGATAGACAATTTCAAATAAGCAACCAATAGCCAGCAGGGCTTTAGATTGTATATATAAATCATATCAAGGCCCCATGGGCTCCAAATATATCAGAGTGCATCAAATAATCAGAGTTTCAGCGGAAATACTAAGTTTGAGTGTCAAAAAACCAAAACCTATGATTTTTCTCAAAACAAAACATCCTAAGCCTCACTTAAAAATATTTATAACAAATTTACATCAAATTAGTGTAGGAGGCTTAGGTCCATATTATGATCTAAAACCCATAACAACCCTACTCTCCCTGTAAGGGAAAGTACTCCTGCTCGGCCAGGGGCTGTGTCAGCTCAATCTCCGTACCTGAAAAATGTAAGGGAGTGAGCTTTGCACATGAAATAGAAAGCAGTTTCTAACTAGACATAACAACCCACTAGGTCAAACACAATTAGCAAATAAGCATATATTCACATATTTCACACCATACTCATTTCATTATTTTCATATTCGTTATTCATTCCAAATTTCCATTTTCATTATTCATTTCAACATCCATTTTCATTATTCATTTCAACATCCATTTCCATTATTAATTTATTCATTTCACATACTCATTTCATTTCAATACATCACCTCAAATCAGAGGCCAATGAACAATTTTCATTCAACACATTTATCACCTCAAAACAGAGGCCCTTAGACTTTTCCATATTTAAATTATGTGTTCCTCAGGTCAGAGGTCGACACCCTAACACTTATTTCATTTTCGTGTCCCTCAGGTCAGAGGTCAACACTTAAACATTTTATTCATTTGATTCATACACATGCCCTTTTCATAAATTCTCTTAACTTTCATAATTTCTTTTCTCTGTACATATACCTTGAGTTCCTCATAATATAGCGAAATTTATTCACGTGGATCCATCATTGCGTACAGTCCCACAACCCGGACAACGTCTTACAGCTGCGCACTATGGCGTCTTACGCGATCTATGCGTGCAGTCCCACAACCCGGACAACGCCTTACAAGATCTGGATCGCACAAGTCTATGCGTGCAGTCCCACAACTCGGACAACGTCTTACAAGACATTAAATCAAACCAGTCGATGCGTACAGTCCCACAACCCGGACAACGTCTTACACGACCTCAAATCGAACCAGTCGATGCGTACAGTCCCACAACCTGGACAACGTCTTACACGACTTGATTCTCACCAGTCTAAGCGTACAGTCCCACAACCCGGACAACGTCTTACAAGACTGGCTCTTTTAACCAATTTACCTTTAGCCTTTTGAAAGTGCACCACCATATTTTTAAAGTATTGCATTCAATGTCATAAAATAATTATTTACTTTATCCAATTATACTACTAAATTTCCATTTTCTTGTTCAATCAATCATAACACATACATATATTTGCAACAATAATCAATTATCATTTAATTCACAACTTTACAAATAAAATCAATAATCATAGAATTCATTTATGGCAACTTCCCTATCATATTACCCAACTCCTCTTGTACTTCATTATAATCATTATCCAAATTTCATTTTATCAAATAATTCATTCTCAAGTTATTGGGTTTCCTTTTCCTAGTCTTAACATCCAATCATCACGCATATTTAATTACTAGAATTTTATATTTAATAACCTAGGGTTTTATAATCTAATTTTCTCCCCTAACACATAACCCTAACAAATCATTATATACTAATTAGAACCAACTCCCTAGAACAAGGCAATGCTCACAATATCCACCCCCTTACCTCAAACACTTGGAGATAAGGTGATTCCAAGTGCCCTATGCTTGGGTTTGCCCACCAAAGAGCTCAAACTCCACAAGAGGGTGATAGAACCTATTATGAAGCCACAAAAAGGAAGATTATTGTTCATTCCATGATTCTCAAGCCAAGTCCCAAGAGAAAAACGAAGATTCCATGGCTTTAGAAATGAAAACCTCCATGGATAGGAAGAGAGAGAAAGAATTCGAATTAGAGAGAGAGAAAGGGAATCAAGGCTTTGAATACTTACTTGGAGCAACGAAAGGGGACTTGATGGTGGATTTTGGAGTGATTCCCTTGAGGCTTGATGGATTTGAAATGAGAGATTTTGTGCCCTAGAGAGAGGAAACTCGAATTTTTGGCCAAAACTCACGTGTGGATCGCCTTTATTTTTTCCACTGCAACAACATTTAATCGATTAATAATCGATTAAATTTTTTCCCTCAGCAGACCTTAATCGATTAAATTTCATCGATTAAGCTGCACAATTTTGCAGCATCCAGACTTTGGAAGGCCATAACTTCTTCGTTACCCGTTGGATCTTTCTCAAATTTTAAAGCAAGCTTCCTCACCTATCCTAATTCACATCCAACGGTGGAATTTGTGTTTAGAGTCGTAAATCTTTTATTTTGAATTTCCTAATATAGGGTGTTTATAACACCAAAAACATTGCTTCTAACGCTCTTTTGTTCATCTTTCAACCTCCTCTTTGATGCCAATGCTTCTTGATTCCTTTATGGCATTCAAAGAACTCCTAATCCATCATTTTAAATCCTTTTTAGAGTAATCCTTACTTCCAAATCTTATCGTTATTCTAAATATTATTTGAATTAAAATTCGGGATGTTACACTTTTCTTCTTGCATGTTTATTTCCATGAATTGTAAAGTGAAATTATGTGCTATTCTTTCTTGATCTTGGACTTTTATGGACTAAAAGTGATTTGAAATAATTGTAACTCTATGCTTGTGTTTCGGTTTATACTTTCTTGATTCGATCTTGATATTTTTCTAACTCAAATTTAAAGATCTAGAGTTTTGTTTAAGTTTTTGTGAAACCCAACACAAACCTCTCTTGCATGTATGTTTTCTTGTTCTAAACTATGATCTATGTGTGTTTATGTGCTTACTTGACAAATCAATGCATGATCTAAGTTTAATAAAGGGTAAAGTGAAATTATTTGGCCATGCATGTTAAAATTTCTTGATTAAACCGTGAGCTATGAGACTTTTGAGAAATGATTTGATAAATAAATTTGTGATTTGAACTTGATTTAAGGTTTTTAGTTTTGCATGTTTATTTTTGTGATTGATCTATGATTGCATGTGATTTCTAAGTCTTGATCTTGAGTTTTCAAGAACCAAATGAACTTGTAGAACCCTAAACTAAGGACCTTCATGATTCGGTCAAACCTAGAAAACTAGGTCATGATGCTTTTAACTTGATTCAAGTTCTTGCATGTTAGTTGTATGTTTATAAAAGTTGATTAAAGTTGTTGGAATGTGTGGATCTTGAGTTGATTTTGAGGAAGCTTGAATTTTTGGTTTTGATCTTTAAAAAGTCTTGATTTTTTTTATGCATGTTGATTTAATGATGATTTGTTGATTTATGTGCATATATTTAATGATCTAAGATTTTAAATCATGCATGTTAAATTTAAGTAGGGAAATCATGTTTTTGTTTTATGCATGTCTCGGTTTTTGAAAGAGAAAATTTAAGAAACAAGTTTTAAATGATTTTTGAAGTGCAAACATGATTTAGTTTTAGTATTTGGTTGTATTAGGCCATTCGGCCATGTTAAATAAAAATGAATCCCATGCTTTTTAGTTGATGCATGTATGTTATAAGACTAGATCTAATAATTCTAAGTGCATGCATGAATTAATTGCAAATATATGTGTGACTTTAAAATGATTTGTGATTTAACTTGTTGTTTGATTTAAATTTGTGAATTCTCTTTTAATGCTCTCGGTTTAGTCTAAAAAGGAAAGAAAATGATTGTTTTGTGCTATTTCTCCCTAAACTATTATCCTTTGTTATTATTAGTTATCCTAAGGCTCAATAATCTACATGTTTTTCTACACTTAATCATCACTACCAACATCCCAGAATTTATCCCCTAAGCCAGGTAAAAGTCCCCTCTTACCTCTGGGTTTCAATAGAATCTGATTTGCGGCTCAGCGGGGGAGATCCTGCTTCGGCTTATCCCGATTCCAAGCAAATTCGCCAATCTGACCCGGCTCACGTCGAATAGGTGCAAACCCAACAGTGACAACTACGGCTTACCCGACCGGCGTCGGTGGCAAGAACGGCACATATCTGAACCGCGGAAAGACAGAGAATGACCTTTGAGCTCTAAAGGAGACGGATCCCGTCCTTGGCAGCGACTGTGGCGGCGGATCACGTGCGGCGGTGGCTCCTCAGGTGGCGGTTCGATTCGCGGTTGGAAGAGGTGGTGGCGAGTCGCGACTCCATGGCAACAGCAGTGGCAGAGAACAGCGGCAGCGACCTCCAAGGCGGCAACGAGCAGCGGATTCGCGAGTCTATGGTGGTGGCGGTTGGAGCTGGCAAGGAGAGAGAGAGAGAGACACGGGCGGCGGAAGAAGCAAAGAGAGAGAGAGAGAACACGAAAGCGAATGGTGGTTGCGGGTTGGCGGAGCTTGGCGGGGGCTCATAGGGAGGGCGAAAGAGAGAGAACGAAAACAAGGGAGGAGAGACAGAGGGTGGGAGCGGCGGCCCTCACAAAGAAGAAGGAACCTAGGGTTCCCTAACTGCTGCACACACACACGTTTTCTTCTTCTTGTTTTTTTTTTAATCTTTTGTTTATTTATTATTATTATTATTATTATTATTTTTCTTTTTCTTTTTATTTATTACTATTATTATTAGTAGTAGCAAAGTTAGTATCATTTTAAAATACTAATACCATTTCTATTTATTTGTTTATTGTAAATCTCAAAAAATACTAGTAATAAAATTATCAAGTTAAGAATCTTAAAATTTTTAAAACAAGTTCAACCTTTAAATTGTCAAAATATATTAAAGTATAGAAAGTATGCTTTTCAAATAGTATAATTATTTTTAACATTTTAATTGAATTAATCACTTAGCCATATCACTAATCAATTAGTCAACGCTATTTTTCCTTTTATTATTTTTATTACGTTTAGAATTAAAAATGGGGATGTTACTGATTGCATGTGATTTCTAAGTCTTGATCTTGAGTTTTCAAGAACCAAATGAACTTGTAGAACCCTAAACTAAGGACCTCCATGATTCGGTCAAACCTAGAAAACTAGGTCATGATGCTTTTAACTTGATTCAAGTTCTTGCATGTTAGTTGTATGTTTATAAAAGTTGATTAAAGTTGTTGGAATGTGTGGATCTTGAGTTGATTTTGAGGAAGCTTGAATTTTTGGTTTTGATCTTTAAAAAGTCTTGATTTTTTTATGCATGTTGATTTAATGATGATTTGTTGATTTATGTGCATATATTTAATGATCTAATATTTTAAATCATGCATGTTAAATTTAAGTAGGGAAATCATGTTTTTGTTTTATGCATGTCTCGGTTTTTGAAAGAGAAAATTTAAGAAACAAGTTTTAAATGATTTTTGAAGTGCAAACATGATTTAGTTTTAGTATTTGGTTGTATTAGGCCATTCGGCCATGTTAAATAAAAATGAATCCCATGCTTTTTAGTTGATGCATGTATGTTATAAGACTAGATCTAATAATTCTAAGTGCATGCATGAATTAATTGCAAATATATGTGTGACTTTAAAATGATTTGTGATTTAACTTGTTGTTTGATTTAAATTTGTGAATTCTCTTTTAAAGCTCTCGGTTTAGTCTAAAAAGGAAAGAAAATGATTGTTTTGTGCTTATTTGTATGCATTAATCTTTGTAAAATTGCATTTATATGGATCGGTCTAAGCATGCCAGAATAGTTAGGAAATTTGTTTATATGAAATGATCTCTATAAATGACTATATTTTGTGTGCATGATGCTATGTGTGTAATATAATTGATATGTTGTTTGTTTTAACCCCTTTCGGTTTTTAAAGAAATAAACTAAATAAATTGATTTAATAAATGATTTTTAGTAACTCAAAGTGTGACTTGCATTGTGTGAAGTTGTGAATGTTTTAATGATGAGTTGTTTGAATGTGTTTTTCTATATTTGAACTGAAAAATGTTTTACTGAAAAGTACGGTTTAAGAAATTTAAATTGATTTGATTTTCTTAAGTTCTGAATTTTGGATAATAGTTAAGAATAATGATTTTTATAACATGAACGTTTAAGAGGAATGGATCCTGTTTTGACAAGAAAATCGTTTTAAAGAGAATTCTGTTTTTAAAGAAATTAATTTAGAACTGTTTCAAAGTCTTCTTGAAAGCACTCTCTGGATTTAAAAGATGAACAATATGTTTTCAAAAAGAAATGATTTCAAAGTATTTTCCAAAAAAACAAATTAATGAATTCGTTAAGACGTTTTTAACGCACGGGGAAAAATGCTATAGTTCGGACGACAGACGCAAAGGAAACGAGACGGGATAAGCGATCGGGAAATCTCGGGGAGCTTACGAAGGCCTTCGGTATTTGAGGTGAGAGAGGGGCTTCCCTTAAGACACCGTAGTATTTAGGTAACTTGTTAAGAGGTCCAATCATCTCAAAGGTTGGACTCCAATCTCATTTAGCGTAGTGGTGTATGTGATAGCAATTGTTTGATTGTGTGTTTGGCTATCCACCCGAACGACTGAGATTGGTTTAAATATGATGTTATGTTTTCTAGTTGATCATGTTTGAGTTCCTTAATTACCTTATGATCTGTTTACTGGATACGCAATTATGTTGTTGAGAAGCACTGGTGTGCTGAATAATGTGTTGATCAGAATAAAACTGTAAAAGTAAGAAAATGTAATTGAAAGAAAGAAGAGTGATGATAAAGATTAAACAAGTCATGGAATGTAAAAAGGAAAGATGTGATTTGAGGAAAGATGTGAAGTGAGGAAAGATGTGATTTGAGGAAAGATGTGATTTGAGGAAAGATGTGAAGTGAGGAAAGATGTGATTGAGAAAAGATGCTGAGATGTTGTGTGGCTCCTATTTTTGGTTTTAGTCTGGGACTAGTGTTGAGTTGAGCTTGCTCCTCCACTAGCGCTCAACAAAAATGTGATTTCTTGTTTTTACTTTTGGAAAGAGCCTAGTGTTGAGTTGAGCTTGCTCCTCCATTAGCACTCATCCAAAAGTATGGTTTTTGAAAACGGTTTTGAAAAGAGATTTTTGGAAAAGGTTTTCGAAAAGGTATTTTGATGAGAGGTGAAACAGTATTTTCAAAAGAGTTTTATGAAACAATTTCTTTGAAAAAGTTTTGAGAAGAGATATATTTTTGGGAAAAGTTTTTGGGAACAATCTTTTGATAAAGTTCTTTGAAATGCTATTTCGAGAAAGTCTTTTGGTAAGGACATTTTAGGGAAAACCTTTTTGAAACAATATTTCGAGAAAGTTTTGCGAAGGAATATTTTTGAGGAAATTTATGGAAGAATATTTTTGAAAGAGTTTTGTGAAATGATATTTTCGAAAAAGTTTTGCAAAGGATGTTTCTGAGAAAAATGAGGAAATGAGCCTTGAGAAGGAAAGGAATTGTGTGATGAGTTGAGATGATGAAATGTGATGAGAAAGAGTGTGACATGAGATGTTGAAATGTGATGTGATGAATTGGGGAATAGTCTGAACGATTAGTGGTCGGGCTTCGTTGAAGGGATGCACCAAGGACGAGCCGATCATTAGGATTAAGCCGTTAATTAAAAGCCTAAAAACTTAAAAGACTATTAAAAGACATGAATAACGCGGTGAGGTATGAGTGTGTGTCGAAGTAGTGGAGAGGAAGGAACGATAAGTATCTGTGGATACTTAGGACGAGATTGCATTAGGGAAGGACGATGACGGTGAAACGTCAAGAAGTCTAGAGTACTGTTCTAGGCAGAACGAACTCCATAAGTGGTGCACTAACGTGGTGGGGACTGGGTCTAATACCGTGGTAAGTTCTGCACTCGAGACTAGAACTGTACTGTCGCCCCCTAGATTGCAAATCGAGAACAGTGAGAGGGACTGGAACGGGGAATTTGTGATTGTCGCTGAGAGCGTGAACTATTGTTTATGATTATGATTTGAGGCAAGGCCTCCTGGTCTGGGACCATTTATGTGTTGTGACAGCTGTCGTGCCCGCGTGGTAAAGGTCCTGTACTCCTGTTTGCTTCCGACTAGGTGTGGATGGATGACCGAGGAGATGTAGACGTGAGTGCCGTTTTCCTCAATGATGGTTCCCCAAGTCATTGAGTGAGTTGAAATGATAAGACTTAATAAACTTAAAGATTCGAGAAGAATGGTTCAGTGATGGTGTTAAATATATAATGAGATGTGAGAAGTGATGATAACATGGTACTCATATGATGATGATGATGATGTTTGTGTAATGATGATGATGATCGTGTTTGTTTATATGAGTTGTTTGTCATTTACTGCTTTATTTTAATAATTGCCTATCGTAAATCCACATAGTCGACATTACATGTTTTGGGTAGCTCACTCTCTCGTACTTCTGCTTTGTATTGGGAAAATTTTGTATGGTCCTTAGAAAGGAAAACACGGAGAGACTGCTAGCTCGTTATGAGGAGGAAAAGAAAGCACGAGAAGCGGCTATGGGAAGCATTGTTAGGGAGACTGACGAGGATGCCTCTACCCTTGACCCGAGGAGTGGACGTACCAAGAATCAGAGTAGCGCACTGCGTTAGTATCGATGACTAGCGGTTAGGTAATTTCCCTTTCAGAGTTTTGTATTTCCATTGCAAGTTACTTGAAGTCCTGGCTCTATAGTGCTGTAACCTCAACTAAAGTTTATTCTGGTATTAACGTTTTGAAATGAGTAAACGGGCCGTGTTTGAAACAATGTTTTTGAAAACGAGTTTCAAAGTGCGGTGTCTTGTGACATCTCGGTTTGGAACTTGAAAGATTTATGCAATGTGAGAACACGAGTTTTAAATTGTAACTGTGTTTTGAAAACCCAAGTGTTCTCATCTTGCATAACACTTGTAAAAAAAAATTTTGGGCCCTAATTTTCACTAAATTTAATTATAAACAGTTGTGGTTTTCAAGTGGCCAAATCGGGGTGTTACATGCATTTTGTGTTTGCTCTACAATCTGAGTATTACAATTATCCAATATAATAATTTATTAATGCTTCAATTATTGTCCTTTTTTTTAACTACAATTATTGTCTTTAAACTATTAGATGTTTCCTTTATTTCTTCGTGCATGTAGATCCGTATTTTAATTGTTATATTATTGTCAATCCGTACTTGAATATTACACGCATATAAATATATAACAATAAGAATATTATGTTGTTTAGTTAAACTCATAAAATAAAAATATCATGTATCCCTTCTCATTTCTATATCATTATTGGAAAAAGGGGTTTTAACATCTGATTTTTAACATGTGTTAATAATAACATATATCAAATTATGATGTTGTGGCATAATGCTAAATAAATTAAGTTATTTTTACTTTTAACATTTTTTATCTTAACAGCAAATCAGGTGTAGGTGTTGTGGTATTACTATTCCTAAAAAAAAAAAGAAATGGTAAGATTAAGAGACAGATACCACATAGATGTGGCTCATTTGCCTGCATTGGAGAAGGCATAAAAATGATGTTTTCCAAAGTTTCAAATAGGTAACTAAATAGTTACTTAAATTCAGTTTTGTGTTTTTTTTTTAATGATGAACACCAAAGAAAATGGAGATGGAGATAAAGAGAAAAATATTCTCTCAAAAATGAAGAAGAAGAAAACTAACATATATTGCTATAGGGTGGGCACATAATTTTGTGTAATGAATTTAAAACAGTGTTGTGCTTGAACTTGAATTTTAATTACTTTGACATTTATGTTATATTTTTAAGGATAAAATAATGATGGATATTGAAGCCCGAATTGGTGGAGAGTAAACATCATTCATTTGGTTCATTTCAATTTTTATTCTTTTGTCTAAAATTTCATATGAATTTTATATCTTTCTAAAGCCAATGATCTTATCAAAGAATGGTGAGCCTATTCAAGTATTGCACTATGACCAGAAATATAGAAAAAAAAAAGCTATTGTCTAAAGTTTCAAACCTATTGGTTAAAAGATATAATGAGAAATAAGCCTTTTTTTAAGAACATCTTTTTAACACATAATCCTTTCATGATAAATATGATCCATTGTTCACCAAAAAAAAAAAGAAATAAGATCCATTTAATGGTTAAAAGTTTCCTATAATTTATTGTAAAATTCTTTTTTTCCTGTGTTATGTCAGGTTGTAATGGATAATGGCATAATGTTGAAAGAGCAAAAAAAAATTGTTAAATAACAAAATAACAATGCATGAATAATTTCATTGAAATCATATGGTTCCATATTGTAGAACTTCACGAGTGAGAATGCACACAGTTAATAAATTCTATTTATAGGAAATTGAACATCTTTAACATAAAAAATAACATTCATAATTACCTATTTTGCAATATATCTGATTACTATAAACAATTCTTTACGATAAAAACACAACAATTGAGAATAACAAAATCACAATGCATGAATAATGAATTGCATTGAAATTATGTGAATCCATATTCAAGAATATGACAACTAAAAATGCACACAGTTAATAATTACAATTTACACCAAAATGAACATCTTTATTAACATATAATAATATAACATATAATAATATAAGATGACATTCACAATTACCGATTTTGCAATATAACATTTTATTATACACAACTCTCTACGACAAAAACACGACAATGGGAATGCGGGGCGACAGGCACGCGAGTCATTTTGTTATAGACTTTTTTTTTACCCCCATAGTTTACTCGTTGGCCCCCGTTCGTTTTTTTGGGACGAAACTGCCCTTATTATACCGACTGAAACAAAGCGGAAGTAACATTCCGATTGTAACAAGGAAGAAGAAAATAGTACAAAGGTTCCGATTTCACAAAGGCGGTAATATACTGATTTCATAAAGGCGGAAGTTAATTTTTGACTTTCCACCTTATGAGAAGTGGAAGAAGAACCTCTTCGCATTCTCTTCTTCTATTAATTTCAATTCTGCTTCCTGTTGACGCCTGTGAAAACATAACAGAATGATATCAGGAAATGGCCACTCAAGTGGGGGGCCATGCCACAAATAAGTGGAATGAATGTTTTTTTTTTAATCAAAGGCAGCTAACAGCTAAACCGGATAACATACATGTCTGCATCATTATTATCGCCTCTTAACAATCAGTATATATTATGACTACAATAAGTCGGAAGTAGATTTTTTTTCTTCCGCCTTGTTAAAATCAGAAAGTCATTCCCGCCTAGTTTCAGTTGGCAAAAGAAGGGCAACTTCGTTCATAAAAACCCAAATGGGGGCCATTGAGTAAACTGTGGGGTTCAAAAAGAAAAAGTCTTGTCATAAAGGCAAACCACGTCAGACTTCGCTAATAACGTTCTAAATAAATACTTTCACATCAACAAAGCCCAATACAGTTAGTAGATGAATGAGTTCCTTAAGCATGATGTTAGGTGTCCGATCCTCGTCGTGGGTTTGAAAAAGACTTTGTTGGGTAGAGGAAAAATCCACTTCGGTGATCTCTACGCGTTGAAGGGGATTAGTCTTCAGCCGTCAGCCCAAAAATACCCTTGGTGCAGATAAAAAAAATAAACACTCTCACTTTTCCACTTTATTTGTTATTTTAGTCTTTTTAGTTTATTCCAAATTATTTGTCATTTTAGGAATTCGAAGATATATTACTTAATTTTTTCCAACTTTAACATTGCATTTAACATATTAAATATGTGAAATGAATGATAATTAAAGTACAGTTATAATATTGTAGTAAAGTTATCTGATACATTCTTGAAAACTGAAACATTAAATGAATTTCTTAATCCGTGAAAAATTTATAAAACGAGAATTAAATAAAAACGAAGATAACTAAAGAACCAAATTAATTTTGTTTAACAAAATAAAAGACCAAAATAAATATAAAAATTTAAAAGATCAAAACCAACACTAAAAAAATAATAAATTAAAAGACAAAAAATACATTCAAGGCTAAATTTCATCGTAAAATGAATTATATTCTTCTTCCTGAGCATGA
Organism: Crotalaria pallida; assembly: GCA_037953625.1. Taxonomy (NCBI): domain Eukaryota; kingdom Viridiplantae; phylum Streptophyta; class Magnoliopsida; order Fabales; family Fabaceae; genus Crotalaria; species Crotalaria pallida. The sequence goes on from CM075649.1 coordinate 101,216,517, forward strand.
TACTTCCTCCGTTTCATTATGTTTGGCCTTTTAGGTCTGGGTACACAGATTAAGAAAGTGTTAATTATTGTAAGTATTATGTATAGTTTGTCCAAAATGCCCCTATTTAATCCTTATTGAAAATTATAGTAGTATTTAATTTTTATTAGTAAGTGTGTCCATTAATTAATATATAGTGGTTTAGAGATGAGAGAGATGTGAGGAGTAAGAGAAATGATTGAATGAAATGTTAAAATTGAGAAAAAAATATGTTTATGTATTGAAAATGTAAAGGTGAAACAATATGAAACATAAAAAAAAAGGCTAAAAGGCCAAACATAATGAAATGAAGAGAGTACAATGAATTCATTGAGGAATGTTTGATTCAATTAATGAGCGCTTATAATCATGTTAAATGATTTGCCTATACAGTACTCGCTCTGTCCCATAAGTTAAGTTAATTTAGGTTTTTTTATTTGTCTCATAAGATATGTTCTTTTATAAATTCAATACTCATTTATACTTATTTTTCCAAGTATACCCTTATTTATTGCATTCTCTTTTTCACCACATATTGTAACAACCCGATTTTCGTAACAATGAATAATCATCATTTATTGAATAAGTTGCTAAAAATGAGACCAATTTTTTTTTTTTTAAACACATTATTGAAAAGTCATTGGTGTACTTAACTTCCTTTGCCGAAAACCGAGTTGTTACTAAAACATTTCTTTACATGAACTTCCAAATTTCTCAAATGACTTCATTCATTTCCTTTATGTTTCACCTTCATCATTTTCACCAATTATGGATAACAAGTATCCACACAAGACTTGACATGGTTGATGTTCTTTTAAAACATTAAGTTCCGACAGTTCACAAAATAAAAGTGGGCATAATTACATAAGTGGTACATTACTACGATAATCCTTGACTCACAAATACTAACAACAGACTTAGACTAATAACACTACCCTTAAACCTTACGGTCAAAAACGACCGGATGGAGTTTCCATTTCTTCTTGCGCCCTTTCTTCGCTCCCGAAGGTGATGATCTCTGCCGCTGCTCTCTCATTGTCGTTCAACTCTAACTCCACTCCACATAAAGTGGTGGAGCTTTCCGGAGTCTCGTTCCGCACCTTCTCTTCATAGCTTCTGTATCCTCGTACGGTGACTTATCCCAAATGCGGCTCCAAGTTGACTCCGCTCAGTTTGTGATCCGGGTCCTGAATCACTATCTGAGTGTAGCCAGTCCATACCCAGCCATAGGGGGTAGACTTCCAACCATTTCCAATCCTTTTCCAGGTGGTGATCTCCATACAATGCTCCATCTGCCCGTTGAGATACCAGCAAAACCGATATGCCAACGAACAAGAGAGAGTAAGTGATCCGAACGACGCATCGTCGACGGTGTGGGTTTACGATAGGCAAGATATCAAGACAATACAAACATAGCAACACAACACACATACAACATAACAATCAAGTATATTATCATTATCATTCTCTACCAATTTATCATTATCATCATCTTGCCAAACTTAATTCATTTCTCAACATAATCATTCTTTATTTCTCAATTTATTTCTCATACTCAACTTTCAAGTCCATCACTTTCAGTCACATCCCTCTTCATGGGGTTTCCTTCATCTTTCTATACTTTCCATTCTCGCTTCCTTTCTCATTATCAATATTTCATAAACTTTTGCTTCCCTTAATTATAAATCTTTTCTTATCACGTCTTATTGAATTATGACCATCGATGATCGGGGGAGTTAAAGTATCATCGAGGTACTCGTTTCTTTCGCAGTTAGCACACACGTCTAAAATCTACATCTCCTCGGTCATCCACCCAACCTAGTCGGAAGCAAACAGGAGTACAGGACCTTTACCGTGCGGGCACGACAGCTGTCTCAACAATCAATTGGCTCCAAGCCAAGAGAACTGTAGAAAACTCGGGTACAGTCTCAAATCAATTCATATCATATCAATTCATATATAATCAAGGCACACTGTAGAAAAATCGGGTACAGTGGCAATCAAAATGCCCCACTCGAGTCCCTCTCACTGTTCAAGATTTGCAATCTAGGGGGCGTCAGTACTATTCTAGTTGCGCTGCAGAAATTACCACGGCTTTGGCCCCCAGTCCCTACCACGTTCGTATGCCGCATGTGGAGTTCGTTCTGCCTAGAAAGTACTCAAGACTTCTTGACGTTTCACTGTCATCGTCCTCCCCTAATGCAATCTCCACCTGAGTATCCGCAGAAACCCATGGTTCCTTCCTCTCCACTACTTCGATATCACACTCATAGCTCACCGCGTTCGCATTTGTTAATGTCTTTTAAATTCTTTTATCTTTTTAATTATCCTAATGGTCGGCTCATCCTTAGTGCATCCCTTCAACGAGTCCCGACCGCTATCTTTCAACATCACTGTTCTTTTCTTTTCTCAACATAGCACAGAGCTGGGATTGCCTCGGCAAACTTGCATCTCATATCACAAGCTTCCTCCAAAATATCATTTCATCAACAACAACATTACTTTCCCAGCTCTGGCTCATCCTCATCATTATCATCAATTCTTTCCCCAATCTTAACTCTTTATCTCTTTTCCAATCCATCATATATCTTTTATCATTATTCCTTTCTCTTTGTGTCTTTTACTTTTACAAGCTTATTCATTTCATTTTATTTTCAGGACGTAACAGATGTCCATCAGCATACTAATTATATTAATCAACAATTTAATTATCATCATGCATATATAATTAAATAAATAAACATAAGCATGCTATATCACATCATCAACATATAAATTCATCACACAACAATACGTGGTCTTTGTCTACTTCGTATAAGTGGCCACCCAATACAAACAATTGCCACTATACTACTGACTCAGATCCGCTAAGTTCCGATATTTGAGCTGATCCAGAACGTCCTAATAAATCACCTAAATACCACGGTGTCTTAGGAAAGCTTCTCTCTCACCTCAGGTCCAGCGATTAAATGCGCACGGTCTCCTCGGATCCTTTTCGCTGCCGGCTGCCCCAATCCCTCGTCTTTAACATTCCTCGTATTAAATAAAACACGTTTAAGTTACTAACTTGTATTAAGAAAATCTTTTCTTAGCTCAAAACACTTTTCATTTCTCGTCGGGTAACGTAGAACATAATTATTTTTCTCAAAACAACTCTGACTTTCTCTGGTACTTTGTGTACCTCAAAACCATTTGAAAACATCTAATAAAATAATTTAACCCAATTGATTTGGTTGCTGGTCCGTCTTGGACAGTACCTTAAACATATCCAAAAACACCAAAAAAATTCACCGTTTTTAATCCGGCTTTTTCTCAAATCAATTACCACTTGAAAACCATACTTTAAATCATGTGAATACATTTTTTTTAAAGTTGAGGAACAACTTTAAATAATTCTGGACAGCAAAGGATTACTTCACAAAATCACTTTAATAAAAACCCGAAAACGTAGTAAAAACACTTTTGTTTCAAATAATTCTTTAACTCAAAATTAACACTTTAACACTTTAGAATTCAAGCTTTTTCAATAAATATGAACTTAGGACAGCCACTAAATATGTTCCATGTTTCCAAATAAATCAAATCGAATTATCGTAAAATCAATTAATTTTAAAATCAATTACGTATTCAAATATTTTCCAAAACACACTCAAATAACAAACAACACTTGATAAATCAAATCATTTAAATCATCCACTTTTCAAATATCAATTAGCATGAAGAATAGTCACATTAAATTCCAAAGCATTCATTTTCAAATAAACACCTTCACAATCCAACACTCATTCACTTATTCAATCACATAATCACTTTTCAAAACCATTTCATTTTCATAAAACAAAAACACTTAGTTATACATATACTCACAAACCGAATTGAACCAAAGATGTAAACCAAGCGCATTTGTTTTTCTTGCTTTAAACAACTTAATTTATTTCAAGCATTTAGACTCCACTTTCTTTTTCATGAAACAAAATTATTTAATCTTCCTTTTACTCTTGACCGAATGCGCACACATATATATATATATTTAAACACAAAACTTTTTTCCAAACCATTTAATTTAGCATTATTTCACAAAACACACTCATTGCTTTTAAGTCGCTTCATTGAAAAAGGATCCTAGTTTAGTTAGCATGCATTGGCCGAATCTCATCATGGTCAAAACAAGGTTTTTGGGTTCATTTTTTAACATGCAAAAATTAAGATTCATGGGTTTAATCATGCACTCTCTCACACAAAACTCAAAAAAAAATATCATTTCCTTTTTGAAGCTCAAAACCGAAATCATCATCATAACTTCAAACCAAGTTTTCATTTTAATTCTTTTGCATGCACTTTAGAAATCCTTAGATCAAGAAGAAATCACATGCATGTGTCCCTTTTATGAAAAACAAAACATAATCTCTTGGTTTTAAGCTTAGGCCGAATATTCATCACCAAAAATCAAGATTAAATTTCAAATCTTTAACATGCAAGAACACAAAACATAAATCAAGACAAAAATCATTTTTCAAAGCTTGTTTCCTTGGTTTCCTTGTCAAAACCGTGATGATCATTAAAAAGATCAAATCTTTTTACTCCAAAAACAACATGCATGACTCAAGATCAAAGCTTTTTCCACAAAACATGTAAGAATCAAAGATAATTGTAGATCAACATAAGCACTTTCAACTTATTTTTCAAAGAGACATGAAAATAACTTTTCAAGGCCAAACATTAGCATGCATGTACTTAGATCTTGTAGATCAAGCCATAAAATCAATCATAATAGTACAAATCAAAGATCAAAAATCATTTTGGGTAAAAAGAGGTCAAAACCGTGACATGCATTGAGGAAAGACTAAATCTTTTTGTTCAAAGATCACATGCAAAGCCCAAGAACAAAACTTTTTCAAGGATCAAGACAAAATCAAGGCTCTATCAAAGATCAAATCGAAACCAAGACATTTCAACAACTCAAATCAACTTTTCCAAGTATAAAGTTAACATGCAATGACTTAGATCAAATTAGAAAGCATCAAGACTTAATCTTTAGTCACGGCCGAATTACATAGCTCTTGGTTTAGTGTTTTACAAGTTCATTTAACTCTTAAAAATTCAAGATCAAAGCATAAATAATACATGCAAAGGAAAGTGAGGATCACAAAGCCACAAAATCAAACATGCAATGTAACACCCCGATTCGGCAACTTAAAAACTTAACTTAAATATAGTGAAAATTAGGGCCATTTTTTTTTAAAACCAGTGTTATGTGAACGTGAGAACACTTAGACTTTTAAAACATGGTTACAATTAAAATTCGTATTCTCACATTACATAAACTCTCTCAAGTTCCAAACCGAGGTGTCACAAGACACCGCACTTTGAAACCCGTTTTCAAAACATCATTTAAACCATAGCCCATTCAATCGTTTCAAAACATCATTATTAAATACAACTTGTGCCGGGGTACAGTATGATAGAGCTAGGTTAACTAAGAACTTACATTGGAGTACCATGCTCTGAGGGGAATTTCCTATCCTCTAGTCACGCTTCCTAGTATTTGCCGTCTAACTCCGAACCTTGGTCGGTGAAGCCCACCACGCTTCCGCTGCGCCATCTACCAGTTGCAATATCAGCAATTGCCGATACGACAACATGGTAGGAGAGAGTCAGTGTTCCGAACACTAACGGGTTGACCATACGGTCTCGAGATAATTGAATATAAAATTATACGAATAATAAAACAACATAACTATAACATGCAATGCACATAGCACATATGAATCACATAGAATAAAACATACATCAATACCATCATTCTACACCAATGAATTCCTTCAACTCTTACATTCACATTCTCGGAATCCTTCTCACAAGCTTTCACAACTTTTCTCAATTCTTCACCAACCGTCTCGTGAACTCTTTCTCATATACTCATCTTATAGCTCTTATTCGATGCTTAATATTTTGATGCACTTTCTTTGGAAACATCTTTATCTATTAAGTTTTATCATCTCGGTTAGCATCAATGATGAGGGGGACACATCATTGAGCTCACACACGTCTACATCTCCTCGGTCAACCACCCAACCTAGTCGGAAGCAAACAGGAGTACAGGACCTTTACCACGCGGGCACGACAGCTGTCACAACACATAAATGGTCCCAGACCAGGAGGCCCTGCCTCAAATCATAATCATAATAATCACAATGCACGCTCTCAGCGGCAATCACAAATGCCCCGTTCCAGTCCCTCTCACTGTTCTCGAATTGCCATAGGGGGCGACAGTACTAATTCTAGTTGATCGTGCAGAACTTACCACGGCATAGGACCGATCTGCCCGTACCACATATGGAATTCATTCCGCCTAGAATAGCACTCAAGGCTTCTTGACGTATCACCATCTTTACCCTCCCCTATTGCAATCACAACCCGAAGATCCGCAGATACTTCGGGGTATCTTCCTCTCCACTACTTCAATACGACACTCATACCTCACCGCGTATATAAATGTCTTTTAAAATCTTTAAAGTTTTAGCTTTTATTTAGCGGCTTAATCCTAACAGTCGGCTCGTTCTTGGTGCAACCCTTCAACGAAGCCCGACCACTAATCGTAAACTATTCCCCCTAAATCTCATTGGCCCCAGGCCACAAATCACTTTCTCATCTTATCATCCACATTCTCAAAACTCATCCTCAATCACATTCTCAGTCACATCATCAACAACCTTTCCTCGTCTTTCCAAAACATCTTTCGCAAAACTTTTCGAAAACAAGATTTCACAAAGCTTTCTTTCAAAAATAATCTTTCCAAAACTTTCACAAAAGTATCATTTTCACAAAGGCACTTTCAAAAATCTCTTTTCAAAACCTTTTTCAAAGATCACATTTTTGGGTGAGTGTTAATGGAGGAGCAAGCTCAACTCAACACTAAGCTTCTTCCCAAAAACATGCACGAGGAATCTCATCTTTACTCGACCACTTTCTCACTTTCTCAGATCATCCTCACTCTGTATCTCATCCCTTTACTCACATCATCTTTCTCTCTTTCTCAATCGTTCTTATAACTTTCTCATTATTCTTTACTCATTGCTTATTCCTTTCTCATTTAGTTCTCATACTTCTTATTTATTTCTCTTTTCCATCCTTATCCTCTTACTTTCACGGTTTCATCATCGCCATTCACTATCCAGACAAAGTTACACAATATCTAACAAAATAAATTTTGCACAGCAAGTAAACATTTAGGGATGCACAGCCAGTAAACATTTAGTATGCAACCTAACGTCTAACACACACATATTTGGATCTCCTAATCCGCAGTACTCTCGCAATCCGTCTATTCGAATTGCGAGCAACCACGTTATGGGATCACCGCGCTCTCACTCACCTGGATGACGACACATCCAATGACTTTCCGAGATTTCCAGTCGTAATCCTTGCCACGCTTCCTTTGCGTCCGACACCCGAACTAGACATTTTCCCCGTGCGTTAGAAACGATTTACGTAGATTCTTAATTTCGTTTTAAAACACTTTGAAATAATTCCCTTTTTAAAGGCACATTGCCAATATCCAAAAGATTTTTAATTTCCAAGTCATTTCTTTTATAAAACGTTTCCAAGGAAAACTTCTTAAAACAATTTCTTTTCCAAAACAGAGTCTATTTCTCATAGTTCAAAACACTTGGGTTGAAAAAAAATCATTTTCCTTAAATCAAATACAAAAATTCAAAAAGGCAAAACTTCAAAACCAATCAACTTGATTTATTGAATTTCTAAGCTTTATAACGTTATCACACACTGATCAAATAATATCAATTAAGAATTTCAAATTAGTTTAAGTTGTTTAAATCATTTCTTTTTCAAGTAAAACATTGTTCATGACTAAACTTCACAAACAGTATCCAAAACAATTCTAATACATCCAAGCAGCACAAAGAGCAATCATATACACAATTCAAAGTATTCAAAGCATACACAAACACACACACAAGAAGTCACATTTTCAATCATTCAAAATCATTAACTAAATTAAATTAATTAAATTACTCTTAAGAAAATAATTTAATTTAATCCTTTTAATTAATTAAACAAAACCGAATTACACAGCTTAATAATTTCCTAATCACAATTAGATTTAAAACTAAAAATCATTAAATCAACTTTACAAAAATTCCTTTCTATCAAATCAGATTAACTTATTTATTTAAAATCAAAAGGTAAAAGTAAACACACATCACTTTCATGAAGACACATTTTTCAATCATGTTAACATGTATTAACCGAATTATACATACATAATATTGCAAAAGTTTGATGCACAAAAAAAACTTAGAATCATGGAATTATTTCTGTACTTTATAATTAAAACCAAGAGCATACAGTAGGAGAATCAACAAATTTTTATTTTTATTTTTATTTTTTTTATTTTTTTATTTTTTATTTTTTAATTTCATTGTTAAAACAAAATCAACACAATAATTTAAATCACCAAACATCACACATGCATGCATTTTTGAAATCTTAAATTCATTTAACCTCATGATGAATGCAACTTACATGAGGGACAACATAGTCTCTACCTAGTACCTAGGATAGCTTAAAGTCAACATGCAGCAAGACAATGTTTTTATTTTTTTCAACACACACAACAATCAATCAAGTCATCTTATTATTTAGAGTTTATTTTTAAAACATCATGCAGTAACAAAATCTTCTTTAACATGCATAAAATAAACTCAAGTTCATTATTTAATAAAAATCAAGGTTGTACTTTAAATCTTTAAAAGTGACATGTAAACACTTAAAATCATTAGATCTATTCCTAGGACAAACATGCATCCACTTTTCATAAAATAAAAACATGAATTTCATTTTTAATTAAGTATGGCCGAATGGCCTTCTAGGAAATAAGGTGTACACATAATTCAAATATTCAATCAAATAAAGTTTATACTTAAAATCAATTTTAAAGCTTTGTTTCTTTAATTTCCTTCTTAAAACCGTAACACACACACAAAAGGAAAACTTGGTTTTTCTCTTAAAATTAACATGCAACTTATAGATCTAAACATATTCATGCTTGAAGAAAATCATTTTAAAACTCACTTCTTTACTTCCCTTTTGAAACCGTGGCACACATAAAAGAAAACATGATCTTTTCATTAAAACCAAATATGCACAAGTTTAAACACTAGATCAAAACATGTTCTTTCTCAAAAATTTATTTAAAACTTGTTACCTTAATTTTTTCCTTGAAACCGAACAGTACAGAGAAGGAAACATACTCTTTTCTCTTGAAAAAATAACATGCAATTAAAGATTTAAACATTTTTCATTCATCAAGCAAAAATAATTACATACACACACTTAGATCAACTAAGATAATTCACAAAATTACATGTAAAACCATAGACTTAAATCTTTTTATAGATCAAGTTTAGATCATGAAATTTTTCATCACATAAACATGAAAATGCACCTAGATCATGGTATAACAAAAAGATCTCACAAAAGGTTTAACATGCAAACCAAAAATTTCACCTTACAAGTAAACAAACTTAGATCAGGAATTTAGTCATCAAACCATCACATAAACACACATGATTCACGGTTTAAGGCAAGAAACATAGACATGCAAAGAGATTTAATTTAAGCTTTCACAAAATCTTTAGCCATTCTTTTGATCTTTAAGATTTTAGTTAGAAAAATATTAGATCAAGCAAGAAAATCCTCAACCGAAACATAGAGCATAAAGATCACATATTACAAATTAATTAGAGTCCTTAAAGTCCATGATTAAAGAAGATCACCACAAAAGATCATCTCTCAATCATAAAAATGAACATGCAAAGAAAGAAAATGAAGAAAATCTACAAACTAAGAAAAGAAAACTAAGCTATTACAAATTCTTCTTCTTGAGCTTTGGTTCCTACCATAAAAGGGATTGGCCTTCTAGCTCCTAAGGCTCTTGATCTACAAGGGAAAAGCTTGGGTGAACTTGGATCTCCTTCTTCTTACTTCCTCCATGTCCACGTTTCAACTCTCTTCTCTCCCTCTCTTTTCTTTTCTTTTTCTTTCTCTAAGAGTAAAATGGACTCTTAGAGATTGTGTTTCTAGTGTGGCTACGGTGGAAGTGGGAAATGAGAAGTGAGTGGTGGATGAACTAAGGCTTTTTGATAAATAGGCTAACTCACAATTCCCTCTTTGCCCTTAAGCTTTGATTTGGTTACACACAAGTGGAGGGGCGTTTTTGGGCTTCTAAATAATTGCATGGATAAGGGTCATCAAGTCAAGGGGACAAAGTGGAGTGGGCTAGGTCTTAGGGGTCATATTAGGCTTAAAACTAGTTAGGAGATAGTTAGGGTTTGGCCATTTAGTTTAGTTTGGTTTTAACTAGGTTTCCTCTTAGTTTTGGCTTACTTACTCACTAAGTTTCTAACAATTATACCCCTAACATACATACACACACATACACGTATGATCATACACACATATATATACATACATGCTCCACATTTTTATTTTCTACTTACATCAATTCACACAATAATACAATTAATTCAAACAATCACATTCGCACAATAATTTTCACACATCATACAGTACCCACACACATTAAATCAAGCACATTTCACATAAAAATTCATGCCAAATCAATCCATTCATTTTCTTCAAAGCAAAATTTCAAAAACTCGTATTTCACAGTTCAGAAAATAAATTTTTGTAAAACAACCCATAAAATTCCAAAAATTATATTTTAAAAATCTAAGTTTCAAGACGATCGTTTTGATATAAAGTTCGCAAAAATCCGAATTACGGATAAAAAGTTATGAATTTTTAAAGTTAACAACTCAAAAACTTTATTTCAAACAAAAATCACTTTCTAGAAAAATCACAATTCATTTCTTAAAAATCAAACCAACAAAATCATTCACTTTAATTCTTTTTCACACAAAATATTTTTCTTAAAATCCTTTATATCCCAAACTTCAATATTTATTTCGACGAAATCGTTTACGCACGTACGAGAAAAATGCGGGGTGTTACATGCAAGACTCAAGTTCCTTGCTTTATCAAAGATCAACCACAAATCACCACATGCATGAGAAGATCAAAGCAAATAAATAAATTTAAGCACAAACTTCAAGCGAAACCGTGACAAGAAGGATTACAAGTTAAAGATCAAAACTTTTAAACACAAATGTTCAAGATCAAGGCTTAAAAATAACATGCATGTCATTTAGACTTCAAGATCACTTAAAAGAAACACATGCATCACAAAACTTTAAGTTCAAACAAAGTTTATCTTAAAGTCCTTTACAATACAACATGAAATACACTTAAAACTCTCAAAACTCAAATAACTACCTTAAATCAAAAATCCTAACTTCAAGCTTCAAGATCTCTCTCCTCTTCTCCTAGGTTAGCTTCGGCCTTCTCTCCTTCTTGGGGTTGATGGGTGATTTTCTTCTTGAGTTTTGGAGAAGGGAGTGTGTGGAGGAGAAGGATCAAGGGTATTAGGTTAAGAGGCTTGGATTTTCACTCTCCCTCTCCTCTCTTCTCTCTCGGCCCTCTCTCTTTCTCTTTAGGTCTCAAGAGCTTGTTGTGCTCTTGGACCAAGTGTTTGTGGAAGAAGGAAATGAAGAGTGAAGGAAATGAAATTAAGAAATGAATGAGAATGAATGCAAATGAACTAAGGGCTAAAGCTTATATAGGCAATTCGTGGACTTCCTATCTTGCCCTTGGTAAATTCGGTCATGTGTGTAAGGGTGAGGGGTAGTTTTGGCTCTTCAATTTGTTGCATGGGTGGAATTTAGCAAGGGGACATCTATGAGTGATTTAAGGCTTTAGGTCATTTCATGCATGGTTTATTTCTACTAATTAATTTCCTTTTGGTCCTAATTCATCCCATAAGCTTCTTATCTTAAAAAAAATAAAATCCTAGCATGCATACATGCATACACATACACGTAGCACACATACACACATACACATAGGAAATAAAATTTTTCTCATACAATTACTCATGTTTACAAATCACAATTTCTTTAAAGCTTAAAAATATCAAATACACAACCATTCCAAAACTCAATTTAAAAACTCATTGTATTTTTCCATGAAAACCATTCCTTTAAAATTTTTCATCACTTTGAAATCATGAAATAAGAAATTCATTCAAGAAAATACTCTTTCAAAAACACTTTTCTCAAAAATAAATCTCTTTAGTATTTAAAACAATACGAGGAATTTGCGGGTCGTCACATTCTCCCCAACTTAAAGATTTCTCGTCCCCGATAAATACGTTGCGGATTGGGCAGCAGGACACAAAATTTTCCCATCACGGTGAGGTCCATGAGAAAATTCTCATTCTCGCTTCATGATCGTATTCCCCTTTGCTGACATCATTCGCTTTGCCGTGCTCCTCGTTCTGTTGCTTCCAGACGAAGAAGCCTCACAGGCGCCACCGCTTGCGTGTTGAATCGGGTCAAGTCCAACGGACTAACCGAAGAGGATATCGCTCCTTTAACCGATCGTCGTTACAAAGAGTCCAACTGTAGGTACAAACTTAGGGAAAATCAAGCAAACATAAATTCACACATCTCCAAAAGCACGAGGTTTCACCTAAAATCCTTAGGTACTCACTACTTTCTATAACTCTGGGTTCTCAATAATTCTTAAGTAACTACTCCTTCCTTTAGTTCTCCTTTTAACTCTAAGGCTTTCATCCGTCATTTCTCCGACTTAAGAGGAATTCTATTGCAACTTTGGTTTTACTATCTCAAAACAACCTCACTTTTCTCATTAGATTCATCCTAAATATTAATCACGCCTATCACTTCCATCTTCTAAACCTCTGGTCATGGTATAAGGCAACCCTAGTCATCAAACTTTCCTCTAATAACCGGTAACATACACCTCTTTTCTTCCTTGTATCTCCCCAACTTCGATCAAACTTACTACTAAATTCACCATTGTCCTCCATTTTATTCAATTTCGACCATTGATCCATCCTTGAGCATTCAAGCCTAAGCTATCTGGGTAACTATGACACTTCCAATTCCACAAATCGGGTTAATGAATCTTGGAAAGGATCGGCAAGGCTAAGGTTTAATAGTAGGGTTTAGGAAGAAAAGGTTCGAATTCCTACTATACTGACAGTTTTTGTTGAAGCAATTCAACAAACACGGGGATCCAGGGATGATATCCTATACTCTTAGAGGTAATAACTATCCTTGTGCAAAGGTACGTCAAGGTCAACAAACTGGGGTCTATCAAACGATAATGCAACATCAAAGGTTAGGGGGTCTCAATCTTAGAATCTATTCACTTTCTACTTGGTCTACTTTCCTCAAACTACAGGTTCCTTAGACTAGTACAGCAGGCACTAAACCACAAACAGAGTCTAATATCCTAGAAAGACAAGAACTTGACCTTATACTCCTATCCTTACACTAACAAACACACAGAGTCACACAAACAAAGCATGTAAGCCCATGCTTAAGGCCACTAAGGATTACCATAAGCTCTGATACCATTCTATAACAGCCCGATTTTCGTAACACCGAATAATCATCATTTATTGAATAAGTTGCTAAAAATGAGACCAATTTTTTTTTTTGTAAACACATTATTGAAAAGTCATTGGTGTACTTAACTTCCTTTGCCGAAAACCGAGTTGTTACTAAAAAATTTCTTTACATGAACTTCCAAATTTCTCAAATGACTTCATTCATTTCCTTTATGTTTCACCTTCATCATTTTCACCAATTATGGATAACAAGTATCCACACAAGACTTGACATGGTTGATGTTCTTTTAAAACATAAGTTCCGACAGTTCACAAAATAAAAGTGGGCATAATTACATAAGTGGTACATTACTACGTTAATCCTTGACTCACAAATACTAACAACAGACTTAGACTAATAACACTACCCTTAAACCTTACGGTCAAAAACGACCGGATGGAGTTTCCATTTCTTCTTGCGCCCTTTATTCGCTCCCGAAGGTGATGATCTCTGCCGCTGCTCTCTCATTGTCGTTCAACTCTAACTCCACTCCACATAAAGTGGTGGAGCTTTCCGGAGTCTCATTCCGCACCTTCTCTTCATAGCTTCTGTATCCTCGTACGGTGACTTGTCCCAAATGCGGCTCCAAGTTGACTTCGCTCAGTTTGTGATCCGGGTCCTGAATCACTATCTGAGTGTAGCCAGTCCATACCCAGCCATAGGGGGTAGACTTCCAACCATTTCCATTCCTTTTCCAGGTGGTGATCTCCATACAATGCTCCATCTGCCTGTTGAGATACCAGCAACACCGATATGCCACCGAACAGGAGAGAGTAAGCGATCCGAACGACGCATCGTCAACGGTGTGGGTTTACGATAGGCAAGATATCAAGACAATACAAACATAGCAACACAACACACATACAACATAACAATCAAGTATATTATCATTATCATTCTCTACCAATTTATCATTATCATCATCTTGCCAAACTTAATTCATTTCTCAACATAATCATTCTTTATTTCTCAATTTATTTCTCATACTCAACTTTCAAGTCCATCACTTTCAATCACTTCCCTCTTCATGGGGTTTCCTTCATCTTTCTATACTTTCCATTCTCGCTTCCTTTCTCATTATCAATATTTCATAAACTTTTGCTTCCCTTAATTATAAATCTTTTCTTATCACGTCTTATTGAATTATGACCATCGATGATCGGGGGAGTTAAAGTATCATCGAGGTACTCGTTTCTTTCGCAGTTAGCACACACGTCTAAAATCTACATCTCCTCGGTCATCCACCCAACCTAGTCGGAAGCAAACAGGAGTACAGGACCTTTACCGTGCGGGCACGACAGCTGTCTCAACAATCAATTGGCTCCAAGCCAAGAGAACTGTAGAAAACTCGGGTACAGTCTCAAATCAATTCATATCATATCAATTCATATATAATCAAGGCACACTGTAGAAAAATCGGGTACAGTGGCAATCAAAATGCCCCACTCGAGTCCCTCTCACTGTTCAAGATTTGCAATCTAGGGGGCGTCAGTACTATTCTAGTTGCGCTGCAGAACTTACCACGACTTTGGCCCCCAGTCCCTACCACGTTCGTATGCCGCATGTGGAGTTCGTTCTGCCTAGAAAGTACTCAAGACTTCTTGACGTTTCACCGTCATCGTCCTCCCCTAATGCAATCTCCACCTGAGTATCCGCAGATACCCATGGTTCCTTCCTCTCCACTACTTCGATATCACACTCATAGCTCACCGCGTTCGCATTTGTTAATGTCTTTTAAATTCTTTTATCTTTTTAATTATCCTAATGGTCGGCTCATCCTTAGTGCATCCCTTCAACGAGTCCCGACCGCTATCTTTCAACATCACTGTTCCTTTCTTTTCTCAACATAGCACAGAGCTGGGATTGCCTCGGCAAACTTGCATCTCATATCACAAGCTTTCTCCAAAATATCATTTCATAAACCTTCACAAAATATCGTTTCATAGGCTTTCACAAAACATCATTTCATAAACTTTAACAAAACATTATTTCATAAACCTTCACAAAATATCGTTTCATAGGCTTTCACAAAACATCATTTCATAAACTTTCACAAAACATTATTTCATAAACTTTCACAAAATATCGTTTCATAACTTTCACAAAACATCTTTTGTAAACTTTCTCAAAATCTCGTTTTGTAAACTTTCTCAAAAATCTAGTTTTGTAAATCTTTCCAAAAATCTCATTTTGTAAACCTTTCAAAAATCTCCTTTTTCATAAACTTTCGCAAAAATCCCCTTTTGTAAACTTTCTCAGAAACCTAGTTTCATAAACTCTTTTCAAAAATCTCTTTACATAAACTTTCTCAAAAATCTCATTTTGTAAACTTTTCTCAAAAATCTCATTTTGTAAACTTTTTCGAAGATTTCATTTCATTGAGAACTAATGGAGGAGCAAGCTCAACTCAACACCAGTCTCTTTCCAACAACACTGACAAAGGAGCCAAGCTCCACTCAGATCACATCTTGCATCAAAAACAACATTACTTTCCCCAGCTCTGGCTCATCCTCATCATTATCATCAATTCTTTCCCCAATCTTAACTCTTTATCTCTTTTCCAATCCATCTTATATCTTTTATCATTATTCCTTTCTCTTTGTGTCTTTTGCTTTTACAAACTTATTCATTTCATTTTCATTTTCAGGACGTAACAGACGTCCATCAGCATACTAATTATATTAATCAACAATTTAATTATCATCATGCATAATTAAATAAATAAACATAAACATGCTATATCACATCATCAACATATAAATTCATCACACAACAATACGTGGTCTTTGTCTACTTCGTATAAGTGGCCACCCAATACAAACAATTGCCACTATACTACTGACTCAGATCCACTAAGTTCCGATCTTTGAGCTGATCCGGAACGTCCTAATAAATCACCTAAATACCACAGTGTCTTAGGAAAGCTTCTCTCTCACCTCAGGTCCAGCGATTAAATGCGCACGGTCTCCTCGGATCCTTTTCGCTGCCGGCTGCCCCAATCCCTCGTCTTTAACATTCCTCGTATTAAATAAAACACGTTTACGTTACTAACTTGTATTAAAAAAATCTTTTCTTAGCTCAAAACACTTTTCATTTCTCGTCGGGTAACGTAGAACATAATTATTTTTCTCAAAACAACTCTAACTTTCTCTGGTACTTTGAGTACCTCAAAACCATTTGAAAACATCTAATAAAATAATTTAACCCAATTGATTTGGTTGCTGGTCCGTCTTGGACAGCACCTTAAACATATCCAAAAACACCGAAAAATTCACCGTTTTTAATCCGACTTTTTCTCAAATCAATTACCACTTGAAAACCATACTTTAAATCATGTGAATACGTTTTTTTAAAGTTGAGGAACAACTTTAAATAATTCTGGACAGCAAAGGATTACTTCACAAAATCACTTTAATAAAAACCCGAAAACGTAGTAAAAACACTTTTGTTTCAAATAATTCTTTAACTCAAAATTAACACTTTAACACTTTAGAATTCAAGCTTTTTCAATAAATATGAACTTAGGACAGCCACTAAACATGTCCCATGTTTCCAAATAAATCAAATCGAATTATCGTAAAATCAATTAATTTTAAAATCAATTACGTATTCAAATATTTTCCAAAACACACTCAAATAACAAACAACACTTGATAAATCAAATCATTTAAATCATCCACTTTTCAAATATCAATTAGCATGAAGAATAGTCACATTAAATTTCCAAATCATTCATTTTCAAATAAACACCTTCACAATCCAACACTCATTCACTTATTCAATCACATAATCACTTTTCAAAACCATTTCATTTTCATAAAAAAAAAACACTTAGTTATACATATACTCACAAACCGAATTGAACCAAAGATGTAAACCAAGCGCATTTGTTTTTCTTGCTTTAAACAACTTAATTTATTTCAAGCATTTAGACTCCACTTTCTTTTTCATGAAACAAAATTATTTAATCTTCCTTTTACTCTTGACCGAATGCACACACATATATATATTTAAACACAAAACTTTTTTCCAAACCATTTAATTTAGCATTATTTCACAAAACACACTCATTGCTTTTAAGTCACTTCATTGAAAAAGGATCCTAGTCTAGTTAGCATGCATTGGCCGAATCTCATCATGGTCAAAACAAGGTTTTTGGGTTCATTTTTTAACATGCAAAAATTAAGATTAATGGGTTTAATCATGCACTCTCTCACACAAAACTCAAAAAAAATATCATTTCCTTTTTGAAGCTCAAAACCGAAATCATCATCATAACTTCAAACCAAGTTTTCATTTTAATTCTTTTGCATGCACTTTAGAAATCCTTAGATCAAGAAGAAATCACATGCATGTGTCCCTTTTATGAAAAACAAAACATAATCTCTTGGTTTTAAGCTTAGGCCGAATATTCATCACCAAAAATCAAGATTAAATTTCAAATCTTTAACATGCAAGAACACAAAACATAAATCAAGACAAAAATCATTTTTCAAAGCTTGTTTCCTTGGTTTCCTTGTCAAAACCGTGATGATCATTAAAAAGATCAAATCTTTTTACTCCAAAAACAACATGCATGACTCAAGATCAAAGCTTTTTCCACAAAACATGTAAGAATCAAAGATAATTGTAGATCAACATAAGCACTTTCAACTTATTTTTCAAAGAGACATGAAAATAACTTTTCAAGGCCAAACATTAGCATGCATGTACTTTGATCTTTTAGATCAAGCCATAAAATCAATCATAATAGTACAAATCAAAGATCAAAAATCATTTTGGGTAAAAAAAGGTCAAAACCGTGACATGCATTGAGGAAAGACTAAATCTTTTTGTTCAAAGATCACATGCAAAGCCCAAGAACAAAACTTTTTCAAGGATCAAGACAAAATCATGGCTCTATCAAAGATCAAATCGAAACCAAGACATTTCAACAACTCAAATCAACTTTTCCAAGTATAAAGTTAACATGCAATGACTTAGATCAAATTAGAAAGCATCAAGACTTAATCTTTAGTCATGGCCGAATTACATAGCTCTTGGTTTAGTGTTTTACAAGTTCATTTAACTCTTAAAAATTCAAGATCAAAGCATAAATAATACATGCAAAGGAAAATGAGGATCACAAAGCCACAAAATCAAACATGCAAGACTCAAGTTCCTTGCTTTATCAAAGATCAACCATAAATCACCACATGCATGAGAAGATCAAAGCAAATAAATAAATTTAAGCACAAACTTCAAGCGAAACCGTGACAAGAAGGATTACAAGTTAAAGATCAAAACTTTTAAACACAAATGTTCAAGATCTAGGCTTAAAAATAACATACATGTCATTTAGACTTCAAGATCACTTAAAAGAAACACATGCATCACAAAACTTTAAGTTCAAACAAAGTTTATCTTAAAGTCCTTTACAATACAACATGAAATACACTTAAAACTCTCAAAACTCAAACAACTACCTTAAATCAAAAATCCTAACTTCAAGCTTCAAGATCTCTCTCCTCTTCTCCTAGGTTAGCTTCCGCCTTCTCTCCTTCTTGGGGTTGACGGGTGATTTTCTTCTTGAGTTTTGGAGAAGGGAGTGTGTGAAGGAGAAGGATCAAGGGTATTAGGTTAAGAGGCTTGGATTTTCACTCTCCCTCTCCTCTCTTCTCTCTCGGCCCTCTCTCTTTCTTTTTAGGTCTCAAGAGCTTGTTGTGCTCTTGGACCAAGTGTTTGTGGAAGAAGGAAATGAAGAGTGAAGGAAATGAAATGAAGAAATGAATGAGAATGAATGCAAATGAACTAAGGGCTAGAGCTTATATAGGCAATTCGTGGACTTCCTATCTTGCCCTTGGTAAATTCGGTCATGTGTGTAAGGGTGATGGGTAGTTTTGGCTCTTCAATTTGTTGCATGGGTGGATTTTAGCAAGGGGACATCTAGGAGTGATTTAAGGCTTTAGGTCATTTCATGCATGGTTTATTCTACTAATTAATTTCCTTTTGGTCCTAATCCATCCCATAAGCTTCTTATCTTAAAAAAAATAAAATCCTAGCATGCATACATGCATACACATACACGTAGCACACATACACACATACACATAGGAAATAAAATTTTTCTCATACAATTACTCATGTTTATAAATCACAATTTCTTTAAAGCTTAAAAATATCAAATACACAACCATTCCAAAACTCAATTTAAAAACTCATTGTATTTTTCCATGAAAACCATTCCTTTAAAATTTTTCATCACTTTGAAATCATGAAATAAGAAATTCATTCAAGAAAATACTCTTTCAAAAACACTTTTCTCAAAAATAAATCTCTTTAGTATTTAAAACAATACGAGGAATTTGCGGATCGTCACACATATCTCTCTATCTCTTTTCAATATAATCTTCATACCTTAACATCAATTCTTTCAGGTTTCAACATGAACTCTTTAATAATCAATTCACTTAAAATATAAACCAAAATTCATTTCATTTCAACTTTAAAGAAGCTGGAAATATGCTGAGCAAGTGTGTTGGAGGATTGGTTTATTTGTATTCAAAATAAATTATAACTGAAATCTTACTAAGTGCTTTCAAGAAAACTTATCCCCCCTCCCCCAATCCCAAATTAATCAACACCAAACATGCTAGGTCTAGGCAACGTGTTGACTTGGAGACTGCTTTTGCCATATCCAATCATTATGCTGTTTTAATTTTCAACGATGATAAATTGTATCTATTGGTGAGGGGTGCCATATTAAGAATCTTATCCTTTGCTTCTCCCATGGAGAATAGTTATTGTATTTTGAAGAAGGATATATGCTTAATGCTTAAAAAACTAACATGCCTGTCAATTGTGTTGGGTCTTACTTGTAATATATGAGGTGTTCCAATGCAAATCAACGATGAAGTGTAAAAAAAATGAATTCAGATATATTCATGAATGTATAAAGAATAAATTTAAATGAACTTACAATTATTTATGTGCCGATAATAAATTATAGTTTGCTAAAATATTTCATTAAAATCTCTGTAATTTCAAAAACGGAAGTTATTTGAAATATAGATTGCAAAATTGTAAATACTTATATATATATATATATATATATATTATATATATATTTACTACTATTTTTTTTTAATTTGCATGCAAGTAAAATAAAATTCAAGTAGTTTATTCATTGTATCTTAATTAAATAATTAATCAATCACCACCCCAAAATAGTTGGTCTTTGTTAGAGTGAACTACGCCCTTAATGTGGTTGCTCGTAGTTAAAGCGGTCTTTTTCTTCCCTTCCAAAAATATATGGGATATTAAAGTGGATCGAAGGGAAGACTTTTTTTTTTGGGTTGCCTACTCGGTTCCCCAGGTACTACTATACCTAGGTATATCCGGATTCGACCTGGGTCGCATGCTTGGCTATGACAGGTGAGTCTCCCAGCATGAGTTTTCTGCATCCACAAGAAATCGAACTCGAGACATTGATTAAGCAAGACCGAGCCGCTTACCACTGGTCCCAACCCATGTCGGTAATCGAAGGGATGACTAACTATGTATTTGGATAATTCATTTTAAAATTTCACTGAAATCTTATTTTCTAATAAACTAAATTGATTCAATTTTGGGTTTTAATATTTTTGTTTGATTGGGCAATCACTCATTAAATTAGAATTTCCAAGACCCTAGTCCATCAAATCTATGATATAAGCCCATAAACATATTTTGGCTTGGGTTGGGTTATTCCTAACCCAAAGGGTTTTAGGGTTTCTTAGCTAAACTCTTTACCCTCCCCTATATATTCTCTTATTCTATTGTTGCATGTCACAAAACCTAAAACAACACTGGTGGCGGCCACCTCTACCATTACCACAATACCACTTTTCAAAACCACGATACCTATCCACTAAACTAGTGGTTTTTTCCAAGTTAGTGAAGAATTGACATGTGACGGAGGCAACCATGATTGATGTTCCTATGTGATGTTAAAGGCGGTGTCGATGTGGACAAGGTTGAAGGTGGAGGTGACGAAGTTGTCACACAAAACGTAACAATAGATCTAGTGATGATGGTTTTGATACCTTTCTTTCTCTTGTATTGTGTTTTGAGATTTCAAAATTTTCTTTCTAATCATATCTATCTAAGATCTATATTTTGATTAGGACTTTCAAGAGCTCCCTCGAAAATTGAATAATAGCTGCAGTATTTTGACTTCACAGGTAAATCATCTTTTATTTCACTATCTAGAGAATCACTTTACTATATATATATATATATATATATATATATATATATATATATAAAATTCACTCACTACTTCAACATGTTTCGCTCTCTCTCAACCCACCTCTCTTTCAAGTCCTCCCAACCATCTTCTTCGTCTCTCGCCGAGAATGAAGAAGACCAAACCTCTTCTAGAAACATTTTCAAAGAAGAAATCAAATTTCAAGATATAAATCAAGATTTTGACAATTGGGAAATTCCCAAAATTCCCACAAAAGACCTCTACAAACCCCAGGGACGATTCTTTCAGAGTTCTGATTACATCATAAGAACTGTTGAAAAGAATATCCCCATCAATCCAATCACCTCTAAAGATGAAGAGTTCCACCTTCTCTCCAATGAAACCTTGAGAAGTCACAAACAAAAATACCGTTACTTGCACATAGGTTGTGTCCAAGTTGCTATCAAGCCACTCACGAGAGAAGGCCTTAATGCTTCTGTACTCTTATGTTTAAGAGATAAGAGGCATAATCAATTTTCAGATTCTCTTCTGGGAACTGTAGAAACCAGCCTCGGACATGGTCCAATCTATTTTAATTGTTACCCCAATCTCACTGTTAGTCTTCAAGACAAAAATATCCTCAAAGTTTTAATCCTGAACCTTCATACCCATGGTCTAGACATGATATCTGGATCCAACCCTATTGCCCTCATGTACAGAGTACAGTATAAGGTCATGAACTCTTGCAGTTCTATGGTTAGAAGATCAAGTAATCCTGGAGAAACGACCCTATTCCTCACTGATATCTCAAAAGCAAATGTCACTGTCCCAAAAACCATTAGATGGGAAGATATTGTCTTACCCGAAGATTGGCATCTAGACAGAGCTGCACCAGCTCTGCCTAAAGAGACCCCTGAAATCCAGGAGATCCGACAATATGAAGATGGTAGAGTAAAATTAACCTTTAACAGAAGAAATTCCTTTAGTGTCGCCAGATCTGAAAGTTCAAGGGCTGGGGATCTCAGATCCCGTGCTACTGAGACAGCCTCTAGGAAATCTTTCTCAACAATATCCCAATCAACTATCCATCTCCAAGGCCTCGATACCTCCACTTCCATACCTTTACCCATATATCAAAAACGAGAAGAAGATCAAAAAACTATTCAGTCGCCAACATACTCCTCCATGAATGATGAGTATGATGAGATTAATAATATTGAAAAAGTTTTTGTGATCAACAAAGAAATAATCAAAAAAGATTTCTACTCTGATGACAATGTCGCTCAAAGAAACTGGTTTTTTACTCATTTTAGAGAAAAACGTAATCAAATCCAAAATGAGTTTTACAATTTTCTTGGAAGAGTTGAACAAAACATATATTTCTTTGATTGGTTCCAAGCTTATGCTATTGTGAATAAGATTGATTATCCTTTCAAAAGGCAATTGTCTTCAAAAGAAAAGGTTACAAATGTTATCAGTAGCTGGCAACTAAAAGATGACACCACTCTCCAGTCTGAATTACCTCCAAATAGGCAATACCAGCTCAACACTAAGACTGGAACTAGTCTAGCCATAGCTGCCCCATTCAAATCAAAAGATGAATCTGACCCAGTCAATCCTAAAGATATCAAAGATTTGATGGAACAATCCAACTACACCAATAAGTATCTTCAAACTTTAGGAGAAAATCTTAGTATTATCAGATCTAGGAAAGAAGAGGTATCCTCTTCTTTAGTCGAGACTAAGCCAACTGAAAAACCCTTCTTCAAACCTTTCAATCCTTCGAAAGATCTTAGAAAAAACCTACAATTCCTTAAAGCAAAAAATAAGGCTATAGTTTCCGATGAGTTAGCAGACAGCATCCGAAATTTGACCCATCTCGTTGCTCCCGAGACACCCCAACCTTCCGATTCAAGTTCCATAAAGCCCTCTGATCCTAGAACCCCCCCCCCCCCTTTAAGGATCGCCTGATAAATGTTTTAGGAGAATGCAGTTCTCCTTATTCTTCTGAACCTGAATCAATAAGATCTGAGAAGTTAGGTTTGAACCCGCTCATGAGTCAATCTTTATCCTGGAAAAAACCTTCCAAGCTTTATTACCAACGTGCAACTGCCCCGGATTTACTTCTTGAGGAATCCGACATCCCCCTCAAAAGCTTTGATGCAAACCAATTATACATATGGAACATTGATGGTCAGAATGAGTATGGTATTATGCAGGTTATGCAATACATGTGCATGGCTGCTACTGCTTACCTAACCACCAGTGATATAGATGAAAAAGGGATCGTAATGGCTTTAACAGCAGGATTCACTGGCCAATTAAAAGGATGGTGGGATTATGGTCTCACTGAAGACGAAAAGCATGCCATTTACAATGCTGTAAAAGTTGATCCCCACCAATCTCCTATAACCAATAAAGGGGAACTAGTCCCCGATGCTGTCAACCAATTGATATTCACCATAGGAGCCAAATTTATTGGAGATCCTTCTATTTGGAGAGATAGATCGGGAGAATTATTGTCAAACCTAAGATGTAAAACATTGTCAGACTTTAGGTGGTACAAGGATACCTTCCTTACACGAGTCTATACCAGAGAAGATTGTGAACATCGCCTCTGGAAAGAAAAATTCTTAGCTGGTCTTCCAAAGTCTTTAGGAGACAGGGTTAGAGATAAAATTAGACATCAAAATGGAGAAATCCCTTACGACAACCTTAGTTACGGACAATTAATTTCCTATGTCCAGAAAGTAGCTTTAAAAATTTGCCAAGATAGAAAACTCCAGAATGATTTAGCCAAAGAGAAAACTCTAACCAATAGAGAACTAGGAACCTTTTGTGAACAATTCGGTCTCCCTTGTTCTAGGAAAAAACCCAATTCCAACACCCACAAAGAGAAAGAAGATAAACATCCCTCTAAGTACAAACACCATAGGAGACCTAAAGCCAAACATAAAAATGAGCCTCATCATAAAAGGACAAATTATCCGCCCAGGCATAAGAAACCCGATCAACCCAAGAACCAAGGGAAATACTCCGGTTGTTACAATTGTGGCAAGCCTGGACATATTGCCAGATATTGTAGGCTCAAAACCAAGATTAATTCCCTAAACTTAGAACAGTCTGTTATAGAACAACTTAATAACCTCATGGCTGAAAGCTCCGATGATGGTTATAACACCGAATCATCTGAAGATCTTAACCAGATCCAACATGATGATGCTGGAGATGACTCCGACTCCCCAAGCATTAATGTCATAACCAAAGACCATGAAAACCTGTTTTACGAAGCCATCAATTCCATCCCTAACCAAGAAGAAAGGAAACTCTTCATAGAAAAACTTAGGTCTGTCAACACTAATAGCCACAAACAAGAAGTTCATAGCACCAAATTTGATGTTACTGAAGCCTTTAAAAGGCTTGAGAACGAGTGGAAAAAACCCTCTACTATCCAAGACCTCCATACCGAAATAGCCAATCTTAAGAGAGAGGTTAGAGAATTAAAGAACCTCAACATTAGTGAAAGACTTGATCAATTAGAAAACCATCAAAATCTTCAAGATGTTATTATTGAACAGATAGGAGATGCCCAAACCCCTGAGCACACTGATAATATAAAACCCTTTGCTGATGAAGACTTTTTGGCAATCATTGATCGCGTTACTATCCAAAAATTTTATATAAACATTGTTATTAAAATTGCTGACTTCACTCTTGAAACTGTGGCGCTGTTCGACACAGGAGCAGATTCAAACTGCATTCAAGAAGGCTTAATCCCAACTAAATATTTTGAGAAAACCTCTGAGCAGCTTAGTACTGCTAGTGGATCCAAACTTAAAATCAATTTCAAACTTTCAAATGCTATTATCGATCACCAAGGTTTACGTGTTGAAACCCCTTTTCTCCTTGTTAAAAATTTGAAAAATGAGGTCATTTTGGGTACGCCCTTTATTAGGTCACTCTTCCCCCTTCAAATCTCTAAAGAAGGTATCACTACTGAATATTTGGGAAAACCAGTGATTTTCAATTTTATTCAGAAACCTCTTATTAAAAACATCAATCTCGTTAACCTTAAGCAAAAACAAATTAATTTTCTCAAAGAAGAAGTCTCATTTGAAAATGTAAATATCCAGCTCAATAATTCAGATGTTCTGAAAAGAATCCAATCTCTCCTTGATCATATCCACAATACTGTATGCTCTGATCTCCCTAATGCCTTCTGGGAACGAAAGAAGCATATTGTTGATCTCCCCTATGATAAAGACTTTAAAGAAAAGCTTATCCCTACCAAAGCCAGGCCTATCCAAATGAATGATCAAATGCTCCAAATCTGTCAAAAGGAGATTAATGACCTTCTACAGAAAGGACTTATCAGGAAAAGTAAGAGTCCTTGGTCTTGTGCAGCTTTTTATGTCAATAAACAAGCTGAGATTGAACGTGGAACACCCCGTCTAGTCATCAATTACAAGCCCCTTAATGATGTCCTCCAATGGATTAGGTACCCTATCCCTAATAAAAAAAGACCTCCTTGGAAGATTACATTCTGCAAAAATCTTCTCCAAATTTGACTTAAAATCTGGATTCTGGCAGATTCAGGTCAAAGAGAGCGACCGTTATAAAACTGCCTTCACCGTCCCTTTTGGCCAATATGAATGGAATGTTATGCCATTTGGTCTTAAAAATGCCCCATCTGAATTCCAGAATATTATGAATGAAATCTTCAATCCTTACTCACACTTCACCATAGTCTATATTGATGATGTTCTTATCTTTTCCCAATCTATAGAGCAGCACTTCAAACATATCAATATTTTCGTTCATATTATAAAGAGAAGTGGCCTTGCTATTTCCAAACCCAAAATCCAACTCTTCCAAACTAAGATCCGTTTTCTGGGTCATGAAATTCATCTGGGAACCATTGTTCCTATTAAAAGAGCCATAGAGTTCGGCAATAAGTTCCCAAACCAGATCCTTGATAAGAATCAGCTGCAAAGATTTCTTGGCTGTCTAAATTATGTAGCTGACTTCATTCCCCAGTTAAGCAATACCATTAAACCACTCCATGAACGTCTAAAGAAGACCCCTCCTCCTTGGACAGATATCCACACCAATATTGTTAAAAGCCTTAAGGCTCAAATACGGGAACTTCCTTGTCTTTATCTTCCTAACCCCCAAGCCTTTAAAATTGTTGAGACCGATGCCTCAGACATAGGTTATGGTGGCATTCTCAAACAGCAGGTTTCAGGAAAAGAACAGATTATTGCATTCGCATCTAAGCATTGGAATCCTGCACAACAGAATTACTCAACTGTCAAAAAAGAAGTTTTATCAATTGTTTTATGCATTTCAAAATTTCAATCTGATTTACTCAACCAGAAATTCTTGGTTCGTGTAGATTGCAAATCTGCTAAAGAAATTTTACAAAAGGATGTAAAAAATTTGGCTTCTAAACAAATTTTTGCCAGATGGCAAGCTATTTTAAGTGTTTTTGATTTTGACATTGAGTATCTCAAAGGCACTAATAATTCTCTCCCTGATTACCTTACACGTGAATACTTACAGGGAAACTAAAACAGGGATTTCAAAAATGTCGTCCTCCTCTCGAGGACGGGGTCGCCCCAGAGGTAAAAGGATCCAAGATCTTGTAGAAGTTCCACTCAGCCAACAACCAGGGTCATCTACCCTCCTTGGGTCTTCCACCCAACAAGGGTCATCAACCCTTCAAACCACTGAGTCATCAACTCAGTCTCCAAACAAACAACAAACCCAAACAGGAAAACAAACCAAATCAGATTATGGATTCCCACTCCATACTTTAGAAGTCTTACTAGACCAAGGTCTAACTCATCTTCCAAAAAAGTCATGGGCTGAACAAGCCTCAGATGAAGATGATATGGACTTCACCAATTCCCCCCTATCCCTCATTGTTGATAGGATAAAAAATCAAGTTTATGAACCCACCAAAGTTCTTAAACCACAAACTAGTCTCCCAAAACAAGAGATACAAATTAGTGCCCCAAAACAAGAAATCCAAACAACCCATCAACCCCAAACATGCAAAGAACCAACAAAATACCACAGAAAGGGTAATTATGTCCCTGTCATTCAGATGGAACCAGAATTTTGGGATGAAAATCCCAATAAAGTTCCCTCCCGAATCTTTCCCAAAGATTTTCAATTTCAGCCTTTATCCCTAAACAAAACTCAGAGGTTCTACGAATTTATTCTCGTAGACACTGACTCCATCTCCATAAAACACCATAAATCCACAACTGATAAGACACTGATAACCCATTCCACATTCCAGATCCTTAAAGTATTAACCCCTTCTCAATTTGGGACCAATCTTAATAAAATACAAAAATTTTCTCAACCTTTTGATCCCGCAGGTTTTAATTATTGGGATTATGTTCAAGCCTGGACCAATGTGTTCTGGTTCCAGAATCAAACTTTCAGCCACTCTTGGTTAATTTATTTTAAAAGAAATATTAATTATGTGTTTCCCCATTGGTTTATCCAGTGGTGGATTTTCTTTGGACCACCAAACGACATCCT
Source organism: Crotalaria pallida (assembly GCA_037953625.1). NCBI lineage: Eukaryota > Viridiplantae > Streptophyta > Magnoliopsida > Fabales > Fabaceae > Crotalaria > Crotalaria pallida. Next base: position 101,244,852 of record CM075649.1, read on the forward strand.
TCCCCAACCTGTAAAAGAAGGATATCAACATTTCAAGTCTAGAATCAATTTAGAAGACAATCATATCCCAATCAGTCTCCACTTTTGCTCTAAGCTATCACTAGCATGGATCTTCCAGTGGAAATATATTTATCTCACTAGCATGGGACTTCCCTCGTTACAGCGAGAAGCCTATCACAAATGGTGGGCCAACTTCGACTTTGCTCATGCCACCAAAGAAGGAGTTAATCTTTGGTTCAGCAGGAATCCAACCTTCCTCAAAGTAGCTGATCCAGAGACTTGTAAATTTCTTAATCAAAGGGCGAAAATCACAGCAGCTCTTGCCGCCTCAACCTCAAAAAATTCTCTAGAAGAAAATCTTCAAAACATCCTCAAATTGTTACAAGCAGACCAATCAGAAACCTCGAAAACAAAGCTCCCATCATCTGATGAGGAAGAAGAAAATGAAGATGATTGCTTTGCTGTCAACTTGGATGATGACTAGAATTTTCATTAAATTATTGTAAAATGCTGTTGTAATAGTTCCGATTTAATTATTGTAAAATACTGTTGTAATAGTTCCGGTGCACTTTCCCAAATAATTGTACACAGTGCAGGTCTTGCAACCGACACTGTTCAAACAGTAGGAAAACTAGTCTATTTAAAGAGCATCTCAGCTCTCAATAGACACACAATTTTAGAGAGAGAGACTTTCAGAGAGAGTTTTGGAGAGATTCCAGCCTTTGAGATCTCGTAAGCTCCTCCTTTAGTTTCTGTCTTTCAATCTTTCAAATTTATGTTTATGTCTTTCAATCTTTTAATCATATAATATTTTCATATTCATGTTTTAGTTCTTGTTTACTTTCATTATCTCCACTTTCTCCCTCACCAGTTCTTCCTTCACGGATTATGCCAGAAGGTTCTGGTCCCCCTTTTTAATTCTGTCTATTTTTAATTTTTTCCCCTTCTCCCTCACCAGATCATCCTTCGCGGTTATGCCAGAAGGTTCTGGTTCCTTTTAATTATTTATAGTTTCCAGATCTTCTTCACGGCTATGCTGGAAGGTTCTGGTCCTCTTTAATTTATTTATTATATCATTCATCTGCATCATCATCGCATATAGAATAGTCCTGCTATTCCCTACTTTCCTTTTCCGTTTTTAATCTTCCTCTCCCCCCTGGAAGATTAAAAGGAAAGTAGGGAATAGCAGGACTATTCTATATGCGATGATGATGCAGATGAATGATATAATAAATAAATTAAAGAGGACCAGAACCTTCCAGCATAGCCGTGAAGAAGATCTGGAAACTATAAATAATTAAAAGGAACCAGAACCTTCTGGCATAACCGCGAAGGATGATCTGGTGAGGGAGAAGGGGAAAAAATTAAAAATAGACAGAATTAAAAAGGGGGACCAGAACCTTCTGGCATAATCCGTGAAGGAAGAACTGGTGAGGGAGAAAGTGGAGATAATGAAAGTAAACAAGAACTAAAACATGAATATGAAAATATTATATGATTAAAAGATTGAAAGACATAAACATAAATTTGAAAGATTGAAAGACAGAAACTAAAGGAGGAGCTTACGAGATCTCAAAGGCTGGAATCTCTCCAAAACTCTCTCTGAAAGTCTCTCTCTCTAAAATTGTGTGTCTATTGAGAGCTGAGATGCTCTTTAAATAGACTAGTTTTCCTACTGTTTGAACAGTGTCGGTTGCAAGACCTGCACTGTGTACAATTATTTGGGAAAGTGCACCGGAACTATTACAACAGTATTTTACAATAATTAAATCGGAACTATTACAACAGCATTTTACAATAATTTAATGAAAATTCTAGTCATCATCCAAGTTGACAGCAAAGCAATCATCTTCATTTTCTTCTTCCTCATCAGATGATGGGAGCTTTGTTTTCGAGGTTTCTGATTGGTCTGCTTGTAACAATTTGAGGATGTTTTGAAGATTTTCTTCTAGAGAATTTTTTGAGGTTGAGGCGGCAAGAGCTGCTGTGATTTTCGCCCTTTGATTAAGAAATTTACAAGTCTCTGGATCAGCTACTTTGAGGAAGGTTGGATTCCTGCTGAACCAAAGATTAACTCCTTCTTTGGTGGCATGAGCAAAGTCGAAGTTGGCCCACCATTTGTGATAGGCTTCTCGCTGTAACGAGGGAAGTCCCATGCTAGTGAGATAAATATATTTCCACTGGAAGATCCATGCTAGTGATAGCTTAGAGCAAAAGTGGAGACTGATTGGGATATGATTGTCTTCTAAATTGATTCTAGACTTGAAATGTTGATATCCTTCTTTTACAGGTTGGGGAAGGATGTCGTTTGGTGGTCCAAAGAAAATCCACCACTGGATAAACCAATGGGGAAACACATAATTAATATTTCTTTTAAAATAAATTAACCAAGAGTGGCTGAAAGTTTGATTCTGGAACCAGAACACATTGGTCCAGGCTTGAACATAATCCCAATAATTAAAACCTGCGGGATCAAAAGGTTGAGAAAATTTTTGTATTTTATTAAGATTGGTCCCAAATTGAGAAGGGGTTAATACTTTAAGGATCTGGAATGTGGAATGGGTTATCAGTGTCTTATCAGTTGTGGATTTATGGTGTTTTATGGAGATGGAGTCAGTGTCTACGAGAATAAATTCGTAGAACCTCTGAGTTTTGTTTAGGGATAAAGGCTGAAATTGAAAATCTTTGGGAAAGATTCGGGAGGGAACTTTATTGGGATTTTCATCCCAAAATTCTGGTTCCATCTGAATGACAGGGACATAATTACCCTTTCTGTGGTATTTTGTTGGTTCTTTGCATATTTGGGGTTGATGGGTTGTTTGGATTTCTTGTTTTGGGGCACTAATTTGTATCTCTTGTTTTGGGAGACTAGTTTGTGGTTTAAGAACTTTGGTGGGTTCATAAACTTGATTTTTTATCCTATCAACAATGAGGGATAGGGGGGAATTGGTGAAGTCCATATCATCTTCATCTGAGGCTTGTTCAGCCCATGACTTTTTTGGAAGATGAGTTAGACCTTGGTCTAGTAAGACTTCTAAAGTATGGAGTGGGAATCCATAATCTGATTTGGTTTGTTTTCCTGTTTGGGTTTGTTGTTTGTTTGGAGACTGAGTTGATGACTCAGTGGTTTGAAGGGTTGATGACCCTTGTTGGGTGGAAGACCCAAGGAGGGTAGATGACCCTGGTTGTTGGCTGAGTGGAACTTCTACAAGATCTTGGATCCTTTTACCTCTGGGGCGACCCCGTCCTCGAGAGGAGGACGACATTTTTGAAATCCCTGTTTTAGTTTCCCTGTAAGTATTCACGTGTAAGGTAATCAGGGAGAGAATTATTAGTGCCTTTGAGATACTCAATGTCAAAATCAAAAACACTTAAAATAGCTTGCCATCTGGCAAAAATTTGTTTAGAAGCCAAATTTTTTACATCCTTTTGTAAAATTTCTTTAGCAGATTTGCAATCTACACGAACCAAGAATTTCTGGTTGAGTAAATCAGATTGAAATTTTGAAATGCATAAAACAATTGATAAAACTTCTTTTTTGACAGTTGAGTAATTCTGTTGTGCAGGATTCCAATGCTTAGATGCGAATGCAATAATCTGTTCTTTTCCTGAAACCTGCTGTTTGAGAATGCCACCATAACCTATGTCTGAGGCATCGGTCTCAACAATTTTAAAGGCTTGGGGGTTAGGAAGATAAAGACAAGGAAGTTCCCGTATTTGAGCCTTAAGGCTTTTAACAATATTGGTGTGGATATCTGTCCAAGGAGGAGGGGTCTTCTTTAGACGTTCATGGAGTGGTTTAATGGTATTGCTTAACTGGGGAATGAAGTCAGCTACATAATTTAGACAGCCAAGAAATCTTTGCAGCTGATTCTTATCAAGGATCTGGTTTGGGAACTTATTGCCGAACTCTATGGCTCTTTTAATAGGAACAATGGTTCCCAGATGAATTTCATGACCCAGAAAACGGATCTTAGTTTGGAAGAGTTGGATTTTGGGTTTGGAAATAGCAAGGCCACTTCTCTTTATAATATGAACGAAAATATTGATATGTTTGAAGTGCTGCTCTATAGATTGGGAAAAGATAAGAACATCATCAATATAGACTATGGTGAAGTGTGAGTAAGGATTGAAGATTTCATTCATAATATTCTGGAATTCAGATGGGGCATTTTTAAGACCAAATGGCATAACATTCCATTCATATTGGCCAAAAGGGACGGTGAAGGCAGTTTTATAACGGTCGCTCTCTTTGACCTGAATCTGCCAGAATCCAGATTTTAAGTCAAATTTGGAGAAGATTTTTGCAGAATGTAATCTTCCAAGGAGGTCTTTTTTTATTAGGGATAGGGTACCTAATCCATTGGAGGACATCATTAAGGGGCTTGTAATTGATGACTAGACGGGGTGTTCCACGTTCAATCTCAGCTTGTTTATTGACATAAAAAGCTGCACAAGACCAAGGACTCTTACTTTTCCTGATAAGTCCTTTCTGTAGAAGGTCATTAATCTCCTTTTGACAGATTTGGAGCATTTGATCATTCATTTGGATAGGCCTGGCTTTGGTAGGGATAAGCTTTTCTTTAAAGTCTTTATCATAGGGGAGATCAACAATATGCTTCTTTCGTTCCCAGAAGGCATTAGGGAGATCAGAGCATACAGTATTGTGGATATGATCAAGGAGAGATTGGATTCTTTTCAGAACATCTGAATTATTGAGCTGGATATTTACATTTTCAAATGAGACTTCTTCTTTGAGAAAATTAATTTGTTTTTGCTTAAGGTTAACGAGATTGATGTTTTTAATAAGAGGTTTCTGAATAAAATTGAAAATCACTGGTTTTCCCAAATATTCAGTAGTGATACCTTCTTTAGAGATTTGAAGGGGGAAGAGTGACCTAATAAAGGGCGTACCCAAAATGACCTCATTTTTCAAATTTTTAACAAGGAGAAAAGGGGTTTCAACACGTAAACCTTGGTGATCGATAATAGCATTTGAAAGTTTGAAATTGATTTTAAGTTTGGATCCACTAGCAGTACTAAGCTGCTCAGAGGTTTTCTCAAAATATTTAGTTGGGATTAAGCCTTCTTGAATGCAGTTTGAATCTGCTCCTGTGTCGAACAGCGCCACAGTTTCAAGAGTGAAGTCAGCAATTTTAATAACAATGTTTATATAAAATTTTTGGATAGTAACGCGATCAATGATTGCCAAAAAGTCTTCATCAGCAAAGGGTTTTATATTATCAGTGTGCTCAGGGGTTTGGGCATCTCCTATCTGTTCAATAATAACATCTTGAAGATTTTGATGGTTTTCTAATTGATCAAGTCTTTCACTAATGTTGAGGTTCTTTAATTCTCTAACCTCTCTCTTAAGATTGGCTATTTCGGTATGGAGGTCTTGGATAGTAGAGGGTTTTTTCCACTCGTTCTCAAGCCTTTTAAAGGCTTCAGTAACATCAAATTTGGTGCTATGAACTTCTTGTTTGTGGCTATTAGTGTTGACAGACCTAAGTTTTTCTATGAAGAGTTTCCTTTCTTCTTGGTTAGGGATGGAATTGATGGCTTCGTAAAACAGGTTTTCATGGTCTTTGGTTATGACATTAATGCTTGGGGAGTCGGAGTCATCTCCAGCATCATCATGTTGGATCTGGTTAAGATCTTCAGATGATTCGGTGTTATAACCATCATCGGAGCTTTCAGCCATGAGGTTATTAAGTTGTTCTATAACAGACTGTTCTAAGTTTAGGGAATTAATCTTGGTTTTGAGCCTACAATATCTGGCAATATGTCCAGGCTTGCCACAATTGTAACAACCGGAGTATTTCCCTTGGTTCTTGGGTTGATCGGGTTTCTTATGCCTGGGCGGATAATTTGTCCTTTTATGATGAGGCTCATTTTTATGTTTGGCTTTAGGTCTCCTATGGTGTTTGTACTTAGAGGGATGTTTATCTTCTTTCTCTTTGTGGGTGTTGGAATTGGGTTTTTTCCTAGAACAAGGGAGACCGAATTGTTCACAAAAGGTTCCTAGTTCTCTATTGGTTAGAGTTTTCTCTTTGGCTAAATCATTCTGGAGTTTTCTATCTTGGCAAATTTTTAAAGCTACTTTCTGGACATAGGAAATTAATTGTCCGTAACTAAGGTTGTCGTAAGGGATTTCTCCATTTTGATGTCTAATTTTATCTCTAACCCTGTCTCCTAAAGACTTTGGAAGACCAGCTAAGAATTTTTCTTTCCAGAGGCGATGTTCACAATCTTCTCTGGTATAGACTCGTGTAAGGAAGGTATCCTTGTACCACCTAAAGTCTGACAATGTTTTACATCTTAGGTTTGACAATAATTCTCCCGATCTATCTCTCCAAATAGAAGGATCTCCAATAAATTTGGCTCCTATGGTGAATATCAATTGGTTGACAGCATCGGGGACTAGTTCCCCTTTATTGGTTATAGGAGATTGGTGGGGATCAACTTTTACAGCATTGTAAATGGCATGCTTTTCGTCTTCAGTGAGACCATAATCCCACCATCCTTTTAATTGGCCAGTGAATCCTGCTGTTAAAGCCATTACGATCCCTTTTTCATCTATATCACTGGTGGTTAGGTAAGCAGTAGCAGCCATGCACATGTATTGCATAACCTGCATAATACCATACTCATTCTGACCATCAATGTTCCATATGTATAATTGGTTTGCATCAAAGCTTTTGAGGGGGATGTCGGATTCCTCAAGAAGTAAATCCGGGGCAGTTGCACGTTGGTAATAAAGCTTGGAAGGTTTTTTCCAGGATAAAGATTGACTCATGAGCGGGTTCAAACCTAACTTCTCAGATCTTATTGATTCAGGTTCAGAAGAATAAGGAGAACTGCATTCTCCTAAAACATTTATCAGGCGATCCTTAAAGGGGGGGGGGGGTTCTAGGATCAGAGGGCTTTATGGAACTTGAATCGGAAGGTTGGGGTGTCTCGGGAGCAACGAGATGGGTCAAATTTCGGATGCTGTCTGCTAACTCATCGGAAACTATAGCCTTATTTTTTGCTTTAAGGAATTGTAGGTTTTTTCTAAGATCTTTCGAAGGATTGAAAGGTTTGAAGAAGGGTTTTTCAGTTGGCTTAGTCTCGACTAAAGAAGAGGATACCTCTTCTTTCCTAGATCTGATAATACTAAGATTTTCTCCTAAAGTTTGAAGATACTTATTGGTGTAGTTGGATTGTTCCATCAAATCTTTGATATCTTTAGGATTGACTGGGTCAGATTCATCTTTTGATTTGAATGGGGCAGCTATGGCTAGACTAGTTCCAGTCTTAGTGTTGAGCTGGTATTGCCTATTTGGAGGTAATTCAGACTGGAGAGTGGTGTCATCTTTTAGTTGCCAGCTACTGATAACATTTGTAACCTTTTCTTTTGAAGACAATTGCCTTTTGAAAGGATAATCAATCTTATTCACAATAGCATAAGCTTGGAACCAATCAAAGAAATATATGTTTTGTTCAACTCTTCCAAGAAAATTGTAAAACTCATTTTGGATTTGATTACGTTTTTCTCTAAAATGAGTAAAAAACCAGTTTCTTTGAGCGACATTGTCATCAGAGTAGAAATCTTTTTTGATTATTTCTTTGTTGATCACAAAAACTTTTTCAATATTATTAATCTCATCATACTCATCATTCATGGAGGAGTATGTTGGCGACTGAATAGTTTTTTGATCTTCTTCTCGTTTTTGATATATGGGTAAAGGTATGGAAGTGGAGGTATCGAGGCCTTGGAGATGGATAGTTGATTGGGATATTGTTGAGAAAGATTTCCTAGAGGCTGTCTCAGTAGCACGGGATCTGAGATCCCCAGCCCTTGAACTTTCAGATCTGGCGACACTAAAGGAATTTCTTCTGTTAAAGGTTAATTTTACTCTACCATCTTCATATTGTCGGATCTCCTGGATTTCAGGGGTCTCTTTAGGCAGAGCTGGTGCAGCTCTGTCTAGATGCCAATCTTCGGGTAAGACAATATCTTCCCATCTAATGGTTTTTGGGACAGTGACATTTGCTTTTGAGATATCAGTGAGGAATAGGGTCGTTTCTCCAGGATTACTTGATCTTCTAACCATAGAACTGCAAGAGTTCATGACCTTATACTGTACTCTGTACATGAGGGCAATAGGGTTGGATCCAGATATCATGTCTAGACCATGGGTATGAAGGTTCAGGATTAAAACTTTGAGGATATTTCTGTCTTGAAGACTAACAGTGAGATTGGGGTAACAATTAAAATAGATTGGACCATGTCCGAGGCTGGTTTCTACAGTTCCCAGAAGAGAATCTGAAAATTGATTATGCCTCTTATCTCTTAAACATAAGAGTACAGAAGCATTAAGGCCTTCTCTCATGAGTGGCTTGATAGCAACTTGGACACAACCTATGTGCAAGTAACGGTATTTTTGTTTGTGACTTCTCAAGGTTTCATTGGAGAGAAGGTGGAACTCTTCATCTTTAGAGGTGATTGGATTGATGGGGATATTCTTTTCAACAGTTCTTATGATGTAATCAGAACTCTGAAAGAATCGTCCCTGGGGTTTGTAGAGGCCTTTTGTGGGAATTTTGGGAATTTCCCAATTGTCAAAATCTTGATTTATATCTTGAAATTTGATTTCTTCTTTGAAAATGTTTCTAGAAGAGGTTTGGTCTTCTTCATTCTCGGCGAGAGACGAAGAAGATGGTTGGGAGGACTTGAAAGAGAGGTGGGTTGAGAGAGAGCGAAACATGTTGAAGTAGTGAGTGAATTTTGTAATTGTTCCTCGCCCTATAGTATCATCACCATCATTTGGTTTCATAAAAACGAGTTTCATCTATATGCGATACCAGGGAGGGTCCGGAACCAGGGTCATAAAAACGCCCTATATATATATATATATATATATATATATATATATATATATATTGATGCATCTTTATCTTTCAATGTTTGTTTCATGTGCGGAATCATAATAATAATTTGTAATACTAATTCCAATTAAAATTACAACAAAATTGATTTAGCCTTTTAAATGTGATTCTATGTTTATGTTTTATAATGAATTGGAATTGGAAATCTAATTCCAATTATTCCATTGTTTGGTGCAACATCTAGAATTAGAAAAATTAAATCATATATATTTTAAGTAAACCTGTGATCTTATTTTATTCTTCCAAGACTAACAATATTTTTGTTAAAATATTTATTTATGTTAATAACAAAAATTGTATTTATAGTTAAAAATTAGGTTTATTTATGTCTTTGGTCTCTAAAAGTTCAACGTGTTTTGATTTTAATTCCTAAAAGTTATTTTGAGTGGGACTAGTCCTTAAATTTTTAAATGTTTTGGTTTTGGTCTCCTCCATTATGAAAATATTCATTATATGCTGATGTGGCTAGAGAACACCACATACATCAGCAATCACTTGATGTGAGGTGTGCTAAATAGGTAGTGTGGTGTGGATTATAGAGGCTCATGGATGCAAAAATGGTCCCATATTCAAAATGGTCTCATACGCAAAATTTTGCGTTCATGAGCCTTAATCATCTATGTCACACCATTTACTTGTAGCCATCTCACACCACTGGATGCTAATGTGGTATACTGTTAATAACATCAGTAGATAACAAATTTTTTTTCTAACCGAATTAGTCCCGGTCAAAATAACCTTTAGGAAATAAAACCAAAACATGCTAAACTTTTAAGGACCAAAAACATAAATAAACCTAAAAATTATGTTTTCATTAAAGGTTAATTTATATTAATATTTTAATTTAAATTTTTAATATGTTTCTATATTTAAAAATTTAATTGATTGCAAAAATCTACTTATGTTAAAAAATTAATTACTTTTAATTATGATAAAAAATCTTGCAATTTAATTCTACATGGAAATAATATCAAAATTGATTAACTATTTGTAGGCCAGTCTACAATGCGAACATAAATATAATTTTTAATAATACAATTTTCATAACCAAATACCCAAATAAAAACATAACTAAATATATTGTTGCCCGTTTATCTGAGTGTTCATCACTACCTTAAACACCACTTTGACCAAATCAGGAAAATCTTGATTAATTCATAAATGCATAGAAAGTGTGTTTGAATCGAGAATAATCTAAAAAAAAGGTTAATATATACTAATTAATTAATAAACCTTCTATGTCCAAATATCCATTATCCATAATTTCGGAAATAAAGGTATCTGCCTTAGTTGGCACTCTTCTATAAAAAGTTAAGAGCAAGACAACCAATATGCTTCTGAACCATGGTGGCCTCAACAAGTATAGTACCATTTGGGCCACCACAACCATACAGTGAAAGCATAGAAAGCAACAACAACAACCCATGGCAAGGCCACAAACCATAAAGTAGCCTGTGGATCAGTCTCCCCAACTTACCACTATTTCCAATTGTTTCAATAATATAGCACAATCTCCTAAAATTACTTCTAGCCTCTCAGCCACAAACTTCAGTATGTGATACCTCATCCTGACAATGTAAGGATTACGATTGAGTTGTAGGTAAAATATTAAATAACTCACGACCTTCATCAGGGTGGACACTGTAAGCATGTGAAAGTCCAATATCAATGTTAAGTGGGTGAAGTAATCGATATCTACATTTCCAAATCCTTGTAAAGACTATATGAAAAAATGTCTAGGACGATGAGCTGAAAAAGCATCACCAATGTGAGAAAATTACCTATGAAAAATGTTTGAGTCCATAGGTTTCTCCTTATTTTGGACTGCTTTTGGTGTAACATCCTGTTATTTCTAATACTTTTAGTAAAATAATTAAATGATTTAATATGATGTTTTCAAGATTTGAGTCTCGGAATAAAATTCTGATTTCATCATTATATTTGAAATATGTTTTCTAGTTAAAATAAGTATAAATTTGTTATCATATGTTTTCCAAAGATAAAGTAATACTTTTATTTAGTTTAATTAACATTTTGACAGGGAGCTCAAGTGACATGCCTTAAAGGCATTTTTATAAATAGTTTCTTTAGAAAAATGTGTTTAACTTAATATTTTGAGCGTCCCTGTAAATTTTCATAGTGTTCGGAGGCTGTTTTATTTTTAGCTTCTGGACTGGTTTAATAAATTACTGGTATAAGTTATATATAATAATTTGCTATTTCAAAATTATAAATATTATTTTTTATCAAGTTTAATATCAGGATTGAGAAAATATATTTACTTTTGACTTTTTATACTTTTTCTTACGCAATAGCTATCCGGATGGACCGGTAACTTTATTATTTTCTAATTAGTTTTGAGTAATTAAAAATACAATATTATTGTACTTAAATGTATTTTATTTTTAGGATCGTTAAACTTTTAGCTATAATCCAAAATACCTACACATTGACCCACAAATGAGAACAAATTATAAAATAATAAATAATTTCCTATAACTACCCGTAGCCACCCCTCAACCCGTCAGAGAGAAAAAAATAAGAAAGAAGCAAATAGAATGTATGAGAGAGAGTCCGCGTAAGACAGCCCAGTTGGTGGCTGCAGGGACACTTAGGATTTCCCCCTCCCCAGGTCATGGATTCTAGTCTCAGACCTCCCATGTAAACCGAGAATGTATGAGAGAGAGAATCAGAGTAGAGTAGTTCAGTCCAGCGAGAGAAGAAGCTATTAGCACTTTGGTTTGAGCACCTTCCTTATCTTCAAACCCTTGGGTTTTCATCTCTCTTTTATTTCTGTTCACTCTTTCAATGATTTGAAAGAAAGTGGAAGAGCAGCAACTCACGGCCAGAGAGAGGGATCAGACGCGAGAATCAGAGAAGGAAACATTTAGGTTTTTCCAATTTCCCGGTCCAATAATTCAAGATCCAACCGTCCAATCTTAAATCCTTCTTAGGTATATAATATCCTCAACTCCCTCTACCTATCTATATAACTTTTTTTACGATCCGTTAATATTTTTATTATCCCTATATTTTCAAATAAAGATATGTTTTAGGGAAAAGTGATATATTTTCATTGTATAACGATATATATTTATTATTTTGACAAAAATGAATTTATTTGATATATATATTTTAATGTTATAATTAGTTTTATCATATGTCCCTATTTAGATCTAACACGCTATTGACCTTGACCCTGGAGCAAGTCACGGACGTAAACGTGACTCTGTCATTATTGCTAGGATTTCCAGGTAAGGGGGTGGGTATTGGCTTGTCATAGGAATGGGTGTCCATTTAGGTATAATAGTTTGCTAGGAGTTATTTGTTTAAGAGGATAACTAGAGAAACCTAAGGTAATGAGCTGTGATAATTATGTGAGTAGGAAATTAAATAAATAAAATGAGATAGAGAATAATGCTTAGAAGATGATTATAAAGCTTGGTGGTGAATATGGCTCTATATTTGTGATTATTGGAATGTGAATCTATATGTGAGTATTTGATGTGTGCATGTGATTATTTGGTGATAGAAATGTTTATAAAATGGTATGAATATGTGTGAATGTTACCCTATATGTGATTGTTGAAATGTGGCCCTGTATGTGCATATTTGATATATATTGTGATTATTGGTGACTTAATGATTTTGTGAACGTATATGCTGCTTGGCTGTAAGGATCAATTTATTGATAAGAAATGGTGTGTATATAATTATTGGAAATTGTGAATATGAGTTTTTGATATGGAATAAAAGGGAATGCAGTGTGATTCGATCCTTGGGCAAGCCGGCACACTAGGTGCCCTGCTAGGTGGTGAATTGCCTGCTAGGGCCAAATTCCTGTCGGGCCAATTGCCCATTAGGTCCTAAATTCCCGTTAGGCGTCGGTGCGCCAAAGGATCAATCCCACTGCATAACCACCTAAATAATAATAATAATATGTGAATTGGAAATTTATGGGAAATGAATATTAATTAAATTAACCAGCATTGTCCTAAAGGGTGATGCCTAATGGGTGTCTCAGTCCTGACAAGTTTAAAGTCCCTAATAGGTGCCGAATTGCCTAGCAGGTGCGTCAATTCCTGGTGGTGCAAAGGTAAATGAAAATTAAGGAAAGGGAAATGGTATATCTAATGGAGGATAGAAATGAGCAATGGACTTAATCAATTTGGAATTTTATGTGTGTTGAATGATGAATTGAAGTGTTGCATTTTGGTTACTTCATTGCCTGATTTAGTTATTATTCTCGAATTTCTATTATGACTATTTACTATCTTATAATCCACTGTGTTTTGAAAAGGTCTCACCCTTATGTGGTTAACATTTTAGGTACTTGAGCAAGGAGCTTTGAGATCAGAGTGCTCAGCGGATCAGTCGAAAGAAAGGAACTCAAGTGTATTTTATTATATTGTAAATGAAAGCCCCCAACGCTATTTGTGAACTCTGATTTATAAAAGGAAATTTAAAGTCTTATGTTTCATTTTTCAAACGTTTATTGTTTATTATTCATTATATTACGGGGTGTTACATTTGGATACATTAATATGACACCAAAGCATGATAGGGCTACCATTAACATGCTTTGGTACCACGTTAAGGTGGTAGGAAGCAATCCGGAATAGGGAAAAGCAAGTGTACTCAACATTGTTCTTGGATATTTTTCACATGTTGGTGATGCTTTATGAGGTCATTATCCCTACCATCTTATTTTACCTGGTCTTTGCAGCGCTTTGGAACTATAGGCATCGATTATCTTTACTTGGATATCAGATTTTCAGATGATGTCCAAGTTTATCGTGATGAGGGTGATGAGTTGTTTAATACTTTACCTAAATTTCATAATCTTATTTTGTCAAAATGAGGTATGATCGGTTGAGGTATGCGATCGAAAGGCTAGAAGTTATTTCAAGAGATTGTGCAGCACAAGTAAAACAATTAGAAATATTATAAGTTGGGGAATTCCATGAGCTACTTTATGGTTTGTGGTGTTTGGCTTTGTTGGTTTTTATGATCTCCTTATATGAATTATGACGACTACGTGGATTGTATTCATTGTTGTAACGCCCATAGTTTAATTACTTTACTTAAAAAGAATTTTACTAATTTGATGTCATTTAACCTGAAGTTGTCAAAAAATCTAGATATAAAAATTTCCTTAAATAAAATTATTTAGTTATGGTACTCAACTAGAAACTGAGTTCGGTAGAAGAATTACTTATTCCTTAAGTATTTAAAATAATTTCTTGGATAACTTTAATAGCTTGGAGTAGCTTTCGGAAACGTGTGCTTTCTTGATAAACAACTTAATTAATAAATAAAGCTATCTCAGGAGATTAACTTCACTAATATTTTCTTCGTACCGAGCTCGAATAATAAAACTCAGAGTCAGCGGAATATAGCATGATAACTTATATTATTTGCTTAAAGTTTACAAAACATAGGATATGACACTTGCCCATAAATTTTGGTACAATAAATCCATGAGTACCACATTAGTATCATTATATGAAACTCAATTCATTCTTAGATGCATCTCTCAAAACATGTACATTGTATGTATTAACAAAATAGAGATGTTCCAGAGCTGGTCACCGGTCCTTTGTCCATTCATCTGTCTGGTTGGGTCTACAAGAGCTGAATCAAGAGATCCTAAACCTTGCTATCTATGCACTGCATGGACCTGAGGGTCATCCACCTCCACTGATTTCTAAGCAATCTAGATATCTGCTGACCATTACCTAATAAGGGCAGGGGGTAAGCTATAAACGTTCGCATTATCAAATGAAAATAAAACTCTAACATTCACAGTTAAGTCATCCAGCATGATAGAAGTTAGTGCTGGCAATTAGGGCGGATGCCCATGGGCCTCGCCCGCCCGCCCTACATATTTTGTGGGTAGGGCATCATTTTTTAGCCCAATTTTCGAATGGGCCCCGTCCGCCATGCTCATTTCTTTTGTCGGACATCATTGGGCGGGCGGTGGGTCGCCCATGGGCCGCTCATTATTTGGTTTTTTAAAAAAATAAAAATTTGGAGCTGCACAATTAGGAGCCGTCCTACATCTTTTGTCGAGTATTAAACTTTATTATTATGTTTTTATGAATTTTAAGTGTGAACATTTATATGTTGTGCAATCTTAGTCTACATTTTATGAATTTTGAAGATAGAATATATGATTTGTTTTTAATGTTCCAAAAAAATATATATATGAATTTTTTTAATTTTTTTTATTTAATGGGCCGCCCATGGGCATGCCCTGCCCGCATTTAGGGCGGGCAGGATATGAATTTTCAGCCCAAAATATTATAATGGGCTGGCATGCCCGCAAAAAAAGCGGGCTTTTGATGGGCATGGGCAATGCTCGCCCGCCCGCCCGGATTGCCAGCACTAATAGAAATGCATCAACACATGAGTACACACCATTTTCTTTTAATCTCTTTCAATGAAAGAGGCGTGACATATGCTTTCTATCTCTTAATTCATGGAATTTCCCGTGCTAGTCTCTCTTGGACGTCCATCCAAAATCCGCTGTACTTTCATAGTACGTGTGCTCAATGATACGTTCTCATACGTATGGCGAAACTTGCTCGGAAGTGATACATAACGTCACCCCTGTCACACACCCTTCTTTATATATTTATTATTGGAAAATCATAATCGTTTCCAAAAATATAGTTATGGACTTATTCTTGAAAAATAGGTAAATAAAAATTTCCTTTTTCCTCTAATGATTTTCAAAGAGTTTGAACTTGCTTTTTAATCAAATGCTTTGACCATTCGTAAATACTTTGAATTCGACTATTAATAAGTTATAAAACTTAATTCATAAAAATTGTAGTGTCCTAGACACAATGTTCAGAGTATATCCCTAGCTCAAGGGTATGAAAGACCTAAGAGCTAGAAAACGGTCTGATGTTACTGTGTGATTTTGTTGGTATGCTAGCTATCCAGTGGGGATAACTAGGGTTTCCCTAATCACGAGTGTGTGCTAGTGTATGATTAGGGAGAGAGAACGTACCTGAGCCCCTAGCTGGAGACAGCTATTTATAGGGGGAGCGGTGTTGTACCCTATGGGCCTGTACGGAGGTCCAGTAGGGCTGACGTGTCCCTTTATAGGATAAGGGATGAGTCATTCATCCTTATCATGTTAGCGGTTAGTCTTATCTGGTTAGCGAGCTAGGCTCACGCGCCCTTAGCTTGGACTCTTTAAGGGAAGAGGTCCCTGTGCTCGGCCCAGAGTCGCTAGGGTGGGTCCTATGGCATGCGCTCGGCCCAAAGATGTGTGACCTGGCAGAATGAGTATTTTGGTCCGCCAATGAGTATTCTGGTCGGCCAAGGATGTTTTAGGGTAGTCCGAGGGTTGGTCTACCACATAAGCCCCCTAGCTCGGTAAGACTTCTTGAGTCTTGAGCCGAGCTGAGCGTTCTTCGTAGGTGACTTTCAAGGTGCCGAGGGATAGGCTCGGCAGGGGATGATGAGTTCTGGACAGCTCACCCTGCCTCGCTGTCCCATTGACTGACTGAAAGGACGTTTGGATGTCCTTCTCCTAACACGTGCTGCCTTGTGTCAGAGGGGTCATGATGGTGCATGCTGCCTTTTGGGTTTTCGAAATGTTTCTTTCCACTAATTGCGTGCCACGTGGCTTCTCCGTGGCTCGATGCAGACTTTTGGGCTTTTGTAATTAGGCCCAAATTTTCAAATGTGGGGGGAAGTTACCTCTTGAACTTCAACTACTCCTCTTTCTTTCCTTTTCCATACTTTCCTCCAAAACTTGGACTTCTGACATTCCTCCTCTTTCTGCAATTCGTCTCCTTGGCCTTTTGGATTACAATTTTCTACTCCATCGTTCTTCTGCCAGTTTGTCTTTGAAGCTTTTTGGCTTCTGTCTTGATTCTTCAGTTCGCTCGTGCCAGTTTTCGTCCTCAATTCTCAGGTATTTTGCTTTCTGGTTTTGGTTTTGCTTTTGTTCTCTTTTTCTTTTTCTACTGAACTGTTGTTTCCTTAGGTTCTGGGTTTTTGGTTTTTGGTTTCTGTGTTTGCTAATTTTCTGGGTTGGTTTCTGGGTAAGTTAGATTTCATTATGAGTATCAATTGGTTTCAGTATGAGGAGTGGTCTAGGATTCTGGGTTTGAGTGATCTTGAGGATTCTTCCTCTTCATCTTCTTCTTCTTCCGATCTGGAGGTGTTGGACTCCTTACCCTCACCTTTCCGCCATCGCATGGCAGATCCGATGGCGGAGGTACCATTATCAGTAGATTACCCTCGGAATTCCGAGGAGGAGGAAAGTAGGAAACTACTGTATCATGCGGCGGAAGAGCGGGCCCAAGTATCCCGCCGCCCTTCGAACCGTTCCTGGGAGAAACACTTCTGGGGAAAAGCTGTTAGGGTTAGGGGAAGGTGTAGTAGGCTCGGCTATAGGACTAATAAACCTAGGGTTAGGCTGTTTAAGAATTTTGATTTTATAGACTCTGACGCCGAGTATTCCCTTTCCCCAGGTATGGTTCGACGGTGCGTCTCACATCCTCACGAGTTTCCTGTGCCTCCGAACTCTGGAGATTATGACTGGGTTGACTTGGAGGTGCTCGGTACCCCGTCGGCTTTAGTCAACAGCAATCTAAGTCATATCCGAGCTCACATACTCCCCTGCCCCACGGATGAAGCAGGGACATCTTATGCAATTAACTCACCTGCAGCCAACGACCGAGTATGTACGGCGATCGCAAAGAGTTTTTCATGTACGAAGAAGTTATTATTCGGCTGGGGGTGAAGATGCCCTTTTCTGACATAGAAATAGAGCTATTGCGTCGGTTGCGCTTGGCTCCTACCCAACTGCACCCTAGTGGTTGGGCCTTCATTCGGGCCTTTCAAAAGTTTTGTGAAGCTCAAAAGTTGACTTGCTCGCTCCGAGCATTTCTATGGTTGTACATACCGCAAGTGAACGTCTTTGAGAAGGGGTCGTACAAGAGACTGTGGGTGTCGTTGAAAGCGCGCAACGGACATGCCCTTTTTGATAAATTCACAGATTCATGGAAGACTTTCAAGCCTTTATACTTTAAGTATCAGTTCGTCGGAAATGGGGACTGTTGGTTTATGGAGGGTGATCAACCTCGGTTTCCCTTGTCTTGGTCGCCTGATTTTTTTAACCGTAATCCCAAACTTTACCAGTATCAGTATGAAACCGAGCTGTCGGTAGCCAAGAGGATCACTTGTGATACCTTCTTTTCCTACCTTAGGCGGAATGGTCCAGTAGATATCAGGAACATCATTATTTTTCCTCAAGAGCTTATAAAAGCCGAGCTTGGTACAAATATGTATTTTTTTTAACACTTGGATTTTTGGTTTTGCAGAAAAAATGGCTAAGGAAAACAAGGTTGTTGCTCGCATGAAGGAGCTTGCAAAAGCAAAGGCAACTGCAGGGTCGGTTGGTTCTCGGAGCGGGGACGTTTCTTCGGAAGACACTCGCTCGGTGACCGTTGCCGAGGCTTGTCCCTCTGAGGTTGAAGTGATGCAAGACGTCCAACCTTCATCGGCTAAAGGGGTGGAAATTGCTACTGGGGTTCCTTTGGTTCAGGTTGTGGGGGAAGAGGAGGATGAGGAGGATCGGGTGCCCCTTGCCAAAAGGGCTAAATTGGATAAAGGCAAAGGCAAGGTTGTGGAGGTGGTGAAGACGAAGGTTGCTGACCTTCAAAGGACCAATCTATGGTTTGATATGTCTGACCCAAACGAGGAGAGTGTTTGGGCTAAGAAGCTGAAGGAGAAGTTCGTCGGTTTGGTTTATACGCCAAATGATGAAAAAAGGCTGTCGGATCAGACGGCAAGCACCTTAAGGTGCCATTGTGATCTCTTGGGCAGAAACATGCTGAGGGCTGCCAGTTATATGTTTCACCTAAGCAAAAATGCTGAAGATATCAGTGCCACCCTCTCGGCAGCTGAAAAGGAGAAAAGGAAAGCTGCTGCTGCTGAAACTAAAAATCTACTAAGTCAAGTTAAGCAAAGTGAGGCAAATCTTCAAGCTCTAACAGAAGCAAATGCCGAGCATCAAAAAAGATTTGATGCTTCTGAGAGAGCTCGGGAGACTGCTCAAAAGGCCCTGGAGGATACGGCGGGAAAGGATGCTGAGAAAGGAAGGTTGCTGCAAGCGGCCCAAGCAAAATTGACTGAAGCTCGGCAAAGGCTTACCGAGCTTGAAGGTGTTGAGGGTCGTTTGACGAGCTCAGAGGTGGAGGTGAATAGGTTGCAAGGGGAACTGGCAAAGGCTCAGGGGGAACTGACCAAAGTTCGTCGGAAGGCCTTAAAGCATAAAGTGCTGGCTCACAAGAACCATTTCAACTGGGATCATTCCGCTGTTGATTCTTTTGTGAATGCTGTGAAACAGTTATTGTTCATGAACCCTGGGATCCGAGTGGTTGGGGCTAGTCCATACTATGGGGTTGATGGTGATCGGATAGTTGATTATTCCCACGATGACACTGAAGTGGATTTGTCAGCACCCAACCTGCTGAACCCCCTTGACTTGGAGCAAGACGACGAAGAAGATTTTGATGGGTCGTCCATTGCTTTGTCCGAGGACGAGGATTAGCTCCTTTGAGATGTATTTTGCTGTGTTATTTTGTAATTCGAAGAAGATTTTGATGGTCGGCTAGACCTAAACATTTCTTTCTGTAATATTGTGCTGTAAGAAGTGAATCTCATTCTATTTTTCATGTATTTTATCTCGTTATAAACTGTTGTTTAGATTTCGAATCTCCAACCTTTGTCCAAGGTGGGATCCTCGGTCCTCGGCTTGAGGAAACTGTATCGAGTTTTTGGCCGGGCATCTATTAAAGTACTTGCGACTGTTAGTTTATATGTCCTTGTTAGAAGGTCATGTATAAACACCCAAGTTCGCCTCGGTGGCGAGCCGAGGGGAAATGGTTAGTACGTTGACAGTAAGAAGATACGAGAGATAATTGAAACGAAAAACTTCATTAAATTTACTTGATCCGTTTGTAAACAGGAGTCAAATACAAAAAGGGATAACTAAGATCATGTTTAAGATAAATGACAATAATTTTAAATGACAGAATTTTAAATGAAAAAATTTCAAATGACAGAATTGTAGCTTTGCAGAAAGTGTTGTGATTCCCACTTAGCTATAGTAGGGCTTAAGCTTGGTAGCATTCCAGGAGTTGTTCAACTGTTGATTGGTTAGTGTTTCTAGTCTGTAGGCCCCCGAGCCGGTCTTCGAGATGACTCGGTAGGGACCTTCCCAGTTCCTTGCCAACTTCCCTTCTCTTGAATTTTTCATACCAATATCAGCTCGCCTAAGGACCAGGTCTCCCACAGCAAAGCTCCTCGGGACCACCCATTTGTTATATTCTCGGGACTGCCTTTCCTTAGCTTTTTTCTCTCGGTCCGAGGCTAGAGATCGGATTTCATCGCTGAGGGTTAGCTCTTCCTTTAGCAAATCTTCGTTTACCTCTATTGGTCGCTCGGATATACGAAAGGTAAGGATCCGAGTTTCAATAGGTAGCAAGGCCTCACAACCGTAGGTGAGTCGGAATGGGGTTTCTCCTGTTGAGGGGTGTATGGTCGTTCTGACTGACCATAATACCTCGGGAAGGAGGTCAGCCCATGAACCCTCGGCATCCAACAATCTTTTCTTCAAACCGTCAATGATGGTTTTATTCGCAGCTTCAGCCTGCCCGTTGGTTTGTGGGTGCTCGACTGATGAGAAGTGGTGGGTGATATGGAAGTGGTCGACAAGTTCTTGGAAAACCTTAGCAGTGAATTGAGTACCGTTGTCGGTGACCAGGGTGTGTGGGACACCGAAACGAGTGATGATTTGTCTGAGAAAGAACTTCTGAATCTTGGCGGAGGAGATTGTAGCCAATGCCTCGGCCTCAATCCACTTTGTGAAATAATCAACAGCAACTACTACAAACTTCAGTTGCCCTGGGGCTGTTTTGAATTTCCCAATGATGTCCATACCCCACTGATAGAAGGGCCATGGTGCGATCATTGAGTGAAGCTCCGTCGGGGGACGTTGGAACACCTTTCCGTGAAGCTGACAGGACTCGCATTTTTTAACATGTTCCGAGGCGTCGCTGAGAAGTGTAGGCCAATAGTAGCCCGCTCGGAGCACTTTGCGAGCCAATGCTTTTGCACCTACATGGTGGCTCGAGATTCCCTCATGAACCTCGGCCAGTACCAGATCAGCTTCCGCTCGGTCCAGACACCTTAGCATTGGGGAGTCCATTCCCCGTTTGTAAAAAATGTCGCCGACCATGGTGTATTGAGCCACTTGCCTGACTATCTTCTTTCCTTGAGAGGGGTCGGTTGGTAGGATTTGGAATTGGGGATACTGCTTGATGGGGTCCATCCAGCTGGTGGTCAAAGATATAGCTAAGATAACACTCGGCTGATGGACAGTTTCTTGGACTAGGGTTTTGTTGTTCTCTGGCCCTTTAGTACTTGCGAGCTTTGACAGGATATCTGCTCGGCTGTTAGAAGACCTAGGGATGTGGGTGATAGAGAACTGGGGGAAGAGATCTGTGAGGGTTTTGACTTGTTCTAGATATTTCTGGAGGATTGGTTCTTTGGCTTGGAACTCACCTTTAACTTGGGATACTACTAGCTGGGAATCACTGAAAACTTCTATTTTTGACGCCCCCATTTGATGGGCCATTCGCAAGCCGGCTATCACCGCCTCGTACTCTGCTTGGTTGTTCGAGGTGGGGAAGTCGAACTTGAGGGAATACTCCACACAAATGCCTGCTGCGTTTTCAAGGATTATCCCTGCT
The DNA here is from genome assembly GCA_037953625.1 of Crotalaria pallida. Lineage (NCBI taxonomy): Eukaryota > Viridiplantae > Streptophyta > Magnoliopsida > Fabales > Fabaceae > Crotalaria > Crotalaria pallida. The sequence continues at coordinate 101,266,568 of CM075649.1, forward strand.
CTTGCCCCCTTATTGTGGCTGGAGCCATCAACATAAATCTTCCATGGTTGGGAGAGGTTGGAATAAGTAGAATCTGATAGCTCTGAAACAAAATCTGCCAAAATTTGGGACTTGAGAGTTTTCCTTGGCTCGTAGGTGATGTCGAACTCTGATAGTTCAACAGACCAAGAGACCATCCTTCCTGCCAAGTCAGGTCGATGGAGAACCTGCCTGATCGGCTGAGTTGTTCTGAGTACTATGGGGTGGTTCTGAAAGTACTGCCGGAGCCTCCTAGCAGCAATAACCAAAGCAAAGGCGATCTTTTCAATCTTGGAATATCTTATCTCAGGCCCTTGGAGGGCCTTGCTGACAAAGTAGATGGGACGCTCGGTTCCTGAGTCGTCTTTGACCAAGGCCAAGCTAACAGATGTTTCACTCACGGACAAGTACAAAAACAGAGTTTCCCCTTCCCGAGGACTGGTGAGGATGGGAGGGGCCGAGAGGTATTGCTTGAGTTCTGCAAACGCTTGTTCGCAAGAGTCATTCCAATGAAAATTCTTGTTTTTTCTGAGCAGTTGGTACCATGGTAAAGCTTTCTTGGCTACTTGAGGGAGAAATCTGGAGAGGGCTGCCATCCGACCAGTTAGCCTCTGAACTTCTTTGACATTAGATGGGTTGTGCATGTTCAAAATAGCTTGACATTTCTCTGGGTTGGCCTAGATACCCCTCTCCGTGAGCATGAAACCTAAGAAGGCCCCGGCTGGGACCCCGAAGGTGCACTTATCGGGGTTCAGGCGCATGTTGAATTTTCTGATTCTGTCCAAAATAGCTGCGAGGTCCCGAGGATGGTCCTCCTTCTTCTTGCTCTTGGCTATCATATCATCAATGTACACCTCGAGAGTAGGTCCGATCAAACCCGAGAAGACCTTGTTCATCATACGCTGGTAGGTTGCGCCAGCATTTTTCAATCCGAAAGGCATTACCGTGTAGTAGTAAGTTGCCCTTTCAGTGATGAAGGTCGTTTTCTCCTGATCAGGAGGGTACATCGGGATTTGATTGTATCGCGAGTATGCATCCATAAAAGAGAGGAGTTGATAGCCAGATGAGTTGTCCACTAGTTTATCGATGATGGGGAGGGGGTACTGGTCCTTTGGGCACGCTTTGTTCAAGTCGGTATAGTCGACGCACATGCGCCACTTCCCATTTGATTTTTTGACCAGAACGGTGTTGGAGAGCCACTCCGAGTAGCTAACCTCCCTGATGAACCCGGCGGAAAGGAGCTCGGATACCTTCTCCTCTATTACTACAGCCTTTTCGGTGCCAACCTTTCTCTTCTTTTGGGCGACTGGCTTGGCGGTCGGATGAACGCTGAGCCGATGACATATCAAGTTCGGATCAATCCCCGGCATGTCTGCCGAGGTCCAAGCGAAAAGATCTTTGTTCTTCTTTAAAAGCTCGAGCATTTCTGCTCGTATTTCTTCTGGAAGGTTGGTTCCTAGTTTCACTTTTCTGTCTGGTAGCTTCTCATCCAACACAATGAACTCCCACTCTCCTTGAGGGGTCGGTCTTGAATCATCCAAATCGGACCTGACATCTAGGTCCGTCAAGAGTACACTTCCTTTGTTCAAACTTAACTTTGGCTGAATTTCTTCTGGAATCTTGATCTTTGCCAAACTGGCGTTGTAGCACATTCGAGCCTTCTCCTGATCGGCTCGGATGGTAACTACAGTTCTGTCGGAGCCTTCAAACTTCATAGCCAGATGGACAGCTGAGACGACCGCGCCGAAGGCCTGCAAGCATGTCCTGCCAAGGATGGCGTTATATGCCGATGGGCAATCGACGACGAGGAACTTGATGATCTCGGTTCTCGCCGAGGGGTGGTTCCCAAGGGTCACTGGCAGCTGGATGTGTCCTTTGGGAACCACTGCATCTCCAGTAAAGCTGATCAGCTTCCCCTCGAAAGGGGTCAGGTCTGAGGTTTTTAACTTCAGTGCTTCAAAAAGGTTCAGGAACATGATATCTGCCGAGCTACCCTGATCGACAAATATCCTGGCAACCTCATAGTTGCCGATCAATGCAGTGATGACCATAGGGTCGTTATGACCCGGGATCACCCCTTCAAGATCATCATCAGAAAAGCAAATGGGAATACTTTTTGTGGCTCTCTTTCGGATTGGATGGTTGTGGACGGCAAGCACTTGATTGATGTATTTCTTTATGTCGGATCGTTTTTCTCCTCCTCCCGCAAAACCTCCAGCAATGGTGTTGATTCGCAGGTTTTGTGGGGATTGATCCGTCGTGGTCACTTCTACCATGGCCACTCTCTGCTGGTTGGGTGGTTGGTGTTGGTTGGTGTTTTGATCGGCCTGCCTGGTTAAGAATCGGCCATTCCTGTCTGGGGATGGAGTTCTTCTCCGAGCATGTCGGTTGAGTGCTTCCCTGACATACTGCTGTAACTTGCCGTCCCTGATCAACTGCTCGATTACATCCCTGAGCCAAGTGCATTCACCTGTGGTGTGCCCATACCCACCATGATACGAGCAAAATTTGGAGCGATCCTGGCGTTGACTTCTCTTCAAGGGGGGTGGTCTTTCTATTGCTCGGAGGTCAGTCTGCATTGTCTCCTGCAGAATTTGGCTTCTTGGAACTGTGAGAAGGGTGTATTGCTCGAATTTCCCTCGGGGAGGTCCAAATCTCCTATCCCCTCGGGGTCCTCTCCTTTGATCCTCTCTTCGGTCATCCCTTCTGTCATCTCTTCTCTCGTCTTTTCTTGGTTTTCCCTGGGAGGATGGCTCTCCTCGCTCGCCTCTGTCTCTGTTTCTTTGCCATTTGCTGAATTCTTCTAAGTTTATGAACTTAGTAGAACGATGTCTCAGCTCCGCCATATCCCTCGGCGGTTTGCCCACTAGCGAGTTTTTGAAATCTCCGTTTCGGAGACCCTGAGTGAAGAGAAAAACTGCAAAGCTTGGTTCCAAGTTAGGAACGGTCCCTGCCTCCGAATGGAAGCGTGAAAGATATTCTCGCAAAGGCTCTTCAGGTTGCTGCATAACGCCTGCTAGTGCGTGGTCGGACTTCGGCTGGACGCAACTAGCAGTGTATCTGTTCAGAAAAACTTTCTTCATTTCTGCCCAGGAGTTGACAGAGTTCCTGGGCAAAGCTGAGTACCATCTTAAGACGGGTGGTTGCAGAGTCATGGAAAAAGCTCTGCATTTCATCAGGTCTCCTCCGTCGTAAAAGTTCATAGCTCCTTCAAAAGACAAGATATGCTCCAGGGGGTCGGTTAACCCGTTATACTTGGAAACACTCGTTGGGCCGAGAAAGGCTGAGGGTGTCTCGTATGCCATGATTCGCGGAGTGAAGGGATGGCCAGGGTGAGCAGTGTGGTCGGTTTCATATGTGGCCTCTAGGGTTGGGTTTATGGGAGGTGGTGGAGGTAGAGTGGTGGTAGGGTGGGGGATCAGCTGAGTTGCAGGGGTTGTTGCTAACGCCCTTTCAGCCACCGCCTGCATATGGAACTGTTGGAGGTCGGCGATGGCCTTTCCCTGCCGCTCCAGGATCTGAGCTTGTTGCTTAATGATTTCTTCCAACTGGCTTTCTCTTTGGCCACGGGAGTAGTCCCTATCCCCTCCAGAAACACGAGCATCGATGGATCGGCCCGATCCATGGTTTTGTGTATGATTGGGGTTAATAGGGTTTGGGTTAACAGGGTTTGTTTGCCTGGAATGAACAGTGTAAGGGCCACTATGCGTGTGGGCTCGAATGGAGTGGTGGCTCCGGGCTGGAATTTGTCTTACTGATGGCATGCTGGGATGGGTAGGGTTTCTTCCTTCGAGATCTCTGCCGTTGTCACCGCTGCCTTCCTCCAACCTCTGACGGTTTCGCCCTGCTTGGCGGTTTGCGCCACGTGATGCGGCGTTTCCTCGCGTGTCTACCATTTTGGGGTGGGAATAGCAGTTTATGGATTCCCACAGACGGCGCCAATGTAGTGTCCTAGACACAATGTTCAGAGTATATCTCTAGCTCAAGGGTATGGAAGACCTAAGAGCTAGAAAATGGTCTGATGTTACTATGTGATTTTGTTGGTATGCTAGCTATCTAGTGGGGATAACTAGGGTTTCCCTAATCACGAGTGTGTGCTAGTGTATGATTAGGGAGAGAGAACGTACCTGAGCCCCTAGCTGGAGACAGCTATTTATAGGGGGAGCGGTGTTGTACCCTATGGGCCTGTACGGAGGTCCAGTAGGGCTGACGTGTCCCTTTATAGGATAAGGGATGAGTCATTCATCCTTATCCTGTTAGCGGTTAGTCTTATCTGGTTAGCGAGCTAGGCTCACGGGCCCTTAGCTTGGACTCTTTAAGGGAAGAGGTCCCTGTGCTCGGCCCATAGTCGCTAGGGTGGATCCTATGGCATGCGCTCGGCCCAAAGATGTGTGACCTGGCAGAATGAGTATTCTGGTCGGCCAATGAGTATTCTGGTCGGCCAAGGATGTTTTAGGGTAGTCCGAGGGTTGGTCTACCACAAAAATGATTCGAGACAACATTCAAACTCCTTTGTCATGAAAATCAGAGTATGTGGAAATAAACAAGTACTTGGGAAAAACCCCATCAGTACATCATGATAGTATAAAAGTAGTACAAGTCCACCATACCAATTCCATAAGCTTAAAACAAAAGCCATATCTGATAAGGACTTTGATATGGCGGCGCGTGGCTGCGGTGTGAGTAGTAAGATTAGAGCAGATGAATGGATGAGGTTTCGTCAAATTGAACCAATGTTGTTCTCACGAGAACGTAGCATGGCTGTGCAGAGGAGCGAGTTGTTGAGGAGGCTTTATAATCGTCGTTATCATCACCGCCGCAATGAGCCACCGAGCACTGGTTTAATGAGAAGGATACCCAAATTTTTGAATAACTTTTAGTTTTGATGGGTTGCTAACAAGTAAGATATGTCAATTTTTTTCTTGGGGTGTAAGTTTGATATAGAGGGTGCAGATGATGATTAAGTGCATATATTATTTACCGTTATATTTTTTGTTCGGTTTTCTTTGTTTTGTACTCATGTATATATACCAAGGACTTCTGTATCTGTTAAATAACTACTAATGAATTTTCGTCCATGTGCGATGTAAGCAATGGTCCCCAATTCCAGCTTAATTTTGATTGTTATTCAAGGAAAGTATGTGTGATAAAAAAAACTTAATTAAAATTATGGATAATAACATCAATAAAAAAAACTTGTCAACTGAACAACTTCAGTGATACACTGATACTCATGGAGGATTGAAATTTGAAAGCATATTGTGTTTGAAAAATTTACTATTTTAATTATTTCAAAATATTTATGTTGAAAGTTAGATTATTATTTTATGATTTTACTATTAGATATTCACTTATCTTTTTAAAAGGTTAATTGTGCCAGTTTGAATGTGGTATAAGATCAAATGGTGCAACTTATATGTATAAAACATTTTGTTCATCATTTAAGTAAAACTATTTTTTCATTTTCATTTATTTTCTTGAGTTACTTCATCAAACAAAAAGTATAATGTCATTTTTGTCACGTAAATTATGTTAAAAGGGTCTACTAAACTTAAAGAATCATCGCAATACTCCAATAAATTATTAAAGACAATATTTTTAACACGGCTCAAATCAAATATTTTTCAGATGTATTTTCTTCATTTTATTTAACAATTAGGTGGCCAAGTGAAGATATCTCATATAGGAATACTACATATAGATTACTTTTTTTTGGTTACAACAGATAGATTACTTTTGTTACATAAAATGTTTTTTCACATGCTATTAATATATTATAATTTGATAGTTATATTATGAGAAATGATTGAGAGACTTACACAAATAAACTTACAACAAGCCTATATATATAATTGGTATATATACTTGTCACTTGTGTTTTTTATTTATTTTTTAATCATATCTTGCTTTTCAACTTTAATAAAAATCAAGTGTTTTTATATTTTTAATAAATGATAAGTGGCCCAATTATATGCGTAGGCTTGCATTTAAGTCTCTTTATCATTTTTCTTATACTACCTGTGTTCTTAAATAAGTGTTTCTAGAAATTTTTTTTATTTAACTGTCCTTTTAAAAATTTAATGTAATATTAATTATTATTTTTATAACTTTAGTTCTATCTAATTAAGAATAAGAAAAACAGTAAGTAAAAAAAAAATGTAATTATTAAAAAAAAAGGGTAAATTAGATAAACATTATAAAGTAGACACTGGACACACACACATATATATATATTTTATTTTTTGAAATAGACATACTAGCTTCTAAATATGTAGTAGTAAGTTGTAATCTTACAAACAATTAATTTAGTGTTTTACAACTTATAAATTTTTTTTTAGTGTTTTATTTATATATATATATATATTTATATTTGAATTTAGATAGCAAAATTTGTTAGAAAATTTGGATACTCGCCCTTTCTTTTTTTTTTTTTTTTATCTTTCCGCTCATGCTTTCTTTGAATCAAGTTATTGTGTCTTTAATCATGTCCTAATTAAATCCTACACCTTCCGCACGGATTCTAATAAACTGAAAAATAATTTCTCAACTGTCATGACATTTTTGTAATACTTAATGAAATGTGATTGATTGCGTACATGGTTTGGGATAGAGGATCGTGATTCGCTTTCCCTACTTGTTTATTATGCTTGCATGCATCTATTTTTTTTAGAACATAGTTTTTTTAAAGTAGAACATAGGTATTTTATTATCTTGACTCGATTTTTTATAAAACTTTTTTGAACATATAGTGTTATTAAACATGTTCTGAAAAAAAAAAAGTATTATTAAACCCGGATCGAATTGGGTGGTCGGACCGTCAACCGGTGGCAAAGACGGTTTTGGTTTATGTCTAAACCGCTTCTAAATTGAAGCCGGAAAAAACTGGTGGTCAAAGCTGTTGAATCGGGTTGAACCGGGAAAACCAGACCCGGTTCAACCAACGCTGATTAAAAAAAAAAAAGAAAAACCTAAATTAAAACCTAAAACTAAAAGGCGGTACTCTGTTCAACTCAACATGTTCTGTGGCTGTGCTGTGTTCTCAACGAAAAAAGGAAAAGGAAAGGAGAACAGAGAAGTGAGAACTGGAGAAGTGGAGATCGCAAACCCTCGCCACTGCTCACCGCTGCTCACCGCTGCTCATCTGAAGAAGAAACGCAGCACAACGGAGGAAGGAACGCTCACCGCCACTCACCGTCGTTGCTCCCGTCGCCTCAACCCCAGCATCCAGGAAAATGTTAGATATTTAGTATATACTTGCAGGCATGTGCACTTCAAAAGAGTAATGCCATTCTACCTACACATGAGGGTATCTGAGTGAATCCCATTAAGAAGGAAAAAAGGCAACTTGGAAAATGTTAGATATACACTAGAAAATTATATTAATCAACCAACGCAAGTAATGTGTTATCTTATTTACATTCCAAATTGTTACATTCCAAATTGCTTATTATTATTATACTCCAGACACTTGTTGAGGTAAGTTATAAAAATATAATATTTTTTTTTTTTTTTGTGGTTGAACACATATTTATTTTTAAAAATAATACTAATAATTATCGAAAGTGACATATAAACTTAATTCATACATAAATTTTACTATAGTTTTTTTTTTTAGTTTAACTTAAATAAAGTCACTTTAAAGAAAAAAAGAAAAATTTCCTGATTACATCTTCCCCCATTGGCCCATTTGACTTTATAAAAAAAATAAAAAATAAAAAGAAAGAAAAGGAAATCTTCCCCACTTCACTTTCGCTCCCAAGAAATATACCCTCCAATTTTTCCCGCCACTTTCCCCCCTCTTTTTTAGTACTTTTTTTTTCCCAACTCCCACCGCAAATTATCAGTGTTCTTCTCTCCCGCAGCAGTACCACTTCACAACCTCTCAGGTTAATCTCTCTCTCTCTCTCTCTCTCTCTCTCTCTCTCTCTCTCTCTCATTTTAGTTTCAGATCGACGATGTTTAATTTGCACATTCGTATTTCATCATTGATATAGATCCGTGCTCGCTTTTATTTCTCTTCAACTTTTAATTTTACTCAGGCAATCTCCTTTTGAAGCTCTTTTGATTTAGGGTTTTAAGTGTTATGTTTGGGTTTTGTCATAATAAATAATTGTTTGTTTGTCCTTTTGTTCCAAGTGTAGCCTCGGATCTGAACAAATTGATAATGATTATAGTATTGATTTGTCCCTTACAGGAAATAGCTCAGTAGATAGAGTTACAACACATATAGTGCAAACAACTAGATTCGATTCCTGGCAACTGCACAATTTTCTCCATCATTAAAATCTTTGCTTATAAAAAATTGATTAGGATTGATTTTTCAACTTCGATTATTATTTTTTAAATAGATGTACGCCGATAGCATCTACACGGTATACTTGAAATTCAACTGCAAGTTACAACATAAATTGTTGTTCCTAACACTATTTTCAATTTCCAGTTCTCCTTACGGTCTCTAATTCTGCGAAGGAAATAACATTTTCTCATATTCATTGTTTGCTTCTCTTTAGTCTTACCTTGGTTGAATGGCTCGAGAAGAAGTTAATAATGAAATTGATGAGATGCTCATTGATGGCTATGAAGTACAGCAAAGGCAGGGAGGTGACATTACCCTTCCCGACGAGTTTAATGCCAACTATCTCAAATTATATTATGGTAACTTGTTCTCCCTCTTTTTATTGCATTTCAAAATTCACGAGGTTTCTTTTTTTACCTCTTCTGCCAGAAAAATCAGTTAGCATTTCATATCCTTTTTGCTGGTTTTGTGATTTTTTTTTTCCTCAGGAAAGCTATTTCCTCATGCTGATCTTTATAAATGGATGTCTTATGGTAACGGTAAGTTGCCTTATTCCCTTTTTCCAAGAGCATATGAATCTGTGTTATGTAACATTGTCCTACTCATTCTCCCACTGTCTACTGCGAATTTGCAGATAGTAGGATCTATGATGAATTTGGATGCATCGTACTCGTTATTTTATAAATGTTTTTGTTGATGGTATTTTCCATGCTTCCACAATTTTAATACGGAAACTAGTTCTGGCGTGTATGACTAGTCAATGGTCTAATTTATGAAATTTTTCTCATGACATGTAATTATGTATGATAGTTATGCATTATTTTCTGTAATTTGACCTAATAGCTGCTATTTAGTCTGATTGGTCGCCATGTAATTATGACCTAATGCTGCTGTCTAGAAATATAATTGCACTAATTTGGAGTAGTTGTTATGTGATTAGAGAACATAGTGTGTTCAATTTGCCATTTTTGCAAGACACTTTTGGTGTAGTGTTGCATAGCTTAGAAAATGCTTATCATTTTATTTCATTTCTCAACGAGAAAAAGAGCATATAATCCGAAAATCAGAGTTTTAAAACTGTCGGAAGGAAAAAAAAAGTTATTTTGGGCCAAGATTTTATTGCAGCAATTTGATGGCCACAGCTATGAAGCATGATTATTCCATAAATAGTTGATTGTTTGAAACAGGTGCATTAAGTGTTTCTTGAGTGTCTGAGATGGCTCAAAATCGGGCAGTCTAGTTCATTCTCTTCGCTGCAGTGTAACATTTGATTGATGCATTTTTTTCCTCATAAAGTGATATTACCAGAATGATCACTTTCAATGCTGGACTAGTATTGCAATTTGTCATGTTATGGATGGTTGACAATGTGCACGAGTTATCAAAGCACTAGCCAATTCCTTTTTTCCAAGAGCATATAAATCCATATTTTATAACACTTTCATACTCATTCTCCAACTATCTACTGTGCATATGTAGATGGGAAGCATCCAGCTTGTGATCCATCTTACTTGGGCCGAAGGGAATTTTCGTACACTCTGGACAATGATATATATGTGCGCTTCCAATCTTTCAATAGTGCTGCTGAACTTGAAAACTCCATCAAAGACAAGTGTCCATATAAGATAGATATTGGACCAGTATACAGCGTCGATGTAAGATCATGTCGTGCCCTCCCTTTCTTGTTCTTTAACTTGCTATTACACTTTGGTGTTATAATTTCTTACCATTAGCTAATGCATTATATGTTTGTATGGCACATTCTTTGAATTCTCTCTTATTTTCAATGTTGGCTTTTTAATTTTTTTTTTAATTTTTTATTATCACCTTTAATCTTGATGCATGTATTGAGTTGTCCAAACACATCTAAAATGGAGGATCTTGAGATGAATTTTGATATCTGATTTGTTTTTCTGCATAGCTGAAATTCTTAATTTATTTTTTTTGTTCCGGTGAATTTCATTGAAATGTTCTCTATATGTACTGCAGCCTTCAAAAAGGCATGCCTATGCCCAGAGTGGAGATAATGTTTTCACTCCAGTTGAGAGGGAGTTAATTTTTGATATAGTAAGCCTTTTAAATTAAAACCCATGTGTGAAATTTTCTGCTTCTGTGGGGGCTGGCTTATTTACATTTTTTTGGTTATTTCTTTTCTGTAGGATATTTCAGATTATGATGATGTTAGATACTGCTGCTCAGGTGCTGATGTTTGTTTGAATTGCTGGCCATTAATGACTGTAGCTGTCAAAGTCATTGATACTGCATTACGAGGTACTGTAATAATTTGTATCTCATGATATTGTGAAAAACTGAAATCTAGTACAGAATTTACAATTTACACCTTTTTCATTAAATAGAGCACTTCATGAATTTTTTTTATTAATATGGAAATTTTGTTTAACCATACTTATATAAACTAATTTGTCAAGAAAGCCTTTGTCCCTCACTGTCAATAAAATTTTATTTCCAGGTTTAACTATTTCACTTTCTGCTGCTTGAGTTTACCATATTGTCATTCCATTTTTGCACGTAACCAGATGGTCATTTGGAAATAATGTCTTCTTCTGCAGTAAGTTTAACTCTTTGTTGATTAATTCTTTGTTGTTTCCACCATTTTAGTTGATTTTGGTTTTAAGCACATTCTCTGGGCATTTAGTGGTCGACGTGGTGTTCATTGTTGGGTTTTGTGATGCAAAGGCAAGAAAGTAAGGCCATGAGACACTAAACCATCAAAACTCACATTGTTTTCCTGTGCTACTTAATGGTGTACATATAGATTCAAGTTTTATCTCTACTATAACAGGTTGTCTAACGAGGGGAGAGCAGCGATTGCTGAATATTTTCGTGTCTACAAGGTAAAATATTTTTTGGTTAATTAACAAGTTTGTCAGTACGTGTATAAGTATGCTTATTTATTTCATATTCTGTTCAGGGCAATGAAAATAGCTACAAGAAGGTTTCTTTAACTGGTCATGCTCTTCATCCATTTCTGGCGTAAGTTTTTTAGATGAATAATTGGCTTTCTGAAGTAGATTTATCATTTCAAGTCCTAAGAAGTGTTTCATATCTGCAGGAGATCATATACTGATGTCCTCAAGGGATTTTTCGAGACAAAATTGCTTTCCAGTCAAAATTTACTTTCTAGTGAGGAGAGATTCGAGAAGATCCTAGAGATGATTCCTGATCAATGTAATGACCTGTTTTTATTTTTTATTTATTTTTTATTTTTTGGTTTCTGTCCTGCCTCCATATGATATTTGTCATATCATTTTCCTGCTATCATCTGAACTTAACCACGAGTTCCATTTGCAGCTGTTACTTCTGAACTTAGGGGCAAGTGGCAAGAGAGTAGGCGGTCATCTAGTGTAAAAGAAGATATTAATGTTGTTCGGTGGGAACAGCTTAAACAATTGCTACAATCTGGAAAATACAAGGTATAAAAATCACATTCCTTTTTCTTTGTGAGACCTTATATTAGGTGAAAGGAAGTTTAGGGTGGAGGGAAGGTTCCCCCATTCCAAGTTAGGGTAAATTTGCAAATCTCGGCGAGGGATTAAGTTAAACCTCCTTCTTTGACCTACTTTAGCAATCACATGCTTCTCTTTGTCTGTATCAGAGAATTATAAATTCTAGGGGTTAGGGAATCATACAAAATTGCTGAAACAATTATTATCTGATAGTGTAGTAATTATTAATGTTTACCTATTCTTTTCCACAGGCACAACGGCTGCATAGATGTGTTGAAGAGATTGTGTTCTCTTTTACTTACCCCAGGCTTGATATGGAGGTTGGTCTGGCACATTATTCTTGTATTCTCTTGTCAATATAGTTCATATTTCCTTCAGTTGTACACATAGTTACTCCCTACAAGTTCTGTAAACAGATAAAATAACATGCAGTTGTTGGAAATGACCTATTTATGTTTTAGGTTTCAAAGCATATGAATCATCTGCTTAAAGCACCATTCTGTGTACACCCAAAAACAGGTCTGTATCTATGATTTGTATCACTTTTATGGACATAATTTGTTGAATTTTTTGAATGCTTGAGTATGACTTTTGCACTGAGTACTGATACTTAAATCATGTTTTATCTTTTAGCATTCAATGATAATCTCTTCTTTGTTTTAGGCCGTGTTTGTGTTCCTATTGATCCAAATCACTGTGAAGAATTTGATCCTACCACAGTACCAACCCTTTCACAGGTACACTACACACCAGGGTAGAAGAGATGAAACTTCCCTGGTCAATTGTTTGCTTCACTTTCAATATTCTCTAAAGTACTCAAGAATGTCTGACACTTTCATGTTTAGCCTTCCTGTTCTACTCTCCGTAACGCATTTTTATATGTGGAAGTCATCTTTTGATTCCTTAAACTAAAAGTGGATGCTTGAAATGGATTAATTACTGCATTTAAGTGATGCATTTTTAATGTTTGTGAAAATTGCAGCTTTTGGAAGAGCTTAACAGGGAGGGCTTGACAATTGATGTTGAGGGAGGTATGTAAATTTATGCTTGGACAATCTTTGTTTCCTTTTTGTAAAAGTTTTGCATTCCATGACAATAGTCTATAAGCAGATTGGTAGTAGTTAGCCATGGATATGATGATTGTTTAATGTTTCTATCCAAAATGCTGGGTAAAGGGGATCCTGTTGATGTCATGTTTACCTTCTAATGCTAATTGCAACTTGACATCAATACAAATGATTCTAGTATATTGCCATATCGCAGAATGGAATAAAACTTCACTTGGAAGTGCCATTAGGCTTTTCAGATTCTCGTTCTTACAGCCTTTAGTGGAAGCTTGCAAGGTATGGGTCAGTTCTTTTTCCATTCTTCGTTAGATTGCATTGCATTTAAAAGGCTTATGGAACATTGTTTATCAGATTATTCCACATGACTCCTGTTTCTTATGCATTCTCATAAATTGTTGATGTGTATGTGGCTTCACATAACACATCATGAATACTGCAGAAGGAGATTGAAAGTTCTTATAATGCGAAATTGAAGCAGTCTAAGGATCTCCTTAGTTGGTAGCAACTCTTCCTTGTAGCAGCGGTGAGGGTGACTGAGTTAGGAACGAACCCACAGACCTAGCTACATGTACAGGACGAAGACATAATATTTGGATCAAAAGCCGGGTTATTTTTGAAGTGATTGTGTTTAATTTGTATCTTTAAGTGTGAGCTAGGTTAGAACTTAGCACCCAATTAATGGTGATGTAAGATACGCTGCGCTGGAATATTTTATTCTAAGAGCATTCAAAATCCAGTGTATTTAATCATTTTAACTTAATCACATTGTAACTTCATTCATGCATGCTGCTACTTATGCATCGTTTCTGCAATAGATGATTGGCTACCTGCCAAATGCAAAATTTAATCATTGTGCAGTGATAAGTATGACCTCTTATACTGGCTTAGTTAGGCTAGGTTTAATCCTGTACTACTGAATTAGGATATAAGAACTCGTCAACTGGTTCCCCAACTTTTTTTATTTAATATTTCCACATTTCCTAGAAATGTCATTTCACTTTTCACTACCCAAACTCTGAAAAATTTCTTCATAAAGTTCACAACTTATTCTACTATATTTGAGTCTAATGTCAATTATTATCTTTATTGTATATTTGATTCATGCTCCAAGATAAGTCAGTTGCTCTCCGATGCACCAGTTGCTTTGATTAGCAACTCTCAATTTTTGCCTCATCGTTGAAAAATGGATGCCAAACATTTAAGCAACTTGCAATTAAAAGACACTAAATAGTTATATCCAAGCTACAGTAAGATTGCGTTATTTAAGGATTAAGTCACGAATAACAATGTAGAAGAGACAAGAAGCTTACAACAGGGAAGTTTTATAATCAAGCGCAATAAAGCTATATATTACAAGCTCATAACAACTGCCATATAAAAACTTCAAAAGCCTTGAGCAAAAAAGCAAGGCCGAAATGACAGCCATAACAATCCTACTTCAAATGCTGAATGGCCTCTCCTCATCATTCATACAAACAAGACCTACCACTTAAGTAGGTAAATATACCAAATTACCCACCAAGACCATAAATAAGACTTATATTCATACTAACTAGTAGCAGTGATGCAGAGTAGTCCCAGGCCCAAAAAACTTAAGCCACTTTCCATTTGATCCTGGATCAATAAGGGTTGATGAATCCTTACCTCTTGGAAGAGGTTAAGGAGAAGAACATAATCTTGCTTTTATGTCATTTTAAGGGTTACAACAAGGGCTAGGTTGTGAAAAGCCCAAAGGATCTTTATGTTTATGCTTTATGTTTTATGTTAATGTCTTAGTGAAAATAAAAGTCATTTCAGGTTAGAAGAAGGCTAAGCGTGAGCCTCAAGCCAAGGAAGAGAATGAGTCCAATCAAAGAAGAAGAAGAATTCAAGTTTGAATTAATGCCTTATTGATGCTACGACCAATAAATACTCAAGAGTTTCAAAATGAACTTTTATACTTCAATTAGAGCTGAAATAATTTACACCAAATAAAGCTGGCTGCACACTCAAGACACAAGGAGTTATGAAGATGCAAACCTGAAAAGGGAATCCAATAAGAGTTACGGCCAAGTAATGAGGAAGGAGTTACATTTGCAAATTCATTAGCAATCAATAGTACGACCTCAATAAAAGAATTTGAATCCAAGAATGATTGACACCATAAAGTGGCATTCGGCTATTCAATGAGGAGGTTACACTAATCTATAATTAGCCATTCAAGGAGGAGAGCACATCAAGTACTACGACTGCACGAATTCAAAAAGGCTACGGTTACAAAGGGAGATTAATTTCAGCCAACTCATTAAGAATGCAATCAACCCAATCATTAGTTAGGATTTAATTTGGAGTTACAAAGATAGGCCTTAGGAATGCTCGGCCGAACATAGGAAGCCTAGGAAAAACAATTATACACACCTCTATATAATGTAACACTTTGGCATGAATAAAATTAGCTTTGGTTTTGTGAACAAACACTATCTCAAATCCTTCATACGTGTGATACATCTAAGTTAGGAAAATCAATCTTATTTGGTGATCAAGTTGGTGAAGTTTTCCTTTTTGGCTTATCAACCTCTCTTCCTTTCAAGGTTGTGGCGCCTCTATCTTTCTCTTGGTAACAAGTTCTTTCTTAGTTGAGTATTTGAATTCCTTTTCTGAGTCATATTAGTTAAGTGATTCAATCACTCTAAGGGAAAAGAACAACACCATAATGAATTTCATAACATAGGCCGTGAATCAATTTGAGTTTGAATTTCATTGGGAAAGCTACAAAGGCCTTCATCAAAATTATAACCATTGTTTTGCTCTTTTAAGTCCCAATTTAGGAGTTCCATGCTTGTCTAGAGAAGGCCATAAAAATTGTTATTGAAAACAACAACTCAAGAACACCCTTTTGAAACCAAATTTCTTATAGAAACAAGGGTCTCAAATCTTGGGTGTATCAAATGGTAATCAGAGCAAGATTTTGTTGCATCATCTCCTTGGTTTTGTTTTTGTCGATTGATGCAACAAATTTTGATTCGCTGCATTTTGTTGTTATCATTTTACCTTTCTTGATTTAGTCGTCGTTATTTTTGTTTTGGCCATTATTTTTGATGCAATTGTCTTGTTCTTGTGCGTCGTTTTTCTTTTCCGTCGCAGTTCTAAGGTTGTTGTGTCCTTTTCATTCCTGAAAACCGTCGCAGTTTGGTGTTTTGTTTGTCGCTGTTTGGGTACATCTAAATCCGTGACCGTTAGAAAAAAGTTGTCACTAATTTTTGTTAAAAAAAGTGGCTATTGAGTGCTATAAACAAGTCGTGATTCGAACCAAAACTGTGGCTGTTTGGGTTTGTCGCTAATTGTTTGTAAATCAAGAGCCGTGACTAAAGTGTTTTTGTTCAAAACCGTGACAGATTTAATATTTCTTTGTAACGATTTTATTTGTCCCTAAAACGAATCTGTTTTCAAAACCGTGACAGATTTGTCTTTCTTGTCACTTTTTATTTTTGTCTCAATCCAATTTCCAGTCTGAAATCCGTGGCTAAGACTGGTTGCATTCAGATCTTGTTGCAATATTTCTTTTCTTTTTTGGGTTTCAACACGGTTGTGTTCCACTTTGAAGCAACCTTGTCATTTCGGTTCTAGAGTTGCTAAGTTTGCATTCTTGTCTTTAGGTAGTCCTTATAGTCTTATTTTGTGTGTCATGATTGTGGTCTTTTAGAACTTGAAGTGGTTTCCTTTCGAGTCTCCCATCTCTTGTCTTGTGTTTATTGTTGTCTTTGTTGTTTTTTGTCTAGAGCATACTCAAAAATTTCCTTTTCTTGTTCAAGCCTTTTGGTTTTGAGAGTTTTTTTTTTTTGAACCATGGCTAGAAAGGACCTTGATGACCAACAGAAACGTTTTTGTGAAGCACTCACAACAAACCTACAAGGATTTGGAAAGAAACATCAGAGTGTTTTGGTCAAAAGGTAGAAGAACTAGAAACCCAGTTAAGAACCTCCAAAGGAAAGAAACAATTCAAATGTTTTAGATGACCAACATAAACGTTTTTGTGAAGCACTCACAACAAACCTACAAGGATTTGGAAAGAAACATCAGAGTGTTTTGGTCAAAAGGTAGAAGAACTAGAAACCCAGTTAAGAACCTCCAAAGGAAAGAAACAATTCAAATGTTTTAGGTGTCATGGAAAGGATCATAGGTCCTTTGAATGTCCTACAAAGAACAACAAGCTTATCTTGGAGGGAGGTGAAAATCAAAAAGAAAGAAAATTATCTAAAGGACAAGAACCACAAGAAGAAGATCTCCAAAGTAAAACTCTCACGAGTGATGAAAATGAGGGACATCTAGACACTGTATATACTGATTCCTTTGTTGAACAATTAAATGTTGTTGTTTGTAAACCACAAGTGCCATTGGAGTCAGTAAGACCACAAAGAAAAACAACTAAGGTTGGACTGGTTTTGAGTAGTCCTATGTTGACAACCCCTAGTTGGGTGGAGCCTCCACTGGAAGCTTCCAAGAAGGACAATGACTACAAGGTGGCATCTTATGCTTTCCCCTCATCTCAGGTTGAGAAGAAATGTTTGCAGCTTGATCAAACTTTGGAAGAACAGATTGAGTGCAGCGGTTGTGAATATGGAAAAGAGAGGGAGCCATCCAACCAAGAAATAACAAAAGAAGTTTCTGAAGGACCGCATCACTATGTCCTATTGCATCAAATTGAAGAAAAACAAAAGCTTAGGACACCTTCAGTTGAAAAGAAGAAACATGAACAACACCTAGAGGGTGTTTTGACCAACCATGTTGTGATCAATGAGGCCAATCCCATTTGGGTAACAACTTGGCCAAGTGTAAAAATATTAAGGGATGTTGATTTTAGATCAAGGGAAGTTTTCATTATCATTGATTCCATCCTACTTTTAAAATGCAATTTTAGAGAGGAAACTCCCATAACCATAGTCATATCTGTTTCATCTTTTGACTTGTTTACAAATAAGGAACTTCTGGATTTGAGGTCAAATCCTCCTGAAGAAAGGGGGAATGATGCAGGGCAGTCCCAGGGCCCTAAAAACTTAAGCCACTTTCCATTTGACCCTGGATCAATAAGGGTTGAGGAATCCTTACCTCTTGAAAGAGGTTAAGGAGAAGAACATAACCTCGCTTTTATGTCAGTTTAAGGGTTACAATAAGGGCTAGGTTGTGAAAAGCCCAAAGGATCTTTATGTTTATGCTTTATGTTTTATGTTAATGTCTTAGTGATAATAAAAGTCATTTCAGGTTAGAAGAAGGCTAAGCGTGAGCAACAAGCCAAGAAAGAGAATGAGTCCAATCAAAGAAGAAGAAGAATTCAAGTTTGAATTAATGCCTTATTGATGCTACGACCAATAAATACTCAGGAGTTTCAAAATGAGCTTTTATACTTCAATTAGAGCTGAAATAATTTACACCAAATAAAGCTGGCTGCACACTCAAGACATAACGAGTTATGAAGATGCAAACTTGAAAAGGGAATCCAATAAGAGTTACGGCCAAGTAATGAGGAAGGAGTTACATTTGCAAATTCATTAGCAATCAATAATACGACCTCAATAAAAGAATTTGAATCCAAGAATGGTTGACACCATAAAGTGGCATTCGGCTATTCAATGAGGAGGTTGCACAATCTTTAATTAGCCATTCAAGGAGGAGAGCACATCAAGTACTACGGCTGCACAAATTCAAAAAGGCTACGGTTACAAGGGGAGATTAATTTCAGCCAACTCATTAAGAATGCAATCAACACAATCATTAGTTAGGATTTAATTTGGAGTTACAAAGATAGGCCTTAGGAATGCTTGGCCGAACCTAGGATGCTTAGGAAAAACTATTAAGGCTACGGTTACAAGGGGAGATTAATTTCAGCCAACTCATTAAGAATGCAATCAACACAATCATTAGTTAGGATTTAATTTGGAGTTACAAAGATAGGCCTTAGGAATGCTTGGCCGAACCTAGGATGCTTTGGAAAAACAATTGTACACACCTCTATATAATGTAACACTTTGGCATGAATAAAATTAGCTTTGGTTTAGTGAACATACACTATCTCAAATCCTTCACACGTGTGATATGTCTAAGGTAGGAAAACCAATCCTATTTGGTGATCAAGTTGGTGAAGTTTTCCTTTTTGGCTTATCAACCTCTCTTCCTTTCAAGGTTGTGGCACCTCTATCTTTCTCTTGGTAACAAGTTCTTTCTTAGTTGAGTATTTGAATTCCTTTTCTATGAGTCATATTAGTTAAGTGATTCAATCACTCTAAGGTAAAAGAACAATACCATAACGAATTTCATAACATAACTCGTGAATCAATTTGAGTTTGAATTTCATTGGGAAAGCTACAAAGGACTTCATCAAAATTATAACCATTGTTTTGCTCTTTTAAGTCCCAACCTTGGAGTTCCATGCTTGTCTAGAGAAGGCCATAAAAATTGTGATTGAAAACAACAACTCTAGAACACCCTTTTGAAACCAAATTTCTTATAGAAACAAGGGTCTCAAATCTTGGGTATATCAAACAGTAACTATACTAAGGAGTTATCTACTAATTTAATTTAATTTAATTTGCCAGAACTTCCCAATTCAACTCAGGGTCAAAGGATGGCATCCTTTCCAAGGAACAACCTTCAAACTCTGGTTCCTCTGTTACCATCAATGGAAATTATGTCGAAACATATGGCGATGCCGGCGATTCCGAGTTCTCCCCTTTCCAAATCCCATCCTCTGAAACACTAGGCAACAACAACTCATTTGCCCAACAATTGTCATAAAAATTGGACTGTGACAAAGATGAAGAACTAGAACACGAGGTTACATTCTTGTCTGAGGTTACATTCTTGTTTGAGGTTACATCATTGGCATCGCCCTCTTTGCTCCTGGTTGACCTTAGGAGCTTGTTGTACAAGGCTTTCCGACTGAAACCTGTAACACCCCAATTTGGAACTTAGAATTTTAGTAAAAATTTGGGCATTTTTTTTAAAACATAAATAACAAAACATTTTCGACTTATACTTTATTCCAAAATATTTTCGTTATCAGTTATCATGAGTTAGACTTAAGAAATCTAGATTCACAAAATGATACAATTCTTTTCCAAACTGAGATATTACAAACAGACTTCAAAAACTCATTTCGTAAAGTCAAATTTATTCGTTGGTTAATTGAAAACAACTTATTACATTACTAAGCTTGATACATAACAAAAACGAAACTTCTATTTAAAAATGTACTTTCGTCCTAATATTATTACAATAAGTCAATCAGAATGACTTTCCCAGGTAATTGGAGGAGTCACAAGGGTCTCACTTATTATCCAATTACCTTAGGGCTCTTATTGCCATTGGTGACAGAATTTGTTCTGTGACTTAGAGCAACATATTATTCGGGATTTTATTGAAACTTTTATTTTATTTTTTAGAAAATGTACCTTCATCTTTCCTTTTTCTTTTGAGTGAAACTCAAAGTATTTTCACGAGTTCATGAACCAAATAAAAGTACTTTATAATTGATAAAGGACATAATCACCAATTCAGTACAACCATTAAAGTATTAAAAACATTTTCAAAAGAGGGGGTACAATTAATGGAATACAGTACAATGTAGATAGCATAACATAATACTGGACCGTCCATCAATGGCGTGATTCCACTTGCCTCCCGAGCTCGTCATGATCAGTATAGGTAACCTCATCTATACGCCGGGAAAACAACAAAGAGATGTCGAAAGGAGAGAGTAAGTTATCCGAATGGAAATACTCTCATCGACGATATGGGTTTACTCCACCAATAATATCAAGAATAAATAAAGAAAAGATATATGATATAAACATGCCATTATAACAGAATAAAATCAATAACAAAAACTATAAAACCCTTTCCATATAAAATACACACTATCTCAAGGTATCTCAAGTCTGCCAAAACTCTGAAGTCAATAGGGTTATACATCTCCTCAATAGTCCAACCACAAACCTATTCGGAAGCAATTAGGAGTACGGGATCCTTAACCACAACGACAATACAACAAAACAACAA
This sequence comes from Crotalaria pallida, assembly GCA_037953625.1. Lineage (NCBI taxonomy): Eukaryota > Viridiplantae > Streptophyta > Magnoliopsida > Fabales > Fabaceae > Crotalaria > Crotalaria pallida. The sequence goes on from CM075649.1 coordinate 101,287,447, forward strand.
AATTACAAGGGCCATATAGGCACAAAAGGTGCATCAAGCACGCACGCAAAAATTTCGTGTTCAGGATCCCTCTCACTAATCCAGATATACCAGTGGAGGCGTCAGAAGTCAGTCTAGCTTCGAAGTCGGCTACTATCCACAGAGACGCAGTTCACATATGGCATCTTCACCGTCTAGAAGACTTCTCAAGGTTACTTGATGTATCACCATCATCACCCTCCCCACTAAGTATTCATCAACAAAATCTCCCTCTCCGCTACTTCAGGCTAGGGTTTTCTCGCGAAAAGGATCAAACTTATGTTCCATCATAATACTGTCGACCCAACCTAAGCATCTCCAACCATTTTGGAATGCCTCTATGGGACTCAAACACAAAGTAAACACCTTGGTAGCAAACCGGAATAAGGCCCACGACCACAGATACAACAAACACATTTAACAATGTGTAGTGTAACACCCCGATTTAGTAACTTGATTTTATTATTATTTAGTGAAAAATCTGAGATTTTTTTTACATTGGTGACGTGGACATGTGTTCATTCTCTTAAAACATTTTCTCTTTAGAACTTCCATTTACAAAAATAAATCATTCATGTCCCACATCACACATCAAGTTCCAAATCAAGATGTTACCAACATCACGCTTTGAAACTCTTTCTTCCAATTTCATAAAATATTTCGTTCATCAAAATAACCTCGTTTTATGGATAGTACTTTCAAAATCCCATTACATTTATCAGAGTTATAAAATTTCTAAAATATATTGTCCCATAAAACGGTTACATCAGGGCAGATCCATTCCTTTTAAGTACATCTCAAGATAGTGCATTACATACTTAAAACATAATTAGACCTATACTACTGGGCACCACCATCACCGGGCACTCCTGCCAGCTCGTAAAGCTCCTCCGCGTCTTCAAATATTTCTTCGTTATCATCAGGAAACGTTCGATTCATCGTGAACTCTTGATTTGTCAACACGAGCCTATTCATCATGTCTTGCATTTCCAATCCCTCAAGCGTGAACAGTGGATCAGTGACCTCCATACTGATGGATCCACTCAATCTCCAGCCAACCGGAGTCAACTCCCAGCTTCCATCGTCCAATGGGCTCACAAGGATCTTGATGTTGTACGCCATCTGCGCTGCGTGGTATAGAATACCAGCAAAAGAAATAGGGTAGAGGAGAGAGTGAGCGATTCCAAACGATTTCTCGTCGGTGGGTGGAATTACAGAAGGTACAATATTAAGACAAGCACGCAGCAATATATAGATATCAAATAATAAAATTACACAACATAATCCACCTTATCATCATTATCAATATCATTATCATTATACAGGGATACTTCTAAATCGTGCCATTCTCTCTCTCTTCACATTCATCTTTTCATTACTTAATTCATAATGCCACCACACATCTCGTAATCATAACACGTCACATCCATGGTCTTATCCATACTTTCTTACCACATGACCTTTTCCAATTTCCGTTCTCAATGATCCGTACGGTATTTTAATCTCTTATCCCAACGATCCTTTTAATAATTTCATCTTACTTTATTAAGTCTTATCAAGCGCATCCAACGATGACTGGGAAATTAGGGAAATGTCATCGAGGAGTTAGTTAGCATACATACATCTCCTCCAATCCTCCCAAGCCTAGTCGGAAGCAAACAGGAGTACAGGAACCTTAACCCACGCCAGTCGAACAGCCGAGAAATCCAACAACACACTTATCTGTCAAATCCACAACTGCACAGGCCGACCATCATGACAATCAACATTTTACGCGACATCGCAAGGGCCCAACACCAATCGACTGCCCGCCACGTTCAGGTTCCCTCTCACTGTTCCAAATTTGATCAAGGGGGCGACAGTAGTTTCCTAGTTCCGGATGCAGAACACGCTACGATCCCTTGGGTATTAATCTCCGATCACTTATAGACTCGTTCTGCCTAGAAAAGCACTCTAGGTTACTTGACATTTCACCGTCATCACCCTCCCCTATCACAATCAATCACCTGAGTATCCGCAGATAAACAGGGTATCTTCCTCTCCACTACTTCGCACTCAACTCGCCGTGTTATTTAATGTCTTTTAAAGTCTTATTAATATTTTATTAATCCTAGGTTCGGACGAGTCACCCTTGTTCATCCCTTCGGTGAACCTCGACCTCTAATCGCATCTTTCACATTAACGCTTTCTCGATGTTTCAAAGTTGTCACGTCAATCGTACACCTTGGAGAGTTCCTCAAGCAGGTACGCAATACGCTAGTTCTTTCGCTGCTCGTCACGTACACATCTCGAATTCCGAACATACGGGTCTTATCATTTCTTTCCTTGCACTTTCGTTTCCACAATTTCCGAAACTTGTCAACACATCGCATCATTATTCAAAATCCTTTCCTCTCATCATGTAATTAAATATCATCGCATTATTCGCATCAGCCTCATTATTACTTTCTCATAATTTCCATTGCCTCACTTATTTTTCCATCAGGGATTAATCATTCATACATCTCACATGGTTCCAAACATTAACATCATCATATATAAAATATTCCTCATGCATAAGAATAAAAACAATTCATATCATCATGGGATATTCTCATTAATAACATCATGCATCATAAGGTGCGTGGTCCTAGTCCCCTTCGTATACGTGGCCACACACACAAACAATTTGCCATGATACTACTGACCCAGAACCACTAAGTTCCGATCTTTGAATGATACAGAATGTTTTAATATTTACCGAAATACCACAGTGTCTGGGGAATGCCCCTCTCTCACCTTAAATCCAACAATACTTGTCAGAAACTGTCGCCGGTTCTTCCGAGTGTCAGCTGCTCCAATTTTCCAACTTCTAAATCCTTGCTTAGAACAAGACACACAATTAATATAAATCTATCTAATCAACAATCACGCTCAACATCAATTAACTTGGAAAACTCATTTTAAATCTTTATCGAATAATCGTAAAAGAAGCCTTCACTTTCTCAAATCAAATCCAACTTTTGAACATACTTTAAATACTTCAAAATCATCTTTACACAATGAATAAAACATTTTAAAGCAATACTTTAGTTGCTGGTCCATTCCGGACAGCCAACTAGCCGAATCCGAAAACGTCGAAAAACATCACTTTTTCGATCCGAATTTTCTTTAAATCGAATACCCTTGAAAACTCAAGCTTCAAATCAATCAAAAACATTTTTATGAGTGAAACACAATCTAAACCATTGTTGGACAGCGAGGAACAACTCAAAATCGCGCTTTTGGAAAAATCCGAAAACACCGTAAAATCACACTTTAAATCCCCTTAACACTTTGCTTTTAAAAATAACACTTAAAACAATTTTTTTTCACACATAACATGATGAAATCAAATAGGGCAGAAACCCAAAACACTATTTATTTTTCAATTAAATAAAACTCTTCAAAATCATTCCGCTTAAAAGAATGGTGCAAAATCAAACACAACACTTAAACAAATTAGCTTATTTTCTTTTTCATTTCTTATTCATATAAACGAACCAAGACAAATAAACACACAGTTAAACTAGAATGCATCACCTCAATTAATATTCAGTCATATACGACAAATTGTCCTAACTCAAAAGTTAAATTCTTAATTCGAAACACGCGTCAAGAAATGAACTTGCATTATCACTTATACCAAACCTAAACACTCCTTCAAGCAATGATCATGTAATCATTTTAAAGGCATCACAATTACCACACAAAGTCCCACCAAGATGTAAAAGAAGTATAAAAGCTCATGCATACCCAAAAAATATCAACTAAGGCGTTCGTTCGATTGCGGGAAAAACAAGAAAGGCACAACTAAAATTCACATCAATTCAATTCATTTAACTCCCAAAATTTTCAGAACACATATAATTATACCAAATTTCAACACATAAAATTTTCAAGTTAATTGAACAATCTTAACTTAGGTTTTAAATCTGATTTTGCATAAAAATCCAAACAATACTGCTACTGACGTGAGGGAAAAATGCAACAATTAAAAATAGTAATTCAATTACGATTTGCATGAAAATTGGTAAAACACTTTCTTATACAGTCTATGACATCTCATAAAAATTTCAGAATATTTGGACTTGTTTAAGTCACATTTTTCTAATTAAATTTGTCACTAAGTCTGAAAATCCTGAACCATTCAGTTCACTGATTTACTTTTATAAAAATTATCAAATCAACTCCATATCTCTTCAAAATCTACAGAAAACCTCAAGACATGTTTAAGAAACTACCATAAAAATTTGATGTCATTTGAAATAGGTTATGTTCAAAAACTTTGTTTGGGTTTAACCCGAAAAGCTTATTTTTCCAAAACCGTTTTCACAAAAATGACTCAAATACAATTAGAAAACTAACTCTAAAAATCTTTTAAAAATTCAGAGGTACTAAAATTAGAATCACCAAAACAGTGAACAAGTTTCATGGTCATTGAACTTGAGGAAAATACTTTTCATTCGAACCTTTAGCCATTCAAAACACAATTTTCTTAAACTTTCATCATTAAGCGAAAATTCATTTAAAATACCAAAACAATTCCAAATCAAACCAAATTTTTCAGAATTAATTCAAATAGCATAAAGGACAACATATTAAAATTTTAAAGCAATCGGACTAACTTAACTATCATTTAGCACATATGCCTACAAGCTAAAGCAATAAACTTAGAATTTCAGCATCAGTGCATAATTTGATTTTCTAGATTAGTTGCAAACATGCAGCCCCAAAATAATTCTAATCTTACTCCAAACATACACCAACATGCATTCAAACACAATTTTCCAGCCACACACTTAGTTCACACAATCATGCATTTTTCAAATCAAATTAATTCATTTTCATGCATCTAATTCTAATTCACTTTCTTATCAAAATCAAACTTATTTTAATTCGATCCATCATTTTTATTTAAGTCCAACTTTAGTGCACTTAATCAAATAATAAAAGAGTACAAACAAATTTTTACACATACTCTTTTTCTCATATAAAACCGAATTGCACATAAATATACAAATCAACACAAAACTAAGTTATCAATCAATTTTCCTATCAAAACCAAATTATAAGCATGAAAACAATTTATTTTTAACTTTAATACAACATACATAATCAATTTAAATTATTTTCCTTATTAATCTATTTTGGCAGAATTATACTTTAGAAAAATTAGGGGTTTTCATACAACTTAAACAATACTCAAACATACACTAGAAATCCATTTTTCATTCTTTTATTCTAAACATAGTTCAAAGTACTTAAACAAAATCTTTTGAGGCAAAAAACCATAGTAAAACCGTATGGACCTTAAAACATCATGCATGTTCATTTTGTTTACTTCAAACTTAGATTCTCCCATGCATGCACATTGAAAATCAAAGAGCAAAGCTTAAAATTAATTAAACATCAAAGATCAATTTTATTCCTTCCTTTCCTCATCTTGGCCGAATCATCAAGAGTGAAAATTAGGAACTTTTACACACTAAAACAATACATAAACATATACTTTTAAAGACAATGAAAATCAAGCTTATTTCCTTACTCTTAACACCAAACAAATTAACAAAAAAAATCAAACACTTTGAGCAAAAGCTCATAAAAACCGTATGGTCCATGCATGTTCATTTTAATTTTGTAAGCTCAAATCCTTATACTTTAGGGTCTAAAAATCAATGAGGACACAACAATCTAACATGCATTAAAAAAAAAAACTCATCTCCTTTATTACTTGGTCTTGGCCGAATGGCCTAAGGAGGAAAAATCAATTTTTTTTGCAACACAAATCAATACATTTTAAGATCAACAAAATCCTCTCTTATTTCTTTATCCAAGTCAAGAATAAAAACAAAAATTATATGGGTATAAAAGGTGTCCAAACCGTATGACCTTAAAACAACAAATGAAGGCAAAACTTCATTTATACAAGCATTCTCTCATAAAAACCGAAGATACACCAAACATATAGCAAGAACCATCAATCAATTTCATGCATAAGAAAAAATTTCATTTTCCCCCAAATCCAAACCCTAGTCGTGGCATGCAACAAAGAAATAGGAAAAATTTGTGAAAATCAACAACTAATAACTCATGAACATAATATATCAACTCATATTTAAGCATAAAAATACAAATCAAAGATCAAAAATTATTTTGAATAAAATGGGGTCAAAACCGTGAGCTCCAATAAGTGGGTGCATGCTTACTTTTTCATTTTCAAGCTTAAATCCAAGTAGAATCAAGTGTAGAAAAGCATGAGAAACAATAAAAACCAACATGCAAGAAGCTTTAAGCATTGAACAACAAAAATCAACAAAACCTTCTTGGAGCTCTAAGGAAAACCGAAAAACAAAAGAAAAGAAAGAAAGAATAAGAAGCACAAGGATGAATACCTAGTTGGGATGATGAAAACAAGATTAAAAAGCTAAAATCCTCCTCCTTTCTCTTCCTTCATGCTCTCGGCCTCCCCCTCTCTCGCTCACCTTTCTATTTTTTTTCCCTTAAGACATGAAGCAAATGAATGTAAGAGTAAGGCATGGGGGTATTTATAGGAAAATTCAAGGCGGGGTTCAAGACTTAAAAATTGGGGTCAAGAAAATTGAGGAGTTTCCTCTCTCACTCATATTCCCCCACCGCTCCAACCTTTATTTTAGGGGGTTTGGAGCTTTGTATTTTTATTTTATGAGCATGCTTACTCAATTAAATAGATATAGGTGGGTTTAGGTTTAGATTGTTAATTTTCAAGACAAGGGGACAAAGACAATTGCATGCATTGGTTGGATTTTGCACTCTTGGGTAGGGTAATTAATTACATGTCTCCTATAGGGAACACTAGGGTGGCTATGCATTAATCATGGTAGGGTGTGTTTAATTGGGTTACCCTAGGGTCTTGTGCACTCTTAATTGTATGTCTTAATATTTAAAAATTAAAAATGCACAAAACAACTCAAAAACCGTACAGTACATGGTCACAGTAGAAACAATATTTTTTTCCAATACAGTAAATTCCACTTTGAAAATCATGATTAAATTTACTAAAATAAAACGTCATAAATTCCTCAAAAATAAAAATTTCATAAACAGTAAAATAAATCCTAGACAATACCAAAATAAATTTTACATTTTAATACGATCGTTTTGACTATAAATTTATCAAATTCGGATTTACAGATAAAAAGTTATGAATTTTCAAAGTTACTGTATCAAATAAATAAATAATAATTCCTTCAAAACTCAAATCAAAATAAAATAATGCATCATTATAAAAAAATTCCAAATAATTATTTCCACTCGTAATTTAAATCAAATAACGAATTTATACGAATTTAAAAATAACTGACCAATAAAAAGTTCCCGAAAATTAATTTATTAAAATGCTGGAAATTACGGGTGTTACATCTAGCCCATGAGACAGAGTTATGACAGTGGCATGTCGTGTTTACTATGCAAAATAAAAAGGGTTTAACTGTCATTTTTAAAATTCAGCAAGACTCTGCTCATCCAAAATTGGGCAACCCGTGAGACAAAGATATAACAGCGGCATGTCTTCAAGACTATGCAAAAATTAAAACAGTTTTGCTGTTATTTATATAAAATGAATCTGCTCACCCTTTGGGTATACAACATCACTTCCATATCCATTAGTCGTCTGTGAGTCAAAGCAGTCTCTAACTTCAAGGGTACTAATTGTACACAACTAAGTTATCGGAACTCTCAAAAAACGACATTAAAATAATGATCATGTTATAAGCATGTTATATTGAAGCATTATTTAAACAATTAAGCATTTTATACAAGTAAGGATGACATATGATTCGTAGGTTTTCGTATAAGACGATGCAATCGGGACACAAACAATTACCGAATTATACTACTATCCTTTATTCGAATATAAAATAACTCCAATCATTAAGAGAATTTGGAGTGTCTTAACATTATCAATGGAAACTAAAGTGTCTTAGGATAACTTCTATCTCACTTAAAGAGGCAAGAAAGCAACTGAACTTTTAGCAACTAGGGGAATCCTTCACGGTCCTTTACAGCAAAAAGGGGGCCCTTCACGAATTGTTGTTTGGATCTCCTAAAATGAATTTTGAATTGAACGAACGGATTTTGAATAACTAGGCCGATAAGATAGGAAACTGAACCGAAAGGGCAAGAAGTGCTTCAAAACCTCAAGCGCCAAGCCTTCGGCCCATTACCACTTCTTCCCCTCTTCCTCCCGTATGCACACATATATACAGGGGCTTGGGGTTGGGTTTTTTTTATTTTATTTTATTTTTAAAATAGATAAAGTTATAAACCGGGAGTAAGTGTCCCTTTACCATACGGTATTGGCCACTCTTTCTCTTTCTCGATCCAGTACAACTTGGGTTGAAGGCCCAAGTTGGCTATAGCAGGGAACCACCCTCAATCGGTCAACGAAGTGACTCTGTGACCGATATAGTGGTTAACGCGGAACCAATCCCCCGACATGAGTGGCCAGTTCATGCCCTCCTAGGAGATCAAAGTTCCACCCAACGACAATTCTCGCGGTTGTTTCATTAGCACGACCTAGTCACATACCACTCATGCATATCCACGTCTTGTCTTTCCCAACTTCCTCACCATCCCCCTTATAACTTCATGAAATTCGCTTCTATGTAAGACAATTTACATTCTTAATTAGATTCAAATTCAACTGATAACTTTTTCCATATGGAATGACTCAATTGATTTAGAATCCCACTTTTTATTATTTTCATAAATAATAACTAACCGTGCTTTGCATCTAGGATCTTCAACCTCGGGAATACCATCTTTCTTCTTATAAAGCCATTTGCATTTCAATGGTCTTTTGCCTTTAGGAAGGTCAGTCAAAGCCCATGTACCATTCTTATGGAGACTCTCAATTTCGTCATTCATAGCCAGTACCACTTTGAAGAATCAGGACAAGAAACAACTTCAGAATAGCTGGTAGGCTCAACACCATCATTTACCTCTTGTGCAACAGATAATGAATAAGCAATTAAATTATCGCCATCTCTGTATTTGGCTGGCTTTATAATTTGTCTCCTAGTTCTGTCTCGGGCAATGGAATAATCATCCTGTTGCGGCTGAATAGGAGAAGTGATATTCTCATCATGATCAAGGTCACCATCATGATCATCAATGCTAGACTCATGAGTTGAGGAAGATGGAACATCGACATCAAGAGTTGTAGACTTTATTTCTAACTTCACCTTCTCGCTAGTACCCTGCAAATTACTTGTACTAGTGGAAGAAGACACAGTAGATTGTTTCCAGAAGATAATAATGCATCATCATTAAAATTAACATCTCTACTAAGAATTAATTTTAGTGACTTAGGGCACCATAAATGATAACCCTTAGACTCAGATGCATAACCAAGAAATATGCACTCAACAGCTCTTGGATCTAATTTACCATCATTAACATGTGCATATGCAAGACATCCGAAAATTCTTAAATTAGAATAATCAACAGGATTACCTGACCAAATTTCTTCTGGAATTTTGAAGTTTAGTGCCGAATGTGGAGAACGGTTCACCAAGTTTGGTGCCGCATCTGAGTCAAACTCCCACCGACTATCAGCTCCGGATCAATATTCTCAACACGTGCCGGTCCTTTCCAAGCCATACAGTCAGCTTTACTTCTCAAAGACCACAATAATCCCAATGCAGTATCCACTATTTGAAACCTCCATATGACAACGAATCGATCTGCCATCTGTGGACATCATTCCCAATGTCCACAGAAGAAGAGAAAATAGAGAGAGTAAGCGATCCGAACGAATTAATCGTCAACTACATGGACTTACTCATTCGGGAAACATTAAGATCAAACAACCACAAATATATATTGACAATAACGTCTAACATCAACATTATTATTACCATAATAACATAACCATTCACTTCACATTGTTCACGATATCTGTATATCCCAAAAGCATATTTCCAAACTTTAACTTAGTCTTTTAAATCTTTAAATCTTATTTTCGATATATAACCATCAATGATTAGGGAGGAAATCATTGAGGAAAAAGGGATAAGTCAACTCACACGATACATCTCCTCCTCGGTCATCCAACCACAGCCTAAATCGGAAAGCAGATTGGACGCACAGGAACCCTAACCACACTGGCAACGAAGTCGGAAAAAAAAGGCTATAACCAGACTTCGGTGGTAAGCAAGATTTCAAAATTCATTTAAGCAAAAAGTTGTAACCAGACACCAGTGGTCAGCAAGCAAAAGAGCCCATCACCTATCGACTTCTAGCCTCGTTCAGGTTCCCTCTCACCATCTCTGAGTTGCTCAAGGGGGCAACACCACTTTCTCTAGTTGGCCAGCAGTCCTTGCTACAAACGAGTCCAGACTTTGGTGAACTTGGTCATTGTAGTCCCATCCCGCCTAGAGAAGTACTCGAGGCTTCTTGACGTTCACCGTCCTTGCGCTCCCCTATCACAATCACCACTTGAAGGGACTCCGGCCTTCAAGCATACGGTATCTTTCCTCTCCACTACTACTCTCTCAAACGCAGAGTTAGAAGGATTAAAGCTTTTAAAGTCATAAAGCATTTTATAAAAAGGTTTAGTTTTAACACCTATTAATTTGGTCGACCCATTCTAAGTCTCGCTTCTAACTGGCCTCAACCTCTAATGGAAAAACGAAATAAACATCTCCCTAAGTACAGTGGTTCCACAATGCTCGCAACCACGACACGTCATTCACGTGGCCAACTACTTAAAATCAAGCACGTCTAAAAGACAGTGTGATTGGGGATATACATCAAAAGTCATTAGTGCTCCGCGCACCTTCACTGTACACTCCAAGATTCCATATACTTACATTATAACCGTATTGCCTTAACCAAGGTCTTATACCCACCAGGGGTCCACAAAATAATCAATGCCTTAACCGTAAGGACTTCTCACAAACTTAAAAATTCCAACATATTTTCAGATAATTATTTCTCCAATATTTTTTTTCCAACAACTAATCAGTTATCACAGGATAACATCAGTACAATAACAATCTCATCAGATTAATTCATGCTATGTGATCATATCAAAATAATTAACTCAATTTACACAATACCAACTAATAACCAACATCAGACATATAAATAAAAGTTATCGTCTCAATGTAGATCGGCTAAACAAACACAAACAATTGCTGTCACGCGTTTCGACAAATAACTACAGAGTTCTTATCTTTGAGATGATCGAGAACATCCTAATGCTACCCAAAGGACCATCATTTTGAAGATAAAGTAGTGAAATCCAAATTACCCGACACCGAAATGCTAGAACCTTTTCCTCGTCAATTAACATACAAGGACCAATCAACACTTATTTAATTAAAAGAACACTTTACTAAATAACTTAAACAAAATAATTTCTTTTCCAAAATTACTTAGTAAAATATTTTCAATTAAGAACAGAAAAAAAAGTATCAGTAACCTTAAACCTTTTTCATGGTTCAAAAACACTTTACCGTTCAAATAAAATTACTTTTCCTTTTTGGTTTTAAAAAAACAATGAAAACCTTTTCCAAACACCAAATAATTTTTAGAACTTAAATATATAATCCAAAAGTGAACATCCATATTTTCATACACTCAAAAGTCCATTTCTAAATACCTTATAACAACTACCATTTATATACAAATCATACAACATGATTTAAAACAATGCTAGCTTAGATGCAACATTTTTAAAACCTTTGAGCAGCAAAGAATCACATTTCTACTATTCTTATCAACATCAAACACTTAAACCAATCATCCAAAACATAAACTCATATACCCACTGATTCAAAATAATTTCTAAAGTTGATGCAACTTATTTAAGATTCTGGACAACATGAGTTTTCAATTTTTAAAATCACTTTTCTCTTAAACGGTTAATCCACCTTTTCCTATAGCTTATTTACAAGCTCTATTATAAAAATATAATAAAGTTTGATTTCAGATTAACAATTAAGGCTTGCTGGACAACCACACAACAAAGTTGCATTCACCAAAAATTCATTATTTTACAAGTTCTATTACTTACACAAAGGCCTATAATCTACCAACTCAAAAAATGAATTTAACTTAGAAAAATAATCATGTTTTCCTATTTACATCAACTCTGGACAGCCAGAAAATAATAATTTTTTTTCACTTTAAAACTTATATTTTCACACTATTCATTATACTATTCACTTACACACATAAACACATCACAAATACATATAAAAATATTATTTTGGGACACACGGCCCTAATGAAAATAATTTTTCAAGAATTAAAATAATTTTTCCAGAATTATTTATTTTCACCAAAAATCATTTACTTGATTCTTATTTCGTGAAATCACATCAAGTAATTATAATACCAACATCATATAATCACATAGGCACTTAGAAAAATTAAAATAATGCACCTACTCTGTTAAAGAATAATTCAGCCAAAATAAATAAAATAAAATAGTAACCAAATTATTTTTCACATATACACATATTAATCATTATAATCATATACAAATTACAACTAACAATTAATCAATCATACACAAACATCAAACAATCATAAAATTTTTCTTTGAAACCATATAGGCCTCACGGCCAATTCAGAGAAATAAAAATAATTTTCAGAACAATTCCCAAATAAAATTTTGTTTATTCATCAAATTATTATTCCTTTAAGAATTCATGACAAAACAACAAACATTCATCATTTTAAAATTCCAAAAAATCACTTAAACAAGTTCATATGATACAAATCAAATTTTCACTTCCTTATTTCATCCTTAAATAATTCGGCCATCATAAGAAAATAAAAGGGGAAACATGGTTTCTTTAAACTTCACTTTAAGTCCCTTTTAGTTCCTCATTCACATGGCTAAAAAAATTTTCCCAAACACTTAGAAAAATCTCAAACCTTCATGTTAGGGTTCTTGAAATAGAAAACGAAGAATCAGAACATAAGTTTTACTGATTGTTTAGAAAAATCCCAAAATAAAAGCTTAAAACAAATTAAGAGAAATGAATCAAAAAGTTATGAGAATACCTTTTTCCTTTGCCAAAGATGAATACTCAATGAAGTGAAAACTCTTCTCCTTCTCCACCTTAGTACCACACCCCACTCTCCACTCTCTTATGTTTCTCTCATAAATTTTTTCTAAGTATCAAAAGTGATGTAACAATAAAAATAATTCAGCCCCTAAGTACTCTATTTATACTAATAGGAATTTTTGTCATTTCACCCCACAAATGGAACTAAAGGGACGAATTTGGAGGGGGTATATGGCTAGAAAACTTTTCAACTCCTACTTGGTTCAGGGAATATTCCAAGGTTCATTCATCCAACATTGAGACTCTTCCTTTCCATAACTCCAAATTAAAATAAATCCTCACATAACTCTCCCATTTCCATAACTCCCAAAATAAATCCTCAAATAACTCTCCCATTTCCATAACTCCCAAAATAAATCCTCACATAACTCCTAGGCTTAATTCACATTTAAACAAAACTTGGTTACAAAGTCACACAATTCCTTTGGTTCAAAGATTCCATTCCATTCATGGTGCATTAACTTCATACTTAAAACTCCATAATCTCCCTTACCGTTACACTTCATTCTAATGCCCCTAATAAAAATCAAAACATAACTCATAGACCACTTAATGATAATCTAATAAAGTGTAGAATTAATAATGTCTTTTCATTTTTTCTATGCATTCATGTAACATATGCCTTTTCATGTTTCCTATGCATTCTTGCAACCTATGACTTAATTGAATAAACATCTCCCTCCTAGACTGAACTTGGACGGAACATAGGGTAAATGAGGGAAGAAAATTTTGCATTCATTCAAAGAGCCATTAGATGATTTAAGTTACATTTTCAAGCTTTAGAATACCAAAAATCGTACTTTACAGTAACAGAGATTAAATTTCGAAAACTCCAAAATTAAATCCAAAACTTTGTATTTTCATAATATACATTTCAATACGATCGTTTTGACATAAATTTTGTAATTTTTGGACTTACGATTAAAAAGATATGAAATTTTGAAGTGATAACACTATAACCTTTCAAAAATCATTTCATTATCTAAGCATTAGTTAGATAGTATCCAAATATCATTTTCTAAGATAAAGTAATATACTCATAAAATATTTTTATGCCAAGAATACATTTACAACTTATTAAAGAAAACTTATATATATATATATATACATTGATTTGGGTCTAATATATGATGTTTTGAGCATGATTTAGACTCCCTTTTACTATGGTTTTAGCTTATTTCTCTTGTAAATTTAGGACTTTTTGTATAGTTTTTAGAAAGTTAGGTAATTTAGAATCCTTTGAACGTTTTGATCCGTTTTGGGTTTGTTTCAGGTACTTTCGGAGCTTAAATGAAAAAAATAAATATGGAGCATGAAAGAGGATGAAAAGACCTTGAAAATGGCGCAAGAACGAAGCAAAACGGAGCCGGAATCAGTCCCACACGCCAAGCGTGGAGCTCCCCACGCCAAGGCGTGTCTGCAGCGAGAAAATGCACCAATCAGGTGCCTGGCACGCCCAGGGGTGAGGTCCCGGGCGCCCAGGCGCGCATAGTGCGTGAAAGTGATGCTGTTCGGTATTTTGACCATAACTTGAGCTACGCTTATCCTAATAAGACGATCTTTGTATCATTTTAAAGCTAAGGAAAAGATCTACAACTTTGACAGAAATAGCCTTGCTCAACTTTGTAACACCCCTAATTTTCGTTTCCCAAATAACCAAGAAATTAATTATAACAATTATTTTATAATTGAATTTTGAAGGTTTTAGTTTTTGTACATTATGTGTTTTTATTATAAAAATATGAGATATATTTTTATATGGTTATTTTGTACAAAAATGTGAATATTGTAATTTAGTCCTTGGGTTGGGACCTAATTGCAATATTAAAAAGGTTGTTGAAGAAAGAGTAATTAAATTATTAATTTTTGAATTTTATCAGTATGTAACCGGTTAGAAGGGCTGAGTAACCGGTTACACGATGAACTCAGAAATTGGGATTAGTGCGTTTGATGAGTAATCCCATGGATTAATCCAAAATTCGCCACGAATCCAGTCCAAACCAAGTGGGAAACACGCGTTAGCTTGCATGAACACCAATTTGTTCTATATAAAGCTCAATCACGATTGAATCAAGGTTGATTTTGCCTTAGTGTTGAAGAAATGCTCTGTTTAGGGTTTTCAAGTTCGTCTCCTCGATTTTCCTTCGTTTCTGAGAGTTAGAACATGAGTGATACACGATTACAAAGCTCACATCAAGGGCTTTGTATTGATATAAAGTTTGTGAGTTGAGAGTCCCTGAATCAAGAGAACGAAGCTTGCAAAGTAAGGGTGTTGGTGCTGTCAAACCTCAGCTTCTGGTTTCTGGAGCTGACTTTGAGGCTCGATTTTGGTAAGCACACAAACCCTTTTGGTCTCAAATCTCTTTGATTCTCTAGTGCATGTTACCTATATTGAGTCCTAATTGGTTTCCCCAATTTCTTTGGCCAACTGCCATGTCAAATCTTCTGGTTTTTGGACCCTGTCAAACCTGTTGTGGACTGAAAATGGAGATTGTGGATTCTGGGGAGATCTGGCAAATTTCAGTGATTAGATTCATCAAGCACGAACCTAAGGTAAGGGGGACGCTTACTATTTGCTAGAATGAGAATAAATTGTGGTAGAATATAGGATGACTCACCAAGAGACTCAAAGGGCATAAGTTGAAATGGTTAAATGGCTTCGAGGCCAATTTGAGCTCATGTGTTGTTTTGAGCAATGTTATCTGGATGAATGCAAGCTATGTTGATGTTGATTTCATGACTTAATTGAATATTATGTGAATTGATGCATTAAGTTGTGAAATATGTGCAACTATGTGCAATTGGTGTATCCAAATTGAATGCATGCAAGATAGATATGTTTCTATGTTTAAACACACTTATTTAAGGTATATGTACTCTGTTAAAGGTTGAAATTTGGTTAGATTTGAGTAGTGAAGAGAATGGTTTGTTAAAACTCATGTTTTAGTGTCAGACTGCATAATCTAACCGGTTACTCGATATTCGTAACCGGTTAGACACTGTTAAAATGCAAAAGAAAATAAGTTTACAAAATCAGCATTGTGGTCTTATAAATCCTACTCAAATCTAGGCCTTAATTTCATGGAAAACAATATGAAAATAAGTTGATTTCACTGTTATAGTTCAGATTGCAGTTAAGGAGTTAATACCTTAAGGTAATGAGATAGTTTCAAGAGGAAATTATGCTCATTGGACAATGAAAGGTGATTTAGACTTTTGAATGATATAAACAGTGGGTTTGAGGTATAAACATTGTTAAACTGGTTTATGGATTGGGTAGGGAATTTAAGAAAAAGGGTTTTCTGAATTACAATGGTAAACAGTTCAGGTCTGTAATTCTAACCGGTTAGCCTGGAACTATAACCGGTTAGTACCTGAATCTGAAAAATAAAAAGTTAAGTTTTTGAATACCATTGACTTTGTTTTACTCAATCTAAGTTTAAGGGCATGTTTTGGGATAATTCAAAGGAAAATTTTGTGTCAAAGACTATACCTCAAAGAAATCATTCAAAAGAGAAATTGGAATATTTCTAAATCACAGTAATTAATGGAAAGACCAACCTTAGTAATTATGTATGCAAGACATGCATAGAGAAAGGTAACGAAATAGGTTGGAAAGGATAGTTTGTGATGTTCGGGTACTTGACCCCGTACTCTAGGAGTACTAAACTAATACAACCAACTTGATGACACATTCTGGGAATGTGGCCATTGTCTGGGACATGGTTTCTTGGACACGTTCTGGGAACGTGGTGCACACTCTGGGAGTGGTGCTTGATTTTATTCCAAGTATGGTTTGTGATACGTTCTGGGAACGTATGTGAGTGTTCTGGGAACACGTTGGTATAATAATAAAATTAAAGATAAAACCAACCTTGATGATTGTGCATTCATATAGAATGGAAGTTTGGTTGGTAGGAACGATTATCATATTCTGGGAATACGAGGAGGGTACTCCGGGAGTACCAAATTATAACCTACTTGATGACACATTATAGATATGTGGCCAGTGTCTGGGACCTGGTTTTATACGTTCTGGGAACGTATGTTAGAGTTCTGGGAACACATTGATATGCAACCTACTTGATGACACATTATAGATATGTGGCCAGTGTCCGGGACCTGGTTTTTATGCGTTCTGGGAACGTATGCGTTCTGGGAACGTGGTGCACACTCTGGGAGTGGTGCTTATTATTCCAAGTATGGTTTGCTACACGTTCTGGGAACGTGGTGCACACTCTGGGAGTGATGCGTATTATCCAAGTATGGTTCGACATTACGTTCTGGGAACGAATGTCGGTGTTCCGGGAACACAAGGGTGAGACGTCCAAGATGGACTTTTAGAGGCCTCAGTTGTGGAAGGAAATCATGCATCATGCCACCTGCATTGAAAGAATTGTTATGATTAACCGGGTGTGCTCATATGATTATGCATCATGATTTGCTACATGTTAACTTGTGGATGTTAGTTTTATTCTCATTTGATTATGCGAATATGTGTAGCTAACCCCCATGCCCTTATTAGGTGTTGATCGTGCATCTAGCTTGCACAAGAATCAGTAAAGGGAGGTGTCCCTTAGGTGCATGCAGAGTATAGAAAGTGTGGATTGGGAACCCGTTGTGCAGATATCGAGGATTCGACCAGAAGGATGATTGGACAAAGGACCAGTGACCAGCTCTATGACATTTCTATTTTTAATAGAACTTATATGATACATATTTTGGAAAAAAAAGTATCATAAGAGGAATTCAGTTTCATAATTATACTTATTTGGTATTAATGGACTTGTTACACATGATATATTTTGGGGGTACAATATGATGATTTTACTATGTTTCCGCAAACTCTGATTTTGTTAGTCAACCTCATTACTAATCAAGTGTTTGTGAAAAAGAATTTTCAAGGGAAGGGAAAATTATTATTTTCAGACCTTTTTCCAACGATAACAAGTCCAAGTTTTCATAAACTTCTTTCTTTTCTTATAAAGTAAGATGATATACAAGGAGTGTTACACTTTTATGGTATCAGAGCAATGGTCCTGACTCTTGGTCCTTGGGTGTGTTGTCCAATACGCTGGTCATCGATATCTGCAATGTTTCCTGGGAAGTATGCTTTCATATACTTCCAAGCTAGAGCTAAGGTTATGGGTAATGGCTCTAGATAAATAGCTCATTCTGCTATTAAGAAGTGTTCTATGAAGTCTAAGTAGAAGTATGATAGTCGTATGCTTCTCTTTAGACATGTTGTAAACCCAAAACCACAGTGTTGGTTTATTATGTTTTCATAGAACCAGTGATGAGGAAATTTTAAGGAGTTGTAGTTGAGTCCTCGACTCTGAGGAGGAGTATTTACCCTCACTCGTGTTAAAGTTAATCAACTTTTTAGACCGAGTGTAGGGCAGTGATCTTTTTAAAGATCAACCTTGCTGAGTTTGTTAAACTCTAAAGCTATCCTTTCTTTTGTTCCTTTCGGATAAGGGTAGTGATCGAAGTTGCTCAATGTCTTACCCAATCTGTTATCTCAAGTGGAGACTCCTACAAATCTTCTAGTAGTCATTTCCATGGTACGTCTGGATCATTCTATTAGACTTTGTCTATGTACCTGTGTCATGAGTACATTTGATCTTAAGCACGGTTTGGGAGCCGAGGGATCAAGTGATCATGATTAATGACGATAGAACAACCCTGTATTGGGATTCCCAAGTTTCGAATCGGGAATCCAATGAACCCATATGTTGCTTCTGGGAAGCAATATTAAAAGAAAAAGGGGGTTAAAGAAATCCTGGTTGTAGGAAATGATGCTAGGTTTACCTTTGGGTAAAGAGATAGAGTTTGGAATCAAGTCAATTCTTGAAACTGATTCTATCTCTACTACCTTTCTAATATGGTACCATCGGGAATGGTCAAATGGGAGAAACACGTACAAAAGTGCAAGGTTGATTGGGGGTGGGATTAACCCCAAATCAGGATTCGGGACAGGAATACACTTAAGACTGCATTTTTGATATCGATACGGACATTATGAGTGGGAAGTAATGCCGTTCGGATTGACTAATGCACTTGTTCTTTTATGGATTATAAGAACGAGACCTTTAGATTACACTGGGATTCGTTTGTGGTTTATCCTGAGAATCCGGAGGAGCATGAGGAACATCTCGGGTTTGTGTTGAGAATCCTGCAAGGGGAATAGTTGTGTGTTAAGCTCGCCAAAGATGAGTTTTGGTTGAGTGAAGTTACGTTCGCAGGGCATGTGATCTTTAAAGAAGAAAATGCGATGGATCCAGCAAGGGTAAGTTTAGGGTTGAAATAGGAACAGCCTAAGACTGTGACTGAGGTGAGAAGTTTCTTAGGGCTGGCTGGATATTATCATCGGAATGTTGAGGGATTTTCTAAGATCTCATGGCCTCTGACCAAGTTGACTTGAAAAAGATCAACTGATGGTATTAAATGATAGGGTGTTATTTAATTATGGTGGGGTGGTGATGGATTATACCCCAACATAATATGATTAGTCCAAGAGAAAATATGGAAAATGTGAGTAGATTATGATTTAAATCATTTCAGTGATGGATTCAGTTGGAATCAGGGTATTAGATTATGATTAAATCCTATTTTGAGTTGGATTGGATGATGTAAAGAAAATGGTTTTGAAATTCTTTGGTTTTACTTCTAAAACTATACTTCATAACCGGTTAGAGTTTCTTGTAACCGGTTAGAAGCTGAAAGTTTAAAATAAAAATTTAAGTCCTTTGTGAAGGAACTTTTGGTATTAGTAGACATCTTCCTCCAATCCAAACTCAATGTCAATTACCTAATTAAAGTTTAAGGAAGGATTTAATGTGATGAAATATCTTAATGCCTTGATTCATCATTGAAATTGATTTAAGAGGATTGAATTATAATACTTATGGATTAATCGAGATTTGAAATTAAGGAGCCACTCCAATTGGATAAAGTAGAGGATTTAGCTGGATGATGCAAAGGAAACAATAGGTGTTAAGATGAGAAGGTTGTGATTTATGAACAAGTTTGGAGTTCGAAAGTATGGATGACAATAAGAAGAGGAAGAGTTGAATGTAAAATAAAAGCGATGGATGGAGTTTCTTAAAGATTATGGCTTTGAGCTCCATTATCATCCTGGTTTAGCAAACGTAGTTGCAGACGATTTGAGCTGAAAGGCTATTTCTGTGGGCTCAATGATGGTCAAGAAGGCTATTCTGATTGAGGAATTTAGAGACCTAAGTCTGGTAACCCAAGAGGAACCCTCTAGTGTTAGATTGGGAATGTCGCCAATCACCAACGAATTCTTGAACCGGATTCATGGATTTCAACCAGGAAATGAGGAGTTAGATTTCTATGAAGAAAACGAATAAGATTTAATCTTTGGAATTAAAGTCAAGGATTATGGATATTAGAAAGTATATTATGGAGGAAAGGGATTTATGAAGTATAGTTTAGAACAACCTAGATGAGAAATCCAAAGGCACGAATTTCGAGAGTAGATTACGTGCGAATCCAAGTTAGCTATCAACTATCATGGAATAAGGAATTTCTCGATGTTGGTAAGCATGTATGAGGACTATGGGAAAGTACATGAATTTCGTGCGAGAAATGTTTGAGTTCAGAATAAAAGAAAGAATGATGAAATACGGGCCTTACTGGAGAAAGAGGAAAAGTAAATGGGAGAATATCAACCACGGAAATATCAAGGTTAAGGAGCCCTCGATTGAAGAAAAGTGACTAAGGAGGAAATAGGGGAGGGAACATTTGTCCATCTCGAGGTGAAAACTGTGAGGCACATCACTTGGAGTTTAATTGTGATGTACCTAAGGGAATGGTAAATTCCGATTGTAGGAAGCTGGAGTATTATTCGCTGAATCGTCTTGAAAGAAAAGGTGAGAAAGTGTTGGACAGCAAGCGAATCCAGCACGAGAAGAATTCACCGGCTGAGATGAGAGTTGAGTGTAATCCTGATGTAAATAACCCAAGCCTATCTCTTCCTCTGATCGGAATTAACGTAGTTAAATGTTTTCGATTACGTTAAATCGTTTGAGAATATCAATATCCTGTTGGAAGTCCAACTTCAATCTTTCTGTGATCAAAACCTTTATCACAATTGGATGTGATAAATCACTGTGGACACTACAGAAATAGAAAGATCAGTTATGGCTAGAGAGATTAACAACCACCGGGATAAGACAAATCTTTGTCTCCCCAACGGAAATGTCTCTAGAATTTGACTATCTAACTAAGTCTGATAGTGATAATTACCCTATCTTTAAGTTCATCTAACTTAAAGACCTGTCTATGGTCTTTCTTGCGAAAAATTATATCTGAAAGGGATGATTTTGTTATTAATGGTTTGAATATTAGGACTGATCACCCTAACGTCTCAAACTATTAAGGAATAAAATCATACAAATGTTTCTTTGATCGTGCTCGAGAGATCAGAGTGCGCAGCCCAAAAAGTTTTTCCAAAAGGTTTATTGAAAAGTGTATTATTTGAAGAAAGTTTATGTGAAATATATTGCTCAAAGGAATATTTCTTTTAAAAGAATTTCTTCACATAAGAGTTTTATGCAAAGAATTTTGGTTTAAGGTGAAAGGTTTTATTAGAGATGTTTCGAAATAAAAGAACTATATCAAAACTCTTTTAAGTGGGGGAGGACCCTAAAGAACAAATTTTTGGGAGCAAGATGAAGTTTTCTAGTATAAAAATACTTTGGAAAAGTGGAAAATTTCAAAAGATGAATTTCGGGGACGAAATTCCTTTTAAGTGGGGGAGTAGTGTAACACCCCTAATTTTCGTTTCGCAAATAACCAAGAAATTAATTATAACAATTATTTTATAATTGAATTTTGAAGGTTTTAGTTTTTGTACATTATGTGTTTTTATTATAAAAATATGAGATATATTTTTATATGGTTATTTTGTACAAAAATGTGAATATTTTAATTTAGTCCTTGGGTTGGGACCTAATTGCAATATTAAAAAGGTTGTTGAAGAAAGAGTAATTAAATTATTAATTTTTGAATTTTATCAGTATGTAACCGGTTAGAAGGGCTGAGTAACCGGTTACACGATGAACTCAGAAATTGGGATTAGTGCGTTTGATGAGTAATCCCATGGATTAATCCAAAATTCGCCACGAATCCAGTCCAAACCAAGTGGGAAACACGCGTCAGCTTGCATGAACACCAATTTGTTCTATATAAAGCTCAATCACGATTGAATCAAGGTTGATTTTGCCTTAGTGTTGAAGAAATGCTCTGTTTAGGTTTTTCAAGTTCGTCTCCTCGATTCTCCTTCATTTCTGAGAGTTAGAACATGAGTGATACACGGTTACAAAGCTCACATCAAGGGCTTTGTATTGATATAAAGTTTGTGAGTTGAGAGTCCCTGAATCAAGAGAACGAAGCTTGCAAAGTAAGGGTGTTGGTGCTGTCAAACCTCAGCTTCTGGTTTCTGGAGCTGACTTTGAGGCTCGATTTTGGTAAGCACACAAACCCTTTTGGTCTCAAATCTCTTTGATTCTCTAGTGCATGTTACCTATATTGAGTCCTAATTGGTTTCCCCAATTTCTTTGGCCAACTGCCATGTCAAATCTTCTGGTTTTTGGACCCTGTCAAACCTGTTGTGGACTGAAAATGGAGATTGTGGATTCTGGGGAGATCTGGCTAATTTCAGTGATTAGATTCATCAAGCACGAACCTAAGGTAAGGGGGAAGCTTGTAGAATATAGGATGAGTCACCAAGAGACTCAAAGGGCATAAGTTGAAATGGTTAAATGGCTTGGAGGCCAATTTGAGCTCAATTGTTGTTTTGAGCAATGTTATATGGATGCATGCAAGCTATGTTGATGTTGATTTCATGACTTAATTGAATATTATGTGAATTGATGCATTAAGTTGTGAAATATGTGCAATTATGTGCAATTGGTGTATCCAAATTGAATGCATGCAAGATAGATATGTTTCTGTGTTTAAACACACTTATTTAAGGTATATGTACTCTGTTAAAGGTCGAAATTTGGTTAGATTTGAATAGTGAAGAGAATGGTTTGTTAAAACTCATGTTTTAGTGTCAGACTGCATAATCTAATCGGTTACTCGATATTCGTAACCGGTTAGACACTGTTAAAATGCAAAAGAAAATAAGTTTACAAAATCAGCATTGTGGTCTTATAAATCCTACTCAGATTGTAGTTAAAGAGTTAATACCTTAAGGTAATGAGATAGTTTCAAGAGGAAATTATGCTCATTGGACAATGAAAGGTGATTTAGACTTTTGAATGATATAAACAGTGGGTTTGAGGTATAAACATTGTTAAACTGGTTTATGGATTGGGTAGGGAATTTAAGAAAAAGGGTTTTCTGAATTACAATGGTAAACAGTTCAGGTCTGTAATTCTAACCGGTTAGCCTGGAACTATAACCGGTTAGTACCTGAATCTGAAAAATAAAAAGTTAAGTTTTTGAATACCATTGACTTTGTTTTACTCAATCTAAGTTTAAGGGCATGTTTTGGGATAATTCAAAGGAAAATTTTGTGTCAAAGACTATACCTCAAAGAAATCATTCAAAAGAGAAATTGGAATATTTCTAAATCACAGTAATTAATGGAAAGACCAACCTTAGTAATTATGTATGCAAGGCATGCATAGAGAAAGGTAATGAAATAGGTTGGCAAGGATAGTTTGTGATGTTCGGGTACTTGACCCCGTACTCTAGGAGTACTAAACTAATGCAACCAACTTGATGACACATTCTGGGAATGTGGCCATTGTCTGGGACATGGTTTCTTGGACACGTTCTGGGAACGTGGTGCACACTCTGGGAGTGTTGCTTGATTTTATTCCAAGTATGGTTTGCGATACGTTCTGGGAACGTATGTGAGTGTTCTGGGAACACGTTGGTATAATAATAGAATTAAAGATAAAACCAACCTTGATGATTGTGCATTCATATAGAATGGAAGTTTGGTTGGTAGGAACGATTATCATATTCTGGGAATATGAGGAGGGTTCTCCGGGAGTACCAAATTATAACCTACTTGATGACACATTATAGATATGTGGCCAGTGTCTGGGACCTGGTTTTATACATTCTGGGAACGTATGTTAGTGTTCTGGGAACACATTGATATGCAACCTACTTGATGACACATTATAGATATGTGGCCAGTGCCCGGGACCTGGTTTTTATGCGTTCTGGGAACGTGGTGCACACTCTGGGAGTGGTGCTTATTATTCCAAGTATGGTTTGCTACACGTTCTGGGAACGTGGTGCACACTCTGGGAGTGATGCGTATTATCCAAGTATGGTTCGGCATTACGTTCTGGGAACGAATGTCGGTGTTCCGGGAACACAAGGGTGTATTGGATGGACGTCCAAGATGGACTTTTAGAGGCCTCAGTTGTGGAAGGAAATCATGCATCATGCCACCTGCATTGAAAGAATTGTTATGATTAACCGGGTGTGCTCATATGATTATGCATCATGATTTGCTACATGTTAACTTGTGGATGTTAGTTTTATTCTCATTTGATTATGCGAATATGTGTAGCTAACCCCCATGCCCTTATTAGGTGTTGATCGTGCATCTAGCTTGCACAAGAATCAGTAAAGGGAGGTGTCCCTTAGGTGCATGCAGAGTATAGAAAGTGTGGATTGGGAACCCGTTGTGAAGATATCGAGGATCCGACCAGAAGGATGATTGGACAAAGGACCAGTGACCAGCTCTATGACATTTCTATTTTTAATAAAACTTATATCATACATATTTTGGAAAAAAAGTATCATAAGAGGAATTCAGTTTCATAATTATACTTATTTGATATTAATGGACTTGTTACACTTGATATATTTTGGGGGTACAATATGATGATTTTACTATGTTTCCGCAAACTCTGATTTTGTTAGTCAACCTCATTACTAATCAAGTGTTTGTGAAAAAGAATTTTCAAGGGAAGGGAAAATTATTATTTTCAGACCTTTTTCCAACGATAACAAGTCCAAGTTTTCATAAACTTCTTACTTTTCTTATAAAGTAAGATTATATACAAGGAGTGTTACAAACTTCGTCCATCTTTGGGGTCAAAATCAGTGTCGAAGTTGCTGTCAGATACGAGAAAGCCCAATTGGGCCACTTCCTGATCAGTTTTGCTCCAATTCAATTAGGATTACTTTTATCTTTTAAATATACAATTTAGAATTAGGTTAGGCAGCTATTAGCAGTCATTAGAGAGAAAGAGAGGGAGATTACATAATTTTAGAGAGTTTTAGAAGAGGAAAAGATCAAGGATTGGAAGATCCAAGGCTTTTTCATGGTAATCATGCATTCTTCGATAGCTTTTGTTCTTATTTTCATGATGTGTAACTAAAACCCTTGTGTTAGGAATTGGTGAATTTGTATGGATTAGTTTATTGATTTTATGAATTGATGTTTTTTCGTTTCTAAATCATGTGTTTGATTGCGTTTTATTTTCAATTCATAAATCTGGCCAATTTATGTCTTGTTTTGGATCTCTAATTCTTCAATTGAGAGACTAGGAATTAGAATAGGCCATGCCTTCAAACAATATAGTTATTCAACAAGTAGGGATACGATTGGGTAATTATATAACATAATTAATTCCCTGTTCTTAATTAAGATTATTCAATAGTTTAATCTCTTAAGGAATTAAGGATTATCTAATTGAATAAGAAACGGTAATTACACAAGAGGGATCTAATAGTTACCAATTTAGGAATTTGTTCATGATTTAGGGAAAAACAGAGATTCATGATAAATAAACAACGCCTACAATGAAACCATGTTCCTAACATCTTTCTCAAATTTCTCACAACTTCTATTTAATTTCTGTTTTTTATTTATTTTCTATTTTTAATTTATTTCAAATCAATCTTAATTAATTAATTAGAAACCTATAGATTTCACTTTTAACTACTCTTTGGTGAGAATTAATTGAACAATTTGCAATCCTTGAGGACGATATCTAGTCTTATTGAGCTAGAGAGTGAACAAGTTTTTGGCGCCGTTGCCGGGGATTGAAATTCGTTTCAATTAATTTTCGGTACTTAGTAGTAGGTTTAGGTGAAATTTATTTATTTTTAGTTAGTTTCTTGTCTCAACAGGTGCTGCGTAATTTTTCTCTTGTTATTGTTTTGTGCAGGAATTTTTATTAATTTAAGTGCAAAGAGGAGAAAAATTCAGCACTAGGAGAGGGGAAAGAACAACATTGAGGATGGTTGGAGGAGCAGGATCTCACGGATCCTCTCCACCTACTCCATCCAGGAAGACCTTGGCGGAATATGCAACTGTGGACCTGGACTTCCTTGCTTCTAGCATAGGCTTCTAGCATAGTCCGGCCAGCCATCACTGCAACTGCATTCGCAATTGATCCACAATACATCCACCTCATCATGCAGGATCAGTTCAGTGGTGCACCGAATCAAGACCCCAGGGACCATATCGCCAACTTCCTGGGCATGCTCGGCTTCTTCAAGATCGAGGGTGCTATGGACGAGGCCATCAGAATGAGGATGTTCCCTCTCTCATTGAGGGGCGAGGTGCTAACTTGGGTGAACAATCAGGCACTAGGGAGTTTGTCCAGCTGGAAAGTACTAGTCTCCAAATTCATGGATAAGTTTCTTCCAGCTGGGATGCAAGCGAAGCTGAGGCAAGACGTTCAATCATTCATGCAAGAGGACAACGGGCCGTTTCATGAAGCTTGGCAGTGTTACAACCAGCTACTGAGGAAGTGCCCAACATTTATGCAAGACTGGCAACAGATTCAATTGTTCTATAATGGGCTCAACCGATTCAATCAAAGTATGGTTGATGCAACAGCTGGTGGATCGCTGATGAAGAAGACTGTTGAAGAGGCCAAGGAAGTTATTGCAAATATGGCATTCAGAAGTAGTTAGAGCTGTCAAAATGGGCCGGGCCGATGCGGGCCGGGCCAAAAAACCCGGGGAAAGTGCGGGTTTGGGTTCCAGAAATGTGGTCATAAATTGAACCCGGGCTTATTAGCCCGGTCTAGAGCCGAGCCAAAAAACCCAAACAAGGGCCGGGCCAAAAAACCCTGGGTAAAGTGCGGGTTTGGGCTGCATGCTAGTGAACATAACTTGCACCCGGGCTATTTGGCCCAGAATCATTTGGCCCGCACCCGGGCCGACCCGGCCTGAACCCGGGCGGGCCGGCCCGTTTTGACAGCTATAGCAGTAGTCAAGGATTAAGGACCCAGGTGGAGCAAAGCGTCTTGAAGAGTCATGATCTGGATTCTAGTCAAATCAAGATCTTAATCGAGCAGAACAAGCAAATGCAGCAGCAGATGGCTGCATTGACGAAGCAGATAAGCCAGATCACTATGTCAGCTGCATCGAGCACTCTAAAGTGCGACTTTTGTGGGGGAGGTCACCGGAATGGTGATTGTGCTTTCGAAGTCAAAAAGGGTCAGGCAACTATTGAGGAGCAGGCCAATTTTGTGGGTGGCGGAGTACTTAACAACAATACGTACCCCAACATCTACAATCCAGGGCCAACAAATCAGTCTCACACTTCATGGTCCAGCCCAACACCCAATCCATCACCACCACAGAAGCAAGGTTGGGAGAAAGCACTTGAAGCAATGGCTACCACAACCAATACCTTCATGGCAGAAGCAAGGGCGAATTTCGCCAATCAGGAAGTCAGCATTCGCAACCTAGAAGTGCAAGTGGCTCAAATAAACAATCTGATATCATAGATCGCAACCAACTACAAGGAGCGATGCATGGCGGTTACCCTTCAAAGTGGCAAGTCGTATGAGGAGCCACAGAAGAAGGGTAATGCAACTGAGCTTGAGAAGAAGGATGAGGGGCCAAAGCAACCAAGTGGAAGAGGCTCAACTACAAGGCAACAGACGCAGGATCCACCTGCGGATCAAGAGAAAGAGAAAGGCACACCCAAACCAGCACCACTACCTCCGAGGATTCCTTATCCTCAGAGGTTGAAGAAAGAGGATGACCAGAAGCAATTCTCCAAGTTCTTGGAGATGCTAAGAAAGGTGGAGATCAACATCCCGTTTGCAAAGGCTCTCTCACAAATGCCTCTGTACGCGAGATTCATGAAGGAGTTGTTGACAAAGAAGAAGCGGATGCTCACTGACGAGACGTTCCCGATAGTAGAAAAGTGCAACATCATCATCAAATCCAACCTTCCACCCAAGCTAAAGGACCCAGGTAGCTTCACTCTCCCGATTAGCATAGGCAAGGAGTACTCAGGTAAGGCTCTTTGTGACTTAGGAGCTAGTGTTAATATTATGTCTTTGTCTATTTGTGAAACATTAAACTTAGGAGAGATTAAGCCTACCCCGGCATTACTTCAGTTAGCTGATAGAACCACCCTCCGCCCATATGGAGTGGTGGAAGATATTCTGGTTAAGGTGAAAGAGTTTATCCTGCCCTTAGATTTCATGATCTTAGATGTAGAAGAGGATAAAAATATTCCTCTAATTTTTTGGACGGCCATTCTTGGCCACAACAGGGGCAGTGATTGATGTGCCTAGGGGAGAAGTAATTCTTCTAGTGAATGGTGACCAAACTACAATTAAAATTTTTGAAAAACCACCAGTCACCGCGGAGAACTTTGCTCCGCTCATGTGCATTAAGCACTCCAATGGAGTAAGTGTTGAGAAGAGGCTGAAAAGCAAGGTGCCACCCTTGAAGGGATCTTGGCAACCACCCTAACCTCTGAAAAGAGGTGACCCGTCAGGCTCGTGACGTTAAACAAGCGCTTATTAGTTAGTTTTTAGTTTTTATTATTAAAAAAAAGGCATGACACGCTCCACGCCCAGGCGTGGCAGGAGGGTGCAGCATCTCGAACATAATCTATTCTTGAAGTTCATACCTTTGGATTTTCTCATCTAGATTGTTCCAGAAAACACTTCCTAAATCCCTTACTTTAATTCCAAAGATTAAATCCTATTCTTCCTCCTTACCTCGTCTGGGAATATTTTCAAAGGCTTTTCTTTAACAATCCCTCCGACGATTTTATCGGTTACCGGCTTCCAGCATCTGACTTACAAGTTTTCACCATATCTTTAATCATTCATCTCTTACACACTTCGTCCCTACCCATCCTTATAAGTTTCAGTTTGCTCAGAATGCAGATTCTCATCTCGAAACAGAGAATCCCATTCGCCTCTTCATAAAAATCTAACTCCTTTCCCTTAAAAGCCAACTTCTCATTTTCTGGTTGTAACTCACGAATCCGATTCAAGAATTCGTTGGTGATTTTCAACATTCCCATTCTAAAGCTAGATGGTTCCACTTGCATTGCCAGACTTAGGCCTCTTGAACTCCTCAATCAGAATAGCCTCCTTGACCATCATTGAGCTCACAGGAATAGCCTTTCTACTCAAATCTTCTGCAACTACGTTTGCTTTGCCAGGATGATAATGGAGCTCAAAGCCATAATCTTTTAAAAACTCCATCCATCACCTTTGTCTCATATTCAACTCTTCTTCTTCAAATTATCATTCACATTTTCAAACTCCAAACTTGTTCATGAATCACAACCTTCTTATCTTAGTGCTTAATGTCTCTTTGCATCGTCCAGCTAAATCCTCTACCTTTTCCGATTGGAGTATCTCCTTAGTTTTAGCTCTTGATTAATCCATAAGTATTATGATTCAATCCTCTTAAATCAATTTCAATGATGAATCAAGGCATTAAGCTATTTTACCACATTAAATCCTTCCTTAAATTTTACTTAGGTGATTGACATTGAGTTTGGATTGGAGGAAAATGTTTATCGATACCATAAGTTCCTTCACAAATGACTTAAATTTTTATTTTAAACTTTCAGCTTCTAACCGGTTACAAGAAACTCTAACCGGTTATGAAGTACAGTTTTAGAAATAAAACCAAAGAATTTCAAAACCATTTTATTTACATCATACAATCCAACTCAAAATAGGATTTAATCATAATCTAATACCTTGATTCCAACTGAATTCATCACTGAAACGATTTAAATCATAATATACTCACATTTTTCCATAATTCCTCTTGGACTAATTATATTATATTAGGCTATAATCCATCACTACCCCACCATAATTAAACAACATCCTATCATTCCATACAATCAGTTGATCTTTCCAAGTCAACTTAAGAATGTGTTTCTTTCATTTGACCATTCTCGATGGTACCATGTTATAAGGGTAGTAGAGATAGAATCAGCTTCAAGAATTAACTTGATTCCAAACTCTATCTCTTTGGTCAAGGGTAAACCTAACATCATTTCTTGTAACCAAGATTTCTTTAACCCCCTTTTTCCTTCACTGCTGCCCAGAAGCAAACACATGGATCCATTGGATTCCAGATTCGAAGCTTGGGAATCCCAATACAGGGTTGTTCTATCATCATTAATCATGATCACTTGATCTCTCGGCTTCCAAACCGTGCTTAAGATCAAATGTAATCATGACATAGGTAGATATACAAAGTCTAATACCTTAATAGAACAATTCCGACATACATTGGAAATAACTACAAAAAGATTTGTAGGAGTCTCTACTCTGAGATAGCAGATTGGATAAGACATAGAGCAACTTTGATCAATACCCGTATCCATAAGGAACAAAAGAAAGGATATCTTTAGAGTTTAACAAACTCAACATGGTTGATCTTTAAGAAGATGACTGCCCTGCACTCGGTCAGAGAAGTTGATTAACTTTAACACTAGTAAGGGTAAACACTCTTCCCCAGAGTCAAGGACTTAACTATAACTCCTTTAAGATTTCCTTATCACTGGTTCTATGAGAACGTAATAAACCCACACTATGGTTTTGGGTTTTCAACATGTCTAAAGAGAAGCATACAACTATCATACTTCTACTTAGACTACATAAAACACTTCTTATTAGCAGACTAAGCTACTTATATAGAGCCATTACACATGACCTTAGATCTAGTTTGGAAGTATATGAAAGCATACTTCCCAGGAAACATTGCAGATATCGATGACCAACGCATTGGACCACACACCCAAGGACCAAGAGTCAGGACCATTGCTCTGATACCATAAAAGTGTAACACTCCTTGTATATCATCTTACTTTATAAGAAAAGTAATAAGTTTATGAATACTTGGAATTGTCATTGTTGGAAAAAGATCTGACAATAAAAATTTTCCTTTATTTGAAAATTCCTTTCACAGAAATTTGATCAATAATGAATTTGACTAATAAAATCAGAGTTTGCGGAAACATAGTAAAATAATCGTATTATACTCTCAAAATATATCAAATGTAACAAGTCCATGGATACCAAATAAGTATTATTATAAACTAAATTCATCTTATGATACCTCTTTCAAAATGTGTATCATATAAATACTATTAAAAATAGAGATGTTATAGAGCTGGTCGCTGGTCCTCTGTCCAAACATCCATCTGGCCGGATCCTCGATATCTGCACAAAGGGTTCCCAACCCACACTTTCTACACTCTGCATACACCTAAGGGACATCTCCCTTCACTGACTTTTGTGCAAGCTAGATATACGATCAACACCTTATAAGGGCATGGGGGTTAGCTATACATATTCGCATAATCAAATGAGAATAAAACTAACATGCACAAGTATGTAAGATCCATTGAGAATGTTTTGATAAATGACAAAAGGTTTTGAACAAGCTACAAATGTGTTGATCAAGATCAAGCTCAACAAGCAACAACAAACATCAAGTGATGAAGAGAGAGCAAGCTCATGAACACTTAGTTTGGTAGTTTATGTTTTATTGTAATATCTTTCGCCTCTCAAATCTTTTAGTTTATGAGTTTGGGTAGAGTTAATAGAGGGTAGTGAATCTCTATCAAGGTCATGATTATATCATAATTTGAGTTTTCACTTAACCTAAAGCTTAAAGGTTTGAAAGAAAAGGTTTAGTTTTTGTGAAAACAAGTTTTAATTGATTTTTCACTAAACTAATCGTTTAAGGCTTAAACTAATCGATTAAGGCTTATGTTAATCGATTAGAATTTTCAAAGCTTGCGCACTTAATCGATTAAGCAAGGTATTAATCGATTAAGACATGTATTAATCGATTAACACGTACAGATCTGGTTTTTTAAATACGTTTTTCACTTCTCAAAAGCATTATTAAGTGTTCCTAACTTTTGGGTATTCTATATAAATCTTTTCCTAACCTTTGTGAATAATTATTACTATCTAGAATCATTTTCATTCACATTTTACAAAGAATCAAGCCATTCTATTCTCTCTCACTTTCATAGATCAAAGCTTTAACTTTTACATTCTTTGATCAAGAATCTTTGAATCTCTTATGTTGATATTTTCATAGCTTTTGAAAGAGATTCATAGGATTGTTATTTTGTTTTCATTTGAGTTGTAATCATTGCAAAGAAGGCAAACATTCTACAACAATGGAAGACTTGGTTGTTCATCAAGCAAACAAGCATTTGGAAGTCTTGATTGTTATCAAGCAATTGGAAGTCTTGTTGTGTTAACAAGCAAATTGGAAGTCTTGGTGTGAGGCATCATCAAGCAAGTGGAAGACTTGTTGTGGGGATATCAACAAGCAAGGTTAGAGGTTAGATTAGAGCATCAATAGGATTGCAAGGCAAGGGTGTGGTATCTCTTGTAGGCTAGCAAGAAGGGAGTCTTGTGAGGCATTTACTTGTAATTTGAGAACTCTAATTCCTCATAGTGAAGAATCTCTCTTGGTTGAAGAGGGGACTGGATGTAGCTTTCAAGTGGATGAAAGTGAACCAGGATAAATCACTGTGTCGTATCTCTAAACCCTTAACTCTTTACATTCGAGTCATTTCATTGTGTTCTTGGTTGAAAACCTAGAAAAGATTGATTTTTCATAATTGATTGAATTGAATATTAATTGTGTAAATTGATTTGGGGAAAATCATTTTCATAACCTAGGTAATCAATAAGAATATTGGTGTTAATCAATTCCGCTTTATCTCTGATCATATGTGTTAATTGATTGATTTTCGTATTTGATTGAAAAGTGATTTTTCAGTTTTAACAGTGATTAATCGAGTAACTGTTTTCATTAATCGATTAATTTTAATCAAGCTTTCGGCATTAATCGATTAGCCATTCTATTAATCGATTAACTTGAAGTTTTAATCGATTAACATTTTGATTTAATCGATTAAGACTGAGAGAATTTTGAGAAAATCATTTGTTTTAATCGTTTCGTTTTGTTTCTTTCGAAAATCTTTCAAGGTTTATCTAACACCTATTCAACCCCCCCTTCTCGGTGTTCTCCTAGTGTCTCCTAGTTATTTCACCCACCGATTGTAGGTTCCAACAAAGTAATCATGTAGCAAATCAGAATGCATAACCATATGAGCACACCCGGTTAATCATAATAAGTCTTTCAATGCAGGAGACATGATGCATGCTTTCTATCTCATAATCCTGAGGGCTCCATATTAATCAATCTCGGACGTCCATCCATTACACCAGTGTGTTCCCAGAACACTAATATACGTTCCCATAACGTATAGCAAACCATACTTGGAATATAATTAAGCACCACTCCCAGAGTGTGCATCACGTTTCTAGAACGTATAGCGAACCATACTTGGAATATAAACAAGCACCAATCCCAAAGTGTGCATCACGTTCCCAGAACGTATCAAAGAAACCATGTCCCAGACACTGGCCACATTCCCAGAATGTGTCATCAAGTAGGTTGCACACCAATGTGTTCCCAGAACACATCAAAGAAACCATGTACCAGACACTAGCCACATTCCCAGAATATTTCATCAAGTAGTTTGCATCAATATGGTACTCCCAGAGTACCCTGTAACATCCTCAATTTAATTAGTAAATTTTAAGTTTTATTGAAATTGGTGTTTGAAAAATTTATTTTATAACTTAATTCCTTTAAAATTTTTACGAAAATCCGGCAGAGTTTCCTCTGTTTATCGGACTTTCCCAAAATTTCCTGTTGTACCTGTTCAGCCAGAATAGTTTTCAGACATAACCATAAAACTAAAACAGTCATTTGAAAATCCTAGTGCCCTATTAATTTCAGATCAGGGCCGGTATCTATTACACATTTTAATTTTCAAAAATATTAGTTTCCACATAATTAAATCTACAATCTACTCATAATAACGACCACTACACGTGGTGGAGTGGTAATCCTGCTCGGCCACGACTTGTGCAAGCTCCTTCTGTACCTGCAAAGTGTAGCAAGAAGGGTAGCATTACACAGGACTTAGAAAGATAAATTCTAAAAGGAATAGCAATAAACTAAGCCTACGTTACTATTAACATACAATGTATTTAAATATTCATACATTTAATTTTCATTTTTATTTCTCTATTTACTTCCTCCTATTTCTTTTCATTCTTAATTCTCGTTCATTCTCTCACCTTCATTCACCTGTTTCCATTCTTTTCCTTTTAATTATTTGGCATAGAGCCGGTTACCATTACTTCCTTTATTTTGTTTAATGATGGCAGTGACTTCCGCCCGCCTACCATCGATACCATTCCTTTCTTTTATTTCTTTTAGTGATGACAGAGACTTTCGCCCGCCTGCCACCGGTACCATTCCTTTATTTCTTTTAGTGATGTCAGTGACTTCCACCCGCCTGACATCAAAACCATTCTTTTATTTCTTTTAGTGATGACAATGACTTTCGCCCGCCTGCCATCGAACCCATATTTTCTTTTATTCCTTTTAGTGATGACCGTGACTTCCGCCCGCCTGCCATCGAAACCATTCTTTTCTTTTATTTCTTTTAGTGATGACAGTGACTTCCGCCCGCCTGTCATCGAATCCATTCTTTTCTTTTAATTCTTTTAATGATGACAGTGACTTTCGCCCGCCTGTCATCGAAACCATTCTTTTAGTGATGTCTGTGACTTCCGCCCACCTGACATCGAAACAATTTCTTCTTATTTCTTTTAGTGATGACAGTGACTTTCGTCCGCCTGCCATCGTGACCATTATTTCTTTTAGTGATGGCAGTGACTATCGTCCGCCTACCATCGTGTCCATTATTTCTTTTAGTGATGGCAGTGACTATCGTCCGCCTACCATCGTGTCCATTATCCCTTTTATTTCTCTATTATTTCCTTTACTTTTCTTTTTACTTTTCTATTAATATGATAGTGCCATTTTTCCTTTCTCTTTTTTTTCTTTATCTTTTTAGATTTTACATATTTCTCTTTACTAATTATTCTCATCTTTAACTAACACTACTTAGTTTGGTCATGTACAATATATTTAAATAATCGTTACTAGATTCTTGGTTTTTCCCCAGTTCTCTTTCTTCTCTTTTTTCTTCTTCTCTTCCTTTTTCTTTTTCTTCTTCTATTTATTAATTATTCTAGTTTATATCCAACTCTATTTAACTTGGTTATGTTTATTATATTTTAGTTCTCTTTATTAATTCTTAGTTATTTCTTTGTTTTCTTTATCTTATACTATTACATAACTTATGGTTTCTATTTCATTAACTCCCGTTTATTTAACTACTTTATTAGCTCACATTATTACTCAACTTATTATTCCTATTTCATTAACTCCATTTTATTTAACTATCCTAATATCGACCTCTCTCTCGTCTTATTGTCTTTTTACCAATTTCTTTTACTGGTTTCCTATTTATACTTGAAATTTAGTTTATTATCTCATTTCTATTTTTCTAATCCCAACATCTCGTAGCTAATTCTATTCCGCACGTACCTATTGCCTTCGCATTTAAATTCTTCTTTTATCTCACTTTTAGTTTATTTATTCTACTCTTCCTGCCTATTCAATTACTCTTTATTCTTTTACACTCACGCTTTGCTAGTTTTTCCTAACTTTTCCCTTTGGTGATATTTTTATACTTTCTTATGTTTTCATCCAATGTTGACCGAATTAATATCCTAAATACACTCGTTCATCCCGGACCCTATTCTAATTATATACATTTTATTCCCTAAGGTATGGTTTCTATTAACAATTTTATTTACTTCATTTTATATCAGCGGGGACTACCCTAAGGTTCATTAACATAATTTTTAATTACCCTATTCTTAGCTACCACTATAGCATCCTAGAATTTACTCTCTAAGTAAAGGTAACACAACCCGTCTTACCTCGGGCTTTTAAAAAGAACCTGGGTTGTGGTTCGGCGATGATGACGGCGTCGGTGTTGCTCCTCGTTAGCGAGAATGATCGCGGCTGGACCAAGGCAAGAGCTTCGAGCTTCGGGGAACCCGATACAAGCCCGCTGCGATCACGGTCGGTAACGGCGCCGGTGAGTCCCGAGGAGAGAGAGATTGAGAGATGGTTTGGGAGGGAGAGAGGTTATGGTGGAGAGAGAGGAAAGCTTATGGCGGTGGTGGTGGCGGTTGGTGCAGTGGTTCCAGCGGAGGAGGGAGAAAACTAGGAGAGAGAATGAGAGAGGCGATTGAGAGGGAAGGAGAGAGAGACACGTATGGAGCAGAAGGAGGAAGGGACTAAGGTGGCGGTGGTGGGTCGGGGCTGTGGTGGTGGCTCGTGTGGCGACGGATCCGCCGAAGGAAAGAGGAGGAGAGGGAGAAAGAGAGCAAGGAGAGATAAAGGTTAGGAGAGAGGAGAGAGGGAGGGGTGTGCCCTGAGGGAGGAGGAGGGCCACATGGGTGGCGGTCTTGGGCGGCTTCGGTGGTGGAGGTCGGAGGAGGGAGTGGTGGATCGAAGTTGAAGAAGGAGGGGGCGGAAATGGGGGCTTCGAACCCCTCCAACACGGCCTAAAAACAGATCGGCGCTTAAGCGCCGCCCTCCACGCTTGAGCTCGAGGGTCAATCTGATTCAGGTCTGATGCACGTCGCGTGCTTGGGCGCGGCTTCTCGCGCTTGAGCGCGAGTTCCATTGACTTCGGGTTGACCGCGCTATAACTTCTTCGTTAACCGTCGGATCTTGCTCAAATTTGACGAGCAACTTCCTAAAAATCATAACTTCATATCCAACGGTGGGA
Organism: Crotalaria pallida; assembly: GCA_037953625.1. NCBI lineage: Eukaryota > Viridiplantae > Streptophyta > Magnoliopsida > Fabales > Fabaceae > Crotalaria > Crotalaria pallida. The sequence continues at coordinate 101,324,605 of CM075649.1, forward strand.
ATTTTGTTTTGAGTCTCAAATCTTTTATTTTGATTTTCTACCCTATGTTATGTTTTAGTACCGAATTATCTATTTTTCTGGCCTATTCCTAACTTCAATTTAATGCTCCTTTCTTTTCTAACCTTATTATTATTATTGTTATCCTTTCCTAATGTTAAAATACTTCTTTTAAATAACTATTTGTAGTTTATTATCATTATTTCCTTTATTCTAACTATTATTTACTTATTCATCTTTGGATTTAAAATTTGGGATGTTACATTTCTCCCCCACTTATTTGAATTTCGTCCCCGAAATTCGGATTCCTATGTAACGTGGAGAACTATCCTGTTGATGGAGTTCTTGTCTATGATCTTTAGGTTCCTGTCGGTTCCATTTCCCCGCTTCCGATGTGTCTAGATCCAAGTTCCTTAGTAATGTTATGTTTGTCCTCGGATACTTCATATCTTCTCTATCTTGACAGGATCTGTAACACCCCTAATTTTCGTCTCCCGGATAATAAGAAAATTAATAATAAAAGTTTTATTATTAATTTATATAAATTTCGAAGTTTATGTTTTGTATTTAATTAGCCTGAAATATAAAAATAAGTTGAAATATTTTTATATGGCAAATAAATGCAAAAAAAAAAAAATAAAATAAGGATATTGCATTTTAGTCCCTGGAACAGGACCTAAATGTAATATTGAAAAAGTTCTTGGAGGGAAAGATTTAAAAATATTAATTTTTAAATTTTGTACTGATCCAACCGGTTAGTAATGCCCTGTAACCGGTTAGACGATGAACCCAGAAACTGGGTTAGTGCGTTTTGATGAGTAATCACTTGATTAATTCGTATAATCGCCACGAATACAACCTTAATCTAGTGGAAAACACGTGTCACCGTGCATGCTACTCCAATTTGCCTATAAATTGCTGGATTTCTGAAGGATTGGGGGTTGATTCATCTGAGTTTGGTGTTGAGAGGTTGATTTAGGGTTTCCATTTCGCTGGAAGCAATTCTTCTTCTCCTTTGAGAGTTAGAGAGTGAGAGATACACTTCTGGAAAACTTAAATCAAGGGCTTTCCATTGATATAGAGTTTGTGAGCCAAGAGTGATTGTGGAGGGAGAAATTGATCCTAGAAGTTGAAGTTGGAATAGCTGGATTCTGAGTTTTCTGATTCGGGAAGCTTGGTTTGAGGCTGGATTTTGGTAAGCACAGTCAACCCTTAAGTCTCAAATCACTTCCATTCCTTAGTGCATGTTACCTATATTGAGTTCTAATTGTTTTCCCCAATTTCTTTGACCAACTCCTATGTCAAATTTGCTGGTCTTTGAACCCTATTGATGGAAATCGTGGCTGGGAGCAGAACTTAGGATTTGTGAGGAGATTGTGGATTTTATTCAAGTTCAGAAGTTATACTCATCAAAAAACAACTTAGAGGTATGGGAGAAGTCTACCTTATACTAGATTTAGACTAAAAATCATGTGATTTAGGATTTGAGTTAACAAAAACTCAAAAGGGCATTATGTGTTTAAAGCACAAAGGCTTGGAGGCCAAATTTTAGCTCAATACTGTTTTGAGCAACTTTATGTTAATGCATGCAATTGATATTGATACTTGAATCTGGATCTAAATGTTTATTTTATGTTTTGTGGTGTTGAATTGTGTTTATAGTGATTTTTATGCAATTTGATACAAGAAACTTAATGCATGCAAATGGAATATGTTTTTTGTGGTGAAATATATTTGTTTAAGGTATATGAACCCTGATAAATGCTGAAATTTGGTTAGATTTGAGAAATGAAAAGAATGATTTGTCAAACCTCTTGTTTTAGTGGACTGACTGCATAATCTAACCGGTTACTCGATATTTGTAACCGGTTAAGCACTGTATAATTTTAAAAGAAAATACATTTATAAAAATCAGTCCTGTGATTACATTAATTCCACTCAAATCTAGACTTTAATTTCATTGGAAACAATCTGAAAATGAGTTGATAATACTGTTTTGGTTCAGATTGAAAGGTAAGGGTTAATACCTTAATTTAATGAGATAATTTCAAGAGGAAATTGTGCTCATTTGGAAATAGAATGTGATTTAGACTTTTGAATGATAAACACAGTGGTTTTGAGGTGTAAAACAATGTTAAAACTTGTTTATGGATTGGGTAGAAAATTCAAGAAAAAGGGTTTTTCTGAATTTCAATGGTAAACAGTTCAGGTTTGTAATTCTAATCGGTTAACCTGAAACTGTAACCGGTTAGTACCTGAATTTGAAAAATAAAAAGTTAAGTTTTTGAATACCATTGGTTATGTTTTCCCAATCTAAGCATTAAGGGCATGTTTTTGAAATAATTCAAAGGAGAATTTTGTGCCAAAGATTATGCCTTAAATTAATCATTCAAAAGAGAAATTGGAATATTTCTAAATCACAGTAATTAATGTAAAGATAAAACCAACCTTGATATTTGTGCATCCATATAGAATGGAAGTTTGGTTGGTAGGAACGTTTATCATATTCTGGGAATATGAGGAGGGTACTCCGGGAGTACCAAATTGTAACCTACTTGATGACACATTCTGGGAATGTGGCCAGTGTCCGGGACCTGGTTTTTTATGCGTTCTGGGAACGTATGCGTTCTGGGAACGTGTTGCACACTCCGGGAATGATGCTTATTATCCAAGTATGGTTTGGCATTACGTTCTGGGAACGAATGTCAGTGTTCCGGGAACACAAAGGTGTATTGGATGGACGTCCAAGATGGACTTTTAGAGGCCTCAGTTGTAGATAGAAAATCATACATCATGCCACTTGCATTATAAGATATATAATGTTGAAAAATGGGTGTGCTCATATGTATTTGCATTGTTATCTGTCCATGACATACCTGTGATTGTAATTTTAGTCTTTATCAATTATGTATATGTGTATACTTACTCCCTGTGCCCTGTTTAGGTATGGCCAGATACCTAGCTTGCATCGAGATACGCCCTATCCCTAGTGGCATATGGACGTATGAGGAGCACCGTGCCACTTTTGAGGGGGAGGTGGAGAGATCACTCTCTACCACCCTAACCCTCTGGTGCGAGTGCGATCTAGTCGATTTAGGATCCCGTTAGTCTATACTATGCATGTTCCACCCTTTTATACATATAGAGGACCACCCCCGGCTCGACCTGTGCGTCGATTTCATAGTTTTCATTTCAGAGCTTCCACTCGTTCTCATCCTTCCTCCCATAGAGTTGTCACTGAGGAGACTCCTTCTCCTGGTCCGACTGATTTCGAGAGGACTGCTTCTGCAGACCCTAGACCCAGTGGTGGGGTTTCTACACAGTGAGGCGAGGTCGAGGAGGACCCTGTGGAGGATGAGGACGAGGAGGAGGTGCATGTCGAGCCGACTGTTTCTGTTAGAGGTGGACCTGCTGGTTCATAGGAGCCTATATAGCATGGATGTTTTTGGATCCTAGATCCTAGGGATAGAGTTGTGGAGGATCTTAGGAGCTGCTGAGGATATGGATGACCTGCTCTGGGACTTCTACTCTTGGATTATGTGATATACTGTATATACTTTGAGAGGTCTTAGAGTGAGGTTTATTTTATGCAGTTGGTTTGTATATATTTCACCAAACTTGCTATCTCTACTCTTACTACTTGCTACTGATGATACTGATGGGGTTTTATGTTATATATATACATATATATATGTTATGTTTTATTTACCTCAGCAGTGCCCCATAAGTATTACTTTTACTTCCGCATACTCTGATTTTGATTCAAAAAGGGATTCGGCGATAAATTTATATTTTATATATTCGATCAAACTCGAGAGACAAATAATATATTTTAATAAAGACTGCGAAGATGTTTTACTAAGTTTAAGAAAATATTATCTCGAGAGTCTTTTTGTAATTAAGATATTATTTAAGCCGAATTCAAATATTTGTTCAGATTAAAAGTGTTTATAATCGAGCAAGTACAAATTAAAAAGGAAAGATTTTCTAGTCCTAATTTTTGATAGCAAGTATTTCAATCATTTGGAAATATTAATTATTTTCAAGATATAAAATGAGGGTGTCACACCTGTGGTGGTATCAGAGCATTGGTCCCATCCCTCATGACCTCGATGATGCAGCTAAGTATGGTATTCAATGCTAATTGAATATGTCTGAGTAAGTTAGTAGCAATTATGTTTTAAAGACCTTTTTAGTGACCCAAAGCCCATAGTGAAGGTCTTTCTATGGCAACCAGAAATAGAAATATTACGAACGAAATGTTAGAACGAATCACGACAGTGCTGGAAGGCATGCAGCAGCAGCAGCGACAACAGCCACCTCAAGGGCGAGCTGGTAACCCACCTGTTGGCAATATGGCGAATCATGATGCCAAGACTTTGTCGGAATTCAGGAAGTGCAATCCACCAAGGTTTGAAGGAGGATACAAACCTGATGAGGCAAACAAGTGGTTGTACGAGATCAATAAAATTTTCAGAACTTTAGATTGTTCTGATGAACAGAAGGTAACCTATGCAGTTTACATGCTTCATGGGGAAGCTGAAAACTGGTGGGATCACACTGTCCAATTGCTGAATTTTGAAAGGAGAGTAATCAACTGGGGAGTGTTTATGGAGAAATTTCTTAATAAATACTTTCCGGAAGATTTAAGGAGAAAGAAGGAAGTAGAATTCATGCAATTGAAGCAGGGGGATATGAGTGTAGGAGAATATGCTGCCAGATTTGAGGAGCTGATGAAATATTCTCCCTACTACTTGAATAACCCTGATGAAAGAAGTAAGTGTGTTAAGTTTGAAGGTGGGCTGAGACCGGAGATGAAGTCTATTTTCAGTTACCAGAGGATTCAGAGTTTCCCTGCACTGGTGGATATGTGCAGAATGTATGAGGATGACAAGAAGGCTGAGTTGACCGGAAGTCAAGGGAAAGGGGTTGGACAGAACTATGGACCACAGAGGAAGAAGAAGTTTGATCACCGGAATAATGGTCCATATTCTCAGAAGAACAAGGGCAAGGGCAAAGCTGTGATGGATAACAAGAACAAGTCTCGCGATAATGCTCCTTATTGTGAGAAGTGTAGGCGTTATCATCATGGTCAGTTCTGCTGGTCCACAGGAGGATGTTTCAAATGTGGAAAGCAAGGTCACTTTGCTCGTGAGTGCAAAGAATCCGCAAAGGGTGATGCAAAGGGATCTGCTAGCAAGCCTGTGGTACAAGGAAGAGTGTTTACCCTGAGTGGTAATGAAGCAACCCAAACCCCGAATCTCGTGCAAGGTAATTTTCTGCTTAATAATCAACCTTGCAAAATCATGTTTGATTCTGGAGCTACACATTCTTTTGTTTCTCCTGAATGTGTGAATAGGCTGAATCTTGTTGTTTCCGATTCACCTTGCTATCTTAGTATAGATACCCCTACTGGAATACCGATTTTTACCGCTAAGTTCTGCTTAGGGTGTGATGTCGAAATCTTGGGTCGTCTTTCCAAAGTAGATTTGGTTTGTCTCCCTAAGTTACAATTGGATGTGATCTTGGGTATGGATTGGTTGATGAAGAACCAAGTGATCATCAATTGTGAGGAAAAGACAATCCAATATAGAACCCTTGAACCCGAAGGTTATATGTGTTTGTTCTCTGCTACTGGGGAAGAAAGAGTCGATGCCGATAGAAGAGATTCCTGTGGTGAGGGAATTTCTGGAAGTATTTCCTGAGGAGATACCAGGATTACCTCCGAAGCGAGAAATAGAGTTTGGGATTGACTTAGTCCCTGGAGCTGGTCCCATCTCTATTGCTCCTTATAGAATGGCACCACCGGAAATGGCAGAAATGAAAAAGCAGATAGAGGAATTGCTGCAGAAGCAGATGATCAGGCCAAGCGTTTTGCCTTGGGGAGCTCCATTACTGTTTGTAAAGAAGAAGGATGGGAGTATGAGAATGTGTGTGGATTACAGACAGTTGAATAAGGTCACCATTAAGAATAAGTACCCTTTGCCAAGGATTGATGATCTTATGGATCAAGTTAGAGGAGCTGTAGTATTTTCCAAGATTGATCTGAGATCGGGTTATCATCAGATGAGGATAAAGGAGGAGGATATATCCAAGACTGCATTTCGATCTCGATACGGTCATTACGAGTATGTTGTGATGCCGTTCGGATTGACGAATGCACCTGCTATTTTCATGGATTATATGAACCGGATCTTTAGACCATATCTGGATTTATTCGTAGTGGTGTTTATAGATGATATTTTGGTCTATTCTAAGAGTCCGGAAGAGCATGAAGAACATCTCAGGATAGTGTTAAGAGTCCTGAAGGAGAAGCAATTATATGCCAAACTTACGAAATGTGAGTTTTGGTTGAATGAAGTGAAGTTCCTAGGGCATGTAATCTCTAAGGAAGGAATTGCGGTGGATCCAGCAAAAGTAAGTTCAGTGCTAAGCTGGGAACAGCCCAAGACTGTGACTGAGGTGAGAAGTTTCTTGGGGCTAGCTGGATACTATCGTCGGTTTATTGAAGGATTTTCCAAGATTGCATTGCCTTTGACTAAGCTGACTTGGAAAGATCAACCGTTCGTGTGGGACGATAGGTGTGAAGTTAGTTTCCGTGAGTTGAAGGAAAGGTTAACATCGTCTCTTGTGTTAATCTTACCTGATCCTCACAAGAGCTTTGAAGTGTACTGTGATGCATCTAAGCAAGGTCTGGGGTGTGTATTGATGCAAGAAGGAAGAGTAGTGGCTTATGCATCGCGACAATTGAAGAATCATGAGGTGAATTACCCGACACACGATTTGGAATTGGCTGCGATCGTGTTTGCCTTAAAGATCGTGTTTGCCTTCGTCCGGTGCGTTCGAGACAGTTAGCCCCAATGTGTCCCGGTTGCCCACATGGATAGCAGCGACCCTCTTTCTTGTGTTGCTTTAACCGCATACACAAACGCCTGTGGGGTTTTCCACACTCTGGACAGGGTAGTCTAGGTCTTGGAGCATTCACATCTGGGGTCGTGTCTATTGGCACTATTGCCATAGCGTTGATGTCGGCATGTGTATCCGATTCCTGAGCCGGTACCTTGCCTCTGCTAGAACCTGCAGCCCACTGTATCATCCTGTTCCTCTCCTCGGATGTCTTCCGCCTCAATCCCTTCTCATAAGTGCTAGCCATATTTACCAGTCGGACCAAATTATCTACGTTCTGGTACTCAAAAACTACCTTGATCTCAGTGCGAAGTCCTGCTTCGAACTTGATGCACTTGGCTCTTTCATCAGCATTCCTATAGCTTCCAGAATACCGAATGATGTCTTCAAAGTGTGTAGCATATTCTCCAACACTCATATTTCCCTGTGTTAAGTTCAGGAAGGCTAATTCTTTCTCTCGGCGAACATCTTCAGGGAAGTACTTCTCTAAGAATCTGATTTTGAACACGTCCCAGGTGATTTCCTGGTTAGCGATCTCCATTTCCCTTCGTACACGCTCCCACCAATATTCAGCTTCTCCTGTGAGCATGTACGTTGCCAAAGGAACTGCCTGTTCCGCGGGCGGTGACATTGTGCGGAAAATCTTCTCTAACTCTTGTAGCCATCTCTGTGCTGCGTCAGGATTGTAGCCACCTTCAAACTTGGGTGGATCGTTCTGCCTGAATCTAGCTAGCCAATCAATGCCGATTGGGTTTGGTGGTTGATGGAGTGCGGTTGCTGCTGCTGCTGCGGCTGCCGCTACTGTTTTGGCTTGATTCTGATTCATTTGGACTAGATTCTCAAGTATCGTGGCCGTCCTATCATCATGAGTATGCCTCCGAGGCATGATGACTGAGTTCTGGAAAAAGGATACGTTATTCTCAATTAACTAAACAATTCTCAATCTAAGTGTACCTATTCATCTATTCTAAGACTTGACACTAACATTTGGTCACTCACTTGGTGAGTAAACCATAGGAGTTATGAGTCCACACTCCAAGGCCGAGGGAAACTGCTCTGATACCATAAATGTAACATCCTCAATTTAATTAGTAAATTTAAGTTTTATAGAAATTGGTGTTTGAAAAATTTCTTTTATAACTTAATTCCTTTAAAATATTTTACGAAAATCCGGCAGAGTTTCCTCTGTTTATCGGACTTTCCTAAAATTTCCTGTTGTACCTGTTCAGCCAGAATAGTTTTCAGACATAACCATAAAACTAAAACAGTCATTTGAAAATCCTAGTGCCCTATTAATTCCAGATCAGGGCCAGTATCTATTACACATTTTAATTTTCAAAAATATTAGTTTCCACATGATTAAATCTATAATCTACTCATAATAACGACCACTCCACGTGGTGGAGTGGTAATCCTGCTCGGCCACGACTTGTGCAAGCTCCTTCTGTACCTGCAAAATGTAGCAAGAAGGGTAGCATTACACTGGACTTAGAAAGATAAATTCTAAAAGGAATAGCAATAAATTAAGCCTACGTTACTATTAACATACAATGTATTTAAATATTCATACATTTAATTTTCATTTTTATTTCTCTATTTACTTCCTCCTATTTCTTTTCATTCTTAATTCTCGTTCATTCTCTCACCTTCATTCACCTGTTTCCATTCTTTTCCTTTTAATTATTTGGCTTAGAGCTGGTTACCATTACTTCCTTTATTTCGTTTAGTGATGGCAGTGACTTCCGCCCGCCTACCATTGATACCATTCCTTTCTTTTATTTCTTTTAGTGATGACATAGACTTTCGCCCGCCTGCCACCAGTACCATTCCTTTATTTCTTTTAGTGATGTCAGTGACTTCCGTCCGCCTGACATCGAAACCATTCTTTTATTTCTTTTAGTGATGACAGTGACTTTCGCCCGCCTGCCATCGAACCCATATTTTCTTTTATTCCTTTTAGTGATGACAGTGACTTCCGCCCGCCTGCCATCGAAACCATTCTTTTCTTTTATTTCTTTTAGTGATGACAGTGACTTCCGCCCACCTGTCATCGAATCCATTCTTTTCTTTTAATTCTTTTAATGATGACAATGACTTTCGCCTGCCTGTCATCGAAACCATTCTTTTAGTGATGTCAATGACTTCCGCCTGCCTGATATCGAAACCATTTCTTCTTATTTCTTTTAGTGATGACAGTGACTTTCGCCCGCCTACCATCGTGACCATTATTTATTTTAGTGATGGCAATGACTATCGTCCGCCTACCATCGTGTCCATTATTTCTTTTAGTGATGGCAGTGACTATCGTCCGCCTACCATCGTGTCCATTATCCCTTTTATTTCTCTATTATTTCCTTTACTTTTCTTTTTACTTTTCTATTAATATGATAGTGCCATTTTTCATTTCTCTTTTTTTCTTTATCTTTTTAGATTTTCCATATTTCTCTTTACTAATTATTCTCATCTTTAACTAACACTACTTAGTTTGGTCATGTACAATATATTTAAATAATCGTTACTAGATTCTTGGTTTTTTCCCAGTTCTCTTTCTTCTCTTTTTTCTTCTTCTCTTCCTTTTTCTTTTTCTTCTTCTATTTATTAATTATTCTAGTTTATATCTTTTTTTTTGGTAAAAGAAAATCTTATTACCACAGCACCAAAGAAACAACCAATCCAATCTCAGGCTCAACCTCTGCCACCTTCTAGGAAGGGTTCAGAGGAAAGCCTAAGATGAAAAACAAATAAGGGGTTAGCCACCTTCTAGGAAGGGTTCCAACCCCAAAGGAATTAAAGTTCAATAGCAATCCTATTTACAATCGGTCTATTCTGCCAATTTCTAAAAAAAGGAAAACAATACTCAATCCTATGAGCTATATCATTCTTGACAATCCTGAAAATTCTGTCCATAGAAGTTATTGTGTTTTTGAAAGTTCTTTGGTTTCTCTCATGCCAAATTTGGTAGACGACAGCAGCTAAGAGAGCATAAATGCATCTTCTCCTGGTCCTGTCCTTGAAAGCAAACCGTATCCATCTGGTCCAGTTCTGGAACCTCATAGGAATGTGATCAATACCCAACCAATTAGCACTCATACCAAGAAACTCCTTAGTCCAGGAGCATTCAAAGAAAAGGTGATTCCTTGTTTCTTGCCCAGCAAGACAGAGGCAGTAGTGATTTGGGAAAGCAACCCAAGTCACTCTATCTAGGGTCATGAGTCTTCCTTGGACAGCAAGCCATAGAATAAATCTATGCTTGGGAACAGACACCCTATTCCACACAAACTTATGCAATGGGAAAGCTGCATGGTGATTTGCCAAAAATGTATAACCTGTGCTTATAGTGTAATCACCATTGGGAGTGTGTAGCCATGTATTGCCTTGGAACCCTGCTTGTAGTTTGTCCCTTGCTTTTAAAATCTGCTTTCAGTGCCAATTATGATGCTGAAGTGCATTGCACTGCCAAAAATCCTGCTGTTTAATATAGACAGAGTGAATCCATCTGACCCATATTTCTTGGATGCAATTGCCCAAACTTGTTTCCCTATAGCAGCAACATTCCAGATTCTACTATTTTTCACATTAAGGCCCCCACACTTCCTTGGCATGCAAATATTCTCCCAAGCCACTTTTGCAGTGTAATTTCCTTGCTCATTGACACCCCAGAGAAAGGACCTGCATACTTTCTCAATATCATGAATCACAGTTACAGGCAAGATAAAAATTGAAGCCCAATAAACATGTAGGTTCAAAAGGACAGAATTGATAAGACAGACCCTTCCTTGGTAGGACAAATTTCTTGATTTCCAGCTATGAATTCTATTAGTTACTTTCTGCACAATCAGTTGACAAGAGCTAGCATTCCATTTCTTTGGCATTAAAGGCACACCTAAGTATCTGCATGGAAACATGCCTCTGTTGAAACCAGTAATTGATAACAAATTCTGCTGAACTTCCTGGTTAATGCCAGCCATGTGTAAAGCAGATTTATTCTGATTTGCCTCCAGCCCAGACCAGCTAGAAAAAGTCTGAAAAGCCTCCCAAATAATCCTGACACTAGCAGCATGGGCCTTACAAAAGACCATAAGGTCATCAGCAAATATGACATTGATAAGCCTCAGATCCTTACACATTGGGTGGAACTTGAAATTCCTATTCCTAGAGGCAGCCTGCAAACATCTAGTCAACATCTCCATTGCCAAAACAAATAACAAAGGTGAAACTGGATCTCCTTGCCTTATGCCCCTTGAACTGATGAACTTATTGCTTTTCACACCATTTAAGACCAGATTGAAGGATACAGTATTTATACAAGACATAATCCATGCTATGAACTTAGGAGGGAACTTAAGGGCTATCATAAACTCCTCAATAAACTCCCAATCAAGAGAATCATAAGCCTTTTTAAGGTCTATTTTCATCATACATCTTGGTGATATTCTTCTCCTGCCATAAAGACTGATTAGCTCCTGAGAAATAAGAATGTTATGGAGAATATTTCTGTCTTTAACAAAAGCCCCTTGATTGTCCTGTACCAAAAAAGGCAGGACCATACTTAACCTGTTACAAAGTAATTTAGAAATACATTTATAAATACTATTGCAGCAGGCTATTGGCCTAAAATCATGAACCTGACTAGGAGAATCCACTTTAGGCACCATGACCAAATTGGTTGAGTTAATTTCCCTAAGCATATGTCCTGTTCTGAAAAAATGCTTAATGGCCTCACAACAATCCTTCCCTACAATATCCCAAGCAGCTTTAAAAAAGCCAGAACCAAACCCATCAGGGCCAGGAGATTTGTCCTGATGAATATCAAAGAAAGCATCTCTAATCTCAGAATCACTGAAAGGCTTGATAAGATTAATCTGCATCTCAGTAGTCAAAATCTTCCCCTCAGCAATTACATCATCTGAAAGGCAAACTCTGTTCTATCTTCTAGTAAAAAGATTTTGATAGAAATTCAGAAAAACATGCTCAATTCCAGACCTGAACTTGAAACCACTGATTTTCAAAGAATCTTTTCTTGAATTCTCTACTCAATCCAATACCAGGGTCTTAGCATAACATAATACCTCAAGTTCAACACATATTACCATTCAAAAGATCTAAGTCATAATCCAATTTCATTTATGCATAATTTCCTCTTGAAATTATCATTAAATATTAAGGTATTAACTCATCACCTCCAATCTAAACCAAACAGTGCTCAATCACATATTTTTAGATTGGTTTTTATATGAAATTCTAGCTTAAACTTGAGTACAAAATGTATGAACACTTAGCCAATTTCAGAAACCTTTTTCTTTTGAAAACTAACAGTATCTAACCGGTTACAGCTTCAGACTAACTGGTTAGATTATGCATAAAATACACTAAAAAGTGAGGTTTTGCATACCATTCTTTCCAATACTCAAATCTAACCAATTTCAACCATACACAGAGTTACAATACCTTAATATTAATATTTTTACCCACTGAATCACATTCATCTTGCATCCATTAACATTATGAGCATCAAATTGCATATAACTTCACAATTTTCAATTGAATTTGTCTTTCACTTTAAGGTAGAAACCAATTATCAAGTTTGGAATCCATATCCAACAACCAGAGGGTAATAACAGTGATAATAGACCTTAAGTATCAATTAAAAATGGTGAGAATTACTTAACAAAACCAGCATTGTATATTTTCATTTTTGTCAGGTACTAACCGGTTACAGACAGGCTCTAACCGGTTAGATTATGCAGCACAGCATACTAAGACTGATTTTTCAGCACCATTTTCACTTGTACTCAAATCTAACCCATTTTCATCATTACCCAAGGTTCAATACCTTAAAGTACACATGTTTAAATACTTAAACATATCACAAATTCATGCATGCAAAACCGTCATACACCAAAAGTGCATAAATCCCATATTTCACAACTTAATGCATCAATTCACATAATATCCAAATAAATCATGAAATTATCGTCACAATAGCTTGCATACATCATATTATAATTGCTCAAAAACCATAAATGAGCTAAGTTGGCCTCCAAGCCATAAAACTAATTCAAGGTATGCCCTTAGAGTCACTTGGTGACTCATCCTATTTACCAAACATGTTTATCCTCACTCTAGCAAATAGTAAGCTTCCCCCTTACCTCTAGATCGATTGAGAACAAATACTTCACAGAGAAATGAGTTTGAACACCAAAATCCACTAATTCCCCTTCTCTGCTGGACATGCAACACAATTTCGGTGGGTTCCCGAAATCAGAGAATTCGACATAGAAAACATGCATCAAAATTGGGGAAAATGGTTAGACTTTGTCCTATGCAACATGCACAAGCTATAGGAACAAGAATGAGATTCAAAGAGTGCATGTGCTCACCAAAATCAGACCTCAAAGTGAGCTTCACGAATCTGATTCTGGTTTTTGACAGAATGAACACCTCCACTTCCCAGCTTGATTTCTCCTTGCTCCCCTCACTATTAACTCACAAACTTTATATCAATACAAAGCCCTTGATGTGAGCTTTGTAACAGTGTATCACTCGTTTTCTAACTCTCAACAAAGACTGAGAATCGAATAGAGCTCATCATCAACACTTGAAAAAAACCCTCATTTGTGGTCTGATCTTTGCCTTATATAGATGAATTCAAGCAGCATGCAAGGTGACACGCGTTCCCCAGGGTGATTTGAGTGGGGTCCGTGGCAATTTCTTGATCAATTGGGCCATTACTCATCAAAATCCACTAACCCAGTTTCTGAGTTCATCGTGTAACCGGTTACAGGGCCCTTCTAACCGGTTACATACTGATAAAACTTCAAAAATTAATAATTTAATTACTCTTTCTTCAAAAACCTTTCTAATATTGCAATTAGGTCCCAACCCAAGGACTAAATTACAATATTCATATTTTTGTACAAAATAACCATATAAAAATATATCTCGTATTTTTATATATAAAAACACATAATGTACAAAAACTAAAACTTTCAAAACTAATATAAACCAATTATAAAATAACTGTTATAACTAATTTCTTTGTTCATTAAAATATCATTTGTATAGGTTGATAAATCATTTTCCTTCAAAACATTAACAAAATTATTCAACAGTGAAAGATCAAACATTTAGAAATTCAAAGTATTTGTATAGTTTCCAAAGCAATTTATAATAGTTTAGGAAACTTTAGTTTTAAAACATAACTTGTTCAATGGCCATAAAATGTCTCCCTTAGTCCTATATGAACTTAGTAAAGAGACATCATCGTCATTTAGAATTACCAAGTTCAATTTATAAAGGGTATGCTTCTCAATGTAACTCTTATTTCAAAATGTAATAAGGACATTCACTTTTTAAATTGAATTTGAAATTTCAAGTAGTTTATGAAAATAACAGTTAGTGGATTCCTACTTAACTAACATGTGGTTCATGAAAGAACTATCATACCACATCTTAGTCACTCAGGAATGCTATAAACTTACTAAGGTATTCTTATAATCAAAATACAATGCGGAAATTTAGAAGGTACTTAGGTCTTACTAAGGATGACACTTAGTAATTTTAATTCAAGGTAACTACATTAGGTTGATACCTATTCACTTCCGCTCTGCACTCTGGTTGAGAATGCTCGGAGTTTACAGGGTTGGACAGCCTACATTACTTTTCCAATTCCTAGGCATAGAAGTTTGAAAAATCATTTTGTTGGATTCAAAGACTCAATGATATCATCTATCAAAGAATGTAAATCTCGAGGTGACCAGTCTCGATTCTACATTACATTGACGATAAGATCACTTTCCATCTTACTTGAATCTTGATTATAAAATACCTGACTCATCAACCTTTAAAGAGGGCTTTATTAATCAAAAGTTTCATTTTCTTCGTCACATTTAGAATTAACTTACTTAATTCAAAACTAAGGATTAGTCTTCCTGTTGGGGTAGCTTTTTCATGCTCTGGCCCGTTGGGAGTTTTCACTTTCCTTAGTCTCTACTTTCGGTCTCTTCTTTGATACGACAAAGTCAAAATAAAATTTTTGAGTTTAGCCCACTTTAAATTGGAGATAAATCATCACGATTAGCTAATAGATATAAACATTATTCTAGTATTACTAAGGACCTATTGACTTATCAATTACCTATACTCACCTTTCTACTGAAGTGCTATCTCTTACTTAACTATTAATCAGTTACTCTCATGTGGAGTAACTCATTGAAGATATGGAAATCCATACTCCACAGCCAAGGATTGCAACCATTGCTCTGATACCATAATTGTAACATCCTACCTTTTTATTATAAAAATTAATACTTAATTTATAGTGGTTTCATTAATAAATACTTGGGTTTATAAAATTTTTGGCAGAGTTTTGTCTAAAATATGGACTTTCCCAAAATAAATTCTTTGTGCCTGTCAAATCCAGAACAGTTCAGATAATTATATATAAGTATTTATCATAAAAAGGGAGGATATTTGAATATCCTTTATGACTATTATCATTAAATATAAACTTTATATAATGTTTTTCCAAAGACTTTATAATAAAAACTTGAATTTACATATGAATAAAACTTTAACAAAGGATACCTATTTATATAATAAAGCTTTTTAAAAATTAAAATCATAGTCATGGTTGCACTTTCATTATGACTTTGGAGTCAGAATGGATAGTATACTCTCTTTCTTTGAGAGTATACCTTTCTCGGCGTGAGAGACATGAACGTCTTTCCGATGGTGTACCTAAAAATGTCAACTTAAGAGGTGAGTAATTTGAATTTAAATCAAGGAAAACGCTTAAAATAATAATAATAAATCATAAAGAAGTGCACTCATATCCATAACATCAAGTATAACGTTTTCATCATTCAAATAGAATGAAATACATAATTTATAATAGTACTTTATTATGCAACCACATGAGGATGTAATGCAACGTCACTCATTTGATTTAATTCTTGAATCCAATGTTATACTTTTTCATTTCATTTCATTTACTTTATCATTTTCATTGGATTCAATGAATTAAACCACATTGATGCACATGCATGCACTTTTCTTCTTTCTTTCACTTTCACTTTGCTTTGCTTTACTTTGCTTTGGTATGCATCCTACATTTCCTCACATTCACCCTCCACTCCGGGGAAAAACCGACCGATAATAGTACCCCTCCACACAACATGGCTTGCACAGTACTTCACCCCTTTTTAGGGGTTCTTCATACAATTTGGCTTGACAACACCTAATTGGCTATAGCAGGGATCACCAGTGGTCGGCCACGAAGAACAAAAGTAACTGACAGAATTGTTATGGTTTCGGTAAAGCCAATCCCCGACATGAGTAATGAACCCAGCCCTTTTGAAGATCAAAGCTTACCATAACAATTCTCAGCGATTGTTTCAATAGCACAATCTAGTTACCCTTGCCCTCCCTCATAGAATTTTTAATTCCGGTATGTTTTTCCCCTACTCCTAACGTCCACCTTTTCACCTTGCAGGATGCAAGCTTTTAAGTTCTCCTTAATTGAATTTAAACTCATGATACTTTAGAAATTACATTGGTTTTGGGTTCAATTTCAACTAAGAAGTACTTTATCCTACTTTGTGCATTGTAACATCCCTAAGTTTAATATTCAGTATAATATGATTTATGCCAAGCCTTTAGGAGAGTTATCAAGTTTTAAGAGAGGATTTTAAGTAGTAATCCAAGCCTGAGTGAGAATGGGGGCCTAAGGAGATGAACTGGAGTTAGAAAATCGTCAGAATCTGACTTTACACTGAAGTAATCGATTACTCTGCATGACAGTAATCGATTACAAGGCCTCTGGTGAAAACACTTAAGATGTTGCAGCAAATTAATCGATTACAAGGGTAAAGTAATCGATTACTTTGAGTAGTAATCGATTAAATTCAGGGGGTTAATCGATTACTAAGGCTCTGGTGGATGTACTGAGAAATGTTGCATTGAAGAAATAATCGATTACCAGGCTAGGGTAATCGATTACTTTATGGTCTGTACAAAAAAAAAGGGAAAGGTGGAGTGCACGTGATGCACTCCCCTCCACACGTTTTTAGCTTTGTCTCCAAGCAAATCACCCTAGCCACACAAATTTAACTTAAGGATTAAGTTTGGCCATAAAAAGAAAAAGAAAAAAAAAGAGAAGCACGTAGCTCTCTTTCTCTCTCCCTCTTCTCATCATCGATCCATCCCTCTCTTTCTCCTCTAGGACTTTGTTGCTTCATCAACCTTCATCCAAGATCAAGGGGTTCCATCATCTCCTTCATCAATCAAGTGCATCACCCATCATCTCCATCATCATCAGTCAAGAATCATGAGTTAGAAACTCTCTCTCTTCCCTCAAGCTCCACGCCCTTTTCTCTCTCCTCTGGGGTTTGTGATTCTCTTCAACAAATACTCAAGGAGTAAGAGTATCTATCATCCTCCTCAACAATCATAGTCCTAACAAGCTTCAAGTAAGTGATTAAGTTCAAAGAAAGTCATTCCTTTTCCTCTTTATCTAGATCGATATCTCTCTCTCTCTCATGTTTTGGGATCCCCAATTTCAATCCATGGAAATCTCACTATTTTATGGATTTTAAACAAGTAGCAAGATGATAATAGTAATCTTTATTTTTACAACCCTCACAATAGGATATTCATCAACTTTGGAATAGCACCCCTCTTGTGGAGGGAAGCTAAGTGGAGGGAGATCCAGGTTTCAAGAATTGTAAGCTAGTTCAAGTGGGGAATCACTCTATCTCTTGGTATTTTGAGGTAAGGAGTGAGTATTACCTTAATTTAGGGATGAGTTTCTAGTATGTATATAATACTTGCTAAGAGTTAAGTGTTAGTTAGGGTATAAACCATAGGGTAATGAATATTAGTAATGATTATAGAATTTAAGTAAAGGAATTTAATTAATCATGATGCTGTGTATAAGTGATTATTTCTTAATATGTGTATGTTTGAACTTAAGTGTATATTTGGGAAATTGTTGGTGGTGAGGATAAGTAGTTTAATGATGTTTTTATGGCAATATGATTAAATGAATAATTGATTATGTTATGGCAATATTATTAAATGAATAATGGATTATGGAAATAAATGAATGGGATTAGTGTTGACAATACTTGGAAAGTGAATTGATTAAGAGATTAGAGAAAAGGGGAGTGATGGTTAGAAAAAGTGATGTGAAGGAGTGGAGAGGGAATTATGAATGAATAAAGGAATGAAAATTTAATAAAAGCGAAGGTCATAAAGACCCAGCGCGACCATTTAGAATTTATGTTGCGAAGGTATATGTACCCAGCGCGATATGCGAAGGTCATATCACCCAGCGCGATAATAAAACATAATAATGCGAAGGTATATGTACCCAACGCGATATGCGAAGGTCATATCACCCAGCGCGATAAGAAAACAATAATAATGCGAAGATATATGTACCCAGCGCGATATGCAAAGGTCATATCACCCAGCGCGATAATAATATATAATTATGCGAAGGTATATGTACCCAGCGCGATATGCGAAGGTCATATCACCCAGCGCGATAATAAAACATAATTATGCAAAGGTTATATCACCCAGCGCGATAATAGAACTTATTAATGCAAAGGTCACATCGACCCAGCGCGATCATTTATACTCAATAATGCGATGGTCACTTCGACCCAGCGCGATCATTTATATTTAATAATGCGAGGTCGACACCGACCCGACGCGATAAAAGGTTAAAACAGGGGGAAATAAAGTGGACCTATAGCATGATAAATTAGAGAATAAGAATGAGCTGATTAGAAAGAAAAGATAAAGGTATAGAGATAAAAGAATCGTTGGCATTTGTTTGTACCATTGCTTCCATGTGTGAATGACTATGTGAAATACCTGAACTATATGTGTTTGGCTTGGTTGGTTATTATGTCATATGAGAAACTGCTATTCCTACTCTACTGTGTAGTACTCACCTCCTTACCATTTTTCAAGTACTGAGCTGGAGCATACACCAGATTCGGCCGAGCAGGATTACTATCCCTTACAGGGATAGTAGGGGTGTTAGGGGATAGGATATGGCACCGGACCTAAGCCTCCTATATTATTTTGATGTGAATGTGTTGTATATACTTTTTGAGCGAGGCTTAGGATACATCACTTTTGCTAAAAGCTTAGGGTCTTTGAACTTATATTTCTAACTTGGTGTTTTGCTGCTACATTTAACTCTGATGTTGATTTTATATTTTTGAGCCCTTTGGGCCTCGATATAATGCAAAAATACTCTTGATGCAAGCCCTGCTGGCTACTGAATGTTTAATTGATAAATGTTTTCACAGGTGAAATTTTGGATAAGTCCGAATTTCAAACGAAACTCCGTCTGTTTGGCGGTTGATTTTATTAAAATAAAAAGGAATTTTTAAGTTCATATTTTTGAATGATGGGGTTTTAAGGGTAATAATCCTAGGCGTTACATGCATAACACTTATAAATTAACTTTTATAATTTCTAAACTCACAACCATCACATAATTATAGCATTAATACATAGAGAAATCATATTCATATAGCCAACAATCAGTTTCAAGCATTAAACATAGAACATCCACATAAAAAGAGAACAAACACTTAGGGCATCATACAATAAATTAGAGCAAATAGCTTCTAAGACCATATATACATACCATTATATACACCTAATTATGTCTCTATTATTATCATTAAATCCTTTCCCTAATTTAAACCAAAGTACTCTCTCTTACCTTCTTAGAGAGAGAAAAAGAAATTGGGGATATGATGGAACACCACTACAAAGCTTTAATCCAAGCTCCTTAGCCACTAGATTTTCGTTCTCTACCCCTTCCTAGACTTCCTTTCTTGATTATTTGACAAGATGAGTTTGATTGAGAAAGTTAGGGTTTAAGGGCGTGAGTGGGTATGAGAAGAGAGGGAGTGATTCATGGGTTATTAGTGAGGGAAAGTGTAGGATTAGTGGTGGAAACTTGATTTTGGGTGATGATTTGTGTTGATTTTGGGTGGATTCATGAAGTTGAAGAATTAGGGTTGAAAGAGGGGAAAAATCGGGTAAGAGAGAAGAAGGGAAGAGATGGTGCGTTCTGGCTGGAAATGAGCAACACAAGTTTTAAAACTGGTTCGCGCGCTTGGGCACAGGCACGCCAGCGCCTGGGCGCACGGGACTCTGATGCACCTGGTGCTAGTGCGCGCGGTCTGGTACTTGGCTGGTGCACCTGGTGCGGGATTTCTGGTGCTGGGCTGATGCACCAGCTGGTGCTGCTCCTGGTGCTGTGCACCGGTGCATGGCTCCTGCGCACCGGTGCAGGATTTTGCTAGCCGGTGCGTACGAGACGCACCGATGCATTGGTCGGTGCTATTTTTTTTAAACACAATTTAATACCTTCCAAAACCTCCCTAAAAATAAAATACATACTAAAAATATTAAAATTTCATTTTTATTATAATTATCTAACTTTAAACTTCTAATTACCTATATAAATTGAACTATCTACACTAACTTAACTTTAACTAGGAATGAATTCTAACTAACTAATGCACATAACTATTTACTAAATTTGGGGATGTTACAGATCATATCAAAATAAATAACTCAATTTACACAATACCAACTAATAACCAACATCAGACATATAAATAAAAGTTATCGTCTCAACGTAGATCGGCTAAACAAACACAAACAATTGTCATCACGCATTTCGACAAATAACTACTGAGTTCTGATGTTTGAGATGATCGAGAACATCCTAATGCTACTCAAAGGGCCATTATGTATTTATGTCTTAGAAAAGTTTCTCTCTCACCTGATTGTGAAGCTAAAGTACCGAAATGCTAGAACCTTTTCCTTGTCAATTAACATACAAGGACCAATCAACACTTATTTAATTAAAAGAACACTTTACTAAATAACAAAAAAAAATAATTTATTTTCCAAAAGTACTTAGTAGAATATTTTCAATTAAGAACACAAAACAAAATATCAGTAACCTTAAACCTTTTTCATGGTTCAAAAACAGTTTACCATTCAAATAAAATTACTTTTCCTTTTTGGTTTTAAAAAAACAATGAAAACCTTTTCCAAACACCAAATAATTTTGAGAACTTAAATATATAATCCAAAAGTGAACATCCATATTTTCATACACTCAAAAAGTCCATTTCTAAATACCTTATAACAACTACCATTTATATACAAATCATACAACATGATTTAAAACAATGCTAGCTTAGATGTAACATTTTTAAAACCTTTGAGCATCAAAGAATCACATTTCTACTATTCTTATCAACATCAAACACTTAAACCAATCATCCAAAACATAAACTCATATACCTATTGATTCAAAATAATTTCTAAAGTTGATGCAACTTATTTAAGATTCTGGACAGCATGAGTTTTCAATTTTTAAAATCACTTTCCTCTTAAATGGTTAATCCAAAAATCATGCTGCCTTTTCTTATAGCTTATTTACAAGCTCTATTATAAAAATATAATAAAGTTTGATTTCAGATTAACAATTAAGGCTTGCTGGACAGCCACACAACAAAGTTGCATTCACCAAAAATTCATTATTTTACAAGTTCTATTACTTACACAAAGGCCTATAATCTACCAAATCAAAAAATGAATTTAACTTAGAAAAATAATCATGTTTTCCTATTTACTTCAAATCTGGACAGCCAGAAAATAATAATTTTTTTCACTTTAAAACTTATATTTTCACACTATTCATTATACTATTCACTTATTGTAACACCCCAAAATTTTAATCCCTGATTAATGAAATGTTAATTATAAAGTTTATTTATAATTAATTATTTTTATTCTAATCCTTGACTAAAATTTGTGTTTAGGATATTAGTAAATGTTTGAAATGTGTGAATATGATTTGGTGATTATTTTCTAGATGTAAATAAATATTTTGCACATTAGTCCCTGCTTTGGGACCTAGAAGTAATTTTAGGAAAGGTTTTGGAGGGAAAGAAAATAAAATAAATATTTTTCAAAAATTGACCAAAATACTCGAGTATTTCTGAGAAGACTCGAGTATTCTGGTCAGAGTTGGACGAGTTAGTGCGTTTTGGTGAGTCACCACCAACGATTCTCCATCGTTGACACGAAAACACCACCACTACACGTCTAAGGTCATCATGTCGAGCTGCATGGGCCTTCCTTTCAATCTATATAAGCCGATTAAAACTGAGTTGAGAAGCATTTTGCCAAAATCGTGAAGTTTGCATGTTTTAGGGTTCCTGAGTTCGATCATTCAATTCTCCCTCTCTGTTTTGATTCGAGTCACAAATCATACACCAATACAAAGTTCACATCTCGAGCTTTGTATAGACACCAAAATCGTGAGTAGAGAGTTTTGTGTGTTGGAAGAATTGGAGCTCGAAAGTGGAAGCTTGTTTGCTGTCAACAGTTTCTGGAGCTTACTTTGGTCATTGATTTTGGTAAGGTCACGCACTCTCTGAGTCTCAAACTTGTTTCTTTAGTTAGTTTGTGTTGCATAGAATCTAGGGAAACTAATTTCCCCAATTCTTATTGTTGTTTCATGTGTCAACGAATTCGATTTTGGTGCTCCACTCAAACTGCTCTACATGTTGGTGCTTGAAGTGGTTCTCTGTGTTGTGGAGTTTTTCTTTCAAAATTTTCTGTTGGTACACTTCAAAGAGGTAAGGGGAAAGCTTTCTATTCACTAGATAGAGTTTAAATTACATGAATTTGATTAGAGAGCCACCAAGAGGCTCTAAGGGCTTAGTTTGAATAGGAAAATTGGTTTGGAGACCAACCTGTGCTCTAAAGTTGTTTTGAGCAAGTTTGATATGTTGCATGCAAGCTATTTAGAACTTAAAATCATGAGTATTCTGAGTATTATGCAAATTAGTATGTTAAGTTGTGAATTTTATGAGTTTTATGCATAATCTTGTGAATCTTCGTTAATTCTGTAATTTGATGTGTTATAAGTGCTGGACATGTTTAATATATGATATATGAACTTTGTTGATCATTGGATTTGATTAGAAATGGTTAGAATTGAAAATGGTATGTTAAAACCAGATTTTCAGTCTGTATTGTCTGTTAAGACTCGAGTACATGGCTCGATACTCGAGTGTTTCGTGATGCACCAGTGCATCTTTTTGCACCAACACTCGAGTATCAAGTCCAGGACTCGAGTATTGACTTATGCAGCAAGAGTATTTACTGATGAACCACTCGAGTAATGCATGAACCACTCGAGTCTTCTGGGTTGATGAACGACTCGAGTATTTCATGAACTACTCGAGTATTTTTAGAAGACCTGAAACTTGACTTTTCTGGAAAAGAATAAACGACTCGAGTAACTTGTGAACTACTCGAGTAAACTGGAAAGACTGAAGAACTACTCGAGTATTATGAAGAATACTCGAGTATTTTTGTCCAGAAACTTAAAAATACCATTTTTAATTCTGAATCATTCTGTTAATATTTAAGTAATAATAATCCAAGTGATCTAAGACTTAAAAGTAATTGATTGATGATGGTATGAAACTGTTGAATTAATAATGTGAGATATTATTAATTGAGATATACTAATCAATTCTTTTATGTTAAGAAATTGCATTCATCCTGGAGTTCGGGTGTTAGATCATTTTTTATGTTATGATAACATGTGGAGGGCCTCTGGGAGTGCCAATTGACGGCTTGCTTGATGACACATTATGGTGGACGATGTGGCCAGCGAGAGTAATATGCTAATGATATGGTTATTCCGTTAAGACGACGGGACGTTGCTCGAGGAGCACGTTATGTACCATTTCCAAGCTCGTCGTGTACATTCTAGGGTGAATGTACGAATGTTGTACACCTAGGAGTACAACGCACCGTTGAGTGCTGATATGAAGTAAAGGATGGACGTCAGAGAGTGACATAGATTGATGGAGTTAGGGTTGAGAGCTAGACTCATACATCATGCCACTCATTTAATCTAAAACTGATAAACGAAAATAAGTATGAGCATTTTACTTGCATTAAATACTTGCTATGTGCTAAATGTGGTTGCTGATTATTGCTGCATACATTTATATTTACATTGTGCATTTATTTATGCTCTATTTATTATATGTATAGAATTGCTTATCCCTGTGCCCTTGTAGGTGATGTCACGTTACATCGCTTGCATCGAGATCCGACCACTTCCTAGTGGCATATGGATCTACGAGGATCACCGAGTGGTATTTGAGGGTGAGGTAGAGATTACCTTCTATCACCCCAACCCGCTGATTCGGTTTTGTCCTCGTAGGTTTAGGATCCCCATCATATACACTATGCATGTACCACCCTTTTACACTTACCATGGATCACCTCCCACACGACCAGCTCGCTCCTATCACAGTTTTCGATTTCGACCTACCCACTCACACCCTTTTACATCTAGAGTCGTCAGAGAGGAGACTCCCCTATCTGATCTGAGAAGTCCTGTTAGGGTTTCGCCATCACCAGACCCTGTACCCAGTGGAAGGGTACCCGCTCCTTCGGATGAGATAGAGGAGGACCTTGTTGAGGACGAGAGCGGAGGCGAGCCTGTCGTTCACTCTACCGGGAGTCAGTGGAGGGACGATGATCCCTAGGTATATGCATAGGGTAGATGATGTGGATCAGGGATCCGGTGTGATGGATGCTGTGGAGGAGATATTGATGCTGATGTTGGATGATGACTACTACTGCTGCTACTTCTACTGGAGGACTTCTACTACTGCTGCTACTTGTTCTTGGTGACCAGCTCTGGAGTTTTATATTTTGATATGTGTATATATATATATATATATATATATATATATATATATACACTGTAGATATACTTTTGAGAACTCTAGAGTTATGGTTTACTTTTGTTTATGGACTTGTACTGGATCTTGGAAACTTGACTTATGGGCTATGAACCTTATGATAAATATATCTATAAAACTTATGTTATATTATAACTTGTGCATAGTCCTGCTATATCCGCTTACTCTGATATTGATTTAAAAGGAATTCTGCTATGATATTTTAAAATGGTATCAGTTCTTTGGTATGAAATAATGGGTGACATCCCTCAGGTTTCATGTTCTACTTTATAGAAAGATGCTATCTAAGTTTTGTGAAACAAATTCTTGAGTAAAAGCAAATGCCGAATCCATTTTTAAAGTAATGTGTTATTTATTCTCCAAATATCCTATCTTTTAGTTTGTGCACCCGCCTCTTTAGAAAATAAAAAGGAAAATTTTAGTCTTGTATTTTCTAATACTAAACAAGTCCATATAATTACGGGTAATAGTACATTTATTGTATTAATTACTCGGAGAGTATTTGAGGGTGTCACACTTACACACTTAAAAACATCACAAATACATATAAAAATATTATTTTGGGACACACGACTTGATGAAAATAAGTTTTCCAGAATTAAAATAATTTTTCCAGAATTATTTATTTTCACCAAAAATTATTTATTTGATTCTTATTTCATGAAATCACATCAAGTAATTATAATACCAACATCATATAATCACATAGGCACTTAGAAAAATTAAAATAATACACCTACTCTATTAAAGAATAATTCGGCCAAAATAAATAAAATAAAACAGTAACCAAATTATTTTTCACATATACACATATTAATCATTATAATCATATACAAATTACAACTTACAATTTTTTTGGTTTGCACCCTGGTATCCGGCCCACTGGGCAGACTAATCCAGTTCGAGGGGGGTCCCGGGGTTAAGGTTTTATTCCTCTCCCAACGTTGTTGCGGGGGATCGAACCGTGGTTCGCCCTACCAAGTGCAGCCCCTGGCACCACTGCACCAACAACTCGTTGGTAAATTACAACTTACAATTAATCAATCATACACATAAACATCAAACAATCATAAAATTTTTCTTTCGAAACTAGGCCTCACGGCCAATTCAGAGAAATAAAAATAATTTTCAGAACAATTCCAAAATAAAATTTTGTTTATTCGATTATTCCTTTAAGAATTCATGACAAAACATCAAACATTCATCATTCTAAAATTCAAAAAAAACATTTGAACAAGTTCATATGATAACAAATCAAATTTTCACTTCCTTATTTCATCCTTAAATAATTTGGCCATCAAAAGAAAATAAAAGGAGAAACTTGGTTTCTTTAAACTTCACTTTAAGTCCCTTTTAGTTTCTCATTCACATGGCTAAAAAAAATTCCCAAACACTTAGAAAAATCTCAAACCTTCATTTTAGGGTTCTTGAAATAGAAAACGAAGAATCAGAACATAAGTTTTACTAATTGTTTAGAAAAATCCCAAAATAAAAGCTTAAAACAAATTAAGAGAAATGAATCAAAAAGTTATGAGAATACATTTTTCCTTTGCAAAAGATAAATACTCAATGAAGTGAAAACTCTTCTCCTTCTCCACCTTATACCACGCCCCACTCTCCACTCTCTTAGGTTTCTCTCACAAATTTTTCTAAGTATCAAAAGGGATGTAACAATAAAAATAATTCAGCCCCTAAGTACTCTATTTATACTAATAGGAATTTTTGTCATTTCACCCCACAGATGGAACTAAGGGACAAATTTGGAGAGTGTATATGGCTAGAAAATTTTTCAACTCCTACTTGGTTCAGGGAATATTCCAAGGTTCATTCATCCAACATTGAGACTCTTCCTTTCCATAACGCCAAAATAAATCTTCACATAACTCTTCCATTTCCATAACTCGATCACAACAGAGCCTTGCAAGACATATAAACTACCAACTCGGTTAGCTTTTTATAAAACGAGAGCACCTTTTGATACCTTTAGAACTTCACCTTCAGCTGAATACTTGCACCCAAGAGACCCGAGGGTGCCAAGATATATTAAATTCCGCTTTAAATCAGGAACATAGCGGATATTAGCCAATGTTCTGACAACACCATCATGAGTCTTGATCACCTATTCCTGCAACTTTGCATTGGGCATCATTGCCCATTAAAACAACACCACTATCAACAGGTTCAAAAGTGGTAAATAAGTCCTTATGAGGACACATATGAAAATTACATCCAGAATCAAGAATCCATTTTGTTTTACTCCTCTTATTAGAAGAGACAACAGATAATAGGATATCACTGTCAGAGCCACCTAGCAGCTTCATGTTGTTGATGAGATTTATCTTTCTCTTGCTTTTCTTGTTTTTTCTTCAAGGAATAGCAATCATAAATTTCGTGCCCAGGTTTCTTGCAATAACAGCAAAATTTGTTGGATTTACGTCCCTTAGATTAGGATCTAAATTTTTTATGACTAGTACTCCCTTTTTCTAGAGTTCTACCTCTAACACTTAATCCCTCACCCTTGTCCTGAGAATTAACTTCAAGATCAAATTTTGCTTGTATAACCACTCTTTGAGATGAAGCTTGTTTTGCTTGGCTCTTAGTCATATACAAAGACTCTAGCTTTAACCATAATGCCGCAGCAGTGACTTCATTGGCTAATTCACGAAGAACCTCGTTGGACAAGCAAAGTTGGATTGCTGGAAGCGCCTTTTCATCCAACTCGTCCCATTGCTCATTTGTCATGGTAGTCGGCTTCTTCGACTTCCCATGTAAAGCTTTCTTTAATCTGTTCTGGGTAAGAACGGCCTTCATCTGGACTTTCCAGATAGAAAAGCTAATCTTGCCATCAAACTTCTTAATGTCAAATTTTGTAACAGAAGACATCTTGTAATTCCCAATTTAACAAGAGCTCTGATATCATTTGTTAGGGTATCGATGCTAATTGCGGAAGCGAAAGAATCGAATTAATTGGGAATTTAAAGATAAGTTAAAAATAAAATAGGCAAGATGGACACACAATATTTAATGTGGAAAAATCTCTCCAATTTAGAGAGTAAAAAACCACAACAATGAGAGTAACTTCCACTATGAAAAAAGAGAGTACAACAAATTTTCTTATAATTATGAGGATAAAAGAAGAAAAAAATTCTCTCACAAAATACTCTCTCTAACGGAAATAAATGAGTCTAAAATTTTCAATATTCTCAAAGAAACAAAAACTGAGAATATAAAATATAACACTTGTATTTTATGAAATTAAAATACACAAGCCTATATGGGATGTGTTTGGATTTATTGTGTGTGTCTGATGCCTTGTGTGTTGCCGTTTGGTTCCTCTGGCTTCATTGCCTTTTATAGACAAAAAATGGGAGAACTGTGGCATGCAAAACCAAAGGGACGGTGCAGCATCTTTGACAATCAACACATGGAGGTTGAATAACAGCTAAGACAGCTGCATGACAACATGAACCAGCCAAAGGATTCAAAGGAGGTGGTGCAGCCTTGTTTGAACTTTGCAAGGAGTAGCACATGGAGTTTGAGAAAGGCAACCAAAACAGCATTATGGTGCATGCTTTTGTTGAATATATGCTGGCTTGAGGACGATGGAGTTGAATTTTGGAGCCACCCACCCTCACATACACAACAAATGTCATTCTTTGGAATTAAGTTGATCAAATTTGGACCAAACAAAATACAATTAGGACGATTATCCAAGATATTTTGCATGGCTTTGAACATGTGTCCTACCTTAATTCAAGCCATTTAGTGGGCTAGGTGGCGCCTCAATAGGCTATCCAGCTAGTCACAAATTAGATGGACCTCATTCCTTGTTGCCTTAAATTTTCATCCATTTACCTTGAACAAGAAGGAAGCAAGAAATCAAGCAAACTTCCTTTGTCTTTCTCTAACAGAGCCGTGGCCCTAACACTTCAAATCCTATCAAATTTCTCCCAACTTCACCTTCTAAACCCCTTGAATGTCAAGATATGAGCATTATCTAAATGTATCAAGTGGATTTTGAGGTGTTCAGGGGGATTTGAAGCTAAAACCTAGAAGCTAGAACCAAGAAAACTTAAGTGTTGGTGTTGGTGGTTCTTGAAAAGTTCTCTTGATGATTCTTTACTTGAAGCTCAAGATCTTGTTGTCTATTGCGTTATGAGTGATTTAGGAAGAATCTAAAGCTAGAGTAACTCGTTTTCATTCAGTAAATTTGTGCATGCAACCCTAGAATCATCGCATATGTAAATCTGTCTAGAATCAAGGCGAAGTGCGAACAGTGACTTGTGATCTATTTTTGAACCATTTAAAGTCTATGTTATGAAACATGTTGAACAAGAAAGTTGTTCCCCTTCAAATTATATTTAATTTGATATATTGTTTTCCTAATTTGGATAACCAAATAGGAAGTTATGCCCATTTTACCTAACTAGTTTTTGGTTGTCCAGAATTTTAACTATGTTTCTTGTGTCTTAAGCCGAAGATTTTTTCTTAGGTTTATAAGCATCAAATCTTTTGTAAATTAAGTCCTTAAGTTATTTTTTCTAGTCTAGATCATGCCTAGTGTGTTTAAGTGAAAATTTATGGCTTAGAACCAGGAGAAATTTGAGTTTGAATCAAATGAAGCATAATTGGAATGTGTTGAAATTTTGTAGTTAACTAGTTTTTAACCCGTGCAAAGCACGGGTTTTTTTGAATATTTTTAATTATATTATTATTTAGTAATAATATTTTTGTAATACTATGATTGATTCAATGTACGATATATATCAAATAGTTAAAAAAATTAAATACATTCAATTTAGCATTAAAAAAATATATAATTAAATTCATAATAATTCAGGTAGACTTTATTGAAAAAGAAGTAATTAATATCATCAATAAATTTGAATTTAGATTTTTGCAAGGATTGGACTCAAATATATATATATATATATATATATATATATTCTAATTTTAATAATATTTAGGATTTTTTTTATATAAGATAAAAAAATTCAATCCAAAAGTGAAGAAGTATAATACTACGTGTGAGATCCGGGTTGACAAGGGCGGGGAGTGATCGCCGGTGCAAGAGGCACGGGCAAGGAGCGGCTCCTGGCAGGCTTCTAAGGGAAGGGTACATGAATGAACCGACACACCTTAATGACAGGGTGATCATGAGACTGTGTAGGAATGAGACTACATAATACAGAAAGGCTTAAATAAATTGATTGGTACTACCCATATCAATAAGATGCATCTTCTTTTCGGTAGCTCATCACTTAAGAACTCCATAGTTAAGCGTGCTTGACTTGGAGTAATTCTGGGATGGGTGACCTCCTGAGAAGTTTTCCCGGGAAGCGTGCAAGTGAGGACAAAACATGCTGAAAAGACCCGTGTTGGTATGTGGGGACAGTCGCAATCCATTTGCCTGTTAGAGATGTTACAAATGCTATCAAAGCGGCTCCTCTCCCAGTACGGTGTGGTTCGGGGACGAACCAGGCGGAAGCTGGTGGGCATGTAAGACCCGGGCTGACGAGGGCGGGGGTGATCGCCGGTGCAAGAGGCACGGATAAGGAGCGGTTCCTGGTAGGCTTCTAAGGGAGGGGTACATCAATGAATTGACACACCGGAATGAGAGGGTGATCCTGAGACTGTGTAGGAATGGGACTACATAATACATGAAGGCTTAAATGAATTGATTGATACTACCCATAACAATAAGATGCATCTTCTTTTCGGTAGCTCATCACTTAAGAACTCCATAGTTAAGCGAGCTTGACTTGGAGTGATTCTGGGATGGGTGACCTCATGGGAAGTTTCCTCGGGAAGCGTGCGAGTGAGGACAAAGCATGCTGAAAAGACCCGTGTTGGTATGTGGGGACAGTCGTGCGAGTGAGGACAAAGCATGCTGAAAAGACCCGTGTTGGTATGTGGGGACATCCGCAATTCATTTGCCTGCCAGGGATAACACCTACCCAAAAAACGAACCAGCCCCTACACATAAACTGTGATCAATGAATGGTGCTAAAATATTTTACAGCTAAACCGCAAAACTAAGATTCTCCCCAAATCTAAAGGCAATAAGATAACATGTTTTGAATTGCATTAGTTTGCCATTCAAAAAGGAACATACATTGCATGTTAGTCTTTCCTTTTAACCATAGCCACACTCTAATTTTTATCTTCTCCACCAATTCATATGTTATTTCCCAGAATGCAAAATTGTTTCCGCCTCATTCAATTCTTCCTATAAGCACAGAATTCCCTCATAGTAAAAGTGTTGAATTTTTCTAATATGCAACCAGAATTTGGATGGTTGCTATGCAACCTTTTGTTGGACTAATGAGAGTTTACCACCTAATGTATTTATGTCATGTCATTCTCTAAAATAGTCAAAATTAATTTTTGCAATTTGGTTCAGCATAAAAACTACATTATTTTAATTTAGTCTTTTGTACTTTTAGACAAATTATAGTCCATCTACTCCTATTTATAGGGCATACTATCCATATCACACGGACCAAAGAAGGTAATTAAGTTTCTTGAAACTTTAAAAAAATACTTTAACATTACAATTTTACCCTCTTATCTTGTATTGGGAATTTCATAATGTATTATTTCACATTAATGGATAAAGGGCAAATAAGAGAAAATAACAATAAATGCTTCCTAGAAAATGCAAAATGACTTATAAATAGGACAAAAGAATTGTTCTAGAATATGCCCAATAAATAGGACCGGAGGGAGTAACTTTTAATTACCAAATCAATCAATGACATGTCATTAATATGTTAGGTGGAAAAATCTCATTAGTCCAACAAAAGGTTGCATAGCAACCATCTAAATTTAGATTGCATACTAGTAATTCCCATATGTCATTTTGAATAAGTTCACTACAATGCCTATGAGCAATTCCATATTTATAACCATCTTCACTCACTATAAAGAAAGAGAGCAAAGGATACTGCAATGGGAGATAAGCTGATGCAATTCATGTACACGTTGCATCCCACCGTCTTTCTTCTGCACAATTATATCTCTTGGCTGTGGTGCTGAACCAAAATCTCCAACAATTAGTGCTGCCACTCCAGAGACAGTGGGGATGTTATACGTCCTCTCATCTATTTTCCTCCAACAATTACTGCTGCCACTCCAGCGACAGTGGGGATGTTTTCCTGTCATATATCAATCTTAATCCAAAGTTCAAGTTGTCATCTTCTTCAAACATATCTCTAGCAATATGAAAATTCTTGTCCCATACATTAATATTATCAAGCATTTGTTTTATACCTCGCATTATCTCTTGATGCAAAATATCATTTTGAATTGCTTGACCTGCATTTATTTAAATAGTGTACACATATGGTGTAGTATAGAATGATAAGGAACCTATTTGTATAAAAAACATTTAATAAAAAAAAGTAAGATACGATTTTTAATCACATGAATATTGACATCCTATTCTTCACTCCATTGTCTGTATCATATATATATATATACACACACATATACAATTGAGCAAATTTTGGTGCATTGCTACAAGAAGGAATAATATCACCAATATTATTATGGTAATTCTGGTATGATATTCTGAAAATACCAGGACCACTTCCCATATTAACACTTTTGTCTACTTTAGCATCCAAACAAATGCTAAACTTGGGGATTATTGGTATCTTTGATCTTGTATTTCGTTCATCATACCACATCAATGTCCATAATGAACACATGGTGGCCGAATTGGATCACCAATGTCTAAGTAAGCAATTGTACTCGTATACGGGTGAAACTTGGTTAAAAAGAAACATTTGTATATTTCCATTACAAAAAATTATGTATCATTTCGTCTATTGTTTAGTATTCTTGCCCTGCATTGCCTAGATTGTCGTTGTTGTTGTTGTTGATGATGATGTTGTCTAATTTGATAAATGTTTAAAGCTGAATCTGTATTAGAAGAAAAATACTTGTGAGCAAACATTCATATTGTATTTATGAATTCATAATAACATACGTAACTGTTGTTCATGATTCATGATGCGAATCAGCATTTTCTGTTGAAGAAGTAGTGGAACTTGGATTGATAAATGTGCTTAGATTTTTTTTTGGTTGTAAGAAGGATGAAGTTTCACATACCTTTACTTGCTTGTCGCTTTCTTCTTTTTTCTATTACAATTTCCTTTCTCCTAAGCCTTGCATTCCTTTGAGCCTATTTCAATTCTTTATTGTAATGGTTCAATTTTGCATACCATGATCGGGTTTATAACCTTTTTTTATTGAGTGTTAACTTCCTGAATATCCTTAATTTTTTGTGATTGAATTTTGTCCTCATTGGATGACTGTTGAGTTTGTGAGTATACATTTGACACATATGCCAGATACTCCTCCACGGATGTCTTTGTTTCCTTCTTTGGTTATTTGATTTCCCAATTTGTGTCATTAGTATAATCACCACTAATGAACTAAAATTTTGTTCACAGGACTTTGGAAGTTTGAAAATGAGAAAGAGACATCGGAAGTGATGGAGCTTGGAATAATATAATTACTTAGTTCTGATGACTTGCAATGATACCTTATGGTTGGAATGGATTTTTGTTCACAACACTTTGGAAGTTTGAATATAAGAAAGAGAATGAGGAAATAATTTATTTCTCTTATCATGAAGTGAATTATGGAATGAACATTGCGCTGATACAGTTAAAGCAAGCACTGTTACTATGTTTTTTTATAGGACAGAAGAAGTGTGAAACTCAATATCCTCGAAGCCAATATTTTAACTTTAACATAACATTCCCCAACACACTCTCTATAAAGTGCAAACAAAGATATCTTTTAAAACTACATGTGCAGATTTTAGACTTCAATTTATGTTGGCAGTTTGTTGGTTTTTTATTTAGAGAGAAAATGTTTCTTGCTATTATAGTATAGGTCATTGTAGTGAATTATGGAATGAAACATTGCACTGGTATAGTTGAAGCAAATACTGTTACGTTTTTTTAGTAGGACAGAGGAAGTACTTCCTTATTAGTAAATTCATTTAAACTTAGTCCTTACCACTGAATCAAAATTTGTATCTTTTGATTTTAATTCAACAGATGCATCTTTTGATTTGAATTCAGCGGGTGCATACCCAAACTATGTGTCCCTTTTATTTGGATTCAGCATGTGTATCTTTTGATTTCAATTCAGCATATACATATTTTCAAAATTAATTTTTAATTTAAAATAAATAAGGACATGTAGCATATCTAATTATCCTCCATTTTCTCAACTTTGTCTGTGAGAGCTCCATTCCATGACGAGCTCTATGGTTTCAGAGTTTGGACTCACAAATATATAATAGAGTTTGATTAGCAGGGTATGTTAATTGATTATCAAGGCAAATTTTACACTATTAATCGATTAATAAAATTGGTTAATTGATTAATTAGACCAGAATTGTTTAGGAATGAATTTTTAGACCCAATAATCGATTAAGGACATACTATAATCGATTGTTTGGGCACTAATCTTGAAAATTAAGTATTTTTGAGTAACCTAAGTGTCCTAAACCCTAGCACTTAGTTCATGGTTCATCAGTTTTAACTTATACACGTATAAAAGCTTAAATTTCGAATCGTGCTAGTCTTGTTGTGTAAATTATAAGTCTTGATTGATGATGATGATGTAACACTCCAATTTGGACATAGAATTTTTTATAAAAATTTGCGCCATTTTTTTTATAATCTTTCTAAAACATTTCCTTTTAATTTATTCTGAAAAGATTAACTTTAACCAATACACATTACTTAGCTTTGTTTACAAAATATCCGAGATGTTATTCTATTCCAAACTGAGACATTATTATTACACATTTCAAAAACTCCTTTCCTTAAAATATTATTTCCTCTAAGGATTAATTGCGGAAAACATTTGATTATCTTTTAAAAATTCGACAAAAGACTTCAATTGAGAAGTAAAAGAATTTATTCTTATAATCGAGTAATTACATCAATTAAATTGTTTTACAAAAAGGTCACGGCCCCTAAGGTCATGACATTTGATACAATAAAATACTGAATAAAAGTTCTATGCTAATACTAGAGATTACATCAGTCCTATCAGAGCAGACAGACTCAATCTAACTGTTGAGGCCTAAGGCAAACATAAAACTTCTCAGTTGTCGCTGCTCTCTATTACTGATGCCGCATTTGGGTCGAACTCCCACTGACAATCAGCTCCGGATCAAAGTCCCAAACACATGCCATCCAATCAGCTTCACTTTAAAATAATCCCAATGCACTATCCACTATTTGAAACTTCCACACGACAATGACTTGATCTGCTATCTGTGGACATCATTCCCAATGTCCACAGAAAAAGGGAAAGTAGAGAGAGTAAGCGATCCGAATGAATTAATCGTCGACGACATGGACTTACTCTAAGGGATCACATTAAGATTCACACACATACATATACAATCATCAAATGAAATAAGCAAATAGTGGCCATTCTCAAAAGACCTCATGATCATAAGTATCACCATCATCATTTCATAGCATTTCCTCATCATATTATCAATAATAATCTCACTTGCTTCTTAAGGTATTTTTAATGAAAATATTAATAATCTTCTTCAATTTTCTTCTTTCAACTCAAACATAGCCGTCAATGATTTAGGGAGGGAAATCATTGAGGCAGAGGAATAAGTCAGCACACACGATACATCTCCTCCTCAATATCCAACTACGTCCTAGTTCGGAAAGCAGATGGGACGCACAGGAATCCTAACCACGCAGGCATCAATAGTCAAAGGGTACGCACCGGCTGAAACCACTACAGAAGGCCAGCAAAAGAAATAGTAAATGGACCACGCTCAATGGGTCAGTAAATAAAAACAATGACCTCTAGCCTCGATTCGGATTCCCTCTCACCATCTCCGATTTGCTCAAGGGGGCGACAGCTCTATCCCTAGTTCGTGTTGCAGTCCTTGCTACGATCGAGGCCTATCAGGGACCTCGGATCATTGTAACGTTGTCCCGCCTAGGGAATTAAGCGCTCCAGGCTTCTTGACGTTTCACCGTCCTTGCCTTCTCCTATCACAATCACCACTCGAAGAGTAAAAACCTCCAAGTATTCGGTATCTTTCCTCTCCACTACTTCTCTCTCAACGCAGAGTTAGGAAAGGATTAAAGCTTTCAAGTATTTTAAACATTTTAAGTCTTTTAGAAAAGGATTTAGTTCTAACATCCTAACATTGGTCGACCCATTCTAAGCCTCGCTTCTAACAGGCCTCGACCTCTAAAAAGAAAACGAACAAACACCTCCATACATACAGTGGAATCCACAAAGCTCACAACCACGACACTTCATTCACGTGGCCAGCTACTTAAAATCAAGCACGTCCGAAGACAGTGCGATTGGGGATATACATCACAATGTTATCTGTGCTACGTTGCACCATCACTGTATACTATTACTTTAGACGATACGAGAAAAGCTTACTTTTCAATCTTTATACTTTCAAGATAAAAATTCTCTTTTCCAAAATCAATCGGATATTACATGACATTCAGCACAATAATCATTTCATCAATTCTCTCCAAGATATATCATTATTCAAAGCAGATAAACAAAACTGCTCAGGATATAACATAATTCAAAGCAGATAAATATAATACTCATGAAATATAATGCTCATAAACAGGGAATCACACAAACAAGAGTTATTGTCTCAACGTCGTCCGGTCAAACACACACAAACAATTGTCGTCACGTATATTGACAAATAACTATGGAGTTCTGATCTTTGAGATGATCAAGAACATCCTAATGCTACCCAAAGTGTCATTGTGTCTTAGGAAAGCTTCTCTCTCACCTGGACTTGAAGCTAGAGACAATGATTCTGATTATCCGAATCTGCTTCACTCGAACCTTAAACATTGATAATACAATTCAAAGGACCAATCAATTATACATTCACAAAAAAATAACTTAAACCAATTGAATCCTTTTTCAAAATACGTAGAAAATCGTAGATCATAAAACAATATTAGTAACTTAAAACCTTTTTCAAAACTCAAAAACAATTCACTGTTCAAGTAAAAACACTTTTTGTTTATAACTTTATAAATCATGAAAACCTTTTCAAATCACAAAATAATTTTTAAAACTTAATTATAACATCTCAAAGATAAATTCCAGCTTTTCATTTACTGAAAAATCTCTTTCCAAACACCTTATAACAACTACCAATATCAGACAAATCATACAACCAGAGTTAAAATCATTTGTTTTTGGTGCAACACTTAAATCAATTCAAACAGTAAATAAAAATCATACAACCACATTACCAGCACACATAATCCATTTAGAACATAAACTCATGTACTTAAAACTCAAAATAATTTTTCTAAATTGATGCAACTCATTTACAGATTCTAATTAGCATAAGAAAAATCATTTTTTAAGCATCAGTACACATATTCATGCACCTAAATTTCTAACACATAAAATCACATACTTTATCATATTAAAATAATTTCTAAGCAATATAATTAAATTAAAAATTAAGGACAACATGAGTTTTCTAATCTTAAAAAACACTTTTCTCTTAAACAGTTAATTGAAAAATCATGCCACTTTTTCCTATAGCTTAATTACAAGCTCTACTATGAAAATATCATAATGTTTGATTCAAATGAACAAATTAAGCTTTGCTGGACAGCCACACAAACAGGTTGCATTCACTTAAAAATTCATCACAATTCAAGTTCTAACACTTATACACAAAGACCTATAATCTACAACTCAAAAATATACTCAACTTAGAAAAATAATCACATTTTATAAATTACATCAAATCTGGACAGCAACTTCATTTTCCAGTAAATAATAATTTTGTTCACTTTAAAACTTTCATTTTCATACCATACATGATATTAAATACATATACACATAAACACATCACAAATACACATAAAAATACACCTTTATATCACACGCCCTTATTAAAATAAAATTTTCCAGAATTAAAATAAATTTCCAAATTATTTCTTTTTTTTTTATCAAAAATCATTTACGTAATTGTTATTTCATGAAACCACATCATAGTATTAAGATACAAACACCATATAATCACATAAAAACTTAGAAAAATCAAAATTATACTCCTACCTATGATCATAACAATTCGTCCATTTAAAAAAATAGGAACAGTAACCAAATTATTTTTCACATAATCAATTATTAAACCTTATAATCAATTACAAGAAAACAAAGAATAAGGAATAAATTATGAACATAATCATCAAACAATTATAAAATTTTCTTTTTGCACTCATGCAGCAATTTCCAAATAAAATTTTGTTTATTCATCAAATGATTATTTCCTTTAAGAATTTATGATAAAACAATCAAATATTCATCATTAAAATTTCCAAAAATCACTTAAACAAGTTCATATGAATCAAATAAAATTTTCCATTTCCTTATTTCATCCTCATATATTCGGCCATCATAAGAAAAATAAAAGGGGAAACTTTGTTTCTTTAAACTTCATTTCAAGTCCCTTTTAATCCTTATTCACATGACCATAAATAAAAATTCACAAACACTTAAAAAAAAATCTCAAATCTTCATGTTAGGGTTCATGAAGTAGAAAAAGAAATCCAGAACATAAAGCTTACTGTTAATTTATAAAAATTCCAAAAGAAAAGCTTCAAAACAAATTACAAGAAATAAATCAAAAGTTCATGAGAATACCTTTCTCCTAAGCAAAAAAAATGAACTTCAAGTGAATATGCAGTGTTTCCTCTTCCCCCTTATGCCACGCCTCCCTCTCTCTCTTGCTCTTGTGATGTCCTAGACGGTGAGGTTCCCCAAGGGTAAGGGAAGAAGACCTTCAGAGGAGCCTCTGTCTAGGGTTTTTGTGTGATGTTTGGTGGGAATCCTCAAATGGCTAAGGGAGAAAGCCAAGAAGCAACCCTAATCACTGGTGTGTGAAGGTAGTAATTAGGGTTAGAGGACGTACCTGAGCCCCATGTAG
Source organism: Crotalaria pallida (assembly GCA_037953625.1). Classification (NCBI taxonomy): domain Eukaryota; kingdom Viridiplantae; phylum Streptophyta; class Magnoliopsida; order Fabales; family Fabaceae; genus Crotalaria; species Crotalaria pallida. Next base: position 101,363,362 of record CM075649.1, read on the forward strand.
TACGGAGCTACTTATAGGGGGGAGATGGTTGCCCTAATGGGCTTGCTTGAGGCTCAAGTAGGGCCAGCCTGTACTGAGCTATGAGTGGATGAGCTGTCCTTGTGGATAAGGTGAGACACGTCATCCTGTCCTTGGTGTCGGATTCAGAGGGAGGTGTCGGACTCAGGGTGGTGTCGGACTCAGGGAGGTGTCAGACTCTGGGAAGTGTCAGACAAGGAGGTCGGATCTTGATAGGAGCATGAGGTCGGCCCGTGTCTGGTGTCTGTTCGGCCGTTGAGCTTTGAGCTCGGCCAAGCATCCAGAGGGCTTCCTGAAGGGTCCTTAGGTCCTGTGCGAGGGCTACGTGGAGCTTGGCTAGGCCGAGTCCACCACAGCTCTCAAGGTTCTAAATTTTTTTTTCCTTTCTACAAGTGAGTTGTGTTGGTGTGTAAAAAAATGAGGGGGGTTTAAGCTTCTATATTTTATAGGTTTAGCAAAGAGTGAATCTTCCCCTAAAAACCTATAAGGTTCATGCCCTAGGAGAGTGAGAAAGAGGTCAAGAATTTCAAATTTTCACTTAATGAAGTCTAGTAACATGCACTTTCTATTAAAGCATTTCTTCTAATTCCTATGCACATAAATTCATAAACATTCACCACATGTTTAATTCAGAAAATATCTCTTTGTATCTGGGTGGTGCAGTAAAAAAAAAAATACATAAATATATAAATAAATTATTTTTAGGTCCAATAATTAATTCTAGGCCTTAAATTAATTTTTTCCAAGCTTTAAACATATAAAATTCGTACAGTTACTGCAGCAGAAATTTTTTCGAAGGACACCACATAAAATTAAACTTTTTATATTTTTAGAAACTACATTTCAATACAATTATTTTCATATAAAATTTATAATTTTCAGACTTACGGTTTGAAAGTTATGAATTTTTTAAGTTCTAAAGTTAATTCCTCCAAAAATGCATTTCATAAGCTTTCAAACTAATTTAAATTTCAAAAATACAGAAATTAAATTATGAACAGTGAAACCAATAAGAACTTAGAAAAATAAGTTTTTCATCCAAGTAAAAATATCTCTTGGTCAAAGAGCCATTAAATGTCTTAAGGTTATACTTTCAAGCTTATAAACACAAAAAAATCGTACTATACTGTAACAGAAATAAAATTTATAAAGCTCCTAAATAAAATCCAAGACTTTACATTTCTGTAATCTAAATTTCAATTCGATTATTTTGACATATTATTTGTAATTTTTGGACTTACGATTAAAAAGATATGAATTTTTGAAGACAAAACACTATAATCCTTCAAAAATCATTTCATATTCAAAGATAAAATACTATACCTTATAAAAATAATTTCATGCAAAGAATAAAATTTAAATTCATGAAAGAACATTGGTATGCATATATACACCCACGTGTGTATATATATATATATATATATATATATATATATACATATATAACTTCAAACAATATTTTTATAAACCAAAGTACCATAAATCATTGTTTAATAATTTAATTAAAAAAAATTAAATAAATGAATTAAAATATCACAAATAAATTGGGTAAAATAGTGGGTTTCACATATCTCACACACACACACATATATATATATATACATATATTTATATATATACATAAATATAAATTAGCACATAGCAAAATTCATGTTAAGAAAACAATTCTGTTCAAAATATATTTCAATTGAATTCTTAAAATAATTTAAACAAAACATTTGGGCATCTTATAATATAATAAAATCTTATAATACATGAATATTCACATATATTACTTAAATAACGTACTTAGCACAAAATTAAATTAAAACATATAAACAAAATTAATTTATTTTTTCCAAATAATAAGACAATTAAATTTGGCCTAAATTGGGGTCTCCAGATGACATTATGTAAAAATGATAGCTTAAACTACATGTTTCCTTGTACGTTTTCAAGCTCATTTGTAGAAACAAAAGTCTATTTGTGTTTTATCAGGGAAAAAAGATATATTTTACTGCTTTTTTAATTATAATGTTGGTTTTCTCTTCTTGAATTGTGTATTTAATATATTCCAAAAATTATGTCATACCTAAATTCTGAAATTTAGTTTGGTTTCAATGTGGCTTGATTTCTAACGGAGATCCACACTAGAAATATCTAGAGGTTTAGACACGGTTTGCGCAACAACTTTTCTTTTGAATAACCTGATTTTGTAGGTTCTCTATCCTCCGCACGAGGAAGTTTTGATGCATCTATTGGTGATGAAAATCATACAACACATGTTGATGCAATATGGAGTGCTCTGACTGATGTGGCCTCTAGTAGCAAAAGAGACACTGGACAATCTGATGGCTGGACATCATCCGAGGATGAGCTTGAAGCAACGGATCAAGATGATGAAGGCAGGTAATATTTGATCTGAGTTTGTAGTTTTCAACAAAGATCTTTGTTTATTCTTTTTATTTGTACATTACTGTTTATGTCTGCTTGTGCTTCTCATTCATAAGAACTTTGGTTCTTATAATCAGTAACAACAATAACCACCAAGCATTATATTATTGGCGTAGGTTATAACCCTAGGTGTTGGAGCAATTTTTATAATTAATTTTTGTCTGATCAAAATTATCCAAACTTTTTGAATAATTATATCATGTTACAATGATTGGCGTAGGTTAATTTCTTTAGAGATCAATGCTTTGTTAATAGACATGATTTATGATAGAGCATTAAGGCGTGAAATTTTCTAAACTAACTTTACTTAAAAATTAACATCAATTCTTTCGGGTTTCAACTTGAACTCTTTAATAATCAATTCACTTAAAATATAAACCAAAATTCATTTCATTTCAACTATAAACAAGCGGGAAATATGCTGAGCAAGTGTGTTGGAGGATTGGTTTATTTGTATTCAAAATAAATTACGATTGAAATAATCTTACTAAGATCTTTCAAGAAAACTTATCCCACCCCCCCAATCCCAAATTAATCAACACTAAACATGCTAGGTCTAGGCAATGTGTTGACTTGGAGACTGCTTCTGTCATATCCAATCATTATGCTGTTTTAATTTTTTACGGTAATAAATTGTATCTATTGATGGGGGGAGGGAGGGATATTGCCATAATGGGGATCTTATCCTTTGCTTCTCCCATGGAGAATAGTTATTGTATTTTGAAGAAGGATACATGCTTAATGCTTAAAAAACTAACATTTCTTCCAATTGTGTTGTGTCTTGCCATATATGAGGTGTTCCAATGCAAATCAACGATGAAGTGTAAAAAAATGAATTCAGATATATTCATGAATGTATAAAGAATAAATTCAAATGAACTTACAATTATTTATGTGCCGATAATAAATTATAGTTTGACTAAAATGTTTCATTAAAATCTCTGTAATTTCAAAAAGGGAAGTTATTTGAATTATAGATCGCAAAATTGTATATACTTATATATATATATATATATATATATATATATTATATATATATATTTACCACTATTATTTTAATTTGCATGTAGGTAAAATATAATTTAAGTAGTTTATTCATTTTATCTTAATTAAATTAATCAATCACCACCCCAAAATGGTTGGTCTTTGTTAGAGTGAACTACGCCCTTTATGCAATTGCTCGTAGTTAAAGTAGTCTTTTTCTTCCCTTCCAAAAATATATGGGATATTAGAGTGGATCGAAGGGAAGACTAACTATGTATTTGGATAATTCATTTTAAAATTTTACTGAAATCTTATTTTCTAATAAACTAAATTGATTCAATTTTGAGTTTTAATATTTTTGTTTGATTGGGCAATCACTCATTAAATTCGAATTTCAAAGACCCTAGTCCATCAAATCTAAGATATAAGCCCATAAACATATTTTGCCTTGGGTTGGGTTATTCCTAACCCAATGGGTTTTAAGGTTTCTTAGCTAAATTCTTTACCCTCCCCTATATATTCTCTTATTCTATTGTTGCATGTCACAAAACCTAAAACAACTTTGGTGGCGGCCACCTCTAACATTACCACAATACACTTTTCAAAACCACAATACCTATCCACTAAACTAGTGGTTTTTTCTAAGTTAGTGAAGAATTGATATGTGACGGAGGCAACCATGATTGATGTTCTTATGTGATGTTAAAGGTGGTGCCGATGTGGACAAGGTTGAAGGTGTTGGTGACAAAGCTGGATCTAGAAATGACGATGACAAGTTACTGGTGCAACCAATTGTGGAGGTGAAAAAGTTGTCACACACAACGTAACAATAGATCTGGTAATGATGGTTTTGATACCTTTCTTTCTCTTGTATTGTGTTTCGAGATTTCAAAATTTGCTTTCTAATCATATCTAGCTAAGATCTATATTTTGATTAGGACTTTCAAGAGCTCCCTCGAAAATTGAATAATAGCTACAGTATTTTGACTTCACAAGTAAATCATCTTTTCTTTTAGCCCAATATCTAGAGAATCACTTTACTATATATATATATATATATATATATATATATATATGCATCTGTATCTTTCAATGTTTGTTTCATGTGTGCAATCATAATAGTAATTTGTAATACTAATTCCAATTAACATTCTAGCAAAATTGATTTAGCCTTTTAAATGTGATTCTATGTTTACATTGTATAATGAATTGGAATTGGAAATCTAATTCCAATTATTCCATTGTTTGGTGCAACATCTAGAATTAGAAAAATTAAATCATATATATTTTAAGTAAAACTGTGATCTTATTTTATTCTTCCAAGACTAACAATATTTTTAATAAAATATTTATTTATCTTAATAACAAAAATTGTATTTATAGTCAAAAATTAAACTTATTTATGTCTTTGGTCTTTAAAAGTTCAACGTATTTTGGTTTTAATTCCTAAAAGTTATTTTAACCAGGACTAGTCCTTAAATTTTCAAATGTTTTGGTTTTGGTCTCCTCCGTTATGAAAAAATTCATGGCTTATTTAAGTTTTTATTTCCTAAACTTAGGTGTTCTTTTGAAATTGGTCCTTAAACTTTTTTCAATGCTTTGGATTCCTGAACTTTTTCAAATTTTTGAAAATGATCCTTTGATCACTTAAGAGATGATATCGCAGGCGACATGCCACGTTACCTTATCCACATTGATGTGTAACATGTTATGTAGTGTCACTTGATTTTTTTTTATTAAAAAAAGGATTTTTTTTTTAAAATATTAAAAGATTTGATTTTCTTTAAAATGATACGATTTTTAATGATTTTTAATTAAAAAATAATTCACATGGCATCATCTGGCTCGTTAATTTTCGATGTGGCGAAGGTGACGTGACATGTCATCGGTTATATCATCGCTTAAGTGATGAAAGGACCATTTCCAAAAATTTGAAAAAGTTCAAGGATCCAAAGCATAAAAACAAAACTTTAAAGACCAATTCCAAAATAGCACCTAAGTTCAGGGACTAAAAACATAAATAAGCCAAAATTCATTATCTGATGTGGCTAGGAGAATACCACATCAGCAATCACGTGATGTGAGGTAGCGCTAAATAGGTAGTGTGGTGTGGATTATAGAGGCTCACCAACACAAAATGGTCCCATTTGCAAATTGGTCTCATACGCAAAATTTTGTGTTCATGGGCCTTAATCGATCATCTATGTCACACCACTTACTTGTAGATAGCCATCTCACAACACTAGATGCTAATGTGGTATACTATTAATAAAATAAGCAGATAATAAATTTTTTTCTAACGGAAAGGACCAAAATCAAAATGTTTGAAAAATTAAGGATTAGTCCCGGTTAAAATAACTTTTAGGAACTAAAACCAAAACATGCTAAACTTTTAAGGACCAAAAACATAAATAAGCTTAAAAATTATATTTTCATTAATGGTTAATTTATATTAATATTTTAATGCAAAAAATTTTAATTCTTATTTTTAATATGTTTCTATACTTAAAAATTAAATTAACTGCAAAAATCTACTTATGTTAAAAAATTAATTACTTTTAATTATAAAAAATCTTGCCATTTAATTCTACATGGAAGTAATATCAAAATTGATTAACTATTTGTAGGCTAGTCTACAGTGCTAACATAAATATAATTTTCAATAATACAATTTTCATAACCAAGTTCCCAGATAAAAACATAACTAAATATAGACTTAATTATGTCAGAAGTCCCTGAAGTTTGGGGTACTTTTGTCAGATACCCTTATTTTTTTTAATGTCTGATTCTCTGAAGTTATTTCTGGGTTTGTCATATACCCCTACTACCAATTCTGAGCAATTTTGCTGACATGTAACATCGAAATCCTGATCAGACGCAAGAGGTTAAGCACCTGGTGCCCCGTGAGCGAAGATCATTATTTTTTTAAAAAAAAAATTTTAAAAAAACTAAAAAACTTAATATTTTATATTTTTAGTTAAATAAAAAAATAAAAAAGAGAATTGAAGAGAGAGGTCGTCTTCGCCCGTGTGATATCACGCGGTACCACATGACCAACCTCTTGTGTTTGACTAGGATTCTGATGTTACATGTCATCAAAATTGGTTAGAATTGGTAGTAAGGGTATATGATAAACCCAGAAGTATCTTCGGGAGTCAAACATTGGAAAAAGAAGTACAGGGATATTTGGCAAAAGTACCCCAAACTTCAGGAACTTATGACATAATTAAGCCACTAAATATATTGTTTCCCCCGTTTATCTGAGTGTTCTTCACCACCTCAAACACCTCTTTGACCAAATCAAGAAAATCTGCATTAATTCATAAATGCATAGAAAGTGTGTTAAAACAATGGCTTGAATCGAGAATTGTGATGCTCTCTTATTGCATATTATAAGTCGAGTATATGGTTGTCTTATAGAAGTTATATGGACTTGAATTGTATACAAAATATGTCTCATAAAAATCTTTATTAAATTAAAAGGGTTACCAACATAATTTGTAAATTACATGATGGTTGAGTTTATTTATCTTGGGACGAAAAGATTGTGTTTCGAGATAATGGGTTGTAGTATACAAAAACGTATATTATAAAGAAAGTGTTGTTATCTCAAACTCAATAGATACAACTCTTTTTGAAATATTAAAATTTAAAAAATTATATACCCTAATACCAGAGTAAGCGGAAATACTTAAAATAGTACCCTTGATTTGATGAACACCAAAAACATGATATATATATATATATATATATATATATATATATATATATATATAACATAAATACATCATCATCATCAAAGTCCAGAGTGGCACAAGTAAAAGCCTCATATACAAGTCCATAAAAACTAAAATATAAAGATAGACCAACTCTCTGAAATCTCTAAAAAAATGTATACAATATAACACAACTTAAAATATAGAAATCTTAGAGATGGTCTGATGATCCTCCAAACAGCAATGATCCTCCTCCTGGTCTCCTGCAGCTGCTCCACCGTCCCTCATCCCAGTCACCCATATCATGAATCGCTCGGTGGATTCCCAACTCCCCACTGGCTCCCAGTGGAGTGCTCGACTGGCTCGCCTTCGCTCTCTGCCTCCACGGGGTCCTCCTCGACCTCGACCGACTGAGTCGGTGCCCGACCACTGGGCACTAGGTCAGCAAATGGAGTCCCATGAATCGGACTCATCGGACTAGGAACAGGAGTCTCCTCACGTATAACTCGGGAAGCAGAGGGATGAGATCGGGTAGCTGCTCTAAAATGAAAACTGTGAAAACGTCAAGCTGGTTGAGCCGGGGGTGGTCCATGGTAGGTATAAAAATGGGGCACATGCAGGGTATAGATAATAGGGATGCGGAACCTACGAGGATGGACACGAGCCAGAGGGTTCGGGTTATAAAGTGTCACCTCTACCTCCCCCTCAAAGGTGGCTTTGTGGTCCTCGTAGTACCACACTCCGCTAGGGAATGGGCCCAACTCGATGCAAGCTAGATAGCGAGCCATCACCTACATGGGCATAAGGGTAAGCAATACAGTTCACATTATCAAATAAGAATAATTAAACAAGTAAACATTCACATTTACCAAGTAATCAAGTAATATGCATAAACATATGAGCAAACCATTATAATTAATTTCCTTGATTATCGTGGCATGATGCGTGTTTGCTATCTCTCAAATTCCTGAGATTCTCCATCTATCACTTTTTGGACGTCCAACCAAACAACCCAAATATGCTCCTAGAGCACAATCATACGTTCTCATAACGTATAGCGAAACTTGCTCGGAACGTGATACATAACGTCACTCCTCAAGTGAACGTCACGTCGCGAAGACGTAATAATCACATCAACAGTATCCCACAATACTAGCCACATTTCTCACTCATAAATGTTTCATCAAGCAAGTCCCAATCAATTTGGTACTCCCAAAGTACCCTCCTCATGTTCCACGAACATGACAAACGATAACTTATCGCCATTCACCATGCATGAGTGCACATAAATCTTTTCATTAAAGATTAGTCATTAATCTCATTATATGCAACATGCAGTAAGTATAGTAGTGAGATATAACATTCTTTTTGCATAATATAATTGATAACAGAATTATCAAATGCAGTATTGTATCACTTCTTTGGAAGTGTCATTGAATTTAATAAAAATGGTTAGATTAAAAGTGGTGTTTCTCAACATAAAAATGTGCATCAGACTGCCCAGAATACTCGAGTCTTTTACAAAATACTCGAGTCGTTCATCCATTTTCTGAAAACGTGCATCAGACTGACCAAAACACTCGAGTGGTTCATAAAATACTCGAGTGGTTTATTAAAAATCTTATTTCATATAATCCAAAAGACTAGAGTGGTTCATCAAATACTCGAGTTGTTCATCATCCAGAACACTCGAGTGGTTCATAAAATACTCGAGTATTGAACTGGAATCTGGTGATTCTGCATCATGAAATACTCGAGTCTTTTCCCAAATACTCGAGTCTTTCTGACAACAGAAACACTACAATTTGGGATTTTACATGCCATTTTAAATTCTAACCAATTTTAACTTAAATCAATGATCAACAGAACTTTGTTTGCATATTTTAAACATGTCTCAATACTGATATTACATCAAATCACAGAGAATCAAAGCCATTCATTAATTATGCACAAAAACACATTTTGTGCAACTTAAGATACCTATAACATCCTACTTTTTAATTCTTTTATTAAATATTAAACAATAAAAATTTTAGAAAATTTTTGACAGGGTTTACTTTAAAATAGAGACTTTTCCTTAGAAAAGTTTACCTATCAGATCCATAATAACAGAAAATCCACATTTATCTTTGCAATAATTGTAAACAAATTATACATTATATTTCAACTTAGTAAAATAATATCAAAAGCTGTTGGTTGCAGTTTTTATTAATTGTATCATAGAATAGAGTAATTCCCCATACTTAGAAAATTACTCATCCTCAGCAGTCGAATATCCAAATCATCTCCAAAGCTTGTACCTAAAAATGTCAACTTAAGAGGTGAGCTGTTTTATCATAAATCATGAGAAGAACTTAATAAAAATAATATAACATATATATATATATATATATATATATATATATATATCTATGCAATTAAATAATTCTTTCACTTTATTCTCATTCACATTTATACTTTATTTTCTTTCATACTTAAGTACTCATACAATTTTAAACATAATTATCAACTATTGTTGATAATACATAACATAGATAATGCAATGCAATGCAACTTCTCCATACATTTACTTTCTTTTTCCTTTTCATAACTTCGTAGTCATTGCTACGCTTCTTTTCTTTTACTTTTACTACGTAGACATTGCTACGCTTTCTTTTACTTACACTATACTTCACCAATTGTTCATCATACAGTGTAGGAACCATATTTCCTTTTACTTTTACTTTTTCCTCACATCGCCCTCCACACTTTAGGAAAGATCAACTAGGAGTAAATGTCCCTCAACCTATGCTTGCTCAATACTTCACCAATTGTTCATCGTACAATTTCGAGTGGTTTTCCCAAAATTGGCTATAGCAAGGACCATTATCCGTAGTAAGGAAGTATTTAAGTGACCGATAGAATTATCATAGTGTGCACAGGACCAATCCCTAACGTGAGTAATGAACTCAGTTCTTTGGTGGATCAAAGTCCTTCTATAATAATTCTCGCGATTGTTTCATTAGCACAATCTAATCACTATAATACTCTCGTCCATCAATTCTATGAACCTTCACAAATTGTTCTTCAGTTCATAGAACCTTCACGCCATCTTTCCTAATTCCTAACGTCCACCTTACTTCATAATTATACGTGTTTTAATTCATTTTAGTGGTTGTTAATAATCAATCCTTTAATTATATAAATCAATTTGGAGGGATTTTTTAACTTAATAAGGCCTTTAAACGTAAACAATTTAACATAAGCATAGGCCATTAATATGCAAGCATAAATATCACCAATAATAATGATAATAACATTCATTCATTCCAATTAATACATTCAAGCATCAAAATCAATGATTCAAGTGGCATCATCATCACTAAACATCATGAAACCCTAAGTTCAAATACCAATTTAATTCACATTTAACATATAAATCAAACATTCACATATCTAACATACACATAGATATATCTATATTATTATTATTATTATTATTATTATTATTATTATTATTATTATTAATAAATCCTCTTCCTAATTTAAGTAAACAACTCCCCCTTACCTGGAATTCCTAGCAATAAGGAGGATCACATTCACGTCCGCGACTTACTCCATGGTCAAGGTCAACAATAACGTGTTGGATCTAAATAGGGACACACGTTAAAACTAAGTATAACATTAAAAATAGATATATATATATATATATATAAACTAAATTCATTTTTGTCAAAATAATAAATATATATCATTATACAATAAAAATATATCACTTTTCCCTAAAACATCTGTTTATTTGAAAATATAGGGATAATAAAAATATTGACGGATCATCGAACAAATTACATAGATGGGTAGAGGGACTTGAGAACGTTATTTAGCTAAGAAGGATTTGAGATTGAACGGTTAGATCTTGAGTTATTGGACCAGAAAGTTAGGAAAAGGATAATTTTTCCCTTTCTCTTCGACCCTCTTACTCCTCTCTCTATTTCTTTCCCTCTGTTTCTTTCTTTCTCACGCACTCTCTTTCTTTCCTTTCTATTTCAGTTCTTTTATTTATAATACGGTGGGGGTGGGGGCAATTGGGTAGTACTTAGGAAATTATATATATATATATATATATATATATATATATATATATATATATATATATATATATATTCTACGTTTTATTCTCATTTGCGGGTCAATGCGTATAAGTATTTTGAATTATAATTAAAAGTTTGACGATTCTAAAAATAAAATACATTTAAATAGAACATTATTGTACTTTTAATTACTCAAAACTGATTGAAAAATAATAAAGTTACTGGTCCCTACAGATAGCTATTGCATAAGAAAAAGTATAAAAATTCAAACGTAAATACACTTTCTAAATTCTGATGTCAAACTTGATAAAATATAATATTCAGATTCTTGAAATAATAAGTCATTAAATATAACTTATACCGGTAATATATTAAATCAGTCCGGAAGCTAAAAATAAAACAACCTCAGAATGTTATGAAAATTTACAGGAAGGTTCCAAATATTAAATTCAACATTTGTTTCTAAAGATACAATTTATAAAAATGCCTCTAAAGCTTGTCAGTTGAGCTCTCTGTCAAAATATTAATTAACTAAATAAAAGTACTCTTTTAATTTTGTAAAACTTATGATAACAAATTTATACTTATTTCGATTAGAAAACATATTTCAAATATAATGATGAAATCGAAATTTTGTTACAACATTCCAATCCTGAGAACATCATATTAAATCATTTAATTATTTTACTAAAAATATTAAAAATAGCGAGGTGTTACAATACCAAAATCATTTCCACTCACATTCGGCATGAAAACAGTGTTTACATGCAACATATTGAGCTTGCTCAAACTGAATTTGAAACTCAGAAAGGCCTCCATGCCATAATCCTATTTCAAACTAAGCCCATAGAGTCTCATGGTGACTCTACACATTAAACACAACAAATTAATCTTATTCTAGCAAATGTATAGCTTCACCCTTACCTCTAGGTCGTGTTTGATCCAAGAATTCACAGAGAAAGAGGCTCTACCACTTAGTTCCACTAGCTCCTCACTGAACAGAGCAGTTTTTAGCAGAGTATCAAAACCAAATTGGTTGACACATGAAACAATAATGAAAATTGGGGAAATTAGTTTCTCTAGATTCTCTGCAACATGTACTAACTAAAGAAACAAGTTTGAAATGGAATGGTTGCTTGAGCTTACTAAAATCGAAGACCAAAGTAAGCTCCAAGACACTGAGGCAGCTTCTACACCACCAAAACATCAACCTCGTTCTCGATCTACACTCAACCTCAACTCACGATTTTTGTGTCTTTGTAAAGCAGTGAGCTTTACAATGGTGTATGGTTTTCGTATCAACTCTTAGAAATGAAAGAGAATCGAAGAGAGAAAGTTATGAACCCTAACTCACAGATTCTACACGAAATTCGCAAAAATGGTTGGTTGATTCGTCAACCAAGAGCTTATATAGCAAGGCCGAGCAACCATGCAGCTCGACACGACTTCAAGGACACGTTTCTGGGTTGATTTCGTGTCAACTCGTGGGATATTCGAGTGGGTTACTCACCAAACGCACTAACTCGTGCTTCTCTATTCAGAATACTCGAGTCTTTTGGCCAGAATTTGAAAAATAATTATTTTATTTCATTTCCCTCCAAAACCTTTCTAATATTGCTTCTAGGTCCTAAAACAAGGACTAATATGCAAAACCTTATTTTTAAATATTAATGATTTTCAAATTATTTTCATTCATTCTCATTCATCAATGCACACATGCAAAACACATAATTAATCAAGGATTAAAAATAAAAAATAATTAATTATAAATAAAATTTATAATTAAACTTTCATTAATCAAGGATTAAAAATTTGGGGTGTTACACTACTCCCCCACTCAATAGGAATTTCGTCCCCGAAATTCTACCTTACATAAACAACTCAGGATAATCCTTACGCATCTTGTCCTCTAATTCCCAAGTTGCTTCAAATACATTTCCACTTTGTCATAGAACCTTGACTAACGGAATTTCTTTTCCTCTAAGCTGTTTTATCCTTTTATCCTCAATCCGAACTGGACCGGCTTTAAAGGTTAGGTTCTCTCGTAGGGTCAAATCATCAAGACGGATTTGGAGGATTGCGATTGGGTCATGCACATACTTTTTCAGTTGAGACACATGAAAAACATTGTGCAAATTGGCTAAAGATGGCGGTAAGGCTATTTGGTAAGCTACAGGGCCAATTCGTTTAAGGACTTGGCAGGGACCGAAAAAATTGGGTGAAAGCTTTTGAGGTTTTAAGGCCCTATTCACTCCTTTCATTGGCACAATTCTAAGAAATACATGGTCACCCTCCGAAAATTCCAAAGGTCTTCTTCTTCGATCCGCATAACTTTTCTGACGACTTTGAGCTGTCTTAATTTTCTCTTGGATCATCCGAATCTTTTCAGTTGTTTGTTGCACAACTTCAGGACCAAGGTGCATGTTCTCCCCTACTTGAAACCATCATAGCAGGGTTTGACACTTTCTCCCATACAAAGCTTCGAACGGTGCCATACCGATGCTTGCATGATAACTATTATTGTATGTGAATTCAGCGAGTGGCAGTACTTGATCCCAATTTCCTTGTTCCTCCAATGCACAAGCTCGCAGAATATCTTCCAAAGTCTTTTCTGTCTGCCCATCAGTCTGAGGATGGTAGGCTGAACTCATCTTTTAATCTTGTCCCCAGGGCTTGATGTAGACTATGCCAAAACCTTGACATGAATTTCAGATCACGATCAGAAATAATGCTGGAAGGTATCCCATGCAGTTGTACTACTTCCTTGATGTAAAGCTGGGTGAGCTTTTCCAAAGAATAACGCATATTCACCGGGATGAAATGCGCCGACTTGGTCAAACGATCCACAATTACCCAGATTGCATCATGGTTTGCAATTGTCCTTGACATTCCTGTTACAAAGTCCATAGAAATACTATCCCATTTCCACTGAGGGATATCCAAGGGTTGCAACCTTCCTCCAGGTTTCTGGTGCTCCATTTTAACCTTCTGCCAGATTAAACAGGACGCTACATAATCTTCCACATCCTTCTTTAAACCCGACCACAAAAACATATTATTCAAATCCCGATACATCTTAGTTGATCCAGGATGAATACACATCTGACTTTTGTGTGCTTCATCCAGGATTAACCTCCTAACTTCTGAATTCCTTGGTATGCAAATTCTTGTTTTGAAACGAAGAATTCCATCCGATCCTTCTGAAAAGTTAGGCTCTTTTCCCTCAATCATCAATTTTATCTTCTCCGTTAGCCCTTCGTCCTCTCGTTGCAATTAATGAATTCGGGTCAGAAATTCATTGGAAATTTGAAACATACCCATCTTAATACTGGTTGGTTCCACTTGCATCACCAAACTCAGATCCCGAAATACTTCAATCAAAGCTGCTTCTTTAATCATCATTGAGCTCACATGAATTGCTTTCTGACTCAGAGCATCTGCCACAACATTGGCTTTATCGGGGTGGTAATGAAGCTCAAACTCATAATCTTTTAAAAACACCATCCACCGCCGCTGTCTCATATTTAATTCCTTATGATCAAACAAGTACTTTAAACTCTTATGGTCACTAAACACTCTAAACGTAGTGCCATAGAGATGATGCCTCCAAATCTTTATAGCAAAAACTATTTCAGCAAGCTCCAGATCACGAGTGGGATAATTCACCTCATGAATCTTCAATTGACGGGACGCATACGCCACAACGTTTCCTTCTTGCATAAACACACTATCGAGCCCTTGCTTTGATGCATTACAATACACTTCATACTCCTTGTGAGGATCAGGTAAGATTAACACAGGTGAGGACGTTAATTTTTCCTTCAGCAACTGAAAGCTTTTCTCGCACTTCTCATCCCATAGGAATGGTTGATCCTTTCGAGTCGACTTGGTGAGAGGTAGTGCGATCTAGGAGAATCCTTCAATAAATCTCCGATAATAGCCAGCCAGTCCTAAGAAACTTCAAACCTTAGTAACTGACTTAGGCTGATCCCATTGCAGAACCGAATCCACTTTAGTTAGATCTATAGCTATACCTTCTTCTGAGATCACATGGCCCAGAAATTTAATTTCTCTTAACCAAAACTCAGACTTGGAGAGTTTGGCATAAAGCTGTTTCTCCTTTAGAATCTTCAATACTATCTGGAGATGTTCAGCATGCTCTTCCAGATTCATGGAATATGTAACACCCTAATTCTATTTTACCCTTAATTAATTTTAGGACTTGAAAATTTTCTTCGAATAACATAATAATTTCATTTGCATTAACATGTTTCAGAGTGACAGCCAAAATGCATTGTTTACATAAAGCACCGAAGTGCACAACAGTAGAGTTTGAAAACATTCTCCGTTGCATATCCAAAACAAATAAAACATCAAGGTATTTCGTCGTCCAGAGGACCGAGGACATGGACCAGTGTCCGACTACATGGACTTACTCTCCCTGTGAGGGAGAGTGAACCTGCTCGGCCGGGGATTGTGCTTGCTCGGACTCGGTACCTGAAAAATGGTAAGGAGATGAACATTACACAAAACATAAGTAAGTTGTTTCTAATATGATATACCGACCTACCAAGTCAAACACAGTTAGGCAGTTATACACATAATCATATACTCAGTCCCAAAATATGCATCATACACCATCATCATCATTTTGCTCGACCTATATTTATTCTCTCTTGTATCTTTTACCTTTCACCTTTATTCACCTATTTCCGATCATTCTCACTTTTATTCTTTTATCATGCCTTACATTCTCTTTGTTCGGCCTTCTTTCCTCTTTTCCTTTTTATTCATCTTTTACATGTCCTACACTTTTTATGCTTGGCAGCACACACCCAGTGTACGTCTTACACCTTCTTTATTTTCGGTTATGGAGTGTCCATCATTGCGGGCACCCCCGCGTACGTGATGCGCGTCTTATAGCTGCGCATCTCGTGCGACTTACGCGATCAATGCACACGTCCAACGTGCGTCTTCTATGACCAGGAGCACGTCCAGCCGACTTCTTTATTAGAGTTAAGGAGTGTCCATCACTGCGCGCACCCCCGCGTACGTGATGCGAGTCTTACAGCTGTGCATCTCGTGCGACTTACGTAATCAATGCACACGTCCAACGTGCGTCTTCTATGACCCAGAGCACGTCCTAAACGATTCTGTTACTCGGAACCTTGTGTGAGCCATTACTGCGCACACCCCCGCGTACGGGATGCGCGTCTTACAGCTGCACAGGAACACATCAACTGTGTCTTACGCGATCAATGCACATGTGCAACGTGCGTCTTCTATGACCCGTCTCACACAACCATTATTCTTTACTTATTCTTTTACTTATATACATTCACTCTTGAATTCTCTCGGCTCATTTCCCTGTTTACCATTTCACTCGTCTTCTTGTTATAATTTCTATTCTTTAGTTATTATTACTTATTTAATCTTTTCCCTAGCATTTCTACCCCCCCCCCCCCTTAACCATTTTGGCCACCTATGGTCGGCACACATGCTAATCGAACAGTAGCAAACATGAATAAACAATTATCACATTTTACACACATTTATGTAGCAACATGATTCAAACATACACATATTTCACTTTTACTTTAATGGGTTATTTTTATTAATCTTCTTTTACCAATAATACTCTATATCCATTATTCTACGGTTCAATATCCTAATCTAACACCCATTCTTAGTTCTCACTATGAGCACACTAGAAACCTAAACCTAAGCTAAGGTAACACCCACTCCTTACCTCAAAACCATGAGAGATAAGGAAGTACTGTGAGTTTGAGCCTTGTTCTTCACGTTCGAACTCCTTAACCCGTAGTCCCTTGAACCTTTGGTGTCGCCTTAACAGAGCCCTAGAAACGCCGAAGAAAACTTGAAGCTTAAGAGGAAGTGGAGGGAAAGATCCTTGGTTCTTAGAAATGGTGCAAGCTTAGTGAAAGTAGAGAGTGAGAGTGTAGTCTGTCAATAAAGGTGGTGAAAATGGTGTTTGTTATTGGAACCCTAAAGAGAGGTGGAGTAGACGAAGAAGAGGTGTATTACGTATGTTAGTGTGTTGGTCTTGGCCTTGCTTTTTATTTCTCTTTTGAAATAAATGTGTGGTCCTAGTGAGAAGCTTCCTTGAGAAGCTTTAGGAACATGTGGCTATGATTCATTGACTTCTTGAGGAAGCCACCAATAGTGACTTGAAAAGGACAACAGTGATTTGACAGTGACAGAGAGCGATTGAAAGAGACGTTTTGTACGTCCGGCGCGGATAACGATGCGCAAGTTGCTTGTTCGAGCGTAAGCGCTTGGCTTTAGATAGTCACGATAGGATCTCGGTACTCGGAACCTGGGAACACACCCGCTCGGTATAAGCAACTGGTCTGACCCTTTCCAGGATCTGATATGGTCCAACGAACCTAGGAGTTAACTTCTTGGATTTGATTACTCGGTCGATTCCAATTGTAGGGGTTACCCTTAAAAACACATGGTCACCCGCATCAAACTGCAAAGGTTTCCTTCGTTTGTCGGCATAACTCTTCTATCGGTCTTGGGCCTGTAACGACCTAATTCCCATAACCTAATAATTATAATTATAGATGTATGTATCAATTTAATTTATGTGGAAGAGTATTGTGAATTAATCTCAAATGAACGTTTAAATTGTGTACATCGTTAAGCCAGGAAAGCATGAGTAACAAGGGTTGAAGGGGCGTCTAGGGTAGCAGGAGATTAAATATAGAATAAGAATTACGAAATTAACAAGCGTTCGATCCGGAGAAATTAATGTAACTTGTTCAAGGCGGTGAAACCGGTTAAGACTTGAGGGAGGTAACGACCAAAATTTCTTTAATTAATAGCTATAATTAGTTGTGTGCACTTAAGTTAAGAGAAATCAAGTGAAGAGAAGTTTAAATGGATAATAATTAGGGCAAAGTGTTGCAATTTCCCCGATTAAGACTTATAAGACGAATATAAGTACATGAATCACAAGGATTTAAGTGTGCCCTGGGTATCATGAGCTTAGTAAGAATTATAGAAGAGAATACCAAATATAGGTTAAGAACCGGAGAAGTGAGCAAACATTGACTAAGGATGATTTCAATACGATCGGGTGTAATTAAGCTTAGGAAACAAGTTAGGATTCAGAAGCTTGGGATCTAATCCGACTAGTTGATCCCTTCCCAAAGATTAATATAGTAGAGAAAGGAGTTGGAAGGTTACCTTAAGCCATGTGGGTAAGCAGAAGAAATTACTAGTGCGTTCGGAGATCCGTTTGTAAGAATTTTCGGGGTTTTGTGTTTGAGTGTTTAATAAAAAGTAACATAGTAAATATGGTTGGAGATGTAAATTAATTTTATACGAGTTTGATTTAGTGTTAAAAATGATTAAAATTCATGAAATCGGGTTAAAAACGTGAAAATCGGCGTTTCGAGGCAAACCAGTGCGCCTAGGCACGAGCCGATGCGCCGAGACGCACCGGTGCTGAAATTTTGGTGCTGCCAGACGCACCTGGTGTGCTTAAGCGCACGGTCAGTGCGCTCAGGCGTGCAAAACTCAGTAACGCCAGAAAACTCGCGCACGCACTAGAATGTTCCAGAAAAATGGCGCGCCCAGGCGCGCTGGTGCTATAAAACAGCACCAGCAGCACCAGAAATGAAACTGGCGCACCATTTTCCTCCACCAGCCGCACCAGGATTTCCAGACACGCACCAGACCCTCTTTTCATGCACCAAACCTCATTTACATGCACCAACAAGCCTAAATCTCTACCAATCCAACCCCTACACCATAGATTAACATTAATAAACATCTTTCCACTAATTCTAATCCTTATTTCCTTGTTTTCCATCAAACCCCACCTCAATCTTCTTCCTATGGCTAAAATTCATCTATAATCTTGGGAATTTCTATCAACCCAACCAAAAGAGAAGAGTTTTAGGAGTCAACCAACATAATCAAGTGCTTTGGAATTGAGTTTTCATCCCCTTGAGGTAAGGGAGGAACTCTTTTCTCTTAGAATAGAATTTAAGTTTTGGAATTAATAAATGCTTATCAAATGTAATAAATTAAACCCTAGGGTAGTTGATTCTGTCATACCATATGCCTGTGCATGTGGAATAAGCAGTTAAAGGCTTGATTTATTTTACACACTCATTACTTTAATCAAATGTAGGTATAGTGTTCGACGAAATGCCTAAAAGAATATGAAATGCATTGTATAAACTTGAATGCCTATGGAGTAAAAGTATAATGAAAGATAAGTTATCTAGTTGAAATAAACTATAGAATTAAGCCTTACCTAACGGTGTGTATAGCACATTTCCTAATTGTTGATAATAATAGATAAATGTAAGAATGAAAGATATAAAAAGAGAAAATTAAGGAAAAATGTGTATTTAAATTCATAGCCATAAATATGACAAGTAGGAACTCAATATGATAAAGACTATAAATAGGACATTAAGAAAGAAAGAAAGATAAATGTAACCATAATAAAAACTTACGAGTTTTGTAATTCAGTATAGAAATATGATTAGTGAAATTTCATAGTTTGACGATATGATAACTTAAATTTTGATAAGTCTCATTTATTTAGTTTCAATTCTTAATCTCTATTCTTTTGCGAAAAGATGTTCACTCCCTTGTGCTTTTAACATTTTAGGTGAAGCTTGGAGGAGCAAAGAACTAGAGTTTCAAAATTGTTGAAGGTCGCAGAGAAAGAACTCCATTATATTATCATTGATTCCATGTTGTAAATCCCATATTTTAAACGAATACTTTGTATTTCAAACCTTTAATCAATATAAATTTATGATATATTTTCTTTATTAAATTGGGATGTTACAATTTGGTATCAGAGCAGTTCTTTCCTTTCGGCCTGGGAGAAATGATCCTGATTCCATTGTGAAACTCTAGTTCTATACTCTTCATACACAAGGGAGTAAAATATATGATTATGTATAGCAAATTAAAGTAATAGATTGTTGGGTACAAGGAAGTCAAAAGGATATAGAACCATAAGAAAATGAAAACAATTTTCGGTTAATATTAAGGATTCAAAAAGAAAGAAATGAAGATACCACTAAAATATGTGAAAGAAAATATGTTGACACCATGAGGGAAAGGAATGGAAGTTCTGAACTTTGTTTGGGCATGGTCAGGTTTTTCCGCCACGGCGTAGTCGACTAGTCTCTTGACACCAATTATGACTTAACTTATTTTGTTTTATACGAATTCAGTGCAGAAACTAAATTGGAGGTGAATGAGTTTTGAAACCGATTCCTTTCCAATGTCTATGATAATGAAATGATGTTAAGAAACTATATTATCTCCTCAATGGGACTTGAATAAAGAGACACTACAAGAATTTTCTCGGACAGCTACGCAATATTGCGTAGCAATTTCGTTGCTGTCCTCTAGTAAAGTAGTCATAACTACGAAATTGCCGCGGAACAACTACAGCACGGTGCGTAGCGTAAATCAGGTCGCTAATTCGCTACCGAATTATTCCGTAGCTATTCCAAAGCTAATTAAAAAATAATTGTAGCAAATCCGTTGCAATACTGTAGCAAAATAATTGCTCCCTTTAAAGTAAGTATAATATTTTTCCGTAGCTATCCAGCTAGAAACATTCGGTAGCTGACCCGTAGCCATTTTTTTCACAATCTGTAGCAAAGTTGCATCTATTTCCTAGCTGGTGAGTGAAAGATAACCACATAATCCCTAGCAATTTTGAAGCTATTCAGTAGCTGTTTTTCCTAGGTGTTCTCTAGCTATTCCCTAGCTGAGTTGCAAAACAATTCTGTAGCAATTCAGTAGCAGTTTGGTACCTGTTTCCTAACTGTTCACATCGCATATCTAAGTTGGGACGTTTTTATATCTTCTTCATATCTTCTCTTGCATTTGCATTGTCTTTTGTTTTTCCCTTCATGTCCGTAACAGTGTTGAAGGTATTGTCAAACACATTTTTCTGAACATGCATCATATCTAAATTATGACGTATTAGTAGAGTATGCTAATAAGGCAATTCCCAAAATATGCTCTTCCTCACCCAATTCTGAGATTTACCAAAACCAGGTTGTGTTTGCTTTGGTGTTTTAAAACCAAAGATGAATTCCTCAAGTTTATTCATTTCACGCAAGATATCCGTTCCATTTAAGCGTTCAGGCGGTAAAGAACTTTCCACTGAATTCTTCTTGAAAGAGTTTCGATCACGACGAAACGGATGATCAGGAGGTAGAAATTGACGGTGGCAATCAAACCAACAACATTTCCTACCATGCTTCAACACAAATGACTTACTATGATCCATACAATATGGAAAAGCAAGTCTTCCATGAGTACTCCACCCACTTAGCATTCCATAAGCTGGAAAGTCACTTATTGTCCACAATAAAGCTGCTTTCATATTGAAATTTTGCTTTTTCCATGCAACGTATGTGTTCACCCCTTCTCCCCATAACATGTTAAGCTCATCAATTAGAGGTCTAAGATACACATCTAAACTTTTACCAGGTGATTTTGGTCCAGGAATCACGAGGCTAAGAAATACATATTCCCTCTTCATACACATGCATGGTGGAAGATTATAGGGTGTGACAAAAACAGGACAACATGAGTACGGAGTAGTTGTGCCGTTGAAAGGATTAAAACCATTCGTGAAAAGGCCAAGCCTAACATTTTGAGGTTCTTGTGCAAACGTTCGCCAGGTAGCATCAAAATGTTTCCATGCTGCAGCATCAGCAGGATGGGTTATCACTGATTCATCTTGGCGCACTCCATTGGAGTGCCAAAGCATATTTGGAGCAGTGTTTTGGACATATATAGGCGTTGTAGCCTAGGAGTAATGGGAAAATAACGCAACTGTGAGTATGGAATATCCTTTTGTAGTAACGAACCCCCAACCTTCGGTTTGAATCGTGAGTGCCCACAAACTAAACAAGCTGTGCAATCAACCGTTTCTTTGTAATATAGCATACAATGATTAGGACATGCATCTATCTTCTCATATCCTAATCCCAACTCACTAACCATGGCCTTCGATTTGTAGAAGCTTTCAGGTAACCTTTCTGAATCTGGAAGCATGCTCTTAATAATAGCACTCAATCGATCATAGCACTTCTCACTCATGTTGGACTCGGATTTTAAATTCAAGAGTTGGAGTGACAGCTGACAATATTGTCTGCTTATCACAATCATCCCATAAAGGCTCATCGGCATCTCTCAGCAAATCATAAAACTTTGAAGCACCAGGATTTGGATCCTCTTCTACATCTTGAGATTGAAAATTTAATCTATCACCAGCAGCATCCCGAACCATATCCATATACGGATTCCCATTCTGCACTTCATCATGGACAACGAAAGATGAACTAATATCCCCCCATCTATCCTCGCCATGAACAGTTCAATTAATGTAACCCTCCATAAATCCATATTGATACAGATCCTTTTCTACCCAAAAGAACTCCTTTCTCACACGATTCTTACATCTTGAACACAGGCAAAGAATGCGACTTAATGCATCAGCAATAGTTGGGTTCATGCTAGCTATCTTAATGAACTCTTCTACTCCATTCATATACTCATCACTAACGCGGCCGGTACAATCTTGTCTTCGTAGCATCCAAGTTCTAGCGGGTCTCATTATTTCTGAAAACAAAACTATCACATAAAACTCTTCTCTTACTTTAAAAACAGGTATAACAATCACAAATAAATACTTAGACAACACAGATTGAAAAATTACTTAAACGTATGAAATACTTAGACAACACATGATGGGTTATCACCAGTTCTATATATTGTATGATATATCATGATCTTTCAGGAAACTATGAACAGATAAGAATAAAAATAAATATTCACTGGTCCACCTTATGCAATGGAAAAGATCTCAGCTAAATTTAGAATCACAAACAGAAAAATTAACACAAAATACTTTCAAATAATTTTTTGGGAAAAAGGAATAAACAAATGAGAACGATTCTTATTTCAAAAAGTAAACAGAATAAGGGATTCGGAAGAGAATAACAAGTACCTGAGAAGTATGAATTATATAATCTGCAGAAGAAAGAAAAACGGAGTTAGTGTTGGGAACAGAAAATCAACAATAAAAATCACAGTTGAGGCAATAAGACAAGAATAAACAACTTAGTTGCAGCTGTTACATTACACCTAACTAATAATATTTCAATTCTCACTATTCTTAAACCAAACTTATATAGGGAAACTAGTGGAGTATGAAAAAACTTCAAAGCTTATACTGACGGACTCTTCCTTCTCTAAGTTTCTGAATGTTGGTCCAGCAATTAGAAGAACTCCTAAATACAGGCAGGCAGCAAAGCAATAGGAAACAAAAAGACCGCAAAAGAGGGTATAAATAAGTTTAATTCTAAGAAATATTTTTCCAAATTACAAGCATTCATTAAGGACTGGTTCTATAGCTTACTTAAACACTGCAGCTCTCCTAAAAGTGGAAAAACCACAGAAAGAACAGATGATTTTTTTGTCCGGAGTAGCTCTCCGCTCAAAGGCAATGGTGTGTAGAAAAAGTTTGATGCAGAATCAGGCAATGTGCAGAAAAAGGCAATGTGATTTTTTTGTTTCAGTATTTATCAAACCTCATTATATTTCGTAAGCCTGTCTCTTTTGATGGTCAAAACACCCTCATTATATTTCGATTCTCTCAGTCTTAATTGATTAAATAGAGGTCAATCGTATTGGTGCATAATGCTGTTGCATGTAGTCCTTTCTAATCCTAAACTCTCCAAAGCTGGTAACGAATACGGAAGGTTATATATAAAATTTCGGTTCCACAATAGAAATCGCTTATGTTTTTCATTTTACTCATTTAACATAAGATGGAAATAAATACATCATATATATGAAGAGTGGTTATACCATTTTGATACGGAGAAAAATAAGAAGAAGAACACAAGAATCATGGTTTTAGAATAAAAGCACTTAAAATCCTAAATATATCATGTGACTGATTATTAACTGAATACAAAGTGCTAAGGACCATTTATATTGGGCTAGCTGTATATTTCTGAGCCTCTCATACTAGTTCCATTTGGTTTGACGTGTGCATTAAGCCGGTCACACTCTCGGTCAACTAAAGCTAAGGAATTACTTGAGAAGGAAGAAACACCGGTAACTTAGATATATATAGTTTAGGTGCTTCTGTTATTTAACTAACTAAAGTTAGTTGACAGCTAGCCTAGAGTTAGTTAGCAGTTATTTGGTTAGACGATGCATATAATGTAACAATTTTTACTTTCATCAATTGAGAAATCATTTTCTTCCATTCTCAGTTTGTGATTCTCTCATTTCCGTTGCTCTTCAAGTTTCTCTGGAAGTTGCATAAGCAGCTTCATTCTTCATTCTCCATTCAACAAGTCTTGAATTCAGTTTTTCTTCTACTCTAAGAAATCTTAGATGGACAGTCAATAGGTCAGCTCTAACTTCTTCTAAATTTAACTTAATTAGGGAGAATGGGGGCTGCAATTTTCAAACTACAAATCAACTAGTTGAAGATTCTCTAAGACCATGTAAAGGACCAACTCTTCTAAAAACCTAAGATGTTAGGTATAGTCTTCTTAGTCGCTTTATATCTCTAACATAGTTCATTCCTTTTAGGCCTGTGTCATGCTAATCTAGTTGTTGGTGGTGGTGTATTATCACCAGCTTGCTCTTTGTAACACTATCTTTTTTTTTTTTTTTTTGCATTAATGGTTGATATTTGTGTTCAGCAATGGAAAGCGCAACAATGCTAAGATATTACAAAATGCAGATGTATTAAGAACATAAAAAGCATATCATCATTTATCAAGAATAAAACAAGTATAATAAACAAGAATATGAATTAAGTAACAAATTTATATACTTAAAAGTTAAAACATAATAAAATAATTTTAAGGCAAGAGTCATTAGCGATTTGAATAAAATATAATGAGATGAAACAGAAGATAGAAATATAATATCTTAGCAGTGACAATACATAAATATGAATAAACTAATATTGCAATGAAGTTATAAATTTTAAAGTAAGAAGTTAACTGTCCTGAATTTGCATACAGCAGGTTGATCAGTAATAGTATGATCCCAAAAACATTTCAATCCAATTTTAAAAATGAGCAAGGTCCATCTCTCATTACACAACATAGCCAGCCAATCAGACAAGATGAATGCCAGCTTGCTAACATTAGTGATAGTTTTATTTTATCTATATGCATCCTCCAAATATCCCATATTCAATCATCCACACCAAAAACCAGGTAATCAAACAAGTGTGATTTAAATTACATTACATGCTAAACAAACATGAGTATTCAAACAGTTTACTATGCACATAAATTGTGTAAGCTGAAAAGTGAAAAGCTGGACTTCCAAAAGGTCGGCCATCCATTACACACATCAATGCGTTAGGAAACTTACAAGAATGGCGATTAATTTGGCATCAGGGCTCCACACAGCCTGCAAGTTTTCTCCTTCCCTCTGCAATGAATCCGAGTCTCTCTTGTACTTCCCCAATCTCACTCTATGCTGAATCAACAAAAAATCCATAACACTGTCAAACTAAACCACATCCTCTACCCCACCAAAATATATAGAGACACACTGGAATTGAAAGATTATATATCTCATATTCAATCATCGGCAGCAAAAAGCAGGTAATACAAAAAACTAAAAAACAAGAGTGACTACCAATTACATGTTGGATCAAACAGTTTATTATGCTCATTATATAAGTAAACCAAAGAGCAATTAACCAAACAAGCATGACTAGCAATTACATGCCGATCAAACATGTGTAATCAAACAACAGCTTATCACAAATTCAAATGCAAAGTCCAAATGGCCACACTACCCAAACTCATCTCCATGACAATCCAATTCATATTTCTTTTTCCAAAAAATAAAACATTTATACACAAATTCAAACATAAAATTTAATATAGAGTATAGACACAAATTAAGCAACAGTTATTACATTTAGAAAAATCCAACCATCAAATAAAGCTCTTGACTTTCAAAATATGAAAAACAAAAAGGTAACCCTAAAATGGCTAAATATTAACAAATAGAAAATAAAAAAGCAAAGCAAATAAATAAAAAAAATTAAGAAAAGCAGAGACCTTTTTCCTTCAAAATGAAGGGTCAAATATGGGAGATCGAACTCAAACACTTTCAGACACTTAAAAAAATAAAAAACCCTCAGATATGCAGCAATACATTTTCATTTTCATGGAAAAAAAATATATTACTTATAAGGTTACATGCAACACCTAAATCAGCCTAAAAATTAAAAACAATTTTCATTTCCATTAAAAAAAATAAAAAACTTCAGTAATGTTGTGACCATAAACCGAAGGAGAGAGAGAGCTTTTCCTTTCCAAGAACCTAAAAACACAACCACGGAGGAAGAAGAAGACACATAGAGCTTCAACATAAATTAGAAAGCATCCGTTAGAACCATCTACACAGACCAAGAGAACTACAAGTAAATAGAAAAAGGCAATTTGGAGAAACAATAAAATTGATACATTGCATTACATGACCACAATAGAGTATCACCTGCTCCTCAGAAAACAATACACAGAAAATAAAACTTCAAAATCAAAAATAATAAAACACCGAAAATAGAGAAAAAAGAAAGAAGACTGAAAAAGTGAAATAGGGAAAATTACCCAAAGAGAAGGTTTAATTGAGAGTGGTGAGTCACGATTGAGATTGGAGGCAAGATTGTGTGGTCGGTTCGAATTTAGGGTTCGATTGAGAGATGAAAAATTGGAAACAGGGAAGGAGGGAAGGATGAAAGAGGAAGATGAACGGACAGTGAGAGATGAGGGCGGTGGCGGCGAGAGATGAGGGCGGTGGGGGTGAGAGAGAAGGAAGACTGAAGAGGGAGGCTGTAACACCCTCACAAATAATTAATTAATTTAGGATTTTATAAAAATTGGTACTCAAAAATTTCTTTATAAATTAAAATACATAAGAATATTTTTCCGAAAAAACGGACAGAGTTTCCTCTGTTTTTCGAACTTTCCCAAAATTTTCAATTTGTACCTGCTTAACCTGTTCAGTCCAGCAAACTTTTAAAACATAAAACGTTTAAATATTATCCAGAAACAAATCCTAATGCCCCAAATATCTCAAATAGGGGCGTACAACTAATACATATCTTTAAATTACAAAATAGTAGTTTTTAACATAGCTAAAACTGCAGTCCACTCATAAATAATAAACGGATACTCCATGTAGTGGAGGTTCAACCTGCTTGGCCAGAAACTGTGCAAACTCCAAGCTCAAAACCTGAAAAATGGTTGTAAGGGTGAGCTTTACACATGAAGTAGAAAGTAGTTCCTAACTGGACATAATGAGCTACTAAGTCAAACACATTTAGCACATAACACATATTTTCAATAATTAAGCCAAGCATGCATCACACACAAACAATAGTTCCCTTAGTCACTACTAAACCCATATCCTTCGCTCTTTTATCTTTTTCATGTGTTGTTGATTCTCTTTTCTCTCACTCACATCCTGTTATCTTTGAATATTGCATTCATTCATTATTTCTTCCTTTTATATTTTTCTCGTTTACTTCTCTTTCGTTCCTTTTATTCTTTCTTTACTTCTTTCTTTTTATTAATTTGGCTATAGGGTCTCACGACCAGGCCCACCGACCTAACCTGCACCAAAATATTCTTTATTTAATTTCTTTCATTTAGCTGGTCACAGGGTCTAACGACCAGGCCCAACGACCTAACCTGCACCAGAAAACTCTTTATTATCTATCCACAGGGTCTAACAACCAGATTCATATGACCTAACCTATGTCACAGGGTCTCACGACCAGATCTTTCGACCTAACCTGCGCCAAAGGGTCTCACGACCAGATCATACTATCTAACCTGTGTTGGCCACAGGGTCTTACGACCAGATCCCACGATCTAACCTGCGTCGGCCCATTCTTTTATTAATCTTTTATCAATTGGCCACAGGGTTTCACGACCAGGTCCTTCCGACCTAACCTGTGACAGGTATCCTTTTATTATTCTCATCCTCATTTCGTTTATCTTATTTAGTTATTCTTTTTATTTATGATATTTTCTCTTCTTTAATTTCTTTATAATTATCCCTTTTCTCTCTTGCCTTTTATTATTAATTTGTTATCTCATTCGTCATTCAACACACATTTATCATACAAGCATACACAACAATTTTCACACTTTATATTTTCAATTCCCTAAGTTTATGCCATGACATTTTTAACTCTTTCTATTCCTTAGTTCTCATTCTAGTTTACATCTCTTACATACTTACTTTCTTTTATTTATTATTCATTTATTCAATTCATTATGCGAAACACATTAGCACACAAACATCACAATTCAACCACTTATATGATTCACATATATCTCTTTAAATCAACCAGACATACAGAACAATAATCATTCACAATTAACAACCAGAGTTCATGTTCTTCAAATAAACATACATGATAACATATAACACTTAGCCTGCATATTCAATCACAAGTATCAATTTATAGTTTATTTCATTTACTTTCTTACTTTATATTTAATTTAAATTAATTACTGAATAATCAGTCACAAGCATACCCACATATTCTTAGCAAGTATTATATACTAATCAGAAAATACTCTCTAAAGCAAGGTAAAGAACCCCTTACCTTTAGATGCTTTAACCCTTAATTTCGTCAAATACCTACTCATTCCGCATGATAACGTCCATTGATTTTCACGCTTCGGTTGGTCCTGAATTTCTTTCATCATCCTCCGCAAGGAAGACAACCGCCTCGATTCACGACGATCCAGTTTACCCCGATCCAACCACGGTTGCACCAGTCCAATACGGTTCATGGCCGAATCGGTTTAAACCACACCCACACAGCCCCAAAAGCTTCAAGTTCCTTCATGGCAGCAACAACGGTGTTCTCCAAGACTGGAGGCAGTGGCGGTCGTGACTCCTGCAACTGGCGGCAACAGCAGCACACGAACCAGGGGCTTGAACCAAGGAAAGACAGCGGTGCTCACGGCTTCTTCATGGCGGCAACACCCCCCACGAACGGCGGCGACACGCGAGGGAGCAAAAGGGAACCATAAAGCTGCAATCTTCTTCGTGGTGGTGGCGGATCTACGACCAGGGACAAAGGCGAGTCGCGATTCACGACTCCCTTGGCTAGAGGCGACCGCACGACCCAAGGACGGAGAGAGAAATAGAGAGCTAACGAGGGAGAGGCCAAATGAAGGAGAAAGAATGGGGGAGGGTGCGTGACGGTGGAGGTGTTTTTGGCTGCCTGGTGCCGGCGGCCGTGGCAAGGGAAAACGAGAGAGAGGGGGTTACGGCCGGCGCGGCGCGTCTTCTGAAGAAGAAGAAGTTGGGGGGTTCGAACCCCCTTCCTCTTTTATTTATTTTTATTTTTTTTTATTATTATTGTCATTATTATCATCATTATTATTATTATTACTTATGTTAGTATGGTTTTAAAACACTAATACCATTTTTCTTTATTTGTTTATTTTAAACCTCAAGAAATGCTAATAATAAAATGTAAGCATCAAATAATTACCTGTGTAAAATCATAAAGTTAAAAAGTCTTGAAGTTCTTAAAACAAGTTTAATATTAAATATAACAAAAGCAAATTAAAATATAGAAAGTATATTTTTCAATCAGGGTAACTATTTTATTGATTCTACTTTAATATATATAAATAAGATATAGTTTCGTAATTAACATAATATATTTTTATGAAACTACCCAACACCTAAGTACTAAATTCCAGGAAACAATTATTTAATTCAATAAAACTTTTAATTTATAACGTTAAAGAAATCATAGTGTTTCAATCCCGATGTCTCCTAACACTTTAGCAAGACTAAAAGGGACCTTAACTAGTTATTCCTAAACTTGATTAGTGTTATTATTATTTCAATCTATTATTATAATAATTATAATTATAATTATACTTAGGATTAAAACTCGGGATGTTACAGAGGCCGCCGGTCGTGAGTGAGAGAAGGAAGTGGGGGTGAGAGAGAAGGAAGTGGGACTGACCAAATTAATAAGACAAGGAAGTGCAAAGTCGATGACACTAGCAGGAGAGTGAAATATTTCGCGGGGAAGCTAAAAATTAAGGAAATGTTATAAAACATAAAAAAAACTTAAATTAGCTACAGAATATTCCCTAGCAAACATATCAGCTACAAAATTTTATATCATTAGAAATATTCCCTAGCAAGGTCGTGGCTGTTCCATAGTTGTTTTCCTGTTAATAAATGGTTTTTAAGTTATCGAACAATAACTAAGGAAATTATTTTCGTATCTAATTCGTAGCTGATTTGATATAAAATTGCTATGGAATTATTCCCTAGCAAAATTCCGTAGCTGTCCGAGAAAATTCTTGTAGTGAGAAAAGTTGATTTTGGTAAGATATAAAGTTTGATGATAAAAGAAAAGAAAAGAAACGATAATTCAAGTCTCTTTGAGAATCAATTGCATTATGCACCACAACATGAGCGATCAATGAATACCTTACTAAGGCCAATGAAAAGGAAAAATACTTGTGTTGCGGCCGGGGTCCGGGGTCGCCCTCGGGGCCTCGCCTACGAGTGGGGGTCGATTGACCCAATTTGGAGTCGCCACCGCATTTTGTTACAAAAACGCGGAAAAAATAATTATTAATTAAAACGGATAAAGATTGGTCTCGAACTAGATAGATTCCGAATTCGGGAGTCGGTTACGAGCCGGGGAAGGTATTAGCACCCCGTTCGCCCATTCGAAAATGGTACCTTTGATCGATTTTAATTAAAAGACCTAATTAATTGGTTTGCCAAAAATTATTTGTTTTTTATTGTTGTGCTTGACAAGGTTGCCCCTGGTCCTACGTACCGTCATAAAATGAGGAATCAAGGCTACGTAGTTCTTAATTAATTTTTAATGTTATTATATTTTTTAAAATATATTTTATGCGAAGAGGAAATATGCACGAGACCTTAACATTTAGCCAAGGAAAGGTGGATTTCCAAAATGCATTAAAAATCTTAATTAATAAAATATATTAAACTTTATAAAAAAAATTGATTTATTTAATTTTAAAGCCCAATAAAAAAAAGTGTTTACCATGTTATTGAATACAAAGAGGAAAGTCCGAGAGATCCCTCCACTGAATGAGTGAGAAAAATCGGCTTGCCAAAGCATATCCAATAATTTAAAAAATGAGATTTAATTATTAAAATTTATGATCCCAAATTATTTAATTTAAATTTAACAATTAAATTCATAACTTATCCTAAAATACAAATACATTGATTGAAGGATAAAATTAGAATTTAAATATCAAATTTGTACTTTTGATGCAAAAATACTTATTATTCAGCAATTGAAAGGATTCATAAAATTAATAATTAAAATCTCAATAATTAAGAGTTAAAAGACTACATGTTTATTTTTATTATTTTGCTATATATATAAAAAAAAACTGAAAACAAAAAAGATAAAAAAAATTAAAAAAAAAAGAAATAAGTAAATAAAGTACAGGAAAGGAAGGCTGCGGGGAGACTGTTGCAGCCGGCCACGTGACGGCCAAAGAGCGGTGGGACAGGGACAAGTAGACGCGGCAGAAGCTTGTAGGGGAGGACGGGCGTGTGCGTCGCACGCGCGCTAGGCTGGAGGAAGGCTGTGAAGGGCGCGTGTGTTGAGGAGAGTGGCGCTGCGCTGAGATTGAAGCTGACAACACCTTTTCCTTTTTTTTTTACGAATTTTTGTGCAGAGTTCTCTCCCCATTTTTTGTGTGTTCTCAAAGTGAGGAAGAGAACTCTATTTATAAGGAAAACTAGGTTAGGAAAACTAGATTTTTTTCAACAGGCTTTGAAAACCCATCAGAATATTCCCTGGTTTATTCCTCAATTAAAAAATAAAAACAAATTTGATGATAATCCTTTTAAAACAAATCCTTCTAACCACAAATTTTATCTTTATCTTCACAAATTAATCAAATCCTTTACCAAAACATTTTTATCTTATTTTTTTTTTGAAACTTTTTATTTTTCGTTTTTTTTTTACTTTTCATAAGAAATACCTTTTTCAAAATCTTTTTTATTTTTTATTTTATTTTTAATTTTTAACATTTTTTTAATTTATTTTCTTTTAAACCCCAAAAATAACTTTAAACACATTAAGTAGAAAATAATGGGTCCAAACAAACTTTTTTTATTTTATTTATAAAATTGAATTATAAAAAACTTAAAGATAAAATCTTACCCAAACAAATTTTTTTTATAAAAATGTAATTTTGACCCCGGACAAAATGGGGTGTCTACAACTGCCCTTCTTTACTTGTTTCTTATCAAAGAGCAAGCAAACCGGGGTTTGCATGCTATCATGGTAAGGAACGAGTAAAGAAATAGACACCAATTTTGTTCGGGAAAGAAATGAGAAACATACTTGTTAGGTTTGGAGGTTCCTATATACTCCCTCCGTTTCAAAAGTAGTGTTGTTTAAGGTTATGCACGAGTTTTAAGAAATAATTAAATGATGTAAGAATTTAGGGTGTTTTGACTCTAATGCCCCTATATAATCATTATTGAAGAAAGAGAAAAGTATAGAAAGTGAAAAGGAGAGTGTAATAAATAAGGGTGTGTTGGGAAAAATAACATTTATTATGTATTGGATTTTGTAAAACAACAAGACTTTTGAAATATGGTACATATGCTAAAAAAACAATACTTTTGAAACGAAGGGAGTAGTAAATAATTTCAAAATGACTTTCAGCGTTTGTGTCGGGCGTCAAAAGACCCAAAATGATTTTCGACATCTTTGTCGAGGCATCAAAAAGCTCAACCAACATCAAAATGACTTTAGCGTTTGTGCCGGGTGTCAAAAGACCCAAAATGACTTCAGCGTTTGTGTCGGGCGTCAAAAGACCCAAAATGACTTCAACGTTTGTGCCGGGTGTCAAAAGACCCAAAATGAATTCAGCAATGGTGCCGGGTGTCAAAAGATCCAAAATGACTTCAGCGTTGGTACCGGGCGTCAAAAGACCTAAAATGACTTCAGCGTTTGTGTCGGGTGTCAAAAGACCCAAAATGACTTCAGCGTTGGTGCCGGGTGTCAAAAGACCCAAAATGACTTTAGCGTTTGTGCCGGGCGTCAAAAGACCCAAAATGACTTCAACGTTTGTGCCGGGTGTCAAAAGACCCAAAATGACTTCAGCGTTGGTGCCGGGCGTCAAAAGACCCAAAATGACTTCAGCGTTTGTGTCGGGCGTCAAAAGACCCAAAATGACTTCAGCGTTTGTGCCGGACGTCAAAAGACCCAAAATGACTTCAGCGTTGGTGCTTGGTGTCAAAAACCCAAAATGATTTCAGCGTTAGTGTCGGGCGTCAAAAGACCTAAAATGACTTCAGCGTTGGTGCTGGGTGTCAAAAGACCCAAAATAATTTTTGACATCTTTGTCGGGGCATAAAAAAGCCCAACAAATATCAAAATGACTTTAGCATTTGTGCCGGGCGTCACAAGATCCAAAATGATTTTCGACACCTCTATCGAGGTATCAAAAGCCCAACCAATATTTAAAAATGACTTTTAGCAACGGAAAGACAACCAAAGATGTTTAACCAAAAAAAAATTCTGGAATCTTCCAATCAACTTATTTTTGACAAACACGTGTGTGTTGACGATTTGAACAAGAAAGTGGGTAATGATTATTAATGCAATGCAATTTGTATGAAAATGATATTGTTAATGAAAACTGGTATGTTGCAACTGGTATAATGCCATGGATAATGTATGTAACAGCCCGATTTTCATAAACCAAAATAATTGACCTTTATTTATTAAGTTGCAAAAATGAGGCCAATTTTTTTTAAACGATGTTGAAGTGTCCTTGGTATACCTTAACATCATGTACTTGAAAACCGAGTTGTTACTAAAACATGTATTTTTATAAAAAGACTTGTTTCCAAATTAGTATGATATTTTCTAACATATTACATTATTCGATTTTCCAAAAATAAAGTAGACCTCAATACAGAAGGTAAAAACTTGGATTGAATACATGAGTGGCACATTGCTTGGTAATCCTTGACGCAAAACACAACTCATAACTTAAACTAGTTTTACTACTATCGCTTCCGCTGCATTCCTCTTGATGGAGACAACCGGATGAAGCTTCCCTTCCTTCTTGCGCCCTTCCTTCATCTCCAAAAGTGAAGTCACTATTGCTTTCCTGTTGACGTAAGCTCCGGCTCCAATTCATTTAGAGTGATGATCTCCACGTGATGCTCCGTCTGCCCGTTGAGATATCAGCAGCACCGATATGCCAACGAACAGGAGAGAGTAAGCGATCCGAACGACGAGTCATCGACGGTATGGAATTACGATAGGTAAAATAGAAGGACCACACAACACACAATACAACATACAAGCACACGATAATCAAACACAGTATTACTAGTGTCTTATATTATTATTACCACTCTTGTTATCATCTTTCCTTCCTTCATCAACTTACTTTCTTTAGTCTTATCAGTTCACACCTCTTTTTTCATTCGTGATCCATAAAACATCATCGGGACATTCATTCCATTCTCGGCTATCACTCACGTCTACATCTCCTCGGCCATCCACCCAACCTAGTCGGAAGCAAACAGGAGTACAGGACCTTTACCGTGCGGGCACGACAGCTGTCAACACAAATGGTCCCAGACCAGGAGGACTCAACCTCAATCAATTATTCACAATAAACATGGCACACTGTCTCGCAGTGGCAAACAAAATGCCCCACTCCAGTCCCTCTCACTGTTCTCGATTTGCAATCTAGGGGGCGACAGTATGTTTCTAGTGGGCCCGCAGAACTTGCCATGGCATTAGACCCAGTCCCCACCACGTTAGTGCGCCACATGTGGAGTTTGTTCTGCCTAGAAACATACTCTAGACTTCTTGACGTTTCACCATCATCGTCCTCCCCTAATGCAATCTCGTCCTAAGTATCCGCAGATACTTATCGTTCCTTCCTCTCCACTACTTCGCACTCTCATACCACACCTCGTGTGTCTTTTAAGTTTTTTTAAATCTTTTTAATTATCCTAAGGTCGGCCCATCCTTCGTACATCCCTTCAATGAGACCCGACCACTAACTTGGCACAATCTTTCTCACCTCATTACTCACATGGCACAGAGCTAGGATCACATCACTGAACACTCGGCTGATATCTCATTTCACAAAATACAAATCACCATCTCTCTCAACAACCTCATTCCGCAATCTTTTCACAAACTTCATCAAAACACCATTTTATAAGCTTTCACAAAACCTCATTTTCATAAAATTCCCTTTCATAAATTTTCTCAAAAATCTAGTTCCACAACTGTTCAAAATAGTGTTTTCACAAGCTCTTTCTCAAAAATATCATTCCACACCACTTTCTCAAAAATCTGATTTCGCAAATTTACTGAAAATCTTTCTTCCAATGTTTTCTCAACAGTTTGTTTTCTCAAAGTTTATAAAATCTCCTTTCACAAAGTTTCATTTCAGAAGCTTTTCTGAAAATACCTTTTTCCCCAAAAACCTATTTCCACAAACCTTTTTCAAACATTCCCTTTCACAGTTCTTCACAAAAATTTCTTTTCGAAAACCTTTTCGAAAACTGCTTTTTTGAAAACCTTTTTGAAAACTTACAACTTTGCTGGGCGATAATGCAGGAGCAAGCTCAACTCAACACTGGTCCCAGACTAAAACCAAAAACAAAAGGAGCCCAGCTCCGCTCCGATCACGTCCCATTCCATAATCCACATCACATTTCTTATCAATATCACTCTTCCTAGCTCTGGCTCGTTCTCAACATTATCTTTCATTTCCCAATCTCAACTCTTTCTTCCTTTTCCATTCCATGTCTTATTGTGTCTTTACTTTCAATCCCATTATCTTCTTAACTTATTTCTTTCGTTTTCATTCTCATTCAGGACGTAATAGACGTCCATCAATAGTTTACTCATCATAACCAATAACAATAAGCATTATCAAACATAATTAAATAAAAACATGTTATCAACACACAACATCACACAATAACAGTGTGGTCTTCGTCTCCTTTGTATAAGTGGCCACACAGGGCAAACAATTGCCATTTATACTACTGACTCCAACCATGTAGTCCCGATCTTTGAGATGATGCGGGACGTCCTAATAAATCACCTAAACACCACAGTGTCTTAGGATAGCTTCTCTCTCACCTGAGGTCCAGCTATTAGTTGCGTACCGTCTCCTCGAATCCTCTGTGCTGCTGACTGCCCCAATCCCTTGTCTTTAAGATTTCCTCGTACTAAATAAAATACACTTACGTTATTGTTTGGTTCTAAGAAAATCTTTTCTTATTTCATAACACTTTCCGTTCTTGATCGAAAGACTTAAAACACTGTTGTTTTTATCAAAACAATTCCCATATTTCTTAATATTTTAAAACCATTTGAAAACATTTAATAAAAGGGTTTAAATCAATTGATTTGGTTGCTAGTCCGTCTTGGACAACACCTTAAACATATTCAAAAACACCGAAAAATTCACCGTTTTTGTCCCGACTTTTCTTAAATCGATTATCACTTAAAAACTTTACTTTAAATCATATGAAAACACCTTTTAAAATTAAGAAAGAATTTTATTTAATTCGGGACAGCAAAGGATTACTTCATGAGAAATCATTTTAATCCAAATTCAATTAATTTCAAAACCAATTGTTTTACTTAGTTATAAATCACAAACAAACATTTGAACTCAACCAATGACACATGCATATATTGTTCAATCCTCAACTAACACATAAAGAACAAGCAACACAAAATGAATCATTTAATTTCAATTATAATTCAAACAATTATTCGTTTAATTTTCTTCTAAACATTTTCATTTTCATAAGACAAAAACACTTAGTCACGCACATTTTCACAAATCAAATTCAATCAAGATTCAACCCCAAACATATTTATATTTCATGACCGAGTATAATCTAGGAAAAACAAATAAAACATCACAAGTTTAAGTCACATAAATCAACTTGATTTATTTTAAACTCTTAAATTCTATTTTCTTTTTCATACAACAAAATTACTTACTCCTTCTTTTATTCTTACCCGAATGCACATACCCATACATATATTCATTTGAACATAATACTTTTCCCAAAATTATTTAATTCATATATCTCCTTTAAATCAAAAACCGATTAGAAAGTAACCATTTACAACACAATTTCAAACAATCTATTTTAGCATAACTTCTTAAAACATACTCATTGCTTCTTATGTCAGTTCATTGAAAAGGACCCTAGTCTATTTCCCATGCCTAGGCCGAATCTAATTTGACAAAATAATGTTCTTGGTTCACTTTGTCAACATGCAAAAACACAAGATTCTTAAATCAAAAGAAATTAATCATGCATGCACCCTTGTTCATGAAAACAAAACATAATCTCTTGGTTTAAGGCTTAGGCCGAATGCTCACTATTACCAAATCAAGATTAAACTTCAAATCTTTAACATGCAAAACATGAATCAAGTTAAAGAAATCATTTTCCAAACTTGTTTCCTTGGTTTCTTTATTAAACCGTGAGGATCCTTAAGAAAAATAAAATCTCTTTTCTCAAAAACAACATGCATGCACCTAGATCTTATAGATCAAGTCATGAAATTAATTATAATGGCACAAATCAAAGATAAAAAAATCATTTTGAGTAGAAGAAGTCAAAACCGTGATGATCATTGAAGGAAATTAAGTCTTTTTGGTGTAAAACAACATGCATGGCTTTATAGCAAAACTTTTTAAAGATAAAAGCAAGGATCAAGACATTTTTCAAAGATCAAAGTTTCATCAATCATCAAATCAAACCAAGACACTTCAACAACTCAAATCAACTTGTAAAGGCATAAAGCTAACATGCAAAGGCTTAGATCAAATTAGAAAAGCATCAAGACCTCACTTTTCACTCATGGCCGAATTACATAGCCTAGGATCTAGTGTTTATTAGTCCATTTGCTTCTTAAAAATTCAAGATCAAAGTTTAATTAACACATGCATGAGGAGATCTAAGCAATTAAATAGATTTACATGCAAGCTTTAAACAAAACCGTGACAAGGAAGAATTCCAAATTGAGGATCAAAACTTTTGAATACAAATATTCAAGATCTAAGCTTAAGAATAACATGCATGCCATTTAAACATCAAGATCTCTTAAAAATAAGTACATGCATCACAAATCTTAAATTCAAACAAAGTTTATTACAAGTCCCTTAAAATAAAAGATTACTACTCTTAGAACTCTCAAAAGCTTACACAACTACCTTAAACCAAAAATATAAACTTCAAGCTTCAAGATCTCTCTTTCTTCTCATAAGTTAGTTTCGGCCTTCTCCCCTTTTTGGGGTTGATGGGTGATTTTCTTGTTGAATTGAAGAAGGAAGTGGGTGAAGAAGAAGTGCCAAGTGTATTAGGTCAAGGATTTTGGATTTTTCACTCTCCTTCTCCTCTCTACCTTCACGATTTCACTCTCTTCCTATAAGGGTCTCAAGAGTTTGATGTGTTCTTGGACCAAGTGTTTGTGTTTGTGGAAAGTAAGGAGGAAATGAAATGAAGGAAATGAAGAAAAGGAACTAGCCAACACCCTCCCACTCATACGGCTACATTGGCAAAACAAGAGTGTGGATTTTTCCTTTTCTAACCTCGGTCCAATGGTGTTGAGTCAGGGGCAATTCGGTCCCATCAAAATGTTGCATGGGATGGTCTTACTATGGACACATTGTGGAAGGAAGTCCTTCTTAGACTTCATGACTCACCCCTCCTAATCTACTCCTATTTTTTTTCTATTTGAATGTGATTTTCTTAATCCTTAAGAAATCACTCCTACTTAGTCCTTCTATTCCTCTTGTGGCCGAATTTCACACACACACATATATGCATATCACGTTACACACACATATACATGCACATATAGTCACATTCATCTACCAATTAAATTTCCACATAGTTCCAAGCATACACATACAAAACCGCACATACATATACATACACACTTAAAATAAATCCTTTCTTATAAAATCACTCATGTCCTAATTCCTTTAAAATGCCAAGAATATCAAACACACATATAGAGAATGAATTACCATTTCCTTAAAAGAATTTTAATCACGTCATTATTTCCAAAAACTCAATTTTAAAATTCATCACATTATTTCATGGAAATCATTTCTTTAAAAGCATTCCTTACTTTAAAACGTGAATTAGAAAATTTATTTAAGAAAATATTCTTTCAAAAACACTTTTCTCAAAAATAAATCTCTTTAGTATTTTAATTTAATACGAGGAATTTGCGGGGTGTTACAATGTAGCCGGTGCAAATGATGTCAAAAATGCATAATGCAAGATGAACTCAATACAAATGATGTGAATGACAATGAAATGAATATAATAATTTGGAATCAACAATGCAACTCTAACTTTTTTATAATGTAAACCCATCGGGAACTAATGGGTCTAAAACGCAATTTTTTTTTATTTTTTTTTAAACAAGATAAATTGGTCTCAACTCTTTTGCTCTTGAACACCAATACCGGGCCATACCAAAAATCTTATCGATCAAGATAGGCAGGGGCAAATTTTTAACAACCTTCATCTCTAACAACATCTTTTGAAAGCTTAGCAATCTAACATTCGTCATTGATCAATCATCATAAAACAACCAGAACTTGTCCAAAATCTGCCCCAGTGTATTGTGCTTAGAATATTAACTAGGGAATCAATTTTGAAAACAATGCCCCAACATTTTTCAATTAGAGCTCAACAATTAATCTCTTCAAAAACTGCCCCAGTTTATTGTCTAATCGACAAATTCAAGGGAATGATCAATGCTTCTAATTTTCAAAAACTGCCCCAGTATCTCATTCAAAGATTTATTCAATAAAATTTTCCAGAACTGCCCCAGTTGACTATATTAGAAATATTTGCAAAGGAATGAACAATATGCTTGACCTCTCTTCAAAATTGCCCCAGTATTTCTTTCCAGGACTTCAAAATTTCCAAAACTGCCCCAGTTTACTTAGCGAGCAACAAAACTTTGCAAAACTGCCCCATTTTGAGCAGTGTAAAACTGAGGATAGGGAATCTTCAACATTGTCCTAGTTTCAACCTTCAGGACTCCTTTTCTGGTTCTATTTGCAATTTCCAATATCTCTTTGCTAAAAACAATCTGGTTTGTATTTGTGGACATTTTCTTCTGCCCTAAATTTTGCCTAGAAAACCCAATATAGGTTCCCAGCGGGCTTTTATATCATGATCCTAATTTTTGCCTAAGCCGCCCCTTTCGAGTTTTGCAACTTAGAGGATCGCTCTAACTTTTGCCTAGGTCATCCTTTTTTCATATTTTCAACCTAGCGAGCCTTTTATTTTTTATTCATCTTTTTTCCTCAAACACAATTATTTCTCAATTGTTTTTGAATTGACTGGAAATTGAAAATCTTTTCATCTTCCACTCAAGGTCAGAACTCTCAGAGAACATGTTCTTAAAAACCATATTCAATGGATCAAGTTCCTTTCAACTTCTTTTCCTCACATATCTTCTTAACAAAAAACACTAATTTAATGATCATGTGAACATGGAAAATGTTTATATGATGGAATTGTAGTGGACCTTCAATTGGCCGAGCATTTCCCGACCAAAGCTACCTTGGACCGACCGGTTAGACACTGGAACAAGGCATACG
This sequence comes from Crotalaria pallida, assembly GCA_037953625.1. Taxonomy (NCBI): domain Eukaryota; kingdom Viridiplantae; phylum Streptophyta; class Magnoliopsida; order Fabales; family Fabaceae; genus Crotalaria; species Crotalaria pallida. Next base: position 101,404,354 of record CM075649.1, read on the forward strand.
GTCGGAAAGTTACACCGAGTAGACTGGGTTTCAGCAGAGAGGTCACGTGCTAATAAGATTAACCCCGAGCACAGGATTCTCATCCCTATCTTTATCACTCACAGTCTCATCTAAGCCAAACTACCTCTCCTAGATTCCCACGGCTCTTGGTTAGATAAACACAATATCGGATTAAGTCTATCATCTACGGAATTTATGGATATGATCTTATCTTATCCTCCACGAGTCCCACTTGAACTCTTCTTCTCCAGAAGGCTTATCAGAGCGACCCATAAAACACAGGTAATCCCCTATAAGAACCACCATGCTATAGGGGCTAAGGTACGTCTTCTCATCCCTAAGTTGACACTAGCACACACATTGTTGACTAGGGAGAACCTGTTTATCCCCACTGGATACACAGAATCCTAAAAAGCCCGATATTAACCTCTTGATTGGGATCATTCTTCGAAGTTCTTCCATAGCTTCATGGTGATCTTGATTAAGCACACGGCATTGGCGCCATCTGTGGGGACAGAATAACATATCATTCCCACCACCACCATGGTCACCACCAGAAGCCAAGTTGGTGATCTTCGTGATCGCCTTGCCCGCACACGTGGCAGACCCAGAAACACTAATAACAAAGATCCGCAACCACAATCCGCTGGTGATTTGCGTGACGTTCTCAATCAAAACCGTGGAAACAATGTGCAACTGCCACGCACATCTCAACCTGGGGCAGGAAATAACCACCAGCCACCAAACGATTCACAAAGTCAGCCACCCCCAAATTGCAGCCAAAATCATAGTGGAAACCACGCCACCCATTCTAAAACACCGCAATCTCCTTATCCAAGAACCGGGAGCAATGCCCAACACCTGCAAGCTTTACGAACAATATTACCTCCACCACCACCACCGCCATCCCCCACCCCACCACCCTCTACTCATGGAGATTCGAGTAGTACAGCCCCAACTACTCGCAATACAGCTAGAACCACTGGAAACCGAGCACACCATGGTAGAAATACCCATCGGACCTCCACCCCACCTATCCCGCCAAATCCCGACCATATAAGCACAACACCTAGAACCAGATTAACTCCTGGACGAACAGCTTATGGAAATTCTCGCCATAGCCATTCCACAAGCAGGACCTATGCAACATCTGCGTCTGCTCGCGCACGTGAGCAGGAGATGATCAATATACTTAATAGACAAACAGCTTTAATCGAGCAGCAAGGCCGTGCTATTGCCGACCTTCAGCAACAAGCCACGGCGAGAATTGCTCAAAACCAACCGAACACCATACCACCACAAACCATGGACCCTCATCCAATTCCAGTAATGCAACTTCCCCCACCAAATTTTCATTCCAATCCATCAACTAGCCAAACCCAAGACGATTTTCACCCAGGCCATCCTTTCACCCCATATATCATGGAGTTTGAAACCCCACAAGGATACTTAGGACCATCCAACGTCCCACACTATAATGGCCTGACAGATCCAGAAGACCATATAGTATCTTACGAGGGGGCTATGAATTATTACGGAGGCGGCGATCAGATGAAGTGCCGAGCTTTTTCCATGACTCTCGAGCCCTCGGTACTTTGATGGTATTCGTCTCTCCCTCGACATTCTATTAATTCTTGGGAGGAGATGAAACGTGTATTTCTAAACAGATACACGACCAGTTGCATCCAGCCCAAATCCGATCATACGCTGGCTGTAGTCACGCAAAAACAAGACGAACCCCTGAAGGATTACTTATCACGCTTTCATACGGAAGCTAGTTCTGTTCCCAGATTGGAACCCGGTGAGGCAGTACTGCTATTTACACAAGGGTTACAGCCAGGGGATTTTAGAAAATCATTAACTGGGAAACCTCCGAAGGATATGGCAGAGTTGAGACAAAGGTCAAATAAATTCATCAATTTGGAGGAATTCCACAAAGGCCAGAAATTCAGAGACGACAGACAACGTGCTGACCCTCATGGTCAGAATAAACAAAAACGTGACAAACGTTTTGGTGGAAGACAGGACAGGAATGATCGGGACCGAATAATTCCTCCGAGGAATAAATTTCAGGAATACACCCCTTTAACTGTTCCAAGGAGTCAAATCCTTCGGGAAACAATGCAGACCGACTTACGCTCGGCCCAAAGACCTCCGTCTTTAAGAAAGGGCGCACAGCGTGATAGGTCAAAATATTGTGACTTTCACAAAGGATATGGGCATACCACCGACGAATGCATCTGGTTAAGGGATCTAATCGAAGAAATGATCAGAGATGGAAAACTACAACAGTATGTCAGAGATGCAGCGGGGCAGAGAGGTAACAACAGATCCCATTCACCATTAAAATCCAAACGTCAAAGAAGTAAATCACCAGATGATAGAACTGCGGGGAGACAGAGAACCGACCCCACTCTGGCCACTGATACAAATCCTTCAGCTAATAATGAATTTTTAGTTAATACTATTGCCGGAGGTTTTGCTGGAGGTGGAGAGAAAAAGGCCGACAGGAAGAAATACATTAACCAAATTTTGGCCGTCTGTTAGAAACCCATTTGCAAAAGGTCAACAAAAAATGTTCCCATAATTTTTAATGATGACGATTTGGATGGAATCCTCCTAGGTCATAATGACCCCATGGTAATCACTGCCCTTATCGGTAATTACGAGGTAAAACGTGTTTTTATCGACCAAGGAAGTTCGGCGGACATTATGTTTTTCCCTTTGTTCAAAGATCTAAAACTCAGGGAATGCAATCTCACTCTTTTCGAGGGAGAATTGATCGGTTTTACTGGAGACACCATTGAACCTAAGGGATACATCCAACTTTCTGTCACCCTCGGACAACAGCCCTTGGCTAGGACTGAGATAGTCAAATTTTTGGTGGTCGACTGTCCAGCGGCCTACAACGCCATTCTTGGGAGAACTTCTTTGCAAGCATTCAGAGCGGTAGTGTCAACAGTTCATTTAGCTATGAAGTTTGTTGGTACAGATGACAAGGTGGTAACAGTCAAGGCCGAGCAAGAAGCAGCAAGAAAATGTTACAACGCTAGTTTGGGGAAGGTTAAAAGCAAGGATCAGAACAATGTGGAAAGAGTCTCATTTGGTAAAGGCAATATCAACTTGGCGGTTCTTGATATGCGGGATCAATCCGACAGAAATAGACCGACTCCAAAGGGACAGTGGGAATTCCTGACATTATCCAACGATCCTGTTAGACAAATAAAAATTGGTTCCGACCTGCCCATAAGTGTTAAAGATGAATTGACAGCTCTACTAATCACTAATAAGGATTTGTTCGCATGGACCTCGGCTGATATGCCGGGGATTGACCCCAACTTTATATGTCACAAGTTGAGTATTCTTCCGGGGGCAAAACCAGTGGCACAACGCAAAAGGAAGGTTAGTGCTGAAAAGGCTGCAGCCATTGAAGAAAAGGTTGCCGAACTACTCTGAGCTGGTTTTATTCGAGGAATTGACTATACAGACTGGTTAGCTAACACCGTCTTGGTCAAAAAACCCAATGGGAAGTGGAGGATGTGTGTCGACTACACAGACTTGAACAAAGTCTGTCCAAAAGACCAATACCCACTTCCCGTCATTGACAAGCTCGTCGACAGTTTGGCTGGTTATAAACTCCTTTTGTTCATGGATGCTTACTCTGGTTACAACCAGATCCCAATGTTTCCTGCCGACCAAGACAAAACTGCATTCATCACCGACAGGGCAACTTACTGTTACAATGTCATGCCTTTTGGGTTGAAGAATGCGGGAGCTACTTATCAGAGGATGATGAACAAGGTTTTTCAAGGTATGATCGGCTCAAATATGGAGGTATACATTGACGACATTATTGCAAAAAGCAAACAGCAAGAAAGCCATGCCCAAGACCTTAAAACCATATTGGATCGAGTAAGAAAGTACTCCATGAGGTTAAATCCGGAAAAGTGCGTATTCGGAGTCCCTGCCGGATCTTTCCTGGGTTTCATGCTAACTGAGAGGGGAATTGAAGCTAACCCAGATAAATGAAAAGCAATCCTCGAAATGAGAAGTCTAGCTAATCTCAAAGAAGTCCAACAGCTCACAGGCCAAGTGGCGGCCCTCTCCAGATTTCTGTCTCAGGCCGCTCGGAAAGCTTTGCCATGGTACCAGCTCCTTAGGAAAAACAAAGATTTCCTTTGGGACGAGCATTGCGAGCAAGCTTTTGTTCAGTTGAAGGAGTATCTTTCCAGACCACCAGTTCTTCATAGCCCTCATTCTGGTGAAAGTCTCATTCTATACATGTCGGTAGCGGAAGCAGCAGTCAGTTCTGTTTTGGTACGAGAGGATCCGGGACTAGAGGCCCCAATTTATTTTGTTAGCCGAGCTCTCCAGGGATCTGAGTTGAGATATCAAAAGCTTGAAAAACTTGCATACTGTTTGGTCACATTTGCTCGAAGACCGAGACAATACTTCCAATCACATAAGATCGTTGTGAGAACAGCTCAACCTCTGAGGCAGGTCCTTCACAAGCCCGATCTAGCAGGCAGAATGGTTTTGTGGTCGGTAGAACTTTCAGAATTTGACATTACCTATGAACCGAGGAAGGCGATGAAGTCTCAAGTTCTTGTTGACTTCGTCACTGAGTTCACCGATATTCCCTCGGTTACTCCCTAGAATTTGTGGTCAGTTTATGTTGATGGATCAAGCAATAGGAAAGGAGCCGGGGCCGGTGTCATCAATGAAAACCCCGAGGGACTTTGTATGGAGTACTCATTGAAGTTTGAGTTCCAAACCTCAAACAATCAAGCAGAATATGAGGCAGTTCTTGCAGGCCTCAAGATGGTTCATGAGTTTGGAGCGGAACGGGTGTCAGTTTTCAGTGACTCGCAGCTAGTGGTTTCTCATATCAAGGGACAATACTCGGAAAAATAGCCCATTCTACAGAAATATCTTGTTGAGGTGAAACGGATCATCTCAAACTTTTCAGAATTTGACATTTCCCATGTACCGAGAGATTCAAATTCCCGAGCCGATATTTTGTCTAAATTAGCAAGTACAAAGGGATCGGAAAACAATAAGACGTTGATACAGGAAACCATCCCCCAACCAAGTGTTATTCTATCTGTTTCATTGTCTCAATCATGGATGGATCCGGTTCTTACTTATTTGCAGCATGGTTTTGTTCCTCAAGATCAGATAGAGGCTCGGAAATTGGTTAAAAGGGCAGCTCAGTACACAGTCCTCAATGGTGTTCTTTATAAGAGAGGGTTCGGTTCACCCATGCTCAGATGTGTTAACCCCTCTCAAGCTGAAGAAATCTTAGAAGAAGTCCATGGTGGCATCTCTAGCCATCATATGGGCGGAAAATCCCTGGCTCGAAAAATAATCCGAGCAGGTTACTTCTGGCCTACATTACAAAGGGACGCCATGGAGCATGTTAAGAAGTGCGTCCAATGTCAGTATCACAGTGATAGCTACCAAAAACCTGCAGAAGAGTTACATTCCCTCGGAGCCCCTTGGCCTTTTTACCAGTGGGGAATGGATATCATCGGAAAGTTTCCAACTGCACCTGGACAACTGAAGTTTGCAGTAGTGGCTATCGATTACTTTACTAAGTGGATTGAAGTAGCACCATTAGCAACAATTTTCACGGTCCGTGTTCAAACTTTCTTTGTAAAGGAAATAATCTCTCGGTTTGGAGTGCCTCATGCCATAGTAACGGACAACGGATTGCAATTCGCAGCCTCTCATTTTCAACAATTAGCAGCCGACCTGGGAATCACTCACTATTTCAGTTCTGTTGAGCACCCGCAAACAAATGGATTAGCCGAGGCCGCCAACAGAACCATTTTGGACGGTATTAAAAAGAAACTTGGCAACGCAGCTGGCATTTGGGCAGATAAACTTCCGAGCGTTTTGTGGTCACCTAGGACAACCATACATTCCTCAACAGGTGAGACCCCTTTTCGTTTGACATACGACTGCGACGCAGTCATTCCAATCGAAAAGCGAATCCACACCTTTAGGATGCTTAGACGTCCTTCAGAAATCAACGACCATATGCTCAGTGAAGAACTTATTTTACTTGAGGAAATTCGAAAGAATGCAACAGCACATGAAAGGAAAATAAAGGAACGGCAGGCACGAGAATACAACAAGAAGGTCCGACCACGAAGTTTTGAAGTAGGTGACTTGGTCCTCCGCCGAGCGGATATCGGTAATGGAAATGCTGGAGTTGGAAAGTTAAAGCCAAAATGGGAAGGACCATACCGAGTGATGGCTAAATCTGGAACTGGCGCTTACAAGTTGGAAACTCTCTCGGGCACGGAGATCAATAACAGCTGGAACGTGGCCAAGCTCAGAGCTTATTACAGCTAAGCTCTTATGTTATTGTTATTTTTAGTTTATTGCTCAGATTTGTTTAGGTTGAATAAACAAAGGATGTAACACCCCGTAAATTCCTCGTATTAATTTAAAACACTAAAGAAATCATTTTTGAGAAAAGTGTTTTGAAAGAGTATTTTCTCAAAAGATTTTCTTAAATTCACGTTTTCAAGATAATGAATGGTTTTAAAGAAATGATTTTCGTGGAATAATGTTATGTTTTTTTTTTGGAAATGATTATGTGTTTAAAATTCTGGTAGTAAGATGGTGAATTTTTTTTACAAGAAACTATTTGATGAAAAATGTGTTTTGACTTCTAAAAATAGGTGCTTGGTGTTTTGGTGTCCTTATAATTCTTATGCATGAATGATTTATTTTCTATGTGTGTGCATGAACATGTATATACGGTCTTATATGTATGCATGCTTAGGATAGTGCAAAAATTTAATTAGTGAATGAATATGAGGATGAATGCATGAATATAGGTATAATTGATATGTGCATGTGAATGTGTATGTGAGTGTATGTATTTATATGTGTAAGTGCCGTATGTATGTAAGCCTAGGAATTCCCTTAAGTATGGACCAAGTAACCAAAGGAACTAAGTCCCTAACTAAACCCTAAACAAGTCCTAACTAGATGAATGGAAATCCTAAAGATAAACCAACAAGTCAAAAGCCTAAGTAAACTCTAAGTGCCTAGTGTCCCCTATATTGTCCCCTTGGCTTTGTTAAACTTCACCCATGCAAAATTATAGAGAACCGAATTTACCCCTCCCTCAAGAGCTCTTGACCGCATCACACAAGGGCAAAGTGGGAAGCCATGAATTTTTATATAAGCCTTGGCCCTTAGTTTCATTTCATTCACCCTTCATTCCATTTCTTCACTCCCTCATTTCCAACGTCCCAAACACCCACCAAACACAAGTCTAAGAACTCATCAAACTCTTAGACTAAGAAATAGAAAATAGAGAGAAAGAAGAAGAAGGACCGTGAGGTAGGGGAAGGAAGAGGAAGAGGAGATCAAGTTCTAAACCTAGGAAATCCTTGAAGATCAAGTGTTCAAGAGGACTAGAAGCCTTTCTCCTTGGTATAAACCGAAGACCTAGAAGTTTTAGATTTAGTTTGATTTGTGATCTTGTAATTTTTCTTTTCTTCTCTTGCATGTTCATTTTTATGTTTGGAAAGATGAATTTATGTGTTGATCTTTCTTAAACATGGACTTTCAAGGACTTAAATTAATTTGTAATAGGTGTAGTTTATGTGTGATAATTCGGTTAGTACTTTTCTTGATAGATCTTAGTGTTTTCATGCTAGATCTTAATGTTTTTCCTCTAGATTTAAAGTTTTGCTCATGATCTTTGTGAATTTGAAGTAGATCTTCTTGCATGTTTAAATTTTATGCTTAGAACCGTAAACTATGAAGTGTTTTAGCGTTGATTTGTTAAATCAATGTTTGATCTAAACTTGTTTTTAAATTTTTGGTCTTGCATGTTGATTAATGATAATTTATATGGTTTTGATTCTTAGTTTTGTTTTGATTTTAACCTTTGCGTGTCTTAATTTGTGTCTTGATTTTTGGTTCTTGTCTTGATCCTTGATCTTTGTTTTGACCTTGATTTTTGTTTTGAGTTTTGTAAATGAATTTTGAAACAAATGCTTTAGTATTTTCCTAGAATATGTCACCGTCTTGCCTTTTTCTTACTCAAGATGATTTTAGTCTTTGATTTGTGCTCTTATGTCTGAATTCATGACTTGATCTACATGATTTAAGTGCATGCATGTTGATCTTGAACTTTGAAAATTATTTTTTCTTTGAGAAACAAATTGAAAGTGTTGTGTTGATCCATGATTTTACATGTTTTGTTAGACAAGCTTAAGATTTAATCTTGCATGTTAATTTTAAGTGAAGAGGCTATGTGTTCTTTTGTTGCATGCCTCGGTTTTTGGAAGGATATTAGGGAAATAAGCTTTAAAATAGCTCTCCTTGCATAAGCATGAATTAATTTAAGTGTTGATTTCATGCATGATGTATTCGGCCATGTCTAATGAAAATTAAATCCATTCTCTTATGTTGTGAGGACTTGATATATGTTTTATATTCTTGGATGATTTTTGATTTGATTTAAGCTAAGAAAAATAAATTAAAGTGTGACTATTTTCCAAAGAGGTAGCTCACGGTTTTGTCAAGGAAAAAGGAATAAATAATTGCATGAAATTGGGTGTGTTTGAGGTGAATGAATCTTGTTTTGGTTTGTGATTATTTCGGTCAATGCATGTTAAACTATTTGATTAAGAATGAGTTTTACGCTTAAAATAAATTATGGGCATGCATTCAGTTTAGGAGTCTATGCATGATAAATAGGTTAAAATTCTTTTCCATGAAGTAACCTAGGAAAAATGCATGTATTTGTGAAATGTATGTTAAGTTAATTGATTTAGAAAAAGTTTTGGTGCTTGAATGATTATGTGTGTGCATGTATTCGGTTTGTGTGTTAAAGTATGCTTAAATGATTTATTTTATAAAAAATGAAATGTTTTTGAAATTAAATATGTGATTGAATGATCAAAATGTGTGGTGACCGTATGTATGCTTAGCCTTGTATTTGATTTGATTTGATTTGTTTGAGTTTATGAGATTGTGTTTGTGATTTGTTTTCTAATAAAAAAAAACTTGAGTTTTTAAAGAATTAACATTGACCTAAAGAGTATTTTAAACAAAACGAGTTTTTACGATGTTTTCGGATTTTATTAAGTTGATGTTGTGAAACCATTTCCTTGCTGTCCAAGTGTATTTAGAGTTGATTTTGAGTTCTAAAATTGAGTATATGAGACTCAAAGTTTGGTTTTCAAAGGGTGATTGATTTTAGGAAAACTCGGATTAAAACCGGTGAATTTTTCGGTGTTTTTGAATGAGATCGAGGTGCTATCCAAGACGGACCAGCGACCCAACCAACTGATTTAAATTAATGTTTTCAAATGATTTTTTTTTCCAGTATTTAAAGGACTAAGAAATGTTTGAGTCATTTTGAGAAAACAATCACATTTTTAAGTCTTCCGACGAGGAATGAGAAGTGTCTAGGCTATAAAAAAAAGGTTTTCATTATACAATTTAATAACCTAAGCGTATTTTATTTAGTACGAGGAATAATCTTAAAGACGAGGGATTGGGGCAGCCGGCAGCACAAAGGATACGCAGAGACGGTACGCATTTCGCTGGACCTCAGGTGAGAGAGAAGCTTTCCTAAGACACCGTGGTAGTTAGGTGACTTATTAGGACGTTCCGTATCATCTCAAAGATCGGAACTAAGTGGTTCGGAGTCAGTAGTATAGTGGCAATTGTTTGTGTTGTGTGACCACTTATACGAAGGCGACAAAGACCACATTGTATTGTGTGTTGATTGTGTGTATATAGCATGTTTATATTCCTTTATTTAATTATGAATGTTGAAATTGGATGCTGTTAATTAATATGAGAATTGGTGAAAGTAATGAAATTGAGAGTGAAGACATGATAAGAGAAAGGAAGAATGATGAGAGATATAAGATGGAATAGAAAGAGATAAGAGTTGAGATTGGGGAAAGAATTGATGAGGTTGAGCCAGAGCTGGGAAAGTGATGTTGATTATGTGAAGGAAATGTGATTTGAGTGGAGCTGGGCTCCTTGGCTTTGGTTTTAGTCTGGGACTAGTGTTGAGTTGAGCTTGCTCCTTCATTAGTGCTCAGCAAAGTTGTAACTTTTGAAAAGGTTTTTGAAAAGCGGTTTTTGAAAAGGTTTTTTTTTTTGAAAAGAGATCTTCGAAAAGATTTTGAAAAGTGATTTTTGAAAAGGTTTTCGAATAGCAGTTTTTGAAAAGTTTTTTGAAAAGGAACTTTTTGAAAAGATTTGTGAAAATCAATTTTTGTGAAAGAACTATGAAAAGAAAATTTTGAGAAAAGTTTGTGAAAGGAAATTTCGGAAAGGGGTTTGAAAAGAGGGATTTTTGGAAAAGGTTTATCAAAAGAGATTTTCTTTTAAAAGTTTCGTGAAAAATTATGTTTTTGAGAAAAGCTTTGCGAAACAATCTTTTGACAAGGTATTTGAAAGGATAATTAAAGAGAGTCTTTTGAAATAACATTTTTGAGAAAAGTTGGTGGAAACTATGTTCTGTGAAAACTTATGAAAAGAGATTTGCGAAAGTTTATGAAATGGTGTTTTGAGAAAGTTGTGAAAAGATTGTTTTGAAAAGAGATGTTGGAATGAGATGATGGTGAGAAACGGAGTATGATGAGAAAGTTTGAGAATTAAGATTGGAAATGGTGATGTGATCCCAGCTCTGTGCTATGTGAGAAATGATGAGAGAAAGGATGTGCAAAGTTAGTGGTCGGGACTCATTGAAGGGATGCACGAAAGATGGGCCGACCATTAGGATAATTAAAAAGATTAAAAGACTTTAAAAGACATACGCGGTGAGGTATAAGAGTGCGAAGTAGTGGAGAGGAAGGAACCATAAGTATCTGCGGATACTTAGGAGGAGATTGCATTAGGGGAGGACGATGACGGTGAAACGTCAAGAAGTCTAGAGTATATTTCTAGGCAGAACGAACTCCACATGTGGCGCACTAACGTGGTGGGGACTGGGTCTAATGCCGTGGTAAGTTATGCGGGCCCACTAGAAATATACTGTCGCCCCCTAGATTGCAAATCGAGAACAGTGAGAGGGACTGGAGTGGAGCATCTTGTTTGCCACTGCGAGGCAGTGTGCCATGATTATTATGAATTGGTATTATTGATTGAGGCAGAGTCCTCCTGGTCTGGGACCATTTATGTGTTGAGACAGCTGTCGTGCCCGCACGGTAAAGGTCCTGTACTCCTGTTTGCTTCCGACTAGGTTGGGTGGATGACCGAGGAGATGTAGATGTGAGTGATAACTGAGAACGAAATGAGTACCCCGATGATATTTTGTGAGACGAAATTATGAGTGTGAGAAGGAAAAGAAATGAGAAAGAAAGAATGTTTATGAGGAGCGAAATGAAGTTTGAAAAGATAAGGAAAGATAAGAGTAACGATGATAAGACTGATAATAATGTGGTAATATACTTGATCATTGTGTGTTTGTATGTTTTATTGTGTGATTGTATGGTCCTTCTATCTTGCCTATCATAATTCCACACCGTCGACGATTCGTCGTTCGGATCGCTTACTCTCTCCTGTTCGTTGGCATATCGGTGTGGCTGGTATCTCAACGGGCAGATGGAGTATTGCATGGATATCGCCATGTGGAATAAGCATGGGAGAGGTTGGAAACATACTCCAAGTGGATGGGCATGGACCGGTTACACGGAGATCGTGATTCCGGATCCGGAGCATCAATTGAGCGGAGCTAACCTGGAGCCACATTTGGGGCAAGTCAACGTACGAGGTTCTCAGAGCTATGAGGAGAAGGTCCGGTGCGAGCAGCAGAGAAGTTCTATAGTAGCCAATGGGGTGGCACAAAAGTCTCACAACAATGAGAAAACCACCACACAAGCGGCATCGTCTTCGAGGGCGAGAAGAGGACGCAAGAAGTACAAGGAACTACACCCTCTTGCTTTCAATAGGAAAGTTTAAGGATAGTGTAGTTAACTTAAGCGGTAGTGAGTATTGAGTTAAGGATTACCAATGCCGTGAGCCATTATATAATTGAGCCAAGTTTCAATTTGACTTGTGGAGTATATTTTTGTGTGCTTTTAATTGTTAAGATGATTTTGAACCAAGCTCTTCATGGAAACGAATGTTGTATGGAATGAACAGTTTTAGTAACAACTCGATTTTCAAAAAGGGTGTTGAGAACACCAAGGACTTTTCAATAATGTTTTCAAAACACGTTCACAATGTTTAAAAAAAAAATAATCCGGCCTCAATTTTTGTAACTTTGATAAGTAAAAGTAAATATTTTGGGCTTACGAAAATCGGGCTGTTACAAAGGATAACATCCTTCTTAGTTTATAGACAAATTGTTAGAAAATTAGCAAGTGAGCATTTTCATCTTTGTATCAATGATTCCTTTTCAATAAAATACATCCATTTCTTCTTTGTGATTCTCTTATCAACATTGTGAAAATAACACACGACTCATTTGGTTCGGCTAGCCACCGAGCGAAATCGAGATACAGCTCTTTACGAGAGTTTAACGACGTGTTCGTAGAACGCCCGAATTCAGGAAAATACTTTCCTTGTTTGGCGGTCCGAGTGTCCCGCTTCGGCTAAAGCCGGTGATCCGAGTTCTACTCACAATCAATTAAACATATAAATAATGATTCCTCACACAAGGATTACGATAAAGTTTTAATAAAGAACTTTCGATCGGCAAATATTATAATACACGTGACAAACGAAACCAACAGTAATGATACTACACCAAACAAGGATATCATTCGCATACACAGCAAGTTGATATAAATTCAAGTCCTACAAAAACAAAATTGTTTGAAGCAACCATGAAATAACGCTCGAATACAACGAGCAACAAAATCTAACATACGACAAAGAAGCAGATGAAAATCGATCACCAGATCCCAAGATCATTCGTCAATATCAGACAAAACAATATTGGTATCATCAAATTCTGGGGCTTCAGTCAGATCAACGAGAGGATTAGGCAAATCCTCTGCCTGCAAATCGACCTCGGCTTTGGTTTCAATATCAATCAGCTTCCCATTTTCGACAGTGTGAAAGGGGTAAGCCCCGACCACCCTAAACTCAGTTTCAGGGTTCAGAATTTGAATTTGTTTAATTGCTGAAACAAAAGAATCATCAACGCCTTTGCTCCAATTGTAAAAATTAGTCGCCGCCGCTTTCTTGTGATGAAGAGCTTTCTCCTTCAATTTCCGAGCAACCACAAGAGATCTCTCCACTTCAGACTTCAGCTCGTCTATCCTCTGTTGGTTTATCTGCATTTCCTTCTTCAGTGCCTCCTCCACCTCCTTCCTCTTGTCCTCCGCAGCTTTTTGGGAAACTTTCAAAGAATCTCTCTCCTTGATCAGCTCGGTTTTGTCTGCCTTCAAATTCTCCAACTCATTTTTCACTCGGACCAATTCGTCCGAAAGACTAGCTTCTTGAGCGGCTGACATTTCTCGAGCCTCTTTCTGTTCAACATTAAGACCAGCAAAAAGATCTCCCGATTGCTTAGCTAAAAAGTAAGTAAGGTTGGCACTTCGAAGTAGATACTTCGTCAGAATCATGTTGCAACGAGACCACTCATCGGCAGTAAGAATTCCGAATCGAGAATAGTTAGATTCAGGGCAAACATACTTGGGAAACCTCTCATCCAGTTCTCGGTCCCAAATCGAAGTTTCTGATGGAGTTGCGGCAGAAGAGGGAGCAGTAGCAGCTCTAGTACTTGTCCCCTCAGCCCTCGGATTCGCCCCCTCGGACACTTTTTCTTTGCCTTTGTCTATCCGTCGGCGACGAGTCTGTTGTTGAGGAGGAGAGGAGACTCGAACTTGACCGCTTAGGCCCAATGAAACTGTAGCAGCAACAGCAACTACATCAGAAGACGGCCGAGGAGATGCCTCGGTTGGAGAAGCAGTAGGAGCAGAAGTACTCAAGCTTGGGGTGCTTAAGCTTGAAGACCCGGAAACCACACTCGTTGCAGTGGTTTTCCTCTTCTTGCCCCCCCTGAAGAAGAGCATCCATTTGGGATGCCATTTTTTTTGCAAAAGAAACATGGTCAGATACAAATAAATCGTAAATATAATAACAGAAAGAGAACAGTTTACCAAGTTCAGCTTTGACATCCGATGAAGGGATATTTACGATATCCCTCGTTTCTATCATTCCACTATTTTTCAAGTAACTCTCAATAGCTCGACACACCTCTTTCTCGTATTCAGCAAGCTCTTTCCAATCTGAGGCGTATGATGCGATCGATCGGTTGAAAAAACTTGCACTCCACTGAAGAGGAAACCGAGGGATTGGTCGCCTTTCGCCAGGATGAGTGAACCAGCAAACACCGTTGCCAACAAAATTATATTTGAAATAGTAAGGCTTAAAGCCTTTCCAAGATTCGGAGTATTTAGTTAAAAGAGCATATCCATGACGGGACTTCAAGGAGACCCAAGGTCGTCGTACTGAACCTTTCTCAAAAGAATTGCATTGGGGGGCGAACAGATAGAAGAAAATGGGAAGAGTGCAAGACCATTCCATTGCCGAACAAACTTGTTGAAAACCTCTTACGAAAGCCCAAGCGTTCGGATGAAGTTGGGAAGGAGCCACTCTCAAGGTACTCAAAACACCTATCTCAAAGTCAATAAAGGGCATTCTAATCCCTAGTCGAGTAACCACTTCCTCATAAAAATAGAAACCGGTACTACCCTCTGGAATTTGAGTGCAAACCCTCTCATTCAGACCTACTGGACTAACGGAGTACAAGTTCCCAGTGTTATCACCAGGACAAGGTAGAATTATAACTCGGGTTTTTTCTAGTGAGTCTTCTGTTGAAAGCTCGGATTGGGTACCAAGAACCTCTCGGTCCACCCAATCGTATTGAGCAGCATCTGGTGGAAATGGGTAGAGTTCAGGATTAGTGATACACTTTCTCTTCATACCTGAGGAAAATGGGGCACACTTGGAGTCAGAAGCAGAAAAACTTAACTATTTCGGATCAAATACTTACGATTACGGTCGGTTGGGGAACACCTCCCTTTCTGGGCAGAATTTCCCCAAACCAACTGAAACGTCTAATAACTCTCTGTACCTTCCTTAACTTCCTCTGTTCTACCCTCTCGGCAATCCTATAATGAATCACACCCTGTCTGAACTCTTTCAAGGTCCGAGGAAAATGCATAGCTATCGGTTTTACACAAATATCGGGGTTCCCTCCTTTGTGTGTTCTTGGTACATCGGAGTTTACAGATTCCTCACTCATGATTAACGCAGCTTCGGTATCAGCCCTAAGAAGTTAAGTTCAGCAAAACTTAAAGCAAACCTAAGAAACACTACGGCGATCACTCAGCAAACGACAAAGAGGGGTAAAAAACTTCGAAAGGCAAAGGGGTATACTCAAACAGTGAATGGGGGTTTAATCGAACCCTAGAAAAATCTTTCAAAATCAGAGGAGTAGGACCAGAGTTAATGCATAAAAAAGAAAGTGCTAAACACGATACCTATGGCAAAGGGCAAAAAAAACAGTCACATGCAGAGAATCTTAAGCAGCAAAGAAGAAAGAGGAAATCGCCAAAGAAGAGAAGAAAGGTTGTTACCTGTTAGTGATGAATAATCAAGAAACCGAAGGAAAGGGAAGGCCACGGAGGTAGAAATGCACTTGATGTAGATAAGAAAAGCGAAGTGATGGCAGGAACTCTTTTGAAGAACCCTGGCTTCGATGATGAAAATCTCAGAAAAACAATGAAGGAAGAAAGAGAAAAGAACTTGAGAGGTTTCTTGAGTTTTGATTAGAACGAATTGGGGGAAAACTGCTCTTTGAAATTTCAGAACTTCCCTCCACTATCTCAAAAGACTTGGGCCGAAGTCAGAAAAAGCCCATTTATGATGAAAATTAAATACGTGGCGCTTCCAGCGAGTTTGAAATCATAACGTTCCATTTCCCGGTAAAGAGAAGGACACGTGGAAGCTCATGTAGAATTGAAGAGTCACTTCTGGGTCAATCAAACGACAACTCTGATAAAAGAACTAAGATGCTCGGGAATTTCTTTCCATGAAAGAGGCTCAGTCGGAAAACAGTTCGCTCGTCTCATTAACTCGGCAGGGCTTAAATCACCCAACCGAGCTTGGGGGGCTTATGTAGTGGACCTTCAATAGGCCGAGCATTTCCCGACCAAAGCTACCTTGGACCGACCAGTTAGACACTGAAACAAGGCATACGGTCGGAAAGTTACACCGAGTAGACTGGGTTACTGCAGAGAGGTCACGCACTAATAAGATTAACCCCGAGCACAGGATTCTCATCCCTATCTTTATCACTCACAGTTTCATCTAAGCCAAACTACCTTTCCTAGATTCCCACGGCTCTTGGTTAGATAAACACAATATCGGATTAAGTCTATCATCTACGGAATTTATGGATATGATCTTATCTTATCCTCCACGAGTCCCACTTGAACTCTTCCTCTCTAGAAGGCTTATCAGAGCGGCCCATAACACATAGGTAATCCCCTATAAGAACCACCATGATATAGGGGCTAAGGTGCGTCTTCTCATCCCTAAGTTGACACTAGCACACACATTGTTGACTAGGGAGAACCTGTTTATCCCAACTGGATATACAGAATCCTAAAAAGTCCGATATTAACCTCTTGATTGGGATCATTCTTCGAAGTTCTTCCATAGCTTCAAGGTGATCTTGATTAAGCACACGACAGGAATCAATTCATTTATGCATTAAAAATGAGATATATTTTATCAAAGTTCCAATTAGGTTTAATGAAGTCAGCATTTCTCCGCCCTAATGTGTAACTCAAGCAAACCAATCCTCAACGAGGTCTTTTAAAGCTTGTAATGTGGCATGGCTAGGGGTTGACAATAAATGGTATAAGGCTCAAATTTTTATTTCCCTTCCCTTCCTTTCTCCTTTCTCTTCAATTCCCTATTTGCTCAATAGATTTTACACAACACTCAAATCATCAAGAAGAATTTTCCAAAAGGTTGTAACATGGTCTGGGGTGATAATGTGGCAAATGAAAGAAAGGGTATAAAGGCCCAAAATTTATGTTGAGTTTTTAATGAGAATCTTTCATTCCGAAGGATTGAAATTGTTCTTTTTCATCACATAATGGATTAAAGGGCTTTGCCTTATTTAGACAAGCACACTTGCTTTTTGCTTATTTATTATTTTTTTTGCTAATTATTTGTGCTTGCCAACATATATTTTGGATCTTTTTCATGATGGCACCCTTGACCATGGAAATTGTCTTCCTTGTTTGATTCTCATTAATACTCAGGTAAAATATTTTCGGTTTAAAATAAGAAAAATTTTCTATTTGGGCTCAATGAGGTGAACAATGGATGAAATGTGTTTGGATTTATGAAAGAAAAAGTAATCCTTCTTGATATTCGCATGTTGGCAAAAACTGTTGAAAACTACCCATCCTGGTTTATCACATGTTGTTGGTTTGAGAGAAATGATCTCCACTTCAAAATATCTAGGCTTAACGGGGTGACTAGGGATATCTCCTCGGCGTTTGGGAATTCGACAAAGCCTTGTATCACTAGAATTACCTGTTTGAGGGTCCACACTATTTTTGGGTCTTACATTTGCATCGTCCTTCCTTTAATTTCAAATTTGAATCAAATATCTCAAATTAATGCAGGAATCAATTTTGTTTTTTTGGAAGTGTGGTGAGATGGTTTATTCACATGATTAAAACATTAGTAGATAATTGTTAAAGAGACGTGCAACAAAAATGAAAATTTCATTAAGGGACAACATTGAGATGGCCAAACATGGCCCACATTTATTGAAGAGAGAATGGAAAGCATGGTTGCCCATTATTAAGCCAAGCAATAAGGGTTAAACTTCAAGGATTTGTGATGGGTCATTCATTCCCTGTCATCGTTACCCTTCAACATCGGTTCTAGCATTTGACAGATCTTGTTCCTCTGGTTCTTTCTTAAAAAACTGGGCTTCTTTGTACCAGAAGGATCCCCTCGATCTTCATTAGACATTTTTCCAAATCTAAATCCTCCATCAATTTTTTCTCCCATTGTTACCATATATACAAAGTCAACGGTTATGAGCCCAACCATCTTCTCATAGTAAGAGCTTGGCAAAGTATCTAGAAGCATTGAGTTCATCTCCCTCTTAGTTAGTGGAGGGTTTACTTGAGCAGCCATAGCCCTCCACCTCAAAGCATATTCTCTGAAACTTTCAAAGTTCTTTCTGGCCATGTTCTGCAGTTGTGTGCGATCAGGTGCTATATCCATGTTGAATTTGTATTGATTGATGAAAGCTTCAGATAAATCTTCAAAAGTACGAATCTGACCTTTTTCCAACCTCATGTACCAACTTGATGCAGCCCCAATAAGACTGTCTTAGAAAAAATGGATCATCATCTTGTCATTTTCAGCATGATTGGTCATTCTCCTTGCATACATGGTCAAATGCTCTCTAGGACAAGTGGTACCTCGATACTTTTCGAAATTGGGTACCTTAAAGTCAGGAGGCACCACTAGCCCTGGCACTAAACACATATCCATGGTGCTTTTGATCCAAGATTGGTTATTCCCCTCCACAGCTTCCAACCGGGCTTCCAGAGACTCTAGCAGTTCTTTGGTCTCGGGGTCAGAGTAAGTGTTTTCCATTTTGCTGGTTGCAAAAGAATCAGGCTTGTAAGATGGTGATTCTGTAGAGGGATCAAGATGAGGATTAACTTTGGGCTGAGGATCTTTTAACAGTGATTGAGAGGAATCTCCAAGATTTGTGACAGGTTGTTCATCTTCGCCAAGCATCTCGAAATTCACCTTCATCAATCTTTCTAGCCTTTGACTGACCTTAGTCATTTGATCCACTGATTGGCTCATCGCATTCATTTGCTCTTTCATTCGGAGCATTTCCGCTCGAAGTTCTGCTATGCTCTCACTTTCATTAGCCATGATCTTGGTTCTTAGTCTAGTTTGGTATCGGTGTTTAGGAGCAATAGTGACAAAACCTGGACTTGTTCAAAAATATTTTTTAGATTTTTCTTTATGAATGATGCACATGAATATGAATATTAATATATGATTATGCAAAAATGTAGGATGCAGTGCCCTTAGAATCCAAAAGATCCTACTTGGGGGCGATTAAGCCTTCATTACCAGTATGAGGTATCAGGATGGATTGATAGCATTCATATAGTTTTGGCCAACTTCGGAACGACGGTGGATCGCTGCAAAATTTTTATTTGTCTTATTGAAATGAAATATTATGGTACAAATGCAGATGCATGCCCCTAGGGTAAGTGACCCCAATTGGGGGCTATTAATCCTTCATTACAAAATACGGGATGTCATAATGAATTGACAATAACCATATAGTTCGGACCCACTTGGAACAACGAGGGATTATCCCAAGCGAAATTATGGATATGAAACTGAAATTTACCCTTAGGGCGGTGGGCCCTATAACGGGTTTAATGACCTTCCTCACGGCATAAGGTTACCAAAGTGCAATGGTGCCCCTTACATCATTCTGGCTTGGATCGGATGACAGTGGGTCACCCAACTTATGTGGGATGGTGTTCCCGATTTATATTAAAAAAATGCGATAATAGAGAGAATATATTTTTTTTTATTTTTGATTGACACAATCCCTGCAGCTTTTTTGAAGGTTAAGTAGGTAACAGATTAACTGTTTTGACACCTCTTAATCTTTGATAGTGAATGAAGGGGAACCATGACTAACTTATTCAAGTTTCAAAATAGAATGCTACACAAAGTGGACTCCATGGTGGCTCTAGACTTCTAAAGGCCCTCGGATCGCCCTCACTCTTTAAGGTGAGGACCCACTTGAAAAACGGTCGACAAGAGGTTGGTTACGCCTCCCAAAATAGGTTAGGCGTACCTTCCAAAGGTCGTGTTTAAAATAAATGGTTTGTAGTCCGAGTGGTACTTTAGCACACTACAAGAGACCATACACTTGGTAAGTCATAGGTAGGGCAAAAGCACCCCTAAACTTAGGGTTTAAATAATAGTACCCGGGTATAGGGTTTCCGTGTGTGCAAAGATTCGTGTAAAAAACCTATTTCGGGGGCATACAAACCCTTTTTATTAAATTAAAAAAAAAGAGATTACAATAAAGAATAAATATACAATTTAGCAACAAAAATAATTAAACAGATATATACAATAAACAATTAATTAAAGGCAAACCAATTAGAAAAGAAAATAGGTCTATTAAAAATAATCAATCATTTAGGCCTGACTCTCTTATTTAGTTTTGTCCCCAGTGGAGAAGCCAACTGTCGCGGCCGGGGACCCGGGTCGCCTTCGGGGCCTCGCCTACGAGTGGGGGCCGATTGACCCAATTTGGAGTCGCCACCGCATTTTGTTACAAAAACGCGGAAAAAATAATTATTAATTAAAACGGATAAAGATTGGTCTCGAACTAGATAGATTCCGAATTCGGGAGTCGGTTACGAGCCGGGGAAGGTATTAGCACCCCGTTCGCCCATTCGAAAATGGTACCCTTGATCGATTTTAATTAAAAGACCTAATTAATTGGTTTGCCAAAAATTATTTGTTTTTTATTGTTATGCCTGGCAAGGTTGCCGCTGGTCCTACGTACCCTCATAAAATGAGGAATCAAGGCTACATAGTTCTTAATTAATTTTTAATGTTATTATACTTTTTAAAATATATTTTATGCGAAGAGGATATATGCACAAGACCTTAACATTTAGCCAAGGAAAGGTGGATTTCCAAAACGCATTAAAATTCTTAATTAATAAAATATATTAAACTTTATAAAAAAATTGATTTATTTTATTTTTAAGCCCAATAAAAAAAAGTGTTTACCATGTTATTGAATACAAAGAGAAAAGTCCGAGAGATCCTCCACTGAATGAGTGAGAAAAATCGGCTTGCCAAAGCATATCCAATAATTTAAAAAATGAGATTTAATTATTAAAATTTATTATCCCAAATTATTTAATTTAAATTTAACAACTAAATTCATAACTTATCCTAAAATACAAATACATTGATTGATGGATAAAACTAGAATTTAAATATCAAATCTGTACTGTAACACCACTAATTTTCGTCTCCCAGATAATAAGAAAATTAATAATAAAAGTTTTATTATTAATTTATATAAATTTCCAAGTTTATGTTTTGTATTTAATTAGCCTGAAATATAAAAATAAGCTGAAATATTTTTATATGGCAAATAAATGCAAAAAAAAAGGATATTGCATTTTAATCCCTGGAACAGGACCTAAATGTAATATTGAAAAATTTCTTGGAGGGAAAGATTTAAAAATATTAATTTTTAAATTTTGTACTGATCTAACCGGTTAGTAATGCCCTGTAACTGATTAGACGATGAACCCAGAAACTGGGTTTGTGCGTTTTGATGAGTAATCACTTGATTAATTCGTATAATCGCCACGAATACAACCTTAATCTAGTGGAAAACACGCGTCACCGTGCATGCTACTCCAATTTGCCTATAAATTGCTGGATTTCTGAAGGATTGGGGGTTGATTCATCTGAGTTTGGTGTTGAGAGGTTGATTTAGGGTTTCCATTTCGCTGGAAGCAATTCTTCTTCTCCTTTGAGAGTTAGAGAGTAAGAGATACACTTCTGGAAAGCTTAAATCAAGGGCTTTCCATTGATATAGAGTTTGTAAGCCAAGAGTGATTGTGGAGGGAGAAATTGATCCTAGAAGTTGAAGTTGGAATAGCTGGATTCTGAGTTTTCTGATTCGGGAAGCTTGGTTTGAGGCTGGATTTTGGTAAGCACAGTCAACCCTTAAGTCTCAAATCACTTCCATTCCTTAGTGCATGTTACCTATATTGAGTTCTAATTGTTTTCCCCAATTTCTTTGACCAACTCCTATGTCAAATTTGCTGGTTTTTGAACCCTATTGATGGAAATCGTGGCTGGGAGCAGAACTTAGGATTTGTGAGGAGATTGTGGATTTTCTTCAAGTTCAGAAGTTATACTCATCAAAAAAACAACTTAGAGGTATGGGAGAAATCTACCTTATACTAGATTTAGACTAAAAATCAAGTGATTTAGGATTTGAGTTAACAAAAACTCAAAAGGGCATTATGTGTTTAAAGCACTAAGGCTTGGAGGCCAAATTTTAGCTCAATACTGTTTTGAGAAACTTTATATTAATGCATTCAATTGATATTGATACTTGAATCTGGATCTAAATGTTTATTTTAAGTTTTGTGGTGTTGAATTGTGTTTATAGTGATTTTTATGCAATTTGATACAAGAAACTTAATGCATGCAAATGGAATATGTTTCTGTGGTGAAATATATTTGTTTAAGGTATATGAACCCTGATAAATGCTGAAATTTGGTTAGATTTGAGAAATGAAAAGAATGATTTGTCAAACCTCTTGTTTTAGTGGACTGACTGCATAATCTAACAGGTTACTCGATATTTGTAACCGGTTAGACACTGTATAATTTCAAAAAAAAATACATTTATAAAAATCAGTCCTGTGATTACATTAATTGCACTCAAATCTAGACTTTAATTTCATTGGAAACAATCTGAAAATGAGTTGATAATACTGTTTTGGTTCAGATTGAAAGGTAAGGGTTAATACCTTAATTTAATGAGATAATTTCAAGAGGAAATTGTGCTCATTTGGAAATAGAATGTGATTTAGACTTTTGAATGATAAACATAGTGGTTTTGAGGTGTAAAACAATGTTAAAACTTGTTTATGGATTGGGTAGAAAATTCAAGAAAAAGGGTTTTTCTGAATTTCAATGGTAAACAGTTCAGGTCTGTAATTCTAACTGGTTAACCTGAAACTGTAACCGGTTAGTACCTGAATTTGAAAAATAAAAAGTTAAGTTTTTGAATACCATTGGTTATGTTTTCCCAATCTAAGCATTAAGGGCATGTTTTTGAAATAATTCAAAGGAGAATTTTGTGCCAAAGATTATGCCTCAATTTAATCATTCAAAAGATAAATTGGAATATTTCTAAATCACAGTAATTAATGTAAAGATAAAACCAACCTTGATATTTTTGCATCCATATAGAATGGAAGTTTGGTTGGTAGGAACATATATCATATTCTGGGAATATGAGGAGGGTACTCCGGGAGTACCAAATTGTAACCTACTTGATGACACATTCTGGGAATGTGGCCAGTGTCCAGGACCTGGTTTTTTATGCGTTCTGGGAACGTGTTGCACACTGCGGGAGTGATGCTTATTATCCAAGTATGGTTTGGCATTACGTTCTGGGAACGAATGTCAGTGTTCCGGGAACACAAGGGTGTATTGGATGGACGTCCAAGATGGACTTTTAGAGGCCTCAGTTGTGGATAGAAAATCATACATCATGCCACTTGCATTATAAGAGATATAATGTTGAAAAATGGGTGTGCTCATATGTATTTGCATTGTTATCTGTCCATGACATACCTGTGATTGTAATTTTAGTCTTTATCAATTATGTATGTGTATACTTACTCCCTGTGCCCTGTTTAGGTGATGGCCAGATACCTAGCTTGCATCGAGATACGCCCTATCCCTAGTGGCATATGGACGTATGAGAAGCACCGTGCCACTTTTGAGGGGGAGGTGGAGATCACTCTCTACCACCCTAACCCTCTGGTGCGAGTGCGACCTCGTCAATTTAGGATCCCGTTAGTCTATACTATGCATGTTCCACCCTTTTATACATATAGAGGACCACCCCCGGCTCGACCTGTGCGTCGATTTCATAGTTTTCGTTTCAGAGCTACCACTCGTGCTCATCCTTCCTCCCATAGAGTTGTCACTGAAGAGACTCCTTCTCCTGGTCCGACTGATTTCGAGAGGACTGCTTCTGCAGATCCTAGACCCAGTGGTGGGGTTTCTACACAGTCAGGCGAGGTCGAGGAGGACCCTGTGGAGGATGAGGACGAGGAGGAGGTGCATGTCGAGCCGACTGTTTCTGCTAGAGGTGGACCTGCTGGTTCATAGGAGCCTGCATAGCATGGATGTTTTTGGATCCTAGATCCTAGGGATAGAGCTGTGGAGGATCTGAGGAGCTGCTGAGGATATGGATGACCTGCTCTGGGACTTCTACTTTTGGATTATGTGATATACTGTATATATTTTGAGAGGTCTTAGAGTGAGGTTTATTTTATGCAGTTGGTTTGTATATATTTCACCAAACTTGCTATCTCGACTCTTACTACTTGCTACTGATGATACTGATGGGGTTTTATGTTATATATATATATATATATATATATATATATATATATGTTATGTTTTATTTACCTCAACAGTGCCCCATAAGTATTACTTTTACTTCCGCATACTCTGATTTTGATTCAAAAAGGGATTCGACGATAAATTTATATTTTATATATTCGATCAAACTCGAGAGACAAATAATATATTTTAATAAAGACTGCGAAGATGTTTTACTAAGTTTAAGAAAATATTATCTCGAGAGTCTTTTTGTAATTAAGATATTATTTAAGCCGAATTCAAATATTTGTTCAAATTAAAAGTGTTTATAATCGAGCAAGTACAAATTAAAAAGGAAAAATTTTCTAGTCCTAATTTTTGATAGCAAGTATTTCAATCATTTGGAAATATTAATTATTTTAAGATATAAAATGAGGGTGTCACATGTACTTTTGATGCAAAAATACTTATTATTCAGCAATTGAAAGGATTCATAAAATTAATAATTAAAATCTCAATAATTAAGAGTTATAAGACTACATGTTTATTTTTATTATTTTGCTATATATATATATATATAAACTGAAAACAAAACAGATAAAAAAAATAAAAAAAAAGAAATAAGTAAATAAAGTACTTGCTGAAGAAGAAAGGAAGGCTGTAGGGAGACTATTGCAGTCGGCCACGTGTCGGCCAAAGAGCGGTGGGACAGGGACAAGCAGACGCGGCAAAAGCTTGCAGGGGAGGACGGGCGTGTGCGTCGCACGCGCGCTAGGCTGGAGGAAGGCTGTGAAGGGCGCGTGTGTTGAGTGGCGCTGCGCTGAGATTGAAGCTGACAGCACCTTTTCCTTTTTTTTTTCGAATTTCTGTGCAGAGTTCTCTCCCCATTTTTTGTGTGTTCTCAAAGTGAGGAAGAGAGCTCTATTTATAGGGAAAATTAGGTTAGGAAAACTAGGTTTTTTTCAACAGGCTTTGAAAGCCCATCAGAATATTCCCTGGTTTATTCCTCAATTAAAAAATCAAAATAAATTTGATGATAATCCTTTTAAAACAAATCCTTCTAACCACAAATTATATCTTCATCTTCACAAATTAATCAAATCCTTTACCAAAACATTTTTATCTTATTTTTTTTCTGAAATTTTTTATTTTTTCGTTTTTTTATTTTTCATAAAAAATAACTTTTTCAAAATCTTTTTTATTTTTATTTTATTTTTAATTTTTAACATTTTTTAAATTTTCTTTTCTTTTAAACCCCAAAAATAACTTTATACACATTAAGTAGAAAATAATGGGTCCAAACAAACTTTTTTTTATTTTATTTATAAAATTGAATTATAGAAAACTTAAAGATAAAATCTTACCCAAACAAATTTTTTTATAAAAATGTAATTTTGACCCCGGACAAAATGGGGTGTCTACAACTTGTAAACAAATGTTTAAATCAAAATTATATGTTTTCTTAAAGGAAGATGAATTATTTTCAAAGGTTCAAGGATTGATATTTATTTTCCTTTTCAATGACCTTGGTAAAATAATCTATGTAGACTGAGTACATTCTCAATTTAACTTGTTATATAATGTGAAAGAACTTTCAAAACAAAATGACTTAGAAGTTACTCAATTGATTTGGAAGCCCGTTAAACAATATTTGATTTATAAAAAATAATGAAAGGTGGGATTCTAAATCAATTGAGTTATTCAATTTGGAAAAGTTATAAGTTGAATCTAAATTTAATTGAGAATGTAAACTGCCTTACATAGAAGCGAATGTCAAGAAGATATAAGGTGGACGGTGAGGAAGTTGGGAAAGACATACGCGGAGGCACGTGAATAATATGTGACTAGGTTGTGCTAATGAAACAACCGTGGGAATTGTCGTTGTGTGGAACTTTGATCTCTTAGGAGGGCATAGACAGGCCACCTATGTCGGGGGATTGGTTTCGCGTTAACCACGATGATTCTATCGGTCACAGAGTCATTTCAGGACTTGTAAGACCCGGGCTGATGAGGGCGGGGAGTGATCGCAGGTGCAAGAGGCACGAACAAGGAGCGGCTCCCGATAGGCTTCTAAGGGAGGGGTGCATGAATGAACCGACACACCAGAATGAGAGGGTGATCGTGAGACTACGTAGGAATGAGACTACATAGTACAGGAAGGCTTAAATGAATTGATTGGTACTACCCATATCAACAAGATGCATCTTCTTTTCGGTAGCCCATCACATAAGAACTCCATGGTTAAGCGTGCTTAACTTGGGGTAATTTTGGGATGGGTGACCTCCTGGGAAGTTTTCCCAGGAAGTGTGCAAGTGAGAACAAAGCACGCTGAAAAGACCCGTGTTGGTATGTGGGGATAGTCGCAATCCATTTGCCTGCCAGGGATGTCACAAATGGTATCAGAGCCGCTCCTCTCCCAGTCCGGTGTGGTCCGAGGACGAACCAGGCGGAAGCTGGTGGGCATGTAAGACCCGAGCTGATGAGGGCGGGGAGTGATCGCTGGTGCAAGAGGCACGAACAAAGAGCAGCTCCTGGAAGGCTTCTAAGGGAGGGGTACATGAATGAACCGACACACCGGAATGAGAGGATGATCCTGATACTGTGTAGGAATGGGACTACATAGTACAGGAAGACTTAAATGAATTGATTGGTACTACCCATATCAACAAGATGCATCTTCTTTTCGGTAGCCCATCACATAAGAACTCCATTGTTAAGCATGCTTGACTTGGGGTAATTTTGGGATGGGTGACCTCCTGGGAATTTTTCCCAGGAAGTGTGCAAGTGAGGACAAAGCACGCTGAAAAGACTCGTTTTGGTATGTGGGGATAGTCGCAATCCATTTGTCTGCCAGGGATGTCACAGTGATCGTCGATTGTGATAAAAAGACGATCCTTTATAAGAGCCCTTTTCCAGAGAAGTATCTTTGTTTATTCTCCGCCATTGGATCTGATGAGGAGGAGAAGGTTGTGGAGGAGATTTTTGTTGTTCGGGATTTTCCCGAAGTATTCCCTGAGGAGATGGCGGGATTACCACCAAGAAGGGAGATTGAGTCTGGAATTGAGCTGATTCCGGGAACTGGTCCCATTTCTATTGCTCCTTATAGAATGGAACCACCAGAAATGGTTGAGTTGAAGAAGCAGATAGAGGAGTTATTACAGAAGCAACTCATAAGACCAAGTGTATCCCCGTGGGGAGCTCCGGTATTGTTTGTTAAGAAGAAGGATGGAAGCCTGGGAATGTGTGAGGACTACAGGCAGCTGAATAAGGTAACTATTAAGAATAAGTACCCTTTACCGAGGATTGATGATCTTATGGATCAGGTTAGAGGAGCCTCTATATTCTCTAAGATAGATTTGAGATCAGGGTACCATCAGATCAGAATTAAGGAAGAAGACATCCCTAAGAGTGCATTTCGAACACGATACGGACATTATGAGTATGTTTGTAATGACGCTCGGATTGACTAATGCCCCAGCAGTTTTCATGGATTATATGAACCGGATCTTTAGACCATATTTCGATTCATTCGTGGTGATATTCATTGATGATATCCTGATATATTCTAAGAATCTGGAAGAGCATGCCGAACATCTCCAGATAGTATTGAAGATTTTAAAGGATAAGCAGTTTTGCACCAAACTTTCCAAGTGTGAGTTTTGGTTAAGGGAAATTAGGTTTTTGGGACATGTGATATCAGAAAAAGGAATAGCAGCAGATCCGACTAAAGTAGACTCGGTTCTGCAATGGATTAAACCTAAGTCAGTTACTGAGGTCCGAAGTTTCTTAGGACTGGTTGGCTATTATCGGAGATTTATTGAAGGATTCTCCAAAATCGCAATACCTCTCACCAATTTGACTCAGAAGGATCAACCATTTATATGGGACGAGAAGTGCGAGAAAAGCTTTCAGTTGTTGAAGGAAAGATTAACATCTTCACCCGTGTTAATCATACCTGATCCTCACAAGGAGTATGAAGTGTATTGTGATGCATCAAAGAAAGGGCTTGGCAGTGTATTGATGCAAGAACGAAAGGTTGTGGCGTATGCATATCGTCAATTGAAGATTCACAAGGTGAATTACCCCACCCATGATTTGGAACTTGCTACAATAGTTTTTGCTCTAAAGATATGGAGGCATCATCTTTATGGCACTACATTTAGAGTGTTTAGTGACCATAAGAGTTTAAAGTATTTGTTTGATCAAAAGGAGATGAATATGAGGCAGCTTCGGTGGATGGAGTTTTTAAAAGATTATGATTTTGAGCTTCGTTACCACCCTGGTAAGGCCAATGTAGTGGCAGACGCCTTGAGTCATAAAGCGATTCATATAAGCTCAATGATGATTAAAGAAGCATATTTGATTGAAGCATTTCGGGATCTGAGTTTGGTAATGCAAGTAGAACCAACCAGTATTAAGATGGGTATGTTGCAAATCTCCAATGAATTCATGGCTCGAATTCGTGAATTGCAACGAGAGGACGAAGAGTTAAAGGAGAACACGAAATTGATGATTGGAGTAAAGGAACCTAATTTTTCAGAAGGACGAGATGGAATTCTTCGTTTCAAAACGAGAATTTGTATACCAAAGAATTCAAAAGTTAGGAGGTTAATTCTGGATGAAGCACACAAAAGCCAGATGAGTATTCATCCTGGATCAACTAAGATGTACCGGGACTTAAAGAACATGTTTTGGTGGTCAGGTTTAAAGAGAGACGTAGCGGATTATGTAGCGCATTGTTTAATCTGCTAGAAGGTTAAAGTGGAACACCAGAAGCCTGGAGGGAAGTTGCAACCCTTGGATATTCCTCAGTGGAAATGAGATAGTATTTCCATGGATTTTGTAACAAGATTTCCAAGGACAGTTACAAACCATGATGCAATCTGAGTAATTGTTGATCGTTTGACTAAGTCGGTGCATTTCATTCCGGTGAATATGCGTTATTCTTTGGAGAATCTTACCCAGCTTTACATCAAGGAAGTGGTACGACTGCATGGGATACCTTCCAGTATCATTTCAGATCGTGATCCAAGATTTATGTCGAGGTTTTGGCATAGTCTCCATCAAGCTCTGGGGACAAGACTAAAGATGAGTTCGGCTTACCATCCTCAGACCGATGGACAGACAGAAAGGACTATCCAATCATTGGAAGATATTCTATGAGCTTGTGCATTGGAAGAACAAGGAAATTGGGATCAAATTTTGCCACTCGCTGAATTCACATACAACAATGGATATCATACAAGCATTGGTATGGCACCGTTCAAAGCTTTGTATGGAAGAAAGTGTCAAACCCCGCTATGTTGGTTCCAAGTGGGGGAGAATCTGCATCTTGGTCCTGAAGTTGTGCAGCAGATGACTGAAAAGATTCGGATGATCCAAGAAAGAATCAAGACAGCACTGAGTCGTTAGAAGAGTTATGCAGATCGGAGAAGAAGACCTTTAGAGTTTTCCGAGGGCGACCATGTGTTCCTTAGGATTGTGCCGATGAATGGAGTGAGTAGAGCCTTAAAACCTCAAAAGCTTTCACCTAAGTTTATTGGTCCCTACAAAATCCTTAAACGAGTTGGCCCTGTAGCTTATCAGATAGCTTTATTACCGCCATGCTTAGCCAATCTGCACAATGTTTTTCATGTTTCCCAACTGAAGAAATATGTGCATAACCCAACCACAATCCTCCAGATTCGTCCTGACAATTTAACCCTACAAGAAAACCTAACCTTTAGAGCTGGCCCAGTTCGAGTTGAGGATAGGAGGATAAAACAGCTTAGAGGAAAGGAAATTCCGTTAGTCAAAGTTATTTGGCAAAGCGGAAATGTATTTGAAGCAACTTGGGAATTAGAGGATAAGATACGTAAGGATTATCCTGAGTTATTTATGTAAGATGAATTTCGGGGACGAAATTCCTGTTAAGTGGAGGAGTAGTGTAACACCCCAAATTTTAAGTTTCTGATTAATAAAAATGTTAATTATGAAAGTTTATTCATAATTAATTTCTTTTAATATTAATTATTTTCTTTTGATTAATTAAATGTTTATCTGTGTGCATATGTTTAGTGAGAAGGCATGACAAATAATTTGATGATTATTAATATGTTAAAAATAAGGCTTTTGCATATTAGTCCTTGTTTTAGGACCTAGAAGCAATATTAGAAAGGTTTTGGAAGGAAGGGAAATAAAATATTTAATTTTCAAAAATCAGCCAAAAGACTCGAGTGTTTCCGAAAAGACTCAAGTATTATGGACAGCACAACACTCGTTAGTGCGTTTGATGAGTCAACAACTCGTTTGAGCCTCGAGTTGACACGAAGCCCACTCAGCGATCCAACCTTGGCGTCGTGTCACCATGCATGAGCAACGATTCCATGTATTTAAGCTTTCTTGTTGATGCAAATCAACCATTTTGCTAAGTTTGCTCTGAAAACAAAAGACTAGGGTTCCTTATTTCGTTCCCTTAGTTTTCGTTCAAATCTGAGAGTTAGCTTTGTTGGAAACCAATAAGCGGGCTTAGCAATTACTAGAGGGGGGTGAATAGTAATTTGAAGCAGCAATACCAAATATTTCGAATGATATTAAAAGAAATCAATAGAAGCTGATTTTTCTAGAGTCTTTCAGGAAACACTCGAGTCTTTCGTACATAGTTGCACTAAACCAGTTCTGAAAAATCAGCAACTCACTTCTAATTAATCCAATACAAACCAGAGACTTATCTAACAGAATAGTAAGCAATTAAGATAAAATTTAACAACTTAACAACACTTAATTGCCTTGAACTTACTACCCAATTAGATAAACTCTTTTACTTGAAAAGCTTTAGGTTGTTTGAGCAATAATAAGAATGAAAGCAATAAATCAACACACAAACAATTTTATCCTGGTTCACTCCAACAATGAGCTACATCCAGTCCTCCTAACCACCTTAGGAGATTTTCTATAAATCAAATTGTTAGAAATTACAAAGGATTAATTGAGATAGCCTCACTCAACCTAACCCTTCAAGAGTGTACCAAACTCTTGATTTCTACCCCAATTTGATTCTGGTGATGAAGAACTCTTCCAAAGCTTCCTTGAACACCCTTCAAGAAGCTCCACCGGGCTAAGAACCTCTTAGTCTTTGTGCTTGAGAACTCTCAAGACTCCAATACCCTAAGTCCACCTAGGGTTTTCTTGGGAACAATCCAAGACTTAAATCAACAATCTATTTTGTGTGTGTATTACGAATCTCACAATGGATTCGCACAAATAAGCACAACTCAATAAAGAATTGACACCTAAAACTCAACTTAAGAGAGAAATCACAATATGAGAGCAAAGTTGAGTTTTTGAAAGATTAAGCTTGTTATTGTTCTTGATCTTGTTGTCTTCCTTGTTTTGTGCAAAACCGTAAGCAATTTTAAAATTGAAGTTCAGAAGAGGTTGGGGAAGACTCAAGTGCCCTAGATGGGTTTTTGAGTCTTTCCAACGACTTTATTTTTGCTGACTGGACCGAAAGACTCGAGTCTTTTGGCCAATACTCGAGTCCTTTGGCCAGGCTGGAAAGATCCGTTGCACGAACAAGACCAACGGCTATATTTGCTGATCTGACATCAACACTCGAGTCTTTTTCAGAATGCTCGAGTGGAGAGTCGAGTCTTCATCAAAATACTCGAGTATTTTGATCAGATCTGATAAAATTTGATTTTCCTTTTTATTTTTCTTCTCAAGTATTAATTTAAGTTAATCTCAACCGAATGATCATATTAATTATTTAACCCTTAGAAGAGATTTAACTATTTCTACCCACTCTCAACATAAATAATAAATTACAATTATAGTCAATTGAGAATGAGTGAGCACTTGAATAATATCTTGATTTCTTGTTGTTGCTCCATTGACTTCAAAGCTTGATCATTAATTACTTTGTCATCATCAAAATCATATCCACTTAATTACTAGGGGCATTGAATTTACAATCTCCCCTTTTTGGTGATGACAAAATAATTAACACTTGTTGAGTCCTGAATAGCACATGAAGTTGCTTGCATATGTTGCATATGATGGTTTCTTTGTGAGGTAACTCCCCCTCAATACAAGAACCATACTAAACCTGTCAAAATTCAACATGTGCTAGCAAAGCAGTTATAATAAGTGCATATAAGTGCATTTTCTCCCCACAAAAAGAGTATTATTAACAGAAGCAAGAGAGTCCACCCTCCCATCGAGGGTATCCAGCCAGGAGATGACATTGTTTCTCCATTCCGAACCATCAAACCCAAAATCTGGATGAGAACCAGTAAAATCATCAAAATTAATTTCGTCCTCAACCGGATTTCCACCCTCAGCTTCATGAAATGTTGCAGCTTCTTCCTCTAATTGCTCAACATCAACACCTTGTTGAGCTGCAACATTTTCATCTCTATTTAGGTTTTCCACATCCTCCTTGTACATATACTCACCGGTAGGTGCATGAAATTCCATTCCTTGAAGCTTAAGAGCACCATTGTTTAAGCAATGCTGATTGACGTGAAGGGTCGTGGTCTCTTCATTTGGGGGAATTGGAACATGGAAATGGGATAAGAGCCGAGATACATGCATAGGGTAGGGTAAACATTCTGGATGCCTAGACTTAGCACCGGCTAACATCCTATCAAGAATAATGCAACACCAATTCAGCCTTTCATGGTTAAGGATGGCACTAACAAGTCTAAGCTCATGGTTGGTGGGTTTGGCATAGTTGGGTGAGGTTTGAGGAACAAGTTGGTGGAAGACAATATAGTGCAGGACCCTGGATTGTGCAGTCATCATAGAAGCATGCTTAGGCCCTTCGAGCCAGACACGACCGGGACGCAATAAACCTTGAAAAATTGCATCTGCATTTGCTTTTAAAGAATTGTCCCCATATCGTGAAAGCCCGAAGACATGAAACAGATCCTTAACTCTAATAGAAAATATAAATCCTTCAACCATGGATTCTAAAGTGTTATCATGTAGCCTAAGGATTGCATAAAAGGTTCGTACTAATCTAGGATAAATTGGGCCGTTGAATTCCAGAAATTTAATAAGTTTTTGTTCCCTAAGGTTTGGAATGAAGGAAAAGCCCTTACTTTGCAGGAATGCACAATTCACCCAGCTAATAACCCCAAAGCCTCTTGATGAGAATGCACCAAATCTGTCCAGGCACTCAAATGCTTGATAGAATTTGGGTACATCGTCCTCGGATGATGATTCAGCCACTCTTACACGTTTACCATGTCTTGAGGATGATGCCATTGAAGAAAATTTTGAAAAGATTGAAGTTTTGGGAAGTTAGGGTTTTGAAAGGGGGTAGCGGATTTGATGTGAAAAACGGTTGAAATCAAGTGAAATAATTGAAGAAAAGTGTATAACAGATGTTGTTATAATGAAATTTGGGAAACATTTGGAAGAAATCGGAGTTTTAGTGAAGAAATTGAGTAAAACCGAGAGAGAAGACAAAGGGGGTTCGCAAAAAGTCAAGTAAAATGATGGTGATGGAGCTGGAGCAAGTTATATAAGCTGCGAAAGACTCGAGTCTTTTTATCAATACTCGAGTAGTTCTTGACGAACGACTCGAGTCTTAGTGAAGATACTCGAGTCTTTTCAGACTCATGCACCACGATCCGGAAACATTTTGTGCGCTGATGCGAGACAGGCCAGCCAAATACTCGAGTAAAAATGGAGATACTCGAGTGTTGCCCGAAAAAGAAATTTCAGAAAAAGGAAAATGACTCGAGTCTTTGAGGAAGACTCGAGTGTTGCCTGAAAGCACCATTTTTGAAAAACTGGAAAGACTCGAGTCTTTTTAGAAATACTCGAGTCTTTTCATCAGACCCTGAATAAAAACTTTTTCAATTTAAAACGAATTTTATTTTGAATTAAAGGACTCGAGTGTTTTTGGAAAGACTCGAGTCTTTTTAATAGATACAGGATTTGAACACATTTTGAGCAAACAACCACAGCTTTAACACAATAAACTTCTAGGCCAACTTGGACTTCATAGAGAATCACACATAATTAATACACCATATTCAGAATACCATCAAGAACAATCTTATCCAAGAATCAGGACCAATTTATAATAAGACTAAAGTGGTGATTTTATAAATGACATACAAAGCAATTATCCTATGTTTGATTCATCTAAAATACCAAGTTCTCTCCTTTTATGATAAAAGGTATCCCTTGGTAATGGTTTTGTAAAAATGTCGGCTAATTGATTTGTAGTACTTACAAATTCGATTGAACAATCACCTTTTTGTACATGATCTCTCAAAAAGTGATGTCTTATTTCAATGTGTTTGGTTCTCGAGTGATACACCTGATTCTTAGTTAAGTTGATAGCACTCGTATTATCGCATCTAATAGGAATATTTTCAAGTTTCAAGCCAAAATCCGATAATTGTTGTTTCATCCATAATAGTTGAGCACAACAACTACTGGCTGCGATATATTCCGCTTCGGCAGTAGAAAGAGCAACACAAGCTTGCTTTTTAGAAAACCATGACACTAATGAACTTCCCAAGAAATGGCAAGTACCACTAGTGCTTATACGATCAAGCTTGCATCCCGCGAAATCGGAATCCGAGTAACCAACTAAACTGAGATTGGAATTAGCAGGATACCACAAACCAGTGTTAATTGTTCCTTTTAGATATTTAAATATATGTTTAACTACGGATAGGTGTGACTCTTTAGGATTAGCTTGAAATCGAGCACAAATGCATACACTAAACATAATATCCGGTCTAGATGCAGTAAGATATAAGAGACTACATATCATTCCCCTATATTTACTAACATCAACCGGGGTACCTTGTTCATCCTTGTCTAGGTAGCATGATGTGCTCATTGGAGTGAAGACTTCTTTGCATTTGTCCAATCCGAATTTCTCAAGGAGCTCTTTGCAATATTTCCCTTGGTGCACAAATATCCCCTCCTTGATTTGCTTTATTTGAAGGCCTAGGAAGAACTTGAGCTCTCCCATCATTGACATCTCAAATTCCTTTTTCATCAAATTAGAAAACTTTCTACAAAGAGACACGTTAGTAGCACCGAATATAATATCATCAACATAGATTTGTACTAACAATATGTCATCTTTAGTTTTATAAATGAATAGTGTATTATCAACCTTCTCTCTTTGAAAATTATTTTCTAATAAAAAGGAACTCAATCGATCATACCAAGCTCTAGGAGCTTGTTTCAATCCATAAAGTGCCTTTTTCAACTTATAAACATGGTTTGGAAATTCATTACTTTCAAAACCGGGAGGTTGCTTGACATACACTTCTTCATTTATAAACCCATTCAAGAAAGCACTTTTAACATCCATTTGGTATAAAGTGAATTTCATGATTGATGCAAAAGCAAGTAAAATTCGAATTGCCTCAAGACGTGCAACCGGAGCAAAAGTCTCATCATAATCGATACCTTCCTCTTGGTTGTACCCTTGAGCCACTAGTCTTGCTTTGTTTCTTATAATCAACCCGGATTCATAAAGTTTATTTCTAAAAATCCATTTAGTGTCGATTATGGAATGATCCTTGGGTTTAGGGACTAGATCCCAAACTTCATTTCTAGTAAATAGGTTTAATTCTTATTGCATAGCAAGAACCCAATGTTCATCCTCAATCGCCTTTTTAATTGAATCGGGTTCAATTTGAGAAACAAAGGAGACATAGTTGCAAATGTTTTGAATAGACCTACGAGTTAATACTCCCTTTGACATATCTCCTATGACATTGTCAATAGGATAAGCTTTGATGGATTTCCAAGCCAGAGGAAGTTCTTGTTTAGCTTCTCCTTCATCAACTTTTGATTTCTCTCTCTCTTTTTCTTCATTTGAAAAATCAATGCCATCTTCACTAGCATCACATAAAACACCATCTTCTTTCGAAGACTCATTAAAAAAAAACATGAATAGATTCTTCAATTGTTAAAGTTCTTTTGTTAAAAATTCTATAAGCTTTACTATGAGAAGAATAACCCAAAAATATGCCTTCATCGGATTTGGAATCAAATTTTCCAAGATTTTTCTTTCCATTGTTTAAAACAAAAACTTTGCATCCGAAGACATGAAAATGAGATATGTTTGGCTTTCTTCCTTTGTAAAGTTCATAGGGGGTTTTATCTAAAGTGAGCCTTATCAAAATACGATTCAAAACATAACAAGTCGTATTGACGGCATCGGCCCAAAAATATTGAGGTACTTGAGAATCATTTAACATGGTTCTAGCAAGTTCCTCTAGCACTCTATTTTTCCGCTCTACCACTCCATTTTGTTTCGGAGTTCTTGGTCCAGAGAATTGGTGCTCAATACCATTTTTAGTACAAAATTTATCAAATTTGTGGTTTTCAAATTCACCACCATGATCCGTACGAATAATAATTACTTTTTGATTCACTTGGTTTTGCACAAGTTTGACATGATGTTTAAAAGATTTGTAGGTCTCGCTCTTTGTGGTTAGAAATAACGTCCAAGTAAACCTAGAGAAGTCATCAACAATCACCAATGCATAATAGTTGCCACCAAAGCTTTATACTTGTGATGGTCGAAACAAGTCCATATGAAGCATTTCTAATGGCCTTGATGGGGACATCACCATTTTTGATCCAAAGGTGTTTTTAGTTTGTTTACACTTCTTGCATGGAGAACAAACACCTTCAATAGAAAAATTTAGCTTTGGTAATCCCACTACTAGATCTTTAGATTGTAGTTTCTTCAATTGGTTTACATTAATGTGAGCGTTCCTAAGATGCCATAACCAAGTGTCACTTTCTTTGCTCACTAAACAAGTAGAGACCAAAGAAGTAACTTTGTTTAAATCGACTAAGTAAGTATTATTTGACCTTTTGCCAACAAATTTGATAGATTCATCTTTGTCACTTTTGATGAGGCAATGAGTAGAGGTAAATAAAACATGATTACCAATATCGCACAATTGACTTATGCTTAAGAGATTGTGTTCTAATCCTTGAACATAAAGCACATTATCAATAATCAAGTTTGAAGAGTTTCCGATTTTACCAATACCAAGAATTTTGCCTTTATTGTTGTCCCCATAAGTGACATAACCCTTCTCTTTTGGAGTAAGCTCAATGAAATGCCGCTTATCTCCCCATGTGCCTTGAAAATCCACTATCTAGATACCACAATTCCTTTCCCATTCGAAGGCACACCTACAACATGAAATCACTTGTTCATTTTGGGTACCCAAACTATGTTGGGTCCCTTAGGGTTAGTGTTGGGACTTTCTCCCTTTTTGATCCACATATAAGTTCCCTTTTTCATTTCAAATTTCTCAATATGGCACTCAATGTTGATATGTCCAAGTTTTCCACAATAAGTACAAGTTGGTTTCTGTGATGAATTCTTTTTAGAAAATGAGCTAACCACCTTGTACTTTTTGTTCCTTTTATGAACATATCCTAAACCGGTTTTATTATGGTTATTTCTTTGAGAGTTCAATAACCGGTTGAGGTTTCTATCACTATGTGATATTGTGAGTTTGTTTTTCAACTCTTTCACTTCCTTTTCAAGTTCACCACATTTCTCACATGAAGTGATAGTTTCCTCATGATTTGCACAATCACCATGATTGCTAGAATTAATGAGTTCTAAGGATTCATTTTGAAGTTTCAACTCATTTATAGAGTTTTGCAATTCATCAATTTCTTGTTGAAACTCCAAAATTTCCTTTCCTTTTTCCTTATTAATTTTAGCAAGCCTTCTAAATTGAATTAACATTTCATTATAGGCTTCTTGCAAATCATAATAAGAACTGGAGTTTGAAGAAGAACAAAAAGAACTTGAAGTTACCTCATCATCACTTTCACTCATTTCATGTTTAGCTCTTGACGAGGACTCATTGTTGTTCTTAGCCATGAGACAAAGGTTTGCATTTTCATCATCGGAGCAACTTGAGGAGGAGTCATTATTCTTCTCCGGTGCATCCCAAACAATGTAAGCTCTCTTCCCCTTGGCCTCTTTGGTCTTCTTGTAATTCTTCTTCAAGAATGTGGCACATTCCATTTTAATGTGTCCAATGCCACCACATTCATGACACTTTACTCCATCATTGGTACTTTTGTCTCTTTGTTTGGAGTCTTTGGTTCTCTTCATTTTTGATGGGAAACTACTTTTCCTTCCCTTGAATAATTTGTTGAATCTTTTTACAAACATCCCAAATTCTTCTTGATTGGGTTCACTATCGGAATCCTCACTTGTAGAGCATTCTTCAACTTCTTTTGTGACTTTGGTTGAAGCTTTGAGAGATATGCCCTTTTTCTTCTTGTCGGACTACTCATGAGTGTTGAGTCTTGATAGTTCCATTTCATGTTCTTGAAGTTTGCCAAATAAAGTGGTTAACTCCATTTTATCTAAGTCCTTGGATTCCACGATGGCCGTTACTTTGGGTTGCCATCTCCTATCAAGACATCTCAAAACTTTGTTAGTAGTTTTACCATCATGAAATGTTTTTCCTAATGCAATCAAATGATTAATTATGTGAGTGAAGCGCTTTTGCAAGTCATTGATGGACTCATTTGGAAGCATGCGAAATAATTCATATTCATGTGTTAAAGTATTTAATCTAGCACGTCTTACTTCACTTGTTCCCTCATGAGTAACTTGCAAAATATCACACATTTCCTTAGAGGATTTACATTGAGAAACACGAAAAAATTCATCATGAGACAAAGCGGAAGTGATTATGTTTTTGCCTTAAATCATATGATACTCTTTTCTTGTCATCATCACTCCAACTAGCTCTTGGAACAATTACGGTTTCATCATTTATCAATCTCTGGGAATATGAGGTCCATTCTCAATAGCATCCCAAATATCCATATCAATTGCTTCAATAAAAAATTTTATTTTGACTTTCCAATAAGCATACCCTTCACCATTGAATAGTGGAGGGCGGTTTATTGAAGAGCCTTCTCCTCCAAAGGGATTGCTTGAGCCCATAGTTTCCAAAAGGATCTTTTTTGAAAAATTTGTTACACTCGATCTTTCGACCGAGCACTGATACCACTTGTTGGAAACCAACAAGCGGGCTTAGCAATTACTAGAGGGGGTGAATAGTAATTTGAAGCAGCAATACCAAATATTTCGAATAATATTAAAAGAAATGAACAGAATCTGATTTTTCTGGAAATAGCTCAAAATACTCGAGTCTTTCAGGAAACACTCGAGTGTTTCAGGATGAACCACTCGAGTCTTTTATGATCCACTCGAGTCTTAGAGCACGAACAACTCGAGTATTTTGAGAAACACTCGAGTCTTTCGTACATAGTTGCACTAAACCAGTTCTGAAAAATCAGCAACTCACTTCTAATTAATCCAATAAAAACCAGAGACTTATCTAACAGAATAGTAAGGAATTAAGATAAAATTTAACAACTTAACAACACTTAATTGCCTTGAACTTACTACCCAATTAAATAAACTCTTTTACTTGAAAAGCTTTAGGTTGTTTGAGCAAGAATAAGAATGAAAGCAATAAATCAACACACAAACAATTTTATCCTCGTTCACTCCAACAATGAGCTACATCCAGTCCTCCTAACCACCTTAGGAGATTTTCTATAAATCAAATTGTTAGAAATTACAAAGGATTAATTGAGATAGCCTCACTCGACCTAACCCTTCAAGAGTGTACCAAACTCTTGATTTCTACCCCAATTTGATTCCGGTGATGAAGAACTCTTCCAAAGCTTCCTTGAACACCCTTCAAGAAGCTCCACCAGGCTAAGAACCTCTTAGTCTTTGTGCTTGAGAACTCTCAAGACTCCAATACCCTAAGTCCACCTAGGGTTTGCTTGGGAACAATCCAAGACTTAAATCAACAAGCTATTTTGCGTGTGTATTACGAATCTCACAATGGATTCGCACAAATAAGCACAGCTCAATAAAGAATTGAGACCTAAAACTCAACTTAAGAGAGAAATCACAATATGAGAGCAAAGTTGAGTTTTTGAAAGATTAACACTTGAGAAGAAGAATCAGAGTAAGCTTTTTATTGTTCTTGATCTTGTTGTCTTCCTTGTTTTGTGCAAAACCGTAAGCAATTTTAAAATTGAAGTTCAGAAGAGGTTGGGGAAGACTCAAGTGCCCTAGATGGGTTTTTGAGTCTTTCCAACGACTTTATTTTTGCTGACCGGACCGAAAGACTCAAGTCTTTTGGCCAATACTCGAGTCCTTTTGCCAGGCTGGAAAGATCCGTTGCACAAACAAGACCAACGGCTATATTTGCTGATCTGGCATCAACACTCGAGTCTTTTTCAGAATACACGAGTGGAGACTCGAGTCTTCATCAAAATACTCGAGTATTTTGATCAGATCTGATAAAAATTGATTTTCCTTTTTGTTTTTCTTCTCAAGTATTAATTTAAGTTAATCTCAATCCAATGATCATATTAATTATTTTACCCTTAGAAGAGATTAACTATTTCTACCCACTCTCAACATAAATAATAAATTACAATTATAGTCAATTGAGAATGAGTGATCACTTGAATAATATCTTGATATCTTGTTGTTGCTCCATTGACTTCAAAGCTTGATCATTAATTACTTTGTCATCATCAAAATCATATCCACTTAATTACTAGGGGCATTGAATTTACAAGCTTGAGTGTTATACACCATTGTAAAGCTCACTGTGAGCTTTACAAAGACACAAAAATCATGAGTTGAGGTTCTGTGTGGAAGGAGAATCGAAGCTCGAAAGTGAAGGTGTTTTTGCTGTCAACTTGAAAAACTGAAGTCTGGAGCTTACTTCAAGCTCTAATTTTGGTAAGAATATGAATCCTATGGTTCTCAAATTTGTTCCTACCTTTAGTTTTTGTTGCAGAGAATGAGTCCTAACCAGTTTCCCCAATTCTTAAATCAATTTTGCATGTCAAATTCTCTTGTCTTTGCACCCTGTCCAACTCTGTCTGCATGTAGAGGATTTTGTGGGTTTTGGAGTTCTAGCTGTTCTCTCTGCAATTCTCTTGTTGATTCACGACCTAGAGGTAAGGGTGAAGCTATACATTCACTAGAATAAGTTTAATTTGTTAAAATTTATGTGGAGAGTCACCATGAGACTCTTTGGGCATAGTTTGAAATAGGAATATGGCTTGGAGGCCTCTCTGATTTTAAATTTTGGTTTGAGCAAGTGTACAATGTTGCATGTGAGCTATGTGAATGTTGTTTTCATGCCAAAAGTGAATGGAATTGATTTTGGTATGTTAAGTTGCTTAAAATGTGAATTTATGCATAATTGATTATCAGTTATGATTCCCTATAATTTGATATAATTTTTGTGTTGAAACATGTCTATTATGAATAAATATGACTCTGTTGATCATTGGTTTTAGTTAAATTTGTTAAAATTGAAAATGGTATGTTGAAACCCAATTTTCAGTGTTATACTGTCAGCAAGACTCGAGTATTTTCTGATGCACCAGTGCATCTGTCAGCACCAACACTCGATTATTTGAATCAAGACTCGAGTATTGTCTGATGCTACATTTGAAATACTCTGATGAACCACTCGAGTATTGATGAATCACTCGAGTATTCTGGGTTGATGAACAACTCGAATCTTTTCTAAACCACTCGAGTATTTTGGAAAATCTGATACACAGATTTTTAGAGAACTTATGAACCACTCGAGTCCTTTTACGAACCACTCGAGTATTCTGGGCAGTCTAAAACACAGGTTTCAGAAAGCTGATGAACTACTCGAGTCTTTTGGATAAGACTCGTGTCTTTTTGATCAGAATACTGAAAAATGCCATTTTTAGTTTAGCAAAGTTTATTTAAACCTAATGACACTTATAGTGAATGAAATCATGTTTCAAGGATGAATTATATTATCAATTACATTGAAATATTCATTGATGAATTTATTACATGTTGCACTTAATGAGATTAATGGATAATCTTTAATGGAACATTTATGTGCATTCATACATGGTGATAAGGCGATAGGATATCGTTTATCATGTTCGAGGAACATGAGGAGGGTATTCTGGGAATACCAAATGTGATGTCCTGTTTGATGACACATTATGAGAGATAATGTGGCCAGTGTGTGTGCAC
Source organism: Crotalaria pallida (assembly GCA_037953625.1). Taxonomy (NCBI): domain Eukaryota; kingdom Viridiplantae; phylum Streptophyta; class Magnoliopsida; order Fabales; family Fabaceae; genus Crotalaria; species Crotalaria pallida. Next base: position 101,446,643 of record CM075649.1, read on the forward strand.
TATTGATATGGTTATTACGTCTTCGCGGTGTGACACAAACTCTGGGAGTAGTGTTATGTACCATAAGTGATTATTACGTCTTCGCGGTGTGATGTTCATCGAGGGATGACATTATGTATCACTTCCAAGCATGATTGTGTACTCTGGGAGTACTTTGGGTTCACTACAACAGAATAGGTAAAAGATCCCGGTTCCGCATGCCTATTGATCCTGGTTCCGAACCGGGATTGTATCCCCTGGTATAACTAGTCTGATTCTTATGATCCCAGTTGTTTTAGAAAACACGGAACCGGGATCAATAAAAAATAAGGAACCGGGATCAATAGCATATATGATCACGGTTGATTTTTTTAATAATGAACTGGGATGTTTAGTGTATATGATCACTGTTGAGTTTTTTAAAATGAACCGGGATCTTTAGTATATATATATTTTTTTAATTTATAATATTTGCTATTTAGTGTATATATATATATATATATATATATATTTTAATTTATAATATTTGCTATATCCATATATTTAAATAAATTGTCAACAATTTTTTTGCAACAAATAAATGCCATAATTATATACATTAGAAACGTAAATGTCAATACACTTTTAAGATAGATAACTCCCAAACCAAAACAAATGGCTCCATACATACAAAAGGCTAAACAAGCTCGATCATATAGATGCTACATAGCCACAATCAAAAATATATATGGTGCGCTAAATTCAAAACTAAGCTAAGGTAACTCGTCAAGAACATATGTTGCTCATTCATCCTTGACTTCATTCAGCAATTCATCGGAGTAGTAGGTGTACTGGCAATCTTCAAAATACTATACAATTTAATAGAAAATGGAATTAGAATTATGTTGATAAACTAAACGATATATTTATTATCAAATATGTGGTAAACATATAAACCATATAATGAAAATTACAAACCAATAATGCAAACAAATTTAGTTTTACATTTGCCTGCATCACAATAATGCTAAATAAGTACTACAAAATTGCATCTGAGAGAATGAGAAAGAAAGTAGTAGAGTACCAACTTAGAAACAACCATTATGTATCTAAGGCATTATATTTAATAAATTCAAGAATATAATGGACAAAGCCTTTCTATCTCTCTCACATTTTTTTTTTCACTCTATTTGTTGCCAAGATAATAAATGGCCTTAAACCCCAAAAAAACCGTGAAGCTCAATCTAGACTACCATAGCCAGTCACTCAAGAGAATCTCTTGAGGTTGAAGCTTTCTAGTCAACTTCTTTTGCTAGATAAACACTCTTCAAAGTTCAAACTCATTGCCGCATTCGCAGCACATCTCATGAGCGGAGACGATAATAGACTCTCTAATTAACATGCTAGAATACTAAAGCAATACAGCAAGTGGATAATTAGTAATAGATAATCAAACATAAATTGAGAAAGTTAAAATAATATCATATCTGAAAATTATACCTCAATTTCCCTAGATTGAAAACTAGCCCTACCTTAAGACTTAAGTCCACCCACATTTAAAAATTAAAACTAATATGATTTTGCCAAATTTCCATGAAGATTAGATACGATGGCATTTCAGCAATAAGATACAAGATACTCCAATAAAACCCCAATACAAAACACTCATTTTTAAGAACCTAATTTTCGGCATTGACACCAAGACCAATAACTAGTTTGAAATATGCATTGAATACTCAAAAAAATATTGAACTCACAAGTAAACTACATTTTATTTGGTTTGGCATTCCAAGCTTGGAATCTTGGATGCCAGAAAATTTAACAGGCCAAAAGTTTAATTCATCAAGATACCTCAAACATGCAACCAGAGATAGCTCAGAAATTGAAGGAAGGTAAATTAGGGAATAATGCAACGCAAAATTAGCAACTCACCTTGGTCGGATCAATGATCCCGACAGCCATTAAATCTTTATATTTACCAGTTGCAGCATTGTAGCCATATTTGGGATTGTCGCTGGAAAGAACCTGACCACAACATGCCAAGTAAAATCACCACAAGTACATTGATAGAGCAAAGAAAAATTCCCAAATTAGCAAATCTTGGTACCTTCTCACTGACAACACAGCCATTTACACCAGCATTCTTGGCAATTAATTTCAAAGGGTAACTAAGAGCTCTTTTCACAATATCTGCTCCAACCTGCAAGACAGCAGACATTGAAGCTTTGAGGCCATAATCGGTCATAAAGCTTAGTAGTTAACATTTAATGTAACTGGAGCAAAAACAACCAAGCCAGGACCAATTCAAAACAATACTACCTCAACATTCAAGATTTTTTTTTAGCAATATAGAATAAATGGCTCACCTTTTCCTCATCATTATCAAGGCTATCCTTGATTTCATCCATCTTTGATGCAATTCTCAGCAGAGTGCACCCTCCACCAACTATAATACCTTCCTCAACAGCTGCCTAAAAGTCAACAAAAAATGTTAACTCACAGAAATAGAACCTAAAAAAGAATGCTAAATCTTTTGGACAAGAAAATGCCACCTTTGTAGCATTAAGAGCATCTTCGACTCTCAATTTCTTTTCTTTGAGCTCTGTCTCAGTTTGTGCTCCAACCTGTACATGCATATAACACAATTTGCAATAGTTAATTTATGTTTCACATAAAACAAAAGTATTAAATTATCAGATTTTGGTGAAAAGTTACCTGACTATTAGTAAGTACAACAGATAAATCAATGCTAAATATCATATGAATCATGGAAACTTTTAGCATATAGAACAGCTAAATATGTTTCCTTTTTACTAATAGATAATCAAACGTCAATATCTATGAAATTATAGCCATGAGTGATAAAATAACAAAATATATTTTTTGTTACCAGAAAGCAAAGAGTCCAACAATTCATGAACAAATTGAGATGATTACCTTTTCCCCACCGCCAGAGATGCCTCCCGAGTAGAAAGGGCACCAATGCCTATAGATGGTAAGACTGAAAACAACAAAACAAAATCATGAGAAACACCAAAGATACTCAACGATGAATCAAACAATGAAACTATTCATAAGAAACTAACATCAAGTTCACACACACATAACTCTAACTGGATAATAGCCACAGGCATAAATTTTAGCCTCAAATAAATTTCATAAGGAAGTTATATCTTTCGATCAAATAGCCTATTGACAATCAGCCAATTAAGATTTTCTAAATAACAACTGAACAAGAAGCAGTAAACCAAAAACTGAATGAGAGAGCCAAACAGTACGAACATTGCTAAAATAAAAATTCATTCATCATCCAAGTTAATGCAACATCTTACATTAAAACACCAAATCAAAAACATTCAAAAATCATAAATCATAATCATTTCTATTTCAAGTTCAAAGCTACCTTTTTGATGAAATAAGAAATGTTGTCAACTTCCAACTCCCCAATCTTCCCCAGTGAAGCAGCAGTAGATGCCAAAAGTCTCATGTTCTGTTCTGCTATAGATTCATAAGGCGATGATTCCACATCCATCTTCACCCTCTTTCTCCCAAAACTACTACTTCTTCTATGTCCAACCTCTTTTTCCTAGGTTTTAAAAAAAATTAAGAGAGTATAAATAAATAATCACATACTTGTAATCTTCGTTTTTGATGAACTCGATGATGATTTCCTTCTCAAGCTGAATCTGAAGCATCTTCATCACAAGGCACATGAACGGTGTGGGTTTACGGTTGCCGCCGAAGGTTCCGCAACGGTGGTCGAGCTCCATGGCCTTGTCGACGAGAGTCTCCGCCGTTAACTTGAAGCATTGCTCCTTCCAATATGTGTTCTAATAGATCTTGGAACGGAGAATTTTTTCAACGAGGTTCTGAGGGTTGGTGCCTCTTATGCTCTTCGCTGCTGGATCCGTGCGATTCGCCATGGCTGAGTTTGGATTTGGTGAAAACTGAAAACCCTAACACTCTCTCCGGTACCCTCCTTTATTGGGTGGTGGTGGCCATAGAACCGGAAGGGAAAGAAGTTGAGATCCGGGAGGCGGCGCAAGGGAGAGAGAAGAAGAACCGGAGAGGGGACGAACTAGAGAGGGGATGGCGGAGTGAAATGAAGAAGAAGAAGAAACTGAAACGATTTAGTTCTGTGTTTTTATTTTATAACATTCATCCCGGTTCCGTGTTTTTATTATTCATTCCGGTTGAAGTAAAACAATGGGATAAATAAGGTTTGTGTGATTTTAATTTTTAAAAAAATAAAAAATTATTTATGTTATAATATTGATCCCGATTCCGTGTTTTTTTATAACCGGGATCAATAAATTCATGGTATTTTTATTATATTACAATATATATTTATTTATTTTTTAAGTATCATTTGTCTATTAATCCTAGTTCCGAAACGGAACCGGGATTAATATTCGGCTACTTTTTAACAATTCTGTAGTAGTGGTTGTTTGGTTGGACGTCCATAAAGTGATACTTGGAGAATCTTAGGAATTTGAGAGATAGTGAGCATGCATCATGCCATAATAATTAAAGAAGTTAATTATAATTGAAAATGGCTTGCTCATATGCTTATGCATATCAATTGACTATTTGGTAAATGTGAATGTTTATTTCATATGATTATTCTTATTTGATTATGTGAACTGTATTGCTTACCCCTTTATGCCCCTTATAGGTGATGGCTCGCTATCTAGCTTGCATAGAGTTTCGCCCACTCCCTAGCGGAGTGTGGTACTACGAGGACCACAAAGCCACCTTCGAGGGGGAGGTAGAGGTGACCCTCTATCACCCTAACCCTTTGGCTCGTGTCCGTCCTCGTAGATTCTGCATCCCTATTATCTATACCCAGCATGTGCCCCCTTTTTTAAACCTACCATGGACCACCCCCGGCTCGACCAGCTCGTCGTTTTCACAGTTTTCGATTTAGAGCAGCTACCCGATCCCATCCCTCTGCTTCCCGAGTAATACGTGAGGAGACTCCTGTTCCTAGTCCGATGAGTCCGGTTCATGGGACTCCATCTGCTGACCCAGTGCCCAGTGGTCGGGCACCGACTCAATCGAACGAGGTCGAGGAGGACCTCGAGGAGGCAGAGAGCGAGGGAGAGCCAGTCGAGCACTCCACTGGGAGTCAGTGGGGAGTTGGGGATCCACCGGGCAGTGCATGATATAGATAGTTAGGATGAGGGATAGTGGAGCAGCAGCTGGAGACCAGGAGGAGGATCGTTGCTATGAGGAGGATCATCAGACCATCTTTGGAATTTATTATTTTGAGTTGTATCTATATTGTATATAGTTTTGAGAGATTTCAGAGAGGTTGTCTATCGTTATATTTTAGTTTTATGGACTTGTATTTGGGATCTTTTACTTTCACCACTATGGATCTTGACTATGATGTATTTATGATACTTTTTCATATATATATATATATATATATATATATATATATATATTAGTTTGACGTTCAGCAGATCAAGGTTCTTATTTTATAAATTCCACTTACTTTGATATTAAGTTACGATGTTTGTTCAAAAATAACAATATCTTCTAATTCAAGATAACAACACTTTATTATGAAGAACATATTTTATGAACCACGATATGTAATCTTGAATCTCAATTTTTTGTCTTAATAGACAATCATTTTTGTAACTTATGATTAATGAACTTTATTATCCCACAGGAATTTTATTAACCATATTTTATATACAACTCAAGTCCATATTCTTTATATTACAAATTACATCTTTATTTAACTATAAAGATTTACTAAAGAGAGCGTGACAACTATCCTTTCGGTGGTGAAGATATTTCAATAAATCACCCTCCCTTGTTTTCCGGAGACTATTATGCTCATTGGAAAGTAAGGATGCAAATCATTATTGAAGCAATTGATATGAACATATGGGAAGCCATTGAAAAAAGCCCACACATTCCCACAAAAGAAGTAGAAGGTGTAGCTCAACCAACTCCTAAAGAAAAGTGGAGTAGTGATGATAAAGTGAAAATTCAATATTTTTTAAAAGCCAAAAACATCATTACCTCGGCTCTTTCTTATGATGGAGCATAATGAGGCATAATTCTTTGAAGTCGTTGGGGCAAATAACTTTAGGAATAAGCCCAATAAGAATTTCGGATATCCTTGCATCAAAGTCACCAAAAATAAAAGCATTACAAATAAGGTGCCAAACATCATTACCAACGATGTGCCAATATTGTTTGAAGAAAATGACCTAAAACCCATCCGTCCTTGGGGACTTATAAGGACTCATCAATTTCAGGGCTAAATTAACTTCTTCTTTGCTAATAGGATCAGTGAGGGAGTTAGCATTGACACAATAGTAGGCATATTAGGAGTATCAAAGTTACCTCTAGTATCTGTAATCGAATTATCGAAGAAGCTTTTGAAGTATTTAAAGACTTCCTCTTTAAGAATCTCTTCATTTGTATAGTTCACACCATTAGGAAGAGTAAGGCCATGAATTTTGTTCCTCCTTCTTCTGATGATTGTTTGAGTATGGAAGAACTTGGTATTTTTGTTACCAAATTTCACCCAGTTTTCTTTAGTTTGTTTGAGTCAACTTGCTCAAGGGTACATTGAATGTCTTTCAGCTTGTTCGCTAGAGTACTCTTTTTTTTTAAAGATATTACCAAAGACCTATTTATTGAATTGGATAAAATCATCTTTCACTTCTTTAAGAGTGGATGCCACACTATTTAGATTCTTGAGCCAAACACCTTTCACAATGTTTTTATAGTCCAAGTGACTAATCTAGGTGGACGATTCGAAGCAGAAGGGTCTGGCCGATAGCAACATCAAGGGAGGCCATTGTGTACTCAAATACAATCCTAAGGCGAAGGAACTCAAGAGCATTGAAAGCACTTGAAAACTGAAGCAATTAAGGGATTTCCCTACAAGGTTCCCTACTGGAGGACACAAGCCCTTAACAAAGACATTTGTCCTATGAAATTATAAAGATAATGACATGGATAACTAAAGGGAGCATGTTGGAACACTGACATGTATACCGGGTCATACAAGTAATATAGTACTCCCTTCATCCCATAAGTTATGTTCATTTAGTCATATTTTATTTCTCCACTATGTTACGTTCATTTATAAACTTAATACTCATTTATACTTCTTTTTCCAACCATACCCTTATTTATTATATCCTCCTTTTCACCACTCATTTCTCCATCTCTCTTCAATATAATCTTCGTACATTTATTATTACTCTCTCTCCTATAATTAAATGAGGGTAACTATTTAGTCAAAATATACCATATTTTTATGTCATTTATTCCTTTCTTAATCTATGTGTAATTTCTAAATCAACTTAACTTATGGGACAGAGGGAGTAGTAAATAGAGTGTCGGTCCCATGAGGATTAGTGTTATGACCATTATCACCTTAAAGTAATTAAACAAGTGAAATTCTGTTAAAAATATTTGTTTGGATTTTTTAAAGAAAAGTAAAAATGATTAAGTTGTGTAATGGATAAAATTCCTAGAGACATGGTTTCATTAGAAGTAACAGTGATTTACATCGACTATGAATATAGTTCATATTATGTTAACAACGATTCCAGAGGCAGTAAAAACTTATTCCCCAGGCACTTACATTGTATTGTCAGTTTAAACAACTTAATCCCTTAAGCGAGTCCTAAAAAATAGTCGTTTGATTAAAAACACTGGAATAACAAAAGTTGTATAATTTTTCCAAAGTATTCCAACGAGTTGTGAAATTATAATGTTTGATTATAGGGCTATATCAATCCTTAATTTTCCAATTGAGGAATTGAATCCCAAGTCACAGATTAGCTATTTCTATGCATAACCATGAAAAACATAATCAAACAATTAACAATAGATAGGAATTCATTCAAAATCTAAATTGTAAATCACATAATTACATTCCAAATCCACCACATCCCTAGCAAAGGATCTAACTAGACATATCAATAGAACAATAGAAGAAAAAGATTAGAGAATCAAAGTCCATAATCACAACGATGGAGCACGAATTTGAAAAGAGGATGGCAAAAATAAAGTGGAGTTGAATGAACTTTAAATGCAACTAAAGTGGAAGTTACACAAGCATTAATACCTTAACTCATCGTTCATGTTTTATAACCACAAGTCTTTAGTGTCTTAAAGTGAGGTCTATCATGTGGAAATTGATGGAGACAAAACAATCCATCATAATAACAACATTCAGCCAAAGGAATGGGGAATGAAGGGGTGGAAGATTCCCATCATCAAGGAGACATAAATGTCATTTTTATAAAGGAATTTCAAGCCTTATCCTATGGAATGCTAAAGGCCAATTCAGCCAGGGCTTGAACAGGCTATGCACTCCTGGTTAAAGAGGAAAGGGATTATATTGACTCTTGGAATTTCTCAAAGAATTTGTACACATCATCATGTCAATCATTATTTAGTAATGTTGCATTACCTTAGCATTATGATGCATGTAAGCTTAGAATTAATGATGGCAAGGTAAAAGGGTGTTGTATGCACATCTTCTCCCTCTTTGCAGCATATAAAAGGCATTCCATTTAATGAATGAAAGATAACTAAGAGTGAATTCAAGAAAAGTTGTGGCTTTTGTCATGTTGGTGAGTGATTCTCCTTGGATTCTTTTAGATCCCAAATGAATACTGTCAGGGTGAGTAATATGTTATGAGAGGATTCACCAGGCTCATCAATCCTAGGATTCTGGCTCCTCCTATCTTTTCCTTTCTTATTATCTTTGTTGTTTTTGAGACCAAGAACACACTTGTGTTCATAAAATAAAATGCCAAAAATACTATGAATTGAGTATTTTCATCTCGTTCAACAAACCATGATCATCTCTTGAGTCACATAAAGTTCATTCATGTTTTCCTATGATTGTTTTGCTTTCCTTGTCTAAACTAATATCATCTCTTGAGTCATATAGAGTACGTTTATGTTTTTACGGGGATAGCTCTCCTTTGAGTCAAACGCATTTTGATAGATTTGAGTTATTAGAGATTCGTACACTTTTCCTTTGTTTGATTTGAGTCTGAGAGCATTGTTCCAATCCAATCTACCCCACAACCTATCCAATTTGTGAGAGGCCAAGGACCTTTGATGAACAAGACCGAGGACGATCAGGAAAGGTACAACCAGCCCCTTGGGAAGTTGCCATCATTGGCTCCGTCAAGGTTAGGGGGGGGGGGGGGGGGGGGGGGGGGGGGGTGGGGCACCACAACTAAGGAGAATGGGATTATTATCAGAATGAAATCTACTGACGCCAGGTATAGTTATCTCCAGTCATGAAAAGATCTATAAATCCATAATAATTGAGCATTCTAGCAAAGACGTTGGCTCAAGCATAAGAGAAATGGCCCCCTTTTTTATATGAAGGAATAAGAATCCCATTCAAGTCTCCAATTAAGAGCCAAGGCAAATTGATTTTGTTTTTGAGATTATATAGATAATTCGAGAAGCTAATACGGCTAGAAGGAGTTGGACTTACGTAAAGACCTGTACAAATCAAAGACTTGCTTCCCAAGGAAACGTTAATAGAAATAGAATAATTGCATTGATCAAAAACAAGAAATTTAAAATTAGTGTTTACCTCTTTGAGAGCCAAAGGCCACCTGAGTGACCTTGAGCCTCGATGATTCTGATTGGAGTGTAACCTATACCTTGCCCAAGTTTGCTAGTTTTATCAAACTAAACATGTGGCTCCATGATAAAAAAGGAACGAAGGGTGATATTTATGAATAAGATCCTAAATTTGTCTCTTAGCCTTACTATTAATAGCTCCTCGGATATTCAAAGAGATGATTTTAAATTCATTGAATTCTTTCATCATAATAAATACAAAAAGAGGGAAGGAATGGATGTTAGTGTTGTCCTTGCTCAAGCGTAGTGATACCTTCCCTAACATCTTCTAAGTCTCTTGAGTTTCTGGAATAATAAGGCTTTCATCACCATTTGATTTATGCATTGATTGTGAGTCAGGTGGTTCAACGTTGGTAGTATTTAAATCAGGAGGTTCTATGCCATTAATAAATTGCATGCGAGTGGGGCTTAAGAACTTCACCGGCATCATAGATTGCATGCTATAGTATTACCTGCTGCATGAACTAGCATCATTTCAACTTGATCTCGAGTTGTAGGCTTTGCGTGGTTCACAAGAGGAGCAGACTTGGTAATTGGGTTCTAGTTTATAGAATATATATTTTAACAAGCACGCAGAAGGCACAGCGAGGGTTGTAAAATCAAAGTCGGCAAGGGTTATAAAATCAAATTTTTATAACACTCTATGAGGGTTCAGCGAGGGTTATAAAATCAAATTTTTATAGCGTGCTGGTCATTTTGTATGGCACGCTTACCCTCAAGCAAGCCACCCTGCAACAGTGCAAAAAAAACGATACCAGCATGTTCTAACTTAACATTTACCACTTTAAACCTATTCTTGTAGAAGAATATGAACTGGTTGCAAGGAAACCAGTTGTATATAAGATAAACCAGTTGTATAAGAAAGGTGGGTTTGTGTTGATGAAGAGTGGAGGAGGAAGGTGTTGTTGCTGGAATGTGAAGAAGAAAAGAAAGAAGAAGAAAAGAAAAGGTTGAGGAGATTTTATTGACACCTGTACATTATTACTCACACCCAAATTTTAAAATATTTTGCTTTTACATACCAATTTTACCCTTTTTCTTTAATACTAACTATTCTTTTCTTTTTTACTTGCACCCACTGTTTCTCTAAAACATTTCTTTTCCCTTTCCACACCCAAACTTCTCTACTTACATACCCTCCCCATTCATCACTTCTGGTCATATTCTTCTTCATCGTTGTCTGTTCTTCTCTGTCACATGCTTCTGCCAAAATATCACCTTTATTCAAATTGCATAAATAGATATACATACTACTACTATCTAGGACAATTCTCAGTATCTCACCTCTTTAGTCAAATATTAGGTGTTTATATCAAATGGAAAAATCTGAAGAACATGACATTTCCTCCATCATTGAAAACCTTGGAGCAACATACTTCAAAAAATAAAATAAATATCTACAACAATATATAACCATACAACTCTACATCATCTCAACTTAACAGAACCCACCAATGGCAAAACCAAAACAAAGTCTTATGGCCTCTCTTTCTGTAACTCTTTTCCAATTTTTCTGGCTCACATCGTTGGTGTCATTGGCCGTAAGGTTTTGGAGACAAGTGTGAGAGGTGGTGGGTGTGAGTAGTTATATATGAATTTTAAGATTATGTATGTAAATAATAGAATTGGGGTGTCAGTTTTAGATATGAGTTTTTAGGATTATGGCCATAAATAATAGAATTGGGGTGTGAGTATTAGATATATAGGTGTGAGTAGTAACATAAGGGTAATATAGATAAGTTAATGCAAAAAATTATAAAAAGTGGGTGCAAATAGTAATGAAACGAGTGTTAATAACATCTCCCAAAAGGTTGCATACATGGGGATGCAACACCCTCTTTCGTAACCCGAGTAATTAAGGAATAAATAATAAATAAATACATTACCCAGAAATATTATGGACTTGTTAATGTATTATAATTTATAGGAAATAATTTTTTTTCTTTTCCTTTGAAATTCTAATGGGTCGAGTGCGCAAATCACAAAAACCTTTGAATCTCGGAAAATAACGTATACTTTCATTAAACCTTGGATTCGGCGTCCTTTGACATCAATAAAATATAACTTAGGAACATAGAAAATAAAGAATGAGATAGCATTCATTTGACATTTAAACTTAGTATAGCTTTGTTATTAAAATAATAGTGAAGCTATCTCTTATCGTTTCAGAACTTAAAATATTTTTCCTTTCGCAATGGCGTAACGAATCCTTTTGAAATAATATCAGAGTAAGCGAAAAATCATTGGACTATGGATAATAAACACAAACATAATATATACATATATATCAGTGATAAAAGGTGCATAGTCTAGGTAGTCAGATAACCGAGTCCAAGAAAACAAATCCATGAAACAGAAATATAAAAAGTAAGGATCTACACTCTAGAGCTCCCCAAAAATATGTACAATATATATATATATATATATATAACAACCCAAAATAAAGGCTCCATAGTTGATCCAGGAGTAGCAGTAGCAGTAGTAGTAGTAGTAGTCCAAGTCACTAGAGAAGCATTCATCCATTCATCCATCATTAGAGTTCACAACAGTTGCAGATCGGTTCCCTGACCCATACTACCTATACTTAGCACGTACCTAAGGGTCATCATCCCTCCACTGGCTACCAGTAGAGTGCTCGACTGTCTCGTCTCCGCTCCCTACCTCGATAGGATCCTCCTCCACCTCATCCGACGGGAATGGTACCCTTCCACTGGGCACAGGGTCGGCTAATGGTGCAGCCTCGACTGGACTCGTTGGATCAGACGTGGGAGTATCCTCCCGGAAAACTCGAGAGGAAAAAGGATGAGCGGTAAACCGAATGTTGGATTACCAACAAGTATACCAAGTCTATTAGTAATATAGTCAGTAAGACCAGTTATCGTTCCCACGAGGATCGCAAATTGTTTCTAACTTCTTTCACCTAATTGGGATTACTATGTGAAACTTTTAATGGTTTTGAGTTTTGAGAGAGGAATGTAGAATTAATAGAATGAGACAAAACAGAAAATAAAAAGTGTTTAGAAACAAATGTGGAAAAGGCTAGGAACATGGTTTCATTGTAGGACCCAGTTTACTAATTATGAATCTCTGTTTTCGTATTAAATCAACAACATCCCAGCTGTAACAATTATTAAATTCCTCTAACAATTGTGTTTCCTATTCAAATTGAACCCTTAATCCCTTAAGAAATTGCCAACCAATTAGTCATCAATTAAGAACACTAGAATTAAATACGTTGTATAATCCCCAAAGTATCCCTACAAGTTGGATGATTATAATGTTTGATTGTAAGGTCAGATCCAATCCCTAATTTCTCAATTGAAGAATTAGACTACCAATCATAAAACGTGCACTTTTTATGTAAAACAATTTAACCACAATCAAACAATTGATTTATAAGAAAACATCAATTCATAAACTATTTAGGATCCGTACAAATTCACCATATTCCTAACAAGAGGTTTAGTTACACATAATAGGAGAAGAAATACAAGAATTAAGGGAAGAACTCATAATCATAGACAATAATGAATTTACCCCAAGAGATCTTCAAATCTTCAAGTGGATCCCTCCATTATTGATCTTCAATCCTTGCCTTGCCTCCTTGCTCTCAATGATATGTTTCTAACCTCTCTTCTCTAATCCTAATTCTATTCCTAATCTTTCTATTGCCTCTGAAAAGTCTACAAAACCTAATGGAAAAACCTATATTTAAAGTATAAACTAATCCTAATTGAATCGGAGCAAATCTGATCAAAAAGTGGCCCAATTGGGCCTGAACAACTTCCGCATGCCTGGGCGCCCAGGGCACCACGTCTGGGCGTGCCAGGTCTGGTGCTGATCTGCTCTCGTGGTACCCGCGCCTGGGCGTGTGGCACCTGCTCCGACTCCGTTTTGCTCCGTTCTTGCGCCATTTTCAAGGTCTTTTCGTCCATTTTTCAGTTCTAATTTATTTTCTTCAATTGAGCTCCAAAAGTACCTGAAACATACCCAAAACGGATCAAAACATTCAAAAGATTCTAAACTAATAACAACTCCTAAAACTAATAAAAACATCCTAAATTTACAAGAGAAACAAGCCAAATCCTTAGCAAAAGGGAGTCTAACTCATACTCAAAACATCATATAATAGACCCAAATCACCGAACGAAAACGAAAGTGATGATAAGTACGGGCAGGTCGAGTTGGAGATGGTCCATGATATGTATAAAAGGGTGGTACGTGCATAGTATAGATAATGGGGATCCTGAATCTACGAGGACGAACACGAACCAATGGATTAGGGTGATAGAAAGTCAACTCAACCTCACCCTCATACACTGCTCTGTGATCCTCATAGACCCACACTCCACTAGGGAGAGGGCGGATCTCGATGCAGGCGAGATAGCGAGACATCACCTACAAGAGCATGGGGATAAGCAACAACATACACATAATCAAAAGAGAGTAAAGGTTTCACAATTTATATGCATGACAGATATTAGTCAATCATATAAGCAAATACAAGTAATTACACAAACAAATCAATGACAAGTAAGAATGCATATAATATGCTCACACTAAGATTATAATTAAAATAACATTTAATTATATATGAGTGGCATGATTTATGAACGTCCTATCATCAGTCCTAGTTTCCATAGATACTATTTCCCCCTTCAGGGGTGGCCATCCTTATAAATTCATGTACAATTTTTGTAATAGGTACCTTTGAGGGGTACAATTCAATACCATTCCTTGGAATGTATTACGCTCAAGCTTGGTAGTGATTCAAAACGCCGCAACCTCGTAGACGTCTCGCTCCAACGTAATAATCACATCATCAGTATCCTCACACTGGCCACGTTTTTATTACACATAAACGTGTCATCAAGCAGGACGTGTTTGGCGCTCCCAGAGGCCCTCCTCAGGTTATAAAAAATAATCGTGATAATTCGATCTATCACCCAAACTCCATGCATGAATGCATCACAATAAATTTCATTGCTTGGTATATAAATTACTTGATAATAATATCCAACATTATATCCAAGTAATTAAACATATTTCATGAACATTTTCAAGAAAACAATTAAAATACCCAATCAGTCTTCTTTTAATCACAAATCATGTCCATAAATTTGATTTATATTATAAAATATTGGTTCAGAAATAAAAAATATGATTTTTAAGTATTATCAGCACTGGTAATCGATTATCAGGATTTGGTAATCGATTACCACGTTTATCTTCATTTTTCTGTATCAAACATGGTTTGGTAATCGATTATCAAATCGTGGTAATCGATTACCATGACAACAGATGTACTGAAAATTGGGTTTTAACATACCATTTTCATTTCTAACCAAATTTAACTCAAACTAAGCATTCACAGAGTTGACATAACATATTTTGGACATGTTCAAACTCAGAAAACAATCACATCATCAAGATTACATACATGCTCTTCATTATGCATAAAACCCATTTAAACAACAACTCATAGCACCAAATCATAGAATACTCGATTAATTCATGATTTCAAGGTTTTAACAGTTTGCATGCATCAAATATAGTCTGCTCAAGTCAATCACAGAGCACAATTTGGTCTCCAAACCAAATTCCTAATTCAAACTAAGCCCTTAGAGCCTCTTGATGGCTCTCTACATAAAATCATGTTCTTTAATCTCAAACTAGTGTAGGTTAAGATTTCCCCTTACTTCACAAACATGATCAAACAGAAACTTCACAGAAAACAAGCTTCCAAATTCGATTTCCCAAAAATCACTTTTTCAGCAGCACATGCATAGAAGTTTTGAGTAGGGTCACAAGATCAGAGTTTTTGACAAGTCAATCATGCAAACAAATTGGGGAAAATGGCTAGGGTTTTTTCTCTGCAACAAGGACAATAGAACGAAACAAGTTTGGAATCAAATGGGCTCTTGAGCTTACCATAATCAACTCCTAAAGTAAGCTCTAGACCTCAGATTTTCAGTTCTGCAGAATTGAAACCTCAACTTGCAGGCTTCGATTCTACTTCCACACACACTCTTAGCTCACGATTTTTATATCACTGCAAAGCTTGAAATCTAAGCTTTGCAATGGTGTATAGCTTGTGTATTACTATTCTGAATTGAGAGAGAACGAGAGGGTCGATTCTATGAACCCTAACTAAGAAAACACAGAGCAATTTTGCAAAACTTGGCCAAATGGGTTTGATTCAACACAGCCAAAAGTTTATATAGGAAAAATCAAGTAGCGTGCAAGGCGACGCGTGTTTAAGGCATGATTTCGTGTCAACAATGGGGAATTAGGGCAATGACTCATCAAACGCACTATGAACTTGTGTTGCTGCATTATGGTAATCGATTACCACCACTGAAATTTTCAAAAATTTAAATTTATTACATTTCCCTCCAAAACCTTTTCTGATATTACTTTTAGGTCCTTAAACAGAGACTAATTTGCAAAACTCATATTTTCACATGAAAATAATTATCAAATTATTTTTCATGCATTCTCACTTAACAAATGCACACATACACAAAATACATAATTAATCGAAGATTAAATTAAAAGTAATTAATTATAAATAAACTTTATAATTAAACTTTCATTAATCAGGGATTAAAAATTTGGGGTTTTACACTACTCCCCCACTTACAAGGAATTTCGTCCCCGAAATTCAACTTACACAAACAAATCAGGATAATGCTGACGCATCCTATCTTCTAACTCCAAGGTTGCCTCAATCACAGTGCCACTGATCCAAAAAAACCTTGACCGAAGAAATTTATTTTCCTCTGAGCTGCTTAATTCTTTGGTCCTCAATCCAGATAGGCACAACTTTAAAGGTTAGGTTTTCACGAACATCTAGGTCATCAGGACGGATTTTGATAATGGTGTTTGGGTCATGGACATATTTCTTCAACTGAGACACATGGAAAACATTGTGTATATTGGCCAAAGATGGGGGTAAAGCTATTTGGTATGCTACAGGACTTATTTTCTTAAGAATTTGGTAAGGACCAAAACTTAGGAGATAATTTTTGGGTTTTCAAAGCTCTACTGACACCTTTGGTTGGAACTACTCTAATAAACACATGCTCTCACTCCGAAAACTCTAACGGTCTTCGCCTCTGATCAGCATAGCCCTTCTGCCGACTCTGAGTTGTCCTCATCTTCTCTTGAATCATCTTGATCTTCTCTGTTGCCTCTTGCACAAATTCAGGACCAACAAGAAGATTCTCCCCCACTTGAAACCAACATAGCTCTTCTAACTCCCAGGTTGCCTCGATCACATTGCCACTCATCCCAACAACCTTGACCGAAGAAATTTCTTTTCATCTGAGCTGCTTAATTCTTTGGTCCTCAATCCGGATAGGCACAGCTTTAAAAGTTAGGTTTTCACGAACATCTAGGTCATCAGGACGGATTTTGATAATGGTGTTTGGGTCATGGACATATTTCTTCTATTGAGACACATGGAAAACATTGTGTATATTGGCCAAAGATGGGGGTAAAGCTATTTGGTATGCTGCAGGACCTATTCTCTTAAGAATTTGGTAAGGACCAAAACTTAGGAGATAATTTTTGGGTTTTCAGAGCTCTACTGACACCTTTGGTTGGAACTACTCTAATAAACACATGCTCTCACTCCGAAAACTCTAACGGTCTTCGCAACTGATCAGCATAGCTCTTCTGCCGACTCTGAGCTGTCCTCATCTTCTCTTGAATCATCTTGATCTTCTCTGTTGTCTCTTTCATAACTTCAAGACCAACAAGAAGATTCTCCCCCACTTGAAACCAACAAAGCGGGGTTTGACATTTCCTTCCGTACAGAGCTTCAAATAGTGCCATTCCAATACTCGTATAATAACTATTGTTATAGGTAAACTCTGCGAGTGGCAACATTTGCTCCCAACTTCCTCGTTCTTCTAGAACACAACCTCTTAGAAGGTCTTCTAACGGCTGAATAGTCCTCTCCGTTTGACCATTAGTCTGGGGATGATATGTAGAACTCAACTTCAATCTTGTCCCCAAAGCTTGATATAGACTCTGCCAAAACCTTGACGTGATCCTAGCAAAGACTATACTTGAGGGTACTCCGTGCAGACGTACCACTTTCTTTGACATACAACTGGGTGAGCTTCTCCAAAGAATAGTGCATATTCACTGGAATGAAATGCGTTGACTTAGTCAACCGATCAACAATCACCCAAATCGCATAATGGTTGCTGACTGTTCTTGGCAAACCGGACACAAAATTCATTGATATACTATCCCACTTCCACTGTGGAATATCCAAGGGATATAATTCTCATCCAGGCTTTTGGTGTTCCACCTTGGCTTTCAGACAAACTAAACAAGAAGCCACATACTTTGCCACATCCTTCTTAAGATCACTCCACCAAAATAACTTCCTCGGGTTTTGATACATCTTTGTTGCTCCAAGGTGCATACTCATCTTACTCTTGTGAGCTTCATCCAGAATCATCCTTCTAACTTTTATATCATTGGGTATGCAAATCCTCGTTCTGAAACGAAGAATTCTATCTCCTCCTTCTTGGAATTCCGGTTCTTTTCCTTCCATCATCAATCTTCTTTTTTCCTTAAGTTCTTCATCCTGTTGTTGCAATTCCTGAATTCTTTCCAAGAATTCATTGGTGATTTGCAACACTCCCAACTTGATATTTGACAGCTCCACTTCCATTGTCAAACTTAAGTCTCTAAACTCCTCAATCAAAGCGGCTTCCTTGACCATCATCCAACTAACATGCATTGCCTTCCGACTCAATGCATCTGCCACCACAATTGCCTTCCCAGGATGGTAATGAAGATCCTTCAGGAACTTCATCCATCGGCGTTGCCTCATATTCAACTCTTTCTGATCAAAGAGATACTTCAAACTCTTATGGTCAAACTGAATACTCGAAACGTAGTCCCATAGAGATGATGTCTCCAGATCTTTAGAGCAAATACAACAGCTGCAAGCTCTAAATCGTGAGTTGGATAGTTTACTTCGTGCGTCTTCAACTGTCGAGAGGCATAAGCTACTACCTTCCCTTCTTGCATCAACACACTTCCGAGTCCTTGCTTTGATGCATCGCAATACACTTCAAAACTCTTGTGAGGGTCAGGTAAGATTAACACAGGATACGTTGCTGACCTTTCCTTCATATGTCGAAAGCTGTTCTCACACTTCTCATCCCACGAGAAAGGTTGATCCTTTCGAGTTAACTTCGTCAATGGTAGAGCAAGCTTAGAAAATCCTTCTATAAACCTTCTATAATATCCAGCCAGTCCTAAGAAACTTCTAACTTCAGTAGCTGACTTTGGCTGCTCCCATTGTAAGACTGAATCCACTTTCGTTGGATCCACTACTATTCCTTCTTCAGAGATCACATGTCAGAGAAACTTTACCTCCTTCAGCCAGAAATCACACTTAGAGAGTTTGGCGAACAACTTTTTTTCCCTCAACACCTTCAACACAATCCTTAAATGCTCGGCATGCTCTTCGAGACTCTTTGAATAAATTAGGATATTGTCAATGAACACAACCACGAATGAATCTAGATACAGTCTAAAGATTCGATTCATGTAGTCCATGAAAATTGCAGGTGCACTAGTCAATCCGAACGGCATCACGACATACTCATAATGTCTATATCGAGATCGAAATGCGGTCTTAGGGATATCCTCTTCCCGAATTCTGATCTGGTGGTAACCCGACCTCAAATCAATCTTGGAAAATATCAAAGCTCCACGAACTTGGTCCGTAAGGTCATCTATCCTTGGCAATGGATACTTGTTCTTAATGGTGACCTTATTCAACTGCCGATAATCAACACACATCCTCAAACTTCCATCCTTCTTCTTTACGAACAAAACCGGTGCTCCCCACGAAGATACACTTGGTCTGATTAGCTGCTTCTGTAGAAGCTCTTCCACTTGCATCTTCAGTTCGTCCATTTCCAGTGGTGCCATTCTATAACGAGCGATAGAAATGGGACCAGCGCCCGGAACTAGATCTATTCCAAACTCAATCTCTCTCTTCGGCAGCAAACCCGGTATCTCGTCAGCAAACACTTCTGGAAAATCTCTAACCACAGGAATTTCCTCGATCGACTGAGCTCCTTCTTCTACCACTGCCTCCGAGGTAAACAAACACACATACCCTGCGGTTTCTGGATTCTTATAAGCTACTAACTTCTTATCACAATCGATGATCACTTGGTTCTTACTCATCCAATCCATTCCAAAGATCACATCCAATTGCGACAAAGAACAGATCAGATCTACACTAGTGACTTTGTCTAATACTTCTTTATGACAACTAAGACATACCTTAGAAACAATCATAGGAAGATTTCTAGGGTTCTCTACCTTAAGAATATAAGGGAAATCAGACACAGGTATTTTCAAATGATTCACATATTCATAAGAAACAAATGAATGTGTAGCTCCAGAGTCAAACAGGACATTACAAGACTGACCATTGAGCAAGTAATTACCTTGCACAAGATTAGAGGATTGGTTTGCTTCCACACCACTAAGAGTGAAAACTCTTCCAGAAATAACAGGTTTATCAGTTGTTCCCTTCGGATTGGTCATGGCCGGTTCTTTGCAATCACGAGCAAAATGACCATGCTTCCCACAATTGAAACAACCACTTGTTGCCCAACAAACTCTTCCATAATGATGATGCTTGCACTTCTTACGGTATGGAAGATCACTGCGATACTTGCCTCTATCATCAACCTTAGCCTTTCCCTTGCCTCTATCCTTGCCAAAATATGGACCCTTCCCTCTGCGATCAAACCCCTTACACCTCTGTGGTCCATAGTTCTGATGATCCCTTCTCTCTGACACTTGAACTTCTTCTGTCTTCTTGTCATCTTCATACATCCTACATATATCCACAAGTACAGGGAAACTCTGGATTCTCTGATAGCTAAACACAGACTTCAGCTTGGGCTTCAAACCACCTTCAAACTTGATACACTTTCCCATTTCATCTGGGTTGTTTTGATAGTAGGGAGAGTACTTCATCAGCTCCTCAAACTTTGCTGCAGACTCTCCTACACTCATATCCCCTTGCTTCAGCTGTAGAAACTCAACTTCCTTTTTCCTCCTCAAGTCTTCTGGAAAGTCTTTATTGAGAAACTTCTCCATAAATGCTCCCCAGTTAACCTCTCTTCCTTCGTAACTCAGCAACTGGGCGGTATGGTTCCACCAATTCTCAGCCTCCCCTTCCAACATATAGACTGCATATGTCACCTTCTGAGCATCATTACAATCTAATGTCTTGAGAATTTTGTCCATCTCATGAATCCACTTATTAGCCTCTTCAGGTTTAAATCCTCCTTCAAAATTAGGTGGATTGCAACTGCGAAAATCTGCAAGACTTTTGGATTCAGCAGTTCCAGTGTTGTTGTTGATGTTGCTGTTGCTGCATACCTTCCAAAACAGCTGTGATCCTTTACAGCATCACATTCGTATGACTTTGGTTTCTAGTCGTCATACTAGACCTGCACTATGGGCTTATGGTCATATATGATTGACAAAACAAACACTCAATCATCTAACCCAAACTGAGACTATACCCAATAGTTTCAGCCCACACAATTTGTATCTATTACTTATCAAAGTAAGATACAAACAAATCAAAACAAACATAAAACTTACATAAATTATACATTGTTGTAACCTGATTGATGTGGATGACTAGCTCTTTATGGACTACTTCTTCAGCCATAGGATCATTTATGCTCCGATACCACAAAGTGCAACACCCTCTTTCGTAACCCGAGTAATTAAGGAATAAATAATAAATAAATATATTACCCGTAAATATTATGGACTTGTTAATGTATTATAATTTATAGGAAATAATTTTTTTTCTTTTCTTTTCCTTTAAAATTCTAATGGGTCGGGTGCGCAAATCACAAAAACCTTTGAATCTCGGAAAATAACGCATACTTTCATTAAACCTTGGATTCGGCGTCCTTTGACATCAATAAAATATAACTTAGGAACTTAGAAAATAAATAATGAGATAGCATTCGTTTGACATTAAAACTTAGTATAGCTTTGTTATCAAAATAATAGTGAAGCTATCTCTTATCGTTTCAGAACTTAAAATAATTTTCCTTTGGCAATAGCATAACCGAGTCCTTTTTAAATAGTATCAGAGTAAGCGGAAAATCATTGGACTATGGATATTAAACACAAACATAATATATACATATATATCAGTGATAAAAGGTGCATAGTCCAGGTAGTCAGATAACCGAGTGGTATTTGATTGGTTTAGACCCCTAATTACTTGAATTATTACTTGATTTTAATACGTTTCTATCTAATTTTGATTCCTTTAAGCAAATGTTTAAATAGAAATTAAAAATAATAAAAATAAATTAAAATATATAAATTTTAAATTAATGGTTAATTTCTTGTTTATAATGTAGGTACAATAAAGAAATAGAAGAATGGACAAATGGAAAGAAGAAAAATCAATTAAAAGTGAAGAAAAGTGAAAAAGCCGTGTATTCTTATTACAATAATACTTGCATGTGCCAACTAATTCTTCATCTATAACTGCAACGTCCCTTTGAATATGTGCATGCAAGGTGCCACCATTCCTTGATTCTTGCTTTGCATAGCTGGTCCCCTTGAATTTAGGTATGCCACAACTGCTATTCCTTGGCTATAAAAGGAGATCCCATCCTTCCTCCGTAAAGAGAGAAAAATTAGAGGCAGAGCATTACATCATATCCTAGAGGATTCTATGCTCTTAGAAAATACACTTCTCATCATATTTTCTTCTCAAATTCTAAGCATCATTCTTAGATTGAGAATTATTTCTTTAGAGTTTTTGTGAGTTGTTCTTGAGTGAGATTCTTGGGAGTGAAAGCTTTCAAGATTGGTGGCTTTTAGGCTCACGATTGTATCTTAAACTTGGAGATCTTCACACTTGTAATTTCTCTTTAAACTCTTTTGTATTAATCTTTCTTTGAACAATGTTTATAATTTGTACTGAGATTATGGCCGAGTAAACCCTCTTATTCTAAGGATGCGGTAATTAACCGAATAAAATGTAAATAATGTTATTTTGATTTTTTATACTCTTGTTATGGCTAAATATTAAATGAATGATTAATAAAGGATGTGATGGTTATGCCTCCTTGGACCATAAAAGCTAAAATCAACTCTTTGGTGGATGGCTATGCCTCCCTCTTCTTTTACTATTTAGTGAATGGCTATGCCTTCCTATTCATTTATATATAAGCTTTATTCATTTATGATTCAATTATACTATGCTTAATGCATATAATTATTGATAACAATGTTATAAGAACAATGAAGTTAAAAGGAAAAACTGAAAAGAGAACTTTGACCTCCGACCTATATAATTGAACTCAAGGATTAAAAACATGAGAATAGTACTAATCCTCGAAGAGGACTCAATGGACAATCATGGACTTAATGGGTTTAATATGTAATAACTATCACAAACGTAGAAGTTATGCATATTAAATACGGTATCTGACTTTGAAAGAAGCTAATATCTAACTTTGGATTGTTCTCTTTCTAAATGAATATGACATAACAAGAGGAACGAATCAATAATCATTTATTTACATTTATTTGGCCAAAACCAAATCCTTAGAACTTCCATCCATAAATCATCAACTCAATTTACAATTGCTTTTGAATTAAACTTTCCTATATACAATTGGATTTCTTGACCGGTTTGGATAATCACATCTATAATTTGTTGGTACTCAATTACAAAATCCCTGTGGATTCAATACTTTTTATACTATAACTTGACCATTCTAGTGCACTTGCTAGAGGCCATCAAGTTTTTGGCCCCGTTGCCGGGGATTTTGCTAAATGGATACTAACTATTGTTATAGACGATTAGACCAAACCACAATTTTTTTTCTTTTTGTCTTTTGTAGGCCTTCACCTTGTATGCCCCGTGATCGACTTGAACCACTTGTTCAAGGAGATCCCGAAATCGAAAGAACTCTTCTAAGGAGGAGAAGGAGACTAAGATAACAACAATTTCAAAATCAAATACAAGAAACTATAATCAAAGAGATGGCCGAAGAAGATAAGCCATTGAAAGATTATGGTTCCCCTACCCTTGAAGGTCTTCATTCAAGCATAGCAAGACCAAATGTGGAAGCAAATAATTTTGAACTTAAAATGAGTCTAGTGAACACGATCCAACAAAACCAGTTTGGAGGATCACCACTAGAAGATCCAAAGCTCCACATTGATAACTTTCTCAAATATTGTGATACTGTGAAGATGAATGGAGTCTCAGTCGATGCCGTTCGCCTAAGATTGTTTGACTTCTCTTTAAGAGATGATGCTGCTCGTTGGCTAAGATCATTCCCTCACAACTATTTCGATAAATGGGACAAATTAGCTGAACACTTCCTCAACCATTTCTTTCCCCCTGTTAAAACTGTTGAATATAGGGGGCAGTTAATGAGTTTTATCCAAAGAGGAGGTGAGTCCATTTTTGAAGCTTGGGAACGTTTCAAAGAACCAATGATAAAATGACCGCACCATGGCATTCCCAAGCCTCTTTTGATTCAAACTTTCTACAATGGTTTGAGTCCCGATGCTCAAATGAGTCTAGACTCAATAGCAAATGGCTCATTCATGGAAAAGAACGCCGAAGAAGCTATCACTCTGCTTGATAGAATCTCCCTCAACCGAAGGAGATACTCATCAACAAGAGGCCCTGTCAACAAACCATCATCATCATCATCTGCTGGCATGATCGAAGTAAGTGCTCTAAACCATCTAGCTTCTAAAGTTGATGCACTTGGAGTACTTGCAAGCAAAGTAGATCTTCTCACCAAGAAGATCGAACAAATGAACACCAATTCTGTCAACGCTGTTAGTGCTACAAATTGTGAAATTCGTGGTACTAATGGCCATGCTGCCAAAGATTGTTTATTAGTCCAACCCACACAAGACCAACCCATGGGAACTATAGACTACATAAACAATTACAACCAAAGAATGAACAACTCCAACCTTTCCTATAGAAATAACAATGTCCTCAATCCTTCCTCATTTCCCAAACAACCACTTGGTTTCCCACAAAGAAACTATAACAACCCACCACCACCTCAGAAGTCTAACTTGGAAATCCTACTTGAATCTTTCATCCTTACCCAAGTAAAGCAAAATGAGTCCGTAAGTGATGCTATTAGACAACTGTCTTCTAAAGTTGATACTTTAGCAACCCACAATAAAATGCTAGAAAACCAAATAGCTCAACAAGCTGCCTCATCCTCAAGAGCCATAGGCATGCTACCTGGCAAGCCTGAGAATCCAAATGAACACATTAAGGCTATTACTTTGAGAAGTGGTAAGGCATATGATGAACCCAAGGTGGAAGATGCTCAACCAAAACAACCAAAGGAAAGGGAGGAAGAACAAATGGAGGACAATCAAACCAAAGAACAAAAGAATGAAGCTGTCAATCCTCCACTTTCTCCTTACCAACCTCCAATTCCATTTCCACAAAGGTTAGCCAAAGCTAAACTAGACAAACAGTTTGGGAAATTTTTGGAAATTTTAAAGAAACTTTCAATCACTATACCTTTCACCGAAGCACTCTTGCGAATGCCCTCATATGCTAAATTTTTAAAAGATATCATTTCAAATAAAAGAAAGCTAGAGAAATGTGAAACAGTTGCTTTAACTGAGGAATGTAGTGCCATTTTGCAAAACAAGCTACCTCCCAAATTGAAAGATCTTGGGAGTTTCAATATCCCTTGTCTAATTGGTAACATGGCCTTTGAGAGAGCTTTGTGTGATCTGGGAGCAAGCGTGAGCTTAATGCCTCTTTCTATCTACAAGAAGCTTGATATTGGAGAATTAAAACCTACAAGAATTTTCCTTTAACTAGCTGATCGATCTGTGAAGTATGCTGTGGGAATCTTGGAGGATGTTCCAATTAAGGTTAGAAACTTTTTCATTCCTGTTGATTTTGATGTATTGGAAATGGAAGAAGATGCATCAATCCCCATTCTTCTTGGGAGACCTTTCCTAGCCACTGCTGGTGCTATAATCGATGTAAAGAGTGGGAAGCTTTCTTTAACCATTGGTGAAGAAAAAGTGGAATTTGATATCTCCAACATGATGAAACAACCTACTTTTGAAGATTCCTGTTGTAGAATTGATCTGTTGCACCAAGTGATAACCAATAAAGAATTCAAATATCGTTCCCAAGATCCATTGGAACGATGTTTGATTGGAGAGTGTGATGAAGAAAATGATGGTGAAGCAAGCTCTTATGCAAAACTCCTTGAAGAAAGTCCATCATTCAAAAAGACTCATGTTGAGAAGCTAGATACCGAAGCTAGCAACAAATGGAAAGAGAGCCAAGCACCAAAGGTATAACTAAAACCTCTTCCTTCACTACTCAGGTATGAATTTCTTGGTCCCGACTCAACATATCCTGTAATTGTGAATGCTAATCTAAGCAAAATTGAAACTGAAAAATTACTTAAAGAGCTTAGATTACATAGATCAGTTATAGGATATACCATTGATGATATCAAAGGAATAAGCCCATCACTTTGTATGCATAGGATTTTGATGGAGGAAGGCCATAAGCCTTCCATAGAACATCAACGAAGGTTAAACCCTAACATGAGAGAAGTAGTAAAAAAGGAAATAATCAAACTACTAGATGTTGGGTTAATTTATCCAATTTCTGATAGTGAGTGGGTAAGTCCTGTACAAGTTGTACCCAAAAAGGGAGGCATGACTATGGTTAAAAATGACAACAATGAATTAATCCCAACAAGAACAGTCACTGGGTGGCGAATGTGTATAGATTATAGAAAATTAAACAAAGCCACAAAGAAAGATCACTTCCCTCTCCCTTTTATTGATCAAATGCTCGAGAGATTAGCTAAGCATTCACACTTCTGCTACTTGGATGGATATTCTGGTTTTCACCAAATACCCATTCATCCGCAAGACCAAGAAAAAACTACTTTTACCTGTCCTTATGGCACTTTTGCCTATAGGAGAATGCCATTTGGTCTGTGTAATGCTCCAGCTACTTTTCAAAGATGCATGACTTCCATTTTTTCCGATTTAATTGAAAACATAATGGAAGTATTCATGGATGACTTCTCTGTATATGGCACAAGTTTTGATAACTGTTTGGAAAATCTATCTAAAGTGCTTAAGAGATGTCATGACATGAACCTTGTGTTAAATTGGGAAAAATGCCATTTCATGGTAAAAGAGGGAATAGTCTTAGGACACTTGATTTCTGAGAAAGGCATTGAAGTAGATAAGGTCAAAATTGAAGTAATTGAGAAATTGCCCCCACCTACCAATGTTAAGGAGGTGAGAAGTTTCTTAGGGCATGCTGGGTTTTATAGAAGATTCATAAAAGATTTCTCTAAAATTACTAAACCTTTGACTAACCTTTTCATTAAAGATACTACATTTGATTTTAATCAAGAGTGTCTAGATGCCTTTTTCAGGTTAAAGAAAGCTTTGATTTTAGCTCCTATAATCCAAGCACCTGATTGGAGTCTCCCATTCGAGTTGATGTGTGATGCTAGCGACTATGCCGTAGGTGTTGTCCTAGGACAAATGAAAGACAAGAAGTTACATGCAATCTACTATGCTAGCAAAACACTTGATGAAGCCCAAAAAAATTATGCAACCACGGAGAAGGAGTTGTTGGCAATTGTCTTTGCATTCGAAAAGTTTCGATCATACTTGGTGGGATCAAAGGTAATTGTATACACCGATCATGCTGCCATCAAGTATCTGCTCCAAAAGAAAGATGCAAAACCGCGTCTCATCCGATGGATCCTTCTTCTTCAAGAGTTTGATCTTGAAATAAAGGACAAGAAGGGAGTAGAGAACGTGATCGCTGACCACCTATCTAGGCTTCCTCACATTGAAGACAAGGACCAAATTTCAATTGATGACTCATTTCCCGATGAACAACTATTGGCTATCTCACAACAAAATCCCCCATGGTATGCTGATATTGTGAATTTTCTTGCTTGTGGGATATTGCCACCTGATTTCTCTTATCAACAAAGGAAGAAGTTCCTTTATGATGCAAAACATTATGAATGGGAAGAACCTCTTCTTTTCAAGAAGTGTGCCGATGGTGTGTTCCGACGATGCGTTCCTGAAGAAGAAATCCAAAGCATCTTATTCCATTGCCATACTTCATCATATGGTGGCCATGCTAGCTCTTCCAAAATAGATGCAAAAATTTTGCAATCCGGCTTCTATTGGCCAACCATTTCAAAAGACTCTAGATCTTTTGTGTTGACTTGTGATTCATGTCAACGAACTGGTAGCATCTCAAGAAGACAGGAAATGCCTCTCAACAATATTCTGGAGGTAGAAGTCTTCGATGTATGGGGAATTGATTTCATGGGTCCCTTCCCTTCCTCTTTCAACAACAAATACATCTTTGTGGCAGTCGATTATGTTTCCAAATGGGTTGAAGCGATTGCGTCCCCAACAAATGACTCCAAGGTTGTAATCAAATTGTTCAAGAGAGTAATATTTCCTAGATTTGGAGTACCACGAACTGTCATTAGTGATGGAGGATCTCATTTCACTGAAAAGCAATTTGAGAATCTTCTAACAAAATATGGGGTAACCCATAAAGTGGCCACTCCCTATCACCCGCAAACAAGTGGGAAAGTGGAGGTTTCCAACTGGGAAATTAAAAGCATCTTGGAGAAAATTGTTGCCAAATCCCGCAAGGATTGGGCTTCAAAGCTAGATGATGCAATATGGGCGTATCTCACTGCCTACAAAACTCCAATTGGAATATCACCCTTTCGTTTGATCTATGGGAAGCCCTGTCATCTTCCTGTGGAATTGGAACACAAAGCTTTATGGGCTATCAAGTTTCTAAACTTTGATATCCAAGAAGCTGGAAACAAAAGGAAGTTACAACTGCTTGAGTTGGAAGAAATCCGACTCGATGCTTATGAAAATGCAAGAATTTATAAAGAAAACACAAAAAAAATGGCATGACAAAAGCATCGTACGTCGTCAATTTAAAGAAGGTGACCATGTGCTGCTCTTCAATTCTCGATTAAAGCTATTTCCTGGAAAACTAAGGTCAAGATGGAGCAGCCCATTCCAAGTCAAAAAGTTATACCCTTATGGAGCAGTTGAAATCTGGAGCGAGAAAAGTGGAGTTTTCAAAGTAAATGGTCAACGGTTAAAACACTACCACATTGGTGAGCCAATCATGCAAGGAACAACACAACACCTTGCAAATCCCACAACAACCTAAAAAGAGGTAATGTCAAGCTTACGACATTAACTAAGCACTTCTTGGGAGGTAACCCATGTTTCCTTTATCTTATGAAATTTAATTTAATTTATTTGTGTGTTTCTTTTGTTTGAAATGTTGAGTCGGCTTAAGTGCCTTTCCGAGCTTTTCTGACCTTTTGTAGGAAGATGTATATAGTGTCGGTCGGCCAAAAATATGTTTTGTGTGAAATTAGTTTAGGATTTTAATTTTTTTAATTTTTTTATTTTTTTAATTAGTTTGTGATAAGTGTTAAATTATTATGATATTCTGATCTATCAAGAAAAGTGTCAGCTGCACTTTAGATTTTTTTTTTTGGATAACAGGTACAAAACAAGCTTTGAGGATATACCATAAAAAATGAGCCAAATTTCATAAGGATATCATGATTCATGAAAGGGAAGTGTGAATTTTCATTTTGATATTTTCGTGTGGTTATTTTCATTTTGTTTCATTTTTAGTTTCTTAATTTTACTATATAAGCATTTGCTTGAGGACAAGCAAAAATTTAAGTTTGGGGGAGTGTACCAATCATTCAAAATAAAACAATAAAAGAATCAAGCCCTTACTTTGTTTTGACTGACCTTAGGCATTTCGAATTAAATTTTTCTTAATCAACTTCATCATTAGATATTGTAACTACTTGTATAAAAAGAATTAAGTTGAGAGTTTTTATGCATAACCAATTCAAAAATAACTTGAAAATTTTTTTTAAAACCTTTTGGTAACTTGAACATAATCTTTTAGAATAAATGATCAATAAACCCTACCTTGTGAGATTTTGAGCTTTATTAAGTGGTCATCCTTATGCCACTAAAATATTTCTTTCATGTGAGATATTTACTCTCTAAAGGTTTTTGGTGATTCTAGAACTTGTCTAAGTTCTATTCAAAATTGTTAGTGAATTCGAAGCATGTGTAAAAATGATTAGGCAGTTGTTTCAAAACATGAAAATTGATACATGACCATAAATGAATTATTCCTTTGCAAGCCATTTTGAGCCTAAACACAAATCTTTTCTTTCGTAAACTCCTCTTAGCCAAAATTGTAAGATTTTATCTAAGTGGGCATTTGAAAGAAAGTATGAGAATTCAAAGGTATTACAAAGGTGATGAAAAAAAAAAAGAGGTTATCAATGATCAAAAAGACATGGCAAAGAACTTGCAAAAGAAACAAAATCAATAAAAAGTGTAAAATGTTTCTTGCCATTGTTAAGATTTTGAAATAAAATGTTGCTAAATATGTTGTTGGAAAAGGTGACAATCATCCAAAAGCTGCTCACTTTGATACACCACCTATACACTAACAATGTTTCTACCCTGAACCTAAAAAGTCCTCTGATTTATGCATGCTTAGAATTAATACGGTGGAGAAAAAGAATTTTTACAAGCCTATGGTAATCCCTGTTGGAACCCAACAAGCGGCTCAATATAGTCTAGAGGGGGGGTGAATAGAATATTGAAGCCTTATTACAGATTTTTCGTCCACCTAAAAGAATGGTTTTATGAAAATAAAATTTCTTAAAAATTCAAGTCAGATTACTCGAGTAACTCAAGACTTCACTCGAGTAATACGCAAGCAAAAATAATTTCACTCGAGTATTCAGCAAATCACTCGAGTATTACGAAAGCTATTTTTAAATCACTCGAGTAACAGAAAACCTACTCGAGTATTGTTCATAAACTGAAAGCAGATTACTCGAGTGACAAGAACTTTACTCGAGTAAACTGGGTAAAATTCAATTAAAACTCAGTTTTCAATGGAGTTCTTCAAGAATAACAATGCTATGATGATTCAACAATTATGAATGATTAATATGAACAACCTTAAGTAATATTAACATGCAATTTTAGATCAATTGAGTAGAATTAAGAAAACCCCAATTCTAACCTAAAAATGCAATTGTTAATGAATTAATGCAATACAAGGAATGAAAATAAAAGAGACACAAGGATTTATCCTGGTTCACTTTCACCCACTTGAAAGCTACTCCAGTCCCCTCTTGAATCAAGAGAGATTCTTCACTAGAAATCTTCAAATGTAGATTTTACAATGTTTTAAGATGCAACTAGATTCTTAGTTCTCCTATCTTAAAACCCAACTCAAAGTGTGTACCAAACACTTTGATCTAATCTACCCCTTTTGAGAATTCTAGATTTCCTTGCTAATTGATTGAAGATGCTTCCAACCAATCCTCTTTTCTTTCTTTGATTTGATCCTCAAAGTCTTCCTTGTGATATTCTTCACTTGTGTTGAAACTTCAATGATGCAATCATAAATTGCAAATCTTCAACAACCACTAAGAACAAAAATTATGATCTCAAGAATATTTGAACAATGAGAGAAATAGAGTGAAGAATGAAAAGTTCTTTGTTGAATCTTGATAGCTCTTGAAAGATGTAAAATAGCTCTTGAATTTCTTTTGAAAGTGTATAGAAAATTGTAAGAATGAATGTGTATATCTTGTGAAAGAGAAAATTAAGTCCTTTTAAAATTTTCAAACACTGATTGAATTACTCGAGTAAACCATATAACATCACTCGATTAAAACATGTCAGATTAAGTTACTCGAGTGATGTGTAAACCATTACTCTATTAACCTGTCATGACATAAATTACTCGAGTGATCCAATACTCATTACTCGAGTGAACTGATCAGAATCTGAATAAAAACAAGGTTTTTCTAAAAGGATTTTCACAAAACTTTTAATAGAGCTATTTAATCAAGATTTAAAGTATCTTCACTCTTAATCAAACATTATTTAAATATTCTTAAAATCACCTAAGCTACCCACACCAATGAGATGCATTGCATAAAAATAAAGATTACATTGAAATAGAATTAATAAAAATCCTAATTCTAATCTTCATGTGGTGTAGCTTGCTTGTTGCCAATGTTGTTGCTTGGAGAGAGATTGTTAGCATCAAAACATGAGAATCCTACAAACTCCCCCTTTTTGATGATGACAAACCTCCTTTTCAATTAAGCACTAAGTTTTAACATACTCCCCCTAAATGTAAAACACCTAGGAAAAATATAATAAAACTTAACCTACAAGAACAACATCAACAAAATATTCTCCCCCTTTTGGCATCATTAAAAAGATAAGAATTGTGAGAAAAGTCCTTTGCCAAAAGTGGAAGGTAAGTAGTTCACAATGGTATAAAAATAAGATAACAATAAAGACAATACCAAAATAAACCACAATAGTGCCTCAACGAATAAAAACGTACAACGAATATAGCACCATAATCCATAATATCAGAGTATCATACTATGCAGCAAATCATAGTGTAAAGCAAAAAGACATCAACCATAGCAAATAATCAAATGAAACTAAGCAAACTAGACCATACACAAGGCCCTAAAACGTAGTAGCAACAGAGTCATAAACAGGAAACAGAAACATAAACATAACATAGTCAGAAATATGCATATGAAACATGAAACAGAAAGCAACATCAAATGAAAATGATGATTTGATGAAGAACCATATAATAGAGAAGAGAGAAATACGAACAAGAGAGAGAAAGAAACGAGAAAATGATGCAGTTTGCAACAGTTCAGTTTTTAAAATCACGTAAGTTACTCGAGTGATGTTCATGCGTTACTCGAGTGATTCGAGCAGTAATCAAATGAAAAAAAATGTTACTCGAGTATGCCGAAAGTAAAAAAAGTTTTCACTCGAGTGATGGATGAACTAATCGAGTGATACGAAAGTCATTTTAAAATTAATCGAGTGACAGACAGAGTTACTCGAGTAATACGAAAGAGTTTTTAAAATTACTCGAGTGAAATATCTGTTACTCGAGTGAACTGTCCAGAATTTTAAAAATTTCAAATTTTTCATGCAAAAATATTTTTCATGCACAACCACATAGAAACACTTAGCATTTAGCAAGTAACACACATACAAATAAAGCAATTAACATATTATAGAAAACATACACACATAACTACATATCACAAAAAAAATAAGAAACACTTTAATAAGATACAACAACTCAAAATACAAATCACATTGAAATAGGCTTGAAGGTGATTTCGAAAAGCATCAAATACAATTAGCTAATAGTTGATTCATCAAAAATACCAAGTTCTCTTCGAATCTTATAAAATGTGTCCCTTGGTAATGGTTTTGTAAAGATATCAGCTAATTGATCCGAAGTTTGAACAAACTCAATAACACAATCACCTTTTTGAACATGATCTCTCAAAAAATGATGCCTAATTTCAATATGCTTTGTCCTTGAGTGTAATACTGGATTTTTAGTCAAATTAATTGCCGAAGTGTTATCACACTTTATAGGGATTTTTGTCAAATTTAAACCAAAGTCAGATAATTGTTGTTTCATCCATAAAAGTTGTGCACAACAACTACCTGCAGCTATGTATTCGGCCTCCGCGGTTGATAAAGCAACACAGTTTTGCTTTTTGGAAAACCACGATACAAGTGAATTACCAATTAAATGGCATGTTCCGCTTGTACTTTTTCGCTCAACTTTACAACCGGCAAAGTCAGAGTCCGAATAACCTATAAGTTTTAGAAAAGCATCCCTAGGATAATAAAGTCCAGTATTCGTTGTACCCTTTAAGTATTTCATAATTCTTTTGACAGCAGTTAGATGCGACTCTTTCGGTTTTGCTTGAAAACGTGCACACATACATACACTAAACATGATGTCAGGCCTAGATGCAGTTAAGTATAACAAACTACCAATAATACCACGATACTTCGTTACCTCTACCGCTTTTCCAGCCTCATCTTGATCTAGGTAGCATGCAACGCTCATTGGTGTAGAAGCGGATTTGCACGAATCCATCCCAAAACGTTTGAGAAGCTCTCTACAATATTTACTCTGATGAATATAAATGCCATCATTAAGCTGCTTTATTTGAAGGCCAAGAAAGAATGTAAGCTCTCCCATCATCGACATCTCGAATTCGCTTTGCATCAAGTCTGAAAACTTCTTACACAAGTTATCGTTAGTAGCACCAAATATAATATCGTCAACATATATTTGAACCAATAAAATATCCTTACCGGAACGTTCAATAAAAAGTGTAGTGTCAACAGTGCCTCGTTTAAAACCTTTTTGTAATAAAAAATTGCTTAGTCGGTCGTACCAAGCTCTAGGAGCTTGTTTCAAACCGTACAAAGCCTTTTTCAGTTTGAAAACGTAGTCCGGATGCTCAAAACTCTCGAATCCGGGAGGTTGTGACACGTAAACTTCCTCTTGAATGTATCCGTTAAGAAAGGCGCTCTTAACATCCATTTGATACAATTTAAAATTCATTATCGAAGCAAAAGCGAGAAGAATACGAATAGCTTCTAGTCTAGCAACAGGAGCATA
Source organism: Crotalaria pallida (assembly GCA_037953625.1). Lineage (NCBI taxonomy): Eukaryota > Viridiplantae > Streptophyta > Magnoliopsida > Fabales > Fabaceae > Crotalaria > Crotalaria pallida. Next base: position 101,480,943 of record CM075649.1, read on the forward strand.
TGTCTCATCGTAATCGATTCCTTCTTCTTGACTATAACCTTGTGCTACCAACCTAGCTTTATTCCTAACAATAATACCCGATTCATCTAACTTATTCCTATAGATCCACCGAGTACCAATTACAGGACGATCATCGGGTTTTGGCACAAGCTCCCAAACTTGGTTTCTTTCAAATTGATTTAATTCTTCTTGCATGGCCATAATCCAATGATCATCTTGAAGAGCCTCTTTGATATTCTTAGGTTCTATTTGAGATACAAAGGCAACATAATAACAAAAATTATTTAAAGTGCGTCGGGTTACCACTCCCTTCGCAATGTCACCTAAGATGTTAGAAATCGGATGATTTTTGTTTGATTTCCAAGCTATTGGTAATTGAGATTGAATCTCTTGTGCTAAGTCTTTATCTTGTGCTTGCACCTCTCCATCTTCAATTTGATTCTCTTTCATTTGTTGTGAAGTTGACTTCTCATGATCCAAATATGTACCTATATTATCATCATCACAAGAAACAACACAATCTCCTTTCGAAGATTCATCAAATACAACATGCACGGATTCCTCAATGGTTAATGTTCTTTTATTGTAGACTCTATATGCTTTGCTATGAGTTGAATAACCTATGAATATGCCTTCATCGGCTTTGGAGTCAAACTTGCCGATCGGTTCTTTTCCGTTATTTAAAACAAACACCTTACACCCAAAAACATGAAAATGTGAAATATTTGGCTTTCGCCCTTTTAAAAGTTCATAAGGTGTTTTATTTAAATGCGGATGAATAAGAACCCTATTAAGCACATAACAAGCAGTGTTTACCGCATCGGCCCAAAAATATTTAGGAACATTTGATTCTTTCAACATAGTACGAGCAAGTTCCACTAATATTCTATTTTTCCTTTCTACAACTCCGTTTTGCTCCGGAGTCCTAGGGGCCGAAAATTGATGATCAATACCAAACTTATCACAAAACGCATCAATCCTAGTGTTTTCAAACTCACCTCCGTGGTCATTTCTAATAGACACAATTTTCAAACTTAGTTGATTTTGGATGAGTTTGGTAAACTTTTTAAAACATTTATAAACTTCACTTTTTGCGGATAAAAATAAAGTCCATGTGAATCTAGTAAAATCGTCTACTAAAAACAAATCCATAGTAATTGCCACCTAAACTTTTAATTTGTGAAGGGCCAAACAAATCCATATGGATGAGCTCCAAAGGCTTTGTTGTGCTTATCACATTTTTAGGTTTAAAAGAACTTTTAACTTGCTTGCACTTTTGACAAGAGTCACAAATGCCATCGAGCTTAAAATTTAGTTTAGGCAAACCAATCACTAACTCTTTTCGTAAAAGTTTGTTTAATTGATTCACATTCACATGAGCAATTCGTCTATGCCAAAGACGAATTTCATCATCAAAAGATTTGAAACATTTTGAAAATAGTGAAGTTATCTCATCCAAATCAATTAAGTAAGTGTTATTAGAGCGACGACCAACAAACTTAACACTATCATCTATAGAAGACTTAATGAAGCATAATTCCGGAGTAAAAGTCACATAATTGCCCATATCGCATAGTTGGCTTATACTAAGCAAGTTGTGTTCTAAGCCTTCTACGTATAGAACATTTTCTATGACAAGGTTAGATACGTTACCGATCTTCCCGACTCCTAGAATTTTGCCCTTGTTGTTGTCGCCGTATGTCACAAATCCACCATTTTTCGGAGTAAGTTCCATGAAGTGCGTTTTGTCTCCCGTCATGTGTCTCGAACAACCACTATCCAAGTACCATTTGCGCTCTTTGGTTCGAAGACACACCTACAAGAAAGATATCATTTGGTTGACTTAGGTACCCAAGTGGTCTTGGGTCCTTTGTTGTTAGCATGGGGAGAAGTCCCCTTAACAATCCAAATATATTCTCCGCTTGGTATACCAAATTTCTTTATATTACATTTATTCGTGGTATGCCCAAAGATCCCACAATAATGGCAAGTTGGGTTTTTAGAAATCTTATTCTTTGAAAATCCACCAACTTTGGGATAATTGCGTTTCTTAGGTTTGGTATAGCCAAGACCTGATCTATTGCTATTGTTCCTTTGAGTTGAAAGCAAATGATCTAATGAAGTATCTCCTTTCATGAGCCTTGCAAGTCGATCATTCAAATTAAAAACTTCTTTTTCCAAAGACTTGCAATTTTCACAAGATGGAGTCTCATTTGATTTCAATTCACAATTGCATGTAGAGTTTGCATAAATGAGTTCAAGAGTTTCATTTTGAAGCTTAAGTTCTTCTAAATCTTTTTGAAGTTCAATTATCTTTTCATGTTGCTTCATTATGAAATTCTTTCTTTCAACATTTATTTTAGCAAGTTTCTTCAACTCTTTATGCATCTCTACATACACATTGTACAATTCATTGAATGAAGGAGAATTAGAACTAGAGCTAGCATCGGAAAGATAATCTACCTCATTGACGTTCTCACTTGATTTAATGCTCGAAGATTCCTCTTCATCAAGCTTCGTCATCAAACATAGATTTTCAAGTTCTTCATCATCCGATGAGCTAGATGTTGATTGACTCTCCTCTTCATCCCATACTATGTAAGCCCTTTTTCCTTTAGATGAGTTGAACTTAGAGTTGTCACCTTCCGACTTCTTAGAATGAGTTGGGCATTTTGATCGATAGTGACCAAGCTTTCCACACCCATGACACTTGATGTGATCCTTGTTAGTCTTATTTCTTATTTCTTGTCTATTCTTATTAAAGTTTCCCTTTCTCTTAAAGAACCTACCAAGCTTTTTAACTAGCAAGCCAAGGGTCTCATCATCTATATCGGAGTCCGAGTCATCCACTTGAGAGTTTTCCTCTTGTGCCTTAAGAGATTTTGAAGTTGATTTAAGAGCAATCCCCTTTTTCTTTCTATCGGCATCTTCATTCATGGATAACCGTCCAAGCTCCATTTCATGCTCTTGAAGCTTTCTGAATAGAGTTGCTAAGTCAATTTGATCCACGTCTCTCGCTTCCATAATGGCCGTCACCTTAGGTTGCCATTCCCTACTAAGACATCTCAAAATCTTATTAACAACTTCACCATTAGTAATAACTTTTCCAAGTGCAGAAAGATGATTTATGATATGAGTGAACCGCTTTTGCATGTCACCTATGTTTTCATTAGGTAGCATACGAAAGAGTTCATATTCATGCATGAGTGTATTTAGCCTAGCCCTTCTAACCTCCGAAGTGCCCTCATGTGTGACTTGTAATGTGTCCCACATTTGTTTAGCATCAACACATTGAGATACTCGAAAGAACTCATCATAAGAAAAAGCGGACGTGATGATATTTTTAGCTTTTAAATCAAATGCAACTTTCTTCTTATCATCATTGTCCCAACTCGATTGTGGTTTGACCGAAACAACATCATTTACTTTCGTTTGAGGAACAAAAGGTCCATTCTCTATGGCGTTCCAAATTTCCATATCTATGGCTTGAATAAAAATTTTCATGCGAACCTTCCAATAAGCGTAACCCTCACCATTGAATAGTGGAGGACGATTAATGGAAGTTCCTTCACCACCAAAAGGATTTGAAATTGAGCCCATTGTTTCCAAGTAAAAGGATCTTTTCGAAAAAGCTTTTTAAGGCTCGGATTTTTCGTCCGAGCTCTGATACCACTTGTTGGAAACCAACAAGCGGCTCAATATAGTCTAGAGGGGGGGTGAATAGAATATTGAAGCCTTATTACAGATTTTTCGTCCACCTAAAAGAATGGTTTTATGAAAATAAATTTTCTTAAAAATTCAAGTCAGATTACTCGAGTAACTCAAGACTTCACTCGAGCAAGAAAAAATAATTTCACTCGAGTATTCAGCAAATCACTCGAGTATTACGAAAGCTATTTTTAAATCACTCGAGTAACAGAAAACCTACTCGAGTATTGTTCATAAACTGAAAGCAGATTACTCGAGTGACAAGAACTTTACTCGAGTAAACTGGGTAAAATTCAATTAAAACTCAGTTTTCAATGGAGTTCTTCAAGAATAACAATGCTATGATGATTCAACAATTATGAATGATTAATATGAACAACTTTAAGTAATATTAACATGCAATTTTAGATCAATTGAGTAGAATTAAGAAAACCCCAATTCTAACCTAAAAATGCAATTGTTAATGAATTAATGCAATACAAGGAATGAAAATAAAAGAGACACAAGGATTTATCCTGGTTCACTTTCACCCACTTGAAAGCTACTCCAGTCCCCTCTTGAATCAAGAGAGATTCTTCACTAGAAATCTTCAAATGTAGATTTTACAATGTTTTAAGATGCAACTAGATTCTTAGTTCTCCTATCTTAAAACCCAACTCAAAGTGTGTACCAAACACTTTGATCTAATCTACCCCTTTTGAGAATTCTAGATTTCCTTGCTAATTGATTGAAGATGCTTCCAACCAATCCTCTTTTCTTGCTTTGATTTGATCCTCAAAGTCTTCCTTGTGAGATTCTTCACTTGTGTTGAAACTTCAATGATGCAATCATAAATTGCAAATCTTCAACAACCACTAAGAACAAAAATTATGATCTCAAGAATATTTGAACAATGAGAGAAATAGAGTGAAGAATGAAAAGTTCTTTGTTGAATCTTGATAGCTCTTGAAAGATGTAAAATAGCTCTTGAATTTCTTTTGAAAGTGTATAGAAAATTGTAAGAATGAATGTGTATATCTTGTGAAAGAGAAAATTAAGTCCTTTTAAAATTTTCAAACACTGATTGAATTACTCGAGTAAACCATATAACATCACTCGATTAAAACATGTCAGATTAAGTTACTCGAGTGATGTGTAAACCATTACTCGATTAACCTGTCATGACATAAATTACTCGAGTGATCCAATACTCATTACTCGAGTGAACTGATCAGAATCTGAATAAAAACAAGGTTTTTCTAAAAGGATTTTCACAAAACTTTTAATAGAGCTATTTAATCAAGATTTAAAGTATCTTCACTCTTAATCAAACATTATTTAAATATTCTTAAAATCACCTAAGCTACCCACACCAATGAGATGCATTGCATAAAAATAAAGATTACATTGAAATAGAATTAATAAAAATCCTAATTCTAATCTTCATGTGGTGTAGCTTGCTTGTTGCCAATGTTGTTGCTTGGAGAGAGATTGTTAGCATCAAAACATGAGAATCCTACAATCCCATATCTTTTAGATGAGATGGAGTGCATACACCTGAACCATACACTTGAGAGACTTGTGAGATTATGTGTGCTCACTCAATTGATCAATTTGTTCTCTTTGGATTTGCTCTTCTTACCATTGTTTGACAAAAAAAAGTTGAAAAGTTTTTAATGAAAAGGTTGTGTATATAAATTTCTTTTATTAACTTCTTTTGAAAACATGTAAAATACAATTTGACGATGGTGGAGGTAGTTAAGAGATTTTTATTAGTTTTGCTTGGGACATGCAAAATTCTAAGTTTGGGGGTGTGATAAATGCTCATATAGCACTTTATTTGATTGGTTTAGACCCCTAATTACTTGAATTATTACTTGATTTTAATACGTTTCTATCTAATTTTGATTCCTTTAAGCAAATGTTTAAATAGAAATTAAAAATAATAAAAATAAATTAAAATATATAAATTTTAAATTAATGGTTAATTTCTTGTTTATAATGTAGGTACAATAAAGAAATAGAAGAATGGACAATTGGAAAGAAGAAAAATCAATTAAAAGTGAAGAAAAGTGAAAAAGCCGTGTATTGTTATTACAATAATACTTGCATGTGCCAACTAATTCTTCATCTATAACTGCAACGTCCCTTTGAATATGTGCATGCAAGGTGCCACCATTCCTTGATTCTTGCTTTGCATAGCTGGTCCCCTTGAATTTAGGTATGCCACAACTGCTATTCCTTGGCTATAAAAGGAGATCCCATCCTTCCTCCGTAAAGAGAGAAAAATTAGAGGCAGAGCAGTACATCATATCCTAGAGGATTCTATGCTCTTAGAAAATACACTTCTCATCATATTTTCTTCTCAAATTCTAAGCATCATTCTTAGATTGAGAATTATTTCTTTAGAGTTTTTGTGAGTTGTTCTTGAGTGAGATTCTTGGGAGTGAAAGCTTTCAAGATTGGTGGCTTTTAGGCTCACGATTGTATCTTAAACTTGGAGGTCTTCACACTTGTAATTTCTCTTTAAACTCTTTTGTATTAATCTTTGTTTGAACAATGTTTATAATTTGTACTAAGATTATGGCCGAGTAAACCCTCTTATTCTAAGGATGCGGTAATTAACCGAATAAAATGTAAATAATGTTATTTTGATTTTTTATACTCTTGTTATGGCTAAATATTAAATGAATGATTAATAAAGGATGTGATGGTTATGCCTCCTTGGACCATAAAAGCTTAAATCAACTCTTTGGTGGATGACTATGCCTCCCTCTTCTTTTACTATTTAGTGAATGGCTAAGCCTTCCTATTCATTTATATTTAAGCTTTATTCATTTATGATTCAATTATATTGTGCTTAATGCATATAATTATTGATAACAATGTTATAAGAACAATGAAGTTAAAAGGAAAAACTGAAAAGAGAACTTTGACCTCCGACCTATATAATAGAACTCAAGGATTAAAAACATGAGAATAGTACTAATCCTTGAAGAGGACTCAATGGACAATCATGGACTTAATGGGTTTAATATGTAATAACTATCACGAACGTAGAAGTTATGCATATTAAATACGATATCTGACTTTGAAAGAAGCTAATATCTAAGTTTGGATTGTTCTCTTTCTAAATGAATATGACATAACAAGAGGAACGAATCAATAATCATTTATTTACATTTATTTGGCCAAAACCAAATCCTTAGAACTTTCATCCATAAATCATCAACTCAATTTACAATTGCTTTTGAATTCAACTTTCCTATATACAATTGGATTTCTTGACCGGTTTGGATAATCACATCTATAATTTGTTGGTACTCAATTACAAACTCCCTGTGGATTCGATATTTTTTATACTATAACTTGACCATTCTAGTGCACTTGCTAGAGGCCATCACCGAGTCCAAGAAAACAAGTCCATGAAACTGAAATATTAAAGGTAAGGATCTACACTCTAGAGCTCCCCAAAAATATGTTCAATATATATATAACAACCCAAAATAAAGGCTCCAGAGCTGATCCAGGAGTAGCAGTAGCAGTAGTAGTAGTAGTAGTACTAGTCCAAGTCAGTAGCGAAGCATTCATCCATCCATCATCAGAGTCCACAACAGCTACAGATCGATTCACTGACCCATACTTCCTATACTGAGCACGTACCTAAGGGTCATCATCCCTCCACTAGCTACTAGTAGAGTGCTCGACTGGCTCGTCTCCGCTCCCTGCCTCGACAGGATCCTCCTCCACCTCATCCGATCGGGATGGTACCCTTCAACTGGGCACAGGGTCGGGTGATGGTGAAACCCCGACTGGACTCGTCGGATCAGATGTGGGAGTATCCTCCCGGACAACTCGAGAGCAAAAAGGGTGAGAGCGGTAAACCGAACAAAAATGAAAGCGATGATATGTATGGGCAGGTCGAGCGGGAGATGGTCCATGATATGTATAAAAGGGTGGTACATGCATAGTATAGATAATGGGGATCCTGAATCTATGAGGACGAACACGGACCACTGGATTAGGGTAATAGAAGGTCAACTCAACCTCACCCTCATACACTGCTCGGTGATCCTCATAGACCCACACTCCACTAGGGAGAGGGCGGATCTCGATGCAGGCGAGATAGAGAAACATGACCTACAAGGGCATGGGGATAAGCAACAACATACTCATAATCGAAAGAGAATAAAGGTTTAACAATTTATATGCATGACAGATATTAGTCAATCATATAATCAAATACAAGTCATTACACAAACAAATCATTGACAAGTAAGAATGCATATAATATGCTCACACTCGGATTATAATTCAAATAACATTTAATTATTTATGAGTGGCATGATGTATGAATGCATTATCATCGGTCCTAGCTTCCATAGAAACTATTTCCCCCTTCAGGGGCGGCCATCCTTATAACTTCATGTACAATTTTTGTACTTGGTACCTTTGCGGGGTAGAATTCAATACCATTCCTTGGAATGTATTACGCTCTAGCTTGGTAGTGATTCAAAATGCCACAACCTCGTAGACGTCTCACTCCAACGTAATAATCACATCATCAGTATCCTCACACGGGCCACGTTTATATTACACGTAAACGTATCACCAAGCAGGATGTGTTTGGCGCTCCCAGAGGCCCTCCTCAGGTTATAAAAAATAACCGTGATAATTCGATCTATCATCCAAACTCCATGCATGAATGCATCACAATAAATTTCATCGCTTGGTATATAAATTACTTGATAATAATATCCAACATTATATCCAAGTAATTAAACATATTTCATGAGCATTTTCAAGAAAATAATTAAAATACCTAATTAGTCTTCTTTTAATCACAAATCATGTCCATAAATTTGATTTATATTATAAAATATTGGTTCAGAAATAAAAAAAATATGATTTTTAAGTATTTTCAGCATTGGTAATCGATTATCAGGATCTGGTAATCGATTACCACATTTATTTTCCATGTTCTGTATCAAACATGGTCTGGTAATCGATTACAAAGATTTGTAATCGATTACCATGACAGCAGATGTACTGAAAATTGGGTTTTAACATACCATTTTCATTTCTAACCAAATTTAACTCAAACCAAGCATTCACAGAGTTGACATAACATATTTTGGACATGTTCAAACTCAAAAAACACATCACATCATCAAGATTACATGCATGCTCTTCATTATGCATAAAAACCATTTAAACAACAACTCATAGCACCAAATCATAGAATACTCAATTAATTCATGATTTCAAAGTTTTAACAGTTTGCATGCATCAAATATAGTCTGCTCAAGTCAGTCACAGAGCACAATTTGGTCTCCAAACCAAATTCCTAATTCAAACTAAGCCCTTAGAGCCTCTTGATGGCTCTCTACATAAAATCATGTTCTTTAATCTCAAACTAGTGTAGGTTAAGATTTCCCCTTACCTCACAGACGTGATCAAACAGAAACTTCACAAAAAACAAGCTTCCAAATTCGATTTCCCAAAAATCACTTTTCAGCAGCACATGCATAGCAGCTTTGAGTAGGGTCACAAGATCAGAGTTTTTGACAAGTTAATCATGCAAACAAATTGGGGAAATGGTTAGGGTTTCTTCTCTGCAACAAGGACAAGAGAGTGAAACAAGTTTGGAATCAAATGGGCTCATGAGCTTATCACAATCAACTCCCAAAGTAAGCTCCAGACCTCAGATTTTCAGTTATGCAGAATTGAAACCTCAACTTGCAGACTTCGATTCTCCTTCCACACACACTCTTAGCTCATGATTTTTATATCACTGCAAAGTTTGAAATCTAAGCTTTGCAATGGTGTATATCTTATGTATTATTGTTCTGAATTGAGAGAGAACGAGAGGTTCGATTCTATGAACCCTAACTAAGAAAACACAGAGCAACTTTGCAAAACTTGGCCAAATGGGTTTGATTCAACACAACAAAGAATTTATATAGGCAGAATCAAGTAGCATGCAAGGCGACGCGTGTTTAGAGACGTGTTTAAGGCATGATTTCGTGTCAACAATGGGGAATTAGGGCAATGACTCATCAAACGCACTATGAACTGGTGCTGTTGCATTATGGTAATCGATTACCGAATCGTGGTAATCAATTACCACGACTGAAATTTTCAAAAATTTATGTTTTATTGCATTGCCCTCCAAAACCTTTTCTAATATTACTTTTAGGTCCTTAAACAAGGACTAAATTGCAAAACTCATATTTTCACATGAAAATAATTATCAAATTATTTTTCATGTATTCTCACTTAACAAATGCAGACACAAAATACATAATTGATCAAAGATTAAATTAAAAGTAATTAATTATAAATAAACTTTATAATTAAACTTTCATTAATTAGAGATTAAAAATTTGGGATGTTACCAGGGAAGAAGGGGCATTTTGGGTAGTTTATTTTTTAGTAAGGTTAGTAGTGTCTTTTAAAAAAAAAGGGGGGGCTTAACTAATTAACTGGGGATAAAAAACTAATTCCCTGGTAATTTTCTAAGAAATGGGCTTGAATGAAGATTGAGGCCCATTATCTTTCCTCATCCTTTTTTGTTTGTTTATGTTCTTTATGTGCTTACTTTTTAAAGGATTATGATATTGCTCATTGATGCCAGCACTTGCCTCTTTCTCTAGAATCTTGTCATCACTAAGTACAATAAAAGGATTGTAATGGTCTCCTTTTTTTTTGTGTACACCAAGGGTATCCTCCAGCCGACAGCCGAAGACTAATCCCCTTCGAGGCGTAGAGATCACCGAAGTGGGTTTTGCCTTTACAAACAAAGCCTTTTCCATGCCCATGGGAGGGATCGAACCCCTGACATCATGCATAAGGAACCCAGCTATCTACCAACTGTGCTGAGTTTTGTTGGTTCCAAAGCTGTTCTTGTTTGTAGCTTTTATTTCCTTTTTGGGAGCTCTCTTCTTTTTAGTAACCACAAGCCAATCTCCATGAAATTAGATATTAAAATAATTGTAAACTAAAGTTAAAATAATTAATAAAAAATTTAAAAATCGTAAATTTTGAATTGTAATTGGTTGATCAATACAAAATTCATTAAATTAAATGTTTAATAATCGATTGATATGTTAGACAAATTATTAAATACATATTTTCTTAATTTTTTACTTTTTCGATTTATTATTGTCGTGTCCTTTGCCAAGATCAACCTTGAAGCTATGGAGGAACTTCGAAGAATGATCTCGACTAAGAGATTAATGTAGGACCTTTAGGATTTCTGTATATCCAGTTGGGATAAACAGGTTCTCCCTAGTCAACAATGTGTGTGCTAGTGTCAACTTAGGGATGAGAAGACGTACCTTAGCCCCTATAGCATGGTGGTTCTTATAGGGGATTACCTGTATGCCGCAGGCCGTTCTGATAAGGCTTCTGGGAGGAAGAACTCAAGTAGGATTCGTAGAGGTTATGATATGATCATATCCGTAAATCCGGTATGTGATAGACTTTATCCAATACTGTTTTTATCTAACCAAGAGTCGTGGGAATATAGGAGAAGCAGTTACGCTTTGATGAGACTGTAAACGATAAAGATAAGGATGAAAATCCTTTGCTCGGGTTTAATCTCGTTAGCGTGCAACCTCTCTGTAGAAACCCAGTTTTCTCGGTGTAAGATTCCGACTGTGTGCCCTGTTTCCATGTCTAAATGGTCGGTCAAAGGTGGCTTCGATCGGTTAGCACTCGGTCTACTACAGGTCCACTACATAAGCCCCCCAAGCTCGGTGGGGTGATTTGAGCCCTGCCGAGTTTAATGAGACTAACAAACTGTTGGCCGATCGAGTTTTGTTGATGGGAAGAGAGATCCGATCACCCAAGTGCATTTAACAAGGCTGTTGCTTCATTGACAGAGAAGCGACCCTTCAATTCCATTTACGCTTCCACGTGTCCCATCCATTACCGGGAAACGAAATGTTATGATTTCAAATTGACAGAGAGTGCCACGTATTCAGTTTCAACATAAATGGGCCTTTATTGATTCGGCCCAAGTCCTTGAGATAGTGGAGGGAACTTCTAAAACAAATTTCGGGGAGCGGTTTCTCAAAGATCATTTCATTTAACAGTCAAAATTAGAAACTCCTCAAGTTCCTCTCTCTTTCTTTCTTACATCGTTTTTCTGGGGTTTGATCAACAAAGTCAGAGACTACCAAAGGTGTTCTTGCCACTATTTCAGCCTTCTTCTTCGCATTAAGTCTACTTTCATCTCTGTGGTCTTCGCATTTTCTTCAATTTCTTGGTTATTCATCATCGAACAGGTAAAGAACACTTCTTCCAAGAAAGTTTTTAAGATTTTCTGCATGTGGTTGTTTCTGTTATCTGCCATGGGTACTGTGTTTAGAACTTTCTTTATTGCTCATTAACACCGGCCATGCTCCCCTCTTTTCCTGATTTTGAACGAAATCTAGGGCTCGATAAAACCCCAACACTGTTCAACGGTATACCCCTTTGTCTTTTGAAGTTCTTTGCCTTTCTTTGTCGTTTGTTGAGCGATCGCCGTAGTGTTCCTTAGGTTTACTTTATGTTTTGCTGCACTTAATTTCCTAGGGTTTGTACTGAAGCTGCGTTAAACATGAGTGAGGATTCTGTAAACTCTGATGTACCAAGAACACACGAAGAAGAAAACCCAGATATTTGTGTTAAACCGATAGCTATGCATTTTCCTCGGACTTTGAAAGAGTTCAGACAGGGTGTGATTCACTATAAGATTGCCGAGAGGGTAGAATAGAAGAGGTTAAGGAGGCAACAGAGAGGTATTCGATATTTCAATTGGTTTGGGGAAATTCTGCCCTGATAAGGGAGGTGTTCCCGACCGATAATATTTGTAAATGTTTGATCAGACATAATCAAGTTTAATTGTTTCTGACTCCGCGTGTGCCTCCTTTTCCTCAGGTATGAAGAGAAAATGTGTTACAAATCCTGAACTCTATCCACTTCCACCAGATTCAGCTCAGTATGATTGGGTTGACCGAGAGGTTGTAGGCACCCAATCCGAGCTCTCAATAGAAGAATCCTTAGAGCAAACCAGAGCCATAATTCTGCCTTGTCCTGGTGACGATGCTGGGAATTTGTATTCCATAAGTCCTGTGGGTCCGAACGAAAGAGTCTGCACTCATATACCTGAGGGTAGCACTGGCTTTTATTTTTATGAGGAAGTGATTACTCGCCTAGGGGTTAGAATGCCTTTTACTAACTTTGAAATAGATGTTTTGAATACACTGAGAGTAGCCCCTTCTCAACTGCACCCGAACGCTTGGGCTTTTGTTAGAGGTTTTCAACAAGTCTTCTATGCGATGGATCGGTCTTGTACTATTCCTATTTTTTCTACCTGTTTGCTCCTCAATGCAACGCTTTTGAAAGAGGGTCTCCAAAACGACCTTGGGTTTCTTTGAAGTCACGTAATGGATACGCTCTTTTTACTAAGTACTCTGAGTCTTAGAAAGGGTTCAAGCCTTTCTTTTTTAAATATAACTTTGTTGGTAACAGTGTCTGCTGGTTCACACAAACTGGCAAAGAGCGACCAATCCCTCGGTTTCCTCTTCAATGGAGTACAAGCTTTTTCAGTCGGAGGATTGCATCATATGCGTCAGATTGGAAAGAGCTCGCCGAATATGAGAAGGACGTGTGCCGAGCTGTTGAAAGTTATTTAGTCACCAATGGGATGATAGAAACGAGGGATATAGTGGATATCCCTGCATCAGATGTCAAAGCTGAGCTTGGTAAATTGTTTTCTTTCTGCTATTATACTTGTGATTTATTCATATCTAATGTGTTTCCTTTGTAGGTAAAATGGCATCCCGTATGGCTGCTCTGCTCCAAGGGGGAAAGAAAAGAAAAACTCCTGCAACAAGTGTAGCTTCTGGGTCTTCAAACCTGAGTACTCCCAGTTTAAGTACTTCTGCTCCTTCTGCTTCTCCGGTCGAGGTGTCTCCTCGGCCATCTTCCAATGTGGTTGCTATAGCTACTACAGTTTCGCTGACCCCGAGCGTCAAGTCCAAGTCTCCCCTCCCCCTCAACAATAGACTCGTCGCCGAAGGTTGGACAAAGGAAAAGAGAAAGTGTCCGAAGGGATGAATGTCAGGGCCGAGGGGACAAGTACCAAGGCTGCTACTGCTCCAACTTCTACTGCGACTCCACCAGAAGTATCAATTTGGGACCGTGATTTAGATGAAAAGTTTCCCAAGTTCATCTATCCGGAATCCGACTATCCTCGATTCGGAAATCTTAGTGCCGATGACTGGTCACGCTGCAGCATGACTTTGACAAAGTATTTGCTCCGAAGTGCCAATCTGACTTATTTTTTGGCCAAGCAATCGGGGGATCTGTTTACCGGCCTAAACATCAAACAAAAAGAGGCACGTGAGCTGCAGGCCGCTCAAGAAGCCAGCTTGTCAGATGAGCTTGTTCGAGTGAAAAACAAACTAGAAAATCTGAGAGCTGACAAGGCCGAGCTGATCAAGGAGCGAGATTCTTTGAAGGTTTCTCAGAAAGTTGCATAAGATAAGAAGAAGGAAGTTGAAGAGGCACTGAAGAAGGAGCTGCAGGAGAGCCGACAGAGGGTTGATGAGCTGAAATCTGAAGTGGAAAAATCTGCCGCTACTGCTCGGAAATTAAAGGAAAAAGCTCTTCTTCACAAGAAAACGGCAGCGACCAACTTTTATAATTGGAGCAAGAGTGTTGATTATTCTTTTGTTTCAGCAATCAAACAAATTCAAATTCTGAACCCTGAAACTGAGTTTAGGGTGGTCGGAGCTCATCCCTTTCATAGCGTCGAAAACGGGAAGCTGATTGACCTCGAAACCAAGGCTGAAGTCGATTTGCAAGCAGAGGATCTTCCCAATCCTCTTGTTGATATGACTGAGGCTCCTGAATTTGATGGTAAAGATATTGTCTTATCTGATGTTGAGGAATGATCTTGATAGGCTTGGTAGTCGATTCTTATTTGTTTTTCTGTTCGTATGTAAGATTCCTTTTTTGCTGCTCCTTGTGTTTCGAGCGTTTTATTCATAGTTGTTTTGAACAAGTTCCATTAACCCTTTTAGAACTGATTTTAAATTAATTTGCTGTGTATGCAAATTATATCATTGCCTGATGTATTTTTGTTGTTTTTGGTTTCGTTCGTCACGTGTCCAATAATATTTTCCGAGCGAAAATTCTTAGAAAAAACTTATCGTAATCCTATTGAGGAGAATCACTTTATTTGTATGTATAATTAATTGTGAGTAGAACTCGGATCTCCGACTTTAGCCGAAGCGGGACCCTCGGACCGCGAAACAAGGAAAGTAATTTCCTGAATTCGGGCGTTCTATGAATACGTCGTTGAACTCTCGTAAAGAGTTGTATCTCGATTTCGCTCGGTGGCTAGCCGAACAAAATGAGTCGTATGTTGTTTAACAATGTTGATAAATAAGAGAATCTCAAAGAGGAAATGGATGTATTTTATTGATAAGAAAATACAAAGATGAAACTGCTCATTTGCTAATTTCCTATCAATTTATCTATAAACTAAGAAGGATGTTATCCTTCGTTTATTCAACCTAAACAAATCTGAGCAATAGACTAAACTATCTGTAAATAGAGGTAAAAATAAAATAAGAGCTTAGCTGTAATAGGCTCTGAGCTTGGCCACGTTCCAGCTGTTATTGATTTCCGTGCCCGAGAGAGTTTCCAACTTGTAAGCGCCAGTTCCAGATTTAGCCTTCACTCGGTATGGACCTTCCCATTTTGGCTACAGCTTTCCAACTCCAGCATTTCCTTTGCCGATATCCGCTCGGCGAAGGACCAAATCACCAATTTCAAAACTTCGTGGTCGAACCTTCTTGTTGTACTCTCACGCTTGCCGTTCCTTTACTTTTCTTTCATGAGCTGCAGCATTCTTTCGAATTTCCTCAAGTAAAGTGAGTTCTTCACTGAGCATATGGTCGTTGGTTTCTGAAGGACGTTCAAGCATCCTAAAGGTGGGGATTCGCTTTTCGATTGGAATGACTGCGTCGCAGCCGTATGTCAAACGAAAAGGAGTTTCACCTGTTGAGGAATGTATGGTTGTCCTGTGTGACCATAGAATGCTCGGAAGCTTATCTTCCCAAGTGCCAGCTGCATTGCCAAGTTTCTTTTTTATACCATCCAAAATGGTTCTGTTTGCGACCTCGGCTAATCCATTGGTTTGCGGGTGTTCAACGGAACTGAAATAGTGAGTGATTCCCAGGTCGACTGCTAACTGTTGAAAGTGAGAGGCTGAAAACTGGGACCCATTATCAGTAACTATAGCATGAGGCACTCCAAACCGAGAGATTATTTCCTTTACAAAGAAAAATTGAATTCGGGCCGTAGAGATTGTTTCTAATGGCGCCGCTTCAATCCACTTGGTAAAGTAATCAATGGCTACTACCGCAAATTTTAGCTGTCCAGGTGCAGTAGGAAATTTTCCGATGATGTCCATTCCCCACTGATAAAAGGGCCAAGGAGCTCCGAGAGAATGTAGCTCTTCTGCAGGTCTTTGGTAAATATCGCTGTGAAACTGACATTGATCACACTTCTTAACGTGCTTCATTGCATCTTTTTGCAGTGTAGGCCAGAAGTAACCTGCCCGGATTATTTTCCGAGCTAGGGATTTTCCGCCCATATGATGACTGCAGATTCCGCCGTGGATCTCCTCAAGGATTTCCTCAGCTTGAGATGTATTGATGCATCTGAGCATGGGTGAACCGAAACCTCTCTTATAAAGAACACCATTAAGAAATGTGTATTGAGCTGCTTTCTTAATCAATTTACGAGCCTCTGTTTGATCTTGGGGAACGAAACCATGCTGCAAGTAGGTAAGGATCGGATCCATCCACGATTGGGATAGCGAAACTGCTAGAATGACACTTGGTTCGGGAATGGTTTCTTGTATCAAAGTCTTGTTGTTTTCCGACCCCTTCGTACTTGCCAATTTGGATAAAATATCGGCTCGGGAATTTGAATCTCTCGGGACATGGGAGATGTCAAACTCTGAAAAGTTGGAGATAATTCACCTTACCTCCTCAAGATACTTCTGTAAGATGGGCTCCTTTTCTGAGTATTGCCCCTTAATCTGAGAAACCACTAATTGAGAATCGCTGAATACTGACACCGTTCCGCTCCAAACTCATGAACCATCTTAAGGCCTGCAAGGACTGCCTCGTATTCTGCCTGATTGTTTGAGGTTTGGAATTCAAACTACAATGAGTATTCCATGAAAAGCCCTTCGGGATTTTCAATGATGACACCAACTCCTGCTCCTTTCCTGTTGCTTGATCCATCTACAAAGACTGCCCACAAATTCCGAGGAGTATCTGAGGGAATCTCGGTGAATTCAGTGACAAAATCAGCAAGAACTTGAGACTTCATCGCCTTCCTCGGTTCATAGATAATGTCAAATTCGGATAGCTCTACTGACCACGAAACCATTCTGCCAGCTAGGTCGGGCTTGTGAAGGACCTGTCTAAGAGGTTGAGTTGTCCTCACCACGATTCGATGTGCTTGGAAGTATTGTCTTAATCTCCGAGCAGATATGACCAGACAGTATGCAAGTTTCTCAAGCTTTTGATATCGCAGCTCAGATCCCTGGAGAGCTCGGCTAACAAAATAAATTGGGGTCTCAAGTCCCGAATCATCTCGTACCAAAACAGAACTGACCGCTGCATCCGCTACCGACATGTATAGAATGAGATTTTCACCAGAAAGAGGACTATGAAGGACTGGTGGACTGGAAAGATACTTCTTCAATTGAACAAAAGCTTGCTCGCAGTGATCATCCCAAAGGAAGTCTTTATTTTTCCTAAGGAGCTGGTACCATGGCAAAGCTTTCCGAGCGGCTTGAGACAGGAATCTGGAGAGGGCCGCTACTCTACCCGTGAGCTGTTGGACTTCTTTGAGACTAGCTGGACTTCTCATTCCGAGGATTGCTTTGCATTAATCTGGATTAGCTTCAATACCCCTCTCAGTTAACATAAAACCGAGAAAAGATCCGGCAGGAACTCCGAACACACACTTTTCAGGATTTAATCTCATGGAGTACTTTCTTACTCGGTCCAGTATTGTTTTGAGGTCCTGGGCATGGCTTTCTTGCTGCCTACTTTTTGCAATGATGTCATCAATATACACCTCCATGTTTGAGCCGATCGTTCCTTGAAAAACCTTATTCATCATCCTTTGATATGTAGCTCCCGCATTCTTCAATCCGAAAGGCATAACATTATAACAATATGTTGCCTTATCGGTGATGAATGTGGTTTTGTCCTGGTCGGCTGGGAACATTGGTA
Source organism: Crotalaria pallida (assembly GCA_037953625.1). Classification (NCBI taxonomy): domain Eukaryota; kingdom Viridiplantae; phylum Streptophyta; class Magnoliopsida; order Fabales; family Fabaceae; genus Crotalaria; species Crotalaria pallida. The sequence goes on from CM075649.1 coordinate 101,498,945, forward strand.
TCTGGTTGTAACCAGAGTAAGCATCCATGAATGAAAGGAGTTTGTATCCAGCCGAATTGTCGACGAGCTTGTCAATAACGGGAAGTGGATATTGGTCTTTTGGGCAGACTTTGTTCAAGTCGGTGTAATCGACACACATCCTCCACTTCCCATTGGGCTTTTTGACCAAGACGGTGTTAGCTAACCAGTCTGTATAGTCGATTTCCCGAATGAAGCCAGCTCGGAGTAATTCGGCAACTTTTCCTCAATGGCTGCGGCTTTTTCAGCACTAACCTTTCTTTTGCGTTGTGCCACTGGCTTTGCCCCCGGAAGAATACTCAACTTGTGACAGATAAAATTGGGGTCAATCCCCGGCATATCGGCCGAGGTCCATGCGAACAGATCCTTATTTGCGATCAACAGAGCGGACAATTCATCTTTCACACTCAGAGGGAGGTCAGAACCGATTTTTACTTGTCTAACGGGATCAACACTCAATGTTAGGAACTCTCAATGCCCCTTTGGATTTGGTTTGTTTCTGTCTGATTCATCCCGCATATCAAGATCCGCCAAGCTAATGTTACCTTTACCGAGGGAGATTCTTTCCAGGTTGTTCTGATCCTTGTTCTTAACTTTCCCCAAGCTAGCGTTGTAACATTTTCGTTCTGCCTCCTGCTCGGCCTTGACTGTTACTACCTTGTCATCCGTTCCGACAAACTTCATAGCTAAATGAACTGTTGAGACTACTGCTCCGAACGCTTGTAAGGAAGTTCTTCCGAGGATGGCGTTGTAGGCCGTTGGGCAGTCGACTACCAAGAACTTGATTATCTCAGTTCTGGCCGAAGGCTGTTGTCCGAGGGTAACAGGAAGTTAGATGTATCCTTTGGGCTCGATGGTGTCTCCCGTAAAGCCGATCAATTCCCCTTCGAACGGAGTGAGATTGCCTTCCCTGAGTTTGAGAGCTTTGAACAGAGGGAGAAACATGATGTCCGCCGAGCTCCCTTGATCGATAAAGACGCGTTTTACCTCGTAATTACCAATAAGGGCTGCGATTACCATGGGATCATTATGACCTGGAAGGATTTTGTCCAAATCGTCATCATTGAAAATGATGGGAACGTTTTTTGTTGATCTTTTGCGAATGGGCTTCTGACTTACGACCAGAATTTGGTTAATGTACTTCTTCCTGTCGGCTTTTTTCTCTCCACCCCCGGAAAACCCTCCGGCAATAGTGTTAACTAGAAATTCGTTGTTCGTTGGGTTTGTATTAGTGACCGGGGCAGGGTCGGTTCTTTGTCTCCCTGCATTTCTATCATCTGGCGACTTACTTCTTTAGCGCTTGGACTTTACTGGTGAATGGGATCTGTTCCTACCTCTCCGCCCCGCTGCATCTCTGATATACTGTTGTAGCTTACCATCTCTGATCATTTCTTCAATTAAATCTCTCAACCAAATGCACTCGTCGGTCGTATGCCCATACCCTTTGTGAAAGTCACAATATTTCGACCTATCATGTTGTGCGCCCTTTCTTAAAGACGGAGGTCTTTGGGCAGAGCGTAAGTCAGTCTGCATTGTTTCTCGAAGGATTTGACTCCTTGGAACATTCAAAGGAGTGTATTCCTGATATTTATTCCTCGGAGGTATCCTTCGATCCCGATCATTCTTGTCCTGTCTTCCACCAAAATGTTCGTCACGTTTTTGTTTGTTCTGACCTTGAGGGTCAGCTCGTTGCCTATCGTCTCTGAATTTCTGCCCCTTGTGGAATTCCTCCAAGTTGATGAATTTATTCGACCTTTGTCTCAGCTCAGCCATATCCTTTGGAGGTTTCCCAATTAGTGATTTTCTGAAATCCCCCAGCTGTAAACCTTGTGTAAATAATAACACTGCCACACCTAGTTCCAGTCGGGGAACAGAACTAGCTTCCGTATGGAAGTGTGACAACTAATCTTTTAATGGCTCATCTTGTTTCTGCGTAACTGCTGCCAGTGTGTGGTCGGACTTTGGCTGGATGCAGCTGGCAGTGTATCTGTTTAAAAACACCTATTTCATCTCTTCCCAAGAATTAATGGAATTTCGAGGGAGAGAGGAATACCATCGCAATACCGAGGGCTCAAGGGTCATGGAGAAAGCTCGGCATTTCATCCGATCGCCGCCTCCATAATAATTCGTGGCCCCTTCGTAAGAGACTATGTGGTCAACTGGGTCAGTCAGGTCGTTGTAATGTGGTACATTTGACGGGCCTAAGTATCCCTGAGGGGTTTCAAAGTCCATGATATATGGGGTAAAAGGATGGCCAGGGTGGAAATTGTAACATCCCTCAAAATCCTCAAATTGGTTTGATTTCTAAAAGGAATTATTTTTAAGAAAAGTATTTTTGAAAGAGTGTTTTCTTAAATGAATTTCTTAATTCAGGTTTTCAAAATGGTAAATGATTTTAAAGAACGATTTCTCATAAAGTAAAGTTAGGAGTTTTGAAATTTATTTTGAGAGGGTGATTGATTTTCCATGAATATGTGTTTGATATTCGATGCTTCACTTTATGCATGAGAAATTTATTCCCTATGTGTGTGCATATGTGTATGTACGATTTTGTGTATGTTTGCTCTTGATTAGGTGAAATTTAATGAATATGATTAGGTGTGCATGTGTGTGTAACATGTAAGTGTGCATGTAAATATATATGTGTATGTATGTGTGTAGTACCGTGTGAATGAGTGTGCATATGCATGAAGATGTGTATGTGTCGTGTAAGAATGTGTGTGTGTGCATGAATAGGTTAATATGTGTATGCATGTGTGAGTGCCGTGTGTGAGAGTGTGTGGAGAGCAAGCAACTAAGTTCCAAACTAAGCCTAACCAAACTCTAACTAAACCCCCAACTAGATGATGGAAACCCTAACTAGATGGAAGAAAACCTAAGGAGAGTTCCCAATTCAACAACCTAGCATGACCCCTAAAGCCTTATGCCCCCTACATTGTCCCCTTTGGATTTTGCTAAAGACCACCCATGCAATCTTAGGAGAAGCCAAAATTACCCCTCTTTCTTAAGCCTTGGCTGAATTGCATGAAGGCCAAAATAGGAAGTCATGTGTTTTTATATAAGCCTTGGCCTTAGCCTTGATTCACCCATTCACTCTTCATTTCTTCACCTCTTTCGTTCAACACCCACACTAAACACAAGTCTAAGGGCTCCTCAAACTCTTAGACAAAGAACTAGGAAATAGAGAGAAAAAGAAGGAGGAACCGTGAGGCTTAGAGAGGAGAAAGAGGAGGAGATCAAGCCAATACTTAGGAGACCTTGAAGATCAAGAGCTTAGAAGTGTTTAGAAGACTTTTCTTCTTGGTATAAACCGAAGACCTTAGAAGCCTTAGAATTAGTCTTGATTTGTGACCTTGTAATTTTAACTCTTTTCTTCTCTTGCATGTTTAATTTTATGCACTTATGTGTAATATTTCTTTTAACCATGGACTTTCAAGAACTCAAATTTGATTTGTAATTAGTTTGGTTATGTGTGATGATTCGGTTGGAAATGTTTAGGTTAGATCTTGATATTTTTCATAGTCGATCTTTGTGTTCTTGAAGTCAAATCTTGTAGATCTGGAGTTTTGTTCATGATCTTTGTAAGTTTGAAGTTTATCCTCTTGCATGTTCAATTTTTGTGCTTAAAACCGTAGATCAATGAGTGTGTATGTGTTTATTTGTTCAATCAATGGTTGATCTAAAAGTGTTTCTTGATTTTTGGTCTTGTATGTTACTTGAAAATTATTTTTATGGTTTTAAACTCTTGCATGTTTCGGTTTTGATGAAAGCTTTAATTTGTGTTTTAATCTTTGAATTTTTGTGTTGATCTTAATTTTGTTTTGAGTTTTGTAAATGATTTTTGAATAAAAGCCTTTATATTTCTTTAAGTGTGCCTCGGTTTCAACCTCTTTTTCATCTAAAATGATTTTTGACCTTGATTTGTGTTATTATGTTTAATTTCAAGACTTGATCTACATGATTTAAGTGCATGCATGTTGATCTTGAACCTTGAAAATTATTTTCATGTTTCCTTGAGAAATAAATTGAAAGTATTTGTGCTAATGTGTGATTCTTTCATGATTTGATGGAAAGGCTAAGAATTTAATCTCGCATATGATTTTAAAACGAAAGGAACATGTTTTCTTGTAATCTATGCGTCGGTCTTAGAAGAAAACTAGGGAGATAAGCTTTAAAACAATTTTACTTACATGAACATGACTTGATTTAAGTGTTTACCTTGTGCATGTCTCGGCTTTTAGAAGCAATTAGGGAGAACAAAGTGATTTTTCCTAAATTGAATTATGTTCTATATTCATATGTGATTCTTGATCTAGACTAGGTGTTATTTTGTGCATGTTGTATTCGGTTGGTTTAGATTAAATCCATGCTTTTTATTTTGAAAGGACTTGGTATGTGCTCTATGTTCTTGCATGATTTTGATTTGATTTGATTCAAGAAAAAATGAATTAAAGTTTGAGTATTTGCCATGTTGAGCTCACGAGTTTTGCTAATAAAAAGAAGAACTAATTGCATGAATTTTTGTATGATGTACGAATCATGTTTTGATTTGTGAAATGATTGATTAGGAGTAAGTGTTGTGACTATGTGTACGGTTTGTGTGCTTAAGTATGCTTAAGTGGTTTTGTTTTTGAAATGATTTATGTGTATGCATTTGTTTGGTGAGTGTAGGTATACATAAATGTTTTTGTTTTATAAAAATGAAAGTAATTAAATTAAGTGTTTATGTGATCAAAGTGTGTGTTATCCGTGTGTGTATGTATGTTTGGTTTTTAAATTTATTTGGCTTGATTTATTTGAGTTTGTGAAATAACGTTGTGATTTATTCTGTGATAAAAACTTAAATTCTCAAAGTGTTAATATTGAACTAAAGAAGTACTTGAAAATAAAATGAGCTTTTGCGATGTTTTCAAATTTTATTTAATTGATTTTTTGTGAAACATTTCTTTGCTTCCCAAGTTCATTAAAAGTTGTTTTTGATGTTTTAAATTGAGTTCATGAGACTCAAAGTTTGGTTTTCAAAAGTAAATTGATTTTGAGAAAACCCGGATTGAAACCGGTGAAATTTTCGGTGTTTTTGAAATAGGTTCAGGTGCTGTCCCAGACGAACCAGCCACCTAACCTATTAATTTAAGTTGTTTTATTTGATGTTTTCGAATGATTTTGAAGTATTTAAAGTCTTAACAAATGATTGAAATTGTTTTAAGAAAATAATCATGTTTTAAGATTTTCAACGAGGAATGAAAAACATTTTGAGCTAAGGACAGTTTTTCTTAAAACAAGTTAATAACGAAAATGTGTTTTAATTAATTCGAGGAACGTTACAGACAAGGGATTAAGGCAGTGGCAGCAACCAAGATCAGAGGAGACCGTGTACATCAAATTGCTGGACCTCAGGTGAGAGAGAAGCCTTCCTAAGACACCGTGGTAGCTAGGTGATTTATTAGGACGTTCCGTATCATCTCAAAGATCGGAACTAAGTGGTTAGAGTCAGTAGTATAAGTGGAAATTGTTTGATTGTGTGGCCACTTATACGAAGGTGACAAAGACCACAATTTTATCGTGTGATGTTGTGTGCATGCTGTTATTTACTTATTTTATTATACTCATTACTGTTGATTGAAGTGAGTGAATGGATGATGGACGTTTGTTACGTCCTGAATAAGGAAATGAAATTAACGAAATTGAAAGTAAAGTTATAAGTATGCGAGAATAACAATGATAAGATACAATGAGAAAGGAATGATGATTGGAAACAAAGTATGTGTTGGAAAAGAGATATAAGAGTTGAGAGTGGGGAAAGAGTTGAATGATAATGATGAGGAATCGAGCCAGAGCTGGGAAGAGTGATGTTGATATGAGGAGTGATTTGAGTGGAGCTGGGCTCCTTGGTTTTGGTTTAGTCTGGGACTAGTGTTGAGTTGAGCTTGCTCCTCCATTAGCGCTCAGCAAAGTGGAAAAATTCTGAAAAGGTTTTTAAGAAATGGTTTTTGAAAAAGGTTTTCCAAAAGCAGTTTTTGAAAAGGTTTTTGAGAAGAGCTTCTTGAAATGATTTTTGAAAAGAAATTTTTAGAAAGAAGTTGGTGAAAAGGAAGTCTTTTGGAAATGTTTTGAAAGGAGGTGTAGTATAAAAAGTGTTTTCAGAAAAGTTTTTGAAAGGAAAATTTTGGGTAAGGTTGTGACAAGAGATTTTGTAAAGAATGGTGAGAAGATAAATTCTTTTGAAAGTATTTATGAAATGAGGCTTTGTGTGAAAGTTTATAAAATGGTACCTTGAGATAGTCTTGAACAGATTGTTTGAGAAAAGATTTTGAAATGAGATGATTGTGAGAAAGGGAAATGTTGAGAAAGTTTGAGATATGAGATGTGAGATTGTGATGTGATCCCAGCTCTGTGCTATGTGAGTTTTGAGAAAGAGAAAGAATTGTGCAAAGTTAGAGGTCGGGACCCACTGAAGGGATGTACGAAGGGTGGACCGATCATTAGGCTAATTAAATAGATAAAAGACTTTAAAATATATTAACAGCGAACTCGGTGAGTTATGAGAGTTAACCCGAAGTTGTGGAGAGGAAGGAACGATAAGTATCTGCGGATACTTAGGACGAGATTGCATTAGGGGAGGACGATGACGGTGAAACATCAAGAAGTCTAGAGTATTGTTGTAGACAGAATGAACTCCATAAGTGGTGCACTAACGTGGTGGGGACTGGGTCTAATACCGTGGTAAGTTCTGTGGGCGCACTACAACAATACTGTCGCCCCCTAGATTGCAAATCGAGAACAATGAGAGGGACTGGAGTGGGCATCTTGTTTGCCACTGCGAGGCAGTGTGCCATGTTATTATGTGAATTGATATTGAGGCTGAGCCTCCTGGTCTGGGACCATTTGTGATTGACAGCTGTCGTGCCCGCACGGTAAAGGTCCTGTACTCCTGTTTGCTTCCGACAAGGTGGTTGGTTGGCCGAGGAGATGTAGGCTTGAAACGTGAGTGCTAACTACGAAGGAAACGCGTACCTCGATGATTCTTTAATCCCCCTGATCATCGATGGTCATAATTCAATAAAACATTATAAGAAAGGAATTATATGAGCAAGAAATGAAAGTGTGGAGAATGAGGATGAGATTGAGAATGGATATGTGGGAAAGATGTGGAGTCTTACGAAAGAGATTGGAAACAAGAGTGGAGAAGTATAAAGGAGATGATAATAATAAGACAAAATAAATATGAGTTGTGAATAATAATGATAGCACGTTTGCTTGTTGCCTTGTATGTGTTGTGTATTATTTGTGTGTATCCTATTATCTGGCCTACCGTAATTCCACACCGTCGACGCTACGCGTCCGGAACGCTTACTCTCTCCTGTTCGTTGGCGCATCAGTGTTGCTGGTATTCCAACGGGCAGACGGACCTCTACATGGAAGTCGGTATCCGGTCTCAGGAGGGTCACGGATGAAGAGCCATACCCCGTGGATGGATGTGGACGGGACACACGCAAGTGGTGGTCGAGGACCCGGAGCACAAGTTGAGTGGAGCTACCTCAAGCCCGTGTTTGGGAAGTATGTCCTATGTGGAGTACAGTTCATAGTCGCCGCCTCAGAGTCAGGGAACAGAGAACTCAGTAAGACTCTTCGGAGTAGAACTGAAGCCAAGCGTTGCAGAAGAGCCCAAGGATGCGAGTTAAGCAAGAACCCAAGGAGGATCGAGATCTTCATCCCATAGTTTTCATTAGGAAGAGTCGTAGGTAGGATAATTAGATAAGTGATGTATGTTTAGGTCAAGGATTATCGAAGTAATGTATCACTCTTGTAACTCGGCCCAACTTTTATCTTGTGAACTGGTTTGATTTTGTAAAACCGTTTTGAAAGATGTGGAAGTAAGTTTTACGTAACGACCCGGTTTTCCGGTAAGAACGTGAACATGCACCCACATCGTTTAAAAAAAAATGGCCTCATTTTTTTAGCAACTTTTAAAATAAATAACGATTATTTTCGGGAGGCGAAAATCGGGGCGTTACAGAGTGGTATCAGAGCTATGTTAATCCTTTGAAGTCTTAAGCACACGTCTACGCATACATACCTTGTATGTTTGCTTACACGCCGTGTGTGTTTGTTTTCATGTTTTGTTCGTTTTCTTGTCTGATGTGTGACTATGTGGGATTGCTAGCGTAAGGATAGGAGTCTGAGATTAGGTCCTTGCCTTTCTAAGGTGAAAGACTTGATTTCTTCCTAGTACCCGTTGTGTTAGATTAAGGACCTTGCTAGTTAAGTAGCTTAGAGAAAGTAGGGTTGAAATCCCATAACCGCAGAGCGGTGTTAGAAGTAGTATCATTGATGGATAAACCTAAGTGTGTTGACCCCGATGTAGTTCTGGTAAGAGGATGGCCATTACCCTTTAAGGAAATAGGATGTCGTTCCTGAACCTCGTGTTTGTTGAATTGTTTCAACAAAGACAGCCAGCATAGTTGGAATCCAAATTTTCTTCATAGACCTTCCCGTTAAACCGTAGCTTTACCAATATTTCTGAGATTTGTTATTCTGATTTGTGGAATTAGAAGAATCATAGTTGCCCAGATAGTTTAGGCTTGAATGGTCATAGTAGCTACTAGATGAAGTAAAGAACAATAGTAAGCCTAGTAGTAGGTTTGATCCAAGTTGGGGAGTCACAAGGAAGAAAGGAGATGCATACTGACCTTAATTTAAGAATAATAGAGAGGAAGATTAGACCCCTTGTTTTTATAGGTAGATGCTAGACGGAGAAGTAGTAGATGAAAACCCTAGAGTTAGAAGGGAATTAGAGGAAGAAGTAATTGTTTGTGGAACCTAAGATGTATAGAGTAGTGTGTATCTTCGGATTTTAGCCTAAATCCGATACTTTGGAGATGAGTGAACCTTTGTTTGATTAATTTTCCCTGGGTTTATACCCAAGTCTGTGCTCACTGTTACGAAAATCAATGGAAGGAACAACATCTTCTTCGGTTAGTCTGTGTGACTTAACCCGGTTCGACACGTGAAGAGTATGCTATGGAGCTTTTCGTTTGAGAGCGACACCTGAGGAGTATTGTGAAGAGTCTACTGTTCGGAAGGGAAAAGGACAGCGGTGAAGCAAAAATGAGAATAACGTGAGAGTTGTTGTGCCATGCTGCCTCATCCACAACTTATTTCTCGGGGACGAGAAATCCTTAAGTTGGGGAGACTGTAACATCCCTCAAAATCCTCAAATTGGTTTGATTTCTAAAAGGAATTATTTTTAAGAAAAGTATTTTTGAAAGAGTGTTTTCTTAAATGAATTTCTTAATTCAGGTTTTCAAAATGGTAAATGATTTTAAAGAACGATTTCTCATAAAGTAAAGTTAGGAGTTTTGAAATTTATTTTGAGAAGGTGATTGATTTTCCATGAATATGTGTTTGATATTCGATGCTTCACTTTATGCATGAGAAATTTATTCCCTATGTGTGTGCATATGTGTATGTACGATTTTGTGTATGTTTTCTCTTGATTAGGTGAAATTTAATGAATATGATTAGGTGTGCATGTGTGTGTAACATGTAAGTGTGCATGTAAATATATATGTGTATGTATGTGTGTAGTACCGTGTGAATGAGTGTGTATATGCATGAAGATGTGTATGTGTCGTGTAAGAATGTGTGTGTGTGCATGAATAGGTGAATATGTGTATGCATGTGTGAGTGTCGTGTGTGAGAGTGTGTGGAGAGCAAGCAACTAAGTTCCAAACTAAGCCTAACCAAACTCTAACTAAACCCTCAACTAGATGATGGAAACCCTAACTAGATGGAAGAAAACCTAAGGAGAGTTCCCAAGTCAACAACCTAGCATGACCCCTAAAGCCTTATGCCCCCTACATTGTCCCCTTTGGATTTTGCTAAAGACCACCCATGTAATCTTAGGAGAAGCCGAAATTACCCCTCTTTCTTAAGCCTTGGCCGAATTGCATGAAGGCCAAAATAGGAAGTCATGTGTTTTTATATAAGCCTTGGCCTTAGCCTTGATTCACCCATTCACTCTTCATTTCTTCACCTCTTTCGTTCAACACCCACACTAAACACAAGTCTAAGGGCTCCTCAAACTCTTAGACAAAGAACTAGGAAATAGAGAGAAAAAGAAGGAGGAACCGTGAGGCTTAGAGAGGAGAAAGAGGAGGAGATCAAGCCAATACTTAGGAGACCTTGAAGATCAAGAGCTTAGAAGTGTTTAGAAGACTTTTCTTCTTGGTATAAACCGAAGACCTTAGAAGCCTTAGAATTAGTCTTGATTTGTGACCTTGTAATTTTAACTCTTTTCTTCTCTTGCATGTTTAATTTTATGCACTTATGTGTAATATTTCTTTTAACCATGGACTTTCAAGAACTCAAATTTGATTTGTAATTAGTTTGGTTATGTGTGATGATTCGGTTGGAAATGTTTAGGTTAGATCTTGATATTTTTCATAGTCGATCTTTGTGTTCTTGAAGTCAAATCTTGTAGATCTGGAGTTTTGTTCATGATCTTTGTAAGTTTGAAGTTTATCCTCTTGCATGTTCAATTTTTGTGCTTAAAACCATAGATCAATGACTGTGTATGTGTTTATTTGTTCAATCAATGGTTGATCTAAAAGTGTTTCTTGATTTTTGGTCTTGCATGTTACTTGAAAATGATTTTTATGGTTTTAAACTCTTGCATGTTTCGGTTTTGATGAAATCTTTAATTGGTGTTTTGATCTTTGAATTTTTGTGTTGATCTTAATTTTGTTTTGAGTTTTGTAAATGATTTTTGAATAAAAGCCTTTATATTTCTTTAAGTGTACCTCGGTTTCAACCTCTTTTTAATCTAAAATGATTTTTGACCTTGATTTGTGTTATTATGTTTAATTTCAAGACTTGATCTACATGATTTAAGTGCATGCATGTTGATCTTGAACCTTGAAAATTATTTTCATGTTTCCTTGAGAAATAAATTGAAAGTATTTGTGCTAATGTGTGATTCTTTCATGATTTGATGGAAAGGCTTAGAATTTAATCTCGCATATGATTTTAAAACGAAAGGAACATGTTTTCTTGTTATCTATGCCTCGGTCTTAGAAGAAAACTAGGGAGATAAGCTTTAAAACAATTTTACTTACCTGAACATAACTTGATTTACGTGTTTACCTTGTGCATGTCTCGGCTTTTAGAAGAAATTAGGGAGAACAAACTGATTTTTCCTAAATTGAATTATGTTCTATATTCATATGTGATTCTTGATCTAGACTAGGTGTTATTTTGTGCATGTTGTATTCGGTTGGTTTAGATTAAATCCATGCTTTTTATTTTGAAAGGACTTGGTATGTGCTTTATGTTCTTGCATGATTTTGATTTGATTTGATTCAAGGAAAAATGAATTAAAGTTTGAGTATTTGCCATGTTGAGCTCACGGGTTTTGCTAATAAAAAGAAGAACTAATTGCATGAGTTTTTGTATGATGTACGAATCATGTTTTGATTTGTGAAATGATTGATTAGGAGTAAGTGTTGTGACTATGTGTACGGTTTGTGTGCTTAAGTATGCTTAAGTGGTTTTGTTTTTGAAATGATTTATGTGTATGCATTTGGTTGGTGAGTGTAGGTATACCTAAATGCTTTTGTTTTATAAAAATGAAAGTAATTAAATTAAGTGTTTATGTGATCAAACTGTGTGCTATCCGTGTGTGTGTGTGTGTATGTTTGGTTTTGAAATTTATTTGGCTTGACTTATTTGAGTTTGTGAAATAACGTTGTGATTTATTCTGTGATAAAAACTTAAATTTTCAAAGTGTTAATATTGAACTAAAGAAGTACTTGAAAATAAAATGAGCTTCTGCGATGTTTTCAAATTTTATTTAATTGATTTTTGTGAAACATTTCTTTGCAGCCCAAGTTCATTAAAAGTTGTTTTTGATGTTTTAAATTGAGTTCATGAGACTCAAAGTTTGGTTTTCAAAAGTAAATTGATTTTGAGGAAACCCGGATTGAAACCGGTGAAATTTTCGGTGTTTTTGAAATAGGTTCAGGTGCTGTCCCAGACGGACCAGCCACCTAACCTATTAATTTAAGTTGTTTTATTTGATGTTTTCGAATGATTTTGAAGTATTTAAAGTCTTAACAAATGATTGAAATTGTTTTACGAAAATAATCATGTTTTAAGATTTTCAACGAGGAATGAAAAACGTTTTGAGCTAAGGACAGTTTTTCTTAAAACAAGTTAATAACGAAAATGTGTTTTAATTAATTCGAGGAACGTTACAGACAAGGGATTAAGGCAGTGGCAGCAACCAAGATCAGAGGAGACCGTGCACATCTAATTGCTGGACCTCAGGTGAGAGAGAAGCCTTCCTAAGACACCGTGGTAGCTAGGTGATTTATTAGGACGTTCCGTATCATCTCAAAGATCGGAACTAAGTGGTTAGAGTCAGTAGTATAAGTGGCAATTGTTTGATTGTGTGGGCACTTATACGAAGGTGACAAAGACCACAATTTTATCGTGTGATGTTGTGTGCATGCTGTTATTTACTTATTTTATTATACTCATTACTGTTGATTGAAGTGAGTGAATGGATGATGGACGTCTGTTACGTCCTGAATAAGGAAATGAAATTAACGAAATTGAAAGTAAAGTTATAAGTATGAGAGAATAACAATGATAAGATACAATGAGAAAGGAATGATGATTGGAAACAAAGTATGTGTTGGAAAAGAGAGATAAGAGTTGAGAGTGAGGAAAGAGTTGAATGATAATGATGAGGAATCGAGCCAGAGCTGGGAAGAGTGATGTTGATATGAGGAGTGATTTGAGTGGAGCTGGGCTCCTTCGTTTTGGTTTAGTCTGGGACTAGTGTTGAGTTGAGCTTGCTCCTCCATTAGCGCTCAGCAAAGTGGAAAAATTCTGAAAAGGTTTTTAAAAAATGGTTTTTGAAAAAGGTTTTCGAAAAGCAGTTTTTGAAAAGGTTTTTGAGAAGAGCTTCTTGAAATGATTTTTGAAAAGAAATTTTTAGAAAGAAGTTGGTGAAAAGGAAGTCTTTTGGAAATGTTTTGAAAGGAGGTGTAGTATAAAAAGTGTTTTCAGAAAAGTTTTTGAAAGGAAAATTTTGGGTAAGGTTGTGACAAGAGATTTTGTAAAGAATGGTGAGAAGAGAAATTCTTTTGAAAGTATTTATGAAATGAGGCTTTGTGTGAAAGTTTATAAAATGGTACCTTGAGATAGTCTTGAACAGATTGTTTGAGAAAAGATTTTGAAATGAGATGATTGTGAGAAAGGGAAATGTTGAGAAAGTTTGAGATATGAGATGTGAGATTGTGATGTGATCCCAGCTCTGTGCTATGTGAGTTTTGAGAAAGTGAAAGAATTGTGCAAAGTTAGAGGTCAGGACCCACTGAAGGGATGTACGAAGGGTGGACCGATCATTGGGCTAATTAAATAGATAAAAGACTTTAAAAGATATTAACAGCGAACTCGGTGAGTTATGAGAGTTAACCCGAAGTTGTGGAGAGGAAGGAACGATAAGTATCTGCGGATACTTAGGACGAGATTGCATTAGGGGAGGACGATGACGGTGAAACGTCAAGAAGTCTAGAGTATTGTTGTAGACAGAACGAACTCCATAAGTGGTGCACTAACGTGGTGGGGACTGGGTCTAATACCGTGATAAGTTCTGTGCGCGCACTACAATAATACTGTCGCCCCCTAGATTGCAAATCGAGAACAGTGAGAGGGACTGGAGTGGGGCATCTTGTTTGCCACTGTGAGGCAGTGTGCCATGTTATTATGTGAATTGATATTGAGGCTGAGCCTCCTGGTCTAGGACCATTTGTGATTGACAGCTGTTGTGCCCGCACGGTAAAGGTCCTGTACTCCTGTTTGCTTCCGACTAGGTGGTTGGTTGGCCGAGGAGATGTAGGCTTGAAACGTGAGTGCTAACTACGAAGGAAACACGTACCTCGATGATTCTTTAATCCCCCTGATCATCGATGGTCATAATTCAATAAAACATTATAAGAAAGGAATTATATGAGCAAGAAATGAAAGTGTGGAGAATGAGGGAGAGATTGAGAATGGATATGTGGGAAAGATGTGGAGTCTTACGAAAGAGATTGGAAACAAGAGTGGAGAAGTATAAAGGAGATGATAATAATAAGACAAAATAAATATGAGTTGTGAATAATAATGATAGCACGTTTGCTTGTTGCCTTGTATGTGTTGTGTATTATTTGTGTGTATCCTATTATCTTGCCTACCGTAATTCGACACCGTCGACGCTATGCGTCCGGAACGCTTACTCTCTCCTGTTCGTTGGCGCATCGGTGTCGCTGGTATTCCAACGGGCAGACGAACCTCCACATGGAAGTCGGTATCCGGTCTCAGGAGGGTCACGGATGGAGAGCCATACCCCGTGGATGGATGTGGACGGGACACACGCAAGTGGTGGTCGAGGACCCGGAGCACAAGTTGAGTGGAGCTACCTCAAGCCCGTGTTTGGGAAGTATGTCCTATGTGGAGTACAGTTCATAGTCGCCGCCTCAGAGTCAGGGAACAGAGAACTCAGTAAGACTCTTCGGAGTAGAACTGAAGCCAAGCGTTGCAGAAGAGCCCAAGGATGCGAGTTAAGCAAGAACCCAAGGAGGATCGAGATCTTCATCCCATAGTTTTCATTAGGAAGAGTCGTAGGTAGGATAATTAGATAAGTGATGTATGTTTAGGTCAAGGATTATCGAAGTAATGTATCACTCTTGTAACTCGGCCCAACTTTTATCTTGTGAACTAGTTTGATTTTGTAAAACCGTTTTGAAAGATGTGGAAGTAAGTTTTACGTAACGACCCGGTTTTCCGGTAAGAACGTGAACATGCACCCACATCGTTTAAAAAAAAATGGCCTCATTTTTTTAGCAACTTTTAAAATAAATAACGATTATTTTCGGGAGGCGAAAATCGGAGCGTTACATAAATCATCCTGATCGTGATTTGTAACTGGGTTGGTATGAAAATTTTCAGGTGGAGGAAGTTGCATTACAGGGAGAGACTGAGGGTCCATAGTCTAGGTTATTTGGTTATGAGGGTGTATGGTAGCTGGTTGGTTTTGAGCGATCCTTGTCATTGCTTGTTGTTGAAGGTCGGCGATTGCTCAGCCTTGCTGTTCAATTAAGGTTGTCTGTCTATTGAGTATGTTAATCATCTCTTGCTCACGAGCACGATCCGATGCAGATGTGGCATAGGATCTACTAGTGGAATGGCTATGGCGGGAATTACCATGGGTAGTTCTTCCTGGTTTTAACGTAGTTCTGAGGGTTACGCTTATATGGTCAGGGTTGGGTTGAATAGGTGGGATCGGTCATTGACGGATATTTCTATCGTGGTGTGCCCGGGTTCCAGTAGATCTGGCTGTATTTCGGGTGGTTGGGGCTGTGCTGCTTGAATCTCCATGGGTGGAGGGAGGTGGTGTAGGAGGGGGTGGAGGAGGCGGCGGGGGAAGTAAATTTCGCAGGATCTGAAGTGGTTGGGGATTGCTTCCGGCTCTAGGGTGAGGAGATTGTGGAGTTTGGGAATGAATGGCGTGATTTCCACTATGGTTTTGGCTACGATTTGGGGGTGGCTGACTTTGCAAATTATTCGGCGGTTGCGGATTATTTCCGGCTCCAGAATGAGACGTGCATGGTGGTTGCAAGTTATTTTCGCGATTCTGGTTGAGAACATCACGCAAGTCACCCACAGATTGCGGCTGTGGATCATTGTTATTAGCGTTTCTGGGTCTGCCGCGAGAGCGGCCAATGCGATCACGAAGATCACCAACTTGACTTATGGTGGTGACCATGGTGGTGGTGGGAATGATATGTTATTCTGATTCCCACGGACGGCGCCAATGTCGTGTCCTTTGCCAAGATCAACCTTGAAGCTATGGAGGAACTTCGAAGAATGATCTCGACTAAGAGATTAATTTAGGACCTTTAGGATTTTTGTATATCAAGTTGGGATAAACAGGTTCTCCCTAGTCAACAATGTGTGTGCTAGTGTCAACTTATGGATGAGAAGACGTACCTTAGCCCCTATAGCATGGTGGTTCTTATAGGGGATTACCTGTATGCCGCAGGCCGTTCTGATAAGGCTTCTGGGAGGAAGAACTCAAGTAGGATTCGTAGAGGTTATGATATGATCATATCCGTAAATCCTGTATGCGATAGACTTTATCCAATACTGTTTTTATCTAACCAAGAGTCGTGGGAATCTAGGAGAAGCAGTTACGCTTTGATGAGACTGTAAACGATAAAGATAAGGATGAAAATCCTTTGCTCGGGTTTAATCTCGTTAGCGTGCAACCCCTCTGTAGAAACTCAGTTTGCTCGGTGTAAGATTCCGACCGTGTGCCCTGTTTCCATGTCTAAATGGTCGGTCAAAGGTGGCTTTGATCGGTTAGCACTCGGTCTACTACAGGTCCACTACAATTATCATCATTATGGGATAGAGAGAATAGTTAATATAGCCACACTCTCATTCCAATTTAACCACCCTGAATGATTTTTACGAACTTATAATTCTATGCACATAACTCCTAAACATTCAGAAATATCACATAATGTCACTTGTGTAATGGGTTAAAAGAATGGTGCTTCTATTATGCTCCGGCTTTTTATGCTCCGGACAAATTTTTTTTTTCAAAATCTAGTAAATCCAAAATATGTTTTAAGTTTTATGTTTTATTGATATGTACATTTTATTGTTATTTGGATATGAATTTTTTTATTATCTGCTTTCTGACATATGTCAAAAAATTATATTGAGCAAATCTGCATTAAAAATTGATATATTTTAATAAATTTGCATTAGAAATTTGTATAAAAAATAATTCTGAGTAAATCTGCATTAGAAATCTAATAAAAAATTTTTAAGAAAATACAAGATGCTCCAGTGCATTTTAAGCCCGGAGCAGAGAAAATAATATTAATTTATTATTTTTTACTTTTAGTAATTTTAATAAGAAATGTCAAAATGCTAATAAGTATCTTTAGGACATGGATTTTTGACAAAGAAAATAATAATAATTTATTATATTTTACCTTTAGTAATTTTAATAGGTGTCTAGCAAGACAAAAAAAATAAATTGATACTCTTTTGTTCTAATTTATTTGTCATTTTAGGAATTTCACACGAATTAAGAAAGTTATTTAATATTTCAATTTTCAAGAAAAGAATAAGTCACATTTCTATATTATCCTCACACTACATCAATTATCACACATTTCACAGATTTCAAAATTTTAAAAAACAATCTTAAAGTTGGAAAATATTAATTAATGTATCCTTAAATTTCTAAAGCGGCAAATAATTTGAAACAAGTTAAAAATGCAAAAATGATAGATAAAGTATAACGGATGGAGCATTGTTAGCAGCCAAGTCATTAACATAAATATTTTTTTAACCTCATCCCGTAGGGCTAAGGATAAGCACACCAAAGTGGTTAGGATGTCTTGAAAAAATAAAAACATGTCCTTTGATTTATTAGATGCATCATTTTCAAGACATTCTAACCACTTTGGATGCTTATCCTCAGCTCTTAGGGCTGATTTAACATCCTACTTTTTATTACATTTATTAAATTTACAATCATGAAAATTTTAGGAAAATTTTCACAAGGTTTACTTTAAAATATGGACTTTCCCTTAGAAAATTATACCTGTCAGATCCAGAATAAAAGAAATACACATTTGACTTACATTCATTGTAAACAAATTATACATTATATTTCAACTTTGTAAAAAAAAATGTCAAAAGCTATTGGTTGCATTTTCTATGAATTGTATCATAGAATAGAGTAATTCCCCACACTTAGAAAATTACTCATCCTCAGCAGTCGAATATCCAAATCACCTTCAAAGCTTGTACCTAAAAATGTCAACTTAAAGGGTGAGCTGTTTTATCATAAATCAGGAAAAACACTTAACAACAATAATATAACATACATATACCTATGCACTTTAATACTTCTTTAACATTGTCATTATTCATCTTTATACTCTACTTTCTTTAACATAATAGTGTACTTATATAATCTCATTCATAATTATCAACTAATGTCGATAATACATAATCATGAGCAATGCAACTTCTCCATACCTTTACTTTCTTTTTCCTTTTCATAACTTCGTATTCATTGCTACACTTCTTTTCTTTTACTTTAGATTCGTAGACATTGCTACGCTTTCTTTTGCTTACACTGTACTTCACGAGTACGTCCATCATACAGTGTTAGGAACCATATTTCCTTTACTTTTCATTTTCCTCACATCGCCCTCCACACTTTAGGAAAGACCAACTAGGAGTAAACGTTCCTCTACCATCTTCTACACCATACTTCACGAGAACGTCCATCATACAGTGTGGAAACCCTTGTACTTCACAAATACGTCCATCATACAGGGTAGGAACAATCCTCTGTAGTCACGAAGTATGTAAGTGACCGATAGAACTATTATAGTGTGCACAGGACCAATCACCAATTCAACCAGTACTTCACGATACGTCCATCATACTGGTCTCTGCTGGGGTAGATCAAAGTCCCCTATAATAGTTCCCGTGATTGTATCATAAGCACAATCAAATCACTATAATACTCTCGTCCATTAGTTCTATGAATCTTCACGATAACGTCCATCAATTCATAGAACCTGGCCTTCACGTAATCTTTCCTAATTCCTAACGTCCACCTTACTCCTTAAATGCACGTGTTTCTAGTTCATTTTTATGGTTGTTAATAATCAAGCATTTATTTAAGGCTAAATTACTCATTTGGTCCCTTATCTTATTTTTCAAATTCAAATTGGTCCCTTACCTTTTTTTGGTTTCAAATTGGTCCCTTATGTTTCTTTTCGTTGTCAATTTGGTCCCAGAATCACTATTCATCATACGTGTGAATATCATATTAGTCCATGTATACATTGTTGGAGAGAGAAAGTGACACGTGTCAATAACATATTGGTCCACATAGGATGAATACTGATTCTGAGACCAAATTGACAACGAAAAGAAACATAAGGGACCAATTTGAAATCAAAAAAAGATAAGGGATCAATTTGAAATTGAAAAATAAGGTAAGGGATCAAATGAGTAATTTAGCCTTTATTTAATGTTACCACTTTGGAGGGGTGTTCTAACTTATGGTAATTGGCCATAATCATAAATAATAGATATTTAAGCATTATAACATTCATTTATTTACTTTAATAGCATTTAAGCATAAAACTTAACATTCAAATACCACATTCATTCTTTCATTCAACTTAGTAAACTTTCTTGTATTTAGTTACTTTACAAGTATAAGGACATTAATATCATTCATTCATATATCATCATCAAATCCTTAGGCATAACATAGTTTAATTATTCATCATCATTATTCCTTAGCTAACCTGATTCTAGGTTTAAGAATCTTATAGTTGCACATTAAACATAGAATTCAACATACACATATTTACATTCACATAGATATATCTATACCATTATTATTATCATTAAATCCTAATCCTAATTTATGGAAAACAACTCCCCCTTACCTTAAATTGGAGGATAGAGAATGAATGGTGGAAGGGAGAGAGAACTTCTCTCCAAGCTCCAAGCTCCAAGCTCCAAGCTCCAAGCCTCTAATTCATTCCTCCTAGCTCTCTTTTCCTTGATCTTCTAACACTTCTAAGCTTCTTATTTTAATTAGGAGGCAAAAGCTACTTAATTTAGGAAGTGTTTTTAGGGTTTGATGGGGTGATGATGGATTAGTGAGAGGAGGAAGTGAATTGGTGTTATACTTGAGGGAAAACACTTGATTATTGATGAGAAATGGATTTGGGATGTTAATTTGATAAGTTTTTAAGTTGATTTGGTGTAATTGAAGGTTTTAGGGTTTGAGAGGGGAGATGGTCGAGTTTGGAGAAGAGGAAGTTATGAGGAAATTAGGTCATTTTCGTGCTTTTATTTTTGCAGGTCTGATGAAAAGACTCGAGTCTTTTTGGAAATAATCTAGTCTTTTTATCGAAAATACTCGAGTCTTTCTTGAAAGACTCTAGTCTTTTGCCCAGTTCTCATATATTCATTTTCTTTCCTCTTCAAACTTCCATATCTTCTTCGTTAACCGTCGGATCTTGCTCAAATTTGAAAGCAAGCTTCCTAAAATTCTTATCTTCATATCCAACGGTGGAATTCACGTTTTGAGTTGTCAATCTTTTATTTTTTTAATTTCCTATTATTATTTAACTATTAATAAAATTGGGGATGTTACAGCTGAGGTTTAAAAAACTCTTAACGTACTTAGGCGGTTTTGTCACAGGTTCTTGTTTTTTTTTTTCAATGTTTGGCTCCCAAAATTAGTTATGGGTTTGTCATACGCCCTTCTTATCCGACCAACTTTTGCTGACATGCTACTTCGAAATCCTAGTCAGACGAAAGAGATTAACCACATAGTGTCATGTGATGTTATGTAGACAAATACGACCTTTATCTCCAATCCTTTTCTTTTTTAAACTAAAAAAAATAAAAATAATACTTTTTTTGGTTTTTTTAAATTTAAAAGAAAAAACCTTCGCCAGTATGGCATCACGTAACACTACATAGTTAATCTCCTACAATTAACTAGGATTTTGGTATGACATATCAATAAAATTTGATCAAAATTGATTAAAGAGGTATATGACACTTAAAGTTTAAGAACTAAAAACATAATTAAGAAGCATGTGGTGTACCCCACATGGTCATGTACAAGTCTTGAAACTTGAGAGTTGGAAATCATAAATTCAATCATGGACGCCACCATTTAGTAGAATTAATTTTTCTTCTTCTATCCCCGTAAAAAAAATATTTAATTTTACGTGTTTATCCTCTCGGTATCTAAGATTAAAGTTAGGAAAACCAATTTTTTAAAATCAACCAAATTGAACTAGAAAAGTGTTCTGTCGTAGGATCACTGTTCTTAGACAATCCGGCTAAGAGTTCGGAAATCCTACTTTTGATATCAGACGTGAAGTGAGCACCTTGAACACCAAGATACCCACGCTCTTGTCGTTCTAATTTGGGGTGGTGTATGTGTTTGTGTGAGATGAGATAGATCATACCTGCTTGCCTTACCAGGTATTATATATGCATGCCAGCATAAATGGCATTGATTACCGCTTTCATGTGGCGGGTAAGGTTTCCTCTAAACGGCTCAGGCATAATGGGGAGTATTAAGTTGAGTGGAATCCTATGCTTATGAGGATAACGGAATTCTTCGGATTCCCTAACACGTGTGGCCGACTTGGTAGATTCTCACCGGTATTACGGTATGAGAATAGTGTCTGATATTCACTTACTCATACCGGTATCCGGTATTTAGTTCCGTTGGACCTCCTTAAGCCTCATTTCGGTATGCCGGTTTCATATTTATTGGGCCTCTCTGGCCTCATACCGGCACACCGGTATCAGTGTATTTGGGCCTCTAAGGCCTCATACCGGTATCTGAGACCGGATTTAGTGGGTCTCTTAGGACCTTCTACCGATATCAGAATCCGGCTTCATTGGGCCTTTTAGGACCTCATACCGGTATCAGAATCCGGTTCATTTGGTCTCTTAGGACTTCATACCGGTATCAGAGTCCGGTCCATTGGGTCTCTTAGGACCTCATACCGGTATCAGAGTCCGGTCCATTGGGTCTCTTAGGACCTCATACCGGTATCTGAATCCGGCATACGGGTTCCGTGTAGGTGGTCCATAACAGTATCCCCCCAAGTCATGGTTTATGAATATAAGCCATGAGTTTCAAGTGACTTCAACGATTCAATCCAGATGTATTTATCAAACCAGATTACCGACTTTGAGATGTTGGTTTTAATAGTGACTTCGAAATGTTGTTCTTTAATCTCAAAGTCTCAAGGGCTCAGTCTTCAAGGAAAAGAATTCCTACTTCCCCATGACTGTGCCTGCTTCCATTTCCCGAGTTGGTGATTCCAGCATCCTAAATTTGAATCCAAAAATTTGAATTTTGTATCTTTCCAAGACTTCACATCTCCCAAGGACTAACTTTGCTCTTCAATCTGACACTAATCAGACTCCCCAAGGCCATCCCCTTTTCCTGTTCCCTAGGGAATCACCTGCTCCTAGAGGCTTATTGGAATCCGAGCTCCCATCTTTACTGTACCCACGAATTCGGATTTCCCAGTTTGGTTTCTTAAAGGATGCAGTAACTGATCTTCAGTTTTCTTTGGGAAGATGAGAAGAGGTGACTCTTTACTGCAACCATTATGGCCTTTCACTTCAACCATCATGACTTATCACTGCACTATTATGACTTCTTGTTGTCTTATTCAACTGACACATCTCTTGAGTGGTCTTTCATCTAATGCAAGTACCCTTTCACCTGCTTCCTCTGAAAACCGAACTCCCTTTATAAATAGAGAGGAGCTTTTAGTGATAAAACTCACTTCTCCTTTTTTTTCTCTGCTGCATACGAATTCATTCCTTCTCTCCCTCTTCCTTCCTTCATTCTCAGGTACATAACTTCTTATCCTTTACTTTTTCTTTTATCATGGACTCACTTCCTTCCAACAAACTCTCATGCTCTTCTTCTTCCAATTCGTCAAAGCCCTTTTCTGCCAACCTTGGTAATTCTGTTAGCCAACCCAGTGACCTTCAAAACTCTTCTTTTTCTGAAGACGAAAAGGAAGCTTTAGACGAACTAGTGAAGAAATGGATCATTAGGGATATGTTTAGTGAAGTCTCCAGCATTCCTTCTAAATTTTCTTTCCACACTTCCTCTCAGGAATCCATCATAGGGAAAAAGAGGTCTGAAACAAACCCTGAGGAATTCATCCTCCCTACTGACATTACTGGTTATGAAAGTGTAGACCTTGATGCCTTAGACAGACCCTCCATATATGTAGATGTCCAACTTTTACAGGAATACCATAACAATGCTGACCTTGTGGCACCGGGACTTACTCCAAACTTTTCTGCCTTAGAGGCCCCTTCTTCTCAAAACTGAATTTGCTCTATAGGAAGCCGTCTCGAAAATTTCTTCTTCATGTATGTGGTTCTCTTTGAGACTTGTGGAGTTCGAATCCCTTTTACTGACTTCGGGTGTAGGATCCTTAGGCACTTAGAACTTGCTCCAACACAACTCCATCCTAATAGCTGGTGTTATTTGAGGGCTCACTACTGGAAAAAGTAGTTTTAAAATCGGTCGTTTTGGACTTTTGAAATCGGTTGCTGTGGTGATGTTGAAAAAGGTGGAATTAAAAGTGGATCTTTTAAAATCGGTCGTTTTGACCGATTTCAAAAATAATTTATGAAATCGGTCGTTTTGACCGATTTCAAAAATAATTTTTGAAATCGGTCAAAACGACCGATTTCATAAATTATTTTTGAAATCGGTCAAAACGACCGATTTCATAAATTATGTTTGAAATCGTCCATAACGACCGATTTCATAAATTACTTTTGAAATCGGTCAAAAAAGACCGATTTTAAAAGTCTTTTTTTTTTTTTTAATAACACATTATCTACACATCCCCTGCTGCATGAAATTAAAAATTTTCTTCTTTACACAGAAGAATACCAATTACAGAACCTAACCAAGCTAAATTCATAAGCAAAATTCATATCAAACTAACAATTTTGAAGTAGAAAATACAAAATACTTATCAAACTAACAAAATATGCAAGAGTTACAAAAGTTGAAGAATATATAACCGAATTACAGAACCTAAGCAAGCTAAAATTCATAAGCAAGATTCATATCAAACTAACAATCTTGAAGTAGAAAAATACAGAACCTAACCAAGAAAAATTCATAAGCAAAATACTTATCAAACTAACAAAATACTCATGATCAAGAGTTACAAAAGTTGAGTATTGAGAGTAAGTATAAATGATGACCAGCGCTCAATAACATTGTCAATGCATTCTTGTGGTATGGGACCTTGAGGACTGTGATTCATGGCCTGAAATATAAATGAGATAAAGATTATTCAATTACCTCATTACTTTGTTCAATAAACTCAAATACAAAGTCATATTCAATTACCTCATTCCATTTGTTGGAAATATTTGTCATGATAATGGTGAGCATATTTATCATAACATAATACCCACAATGTACGCTCCCCTGTTGTTTTGCACACTACAACATACAACATTTGAAATATTAAATAAAATTATATATCAACATAGAAGACAAATTCAAATCAAGAAGAATGCAACCTTCAATACAACACCAATTATTTTTTAGATTAATTTTAAAATTTAAAGGAAAATTTTGGCAGAGTTTCCTCTAAAATAAGGACTTTCCCAAAATTTGTAATACATCCTGTCAGAAGTCAGAATGCAACAACACATATCATATCATCCATAATCAGTTTTATATCGTAATAAGTATCATCAAGAGTCCATATCACAGTTCAGATACTATACAGTAGCTTTGGGTTAATAATAGTAAAACTTAAAAAAATACCTTGGGTTTAATGATTTTCATCTTCTTTCTATTGTGTGCTTCCATCACTCTATTTTACAAAATAACAATGATAAGTATATTTTGTATATGTTGGATAATAATACAACTACACTAAAGAATTTGTATAACAAGTAAAATTGCTCACGTTGTCAAAATCTGTTCCATATTCTTATTCATGTTCCACCATAATGAACACAACAAGACCACATAAGATTCACTGGGACAAATGACCAATAGCTGCCAATGTTGACTACAAGAGAATAATGGTTATTAAGCAATACATAATTATAACCTAAAGGAAACTTATTGGAGCATATTATAGAATTAATATTTACCTGATAAGATAAGGTGCTAAGTAAAATTTATGTCTTCCACTAGTAATCCTCATATTAATGTATTTCTGAATATCATCATTTGAGGATTGTCCATGTGCTATGTGCTGAGGTTCTAAGAATCCGTATTCTTCATGTATGCCTTTTGAGACACATAAGCCATGTAAATACCTAAAATATAATAAGTTTTGTGTTAGCATTAAATAACTGTTTGAGTATATTAAACTAGTCTAGTTACCTAAGATAGTTTTATTTAACTTACACTATCCATGCTTGTATCGCTGGTATATCAACCTCAGAACATCTAATCATCCACTCTATTATCTTCCCATCAATAAAGTTTTCTATGTCTTGATCCAACCCAGTAATCACCTTACCAATAACTAGCCGTAAAACTCTTTCTGTCCTTTTCAATTTAAAGGCCAGTGACAGTGCACGTGGCATAGCCGGCTCATCATCTTCTTTAGGTGCAACATCTTGAGATTGAATTGGTTTTTTGGACATTCCCTAAACAACAAAATAGGAATGTTACTAGTGAAAGGAATAAAAGATAAAAGAAAATAATTACAAATAAATGAGAATGAATTAATTATACCGTGTCCGAACTATGCTTGATGAGTGGAGTAGGCCACAATATGAAGCTCTTGAGGGCTTCTCCTACGGTTTTAACTTCATCAGTCTCGTGTGGCACTTCAGCATCTCCATCTATGACTTCGACAACCACCACCTTCGTAAATCCCTTCGGTATTGGCATATTGTGTATGGTTGTTGATTCATAAACATTGGCCCTCGCAACAATACGGAGATCTGGCTCCTCAACATATAAGTTATATATGTCCTTGGGCTGAAGGCCACCACCATCATCATCATTCGGTATATCTAATATTACATTATTGCTCCCTTTAGTGCTTCTAGGTGTATGACGTGGAGGTTCGACAGGCTCTTGAAAAAGACTCAAACCATTAGATAGCATCATTTGTTTAACTTCTTCCATGAGTTGTGCTCTCATGGCATCCACTCTTTCTTGGAGCTTAGCCTCCACCTTAGCCTCCACCTGAGCCTCTAATTGAGCACCCACCATCTTCTTCATGGAAGACATAGATTGGGATGATGATGATGCACCCCAATACTGTCGGTGCCCCACACCTTTTCCAGCTGTCCGAACACGACCAGAATGCTCTGGTCGCCCCAATGCAGTAGTAAGGATGTCATTCTTTCCTACAAGCTCCGTTCCTTGAGAACTACAACTTTGGGTCAAAGAGTCCTACAATAAATAAATTTATTATATAATCATAAGCATAAGCATAAGCACAGATAGATGTATTTATTATATAATAAATTTAGTTATTTACTTACAATCTTGCCAGCAACAACTTCTGTAGCCTGGTTTACATACGCTCCTGTCTTCTTCCGTATGCGAGCTTTCTTCCATTTCTCACCACGTAATGGTGGAGACGGGGGAGCATCAGGATCAAGTTCAGGATTTTTCTCACATTCAAGTTTATGTCTTTTGATCTTTTCTTCTATAATCTGCTCGGTTACCATTTTGTATCCTCCACGAGACGTTACGTGAGGGTACAAATTCATCGCTGAAATATCTTGAGCCTTCTTTCTCACGACCTACCAATGGTGAAAGAATACATGTTACTCTTACAATAACACATAATGTGTATTATTAGTAATGGTTAGTACATAACTTACTTGAAACTCAGGAGTATGTCGACCTCGAACAAATTCCTCCCAAACTTCCGGAGCAATAAATTTATATTTCAAACAAGGTGAAATATGACTCTTTGGTCCAAATATGTACTTATTTGTGAGTTTTGTCTTGAACTGTCTCCATGCAACAGCAGCACTTGAAAGACATTTTTTCCTTAACAATCCATTGTCGGGAATATCGTAAGTGATCTACATTAGACAACAAACATAATGATTAGTTACATGAATCAAAATATATATTATATCGATTAAAAAGAATCATAAGGAATGGTAGTAGTGATGGTACCTGTAAACATTCCCAAATATGGTTTTTCGTCTCTTCCGATACATGATTCCAATGATCGATTAGTATTGACACTTTACTACGGCCTAGTAAACCCACATAAGTGTTGAATCTTTTAGCTTCTGGCCCCGTAGCATCCAAGCTTTCATCAAGGTCAACATGCACTTTTTCACCGTCAAGACGTTTTTTAGTCAATGAGGCCAACCGTGTCGGGCCCCTAACATTTTTTGTGGGAGGAGGATTAGTAGAATCCATGAGCCTGCATAAAAGAAGTATAATTAGAAATTAGAAATATCAATAACCATAAATTAACACGATAAACTAAATATGCTTCAAAACTAATTAGACATACATAGTCATTTAGGAATAGGATTATTCTCCCAAATTCCTTCATGATGATCTTCCCGAGTTGCATGTGCAATATCTGTCTCATCTTCGTGATCCTCACTAAAAGTTGGTATTCTTGAATGATGAGACTCAAGAGACTCAAGAGTAGAATTAAGATCATCACAACCAGGTACGCTTCTTCCTTGCAGAACAACTGACAATTGCTCATTAGAAGGATCCTTAACATAAAACACTTGAATTGCTTGGAAAGCCATTATGAAAGGCTCTTCAGTGTAAGCTAATTTCTTAAGGTCAACCAATGTAAATCCCATCTCATCTTTTTGTATGGCATTCATGCTGACCCATCGACATTTGAAAACAGGCACACTGAATTTATTGTAGTCTACTTCCCAAATCTCATCAATCACCCCATAGTAAGATGTGGATGCCATGATAGGATTTTTATCGTTTACTTTGGAGAAGTGCATGGCATTGGCAACTAGCATAACCCCACTATTTTGAACAGTGCTCTTGTCATCGAGGGACTTTGTATAAAAAGAATAATTGTTGATATCAAATCCACTGGAACATATTACATCAAAATTAGGCCCACGTGCTAGCCACTTTAATGTATCAGAAACAGTATTGTCTTTAACAATTTGTTCTTCAAACCATTTCATGAAAGTCTTATTATGCTCCTTCAACAACCACCTTTCACTCATTCGAGGGTTGTTATCCTTGATAATGTTTCTGTGAGTAACTATGTAAGGTTGAACATCGTCATTATTATTCAAGATGTAAAAATGTGCCTTTAGCACTTCCTCCCGTTTCATGCTCTTAACATGTACACCATGTGTTCTAACACCATCATACCTTCCATTGTGACGAGACTCCGGAAGGCCTATAGGTTTTGCTTTTCCCAAATAATCCAAACAAAACTCAATACTTTCCTCAGCAATATATTTCTGAACAATGGATGCTTCAGGACGGTATAAATTCTTAACGTACCCTTTCAAGATCTTCATGTATCGCTCAACAGGGTACATCCATCGTAAATAAACGGGGCCACACAACCTAATCTCCCTCACTAGATGAACAATCAAGTGAAGCATAATGTCAAAAAATGAGGGAGGAAAATACATCTCCAATTGGCACAAGATTACAACACCTTCATTCTCTAACTCATCCAATTCCTCCGAATCAATGACTTTACTGCATAAAGCATTGAAAAAGAAGCACAACCTAGTGATGGTGCGCCTCACTTCTTTAGGCAAGATACCACGAATAGCCACGGGTAGTAATTGTTGCATCAACACATGGTAATCATGGGACTTTAGGCCAACCAATTTGAGATCTTTCATTGAGACAAGGCTTGAGACTTTTGAAGAATAGCCCTGCGGAACTTTGGTGCCAGCTAAACAATCACAGAAACTCATTTTCTCTAACTTTGACATTGTGTAGCATGCCGGAGGCAAATACGTCCGTTTACCTCTTTCCTGTGGAGCTAACTCCTCTCTTATACCCATGGCAAGCAAATCTAGACGAGAGTTCAAGTTATCCTTTGTCTTGCCCTTGATGTCGAGGAACGTGCCGGTAAGACTTTCACCCACATTCTTTTCAACATGCATGAAATCAATGCAATGTCTCACATCAAGAAGATGCCAATAGGGGAGCATGTTGAGAATCGAGTTCTTCTTCCATATGGTTTTTTCATTCGTCTTCTGTTTACCCTTCCCAAAGACAACATGGATATCCTTAACCTTTTGATAAACTTGCTCTCCACTTAAAGGCTCGGGAGCAATTTCGTGCTCCGCCTTTCCATTAAAACGCTTTTTGAGTCTGCGATAAGGGTGATCACGCCTAAGAAATCTCCGATGCCCAAGGTAAACTGTCTTCCTTCCATGGGTAAGTTGATGATAACATGTGTCTTCTCCGCATATAGGGCATGCATGATGCCCCTTCACGCTATATCCGCTTAAGTTCCCATATGCTGGGAAGTCATTTATGGTACAGAATAACAAGGCACGCATCTTGAAATTTTCACGACGATAGCCATCAAATGCATCCACACCTTCTTCCCACAAAATTAACAAATCTTCAACCAAGGGAGCAAGATAAATATCTATGTCATTTCCCGGTTGTTTTGGTCCGGAAATCAACATGGACAGCATCATATATTTCCGCTTTATGCACAAAAAAGGAGAGAGGTTGTAAATCATCAGAAGAACAGGCCATGTGCTATGTTGACTACTCAAGCTACCAAAAGGATTCATTCCG
Source organism: Crotalaria pallida (assembly GCA_037953625.1). Taxonomy (NCBI): domain Eukaryota; kingdom Viridiplantae; phylum Streptophyta; class Magnoliopsida; order Fabales; family Fabaceae; genus Crotalaria; species Crotalaria pallida. The sequence continues at coordinate 101,528,364 of CM075649.1, forward strand.
TCTGTAGCAAGTGCAAGCCTAAGGTTTCTTGGATCATTGCTAAAGTCGGGAAACAAAGAATCAATTTTTTTCCATTGCAAAGAATCGGCAGGATGACGAATCTTTCCATCACATTTCCTCTCTTCTGCATGCCATATAAGGTTCTTCGCATCAATTTCATTAGCAAACAACCGCTTGAACCTTGGAATTATTGGAAGATACCATAAGACTTTAGCAGGAGGCCTTTTCTTGCTCTCGTCTTGAAGACTAGAATCATCACCATCCTTCACCTTGTAGCGTGATTTCCCACATACAGGGCACTCATGCAAATCTGCATATTCTTTCCTATACAATAGGCAATCATTAGGACAAGCATGAATTTTCTGATAGTTCATACCCATTGGACACAACACCTTCTTCGCCTCATAGTTGCAGTCAGGCAAGGTATTCCCTTCTGGAAGCAAGTCTTTCAATAACTTAAGCAATTCGGTAAAACTTTTATCAGTCCACCCATTCCTCGCTTTCAAATTGAACAATTTTAACACGGTTGACAATCGTGTCAAATCATCATTGCACCCGGGATACAAAGGAGTGGCCAAATCATCAGTCAAACTCTCATACACATGCGCTTGGTGGAAAGACTCTGGTCCAATATCACGGATCATGTCCTCCAGATGATCCTCCATAACTCCGTCATCAACTTCGACACTCTGAGACTCGCTCTTCATACCTATTGGATCACCGTGCCATATCCACTTTGTATAACTCTTGCAAAACCCAGGAAAAATGAGATGATCTCTTATTTCCCTAATTGTTCTCCGATCAACATTGACACACTCTACACATGGACAGTGAAATAGCCCATTGTTATCACGGTCATTGGCTTTTGCAAATTCCAAAAACTCTTCCACTCCACGAGCATACTCATCACTCAATCGATCAGCATTTATCCAACTACGGTCCATATCTAATTATTCAACCAAACAGGGGTGATCCTAAATGAATAATTCAATTTTATCATCATTTCAAACAAATTATATTATGTAATCACTCCTACTATAAGATTATATTATATTCAAAATTAAAAAGTGCCATAAGATTTTAAATGAATAATTCAATTTTTACATCCTTCCATGTCGAAAGGAACAGAAAAGGAAAGAAGAATGAAATTAGTACCTGCAGAGGAAGAAAATGAAGTGAACACCTGAGTGAGAGAGTGCAGAGGAGTGAAGGAGCTCGCGAGCTGGAGGGAGAAGAAACGGAACACAAAAAAACAAAATATTAGAACTCAGTGAACAAGAATCATTAGTAATTGTCATTAGTAATTGTCCCATACATTAAATTTAATTTGTTTCCAATTGGAGCAGAAAGTCCCAAAGTCATAAATTGACATAAGCAAGAGCAAAGTTCAGGAAACAAATTTGTTAGATTTTGTTATAGTAGCTAAAACAAATAGTAGCTAAAACTGGAAATATGTGCACTCAGGTTTATATAATTGATATAGTTGAAGTTGATAACAATGTGCATTGTAAGTGATAGGTTTTAGACCTATAATAACATACCAAAAAAGAATAAACACACATAGCATGCAGACTGAAATGCCTAAAATTATTAATTAATTAATATAAAAAAAGTAAAAACTAGATACAATTGTTAATAGATTCACCTTATTTTTTGAGATAAGTTTAGTTCAAATGCCTTATAGATTGTGTTATTTGAACAACTTAAATTTAACAACTTCTCGCAAAATAAATCAAACTATGTTTATCTCTCATTTCTTACTTTACAGTTTTTATTTCCAAATGCAACTTCAAGAACTCATTTAAAAATCAAGGATAACTACTAGTTGTCACTTGTCACTAGTTAATTATCAAAATAACATTTTCTTTTGAAATTTATCCTCCATCATCCAGAGGAACCCATTTCATGTGCTTCCATACCAAATGAACCTTCACCACAGTTTCCAACAACCCACAAAAGACCACAGCACCTCCAATATTTTTTCACTTTTTTATTTTTAATTTGTAAACTCCATCCCACTCTATTTAAAAGCTCCTCCCTGTCAAGAGATCATGCAACAACAGATTCACTTACTTTTGTATTGCTTTGCTTAACACTAACCCCTTTTGCCTATTCTCTTAAACTCTTAATCTTAGTTAGTCAAAGCAGCTAAGTTATTCTCTAAAACTTCTTGCCCCCATACACACAAAATTTTAACCAGAATGAGCAAACAAGGGAAATTTTAACCAGAATTTTTTTTCCATATATTTACACTCTGATTTTTCTAAGTAGCTATAAGCTAAGATGTGTTACTTAAAAGATGTGCATGGAGTATAAGTTGAGAGGTTTGAGCTTAAAGACAAAACTAAATGAAAGATTTTTAACCCTTAGATCAATAGTCCCTTCAATTACTAAGGTAATGTCTATTTTATATATTATATTTTTGCTCAGCTGAATGTCACTGCTCAAATTAATTATATATGTGCATTATTCCTGCAGGATGACAAAGTTTCTATACTTGATGATGCAATAGAATACCTAAGAAAGCTTGAGAAAAGAATAAGAGAGTTGGAAGCTCGAAGGGAGATAGTAGACATAGAGTCTAGAACTAAAAGATCACCTCAAGATATGGTGGAGAGGACTTCTGACAATTATTTTAACAAAATTGATAATAGCAAGAAGCCAGTGATTAAAAAGAGGAAGGTTTCTGATATCAATGTGGCACGAGTAGAGATTAATTCAGATGCTCATAAAGGTAGTTCTAGTGATGATGTTACTGTCATGACGATTTTAATGAGAAGACAGTTCAGCAAGCACTACGTTTTTTTTCCTTCACTTTTTCATGATATTATTATTATCATTGACTTCATTTAACCATTTCTCTATTTTTTTCCAAAGCAGTACCAATAATGTGATTCTCAAGATTGGTGTAAACCTTCTAATCATTCGTTTGATAATAATGTTACTGAACACTGACCTTTCGTTTGAATAATAAGCTCGGAGGACGAAGTGACAGAGAAGAAGACAGACGCGTCGCCGAAGGACGAAGCGGTGAGGAGCTTTCCGTCGTCGTCGTCGGTGGAGAGGGACGAAGGACGGAGGACAACAGCGGCGACGAAGGACGGCTTCGATAATGGCAGCAGCAGCGGCGGCGAAGGACGGCTTCGATAATGGCAGCAGCAGCGGCGACGAAGGACGGCTTCGATAATGGCAGCAGCAGCGGCGGCGAAGGACGATAATGGAGCAGCAGCGGCGGCGAAGGACGATAATGGAGCGGCTTCGATAATGGCTTCTCTGTTTTATGTTTTGTTTTAGGTTTTGGCACTCATCTGATAGTGTGCGCGCGTTTTGATCAAATTTTTTGGAAGGACTTTTTAACTCAGTCACAAACGACAGAGTTAGAAAGTCTATATATATAAAAAATTAAAAATTTAAAAAAAGAAAAATTACTTACGAAATCGGTCGTTTTGACCGATTTTAAAAGATAAAAATTAAAAATTTTAAAAATGGAAAAAAAACTTAAGAAATCGGGCGTTTCGACCGATTTTAAAAGATAAAAAATTAAAAATTTAATAAATGGAAAAAAAACTTACGAAATCGGCTGTTTCGACCGATTTTAAAAGATGAAAAATTAAAAATTAATAAATGGAAAAAATACTTACGAAATCGGTCATTTTGACCGATTTCAAAAGATAAAAAATTAAAAATTTAATAAATGGAAAAAATATTTACGAAATCGGTCATTTTGACCGATTTCAAAAGATAAAAAAATTAAAAATGGAAAAATGGAAAAAATACTTACGAAATCGGTCCTTTTGACCGATTTCAAAAGATTAAAAATTAAAAATTATTTTAAAAAAACTTACGAAATCGGTTGTTTAACGACCGATTTCAAAAGTTAGATTTTATTTACAAAATTGCCACCGCGTTTTTTTTTAAATCGGCTTTACAACGACCGATTTTAAAACCCCGATTTCAAAACCTTATTTTCCAGTAGTGGCTTTTCAACTTTTCTGCAATCATTTCAATCTAGCATGTACTCTCCCGGTATTTTTCACCTTCTTTCGACCGTTCGCCTCAAGTAAAGTCAAGGGGAAATGGTCCTGGGTTACATTGAAGTCTCGTCTTAACTGGAAAGTTTTTGAAACCTATTCGGAGACATGAAAAGGGTTCAAAAATGAATACTTCAAGATAGTAGGAGCCCCACATTCTTGGCCTTTCTTCTTTGACCATGGAGGAAATTCATACTTCCCTCTCTTTTGGTCTGATAAAAACTCACAGATTCCAGCTCATTCTTTCCTTACCCCCAATAACGTTCTTACCGATGTTGAACGGTCAATCATAACATTTTTCTTTGCCTGGTATGAACGTTTCGGGTACATCAGTACCTAGAAGATAGTGGATGCGGAACCGGATTCCCTGCGTTCGGTATTCGGTAGGATACCTGACGTATATTTTTTACTTGCTTTCGCTGCCTTTGGAATTATTAATGCTTTTGTACTAACTTTATGCAGAAAAAATGGCGAGCCCTCAAGACCTTGCTGCTCTCGCTGCTGCTATCGGAAACGCCCCAAGAAAGCCTCCCAAACGTAGCAAGACCAGTGCTAACCGTCCTCCTCCGGCTGCCATAGTCCTTGACAGTCCTGATGGTGCTGCTCGAAAGAGGAAAAATCAAGAACCTTTCCAATCCGGTTCTCCCACTGGATCTCACTTTGATGCTGGTCAGGGATCTTCTGGTTTCACTTCCTCAGTGTGGGAGGAAAACCTGAGTGAAAATTTTGGACGCATGCTGCTAACTGATGCTGACTCCCATCGTTTCCAAGGAATAACACGCCAGGAGTTTGTCAACTTAATGAAGTCTTTAAAGAAACACCAACTTCGTGCTGCCTCCACTCTCCAATTCTTAGAAGATAACGCTGAAAAGGTTTTGTTCGTTGGGCAAGAGGCTGTGGATTTGGCTGCTTATGTTAAGAAAGAGGCTGAAATGGCTGAGCAAATCGCCTCCCAAGCGGCCGAATTGAGGAAGACCAAGCAAGCCCTCTCCCAAGCTGAGGAAGAATTTTCAAAGAGGATGAATGACAAACTGAAGGAAGTGAATGAATCCAATGATGCTGCCCTAAACACGTTGAGGGATGCCCTTAGTGAAGCTGAAAATCAAAGGGACATGTACAAAGAAAAGTGGATTGGATCAGTTCAGTCTTCCTTCATGAATGCGGTGGAGCAAGCCAATTTCCTTAACAACAATTTCACTGCCAAGGGCATGCATTTCTTGCACAAAGTTGAAGATGGAGCACTTTACAGCTATCTTCGAGATGGAACCAGGGTGCTTGTCAACTTGGATGATGAGAATTGCCCTGATCCCTTGGCCCCTGCAGATGACGAGGAGACCGAGGATGAAGATGATGGAGGCATGACGATGATGGAGGACATGAGGATGATGGTGCTGCTGCTTAGTCTTATAGTTTGTTTATTTCAAGTCTTTATGCTTTTAGTCTCGTATTGTTGGCTTTTCCTTAGTTTGCACTTTGTTTCTGATTTTTCTTAGTTGTAATCTGTATTCCGAATTTCTGCTTTTCTTTAGTTGCACTTGTATTCAGACTTTTCCAATCAATGAATTCTTCTTAGTATCTGCTTTATTTTTTCCTTGTGTATCCTTCTTCTTTATTGATACCTATTCTAGCTAGCGAATGGCTTTCCATTTAACTTATTAGCTTTCTGAAACTAACAAGGATCATTAAATGTACATGGGCGGTGTTCATGAGAACATCTCCTTACCCATTTCACTTCTCATCTAGTGGCTAATCAGATAAGTGGTGTATCAAGTATTGGATACTAGGATTTTTGCTTAAGTCTGACCAACTTCATATATTTGAGAAGATCAATGCTATTACCAAATATAAGATTCTTGATACCGAATTGTTTATTCGAATTCTGAATGCTTTTCAAAATACCAATTTTATCATTAAGTATAAGATTTCTGATACCGGATTCTGATATCGAATTCCTGATACCGAATTCCTTATACCGAATTCTTCATTCCAAACACTTTCAAAATACCCCTTTTATCATTAAGTATGAGATTCCTGATACCGGATTCTAATACCGAATTCCTGATACCGAATTCCTGATACCCATTTTTTTTATGCATGATATCGGCTTCCTGATACCGGTTTCCTGATATCGGATTCCTGATACCGGATTCCTGATACCGGATTCATAATTCTTAACTCTTGCATTTGAATGAAGGCAATTATTTTGAGCAAACCATCTCATTGGGGTACTATATTCAATCTTGTAGCTTATGGATTTTTCATAATTCTCATTAATAAAATAGAAAGCCAAGCACAGTCATAATTTAAACCAAATAGAGGTCTATGAGTAACCTCCTTTCTAAAACAGAGACAAACTGGATACATGACAATGGTCAGTAAGACCTTCTTGGAAAATAAACAAACTTTATGAAAGCATAAACAAAGAATAGAATTCAACTATAATAAATGCGAAGCTTAGCTGAATTCCACGGATTTTTGATGCCTCTGCCAGTAAGTGTTTCAAGAAAGTATGCTCCCTTTCCAGTTTTGGATCGGACCCGGTAAGGCCCTTCCCAATTGGCTGCCAACTTCCCATGTGCAGGCTCATTACCATGTACATCGGCCCTTCTTAACACCAAGTCACCTTCGTTGAAGGTCCTGGAAATCACCTTTAAATTGTATTGCTTGGCCGACTGCTGCTGGATTGTGGCCATGCGGACAGTTGCCATCTCCCTGGATTCTTGCAAGAGATCCGAGTTTTCTCTGATGAGTCGTACATTAGCTTCTGGATCAAAATACCTTGACCTCATATTAGTGGATCCTACTTCCAGTGGAATCATGGCTTCAGTCCCATACGTAAGTTTAAATGGCGTCTCTCCAGTAGTAGAGTGCGGAGTGGTTCTGTAGGACCAAAGGACAGCATCTATGCAATCTACCCATTTACCTTTTCTATATTCCAGCTTTCTTTTCAATCCTCTTAGGATACATTTGTCGGCTGCTTTGGCTTGCCCGTTAGTTTGCGGGTGTTCCACAGAGGACAGACGCTGTTTTATCCCCAACTTCTGGAGAAACTCCTTGAAAGCTCTGCTGGTAAACTGAGTGCCATTGTCCGTGACCAATACAGCTAGAACACCAAAACGCGATATGACTTGGTTACTAAAAAATTTCACGATTTGCGTAGAAGTAGTAACAGCGACTGCTTTAGCTTCGATCCATTTGGTGAAATAATCGACAGCTACCACTAGATGGGTAACCTGTCCTACTGCTTGCGGGAATGGTCCCAACAGGTCCATCCCCCACTGAAAGAAAAGCCACGAAGCTGATATGGAATGGAGTTCCTCTGGTGGTGCCAAATGAACGTCAGCGTGCTTCTGACAGCGATCACACTTCTTCACGTGCTTCATGGAATCCAACTGTATACTGGGCCAGTAGAATCCTGCTCTCAATATCTTCCTTGCCAGACTTCTTCCTCCCAAATGGTGACTGCATCTCCCTTCGTGCACTTTTTTCAGGGCCTATTCGGATTCTCGTTCAATCAGACACTGGAGTAGGGGTGATGAAAACCCTCTCCGATATAGCAGTTCATCTTGTATGACAAAGTGAGGAGCCATTTTTCTTACTTTTCTTGACGCGTCGTCTTCACCTGGAAGGATTCCATGAAGTAGAAATGCCAAGATAGGAGAAGCCAATGACTCTTCATCCTCCACTGCTAATGTTGCACTAGGGTGAGAGATAGCTTGCTGAATCACGGACCTGTGATTCCCTGGTTTCTTGGTGCTAGCTAACTTGGACAAGACATCAGCTCTGGAATTCTGATCTCTCGGAATGTGCTGAAAATCCACGCTGTCAAACCTTCCTGCCAACTCCTTGCATTTGGTGAGATACTTTTGAAGTAAAGGCTCCTTGGCTTGGAAATCTCCTCTAATTTGGGAAATCACCAGCTGCGAATCGCTGTACAGTAGGATTAAGTGTGCTCCAAGATCCTTGGCCATCGTCATCCCAGCAAGACAGGCTTCATACTCAGCTTGGTTGTTAGAAGTCGGAAAATCGAACCTTAACGAATATTCGATGGATACTCCTTGAGCATTTTCCTATATTATACCAGCACCTCCACCTGTCTGATTGGATGATCCATCAACGAACAGGGTCCAGACTTCAGAATCCTTCTTTGGTGCCAATTCCACGACGAAGTCTGCCAAAACCTGAGACTTGATTGCTGTTCTTGATTCATAGCTGATCCCATATTCGGACAATTCCACCGACCAAGCGATCATACGACCTGCTAAGTCTGGTTTCTGTAAAACTTGTCGGATGGGTTGATCCATTCTGACCACGATTGGATGGCATTGGAAATATTGCCTCAGACGCCTCGCCGTGACCAACAGCGCGAACGCCATTTTTTCAATTTTTTGATACCTTTTTTCTGCTTCTTGAAACACTTTGCTGACAAAATACACCGGTCTCTGTCCTTCCTCCAAATCCCTAACCAACACAGCACTCACCGCTTCTTCATTTACTGCCAGATACAAATAGAGAGTCTCACCAGGCTCAGGCTTGCTCAAGATCGGAGGATTGGAAAGGTAACGTTTGAAGTCCTGAAAGGCTGCTTCACATTCATCAGTCCATTTGAACTCTTGGTCCTTTTTAAGCATTTGGAATAGTGGAAGGGATTTGTAAGCGGATTTTGACAAAAATCTTGTTAGTGCAGCTATGCGTCCGGTCAGTTGCTGAACTTCCTTTACGGAATTCGGGCTCCTCATCTGCGTGATTGCATCACACTTTTCAGGGTTAGCCTCTATTCCTCTGCTAGTAAGCATAAAACCTAAGAATTTTCTTGCTGTGACACCAAAGGCACACTTCAGTGGATTTAAACGCATATTATGCTGACGTACCTTACTAAGGACAGCTTCCAAATCCTGCTTGTGGTTCCCCTCCTCTGTTGACTTAACGATCATATCATCGACATAAACTTCCAAAGTTGGATCAATCAGCTCCCCAAAGACTTTATCCATCATCCTCTGGTATGTTGCACCTGCATTTTTCAGACCAAACGGCATTAGTGTGTCAATTCCTCTAGTTCTTATTGGAAGGGGAATAAAGAAATTATAGCTTCTTAAAAAATAAATTAATATTCCTATGTGAACCTCTAAATGATCCCTTCCTTCGTTTTCCAGCCATTCATTTATCATCATAAAAATATAAGCCCTTTTTTGTCTCTTCATCATTTATTCCCTGAGGGCGCGGTTAACATACGTACTTGCTATTAGTTCGTATGTGTGCTAACTGTATAATCTAAGGGTGCATATGAATAGATGAAATTTAGAATAAATAAACGGATAAGATTAAAGTGTGTACTATTTTTGTATGAGATATAAAGTGCATTCGAGAATTACACAGATATCTGTCTTGATTTTTCTTTTGGTTGAGTTGTATATGTAATTTTTTTTTATTATCTTTAATATATGTCTCCTTTTTAATTTTTAATGATATTAATTATTTTTATCACAAAAACACCTATTTATTTAATATTTTTTAGAGTCTCAATAATAACTAGAGAATTAATTTTGAAAAAGAATACCAAATTAAATATTTATATTTTCAATGCAACTAATTATACAAACTAATTTTTTTTAAAGATTGTATTTTTAATCAAAGAGGCTTACATATAAGACCGGAGTAACCAACGTGGGGTTGGTCAAGTAGTAGCTCACTTGGTCCCTTAACCAACTGGTCTCGAGTTCGAGCCTTGGGTATAGAGCAACCCCCGTTGGGAGACCCCTACCGCTTAGTGCGAGCTCAGTTGGATCGGATCAGATGAGTCAGATTCTGGGTAAACCAGATCCGGGTACTGGCTGGTGTACACCAAAAAATATAAGACCGAAGTCTTTCTTTTATACTTTGATGTGTACTCTTTCAGTTATTTATTATAGATCATATTTAATTATATTATAAAAATTAAGAATGGTGATTATATTTCTTGAAATTTTAAAAAATACTTTAATATTACTCCCTCATTTATTATTTATCTGCACTTTTATGGATAAATTTTTTTCTATTTGTATGTCCTATTTAAAAGTTTAAGAGTGTAATAAATGTTATTTTTCATGTTTCCCTCTGTTTAATGAGGTATTAATTTAGTTAAATAGTGAAAAAGTAATAATTACATAAAGAGAAAAGATATGTTAAAGAAAAATACAATTAATTTATTGAAAATCTAAATAATTATTGCATTTCTTAAAGAATTTTTTTTAAATAAGAAGATAAATAGGATCTTAAGGAGTAATATTAAATCACATATTTAAAATTTCAAAAAATATATAACTATCATCTCTATAATATAATCTAATATGACCTGTAATAATTAACATGAAGAGTACACATCAAAATATACTCTCTCCGTCCCTAAATGTAAGACCCTTTTGAAACTTTTATTTTATTCTTATTTATAAAATCATATATTAATTTTCAATGACAATTAATTACTTCCTTCTACAAACAACCTTATTTACTTAATACTTTTTAGATTTCCAATAACATTAATAGGGATAGTTTTGAAAATACACAACAAATGTTGACATTTTCAATACAATTTACCAAATTAACCAACTTTCTTGATAGACGTAAAATTTACTAAAAGGGTCTTATATATAGGGACGGAGGGAATAAAAGAAAAACTTCATCCGGTCTTAAATGTAAGCATTTTTGACTAAAAAATCACTTTTTAAAAAGTTAGTTAGTATTATTAGTAACATTGTACCCCTTTAATTATTATTAGGACTCTAAAAAACATTAAATAAATAGGGATATTTGTGAAAAAAAAATAATCAATGTCAGTAAAAATTAAAAATGAAAGTCACCTTAAAAATAAAAATAAAAAATCTTTAAAAAAAACTTGCATATAACACCCGACCAAGAATACAACTTACTTGTATTTACTACTCATGCATCACTCCAAAGAGGACAAGTCTTAGATGCACTCTATATATGATTACACATTTTTAATCACATATCTATGCTTATTTAGACACTATCTTTTTAAGTTCTGTGTAATGTTATTATTCTTACTATTTTTATTAGATGTATAGAAGGAGCTTAAACGAGTCATGGCCGAATAGAAGTACACTCCACACCGTGGAGTGTAACTAGACAAGAGAGAATTATAATCACATTTGTGTAAGTAATATAGTCTAGTTTTTGAAACCCATAACCTGTATTATTGTTGTATTTAGGCATGTAGATACTCGGGCTTTATTTAGTATTTAAGTATAAGTTTTACTTTACCCTGATACTGACAGGTCTCTAAATATGTAATTTTTGGGGAAATTCGAAAAACAGAGGAAACTCTGTCGGATTTCAATTAGAAATTTTTAAGTAATTAATTAATCTCAACCTAACCTAATAAAGTAATTAAGGTATATAATTGTGAGGGTGTTACAGGTTGCTCCATATCCAAGGCTCGAACTCGAGACCAGTTTGTCAAGGGACCAAGTGAGCTACTGTTTGTCCAACCCCACGTTGGTTACTCCAGTCTTATATGTAAACCTCTTTGATTAAAAATACAATCTTTGAAAAAATTAGTTTGTATAATTAGTTGCATTGAAAATATAAATATTTATTTTGATATTCTTTTTCAAAATTACTTCTCTAGTTATTATTGAGATTCTAAAAATACAATCTTTGATTAAAAATACAATCTTTGAAAAAATTAGTTTGTATAATTAGTTGCATTGAAAATATAAATATTTATTTTGGTATTCTTTTTCAAAATTACTTCTCTAGTTATTATTGAGATTCTAAAAATATTAAATAAATAGGTATTTTGTGAAAAAAAATTAATTAATATCATTAAAAATTAAAAAGAAGATTTATATTAAAGATAATAAAAATATTTAAAAAAAACTTACAAATACAACTCAACCAAAAAAAATCAAGACAAATATATGTGTAAGCCTCGAATGCACTCTATGTCTCATACAAAAATAGTACACACTTTAATCTTATCCATTCATTTATTTTAAATTTTATCTATTCATATGCACTCTTGGATTTTACAGTTAGCACACATACGAACTAATATCAAGTACGCATGTTAACCGTGCCCAATAGATAAAGATGATCACTGGCCAGACCCACCGAGCAATGTCTATAGACAATCAGACAAAACTGCTTACATATGCAAATGAAATCACTTCAAGAATCAATAATCTGATCACTGAAAAAAAAGTATCCGCGTATCTATATCCCACATGAATCACATACCCAATTCATAAATCATTTTATTTAAACCGAGTTATCCAGAAATAGCATCATATTAACAATAAGCATAAACCATTTCAAAAATAAAATAAGCATAAACAATTAAATACATTTTCTCATGTGATTATCATGTCGAAATACATGGCAAGAAATGATGAACCGGTGATAATATGGGCAACCCAACCCATCATCCTTATCAACTCATTCATTTATGCGTTCATTCTCCACATATCTCCAAGTTAAACCGTTATTAATAATAATATAAATTAAATTACATAGAGGGAAAGTAGTATTTAATTAATAAAAAACTAACTTAATTACAACAAAATATAAATAAAAATGAATAAGAGAAAAAGTTTAGAAAAAACTTGGATTGAAGCACAGTATAAGCGCTATCCTTAGAAAGAAGATGTCTGATTGTATTGGGTGAATAATTTTGTATTGTATATTCTTCTCCCAAAATACCACACCTATCAACTAGATCAATAGCAACGAAAGACTTCCGAACCAACAAACACCATGTATTCTCTATTTATATAATTAAAAAAAATAAACGACTTTGTATTTGTGTATGTGTGACCGTATGAGATATCAAAAGCCTTTAATTAACAATTAATTAACGTGACCACTAGAATATGTTTAAAACAAAACATATTGATATCTCACATTGTCACACATACACAAATACAAAGTCTTTTTTTAATATAAATAGAGAGAATTTGGTATTTGTTGGTTCTGAAGTTTTTCGCTGCTACCAATCAACTTGATGAGTTCTCGTATCTTGAGAGAGGAAGACGCAATACAAAATGCGCTTCAAAAAGAAAGTTGTTCTAAACATGGAAATTATTATTTTTTACATTCTTGAAATTTTCGGAAGAACAAATAAAATAAATAAAAAATCTCTAAAAAAAAACAGATGATAAGGAACTAAAGAAATTATATATAACCAACTTGGATTGGAATGAGTGGTAAGCGACTCGGTCTCGCTTAAGCAAGGTCTTGGGTACGATTCCTTGCGAATGCAGAAAATTTATGTTGGGAGACTCACCTGCCGTAGTCAGACACGCGACCCGGGTCGGATCCGAATGTACCTAGGTAGTACTTGGGAAATCGGATGGACAAAAAAAAGTGTGTACATATATATATATATATATATATATATATATATATAAAGGATTTTTCTGCCAGCGGAATCTCTCTCTCAATTTTGTTTCTGTTTTTGATGATTGCCAATGCTACTGCCTAATTATCAGTGCTAGTGCCGAACAAAGTGCAAAGAGTAATACAAATCCGAAGTTCGTATACAACAGTAACATATTGTTAGCAACGTGCCAACGTCAAATTTTCAAACTTGGTAAAACTCATCCATTATTTTCAACAACTACCTAGATAAAGAACTAACAAGACTAGGGACGAATGGTAAGCGATTCGATCTCAATTAAGCAAGGTATAAGATTCAATTCTTATGGATGCAAAAAATTCATGTTAGAAGATTCACCTGTCAAAACCAAACACTCAACCCTGGTCGGATCCTGTTATGGACCGGTTCCACAGACAAATAATAACCGGTATCACGGACCAACAAGCATCAATCTGGTATACCGGCAATCCGACATCAATAGCCAATGAATATGTAACCGTTGTAACGGTTTGACATTGTTGCTGCTCATGATGACATTCATGGAGCTGTTACATCTCGGCCTTAATGCCCCATCATGGCACATCATACCTTTCACCCTATAAATAAGAGGTAATGACTAAGGTATGAACTAAGCTCTCAACTCACTCATTTCACACGGCACACACATCACCCCAAATATCCCGACTCGGTGGCGGAGTTCTTTAACCGAGAACTCATTATCATCGTCGTACATCAACAAAACTGGCTTGCCGGTACATGTGGGATAACACCCCACAACAATTACGACCACAATGGGAGCGGCAAATTAATTCTCACCACCTGTGACACCCTAAATTTTTAACTCTAATTAGACCCTTAAACAAAATTAACAACTTAAAAAATTCTTTTTTAAAACAAACTTATTATAAAAATCTCCGGAAAATTCGGCAGAGTTTACTCTGTTTTATGGACTTTCCAAAAATTACTTTTTCCCTATTAAACTATTAAACCTGTAAATAGCATTTCCAATATTACCAGACATCCAGAGTTCATATCATATTATATCACATCATACACCATGGCTAAACATCAGCAGAGAAATATAAGCAAGTATATGAAAGTAAGACTATCTCCTAAAAATAAACCCAACCCAAAAGACATAGTCTGGACCGACCCTGCTGAATATCGACAACAAATATACATATACAAATCTCACATAAGCTCATAAACATAACAGTGACTCGAAACCGGCCCAAGACTCGACAAAACAAACAGACAACTACGACCTACTCTCCCTGTGAGGGAGAGGACTCCTGCTCGGCCGGGGGTTGTGCTAGCTCAAGCTCTGAACCTGTGTAAAAATAGTTAAGAGGTGAGCATTACACAGAACTTAGCGAATGAAATCTAAATAGATATATTAATAACTAAGCCATACACGATACAACAGATAATCATATAAATACTAGACAATTACAAACCAACTTATTTCATTTACAAACACTTGTTATTACATTCTCATTTTATTAATCTAGTCTTGATCCTACTTAACCCCTATCTCTTGTTCTTATTCTACTCTCTCTATCTAACTATCATCATTCACGTTTTCCTACTGACATCTTACTACCTTTCTTTCTAACAACTTCGCAAATCCACCACTACGCACCATCCCGGGCGACTTACCGTTGCACACGTCATTAAATCGTGCGGCTTACACAACCAATGCACCCAAACGGAGCGTACTTACTTGGCCTGGCATTCACTAGGTGTACCTAATCCTCTCATTAATGTTCTGTGAACCCACCACTGCGCACCATCCCAGGCGACTTACCGCTGCACACGCCATTAATCATGTGGCTTACGCAACCAATGCACCCAAACGGGGCGTACTTACTTGGCCTGGCATTCACATAACATAGTTAACCCCTTAAGGTTAGTGAACCCACCACTGTGCACCATCCCGGACGACTTGCCGCTGCACACGTCATCAAATCGTGCAACTTACTCAACCAATGTACCCAAACGGGGCGTACTTACTTGGCCTAGCATCCACTCACCCAATCCCTAGATCGCTAATCCCCTGAAGGTTTGCGAACCCACCACTACGCACCATCCCAGGCGACTTACCGCTGCACACGCCATTAAATCGTGCGGCTTACGCAACCAATGCACCCAAACGCGGCGTACTTACTTGGCCTGGCATCCGCTCACCCAATCCCTAGAACTCCAATCATTCAAAAAATCCCTAAATCTCTTATCCCTCACTCTTTTATTTCTCTAACTTAATCATTCAACCACAATCTTCCTATTTCGGTTACCCCCTATTATTGTCTCTCAAATGATTCTACTCTCTCTCCTAAGCCCACCTAAATAACCACAACTAATGCACTTGACCATCCACACCTATTTCCAAAAAAAGTATCAAACATTAAATTCAAATCAACACATAATGCATGTAAAACGTAAATGTCAAGTGAAGGTTTTCTATTCTTCTCCCTAAGTCATTATTCTTGATTATTACCGGTTACCCTATGGTTCATTAGCATACAAAATCACACATTCTTAATCATCAATATAAACTACCTAGATATACATCCCCTAAGCTAAGGTAACACCCCCTCTTACCTCAACCGATTACAAGGAAAGAAAATACCAAACTCAAGCTTTATGGCTCACAAATTGAAATCAGATGAACTGAGAGCGGCAATGATGAAGTGCGATCGAGAGACAAGCCAGAGAGCAATGATAATTAATAATATAGGGGTGGAGAAGTCCACCACCTTCTCCTTGAAGAAGAGAGAGGAAAACCCTAAGAGACAGAAAGTCATCAACACTTCATTAACCATAGAAGAAGGCATAGATTAGTGATGATTATGTTGGATTCGTGCCAAAAAGGGAGGAAAAGAGTAGATCACATCACACTTACCTTGTTCTTGCTTAAGAAGAGGTGAGAGAAAGCAAGAGAGAGAAAGATGAAGCTTGATGATGAGGAGATCACCACCACAATAGAGAGAGGGAAAGAGGCTTGATGATGATGATGAAGGCCATGGATGATGATCAAAGCTTCTAGGAGTGGAATTATGGACTTGGGGTTTTGCAAGGGAAGAAGGAGGAGCAAATGGGGTGGAATGAGGCTTTAAGCAAAGAATTTCCGCACCACAGTGGCACCCGCGCGCCTGGGTGTGGGATCTAGTGCGCCTGGGCGCACCACCACTTGTGAGGACCAGCCTAGCGCAAGCTGGTGCGCCTGGACGTGGTTGGTTGGCGCCTGGGCGTGGTGCCCTTTCAAGTGGGACAACTTGTATTCAAAACGCTATATCTCCGTCATTAACTGTTGGATCTTTCTCAAACTTTTAGGCAAGCTTCCCAACACACTTATCTTCTCATCCAACGGTGGAATTTGTGTTTAAAATTTTAGATATTTATTTCTAATTTCCTAGTACAGGGTGTTTCTAACACCGAAAACACCATTTTTAACATTCATTTGCTCTTCTTTAAATCTCATAACCGATGTCAAAGCTTCCTAACTCCTTCATGGCACTCAAATGGATCCTAATACATCTCCTTAGTTCCTCTTGAGGATAAATTATCATTTTCTCATCTTATTATTATTCTAATTATTCTAGGAACTAAAATTCGGGATATTACACCACCGCATTATCAATTATTCGAAGTCTTTGGCAAGGATTGAAGGGACACAAAGAAATGTATAATCCGAAAACAAATGCAGCAAAATAAAAAGCCAAAAAATCGGAGGAGAGTCCGCAAAGAGCAGTTATGGCGATCACATGACTCCTCATCTTGGTCATGACTGCAGTCGCAAGAACCCAAGACTTCGCCGGTCTATTCCCCATCGCGATCCAATCGAGATCCTACCGCGGCCAAGTCACGAATTGGTAGTGTTTCCACCACTGGACCGGTCACTGGTTCGATGACGGTTTTGAAGCCACCGCTTGATGGGAAGACCGGCTCAGTGGCGGTTTGGATAGCAACCACCTAAGAAGATGTGGCGAGGAGTAAGGGGCGGTCATCATCAAACGATTCCCATTGTCAGTCTAGTTCGCTGTGATTTGTCCTTCTCCTAGCTCCATTCGCGCAGCTTCTCTCCATGAATTTAGCCGGTGCTGCTATCTCCCTTAGGAAAAGAACAAGATGCTGCCAAAGCCACATCCCTGATGCAAACTAGTGGTAATGGTCCACATTACCCTTACAAGCCCAAGAAAAAAATAGCACACCAGACTGCACCAAATGAGGCGGCAACATTATCCTAATAGGTTAAGGAGACTATTCATCTCATCAGGGAAGAATTTCTATTTCCCCATATTTAATATTTATACTATATATTTTATAATTGCATTACGGTAATACCTGTATATATTTATACGTTATTTTAATAATTGTTATCACTAACGTATATGATATGTAGGGGTGGAAACAGGCCAGGTCAGGCCAGACTTTGGCCTTAAGCAGGCTCGGCCTATATAAATTATTGTGGCCTGACCTGACCTGTTAGCCTGTTTAAATTAATTTTTCAAGCCTGAGCATGGCCTGTTAAAAAGCCTGGTCTGGCCTATAATCCTGTTACAAAGCTTACATAAACTAAAATTTTTAAATAGGCCAATAGGCCTACTAGTAAATTGGTGAACCAATCATGATACCAATTTCCAAACCGAAAAAACCAGTCAAAAACCGAAAAAAACCAAAGGGTCAGCAGTTCAACCGAATTTCCTAACAAGAAAAATTATTGATCAAATATTAAAACTTTTAAATTAGCCATGTGGCCCAATTAGCCATTGAGGCCCATTGTGACTCCATTTATCATAAAAGCTATGGAAGTGGTCCTTTTTATAAGGAAAGACACAAGCTTTTCCTTTCTAATAGGCAATGTGGGACTTCATAACTCATAAGGATTACAACAAGGGGTGGAAAGCCTATTTCTTATTCTTATGGAATGAACGATGTGAGCTTATTTCTTATGAAATGAACAATGCGGGACTTGCATAATTACACGTAACCAAGGCAAGACAAGACAAGCTTCAACATATTAAGTCCCACATCGACCAACTCTTCAACAAATGCAAGCATAGATGCATTATATTAAGTCTCCTTCCTACCCTCATATAGCCAAACATTTCTTCAGAACCAAAGAGCATGCACCATGTTAAACAATGTGGGGCTTGTTTGCATTTTCATTTAATAAGTGTGCAAGTTAAATTTTTTTATAATATAATAATAACTAATAAATAATAATAATAATAATAATAATATAAATTATATAGGTCGGCCTGTTAAGTTAAATAGGCTTTTTACATAGTCTGGATCTGGCCTGTTTAGACTATATAGGCTTTTTTAATAGCCTAAGTCTGGCCTGTTTGCAAAAAAAGTCTGGCCTAGCCTGGCCTCTTATTAGGCCTGTTATAGGCCCCTGTAGGCCGGCCTGACCTGTTTCCACCCCTAATGATATGCATCATACTAATATCATTATATTTCTATTGATATATAGCTTACAATTAATAGGAAAAATAATTTTTCTCCTTAATGTCACTATATCATAATTGTTATTTAATATTTTATTGTTACTTTATATTGAAAGGTAAAAACATGATGCCTCAATTTTCTCAGGCTAGTCTAAAAAGGACTCCGGGATTCTCGTCAATGGACTATAAGCTTTTCAAGAGGAGAATAAAAAATATTCCCCATCACAATTATTCTAGCCCATGAGGTTTCCTTAATGTACCACCCCTAATTTGACTAACCATCGATTTAGTAGCGGTTAGAGAGATACATGATTTTTTACGATCACTATCTCGAGAGTACTCTACGCGGACATAACTCTGATATTTTCTTCAATATTCAACGAGTTTCGAAAGATGAGGAACACGTTGCTATATTCCCTTATCAGGACTCATTTGTTGAAGGCGAGGAACCTTGTGTCGAGCTTCCCTATTCGCTTTAGGGTTTAGAATGAGAAGAACTTCATGTTGAATTCTCCTTCCCGGACTCTTTCCAAGAGTGAGGAACCCTCAATTGGGCTTCCCCCTTAGGTCTTGTATCCGGCAAGCAAGGAATCTTCTGCTAGATTTCTTTCTTCGAACTGACTACGCGACTCAAGAAACCTCACACCGAGTTCCCCTTTTCAATCTCTGGTTCTGGATAGGAAGAATATTGTTTTGTTTTCCCTCCTTTGAAATCAATTGAAAGATTTGAAGAATTTCTTTGGAGTTAAGGATCCGATTCATAGTCACAAAAAAATTCAACGCTCATACCAGTCTTTCCTATTCATACCTCGACGCTCCTCCTTAAGTCAAAGCACCAAGCTAGGGGGCTACTGTTATGGACTGGTTCCACAGACAAATAATAACCGGTATCACGGAGCAACAAGCATCAATCCGGTATACCGGCAATCCGGCATCAATAGCAAATGAATATGTATCCGTTGTAACGGTTTGACATTATTGCTGCTCATGATGGCATTCATGGAGCAGTTACATCTCGGCCTTAATGCCCCATCATGACACATCATACCCTTCACCCTATAAAGAAGAGGTAATGGCTAAGGTATGAATTAAGCTCTCAACTCTCTCATTTCACACGGCACACACATCACCCCAAATATCCTGACTCGGTGGCAGAGTTCTTTAACCGAGAACCCGTTATCATCGTCGTACATCAACAAAACCGGCTTGCCGGTACATGTGGGATAACACCCCACAACAATGGCGACCACAGTGGGAGCGAGAAATTAATTCCCACCATTTCATTATCAATTATTCGAAGTCTTTGGCAAGGATTGAAGGTACACAAAGAAATGCATAATCCGAAAACAAATGCAGCAAAATAAAAGGCCAAAAAACCGGAGGAGAGTCGACAAAGAGCAGTTATGGCGATCACATGACTCCTCATCTTGGTCATGGCTGCAGTCGCAAGAACCCAAGACTTCGCCGGTCTATTCACCATCGCAATCCAATCGAGATCCTACCGCGGCCCAGTCACGATTTGGTAGTGTTTCCACCGATGGACAGGTCATTGGTTCGATGACGGTTTTGAAGCCACCGCTTGATGGGAAGACCAACTCGGTGGCGGTTTGGATAGCAACCACCTAAGAAGATGTGGCGAGGAGTAAGGGGCGGTCATCGTCAAACAGTTCCCAATTGTCAGTCTAGTTCGCTGTGATTTGTCCCCCTCCTAGCTCCATTCGCGCAGCTTCTCTACATGAATTTAGCTGGTGCTGCTATCTCCCTTAGGAAAAGAACAAGATGCTGCCAAAGCCGTATCCCTTATGCAAACTAGTGGTAATGGGCCACATTACCCTTACAAGCCCAAGAAAAAAATAGCAAACAAGACTGCACCAAATGAGGCGGCAACATTATCCTAATAGGTTAAGGAGACTATTCATCTCATCAGGGAAGAGACATT
The DNA here is from genome assembly GCA_037953625.1 of Crotalaria pallida. NCBI lineage: Eukaryota > Viridiplantae > Streptophyta > Magnoliopsida > Fabales > Fabaceae > Crotalaria > Crotalaria pallida. Next base: position 101,549,163 of record CM075649.1, read on the forward strand.
CCCGATAGCAGAGAAGTGCAGCAGCATCATCAAATCCAACCTTCCACCAAAGCTGAAGGACCCAGGTGGCTTCACTCTCCCGATTAGCATAGGCAAGGAGTACTCAGGTAAGGCTCTCTGTAACTTAGGAGCTAGTGTCAATATTATGTCGTTGTCTATTTGTGAAACATTAAACTTAGGAGAGATAAAGCCTACCCCGGCATTACTTCAGTTAGCTGATAGAACCACCCTCCGCCCATATGGAGTGGTGGAAGATATTCTGGTTAAGGTGAAAGATTTTATCCTGCCCTTAGATTTCATGATCTTAGATGTAGAAGAGGATAAAAATATTCCACTAATTTTTGGACGGCCATTCTTGGCCACAACAGGGGCAGTGATTGATGTGCCTAGGGGAGAAGTAATTCTTCGAGTGAATGGTGACCAAACTACAATTAAAATTTTTGAAAAACCACCAATCACCACAGAGAACTTTGCTCTTCTCATGTGCATTCAGCACTCGAATGGAGAGAGTGTTGGAAAGAAGTTGAAAAACAAGGTGCCACCCAGGAAGGGATCTTGACAACCACCCTAACCTCTGAAAAGAGGTGACCCGTCAGGCTCGTGAGGTTAAACAAGCGCTAGTTGGGAGGCAATCCAATGTTAGGTAATTTCCCTTAGGTTTTATTTTTTTAGGTAATTAGTTATTAGTTAGTTTTAGTTTTTATTAAAAAAAAAAAAAGAAGTACGGGTCCAGCCACACCCAGGCATGGCAGGAGGGTGCAGTATTCAAGTCTGGGGGTGTGACCCCATTTGCTCCTATTAGTTCCCTATATGTCACCCCAGACCTTGTACTTCACAAAAATAATGTCCTGTTTTTCTAGGTAGTTTTAATTTTTATTTTGTAGTTTTAGTTTAGTTTAGTTTGCTTGAGGACAAGCCAACCTCTAAGTTTGGGGGAGTGGACAAAATAAAAATTAATTTTTAAGATTTGAATTGTTCTCCCATATTTGGAATTGGTTTGTGTCTTGGGTAGGAGTAGATGATTATTCTAGACTTAGGATTGTTTTTCTGATGATAGGTGTAAATACTTAGTTTAGGATTAGACTCATTGACTTTTGATATTGATTTGATTGAGCTGTAAATATTTTTGAGATCTGGTTATTTTGACAAACTTTTTGAGAAGTTGTGATTAGTGAACTGACTTTAGCCTGTGAGATTTTGGGCCTAAACATTGAAGGGGTATGATTTATTGAATTATTCTGATTTGAAACCCCTATTTCTTTCATGAGTGTGTTCACTTTGACTTTGAGTTCTAGAACTTGACCAGTGACCATTTTGAGATTGATAATTGAGTGCATGCATTAAGATGATTAAGGCACTTAGGATTGTGTTTTTTCTGGCCTTCAACAAATTTTTGATAAATATTCCCTTAGTTGCCCATTTTGAGCCTTATGAGATATTATGATTTTTCTTTGGTACCCTGCATCTATTGAAATATTCTTTGTGAGTACCTTGAAAATTTTGAATGAGCAATTGAGATGAATGAATAAGAGAAGTGAAAGTAATTGGTGAAAAGTGTTATGAGTTCTATTTCTCTTCCAAGTAAAAAAAAAATTGAAAAATAAATAAATGTGAAAGGAAGAGAGTAGAAGAAAAAAAATTGAAAAAGAAAAGAAGTATGAAATTGATTGTGAGTTGAGTTGTGTTTATGTAGTATTCATTGCTCATTCATAATTTTTAGACGAAAATTTGTTTTTGCATTTTAGCCCTTAGTTTCAGCCTTTCTTTCTTTTATCTCGCTTTACACTTTTAGTCATGGCCTCATTACAACCAAATATAAGACCTTTTGATTTTTGCATGTATTCAATAATTTCAGTGGAGATTTGGGTCTATGGTCAAGCATATGGTAACACATTGTCATTGTATGAACTTGAGTGAATTGCATGTACAACCCTTGATACACATGAGAGATACACACTGAGAGGTTGAGAGTGTTCACTAATCATTGGTTTTTGTTGAGTTTGTTTCTTAAACCAGGTTTCAATTGTATGAATTGCTTGTGATAATAAGTGTCTGAGTCTATGAGTCGAAATCCTAGATTAGGTGTGTACATTTTGATTTAGGAGGTAGTCTTGTGTTCTAGAATTTTTATTTTACTTTTGCCTGGGACATGCAAAATACTAAGTTTGGGGGAGTGATTTGGGTCCAATATATGATGTTTTGGGTCCAATACACGGTGGCGGATCTCTTATCAATTAACGAAACAGGATGGAACAATCAATTGGTGCATGATTATTTCCTTCCTTGTGACAGGGATCTTATTCTTAGTATTCCGGTGATTTATCCTTGCCAAGAAGACGAGCTCATCTGGCATTTCAACGACGACGGGGTTTATTCAGTTAAAAGTGGCTACAACAGGGCTGTTCAACATCAATTTCAAGTCACAAATTCAGGGGCTAGTTCATCATCCAGTTCAGTATCTCAAGTTTGGAATTCTCTATGGTCTATGAATATTCCAGAAAAAAATAAAAATCTTTTGGTGGAGGGTAATGAGAAATATCCTTCATACAAAAGATAATTTGACAAAGAAGAAGGTTGAAGTTCCAACTTACTGTTCAGGTTGTAAAGGATAATTTGACAAAAGATAATTTGACACAGAGATTGGTGGCTTGGGCTTTGTGTTGAGTGATAAGAGGGGGGTCATTTGTGGTTGGTGGAGCTGATAAGAATCTTCAATTATTCAAGCCAATTTTTCAAGAGGCAGCTGCTATTATAAGAGCTCTTGAACTTGCAAAGGAAAGAAATGTCTCTAAAGTTTTGGTGAAGTCTGATTGTAAGATTCTTGTTGATGCTCTTTAATCTAAAAAAGTAGATCTATCAGAGCTAGGAGCTTTAAAAAGTGTAATTTTTAGTCTAGCTAATTCCTTTGACAATTGCTTGTTTTCCTTTGTTAATAGGACAGGCAATAAGGCTGCTCATTCATTGGCTAAATGGATTGTGCATGCTCATGTAAACAGGGTCAGGTTTAATACCCCCCCCCCCCCCTGATTTTATTGCTGATTTTAATCAGCGCTAGTTTTCAATAAATTATTTAAGTTTAAAAAAAAAAAGTTAAAATAATCAATGAAAAAGATTAGAAATTACAAACTTTGAATTGTGATTGGATGATATATGTAAAATGCATTAATTAATTATTTGATAATTTGTTGATGAGTTAGATAAACTATTAAATATGTAATGTCCTAGACACAATGTTCAGAGTATAACCCTAGCTCAAGGGTATGGAAGACCTAAGAGCTAGAATACGGTCTGATGTTACTGTGTGATTTTGTTGGTATGCTAGCTATCCAGTTGGGATAACTAGGGTTTCCCTAATCACGAGTGTGTGCTAGTGTATGATTAGGGAGAAAAAACGTACCTGAGCCCCTAGCTGGAGACAGCTATTTATAGGGGAGCGGTGTTGTACCCTATGGGCCTGTACGGAGGTCCAGTAGGGCTGACGTGTCCCTTTATAGGATAAGGGATGAGTCATTCATCCTTATCCTGTTAGCGGTTAGTCTTATCTGGTTGGCGAGTTAGGCTCACGCGCCCTTAGCTTGGACTCTTTAAGGGAAGAGGTCCCTGTACTCGGTCCAGAGTCGTTAGGGTGGGTCCTATGGCATGTGCTCGGCCCAAAGATGCGTGACCCGGCAGAATGAGAATTCTGGTCGGCCAGTGAGTATTCTGGTCGGCCGAGGGCGTTTTAGGGTAGACCGAGGGTCGGTCTACCACATAAGCCCCTTAGCTCGGTAAGACTTTTCGAGTCTTGAGCCGAGCTGAGAGTTCTTCGTATGTGACCTTCAAGGTGTCGAGGGTTAAGCTCGGTAGGGGATAATGAGTTCAGGACAGCTCACCCTGCCTCGCTGTCCCATTGACTGACTGAAAGGACGTTTGGATGTCCTTCTATGACACGTGCTGCCTTGTGTCAGAGGGGTCATGATGGTGCATGCTGCCTTTTGGGTTTTCGAGATGCTTCTTTCCATTAGTTGTGCGCCACGTGTCCTTTTAGTGGCGCGATGTAGGCTTTTGGGCTTTTGTGATTAGGCCCAAATTTTCAAACGTGGGGGGAAACAACCCCTTCAACTACTCTTTTCCTCCTTTTTTCATACTTTCCTTCAAACTCAGACTTCTGACACTCCTCTTCTCTCTGAAATTCGTCTCATTGGCTTTTGGATTATAATTTCCCTACGCCATTATTCTTCTGTTCTTGATTCCCCAGTTCGTTCGTGCCAGTTATCATATCCAATTCTCAGGTATTTCGATTTTCTTCTTCTGTTCCTGTTTTTCGCTTTTCTTTCCTTCTCTGCTGAATCATATTCTCCGTAGGTTCTGGGTTTTTGGTTGCAGATTTTGTTCCTGTGTTTTAGTTTTCTGGGCTTATTTCTGGGTAAGTTTAGATTTCATTATGAGTATTAATTGGCTTCAGTATGAGGAGTGGTCTAGGATTCTGGGTTTGAGTGATCTTGAGGATTCTTCCTCTTCTTCTTCTTCTTCTTCGTCTTCCGATCTGGAGGTGCTGGACTTTCTGCCCTCACCCTTCCGCCATCGCATGGTAGATCCGATGGCCGAAGTACCACTATCAGTAGATTACCCTCGGAACCCCGAGGAGGAGGAAGGTAGGAAACTGTTGTATCAAGCGGCGGAAGAGCGTGTAGGATTCTCATGTTTTGATGCTAACAATCTCTCTCCAAGCAACAACATTGGCAACAAGCAAGCTACACCACATGAAGATTAGAATTAGGATTTTTATTAATTCTATTTCAATGTAATCTTTATTTTATGCAATGCATCTCATTGGTGTGGGTAGCTTAGGTGATTTTAAGAATATTTAAATAATGTTTGATTAAGAGTGAAGATATTTTAAATCTTGATTAAATAGCTTGTGAAAATCATTTTAGAAAAACTTTGTTTTTATTCAGATTCTGATCAGTTTACTCGAGTAATAAGTACTGGATCACTCGAGTAATTTATGTCATGACAGGTTAATCGAGTAATGGTTTACACATCACTCGAGTAACTTAATCTGACATGTTTCACTCGAGTGACGTTGTTTGGTTTACTCGAGTAATTCAATCAGTGTTGGGAAAATTTTAAAAGGACTTAATTTTCTCTTTCATAAAGATATACTTTCATTCTTACAATTTTCTAATACACTTTCAAAAGCAATTCAAGAGCTATTTTACATCTTTCAAGAGCTATCAAGATTCAACAAAGAACTTTTCATTCTTCACTCTATTTTCTATCATTGTTCAAATATTCTTGAGATCATATTTTTGTTCTTAGTGGTTGTTGAAGATTTGCAATTTGTGATTGCATTATTGAAGTTTCAACACAAGTGAAGAATCTCACAAGGAAGACTTTGAGGATCAAATCAAAGCAAGAAAAGAGGATTGGTTGGAAGCATCTTCAATCAATTAGCAAGGAAATCTAGAATACTCAAAAGGGGTAGATTAGATCAAAGTGTTTGGTACACACTTTGAATTGGGTTTTAAGATAGGAGAACTAAGAATCTAGTTGCATCTTAAAACATTCTAAAATCTACATTTGAAGATTTCTAGTGAAGAATCTCTCTTGATTTAAGAGGGGACTGGAGTAGCTTTCAAGTGGGTGAAAGTGAACCAGGATAAATCCTTGTGTCTCTTTTATTTTCATTCCTTGTATTGCATTAATTCTTTAACAATTGCATTTTTAGGTTAGAATTGGGGTTTTCTTAATTCAACATAATTGATCTAAAATTGCTTGTTAATATTACTTGAAATTGTTCATATTAATCATTCATAATTTGTTGAATCATCATAGCATTGTTATTCTTGAAGAACTCCATTGAAAACTAAGTTTTAAATTGAATTTTACCCAGTTTACTCGAGTAAAGTTCTCATCACTCGAGTAATCTGCTTTCAGTTTATGAACATTACTCGAGTAGGTTTTCTAATACTCGAGTGATTTGCTGAATACTCGAGTGAAATTATTTTTGCTTGCGTATTACTCGAGTGAAGACTTGAGTTACTCGAGTAATCTGATTTGAATTTTTAAGAAAATTTATTTTCATAAAACCATTCTTTTAGGTGGACGAAAAATCTGTAATAAGGCTTCAATATTCTATTCACCCCCCCTCTAGACTATATTGAGCCGCTTGTTGGTTTCCAACAAGTGGTATCAGAGCTCGGACGAAAAATCCGAGCCTTAAAAAGCTTTTTCGAAAAGATCCTTTTTACTTGGAAACAATGGGCTCAATTTTAAATCCTTTTGGTGGTGAAGGAACTTCCATTAATCGTCCTCCACTATTCAATGGTGAGGGTTATGCTTATTGGAAGGTCCGCATGAAAATCTTTATTCAAGCCATAGATATGGAAATTTGGAACGCCATAGAGAATGGACCTTTTGTTCCTCAAACGAAAGTAAATGATGTTGTTTCAATCAAACCTCAATCGAGTTGGGACAATGATGATAGGAAGAAAGTTGCATTTGATTTAAAAGCTAAAAATATCATCACGTCCGCTCTTTCTTATGATGAGTTCTTTCGAGTATCTCAATGTGTTGATGCTAAACAAATGTGGGACACATTACAAGTCACACATGAGGGCACTTCGGAGGTTAGAAGGGCTAGGCTAAATACACTCATGCATGAATATGAACTCTTTCGTATGTTACCTAATGAAAATGTAGGTGACATGCAAAAGCGGTTCACTCATATCATAAATCATCTTTCTGCACTTGGAAAAGTTATAACTAATGGTGAAGTTGTTAATAAGATTTTGAGATGTCTTAGCAGGGAATGGCAACCTAAGGTGACGGCCATTATGGAAGCTAGAGACGTGGATCAAATTGATTTAGAAACTCTATTCGGAAAGCTTCAAGAGCATGAAATGGAGCTTGGACGGTTATCCATGAATGAAGATGCCGATAGAAAGAAAAAGGGGATTGCTCTTAAATCAACTTCAAAATCTCTTAAGGCACAAGAGGAAAATTCTCAAGTGGATGACTCGGACTCCGATATAGATGATGAGACCCTTGGCTTGCTAGTTAAAAAGCTTGGTAGGTTCTTTAAGAGTAAGGGAAACTTTAATAAGAATAGACAAAGAGATACTAAGGATTCACAACCAAGAAATAAGACTAACAAGGATCACATCAAGTGTCACGGGTGTGGAAAGCTTGGTCACTATCGATCAAAATGCCCAAATCATTCTAAGAAGTCGGAAGGTGACAACTCTAAGTTCAACTCATCTAAAGGAAAAAGGGCTTACATAGTATGGGATGAAGAGGAGAGTCAATCAACATCTAGCTCATCGGATGATGAAGAACTTGCAAATCTATGTTTGATGACGAAGCTTGATGAAGAGGAATCTTCGAGCATTAAATCAAGTGACAATGTCAATGAGGTAGATTATCTTTCCGATGCTAGCTCTAGTTCTAATTCTCCTTCATTCAATGAGTTGTACAATGTGTATGTAGAGATGCATAAAGAGTTGAAGAAACTTGCTAAAATAAATGTTGAAAGAAAGAATTTCATAATGAAGCAACATGAAAAGATAATTGAACTTCAAAAAGATTTAGAAGAACTTAAGCTTCAAAATGAAACTCTTGAACTCATTTATGCAAACTCTACATGCAATTGTGAATTGAAATCAAATGACACTCCATCTTGTGAAAATTGCAAGTCTTTGGAAAAAGAAGTTTTTAATTTGAATGATCGACTTGCAAGGCTCATGAAAAGAGATACTTCATTAGATCATTTGCTTTCAACTCAAAGGAACAATAGCAATAGATCCGGTCTTGGCTATACCAAACCTAAGAAACGCAATTATCGCAAAGTTGGTGGATTTTCAAAGAATAAGATTTCTAAAAACCCAACTTGCCATTATTGTGGAATCTTTGGGCATACCACGAATAAATGTAATATAAAGAAATTTGGTATACCAAGCGGAGAATATATTTGGATTGTTAAGGGGACTTCTCCTCATGCTAACAACAAAGGACCCAAAACCACTTGGGTACCTAAGTCAACCAAATGATATTTTTTGTAGGTGTGTCTTCGAACCAAAGAGCGCAAATGGTATTTGGATAGTGGTTGTTCGAGACACATGACGGGAGACAAAACGCACTTCATGGAACTTACTCCGAAAAGTGATGGATTTGTGACATACGGCGACAACAACAAGGGCAAAATTCTAGGAGTCGGGAAGATCGGTAACGTATCTAACCTTGTCATAGAAAATGTCCTATACGTAGAAGGCTTAGAACACAACTTGCTTAGTATAAGCCAACTATGCGATATGGGCAATTATGTGACTTTTACTCCGGAATTATGTTTCATTAAGTCTTCTATAGATGATAGTGTTAAGTTTGTTGGTCGTCGCTCTAATAACACTTACTTAATTGATTTGGATGAGATAACTTCACTATTTTCAAAATGTTTCAAATCTTTTGATGATGAAATTCGTCTTTGGCATAGACGAATTGCTCATGTGAATGTGAATCAATTAAACAAACTTTTGCGAAAAGATTTAGTAATTGGTTTGCCTAAACTAAATTTTAAGCTTGATGGCATTTGTGACTCTTGTCAAAAGTGCAAGCAAGTTAAAAGTTCTTTTAAACCTAAAAATGTGATAAGCACAACAAAGCCTTTGGAGCTAATCCATATGGATTTGTTTGGCCCTTCACAAATTAAAAGTTTAGGTGGCAATTACTATGGATTTGTTTTAGTAGACGATTTTACTAGATTCACATGGACTTTATTCTTATCCGCAAAAAGTGAAGTTTATAAATGTTTTAAAAAGTTTGCCAAACTCATCCAAAATCAACTAAGTTTGAAAATTGTGTCTATTAGAAGTGATCACGGAGGTGAGTTTGAAAACACTAGGATTGATGCGTTTTGTGATAAGTTTGGTATTGATCATCAATTTTCGGCCCCTAGGACTCCGGAGCAAAACGGAGTTGTAGAAAGGAAAAATAGAATATTAGTGGAACTTGCTCGTACTATGTTGATAGAATCAAATGTTCCTAAATATTTTTGGGCTGATGCAGTAAACACTGCTTGTTATGTGCTTAATAGGGTTCTTATTCATCCGCATTTAAATAAAACACCTTATGAACTTTTAAAAGGGCGAAAGCCAAATATTTCACATTTTCATGTTTTTGGGTGTAAGGTGTTTGTTTTAAATAACGGAAAGGAACCGGTCGGCAAGTTTGACTCCAAAGCCGACGACGGCATATTCATAGGTTATTCAACCCATAGCAAAGCATATAGAGTCTACAATATAAGAACATTAACCGTTGAGGAATCCGTGCATGTTGTATTTGATGAATCTTCGAAAGGAGATTGTGTTGTTTCTTGTGATGATAATATAGGTACATTTTTGGATCATGAGAATTCAACACCACAACAAATGGAAGAGAATCAAAATGAAGATAGAGAGGTGCAAGCACAAGATAAAGACTTAGCACAAGAGATTCAATCTCAATTACCAATAGCTTGGAAATCAAACAAAAATCATCCGATTTCTAACATCTTAGGTGACATTGCGAAGGGAGTGGTAACCCGACGCACTTTAAATAATTTCTGTTATTATGTTGCCTTTGTATCTCAAATAGAACCTAAAAGTATCAAAGAGGCTCTTCAAGATGATCATTGGATTATGGCCATGCAAGAAGAATTAAATCAATTTGAAAGAAACCAAGTTTGGGAGCTTGTGCCAAAACCCGATGATCGTCCTGTAATTGGTACTCGGTGGATCTATAGGAATAAGTTAGATGAATCGGGTATTATTGTTAGGAATAAAGCTAGGTTGGTAGCACAAGGTTATAGTCAAGAAGAAGGAATCGATTACGATGAGACATATGCTCCCGTTGCTAGACTAGAAGCTATTCGTATTCTTCTCGCTTTTGCTTCAATTATGAATTTTAAATTGTTTCAAATGGATGTTAAGAGCGCCTTTCTTAACGGATACATTCAAGAAGAAGTTTACGTGTCACAACCTCCCGGATTCGAGAATTTTGAGCATCCGGACTACGTTTTCAAACTGAAAAAGGCTTTGTACGGTTTGAAACAAGCTCCTAGAGCTTGGTACGACCGATTAAGCAATTTTTTATTACAAAAAGGTTTTAAACGAGGCACTGTTGACACTACACTTTTTATTGAACGTTCCGGTAAGGATATTTTATTGGTTCAAATATATGTTGACGATATTATATTTGGTGCTACTAACGATAACTTGTGTAAGAAGTTTTCAGACTTGATGCAAAGCGAATTCGAGATGTCGATGATGGGAGAGCTTACATTCTTTCTTGGTCTTCAAATAAAGCAGCTTAATGATGGCATTTATATTCATCAAAGTAAATATTGTAGAGAGCTTCTCAAACGTTTTGGAATGGATTCGTGCAAATCCGCTTCTACACCAATGAGCGTTGCATGCTACCTAGATCAAGATGAGGCTGGAAAAGCGGTAGAGGTAACGAAGTATCGTGGTATTATTGGTAGTTTGTTATACTTAACTGCATCTAGGCCTGACATCATGTTTAGTGTATGTATGTGTGCACGTTTTCAAGCAAAACCGAAAGAGTCGCATCTAACTGCTGTCAAAAAAATAATGAAATACTTAAAGGGTACAATGAATACTGGACTTTATTATCCTAGGGATGCTTTTCTAAAACTTATAGGTTATTCGGACTCTGACTTTGCCGGTTGTAAAGTTGAGCGAAAAAGTACAAGCGGAACATGCCATTTAATTGGTAATTCACTTGTATCGTGGTTTTCTAAAAAGCAAAATTGTGTAGCTTTATCAACCGCGGAGGCCGAATACATAGCTGCAGGTAGTTGTTGTGCACAACTTTTATGGATGAAACAACAATTATCTGACTTTGGTTTAAATTTGACAAAAATCCCTATAAAGTGTGATAACACTTCTGCAATTAATTTGACTAAAAATCCAGTATTACACTCAAGGACAAAGCATATTGAAATTAGGCATCACTTTTTGAGAGATCATGTTCAAAAAGGTGATTGTGTTATTGAGTTTGTTCAAACTTCGGATCAATTAGCTGATATCTTTACAAAACCATTACCAAGGGACACATTTTATAAGATTCGAAGAGAACTTGGTATTTTTGATGAATCAACTATTAGCTAATTGTATTTGATGCTTTTCGAAATCACTTTCAAGCCTATTTCAATGTGATTTGTATTTTGAGTTGTTGTATCTTATTAAAGTGTTTCTTAACTTTTTGATATGTAGTCATGTGTGTATGTGTTCTATAATATGCTAATTGCTTTATTTGTATGTGTGTTTCTTGCAAAATGCTAAGTGTTTCTATGTGTTTGTGCATGAAAAATGTTTTTGCATGAAAAATTGAAATTTTTAAAAATCTGGACAGTTCACTCGAGTAACAGATTTCTTCACTCGAGTAATTTTAAAATCTCTTTCGTATTACTCGAGTAATTCTGTCTGTCACTCGATTAATTTTAAAATGACTTTCGTATCACTCGATTAAGTTCATCCATCACTCGAGTAATTTTTTTTTATCTTTCGGCATACTCGAGTAACATTCTTTTTCACTCGAGTACTGCTCGAATCACTCGAGTGACGTATGAACATTACTCGAGTAACTTACGTGATTTTAAAAGCTGAACTGTTGAAATCTGCATCATTTTCACGACTTTTTCTCTCTCTTGTTCGTCTTTCTCTCTTCTCTCTCATACGGGTCTTCATCAAATCATCATTTTTCAGCCACAAAAACTCACAAATCATACAAATTTTTTCCATATTTCCTCATTATATCATCATTTCTACTCATTTCATTCATCAATTTCACCAATTTTATCCAAAAATCCGAAAACCCCAAATCAAAACCCTAACCCCCAAAATCGAATCTGCACTTTCTGAATCAATGGCTTCTTCCTCTCACTATCAACCTCCTCAAAAGAAAGCAAAGCAAGGAGCAGGTCGTAATGATCCTTGGTTTTCTGGAATCAACCGAGATTTGCGGGAACCGGCATTTATCAATCGCTCTTTTGGTCTTACAAGGTATGTTAAGTTTGCTTGGTTGCGTAAGGAGCAATTTCCGTTTGTAGAGGATTTAGAATTTCAGAATTTGAAGAGGTTTTTGGAATTTGAGACTCATTATTACCCTAGGCTTGTCAGACAATTTTATCAGAATTTTACTAAGCTAGATGGTGAGTATCAAACAATGGTTAGAGGACATCATTTTGTTATAAAGCCTGCGGATTTGACTATGATGTTTGGTTTAGAAAACAAGGGAACTTTTATTGGTGATACTGAATGTCTGGATTTGAATGTGGATACTACTCAGATTTATACTGATTTGTTGCGTACTGGTGAATCTTGGGGTGATAGGACTACTAGAACTGTATCACCTTTGCATGCTGTGGATAGGGTGCTCATGTACATTGTCTCTTATTGTTTGATTCCTAAATGCAATCAAAATTATGCTCAATTGGGAGATGATGACCTTACTTTGTTTCATGGGATTAAAAAGAGGTATGAGATGAATTGGAATAAAATGTTTTTAGCTCGTATGGAAGCTGCTGCTCAATCTCCTCCTACCCAATTCTTGCCATATCCTATGCATGTCACCAAGATCATGAGGTATTATCGTGTTCCAATCCCTGATGATGAGCCAGCTGAAATGGAAAAGAAAAATAACTGGTGTCTTAATGATTCGCACATTAGTTATATGAAAATTGCTTGGCATAGGGAAAGTCGCACTTGGTTATGGAAATCACAGATTAAGGAAATGGCTGAAGCTGCAAAGGCTGCAAGAGTTTCAGGTTCTAGAAAAAGGAATTTACTTGCTGATAGGGCTGGTGCATCTTCTTCTGTTCCTCCTTCTTCTACTGATCCGATGGATACCGATCGTGTTGAGGACTATATCGATTTGGATAATCTTGGTACTCCATTTGATGCACAGGCTGCTCATGAGTCATTGGTTGAGCACATCAATGCTCAATTCACTCAGTTGGAGATGAGACAGGATGTGAAGAATATTGCCATGGAGCATCGTTTGATGGATTACATGTCTGGCCTATTTTCTCACCATTTCCCTCCTCCTCCACCTGATTCCTAGACCTGTGGATGCTGATGATGTTTTGCCTGCTTGATTTCTATTTCATGTTTCATATGCATATTTCTGTTTATGTTTCTGTTTCATGTTTCTGACTCTGTTGATACTATGTTTTAGGACCTTGTGTATGGTCTAGTTTGGTTAGTTTCGTTTGCTTATTTGCTATGGTTGATGTCTTTTTGCTTTACACTATGATTTGCTGCTTAGTGTGATACTCTGCTATTATTGGATTATGGTGCTATATTCGTTGTGTGTTTATATTCGTTGTGGCACTATTGTGGTTTATTTTGGTCTTGTCTTTATTGTTATATATTTTATATACCATTGTGAACTACTTACCTTCAACTTTTGGCAAAGGACTTTTCTCAACTTTATTATCTTTTTAATGATGCCAAAAGGGGGAGAATATTTTGTTGATGTTGTTCTTGTAGGTTAAGTTTTATTATATTTTTCCTAGGTGTTTTACATTTAGGGGGAGTATGTTAAAACTAGTGCTTAATTGCAATGGAGGTTTATCATCATCAAAAAGGGGGAGTTTGTAGGATTCTCATGTTTTGATGCTAACAATCTCTCTCCAAGCAACAACATTGGCAACAAGCAAGCTACACCACATGAAGATTAGAATTAGGATTTTTATTAATTCTATTTCAATGTAATCTTTATTTTATGCAATGCATCTCATTGGTGTGGGTAGCTTAGGTGATTTTAAGAATATTTAAATAATGTTTGATTAAGAGTGAAGATATTTTAAATCTTGATTAAATAGCTTGTGAAAATCATTTTAGAAAAACTTTGTTTTTATTCAGATTCTGATCAGTTTACTCGAGTAATAAGTACTGGATCACTCGAGTAATTTATGTCATGACAGGTTAATCGAGTAATGGTTTACACATCACTCGAGTAACTTAATCTGACATGTTTCACTCGAGTGACATTGTTTGGTTTACTCGAGTAATTCAATCAGTGTTGGGAAAATTTTAAAAGGACTTAATTTTCTCTTTCATAAAGATATACTTTCATTCTTACAATTTTCTAATACACTTTCAAAAGCAATTCAAGAGCTATTTTACATCTTTCAAGAGCTATCAAGATTCAACAAAGAACTTTTCATTCTTCACTCTATTTTCTATCATTGTTCAAATATTCTTGAGATCATATTTTTGTTCTTAGTGGTTGTTGAAGATTTGCAATTTGTGATTGCATTATTGAAGTTTCAACACAAGTGAAGAATCTCACAAGGAAGACTTTGAGGATCAAATCAAAGCAAGAAAAGAGGATTGGTTGGAAGCATCTTCAATCAATTAGCAAGGAAATCTAGAATACTCAAAAGGGGTAGATTAGATCAAAGTGTTTGGTACACACTTTGAATTGGGTTTTAAGATAGGAGAACTAAGAATCTAGTTGCATCTTAAAACATTCTAAAATCTACATTTGAAGATTTCTAGTGAAGAATCTCTCTTGATTTAAGAGGGGACTGGAGTAGCTTTCAAGTGGGTGAAAGTGAACCAGGATAAATCCTTGTGTCTCTTTTATTTTCATTCCTTGTATTGCATTAATTCTTTAACAATTGCATTTTTAGGTTAGAATTAGGGTTTTCTTAATTCAACATAATTGATCTAAAATTGCTTGTTAATATTACTTGAAATTGTTCATATTAATCATTCATAATTTGTTGAATCATCATAGCATTGTTATTCTTGAAGAACTCCATTGAAAACTAAGTTTTAAATTGAATTTTACCCAGTTTACTCGAGTAAAGTTCTCATCACTCGAGTAATCTGCTTTCAGTTTATGAACATTACTCGAGTAGGTTTTCTAATACTCGAGTGATTTGCTGAATACTCGAGTGAAATTATTTTTGCTTGCGTATTACTCGAGTGAAGACTTGAGTTACTCGAGTAATCTGATTTGAATTTTTAAGAAAATTTATTTTCATAAAACCATTCTTTTAGGTGGACGAAAAATCTGTAATAAGGCTTCAATATTCTATTCACCCCCCCTCTAGACTATATTGAGCCGCTTGTTGGTTTCCAACAGAGCGGGCCCAACTATCCCGCCGCCCTTCGAACCGTTCCTGGGAGAAACCCTTCTGGGAAAAGCTGTTAGGGTTAGGGGAAGGTGTAGCAGGCTCGGCTATAGGACTAATAAACCTAGGGCTAGGTTGTTTAAAAATCTTGATTTTATAGATTCTGACGCCGAGTATTCCCTTTCCCCAGGTATGGTTCGAAGGTGCATCACACATCCTCAGGAGTTCCTTGTGCCTCCGAACTCTATAGATTATGACTGGGTTGACTTGGAGGTGCTTGGAACCCCGTCGGCTTTGGTCAACAGTAATCTAAGTCATATCCGAGCCCACATACTCCCCTGCCCCACGGATAAAACTGGGACATCTTATGCAATAAGCTCACCGGCAGCCAACGACCGAGTGTGTACGGCGATCGCCGCGGATCACAAAGAGTTTTTCATGTATGAAGAAGTTGTCATTCGGCTGGGGGTGAAGTTGCCCTTTACTGAAATAGAAATAGAGCTGTTGCGTCGGTTACGCTTGGCTCCTACTCAACTACATCCTAGCGGTTGGGCCTTCATCCGAGCCTTTCAAAAGTTTTGCGAAGCTCAAAAGTTGACTTGCTCGCTCCGAGCGTTTCTATGGTTGTATATACCGCAAGTGAACATCTTCGAGAAGGGGTCGCGCCAAAGATTGTGGGTGTCGTTGAAAGCACGCAACGGACATGCCCTCTTCGATAAATTCACAGATTCATGGAAGACTTTTAAGCCTTTATACTTTAAGTATCAATTCGTCGGAAACGGGGACTGTTGGTTTATGGAGGGTGATCAGCCTCGGTTTCCGTTGTCTTGGTCACCCGAGTTTTTTAACCGCAACCCCAAACTTTATCAGTATCAATACGAGTCCGAGCTATCTGTAGCCGAGAGGATCACTTGTGATACCTTCTTTTCCTATCTTAGACGGAATGGTCCAGTAGATATCAAGAAGATCATTCTTTTTCCCCAGGAGCTTATAAAAGTCGAGCTTGGTACATATATAATTTTTTTTTTTAACATTTGGATTCTTGGTTTTGCAGAAAAAATGGCTAAGGAAAACAAGGCTGTTGCTCGTATAAAGGAACTTGCTAAAGCAAAGGCGGCTGCTGGGTCAAGTGGTTCTCGGAGTGGAGACATGTCCTCAGAAGCCACTCGCTCGGTGACTGTCGCCGAAACTTGTCCCTCCGAGGTCGAGGTGGTGCAGGTTGTTCGTCCTTCACCGACAAAGGGGGGGGGGAATAGCTACTGGAATCCCGCTGGTGCAAGTGGAAGGAAAGGAGGATGAAGAGGATCGGGTGCCTCTTGCCAAAAGGGCTAAGTTGGATAAAGGCAAAGGCAAGGCTGTGGAGGTGGTGAAGACGAAGGTTGCCGACCTTCAAAGGACCAATCTGTGGTTCGATATGTCTGACCCGGACGAGGAGAGTGTTTGGGCTAGGAAGCTAAATGAGAAATTCATCGGCTTGGTTTACACGCCGAACGATGAAAAAAGGTTGTCGGATCAGACGGCAAACACCTTAAGGTGCCATTGTGACCTTTTGGGCCGAAACATGCTGAGGGCCGCCAGCTATATGTTTCATTTAAGCAAAAATGCGGAAGACATCAGTGCCACCCTCTCGTCGGCTGAGAAAGAGAAGAGAAGAGCTGCTGCTGCTGAAACTAAAAATCTGCTAAGCCAAGTGAGGGAAAGTGAGGCAAATCTCCGAGCTCTAACGGAGGCAAACGCTGAGCTTCAAAGAAGATTTGACGCTTCGGAGAGAGCTCGGGAGACTGCTCTAAAGGCTCTGGAGGATACGGTTGGAAAGGATGCTGAGAAAGGAAGGTTGCTGCAGGCGGCCCAGGCGAAGCTGACTGAAGCTTGTCAAAGGGTTAACGAGCTGGAAGGTGTTGCTGGTCGTTTGACGAGGTTGGAGGCGGAAGTGACTAGGTTACAAGGGGAATTGGGCGAAGTGCAGAGGGAGTTGATCAAAACTCGTCGGAAGGCTTTGAAGCATAAGGTACTGGCTTGCAAGAACCACTTCAACTGGGATCATGGTGCTGTCGACTCTTTTGTGAATGCTGTCAAACAGTTAATGCTCTTGAACCCTGGAATCCGAGTGGTTGGGACTAGCCCATATTATGGGGTTGACGGTGATCGAATGATCGATTATCGTGATGATGCTGAAGTGGATTTATCAGCACCTAACCTGCCGAACCCCCTGGAGTTGGAGCAAAGTGAAGAAGATTTTGATGGGTCATCCATTGCCTTGTCCGAAGACGAGGATTAACTCCCTGGAGATGTATTTTGCTGTATTTTGCTGTATTTTTTTTTATATTTTGCAACATTGTTCTTGTAAGAAGCGAATCTTATTCTGTTCTTTATGATCTAGTATTGTGTTTTATCTCGTTATAAACTGTTGTTTTAGATTTCGAATCTCCGACCTATGGCCTAGGTGGGATCCTCGGTCCTCGGCACTACGAAACTGTTTTTAGTTTTTGGTCGGGCATCTCATCAAAGTACTTGCAATTGTTAGTTTATATGTCCTTGTTAGAAGGTCATGCATAAACATCCAAGTTCGCCTCGGTGGCGAGCCGAGGGGAAATGGATAGTACGTTAACAGTAAGAGAATACGAGAATTTAAAAGCTTCATCGAATTTCCTTGATCCGTTTGTAAACAGGAGTCAAATACAAAAAAGGATAATTAAGATCATGCTAAAGATAAATGACAGGAATTTAAAATGATAAAATTTCATCTTTGCAGACAGTGTTGTGGCTCCCATTTAGCTATAGTATGGTTTGAGCTTGGTGGCGTTCCAGGAGTTGTTCAACTGTTGGTTGGTTAGTGTTTCAAGTCTGTAGGCCCCCGAGCCTGTCTTCGAGATCACTCGGTAGGGACCTTCCCAGTTCTTAGCCAACTTCCCTTCTCTTGAATTTTTCAGTCCAATGTCAGCTCGTCTAAGGACCAGGTCTCCCACAGCAAAACTCCTCGGAACCACCCATTTGTTGTACTCTCGGGATTGTCTTTCCTTAGCTTTTTTCTCTCGGTCCGAGGCTAGGGATCGGATTTCCTCGCTGAGGGTTAACTCTTCCTTTAACAAATCTTCGTTTACTTCTATTGGTCGCTCGGATATACGGAAGGTAGGGATCCGAGTTTCAATAGGTAACAAAGCGTCACAACCGTAGGTTAGTCGGAACGGGGTTTCTCCTGTTGAGGTGTGTATGGTCGTTCTGATTGACCATAATACCTCGGGAAGGAGGTCAGCCCATGAACCCTCGGCATCCAACAATCTTTTCTTCAAACCGTCGATGATGGTTTTGTTTGCAGCTCCAACCTATCCATTGGTTTGCGGATGCTCGACGGATGAGAAGTGATGGGTGATATGGAAGTGGTTGACAAGTTCTTGGAAAACCTTAGCAGTGAATTGGGTACCATTGTCGGTGACCAAGGTGTGTGGGACACCGAAACGGGTGATGATTTGTCTGAAAAAGAACTTTTGAATTTTGGCGGAGGAGATTGTAGCCAACGCCTCGGCCTCAATCCACTTTGTGAAATAGTCAACTGCGACCACCACAAATTTTAGCTGCCCCGGGGCTGTTTTGAATTTTCCTATAATGTCCATGCCCCACTGATAGAAGGGCCATGGTGCAATCATGGAATGTAGCTCCGTTGGGGGGCGTTGAAAAATATTTCCATGGAACTGACAGGAATCGCACTTTTTAACATGTTCCGAGGCGTCGCTGAGGAGTGTAGGCCAGTAGTAGCCCGCTCGGAGCACTTTGCGAGCCAATGCCTTGGCACCCACATGGTGGCTCGAGATTCCTTCATGAACCTCGGCCAGTACCAGATCAGCTTCCGCTCGGTCCAGACACCTTAGCATTGGGGAGTCTGTTTCCCGTTTGTACAAAATGTTGCCGACCATGGTGTATTGAGCCGCTTGTCTTACTATCTTCTTTCCTTGGGAGGAATCGGTAGGTAGGATTTGGAACTGGAGATACTGCTTAATGGGGTCCATCCAGCTGGTGGTTAGAGACACAGCTAAGATAACACTCGGCTGGTGAACAGTTTCTTGGATTAGGGTTTTGTTGTTCTCTGGTCCTTTAGTACTGGCGAGCTTTGACAGGATATCTGCACGGCTGTTAGAAGACCTAGGGATGTGGGTGATGGAGAATTGGGGAAAAAGATCTGTGAGAGCTTTGACTTGTTCTAGATATCTCTGAAGGATTGGTTCTTTGGCTTGGAATTCACCTTTGATTTGAGATACAACTAGCTGGGAATCACTGAAAACTTCAATTTCTGACGCCCCCATTTGATGGGCCATGCGCAAGCCGGCTATCACCGTTTCGTACTCTGCTTGGTTGTTCGAGGTGGGGAAGTCGAACTTGAGGGAGTACTCCACACAAATGCCAGCTACGTTTTCAAGGATTATCCCTGCTCCTGCCCCCTTATTGTGGCTGGAGCCATCAACATAAATTTTCCATGGCTGGGAGGGGTTGGAATAAGTAGAATCTGATAGCTCTGAAACAAAATCTGCTAAAATCTGGGACTTGAGAGTTTTTCTTGGCTCGTAGGTGATGTCGAACTTAGATAGTTCAACAGACCACGACACCATCCTTCCAGCCAAATCTGGTCGGTTGAGGACCTGCCTGATTGGCTGAGTTGTTCTGAGTACTACGGGGTGGTTCTGAAAGTACTGCCGGAGTCTCCTAGCAGCAATCACCAAAGCAAAGGCGAGTTTTTCAATTCTGGAATATCTTATCTCAGGCCCCTGGAGGGCCTTGCTGACAAAGTAGATGGGACGCTCGGTTCTCGAGTCGTCTCTGACCAAAACCGAGCTAACAGATGTTTCACTTACGGACAAATACAAAAACAAAGTTTCCCCTTCCCGAGGACTGGTGAGGATGGGAGGGGCCGAGAGGTATTGCTTGAGCTCTATAAACGCTTGTTCGCAAGAGTCGTTCCAATGGAAGTTCTTGTTTTTTCTGAGTAACTGGTACCATGGTAAAGCTTTCTTGGCTACTTGAGGGAGAAATCTGGAGAGGGCCGCCATCCGACCAGTTAGCCTTTGAACTTCTTTGACATTAGATGGGCTGTGCATGTTCAGAATAGCTTGACATTTCTCCGGGTTGGCCTCGATCCCCCTCTCCGAGAGCATGAAACCTAAAAAGGTCCCGGCTGGGACCCCAAAGGTACACTTATCAGGGTTCAGGCGCATGTTAACTTTTCTGATTCTATCAAAAATAGCCACGAGGTCCCGAGGATGGTCCTCCTTCTTCTTACTCTTAGCTATCATATCATCAATGTACACCTCAAGAGTAGGTCCGATCATTCCCGAGAAGACCTTGTTCATCATACGCTGGTAGGTTGCGCCAGCGTTTTTCAACCCGAAAGGCATTACCGTGTAGCAGTAAGTTGCCCTTTCAGTGATGAAGGCCGTTTTCTCCTGATCAGGAGGGTACATCGGGATTTGATTATATCCTGAGTATGCATCCATGAAAGATAAGAGTTGGTAGCCAGATGAGTTGTCCACTAATTTGTCAATGATGGGGAGGGGGTACTGGTCTTTTGGGCATGCTTTGTTCAAATCGGTATAGTCGACGCACATGCGCCACTTCCCATTCGATTTCTTGACCAGAACGGTGTTGGAGAGCCATTCCGAGTAGCTAACCTCCCTTATGAACCCGGCGGAAAGGAGCTCGGATACCTTTTGCTCTATCACTACCGCCTTTTCGGTGCCAACCCTTCTCTTCTTTTGGGCGACCGGTTTGGCGGTCGGATAAACACTGAGCCGATGACAGATCAAGTTCGGATCAATCCCCGGCATGTCTGCCGAGGTCCAAGCGAAAAGATCTTTATTCTTCTTTAAAAGCTCGAGCATTTCTGCTCGTATTTCTTCTGGAAGGTTGGTTCCTAGTTTCACTCTTCTGTCTGGTAGTTTTTCATCCAAAACAATGAACTCCCACTCTCCTTCAGGGGTAGGTCTTGAATCATCCAAATCGGACCTAACATCTAGATCCGTCAAGAGTACACTTCCCTTGTTCAAACTTAACGTTGGCTGGATTTGTTCTGGAATCTTGATCTTTGCCAAACTGGCATTGTAACACAGTCGAGCCTTCTCCTGCTCGGCTCGGATGGTAACTACAGTCCTGTCAGTACCTTCAAACTTCATAGCCAGATGGACCGTTGACACGACCGCGCCGAAGGCCTGCAAGCATGTCCTGCCGAGGATGGCATTGTATGCTGAAGGGAAATCGACGACAAGGAACTTGATAATCTCGGTTCTCGCCGAAGGGTGGTTCCCGAGGGTCACTGGCAGCTGGATGTGTCCCTTGGGAACCACTGCATCCCCAGTAAAGCTGATCAGCTCTCCCTCGAAGGGGGTCAGGTCCGAGTTTTTTAATTTTAGTGCTTCGAAAAGGTTTAGGAACATGATATCTGCCGAGCTACCCTGATCGACGAATACCCTGGCAACCTCGTAATTACCGATCAAAGCAGTGATGACCATAGGGTCGTTATGACCCGGGATCACCCCTTCAAGATCATCATCAGAAAAGCTAATGGGAATACTTTTTGTGGTTCTCTTTCGGATTGGATGGTTGTGAACTGCAAGGACTTGATTGATATATTTCTTTCTGTCGGACCGTTTCTCTCCTCCTCCCGCAAAACCTCCAGCAATGGTGTTGACTCGTAGGTTTTGCGGGGATTGATCCGTCGTGGCAACCTCTACCATGGCCACTCGCTGCTGATTGGTTGGTTGTTGTTGGTTGGTGTTTTGATCGGCTTGCCTGGTTGACGGCCGACCATTCCTGTCAGGGGATGGAGTTCTTCTTCGAGTATGTCGGTCAAGTGCTTCCCGGACATACTGCTGTAACTTGCCGTCCCTGATTAACTGCTCGATCACATCCCTGAGCCAAGTTCATTCATCTGTCGTGTGCCCATACCCACCATGATACGAGCAAAATTTGGAGCGATCTTGCCGCTGGCTTCTCTTCAAGGGGGGTGGTCTTTCTATTGCTCGGAGGTCAGTCTGCATTGTTTCCTGCAGAATTTGGCTTCTTGGGACTGTGAGAGGGGTGTATTGCTCGAATTTCCCTCGGGGAGGTCCAAATCTCCTTTCCCCCCGGGGTCTCCTCCTTTGATCTTCCCTTCGGTCATCCCTTCTCTCGTCTCTTCTTGATCTCCCCTGGGAGGATGGCTCTCCCCGCTCGCCTCTGTCTCTGTTTCTTTGCCATTTGCTGAATTCTTCTAAGTTTATGAACTTAGTAGAACGATGTCTTAGCTCCGCCATATCCCTCGGCGGTTTGCCCACAAGTGAATTTTTGAAATCTCCGTTTCGGAGACCCTGAGTGAAGAGAAAGACTGCAAAGCTTGGTTCTAAGTTAGGCATGGTCCCTGCCTCCGAATGGAAACGTGAGAGGTATTCCCGTAACGGCTCTTCGGTCTGCTGCATAACGCCCGCTAGCGCGTGGTCGGACTTCGGCTGGACGCAACTAGCGGTGTACCTGTTCAGAAAAACTCTCTTCATCTCTGCCCAGGAGTTAATAGAGTTCCTGGGCAAGGCTGAGTACCACCTTAAGACGGGTGGTTGGAGAGTCATGGAAAAAGCTCTGCATTTCATCATGTCTCCACCGTCGTAAAAGTTCATAGCTCCTTCAAAAGACAAGATATGCTCCAAAGGGTCGGTTAACCCGTTATATTTGGAAACACTCATTGGGCCGAGAAAGGCTGAGGGTGTCTCGTATGCCATGATTCTCGGAGTGAAGGGATGGCCAGGATGAGCGACGTGGTCGGTTTCGTATGTGTCCTCTAAGATTGGGTTTATGGGGGGTGGTGGAGGTAGAGTGGTGGTTGGGTGGGGGATCAGCTGAGTTGCTAACACCCCTCCGGCCACCGCCTGCATATGGAGCTGTTGGAGATCGGCGATGGCCTTTCCCTGTTGTTCTAGGATCTTAGCTTGTTGCTTAATGATTTCTTCCAACTGGCTCTCCCTTTGACCACGAGAGTGATCCCTATCATCTCCAGAAACACGGGCGTCGATGGATCGGCCTTATCCATGGTTTTGTGCATGATTGGGGTTAAGAGAATTTTGGTTCTGGGGGTTTGTTTGCCTGGAATGGACGGTGTAAGGACCACTGTGCGTGCGAGCTGGAACGGAGTGGTGGCTCCGGGCTGGAATTTGTCTTACTGATGGCATGCTGGGATGTGGAGGGTTT
Organism: Crotalaria pallida; assembly: GCA_037953625.1. NCBI lineage: Eukaryota > Viridiplantae > Streptophyta > Magnoliopsida > Fabales > Fabaceae > Crotalaria > Crotalaria pallida. The sequence goes on from CM075649.1 coordinate 101,572,486, forward strand.
CTCCCATCGAGATCTCCGCCGTTGTCGCCACTGCCTTCTTGCAAATTCTGATGGTTTCGCCCTGCATGGCGGTTTGCGCCACGCGATGTTGCGTTTCCTCGCGTCTCTACCATTTTGGGGTGGGAATAGCAGTTTACACTCCCCACAGACGGCGCCAATGTAATGTCCTAGACACAATGTTCAGAGTATAACCCTAGCTCAAGGGTATGGAAGACCTAAGAGCTAGAATACGGTCTGATGTTACTGTGTGATTTTGTTGGTATGCTAGCTATCCAGTTGGGATAACTAGGGTTTCCCTAATCACGAGTGTGTGCTAGTGTATGATTAGGGAGAAAAAACGTACCTGAGCCCCTAGCTGGAGACAGCTATTTATAGGGGGAGCGGTGTTGTACCCTATGGGCCTGTACGGAGGTCCAGTAGGGCTGACGTGTCCATTTATAGGATAAGGGATGAGTCATTCATCCTTATCCTGTTAGCGGTTAGTCTTATCTGGTTGGCGAGCTAGGCTCACGCGCCCTTAGCTTGGACTCTTTAAGGGAAGAGGTCCCTGTACTCGGTCCAGAGTCGTTAGGGTGGGTCCTATGGCATGTGCTCGACCCAAAGATGCGTGACCCGGCAGAATGAGAATTCTGGTCGGCCAGTGAGTATTCTGGTCGGCCGAGGGCGTTTTAGGGTAGACCGACCCCTCGGTCTACCACAAAATGCATGTCTCTTTAATATTTTAATTTTTGCAATTCTTTATCATTCTTGTAAAATGGAAGGAGTAATAAATAAGGTCCATATACTCATTGTCTTAATATCACATCATAGCAAAATCAATCCTAAGTAGCTAAAAAAAATGCTGATCTACAACTTTACAGAATAAATATATTTTTTTGGAAAAAAAAATGATAAATTTCTCCCAAGATTTTAATATAATAGTTCAATTACGAAAGAAGATTAACGTAAGAATTTAATTATCTTTTCAAGTATCTATATAATAGTTCAGTGAGAAAACAATATTAATATAGATAAAATTCACGTATAAGAGTTTAATGAGTGTGCACTGACACTATCGACTCATCATTCACCATTCATATGTTTTACTTTTAATTAATATCAATGCTTAATAACACATGAAAAGTAGATGATATATCAAAAGTATAAATATTGTCAATACACCATCCATTTTCTCTTCAAATATACTTGGGGCAAATAATTATGAGAAAATAAGTGGTGCACCGACGGTATAAATCACTGTATCATTCATCATTCATGTGTTTATGGTCGTTGACTTTCAAATAAAAATAATACAAATAAATGGTAGATGATGAACTGATGATATAAAAAACGTTACATCGTCAGTGCACATCCATTAATCTCAATAATTATTTGATCTTATCACTTCCAGCGTTTGATACATGAGGAACAAATGTGTCACCAGCATAGGTGAGTCACATGAACATTGTGAAAAAGTTTAAACAAAAAAATTATTTCTGAATAAATTATTAACTATAGTTTATAAATAGGTTAATTTAAAATTATATTAAAAATGAAGGATGATTTTGGAAGATTGAATAAAGGTTATAAAAGTGGGAGAGGAAACATGCATATTGATATTAGAGTGCCAACCCTGATTACAATTACACTCAACAACTATGTATGCGTAACTAATCTATACTGAATCTTGAATTAACAATTGGCCATAAACTCAGAAAATGGGAGATTATAAGAGTTATTATGTACAATTTATAATTACAAAAATTACATAATGAACATCATTATTCCATCTCCTTAGCTCTTCACCTCAACCCCATAAAAAATTAAGAAGATAAAGTGATACTACAAAACTTTCATTTTTTTTTATTTTTTACTTGTCACTTTTTTTTCTCTCTATTTTGTTTTGATTGATTATTTTGTTGGTAGTATTAAATTTAAATTTCTTGGGAGGTGTCTGGGGATGAAAGAGGGAAACACGTGTCCTCTCCACCAGTGTTCCATAGGAAATGAGCGTAGTTAGCGGCATAATACGAGTTTGTGGGTTCAGCAGAAATTGCTTCCAAATATGTTTCCTCTGCAGCCCATAAATCGTTCTTCACTTTCCATAGGAAGGTGGCGTATTTATTGTATGCTTCAGCATCCGGTGGCTCCACCTTTATCGCTCTCTTGAAGTATTCTTCAGCTCTGTATTCAAAGAATCAAACCAAATTGTCGATTACACAACTACTTTTCACATGAACTAAAATTGAAGAGGAGTAACATGCAAGGTATTGATTTCAAGTACATGAAAAGATCTTTCTTTGTATATTGGACTTTCCTTTTAATTTTTATTTAATTTCCCTGGGAGTTACGTGTACATCCAAAAGTCCAAGTCAACGAGATTCCGTGTTAGATCTTTCTTTTATCATTCACGTGGATATCACGTGAGAAAGATGATAACCCTGCTCATGAACTAGTGGTGCTTGGAAACTACACCACATACTCCTCTATCAAAGATAGATTCAATGGGAAAATGCCACTTTTGTAATTTACTCCCTCTATCTTGTAACTAGAACATTTTTGACATTTTTATTTTGTCTTTATTTATAAAACTTCATATCAATTTTCAATGATCATTAATTACTTTTTTCCACAAACACCCTTATTTATTTAATACTTTTTAGATTCCCAATAATATTAATAAGGGTAATTTTGAAAAAATTCACATTTTTAACATAATTAACTAAATTAATTAACCTTCTTAATTGAAGTGAAATCTTTCAAAGATAGCAGTAACTTTTTCCACAATTTGGTAGATTTTCTCGAGGCAAACACCTTTTTCTTCGAGGTTAATTTAATACTCCCTCCGGTCTTATTTATAAGACTCTTTTGGGCCACTACTCCAAGAAGAGTGGATAAATTTGCTAGTGGAGAAATGTGAAAATTTGATATACTTTTTCAAAACTACCCTTATAATTATTATTGGAACTCTAAAAGTGTTCACTTTATAGAAGTGTTTGTGAAAAGAAGTAAATAAATGCTACTGAAAATTGAAAATGTATCTTATAAATAGGACCAAAATATAAACCCAAAATGATCTTATAAATAGGTCTGGAGGGAGTATATTTTGGAGGATTCCACGACCATTAAGAAAGTAAAATAATTTAATTAATTGTATTGGAAATATGAACTTTTGATATGTATTTTCAAAATTACCCCAATTAATATTATTAAGAATCTAAAAAGTGTTAAATAAATATGGGTGTTTGTGGAAAACAGTAATTAATGATCATTAAAAATTGATAAAGAGCATTATAAATAGAGACAAAATAAAAATGTTAAAATAGTCTTAAATGAAGGAAATATAAGAATAATAAGAGATCAATTGTTAATTACTAAGAAAGTAGCTAGGAGTTCAATTTTCGACTTTTACTAATGAAATAAGCCTCGCTAAAATACTATTCTCAAAAAAGTTTAACAACATTGAAAACATTAATCACCTAGTTACATGAATCACCTAATTACATGAATATTTTAAAAAAAATAAATATTTGATATATTTTTTATAATATAAATACAAAAATCATTAGAATTTTTTTAAAAAAAATATTAAATATGTATGAATGACTATGAAAAGAAATAATTAAATAATATTAAAAATTAAAATAAAATTATATAAATAAGACTAAAGAAGATTGACATAAGGTTTTTTTATATTAAAGAATCGGGGGAGTATAAAAGATAAATTTTCTATTGAAAAATCTACAAAATATATATGTTTTAATCCTTGAGTATATTGTATAATATTTCTACCATGTAATAAAATATAATTAAAAATTGAGATGATAACACAACAAGTCACTAAAAAATCAATACTAATAAAATCAATAGTTAAGTGATAAATCATTCAATTTAAATAACTAAATAATGACATGTATATTTCATTAAATGACTTATCATCGATCATTGATTCATTAGTAAGTTAATGTGCTACCATCACCATTTTATTTGCATGGAAGTAGTACTTGATATTATTTTCTTGTAAAAATTTCCCTTTTTTTAATTCTTTATCTCTCTTATTTCCTTTGGTTCTTATTATAAAAAAGAAAATAATCGAAATCACGTATATTAAGAAAGTTATTTGAATGTATTTAATTTTTTCAAAATCATAAAAAATATTGTTATTTTAGAAAAATTGCTTTGGAAATGAAACAAAAATTTAGATGAGATCATTATTTTCTAGAACAATTTTAAGAATAATTGTATAAGGAATAAAAAATAAGTTAATTTTTTTTTTATATATTAGAAACCAAGAAAAATAGATGTGAATTTTCTTATATTATAGATTAGAGATAAGAGGGAATATGAATTTACGGGATCATTACTGTGCGTCCAAAATGCTAAAAATAGTATTACATTTTCAACGGTGAAAGTTCAAGTATGTAATTCAAACAAAACAAAAAAACGACAAAACCAAACCGTAAAAGGCAATACAAAACATCATTAGAATATTGAATGTTATGATTAGGCATATCGAATCGGTTTCATTAGGATTCTTAGTAAAAGACCTTCTTCCGAATAAACATTGATAGCATAGCTTATTGAATAAGTTCGGAAACTTCATTTTTATATAGAAAAAGTTCTTAAAAACTAAAGGAAAAAAAAAGTTCTGGCATTACTCAATTTGAATAAATAACAATCTCAAAAAGTTAAATTTCGTAACCAAAGAACTTATATGAAAAAAGGTAACAGCAAGTTAAAAAGTTAAACATTACGCACCTGTCGTAATCGTGTGCAACGAGGTAGAGGAACTGAGCATAGTTTGCAAGAAGAAGAGCATTGCCTGGTTCCTGAGACAACCCCGTTTGGTAAACAAGCTCTGTTCTCGAATACTCACCATATTCATCAGACTCAATCTTAGCCATCACAGGCGAAACCAACCCTTTCATATCCTCACGATCTAACCCCACTTCCACTTCCATTCTAGAAGCTTCTTCCACCATTGACTCCCACAATTTCGCTTCCTCTATCTCCGACACCGACTCTGCGCTTGTTTCCCCTGTCCCGTATACCCGAGACTGCGACCCGTCCGTCACCACGCCGTACCGATCCGACCCGTCGAAACGTCCGTCGCCATCGGTACCATTAGCCGACGGCCTAAATTTCCCGCCACCGCCGTTTCCGCCGCCAACGTAAGCAGTTTTCTTCCCGTTTGACGAAACGGAGAATGTCTTGATTGAAGAAGAGTCAATTTTGTTGTTTTTGTAGTCCTGAGTGGTTGCTGTTAAAGCTACCTCGGTTGTTGCCGGTGGAGGGGTTGCGGCGGCGGCGGTGATGGCGGTGTTGTGGCTCATCGAGTGGACCGTGAAATTGGCTAAGAGGATCATGACATAAACCATTAGAGTGGGAGTGTGAGAGAAAACTTGCTGAAAGAGCCAAACGAAGGAAGCGTGCAATTCTCTCTGGACCCGAGCGAGGATTCCTTGAAGGTCTTCGTAGTAAAGAATCTCTCTCATTTGGAGGGTGAAGCTTTGAAGCTCTCTGATGATGAACACCATCGAAGAAAAAGCTTTCTTCACTGAGCAACAAGCTGATAATACCCCTGCATCTCTGAATCCCTCTTTCCACTGGAGCTTCTTCTTGATTATTCGAAGCGAAAACGGAAGCTCAACGCTGTTCGCTTTCCGGAGAATGTTCGCCGGAATAAGAAGCTCCTCCCCCGTGCTCCACGGTGGCTCAAAATTCACATTCGAAGACGATTGTGCTTCTGATTCTGAATCCATTGCATTGTTGTTGATGTTATCATCGGAAAGTTGGAATCGGAGGGCTAAATCTTCGATCTTCTTGTCGAATTCTTCCTCCGAGGAAGGGAAGAATTGGAAGCTGGCGCTGCAGGTTCTTCTGATGGATCGAGAACGGTGAAGGCGTGTGGTTTGGAAGAGGGTAGAGGAATGCACAAAACGACAGAGTAGTCCTCCATTGTGGTGTCGTTTTGAGGAAGGAGATGAGATAGCAGAGGCAAGGGTTTGAGAAGAAGAGGCGGAATGAGGGAGAGTCGGTGGGTGAGATGACCATTGCAAACAGGTGGTAGCTACCTTCACTCCCATGATTCCAAGGGCAGAATTGTAATTGAAGGAAAGAAGAAGACTCGATTAGGTTTATATGAAGAGAGCAAAAGTAGCAAGAGTTGGGATTGGAATCAAATTGCTACAAAAGAAGAAGTTTTGAAAGGCTTGAGAGATGGGTAATTTCGGAATCCCCCTTTTGTTTGAAAAGTCTTTGCCTTTTATAACTTTAATAATCACATTCCAACCTGCAATTCAACGACAGATCTATTGAATAAACAATAGAAAGCATAAAGAAAATGGAAAGCACAGATAGAGAAAAAAGGGAGTGAGGGTGAATTGTGAAGTACTCCGATTTTCGTGGCTAATGATTACAATTACCACGAAAATAGGATCGAAGAACGGAACTCGAGGAAAAAACCGAGATCCGAGAGATTGGAAAACTGTTATTAACTTACCCTGACGAGGGTTAAAACAAAGGAAGGTGGATTTTTTTATCTCCGATGAAACTCCGGCGAAGATTTACAGACGGAGGCGGTGGAGGGGAAGCGCAAAGGGTTGCAGCTTCGGTGTATTAAGAAGAGCCAAAGGGATGGGTGTGGTATATATAAGACACAAGGAAATTGGTGGGAAGAGGGAGAAAAATATCAGTAGCGACGACCGGTTGCGACGGTGTTGATGGTCCTACTATATTGCATACGGGTTTCATTTTGCATACAGCTGCCCCAGGTTACCGGTTAGTGGCTAGTGGGCCCGCATTTGATGTGACTTTGATGCTGATTTTTTTCAGGGATTTTTTAGTCATTGATGGGAATGAGAGATTTTAGAAAGAATGATTTGATACGACAAACTATTTTCTCTCAAAAAATGGAAAGATTATGGAGAGAAAACTATAATGGAAAATATTAATGAAAAATTTACTCATTTTTTTCTTATTTTCTTTTTTACCAAATAACAAAAAAATCTATCGAATTTTTCATCATTCTCTTTTTCTCCATAAGCTTTCTCTACTATTTTTTCTATTCTCATTTTCTTCTTTGCAACCAAGAGAGCAACCAGCTCACTAAATTCATCGATTTTAAATTTATTTATTTATTTTTTTCAAAACTACTTTATTAGCCTCCTAAATTATTTTTTGTTATGAATAAGTTTAATAGGTGTTTTTGTTTTAAATAAATTCTTGGACTTTTGGACATTCAATTAAATCTTTTCTATAAATGATGTCATAACACCATTATAATTGTGCACTTGATGGCATGCCACCACTAACTTAAATATCTAACAAATGTCCTTGAGCCGCCACCACCTTCTTCGACGAATTTAGTTATGTCCATGTCCATATTGTGTTGCACCAGATCAAGGGTGTCACTAATCTAAATCAGGATCCACATATATGCACCACGGTTCACAGGAGTGATGCAATAGTGCAATGGAAGAGATGAGTCTTTGTTCTCCACCGTCAACCATGGTTAAGATATGATACATGCAGTGGTGAGTGGTGTGGTTGGTTATGAACCCTAGCTAATTAAGGTTTTGTTGTCAAATCTTGTTATCATCGGAGCAAATATCGAACTTTGAACAACTGCAATTGGGCCACAGGGTGATACCAAAAGTTTTTGAAAACGTATACCAAATGTTAACAATATCAAAGTCACTAACAATATTAGTTTATATATATATATATATGCTAAGACTCACTTATGTGGCATTAGCATGCCATTTTGTTAGAGCATCTTCAATGATTAAGAAGAGCTTATAATTGGTCAGACACATATAATCATTGCCTTTAAGGTTTTGCTTTAAGATGTAGTGTCTAACATGTTGATGATCCTTCACTCTTCAAATGGTCCTAAGTAATGAGACTCCCCTGCTAGTCGGACCTCCTCGACTATAGGTCTTGGCATTGGTATCTAAGCCAATGGTTCAATTTAGACATGGTGGATCAAGGGGGAATATCCAGTAAGTGTAAGGATTCACACTTGAAGGGGGAGATTGTTGGATATTGAAGTGTGAGTGGAAGTCCCAAGTGGGATAGGATGCGATAAGTAGAAAACTTTATAAGTGGAAAGACCAATAGAATCATCGCCTTAAGATTTTGGTTCAAGACGTGGTCTCTCACTTTTTCTGGCTCTTCACTCTTCCTATGGCATTGGAGCAATGACACTCCCTGTATGGAAAAGTGAGAGACCACGTCAACACTATTTACCCAGTCAACAAATAATTGACAAAAAATATTTATTTGTTGGACATAAAAACTTTAAATTTATTTGAAAAAAAATTACAGGCCTAATTTTTTAAAAAAAAGAATGACTAACCAAACTTATATCTCTTTATACAAATCTACACCACCCATTTGTAGTATAATGTTAGATGGGAACTGATTAAGAAAAAGGATCAAATGGGAAAAAGAAGAAGTTCATGGAAACTATGGGTATGGAAAAGATTTTAATTTGTTGAGAAAGACTGTACTCATTTTAATGATTTATTCATCTCGAAAAAAGATTAGTTTTTAACTGTCGAACGAAAAACACCCATGATTCACACCAAAAATAAAATGTTACTAGTATACCACTAATTGCACTAATAGTTGTGTCAAACTTATATATCTTCATACAAATCTACACAAATAGTAGTAAAATATCAGTTGGAAGTTGATTAGGAAAATCAAAAGGAAAAAAGAAGAAGCAAGTTCAGGAAAAATAAAATGATAGTATTGATATTTTAGTAATTGAAGTAGTGCATTTGGACATATGTGTATTTTTTTAGGTTTAATTTTTTTTGGTCTTTTATCTTATTTTTAAGTTTTAATTTAGTTTTTTATTTTTGAAATAAAGTCAATTTAGTCTTCTATATTTTTAACATTCGTCAATTCCATCATTGCATCATGATATTGTTAAATTTTTATCGAAATATACTAATTTTGTCTAAAATTCCTTTTTTATTACCAAAATCCACATTTTATTGTCATAATTTGCAATTTTAAAACAAAAATAGGCAGAATTGTGAGTAAAATTTCAACCTATAAAAGTGAAACGACATTGAAATTTTACCAATCAAAGCGTCAAATATGTTGGAAAACACAAATTTCGGTAAGAAAATGCAGATTAAGGTGTTTGGAAAAAAGAACCTATAATAAAATCAATATACTTAGGTAAAAATTTAACATCATGATGAAATTGACAAACATAAAAAACATAAGGCTTAATTGCACTTTTAGTCCCCCAATTTTCTCAATTTGGCCATTTTGGTCCCCCAATTTTTAATTTGGCGATTTTGGTTCCCCAATTTACGATTTGTAGCGATTTTGGTCCCTCCGTCAATTCCACCGTTAATGGTGCTGACGTGGCGTACCAAAGGGACACGTGTCAGCAACTTAATTGCACTTTTGGTCCCCCAATATTCTCAACTTGGCGATTTTGGTCCCCAACTTTTAATTTGGCGATTTTGGTCCCCCACTTTACGATTTGTAGCGATTTTGGTCCCTCCGTCAATTACACCGTTAACGGTGCTGACGTGGCGTACCAGAGGGACACATGTCAGTAACTTATGGCCCTATATTTATTTAATAATAATAATAATAAAATATATTTAAAAATGAAAAAATAAAATAAAACCCACGAGTCTCACTATGATCGTAGTGAAGAGCAGAGAGTGTTGGTCTACTATTGTGATCACGATGAATCCTGATGCGGATCGGTCCCACCGTGACTTCGCTTGCCACAACTGGAGCGTCACAATGCAGTGGTTCCTGCATAGATCGCGAGTTCGCTCGAACGATGAAGGGTAGGATGGGGTGCGGTGGCGGCGGAGCAGCGATGCAACCTAGTCGCGAGTTCGCTCGCCGAGAGTGATGGTGGCGCTCGCAATAGCCGAAACCCCTGGAACACAGTTGCGGCGGCGACGTTGGAGGATGAAGGCGGTGGTGGCTGCGTGAGAATCGGCGAGACCATTGCACACTGCTTCTTCCTTGCGAAACTATCACTTGTTACAACGATCTTCAACCATCTCGATCTTGACAACGATGGTCTCTGATTCGAATTTGATTTTGAAACCACGGTGGAAGGGTATGAAGCAAGTGGGTGGCCATGGCGAATGTGGCAGGTGGTGGTTTGTGTGCCAGTACCGGCATCGGTGTCGATGTTCGATGAAGCACTGTGTCACAAAGAGGCAGTGAACAGTTTCTATTGTTTGAGTTTTATTTTATTTTTTTCATTGGTAAATATATTTTATTATTATTATTATTATTTTTTTTAATAAATAAATATAGGGCCATAAGCTGTTGACACGTGTCCCTCTGGTACGCGACGTCAGCACCGTTAACGGTGGAATTGACGGAGGGACCAAAATCGCTACAAATCGTAAATTGGGGTCCAAAATACCAAATTAAAAGTTGGGAGACCAAAATCGCCAAATTGAAAAAATTGGGGGACCAAAAGTGCAATTAAACTGTTGACATGTGTCCCTTTGGTACGCCACGTCAGCACCATTAACGGTGGAATTGACGGAGGACCAAAATCGCTACAAATCGTAAATTGGGGGACCAAAATCACCAAATTAAAAGTTGGGGACCAAAATCGCCAAATTGAAAAAATTGGGTGACCAAAAATGCAATTAAGCCAAAACATAAAGGTGTAAATTAACTTTTTAAAAAAAAAAATAAAAATGACCAAATTGAACCTAAAAATAAAATAAAGCATAAATATTTTTTGGCTTATTTATGTCTTTAGTCTCTGAAAGTTGTGGGTGTTTTGGTTTTGGTCCCTAGAAGTTTTTTTGATCTTGATTCATCCTTACTTGTTTTGAAAATTTGCTTTTAGCCCTTGCAGTTAGGAAAAATCTGTTAACTGCTGATGTGGCTAACCAAACACCACATCAATGTACACGTGCGTAAGTATTGACACTTTTACTTCTGCTGATCCCTATCATCCACGTCATCCTATTGGTGACATGCAATACTTGCACAAGTTAATGCTGATGTGATGTACCATTAGCCAATCGTCACATCAGCAATTAACAGATTTTTCCTAACGACAAAGACTAAAACAAAATTTTCAAAACAATTAAAGATGAGTCAAGGTCAAAAAAACTTTTGAGAATCAAAACCAAAACACTCCCAACTTAAATAAGTCAAAAGTATTTAAACCTTTTTTTTTAGACAAAACCACTATATTAGTCCTGTAAGTTATTTTTTGGTTGCGATCTCGTCCCTTAACTTTTTTTTGTTTCAAATAAGTCCTGAAGTTGTTGTCGTGTAACAAATAAGTCCTTTCCGTTAGTTTTTTCTATTAAGTGACACGTGTCACTCAACTAATGGTGTCACGTATTAAAACATTGATTTAATGATTTTTTTTTAAATTTTCTTATGATGACACGTGTGGCTTTATGAAAAAGTTAACGGAAATGACTTATTTGTTGCACTTCAACAACTTCAGGACTTATTTGAAACGAAAAAAAGTTAAGAAACGAAATCACAACTAAAAAATAACATAAGGAACCAATATAATAATTTTACCTTTTTATACCATAAAGATTCACTTTAGTTATTTTTTTATAACAATGGTTCTTGACTATGAAGCATCTATTTTAACACGTACATTAGATACGACATGGACACCCACACTTATACACTAAATATGGGGCAGGTGGACATTGTACCATATATAAGTAAATGAATACTTGTTTATGTACATGTATACATATGTAATATCAAATAAAATTAAATTCAACCTAGCAAAAGATCCAAAATATAGATAAATGTATATAGTTTATATAATCATGTATCAAATTTTGAGGTTTGGACCAACATGGGTTAAGATAAGTGACAAACAGTTTGGTCTCGTTTAAGTAAGGTGTCGAGTTCGATTCCTTATGGATGAAGAAAACTCATGTCGGGTGACTCATCTGTCATAGCCAAGCACGCGACCCGGGTCGGATTCGGATGTACGTAGGTAATACCTGGGGAACCAGATGAGCAAAAAAAAAAAAAATTAAAGTTTGGGAATTGGAAATTCCGGGTTCGATCTTGTATGCTACCATTTAGTGAATTTAATTTTTTTCCCTTATCCCCTTAAAAAAAACTTTACTTATCAAAAAATCCAAAATATCGTTTTTTATATATTTCCTTGTGGCACTGAACCCAAAAAAAAAGTAACACGAGGCATAACTTTACAAAGATAAAATACCACTTTATTTTTTAAAAAACTGAACTATGTTTTATTTTTAATCAATATAATAATATCAAAAAAAAATAAAATAGCTATCATGTTGTTTTAAATTTTTTTTAATTTCGAGTATTCGGGGAGTGTTTAAGCTAATCTAATTTGAAGTATTAGCCAAGTGTTGAACAAATATTAGAAGCATTAAAAAAATATTATTAAATTGGAAAGTTGATTTAAAATATCCGACGCACATCTAAAGAGTGTTGGTATCGGATGCTTGTCAAACACTAAAATAAATCTGTTAATAAAAATGTCAAAGCTTTATGTTCCTGAAAATGTAAAAAAATATAATTTACTCTAAAAAAAAAATCAATCTTAACCTACATCAGTCTCTCTGTTAATAAAGCTTTATTCAGAGGACCGTTTACGTTAATGGAAATTACGAATGATTTTTCCTAGATCCATTTTGATCCCTTACGATTTTCTGTAACCCGACTTGATCTCTCACCCATCGTCACTCATTTTCACAACCAAGGTGAGACTTAGAAAGCATAGGATTGCTTCACCTCTATATCTGATGCAAGACTTTATTTTCCATAGCAAGAGTAAACTATTTCTTCGCATATGCACTAGTTGTAAATTACGAGAATGATTGCCAAGGGGCAAGGGCAAAAGAAGTTTACAAGGTGATAATTTTTTTCTTCTTCTCTCTAGTTTACTTGCTAGAATATCATAAAAATGAATAATGGTAATTGGTAAATGATGGGTGAAATTTACCAATGCATCATGCTCTTAAAAAAGTAATCAATTTTCTTTTCTCCACTCTGATCTATTCCCTTCCATTTTCACTAATATTTTTTTATCAAGCACATCGAAAATGGTAACTTACCTATGGTAAGGACATTATTGCTGCATAATTAACACATGTGAATGATTGCAAATATAAAGGAAAATTTTTAAGCACGAACGAGGAAGTCAATTTACTAATCCATGACTAGTGTATATGTATTAATGAAGTTGTTTACTACTGTTAGGAAAGAATAAGACTCACATTGGACAAAGGTGAAGCAACCTTATACTTTAGGGGAATTGCACTCACATTCCCTGAGCTTTGCACTAATGATACGGACATCTCTCTAATTTGGAAAATGATACTCACGTCTCCTTCTTAGCAATCAGCATTGCACTTACACCCGTCCTTTTAATAAATGGTCAAGTTATCAACGAAAATGTTTTACTTATGATTAAAAAAAGACTTTTATATAGCCTCAAGAGGTATTTCATACAAATTTTAAATGTATTTGGTAAGGGTGTAACGGTCCGGTCCGGTCCGGTCCGATCTTTGACGGACAATGGAGACCGGACCGTTCAAATTAACATGGTTCGGTCCGGTCCCGTCTCAGTGTATTATATATGTAAAGACCGGACCGACTCGGTCTGGACCATTTCGGTCCGATCCGGTCCATTTAGACCATATAAATTAAATTTAAGATGCTGGAAATATTAAAGGGCAAAAATCAGTCTAGTGCAAAATCAATTAAGCAAAATCAATTAATCAAAATCAATCTAGGCAAAATCAATTTCAACTGACAGCAGAGAGGGATTAATCAAAATCAATATAGGGCAAAATCAATTAAGTAAAATCAAATTCAACTTACTGCAGAGAGGGCTAGAGGAACGACCGGCGGCGGTGAGGAACAGCGGCGGCGGCAGGAACGGAGAATGAATCGGAGGAGAGAGAGAGAGAAGTAATCGAATCGGAGGATGGAAAGAGAGGAGGCGGCTTCGATGGCGGCAACCGAAGGGAGGCAGGAACGACACATGAATCGGAGGAGGGAGAGAGAGAAGGCGGTTTCGATGGCTTCGATGGCAGAGAACGACAAACCGTAGGGAGAGAGAGGAGGTGGATTCAATGGAGGAGAACGACGAACCAGAGGGAGAGAGAGAAAGGGGCTTCGACGGCGACGAACCGGAGGGAGAGAGAGAAAGGGCCTTCGATGGCACAAACCGGAGGGAGAGAGAGAAAGGGCCTTCGATGGCGGCGAACGACGAACCAGAGGGAGGCGGCTTAGATGGCGGCTTCGATGGCTGCATGAGATGTGGGTAGTGCCATGGTGGTGGCCACTGGCCAGTGTCCGTGAGAGAGAGAGGGTAGGGAATACTCAATACTGAATAGGCACTACAACAGAATAGCTAAAAGATCCCGGTTCCGCATGCCTATTGATCCCGGTTCCGAACTGGGATTGTATCCCCTGGTATAACAAGTTTGATTCTTATGATCCCAGTTGTTTTAGAAAACACGGAACCTGGATCAATAAAAAATAAGGAACCGGGATCAATAGCATATTTGATCACTGTTGATTTTTTAATAATGAACTGGGATCTTTAGTATATATGATCACTGTTGAGTTTTTTTAAAATGAACCGGGATCTTTAATATATATGATCACTGTTGAATTTTTTAAAATGAACCGGGATCTTTAGTATATATATATATATATATATATATTTAAATTTATAATATTTTCTATTTCCATATATTTAAATAAATTGTCAACATTTTTTTTTGTAACAAATAAATGTCATAATTATATACATTAGGAACGTGAATGTCAATACACATTTATGATAGACAACTCCCAAACCAAAAACAAATGGCTCCATACATACAAAAGGCTAAACAGGCTCGATATATAGATGCTACATAGTCACATTCAAAAATATATACGATGCCCTAAATTCAAAACTAAGCTAAGGTAACCAAGGTTGAATATATAATGATTCCGGAGATGTTTCATTTCTCAAACTAATAAAGGTAAGGGCTTGCCACTGATAGTGATGACTCCCATTGTAAAATCAATTCATCTCCAGTTAAAAAAGGCCTTGCGGATCTCCATTGCTCTGATGGTTCCTTTGGTGTTGCAATGACTACCACCTTCTCTGTACTAGACATAAATAAAAACAAGAAAAATTTGAGATTAGCTCCGACAAACGGTTAGAAGTAGAACTATAGTCTAGCATTTTGGATTTGTTCTCAAGCAAGCATTGTATGAATAGAAAAAGAATGATTTTAACTAATGTTGAAACTAAATCCACTCTCTCTCACTGTATGTGTATTTTCTTCTGAGACAATATGCAAGTAAATATAATTTAAAGTAATAAAAAAGACATAGACAAAACCACAAGGCAATATGGTCAAAATTTTGAACCTTCACACCCCCATCGCACATAACTAAATTAAATTTCAGCACAAGTTAAAGTGAGAGGGCCTGCATATTATCCACACTTCAATCCCAAGGGGTTTTGGTGTGAAGAGGCATGCAACACATTGTTAATGGGTAATTTCTAAGCTATATGCCCTTCACTTTTGGTGGGTTTATGCTACATCCATGATCCATTACTGGCTTTTTGCCATGTTTCATCAATAAAATGGTAAATTCACTTTTTATTTTTTAAAAACTTTTTTCTTTAACTATTTTATATGCTTCAGGTTGAGGGTGTATGGAGCATAATAAAAATTGACGAACTCATTGTTAAAAATACAAAGCACTCATGGACCTCCATATAACAACTTCAAATAATTGGAGTTGGCCCCTCAGCAATAAGTGTTAACAAGTAGTAAGGAATGAGGATGTATGCTTAATCTCAGCATTAGGATGCATACCAGTGAAGAGGTGACTGGGTGAGGTAGCCTGCTGACCCATTCGCAGTTTTTTCAGTCTTGGTGAAGATTGAATGCTGAACTGAGGAAGAGAAGCAGAAGGATCAATCTCCCATGGACTTACGCGGTCTTGATGATTAGTCTCTTTATTCTCATCCCATCTGACCTGTTGGATGTCATAGCAAGCTTACATTCATAAAGACATCACTATATCGTCATTACCTTAGTTTTAAAAAAAAAAAACTAGCTTTTGTAGGGAGATTGCAATTGCTGAGTTAAAATTAAAGATTTTCCTGGATAGATATGTAAAACAATTTAAGGTGAAGCATAAAGAAAAGAAGTTGGTAAAACAATTGAGCAAGCCTTTTTGAATGAAAATTCAGTTGATTGAGTACATGCTTTGATTGCAATGGCAAAGTTGGTAAACACACCAACTAAACTCAGTAAATTCAATGCTAAATGTATAATAATATGATCAATTATTATATGATCAAAATATATTGCAAAGTGTTATAAAGCAAAATTGCAAATGTACAATCAAGCACCTCCATTTTGATTTAGGCCATCTATAGGGATCCAAATCACTCATTCCAATCACCATACCATTATTACATATGAAAAATAGGAAGATAATAACATGTTGCTCACAAGGAACATTTTCTTAGGAAGACATAGAGCATAGAGTTGAAGATTTATAATTATACCTTCTTTCTGGAGATTCATCCATTTCAAATCTCATTTTGAATCTTGTCCCAATGATCACTTCATTCTTGATGCTTTTAACATATTTTTTGTAGGGCACAATAAAGTCTGGTTGACTTGCTCTATATCGTAGCAAATTCAAATGCATTACAGATTTATTTGTAGGTCTCATAGCAAGTGCCAACCATGAGTTAGCACTTAGCAGTGGAAGAGATAAATAAGTAAAGCAAGAAGATATCATGTGTTATTATTATTTGTACCTTGGACTGTAGAAAACATGAAACATGCTTTTTGTGGATATAGCATTGGCCACAGAAGAAAGGAAATTGGGATAACAGTTCTGGTTACCAACAACTGATTCAGGAAGACCATTTCTAGGCCGAACAGCTCTTCTGATTCCCAATCTTAACTCTCCATTTTCACCCCTTCAAATACATTAATAAGCAGTGAGGATCTGAAAGGTATTACAATATTTGAATAATCTTATTATATGAAACGGAGAGAGTACTTTACAGTCACTAAGACAACGAAACTCGTCAATATCAGTAACACAGACAAATATTCATAATTGAAATAAAATGTCAATGTTTGTAATATTTTTTTTTTTCTAATGTGAGACTAAATACTAATCCTCCCTAGTCATATAGGGATTAATATCAATTGAAAATTCAACACACATACAAAAGGACACATATTGATATTATACCTTAGAAAGAGCACAACATCACCAGAAACAAGATTCTTTTGGCTAACAAAAATACTCCAGCCGGTAGTGAGCAGATGCCGCCTTGGCTGACCTGACACGATACCACATTGATTTTGAGTATCAACTGATCAATATATGAAGACAGAGTTTGTTTTTTCTTGTTACATTACCTCTGTAAATATGACGAAATTTCCACTCCACACCGTGCAGGTCTTTGGCAACAAGCTCTTGAGAGGGTCTCAGCTATTTATAATCCTGCAATAAAAGTAAAAAGAGACGGTTCCTTGAGGCCAAAGTGGGCCAGCCACCGTACGGTTAACAGAGAAAAAAATTATAAAAAAAACAAAAACATCTTCTTCCATAATTCAACAATAGCAATATAGCATCGTGAATTTTTTGAAAGCTCAACCACTGCTTATGCTCAGTCCAGAATGCAAGATCAAATATTATAAAGGTGTGGCATAGAAAAATTTCGATTTTAGACACAAGAAAAAGAAACTGCAGGAGAAAACCAAGGTGTGCCGAGGAGCAGCTGATAATTTCACTTGTGAATGCGCTAAGAAAATTTGCACTGGAACTGTTTCTAGGTGAACCCCTCTGGCCTCTGCTAACTTCCATTTCAATCATTTAAATCCACACTTTCCTAGGGGAGCATTTATTGCCCCCCAAAAAGTACATCCCAAGTATGATTTGGCAAAGAATAATGGACTCATTTAAAAACTCACAAAGGTTAGTTTTAAAATACAGTTCACTGATCTTGAAATAGGATAAATCAACAAAGGCTAGTAGTAGCTTTACTTCCAAGTAGATGAAACTAGTAACTTGTAAGGGAAATCCACCCGTACAGAATCAGTAGGTCTACATTATATACATCCATACTCCACCATGCAATTTCTTTTACTACTTATTTCTATGTTCCTTTTCCATTCTCCATTACTCAAATCAACTGCATCACCTATTAAAAGATTCTGCTCAAATAAAGTAAACTCTTAAAGTTTTATAAGCTGATCAATTGACTGCAGAATACATCATACTCTAAAAAAGGAACAAATAAAATGTCTCACCCTGGAATTTGCAAAAACAAGCTAAAATCGTGACTTCTTTTCTTGCAACAACTCCATTCTTTCATCCCATCATGGAATATAGGCTGGAAATGAAGTGGAAGCACAATCAATTGCAGAAATAGATAACTAATCTTCATAGAAAAGAAAATTTTGAGACTAAATAAATTAATAGGCATGGACATACCCCTTGAGGAGATGAAGAGACCCCAGTATTTGATCCAGGTCCAAACATGCCAAATGGAAAGCGAATCAGTAAAATCCCATAAGGAAGCCATGTTGTCATGAATCAAAAAATCTTGTTAACAATGGGCATAAAGTTTCACATGGTTCGTATAATGGAAGAAGAGAAAAAAAATTGAAACCCAGCAGAGAGCAAAGAAGAAAAACAAGAAATTATATTACAATAAACATTGAATCTAAACAAAAAATTGAAAACTAAAAATTAAAAGGGAAAAAACGAAACCCTAAAAATTGCAATCTTCAATCCATGCCAAAACTAATGCTGGGATTGCTCGATCTAGGCACATGCAAGGACGGATTTGCCAAAAACAGAGAAAAATTGATTTCCTTGTTTGATGTTGATGGAGAAGAGGGAGGGTGATGATGCTTGTCAGAGAAGAAGAAAAAGTTGAAGCGGAGAATAAGAAGGTAATGATGGCTGTGAGGAACCGTGAGGGAGAATGTGTGCTGGTGATGAAACCGTGAGGAACCGTGAGGGAGAATGTGTGCTGGTGATGAAACCGTGAGGAACCGTGAGGGAGAGTGTGTGTTGGTGTGTGTGTGAATGGCGATGGAGGGGGAAGGAGGGACCGTGAGGAATAGAGAGGGAGGGACCGTGAGATCTGGGAAGGAGAAAGGCAGAGAGGGAGCGTGTTTTTTTTTCTAGGTTTGTGGGATTTTTAATTTTAAAAAAAATAAAAAATTATTTATATTATAACATTGATCTCGGTTCCGTGGTTTTATTATTCATCCCAGTTAAAGTAAAACAACGGGATAAATAAGGTTTGTGTGATTTTTAATTTTTAAAAAAATAAAAAATTATATATGTTATAACATTGATCCCGGTTCCGTGTTTTTTATAACCGGGATCAATAAATTCATGGTATTTTTTAACTATCATTTGTCTATTAATCCCAGTTCCGGAACGGAACCGGGATTAATATTCGGTTACTTTTTTGCAATTCTGTAGTAGTGAGGGTTTGTAAATGAGTGGGTTTTTTTTTTATAAATATTTGAACCATCGGTCCGGTCCGGTCTTTGCGGTCTGAAAATTTGCTGGACCGTGGATCAGACCATACAAGAACGGTCCCAAAATTTTGAGACCGGACCGGACCACGAGATCAGATCGGACCGCATTTTTTGGTCTGGTTCGGTCCGATCTGACCGGTCTCGCAGTCTCGGACCGGACCGCTTACACCCCTAGTATTTGGTGCATTTTTTTTTTACAATAATATGATAAAATTAATTTTTTTTACAAGAAAATTTAATGACCAACCAAGTCACTTCTACAAGCCAATATGAGGCAACCTACAAATTGTGCCAAGTAGTAGGATTTAGAGTGCATATACACTGGGGATTTGTGGGGCTAACAATTATAGCCAATGTTTTTTTAGCACATTCATGGTTAATCACACATACTATAGTGGATATAAGTTCACTGTGAATATAATATGTTTTAATTTTGTTATTGCTCCTATGATATATGGATATGAATATAACATATTTAAACTTTATATAATGATGTTAGGTCTTTTGCATTATTTTAAAATCATTTGAATAAAACTTGTATACAAGAATATGTGTTTTAGTAAAAAAAAAATATATCATAAAAAATTATCATATTTTCATGTAAATTTTTTTTTGTAAAAACTAAAATTGTAAATTTTTTTTACCGTATTATTGTTTAAAAAAATGCATCAAATACAATTTGTATGAGGCATCCCTTGAGTCCTTTGAGGGTATAAATGTCTTTTTTCAAACCTAAGCATAAAATTTTCGTTAAAAAAAACCTAATAATGTTTAGTTAGCCAATGTTTACTAATTGTCGGTGAAAAAAAAAGCTAAAGGAAACTTGTTGGTTTTGAAAAGGAAGCATGTAATTTTTGAAAGGTAATTTCTAGAAAGCTACTTCGATAAATTTTTAAAAACTACATGAGTTCATATACTAATTTTGTCTTAAAATTTTAAACTAAATGATATTCATATTATAAATAAATAATTATGTTTGTAATTGTTATGGATTATATGGCTACACTAAAGAAACCATGTTGACCATGTTGATTGGGCCCAACATGTTTGCCAGGTTGGCCAAGCTAACCGGGTTCAACTAAAGTGCTACTAAATAGTTGATGCTACCAAGGTTGATCAATCCCTTCAAGTTAGCCAAGTTGGCTAAGTTGGTTGGGTCCAACCTACACTACAAAAAAAAACCCTTTATTGCAATGACCTTTTGCAACGACTTTAAAAAGTCGTTGCTAAAAACAGGTGTTTTGCAACGACCTGATCAAGTTTATTCGCATAACTGCCTAACACGATAGCTTACCTTAATTGATAAGATGATCGGGATAACTATAACTTCCAAGATTACCTCTATCCTAATAACCTGATAAGCACAATCTTGTCAAGATAAGGATAAGCCCAAGTTAACTAGGTAGTTGTCCTATATAAATAGCATTGTCTGTAAGAACTACAATCGGTGGGTGAATTAACTAGAGAACACTAGGAGAACACCTAGAAGCTGGGGGGGGGGGGGGTTGAATAGGTGTTTAAGAAACCTTGAAAGATTTTCGAATAAAACAAATCGAAACAATTAAAACGAACAATTTTCACAAAAACTGAACTTGATAATTGATTATGAACAGTAGATAATCGATTATCATCTGACAGCAAAGTTTCAGATAATCGATTATGAACAGTAGATAATCGATTATTCACTGCAAAACTCAGAAAATCACTTTTTCAATCAAAAACGAAAATCAATCAATTAACACATAAGATCAGAGATAGCACGAAATTGATTAACACCAATATTGTTAATGATTACCTAGGTTATGAAAATGATTTTTCCCAAATCAATTTGCACAATTAAACCCTAATTCAATCAGTTATGGAAAATCAAACTTTTCTAGGCTTTCAATCAAGAACAATATGATATGACAAAAACTAAAGAGTTAAGGGAAGAAAAGCTTGCTCAGAGATTTATACTGGTTCACTCACAACCACCGTGAGCTACATCCAGTCCCCTCTTATCACAAGAGAGAGTTTCTTCAATAAGAAATTATAATTCTCAAATTACAAGTAATCCGCCTCTCAAGACTCCCTTCTTGATAGCCTCCAAGAGATACCTCACTCTTGTCTTGCAATCCTATTGAACTTCTAATCTAACCTTCTTCCCTTGCTTGTTGATATCCCCACAACAAGGCTTCCACTTGCTTGTTGATTCCTCACAACAAGACTTCCAATTTGCTTGTTAACACAACAAGACTTCCAAGACAATTTGCTTGATGAACAACCACCAAGGCTTCTCCTTTGTTGTAGAAAGCTTGCCTCCTTGCAATGATTACAAGACAATAGAAAACACAATACCCTAATGAATCTCTTTCAAGAACTATGAACAATTAGTAATTGAGATTCAAAGGTTTCTTGATCAAAGAATATGAAAATGAAGACCTTTGATCTTGAGAAAGTGAGAGAGAAAGTTGAGAGAATAGTGTGGCTTTTGATCTTTCTAAAATGATATGAAAATGAAGTTTTTTTTTCACAAATGATTAGGAAAAGGTTTATATAGAATACCCAAAAGCTAGGAAACTTAAAAACTGATTTTGAGAAGTGAAAATCGTATTTTAAAAAGCTATTCAGCAGGTCATAATCGATTATCCACTATTCATAATCGATTATTTCAACCTCATAATCGATTATTACCTGATTCAATTCCTGATAATCCATTATTTACTTTTCATAATTGATTATAACTTGTAAAAGTTGATTAAAAACGTGTTTTCTCAAAACTAAACCTTTTCTTTCAAACCTTTAAGCCACCTATTGATTTTAGGTTAGTGAAATACTCAAATTATAATATGATCATGCACTTGATAGAGATTCACTACTCTCTAATAAACTCTACCCAAACTCATCAAACTCTAAGACTCAAAATAAAGATATTACAATTTACACAAATTGAATCTTAATGAGCTTGCTCTCTCTTCATCATTGTTGTTTGTTGTGCTGTTGGTGAGCTTCTTAATGACTTGAGCTTGATCAAAACATTTGCATAATAGATCTCACAATCTTCACAAGCACATGCACACATCTAATAATCTCCCCCTTTTTGATCATGACAAACATGTTTTGAAGTTGTTGATTGTTGAACCATTTGATCACTTGGTGAGACTCTTGCCCCCCCTTAATAAATGCTTTTGACATTTGAAATCCAATTGAGTTAAGCTTGATCATGACAAACATATTTTGAAGTTGTTGATTATTGAACAATTTGATCACTTGGTGAGACTCTTGCTCCCCCTAAATAAATGCTTTTGACATTTGAAATCCAATTGAGTTAAGCTTGATTCCCCCTATCTTCAACAACTTTGCTCCACCTATATAAAAACAACAAAACAATCTTTTCTCCCCATTTTGGCATTATCAAAAAGTAATATAACAATGAAATCTTAAGCCAAAATAAGAGAAATTAACAATTCTTACTTCACATAATTGATACCAATTAATCAATGAACTATAATTTGAAATGTGATACCAATTGGAAAGAAATATAACAATGAAACATGATACCAATTGTAACATCCTCATTTTATTAAGTAATTATATTCCTTAAATAGTTAGAATTGTTCCTTAGTTATGAATATTAAGTAGTTGAAGTTATTTCATTAGTTCAATAGTTATATACATTAGATAGTATGAGCCTTAATTAGTTATAAGCATTTAGAATAGTTAAATGTAGTTTAATAGCCAATTTAGTTAAATAGCTAAAGTTAGTTTGATAATGTAAAGTATTTTAATTAGTTAAGAAGTTTAATAATTATAAAATTATAAGAAGAAGAAATTTTTGTGTTTTAATATTTATTTTATTTTTAGAGAGGTGTTGAAATAGGTTAAAGTGTGTTTAAAAAAAAAAGAAAAATGCAGGTCTGATGGGTCGAGCCCAATTGCGCCAGAATGGTGCCCAAGTGCGACTGGTGCACCATTTCCACGCACCATATGCGTTTCTGACCGAGCCAGCCTAGTCAGACGCACCAGAACGCGAGTCAGTCCCCTGCGCACCAGACTTAAGTCTGGTGTTGCTGCATTTTGGCTCCAGAAACATCATTCATTTCTTCCTCCTCTCAACCGAGTTCTACCGTCAAGAACCCTAGAAATCCGATTTGATTGAATCAAATCAAAATCCTTCCAAATCATCACTCAAATTCAATTTCCCACCTCAAATCCACCACTTTCCCTCTCCAAAACCTTCATTTCTCTCCCTCTCCTCTCATCCCCAATATCACCCATAAACCCTAACTTCCACAATCCTCGAACTTTTGCCATACAAATTTGAAAGGAGACTTAGAAAGTGATAAAGAACAAGAAATTAGAGGCTAAGGAGCTTGAATTGAAGCTTGGAGAGTGGTTCTACTTCAATCCCTAACTTTCTATTTTTCTCTCTAGGAGGTAAGAGGGAGTACTTTGGTTTAAATTAGGGAAGGGATTTAATTATAATAATAAAAGTATAATTAAGTGTATATGGATGTTTATTTAGGCATTAGGATTAAATTTACATGAACTAGTAATTGTGGCTTGAATTTAGTGCTTGCTTTATATGTGTAAATAATAAGTTCTAATGTTTAAAATTTAGTATTAATTACATGTATGTTGTTCTTGATATCTAAATGATGTAAATATATAATTATGTTGTATTATGTTGATTATGGTTAATTAGGCATAAACTAGCATAAAGTGCTTTCTAATTAAATTTGAACTAAACAAATGCAAATTTTTAAAGAACAAAGAGTTCAAACTTAATTAGAAAGAATTTAAGAAATTGTTTCATGCATGGTGAAAAGGTGGACGTTAGGAGTAAGGGAAAAACATACGTATATCGTGAGGGCAAGAGTAACTAGATTGTGCTATTGAAACAATCGCCAAGAATTGTTATGGAAAACTTTGATCTTCCAAGGGACCGGGTTTGCTCCCCGTGTTGGGGATTGGTTTTATGCAAACCATAACAATTCTGTCAGTTACATTGGCTCTTTGTGGCTGGTCAATGGTGATCCCTGCTATAGCCAATTTGGTGTAATCAAGACAAATTGTATGAGGAAATCCTAAAAAGGGGTGAAGTACTGTGCAAGCCATGTGTTTGGAGGGGTACTACTATCGGTCGGTTTTTCCCCGGAGTGGAGGGCGATGTGAGGAAATGTGTGATGTAAAGAAAACAAAGTAAAGCAAAGCAAAGAAAAAGTGAAAGAAAAAGAAAAGGAGACAAAAAGCATTAATATGCATGTGTATGGTTTAGTCTCTTGAATCCAATGAAAAGAACAAAGTAAACACAATGAAATGAAAAGTATAACATTGGGTTCAAGGATTTAATCATAATGAGCGACGTTGCATTGCATCCCCATGTGGTTGTTTAAGAATGTATTATTATAAATTAAATGTTGCATTATGTCTTGATGATGGAAATTCGTAATTGATGATGTGTGTATGAATGCATTTAATTATGCCTTATAATTGTTTTTAAATGATTTCTCTGATTTAAATTCAAATTAATCACCTCTTTGTGGTTAATATTTTAGGTACCCCTGACGAGGAGTTTCCCGTTATTCCCTCTACCGAGGATCCCTACACTTCCCCTGATGGAGTGTAGTAGTGCATCATAATAATAGCATAATACAGTTGCATATATTACTTTCTGTTTTCATGTAAATTTCTAAAATATGCCCTTGTTTTGAAGGATATTCACATATCCTTTCTTTTGATAAACTTTATCTTAACACAACCACTCTTGGAGTGTAACTCAAACACTATATGGACTTTGACTCTTAAAAAGTTTGTACTAATGTTGAACTTAAATGATTGTAAATACATATATGTATGTAAATATTTATCTGAAATGTTCTGGTTTCTGACAGGTTTTCTATTTTTTTAATTGGGGAAAGTCCATATTACAAACAAACCCTTGCAAAAAAAATTTGTTGAATTTTACCATTCACATTAAAATAAAATGAATTAAGATTAGGTGTTACATTTATGGTATCAGAGCAGTGGTTGTATCCTGGGCTGTGGAGTATGGATTTCCTACTCCTAAAGTGTTACTCCGCATGAGAGTAACATCAAAGTTGTTAGTAATTAGTATATATATATATATATTAAGTATTTAGTTAATTAGTTTTAGTTTTTAAATTTAATTAGTGGCAGTGATTCTTACTAATCACACCTTGATTTCAGACTTAGTATGGCGGCTCGAAATAATCGAGATCTCGAGAGAATATCTGATGTTTTGGAGAACATTTCTCGAGCTAACGCTAATCAGACTAATGTTTTGGAGAAATTAGTCCAAGCCAGTGCCCAGCAAGCCAATCATGCCAATCAGCATCATCAGCAGCCCCCGCAGCAGTCTGAATCTTATGGTATAACGGAGTTTAAGAAGTTGGACCCTCCTAGGTTTGAGGGTGGTTTTGATCCTGCTGGAGCTCAAAGGTGGCTGAAGGAGTTGGAGATAATTTTTAGGTCCATGCCTTGCTCAGATGCAGAAAAAGCTGCTTTCTCCACTTTCATGTTATCTGGAGATGCAGAGTCTTGGTGGGAGGACGCTAGACATTTTCTTGAAGCTGAAGGAAGGCAGATCTCTTGGGAGCTCTTTAAGGAAAGGTTTATGGAGAAATACTTTCCTGAGGATGTAAGGCGAAAGAAGGAGATTGAATTTCTGGAGTTGAAACAGGGATCAATGACTATTGGTCAGTATGCTTCCAAATTTGAGGAGTTAATCAAGTTTTCTCCTTATTATCAGCACCATCCAGATGAAATATCCAAATGCATTAAATTTGAAAATGGTCTCCGCCCCGAGATCAAGTTAGCATTTGGATATCAAGGCATCTGCAACTTCCCTCAGCTTGTGAATATTTTTCGCACATATGAAGATGATATGAAGATTAAGAAGCCAGTGAAAGGAGTGCTAAAGCAGCTCAAAGTGGTTATGGGCCAATAAGGGATAAGGGTAAAGGGCCCTCTCTTCAAAGAAATCACCCTTATCCAAATCCTAAGGCCAAGGAGGTGCAAGCTAAAGGAGTTTCTGGTAAAGCTATACCTGCTTCTACTGAATTTTTAAAACAATGTGTACATTGTGGCAAGCTTCATAGAGGCACTTGCTGGAGGATTTTATATCCAGGACAGCCAGGTCCATGTGTAATTTGTAAGCAGTTTGGTCACCTTGCAGCCAATTGTCCACACCCAGCAGCACCTAAGAAGAATGTAAATGTGCAGCAACCAGGAGGAGTTGGAGGCAACGGGTCTACAGCATATGGCAAAGTCTACACCCTTAGTGGTGCAGAGTCAGAGAATGTAGAGGAACTCATCAAAGGTACTTGTTATCTTAATGGAATACCCTGTAAAGTGTTGTTTGATTGTGGGGCAACTCATTCTTTTATATCTCTAGATCGTGTGAAAAGATTAAAACTCCCTACCATAAAAATTCCTTACAAACTCATAGTCTCAACCCCAACTAACCCTTCAGTATCTACTTCTCAAATGTGCCCAAATTGTACCCTTAAAGTCCTAAACCACACTTTCCAAATCAACCTTATATGTTTACCTTTAACCCAACTAGACCTCATCCTAGGAATGGATTGGATGTTAGAAAACCACATTATAATAGACTGCCACAAAAAGACCATAATCTTTAACCAACCCAAAGAACCAAGCTTAGAACTAGCTATCATAGAAACCGAAAAAGAACCTTCTATCCACCAAATCCCATAGTGAATGAATTTCTAGAGGTATTTCCTGATGATGTCCCTGGTTTACCACTAGTGCGAGAAGTGGAATTTAGCATTGATTTGGTACCAGGAATTGGACCAATTTCCTTGGCTCCTCATAGAATGGCTCTAGTTGAGTTAGCTGAGTTGAAGAAGCAGCTGGAGTATATGTTGGCAAAAAAGTTCATAAGGCCTAGTGTCTCACCTTGGGGTGCTCCAATTCTCTTTGTTAAAAAGAAGGATGGAAGCCTCAGGTTATGTGTAGACTACAGGGAGCTGAATAAGGTGACAATCAAGAATAAATATCCTCTTCCACGCATTGATGATTTGTTGGACCAATTGCGTGGTGTAGCGGTGTTTTCCAAGATCGATCTTCGATCTAGTTATCACCAAATCCGAGTTAAAGAAGAGGATATTCCTAAGACTGCTTTTAGATCACGGTATGGCCATTATGAGTATGTGGTGATGCCGTTTGGTCTAACCAATGCCCTTGCAGTTTTTATGGACTATATGAACAGAGTTTTCCAACCTTACTTGGATTCCTTTGTAGTGGTCTTCATTGACGATATTATTATTTACTCAAAGGACTCCGATGAGCATCGGGAACATCTCAGAATAGTCCTACAGACTCTAAAGGAGAAGCAGTTGTATGCCAAGCTTGCCAAGTGTGAATTCTGGCTTGAGAAAGTCAATTTCTTAGGCCATGTCATCACCAAAGAAGGCATTGCAGATGATCCTACAAAGGTTGAGGCAGTGTTGAAATGGGAAAGGCCCAAAAGTGTAACAGAGATCAGGAGTTTTCTCGGATTAGCAGGCTATTACAGGAGATTTATCAAGGATTTTTCTAAAATAGCTTTGCCCTTGACAAAGTTGACAAGAAAGGAGTCATCTTTCTTTTGGACCCCAAAGTGTGAGCAGAGTTTCTTGGAACTCAAGGATAAGTTGACTTCCTATCCTGTTCTTGTTCTTCCTGATCCAAAGAAGAGTTTTGATGTGTATTGTGATGCCTCAAGACAAGGTCTATGATGTGTTCTCATGCAAGAAGGGAGAGTAATTGCCTATGCATCTAGGAAATTAAGACCACATGAAGAGAACTATCCTACCCATGATTTGGAACTTGCAGCTATTGTTTTTGCTCTCAAAATATGGAGGCATTATCTCTATGGAACGAGATTCGAAGTGTACAGTGATCATAAAAGCCTAAAGTATTTGTTTGACCAGAAAGAGTTAAACATGAGGCAGCGGAGATGGATGGAGTTTCTCAAGGATTATGATTTCAGTTTGCAGTACCATCTAGGGAAAGCCAATGTTGTCGCTGATGCACTTAGCCGCAAAACCCTCCATATTAGTAGCATGATGATCAAGGAATTGTAATTGATTAAGGAATTCAACAACCTCAATCTTGGTATCCAATTCAAGAAAGAGAGCATTAGCATCGGAATGTTGAAAATAAACAGTACTTTCTTGGATGCAATTCGACAGAAGCAAGTCGAAGATGTTGAATTGCAAGAAAGGAAAAGAGCAGCGACAAGCAAGAATGAACCTGATTTTCATGATGGAGCAAATGGAGTACTAAGGTTCAGAAACAGAATCTGTGTTCCTTCCGATCCAGAGTTGAAAGAAGCAATTCTTGAGGAGGCACACAAGAGCAAGTTGAGCTTGCATCCTGGCACAACTAAGATGTACTAGGATTTGAAGAAGCTTTTCTGGTGGCCCGGAATTAAACGGGATGTAGCAGGTTTTGTTGCAAGATGTTTGATCTGCCAAAAATCCAAAGTAGAGCACCAAAAGCCCAGAGGTGTGTTACATCCTTTGGAGATTCCATTTTGGAAGTGGGATGGCATAACCATGGACTTTGTTTCAGGCTTGCCAAGGACCATCACTGGATATGATGCAGTATGGGTGGTGGTGGATAGGTTGACAAAATCTGCTCACTTTATTCCCATAAATATGAGGTATTCAATGGAAAAGTTGGCACCATTGTATATCAAAGAGATAATCAGGTTGCATGGAGTGCCTTCCAACATCATTTCAGATCGTGATCCAAGGTTCCTTTCACGATTCTGGCAAAGTCTTCAGCAAGCCCTAGGAACAGAATTGAAACTCAACTCTACCTATCATCCTCAAACTGATGGACAGACTGAGCAAACTATCCAATCCTTGGAAGACTTGCTCAGGACTTGCACTTTGGAGCATCAAAGGAGTTGGGAGCAGTTGTTGCCTTTGGTAGAGTTTACTTATAATAACTCCTACCATTCAAGAATTGGAATGGCTCCCTATGAAGCTCTTTATGGTAGAAGATGTCGGACTCCCCTATGTTGGTTTCAAGTGGTGGAGAGCCAACTTATTGGTCCTGATGTTGTCCAAGAGACAACAAAAATAGTTAAGATGATCCAGGAAAGAATGAAAGCAGCTCTGGACAGACAGAAAAACTATGCGGACAAGCGGAGGAAACCTTTGGAATTTGCAGAAGGTGAGCATGTTTTCCTGAAGGTTGTCCCAACAACAGGAGTAGGAAGGGTGTTAAAGCCCAAGAAGCTCACTTCCAGATTCATTGGACCATATCAGATTTTGCAGAAGGTTGGAACAATGGCTTGTAGAATTACTCTTCCTCCTCAATTGTCCAATCTCCATGATTGTTTCATGTGTCCCAACTTGGGAAATATGTGTATGATCCTTCACATGTCATTCCGGCGGAAGAGGTTCCTTTAAGAGAGAACCTAATATTTGAGATGCAACCAATTAGAATCGAAGATAGAAGGATTAAGCAGCTTCGTGGCAAAGAGATTCCATTGATTAAAGTGATTTGGAATCGTAATAATGTTGAAGAATCCACTTGGGAGCTTGAGGATAAGTTCAAGGCATCTCACCCCCATCTCTTTGAGGCGGCTTGAATTTCGAGGATGAAATTCATGTAAGTGGGGGGGGGGGGGGGGAATTGTAACATCCTCATTTTATTAAGTAATTATATTCCTTAAATAGTTAGAATTGTTCCTTAGTTATGAATATTAAGTAGTTGAAGTTATTTCATTAGTTCAATAGTTATATACATTAGATAGTATGAGCCTTAATTAGTTATAAGCATTTAGAATAGTTAAATGTAGTTTAATAGCCAATTTAGTTAAATAGCTAAAGTTAGTTTGATAATGTAAAGTATTTTAATTAGTTAAGAAGTTTAATAATTATAAAATTATAAGAAGAAGAAATTTTTGTGTTTTAATATTTATTTTATTTTTAGAGAGGTGTTGAAATAGGTTAAAGTGTGTTTAAAAAAAAAAAAGAAAAATGCAGGTCTAATGGGTCGAGCCCAATTGCGCCAGAATGGCGCCCAAGCGCGACTGGTGCACCATTTCCACGCACTAGATGCGTTTCTGACCGAGCCAGCCTAGCCAGACGCACCAGAACGCGAGTCAGTCCCCTGCGCACCAGACTTAAGTCTGGTGTTGCTGCGTTTTGGCTCCAGAAACATCATTCATTTCTTCCTCCTCTCAACCGAGTTCTACCGTCAAGAACCCTAGAAATCCGATTTGATTGAATCAAATCAAAATCCATCCAAATCATCACTCAAATTCAATTTCCCACCTCAAATCCACCACTTTCCCTCTCCAAAACCTTCATTTCTCTCCCTCTCCTCTCATCCCCAATATCACCCATAAACCCTAACTTCCACAATCCTTGAACTTTTGCCATACAAATTTGAAAGGAGACTTAGAAAGTGATAAAGAACAAGAAATTAGAGGCTAAGGAGCTTGAATTGAAGCTTGGAGAGTGGTTCTACTTCAATCCCTAACTTTCTCTTTTTCTCTCTAGGAGGTAAGAGGGAGTACTTTGGTTTAAATTAGGGAAGGGATTTAATTATAATAATAAAAGTATAATTAAGTGTATATGGATGTTTATTTAGGCATTATGATTAAATTTACATAAACTAGTAATTGTGGCTTGGATTTAGTGCTTGCTTTATATGTGTAAATAATAAGTTCTAATGTTTGAAATTTAGTATTAATTACATGTATGTTGTTCTTGATATCTAAATGATGTAAATATATAATTATGTTGTACTTGTTAATTATTATGTTCATTATGGTTAATTAGGCATAAACTAGCCTAAAGTGCTTTCTAATTAAATTTGAACTAAACAAACGCAAATTTTTAAAGAACAAAGAGTTCAAATTTAATTAGAAAGAATTTAAGAAATTGTATCATGCATGGTGAAAAGGTGGACGTCAGGAGTAAGGGAAAAACATACGTATATCGTGAGGGCAAGAGTAACTAGATTGTGCTATTGAAACAATCGCCGAGAATTGTTATGGAAAACTTTGATCTTCCAAGGGACCGGGTTTGCTCCCCGTGTCGGGGATTGGTTTTATGCAAACCATAACAATTCTGTCAGTTACTTTGGCTCTATGTGGCCGGTCAATGGTGATCCCTGCTATAGCCAATTTGGTGTATTCAAGCCAAGTTGTATGAGGAACTCCTAAAAAGGGGTGAAGTACTGTGCAAGCCATGTGTGTTGGTTTTTCCCCGGAGTGGAGGGCGTTGTGAGGAAATGTGTGATGTAAAGAAAACAAAGTAAAGCAAAGCAAAGAAAAAGTGAAAGAAAAAGAAAAGGAGACAAAAAGCATTAATATGCATGTGTATGGTTTAGTCTCTTGAATCCAATGAAAAGAACAAAGTAAACACAATGAAATGAAAAGTATAACATTGGGTTCAAGGATTTAATCATAATGAGCGACGTTGCATTGCATCCCCATGTGGTTGTTTAAGAATGTAGTATTATAAATTAAATGTTGCATTATGTCTTGATGATGGAAATTTGTAATTGATGATGTGTGTATGAATGCATTTAATTATGCCTTACTATTGTTTTTAAATGCCTTCTCTAATTTAAATTCAAATTACTCACCTCTTTGTGGTTAATATTTTAGGTACCCCTGAAGAGGAGTTTCCCGCTGTTCCCTCTGCCGAGGATCCCTACACTTCCCCTAATGGAGTGTAGTAGTGCATCATAATAATAGCATAATACAGTTGCATATATTACTTTCTATTTTGATGTAAATTTCTAAAATATGCCCTGGTTGTGAAGGATATTCACATATCCTTTCTTTTGATAAACTTTATCTTAACACAACCACTTTTGGAGTGTAACTCAAACACTATATGGGCTTTGACTCTTAAAAAGTTTGTACTAATGTTGAACTTAAATGCTTGTGAATACATATATGTATGTAAATATTTATCTCAACTATTCTGGTTTCTGACAGGTTTTCTATTGTTTAATTGGGGAAAGTCCATATTACAAACAAACCCTTGCAAAAAAATTTTCTTGAATTTTACCATTCACATTAAAATAAAATGAATTAAGATTAGGTGTTACACCAATTGGAACTAAAAATCATAATATCACTTGACAAAGTATGATATCAATTGTAAAGGAATATCACAATAACCATAATAGCATGATAAACACATAATGAACACACAACGATATCAATTGTAAAAGAATATATCATGACAACACTTTGTGAATTTTCAACACAAATTGTAAATACCAATTGTAAAAATTAGATGATACCAATTGTAAATACTTGTTATCTCTTGTGAAAATCCACTGGATACCAAATGTGAGCTTTGTAGAAATAATACCAATTGTACCAATTTGTAGGACATTCTCTTTGATACTTGAAGATGCAAATGATGAATAATACTTGTAGACCTTTTTCACTTCAATCATACCTACAAAATAATCATGCTTTTCTTTTTGGTATCCAAATGGTCTTGGTTAGTTAAGGGATTTTCACCCTTCTTAACCCAAACAAAGTTTCCTCTAGGTATACCATGCACTTTAACATCACACACATTTAAAGTATGTCCATGAGTGCCACCATAGAAACATGTTGGTGCATTTGAAAAATCAATCTTAGAAAAATCAACATTTCTATGAGACTTACTCTTAGCATTAGTATAACCCAAACCAAACTTGTTTGAATTTTCTCTTTGAAAATTTAACAATGTGCGCAATTTAATATCACCACTTGTGAAACTTGCAAGCTTATTTTTCAAAATAGCATTTTCATCTTTAAGCAACTTGAAATTCTCACAATCAACCACAACATTCAATCTACTAGCACAATCACAAGAAGAACTAGCATAAATGAGATCAAGAGTTTCATTTTGAAGATTAAGCTCATCAACTTTTTTTGAAGTTCTAAAATCTCTCGTTGATGTTTCAAAATGAGCTTCTTCCTTTCTAAATTTTTCAAAGCTAGTTTCTTAAGTTCTTCATGCATTTCTTCATAAGCATTATACAAAATTTCATATTTAGAAGAAATTTCGGATTTAGTATAACTTACATCACTTTTCTCGCTTTGTTCATTTGATTCGTCACTGGAGTTTTCTTCTTCATCTACTTGAACTAGCAAGTTAAATGTAGCGATTTCTTCATCATCTGAAGAACTACTTGATGTGCTTTCTTTTTCTTCTTCATCCCAAACAATGTATGCCTTTTTGTGCTTTGGATGCTTCTTCTCTTTCTCCATCTTTTTGAGATACTTTGAGCACAAGTATTTGAGATGACCGGATTTTCCGCATTCATGGGAAGCTACTCCTTCTTTTGTCTTGGTCTTGTAGTGTGGGGAATTTTTCTCTATCTTTTTGTCTTTGTTCAACCTTCCTTTTCTCCTTAGAAGCTTGCTAAACTTTCTTAGTAGAAGTTTCATAGACTCTTCATCAATGTCCGAATCGGAATCTTCATTATCGGAACTCTCTTCCTTTTTATATGAACTTTTAGCTTTAAAAACCAGAGGATTTGATGCATGAAAGAGACACAAAATTTGGGGAAAATAGTTATAAGTTGTTCTTTGTAACATGCACTAAGGAACTAAACAGATTTGAGGTCAAAAGAGTGCATGTGCTTACTTAGATTGAAGCCCGAAGTGAGCTGCAGGAATCAGATTCTGCAGAAACAGACTTGAACTCCTCTACTTCATAGGTTTCGTTCTCCTTTCTCACACACCCTCAACTCACGATTTTTATATCAATGTAAATCCCTTGATTCAAGCTTTACAATGGTGTATCACTCAAACTCTAACTCTCAAAGACCAAAGAGAATAGAAGGGATGAACGCAGGTAAGGAAGAATAGAGCATCAACACAACAATGGCCAAATGAATCTGAAATCCGTCCAAGTTCCTCAATTTATAGACAAATCAAAGTGTCATGCATCAAGACACGTTGATTCCACTGAGTTTAGAGTGGGATTCGTGGCGATTTCTGGATTAAACCAAGTGATTACTCATCAAATGCATTAACCCTAAGTTCTGGGTTCATCGTCTAACCGGTTACAAGGTATGGCTAACCGGTTAGATATTGGTTAATTTCAAAAATTAAGATTTTGTTTTCCTTTTTCTCCAACAACTCTTCTAATATTGCAATTAGGTCCCAAAACAAGGACTAAATTGAAAAACATATATTTTCTCCTAAAATAAAAAATATTTTTCATATATTTTAATTAAAAAAATATAATTTTATTAAAACACAAACAAAGAAAATATTATATAATAACTATATAATATTATTCTAATTCGGGGAATAAAATTAGGGGTGTTACAAATTCTACCATTCCTTCATATATATCTTTCTGGGCATCAACTCCTTTACAAAATATACAAAGATTCATCACAAAACACTTAATATCTCAAGCTAACACTCCATAATCTTCTTCTTC
Organism: Crotalaria pallida; assembly: GCA_037953625.1. Classification (NCBI taxonomy): domain Eukaryota; kingdom Viridiplantae; phylum Streptophyta; class Magnoliopsida; order Fabales; family Fabaceae; genus Crotalaria; species Crotalaria pallida. Next base: position 101,607,485 of record CM075649.1, read on the forward strand.
CTCTCAATCCCCTCTATAATCTCTATTAAACTTTCATGTCTCACTCCCCATAGGCCATAACCCTCACCTCTCAATACTTGTGGGGTTTTCTTTCAATAAACCAAGAAGAAGGGACATAAGAGTAGGAGAACATAAAAGGAAGATTGAAGAAGAAGAAGGTGAAGGATTAGTGGTGATCAAGCTTGAAGAGAAACTCTCTCTCTCTCTCTCTCTAGGGCACTCCCTCTCCTCAACCAAGGTAAGGGAGGAGTTGTTTTCTTAGCTTAAAGTAAAGGGTTAGGTAATAATAACATAGAACCTTAGGAGTAATGATGATGTAGGTAGATGCACTTTTGATTTGTTGTATTAAACATTTAGTATTGAATTAAAAATATGATGCTACTCTTAATAAAAATGTTGATATATAACTTTGAATCTTGATGACCTTATATGGATGAATGGAGATGATTATGATTTTAAATAATATAGATGTAATCAATTATGATTAAGTGAGTATAGATGATTAAGAATGGAAATGGTTGGTGATAAAAAGAATTAATATTTAGAAACAAATGATGATTGCTATACTTTAATAATAGTTATGTGTTTGATCCTAACCATGGTGAATATACACTTTATTGATGAATATAAGTATTGATTATTATAAGATTTATATGATTGTCCTTTATTGTGATTGACTTTTGATGTGGTGTGAATGATTACATGGATTTATATGTGCATGATGCATCAAATAAAGTCATATAAAGATAATGAATATATCTTTACACTAAATCTATTATTATGGAAATTAGTATGTGGAATACAAGGCCAAGTCTGAAATTACTACTTGGTTACTAACTTAATCGGGGTTAAATCGTTCAAATAACCAGTTAAGGTAGTAATGAATAGAAGAATAAATAAGGTGATTGGCCAATTATAAATAAAATATTGGAATTTCCACAACTAACTCCTTATTAATAGATTTAGTGTCAAGGTTAAGAGAATTAGAAAAGCAAGGCTTCTCAATTAAATTTTCCTTTAAACAATGATATTTCCCCCAAATATATGAAATCCAAATTCAATTGAGAAGTAGGTAGAATCATGCATCATACATGGAGTCATAAGGTGGACAGGGAGGATGTTGGGAAAGACAAGACGTGAAGGTTCTTGGAACCGATGGACGTGAGTGGTATGTGATTAGGAGTTAACGTGGGTGGAACTTTGATCTCCTAGGTGGACATGGAATGGCCACCCATGTCGGGGGATTGGTTCTGTATTAACTAAGATAATTCTATTGGTCACAAAATCACTTCGTTGACCGATTGAGGGTGGTTCCCTGCTATAGCCAACTTGGGCCTTCAACCCAAGTTATACTGGACTGAGAGAGAGGCCAGTAGTGTGCAGGCAGTGGTAGAGGGACACTTACTCCCGGTTTGGTCTTTCCCTGGAGCGGAGGGTGAAGTGAGGAAATCGAGTGAAATGTGGAATGAGATGAGAAATGTGATGAAAGATGAAATAAGATGAGAACTGCTATGAAATGAGAAATGAGAAAAAAAGAGAAAGAGAGGAATTCCCTAGAGGGGAAGATGATAAGGTGAATTGTCGAATGATTGGATCCTTTGTGTAAACATATTTAAAGAAATAAAGAATGAAATTGATATGGAATGTATAGATTTCAAAGAACATTGGATCCAATGATCGGACCAGAGAGCCGTTCATGCATCGTATGAGTCTAGATGAGGTTACACCATCAATCATGCATCATTATCATATTCATGGCATGATTTTAAGAATGATTGTGAAAGTGAAATGCTTGAATTAACATGAAATTCAATATTGCTTGGTTGAAATAGTAAGGTTTAATGTCATTGTTATATTAATGTTTTACTTTAAGTTATGTAAAACATCTCACTCCCTTATGTTGCTATTTTTAGGTACCCCATCAGGAGGAATTCTTATCCTTCCTGCTACGGAGGAGAGTCATGCTCCCACTAGACGAGCATAGACTACATATAATGGTGTAATCTACACCTATTGCAACGAAAGCTCTAAGATTTTCTTTTATAAATATGATGTTTTTACAACTGCTTTTAGAGTTTACTCACTTGGAATATAATGGGAAATCGAACTTATTAATCTAAATTTTACTTTTGTAATATGTAAATATAAGTGTGTGTGAATAAACTTTTGTTAATTCTTGAAAGTGATGAAATCCATGGTACTAATGATACCATTATTTTGGGATCTAATGTAAAGTATTGTAACTAGTACAGACGAATACATATGTATAATTATTGGAAATTCTGGACAGACAGGTACATAGAAGATTCAAGTTTGGAATTTTTTAATAAACAAAGCAAACTCTGTCAAATTTTTTCCTGTATTTTCTTAATATATAAAGAAATCAAAGTAAGGTGTTACACAATTATTTTATTTTTTGAATTCAAATGTAAGGCACATTAGCCATCTACTTGTTAGTAGATTACTTAGGTAGTTATTTTTAATATTGCCTATAAATAGGAGTATTATTTATGTAATCCCTATACATCTCACTGAGCAGATTGACAAAGGACACCATGTAACTTCCCTTTACATTTCAAATAAAATTTACCATTCCCGGTCTTTAATCATTTTGTAGTGTTACATTACCTTGCACTTTAAATTCCCTGCATCAGTCTTTGGACTTAAATTCTAGTCCTTTTTTTCTTTAAAACACTATTTCAATTTACTTGGAAAATAAGATTATCATAGAAATTTGTTGTGACCCACTATTTCAAAGGTTTAATATGTAAACACACAACCCCGACGCTTTAATCACTTTTCCAATTAACGAGATAAATCATTTGTAGTTTTTAATCAAAACTAATTAAATAATAAATAATTAATAACTAATAACTAATTGTTAACTGGAAGTTGAAATCGACAAAAGGACAAGCGTGTCGGATGCATAAGTGACATCGACGGAAGTGTACTTAAGCGAATTTTTTAAAAGTGACTTCGAAGGAAGTGAACGTGTATTCTCGACAAGGGGTCGAATTTAACAAAGCAAGAAAGTGTCGACAACATAGGTGATGTCGAAGGAGGTGTACTTGAGTCTTACGAGTTAAAAGTGACTTCAAAGGACGTGTACGTGTATCGACAAAAGGGGAAAGACGGAAGGAGAGGCTCGTGTCGAAGGAGATGGTGGCGTGAGAAAAGAGGAAGTCAGAAAAGTCATGTCAACATTGGAAACGAAAGGGCAATCACATCAGCATTTAATGCTTTCTATGGCTATAAATACTCTACTTCAGAAACTTTCGAAGCCATGAGAGAACATGGAAACAACAATGGCCCGGTTTCATGAATTCTGGAAAGAAGAGAAATTATTCGAAACCCAGATGGTCTGAGATCATAAAAGACCAAACATGTGAGATTAAGGGATTCGGGAGTTGGAAACAAAATGGGAAAATCTTTACTCCGAATACCCTCTTTTTCCCCATGAATAGCGAAAGACCAAACATGGGAGATTACATAGGGATCACTTCTTGTGTTTCAAGTTGGTGTAAAAAGCTTGAATTGGAGGGCACACTTAGTTTGATACATAAGCCTCGGTGGAACCTAATAATCTTCCCTAGCCCAAAGTTTGTACCTTCTCTAGGTGGGATTTTGGGTGTCTTTCCATTCAATGAGGGAAAGGAAAAGCCCTCTAATTGTAATCTACCAAGAGAGATCGTCGACAGGCCCTTTGGTTAGTCGGTGGTGAAACACCGTCAAATAAGAGAACATGTTACAGATATCGATTGATTCAATTAGAGGCCGACATCAGGTCGAAGGTCTATATCGGCAGAAGCATTATGACCTGATGTCGAAAGGAGGTTGATGTCGACGGACATCCCAGAACCAAGAGGCAGGGGCACGACAATCCGAAAGCTGCTTTGAAAAGACAACAAAGAGACTTAGACAAGGGTCTAAGTTGCATGATTTCAGTCGAAGAAAGATGCTCGCCGAAAGGTTACGAGTGAAGGTGTCTTCAAAAGGCTCGACAAGATATCCCTAAAGTACGATGCCACAATGTGGGCAGTTACATCGTGGGGGGTCACTAAGTGGGTAGTTATTTAGAACGTGGCTGCTGCGGTTGTGCAGAACGCGCCGAATAAAGTAGGATTAACTAAGTGGATTCCTTAGGCTATAAATAGGAATTCTTTTGATTGTAATCGAGGTGGGCACATTGGCAATCATCCTACACATCTCACCAGAGCAGATTGACGGAGAAAACGCCTTTGTAAAAACTTCACCCTTTTTTTCATTCAATGCAAACTCTTTACATTCCAATTTCTAATTCAATGCAATCCCTTTACATTATAGCACTTTATTTTCCTACAACTTTAAATTCCCGCATTTAATTTCTGCAACCTTAATCGCTTTCCATTTACATTTCCTGCACTGTGTTCTTAGCGTCGGTTTATGTTTACGTCAATTTTAACGCTTTCATGCACGTTTAATTTTTCAACCCAAAAAGAAACACAAAAACAACCAAAAACATAGTCAAGTTCCTTTACAAGATTACCACATAACCTGTCGTTACCCACACCTCACGCACTTTCTCAGTTTGACAAGCGTCGAACGAAAACCCCCCTAAACAAATTGGCACGCCCGGTGGGACAGGTTCAGAGAAACCATATCCAAGTGTATGCGTTTGAGAAGTGGCACTACTTTTCCACTTTCTTCCTCAATGGCTATCGCGAGCCAAAGTAGCCATTAGGCCACTGTTATTTCAGAAATTGAGACGGTTACTGCTCCTGTTAGTATTTCTCAAGCATCTAGAGGAAGCAGTTCTGCTGTAGAATCTACCGTAGTAACAGTAATTCAACGTCCAAATAATGGCCCTAATGGAGACAATGTGACTAGTGGCTTTGCCTTTGGTAATAACTCGACGAATGGATGTCAAGTTCCTCCATATGGTTTGCCACTTGGTTTCGTTCTATGGTCGACGTTAACATGGCCTTTGAATAGTTCTATCGGAAGTATTAATGCAACTACCGGGGACACTAACATGGCTTTCCCGCGATCAGCTATGAATATGGCTGGGACGAGTAATACTTCAAGGTATGTACCAATCAACCCTGTCACGCATATCCGATTACAGATTGAAGAGGTGAACGTTCAATTGGTCGACCAGTTGACGACTCAGTTAGGTTCTGTGATCAACCCGGCGATGTTGGTGACAAATGAAACTTGTGGAAAAATTGCTCAGTACATGAAGAGGTTGAACCAAGTCTTGGGTGTCGATGAGAATGAGCACAACGAGTCCGTCACGACTCCACATGGAGATAGAGCATTACAAAGACCGATTTTGGTACAAGGGTACCCTGACGGTCAAGACATGCAACATTCTGTTCGAATTCCATCACCACAACAAGACAGTAGAACAACAACTTCGTGGGAGAATGTTTGTACTAATCCACCTTTCAGTGCAGGTACAGGCAACATAGTGATCAAAAATCCTCAAGTGACTTTCCATCCTGGTGTTGAAACGCCGCAATATGTGCAGAATCCGACTCAAGTTGCATTTATGCAAAGAGTGGAGGATCTCCAAGCAGCTTTAGCTAGGCAGAACTTGGCGAGGCACTTGCTCCAACAAGGAAGAGAGACTCGAATCGAACCAGATGATGTAAACCGTGTGGTCGAACAAGAATTGAATAGGATAGGTTTCAACATAGGCTTGGCTAACTAGCCAGGTTTTAATTCACCTTTTCCTGAATGGGTTCAACATGCTGAAAATTAAGGTGCCCAAGCTGTCGAAGTTTGCAGGAGAGACGGGAGAATCTACTGTCGAACATGTAGCGCATCATACCATTGAATTGGGTGAATTAGCCGCTGACGAGGCAATCAAAATGCGGCTATTTCCCAGTTCCTTAACGAAAAATGCATTCTCATGGTTTTCGACATTGAGGTCTAATTCAATTCATGCATGGGCTTAGTTAGAAAGATCCTTCCATGAATAGTTCTATAGAGGCGAATTAAAGGTTGCCTTGACGGATCTGTTGGGTGTGAAGAGATTTGCTGGAGAACCCATTGACGATTACTTGTCACGTTTTAGGAAAATGAGGAGTAGATGTTTTACTCCGATCCTTGAACCTGAAGTAGTGAAAATGGCTGTGGCTGGATTAGAGTACCACATTAGGAAAAAAACTGGTCACACAACACTTGTTAGATTTAGCCCAATTAGCCGCATGCGTACGACAAATTGAGAATCTAAGAGAGGAGAAGGTTAAGGGGAAAGATTCTAAAGTTCTCAAGAGAGAACGAATCCATTACATTGATTCTCAGCTTCCCGATGGGGAGGTATTTGACATTGGATCAGAGGTAGACACAATAGATTTAGGAATTTAAAACCCTACACGTGTCATGCCTTGAGGCCGTCGAAACCTCTTAATGAGAATAAGTATAAGAAAACATACACTTCTGACATTTCTAGGACTGAACAAGTCTTTGACATGTTATTAAAGGATAAACAGATTAAATTACCTGAAGGTCATAAATTGTTGAGAAAAGATGAATTGAAAGGAATAAAGTATTGTAAGTATCATAACAATTGTACTCACAATACAAACGATTGCATTGCTTTTAGGGATTTAGTTCAACAGGGACTCGACAAAGGAAGATTGAAGTTCTTGGAAAGAGAAATGAAGATCGATACCGATCCGTTTCAGAAGGAGGTTAATGAAGTTGAGACCCAGAGGGTATTTCCCATCAATGTGGTTACTTTGGCTCATGACACTAAAGTTTTCCCAAAAGCTGGTGAATCGTTTGAACAATTCTACGACAGGAAACAATATGAGGATCTCCGAATCTGCCCAAGACGCCAAGTGATTTATGATGAAACAGCTGCATCAAGGATAGAAAGGGAGATGAAGAGAGAAGACTTGAGGAGGAAATTAAGAGCCAAAAGGGCGCAAGAAGGGAGGTATGTCCGACAAGAAATGTCCCGAGAGGCCCGTCGACCTTTCTGAAGTCGGAAAGTTTATGGGAGGCGCCCGTCAAGGTCACCTTTGCATGGTCGGGTCACTCAGTACAGAAGAGGACAAAAAAAGAACCAGGCATGGAACCGAACTCGGCACCAAGTTCAGTTTATGAAGGTTTGACAAGGACCCAAAAAAGAAGACTTCAACGTTTCCGCAAGAAGGAAGCTAAAGAGGTAAATCTTAAGGAAGTGCCCATGAACAACAAGGGATGTTTGGTCGCAGTAGCAAAGCCGATTATGGCTAAGGGTCAACAAAGCTATAAGCAGAAGATGCAATGGGCTAGGAAAGACGAGGGGTCTAACCAGGTGGACGAGTCATATGGTGCGAGTTTTGACGATAGTTTGGATATCATTGTGACTGATCAAGACATGGTGGAGGCACAAAGCAAGAAAATCACCAGCCTCTCGATCAACAATGTGGGGTTGCCTTTTGACTTCCAAGGAGTGCATGAAGTTGGACTTGAAGAAGGAGACAACGACGTGTCAGATGATTCGTATTTGAGCGATGAAATACCTGATTTGCCTGAATGTCTTTTCCTCCTTGACAGGGTTCATTTAGAGATGGATATTAGCCATATTGCACAGTTTGAACCTTTAGAAGAAAGCAAGAGAGAACACCTGAGGCCATTGCATATCAAGGCCATTGTTGACGGAAAACCTTTGAATAGGGTTTTGGTAGACGGGTGCAGCTTTTAATATTCTGCCATGGAATGTGTTTATTGTTAGATCTAGTGTGCATGTGCATGTGATGATTGTGAGATCTATTATGCAAATGCATGGTTTTGATGGTTTTGATAATGACAAATGTTTTGATAAATTTCAAATCGTGGAAAAGCTTACCAAAACAACAACAAGAAACAATGATGAAGAGAGAGCAAGCTCATTAAGATTCAATTTGTGTTATTGTTTGTAATATCTTTATTTTGAGTCTTAGAGTTTGATGAGTTTAGGTAGAGTTTATTAGAGGGTAGTGAATCTCTATCAAGTGCATGATCATATTATAATTTGAGTTTTTCACTTAACCTAAATCAATAGGTGGCTTAAAGGTTTGAAAGAAAAGGTTTAGTTTTGAGAAAACAAGTTTTTAATTGATATTTACAGCCTTTAATCGGTTAACAAGTAAGGCTAATCGATTAACAGCTTTTGTATCAGTGCTTAATCGATTAATGGGATGGCTTAATCGATTAACAAGATTTTAACATGGGCTAATCGATTAACCTGAGGTGCTAATCTATTAACACGTGCAGAATAGTTTTTTAAAACAACTTTTCACATCTCAAAATGAGTTCTATTGTTTTCCAAACATTATGGGTCTTCTATATAAACCTTTTCCTAATCATTGTGATAAAAATAACTTCATTTTCATATCATTTTAGAAAGATCAAAAGCCACACTATTCTCTCAACATTCTCTCTCACTTTCTCAAAGATCAAAGTTCTTACTTTTCATATTCTTTGATCAAGAAGCTTTTGAATCTCAAGTTTAATTGTTCATAGTTCTTGAAGGAGATTCATTAGGATTTTGTGTTATATTGTGTTGTAATCTTTGCATGAAGGCAAACTAGCTACAACAAAGAAGAAGTCTTGGTGGTTGTTCATCAAGCAAATTGAGTTGAAAATCTTGTTGTGATAACAAGCAAATTGGAAGTCTTGTTGTGAGGAATCAACAAGCAAGTGGAAGCCTTTTTGTGGGGTTATCAACAAGCAAGGGAAGAAAGTTAGATTAGAAGTTCAATAGGATTGCAAGACAAGAGTGAGGTATCTCTTGGAGGCTATCAAGAAGGGACTCTTGAGAGGCGGATTACTTGTAATTTGAGAATTCCAATTCCTTACTGAAGAAACTCTCTCTTGTGTTAAGAGGGGACTGGAAGTAGCTCACGGTGGTTTAGAGTGAACCAGTATAAATCTCTGAGCAAGCTTCTCTTCCCTAAACTCTTTTAATATTTTTCATTTCATATTGTTCTTGATTGAAAACCTAGAAAAGATTGATTTTCCATAATTGATTTAATTAGGGTTTAATTGTTCAAATTGATTTGGGAAAACCTTTTTCATAACCTAGGTAATCATTAACAATATTGGTGTTAATCAATTCCGTGCTATCTCTGATCTTATGTGTTAATTGATTGATTTTCGTTTTCGATTGAAAAGTGATTTTTCAGTTTTAACAATGATTAATCGATTAACCTGTTGCTTAATCGATTAACCAAAAATCAGCTGTTAGGCATTAATCGATTAACTAGTCAGATTAATCGATTAACTCAAGTTTTTCACAGGTTAATCGATTATCAGCTTTGCTTAATCGATTAAGAGCTGAATATTTTGTAAAAATCATTCGTTTTAATTGTTTCAATTTGTTTTATTCGAAAATCTTTCAAGGTTTCTTTAACACCTATTCAACCCCCCTTCTAAGTGTTCTCCTAGTGTTCCTTAGTTAATTCACCCACCGATTGTAGTTCTTACATTTAGGAGAATGGGAAAGCTGGATGCTGATCTGATACCGACAAATGTTGTCGTATTCGGTTTCACTGGGAAGATTGCCCAGTCGCATGTAGTCACGATGTTGAAGATTGAAGTCGGATCTATGGTATGAGATACCTTGTTCGTGGTAGTCCTGACCCAAGCAAGTTATAATCTATTGCTTGGAAGAGATTGGATTCATGCAGTGGGGGCCGTTCTCTCTACAGCCCATCAAAAGCTGATTTTATGGAACCAAGAGAATAAGGTTGAAGTTATAGCAGCTGACGACTGTCCTTGCTATATGCAACAAATGCACGTGGACTTCAAGGTGCACATTCCGAGTATCAAGCCAATCCGACTTGATGCTGAACAATTTCAGAAACCCATAGTGGAGAAATGCTTAGTGGAGAACTATGGGATTTCATTGTTGGAGGTTGACAAGGCCGTCGAGCAACAACCCTCAACCAGTAATAATGGTTGACAAGCAACTAGAAAGGCTGTCGGCCACATTGACCGACAGAATGCAATGCACCATTCAACCAGGTGCATTCCAGGATTATATAGTTGACGACAGTCCTTTGGGATTTGAAAGAGGATGGACGGAAGAAGAACCAAAATTCATCAGTGAAGATCCTAGGGACGAAGTAAATTTGGGAACGGTTGAAGAGCCGAAACCCATTTATGTAAGTTCGTTGTTAAAGGAAGAATTCAGGGAGAAACTCATTAATCACATCAAATAAAATAAAGATTGCTTTGCATGGAAGTATGAGGACATGCCGGGGCTCGACAGAGAATTGGTGGAACATAGGCTGACCCTACGGCCCGATCACAAGCCAATTAAGCAAGCTGTTCGACGCTTTGCGCCTGGGGTGGTTCTCAAGATCAAGGAAGAAATCGAAAGGCTATTGAAAGCAAAGTTTATAAGAATGGCAAGGTAAGTTGAGTGGATGGAAAATATAGTCCCAGTCGTAAAGAAGAATGGAAAGATGCGACTTTGTGTCAATTTCAGAGATCTAAATTCTGCCACACCAAAAGACGAATATCCTATGCCGAAAGAGCTGTGTTTTATTTAAGTAGAATGTTGAATGATGCCGAAACACGGTATAGTGCTATAGAGAAATTGTTCTCAGCACTCTATTTTTCTTGTACAAAACTTAAGCATTATATGAAAAATTTTAAAGTTTTGGTTTTGTCGAAGTCTGATGTGATTAAATATATGCTATCCAAGCCAATAATCCATGGCAGGATTGGCAAATGGACCTTGGCATTACTCCATTACCAGAGTTTTCACTCTAGTATGTCCCATTAAAAGCCGTCAAAGGCCAAGCAGTGGTCGACTTTTTGGCAGACCATCCATGTTTAGATATGGTTTTACCTGTCGATTACGTCGGACTAAGACCTTGGACTATTTATTTTGACGGGTCATCACACAAAAAAGGGGCAGGAGTCGGAATTTTGCTTGTGTCCCCTGATGGGATTCCTACTAAATTCATGTTCAGCCTTAAATATCATTGTTCAAATAACGAAGCAGAGTAAGAGGCCATCATAGCCGGCCTTGAAATTCTAGTTTTCCTTAAGGCCAAAGATGTGGCTATTAAAGGGGATTCTCAGCTAGTTATTAAACAATTGGTCAATGAGTATAAATGTTTGAGCCCAAGACTGGCAAGATATTGTACTATGGCACGAAAAATGATGTGTCAATTTGATGATGTGTCTGTCGAATATATATATCGACATCATAATCAAAAGGCCAATCACTTGGACCAAGTCGCGTCCAAGTATCGTGTGTCGAGGAAAGTATTGGACAAACTGATTCAGATCAAAGAATTTCTTTACCCTCCTCATGAAAGAGAAGTTATGGTGAATGCATTGGCATCGACGGACGATTGGAGAAAGCCCATAGCTGACATTTGACGAATCCATCCCCCGTCGCTGAACGAAGTTTGAAGTTAAAAGCAATTAAGTTCACTGTGCTAGGAGGAGACTTGTACCATAAATCAATCGATGGAAACCTGAAGGTATGTCTTGATAAAGAAGATGCTTTTGTGGCCTTGGCGGAAGTACACGAAGGGATATGTGGAGCACATCAAGCAGGAGAAAAGATGAAATGGTTACTCCGAAGGCAAAGGGTTTTCTGGCCTACTATAGTGTCGGATTGTATGAACTTTGAAAAACCATGTGAAGAATGCCAAAAACATGGCTATATCCAAAACGTCCCGTCAGGCGAGTTACATTCGATTATTAAACCTTGGCCTTTTAGAAGATGGGCACTCGCGACGTTATTGGTGAGATTGTCCCCAATTCTACAAAAGGGCATAAAAGGATCCTATTGGGCGTGGATTACTTTACCAAATGGGTAGAGGCTGTGCCTTTGGCGAAAGTCGAGCAAGAGCAAGTTATTGATTTCATCGAAGACCATATCGTGTGTCGATTTGGGATTCTTGAGACAATAACTACCGACCAAGCTTCTATTTTTCTGGGAAGTAAGTTAAAAGGCTATCTGGCATCAAGAAGAATCAAGTTGTTAACTTCGACACCCTATTATGCCCAAGCAGATGGTCAGGCCGAAGCAACCAACAAATGGATTATCAATATTATCAAAAAGCAAATCAAAGGGAAACCATGAAATTGGCATGAGGCGTTGACGCCAGCATTGTGGGCCATTCGAAATTCCCCAAATGAAGCCACAGGTACGACACCTTACCTGTTAACATATGGCCACGAGGCCATGTTGCCAGTCGAAGTGAATTTGGAATCAGTACGGTTTCAGAGGCAAAATGTGTAACACCCCGCATTTTTCCCGTACGTGCGTGAACGAATTTTGTTAAAATAAACCCTGAAATTTTGTTTTATAAAAGATTTTCAGAAAAGTATTTTTCGTGAGAAGGAAATAAAGTGTGATTTCATGGATTTTTATAAACAAAATGTTTTATAAAAGAGAAGTGAATGATTTTGTTAATTGGATTTTTAAGAAATAAGTGGTGATTTTATTAAAAAGTGATTTTTCTTTGAAATGAAGTTTTTGAATTGTTAACTTGGAAAATTCGTAACTTTTTAACCGTAACTCGGATTTTCATGATTTTTATATCAAAACGATCGTATTGAAATGTAGATTTTTAAAATATAACCTTTGGAATTTTCTGGGTTGATTTATAAAAATTTATTTTCAGAGATAGGAAATACGAATTTTAGAATTCGTGTTTTAAATAAAACGAATGTATTGATTTGGCTTGAAAATTTTATGAGATATGTGCTTGATTTAATGTGTGTGTTTGATGTATGATGGTGTGTATATGATTTCTTTAGAATTAATTGCATTATTAGGTGAATTGATGATTTTAAGTAAATTTGATTAGTAAATAAAAATATAAGATAAGTATGTGTGTGTGTGATACGGTTTGTATGTGTGTATGTGTGTATGCTATGCGTGTATGTATGTACGTGTATGAGTGTATGTATAAGCTAGGAATATAAATTTCTAGAAGCTTGTAGGTTAAGAAATGAGGAACCAAATAGGAAACTAAGTTAGAACAAGACCAAGCTAAGTTAGTATAAGTAACCAAACCCTAACTATTTACTAACTAGTACTTAGCCCTAAGTGACCCCTAAAATACTAGGCTACTCCACCTTGTCCCCTTCCATTTGATAAAATCCACCCATGCATATTTTTGTAATGGCAAAACCGTCCCTCTCTTCTTTCACATGACCAAACCATCAACCAAGGGCAAAGAGGGAATTCGTGAGCTTGCCTATAAATAAGTGAGGCCTTAGATCATTTTCACTCCACCCATTTCATTCCCACACTTCCAACACAAACACCACTTCTAAGAGACCCCTTAAACTCTTAGAAAGAAAAGAAAAGAAAAAGAAAGAGAGAAGAAAGAGAGAGTGGCCGAAACATGGAGAAGAAGGAAGAAGGAGGTTTCAAGCCTAACCAAGTCCCATCCTTGTAGATCAAGAGTATTAGGAGCTAGAAGGACCCATCCTTTTCATGGTAGGACTTGAAGATCAAAAGGAGAATTTGTAATAGTGTAGATTTCCTTTCTAGTTTATAGATCTTTCTTTTTCTTCTTTGCATGTTGATTTTTATAAGTTTGAAGATGATTTTATGTGTTGTTCATCTTTGATCTTGGACTTTAAGGACTTAAATTAATTTGTAATATGTTAAGTTTTGTGCTTGATGTTTTCGGTTCAAAGTTTTCTTGTTGGGTCTAACATTTTTCTAACTAAATCTTTAAGGATCTAAAGAAAAACTAAGATTTTTGTGAAATCTAAAATAAGTCTTTCTTGCATGTTTAGTTTCCTTATTCCAAACCGTGAACTATGTGTGTTTATGTGATGATTTGATGAATAAACCTATGATCTAAGTTTGATTAAAAATAAAGTGAAATTCTTTGTCTTTGCATGTTAAATCTTTTGTTAAACCTTGATATATGATGTGTTTCCATGACTATTTGATGCATAAAAATAAGATTTAAGCTTGATTTGTAAAAAAATTTAAATCTTTGATCTTGCATGTTAAATCTTTTTATTAAACCATGATCTATGATGTATTTTCGTAAATATTTGATGAATGAAAATAAGATCAAAACTTGATTTGTGAAAAAGGTTTAAGTTTCTAGTCTTGCATGTTAATTTTGTGATGATCTTAGCTATTTTAAGTATGTGCATGTAATTATCTTTGTTTGATAAATGAAAAAGTTAAGGTCCTTGATTTGCATGTTATTTTTCAAAGAGAAAAGATTATGTTTTCTTTATATGTGTTTCGGTTTTAAAGAAAATAATTAAAGAAGTAAGATTTGAAATGATTTCAAGCATGATTTGATTTGATGAAGGTGTATGCATGTGATGATTTTTAATTGATGAGTGAAGAGTTGAGTTCTTTGATGTTGCATGTTAATTTTAATGGAAAAGATCATGTTTTCCTCTTTGTATGTGCCTCGGTTTTTAAGAAAAAATTTAAGTAACAAGTTTTAAAATGATTTTTAAGAATAAACATGTTTTAATTAAGTGTTTGATCTTGTGCATGTCTTATTTTGTGAAAGGCCATTCGGCCATGTTTGATTAATTTAAGATCCATGCTTTTTATTTTGTAAAAAGTTAGTGCTTGTGTATGTTAAAGTTAGATCTAGTGATTTTATGAACATGCATATTATTTTCATGAAGTTAAAAATTAAATCCTTGTTTTTGGTTTGAGAAAAGAATTATGAACTTGAATTTATTTGTGTATGTGATGTGGTATGTTGCTTTGAAAATTTGTCTTGAAAACCTACATGATTTGATTTGATTTTTATGATTCTTGTCTGGTTAAAATGAATGAAGACCTTGCCTTGTTGCATGTTGACATTCGGCCATCCTAGGATTAGGTAGGGATCTATGTTTGTCCCTTATTTAGGTTGCATGCATGATGGGGTTAATTTAATTTAAGAGTTCTAAAAGCACATGCATGAAATAATTAAGCTTCTAAAAAAATATATGTGAATCTTTTGTGGTTTAAATTGTTACTTGGTTTTGTTAATAAAAAATGAATTAAAATTGTTAATTTTCTTCTATGAGTGCTCACGGTTTTAATCATAAAAGAAAGAAAATGATTTCATGATTGTATGTTTGTATGTGTGCATTAAATCTTTGCAAAATTGTATGTGTACTATTTGGCCAATATATGTTTAAATGGTAGGAAATTTTATTTTCATAAAATGACCATGATGATAGCTATATTCCTAGGTGCATGATGATATGTGAAAGTGATGTGTGTTCCTTTAATCTTTTTGGTTTTTAGAAAAGAAAATAAGTAAGTTGATTTAATCTTGTAAAAAGGATTTTTTTTTTTTGTAATGTTAATTCAATGGTTTTTAGTTTTAAAATTTATTAGAGATTAGAAATTAGTAACCATAGTGATTCGGTTCTTGGTGAGTTAATCACAAGGCTTAATTTAAATTATTTTCTTAAGAATAATTTAATTAATTTATTAAGGATATAATTTAATTACTAATTTTGAATGATTAAAAATGTGACTTTCTGTGTGTAAGTTTGTGAATGCTTTGAAACTTGTATGTGATTGTTCTTTATACTGATTGAATGTGGTGGAATTGTTTTGGATCTGTTTGTGAACTCTGTTTGTGAAAAATCTATGTTTGGATTTCAAAAGGATTTGAAAAATGTTTTATTTGAAAAAGTATGATTTAAACAACTTAAATTGGTTTGAAATTTTATATGACCTTCTTTGATTCGTATCTGATAACATTGTGAAGTTTAGAAATTCAATGAATCAACTTGATATGGTTTTAAAACTGTATTTTCTGGAGTTTTGAATTTTGTTTAATGATTCAGGAAAATGATTTTCTTTAACCGGAATGTTTTAAACTAAGAAGAATGGATTTGTGTTGATAAAAAGATTATTTTAATTATTGTCAAAGTTTTCTTAAAAATCTTTTCATTAAAGGATTGATTTGGATTTAAAACCTTTTTATTTGATTTGGATTTGAAATCTTTGAACATTAGCAATGTGATTTTAAGAAAGGAATTGTTTCAACGTATTTCAAAACAAAATTAAGAATTTGTCGAAAACGTTCTAACGCACGGGAAAAATGTTCTAGTTCGGGTGACGGACGCAAAGGAAACGTGGCAAGGCTAGCGACTGGGAAAACTCTCGAGAGTTTCGTCATCGAAGTGAGTGAGAGTGCTGTGGTCCCGTAACGTGGTTGTTCACAATCCAAACAAGCGGATTGTGAAAGTACTGTGAATTAGGTGATATAGATACTTGTGCTAGATGTTTACCTATTTTGTTTACGTGCTATATGTTTATCTGTTGAGTTGAATGTGATGCATGAATATTTTGGTATGCATTAAATCTCTCTGTGTTTATACTGTTAAGTATATTGTGTGTTGATTGGAAAACGTTTGAGTATGTCGGAATCATGAACGATAATAATTGTGAAAGTAATGAATTAAGTTGGAAAAGAGAAACGAGATACATATAAGAAACGCGAAAATGAAATTTGAAAGTAAAGAGATAAGACACGATGTGAAAGAAATTATAAAAGAGATAAATAATGAATGGAAGAAATTAATAATTGAGTTTGAGAAAGAACGGAGATGAAGAGATGATGCTCGAGATAGTGACAAGAAATACCCGATGAGACGAGCGGAAGCGTGGTGATGATGATGCTGCTAAAGAACAACTGAGGAGAGTGATGCTGATGGTGCTGCTGAGCAACAACAGAGGAGAAAGACGCTGATGGCGCTGCGGAGTAACAACCGAGGAGAAAGACGTTGATGATGTTGTTGAGCCATGATGATGAGAAAGATACTAATGCATAATGGCTGATGAGAATAATGCTGAAACGCATGAGAAAGTGATTTGAGGCAAGATTGCCGTTGAGATTTAGGGGGAACGGATTGCGATTAGTGGTCGGGTTTCATTGAAGGGATGCACCAAGGATGAACCGACTAGTAGGATTAAGCCGCTAATTAAAACGTTAAAACATTAAAAGACTTTAAAAAGACATTTACAAACGCAGTGAGGCATGAGTGTCGTACCGAAGTAGTGGAGAGGAAGATACTATGGGTATCTACGGATACTCAGGTGGAGATTGCATGAGGGGAGGATGATGACGGTGAAACGTCAAGAAGTCTAGAGTATATTTCTAGGCAGAACAAACTCCATATGTGGCGTACTAACGTGGTAGAGACTGGGTCCAATGTCGTGGTAAGTTCTGCACTGTAGACTAGAATTATAATGTCACCCCCTTGATTGCAAATCTAGAACAGTGAGAGGGACTGGAACGGGGCATTTGAGATTGCCACTAGGAGCGTGCATTGATTATATGATATGAATGAAATGATATGATTGAATTGATTTGAGGCTGTAGTCCTCCTGGTCTGGGACCAATTGATTGTGAGACAGCTGTCGTGCCCGCGTGGTAAAGGTCCTGTACTCCTGTTTGCTTCCGACTAGGTTGGGTGGATGACCGAGGAGATTTAGACGTGTGTGACTTCCTCAATGATGATGTTCCCCCATCATTGAGCGAACCGGAACGCTAAAAACTTCAGAGACTAAGATGTTTCACAGAAAAGTACAAACTAAAGATATCAAGAATTGAATAAGATTTACAAGAAGAGTATATAAGAGAGGATTCTTGGAATAAGTAATAAGTGTGGAAATTATGATGGATTAAAGTTGTGAAAGTTCACGAGAAAGATTCCGAGAATGTGATTATAAGAACATGAATGAAATATTTGGTTTTGAATGATGATATTGATGTGTTTAGAATACTATGATATGTTTTGTGATTCATATATGCTTTGTGTATTACATGTTATATATGTTGATGTTGATATGATTGTATGCCATGATGTTTTAGTTATGTTGTTTTGTTGTATTATCTGTCTATCTTTGTATTCAATCTACCCTGAGACCGCATGGTCAACCCGTTAGTGTTCGGAACACTAACTCTCTCCTACCATGTTGTCGCATCGGCAATCGCTGATATTGCAACTGGTAGATGGGGTAGCGTGTAGCGATCCGTTTGTACCCCTGCAAGGAGAAGCAAGGAGGAGCATAAAAGTTTGTCCCTGAAGACGGTATGGAGGAAACTTGCGAGGTGGCTGAGGACGACAACTCTACTTACGGACCGAGAATGTGGGCTGCCAAGATGCGAAGATAAAGAGATAGTTTTGGTGTGTATGACTAGAAGCTAGGTATTTCTCCTGGCGGAATGTACTCCATTGTAAGTTCTTAGTTACCTTAGCTCTATCATACTGTACCCCGAAAAATGTTTTATTCCCACTGATGTTTTGAAACAAGTAACGGGCTATGTATTTTAAAAGCTGTTTTGAAAACGAGTTTCAAGGTGCGGTGTCTTGTGACATCTCGGTTTGGAACTTGAAAGGTTTACGCAATATGAGAACATGAGTTTTAAATATAACTATGTTTTGAAAACCTAAATGTTCTCATTTTGTGTAACATTTGTTTTAAAAAAAATGGCCCTAATTTTCACTATAATTAATTTAAGTAACTAAAGTTTTCAAGTTGCCGAATCGGGGTGTTACAAAATGAAATGCCTGTGAATGATTATTGGAATGCCATGTTTGATGAGTTAAATGAGGTGCATGACGAAAGTATTTTGGCGTTATAAAATATTGTGCGATAAAAAGAAAAGATTGCAAAGTATTATGATGCCAAAGTTAAGTTCAAGTCATTTTTACCGGGTGAACTAGTATGGAAAGTAATCTTGCCAATCGACAAACTTTCTAATGAATACGGTAAATGGTCGCCTAAGTGGGAAGGACCATTCCAAGTATTAAAGGCCTTTTTAGGCAACGCGTACAAATTGGTTGAATTCGATTCAGGAAAGAAGATTAAAGCGATTAACGACAAGTATTTGAAAAAGTACAGGCCGACGATGACGGAAGTAAACATGCAAGTATAAATAGAAGTCGAAATTTCATTCCATACGGTAAAAGTCATAAATTACACAAGGGAAAATAATACAAATAAAAGAAGTTCAAACAAGTAAATTGCCAAAAGAACGTCATTCTCTGGCAAATGCATCCCTCCGTCGGAAACCAGCCTTATAACCTTGCAGATTAGCAGAGAGTTTTTCTGCAACCTCTTGATAAGGAGCAACCAAGGCAGTGGCTTTGTTGATTAACCCCTGTCGGGCAGTTTTGGCCGTATTAATGGATTGACCCAATTCCGTCTGTTCTTTTTCTAATCGGGCGAATTCATTCCTCAGCTCTTGAATCTTGGCTTCGTTTTCCTTCACTCGCTGAAGTTTCTGGTCGACCTTAGAAGACCAATCAGCATTACCCAGCTCCAAATCAACAAATTCTGCTTCCAATTCATGCCGATTTCTCTTGACATCTTCATAGGCTTTGATGTCCTGCAAAATTTTGGGACTTTTAGCAGTCCAATTATTGACAAATCGCTGCAAATTGGTCAGTTTAGGCTCAATGTCCACAGGGACAGGCTGCTGCAAAAGAGAATCGACAGTGGAAGACAAGAGTTCTGCCTATGAAGAGTCATCCATCAATTGGTGGAAAGGACGACAACAGATGTTTTTCAAGGTGGACAAAGATTGATCCAAGGCAGATTCATTGTCCCTTGAAGGAGAGTCCATAGCTTCGTGAACAAAACACGTTTTGGCCATAAGCTCCCTTAGGGTCAGAAAAGCACTTGGACTAGGCATTTGGGTCAAATTCAAAGGCACCACAATGGGAGAAACAACAGTAATAAAAGCAGGTGCAGAAGGAAATGGCAAACTCCCGTCAAAGCATTCAAGCTGGTGAGAGTTGTTGGGAATCTGAGGAGCAATAAAACAAAAATTAGATTAAGCTACTTAAATGCTGCACAAAGGGCGAAAGAGTAAATTCCAATTTACCTCAAGTGGAAAGGTGCATGCAGCAGTGGTATCAGATCCCACGACGACAACATGAGAGTCCACACCTTGGGTATCAAGAGGTTCATGACGCATGACTTCAGCAGGCTCTTGAATGGAATTCTGAGCAGTGGCTTCATCCAAAGCCGTCGAAGAGGTGTCGTCAATAAATCTCTACATTGACTCTTCAATGGTTTTGAGTTTGGTGGCCATAGGCTCTGAATAAACCACTGCATGAGACGGGTCAGTTTCGACGTCTGAAATAAGGTCGTCTATGACCACGCTATGATGTGTGGCACGTCTTTGCAATTGGAAGTCTGCATCCTCATCCTCATCTTCCTCATCAAACGGATTGCGTTCTGGAGTGTGAAGGAATTCAACTGCATGATGATCAACAAAATGATCCCCCACAACTGTGGAAACGTCGTCATGTGTTTTTTTCTTGAACATTGACATAGGGTGATGGTTCCCTTATCACAACCCCCTTTGACTTTGGACGAGAATCTCGCCGAGTATTGGCAGTGGGAGTCGAAGTGGTATGACGAATGGAAGGAGCTGACGTGGCGGTAGAAACTTGAATTTTGTTGGAAACGGGACGAAGTAGGGAGCTATCGGTCCTTTCGAGATCAACCTCGTTTGGGTGTTTGTTTGACGACTCACCCGGCTTCCCTTTATTGTGTTTCTTAACCTCTACAAAAACATCGACAACAGTGGATTGGCGTCTTTTCTTAGTTCTCTTTGGTGATGAAGGCTTGGAAGAAGACCCACCACCTTTCTTTTTCGAAGCGTTTTCCCTGATAAAAGCGGCGTAATCGATGATATTGGGTTTAACAACTGTAGAAAAGACAATAGGTTAATAGACATGAAGGAAATGTAAAGTTGAGCAAAAGAAGATAATCGTTTATATACCTGTTTTGTCGGCCGCTAAGTCCGACGGAGTCCTTGCACTCATTCTTTCGACAATGGTTGCGTAATCCACGTGGTAAGCGTTGAAGTAGGATTCCCACCATTGGATAAAGTTAGGGCTGGCCAGGAAACAAGGGGTAAAGCCGACAGTATTAAACCGACTCGCGGAAGCAAGGTTCTTTGAGATGAATCTATTCAGCACAACTTTCCAATCCGATTTATAATCCGTCAAATGGCCGTGGTGAAATTCATGAGAAGCTGCCGGCAATAGAGGAGCAGGAAGCCCTTGGCAAAGACCAAACTGTCTTGCCACACAGTTGGGATAATATATGAAGACCTCTTTGTCTTCATAGCTTGAGGAGTCGGGCATACTGCTAAACAAAACCCTTTGGCTAAGATAATGTCCCCAGAGGACATCATTTAATTGCCTTTCTTCATCTGTTGAACTAGGGAAATGAATTGTGAACCGGCAAGGACCATGCGTTTTATCGGCAAAAGGAGCAAAATCTATGGTGGTCGAAGACATGGAAATGTTGGCGAAGATTTTCATGAAGTGGAGGAAGGTGTTGGTTTTGGAAGAAAGTGTGGGAACTCCATAGTTTGCCATGATACATCCATAGTTGAAGTGGAACTGACAAACACTATGGTTATGGTAAGGGAGATGGCGTTTGAGAACAACATTTAACCACAACTGTAGCAACCAAGTGGGGCCTCCGACGTTGGCCAAAAGTTGCTCATTGTGATGAACGACATCAGTTAATTGGCCAATGGTTGAATAAAGTTTGGCCAAGAGAAGTTGACTTAAGGCCACTTGTCTTTCTTCGTGCAGAATTGTGGCCAAGGGCACCAAGGATTTGTTGATATGACAGGATTTGGTACAGAAGACGAAAGCGCTGAGTCACACAGTCAAGAATTCGACATGCTCAATTGCACTAGCTGTCGTACAACCTTCATATGATTTCCATCTTGATTCAAAAAAGTTGGAGAAGGCGTAAGAACCTCCACTTATATGAATCACATTGGCGGGTTTACTTTCCACAGTTAGAACTTCCCTGTCAGGACGAAGACTCGTCAAGGCAGCAACATCAAAAAGTGTAGGGGTCATCATGCCATAGCGGAAGTGGAAGTAGTTGGTTCGGCGACACCAGAAGTAACACGCAGGGCCGAAAAGACCATCATCATAATGTAAGCCAGAAGTCGTCAAGATTAAAAGGTCCTCGAAACCGACTTTCTTCCATGACTCACGCTTGAAAGTTCAAAATTTAGGGATTGACTTGACATTACGAACAACCCTACGGGCACATTCTTTGTCAAAATGGCAAGTGTAAACAGGGTCGAGGGTGGCTAGAGGACAGATTTCATCAGGATTAGAGAAAGGAAAGTACGTGATCATCTTAGGGTTTTGAGCCTCTGATGGTGTCATCTATGGACCAAGAAAAGCCGGGGATAGATTAACGGGTTTCCCATCAGTAGGGATGAAGGAAGTAGCAGGGATTATTAAACTACGTTCACTGTACTTGATGTTCAAGTCGATTTCAGGGTTGGAAACCATTTGAACAGCCATGGTTAGCGATCAGTTTCGGAAAAGGTTTTTCGAAGGAAAAAGGGGTTTAGATCAAAGGAAAAGAAGGAATGCAGCAATGAGCAAGGAAGCGTGAAAGTGGGATAATGATAAGTGTTGAAGTTTAAATAGGGGGTGAAAAGACGTTTGTGACCAACACAATGGTCCAAAAGGAGACGTCGATTTAACTGAATAGGCTTTACCGTTTCAGAACCCTCAGCCCAAGTGTCAAAAGGACAGTTAGCAAAGGGTACAACTTTTGGCATCCTCTGAAAAGACGCGTCGAATACCAAAACTTGGGGGCCTCTGTTAACTGGAAGTTGAAATCGACAAAAGGACAAGAGTGTCGGATGCATAAGTGACGTCGACGGAAGTGTACTTAAACGAATTTTTTAAAAGTGACTGCGAAGGAAGTGAAAGTGTATTCTCGACAAGGGGTCGAATTTAACAAAGCAAGAAAGTGTCGACAACTTAGGTGATGTCGAAGGAGGTGTACTTGAGTCTTACGACTTAAAAGTGACTTCGAAGGACGTGTATGTGTATCAACAAAAGGGGAAAGACGGAAGGAGAGGCTCGTGTCGAAGGAGATGGTGGCGTGAGAAAAGAGGAAGTCAAAAAAGTCATGTCGACATTCAGAACGAAAGGGCAATCACATCAGCATTTAATGCTTTCTATGGCTATAGATACTCTACTTTAGAAACTTTCGAAGCCATGAGAGAACATGGAAATAGCAATGGCCCGGTTTCATGAATTCTGGAAAGAAGAGAAATTATTCGAAACCCAGATGGTTTGAGATCATAAAGGACCAAACATGTGAGATTAAGGGATTCGGGAGTTGGAGACAAAATGGGAAAATCTTTACTCCGAAGACCATCGTTTTCCCCATGAATAGCGAAAGACCAAACATGGGAGATTACATAGGGATCACTTCTTGTGTTTCAAGCTGGTGTAAAAAGCCTGAATTGGATGGCACACTTAGTTTGATACATAAGCCTTGGTGGAACCTAATAATCTTCCCTGTCCCAAACTTTGTACCTTCTCTAGGTGGGATATTGGGTGTCTTTCCATTCAATGAGGGAAAGGAAAAGCCCTCTAATGGTAATCTACCAAGAGAGATCGTCGACAGGTCCTTTGGTTAGTCGGTGGTGAAACACCGTCAAATCAGAGAACATGTTACCGATATCGATTGATTCAATTAGAGGCCGACATCAAGTCGAAGGTCTATATCGGCAGAAGCATTATGACATGATGTCAATAGGAGCTTGATGTAGACGGACATCCCAGAACCAAGAGGCAGGGGCACGACAATCCGAAAGCTGCTTTGAAAAGACAACAAAGAGACTTAGACAAGGGTCTAAGTTGCATGATTTCAGTCGAAGAAATATGCTTGCCAAAAGGTTCCCAGTGAAGGTGTCGTCAAAAGGCTCGACAAGATATCCCTAGAGTACGACGCCACGACGTGGGCAGTTACATCGTGGGGGGTTACTAAGTGGGTAGTTATTTAGAACGTGGCTGCTGCGGTTGTGCAGAACATGCCGAATAAAGTAGGATTAACTAAGTGGATTCCTTAGGCTATAAATAGGAAGTCATTTGTTTATAATCGAGGTGGGCACATTGGCAATCATCCTACACATCTCACCAAAGCAGATTGACGGAGAAAACGCCTTTCTAAAAACCTCACCCTTTTTTTCATTCAATGCAAACTCTTTACATTCCAATTTCTAATTCAATGCAATCCCTTTACATTCCAGCACTTTATTTTCCTACAACTTTAAATTCCCGCATTTAATTTCTGCAACATTAATCGCTTTCCATTTACATTTCCCGAGCTGTGTTCTTAGCGTCGGTTTACGTTTACGTCAATTTTAACGCTTTCATGCACGTTTACTTTTTCAACCATATAAGAAACACAAAAACAACCAAAAACACAGTCAAGTTCCTTTACAAGATTACCACATAACCTGTCAATACCCACACCCCACGCACTTTCTTAGTTCGACAGGCGTCGAACGAAAATCCCCTTAAACACTAATTGAATATATACTAACATATAGAAAAAGCCAAAATGCATATTTGGCCTCTTATCTTATTTTTATTTTTTAGTCAAAATGATTCTTTATCTTTTTTTTTCAAAATGGTCCCATAGCTAAATTGTTTTTCACAAGTTGGCTCCGGATTGTTTCTAACATATTCCGTTAGAATATTTAACAAAATTGATTAAAATAATATCTTTCGGCTTATTCATGTTTTCAGTTCCTGAGAATTGAGGGTGTTTTGGTTTTGGTCCCTAGAAGTTTTTTGATCTCCACTCATCCTTAATTGTTTTGAAAATTTGGTTTTAGTTCATGTCTTTAAGAAAAGTCCATTAATTGTATGTTGATGTGGCTAGTGAAATGTCATATCAGCATGCACGTGTGCAGTATTGCATGCCACCGATAGGATGACGTGGATGATCTAGATTTACAAGAAGAAAAGAACCAAATTAAAGCCCAATCCACAAACACATATGGGTTGGCCTTTGGTCCTTTTGCTCTTGTCAGTCCCGATCATACACGCCTTCCTATTGGTGTCTTGCAATACTTGCACCCATGTATGCTGATGGGACATTCTTTTAGCCACATCAACAATTAATGATTTTTCCTAAAGGCATGAACTAAAACCAAAATTTCAAAACTATTAAGGATGAATCAAGGTCAAAAAAAATTTTAGAGGCAAAAACAAAAATACTCCTAACTTTCAGGGATTAAAGATATAAATAAGCCATATCTTTGTAACAAAATATTATGTTTTTTAACGGAATATTCAGATGGAATATGTTAAAAGCTAATGATAGGGACCAAATTGAGAAAAATATATTAAGGAACCATAATGAGACAAAAAAATATGTTTGACTATTTTGAAACCAATGTTGCACCAATACGAGTATGGTACCGGATATGGGTACGATACAGGGTATGGGGTACAACATTTTTTTAAAAATTGGGGTACTAGTAATACAATATAAATTCAAATTTTATAAATAAATATATATAAACAAGGTGAAAATAAAGGATTTTGGCATTGACATTAAGATATGAGTATCGTAAAATTAGAGGTTGAAGTTCAAAATAAGTCAAGATATAAGGATGAAAGATTAATAATTATGACATTAAATTACAAATTTTTGGACAAAATGACATTATTGATATAATTCACACTCAAAATATAACTTGAGATACTGGTTACAGTTATAAGTATTCAAAAGTACCATACGTGTACGGGTGCCTGAAAAGTACCTGTCACGGGTATAATACCTGTTTAGAAGTACCCATGTTTTAGAGTTTGAAACAAATAGATTAGACAAGTGATTAAATGATTTGTTTACCCAATAGTAATAACTAAATAGTTAAAGACAACTCAATTATGTAATATAAGAAAAAAAAATTAACTTCACACTTATTTATTATGAAGGTTAGTTGAATATATTTCATTTTTTCAAATTCATAAAAAAAAATCAGATAAATACTTTAGAAAAATAACATTAAGAATGAAACAAAAATTAAATAAGATAACCACTTTATAAAGATATTTTTGAAAATTGTGAATAAAACAAAAATGATAAAACTATATTTCAAACAATATGTTTTTTTTTTATATTTCAAATACTAAAAATAAGCCAGTTAGGACTTAACAAAAGCAACACCCAAAGCATTTTTCAGGAGCTAAACAAGCTAATAAAGAAATAAATAATATATACAAACTAATATCACATTTTTTCATTCAATAAATTTCAACTAATTTCACCATTTATTTTGCTAATTTAGTCTAATTCAATTAGTTAATTACGTATTTATAGGTTTTTTTTTTTAAAAAAAAATCCTAAAGCTTTCAATTAGCTTCACAAGGATTCACAATAAGTTCAAAATACGAGCTAATTTTATCGAGCTAAAAGCTTTGGTAAATTACTTTTTCTCGTTTTTATATAAGACCCCTTTTTTTAAAGTTTATTTTGTCCTTATTTATAAGGCTCTTTTCTTATTTTTATTAATAACTAATTATGTTTTTAATAAATGCTTCTATTTACTTAATACTTTTAAAATTTCAATAATACAGTACTTATAAAAATAGTTTTAAAAAAATATCAAATATTTATATTTTCTAATATAACTAACTATAACTAACTAATTTAAAAGAAAAACTAAATTAAACAATTTTTTAAATGAACTTAAATTCCATCAAAATAATTTTATATTTTGAAACGGCTGGAGTAACACTTAAGATTCAATGATGAGCTCAAAAGATGGTGAGTTGGTGACCGTGGGTGCAACAGCAACACAGTAGGGTTACTCAAATTCATTGTTTAAAAATTTCACAATATCTTGATTAAGAATCTGGCACCACTGGTTTACATTGATATCTATTATTAATTATTATTCATGGGGCAATAGAAGAAAAAAATAAAATATCTAAACCTTTGAGTGGGGTCAAGCACGAGGGTGAGAAACCAACGGTGCAGAGTGAAGCACTAAGGAAAATAATAATAATAGTAATAATAATGAAGCGAAAATAAGGCCAAGTTGCTCAAACTGGCTCCTTGAGGGAGACAGAGGCATCAAATCAACGGCCAAAAGTTGTGATAACGAAATAGTCTTCAACGGTCCAGATTGATTCTATGACGAGATTTCGTTTTCTATTTTCTTTTCTTGCGATAATAATCTCAGTTGTCTCGAGGGTATAGATTCTTTCGTACTTTTTTTTTTTTAATTATTATATTCAACGGGGCAAAAGCCCAAATCCTTTCGTACTTTGTCGTACTCGAAGGAATATGATGATATTCCTGAATATGACTTGCTGATAATATATTAAAATGAAAAATGCTGCATGTCTGTTCTTTTATTTTTCGTTTGGGAAGCGTGCTGCAGGAGAGGAATATATATAAATCATGGACTAAGCATGCAAAGTACTAAGCACATGATGCAGTATATATGAACCAAAATTGAACAAATCATGAATAGACGAAACATAGAGCTAGTAATTTTTAAAATAAAGCTTATAAAAAAACTTTTTGGAATATCATTTAAAAAAAGTTTCACGAACAGTTTAATGAAAGAACTCTAATTCAATATATTAAATTTACAACTATAAGTTATAAGTTGTTAATGAGGTGTGGTTCACGTAATTGAGGCTTGCTTTTGAAATCTACAAATATCGGGTTCGACTCCCACCTTGATAACATACATGAGCTTGTCACTATTTTAAAGTAAATGATTTCCTTCATACACTTCACAAATTAATCATGTAATCAAGATTATCCATTCGAGTTGTCGCTGTGTCCTAATAAAAATGGAATTTCTCTCATTAAAAAAATTATAAGTTACAAATTTGTAAATAAAAACTGTTATAAATTAATTTTGCCAAACAAACTCTAAATAAAATGTGATGGTAATCAATATGAAATGTTAATCAAAATATATATATATATATATATATATATATATAAAAAGTCAAAATACATAATTTACTTCGATAAATTAACATTTTTATTAATTTGTCTTAACCTTAAATATTACTACTTAAAAGTAGAAACTAGAAAGGCCAGAGTATTATGGAAGACGTACAATTTGAGTGATTTGGACGTAGCGGCGGTAAGCATATTGAATATTCCTACTATACTATTATTATAATAATAACGGTCAAAAGTAAACATTAATTTTTATAACAAAAAATAAAATAAAATATTTTTTTTAGGAAAAGAGTATATACACCCCTAAACTATTTGCCTCTTTCAAATTATAGTAACAAATTATTTTTCCTTTACAATTATTCCTTAAACTTCAATCTTTGATAAAATTAAAACTTTTGTTAACTCAACTAAAACTTAATGATGAAAACATTTGACCATTCAAATAGTTGTAATCTCAACCATGAGATTTCTATAATATATTTTTAAATTTTCATAGTATTTATTTATCCTTATCTTTATTCTAAAATATGTTCTATGTGATTTTAAAAATAATAATAATAAAAAAAAGAAACGAGTTCTTTTCTTCTCAACAACCCTTATGGAAGTGAAATTAAACTAGCTTGCAATGCAAGAAAGCTCTAGTTGTTGGTGTGAGTTTAAGAGCAGCAAAAGGTTCTTGAAGTTCTAGTTCTTAATCTTAATTCCAAGTAAGAAAGAAATTACAATAATACTAGAATATTGATAGAATGATTAAAAGTGTAATCGGAGTTTTCTAAAAGCCTAAGGGACAATCAATGCTACCATGACAAAGTTACTTGATTTGGAGATGTTTGGGGGGTTTTCATCCGACGCCTGTCGAACTGATAAAGTGCGTGGGGTGTGGGTAACAACAAGTTATGTGGTAATCTTGTAAAGGAACTTGACCGTATTTTTGGTTGTTTTGTGCTTTTGGGTTGGAAAATAAAGTGCGTGAAAGCGTTTAAAAGTTGACAGGAAAGTAAACCGCTGGAATGTAAAGGGTTTGCATTGAATTGTAAAAAGGGTTGAGGTTTTTACAAAGGCGTTCTCCGTCAATTTGCTCTGGTGAGATGTGTAGGATGATTGCCAATGTGCCAACCTCGATTAGAAACAAAAGACTTCCTATTTATTCGGCACGTTCTGCACAACTGCAGCAGCCACGTTCTAAATAACTACCCACTACGTTACCCCCCACGATGTAACTGCCCACGTCGTGGTTTGGGCTTTAAGGATATTTTGTCGAACCTTCTAACGACATCTTTGCTGAGAACCTTTCGGCAAGCATCTTTCTTCGACTGAAATAAAGCAACTTAGACCCTTGTCTAAGTCTCTTTGTTATCTGAAGCTTTCAGATTGTCGTATCCCTGCCTTTTGGTTCTGGGATGTCCGTCGACACCAAGCTCCTTTCGACATCAGGTCACCTGTCGATATAGACCTTCGACCTGATTTCGGCCTCTAATTGGTTCAATCGATATCGGTGACATGTTATCTGATCTGACAGTGTTTCACCACCGGCTAACCAAAGGACCTGTCGTCGAACTCTCTTGATAGGATACCATCAGAGGGCTTTTCCTTTCCCTCATTAAATGGAAAGACACCAAAAATCCAACTTAGAGAAGGTACAAACTTTGGGTCAGGGAAGATTATTAGGTTCCACCAAGGCTTATCTATCAAACTAATAAGTGTGCCCTTCAATATAATTCAGGCTTTTTACACCAGCTTGAAAGACAAGAGGCGATCCCTATGTAATCTCTGTTAGAATTATTGATAGGATTGGCAGCCGTCACCCAAGAGGGGGGTGAATTGGGTGTTTACAAAAACATTGGAAAATATTCGATTTAAAACTTTTTCAACAAACTTAAAGAGATTTTGCAGCGGAAAACAATATAATGTTGAAAACGATTGCGCTTAAGCGAATAATATTAATACTATTATGAAAAACTAATATGCGCGGATTCGAATTAAATAAGAACAACGAAAACCGTTACCGCGCTTATTATTTTAAATTCGCTTAAAATAGATTATTACAAAATAGATGTTATGATGCGCAACAAATAAATATAACAATGAAATATAAAAGCGATAGGGATAGTAGAGATTGCACCGGAGATTTTATCCTGGTTCGGGAAACCCGGCCTACTCCAGTCCCCAAGCGACCCGCTTGAGCTTTTCTCTAAACCAAGACGCCACGCGTCCCCAAGTACAACCAGAGCGCCCCGCAAGCTACTAGGAACCTCCTTTCGCCAGGGACCTCAACAAACCAGATAGCCTAACTACTAGGTGCCCCACCGTTCGTCTAGCACTACCCACACAGCAGGGTTCCTCAGCCTACAACCACGAACGCCGCACGTTCGCACTAGGAGATTCACTCACTAGTCACTAAGGGTCACACACCCCTTACACAAATGGTTACGGTATGAGTTGGGTACAACAACTATGATGCACTCTTCTTAGTGCTGATACAACAATATAGGCTTCTAACAAAGTTGTGTTCTAAATAACACTGATACAACAATAAAGCTCTAGTGGTGCTGAATTTAAATTACAAGAACTATGGCCAATATAAGGTTTTCTTCTCAAATGGATATCAACAATAAAACTAGAGAATTGGAGAAGGAGAAGAACAAGAAGCGTTCAGAAGAAAAACGATTGGAGAGAGCAAATATGAAATTGATTCAAAACCTTTTTAAAGACACAAATAACACATGTTTAAAATCAAAAACAAATCTTAAAGATTTAAGAAATAAAAATAAAGATTTGAAAATATTTGAAATTCAAATTTTGAATTTGACAAATAGAATCAGAATCAAATCAAAAACGATTTTGGAAATAAACCAAATTTAAAATAAGAATGAAATCAAATCCGGAAATATTCAAAATTGATTTTATGAAATCAAATAAGTAAAATAATATTTTTGAAATCAAAATCAAATCAAATAGATTTAAAGAATAAAATAAAATAGAATAAAATAAATTTTGAAATCAGAAACAAATAAAATAGATTTAGGAAATAAATCAAAGATTTGATTCTTAAAAACAAATAAGGAAATATTTCAAAATAATATTCAAATTCGAATTTTGAAAATAAATTAGAATCAATTATATAAAAACAAATCAGGAAATAAATCAAAATGATTCTGACACGTTTTTCAATAAAACTTGAGGTAATCGATTACTTCAGGAGAATAATCGATTATCCCCTTAAAAATAGAAACTTTTAAATTCTTTTGAAAAACTAGTAATCGATTACAACATAGAATTTAATCGATTACTTCACTTCTGTTTAATATATGATGCAACTGATATAATCGATTATCACTGGTCAAATAATCGATTACACAGCCTCTGGAAAATATATGATGCAACTCCAGTAATCGATTATCTGTGCCAAGTAATCGATTACTTTCATACAAAAAGTAATGGATTAGCCAGGTTCAAATACTCGATTACACAGTCTCTGGATTTTCTATGATGCAACATAAATAATCGATTATCTTGAAAGAGTAATCGATTATCTCTGTCAAAACTTGTCTTAACAGATTTTCACAATTTAGAGAAATCCAGCTAGAGGTTGTCAAGATATATTTTCACAGTGAATCAGTTAAGTCTTTAAAAAATATGTTTTTAGAAAAACTATTTTCGCAATTAAAAACATTTTTCATAAACTAAGTTAAAAACAGATTTTCATGAAAACATATTTTGCAATTAAAACATTTTTCACAAAATGTTCTTTTCTTCTCCTTAACATGAAAAACTAATTTTGGCCATTAGACACTTGTAATAAAAATTCATTACCTTACAAATTTCCTATGGGCCAGGCTATACTAAACTTGAACATGAAGCTTGAGCCTTGACTTTAGCCTTGAAACTTGATGCTTGAACTTGATGCAGCTTGATGCTTGAAACTTTGAATCTTGTTTGTAATTATCAAAACATTATCTTCTAGAATCCTTCTAGCATTACTCTTTACGTCCTTTGGGGCAAGCTTGACTTCCAACACTCCCCTTTTTGATGATGACAAACCCTTTTATGAGTTTCTACATCACAAGCGTTAAGCAGCAAGTATAACACAATATAGTCCAATAATATCATAGGAAATTTAAATACAAATAGAGAATATAGAGAATAATTGATTAAGCCATGATAATAGTTTCTCTTCATTCTCACTCCCCCTACATATATGGTTAGTATACACACTGAAACTCAGAATTCTTCTCCCCCTTTTGTCAACATCAAAAAGGTGGTGAGAAGACTTTAGCAGGATTAGGGTTCTTCTCCCCCTTTGTACTATACTCCCCCTGAAACACTGAATAGATACATTAATAATAACAAGGGAGGTGTCTATGCATATTTACTCCCCCTATTTGACATCAGCAAAAATAAGTATGGGATACAAAAAAAATTTCTTCCCAATACACAATACAAAACAGTATGATGTCAAAATGGGATGAAGAAGCAAAACATGTTTTAATGCAAGTATACAAATAATATTTTTCTCCCCCTTTCTAAAAAGTTTTTCCAAAATAAACATAACATGAAGGGAGATGAAAAATGCATCATAAAAACATGTGAATGCTCACTATCATCAAAACTTTAGAATCCTATATGCCATGACAATAATAACATATAATTCATAATAACACATATTGTCATATAAGGCATATATTGCATAAACAAGTATCACATGATAAAAATAATAAAGGGATAGTGATACTTATCGTCGGTGATGCTTTCCCATTTAATAGGGACAATTGGATTTGGAGTTCCTTCCAATTTGAGATTCAACATTCAGTATTTGAAGGAATTTCCCCTTGCAATGTGTTGCACTTCTTCCATTCCAAGAGATCAGTTACAAATTGCAAAATCACTTTCAAGTTCTTGAGTATTGCTCAATTCTCCTTCCATTTGAATTCATTAAGCATGAGTTTGTAGAGAACATTGCATACTAATACTTGTAGTAATATCTGCAAGAATAATTAACACGTTTCTCTTGGTATCCAACATAATTGGATCCTTAGGAGTTAGTAACACATGCATATAACACCAATAATGACTTTTCGAACCATCTTATCAAGTATGCCCATAAGAGGTAGACAGTGAACATGTAATCCATGTAGTCACCTAAATAAAGCTCAAGAGATATGATATGCTGAAAATAATAGTTTTTAATTTTCTTCAAAAAAAGAATGGATGCACAAATATAGCACAGAAGGAATAAATCATAAAAAAATTTCAGCATTCAGATAACCATAACATATATTGAGCATATATCACAAAGATAAGTATCAAGAAATATTTAAACAAAAATAAGGACCAGTGATACTTATCAAGTGTGCTAATTTTCCATGTTATAGGGGATGTTTGTGCACTTGTGGAGTTCTTTCTTTAGGTCTCCCCTTATAGAATAGATTGATGCGAACTTCATTTGTGTCCATCATGTTGCATTCCCCTTGATTAAGTTCATGTCCTTCGTTGGTATATTTTCATTTAAGTCCATAGAACATGAATCCTCTTGTGCTTGAAATATCACCTGCAGTCCACTTAAGATAATACTTTTGGTATCCGAGGGCTTGGATCCTCTATGATTAGTTACATTTCCTCACAAATATCAAAGATATTGAGGAGGCAAAAATATGAATAAGCAAATAAAACATATGCACTAATCATAAAAAGAAATAACACCATGCTTATGTTATAAGTCCATGTCGTACCAAACATGTCCTTACAAATACAAGCATGTCCTCATATATCAATGCAATATCATTACATATAAAGTGTAATCATGTGATAGAAGATAACAACAAAATTTTAGCCACACATGATATAACACACTATATATAACAGATATCTAGGACTATACCAAAAATAATCATGTGCTAAAAAGAATTTAAAAAAAAAAGGTGTAAAGCACACATGATTTAATTCAACTAAGGAGTGATCATGAAAATAAAGAATATTTTAAAAAAATTAGTACTCATGATCCACCTTAGTATGAATAAAAATTTGAATAGTCCAAGTATACCTTTGTATAGTCATTGATATAAGAGGAATAAGGGATAAATACCTTAGGTTTGTTGACCAAGGAAGTTCTTGCCATTACCCATTGCTCCACCTTTTGATTTTTGAACGTATTGGTTCTTCCATTTTTCTCATGTGAAGCTTTGGTGTTGGTAGGCATCTTTCTCCTTTGATCGACCCATTTATTTCTTGTCCTCTTAGGTACCACCCTTGATAATTTCTTCTTTTCTCCTTTACTTGGATCACCCTTAGGCTTGTTTCTTTTCTCAACCCATGCACTTCTTGTTTTCTTAGGTACACCCCATAAGACTTTCTTTGGACCCTTAGTTCTTCTTTTTGTTTGGATTCCTGCACATTTATACCACTAGAAGAACTCTTTGGTACCCATTTCATCTTGGGTCCTTTGGGGTTAGTCTTGGGTTCCTTGGGTAACTTTGGAACCCAATGCAAATTATTTCTCATATGATGATTTTTACGATATAAGCACAAATGAAAAATATGTTCTAAACAACCACAATAATTGCAAATAATGGGTTTGGATGATGGTTTGACTTTTTCAAAATTATTTTCATGAAACTTGGAATTTTTTATTTCACATTGAAAAATATTATTGTCATCCACTTTACTTGATTTTTGGATATCCACATTATTTTCAATTTCATCAAGTAAAGAATTTGAACAATTTGATTTTTCAATGTTACTTTCAAAAAGTTCTTCCTCAACTTGTTTTTCAATATGTAAGCAATTTTCAAAAATGGTTGAGGAGCTGTTTTCTAAAAATATCTCTTTATCAAAAATATTTTCATTTTTCAAAATATCAATTTCATTTTCAATTAGAGATAATTTTTGTAAAGAGTCCAAGTTTCTATTTTCCAAATGTGTCAAATCATCATGTAACTCATTAAATGAATATTGTAGAAATTTAGAATAAGGAATAATTGAAGTTACCTTATGGTCCTCATGAGCCAAGTGATCGGATGTTTCATGTTCATCTGCCATTGATTCCTCATCCGAAAACCTTGAATCCTCCACTGAGTCCATGAAGCTTTCAAATAGCCTTTCTAATTCATCCTCATCGCATGTTGAGCTACTTCCCACGCTTTCTGTTTCATCATCATAATCTTCGTCCAGGGAGTTTGATATCTCATGCTCAATATCATTTTCTTCTTGTTCCTTCTCCTCCTTTTTCCTGTGGACACCAACACTTCCATGAAGATCATTAGTAGCATAGTGTATATGTAAAGTGTCCCAAATATCCTTAAAACATTCACAATTTTCAACTATAGCATATGCATCATAGATCAAAGCATTTTTCAAAATATGCATAGCTTGAAAATTCAAGGAAAAATATTTTTCATCAAATTCGTTTAAAACATGTTTTGGCTGAAAATCAAAACCATTGAGAACGACATGCCATAAACGAAAACTAATAGATTGAAGAAAAATTTTCATTCTAGCACTCCAATAATGAAAATTATTTCCATCAAAAATTGGTGCATCATCGAATGTAAAACCCTCCATATTAAAACAAATAAAATATCTCAACACTGCCAATCTACAAGGATCTTTAACTCAGGCTGTTAAGCCTTTACCAGAGCACGAAGCTCTGATACCAATTGTTAGAATTATTGATAGGATTGGCAGCCGTCACCCAAGAGGGGGGGGGGGGGGGGTGAATTGGGTGTTTACGAAAACATTGGAAAATATTCGATTTAAAACTTTTTCAACAAACTTAAAGAGATTTTGCAGAGGAAAACAATATAATGTTGAAAACGATTGCGCTTAAGCGAATAATATTAATATTTTTATGAAAAACTAATATGCGCGGATACGAATTATTATGAAAAACCCGGCCTACTCCAGTCCCCAAGCGACCCGCTTGAGCTTTTCTCTAAACCAAGACGCCACGCGTCCCCAAGTACAACCAGAGCACCCCGCAAGCTACTAGGAACCTCCTTTCGCCAGGGACCTCAATAAACCAGATAGCCTAACTACTAGGTGCCCCACCGTTCGTCTAGCACTACCCACACAGCAGGGTTCCTCACCCTACAACCACGAACGCCGCACGTTCGCACTAGGAGATTCACTCACTAGTCACTAAGGGTCACACACCCCTTACACAAATGGTTACGGTATGAGTTGGGTACAATAACTGTGATGCACTCTTCTTAGTGCTGATACAACAATATAGGCTTCTAACAAAGTTGTGTTCTAAATAACACTGATACAACAATAAAGCTCTAGTGGTGATGAATTTAAATTACAAGAACTATGGCCAATATAAGGTTTTCTTATCAAATGGATATCAACAATAAAACTAGAGAATTGGAGAAGGAGAAGAAGAAGAAGCGTTCAGAAGAAAAACGATTGGAGAGAGCAAATATGAAATTGATTCAAAACCTTTTTAAAGACACAAATAACACATGTTTAAAATCAAAAACAAATCTTAAGGATTTAAGAAATAAAAATAAAGATTTGAAAATATTTGAAATTCAAATTTTGAATTTGAAAAATAGAATCAGAATCAAATCAAAAACGATTTTGGAAATAAATCAAATTTAAAATAAGAATGAAATCAAATCCGGAAATATTCAAAATTGATTTTATGAAATCAAATAAGTAAAATAATATTTTTGAAATCAAAATCAAATCAAATAGATTTAAAGAATAAAATAAAATAGAATAAAATAAATTTTGAAATCAGAAACAAATAAAATAGATTTAGGAAATAAATCAAAGATTTGATTCTTAAAAACAAATAAGGAAATATTTCAAAATAATATTCAAATTCGAATTTTGAAAATAAATTAGAATCAATTATATAAAAACAAATCAGGAAATAAATCAAAATGATTCTGACACGTTTTTCAATAAAACTTGAGGTAATCGATTACTTCAGGAGAATAATCGATTATCCCCTTAAAAATAGAAACTTTTAAATTCTTTTGAAAAACTAGTAATCGATTACAACATAGAATTTAATCGATTACTTCACTTCTGTTTAATATATGATGCAACTGATATAATCGATTATCACTGGTCAAATAATCGATTACACAGCCTCTGGAAAATATATGATGCAACTCCAGTAATCGATTATCTGTGCCAAGTAATCGATTACTTTCATACAAAAAGTAATGGATTAGCCAGGTTCAAATACTCGATTACACAGTCTCTGGATTTTCTATGATGCAACATAAATAATCGATTATCTTGAAAGAGTAATCGATTATCTCTGTCAAAACTTGTCTTAACAGATTTTCACAATTTAGAGAAATCCAGCTAGAGGTTGTCAAGATATATTTTCACAGTGAATCAGTTAAGTCTTTAAAAAATATGTTTTTAGAAAAACTATTTTCGCAATTAAAAACATTTTTCATAAACTAAGTTAAAAACAGATTTTCATGAAAACATATTTTGCAATCAAAACATTTTTCACAAAATGTTCTTTTCTTCTCCTTAACATGAAAAACTAATTTTGGCCATTAGACACTTGTAATAAAAATTCATTACCTTACAAATTTCCTATGGGCCAGGCTATACTAAACTTGAACATGAAGCTTGAGCCTTGACTTTAGCCTTGAAACTTGATGCTTGAACTTGATGCAGCTTGATGCTTGAAACTTTGAATCTTGTTTGTAATTATCAAAACATTATCTTCTAGAATCCTTCTAGCATTACTCTTTACGTCCTTTGGGGCAAGCTTGACTTCCAACAATCTCCCATGTTCAATCTTTCGCTATTCATGGGGAAAAGGAGGGTATTCGGAGTAAAGATTTTCCCATTTTGTCTTCAACTCCCGAATCCCTTAATCTCACATGTTCGGTCTTTCTTGATCTCAGACCGTTTGGGTTTCAAATACTTTCTCTTCTTTCCAGCATTCGTGAAACAGGGCCATTGCTTTTTTCATGTTCTTTCATGGCTTCGAAAATATTTGAAGTGGAGTATTTATAGCCATAGAAAGCATTAAATGCTGATGTAATTGCTCTTCCATTCCCAATGTTAACATGACTGTTCTGATTTCATCTTTTCTTACGCCACCATCCCTTCGACACGAGCCTCTCCATCCGTCTTTCCCTTTTTTGCGATACACGTACACGTCCTTCGAAGTCACCTTTAAGTCGTAAGACTTAAGTACACCTCCTTCGACATCACCTATGTTGTCGACCCTTCCTTGCTTTGTTAAATTCGACCCCTTGTCGGAACACACGTCCACATCCTTCGATGTCAGTTTTAAACAATTCGTTTAAGTACACTTCCGTCTACGTCACTTATGCATCCGACATTCTTGTCCCTTTGTCGATTTCAACTTCCAGTTAATAGAGGCCCCCCAAGTTTTGGTATTCGACGCGTCTCTTCGGAGGATGCCAAAAGTTGTACCCTTTGCAAACTGTCCTTTTGGCACTAGGATTCTGAAACGGTAAGTCTATCCAGTTAAATCGACGTCTCTTATTGGACCATCGTGTTGGTCTCAAACTTCTTTTCACTCCCTATTTAAACTTCAACACTTATCATTATCCCTCTTTCACGTTTCCTTGTTCATCACTGCATTCTTTCTTTTCCTTTGACCTAAACCTCTTTTTCCTTCGAAAATCTTCTTCGAAACTAATCGTTAGCCATGGCTGTTCAAATGGTTGCTGACCTTGAAATTGACTTGAACGTCAAGTACAATGAGCGTAGTTTAATAATTCCTGCTACTTCCTTCATCCCCACTGATGGGAAACCTGTTAATCCATCTCCGTCTTTCCTTGGTCCATTAATGACACCGTCGGAGGCTCAAAACCCTGATATGATCACGTACTTCCCACTTTCCAATCCTGATGAAATCCGTCCTCTAGCCACCCTTGATCCTGTTTACACTTGACATTTTGACAAAGAATATGCCCGTAGGGTTCTTCGTAATGTCAAATCGATCTCTAAATTTCAAGAGTGGTATGCGAGGATACGACCTTTAAAGTGTGAGTCATGGAAGAAGGCCGATTTTGAGGACCTTTTGATCTTGACGACTTCCGGCTTACAGTATGATGATGGTCTTTTTGGTGCCGCGTGTTATTTCTGGTGTCGCCGAACCAACTATTTCCACTTTCGTTATGGCATGATGACCCCGACACTTTTTAATGTTGCTGCTTTAACAAGTCTTCGTCCTGACGGGGAAGTTTTAACTGTGAAAAGCAAACCTGCCAATGTGATTCATATAAGTGGAGGTTCTTATGCCTTCTCCAACTTCGTTGAATCATGGTGGAAAGCATATGAAGGTTGTACGACAGTCAGTGCAACTGAGCATGTCGAGTTCTTGACTATATGGCTCAGCGCTTTTGTTTTCTGCACCAAGTCCCGTCAGATCAACAAATCTCTGGTGCCTCTGGCCACGATTCTGCATGAAGAGCGACAAGTGGCCTTAAGCCAACTCCTCTTGGCCAAACTCTATTCGACCATTGGCCAATTGACTGATGCTGTTCGACGTAATGAGCAACCTTTGGCCAATGTCGGGGCCCCCACTTGGTTGCTTCAGTTGTGGCTAAACGCTATACTCAAACGCCATCTCACTTACCATAACCATAGTGTTTGTTAATTTCGTTTTAACTATGGTTGTATCATGGCGAACTATGGAGTTCCCACACTTTCTTCCACAACCAATACTTTCCTCCACTTCATGAAGATCTTTGCCAACATTTCCATGTCTTCGTCCAACATAGATTTTGCTCCGTTTGCTGACAGAACACACGGTCCTGACTGGTTCCGAACTCCTTTACCTGGTTCCTCCGTCAAAGAAAGACAATTGAATGATGTCCTCTAGGGACATTATCTCAGCCAAAGGATTCTGTTCAACAGCCTGCCCGACTCCACGAGTTATGAAGACAAAGAAGTCTTCATATATTATCCCAACTGTGTGGCAAGATAGTTTGGTCTTTGAAAAGGGCTTCTTGCTCCTATGTTGCCGGCAGCTTCACATGAATTTCACCACGGCCATTTGACGGATTATAAATCAGATTGGAAGGCCGTGCTGAATAGGTTCATTTCAAGGAACCTTGCTTCCGGAAGTCGATTTAATCCTGTCGGCTTCACACCTTGCTTCTTGGCCAGCCCAAACTTAGTCCAATGGTGGGAATCCTACTTCAACACTTACCACGTGGATTATGCAACCATTGTGGATAGAATGAGCTCAAGGACTCCGTCAGACTTGGCAGCCGACAAAACAGGTATATCAACGATTGTCTTCTTTTTTGCTCAACCTTACACTTCTTTCATGTATATTAATCTATTATCTTTTCCGCAGTGGTCAAGCCCAATATCATCGACTTACTGCTTTTATCAAGGCCAACGCTTCGAAAAGAAAGGTGGTGGGTCCTCCTCTAAGCCTTCATAACCAAAAAGGTCCAAGAAGAGGCGCCAATCCACTACTTCTAATGCTTTCATAGAGTCCAAGAAACAAAATAAAGGGAATTCGGGAGAACCATCAACCAAAAATCCAAACGAGGTTGATCCAGAAAGGACTGATAGCTCCTTACTCCAACCTGTTTCTAACAAAATTCAAGCTTCCACTGCCACGTCGGCCCCTTCTATTCGTCATGCCATTCATCCCAAGCCTAAGGGGATTGTGATAAGAGAGCCGTCAACCTGTGTCAATGACGACGTTTCGACAGTTGTCGGCTGTCATTTTGCTGATCATCATGCCGGTGAATTCCTTCGCACTCTAGAACGCAATCCGTTTGATGAGGAAGATGAGGATGAGGATGAGGATGCAACTTTCCAACTGCAAAGACGTCCTGCACGTCGTAATGTGGTCATAGATGACCTCACTTATGACGTCGGAGCTAAGCCGTCTCATGCAATGGTTTCTTCGGAACTTATGGCTACCAGACTCAAAACCATCGAAGAGTCAATGCAAAGATGTATTGACGACACTTCTTCGTCGGCTTTGAATGAAGCCACTTCTCAGAATTCTAACCAAGAGCTTGCTGAAACCATGCATCACGAACCTCCTGATACTCAAGTCGTGGATTCTCCTGTTGCTGTCATGGGACTTGACACCACTGCTGCATGCGCCCCTTCATTTGAGGTAAGTTGGAATTTACTTTTTTGCCCTTTGTGCATCATTTAAGTGGCCTAACCTAATTTATGTTTTACTGTTCCTCAGATTCCCAACAACTCTCACCAACTTGAAGGCTTTGACGGGAGTTTACAACTTCCTTCTGCATCTGCTTCCATTGCTGCTGTTCCTCCCATCGTGGTACCTTCCTCTTGTAATCCTTCTTCCAGCACCATGGTTCCTCTGAATTTGATCCAGATTTCCAGTCCAAGTGCTTT
The DNA here is from genome assembly GCA_037953625.1 of Crotalaria pallida. Taxonomy (NCBI): domain Eukaryota; kingdom Viridiplantae; phylum Streptophyta; class Magnoliopsida; order Fabales; family Fabaceae; genus Crotalaria; species Crotalaria pallida. The sequence continues at coordinate 101,648,556 of CM075649.1, forward strand.
TTCGACTCTCAGGGAACTTATGGCCAAGACGCATTTCGTTGACGAAGCTGTGGATTATCCTTCAAGGGATAACGAATCTGCCTTGGATCAATCTTTGTCCACCTTGAGGAACATTTGTTGTCGTCCTTTCGACCAATTGTTGGCTGATTCTTCAACGGTATAACTCTTGTCCTCCATTGTCAATTCTCTTCAGCAACAGCCTGTTCCTGATGACATTGAGCCTAAGCTAGCCAATTTGCAGCGATTTGTCAATAATTAGACTGTTGAAAGTCCCAAAATTTTGCAAGACATCAAGGTTTATGAAGATGTCAAGACAAATCGGCATGAATTGGAAGCAGAATTTGCTGATTTGGAGCGAGAAAATACTGGCTGGTCTTCTAAGGTCGACAGAAGCTTTGGCAAGTGAAGGAAAATGAAACCAGGATTCAAGAGCTGAGGAATGAGTTGGCCCGATTGGAACAAGAGCAAACGAAATTGGGTCAATCCATCGATGCGGCCAAGACTGCCCGACAGGAGCTGATCGACAAAGCCACTGCCTTAGTTGCTCCTTATCAAGAAGTTGCAGAAAACCTTTCTGCAAATCTGCAAGGTTACAAGGCTGGACTTCGACGGAGAGATGCATTGGCCAGAGAATGGCGTTCTTTCGGCAATTTATTTGGATGAAATTTTCTTTTCTTTTGTTTTATTTTTCCCTTGTGTACTTTGACTTTTATTGTATGGAATACAACTTCAACTTTTATTGCATGTTTGCTTCTGTCATTGTCTGCCTGTACTTTTTCAAATACTTGTCGTTGATTGCTTTAATATTTTTCCCCGAATCGTCTTCAACCAACTCGTACGCGTTTCCTGAAAAGGCCTTTAATACTTGGAATGGTCCTCCCACTTAGGCGATCATTTACCGTATTCGTTAGAACGTTTGTCGATTGGCAAGATTACTTTCCATACTAGTTCACCAGGTAAAAATGACTTGAATTTAACTTTGGCATCATAATACTCCCTCCATCCCTAATTATAAGGCTCTCTTAACACTTTTATTTTGTCCCTATTTATAAGGCCCTTTACCAATTTTCAATGAGCATTAATTATTTTTTTCCACAAATACCACAATTTAACACTTTTTAGATTCCCAATAATATTAATAGGGGTAATTTTGAAAATACATATCAAAAGTTGACATTTCCAATACAATTAACTAAATTATTCCACTTTCTTAATGGACGTGAAATCTTCCAAGAGGGCCTTATAATTAGGGACGGAGGTAGTACTTTGCAATCTTTTCTTTTTGTCGTACAATGTTTTCTAACGCCAAAATTATTTCGTCCTGCACCTCATTTAACTCGTCGAACATGACATTCCAATAATCATTCACAGGCATTTTATTTTGCCTCTGAAATCGTACTGACTCCAAATTCACTTCGAATGGCAACATGGCCTCATGGCCATATGTTAACATGTAAGGTGTCGTACCGGTGGCCTAATTTGGGGAATTTCGAATGACCCACAATGCTGGAGTCAATGCCTCATGCCAATTCCGTGGTTTTCCTTTGATTTTCTTTTTTATGATATTGATAATCCACTTGTTGGCTGCTTCGGCTTGACCATTTGCCTGAGCATAATAGGGTGTCAAAGTCAACAACTTGATTCTTCTTGATACCTGATATCCTTTTAACTTACTTCCCAAGAAGATAGAAGCTTGGTCGGTAGTTATTGTTTCAGGAATCCCAAATCGACACACGATGTGGTCCTCGATGAAATCAACAACTTGGTCTTCCTCAACTTTAACCAAAGGTATAGCTTCTACCCACTTGGTAAAGTAATCCATGCCCACCAGGATCCTTGTACGCCCTTTTGAAGAATTGGGGACAATCTCGCCAATAACGTCGAGAGCCCATCCTCTGAAAGGCCAAGGTTTAATAATTGAATGTAACTCGCTTGACGAGACATTATGGATATAGCCATGTTTTTGGCATTCTTCACATGATTTTGCAAAATTCATACAATCCGACACTAGAGTAGGCCAGAAAACCCTTTGCCTCCGTAGTAACCATTTCATCTTTTCTCCAGCTTGATGTGCTCCACATATCCCTTCGTGTACTTCCGCCAAAGCCACAAAAGCATCTTCTTTATCGAGGCATACTTCTAGGTTTCCGTCAACTGACTTGTGATACAGGTCCCCTCCTAACATAGTGAACTTGATAGCTTTTAACTTCAAACTTTGTTCAGCGTCGGGGGACGGATTCGCCAAATAGTCAGCTATGGGTTTTCTCCAATCGTCGGTTGATGCCAATGCATTCACCATAACTTCTCTTTCATGAGGAGGATAAAGCAACTCTTTGATCTGAATCAACTTGTCCAATACTTTCCTCGACACACGGTACTTGGACGCGACTTGGGCCAAGTGATTGGCCTTTTGATTATGATGTCGATATATATGTGCGACAGACACATCATCGAATTGGCACATCATCTTTTGTGCCATGGTACAATATTTTACCAATCTCGGGTTCAAACATTTGTACTCATTGACCAATTGTTTAATAACTAGCTGAGAATCCCCTTTGATAGCCACATTTTTGGCCTTAAGGAAAATTAGAATTTTGAGGCCAACTATGATGGCCTCGTACTCTGCTTCGTTATTGGAACATTGATATTTAAGGCTGAACATGAATTCCGTAGGAATCCCGTCAGGGGACACAAGCAAAATTCCAACTCTTGCCCCTTTTTTGTGTGATGATCCATCAATACATAGTCCAAGGCATTAGTCCGACGTAATCGACAGATAAAGCCATGTCTAAACATGGATGATCCGCCAGAAAGTTGGTCACTGCTTGGCCTTTGAAGGCTTTTAATGGGACATATTGGAGTGAAAACTCTGTCAACGCCAAGGTCCATTTTTCAATCCTGCCATGGATAACTACTGGCTTGGATAATGCTTAAGTTTTGTACAAGAAAAGTAGAGTGCTAAGAACAATTTCTCTATAGCACTATACCGTGTTTTGGCATCATTCAACACTCTACTTAAATAAAGTACAGCTCTTTCTACACCATTCTCATTCTCTTGAGCTAACATACTTCCTATAGTGTAATCAGAAGCTGTTATATACAATTTCAATGGAAAACTAGGTCGGGGCAGCATCATGACTGGTGGTGTCGTCAAGTACCGCTTCAAGTCGTCGAACACTGCTTGTTGGTCTGCCCCCCAATTGAACTCTTCACCTTGTTTTAGCCTTACAAGAGGCGAAAAGGCTCTTGTCCTTCCTGACAGATTTGATATGAATCTTCTCAAATAATTCACTTTGCCAAGGAATGACTGTACCTCTTTCTTGTTCGTCGGAGGTGATGCTTCTAAGATTGCTTTGGCTTTGTTCTTGTCGATTTCAATGCCATTTCTATGGACAAGAAACCCCAAAAATTGACCAACTGCGACTCCAAAAGTGCACTTGATTGGATTCATCTTTAAGTTATGCTTCCTCATCCTGTCGAATGCCTTCTTCAGGCTTTCCAAATGCTCTTCCTGAGTCTTCGACTTGATCACTACGTCATCAATGTATACTTCCAGGAACTTGCCAATCATATCATGAAAAATCAGATTCATTGCTCTCTAGTAGGTGGCTCCTGCATTCTTGAGTCCAAATGGCATCAACACCCATTCAAAGGTTCCAATGGCACCAGGACATCTAAATGCAGTCTTCGACACGTCGCCTTCAACGATGAAGATCTGATTGTATCCTGAAAAAGCATCTAACAAACTCATTACCTCATGACAAGACGCTGAGTCTACCAACATGTCTGCTATCGGCATAGGGGGTGTGGCAGAATTCAGGTCCCTGAAATCGACACAAAGCCGCATCTTTCCATTCTTCTTTATGATTGGGACTATGTTTGTCATCCATTTGACATATCTCGCCGTTCTTATAAACTTCGCTTTCAATAGCCTTTCAATTTCTTCCTTGATCTTGAGAACTACCTCAGGTGCGAAGCGTCGAACAACTTGCTTAATTGCCTTGTGGTCAGGCCGTAAGGTCAGCCTATGTTCAACCTATTCTCTATCAAGCCCTGGTATGTCCTCATACTACCATGCAAAGCAATCTTTGTTTTCTTTAATGAGATCAATGAGTTTCTTTCTGAAATCCTCGTGTAACAAAGAACTCACGTAAATGGGTTTCGGCTTTTCAAACGTTCCCAAGTTTACCTCGTCCCTAGGATCTTCACTGATGAAATTTGGTTCTCCTTCTGTCCATCCTATTTCCAATCCCAAAGGACTGTTGTCAACTATACAATCCTGGAATGCACTTGATAAAATGGTGCATTGCATTCTGTCGGCCACGTAACCGACAGTCTCTCTAGTTGTTTATCAACCATTATTACTGGTTGAGGGCCGCTGCTCGACAGCCTCGTCAACCTCCACCAACGAAATCCCATAGTTTTCCACCAAGAACTTATCCTATAACACCCGCAATTTTCTCCATTTTAATAAATTGGTTTTTGACGATTTTTGATTAGTGGATTCTTTTTTTTTTTTACATTGAGATAAAAATATTAGTTGGTTTTTAATGACACGTGGAAATGAGAAAATTGTTTTAATTGATTGAACATTTGATTTTGGTATTTTATTGATTTAAAGGATTTATTTTGTGATTTGGGAAAAATGATGATTCATTGATTTCTTTGATTTATTTAACTTTGAAAATTCGTAACTTTTGACCTGTAAATCCGAATTTGACAAATTTACAGTCGAAATGATCATATTGAAAAGTAGAATTTAGTTTTGTAAAGTTTGGAATTTATTCTGTTGTTCATGAAATTTTTGTTACTTGGAGAGGCATTATAATGTTTTATTTTAAGTAAATTGAAATATGATTTTAAGCATTAGTTACTGTATTGAGAAAAATATCATTTACTGTTAAAATACAGTGTTGTACGGTTTTTAATTATTTTGTGCATTTTTTTTGGTAGAAAGAATAATCTTATTACTGACGAACAAAAATATAGAATACAATCAAAAGGCCAAAAATGCCTTCTTTACCACATTCTAGGAAGGGTTCAAAGAGCAACAAAATGCCTAAAAATCCTATGCCACCTTTTAGGAAGGGTTCATAGGACTAGACTAAGAAAGCTAAAGTTCCACACAAATCCTGTGTACTAAACCTTTATTTGTCCAATCCCTAAAACCAGGAAAACTATGAGCAATTCTAACAGAAACTTCCCTCCTAATAACCTTACTGATGTGCTCCACAGAATGAATCCAATTATTGAAAGTTCTATTATTTCTCTCCTTCCATATATGATAGATCACAACAGCAAATAAAGCTCCTACACATTTCCTTCGACTCTTCTTCTTGAACGCAAATTGCAGCCATCGAGTCCAAGTATTAAATGTAGTTGAGCAGCTATTAATTCCAAACCAGTTATAGCTATTAACCAGCAATTCCTTACTCCACAAACAATCAAAAAACAAATGTTTGACCGTTTCTTCAGATGCAAGGCATAAACAACAATGATTTGGGGTAGTAATCCAAGTCATTTGATCAATGGTTAATAACTTGCCTTGCACTGCAAGCCATAAAATAAAAGTATGTTTCTGAACCGAAACTCGATTTCAAATCAAATGATGCAGGTGAAATTGATTCAAATCTCCCATCAAGCACCTGTACCCAGACTGAATCGTATAGATACCATCTACAGCTCCAGTCTAGTGATTACCTTGAAATTCATTTCTCAATTGATCCCTAACCTTCATTAGTTGTTTCCAGTGCCATCCAGAACCTGGATTAGAAGAACAGTCCCAGAAATCCTGGTCTTTAATGTAGATTGTGTGCATCCCGGTATTTTGTGCATTTTGAATTTTAAATTGTTAGATGTTTCTTTATTAGTGCACAAGACCCTAGGGTAACCCAACTAGACCTAACCTACCCTAATTAAATGTAACCACCCTATATGTCCCTAGAGGAGATAAGCCATTAATCACCCCATTCAAGCATGCATAATTCGGCCAATGCATGCAACTATATTTTATTCTTTTGTCTCCTAATTATTTCACCCTAAAGACCTACCTATATGTCACTAATTAACACTCCTATACACTAAATAAAATTGCAAAGTCCCAACCCCCTATTTTATATTGGTTAAGCCGTGAGGGAGTATATGGATTAAGGAGGAAGACTCCTCAATATTTTTGCACCCCCAATTTTAATTCCATGAACCCCCACCTTACTACTTCTATAAATAAGCCCCCACCCACATACCCTCATTTGCTTCTTGGCATTTTAAGAAAAGAAATAAAAACCTAGAGGAGGAGGAGAGGGAGGCCGAGGCACCATAGGAGGAAGAAGGTAGGAGGATCGATTTTTTTTGGCGCATTTTCAAAGCTTCATTGGTATAAACCTCACTCCCTAGCTCATGTCCTTTCTTTTTCATAGTCCATTTCCTCTTGTCTTTGCTCATTTTCGGTTTCTATGAGCTTTTGAGTTTAAGTTGTTGATTTGTCTTTGCATGTATGTTTTTAAGTTAAAGCCTTCATTTTTAGTTGTTTTTACACTTGAATCAAAGGTTGAAGATTCAAAAATGGACATGCATCAACTTGTTGATGCTCATAGTTTTGGTCTTTTTGGTGATTCATGGGATTTTTGTTTTTACTTTTGATTTATGGTGATGAAACAAGAGTGATTTTTAATATCTTAAAAAGGTATAATATTGTAATAGTTTACTTTGACAAAATCTCCCAATTTTTGTAATGCATGTTTCGGCCAAGGAGGGACATTAAAGGAAATAAATTTTGTTCTTCATGCATGTTGGTTTTTGTTGTTGATTTGAGATTTTTAAGTTCTTATATGTGTTGAATCAAGCTTAAGAATCGAAAAGGGGCATACTTGAACCAAAGAGGTCCCACGGTTTTGTCATTCTTTTTACTCAAGATGATTTTGTTTTTCTTTCAAATATTTGATCCTTGATATTGAAATGATTATGAATATAATGATGTGTGATGAAATAAAATTTTTAATTTTTTCTAAAAGGCCATTAGGCTAAGGCAAAGAAATGAGGGAAACAAGCTTTTGTTTTTGATACATGTTATGTTTTTGAGTTCCTCTATGATTTTTAAATCTTAAAGTATAAATATTTAAGATTTTGAGTGAAAAATAGACACACCTCATGTCCTAGACCCATACGGTTTTATTTTTGATTTATGTCCAAGAGATTTTATTTTGTTCCCATGTTTTGTTATATGTTTAAATCAAAGAAAGGAGCTTTGATTTTTATTAGCTTGAAGCATGTGTTGATGTGTTGTTTTATTGTGCAAAGGTTACTCATTTTTCCTTCTTTAATCATTCGACCAAGAGGGAAAATTAATAAAAGTAATATTTGTTCATTGATTGGTGTTGAGAGCCTTTGAATATGAGATGATTTAGCATTGTTCTTGAATTATTGTGTTTGATTTGCAAAGATTTTTCTCATTTATTTTATGCATGTCACGACCAAGAAGAGAAGTTGGAGGAAATGATTTTTGTTTTTCATGTACGTTTGTTTTTCACATTCCCTTGTGATTTTTAAGTTTTAAGGTCTAAAGATTTGAGCTTTAAAAGTTGAAAGGAACTTACCTTGTGTTTCAAGGCCATACGGCTTTGAGTTGGTTTTTGCTTGAGAATTTTGATTTTTATTCCTGATTCTTGGTTGCATGCATGTTGAAATATAGTTATGAAATAAACAAAATGAACATGAATCTTAATATGAAGACCATGTGGTTTCTATGCTATTTTCACTCAAATGAATTTGTTTTGTTCCTAATACTTTGATTTATGATGAAAAGGGATGATTAGAGTATGCGTGTGTGTTATTTCATTTGTTAATGATGAAAATAAATTAATTTGATCATGTATGGTGCATAAGAACTAAGATAAAGTATTTTCATATGGTTTGATTCTCGAAGTTAAATGAATAAAGAGTTGATTTGTTGATTTTGTGCCTAAATGTGCTATATGGTTTGTGCATGAAAAATTTGCTTAAGAATAGAAATATGATTGATGATATGTTAATAAGTATTTGAAACAAGATTAGAAATATATAGGAACTATATGGTTAAATTTTGTAAGGAATGTGCTTAAAGGTGTTGGAGCTGAATTTTAAGAAAAAGTTGTTTGGTTTATGAGAGATTTTTGTAAAGTCATGGTTTCATTTCTTAGACTGCTCCAAAAATTTGATGCAATGTCCTATATGATATCTGAATGTATTCTGGAAAATTTGAGAAGGTTTAAAATTGTTTTGGTATTTTAAAAGTAATTTTGTTTAGTTAAAGTTGTTTATGAAAATTTTATGTTTTAATTGCTAAAAGCCCAAAGGAAATATATTTCCCTAACATCTGTGTGTGAGAGACTTGGTTACTGTTTTACTTAAGGAGAAATGAAGCTCTCTGAATTTTTATAGGATTTTTTGAATTGATTTGATAATTGTATAAGAACCCTTTTTGTGAAAACGATTTCGGAAAAATAAGTTTTTCGGGTAAAATCAAAACAGAGTTTTCGTACCTAAACTATTCTAAATAACTTGAAATTTTTATGGTAGCTTCCTCAATAGGTCTAGTTATCCTCTGAAAAATTTGAGGTTATTTGGAGTTGGTTTGATATTTTTTCTAATCGAAAAACAGTAAGTACAGAGGTTCAGAATTTTCAGAGTTAGTGATGAAAATAGTTAGAAAAGTATGACCTAAACGACTCAAAATAATCTGAAATTTTTATGAGGTGACCTTCACTGTGTAAGAAGAGTTTGTACCAATTTTCATGTAATTTGAAGTTGATTTGCTATTTTTAATTGATGCAATATTGCCTTAGGTCAGTACAGTCCTATTTCGGTTTTTGTGTGATATTTGATTTGAAACGTAGGTTCTGGATGTCTGATTGACTTGAAAATTTTACATGATGAAATTGAATATGTTTTTTAGTATTTTGGAAATTTTGGGATTAAAATTAATTGAATTTGATATAGTTTTGAATTTTATTTCTTGTGTTTTGCTCATAACCGATTAAACCTTGTTTTTGAGCACTTTTGATTTCCATGAACTTTTGTACATTTCTTGTGACTGGACTGTGTAACATCCCTAATTTTAATCCCTAGTATAATTATAAATTTTATCAAATTAAATAATTATTTCTTGAAATCAATCATTTAGTTGTTGGGTATTTTTATAAAAATACATGATGTTGATTACGAAAGTATATTTCATTTCTTTTATGTTCTAAAGTAAATTCATTTAAAATAGTTATCCTATATCAAAAATATACTTTATATGCTTTACTTTACTTTGGTATATTTTATATGGAAATATTTTACTTGAAATATTTATAAGTTTCTTACTTTATAGTTTTTTTTATTTATTTATTCTAGTATTAATGTTTAGTGTTAAAATTGATCATTAGTGCCTTGTGTAAAAAAAAAAAAGAAAAGAAAAGAAGTGAAGAAAGAGGTGGTTCGTGTGTGCTGTGGGTATGAGGGCTTTGTTGCCCTATTCTTCTTCAGCAGGGGAGAGTTCCGCCGCCACCTCCCATCCCCAAATGTCTCTCTCTCCTTCTTGTTCCTTTCTTCCCCCGCCGGTCTCTCTCCTCCTTGGACCACCGGCGCTGCTTCAGTTGCTCTCTCCCTCTTCCATGGCTTTTCTTCTCTTGGTCCAGCTCTCTTTCTGTCCTTCGATATCCGCTGCCCCAACCTCACTCACGCTCGTCTTCTCCCTCGGTTTCTCGCCGCCACCCGTCCTCCATTGCCGTCGGAGCCGCACGTCCCTTTCCTTCCCAGTCGCGAATCGCGACTCGCCCTCCATGTGGATCGCAGATCCGCCGCCACCAATGCGATTTGAACCGGGATTCATGGAGGCCCGTGTTCGCTGCTGCCACTACCAGTTGAACCACCGCCACCACTCATCTCCCCTCTCAGGTGCGTGTTGCTGCTGGTAAGGATCGCCACCGACGCCGGTATCGCCATCATCATTGCCGGGGCCAGCCGCTCTATTGTGCTTTCAACCGGTTTGACCGAACCGGTCTTCAAAACCATATTCGAGGGTATATCTCTAATACCTTTTTAATTTCTCTATGTTGTGTTTTAATTTTTATATTAATACTAATTTTAATGTTAATGGTAATAATTATTTAGTATTAAAGTGTTTTGGAAATTAAACCGTATTATAATTTATATTGATTTAATTATGCTGTTGTTGATGGTGACTTTAATTGTTTACTTTGATTTGTAATAACGTCGAATTAGATTTATGTCGAATAATGAGTTTTTAAAAGTATATTTTAGTTAAACGTGTTAGGTTCCTAAGTAAGTGAGCTGTAGTTTAGCTTGATGGACTTGTCCCTAGGCTGAACAATACACCAGTTAATTAGGAACCTAATATGATCGACATAACGTTAATTCGAATTGAAACCTTGAACGTTTATTCCAAGTTGAAAGGAAGTGTAATTACCTGAATGTTGGAAACGTGAGTTAGACTTATTTTGAATCGGAAATACTTCCTTTAAGTGTGGAATTAATAGTGTCAAGCAATATAACTTTGATTTTGTGGCTTGAAACTAAAACTAATTAACTTTAATGAATTTTGGTGATTATGTTAGTTTCAAAATGTGCGTGTATTTTCAATAAAAAGCTATACTATTTTATTAAAAAGACAATGATCCTAATTTGAAATCCTGTGTTATTTTGATTTGTAAACTATAGTTAAATGATTTCTTGATTTGGAAAACTTACGGAAATACTCTACTTTGTTATATGATAAGTATATACCAAGATTTTAATTTGAGTCGCTTTTGGTGCATTAAATTGATTACTATATGACTTAATAATATAGTTAGACTACGAAGGAGCTTTAGGACTAACACAAGCGATAACAATGGGCCATGATATGTGTGAGTATTGGCATATGGAAAGGAGTGCGTTTGTGAATAGCTAAGAGTTAAAGAAATTGAAGGTAAGGGGTTCTTTACCTTGCTTTAGAGAGTATTTTCTAATTAGTATATAGTGATTGCTAAGAATATGTGTTAGTGTATGATTTATTATTAGATGAAAATTAATAAGTAAATGTTGAATGTGTGAATGATTGTGTGGAAATCATGCTAATAATTGTGATTAAATGTTGTTGTGTAATTTTATTATGAATGTCTATATGAGAAAGTGAAATATATGCATATTTGTGGCTACGTGAGTATGTGAGTTATTGTGATGATTGGAAGTTGTACGTAATTATTTATTGGTTTTTAATTTGAAGGTGTATTTGGAAAAATATGACAAGATTAAAGGAAATTGTGGAATTAATAAAGGTTGATACAAAAAGAGAATAATTTGTTTATGATTTAAAAGATTAAAGGCAAGTTAAGTGGTGACCCAGATCTTGTAAGACGTTGTCCGGGTTGTGGGACTGTACGCATAGACTGGTGTGATTCAGGTCGTGTAAGACGTTGTCCGGGTTGTGGGACTGTACGCATCGACTGGTATAATTCAGGTCTTGTAAGACGTTGTCCAGGTTGTGTGACTGTACGCATAGACCAATGTGTTTTCATGTCTTGTAAGACGTTGTCCGGGTTGTGGGACTGTACGCATTGACTGGTTCGGTTTGAGGTCGTGTAAGTCGTTGTCCGGGTTGTGGGACTGTACGCATCGACTGATTTGATTTGATGTCTTGTAAGACGTTGTCCGGGTTGTGGGACTGTACGCATAGACTTGTGTGATCCAGATCTTGTAAGACGTTGTCCGGGTTGTGGGACTGTACGCATAGATCGCGTAAGACGCCATAGAGCGCAGCTGTAAGACGTTGTCCGGGTTGTGGGACTGTACGCAATGATGGATCCACGTGAATAAACTTCCAAATGTTATGAGAAACTCAAGGTATATGTAAAGAGAAAAGGAATTATGGAAATCAAAAGAATTGATGAAAAAGGCATATGTGTGAATCATGTGAAAAATACATGTGGTAAAAGATTAGTGAATGGTGCAAAGAAAGAATTGTTATGTTATATATGAGATTAAGAAATATGTAAATTTGTATAGTTTGGAAATGTATGAAATAATGAAATTAAAACTATGAAAGAACTATTTTATTATGGAAATGAAAATAATAGAATTGATTGGGAATGCTTATTGGACTATGTGCAATATATGGCTAAATGTGTTTGACTTAGTAGGTCATTATGTCTTGTTAGACACTACTTTCTACTTCATCTGTAAAGCTCACCCTTACAAACATTTTTCAGGTATTGAGCTTGGAGCTTGCACAGTTTTTGGCCGAGCAGGATTACCCTCCATCACGTGGAGGGGTCGTATATTTTGAGGGAACTAAAGTAGTAATTAAATTAAAAATGGATATTTGTATTTTAAAAGAATGTATTAGTTATCCGCCCTCGCTTGGTTATTGTTGGGCATTAGGACTTATTGTGTGTCTTGAGTAAATATAATATGTTTTGAAATGTTCTGGTCTGGACAGGTGCATGATTGGAAATTTTGGTAAAGTCCGAAATACAGAGGGAACTTTGCCGGATTTTTATCGAAATTTTCAAGTCCATATTTTTATAAAATCCTAAATTAACTAAATATTTGTGAGGGTGTTACAGGACTGGACCTTACATGATTGCTGTGGTGTTTTTAAAATATTAAAGGAGTATTGTTTGAAGTCATGCCTAGATTATATGAGAATGAACTAGTGAGTTGGCTATTTGATATGGTGTTTTGTTGCATGAAAAGCTTTTGAAAATAATTGATTATTGGAATGATTTTTGAAAAGTTTTGTTTAATTGCAAAATGATAAGTGTTTGATTTCTGCCCTATTGTGTTGCATGGAGTTGTGTTTGAAAAATAAATTGTTTTAATTATTTCTTTCAAAGAGAGTGTTAAGGGATTTAAAGTGTGATTTTACGATGTTTTTAGATTTTGCGAAAAAGTATTTTTTTGAATTTATTCCTTGTTTCCCAGCATTGATTTAAATTGGTATTTTACTTTCTAAGAATGTTTTCAATTGATTTAAAGTTGAATTTTCAAAGGTACTTGATTTAAAGAAAAGTCGGAATTGAAAAAGTGACGTTTTTCGATGCTTTCGGGTTTTAATGAGTGTCTGTCCGGAACGGACCAACAACTAAAGAATTGTTTTAAAGTGTTTAATTAATTGTTTTTAATTAGTTTTGAAGTGTTTAAAATATGTTCGAAAGTTGGATTTGATTTGAGAAAGTAAAGGTTTTCTTATGTGATTTACCCGACAAGAAATAAGTCAAGTTTTCGTAAATGATTTAAGATGGAGCATGAATGATTGTAAGTGGCCCTGTATTAATTTTGTGTTTTATTTTAAGCAAGGAATCTGTAGATTGGGAGTTGGAGCTGCTGTTAGTCGGACGGAACCTGCAGCGATTTTTGTGATCATGCATATTGGACAAGAGGTGAGAGAGGGGCTCCCTAAGACACTGTGGTATTTAGGTAAAATATAAAGCTGTTCTTGGCCATCTCAAAAGCCGGAACGTGGGGTCTAAGAGTCAGTCGTATAGTGGCAATTGAGTGTGTATGTTTGGCCACTTATACGCGGGACTAAGACATCCCTTTTCCATTGTAATGATATGATTTGATTATACCATGATGATATGACATGTTTTGCGAATTATGCCCTGTTTAATATTATGCATGACGATATAAGTGTTGCTTGTTTTAAATTCATGATGAAAATTAAAGTGAGAAAATGGAAATTATGAAAATGTTAACGACACTGATGAGAGTAATGTGATATACGAGGATTAGTGATAAGTGTTCACTCTCTAGCAAGTATACTAGATCAGATAGTAATATAGTCGGTTAAGAAAATATATCGTTCCTACAGGGACTCAGAATAGTTTAATCTATTCCTACCTAAGGGAAAATCTAGAATAAAATCTATTAAAATGATAAAATCCAGAATTAAATAAATCAATTAAAAGAGAAATTAAACTACTGAAAAATAAAATAAAATAAATTTGTAATGAGAAAAACTTGGTTACGAACTCAGTTTCGTTGTATATTCATTCATATATTATAAATCAATATTTCTCATTTAAATCATGAATAAATTCAGAAAATAGTAATTCCAAGATTCCTCTTATGAAATCACTGTTTATTATTCAACTTGATATATCCTAATTCCTTAGAAATTTAAACCATTGAATAACCTTGATTAAGAACAGTGAATTTATGAAAAGTTACATAAGAATCCAATAGTATTCCTACTAATTGAATAGTTATGCTGTTTAATTGCATGACATATTTCAAATCCTAATTTTCTAATTCAGATTTAGAAGATCCAAAACATGGATTAGCTACTTCCATGTATAACAATAAAAATACAATTAAACACATGATTTAAAACTGAAAAACATTAATTCATAAAAATAAATTACAAATACAAATCCACCATGTTCCTAACACAAAAGGTTTAGTTACACATAATAGAGAAAAAAGAAAAACAATAACTATGAAATTCATTCCTATATTACCATAGAAAACTGCTTCAAATCTCCAATCTTCTCCGGATTCCTCCTTTGAATGATCTCCAAAAGTGTAATCTCCCTTCAAAACTCTCTAAATTGATTTTAATCACTTTAATTGACTGCTAAAGGCTGCTAATGGCTAATTCTAAAACCTCTAATATATACATAAAATAAAAATCCTAATAGAAACCCACGAAATTACTCAGAAATTGGCCCAATTGGGCCTACTCGAACCTCGCGCACCTGGGCGTGTTGGTCTGCACGCCTGGGCGCGCACCATCTGATAACCCAGTAATCACTGTTGCACGCGCGCCTGAGCGCGCCATCCGCACGCCTGGGCGTGCAAAATATTTTCTGACTCCGTTTCTCTCCGTTCTTGTGCCATTTTCAAGGTCTTCTTATACTCTTCTCAGCTCCAATAATATTTTCTCCAAATTCAGCTCCAAAACACCTGAAACATACCCAAAATGGATCAAAACGTTCAAAGGATTCTATAAAACTAAAAATTCCTAAAACCAATACAAAATACCTATATTTACAAGAGAAACAAGCCAAAACCATAGCAAAAGGAAGTGAAATTAAGCCCAAAAACATCATATATTAGACCAAAATCACTCCCCCAAACATAGCATTTTTCATGTCCTAGGGAAAAGTAAAATAAAAATTCAGAAACTCAAGACTACCCTCTAAATCAAAATGTACAACACTTAATCTAAAATTTCGAGTCATCAACACAGCCACATATTTACACAAGCTATTCACATATCAAAACCTGGTTAAAGAAACAAAATCAATCAGAACTCAGAACTAGTGAACACTCTCAACCTCTCAGCGTATATCTCTCATGTGTATCAAGGGTATAAATCAATTCACTCAAGTTCATACAATAGTAGAATGTTACCATAAGCTTGACCATAGACCCAAATCTCCAATGAAATTATTAAAAACATGCACGAATCAAAATGTCTTTAATTTGGTTGTAATGAGGCCATGGCTAAAAGTGTAAGGTGGGATAAAAGAAACAAAGGATGAAACAAAGGGCTAAAATGCAAAAACAAATTTCTCTCTAAAAATTATGAATGAGCAATGAATACTATGATGACTCATACTCAAATCACAACTATTTCACACTTCTTCTCTTTCAATTTTACTCAACTACCTCTTCCAAACAAATTTCTTTTCTCTTAACATTCAACAATTTTCACTTTTTCAATTTTTTTCTCTTTTTTTCTTTCTTTCTTTTGGAAGAAGAGTAACTCACAACACTTTCACAATTTTCATACTTTTGAAATGTCCCTCTCTCAATTGCTCATCCAAAATTCCTAAGGTACTCACAAAAATATACAATCAATGCAGGGTACCAAAGAAAAATCATATTTATATCAGGCTCAAAATCGGCAACTAAGGGAAAAACAGATCTAACAAAAATCTCTGAAGGCTACAAAAACACCATCCTAAATGCCTTAATCATTTCCATGCATGTAATCAATTATCAATCTCAAAATGGTCACCGGTCAAGTTCTAGAACACGAAACTAAAGAGAACACACTCATGAAAGAAATAGGGGTCTCGAATCAAAATAATTCAAATTATTCACATACCCCATCAATATAGGCTCAAAATCTCACTAAGCTAAAGTCAGTTCACTAATCTCAAGTTCTGAAAAACTTTGTCAAAATAACCAGATTTCAAAAATATTTACAGCTCAACAAATAAATAACATGAATCAATGAGTCTAATCCTAAACTAAGTATATATACCTATCATCAGAAAAATAATCCTAAGTCTAGAATAATTAAAAAACCTCTACCTAAGACACAAACCAACACCAAAAATGGGAGAAAAATTCAAGTCTGAAAATTTTTTTATTTTGTCCACTCCCCCAAACTTAGAGGTTGGCTTGTCCTCAAGCAAACTAAACTAAACATACCTAACTACTAAATAAAAAATTACATGGAATAAATCTGGAACACTTCCTACCACATCTGAATAAAATACTCATCACTAAAAAAAGTGAGAAGACATTCCCCCAAACTTGGTACCTCCAGGTCGTTAGAAACAAGTGCCAAAAATAGCACCTCTAATGGGGAAATATCAACTCACACCTGTTACACTAGATAACTAGATGCAAATAATTAATGATCCACATAAATCCATGCAATAAAACTAAAAATATAAATCCTAGAAAGCAAATACATGTTTTTGTTATGGCATAAGTACAGGTCTGAATAGGGAAAGGGGTACAAAATATAAAAAATAAAAATCAGAATCCCCTAAACTACTCCTCCTCCTCCTCCTCCTCCTCCTCAGGAGATGCCTCTAGTAAACTCTGATCCTCATCTGTGTATGGTGGCACATCATAGGGCATACCCTGCGCTGCTCCAATACTACTTAGAAATGTATCTCTAGCCTGGTTCCTACGCATCTCTCTGCGCTGGAACTCCGTTGCTCTGCTCTCTCTCCTCAGCAAACACTGTAGCATCCCAATGATCATCCCATCATCACCTCCCCTCTGTTGTGCTGGCTGGCTGGACGGACCTGCCTCATCCTGAGGTTGCTGAGCTGGAATATGACTCTGTGGTTGTGGTGGACCGGCTCTAGCTATCTCAATAGATCTACCAATATACATGTCCCACGTAGCCCTGGTCATCTTCGGGATCCTCCTAAGATCCCTCACATCATCACAAAAATCAACACCGGCCGCAATGCACAGTCAGGTGATAACCCAAGGAAAACCTACATACCCTGCCTCTCTCTTAGCAAAACGATGCATCCTATCAGAGATAATAGATGCAGCGTCTACTATAATACCCTGACGAAGGGCATATATCAGCCGACAGACCCCTGGCCGTACCTCAGTATCATGAGAATGTGGGTCCAAATTATGAACTATAAATCTGACCCATAACCTAGCCGTTCCCATCAAATTCTTCTGGTACACATGCTTGACCATTCCAGCCATAGACATGTTCCAGTCCTTGCCTGCCAGAAACAAGGCATCCTTCACCATATCCAGCGGGTACTCATCCTCGCTGTCAAAGCTATGCACAGTGAACATAGCAGGTGCCGCCTCCAAAGGGTAAGGTGGGAGTCCCATGACGCGAGCAATAGTGTCTGCATCATAAGGAACCTCAACCCCTCGAACATACGAAACCCTCCTGTGACTACCATCAATCTCAAACCTCTTTGCCCTCCACCCGACATTAGCATAGAATGCCCACACCAGGAACTTGCTAAACACCTCATCAGGCTCCCTAGTCCACTCCATCCACCTGTTGATCAACAGGGTCTCCTTCACCTCCTCAATGCTACTAACCCCAACAACTCTCCTCCCTACTGGCCTCTCGCTCTCATAAAGCATGCTAGTCTCCGGGGTTATACCTCTCTTCACCATCTTCCCATCATAGTAATCGGAGACCCTCGAATGATCGAAGGTCTTCCCCAAGTCACTACTAGCGCTCCCTACAACTGGTCTTTTCCCTCTAGGCATCCTAAAAACTTAAAAAATAACTAGGGACAATTGATCAACACTTGGTGGGCAACTCTCTAGAACTTCAAAACCAAACTCAAAATCACTAACTCCTAACTCCAAAATCAACTACAACAATACCAGGAAGTATAGAAGAGTGATTGTTACCCAAATTGATGAAAAAATTCGCGTCCCTTGCCCTTGAGAGAGAAAAATCCGAATTGAAGAAAGAGTAGAGAAGTGGAGAAAAACTTAAAAATCCTTGAAGAATAGGGAATAATAATGGAAAAGGAAGAAGGAATGTTGAGTTATGTTGGAAGAAATTTGAGGATTTGAGGAAGTTTTTAGTGCACTTTTGTTAATTGGGGGTTAGGGTTTTGAAAGGGGATGAGAGGATTGGAAGAAATTGGGGGAGAATGGGGAGAAGACACCCCAGGCGTGCTGATTAACGCCTCACGCGCGCTAAGGCGCACCACATACGTACAGCCAAATTTTTTTTAAATAAATAATAAAAATAATAAAATTAAAATTACCTACTCTAAAGACTAATTTCCTATACTAAAATCAACTAATGCTGGGAATTAGGAAACTTACCTTTGTAGCACAACTTTTTCTATTGATGCACCATGGAGGAAACTCCCCCCAAACTTATTCACCTGTGTCATATCAACAACTAAAAAGAGTCTTGAAAGAACCTCATTAGTAGTTATATCAAAAAGTTCCCAACTCCTAATTCACTAGCTAAATATCTAAAAATAAAAATAAAACCTACACTACTACATAATTACAAAGAATCCACCAGGATCCCAAATTTTATGGCTCAACTCCCATGTGATATAGGAGTAACAAGTTACTTCCATGTCCCATGGGAATGAGCATGGATGAAGATGAAGCAAGGAAATTTCAAAAAAAAATTCAATCCCACCAGGGTCAAAAGGTATATTCCTTACAACATGCATCATCTCAGAAAATTTTTCTTTTTCCCCATTCATGAAGGTGTTAATTTCATGATCAAGGAAAACAAAATTATTAGGATCTTTATTCATCCCTTTGTACAACAATGACTTATTTTGATGTTTTGGAAAAACATCATACAAACTCAAGGGTCGAACATAATTGAAAAATTTTGAATCATCCATACATGTAAGAAATTTAACACAATTTTTAAGCTTAGAAAATTCAGCACGCAAGGATGAGTCAAATTTCTCCACTACTATTCTACCCCCATCTGTTTTTTTTTGTTTCACCTCTTCTTCCTCATGATGCACCTTAATTTCTTTTTCTTCTTCAAAATTTTTAGAAAAATTAGCACTTAAGTCTTCCTTAACGGGCAACTTTTGTACCAACTTTTCTATGAAAGATTTCTTATACAACTTTTCAATCTCATTAATGGGGGTATTTGCATCATAAGTAAGAGGGTGTGAAGCCAAAACAAAATCAAAAAATTCTATTTCCTTACGAGTCATTATTGTACATTTCAATTAAGTCCCGAAAATAGATTGCACTCCAAATTATTTCTTAGTGCCAAAATTAATTAAACTAATTCAAGTCCCCGACAACGGCGCCAAAAACTTGTTCACTCTCTAGCAAGTATACTAGATCAGATAGTAATATAGTCGGTTATGACCAGATATCGTTCCCACATGGACTCAGAATTGTTTAATCCATTCCTACCTAAGGGAAAATCTAGAATAAAATCTATTAAAAAGATAAAATCCAGAATTAAATAAATAAATTAAAAGAGAAATTAAACTACTGAAAAATAAAATAAATTTGTAATGAGAAAAATTTGGTTAGGAACTCAGTTTCATTGTATATTCATTCATTCATTATAAATCAATACTTCTCATTTAAATCATGAATAAATTTAGAAAATAGTAATTCCTAGATTCCTCTTATGAAATTACTGTTTATTATTGAACTTGATAAATCCTAATTCCTTAGAAATTTAAACCATTGAATAACCTTGATTAAGAACAGTGAATTTATGAAAAGTTACATAAGAATCCAATAGTATTCCTACTAATTGAATAGTTATGTTGTTTAATTGCATGGCATATTTCAAATCCTAATTTTCCAATTCAGATTTAAAAGATCCAAAACATGGATTAGCTACTTCCATGTATAACAATAAAAATATAATTAAACACATGACTTAAAATTGAAAAACATTAATTCATAAAAATAAATTACAAATACAAATCCACCATGTTCCTAACACAAAAGGTTTAGTTACACATAATAGAGAAAAGAAGACAAACAATAACTATGGAATTCATTCCTATATTACCATAGAAAACTGCTTCAAATCTCCAATCTTCTCCGGATTCCTCCTTTGAATGATCTCCAAAAGCGTAATCTCCCTTCAAAACTCTCTAAATTGATTTTAATCACTTTAATTGACTGCTAAAGGCTGCTAATGGCTAATTCTAAAAGCTCTAATATATACATAAAATACAAACCCTAATAGAAACCCTCGAAATTACTCAGAAATTGGCACAATTGGGCCTACTCGAACCTCGCGCGCCTGGGCGTGTTGGTCTGCACGCCTAGGCGCACACCATCTGATAACCCAGTAATCACCACTGCACGCGCGCCTGAGCGCGCCATCCGCACGCCTGGGCGTGCAAAATATTTTTTGACTCCGTTTCTCTCCGTTCTTGTGCCATTTTCAAGGTCTTCTTATGCTCTTCTCAGCTCCAATAATATTTTCTCCAAATTCAGCTCCAAAACACCTGAAACATACCCAAAACGGATCAAAACGTTCAAAGGATTCTATAAAACTAAAAATTCCTAAAACTAATACAAAATACCTATATTTACAAGAAAAACAAGCCAAAACCATAGCAAAAGGAAGTGAAATTAAGCCCAAAAACATCATATATTTGACCCAAATCAATAAGGAAAAGATTCTTAATGAAATTACGATGAACGTATAATGAAAGGAATGATAGTGTAAGGAAAGAGATGATCAAGAGGAATGCGATTGGAAATCAATGATGCGAACGTGATGAGTTGTGAAAGAAGTATCGTAACTCGTGTCGGGTTGAGGAACTCCCCGATGTGAAAGATTGATGTGATGTGTTGCCAGAGTAAGGAGCTTCCTAATGAGCTAAGCTGTTATGCGATCGTGCAATGATGAGGAAGCGTTAATGCGAAAGATTCGTTTATAGGTCGAGGTTCACCGAAGGGATGAACAAGGGTGACTCGCCAAACCTAGGATTAATAAAATACTAATAAAAGAATAAAAGACATTGAATAATGCGGCAAGTTGAGTGTGAAGTAGTGGAGAGGAAGATACCCTGTTTATGTGCGGATCCAGGTGTGTGATTGTGATTGGGGAGGGTGATGACGGTGAGACGTCAATAACCTAGAGTGCTTTTCTAGGCAGAACGAGTCTATAAGTGATCGGTGATTAATACCCAAGGGATCGTAGCGTGTTCTGCACAGCTTACTAGGAAAGTATTGTTGCCCCCTTGATCAAATTCGAAGCGGTTAGAGGGAACCTGAACGAGGCGGGCAGTCGAATGATTTTGGGCCCTTGCGGTACCGCGTAAAATATTAATTGTCATAATGATCGGCCTGTACGGTTGTGGTATTGACAAAGATATTATATGTTGTTGGATTTCTCGGCTATTCAACCTGCGTGGGTTAAGGTTCCTGTACGTCCCGTTTGCTTCCAACTAGGCTTGGGAGGATTGGAGGAGATGTATGTGTGCTAACTAACTTCTTGATGATTTTCTAATTCTCCTGTCATCAATGGAGGCGAATCAACTAAATTTAATAAGAAAAGTTTAAGAATGTTGAAAAGACTCACGAATTTCCGGTTGCGAATATTAACAATGAAGAGAAGGTCCAAAGGGAGATAATTATGAATAACGCCCAATGATATAATGTGGTGACGACAAAGAATTGTGATGTGACTTGTAAATAAGTAGTGAACGAGATAATTGCAATGATTTTGGAATCGTGAAATAATAGTGGGAAATAAGTTAAGAAAAGGAACCCACGATGTTGAAAAGAGAATAGAAAGTTTGGGAACTATGAATGAGTGAGCATAATTGACTACATGAATTGTGTTGTATTTTATTTGTTGTTGATTGCTGCTGTTTTTATATCTTAATGTTTTGCCTATTGTAATTCCACCCCGTCGACGAGGAATCGTTCGGGATGCTCACTCTCTCTGCTATTCTATTTCTTTTCCCTTCCGACATTTGATGTTACGGGAAGCAGATGGCCTACGACGTCGATGTTATCATGCAACCTCTATAGGACGGAGATTGGAAGTTTCTCGAGAAAGGTTGGAAATGGCGAGGAGACGTCAGCATGGTGGTGGACGACCCTCATTTTACCCCGATGGGTATCGACTTGTGGGAGATGATGGAAAAGATAAAGTTGGATGACCCAGAGTACGTGAAGATTCTAGTGCTGCCGGAGGATGATGGGAGATTCGACAACGTCGAAGAAGATCTGGAAATGAAGA
The DNA here is from genome assembly GCA_037953625.1 of Crotalaria pallida. Taxonomy (NCBI): domain Eukaryota; kingdom Viridiplantae; phylum Streptophyta; class Magnoliopsida; order Fabales; family Fabaceae; genus Crotalaria; species Crotalaria pallida. The sequence goes on from CM075649.1 coordinate 101,670,985, forward strand.
AGGTTCAGGCCGAAGATGGTGATCAGTAGTACATGTTATTATTTATGTCATACTTATTCAATGTACTTTCTTAAGTTGCTAAGATAACGATGCTGTATCATGATGTAACTTTCCCCCGTTTCTGAAACGATTTTGTAAACGGTTACTAGACGTTTTATGTATGAAAGGAAATGGAATACGTTTTGTGAAAATGGAAGGAAGAGTTTCAAAGCGCGATGTTGGTAACATCTCGATTTGAAACTCGATGCGTGACGTGGGACATGTTTGGTTTATGCTACTATAAAAGTGTTTTGAGAAAAAGAAATGATTTGGAACGGTGATTTCATGCCCGCGTCACCAATGTAAAAAAAAAATTCCCATATTTTTATAAAATAGAATTATATTCAGGATATAAATTTGGGGTGTTACATATCCACTATGGGCTTCTGAAATTGATCAGCATCAAGTCGGATTGGCCTGATACTTGGGTTGTAGACTTTGAAGTCCACATGCATTTGCTGCATATAGCAAGGATTGTCGTTCACTGCTATGACTTCTACTTTGTTCTCCTGATTCCACAAAATCAGTTTCTGATGGGCCGTAGAAGGAACGGCCCCCACCGCTTGAATCCAATATCTTCCAAGCAAGAGATTGTAACTAGCTTTGGTAGGGACTACTACGAACAAAGTGTCCCTTACCACGGATCCAACTTCGATCTTCAGCATTGTGACTCCATGAGACTGGGCAATCTTCCCCGTGAAACCGACTAGGACAACATTTGTCGGTATCAAATCGCCGTCCAGCTTTCCCATTCTTCTGAACACGTTCCATGGTAGAATATTGATGGCTGCACCTCCATCCACCAAAACCCTATTCAAAGGTTTTCCGTCAACAATGACCTTAATGTGTAAAGGCCTCAAATGTTCCCTTTTGCTCTCTTCCAAAGGTTTGAACTGTGCAATGTTGCTAATGTCCATCTCCAAATGAACCCTGTCAAGGAGGAAAAGGCATTCAGGCAAGTCGGGTATTTCATCACTCAAATAGGAGTCATCCGACCTGTCACTGTCGCCTTCTTCACCTCCGACTTCATGCACTCCTTGAAAGTCGAAAGGTAACCCGACATTGTTGATTGAAAGGCTGGTGATTTTCTTGCTTTACGCATCCACCATGTCTTGATCAGTCACAATGATGTCAAAACTATCATCAGCATCTGCATCATACGACCCGTCCACCTGATTAAACCCTTCATTTTTCCTAACCCATTTCCTCTTTTGCTTATAGCTTTGTCAATTCTTAGTCGTAGTCGGCTTTTCCCATTTCCTTCTTATGTCCTCTTAGCTCTTAACTTCCTCCTCAAGTCTTCCCTCTTCATCTCCCTTTCTCTCTTTGATGCAGCTATTTCGTCATAAATCACCTGGCATCTGGGGCAGATTCGAAGATCTTCATACTGCTTTCTATCGTAGAATTGTTCAAACGACTCTCCGGCTTTTGAGAAAACCTCAGTATCATGAGCTAGAGTAACCATGTTGATGGGAAATACTCCGTGGGTCTCGACATCGTTAACTTCCTTCTGAAATGGATCAGTGTCGATCTTAATCTCTTTCTCCAAGAACTTTAATCTTCCTTTGTCGAGTCCTTATTGAATTAAATCCCTAAAAGCAAAGCAATCATTTTTATTGTGAGTACAATTGTTATGATACTTGCAATACTTTCTTCCTTTCAGTTCATCTTTTTTCAAAAATTTATGACCTGCAAGTAATTTTAATCTGTTTATCCTTTAATAACATATTAAAGACTTATTCAGTCCTAGAAATGTCAAAAGTGTATGTTTTCTTATACAAATTTTCATTAAGGGGTTTCGACGGCCTCAAGGCATGACATGTATAGGGTTTTCCTTCTCCTAAATCTCTTGTGTCAACCTCTGGGCCAACGTCGAATGCCTCCCCGTCGGGAAGTTGAGAATCGATGTAATGGACTCGTTCTCTCTTGAGAACTTTGAAATCCTTTCCCTTAACCTTTTCTTCTCTTAGATTCTCAATTAGCCGTACACATGCAGCTAATTGGGCTAAGTCTAACAAGTGTTGTGTGACCAGTTTTTTCCTGATGTGGTACTCTAATCCAGCCACCGCCATTTTAACTACTTCAGGTTCAGGGATTGGAGTAAAACATCTACTCCTCATTTGCCTAAAACACGACAAGTAATCGTCGATGGGCTCCCCAATGAATCTCTTCACACTCAACAGATCCGTTAAGGCAACCTTTAAATCGCCTCTATAGAACTGTTCATGGAAGGATATTTCTAACTGGGCCGATGCATGGATTGAATTGGATCTCAATGTCGAGAACCATGAAAATGCATTTTTCATCAAGGAACTGGGAAATAGCCTCATTTTGATTGCCTCATCAGCGGCCACATCACCCAATTCAATGGTATAACGTGCTACATCATCGACAGTAGATTCTCCCGAATCTCCTGCAAACTTCGACAACTTGGGCACCTTAATTCCTCTTGGAATTTCAGCATGTTGCACCCATTCAGGAAAAGGTGAATTGAAACCTGACTGGTTAGCCAAGCCTATGTTGAAACCTATCATGTTCAATGCTTGTTCGACCACACGGATCACATCATCTGGCTCGATCCGAGCCTCTCTTCCTTGTCGGAGCAAGTGTCTCGCCAGGTTTTGTCTGGCTAAAGCTGCTTGGAGATCCTCCCCTCTTTGCATAAATGCAACTTGCGCTGGATTCTGCACATATTGCGGCGTTTTGATACCAGGATGGAAAATCACTTGAGGATTTTCGGCCACCATGTTACCTGCACTGAAAGGTGGATTAGTACGAACATTATCCCACGAAGCTATTACTCTACTTTCTTGTGATGGTGATGAAACTCGAACATCATGTCGCATATCTTGACCGTCAGGGTACCCTTGTACCAAAATCGATCTTTGTAATGCTCTATCTCCATGTGGAGTCGTGACGGACTCGTTGTGCTCATTCTCATCGAAACCTAACACATGGTTTAGTCTCTTCATGTACTAAACGATTTTTCCACAAGTTTCATTTGTCACCAACATTGCCGGGTTGATCACGGATCTTAACTGTGTCGTTAACTGATCGACCAATTGAACGTTTGCCTCTTCAATTTGTTGTTGGATATGTGTGACAGGGTTAATTGGTACAAACCTTGAAGTACTACTCATCCTAGCCACATCCGTAGCAGAACACGGGAAATCCATGTTAGTGGCCCCTGTAGTCGCGTTAATACTTCCAACAGAACTATTCAAAGGCCATGTCATCGTTGACTGATTTGGGTATAATATATGATGTTTTTGGGCTTAATTTCACTTCCTTTTGCTATGGTTTTGGCTTGTTTCTCTTGTAAATATAGGTATTTTGTATTAGTTTTAGGAATTTTTAGTTTTATAGAATCCTTTGAACGTTTTGATCCGTTTTGGGTATGTTTCAGGTGCTTTTGGAGCTGAAGTTGGAGAAAATATCAGTGGAGTTGAGAAGAGCATGAAAAGACCTTGAAAATGGCGCAAGAACGGAGTGAAATGGAGTCGGAAAATATTTCACACGCCCAGGCGTGCGTGCATGGGTGAATCTGGTTGTCAGATATGGCGCGCCCAGGCGTGATGCTTTATACGCCCAGTCGCGCAAGACTCGTGTAGGCCCAATTGGGCAAATTTCTGAGCAATTTCGAGGGTTTCTATTAGGATTTGTATTTTAGGTATATATTTAAGTGTTTAGGACTAGGTTAGGCAGCCATAATCAGGCAATAAGAGTCAATAATAGTCAATTAGAGTGATTAAATCAGATTAGAGCTATGAGAAGGGAGATTACACTTTCGGAGATTCTTCGAAGGAGGAATCCGGAGAAGATTGGAGATTTGTAGTAGTTTTCTATGGTAATTTAGGGATGAATTCCATAGTTATTTTTTTCTTCTTTCCTTCATTATGTGCAACTAAACCTTTTGTGTTAGGAACATGGTGGATTTGTATTTGTAATTTATTTTTATGAATTAATGTTTTTCAGTTTTAAATCATGTGTTTAATTGAGTTTTTATTGTTATGCGTGGAAGTAGCTAATCCATGTTTTGGATCTTCTAAATCTGAATTGGAAAATTAGGATTTGAAATAGGTCATTCAATTAAACAACATAATTATTCAATCAGTAGGAATACTATTGAATTCTTATGTAACTTTTCATAATTCACTATTCTTAATCAAGGTTTTTCAATGATTTAAATTTCTAAGGAATTAGGATTTATCACGTTGAATAATAAACAGTAATTTCATAAGAGGAATCTAGGAATTACTATTTTCTGAATTTATTCATGATTTAAATGAGAAACATTGATTTATATTTAATGAATGAACATACAATGAAACTGAGTTCCTAACCAAGCTTTTCCCATTGTAATTTTCGTTTATTTTATTTTTCAGTAGTTTACTTTATCTTTTTAATTTATTTAATTAATTCTGAATTTTTTCTTTTAATAGATTTTATTCTAGATTTTTCCTTAGGTAGGAATAGATTAAACAATTCTGAGTCCCTGTGGGAACGATATCTGGTCTTAACCGACTGTATTACTATCCGATCTAGTATACTTGCTAGAGAGTGAACAAGTTTTTGGCGCCGTTGTCGGGGACTTGAATTAGTTTAATTTGTTTTGGCACTAAGAAGTAATTTGGAGTGAAATCTATTTTTGGGACTTAATTGAAATATACAATAATGACTTGTAAAGAGTTAGAGTTTTTTGATTTTGTTTTGGCTTCACATCCTCTTACTTATGATGCAAATACCCCTATTAGTGAGATTGAAAAGTTATATAAGAAATCTTTCATAGAAAAGTTGGTACAAAAGTTGCCCGTTAAGGAAGTCTTAAGTGCTAATTTCTCTAAAAATTTTGAAGAAGAAAAAGAAATTGAGGTGCATCATGAGGAAGAAGAGGTGAAACAAAACAAAACAGATGAGGGTAAGATAATAGTAGAGAAATTTTACTCATTCTTGCGTGCTGAATTTTCTGAACTTAAAAATTTTGTTAAATATCTTGCATGTATGGATGATTCAAAATTTTTCAATTACGTTCGACCCTTGAGTTTGCATGATGTTTTTCCAAAACATCAACATAAGTCATTGTTGTATAAACGGATGAATAAAGATCCTAATAATTCTGTTTTCCTTGTTCATGAAATTAACACCTTCATGAGTGGGGAAAAAGAAAAATTTGATGAGATGACGCATGCTGTAAGGAATGTACCTTTTGACCCTGGTGGGATTGAATTTATTTCTAAAATTTCCTTACTTCATCATTGTAACACTCTCACATTTATTAGTTAATTTTAGGTTTTATAAAAATTGGAGTTAGAAAATTCCTTTTTAAAACTTAATTCCTTTAAAAGGTTTTACAAAAATCCGGCAGAGTTTCCTCTGTTTTCCGGACTTCCCAAAAATTTTCTTCATAAAACCTGTCAGCCAGAAATATTTAAAACACAAACCACTAGAGTTTAATAGTTATAATAGATCCTAATGCCCGATTAGTACAAGTTTTCAGGGCAAGCTATTAATTCATAATATAATTTACAAAATAATTGTCCACTCTTAATATCCAATAAACATTCCACGTAGTGGAATGAAAACCCTGCTCGGCCATATTCCATGTAAGCTCTGTAACATCCCTGATTTTTAACCCCTGATTAATAAAATATTAATTATAAAGTTTATTTATAATTAGTTATTTTTAGCCTTGATTTCATGTAATCTATTATGAAAGACGATATTAGAGAATTTTAATATGAGAAAATAAATATTTTCACATTAATCCCTGTTTGGGACCTTGAAGTGATTTTAGAAAGATTTTGGAGGGAAAGAAAATAAAATTAATATTTTTCAAAAACTGGTCAAAATACTCGAGTAGTTTTGGAAACACTCGAGTATTCTGGCCAGAGTTGACGAGTGAGTGCGATTGGTGAGTCACCACCAACGAGTCACCGCCGTATGACACGAAATCAAGCCTTCAACACGTCAATGGCTTTTGCGTCGAGCTGCATGAGCTCCATGAATGGCTATTTAAGCCATGGTTGATGAATCAATCAACCCCTTTGCTCAATTCGTGAGTTTTGCTTGAGTTAGGGTTTCTGAATTGATTCAATCGATTCTCCCTCTCTGGGTTGATTCGAACCACAAATCATACACCATTGTGAAGCTCACATTCAGGGCTTCACAAATATACCAAGATTGTGAGCTGAGAGTTCGTAGTTTGGAAGAATCGATGTTTGGAAGTTGAAGTCCGTTTGCTGTGTAAGGTTTCCTGGAGCTTACTTGGGAGCTCGATTTTGGTAAGCTCAGGCAACCTCTCCATGTTAATCTTATCTCTTTAGTTAGTGTGAATTGTAGAGAGTGTATAGAGACTAATTTCCCCAATTTTTATGGCTGTTTCATGCATCAACCAATTCAATCTTGGTGCTCTGCTGAAACTGCTCTGTTTCAGTGTGGATTTTGGGGAATTCAGCTTGGAAGCTAAGTTTGGGGTAAAGTCTCTGTTGATTCACGTCTAAGAGGTAAGGGGAAGCTCTCTATTCACTAGATAGAGTTTAGATTTCATGCATTTGATTAGAGAGCCACCAAGAGGCTCTAAGAGCTTAGTTTGAATAGGGAAATTGGTTTGGAGACCAACCTGTGTTCTAAGGATGTTCTGAGCAAGTTCTATATGTTGCATGTGAGCTATGTGCAAGTTGTTTTCATGCCAAAAGTGTTCGGAACTGAATTTGGTATGTTAAGTTGTTGAAAATGTGTTGTTATGCATAATTGTTGCTCAGATTCGATTCAGTGTAATAAGTTGTTGTTTTTGTGTTGTAACATGTTCTAGTTATGATATATGAACTTTGTGGATCCCTGGATTGGACTAGAATTGAGTAGAACTAAAAATGGTGTGTTAAAACTAAGATTTCAGTCTGTTCTGCTGTGAAACACTCGAGTATTGGACAGGGTACTCGAGTAAAATGTTTGTAAAACAATGTAATTTGAGCAAGAACACTCGAGTATTGTGTCTAGTACTCGAGTATCGAGTAAGACCTGGGGATATGTTAAGGCAAACCACTCGAGTAATGCAGGGATGACTCGAGTATTCTGGAAATTATGATGAACACTCGAGTAACCCACGAACTACTCGAGTAATTTTATGAATTTGAAACTCAAATCCCCAGAAAGTCATGAACACTCGAGTAACCCTAAAGAACACTCGAGTAATCTGGAAAAGTTGAAAAACACTCGAGTTTGCTCGATTATATTCGAGTAATTTACCTGAACCTGAGAAACACCATTTTCAATTCTGACTTAGTTGGTTAAGAATTTAACTACAATAATCCATGTGATCTAGGACTTAAAAGAGATTGATTGATTATATGGTTATTCATTTTGGACGATGGGACGTTGCTCGGGTGGCACGTCATAACGTTGCTTGGGTGGCACGTTACATATTGAAATATACCAATCAATTTCTTTAAGCAAAGATATTACATTCATGTTTGAGTTTGGATATTAGATCGTTTACTCATGTTCGGGTGACATGAGGAGGACCTCTGGAATTACAAAAAGTTGCTGCTAGCTCGATGACACATTAAGGTGGACAATGTGGACAGTATGTGGTATACTGTTGATTTGATGGTTCAACGGTGTGTTGCACACAAGTGGTAAGGTTTACGTTTTGGCGACGTGACGTTCATCAGACATGGTGACGTTGTTTACCACCTCTGTTGTGTTACACAAGTGATAAGGTTTACGTCCTTGGGCGACGTGACGTTCATCAGATGTGGTGACGTTTTTTATCACACCCGTTGTTTGTTGAGAAGGGTGTGGTGCACACAAGTGATAAGGTTTACGTCCTTAGGCGACGTGACGTTCATCAGACATGGTGACGTTTTTTATCACCTCTGTCGTGTATCGCAAGTGATAAGGTTTACGTCCTTAGGCGACGTGACGTTCATCAGATGTGGTGACGTTTTTTATCACACCCTTTGTATGTTGAGAAGTGATAGGTTTACGTCCTTGGGCGACGTGACGTTCACCAGGTAGTGTGACGTTTTTATCACTTCCGAGCTAGTACGCCATACGTTTTGGTAACGTATTCGTGATTTGGAAATGCATTGTGGTATTGGATTGGCGTCCGTGAGGTCCTTAGATGGAGAATCTTAGAAAAGGAAGAATGACAGGCATGATGCCACTTACCCTTAATTTAGTTAAGGCTGGATATCTGAATGAGTGAATGAACATCATATTTGCATTAAGCTTGAGCTAAGTGTTAATTGTGGCTATTAACTGATTTGGGGTTACCTGTGCATAATCATGTTACTTCAACATTTAAGCTCTATTGATTATGTGTATAGATTTGCTTACCCCTATGCCCTTGTAGGTGATGTCACGTTACATCGCTTGCATCGAGGTCCGCCCACTTCTTAGTGGCATATGGATCTGCGAGGATTGCCGAGTGGTGTATGAGGGTGAGATAGTGGTTACCTTCGATCACCCTAATCCACTGGTTCGGTCACATCCTCGTAGGTTTAGGATTCCCATCATATACGCTATGCATGTATCTACTTTTTATACTTACCATGGATCATCTCCCACTCGACCAGCTCGCTTGTATAACAGTTAAAATTCGAACCTACCCGCTCATACCCTTTTTCTCTTCGAGTCATTCGAGAGGAGACTTCCCCGTCTATTTCAAGGAGTCCTATTAAGGTCACGTTTTCATCAGACCTTGTACCTAGTGGTAGGGTAATTACTCCTTACCAACAACCACCTTACCAATATAGTGTTGGTAATTCTGAAGCCAAGAGTTTGGCGGATTTTAGAAGTTGTAACCCACCTAAGTTCGAAGGAGGATTTAAGCCTGAGAGGCTAATAAGTGGATTCGTACGATGGATAAGATCTTTAGAACATTAGACTGCACTGAGGCCCAGAAGGTGGCATATGCAGTTTATATGTTGGAAGACGAGGCGGAGAACTGGTGGAATCACACAGTTCAGCTCCTGCACTATGAAGGAAGGGATATTAATTGGGGTGTGTTTACGGAAAAGTTTCTCAATAAATATTTCCCGGAAGACTTAAGAAGGAAGAAGGAAATTGAGTTTCTGCAATTAAAGCAAGGAGACATGAGTGTGGGTGAGTACGCAGCTAAGTTCAAGGAACTGATGAAGTACTCTCCATACTATCAAAATAATCTTGATGAGAGGAGCAAATGCATCAAGTTTGAAGGTGGTCTGAGACCTGAACTGAAATCTGTTTTCAGTTATCAGAAGATTCAGAGTTTTTCTACGTTAGTAGATATGTGTCGAATGTATGAGGATGATAAGGAGGCTGAAGTATTAGCTGATCAGGCAAAGAGTAACCAGCAAGATTATGGACTACAGAGAAAGAAAAGATTTGATCCTCGGAATAAGGGTCCATATTTGGATCCGAATCGAGGCAAAGGAAGAGTTGAAGTTAAGGATGGGGTTAAGTCTCGCAGTAATGCTCCTTACTGTGAGAAGTGTAAGCATCATCATTATGGAAGGATCTGCTGGGCAACAAGTTATTGCTTCAATTGTGGAAAGCAGGGTCATATTGCACGTTACTGCAGAGATTCTGTGAAAAGTAGCCACACCAGATTTGCTAGCAAACCAAAGACTCAAGGCAAAGCGTTTACCCTGAATAGAGTAGAAAAGAACCAATCTCCCGATCTCGTGCAAGGTAACCATTTATTTCAAAACCAACTTTGCATGATTGTGTTCGATTTGGGAGTTACTTATTTTTTTGTTCAACATATATGTGTGAGTAGATTGAAGTCGGATTTCCCTAATTGTTTTAAAAATTAGAGACCCTATGAAACTACCCAAACGTGTTTCTAAAGCTGTTAGATTATAGTGTCAAGATATTTGATCGCGGCACTAAGTTAAATTCAATCTATCATCCTTTATCACATTTGGACGTGATTCTGGGGAAGGATAACATTTCCTCCTATGTTACTCCTACTTGATTCATGCCAAAGTATTGGAGCATACTTTCATGTGTCGAGAACGGGACTTGGAAGGAAGTAGTTTTATGAAAGAAAGGTAGATGTGTGTATGCATCAAAGGGATTGAATATACAAGGTAATACACTTGGCGCATGACTTGAGCTTTGCAACGATCATGATTGTTGTGAGGGCTTGAGGCCTTTCCTTGCGTCACTACGCTTTAAACGTTAATGACCCTGGAGAGTCGAAGTAATTGTCCAACCGGGAGGAGAAGTTGAACAAGGGACAATGTCGACAGACAGAATCTTAAAGGCTCATGATCGGAGACTCTGTCATCGTTATGACAAATCAAATGAGGAAGCAATCATAATGGACTGAAAGGCAATTCATGGGAGCTCTACGGAGTTTAAGGAAGTGGATTTAAGGAGTCTAATAGATTCGAGCTTGAGGATACAAGTAGACCGACGAGAAGTAAGGAGTGGAGGTTGCAAACCACAGTAGAATTCCTAACTCGAATTCGTGAATTGCAACAAAGAACCGAAGAATTGAGGACCAATAAGAGATTGATTCGAAAGGGAAGAAACCTAAGTTCCATAGGGGATATTTCAAGGGTAAGAATTTGGATTCCAGACGATTTGGAAGATGAAGATTAGTTATGGGATCAAGCAAAATGGATGAGTAAAGGTTATACCACTTATATGATAAATGGTGGAACTAAGACATAGTGGAACTATGTGAATTGGATATTGGAAGCATAGGATTGGCATGTCACTTGGGAATCACTCAAGGATGAAGTTTTGAAAGATCAAGGAGATTAAATTGTTGGAAATAAGGTAGGGCAATACGAATCTCGGGGAAGACATTGCCAAGTTCAAAGGATCGGAGAGGTATGTTTCGTTGCAATTTTGATAGAAGATTCAAACATGCGGAGTCGGGAAAAGAATGATGTTTGAACTTCAAACCAGTTGTCAATCATTGAGGAACAAGGGATTCCTGACACTACCAAGCATGTATAGAATTGGTATGGATAATGAGGAAAGCACATGAAACTTATAAGCACAAGAAGCTTATGAGTGAATCCCTTATGGGGACTAGAATTTCATAAGGAGTTAAGGAAACCTCAATCGCATGAAAGTAACTGAAAAGCCGATGGAAAGAAATTATTTGAGAAGGTAAGGTGCATCATCATGGATTGAATAATGATGAACGGAAAGGAATATTTGATTTCGGACACAAGAAAATGAAGTCTTATTCGCCGGATTGCTTAAAGAAGAAATACGAAAAGGGAATGGTCAGCCAGCAAATCAAGAATGGGAGAGTTTTCCATCCTGTTAGGATGCGTGATTAGATTCAGATATAGGTAGTCTGAGTTATCCCTTTTTCGACTCGAATTAACGTGGTCAAATGCTTTCGACTGTGTTAATTAAATCGTTTTGTAATTGGTATATCTGAACAAGTCTTTAACTTGAATTTCTGTGATCAAAACCCTTATCACAGTTGGATGTGATAAATGTCTTTGGGCACTACAGAAAGAGGAAGATCAGTTAAGACTAGAGAGATTAAGAACCACCGGGATAGGACAAGTATTTGTCTCCCCAACGGAAGTTTCTCTAGAACTTGGCTATCTGAATAAGTCTGATAATGACAATAATACCCTTAATCTTTAAGTTCATCTAACTTAAAGGTAAATCGTATAGTCTTTCTTGAGAAAGATTATATCTGAAAGGGATGATTTCCTTACTGATAGTTTAAATATTAGGACTGATCACCCTGATGTTTACAACTATTAAGAAATGAAGTCATACGAATATTTCCCTATTCGTGCCAAGTGATCAGAGTGCGCAACGGAACGGGGTTTTCCTCAAAAAGGATCTTTGGAAAATGTTTTAATTGAGGAGTATATATACATATACATATTTTAAAGGTATTATTCGAAAAAGTTTTTAGTCAAAAGATTTCATTTGAAAGAATTACAAGATAATTTTCGAGGAAGTTTAAGAAAAACCCTTTTATGTGAACAAGGATTTGTATATGCTTTAGAATGCAAAAATTTTATTTGAGAAAAGTTCAGTGAAATATTTTGTGAAACATTTTTGGACAGAGAGTTTGAGAAAGTATAAGAAAATTCATTTTAAGTGGGGAAGGGTTCTTCCTAACTATATTTTGAATATATAACCTTAGAACAACATATGTGTAACTTTGGAAGTTATAGAACTTTTAAAGAAGAATTTCGGGGACGAAATTCCTTTTAAGTGGGGAAGAGTGTAACATCCCTGAATTTTAAACCCTGATTAATAAAATATTAATTATAAAGTTTATTTATAATTAGTTATTTTTAGCCTTGATTTCATGTAATCTATTATGAAAGACGATATTAGAGAATTTTAATATGAGAAAATAAATATTTTCACATTAATCCCTGTTTGGGACCTTGAAGTGATTTTAGAAAGAGTTTGGAGGGAAATAAAATAAAATTAATATTTTTCAAAAACTGGTCAAAATACTCGAGTAGTTTTGGAAACACTCGAGTATTCTGGCCAGAGTTGACGAGTGAGTGCGATTGGTGACTCACCACCGAGTCACCACCGTTTGACACGAAATCAAGCCTTCAACACGTCCATGGCTTTCGCGTCGAGCTGCATGAGCTCCATGAATGGCTATTTAAGCCATGGTTGATGAATCAATCAACCCCTTTGCTCAATTCGTGAATTTTGCTTGAGTTAGGGTTTCTGAATTGATTCAATCGATTCTCCCTCTCTGGGTTTATTCGAACCACAAATCATACACCATTGTGAAGCTCACATTCAGGGCTTCACAAATATACCAAGATTGTGAGCTGAGAGTTCGTAGTTTGGAAGAATCGAAGTTTGGAAGTTGGAGTCCGTTTGCTGTGTAAGGTTTCCTGGAGCTTACTTGGGAGCTCGATTTTGGTAAGCTCAGGCAACCTCTCCATGTTAATCTTATCTCTTTGGTTAGTGTGAATTGTAGAGAGTGTATAGAGACTAATTTCCCCAATTTTTATGGTTGTTTCATGCATCAACCAATTCAATCTTGGTGCTCTGCTGAAACTGCTCTGTTTCAGTGTGGATTTTGGGGAATTCAGCTTGGAAGCTAAGTTTGGGGTAAAGTCTCTGTTGATTCACGTCTAAGAGGTAAGGGGAAGCTCTCTATTCACTAGATAGAGTTTAGATTGCATGCATTTGATTAGAGAGCCACCAAGAGGCTCTAAGGGCTTAGTTTGAATAGGGAAATTGGTTTGGAGACCAACCTGTGTTCTAAGGATGTTCTGAGCAAGTTCTATATGTTGCATGTGAGCTATGTGCAAGTTGTTTTCATGCCAAAAGTGTTCGGAACTGAATTTGGTATGTTAAGTTGTTGAAAATGTGTTTTTATGCATAATGGTTGCTCAGATTCGATTTAGTGTAATAAGTTGTTGTTTTTGTGTTGTAACATGTTCTAGTTATGATATATGAACTTTGTGGATCCCTGGATTGGACTAGAATTGAGTAGAACTAAAAATGGTGTGTTAAAACTAAGATTTCAGTCTGTTCTGCTGTGAAACACTCGAGTATTGGACAGGGTACTCGAGTAAAATGTTTGTAAAACAATGTAATTTGAGCAAGAACACTCGAGTATTGTGTCTAGTACTCGAGTATCGAGTATGACCTGGGGATATGTTAAGGCAAACCACTCGAGTAATGCAGGGATGACTCGAGTATTCTGGAAATTATGATGAACACTCGAGTAACCCACGAACTACTCGAGTAATTTTATGAATTTGAAACTCAAATCCCCAGAAAGTCATGAACACTCGAGTAACCCTAAAGAACACTCGAGTAATCTGGAAAAGTTGAAAAACACTCGAGTTTGCTCGATTATATTCGAGTAATTTACCTGAACCTGAGAAACACCATTTTCAATTCTGACTTAGCTGGTTAAGAATTTAACTACAATAATCCATGTGATCTAGGACTTAAAAGAGATTGATTGATTATATGGTTATTCATTTTGGACGATGGGACGTTGCTCGGGTGGCACGTCATAACGTTGCTTGGGTGGCACGTTACATATTGAAATATACCAATCAATTTCTTTAAGCAAAGATATTACATTCATGTTTGAGTTTGGATATTAGATCGTTTACTCATGTTCGGGTGACATGAGGAGGACCTCTGGAATTACAAAAAGTTGCTGCTAGCTCGATGACACATTAAGGTGGACAATGTGGACAGTATGTGGTATACTGTTGATTTGATGGTTCAACGGTGTGTTGCACACAAGTGGTAAGGTTTACGTTTTGGCGACGTGACGTTCATCAGACATGGTGACGTTGTTTACCACCTCTGTTTTGTTACACAAGTGATAAGGTTTACGTCCTTGGGCGACATGACGTTCATCAGATGTGGTGACGTTTTTTATCACACCCTTTGTTTGTTGAGAAGGGTGTGGTGCACACAAGTGATAAGGTTTACGTCCTTAGGCGACGTGACGTTCATCAGACATGGTGACGTTTTTTATCACCTCTGTCGTGTATCGCAAGTGATAAGGTTTACGTCCTTAGGCGACGTGACGTTCATCAGATGTGGTGACGTTTTTTATCACACCCTTTGTATGTTGAGAAGTGATAGGTTTACGTCCTTGGGTGACGTGACGTTCACCAGGTAGTGTGACGTTTTTATCACTTCCGAGCTAGTACGCCATACGTTTTGGTAACGTATTCGTGATTTGGAAATGCATTGTGGTATTGGATTGGCGTCCGTGAGGTCCTTAGATGGAGAATCTTAGAAAAGGAAGAATGACAGGCATGATGCCACTTACCCTTAATTTAGTTAAGGCTGGATATCTGAATGAGTGAATGAACATCATATTTGCATTAAGCTTGAGCTAAGTGTTAATTGTGGCTATTAACTGATTTGGGGTTACCTGTGCATAATCATGTTACTTCAACATTTAAGCTCTATTGATTATGTGTATAGATTTGCTTACCCCTATGCCCTTGTAGGTGATGTCACGTTACATCGCTTGCATCGAGGTCCGCCCACTTCTTAGTGGCATATGGATCTGCGAGGATTGCCGAGTGGTGTATGAGGGTGAGATAGTGGTTACCTTCGATCACCCTAATCCACTGGTTCGGTCACATCCTCGTAGGTTTAGGATTCCCATCATATACGCTATGCATGTATCTACTTTTTATACTTACCATGGATCATCTCCCAATCAACCAGCTCGCTTGTATAACAGTTTCAATTCGAACCTACCCGCTCATACCCTTTTTCTCTTCGAGTCATTCAAGAGGAGACTTCCCCGTCTATTTCAAGGAGTCCTATTAAGGTCACGTTTTCATCAGACCTTGTACCCAGTGGTAGGGTAATTACTCCTTCAATAAGATCAAGGAGGATCCTGTCAAATATGAGAGCGGAAGCGAGCTTGTCGTTTAATCTATCGGGAGTAAATGGAGAGGCGATGATCCCTAGGTATGTGCATAAGGTAAATGATAAGGATCAGGGATCCGATGTGATGGATGCTGTGGAGGAGATTAGCTGCTGATGATGATGTTGGATGATAATTGCCGCTACTTCTTGGAGACTTCTACTACTACTGCCGCGACCAGTGCTACGAGACCAGCTTTGGGAGTTTTATATATTGTGGGAATTTCTTTTAAAAACTCTGGAGCCATGGTCTATTTTGATGTACATATAAATACATAGCCTTATGGACTTGTTCTGGGATTTTGGAGATCCTTACCGCCGGACTATATATTACGTACCTTTTGATATAAATAAAATCCATGCTTATACTAAAGTCTATTACATAGTCCTGATATTTCCGCTTACTCTGATATTGATTTGAACGAATTCGGCTATGACATTTTGGAAATGGTATCACTTGGCTAGACGAAAACTGGATGGCAATACTTGAGTTCCTTTATATGAAATCGAGTATATTTATCCTCAAAGAGAATGCTATCCAAGATTTGCGAAAGTACCTTTTGAGCTAAGTAAATGCCGAATTCGATTTTAAAAGTAATACGTAAACTATTCTCCAAACATCCTATGTTTTGGTTTGTGCACCCGACTATTTGGAAAATATAAAAGGAAATTTTGAATCCAGTATTTTCTAACATTTTACAAGTCCATATATTCTCAAGTAATAGTATTCATTTTGTATTAATTACTTGGGTTATTTTGAGGGTGTTACAAGCTCCACTTCGATACCTGCAAAATATAGCAAGAAGGGTAGCATTACACAGAACTTAAAAATATAAATCCTAAAAGAGACATAGTAATAAACTAAGCCTACCCAATTCTTAGCATACGATATTCATTATTTAATCTCTTCTAGTCCTTTAATTATTCTCATATTCGTTTAATCTCTGGTTCTCTTATCATTCTCTCATTTCAATTCTTTATTCATTTTCCATTACTTGGCCCACATGCCGGTTACCTTTTCGTTCCTTTATTCTTTTCATTAATTTGACAGGGTCTACCGACCTCCCGCCTTATTACTTTTTATTATAGTGACAGGGTCTACCGACCTCCCGCCTTATTACTTTTTATTATTGTGACAGGGTCTACCGAGCTCCCGCCTTTATACCTTTTATTATTGTGACAGGGTCTACCGACTTCCCGCCATTTTACTTCTCATTATGGTGACAGGGTCTAACGACCTCCTGCCGTTTTACTTTTTATTACAGTGACAGGGTCTACCGACCTCCCGTCGTTTCACTTTGATCTTTGCGACAGGGTCTACCGACCTCCCGCCGTTTTACTTTTTATTATTGTGACAGGGTCTACCGACCTCCTGCCGCTCAGTCCATTCCCTTTTAAATTGTATTTCGCACCATTGTACTTCACGTCCACGCCGGAAGGTACCTCATACCGTGTGGCCTATGGGTACTTCACCTCCACACCGGAAGGTACCTCGTACCATTGTACTTCACCTCCACACCGGAAGGTACCTCATACAAGTTGGCCTGTGGGTGCATTCTTATTTTAAGTACATTCTTATTCAATAATGATTCTCATTCTCATTTCACTTTGCTTAAATTGGCCATATACATTATGTTTTAATTCTCATTACTAGCTCTTCATTATTTCCATTTTCCCTTTCTTTTCTTTTTCTTCTTCTCTTCCTTTTTCTTTTTCATTGTCCTTTTTATTAATTACTATAATCTACCTCTAACTCCATTCTACTACACTACCATAATCACATTCTCTCTATTTGTCTTATCAACTTATCACTCAATTCTTTTACCAATTACCCTCTTGTATTTGGAATTTAGTTTATCATTTTCGTTTCGATTTCATTACTACCCGACCACTTTTAACTAAGTTTACTCCGTGCTTTCTTATTGCTTTCGTACTCTAACTCCTCTTTTTCTCACCTTTAGTTTTAACTCATTCTACACCCTTCGCCTATTACAAACACTCCATACTCTTTTACTCTCACACTCCTCTAATTTCCCTTAATTAATTTCCCTTGGTTTTATTTTGCGTTTGTTCTACACTTTCATTCCATATTAACTCTTTTAATATTCTATTATATTCATTCACTCCGGAACTCATTCTATGCACCTTCAATTTATTCCATTGTCCATTTAAATACACCATTTATTTTTTGTGGAAACTACCCTAAGGTTCATTAACTTATTCCTTAATTACCCTATTCTTAGTCACCACTATAAACTCCTAGAATTTACTTTTTAAATAGAGGTAATACGAACCCTTCTTACCTCGGGTTTTCTTTTTAAAAGAACCTGGGTTGTGGCTCAGTGTCGATGACGGCGTCGGTGTTGCTCCTCGTTATTGAGAACGATCGCGGCCGGATCGAGGCCCAAACTTCAAGCCTCGGAGTACCCAATACAAGCCCGGTGCGAATCACGATCGGTAACGACGCCGGTGATATCTGGTGGAAGGAGAGAGAGAGACCCAATAGAGGGAAGAGGGAGAGAGAGCAAGGGAACTCAAAATCAATAGGGAAAGAGAGAGGAAGGGTTGCTCATAGTGGTGGTGGTGGTTCGTGGTGGTGGGTGGTGGTTCGTGGTGGTGGGTATGATGGTGGTTGGAGGAGAGAGGAAGCAAAGCCCTAGATGAGAGAGAATGGGTCATGGAGGTGAGAGAGAAAGAGATCAAGAGGGAGGAGAGGGAGTGGATCTATGGGGAGGAGGAAGAGCAAGGAGGGAGGCGGCCCTTGGTGTCTCTTGTGGTGGCTGGAGGTGATTTTGGGGTGTTGGGGGTCGATTTGGGTGAGGGAGAGAGAAGTGGTGCGGAGGAAATGGGGTGGAGGGGCGACTGGTGCACCAATTTAAGGTGCTGGTGCGTGAAACACACACCAGCGCGCCTGGGCGCGGAAAGGCGTGCGCCTGCGCGAGCGCGATGCGCATCTGATGCGCGTTGGTGATTCGGTCTCGCGCTTGGGTGAGTTTGGTGCGCGCCTGGGCGGATTTCTATCTGAGTTGGTGCACCAACTGTACCCTGGTGCGCCTGGGCGTGCACCGGTGCGCCTGGGCGTGCACTAGAAATTCCCAACTTCGATTCGCTGTAACTTTTTCGTTAACCGTCGGATCGGTCCAAAATTTTTAGACAAGCTCCTTAATCCCTTAAACTTCATATCCAACGGTGGAATTTAATTTCTTAGCATCCTATAATAAATTCCTAATTTTCTCGTACCGGCTGATTTCTAATACTTAAATCGCTGATTTAACTCCCGATTTCACTTGGATAATTTTGCCCCTTGCTACCAATGTCTCCTACACAACCCCTAGTACTTATAATTACTACTCACCTTGCTCCCAAAATTCTTTAAGAAATTAGTCTACCCATTCCTTCCACTTTAATTCTATTAATTCATTAATTATTGCTTGAAATTAAATTAGGGATGTTACAATCATCATCCATGCTCATTCCCATGGGAAATGGGGGTAACTTGTTATTCCTATATCACATGGGAGTTGAGCCATAGAATTTAGGATCCTGGTGGATTCTTTGTAATTATGTAGTAGTGTAGGTTTTTAATTTTTTTTAGTTAGTGAATAAGGAATTGGAATTTCCTATATGTGACTACTAATGAGGTGCTTTCTAGCACTATTTTTTAGTTGTTCATGTGACACAGGTAAATAAGTTTATGCTGAGTTTTCGCCATGGTGCATCAATAGAAAAAGCTGTGTTACAAAGGTAAGTTTCTTAATTCCTTATATTAGTTGATTTTAGTTTAGGAAAATAGTTTTCAGTGTAAGTAATTTTTAATTTATTTTATTTTTATTTTTAGTCTGCATAAAAAAAAAGCACCAGTGTACAGGTTTGGCCGCCTGGGCGCACAAACCGCGCGCCGGGCGTGAAAGCCCCCGCCTGGGGGAATTTTTATTTTTTTTGATCTATTTTGTACCCCTTTTCCCTATTCAGACCAGTTCCTGTACCTGTGTGACAAAAACATGTATTTGCTTTCTAAGATTTTTTTTAGTTTTATGACATGGATATTTATTTGGATCATTTGTTATTTGCATCTAGTTATATTTTGTGTGACAGGTGTGAGTTGATATTTCCTCATTAGAGGTGCTATTTTTGGCACTTGTTTCTAACGACTTGCAGGTACTAAGTTTGGGGGAACATCTTCTCACTTTAGTTAGTGATGAGTATTTTATTCAGATGTGGTAGTAAGTGTTCCAGATTTATTTCTTGTAATTTTTTATTTTGTAGTTAGGTATGTTTAGTTTAGTTTGCTTGAGGACAAGCCAACCTCTAAGTTTGGGGGAGTGGACAAAATAAAAAAATTTTAGACGTTTCCCCATTTTTGGTGTTGGTTTGTGTCATAGGTAGAGGTTTTGTAATTATTCTAAGCTTAGGATAATTTTCCTGATGATAGGTGTATATACTTAGTTTAGGATTAGACTCATTGATCATGTTATTTATTTGTTGAGCTGTAAATATTTTTGAAATCTGGTTATTTTGACAAAGTTTATCAGAACTTGAGATTAGTGAACTGACTTTAGCTTAGCGAGATTTTGAGCCTATATTGATGGGGTATGTGATTTATTGAAATATTTTGATGTGAGACCCCTATTTCTTTCATGAGTGTGTTCTCTTTAGTTTTGTGTTCTAGAACTTGACCGGTGACCATTTTGAGATTGATAATTGATTACATGCATGAAAATGATTAAGGCATTTAGGATGGTGTTTTTGTAGCCTTCAGATATTTTTGTTGGATTTGTTTTCCCTTAGTTGCCCATTTTGAGCCTGATATAAATATGATTTTCTTTGGTACCCTGCATTGATTGTATAATTTTTGTGACTACCTTAGGAATTTTGAATGAGCAATTGAGAGAGGGACATTTCAAAAGTATGAAAATTGTGAAAGTGTTGTTGAGTTACTCGTCTTCCAAAAGAAAAAAAAGAAAAGAGAATTTTTTTTTGAAAAAGTTGAAAATTGTTGAATGTAAAGAGAAAAAGAATTTGTTTGCAAGAGGTAGTAGAGTAAAATTGAAAGAGAAAAAGTTTGAAATAGTTGTGATTTGAGTGTGAGTCCTCATAGTATTCATTGCTCATTCATAATTTTTAAAGGGAAATTTGTTTTTGCATTTTAGCCCTTAGTTTCAGACTTCTTTCTTTTATCTCACCTAACACTTTTAGCCATGACCTCATTACAACTCAATTAAAGACCTTTTGATTTGTGCATGTTTTCTATAATTTCAGTGGAGATTTGGGTCTATGGTCAAGCTTATGGTAAGATTTAACTATTGTATGAACTTGAGTGCATTGTTAATACCCTTGATACACATGAGACATATACACTGAGAGGTTGAGAGTGTTCACTAGTTCTGAGTTCTGATTGGTTTTGTTTCTTTAACCAGGTTTTGATATGTGAATAACTTGTGTAAATATGTGGCTGTGTTGATGAGTCGAAGTCTTAGATTAGGTGTTGTACATTTTGATTTTGAAGGTAGTCTTGAGTTTCTGAATTTTTATTTTAATTTTGTCTGGGACATGCAAAATACTAAGTTTGGGGGAGTGAATTGGGTCTAATATATGATGTTTTTGGGCTTAATTTCACTTCCTTTTGCTATGGTTTTGGCTTGTTTCTCTTGTAAATATAGGTATTTTGTATTAGTTTTATAGAATCCTTTGAACGTTTTGATCCGTTTTGGGTATGTTTCAGGTGCTTTTGGAGCTGAAGTTGGAAAAAATATCAGTGGAGTTGAGAAGAGCATGAAAAGACCTTGAAAATGGTGCAAGAACGGAGCGAAACGGAGTCGGAAAATATTTCCCACGCCCAGGCGTGCGGATGGCGCGCCCAGGCGCGCGTGCATCGGTGATTCTGGTTGTCAGATATGGCGCGCCCAGGCGTGCTGCTTCATACGCCCAGGTGCGCAAGACTCGTGCAGGCCCAATTAGGCCAATTTTTGAGCAATTTCGAGGGTTTCTATTAGGATTTGTATTTTAAGTATATATTTATGTGTTTAGGACTAGGTTAGGTAGCCATAATCAGTCAATAAGAGTCAATAGCAGTCAATTAGAGTGATTAAATCAGATTAGAGCTGTGAGAAGGGAGATTACAATTTTGGAGATTATTCGAAGGAGGAATCCAGAGAAGATTGGAGATTTGAAGCAGTTTTCTATGGTAATTTAGGGATGAATTCCATAGTTATTGTTTTTATTTTTTCCTTCATTATGTGTAACTAAACCTTTTGTGTTAGGAACATGGTGAATTTGTATTTGTAATTTATTTTTATGAATTAATGTTTTTCAGTTTAAAATCATGTGTTTAATTGAGTTTTTATTGTTATGCATGGAAGTAGCTAATCCATGTTTTGGATCTTCTAAATCTGAATTGGAAAATTAGGATTTGAAATAGGCCATTCAATTAAACAGCATAACTATTTAATCAGTAGGAATACTATTGAATTCTTATGTAACTTTTGATAATTCACTGTTCTTAATCAAGGTTATTCAATGGTTTAAATTTCTAATGAATTAGGATTTATCAAGTTGAATAATAAACAGTAATTTCATAAGAGGAATCTAGGAATTACTATTTTCTGAATTTATTCATGATTTGATTGAGAAACATTGATTTATAATAAATGAATGAACATACAATGAAACTGAGTTCCTAACCAAGTTTTTGCCATTGCAATTTTAGTTTATTTTATTTTTCAGTAGTTTACTTTATCTTTTTAATTTATTTATTTAATTCTGAATTTTATCTTTTAATAGATTTTATTCTAGATTTTTCCTTAGGTAGGAATAGATTAAACAATTCTGAGTCCCTGTGGGAACGATATCTGGTCTTAACCGACTGTATTACTATCCGATCTAGTATACTTGCTAGAGAGTGAACATCGACCCTGGAACAAAACCAAGTGGCAAACCATATGGAGGAACTTGACCTCCATTCATCAAGTTATTACTAAAGGTAAAACCACCAGTTGTATTGCCCCCATTAGGGCCATTATTTGGATGTTGAATTACCGTTACAACGGTTGATCCTATGGCAGAACTGCTTCCTCTTGATGCTTGAGGAGTACCAATAGGAGCAGTAACCATCTCAATTTCTAAAATAACAGTGGCCTGATGGCCACTTTGGCTTACGTTAGCCATTGAAGAAGAAAAAATGATAGAGTTGTGCCACTTCTCAAACGCATACACTTGGATACAAGTTACTCTGAACTTGTCCCACCGGGTGTGCCAACTTGTTTGGCGGGTTTTCGTCCGACGCCTGTCGAACTGATAAAGTGCGTGGGGTGTGGGTAATGACAGCTTATGTGGTAATATTGTAAAGGAACTTGACCGTATTTTTGGTTGTTTTTTGATTTTGGGTTGGAAAATAAAGTGCGTGAAAGCGTTTAAAAGTTGACTGGAAAGTAAACCGACACCAAGAGCACGACGCGGGAAATGTAAATGGAAAGCGATTAAAGTTGCAGGAATTAAATGCTGGAATTTAAAGTTGCAGTAAGATAAAGTGCAGCAAAGTAAAGTGCTGGAATGTAAAGGGTTTGCATTGAATTCTAAATTGGAATGTAAAAAGTTTGCATTGAATAATAGAAAGGGTTGAGGTTTTTTACAAAGGCGTTCTCCGTCAATCTACTCTGGTGAGATGTGTAGGATGATTGCCAATGTGCCAACCTCGATTACAAAGAAAGGACTTCCTATTTATAGCCTAAGGAATCCACTAAGCTAATTCTACTTTATTCGGCACGTTCTGCACAACTGCAGCAGCCACGTTCTAAATAACTACCCACTACGTTACCCCCCACGTCGTGGTTTGGGCTTTAAGGATATTTTGTCGAACCTTTTAACGCCATCTTTCCTGAGAACCTTTCGGCGAGCGTCTTTCTTCGACTGAAATAAAGCAACTTAGACCCTTGTCTAAGTCTCTTTGTTGTCTCAAGCTTTCGTATTGTCGTAGCCCTGCCTTTTGGTTCTGGGATGTCCGTCGACACCAAGCTCCTTTCGACATCAGGTCATCTGTCGGTATAGACCTTCGACCTGATGTCGGCCTCTAATTGGTTCAATCGATATCGGTGACATGTTCTCTGATCTGACGGTGTTTCACCACCGACTAACAAAAGGATCTGTCCCCGAACTCTCTTGATAGGATACCATCAGAGGGCTTTTCCTTTTCCTCATTAAATGGAAAGACACCCAAAATATGACCTAGAGAAGGTACAAACTTTGGGTCAGGGAAGATTATTAGGTTCCACCAAGGCTTATCTTTCAAACTAAGTGTGCCCTCCAATTTAGGCTTTTTACACCAGCTTGAAAGACAAGAGGTGATCCCTATGTAATCTCCCATGTTCGGTCTTTCGCTATTCATGGGGAAAAGGAGGGTATTCGGAGTAAAGATTTTCCCATTTTGTCTTCAACTCCCGAATCCCTTAATCTCACATGTTCGGTCTTTCTTGATCTCAGACCGTCTAGGTTTCGAATACTTTCTCTTCTTTCCAGCATTCGTGAAACAGGGCCATTGCTTTTTTCATGTTCTTTCATGGCTTCGAAAATCTCTGAAGTGGAGTATTTATAGCCATAGAAAGCATTAAATGCTGATGTAATTGCTCTTCCGTTCCCAATGTTGACATGAGCCTCTTCATCCGTCTTTCCCTTTTTTGTCGATACACGTACACGTCCTTCAAAGTCACCTTTAAGTCGTAAGACTTAAGTACACCTCCTTCGACATCACCTATGTTGTCGACCCTTCCTTGCTTTGTTAAATTCGACCCCTTGTCGGAACACACATCCACATCCTTCGAAGTCAATTTTAAACAATCCGTTTAAGTACACTTCCGTCGACGTCACTTATGCATCTAACATTCTTGTCCCTTTGTCGATTTCAACTTCCAGTTAACAAGAGATAAAGATAACCCATGAAAATAGTTTGAGCATGTTCTAAATTGATATTTGAACTATGTTAATTTACTTAAGGCTAAACTACTCATTTGGTCCCTTACCTTATTTTTTCAATTTCAAATTGGTTTCTTACGTTTTTTTGGTTTCATATTGATCCCTTATGTTTCTTTTCTCTGTCAATTTGGTCCCAAAATCACTGTTCATCCTATGTGGACCAATATGTTATGGACACGTGTCACTTTCTCTCTCCAACAATATATACGTGGACCAATATGATATTGACACGTAGGATGAACGGTGATTCTGGAACCAAATTGACACCGAAAAGAAACATAAGAGATCAATATGAAACCAAAAAAAGGTAAGGGACTAATTAGAAATTAAAAAGTAAGGTAAGTGACCAAATGAGTAATTTAGTCTTTACTTAAATTGCTGGAACCTAACTTGATTCATGTTATGGTATATGAGGTTGTTTGAGTTGTGGTGAATATATATAATTGGTACTAATAAGAACAATTTTTGATGAAATTATGTGTTATATGAATAATTGCTCCTATGCAATCATGTGCCGATGTGAGTTTAATATTGATGGGAATTATTGGAAAAGAGTTGTTATTGAAATTCTCAAGATAGAAACTTGATTTTACTATTTTTACTGTCAAATAACCAATTATCAAACACTGATAATCGATTATCTGCTTAAGAAAATCTTATATAGTTGATTTTGACGAGAGAAACTATTTCATATAAATTTTCAATACCTTCTCAATGCATTAATGATTATGTTACAAATTATTATTGAATAAAAATGGATTAATAGTTACAAATCACAATCTAAGTAATTGTGTAGTTATATGACGAATGAGCATATGAAATAAATATCGAAGTCGGATATTGGTGAAATTATAAAGTAAATTTCTATATTGGTCGGAGGTATGTAGTGATGTATTGAAGATCAGAACAAATGGGAGTATAAGTAAATCCTATCCACCGATAGCACGGGATGCTGGTGGTAGTGACTTATGTATAGTCACGTTTGGCTACATGCTTATAAAGGTATATAGTTATCAAAATATTAGAAAAGTTGTTAGAATTTCAATAACGTCCGATGTTCTTCAAAAGATAATAAAGAAATCATAAATGGAAGTGCATCAAGCTACAAGTTGAGAAAACAAGCTTCGTTAGGTTTAAACGCATTTGACAAGAACTTCCCTTACTAATTTCAAATATCCGGTTCGACATGGTTTGGGTGAACCTCCAAATGTGAACCTGCCCATTATGACAACAAATTCCTCATTTGTTTTTACCGAGTCTCCGGTGTTCCCTTCTTTGTTTATGTTCTTTCTAGTGCCTTTCTATTATTCCTTTGTTCTTTTCTTTTTTGGATTGATCAGAGCCCGAATCGTCCCCATTCTCTCTTTCTTTCCTTTTGACTAACCTTTGCATGATGTCAATGATTTATCCATCTAGTCGGCCTATTTTTTACCAAATCTTCTAGGATATCCCTTAACTTACGGCAGTCCTCAATGTTGTGGCCACTACTATTATACCATAGACATTTCCTATTGTTGACTAGAAGTCAAATTTCGATAAATGGAAAGAATGTCGAATGCATAAGTGATGACGACAAAAGTGTACTTAGGTGAATTGCGTAAAAGTGATTTCGAAGGATGTGCACGTGTATCGACAGAATGGGAAAGGTCGACAATATAAGTGATGTCGACGGAAGTGTACTTAAAGTGAACTGCTTAAAAGTGACTTCGAAGGACATGAACGTATGTCGACAAATGGAAGAGTCATAATGAGGACGACGTCGAAAGAGCATTAACGTGGTGTTTCACGCTGGTGAAAAGGGATTCGATGCGGAGCGTGCCAGTTCGCCAATTCAGGCGAACACGAGTCGAAAATGGGAATGAAGGCATCAAGCGATCGCGGGATTCGACTGATTAAATGGTAATCTTGTGTCACGATTGGGTTGTTTTTGGTCTTTTTTGGTTTTATCTTGGCACGTATGTAAATGGGCTTGGAAAAACATAAATGACGAAAAGTAAATCGATAGAAACGTAAAGTGCAGGAATGTAAAGTTTAAAGCAGTAAAAATGCATGAATTTAAAGATGCTGGAAACGTAAAGGCAGAATTTAAAAGTGCTGGAAACGTAAAGGAAAACGGAAAGATTGCATTGAAATTGTAAAGTGCTGGGAATGTAAAGTGGTTATTACAATGGCATTTTCTCCGTTAATCTTCTTGCGGTGAGATGTTAGGATGATTACCAATGTGCCAACCCCGATGACAAACATGTAATTACCTATTTATAGTCCTAAAAATCAACTACCCTTACACTACATTATTGGGAACGTTCTACGTACCCGCAGTAGCCATGTCCTAACTAAGCAACTACCCACGAAATAATTACCCACAATGTATAATAGTTTCTTCGTTTGTTCTCCATTTGCCATGTGTCTTCGGTAGTCTTTGATAATTCTTCTTCGGCAAGCACTTCCCACAACTGAAATAAAGCAACTTTGAAACTCTTGGGACTTTTACACAAGTCCTTTGCCAACTTTGGCGAAGTAACGTCCTCCTGCTGTTGGAAGTCAAGCTTTCCCAAGGACGTAAAGAGTTATGCTAGAAGACTTCTAAAAGATTGTTTTGATGATAACAAACAAGCTATATCAAGCTCAAGGCTCAAGCTCAAGCAAGTAGTTTAAGTAGATTAAGCTTTGCCCATATGAATTATTGTAAGGTAATGAAGGTTTAATTTTTTCAAGTTCATAAGGCCAAAATAAGTTTCATTTTAAGGAGAAGAAAGGAATGTTTTTGAAATCGTTTTAAGTTAGATTTTATGCTAAAAGTGTTTTTGAAAACCTATGGTTACATACTTTGCTTTAGAAAATCAATTTTATGAAAACAAGCAGAAGTAATCGATTACCTCTCCTGGATAATCGATTACTATGTTTCTAAGCTGTGACCTGAGAATTTTAATTAGAAATAATCGATTACCTTATTTTATAATCGATTACCTTTCTCACAGGAAGCAGATAATCGATTACCTTGTTTTAAATAATCGATTACTTTCGAAAAAAATTAATTTAACTGTTTCACATAATGGAGATAATCGATTACCTCTCTCAAGTAATCGATTACCTTTAAGTTTTTTTGAAATCCATGTCATAATCAATCTGAAATGTTTACAGATTTGTTTTTACATAATTGATTCTGATTTATTTTCAAAATTCGAATTTGATTTTATTTTTGAAATAATTCCTTATTTGTGTTAAGAATCAAATCCTTGATTTATTTTCTAAATCTTTTTTTATTTGGTTTTGATTTTAAATCTTATCTTATTCTATTTTATTTTAATTCTGAAATCTTTTTTTATTTGTTTTTGATTTCCAAAATGATATTTATTTATTTTGTTTTTCAAATTATATTTACTAATCCTAGAATTCTATCTTTTTTATCTGATCCGATCAAAAACTCTTTCACGTTCTTCCTCTCCTTCTTCTTCTCTGAAACTAAGTTCTTCATTGTTCATACTCTTTTCTAAAGAGAAAACCTTATTGGCCTTTGTTCTTGTGAATTAAATTTTTATTATCATAGTGCTATCTTGTTGTATCCGTGTTATTGAGAACACATCATATTTGTATCACTCACAAACTTATTCAATCGTAGTGCTAGGGAGTGGATCCCTTAGTGGAACGTGTGGCACGTTCTTAGGGTGAGGAACCCTTGTGTGTTATTTGAGGTCCCTAGCGAACGGAGGTTCCTAGTATAGTGTGCGGGGCGCTCTTGGTAGTAATTGGGTGCGGCTCAATTTCAAGGTTATAAAGGCTCAAGCGGGTCGCTTGGGGACTGGACGTAGGTCTTTCGCTGTAAAGACTGAACCAGTATAAAATTGGTTTGCGTGTTCCTCTTCCCTATCTCTTTTACTTTTCCGCAATTATTTTCGTTTAATTCGTTTCCGCGCAACTCATTTTATTTTATTATCTATCGCTTCGCCTTCACATTCTAATATTTATTCTCTCCACAAAAACAATTTTTTTAATCATTCATGTATTTTTCAATAAATTAATAAAACTCGATTCACCCCCTTCTTGAGGTTTGAGGCCGATTCTAACAAATGGCATCAGAGCTAGTCTCTTGTGTTAAAGGACTTAACAGTCTCAAGAGTGATGGCTTCAAACTCTCCGTTTGGTGGTGAAGGGAATTCTATTAATAGGCCCCCTATGTTTGATGGTGTGAGGTACGCTTATTGGAAAACGAGAATGAAATTTTTTATTCAAGGAGTAGGATTAAAAGTTTGGGATGCTGTCGTTAATGGACCCTACGTTCCTACCTATGTGGTAAATGAAATCACTGTCAACAAACCTATTGGTGAGTGGACGAAGGAGGAGGAACGAAGAGTTCAATACGACCTAAAAGCTAAAAATATAATAACATCTTCTTTGAGTTATGATGAGCTTTTCAGGATATCTACATGTGAGACAGCACATGAAATGTGGGATACTTTGGAAGTCACACATGAAGGTACCAATGAGGTCAAGAGGTCGAGAATCAACACCTTGACTGGAGAATATGAATTGTTCAGGATGAAGGACGGAGAATCAGTGCAAGAAATTCAAAAGAGGTTCATAATGATCGTTAATCAACTCGTAACATTGAGGAAGAAATTCACTAATGAAGAGTTCATCAACAAAGTGCTGAGGTGCTTAGGGAGAGAATGGCAACCCAAAGTGACGACAATTATGGAGTCAAGAAATCTTTCAACAATGACATTGGCGACTCTCTTCGGAAAGCTTCAGGAACATGAAAGTGAACTCAAAATATTAGCACAACACGAAGAGGAGAACAAATAGGTGAAAGGTCTTGCGTTCAAGGCTGAAGCACCAACATCAGAAGGAGACTCTGACAAAGAATCTATCAGTGATGACCACATGGGACTCTTGGTGAAAAGGTTTTGGAGATTTTTGACAAAGAAAAACAGCTTCAATATTTCCATGAAGAAGGATGCAAAGAAAAGTGGAGGTTCTTCTATCATATGTCATGAATGTGGCAAGCCGGGTCACATTAGAGAGAATTGCATTCAATATCTGAAAAAGAAGGAGAACTCCGAAAGAAATGCATCAAGCTCAAGGAAAGGGAGACAAGCTTACATTGCATGGTTGGACAATGAGGAGATCTCAGATGATGATTCAGACGAGCAGGGCGAAACGACCAATCTATGTCTCATGGCACATGGAAAAGAGGTCATTCCGGAGGGTAGGAAGTTGTGCTGGTACTTGGATATTGGATGCTCTAAACACATGACTGGAGACAAATCCAAATTTTATTATCTCACTCCCAAGGACCAAGGGCACGTGACCTTCGGTGACAACAACAAAGGAAGGATACTTGGCATTGGTAAAGTAGTTACTCCTCCTAACCCTTGTATTGAAAATGTGCTACATGTTGAGGGCCTAAAGCAAACTTTGCTAATATTAGTCAGTTATGTGATAAGGGCAATAGGGTTATTTTTTATTCTGATAATTGTATTGTCAAGGGAAAAGTTGATAATCTTGTTAAGCTAATTGTTCGAAGGGTAAACAATATTTATTTAATTGATCTTAACTCAATTACCTCAAATGATGTGAAATGTCTATTAAATGGACGTAAAGAGTGCCTTTCTTAAAGGTTTTATAAACGAAAAAGTGTATGTTAGCCAACCTCCTGGTTTTGAAAATTTTGAACATCCTGATTATGTTTTCAAATTGAAAAAGGCTCTTTATGGTCTCAAACAAGCTCCTAGAGCATGGTATGAGCGATTGAGCAAATTTTTATTAGAAAGGGATTTTGAAAGGGGGAAGGTTGACTACACGGTTTTTATCAAAAAGAAAGGAAAAGACATTCTTTTAGTTCAAATTTATGTTGATGATATTATTTTCGGTGCTACTAATGAAACTCTTTTCTAGGAATTTTCAACTATAATGCAGGAAGAGTTCAAGATGTCTATGACGGGCGAATTCAATTTCTTCCTTGGATTACAAATCAAACAAGCAAAGGATTGATTTTTCATTAGCCAAACAAAGTACAGCAAGGAACTATTGAAAAGATTTTGCATGGACAAGGCCAAGGCAGTCGCAACACAAATGAGCACCGCATGCTACCTAGATAATGATGAAGGAGGTAAACCTGTTGAACTTACAAAGTATAGAGGTATGATCGGTTCCCTTCTTTATTTAACGGCAAGTAGGCCGAATATCATATTTAGTGAAGTTAAAGTGTTGTGCTTTGGTTTTGTTTTAATCAAAATGCGATGAGTATTTGATTAAAGTAGTTAATTCTTGAAAACCATTTGATTTAGGATTTATTTAGTCTTGATTTAATTGAAAATGATGGACTTGTATAGGTGTTGTCCAAGTTTTTATTTAATTCTAAAAGTGTTTAGAAAGTGTAGTTTCATGTATGGAAAGTGATTTTAAATAAGTTGGAATGTGTATAAGTGTGGGGACCTATTTTATTTCAATGTTGTCCTAATTGATTTCATAATGCAAAGGTTTGAAATTTTAATTGTTTAAGTGTTTGTTTTATGGTATGAAGCTAGGTGAATTTGAGGTAACTTTACGGTGTTGTTCGAATCAAGAAAAAGTGATTCTTGGATTTAATGTGATGTTGTCTAGAATTTGTTTAAGTTTTTTTTCAATTCTAAATTTTTTCAAGTGGTTTAAAGTTTAAGTCTTGAGTAGTACTTGATTGAAAATAAAGTGGGTTGAAAAATTGAAGGTTTTCGGTGTTTTTCGGGTATGAAAGAGCTGCTGTCCAATATGGACTAGCCACTAAATAAATTGATTTGACATATTTTATTAATTAATCCCTAATGATCTTTATGTACTTAAAGTATTTTTACAAGTTGGAATATGTTCAGAAAATGATTGAATTTTATGCTACCCAACAAGAAACGAAATGAGTTTTCGGAAAGTGTTTTGATATTTGATGTAACGATTACTTATGTAGACTTATAATATTAATGTGTTGTGTTTAGCATGAGAAATTCAAGAGACAGGAGGTTGGAACTTCTGACAGCTGAAGGAGCCCGCGAAAATCCGACAAATCGACCTACCCGGAAAAGAGGTGAGAGAGCAGCTTCCCTAAGACATCGTGGTCTGTAGGTAATGTGTTAAGATGTTCTTGGCCATCTCAAAAGCCGGAACGTGAGGTCTGTGAGTCAGTCGTATGGTGGCAATTGGATGTGTGTGTATGGCCACTCATACGCAGGACTACGACTTCCCTTTTTAATATTGCATGATGAATACTTGATATTGTCAATATGGTAATGATGAAATGGTATGATATGATGATTATATGCCTGTTGAACTTTTATTTGAAAATCAAAAGTAATCATGCTATGTAAGATATTTCTTTGTGTTATGAAATAATGATGCTAATGAAAGATAAAAGATTTTATTTATGGCGAAACATAATTGTGACGAAATTGGTTGATGGTTTTGAATTAACGAAAGTGAAAGTATACGTGATGAATTGTGGTGAATATTATGGAAAGGTGATAATGAATCTCCCTGATGAGCACCAAGGTGGATTTTGTGCTTTCAAGTTGAGCTTGTGCTGGCCATGTGTGCAGTATGCCCGTGTGTCCGAGCCCTGATGTGTTAAGTAAAGTATTGTAGGAAAAGATTAATGTGAAAGATGGATAATTAGAGGTCGAGGATCACTGAAGGGATGTACAAGGGTGACTCGTCCGAACCTTAGGGTTAATCAAATATTAATAAAACACTGATAAAATACTAAAAGACATACTATAATACGACAAGTTGAGTGTGAAGTAGTGGAGAGGAAGATACCCTGTTTTTCCGCAGATACAAGGTGAGTGATTGTGAAAGGGGAGGGTGATGACGGTGAAACGACAAGTAACCTAGAGTGCTTTTCTAGCCAGAATTAGACTATATGTGATCGAGACTTAAGAACCAGGGGATCATAGCGTGTTCTGCACAACTAACTAGAAAAGTACTATCGCCCCCTTGATCAATTTCGAAACGGTGAGAGAGAACCTGAATGAGGCGGGCAGTCGAATGGTTGTTGGGCTCTTGTGATATCACGTAAAGATAAGATAACGATTGTCATGATGGCCGGCTCGTACGGTTGTGGTCTTGACATATATATAATTTGTTGGATATTCTAGGCTGTTCGACCTGCGTGGGTTAAGGTTCATGTACATCCCGTTTGCTTTCGTCTAGGATCAGGAGGATTGGAGGAGATGTATGAGTGCTAACCAAACTCCTTGATGACTATTCTTTAACCCCTGTCATCGATGGATGCCCTTCAATAAAACTTAATAAGAAAAGTGCATAAAGATAAAAGTATAACCCTTAAGAATGAAATAAGAGTTAGGGAAGGTATGTAGTATCAAGAGAGATATCGGGCAAGAAGAGGAATTGGAATAATGATAGAAGAAAAGATCTGGAATTTAGGCTTGGATTGTCAAGTACGAGAAATAAGTGATAATGATAAATGGAGATATTGGAAATGATAATTTGAAATCATGAGATGTGAATGCATGTTTGATGTGTTATTGTTTATGTGTTTATATTAATATGTTTGCCTGCTGTAATTCCACACAGTCGGCTTATCCGCCGGGAAAAGCTGACTCTCTCTATTTCTCTGTTGTATGTTTCTATTAGTCTTTTTTCGGCCAATTAGATGGTGGATCCACGGATTAAGAAGGACTTGAGCGAAAGATCTCCTTCAGTAGATCATCCCGATGCGGATAAGTGGGAGTGAACCAGAGAAGGCGCCTGCAGCAGCTTCCAATGATGAAGGTCATTAGTTCTCCTTAGTTTCCGTTATGATGGGTCTTGTATCTTATTAAGCTAGACCTTGATGACTCTGATCCATATACCATGTAACTCCGCCTTGTAATATTGTTTTTCGGACTTTATATTTGAGACGGGAACTTAATGATTTTTTATTATGGTAAATTGGGTTTCAAAGCGCAATGTTGGTAACATCTCGATTTGGAACTGGATGGATGACGTGGGACTTGAATGAATTATTTTATAATGAAAATGTTTTTGAAAATAAATATACGTACAAGGATGAACTCATGTCCATGTCATCAATGAAAAAAAAGTTTACCCATATTTTCAAGAATTTAATTAAAAGAATATTTCCAAGTTTTTAAATCGGGGTGTTACAGTAAACAGAGTTGTCGAACGAGCTCTGAATAGAATTGGATTTAACATTTGATTGGCTAACCAGCCAGTTTTCAATTCACCTTTTCCTGAGTGGGTACAACATGCAAAAATCCCAAGAGGAACAAAGGTTCCAAAGTTATCGAAGTTCACCGGTGAAACAGGAGAATCCACTATCGAACATGTTGCACGTTACACCATCGAGTTAGGAGAATTGGCCGCTGAAGAAGCCATTAGGATGCGACTATTCCCCAGTTCTTTGACTAAAAATGAGTTTTCATGGTTTTCGACATTGAGGCCCAATTCCCTTCATGAATGGGCCCAATTAGAAAGAATTGTTCAAAAAAAGTTCTATGGAGGCGAATTAAAGGTTGCCTTGACAGATTTGTTGAGCGTGAAGAGATTCGAAGGAGAACCTATCGATGATTACTTATCTCGATTTAGGCAAATGAGAAGCCGATGGTTTACCCCAATCCCTGAGCCAGAAGTAGTAAAGATGGTTGTGGCTAGTTTAAAATACCATGTGAGGAAAAAGCTAGTCACACAACATCTACTAGATTTTTCTCAATTAGCCGCATGTGTACGGCAAATTGAGAATCTAAGGGATGAAAAAATGAAGGGTAAAAATCCTAAAATTCTCAAGAGAGAGAGAATCCATTATGTCGATTCTCAAGTCTCTAATGCAAAGCATTTGACGTAGGCTCAGAGGTAGACACAATAGATTTAGAAGAAGGAAAACCCTATACGTGTCATGCCTTGAGGCCGTCGAAACCCATTAGTGAGAATATATACAAGAAAATGTACACTTTTGACCTTTCTAAAACTAAACAAGTTTTCCTTATGTTATTAAAGGATAAACAAATTAAATTTCCTGAAGGACATAAACTGCTAAACAAATATGAATTAAAAGGCAGAAAGTATTGCAAGTATCACAACAATTGTACTCACAATACTGTTGATTGCTTTGCTTTCAGGAATTTGATTCAACGGGTACTTGACAAGGGGAGACTGAAGTTTCTTGAAAAAGAGATGAAGTTCGATACTGATCCTTTTCAAAAAGATATAAATGAAGTCGAAATGCATGGAGTTTTCCCAGTCAATGTGGTTAACTTGGCACATGACGATCAAATATTTCCGAAAGCTGGAGAGTCATTTGAGCAATTTTATGACAGAAAGTAGTACGAAGACCTCAGGATCTGTTCAAGATGCCAAGTTATCTATGATGAGACTGGTACATCAAAAAGGGAACGTGAAATGAAAAGAGAAGACTTGAGAGGAGGCTAAGAGCTAAAAGGGTTCGAGAAGGGAGGTACATTCGACAAGAAATATCTTATGATGCTCGACAGCCTTTCCAAAGTCGAAGGGTACGTGAAGGTCTATCACCAAGATCACCCATGCTCAACAGGATCAGCCAACGCATGAGGGAATCAAAGGAAGAGCCAAGTACCGAGCCTGAGTCGACACCAAGTTCGTTCTATGAGGTGTTGACTAGAACACAAAAGAGAAGGCTCCAAAGGTTCCGGAAGAAGGATGTTGAGGCTGAGGTTATCAATAAAGAAGAACCCGTGGAGGACAAAGGTTGTTTGGTGGAGACACTTAAGCCGACAACGGTTAGGTCCCATTAGAAGAACCGAAGGCAATCCAAGAAGCAATGGGCAAGAAAGGATGAAGGATCAAACTAAATGGAGGACTTTTACGATGCAGGATTAGAGGAAAGTTTGGACATCATTGTCATTGATAAGGATATGGTGGATGCGCAGAGCAAGAGGATTACTAGAATGTCAATCAACAACATTGGCTTGCCTGCAAAATTCCAAGGCCTGCATGAAGTCGAAGTGCAGGATGATGGAAAAGACGGGTCAAATGACTCATATCCGAGTGATGAAATTCCTGATTTTACTGAATGTATATTTCTTCTTGATAGGGTCTATTTGGAAATGGACATAGGTCACATTTCACAGTTCGAACCACTTGAGGAGAATAAGAGAGATCAGCCGAGGCCCTTGCACATTAAGGGCATCGTCGATGGCAACCCGCTTAACAGGGTTTTGGTGGATGGAGGAGCTGCGATTAACATCCTCCCTTGGAAAGTTTTCCGAAGAATGGGAAAAATGGATTCTGATCTGATTTCAACCAACATGGTCGTTGTAGGATTCACTGGAAAAATTGCTCAGTCTCATGGAGTGACAATGCTGAAAGTGGAAGTCAGATTAGTGGTTCGAGACACGTTGTTTGTAGTGGTGCCTACGAAGGCAAGTTATAATCTCTTGCTTGGAAGAGATTGGATTCATGCTGTGGGGGTCGTTCCTTCAACGGCCCATCAGAAATTGGTTTTATGAAATAACTTGAACAAGGTGGAAGTTATTACAGCTGATGGTAGTCCATGCTATATGCAGCTAATGCATGTCGACTTTAAGGTCTACAATCCCAGCATAAAACCTATCAGACTCGACGCTGAACATTTCCAAAAGCCAATTGTGGAGAAGTGTTTGGTAAAGAATTATGGGATTTCTCTGGTGGAGGTTGAAGGGGCCGTCGAGCAGCGGCCTTCGACCAGCCATGATGATTGACAAAAAACTCGAAAGGTTATCGGCCTATGTGGCCGATAGGATGCAATGCACCGTTGAATCAGGTGCATTCCAGGATTGTATTGTTGATGAAAGTCCTTTGGGATTCGAATGTGGATGGATAGAGGAGGAAGCTAGGTTCGTCAATGAAGATCCTAAAGATGAAATTAACTTGGGAACGACCGAAAGGCCGAAACCAATTTATGTCAGTTCTTTGTTGAGTAAAGAATTCAGAGAAAAACTGATCGATTTGATCAAAGAAAACAAAGATTGATTTGCATGGGAATACGAAGACAAGCCAGGCCTCGACAGATGTTTGGTGGAACATAGGCTGACTTTACCGCCTGATCACAAACCAATTAAGCAAGTTGTTCAACGTTTTTCTGAAAATCAAGGAAGAGATTGAAAGGCTATTGAAGGCGAAGTTTATCAGAGCAACGAGGTATGTCGAATGGATGGCCAACATAGTTCCAATGGTGATGAAGAATGGAAAGGTACGACTATGTGTTGATTTTAGAGATCTGAATTCTGCTATGCCAAAGGACGAGTATCCCATGCTAATTGCTGACATGATGTTGGATTCGGCGTCATGTCCTGAGGTAATGAGTTTGATGGATGCTTCTTCAAGATACAACCAGACTTTCATTGCTGATGGCGACGTGTCAAAGACAACATTTAGATGTCCTGGAGCTCTTGGAACTTTTGAATTGGTAATGATACCATTCGGCTTGAAGAATGCAGGAGCCACCTATCAGAGGGCAATGAATATGATCTTTCATGATATGATTGGCAAATTCTTGGAGGTGTACATTGATGATGTCGTGATCAAGTCAAGAACTCACGAGGAGCAATTGGAGAGTTTGAAGAAACATTCGATAGAATGAGAAAGCATAATTTGAAGATGAATCACTCAAGTGTACCTTTGGAGTTGCAACTGGTCAATTTTTAGGATTTTTAGTCCATAGAAATGACATCAAAGTAGACAAGAACAAGGCCAAAGCAATCCTTAAACCATCACCATCAATTAACAAGAAAGAAGTACAATCGTTCCTTGGCAAGGTGAATTACTTAAAAAGATTCATCTCAAACTTGTCAGGCAGAAGGAGAGTCTTTTTGTCTCTTGTCAGACTAAAGAAAGAAGACACATTCAAGTGGGAACCCGAACATCAAGAAGCATTCGACAACTTGAAGCGGTACTTGACGACACCACCAGTCATGATGTCGCCTCAACCTGGTTTTCCATTGAAATTGTATATATCAGCATCTCATCACACCATAGGTAGCATGTTAGCACAGGAAGATGAGAATGGTGTTGAGAGAGCTATATTTTATTTAATTAAAGTTTTGAATGATTCCGAAACATGGTACAATTCTATAAAGAAATTGTGCTTAGCACTCTACTTTTTTTGTACAAAACTTAAGCATTATATGAAAAGTTTTCATGTTTTGGTTTTGTCAAAGTCCGACGTAATTAAATACATGCTATCCAAGCCAATAATCCATGGCAGGATTGACAAGTGGACGTTAGCGTTAACAAAGTTTTCGTTACAATGAGAAGTTTGTCGGCCTAAGGCCTTGGACCATGTACTTTGATGGCTCTTCGCATAAGAATGGAGCAGGAGTGGGGATATTACTCATTTCACCTAACGGATTCCCCACCATATTCATGTTTAATCTCGAATACCAATGCTCTAACAATGAGGCAGAATACGAGGCCATTATTGCAAGCCTTGAAATATTGGTATACTTGAAGGCCAAAAATGTGGCTATCAAAGGTGACTCCCAGTTGATCATTAAACAACTAGTCGATGAGTACAAGTGTCTAAGTCCAAAATTAGCCAAGTACTGTACCATCGCATGAAAGTTGATGTGCAAATTTGATGATGTGTCCATCGAACACATATATCGGCATGACAATCAAGAGGCCAACCATTTGGCCCAAGTGGCTTCGAAATATCACGTGTCGAGGAAAGTGCTAAACGAAGTAATTCAAATAAGAGAGTTACTTTACCCACCTCATGAAAGGGAAGTCAT
Source organism: Crotalaria pallida (assembly GCA_037953625.1). NCBI lineage: Eukaryota > Viridiplantae > Streptophyta > Magnoliopsida > Fabales > Fabaceae > Crotalaria > Crotalaria pallida. The sequence goes on from CM075649.1 coordinate 101,709,084, forward strand.
GGTAAATGCATTGGCATCGATAGATGATTGGAGATAGCCAATAGCATATTACTTAACAAACCCATCTCCCAATGCTGAACAAAAACTCAAGATGAAGGCCATCAAGTTCACTTTGCTGGGTGGAGACTTATATCATAAGTCAAGTGACGGGAATCTGGAAGTGTGCTTGGATCAAGAAGATGCTTTTATAGCTTTAGCTAAAGTACATGAAGGGATTTTTGGAGCACACCAAGCAGGAAAAAAGATGAAGTGGTTACTTCAAAGGCAAAGGGTATATTGGCCAACCTTGGTATCAGGTTGCATGAAGTTTGCGAAATCATGTGAAGAATGCCAAAAGCATGGCTACATTCAAAATGTCCCATCAAGTGAATTGCGTTCGATCATCAAACCTTGGCCTTTCAAAGGCTGGGCACTTGATATGATTGAAGAGATCGTTCCAAATTCCACGAAAGGACATAAGAAGATTTTGGTGGGAGTAGACTACTTTACCAAGTGGGTGAAGGCAATTCCTTTAGCAAAGGTCGAACAGGAGCAGGTTATTGATTTCATTGAAGAACATATCGTTTGTCGATTTGGAATTCCTAAAATGATAACTACGGATAATGCCTCTATCTTTGTGGGAAGCAAATTCAAGAATTACTTGGCATCAAGAAGAATCAAGTTGTTAACTTCGACACCATATTATGCTCAAGCCAATGGTCAAGCAGAAGCAGCCAACAAGTGGATCATCAATGTCATTAAGAAATAAATCAAAGGAAAACCCAAAAATTGGCATGAGGCATTGACACCAGCGCTTTGGGCAATTCGAAACTCTCCTAATGAAGCCACAGGAACAACACCTTATATGTTAACATATGGCCATGAGGCCATGTTACCAGTTGAGGTAAATTTGGAATCAGTAACATTTCAGAGGCAAAACGAGATGCATGTGAATGATTACTAGAATGCCATGTTTGACGAGTTAAACGAAGTCCATGACGAAAGGATTTTAGCGTTGGAAAATATTATGCGACAGAAAGAGAAAATTGCTAAAAATTACGACGCCAAAGTCAAATTCAAGGCATTTCAACCTGGAGAATTGGTATGGAAAGTGATCTTGCCAATCGAGAAACACTCTAACGAATATGGGAAGTGGTCACCAAAATGGGAAGGACCATTTCTAGTTTAGAAGGCCTTTTCAGGTAACGCATATGAGTTAGTCGAAGTCGATTCAGGGAAAAGATCAAAGCAATAAACTGCAAGTATTTGAAAAAGTACAAGCCGACAATGACAGAAGTAAATATTCAAAACTGAAAATTGCATTCCATATCAAGAGTTGTACAAATACATTGAGAAAAAGAAAAAAGCAAAAGTGCAACAAAACAGGGGAAATCGTATCTAAAACATGCTGCCGAAGGAAAGCCATTCCCTGGCAAAAGTTTCCTTTCGTCGAAACCCAGCCTTGTAACCTTGGAATTTGGCAGTCAACTTTTCTGCCACTTCTTCGTAAGGAGCCTCTAGATCACCGGCACGATCAGCCAATTCTTTTTGGATGGCTCTGGTCTTCTCAAGAGATTGACCCAGTTCCTTGTGTTCCTTCTCCAGTCGAGCCAATTCCTCAATTCTTGAATTTTATCTCCTGCTTCTTCCATCTTTTTCTCTCCTTGAGGGACAATCTTGGACCAAACAACTTCTTCTTTCTCCAGATGTTGGAATTTTGATTCGATGGCCACGCGGGAATCCTTGATTTCCTCATATTCTTTGACATCTATGAGGAATTGAGGACTATCGTTGGCCCAGTTGTTGATGAAGCGTTGGAGAATGACCAATTTAGATTCCAGTTCTACCGAAACCGATTGCTACAAAATCTTGTTAATGATGGAAGATAGGAGATCCAGGGTCGAAGATTCATTGGTTAACTGATCAAAGGGATGATAGAAAATATTCTTCAGATTAGACAGAGATTGCGTCAAATCTGTTTCCTCATTTCTGACTAGAGAATTCATGGCCTCATCTACAGATCGAGTTTTGGCCATGAGTTCCCACAAAACTGAGAAAGATTGAGGACAGGAAACTTGGAAACAGGAGGAGAAGCCATTTTGAGTGGAGATGATGCAAAATTAGAAGTAACAGCAGTTGGAGGATCAACGGTAGCAGTTGATGGAAATTGCAGACTACCGTCAAAGCCTTCAATTTGGTGAACACTGTTTGGAATCTACAAATGCAATATATGGGAGTTAGGTCAAGATATTAAAAGGCCAAGTGCAAGGGTAGACACGTGAATTTGCACATACCTCAAAAGCAGGAGCACATGAAGGAGTAGGACCACAAGACGACACTTGTTCGACAGAGATAAGGTAAACGACTTGGGTGTCGAGAAGAGCCTCGTCTTGGAACTCTTGTGCAAGAACTTGATGCTCAACGGATTAAGCAGTGGCATCAACTAAGGCCGTCGAAGAAGGATTAACACATTGATGAGTAGATTCTCCAACGACCGAAGTTTCGACTGCCATGGTTTCAGCAGGTGCAACATAAGCAACAAGAACAACAATAGTGGTTTCAACATCAGAAAAGAGATCCTCTAAGATGACATTTTGTGGCATCATAGGATGTTTGGAGGTTCGAGGTTGTAAATGAAAACCTGAAGCATCATCACCATCATTATCCTCTTCGAAGGGATTAGATTGAGGGGTGCTAAGGTAAAGACCAACATTGTCAGCATAACCAGCCTCAACAGTGTCAAGGAGGTCATCCTGTGTTTCCTCAACAACATCAACACGAAGCATGGGTTCTCGAATTACTATGCCCTGTGACTTGGGACGAGGATTCTGTCTAACGGCTGTTACAGGAGCCGAAGTGACAGTGGAAGACATAGCTTTGTGGGAAACAGGGCAAAGAAGAGAACTGTCGGTTTGTTCAAATTCTGCTTCACGAGAACGTTTACTCGACATTTCCGTAGCCTTTGTTTTCCTTTATCCTTGGAATCCACGAAAGACTCCAAAGCCGAAGGATGTCGTCCCTTTTTAGACTTCTTGGGTGACAAAGGTCTAGAAGAAGAACCGCCACCTTTTTGTTTCAAGGCATTGGCTTTGATGATGCCCCCATAATCAGTGAAAGAAGGAACGACATTTGTGCACAAAAGGAAAGGTCACAAATAGGAACAAGAAATTGCAAAAAAAAGACGAAGTCGAGTATGTCGAAATACCTGGTTTTTCGGTCCTCAAAACCACAGGAGTCTTGGTGCATATTCTTTCAACGATGGTGGAAAAATCCACATGATACTTATCACAATAATCCTTCCACCATGCCACGAAACCAGGACTTTTCAAAAAGCAAGGAGTGAATGTGACAAGACCGAATCTCGAAATGGAAGCCTCATTCCTAGAGATGAACTTGTTCAACATTTCATCCCAACCAGACTTGAAATCCGTCAAATTTCCGTGGTGAAACTCATAAGATGCATGCTTTCGCATAGGAGCAGGAATTCCTTGGCAGAGTGATTTGGGTCCAATATATGATGTTTTGAGCATTAATTAGACTCCCTTTTACTATGGATTTAGCTTGTTTCTCTTGTAAATGTAGGATGTTTTTATTATTTTTAGGAATTGTTAGTAATTTAGAATCCTTTGAACGTTTTGACCCGTTTTGGGTTTGTTTCAGGTACTTTCGGAGCTTAAATGAAGAAAATAAATATGGAGCATGAAAGAGGATGAAAAGACCTTGAAAATGGCGCAAAAACGGAGCGAAACGGAGCCGGAGCAGGTGACTCACGCCCAGGCGCATAGACCCTCATTCCCAAGCATGTCTGCTACGAGAAATACACCATTTTACAGACCTCGCACGCCCAGGCATGAGGCCCTGGGCGCCCAGGCGTGCAGAATGCGAGAAAGTGGCACTATTCGCTGTTTTGATCATAACTTGAGTTACGCTTATCCAAATGAGGCGATCTTGGTATCCTTTTAAATCTAAGGAAAAGATATAAAACTTTTCCAGAAATAGCCTTGCTCAAATTCGTCCATATTTGGGGTCAAAATCAATGCCCGAAGTTGCTATCAAATACGAGAAAGCCCAATTGCGCCACTTTCTGATTAGTTTTGCTCCAATTCAATTAGGAATAGTTTTAGACTTTAAATATAGGTTTTTCCTTTAGGTTTTGTAGACTTTTCAGAGCCAAATAAGATATTAGAATAGAATTTAGGATTAGAGAAGAGAGGTTGTTCTGCAATTGAGAGCAAGGAGGCAAGGCACAAGGATTGAAGATCAACAATGGAGGAATCCACTTGAAGATTGAAGATCTCTTGGGGGTAACCTGATTATTGTCTATGATTATTAGTTTTTCCCATTCCTTCTTCTTCATCCAATATGTATAATTGAACCTCTTGTTAGGAATATGATGGATTTGTATGGATCTTAATTTGGCTATTTATTCATGAATTAATGTTTTTCCTTTTAAATCAATTGTTTGGTTGTGTTTTAATTACAATTCATAGAATTGATCACTTTATGTTTTACTTTGGTAATCTGAACCTTAATTGGAAAATTAGGATTTAGATTAGGCCTTTCAACCAAACAATATAATTATTCAACTCGTAGGAATACTTTTGGGTAATTGTATAACTCTTATAAACTAACTCACTTAAGGGATTAAGGGGTAAAGTTTAGTAAGAAACATAATTGTTGGAGGGATCTAGATTTTATTGTTTCTGGGGTTTTTGATTTATTGGAAAACTTATGTTCATAATTAATAACCTGATCCTACAATGAAACCAAGTTCCTAACATTTTCCATATTTACTTCTAAATCCTTTTTAGTTTATGATTTGTTTCATTCTACCTTTTATCCATTCCTATCTATAAACTCAAAACCCATACAAGTTATACATAGTAATCGCAATTAGGTGAAAGAAATTAGGAACAATTTGCAATCCTCGAGTGGAATGATAATTTTACTTACTCTTTATTACTTGTGCGATCGTTACACTTGCCATATTGCCAACATAAAGCCAAAATTTCCCAGCCACACAATTGGGGAAGTACAAGAAAACTTCCTTATCTTCCAAACTCGAAGAACCTGGTAAGCCGCCGAAGAGAATTCGCTGGCTAAGGTAATGTCCCTAGAGGACGTCATTTAAACTCTTCTCCTCAGGACAGTCCCCATGATAGGGATTTTGGAACTGTAACATCCCTAATTTAATTCTATAAGTCTAATTAATATGGTAATAGGCTTAGGGTGAAATGAACGATAAAACCTAGGTTAAAACTAGTATAATTAAAAGAGTCGTTTAATAGTTAAAAACATAAGACCTTGGGGAAAAATTAGAAATAAAAGATTTACAACTCGAAACTAAAATTCCACCGTTGGATATGAAGATAAGGATTTTAGAAAGCTTTCTTTAAAGTTTGAGCAAGATCAGACGGGTAACGAAGAAGTTATAGTGTTTTGAAGGCAGGAAAATTAAAAAAAAAAATGCATCAGATACTTGCGCCTAAGCGCGCCCGAGTGCGAGTATGCCTCGCTGAAGTGCGCTGGCTCGTAGTTTCCAGACAGTGATGGGTGCAAAATGGAGCCCAAACCGCCAAGGCGCGCCCAAGCGCGCTTGACGCACCAGTCATCCCCCAGACACACCAGACTAGTGCGCCAAAAGTTAAGCCTTAGCAAAGAGTAAGAGGGTTTAAGTGTAGTGGATCGGACCTCGGTCCAGCCTATCCCATTTTAGCAGACTAAAAAGCGACGTTCAGGGTCATAAGCCGACCTCGTTTCGCCTCACACCCCTCGTCAGTAACCAGTCGACCATAACGAGCCACTTCGTGTCAGCCGATCATAAGCAGTAACCTGTCTTCTCGGGTTTAAAGGACTTTGGACCGACCTCGCATCGACGCCAAGGCATCTTGGCCTCCACGTGCCAAGCATCTGGTTAGAGGCTACACCGAACTCGCACCGACGCTAAGGCATCTCGGCCTTCGCGTGTCACAGCCTCTCATTTTATCTGTTTCATTCCGAGTGGGTGCCTCCAAGGATCCGAGCATCGAGGTCCTAATCGGCCAACATGAGTTCACCGTTGGATAGGGAGAACAGGATTCTAGGAAGCTGGCTCTCATAGGCTGATCCGCACCTAGGCGCACTATACCTTCTGCCCAGGTACGCCGGTCGGCTTTGTAGTGCGAAAGTGCACCTTATCTGAGGGCAAATCCGGAAATTCCACCCTTGGCACTCATTATAAGCCACACAATCACCAGGCTTTTTAGAGAAGCTTTCCATACCAGACACAATATCAGACACTACGCATTCTCCTTTTTCTTCTCTTCGCAAGCCCTAAGAAACCAAGAGTGAACCACCATCATCATCAACTCCGTTCATCATCATCAACACCAAGTCAAACAAGAACATCACCCCATCTCCTTAGCCGAGAACAAAGAGAACCAACCCCACCCCCACATCATCACACGATTTCCACCCTTCTCACCGAGGCAAAGTTTATTCTTCCTTTTCTCCTTCAAGATTCTAAGAGCCCCATTTCTATCCTCATCAAGGTCATCATCATCTCACTCCCTCCCTCTCAAACACAATGTAAATTCTATCCTCTCTTTCTCACACTCATCTAACGTCTCTTTCTCTCTCCTTCTCACTTGGGAAATTCGAACCCTACCTCTTGAAGAATCACATTCTTATGTTTTCTTCATTTTCATAGCTAGAAGGAATCAAGCTCATTCTCCTCCCTCTCACTACACATTCAGCGGCTTCTTGGTTGAGGACTCAAGGAGTTAGGGAAAAAGCTAAAAGGCTAGGGTTTGGAGGTTTAGTATATTTTCTAATTGGTTGAGGTAAGGAGTAGGTATTACCTTGACTTAGAAAATAGTTTCTAGTTAGTTCATAGTGATGGCTAAGAATGTGTGCTTAGTTTAGGGATATGGACCATAGGTTAGTGAATGATGTTAAAAAAGTGCTTATGTAAAAAAAAGAATTAAACCCTAGTTGATAATTGTGTTTGAATGTAAATGCTAAGTGCTAATTGTTGTGTATGCTTGAACGATGAAATGTGGTATATGTGGTAGTGTAAAATTAATAAATGATAAATGTATGTGAATGACGAATGAGATAATAAACAAATGAACGGACAACGAACTAAGTTAAAGATAAGGCAGTCGAATTGACCATTGGGGCACTGACACACTAGGTACCCTGCTAGGTGTTCAAATGCCCTATTAGGGCTAAATGCTCCGTCAGGCTAAATGCCCCATTAGGTCCAAATGCCCTGTTAGACGTCGGTGTACCCAATGGTTCAATTCGCTAATAAGTAAAAAGGGATTAAAAATGTGGAATAGAATTAAAGGAAAAGAATTTAATATGTAAGAAGAGTATAATAACAATATGTGAAGTAATAAGCATAGTCCTAATGGGTGAAGCCTAATGGATGCCAAAGTCCTGATGGGTGATAAAGTCCCTAATGGGTGTTCCAAACGCCCTAACAGGTGCATTCAAATCCTAGTGGTGCATATATGGAAAGGAAATAAAGAATGGATAAGAAAAGAGAAAAGTAAAGAAATGGAAATAAGAAAAAGGAACTAAGGAAGATATGTGAATGAGCATGAGCATGAATTGTATGTTGAATGAAAATATATGTATTATGTGCTTATTATGTTTGACTTAGTGTGTTGTTATGTCTAGTTAGAAACTGCTTTTCCACTTCATGTGTAATGCTCACTTCCTTACTATTGTTTACACAGGTACAGAAATTGAGCTTGCACAACCCCCGGCCGAGCAGGTGTACTCTCCCTCACAAGGAGAGTAGTTAGTGTTGGGTGGCCTATTTTGACTACGTCCTGGTTATTTTGGGTCGATTATAACTGTTGTTCTTTTTGGTATTTGAATCGTAAAGGGGTATTATGGGTGAGCCAGGACCACTTCCTATGGATAGGAAGTATATTTTTGGGAACTTATCTTAAGTCCAAAACTTGTAGTTATTCTATGAATTTCCGATGCGACAAAACTCTGATATGGTTGCATATTGATGCACTGTGATATGTTTTGGCCTTGATGGCCTTCTAAATTATTTGTGTAATTGTTATAACAGGTTTACAGGAAAACATAATTTTTGGAATATCTATAAAACAAGGGAAACTATGTCCAATTTGACAGAGATTTTTATAAGTTATTGAGTTTCAAAAAAGAAATTTTTAAAGTCACTATTTTCTTACGGGGTAATTAAGGGTAATTATAAATAGGGTGTTACAGGAACCATTTAAGCCCATACAATCTTCTACGAAAGGGGCAAAGATAATGTTTCTGGAAGCTTAAGAAACGGAGTCCAAAATCTCCATGAAGTGCATGAAAGGGTCGGTGTTGCGAGAAAGAGAAGGCATGTTGTAACACCCTCACAATTAATTAATTAAATTGATGTTTTAATAAAAATGGTACTTGAAAATTTCGACGAAAATTCGGCATAGTTTCCTCGGTTTTTCGGACTTTCCAAAAATTTCCTGTTTACACCTGCTCAGACCAGATAATTTTAAAACATAAAATATAATAATTTTACAACCAGATGAATTCCTAATGTCCGACTAATCCACGTTCCCTGGCATACACTAATACATATATTAAATTTCCAAAATAACATTTTTGAATATAAACTAAAGCCCACTCATAACAACTTTACACTCCACGTGGTGGAGTGTACTCTTGCTCGGCCACGACTTGTGCAAGCTCCTTCTGTACCTGTAAAAATATAGCAAGAAGGGTAGCATTACACAGAACTTAAGAAATAACTTCTAAGAAGTCATAGGAATAACCAAGCCTAACATTTCTATTATCATACTAAAAATATAGACATTCATACACTCACTTTTGTCCACTCCTCATTTAACTCTTATATTTGTCTTTATTTATGCTTAGTTTTTCTTAGATAAATTCGTATATTTGATTCTTATTTCATTCCTTTTATTTTTATAGTTATCATTATTCTTTCACCTTTTAAAATTATTGTCTTTCCTCCATTTACATTTATCTTTGTCATTCTCAACTATCCCCTGAGCCACTAGGACCGTCAGGGTTGTAATTCAATTCTTTTAGTTATTTCCGGAGTCACTAGGACTGTCCGGTTAGTTATTCCCTGAGTCGCTAGGACCGTCAGGGTTGTAATTCAATTCTTTTAGTTATTTCCGGAGTCACTAGGACCGTCCGGTTAGTTATTCCCTGAGTCGCTAGGACCGTCAGGGTAGTATATTAATTCTTTTAGTTATTTCCGGAGTCACTAGGACCGTCCGGTTAGTTATTCCCTGAGTCGCTAGGACCGTCAGGGTTGCGCTGGTTATCCCCAGAGTCACTAGGACCGTCCAGGTTGCGCTACGAAAGAGTCACTAGGACCGTCCGCCGCTATTCTTTAAATTCTCCCCTGAGTCACTAGGTCCGTCAGGGTTGTATATTAATTCTTTTAGTTAATTCCGGAGTCTCTAGGACCGTCCGGTTAGGTATTCCCTGAGTCACTAGGACCGTCAGGGTTACGCTGATTATCCCCAGAGTCACTAGGACCGTCCGGGTTGCGCTTCGACAGAGTCGCTAGGACCGTCCGCCGATATTATTCTTTCTCTTATTAATTATTCCCCTGAGTCACTAGGACCATCAGGATTATACTTTTAATAATTTCCGGAGTCACTAGGACCGTCCGGTTAAATTACTGTTTATCATTAAGTCTTCTCTTTCTCTTCATTTTTCCCATTAAGTCTTATATCGTTTTTCTTTACTTTCTTGTTCTTTGTTTCACTGTCAATTTCATAATTCTCTTTCTTTCCTTCCTTATTACTTATCTTTATCTTCTTTAGTTTTCTATTAATTATTTCCCTTCTCTTTTCCCTTTCGTTAGTAACTTGTTATCACTTACTTATCGTCAATTAGGGATTTGCATACAAAACCAACATTCATAAACGCCCACACACACCTTCACAATCATGTCCTTAATATAAATTCTTACATCTTCCTTTATTCCCTTAATTAGTTACTTGGTTCCTATTTTGTTTACCTATTGTTGCCAATTTCTCATTATCAAATATTCATACATTATTCCACCACAAGTACAAACATCTCATTTCATCCCTTAATTAGTGATTACTCATTAACTTACTATATCCTAGTTTCATTCTCATGACCCATTCTCTCACATACTTCACACATACAAGCATTCAACTATATAACACAATTCACTTATACCTAGCATTACAAACAATTCTGTGGGTTCTTTTTCTTTATTCACCTACTTTATTTATTACCCTTATTTCCCTATAGTTTTCCTCATTCATTTTATTATCCACGATTACTCAACTAGCTCTAATTGATTCTAAATATTCAATTACCATTTTAACTTCAACACACATAGCAAACCTCATCATACAACACATATATTCATAACCATTTTAAAAGTGAGTTTCCCTTTTACTTAAAATTACTCTATTCATATTAAAATTAGCTACCCTATGGTTTGTTCTCCTAATTACTCTTTTCTACTCCTAGTCATAACTATAAACAACCTAGAAATTAGATCCTAAGTAAAGGTAAGACAACCCTTCTTACCTGGAATCCTAGCAATAGAAACAATATGACGTTCGCGTCCGCGCCTTACTCGAGGGTCAGGGATAACAATAATGTGATGGATCTAACCAGGGATACACGTTAAAAATAATTAAAACATTAAAAGTGTAAATATATATATATATATATATATATATCTTTATAAGTATAATAAACTAAATTCATTTTTGGTCAAAATAATAAATATATATCATTATATAATAAAAATATATAACTTTTCTACAAAATATCTCTTTATTTGAAAATATAGGTATAATAAAAATATTGACGGATCATTGAATAAATTACATAGATGGATTGAGGGAGTTGAGAAGATTATTTACCTAAAAAAGATTTGAGATTGGACGGTTGGATCTTGAGTTATTTGACCGAAAAGATTTAAAACCCTATAATTATTTTCTTCTTCTTTCGCCTCTTCTATGTTCTTCGTCTCCCTCTCTTCTAATTCTTTCTTTTCTATCACTCTCTCTCTCTTCTATCATTCATATTCTTCGTTAATTCCATTTCAAATGCTGGTGCATGATATGATCTGGCTAGCATCTTTGGCCATTGTTTGTGATCAAGTTCTAGTTGAGTGACTCATTATAGTTTTAGCTTTGATAGAGAAAGAGAGAGTATTGGAGATTAAGCATAGCTTGCTCTGTAGTATGACCTGCTACTCGATTTTGGGTTATATGTAGTAAGGATTCGGAAGATCAGAATTCAGATGGTCACCTACTCTGTTTCTCTCTCACGTTTTAACTTTCTTTCTTTTATTTTTTTTTCTTTTGTTTACGGGTGGCCTTATGGCCACCACTCCTTTTGATTTATTTTTTTTAGGCAAAACTATTAGATTGGTCCTGTAAGTTATTTTTTGGTTGCGATTTCGTCCCTTAACTTTTTTTCGTTTCAAATAAATCCGGAAGTTTGTAACTTGTTTCAAATAAATCCTTTCGTCCAAATCTGTTTTAACACCGTTAATGGGAGCCTCCTATGTGGCAACCAATGATCTTACAAGGCTAAAAATCAACGTTACACCCCAAAACGATGTCATATGAGACCAAAATAGAAGCTTATTGGGCCATCTCTAACTGTTTTGGTTTTCTCTTTTGGCCTCATATGACATCATTTTGGGGGTGTAACGTTGAATTTTAGCCATGAAGACCAATGGTTGCCACATAGGAGGCTCCCATTAACGGTGTTAAGACAAAATTGGATGGAAGGATTTATTTGAAACAAGTTACAAACTTACAGATTTATTTGAAACCAAAAAAAGTTAAGGGACGAAATCACAACCAAAAAATAACTTACAGGACCAATCTAGTAGTTTTGCCTTATTTTTTATTTTGTTTACGGGTGGCCTTATGGCCACCACTCCTTATAAGAATGTTTAAAACATTAAATTAAACTTATCTTTCCAAAGAAATGATTTATGAAAATGCCTCTAAGGCAGTTGAGCTCCATGTCAAACTATTAATTAAACTAAATAAAAGTACTCTTTTATTTTTGAAAAACGTATGGTAACAAATTTATACTTATTTTGACTAGAAAACATATTTCAATTAAAATGATAAAATCAAAATTTTAATACGACACTCAAATCTTGAAAACATCATATTAAATCATTTAATTACTTTATTCTTAATTTTCAATTATTTTACGTTTCTAACATTAAAAGATCCATTTTTAACACTCCTTTAACCTTATTATTATTATTACTATTATTTCAATCTCTCTATTATTCTAATTATACTTGGGGTTAAAATTTGGGATGTTACACATGTCAAGATTCGCCATTATGCAACCATAGTTGAAGTGATCCGAACATATACTGTTGACTGAACTATGAAGATGACGCTGAAAGACCGCATTCAGCCATAGTTGTAGCAACCAAATAGGCCCTCCTATGTTCGACAGGAGGTGGTCATTCAACCTGATGACATCAGTTATTTGGCCAATCATGGAATAAAGTTTGGCCAAAAGAAGCTGACTCAAGGCCACTGGTCTTTCCTCATGCAGAATAGTGGCCAAAGTCACCAGAGACTTAGTGACTTGTCGAGATTTAGTGCAGAAAACGAAGGCACTAAGCCACACCATCAGAAACTCGACATGTTCCACATCACTGACTTCGTCACATTCCCTAAACTTTTTCCACCGAGATTCGGTGAAAGCATTGAAACTATAAGGACCTTGGCCAATATGGACTGCTTTGGAAGGCCGACTTTCAACAGTCAACAGTTCGCCATCAGGACGAAGACTAGTTAAAGCAGCAACATCGAAAAGGGTTGGAGTCATCATGCCGTAACGAAAGTGAAAGCAATTGGTTCGACGACATCGGAAATAACAAGCGGCTGCAAAGAGGCTTTCATGGGTTCTCAAACCCAACATGGTCAAACACAGCAAGTCATAAAAGCCATCCTTTACCCAAGAGGCCTTTTTGAAGTTCTTTAGCCTCAAGTACCAGTCTTTGAAGTTGGTAATCACTTTGGCACTTCGGAAGACCCTCGCCGCTTGATCCTTATCGAAATGGGATATATTAATGGAATCGAGTGTGATCAAGGGACGAGTATCATCTGGATCATACAGAGGGAAGTATTCAACAATGTCAGAGTGTTTAGCTTCATCCAAAGTAAGCAATGGGCCAAGAAAATAAAGTTTAGGGTTTACAGGTTTTCAATCCGCAGGAACACAAGAAGTAACAAGGATCATAAGACTTCGTAAGTGGTGGGAAACATTAAGGTCATTTTCAGGATCATAAACTCTCATGATAGCAGCCATTGTTGATATTCAATTTGAGTACAGAAATCACAAGATAGAAAAAGGGGTTTAGGGCAAAGAAGAAGAAAGTGCAGTAAGGCTCAAGGAAACGAAATGGCAAGATAATGACAAGTGACTTGAGTTTAAATAGGGTGTGAAAAGATGTTTTGAACCACCCCCATGGTTCGTGAAAAAATGTCGAAGAAAGGGCCACGTGGGCCTTCTCTTTTCACGTCACCGGCCCAAATCCCGAATCCCAAGGACGTTTCACAAAAAGGTACAACTTTTAACATCCTCCGAAAAGATACGTCGAATGCCAAAACTTGGGGGGCCTCTGTTGACTAGAAGTCAAATTTCGACAAGTGGAAATAATGTCGAATGCAAAAGTGATGTCGACGGAAGTGTACTTAGGTGAATTGCCTAAAAGTGATTTCGAAGGATGTGTACGTGTATCGACAGAATGGGAAAGGTCGACGATATAAGTGACGTCGACGGAAGTGTACTTAAGCAAACTGCTTAAAAGTGACTTCAAAGGACATGAACGTATGTCGACAAATGGAAGAGTCATAATAAGGATGACGTCGAAAGAGAATTAACGTGGAAACCGAGGAGGCCAGAGTAGGAATGATGATGTGTTGGGAACAAGAGAACGGTCACTGTTGGATTACCGGCAAGTGTACCGGGTCACAAGTAATATAGTCAGTAAGACCAGTTATCGGTCCCACGAGGATTTCAAATTGTTTCTAATTTCTTTCACCTAATTGAGATTACTATGTGAAACTTGTATTGGTTTTGAGAACGATTAGAGGAAGAGTTGAATAATAAAAACAGAAAATAAAACAAGAAAAAAACAATTATGGAAAAGGTTAGGAACGTGGTTTCATTGTAGGATCAGGTTACTAATTATGCAAACAGATTCAGAAACAATAAAAGCTATATCCTTCATGGCTATTACGTTTCTTACTAAACTTTACCCCTTAATCCCTTAAGTGAGTTTTAGTTTATGAAAGTTTACAATTACCCAAAAGTATTCCTACGAGTTGAATAATTATATTGTTTGATTGAAAGGCCTAATCTAAATCCTAATCTTCCAATTAAGGTGTAGATTACCAAAGCAAAACATAAAGTAGCTAATTCTATGAATTGTAATTAAAACGCAGCCAAACAAGTGATTTAAAACGAAAAACATTAATTCATAAATAAATAGCCAAATTAAGATCCATACAAATTTACCCTATTTCTAACAAGAGGTTTAGTTACACATATTGGAAGAAGAAATACAAGAATGGGAAAAACTCACAATCATAGACAATAATGAATTTACCCCTAAGAGATCTTCAATCGTCAAGTGGATCCCTCCAGCAATGTTGATTTTCAATCTTTGTGCCTTGCCTCCTTGTTCTCAATATGATTCTTTAGCCTCTCTTCTCTAATCCTAATTGGTATTCTAATTTCTTAATTTCCTCGGAAAAGTCTGCTAAACCTAATGGAAAAACCTATATTTAAAGTCTAAAACTGATCCTAATTGAATCAGAGCAAATATGATCAGAAAGTGGCCCAATTGGGCCTGCTACGTGAGGCGCGTGCTTGGGCCTGGTCTGGTTGTAACATTCTCAAAATTTTATTAAATAATTATGCTCTTAAGTGGTTAGATTTATTAGATGGGATGCCTTGAATAATTGAACTTATTTAAGCAATTATAAAAAAATATAAAATAAAAAAATAAAAATAAAATAAAAATAAAAATAAATAAATAAATAAATAAATTAACAATCATATAATTAAGCAATTAAAAAAAAGGGGTCAGATATGATGCTGGTGCGCCCAGGCATGAGCCTGATGCGCCCAGGCGCACGGACCGGTGCAGGACTTGGTGCCTAGGAGACGCACCAACTGGCGCTAGGGAGCTTGGCATATGGTGTGTGGAAGCTGTGTGGCTGGTGCGGCATTGGCTAGCAAATTTGGTGCGCAAACTCAGTAAGCCACGCGCTCAGGCGCGGCCACGGTGCTCCCAGGCGCGCACCGACTTCAGCACCAGCTAAAGGTCAGAAAAATCGACCAACTTCTAGAGAACTCCAGGGCAAACTCGACTCCCCTTCTTCTAGACACTTAGGAGACCAACATACCTCCCTTTCTCACCTCGCAAACTCAACTTCTAACCCCAATCAATCCTACATACATCATCAACACACTCTCATGTCAATTAATCTCCCTTCATAGTCCACCAACCGTCAATCTCTCCCTCACTTTAAACCCTTACCTCTCCTCATCATCTTAGTATCCTTCACAAAAGAAAATGAAGTAGAGGCACAAATTAATAAAGGAGAAGAAGTAGACACAAGGAAGAGAAGAGTTCATAGCCATTCTAGCTCAAAGAAGCTTTCCACCATTCAAAAACACTTCCTCTCCTCCAAAGGAAGGTAAGGGAGGAGTAGTTTTCATGAATTAAAATTAAGAATTAGGGATGTGATACATAGAACCCTAGGAGTGTGATGATTGTGTAACTTAAAATTATGATATTCATAACTTTGTGCTAGGTTGTTGGATTTTAATAGAAAGACTGTGTGTTATGAATTTGAATGAAGTCATTATAGTTTGTTATGCTAGGATTATGGAGTAAATGTAATTACCTTAATATTATGTTAATTCTTCATGATGCTCATGATCCTATACTAGACAAATTAGTATTCTTGGAAGATTATGTAATACTTTGAATAAACCTACTCTAATTAGTTAGAAAGAATTATGAAAAGAATATAAGTCCCTTAATATTATGTGAATTAATAATAATAATAAGTAAAATGATTATAGAAGAATTTTATAGAGAATAAGTAATTGTTGGAAGCTTCAGGGCCAGGGGAAAGAGAGACACTGCTTTATCTGCAAACAGCCTGGCCATATAGCTGCTCAATGTCCAAGGAAAATTCCTAAGAAAGAATAAGTCAGCACTGTTGAGACCCGAAAGGTCAATGACAACCGACCTACCACTCGGGGTAGAGTTTATACCCTTAGTGGTGCTGAGGCTGAGGATGCTGAAGGATTAATCAAAGGTACTTGTTGTATTAATAACCATCCTTGTGAAGTATTATTTGATTGTGGAGCCACCCACTCCTTCATTTCCTTTGATTGTGCTAAACGTTTAAATTTACCTATTGTCAAAACACCCTATAAACTTTTAGTATCTGCCCCTACTAACCCTACTGTTACAACTACAAAAATATTTCCCAATTGTATCCTGAAAGTTCTGAACCACATATTCTATATTGACCTTATCTGTCTCCCCTTAAGTCAACTCGATGTGATTCTTGGAATGGATTGGATGTCCAATAATCACATTGTGATTGACTGTCACACTAAAACACTCACCCTAAACTCAAACACTCTAAACCCTAACCCAGAAGAAGACTTGGTACTTGATGGCAACTTAATGTCAACCAAGATGGAGGTGGATCAAGAATCAAAAATTCAATCCATTCCAGTGGTGAATGAATTTCCTGAAGTCTTTCCTGATGAGGTCCCTGGGTTGCCTCCAGTAAGGGAAGTGGAGTTCGCCATTGATCTAATGCCTGGAACAGGACCCATTTCTATAGCTCCATATAGAATGGCTCCTGCTGAATTAGCAGAACTTAAGAAGCAATTAGAAGAGTCGCTAGAAAAGATATTCATTCGACCTAGTGCGTCGCCTTGGGGAGCCCCGGTGCTCTTTGTAAAGAAGAAAGGTGGAAGCCAGAGATTATGTGTTGATTACCGTCAGTTAAACAAGGTGACAATTAAAAACAAATACCTTCTTCCTTGAATTGATGATTTGATGGATCAACTCCGAGGAGCAGCCATCTTTTCCAAGATTGATCTTCGATCTGGATATCACCAGATTCGAGTCAAGGAAGAAGATATCCCTAAGACAGCTTTCAGGACGCGGTATGGTCACTATGAATATGTAGTGATGCCATTTGGTTTAACCAACACTCCTGCTGTGTTCATGGATTACATGAACATAATTTTCCGACCTTATCTGGACTCTTTTGTAGTAGTATTCATTGATGACATTCTTATCTACTCTAAGACTCCAAATGAGCATCGGAAACACTTGAGGAAGGTTATGGAGATTCTAAAAGAGAAACAACTGTATGCTAAGCTGTCTAAATGCGAGTTTTGGATGGAGAAAGTGAATTTCTTGGGCCATGTAATTACTCAAGAGGGAATTGTTGTTGATCCTGCTAAGGTAGAGGCTGTATTGAAGTGGGAACGACCAAAGAATGTGGTAGAAATCAGAAGCTTTATGGGGTTAGCAGGATATTACAGAAGATTTATTGAAGGATTCTTTAAAATTGCTTTGCCTTTGACTAAGCTAACTAGAAAGGAGATCCCTTTTTCATGGAATGAGCAGTGCGAACAAAGCTTTCAAGAGCTGAAACACCGGTTGACTACATCTCCTGTGTTGGTACTACCTGATCCATCCCGGTCTTTTGATGTGTATTGTGATGCATCTAGACAAGGATTATGGTGTGTACTAATCCAAGGAGGAGAAGTGGTTGCTTATGCTTCTCGGCAGTTAAGACCACATGAAGGAAACTATCCTACGCACGATCTGGAACTTGCAGCGATCGTCTTTGCCCTGAAGATTTGGATGCATTATCTATATGGCACTCGATTTGAAGTGTACAGTGACCACAAAAGCCTTAAATATTTGTTTGATCAAAAGGAGCTAAACATGAGGCAACGGAGATGGATGGAATTTCTCAAAGATTATGATTTTAATCTACAGTACCATCCAGGAAAAGCAAACATGGTTGCAGATGCCTTATGCCGAAAAGCTCTTCATATAAGTAGCATGATGGTGAAAGAATTGGAACTAATTGAGGAATTCAATAACCTCAATTTAGGTGTCCAATTCAAAGAAAAGAGTATTGTTTTGGGAATGTTGCGAATCACAAATGAATTCTTGGAACAAGTTCGGCAACAATAGTTGAATGATGCTGAATTGCAAGAGCAAAGGAAGTTTGCCCAAGAAAGAAATGAATCAGACTTTTCTGAAGGATCTGATGGTGTCCTAAGATTCAGAAATAGAATCTGGGTTCCCTCTAATCCACAGCTAAAGAAGATGATCCTAGATGAAGCTCACAAGAGCAAATTGAGTTTACATCCAGGATCTACAAAAATGTACCAAGACTTGAAAAGACTTTTTTGGTGGCCGAAACTTAAACATGATGTAGCAGAATATGTAGCTAGGTGTTTAACTTGCCAAAAGGCAAAGGTGGAACACAAAAAGCCCGGAGGTGAACTGAAGCCATTGGAAATCCCAGTATGGAAATGGGATAGCATCGCTATGGACTTTGTCTCCGGATTGCCAAGGACTACTGCAGGTCATGAAGCAGTATGGGTGATTGTGGATATGTAACACCTAAGATTTTTACCCTTAAAACCCCGCTATTAAAAATAATGAATTTTAAATTTCTTTTTAATGTAATAAAAATCACCCGTCAGACGGACGGAGTTTTGTTTGTTTTTCGGACTATTCCAAAATTCAACCTGTGATAAACAATTTCAAATAGACAAACAATAGCCAGCAGAGCTTCAGATTATATGTCTAAATCATAACAAGGCCCAATGGGCTCCAAAAGTATCAGAAGCAACAAATATTCAGAGTTTCAGTGGAAAATACTAAGTTTGAGTATTAAAAACCAAAACATATAATTTTCTCATGATAAAACATCCCAAGCCTCACTTAAAAATATTTCAAACAAATTTACATCAAAATAGTGTAGGAGGCTTAGGTCCATAATATACTCTAATTCCCCTAATAACCCTACTCTCCCTGTAAGGGAAAGTACTCCTGCTCGGCCGGGGGCTGTGCCAACTCAATCTCCGTACCTAAAAAATGTTAAGGGAGTGAGCATTGCACATGAAATAGAAAGCAGTTTCTAACTAGACATAACAACCCACTAGGTCAAACACAATTAGCAAATAAGCATATATTCACATATTGCACATCATACTCATTTCATTATTTCCATACTCATTATTTATTCCACATTTCCATTTTCATTATTCCATTCAACATCCATTTCCATTATTCATCTCAATATCCATTTTCATTATTCATTTCAATATCCATTTCCTTTTCTTTTCATTTCATTCTTAAGATGTATCTCATACCATTGTACTTCACCTCCACACTGGAAGGTACCTCATACTTTTCCTTATTTAAATTATGTGTCCCTCAGGTCAGAGGTCAACACACTATCGTACTTCACCTCCACACAGGAAGGTACCTCATACACTTGGCCTATGGGTACTTCACCTCCACACCGGAAGGTACCTCATACCATTGTACTTCACCTCCACACCGGAAGGTACCTCATACATTTGGCCTATGGGTATTTCACCTCCACACCGGAAGGTACCTCATACCATTGTACTTCACCTCCACACCGGAAGGTACCTCATACAAGTTAGCCTGTGGGTACTTCACCTCCACATCGGAAGGTACCTCATACCCTTGTACTTCACCTCCACAACGAAAGGTACCTCATACATTTGGCCTATGGGTATTTCACCTCCACACCGGAAGGTACCTCATACCATTGTACTTCACCTCCACACCGGAAGGTACCTCATACAATTTGGCCTGGTGGTACTTCACCTCCACATAGGAAGGTACCTCATACCACCACATAGGTTATACTAAAACATCATTTCATGTTATCAACAATTCATTACACATTTCCTCACATCAGAGGCCAAGTCATACTTTCATCTTCCTACACAAACCATTATAACACATACATTTGCTCATTCATGCGATATCCACATTCAATTCCCATATCCAACATCAAACCTTTCAAATAGCCAACGTGTTATTCACTAAAACATACACAATACCATTAATCACATTTTCTCATACTCATTGGTCATGCATTATACTCATAATTATTAGTCATTTTACCACTTGGTTGACAACCTTATCCATACATCACATACTCATTTTAAACATTTCGTCACATAACTAACATCATCATTTCACATTTAATTTTACATTTAATTATTTGTTTCCCATTTCCACCTTTATGCACATTTAGCAATTAGTGTACAAATATATTCCACCAAAACATACATATTATCATCTTGTCATAGTTTTACCTTTACACCACATTTAATCATTTCCATTCCAGTTTCTTCCTTTATTAATTTATTCCATAACACCTACACATATTTGTAATAGCATTCAATTATCATTTAATACAAGGCTTTATAATTAAAATCATTAATCATAGAATTAATTTATGTCAACTTCACTATCATCCTACCCAATTCCTCTTGCACTTCTTTGTAATCACTATCCAAGTTTCAATTGTCAAATAATTCATTTTCATATCATGGGGTTCTCTTTTCCTAGTCTTTACATTCAACATCATACATATTTAATTGGTTAGAATTTTATATTCAATAACCTAGGGTTTTATAATCTAATTTTCTCCCCTAACACATAACCCTAACAAGCATTATATACTAACTAGAACCCACTCCCTAGAACAAGGCAAAACCCACCCCCTTACCTCAAACACTTAAGGATAAGGAGATTCCAAGTGCCCTATGCTTGAGTTTGCCCACCAAAGAACTCAAAATCCACAAGAGGTGATAGAACCTAATTTAGAGTCATAAAAGAGAGGAATCATCATTTATGCCATGAATCAAGTCAAAACTCCAAGAAAAGTGAAGCCTCGAATGCCTAAGTATTGAAACCCACCATTTATGGTAGAGAGAGAAAGGGAAAAATGAATTGGGAAGGGAAAGAGGAAAACCCAACACTTAACACTTACTTGGAGTTGATAACAACAAGCCTTGATGATGGAATAAGTGTCACTCTCTTGAATCTTGATCAATTTGAAGTGAAAAGAGTTTGAGCCCTAGAGGAGAGAGAGAACACGAATTTAGGGAGGAAAGGAGAGTTTTATGGCTAGCTCCTTGCTTGTTCTTGAATGGAAATGGAGGGTGAGTTATTGTGGTGGCTTGATTTTGGGTGCTTGGTGGTTGGTGGAGCTTTGGTGGTCATGGATGTAAGAGGGAGGATGATGGAAGAAAAGGATGAGGAGTGAGTGGTGTGTTTTCTTTTTATTTAACAGGTCCCTTGCCATGGAGAAAGAAATCGGACGGCTGGGAAGGGCCAACTTGGTGCCCAAGTTGAGATCTGGTGGCTGAAAACGCACCAGATCTGGTGCGCGCGCTTGGGCGAGGCCACGCACCTACTGGTGCTGCTGAGCGAGTCGACGCGCGTGCTGGTGCTGCTGGGGCGAGCTGGTGCGCATTCTGGTGCTGCTGATGCGGTCTGGCGCGCCATTTCTCATGGCTGGTGCGCACAGGGCGCGCCTGGGCAGAAATCTTACTGAGTTGGTGCATGAATTGCACCCTGGTGCGCCTGGGCGTGCACCAGAAATTTCAAACTTCGATTCGCCGTAACTTTTTCGTTAACCGTCAGATCGGGCCCAAATTTTTAGACAAGCTTCTTAATGCCCTAAACTTCACATCCAACGGTGGAATTTAATTTACTAGCATCGTATAATAAATTCCTAATTTTCTCTTTTCGGCTGATTTCTAACATTTAAAACGCCGACTTAAACCCCGATTTCACTTAGATAATTTTGCCCAATGCTACAAATGTCTCCTACATAACCCCTAGTACTTATAATTACTACTCTCCTATCACCCAAAATTCTTTAAGCAATTTATTCAGTTATTTCTTGGGTATTAAACAATAATTTCACAAAAAATAAAAAATTAGGATGTTACAGGATAGGCTAACAAAATCTGCTCACTTCATCCCCATTAATATGCGGTATTCCATGGAAAAGCTAAACCAATTGTATATTAAGGATATTATTCGGCTGCATGGAGTTCCTTCCAACATCATTTCTGATCGTGATCGTAAATTTTTATCTAGATTTTGGCAAAGTCTCCAGCAGGCATTGGGGACAAATCTAAAACTTAGTTCCGCTTACCATCCCCAAACTGATGGTCAAATGGAACGAACCATCCAATCTTTAGAAGATTTGTTGAGAACTTGCACCATGGAGCAACGAGGAAGCTAGGATCAACTTTTGCCTTTAGTGGAGTTTACCTATAATAATAGTTATCATGCTAGTATAGGTATGGCTCCATTCGAGGCCTTGTACGGACGACGGTGCAGAACTCCCTTATGTTGGTTCCAAGTGGGGGAGAATCAACTCATTGGTCTTGATATCATTCAAGACACAATAGATAAAGTTAAAATGATTCAGGAGAAAATGAAAGCAGCACAGGATAGACAAAAGAGATATGCTGACAAACGCAGGCGCCCATTAGAATTTGAAGAAGGCGACCATGTATTCCTCAGAGTGGTTCCAACCACTGGAATTGGAAGAGTAATGAAGCCGAAGAAACTTACTCCAAAGATTATTGGGCCTTATCAAATTCTTAAAAGAATTAGCTCTATGGCTTATCAGATTGCGTTACCTCCTCACCTCTCCAACATCCATAATGTGTTTCATGTTTCTCAACTACGCAAGTATATCCCCGATCCTTCTCACATTCTATCAACTGATGAGGTGCCACTTCGAGAAAACTTGATAGTTGAGATGCAACAAATTAGGATCGAGGATCGGAGAATTAAACAGCTTCGTGGCAAGGAGATTTCACTAGTCAAAGTGATTTGGAATCGGAACGACATAGAAGAGGCCACTTGGGAATTGGAGGAAAAGATGAGGACATCACACCCCCAACTCTTCGAATCTAACTAAATTTCGGGGACGGAATTCCTGTAAGTGGGGGAGTATTGTAACATTATAATAATTTTATTAAATAATTATGCTCTTAAGTGGTTAGATTTATTAGATGGGATGCCTTGAATAATTGAACTTATTTAAGCAATTATATAAAAAAATAAAATAAAAAAATAAAATAAAAATAAAAATAAAAATAAAAATAAATAAATAAATAAATTAACAATCATATAATTAAGCAATTAAAAAAAAAGGGGTCAGATCTGATGCTGGTGCGCCCAGGCGCACGCACCGGTGCAAGACCTGGTGCCTAGGAGACGCACCAACTGGTGGCGCTGGGGAGCTTTGCATCTGGTGCGTAGAAGTTGTGTGGCTGGTGCGGCATTGGCTAGCAAATTTGGTGCGCAAACTCAGTAAGCCACGGTGCGCCCTGGCGCGCACCGACTTCAGCACCAGCTAAAGTTCATAAAAATCGACCGACTTCTAGAGAACTCCAGGGCAAACTCGACTCCCCTTCTTCTAGACACTTAGGAGACCAACATACCTCCCTTTCTCACCTTGCAAACTCAACCTCTAACCCCAATCAATCCTACATACATCATCAACACACTCTCATGTCAATTAATCTCCCTTCATAATCCACCAACCGTCAATCTCTCCCTCACTTTAAACCCTTACCTCTCCTAATCATCTTAGTATCCTTCACAAAAGAAAAAGAACTAGAGGCAAGAATTAATAAAGGAGAAGAAGTAGACACAAGGAAGAGAAGAGTTCATAGCCATTCTAGCTCAAGGAATCTTTCCACCATTCAAAAACACTTCCTCTCCTCCAAAGGAAGGTAAGGGAGGAGTAGTTTTCATGAATTAAAATTAAGAATTAGGGATGTGATACATAGAATCCTAGGAGTGTGATGATTGTGTAACTTAAAATTATGATATTCATAACTTTGTGCTAGGTTGTCGGATTTTAATAGAAAGACTGTGTGATATGAATTTGAATGAAGTCATTATAGTTTGTTATGTTAGGATTATGGAGTAAATGTAATTACCTTAATATTATGTTAATTCTTCATGATGCTCATGATCCTATACTGGACAAATTAGTATTCTTGGAAGATTATGTAATACTTTGAATAAACCTACTCTAATTAGTTAGAAAGAATTATGAAATGAATATAAGTCCCTTAATATTATGTGAATTAATAATAATAATAATAAGTAAAATGATTATAGAAGAATTGTATAGAGAATAAGTAATTGGCTGGAACCCTTGACTTTGAATAATGAATATAAAGTTGCATTACACTTTCATTTAAAATAATTACTTTTCCAATTGAAATCATATTCCATTATGAAATGCTTTCTAAATATTATATTTTCTTAAGTATTATTTCAATTGGAAAGTGATGATAAGCATTCATCATACTTGAAGTATAAGGTGGACGGTGAGGAAGTGGGAAAGACATACGCGGAGGCACGTGAGTGATATGTGACTAGGTTGTGCTAACAAACAACCGCGGGAATTGTTGTGGGTGGAACTTGGATCTCCTAGGAGGGCACGAACTAGCCACTCGTGTTGGGAGATTGGTTTTGCGTTAACCACAATAATTCTATCGGTCACAGAGTCACATCATGACCGGCTGAGGGTGGTTCCCTGCTATAGCCAACTTGGGCCTTCAACCCAAGTTGTACTAGACCGAGACCGATGGTCAGTACTGAGCAAGCATTGGTAGAGGGACACTTACTCCCGGTTGGTCTTTCCCTAGAGCGGAGGGAGAAGTGAGGTGATAAAATGGAATGTGGAATGATGGATGAAGAAGAAATGAAAAGTTGTGATGAAGCAAAATAAAAGAGTGGAAAAGAGTGAATTGGAGATTATATCTTACAATCCTTAATGGAATCCAATGAATTGAGAATGGAAAAGAATTTTTGATGGAGTGAAATTTTTATTACAAACTCATTGGATTCGATTGTGGATTAAGAGCGTCGTGTCATGCATCACGTCCAAGCATATAGTATAGAGTTAACACGCATCATTTTATTTATAATATTATGATTATAACACTAATATCCAACTAACATGATTGCATATTGATTTAATTCAAGATACTAATGTTAATAGTACTTCTTTGGTTTTCTGTATTGTCATTCTTAATTCTTTATTTTAATTTATGCTAAACCACTCACTCCCTTATGTTGACCATTTTAGGTACTACTCCTGGGGACGTCTTTTTTATTTCACCTGCTGAGGAGAGTCAGGCTCCATTACCTGGAGCCCAGACTTAGTGTGGTGACATAACCACACCATAATGCAACCATGCCTGATGCTCACTTTTGGCCTTTCTAGCATAAATACATAATATAAAGTCTGATAAAAGTTTCAACTTTTGGCCTTGTAAAATGGAAGCACCATCTTTTCTTTTGTAGTGTGTAAATACTACCACCACTATGACATGGTGTAAGGTGGTGGATCCAATCCTTTTTGGTGTGCAAAACTTTATAAATATTGTATATGTATTCTAGCTTTGACAGGTACCTGAATTAAAATTTGGGATAGTCCAAAAAAATAAAGTAAACTCTGTCAAATTTTTTTTTAAAAAAAAACTCTCATTAACTTAAGTATTAATCCTAATTAACATACTATAATTAATCTTATAATTAGGGAGTTAAAAACTAGTGTTACACTGGTGCTGATGCTGCAACGTGGTGCGCGCGCCTGGGCGCCTCAGCCTAGGTGCCTGGGCGTGTGGCACCTGTTCCGACTCCGTTTCGCTCCGTTCTTGCACCATTTTCAAGGTCTTTTCGTCCTTTCCAGATCCATATTTATTTTCTTCAATTAAGCTCCAAAAGTACCTAAAACATACCCAAAACGGATCAAAACGTTCAAAGGATCCTAAACTAATAGCAATTCCTAAAACTATACTAAAAGTCCTAAGTTTGCTAAAGAAACAAACCAAATCCTTAGTAAAATGGAGTCTAATTCATCCTCAAAATATCATATATTGGACCCAAATCACTCCCCCAAACTTAGCATTTTGCATGTCCCTGGCAAAAGTAAAATAAAAACTCATAAAATCAAAACCACCTCCTAAATCAAAATGTACACACCTAATCAAGGACTTCGACTCACTGACTCAGACACTTTTTTATCACAAGCAATTTATACAATTAAAACCTAGTTAGAGAAACAAACTCAACAAGAACTAGAGACTAGTGAAAACTCTCAACCTCACAATGTATATCTCTCATGTGTATTAGGGGTCATATATCAATAATGCACACAAGTTCATGCAATGACTAACTGCTACCATAAGCTTGACCATAGACCAAAATTGCCACTGAAAGTATTGAATACATGCACAAATCAAAAGGTCTTAATTAAAGTTGTAATGAGGCCATGGTTAAAAGTATCAGGTGGGATAATAGAAAGAAGGAACAAAACTAAGGGCTAAAATGCAAAAACAAATTTCCCTCTAAAATTATGAATGAGCAATGAATTCTTCATAAGCACAACTCAACTCACAATTATTTTATTCTTCTTTTCTTTTCATTTTTTCCCTCTACTCTCTCCCAAATTCCTCTATATTTTTTTCTTTTATTCTTTACATTTATTTCATGGAAGAGAAGTAGACTCAAAACACTTTATACCAGTTTTTTTTTCACTTTTTGAATCGTTCCTCTTAATTGCTCATTCAAAATTCCTAAGGTACTCACAAAAATTATGCAATCAATGTAGGGTACCAAAGAAAAATCATAATTCATTAGGCTCAAAATGGGAAACTAAGGGAACATGTCAATACAATTCATCTGAAGGCCACAAAAACACAATCCTAACTGCCTTAATCATTTTAATGCATGCAAACAAAAATCAATCTTGAAATGGTCATAGGTCAAGTTCTAGAACACAAAGCCAAAGTGAACACACTCATGAAAAAAATAGGGGTTTCAAATCAGAATACTTCAATAAATCACATACCCCTGTCAAGTATAGGCCCAAAATCTCACTAGGCTAAAGGTCAGTTCACTAATCAAAAATTCTCAAAAAGTTTGTCAAAATAACCAGATTCAAACAATATTTACAGCTCAATCGATTCAGTATCAAAAATCAGTGAGTCTAATCTTAAACTAAGTATTTACACCTATCATCAGAAAAACAGTCCTAAGTCTAGAATAATTACCTACTCCTACCAAGGACACAAACCAACACCAAATATGGGAGAAAATTCAAGTAAAATTTTTTTTTATTTTGTATCCCTCCCCCAAACTTAGAGGTTGGCTTGTCCTCAAGCAAACTAAACTAAACTAAAACTACAAAATAAAAATTAAAATAAATGCAAGGAGTTGGAGACTTCCCTTTGTAGCACAACATTCTCTCTTGATGCGCCATGGAGGAGACTCCTCCAAACTTATTCACCTGTGTCACATGAACAACTAAAAATGGTGCTAGAAGCACCTCATTAGTAGTTACAAATATAGAAAGTTCCAACTCTTTATTCAACTAACTAACTATAAATTCAAAACCTACACTACTACAAAACTAAAGAGAATTCACCAGGATCCCAAATCCTATAGGTTAACTCCCATGTGATGCAATAATAACAAGTTATTCCCACATCCCATGGGACAAACCCTGGATGATGGTGGAGTAAGGAAGCTTTAAGAATGAGTTCAATCCCACCAGGGTCGAAAGGTGCATTCCTTACTCCCAGACAAGTTGTCTTTCTCCCCATCCATCATGAAGGTGTAAACTTCATGAGTTAGGAAGAATGCCTTCCCAGGTTCCCTATTGTTCAACAATGATTTAGATTGATTTTGAGATTTTTCATGAAAGCACAGAGGTTGAATATAATGGAAAAATTTTGAGTCCTCCAAGCATGTAATAGATTTAATCAAATTTTTTAGTGCAAGAAATTCATAATGCAAGGGTGGATCAAATTTTTCTACCATATTCATACCTTCTATTGTTCTATTTCGGTCCACTTTCTCAAACTTATTATGGACATTTTCTTCAACTTGCTCCTCCATAAAGGTTTCATCATTGGTCACATCCATCACCACCACTTTTTCCTCTCTTTGAAGAGAGTCAAAAATTGTTGGTGATGCTTGTGACTCTTCATCTAGCTGCTGTGAAATGTGTTCAATTTTGATTTCAAGGTTCCTTGAACTGGGACCTTTAATCTGAAAATTGATTCTAGCTTGTTCAACAAAATATTTAGAGGTTTGAACACATTTCTCTACAGCTATTTCCCATGGAGCTTTCTCCACAGAAGGAATTGGCTCCACATGAGGCATTTTTTTCTCAAGTGTAGCTTGTAATTTTTCTAAAGCTATTTCCCATGGGGCCTTCCTATCACTTATATTTTGTGCATAATAGTATGAAAAAAAAGGGATCCGAAATAAATCTATTACAATTTAAATCATTATTAAAATAATAGTTATACATGAGAAGATACAAATTACACAGGTAATTACAAAAAGTACCAAAAATAATTACAATCGAATTTCAATCCCCGTCAACGGCGCGAAAAACTTGTTGGATTATCGGCAAGTGTACCGGGTCACAAGTAATATAGTCAATAAGACCAGTTATCATTCCCACGAGGATTGCAAATTGTTTCTAATTTCTTTCACCTAATTGAGATTACTATGTGAAACTTGTATTGGTTTTGAGAACGATTAGAGGAAAAGTTGAATAATAAAAACAGAAAATAAAACAAGAAAAAGAACAATTATGGAAAAGGTTAGGAACGTGGTTTCATTGTAGGATCAGGTTACTAATTATGAAAAAAAAATTTCCAATAAATCAACAACTTCAGAAAAATAAAAGTTAGATCCCTCATGGCTATTACGTTTCTTACTAAACTTTACCCCTTAATCCCTTAAGTGAGTTTTAGTTTATGAAAGTTATACAATTACCCAAAAGTATTCTTACGAGTTGAATAATTATATTGTTTGATTGAAAGGCCTAATCTAAATCCTAATCTTCCAATTAAGGTTTAGATTACCAAAGCAAAACATAATGTAGCTAATTCTATGAATTGTAATTAAAACGCAGCCAAACAATTGATTCAAAAGGAAAAACATTAATTCATAAATAAATAGTCCAATTAAGTTCCATACAAATTCACCCTATTCCTTACAAGAGGTTTAGTTACACATATTGAAAGAAGAAATAGAAGAATGGGAAAAACTCATAATCATAGACAATAATGAATTTACCCCTAAGAGATCTTCAATCTTCAAGTGGATCCCTCCAGCAATGTTGATCTTCAATCCTTGTGCCTTGCCTCCTTGCTCTCGATATGATTCTCTAGCCTCTCTTATCTAATCCTAATTTGTATTCTAATCTCTAAATTGCCTCCTAAAATTCTCCTAAACCTAATGGAAGAACCTATGTTTAAAGTCTAAAATTGATCCTAATTGAATCGGAGAAAATCGGATAAAAAAGTGGCCCAATTGGGCCTGCTACATGAGGCGCGCGCCTGGGCGTCCCAGCTTGGGCGCCTAGGCGAGTGGCACCTGTTCCGACTCCGTTTCGCTCCGTTCTTGCACCATCTTCAAGGTCTTTTCGTCCTCTTTCCAGTTCCATGTTTATTTTCTTCAATTAAGCTCCAAAAGAACATTTAACATACCCAAAATAGATCAAAACGTTCAAAGGATCCTAAACTATTAACAATTCCTAAAACTTTACTAAAAGTCCTAAGTTTGCTAAAGAAACAAACCAAATCCTTAGTAAAAGGGAGTCTAATTCATGCTCAAAATATCATATATTGGACCCAAATCAGTCACATCAACGTTTAATGCACTTCCTCATGGCTATAAATACGTCACTTCCAACGTTCAAAGGGCCAAAAGTGTGTAAATGGCAGAAGCGATGGACCAACCTTATGATTTTTGGAAAGAAGAGAAGTTGTTCGAAAGAGTGAAGAAGAAGAATATCATAAAGATTAAACACGTGAGATTAAAGGGATTCGGAAGAGAGAGGAACAATTTCACAATATTTACTCCGAATCCCTACCTTTCCCTGTTAATGGTGAAAGATTAAACACATGAGATTACATAGGGATCACCTCTTGTATTTCAAGCTGAGATGAAAAGCCTAGATAAAGGGCACACTCCAGCTGAAATACTAGTTTAGGTGCTACCTAGGAGTCTTTCGTAACTCAAAGTTGAAACTTTTTCCCAGGAAAAGCTTTGAGTATCTTTCCATTTAAAGAGGGAAAGGAAAAGTCCTCTATGGATAATCCCTTAGGAGATATTGTAAAATGATCACTGGCTAGGTTGATGGCCAAAAACATGGCCAAGTCAGCAATTCTGTCACCAAAATAGACTAGGGGGATTAATTCAATTAGAGGCCAACACCTTTTCGAAAGGATCTTGGTGTCGACAGGGATCCTAAAAGCCCAACAAGCAAGAGGATGTTACTTTGACAACGCTGGCAAAGGACTTGTGCAAAATCCTAAGAGTTTAAAAGTTGCTTTTTTTCAGTTGTGGGAAGATGCTTGTCGAAGAAGAATTAGCGAAGACTATCGAAGACACGTGGATAAAGGAGAACAAACGAAGAAACTGCGTTGTGGGTAGTTATTTCGAGGGTAGTTGATTTTTAGGACCATAAATAGGTAATTACTTGTTTGTAATCGGGGTTGGCACATTGGTAATCATCCTAACATCTCGCCACAAGTAGATTAACAGAGAAAATGCCATTGTTATAACCACTTTACATTCCCAGCACTTTACGACTTCAATGCAATATTTTCGTTTTCCTTTACTTTTCCAACACTTTTAAATTTTGCCTTTACGTTTCAAGCACCTTTAAATTTGCGCATTTTACTGCTTTAACCTTTACGTTCCTGCACTTCACCGCTTTTCCCTTTACATTTCTATTGATTTACTTTCTCGTCATTTACGTTTTCCCAAGCCCATTTACGTATTTGCCAAGATAAAACTAAAAAGACCAAAAATAGTCCAATAGCAACACAAGATTACCGTTTAATCAGTCGAATCCCGCAATCGCTTGATATTTCCATTCTCATTTTTGACTTGTGTTCGTTCGAATTGGCGAACTGGCACGCATCGCATCGAGTCCCTTTTCACCAGCGTG
Source organism: Crotalaria pallida (assembly GCA_037953625.1). Taxonomy (NCBI): domain Eukaryota; kingdom Viridiplantae; phylum Streptophyta; class Magnoliopsida; order Fabales; family Fabaceae; genus Crotalaria; species Crotalaria pallida. Next base: position 101,740,232 of record CM075649.1, read on the forward strand.
AACACCTATCTTTGTTCTCAAACTTAAAAACCTTTAGCGACCGAGGTTGGTGGACTTCAAGGAGTTAGGTGTTCATTATCAACGATATTCTCTCAAGGCACATTGAGCGGGTGTAGTTTATGTAATTGGGTTTGTACTTTCGTCTCCTTCCATCTTCTCAGGAGGCATCCCCTTGTGCATTACTGTTACCGCTTTTCCCTCTGTCATGTTGCTCTCTCACAACTTCTTGCCACTAGTTCCCACTGTGTTGTCTCATTGTACCGCGCCGAAAAATCTTCCTTATTCGTGAAGGCCTTTGATCATCGCATTATTATTTCTTCCAACAATATCAGAACGAAACTCAATTCCTTGTAGAAAACCCTTAATGAAAAATAGTATAGGCAATTCCAAGCAAGCGACTTTGTTATTTTCCCATATGAATCAGGACAGGTAGTGGCGTTGGCTTTCATTCTATTTTTGGATCACTTCCCCCAAGAGATAGGCCAACTTCATACAAGCTTTGCTATTAGAAAGCAGGATCAAGAGTGTTTTATTGAGTTGTTAACATTTGTCGATGGAAATTGATTTCACGGTTTGGAACCATTCACTAGCTGGCCCGACCAACATCATTGAGAGGGCCTTACACATTATGTCCATACTCTCATGTTAGAAAGCTATGGCAGTCTGGAATTTGTTGATGTGCTACCCGTGATCAGTTGATCCGTCATACCCATAAATGTTGGTGATGCTTTCTAGACTGAAGCGATCACTAAGGTCACAGAGTGAGACCTAGTGAGGCGGCTTGATCTAGGGTTTATGTGTGATTCTCTGAGTTCTCACAGGTATCAGTAGGATTACCTGGGTTGCCCTAATCACAAAGTGTGTGCAGTGTGAACTTAGGGTTAGAAGACGTACCTGAGCCCCATGTAGCACTGTATTACTTATAGGAGTGGCTGGATGCCCTAATGGGCCAGTTCTGCTGTGGCCCAGACGATCCATCCCGTTATGAGCCGTAAGAGGATATGACCGAGGAGGCCTACTGGCCGTCATCCTGTCCTTGTTGGCTTGAGTGAGGTGAGGGCCGAGTTGGGGGGAGCAAGCTCAACTCATTTAGGCTATGCTTGTTTGCCTGAGAGGCATCGATCTCGGCCTATTAGAAGTGATGGGGGAGTGATGTGATCTCGGTCAGATAGGGTCCGATGCCCTGTGATCTCGGCCAGAGGTTTAGTCCACCACATAAGCCCCCAAGCTCGGTAAGACTATGAAAGTCTTGCAACGAGTTCGGAAATGGAAGGCACATCGGAGTGGTTGACAGCTGTTGTCCTCAACCCGTGTTATCATTTCGTTTATCTGAACGGATTTGATGCCTGTCTTTTCGTCTGCTCAGGATGACGCTTGCTTTCCTGCTTTTAAACACGTGTCAGCTCCTCCTTGCGCCAGCTCTCAGTCATTAATGCTGCGCTGTTCGAGATATGCCTACTTACTTTCGCTGTAACACGCGTCCAATGGTTATTGGCCTCCTCATGGGTTGGGCCAAATCCATCACCCAAGCCCAACAATTCAAAACAGGAGGGAAGTTGAAATTACTTTCCTTTTTCCATTTCTCTCTCCTCCACTCTTCACACCCCTTTACTCCTTCCCAGCCGTTCCATATTCCTAAAAGCAACTTCTCCACTTGCCACCGAAACTGCCACTTCCCTTTCTTTTTCAAAACCGCCATTTCTCTTTCCTGCTCTCCTTCTTCCTCCGTTTTCACTATCGTCTTGCATGTGAGACAAAACCATCTCATTCTTTGTTGTTCATCATTCCCTGCGATTCCCACTATGCAGAAAGTCTTCCTTCTTCTTGCGATATCTTCTCACGGCAGGTACACGACTGAGTCTCCTTTATCTCCACTTTGTTTTCTTGTGATTTTTGCTGTCTGGGTGTTGTTGGGTTTGGGCATTCTTCTTTTTCTGGGTTTCTGCGTTCTGGGGTTTTGGGTGCTTTTAGCAGTCATGAGTGGTGAATGGTATAAGAAATGGTGCGGAATGCTTAACCTTAGTACCAGCAGTGATGATGATAGTGACAATGACTCTTCTTCTTCTTCTTCCCCATCCTCTTCTGATTCTGTTGAAATTATCCCATTTCCTCGACCTTGTACTATTTACCTGAGGAAATACGAGGCAGTAACTGAGGATGTTGTTCCCATTGATGCTTATTACCCAATGGAAGTGTACGAGAAGAGAGAAGGTATTAGGATGTACGTTGAGGCCGAGAGTATGACCGACGAGGAGAGAGCCGATTACGAGAGGATGGTGAGAAGTGAAAATCAAAAAAGGTTCTGGGGGGAAGGGTTGAAGGTAGAATAGGGGAGGTGTTCACCACTTGGCACCACGGCTCGGGGGTATTAGGGGGGGTTACTTTTTGTTACCCGTAAATTTAATGTCGAGCTCCCCTCTTCTTCTTCAGGTGTGATGGCTCCTAGAAAAGTGGTGACAAACCCTGACGCTTACTCAGCACCGTCAGATGCCCACCTATATCCCTGGGTGAACCGTGAAGTGTTGGGGACTCAATCAAAGATGAAGACCGAGGAAAGCGTCAGCTCGATCAGGCAATTTCTGCTTCCTTGTCCCGAGGATGATGTCGGGACCTCATACAAAGTTGTAACTTGCTCTGGAAATGACAGAGTGTGTTCGGTTACGGATGAAAACACCTTCTACATGTACGAAGACATGGTCATTACACTCGGCATCCGATTGCCGTTCACCACATTGGAAACTCGGGTGTTGAGCATTCTAGGGTTGGCGCCCACCCAACCGTATCCAAATTCATGGGCCTTCTTGAGAGCTTTTGAAAGGTATTGTCGAGCAAAGGCATTGGTATGTACAGCCAAGGTTTTCTTTTGGCTCTTCAATCCACACGTCACCGTGAAGGAAGCCGGCAAATCCGGCAAACTCTGGGTTTCGGTGAAAAGTCGTTCCTATTACGGCTTTTTCGCTAAGTTTTCCGAATCATGGAAGAATTTCAAGCCTTGGTTTTTCAAATACCAGTACGTGGGCACTGGTCGGCCGTGGTTCCGCACCGAGAACGATCCAAAATTTCTGCTCTATTGGACCAATGAGTTCTTCAATCGACTTGCTACTCCTCAGAACTGGACCTCGGATCCCCTTACTCCGGACGAAGTGTTACCGACGAAACATTTCTTTAACGAGTACCGTGCACGGCAATTAGTTTAACTAGACATTCGGCGCATAATAAGTTGCGCCGAAGAGTTGGTAGCCTCTGAGATTGGTAAATACCTCTGAGAATTATCTTCTTCCTCTCCTCTTTTTTTTTTACTCACTGCTTTGTTGTTTTGGTTGTTGTAGTGAAATATTGGAAGGAGATTGAAAACGCCGATCCTGCCGTTCTTGAGGAGCAAAGAAGGAAAGTAAAGCCGAAGTTGACCTCGGTTTGTGAAACGACCTTGGAGGACACAGAGAGTACTGAAGAAGACATGTCTAACAAAGCTGCAAACTTGATGGCGGCTGCGGGTCTAAGGAAAAGGAAGAGGGTCGAGGCATCTGGAACCACTCCTCCTCCAACCGTTCCACTCGTGATCGTTCTTCCGAATACCATAACCGAGGTGCCTTCTGCTGAAACCGAGGTTCAAGTGGTTGATCACCCACTCAACGTTGAGGTCAGGACACCTGCTGAATCTGTCGTGTCTCGGGCATCATTCACCCTTGAACCGATGGATTTGGCTAAAATGACTGTTGCTGACTAGAAGAAGATGGCTGAAAATTTGGCCGAGCATCTTCAGCGTTCAGCTAGTTTGATGACTGCCATAGCGAGTTCCTCGGCCGACGCAGAGGCGGGTTTTTCAGCTAAGGCAAAGACCGATCTCGGACGGCTTGCCGAGGTTGAAAATGACATGACCAAAATTCGGCAAGAGGCCGATGATGCTAAGAAGGATCTGGCTGAGACCAAACGTCGATTGGAGGAATTGAGCAAAAGTCACGAGGAGACTGTGGCCAAGGTGAAAGTAGACGGTGAGGCGGAGTTGGAGAAGGTGAGAAACATGCTGAAGAAACGGGCTTTTCAGGCGTTGAAGCACAAGACGGCTGTTGCCAAGGCCGAGTTTGACTTGGAAAAGTCGGCGGATTCGCTCTTTGTAAATGCAGTTGAGCAGATGATGTTGCTCAACAAGGAATATCGGCTGCAGTATGTGGGCGCTAGTCCCGAATTCGGGGTTAGTGATGGAAAGCTCGTGGATTGCTCCAAGGATTAAACCAAGGTGGACCTTAGCCGTGATGATCTCCCGGACCCCTTGGCCAAAAAGGAAGAAGTCGAATTCGACTCTCATACCGTTGTGCTTTCAGATGTTGAAGATTGAGCATAAGTCCCTTATGCTGGGCAGCTTTTTACGGTTATGTTGGTTTTGTTTCACCATTCCTGAACAAGTATAATTTACCTTTTCTTGTTTGAACATATTTATCTTGCTGTATTTAAGTTAATTTTATGCTAGGTTTCTTTTTCACTTAACCCTTGTTGCATGTTCTACGTGTCATGTGAAGTAAGTCTTAATGCTGCTCGGCATACTGCCACTCATAGATGCAGGGACGTTATTTGTTTAATGCGATGGGAGACTCACTCCAAGCACCTGAGCCAAAGTGTGGACCTCGACCCCCGACTGTGCTAGGCTCCCAAAGGGTAGGCCTGTTAGAGTCGGGTGCTCCCCGTACCTTAGGAAAATTTTTAAGCTTTCCTCTGAAAAAAGGTGCTGTATATAAATCGCACAGTCCCATTTAGGTGGCTAGTCTAAAATGGAAAGGCATGTACATAGCGCATGTTTAAGATGTAAGTAATTTGGATAACTGAAACTGCATAGTGTACTGTTTATTATCAAAAAATGTTATTAGTACATGATTGATGCAAAATTATTTTGTCTATCCGAAAACAAATAACTGAAATTCCAAATAAATCAAAACTAAAAGTTCTCAACCAAGATAAAAAAAACAAGAACTTAATGAAATAAAAACAAAAGTGAAGGATGAGGATGAATCTTGCTGATCTGTTGTGGATTAGCTGAAATATGTTCTGAGCTTTGTTGCATTCCAGCAATTCTTGATCTCGGCTCCGCCGAGGGTTTCCAGTCTATAGGCTCCTGAACCCGTCTTGGATATGACCCTGTACGGCCCTTCCCAATTTCGGGAAAAATTCCCTGCACGAGCGTTTTTTAACCCAACGTCAGCTCTGCGCAAAACGAGGTCACCTACCTCGAAGGATCTCAGCCCTACTGCTTTATTGTATTGCTTGGCTTGTCACTCCTTTGCCTTCCTTTCTCTGTCAGCGGCTCTATCTCGGATTTCCTCACTTAGTAACAGCTCTTCTCTTAACAACATATCATTTGTTTCCTCCGGCCTCTCCAGCATACAGAAAGTCAGAATTCGGCGCTCGGTAGGAATCACTGCCTCGTATCCGTAAGTGAGCCTGAACGGAGTTTCTCCTGTCGAGGTTTGCACGGTCGTTCTCAATGACCAGAGGATCTCAGGAAGTAACTCGGCCCAGGCTCCTTCCGCTTCCAGCAACCTTCTCTTCAATCCAGACAGAATAGCCTTATTTGCCGACTCGGCCTGCCCATTTGACCGTGGGTGCTCGACCGAGGAGAAGTGATGTGAAATATGTAGATGCTATACCAAAGCCTGGAAGGTATCTGCTGTAAACTGTGTTCCATTATCAGTGATGATTGAATGTGGAACCCTGAATCGAGCAACAACATTCTTGAGGAAGAACTTCTGGATTCTTGCTGACGAGATTGTGGCCAATGCTTCAGCTTCTATCCATTTAGTGAAGTAGTCTACCGCAACCACTACATATATGAGCTGTCCAGGTGCCCTCGGAAATATACCCATGATGTCCATGCCCCACTGGTAGAAAGGCCACAGTGAAGCTAGGGAGTGCAACTCTTCTGGTGGTTTGTGAAATAGGTTACTGTAGTGCTGACATTGTTTGCAATGGCGGACATGGTCAAGGGAATCGGCCATCAAAGTCGGCCAATAGTAACCAGCTCGGAGAATCTTCCTGGCCAAAGACTTTCCGCCGAGGTTGTGGCTAGCGATGCTGCCATGGACATCGTTCAAAACTGTTTCAGCCTCATCCCGAGCCAAACAACGCAGTAGAGGTGAAGCAGCTCCTCTTCTGTATAATAGGTCTCCGATCAGCACATAATGAGCTGCTTTTTTGATGAGCTTCTTGGCTTGTAGCTTGTCTGTGGGGGTGATACCGTGTTGCAAAAAGGACTTGATGGGGGTCATCCAGTCAGGCGAGGGGGAGATGGCTAAAATAATGCTAGGCCCTGGGATCTCCTCTTGAATGACGCTCCTATTGTTCCCAGCCCCCTTAGTACTTGCCAATTTGGACAGCACATCAGCCCTCTCGTTGGAACACCTGGGGATGTGAGAAATTGAGAACCAAGAAAACCCTGATGCTAGATCTTTCACCTTTTCCAAATATTTCTGGAGGATATGCTCCTTAGCCTGATACTGTCCAGAAATCTGCGAGACAACCAGCTGTGAATCACTGAAAACCTGAATCTCTTCTGCTCCGAACTCCTTTGCCATTCGGAGGCCAGCTAGCACGGCCTCGTACTCTGCCTGGTTATTCGAAGTGGTGAATTCGAATTTGAGGGAGTAATCAATGCTAACACCCTCCGAGTTTTTCAGCATCACGCCTGCTCCTGCCCCTTTTTTGTTACTGGAGCCGTCCACGTATATCACCCAAGCAGCCGAGTTCGAGCTTCCCACTGGCTCGGTGAACTTGGAGATGAAGTCAGCCAAGGCTTGGGATTTGTTCGCTCTTCTCGGCTCATAAGAGATGTCAAACTCGGATAGTTCTACTGACCAAGCCATCATCCATCCTCCCTGCCAAGTCTGGTTTCTGCAGAATCTTCTTGATAGGCTGAGCAGTTCTCACCTCAATCGGATGACCCTGGAAATATTGTCGAAGTCGTCTTGCAGCCAAAACCAAGAAAAAAGCACACTTCTCTATCTTCGAATACCTGAGTTCGGGACCCTGCAGAGCTCGGCTAACGAAGTAGATAGGGAGCTCGACCTTAGACTCCTCCCTTACCAGTGCTAAGCTTATGGCCAACTCCCCTACCGAGAGGTATAAGAAGAGCTTTTCCCCTGCTTGGGGACTAGACAAAATCAGGGGGGAAGACAAATATTCTTTCAATGCTGAGAAATCTGCTTCACACTTTTCATCCCAAACAAACTCTGTGTTTTTATTTAACAGTTGGTACCAAGGAAGAGCCTTCCTTGCAGCTTGAGGGAGGAAACGAGAAAGTGCGGAAAGGCGACCTGTTAATTGGTGGACTTCTTTAATGTTCTTTGGGCTCCTCATGTCGAGGACGGCCCTGCACTTGTCAGGATTGGCATCAATCCCACGTTCTGTTAACATGAATCCGAGAAAAGCCCCGGCAGGAACCCCGAACGTGCACTTCTCAGCATTCAACCTCATGTTATGCATCCTGACCCGTGCCAAAATCATTTCTAGATCTCGAACATGGCTCTCTCTCGACCTGCTCTTCGCGATCATATCATCTATATACACTTCCATACTTGGGCCAATGAGTCCCTCAAAGACTCTGTTCATCATCCTTTCATATGTCGCCCCAGCGTTCTTTAGACCGAAAGGCATGACTGTATAACAGTATGTCGCCTTCTCGGTGATAAAGGCTGTTTTTTCCTGGTCGGGTGGATACATTGGTATCTGATTGTAACCCGAGTATGCATCCATGAAAGAGAGAAGCTGGTACCCTGCTGAATTGTCAACTAGTTGGTCAATGATCGGCAGTGGGTACTGATCCTTCAGGCAAGCTTTATTAAGGTCGGTGTAGTCAACACACATTCGCCATTTATCGTTGGATTTCTTCACCAGCACTGTATTGGATAACCATTCATAATAAAAAACTTCTCTGATGAATCCGGCTTCCAACAACTCTGACACCTTCTCTTGAATGGCCCTGGACTTTTCGGCACCAACTCGGCCCTTTTTCTGCGCCACAGGCTTAGCCCTAGGATCAACGCTAAGTTTGTGACAAATGAAATTTGGATCAATCCCCGGCATGTCCGCCGAGGTCCAGGCGAATAGATCCTTGTTGCGTCAGAGCAGTTGGATAACCTCGTCCCGAATAGAAGGCGAGAGATCGGTGCCGATTTGGACCATTTTTGAGTCGTCAGTCGGATCCACAAGCACGGACTCCCATCCTCCTTGAGGTTGTGGTCTGAATTCATCCTGCTCAGCTCTGACGTCCAGTTCAGCCAAAAGGAACCCTCCCTTGGCCATTGGTGTTTTAGGAATCTTCTCTTCTTTGTCTTTGTCTTTTTTGATCTTTCCGAGACTGGCGTTATAGCACAAACGCGCTTCCTCCTGCTCAGCCCTTACCGTGACCACCGTGTCGTCCGAGCCTACGAACTTCATGGCCAAGTGGACAGTGGACACCACTGCCCTGAAAGCCTGGAGGCAGGTCCTGCCCAGAATGGCGTTGTAGGCTGATGGGTAGTCGACTACCAAGAACTTAATAATTTCCGTTCTTGCGGCAGGCTGACCTCCTAGGGTCATTGGTAGCTTGATGACTCCGAGCGGTCGTATAGCATCCCCTGTGAAGCTGATCAAATTACCCTCAAACTCCTCCAAATCCTCTTGCCGAAATCTCATTTTGGAAAAAGCATTTAGAAAAAGGATGCGGCAGAGCTTCCCTGATCTGCGAAAACCCTGGCGACATCGAAGTTGCCAATTCTAGCTTAAATAACCATGGGGTCATTTTGGTCAGGAATGACCCCTTCCATGTCCTTATAAAAATAACTGATCGGGATATTCCGAGATGGTCTTTTCCAAATAGGATGGTGATGAACCGCTAACACCTGATCGACATACCTTTTCCGCTCAGACCTGTGCTCCCCCCCCCCCCCCCCGCGAAACCTCCTGAAATTGTCTGAATCGTGAGGTTTTTTGGTGACTTGTCGAGCTCGTCTACAGCGACGAGATTCACTTGACCTCGGCTCTCTGTTTTCTTTTCGGGCGTGGATTCTCGTCTCCTCTTTCCCTTGTCGGGACTTGGTGATCTCCTCTGCGACCTTTTCTCAATTGCTTCTTTTATGTACCGCTGGAGCTTCCCCTCACGAATCATCTCCTCAATACCATCTCGGAGCCAGGTGCACTGATCGGTATTGTGCCCGTACCCCTCGTGAAAATCACAGTACTTGTTCCTATTCACGTGTTTCTGGTTTCTGAGGTAATGGGGCCTGCTGACATGCCTGATCTCTGTCTGCATTGTCTCCCTCCAAATCTGTGACCTTGACGCGGTCTGTGGAGTGTAGGAATTATACCTGCGGGGGAGAGGTTGGGGAGGTGGGGGGGCGGACGTCGTCCTTCTCGGTCATGCCTCCGAGGTCGACCTCGAGGAGTTGTGCGGTCCTCTTGTGCGGGATCGCTTTGATTATGGGCCTGTCTGCTAGACTGACCTTTGTCAAATTCTTCAAGATTGATGAATTTGTTTGACCGTTGCCTTAGCTCGGCCATATCCCGAGGTAGTTTCCCTATAAGAGCTTTTCGGAAATTGCCGGGGGCCAATCCTTGAGTGAAGAGTAAGACGGATACACCTGGTTCGAGGTTTGGGATTGAACTCGACTCGTGATGGAACCGATTTAGATATTCCCTAAGGGTTTCACCCAGCTTCTGTCTCACCGTTGCCAGCGTGTGGTCCGACTTGGGCTGAATGCAGCTGGCGGTGTACCTATTGAGAAAAACCCTTTTCAGCTCGGCCCACGAGTTGATAGAGTTTCTTGGGAGCGAAGCATACCACCGTAGAACTGGTTCTTGGAGGGTCATTGAGAATGCCCTACACTTCATGCGATCTCCACCCCCATAAAAGTTCATGGCCCCTTCGAAAGACAGAATATGATCATTGGGGTCGGAGAGACCGTCGTACCTCGGAATGTTACTGGGGCCAAGATAGCCCTGAGGGGTCTTGTAGGCCATTATGTATGGAGTGAAGGGGTGACCAGGATGCTCCTGCTCGGGCTCTAGGTCGGGATTTAACGGGGGTGGTGGAGGAAGAGAAACTTCCTCCCTTATGTGAGATTCACTACTTCGACAATGCTGAGGAGGATCGTTTCGTGTCGGAGCCACTATTAGTACTCGTTCGGTCTCACGCTCACCGTTTCGTGCCGGAGCCACCAGCGGTGCTCGTTCGGTCTCACGCTCACCGTTTCGTGCCGGAGCCACTATTGGTGCTCGTTCGGCTACACGCTCATCGTTTCGTGTCGGAGCCACTATTGGTGCTCGTTCGGCTACACGCTGCATGGACCTATGTTGTAAATCGGCAATAGCCCGACCCTATTGTTCCATAATTCTAATTTGTTGTCGCATCATGGCCAAGATCTCATCATCACGACGTCGTGGCGACGTGTTCGTGCGATGAGATCGGCGAGAGGGGCCAGCAGAATGCCCGTGCTCTCTATGGTGGTGACGTTGTTGCGATGCATTCTCCGCATGGAGGGAGTGGCTGCTGAGCGTCGATCCTGCTGCTGATGACGTGGACTCCTATCTCCCTGCCTGCCTTGGTGTGATGATTCCCATGAAACCATGGTGTAGGGACCACTGTGGGTGTGCGTGAGGGGTGGTGCAGGGATTACTGCTGGTGGTGGCTGTGTTGGTGGTGTAGGGATCGCTGCTGGTGGTGGCTGTACTCGAGGCTCCGGAACCGCTGCTGCCCTGTTGGCCTGGAGGTGATGGCGCAGATCATCCAGTCGCTCCTACACTGCCGCCACCCTGCGAGGACGCCCCCTTCCTCTGCGTGGGGCGTGATTTCCTGCTGCATCAGCCATGGTAGTTTTTTGGTGGGATTGATGATTTACTCGTTTCCCACAGATGACGCCAATGAAGTGTTCTAAACCGAAGCGATCACTAAGGTCACAGAGTGAGACCTAGTGAGGCAACTTGATCTAGGGTTTATGTGTGATTCTCTGAGTTCTCACAGGTATCAGTAGGATTACTTGGGTTGCCCTAATCACAAAGTGTGTGCAGTGTGAACTTAGGGTTAGAAGACGTACCTGAGCCCCATGTAGCATTGTACTACTTATAGGGGTGGCTGGATGCCCTAATGGGCCAGCTGTGTTGTGTCCCAGACGATCCAGCCCGTTATGAGCCGTAAGAGGATATGACCGAGGAGGCCTACTGGCCGTCATCCTGTCCTTGTTGGCTTGAGTGAGGTGAGGGCCAAGTTGGGGGGAGCAAGCTCAACTCGTTTAGGCTATGCCTGTTTGCCTGAGAGGCATCGATCTCGGCCTGTTAGAAGTGATGGGGGAGTGATGTGATCTCAGTCAGATAGGGTCTGATGCCCTGTGATCTTGGCCAGAGGTTTAGTCCACCACAGTTGGTAAGATGTACAAAACCTGGAGGGTTATGATCTTGCATTATTCTTTTGCAAAATAGTGCTAAATCGACATGATTATCATTGTCTTCCAAGGTTTGCAGATTGGGATTTCGCTTATGCCGAGTTCTTGATTGTGTCTCCTTTTTTGAAGGTTGTGCCTGCACTACTTTCCGACTGTGTTTGGCTTTTACAGCTGTAATCCTTAATGATGAGGTCATTTAGTCCCCAAGCAGGGTTATCAAAGGGCTTCTTTTTGCTTCTTTGTCTATCATCGGATTCTGCCACCTACAAGGAGTCTATGATCATCATTTTCTTATGGTGTTATCTAATATGGATAGACTTCCTCCTTCTAGTGCTTGGGCTACGGGTTGAGTTACAGCTTCTTGGACTATCTTCTGGAGGGCCCTACGAGTTACGGGGGCTTCGTCTCGTGATCGAATTGAAACTGATCTAGAACTTTGAGCCAATTGCTATCTTTGATTTTTACAACCGTCCTTGTCGCAAGGGACGAAATCCAATGATTTTAATTTTCATGGCTTTGGAGTTGTTAGCTCTTTTTAAGATCTGACCATCGCTTACGAGGTAGACAAGGAGGTTGTTGTCCCATATGGGGATCTGTTTCATGGAGTTGTGACTTCGAAGTCACCGCTTGATCTATTAAGATTGTTTTGCATGCCATATTGTTCGTTCAATAGGGGGGAGGTTAGTAGTTTACCGTTCCCCATAGACGATGCCTGTGACACCCCTTTAATTACTCTTAATTACCCTGAGTTAATTAGGAACTTAAAAATTTCTTTTCAAAACTTTTATCACTTAGAAAATTCTCCGTAAAATTTGACGGAGTTTACTTTGTTTTAGGGACATTCCCAAAATTTAGTTTTCCCTGTAAAACTTGTTTTCCATAATCATAATATCAACAGAAAGCCAACAGGGCTAAACATATCATCATGCATCACAATTCACTTTCCACATCATAGTTATATTCACATCAGAGTTATACCAGAAGCATAAACAAGTAGTGGAATTCTTATTTTCCCAAAAGAACTCCTTTCCCAAAAGGAATGATCCTGGGCCAACCCAAAATAAATATTTACATTTTATACAATTAGAACAACTACAATATCATAACACAAAAGTGGCCCAGGACATAAAACATGTCCTTACTAACTACTACTTACTTTTCCTGGGAGGGAGAGTACTCCTGCTCGGCCGGAAACTGTGCAAGCTCGGGCTCAATACCTGTATAAAAATAGTAAGGAGGTGAGCACTGCAAAGAACTTAGAAAAGTAGTTTCTAAAATAACATAGGGATATATTAAGCCATACACAATATCAAATACTTCATATCATTATATCCAAGCAATACATTCCCAAACACAATATCATTTCATTCACATTTATCATAATCATATTCTTTGTCTCATCTCTTTTACTTTCGGTTCTTTTCTCTTTTTCTTTGGCTCAATACTCTCACCTTTCATTTCTTTTATTATTTTCCTGCACCACTAGGATTTCGTGCACCTGTTAGGTCATTTGTCACCCACTAGGTATACTTTACACCTATCAGGTCGCTTTTCACCCATTAGGCCATGAATTGCCCGTTAGGCCCTTTTTCATTATCTTCACTCGTTCACATTTGAGTCTTTTAAACATTTAGTTCATTTCATTTGCATTGCCTTTTACACTTTTTACTTTATTTTAATTGCCTTGCAGCTTTTGATCCTTTGGGTTCACAAGCACCTAACGGGGCATTTGGACCTAATGGGTCATTTGCACTTGATGAGGCATTTTCCTAATGGGACATTTGACACCTAGGATGGTGTAACATTAGTTTTTAATAATTTAGTTAAAATACTAAGTATCATACTTTGTACTAATATAAATTTTAATTAGTGAAAATATTTAAGAAAATTTTGGCAGAGTCTGCTTTGTTTTTCGGATTATCCAAATTTTAGTTTCAAATACCTGTCAGTTTCAGTAATATACATATAGTTTAGTTATACACCAAAAGATTGGTGCCACCATATTATCAAACCCAAAATAATGGTACTTGCTATACCATGGGTTGTGGCACTAAATACATACAAGCAACTAAATAAAAGTTTGTTCTAGTAATTTACAGGACCCAAAGTAAAGGAATTTAAGAGGTTTTATACATAATCTTAACAAAATAGCCAAAAAGTATAAAGTCCTAATACATCAAGCTTGGTTGCATCAAAGTGGCTAAGCCACACCATCAAGTCTATACTCCTTGAGAAGGAGCATGACTCTCCTCGGCAGGGGGAATAGCAAAGACATCACCGGATGCAGTACCTAAAATGTCAACATAAGGGAGTGAGTGGTTTTACATAATTTAAAATAATGAATTAAAAGCAATAACACAAAACCAATAAATTAATATTAACTAATTATGCTATTTCAATCAAATAAACAAATTACAATCACACTCATGCCATTGATGATGCTATGATGTACGAATGCTATGTCCTTAATTCTTAAGAAATGATGCATGTGCGACTCTCTTAATCCATTAATTGAATCCAATGATTTTGAAATATATCCTCACCACAGTCTTCTCTATTTTCACTTCTTTTTCTTTTCTCTTGCACTTCTCAATGCATTGGATCCCATCAAGATTAAATTCAAAGTATAATCTCAATCTCAATATTTCATCTCTTTCACATTTTCTCTTTTCTCATATCTCATAATTATCTCATTTCATTATTCAATATTCCACATCATTCCTCACTTTGCCCTCCGCTCGAGGGAAAGACCAAACCGGGAGTAAGTGTCCCTCTACCAGTGCCTGCACAATACTGGCCACTCTCTCGGTCCAGTACAACTTGGGTTGCAGGCCCAAGATGGCTATAGCAGGGAACCACCCTCGACCGGTCAACGAAGTGACTTTGTGACCAATAGAATTATCGTGGTTAACGCGGAACCAATCCCCCGACACGAGTGGCCAGTTCGTGTCCTCCTAGGAGATCAAGTTCCACCCAATGACAATTCCCGAGGTTGTTTCATTAGAACGACCTTGTCACATACCACTCACGTCCATCGGTTCCAAGAACCTTCACGTCTTGTCTTTCCCAACATCCTCACCGTCCACCTTATGGCTCCATGAATGATGCATGCTCCTAAGTACTTCTTAATTGAAGTCATACTTTATAAAATTAGAAATTGGTTTGTACTTTAGTATGATTCCAATTGAGAAGCATGTATGTTCTTCTAATTCATGCATACTCAATGCAACAAGCAAAATAATTATCAATAGCATTCACTTTCAATCACTCAATTCGACTAATTTGCATATAATTAAATCATTAAAACAATATCATATTCATCACTCTAGCCTATGGTAATTAAAATTCAAAGTCACACATAATTAACATCATGAAGGAAAAGCAAGTTTCTAACACAAAATAAAAATTTCCAATGCAACAAATTAGAAGTATAAACATCTATATAATTATCAATCCTAAGGTTCTATGTTTTAAGTAACTAATTCTACACTTTAAATTAGGAAAACTATTCCTCCCTTACCTTGGTTGAGGAGAGGGAGTGACCTAGAGAGAGAAAACTTCTCTTAAGCTTTAATGGTTATGAAGCTTTGCTATCTTCCTTGCCTAATCCTCCTCCAACTATTTCTTTGTTCTTAAGCTCTTCTCCTTCAACTTATTTAGGAAGAACATAAGAGTATTGAGAATTGGGGATTTGGGTAGGAAATGGTGTGGATTTCAATGGAGGTTGAGGAATGGATTATGGGTTTGAGAGTTTGATGAAGTTGTTTTTGGGATTAAAGGTAATTTTAGAGTGGATTTTGATGGGTTTTTGGAGAGAACTCAAGAAGGTTCCAGAGATCCTAAGAAGGAGGGTCGAGTTTTTTGTGATGAAACACGTGAGTACATGCCTTAAAATCACGTTTTTAAGCTGTTTGCAGCAGGTCTAATCGATTAGCCTATGTGCTTAATCGATTAGAACCTGTGATACTTCATTTTCTTTTGCATTTAAAAGGCTATATTTCATTCGTTAACAGTTGAATCTTTCTCAAATTTGAAAGCAAGCTTCTCCACATACTTATCTTCCCATCCAACGGTGGAATTTGTATTTAAAGTTGTAAATATTTTATTTCTAATTTTCTAATATAAAGTGTTTCTAAATGATCCTTATGCATATTTAAGGCATACTAAAGGCTATAAACACTAAATTACTAATTTCTAACATTTTCTACATAATTATAAAACGTCGGATGTATCACAGGGCACCTAGTGGGTCAGTTCCCCCAAGGATCAAACAGTTGCTCTTTTCATTTAACTTTGATTCGTTAAATCTTTCTTTCAATTAGGTCACAAGTTACAAAACACATTATCACATATAAGTAATTTTATACCATATGGTCCTTATTCAAACATGCATATCAACACTTCATATACACATAACATCACCAATAAACTAGTGAGTTTATTTCATGCATTCTTATACTCTATTTATTATCTATATCAACTACCCTAATGTTCATTATCATAAACTAGACATCCATTCTTATCTATCACTATATAAACCTTAGAACATATTTCTTAAGTCATGGTAATACCCCCTCCTTACCTCAAGTGTGAAGAGAGATAAGGAAACCTTAAAACCTTAGCTTTTCCTCTTGCCCTAGAATCATTAGAACTTGAACCTCTTGAATCTCCTTTGAAATCTCAACAAAGCAATTATGAGATGTGTAGGAATCTTATCAAGTGGAGAGTGGGATTGAGGAAGATACTTCTCCTTTAATGGTTCTTGAGGATGAGAAGGCGTGAGAGAGAGTATGATGGTTCCATTGCCATGGTTCTAGTGAGAGAAAGTTCAAGGTTGATGTTGATGATGATGAAGTTGTGGGGTTGTGTTGGTGGTGGTGATGATGATCTTGCTTCTTGGATCTTGTACTTAGGGTTTAGGGTTTGATGATCTTGATGATAATGAGTGTTGATGGTGGGTTGATGAGTGATGAGCTCTTGGTTCTCATGAAAGAATAAGAAATGAAGATGATGAATAAATGATGTGTTGTGTTTGTTTTGTTTTATGAAGAGAGTGTTTATTTTTGCATGTGTTTGGAAATGAGTGGTTGTAATTTAATGGCTTCTTGGAGAAGCTTCATTTGTGTGGCCTCCAAGTCACTTATTTTTTTCTAATTCTGACGAGTGGTAATCGATTACCTCATCAAGTAATCGATTATCTCCTTAATTTCTCAATTATAATTGGTTCCTCACAGAGAGCAGGTAATCGATTACTTCCCAAAAGTAATCGATTATCTCCTTTAATTCAATTTTAAGGTTTCTCACAAAGAGCTGGTAATTGATTATCTCCCCAAGATAATCAATTACCTTGCCCAATTTTCATATATTAAGTGTTTTTAACTCTAAGACATCCTTCTTAATTCCTATATACAATTTGTTATTGATATTTTCATTAATTCTAATTTAGGCTTATTCTAATTAAGCTCGAAATTAAAATTAGGATGTTACAATGCCAACATTTTGATCCAAGGAAATATGACATGCAAAATAAAGTTAGTATAGTTTAGCGAGAAGCTAAGGTTCTCTCCGTTCTGCGTACCTATTGTATTTTTCGGACTCAAGACTACATAATTCTTTGATTTTACTGGCATTGCTATTATAGCATAAAGAAAAGGGGTACTATCGTGAGATATCGTTACCAAATTGGCTGTTGATGGCAAGTGAAGTGAGAGTTGTTGCCCTTGCTGTAAGGATGCACTTGTTGTGGAGCTAAGCCATTGTTGTTGTGCCAGTTGTATGAACGTGTGCTTACTCTGAACTCATAGTTCTTTGTGTATATCATGTGTTATGAATAAGGATGAATGTCTTTTGTGTCGCACCCCTCTTGAGCTTGTATTTATTGGCTTCTTCCACTACCAATGCTTGTAGATACTCCGTATTGAATTTGCTATTTCCTAAGATAATCTTCTTTGATCTTTTCTTTTGTCTATTGGATCGATTGTCTACTTTTACAGATAATCATGCATTTATTATCAATTACTAGAACATGATCTAGCAAAGATATTCTTTAAGATACCAGTGGAGGTTGACACAAGTGAAAGGGGCTTGTGTCCCTTAAGCATGTGGTCGCGGGTTCGAGTCGTACCCGAAGCGCATGTGAATGGAGCAAGCCTTACTGGGAGTATCGCCCCCGAAAGGGTCCGACCGTGGTGCGAGAGATTAGTCACCCAGTGCGCGGATGGATACCCTGATTCATCCAAAAAAAAAGATATTCTTTAAGATTAAACCCTATGATAATATAAGGCCAATCATCATCGTCTGGTTATGACCTTATACGAGTCTGAGCCGAAAATTGTCTGATCCATCCAGGCCAAAGATTACTATCCCTTGTTTGTGCCCCTTGGTCACATGTATGGACCGAAACAATCGCAAAATAACTTGAACTTATAAGTTCTAGAACTTTATTTAAGCCTTTTTATAATTTTTAGAATCAATTTGATCAATGATATATATTTCAGGATTTAAATTGACATTTTACTATGTCATAATTTGTTTCTTAAAAAAAAATAGTGTAGGTTTGGAATTCGAATAATACCATTGCACGAAGAAGAATTCAAAGATTTATTTAACGTCAGTTTTTAAGATTGGAAATAAAAGACTAAATAAAGTAGGTGTGGATGGAAAAAATAAATATATTTAAGAGATAAAGGACTTGATTTCTCAATATCTTTCTACTGCTCCTTCTTGTCTTATATAAGAATTTTTTGAGACTTTCATTTTGATCTTATTTGTAAAATTTATTTAAATTTTTAATAGCATTTAGTTACTTATTTTTCACAAACAACTAGTTTTGCTTAATATTTTTTAGAATCTCAATAAAAATTATTAGGGACATTTTAGAAAATATATCAAATTTTTATATTTTCAATATCACTGATAAATTTAACTACCTTACATTTGTTGGAAACCAACAAGCGGCTCAAAATAGACTAGAGGGGGAGTGAATAGTATTTTGAAGCCTCAATACAAACTTTTCGATTGCTAAAGAGAATGGATTTTAGAAAACAAATTTTCTAACAAAAAATATACTGTCTAATCGATTAATTTCAAGGTTAATCGATTAATGCCGAAGCTCACTCAAGTATTAATCGATTAACTAGGCGTTACTCGATTAAGACACGAATGGTGCTCTAAAACTAATCGATTAATCAATCACTTAATCGATTAACTCGTGATTAATTTGACAGAAAATCAGCCTTATTCAGAATTCAATGGGGATCACAATTCAATGATGTACTAACAAATGATTTATGAATGAATGAACAAAACTACGTAAATTTACCAAGTCAATTTAGGTTTATTATCTAGGAATTGAAAAAGCCCCAAATTAAACCTAATCAATTGGTTTGTTCTTGATTAATGAAAGCTTGAAGAAATAAAACAAAGAAGACAAGATTTTATCCTGGTTCACTCTCTACCACTTGAGAGCTACATCCAGTCCCCTCTATCAAAGATAGAGAGTTTCTACTAGATACACAATTGTTAGATTACAATGGTTAAAGATGCAGCTCACTCTAGCTCTCCTATCTTAACCCCTTCAAGAGAGTACCAATCTCTTGAAAATCTACCCAATTGTTTCTTGTATCTTGTCCTCTTGAATTGTTGAAGGATGCTCTCCACACAATTCCTTTCCTCTTGCTTTGAGATGCTTCAAAGGCTTTCAAGTTGTGAATTTTTCACTTGTTTGTTGAATGTTTGATGTTACAACCTCTTGTTGTAGATTGCTTCAACACAAAGTACTAAACTCTAGAAATTTGAATCTCAATGAATCTAAGAATATTGAATGATTGAAAGTGAAGAAGATTGAAAGATTGTTGAATCTTGATAGAACAATTTGGAAATAGTAATAGCTCTTAGAAGATTGTGAAAGTATGATTCTCTATAGAAAAATATGAAAGTGTGTGTAACCTTGTCAAAGTAGAAATGAAAAGCTTTTAAACAAAATATTATTTTTCTGATACAACAGTAATTAATCGATTAATGAACAAATCACTAATCGATTAACCTTTGTTAAACAATCAGTGTTGTACAGTTTAAACGTGTTAATCGATTAAGCCTTTCGTGCTAATCGATTAACCACTGTAAAAAGTGATTAAAAATTAAGCTTTTCAAATGTACTTTGATCTAAACTTTATTTAGAGCTATTTCTATCAAGATAATCTTTCTTCACTAATAATCAAACAATATTAAAACCTATATTGAGATTTCTAAGCTACCACCCACTCTCATGATATGGAAAATTAAAATATTACATTTGATTAAGAATAAAACAAAAACTTAATCTAATTCTCCATGAGTGGTGCTTGAATTGTTGTTGAATGTTGTTGCTGGACTTTGGTTTGTTAGCATCAAAACATCATCAAACCTACAAACTCCCCCTTTTTGATGATGACAAACCCTCTTCACAATGAAGTACCAAGTTTTTAAATACTCCCCCTAAATGTAACACACTTAGGAAAAATACATAAAAACTTAACCTACAAAGCCACAACATCAACAAACATTTCTCCCCCTTTTGGCATCATTAAAAAGTAGTGAATTTAGAAAAGAACTTTTGCCAAAAGTGAGAGGTAAGTGCTAGACAATGGATATATATAATAATAAACACAATGATAAGACATAATATGCAGTAAAAACATAACCAATTTGGCCATAACCAAGACCATAAAGCATACCACATAATAAGTCCATAATAACATTGCATAAAATATAGTCCAAATACCATAAGTCATAGCAGCATAATAAGTAACATAAAGAAACTAAGGCCATACACATACCCTATAGAGTTCAAGCATAGCCAAAACAAAACAATCCAGCCATGAAACTAAGTACCAAAACCATGAAAAAACATATAAAAGTTCAGCATCAAAGTATGATAAAAGTGCAGCAAAAACAGTGAAAATCATCATAAGATCATAGTGGACTAAGGGTTAGGTGGAGGATGGGTAAAGAAGCTAGAGAAATGATCCAAAATCCGTTGCTCCATTGCACGATTCTGAATATCAAGCCTTTGCTCCATAGCATCAAACCGAGAATCTATGTGCTGGATAAGTGAAGCATGTGCAGCTTGAGCATCAAAGGGTGCCTCTAAGTTGTCAAAGTCAATGAAATCCTCAACATTTACCTCTTGATCAGTTTCCATTGGATCAACAACAGGTGGAGCAGCTTGTGGAGCGGGAGGAGCTTGTTGTGCAGCTTGCTCTAAAGCTTTAATTTGCGAATTCCACATCCAAGTTCGTGTTGGCTTATGAAAACCAATTCGCATTAGATAGATATGATGAATGTTCAAACACAACTTACCCTCCGGATCTTTCTCACTTGGTTCACCATCCGGAATTGGCACACCATAATGACGAAGGAGTTTGGTCACATGCATAGGATATGGTAAATACTGAGTGGAAGCAGACTATGCAGCAGTGAGCATTCTAGCCAAAACTATCCTATTCCAATTTATCTTAACATTATGCTTAATGCCATAAAACAATGTCAAGTCATCCTCCTGGAGTTGAGCATAATTTTGAGAACCTTTAGGAATCAGACAATAAGCAATAATGTATAACAAGACCCTATCTTCAGCATGAAGCAAAGAAACTCTCTTTGTACCCTTGTCCCAATTAAGTTCTGGTCTAACAGCCTCAGAATAAACAGTAGCAGGATCAACATTAAGTTCAACCGATTCATCATCACCAAAGAAAGTACCCTCATCTTTCAAGCCAAATAAAATTTTCAAATCAGCAGGATTAATAACAAAGTGATGACCACTCACTTGGCTTTGATAAACCCCATCAATTTTAGTAAAATTAGCATAAAATTGCCTAACAAGCTTAGGGTAATAGTGAGTATTAAATTCCAAAAACCTCTGTAACTGCTGATTAACAAGAAGATCATGAAAACCAAACCTTTCCTTCTTCAACCATGGAAAATACAAGTACCGAATGACTCCAAAGCTTCTGTTATCAAACTTCGGTGCACGTCCTTCGCGTTCTGCTTGAGAGAACCACACATTGTTGCGATCCTTATGTAGTGGACGCTTCTTTCGTGGAGGAGGAGGCCATTTCCAAGGAGAGAGAAAGTTAGGGTTTTCGGATTTAGGGTTAGGGTTTGAAGAATTTGGGGGAAATTCGGATTTTTGGGTTTTTGGGTGAAATTGATGAAAGTTTTGGGTTGATAGGATGTGAGGAAGAAGATTTATGGGAAGAAATTGGGTGAAAAACAAGTTTCAATAGCCCTTATGATCCATATGAGAAATTCGAGTAGAGAGAAGAGAAGAGAGAATTCGGAGAAGAGAGAATTCGGAGAAGAGAGAAGAAAAAAAAAATGAGCAAATGTGCTGAAAAAGAGTTTTTATATTTCCGTGTTCAGAGCCCTTAATCGATTAGCGAACGCCTTAATCGATTAAGACCGAAAGAGGTTTAAAAATTAATCGAGTAAAAGCTTCATTAATCGAGTAAGTGCGAAAGTGGTTTGAAAATTAATCGTGTTAAAGCTTCATTAATCGAGTAAGTACGAAAGAAGTTTAAAAGTTATTCGATTAATGAATGACTGTTAATCGATTAATGTGCACAAAACTCAATTTTTTGAAATTTTGAAAAACATTTTCATACACACAAACACATATTGACACTTAGCATTTAGCACACACATTTAAACAAGCAAACATATCATAGAAAAACACACACATAACTACTAATTTTGAGAATTATGAAAGGATTTTCATATTTACAAAAACTCAAATAACAAAACATAATGGAATAGGCTTAAGGTGATGAACCAAAAGATTTCAAATACAATTAGCTAATAGTAGATTCATCAAAAATACCAAGTTCCCTTCTAATACGATAGGAATTATCCCTTGGTAAAGGTTTTGTAAAAATGTCAGCTAATTGGTTTGAAGTTTGAACAAATTCTATAACACAATCACCTTTTTGGACATGGTCCCTTAGAAAATGATGCCTAATCTCAATATGTTTTGTTCTAGAGTGCAATACCAGGTTTTTAGTTAAATTTATTGCGGATGTATTGTCACATTTAATAGGAATTTTTGACAAGTTTAAACCAAAATCCGAAAGTTGTTGCTTCATCCAAAGGATTTGAGCACAACAACTCCCGGCCGCAATATATTCGGCTTCCGCGGTTGATAAAGCTACACAATTTTGCTTTTTTGAAAACCATGAAACAAGAGAATTTCCAATTAAATGGCATGTTCCACTTGTACTTTTTCTTTCAACTTTACAACCTGCAAAATCAGAATCCGAATATCCTATTAGTTTCAAAAGGGCATCTCTAGGATATCATAATCCGGTATTGGTGGTTCCTTTCAAATATTTCATAATCCTCTTAACAGAAGTTAAATGTGATTCTTTTGGATTGGCTTGAAAATGAGCACACATGCACACACTAAACATAATATCAGGACGAGAAGCAGTTAAGTATAATAATCTACCTATCATACCACGATACTTTGTTACCTCAACGGGTTTTCCGATGTCATCCTTGTCCAAGTAACATGTGACGCTCATAGGAGTTGATGTTACTTTGCACGACTCCATGCCAAACCTTTTAAGTAGTTCTCTACAATACTTGCCTTGATGAATGTAAATCCCATCATCAAGTTGCTTGATTTGTAGTCCAAGGAAGAAAGTAAGCTCTCCCATCATAGACATCTCGACTCACTTTGCATAATTTCTGAAAATTTCTTGCACACTTTTTCATTAGTTGCACCAAAAATAATATCATCAACATATATTTGGACTAAAAGTATGTCCTTACCGGATCTTTCAATAAAAAGCGTATTGTCCACAGCACCTCTTTTAAAACCTTTTTCAATTAGAAAATTGCTTAGTCGATCATACCAAGCTCTAGGAGCTTGTTTAAGACCATACAAAGCCTTTTTTAATTTAAAAACATAGTCCGGATGTTCAAAATCTTCAAATCCGGGAGGTTGTGAAACATACACTTCTTCTTGAATGTATCCATTAAGAAACGCACTTTTAACATCCATTTGAAACAATCTAAAATTCATTATAGATGCAAAAGCAAGTAAGATTCTTATGGCTTCTAATCTAGCTTCGGGAGCATACGTTTCATCATAGTATATCCCTTCCTCTTGACTATAACCCTTAGCTACCAACCTAGCTTTATTCCTAACAATAATACCGGACTCATCTAGTTTATTCCTATAAACCCAACGAGTACCAATTTTAGGACGGTCATCGGGTTTTGGCACAAGCTCCCAAACTTGGTTTCTTTCAAATTGATTTAATTCTTCTTGCATAGCCATAACCCAATGTTCGTCTTGAAGAGCCTCACCAATATTCTTAGGTTCTACTTGTGAAACAAAAGCAACATAATAACGAAAGTTATTCAAAGTGCTTCGGGTTACCACTCCCTTAGCAATGTCACCTAGAATATTAGAGACCGGGTGATTTTTTTTCATTTTCCAAGCAATTGGTAGCTCGGAATGCGGCTCTTGTGCTAAGTCCTTCTCATGTGCTTGCATTTCTCCATTCTCACTTTGATTTTCTCCTTCTTGTTGTTGCATTTGTTTGTCATGATCCAAAAATGTACCTACATTCTCATCATCACAAGAAACAACACACTCTCCTTTCGGAGATTCATCAAACACGACATGAACTGATTCTTCAACGGTTAAGGTTCTTTTATTAAAAATACGATAAGCCTTGCTATGAGTTGAATATCCAATGAAAATACCTTCATCGGCTTTTGAGTCAAACATGCCGACCGGATTCTTACCGTTATTTAAAATAAACACCTTACAACCAAACACATGAAAATAAGAGATATTTGGCTTTCGCCCTTTTAACAACTCATAAGGTGTTTTATTCAAATGCGGACGGATAAGAACCCTATTAATGACATAACACGCGGTATTAACCGCATCAGCCCAAAAGTAAGAGGGAACTCTAGATTCCTTAAGCATAGTCCGTGCAAGTTCCTCTAAGACTCTATTTTTCCTTTCTACAACTCCGTTTTGTTCCGGAGTCCTAGGGGCTGAAAATTGGTGACTTATTCCATACTTTTCACAAAACACATCAAACTTTGAGTTTTCAAACTCACCACCGTGATCACTTCTAATAGACACTATCTTCAAATTTAATTGATTTTGGATGAGTTTGGCAAACTTTTTAAAAATTTTATAAGTGTCGCTTTTGGCGGATAAAAACAAAGTCCATGTGAATCGAGTAAAGTCATCTACCATAACAAAGCCGTAGTAATTACCACCTAAACTCCGAACTTGTGATGGGCCAAACAAATCCATGTGGATTAACTCCAATGGCTTTGTTGTGCTTACCACATTTTTGGGTTTAAAAGAGTTTTTAACTTGCTTGCATTTTTGACATGAGTCACAAACACTACCAAGTTTAAAATTAAGTTTAGGTAAGCCAATCACTAAGTCCTTGCGTAGTAGTTTATTTAATTGATTCACATTTACATGAGCAATGCGACGATGCCAAAGTTGAACTTCATCATGAAAAGATTTAAAACATGTTGAAAACAATGAAGTTATTTCATCCAAATCAATTAAATAGGTGTTATTAGAGCGTCAACCTACGAACTTAACACTATCATCAATACAACTCTTAATAAAACAAAATTATGAAGTAAAGGTCATATTGTTGCCCATATCACATAGTTGACTTATACTAAGCAAGTTGTGTTCTAAGCCTTCTACGAATAGGACATTTTCAATGATAAGGTTAGATACGTTACCAATCTTACCCACTCCTAGAATTTTGCCTTTGTTGTTGTCGCCATAGGTGACATGACCACCACCTTTTGTAGTAAGTTCGATGAAATGCGTTTTGTCTCCCGTCATATGCCTCGAACATCCACTATCCAAGTACCATCTTCGCTCCTTTGTTCGAAGGCACATCTACAAAACAATGTCATTTACTTGACTTAGGTACCCAAGTTATCTTGGGTCCTTTGATGTTAGTTTGGGGTGAAGTCCCCTTCACAATCCATACATACTTTCCACTTGGTATACCAAATTTCTTAATATTGCATTTATTTGAAGTATGCCCAAAAATACCACAATAATGACAAGTTGGAGTTTTTGAAAAATCAATTTTAGAGAATGTACCAACTTTGCGAAAATTGCGATTTTTGGGTTTGGTATACCCAAGTCCGGTTCTATTACTATTATTCCTTTGATTAGAAAGCAAATGATCCAAGCAAGTGTCTCTTCTTGTGAGCCTTGCAATTCTATCATTCAAATTAAAAACTTCTTTTTCAAGAGATTTGCAATTATCACAAGTAGAGATATCATTTGTTTTCAAATCACAATTGCATGTGGAATTTGCATAAATGAGTTCAAGGGCATATGGAATTAGCATAAATGAGTTCAAGGGTTTCATTTTGAAGCTTTAGCTCCTCAAGAGAGTTTTGTAATTCCAAAATTTTTTCTTGTTGCTTCAAAATGAAATTCTTTCTTTCAACATTTATTTTTGCTAATTTCTTCAACTCTTTATGCATTTCCGCATACACATTATAAAGTTCATTGAAGGAGGGAGAATTAGAATTAGAACTAGCATCGGAAAGATAATCTACCTCATTTGCGTTATCACTTGATTTCATGCTTGAAGATGCTTCTTCATCAAACTTGGTCATCAAGCAAAGGTTAGCAAGTTCTTCATCTTCTGATGAACTAGTTGAAGATTGATTTTCCGGTTCATCCCACACTATATACGCCCTTTTTCCTTTAGATTGATTAGGCTTCGACTTGTCACTTTCGGACTTCTTTGAGTTGGTTGGACAATTTGATCTATAATGGCCCAGCTTTCCACACCCATGACATATGATGTTGTCTTTACTGGTCTTGTTCCTTGGTTGAGCATCCTAAGAGTCTCTTGATCTATTTCTATTGAAATTACTCTTCTTCTTAAGGAAACGTCCAAGTTTTTTGACCAACAACCTGAGTGTCTCATCATCGATGTCGGAGTCGGAATCATCCACTAGAGAGGGTTCTTCATGTGCCTTTAGGGATTTTGAATTAGTTTTAAGAGCTATCCCCTTCTTCATTTTATCGGCATCCTCGTTCATGGATAATCTTCCTAGCTCCATTTCATGCTCTTGAAGCTTCCCAAATAGTGTTGCTAAATCCATCTCGTCTAGATCCTTAGACTCCATGATAGCAGTGACTTTAGGTTGCCATTCCCTGCTAAGACATCTCAAAACTTTATTAACAACTTCACCATTAGTTAGTTTTTTTCCAAGAGCAGAAAGATGATTAATGATGTGAGTAAAGCGCTTTTGCATGTTGCCTATGTTTTCATTTGGCAACATACGAAAGAGCTCGTACTCATGCATGAGAGTATTAAGCCTAGCCCTTCTAACCTCATTAGTGCCCTCATGTGTGACTTGTAGTGTGTCCCACATTTGTTTAGCATCAGTGCATTGTGATACTCTAAAGAATTCGTCATAAGAAAGTGCCGAAGTGATGATGTTTTTGGCTTTAAAATCATATTGAACTTTCTTCTTATCATCATCATTCCAGCTTGATTTTGGTTCAAAGAAACAGTATCATTTACTTTTGTTTGCGGAATAAAAGGCCCATTCTCTATGGCATTCCAAATTTCTATATCAATAGCTTCTATAAAAAATTTCATTCGGACCTTCCAATAAGCGTAGCCCTCACCATTGAATAGTGGAGGACGATTAATGGAAGCTCCTTCACCACCAAAAGGATTAAAATTTGAGCCCATGATTTCCAAAATCGGATCTTTGCGAAAAAGCGTTTTAATGCTCGGATCTTTCGACCGAGCTCTGATACCACTTGTCGGAAACCAACAAGCGGCTCAAAATAGACTAGAGGGGGGTGAATAGTATTTTGAAGCCTCAATACAAACTTTTCGATTGCTAAAGAGAATGGATTTTAGAAAACAAATTTTCTGACAAAAAATATACTGTCTAATCGATTAATTTCAAGGTTAATCGATTAATGCCGAAGCTCACTCAAGTATTAATCGATTAACTAGGCGTTACTCGATTAAGACACGAATGGTGCTCTAAAACTAATCGATTAATCAATCACTTAATCGATTAACTCGTGATTAATTTGACAGAAAATCAGCCTTATTCAGAATTCAATGGGGATCACAATTCAATGATGTACTAACAAATGATTTATGAATGAATGAACAAAACTACGTAAATTTACCAAGTCAATTTAGGTTTATTATCTAGGAATTGAAAAAGCCCCAAATTAAACCTAATCAATTGGTTTGTTCTTGATTAATGAAAGCTTGAAGAAATAAAACAAATAAGACAAGATTTTATCCTGGTTCACTCTCTACCACTTGAGAGCTACATCCAGTCCCCTCTATCAAAGATAGAGAGTTTCTACTAGATACACAATTGTTAGATTACAATGGTTAAAGATTCAGCTCACTCTAGCTCTCCTATCTTAACCCCTTCAAGAGAGTACCAATCTCTTGAAAATCTACCCAATTGTTTCTTGTATCTTGTCCTCTTGAATTGTTGAAGAATGCTCTCCACACAATTCCTTTCCTTTTTGCTTTGAGATGCTTCAAAGGCATTCAAGTTGTGAATTCTTCACTTGTTTGTTGAATGCTTGATGTTACAACCTCTTGTTGTAGATTGCTTCAACACAAAGTACTAAACTCTAGAAATTTGAATCTCAATGAATCTAAGAATATTGAATGATTGAAAGTGAAGAAGATTGAAAGATTGTTGAATCTTGATAGAACAATTTGGAAATAGTAATAGCTCTTAGAAGATTGTGAAAGTATGATTCTCTATAGAAAAATATGAAAGTGTGTGTAACCTTGTCAAAGTAGAAATGAAAAGTTTTTAAACAAAATATTATTTTTCTGATACAACAGTAATTAATCGATTAATGAACAAATCACTAATCGATTAACCTTTGTTATACAATCAGTGTTGTACAGTTTAAACGTGTTAATCGATTAAGCCTTTCGTGCTAATCGATTAACCACTGTAAAAAGTGATTAAAAATTAAGTTTTTCAAATGTACTTTGATCTAAACTTTATTTAGAGCTATTTCTATCAAGATAATCTTTCTTCACTAATAATCAAACAATATTAAAACCTATATTGAGATTTCTAAGCTACCACCCACTCTCATGATATGGAAAATTAAAATATTACATTTGATTAAGAATAAAACAAAAACTTAATTTGATTATCCATGAGTGGTGCTTGAATTGTTGTTGAATGTTGTTGCTTGACTTTGGTTTGTTAGCATCAAAACATCATCAAACCTACAACTTTATGGAAATAAGAAAGAGTAATATGTCAGATTAGTCCCTGACTTTGTCAACATCGGTCAAGCTAGTCCCTGACTTTATCGAAATAGCAATTTAGTCCCTGAGATAGGAGAACGTCGATTAAGTTAGTCCCTGCCGTCACTATCGCAGGGATGTATTTGCTTTAAAATGGGATAAGATAGAGACGTATGTGAATTAAAATGAAATCTCAGGGACTAAATTGCTATTTTGATAAAGTCAGGAACTAACTTGACCGACCCTTACAAAGTCAGGGACTAATATGACATATTACTCAAATAAGAAATCTTAAAAAAATCTTACATATTAGACCGGAAACCATAATTCAATGTATCAAGACATACATGCCGTCTAAATTCAATTTTTCCATTTTTACCGTATATTCTGTGTTGTTGGCTTCACGCAATTTCTTCATTCATCTTTATTTCTCTGACCCCGTTTGATTCTTTGACTCCTTTAATTGCGAATGAAGTCTTATGTTATTAGCACTGTTAGTCAATCAAAGTAAAAAGGAACATCACAAATTCATCTAGTATCACCCTCTCATAAATTATGATGTTTTAGAAATTGCATAAAATTAAGAAATTTAAATTTAATATGTTTTAATTAAATTATCCTTATTTAATAATAGGACAGAATAATAAAAAAAGTTATATAAAGATTATATATATTGAAGAAAAATGAAAAAATGAGTAATGAAAAAGAGAATATAATAAATAAGAATATGATTGGAAACAAATATAAATAAATATTTAGTTTCTAAAAATATATAACTTATAAAACAAAATCAAATGATTAAATAAATACAACTCACGAGACACACACGAATGGAGTAATTAACATCGCGGAATAGGTTCAGTAAATCAATATGCGTATTATTGAGTGTTGGGTAAGAATTTCTTCTTCAGATTCATTTTAGCAAATTCATAGTTTATTATAATTCGTAAATTTCACATGTACTATGAAAATTGCCCATGCGATATATGTATTTTAAATTTCGTTATCTTTTTCATGTGATTTTTTTTAGAGGACAATAAATTTATCATTTTTTGAATTATATTTTATATGTTTTTTTTAATTATTACAAATTTACAATAAAATTTATTTTTTATGATCAATCAAATTTATGTAATCAAATCGGAATACAATACTTATAATTAGATAAAATGCGAAAAAGATTTTGAAAAATATTTATAATATGTGAAACAATCATGTATACTTTAAAAATGTCTTGAATAACTGTTATTATTTTTCTTCGTGTTTTTTTGGTGGGACAATTATATAATATAAAATTGGTATAATATATAATACACAAACTTCTGTCTATATATTAAGCAAAATGTAAATATTTAAAGAGTTGGGATCATTTGACACCAGGTGTCAAACTTACCACTTACACCAAATCCTATCCCTTAATTTTACTTAGATCTAATGTTCCCAATTAACTTATCAAAATTAACAATTTATCTCACGTGACCCCTCTCGGTTTATTTTGGACTTCAACTCTACAGTACCTTGAACCTCTCCTTCTCCCACCCCCAAACCCTTTCTACTTGTTTATGCTCACACACCACAACCCGCTTCTTCATCTTTGTCCTCATCTCTAACCTTTCCCTTCTTCATTGTTGTGTGCAATTCCCTTTATCGATTCGAACAAACCCCATCACCTTGGAGTCAATTCAGATTGCCTCTATCAATTTGAACAAACCCTGTTACCCGGAAGTCAATTCGGATTCATTATACAAAAATAACCAACATGGATGTGGAGTGCATAGAAGGTACTTCTATTAATGTCATTGAAGATCTTGAGATAGCTAACTCAGTGTCACCTGATTTAGAAACTAATACAAACAATGTTTCAACACACGAGGCTAATATCGATAAGCATCACAATCATAGTCCTCGTGTTGGAATGGAATTTGACTCCCTTGAGGATGTCAAACAATTCTACGCCTCATTTTCTAAAAGAGAGGGTTTTGGAACACAAATTCGTTCAACCAAGGAAAAGTTTTGCATGCTAGTATGTGCTAATGAAGGTCAGCATAAAGAAGAATGCGTGCGACACCAACCTGGGAAAAATTAGGAAAAGGTGCTCTACTTCAAGAACTAATTGCAAGGCATCACTTGTTGTTTCAAAAGCATGGAAGAGACATAAATGGGTTATCAATAATTTTAGCATTGATCATAATCATGTCATGGTGAGCCCAAAGAGTGTGCCTTATTTTCAGGGTCACAAAAAAAAAAAAAGAGTGTAGCTGCTAAGAATCTTGTTGAGAAATTTAATGAACAGGGAATACCTACCGGAAAGGTTGCAACAATGTTTAATAGTGGAAATTCATCTTTTTCAGACAAGTATTGTTGGAATCATCTAAGAGATCTTAAAAGATAGAATTTGGATATTGGAGATGCCCAAGCCGTTTTAAACTACTGTGTGAAAAAGCAGGCTAAGAATCCAAATTTTTTTATGCAATACAATCTGATTATGAAAATAGGATGATTAACCTTTTTTGGGTGGAGGCAAGATCAAGATTGGCATATAAAATTTTTGGAGATGTTGTTTCATTTGATACAACATAGAAAACCAACAAGTACAATATGCCCTTTGCGCTTTTCACAGGGGTGAATCATCATTACCAGTCTATCTCATTTGGTTGTGCTTTGTTGCAAGATGAGACTGAAAAGACTTTCATATGGTTGTTTCAAACTTGGCTTCAGGCAATGAGTGGCAAAAGTCCTATCTCCATAATAACATATCAATATTCGGCAATGAAAGGTGCTATAGCCAAGGTATTTCCACATACTCGTCATCGATTATGCTTGTGGCACATAAGAAAAAAAATTTCCAAAGAGGCTTTCGCATATATACAATCAAAAATCAGTTTTCAAGTGTGAACTGAAATTGTGCATTCATGATTCACCATCCATAGAGGCATTTGAAAAAGAATGGGAACGTCTAATGGATGTTAATGGTCTGAGGGACAATGAATGGCTTCAAGGTTTATACAGAATAAGAGAATTATGGATACCTGTTTATAATATAAAAACTTTTTTTGCCGGTATGAGCACGACACAAAGGAGTGAGAGTATGAATGCATTTTTTGATTCCTTTGTTGATTCATCAATGACATTAAGAGATTTTGTTCTTAAGTTTGACAAGGCAATGGGTAATCGCTATGAGAAAAAAAGAAAAGAAGATTTTGAATCAAGGCATCGACCACGTCTCTTAAATTTGATGTCGAAAATCGAGGAACATGCTGCTTCAGTTTATACAAGAAACATTTTTGGGAAGTTTCACAATGAGCTTGCAAAGATTAACCAATTCACAAAGGAGAAGATTGAAAAAGATGGGTCTTATTATATATACTAGGTATCTAACTGTTTTGACTCTCGAGACACCTTTAATGTTTATGTGGATCTTGATTCAAAAGTTTCTAATTGTGGCTATCAGCTTTATGAATTTTTGGCAATATTATGTAGACATATTCTGGTGATTTTTCAAGCCAAAAAAGTTGTTTGAATTCCAAGTAATTATATTTACAATGTTGGACTAAGGATGTTAATAAGAGCATTGAATTTGTTGAAAATGGTATAGATTTAGCCCGCGACATTAGCAATTCTACAACTTTGCAAAGTATACATGTGCATAATCAAACAAGTATATTGTCGTGATCTTGCCGCAAAATCTGAGCAATTATACATGTTTATATCATCAAAATTAGAGCAAATATGCAAAAGAGCATTAATAATGAAGTCCGAAATGCACATTGATAATAAAATGCTTCCTCCTAAAACAAGTCCTCAAGATTTGACTTGTGAACTAGTAAGTGAATCCCCTGAATTAATTATTAGAGATCCACTCATGTCACAAACTAAAGGAAGAATAAAGGATGCTATGAAAGAGTATCGACAGGGAAGAATCAAAAGTAGTCTAGAGTTGGCTATGAATAGGCAATCAGTCAAGAGAAGGTGCACCGTGTGTGGAGAACATGGTCACAATCAACGAAGTCACAAGAAAAATACTATGGATGAATCTATGGATCAACCTACTTAAATTGAAGGTATGAGTTTCAATTTATTTTGTTGTACCAAATTCTGTTTATTGATTAATTTAAACATGCTTATTTTCAAATTTTTGCAAATAAACCTCAAGTTATTAGGATTGGGAATCAACACACTAAAGATGCAGGAGGGGACAATGGACATGGATGACAGTGGTTCCTCCAGTTTCTGCATAAAATGATGGGTTTTATGAACTTTCCAGAGAGAGATTGATGAACTTAAGAGTATAAATTTGATGGAAGACATCTCATTTCCTAGTGAAAATAAACTTTGTAGCTTTGACAATGTTTAGTAGTTGATTGATACAATATAGAGACGACCATGATTTATAATTTGTCTTGCAATATATTCCTGTTGATGATTTGGGATTGCTCATGAGAATTTCAAATGAGTAAATGATAATAGATGGGAATCAAAATCTGCTGTAATTATTTCATGAGAACTAACATTGACACATTCAATAGAAATTTCATACTTCCTTCACAAATGGATCTGTTTTACAAGCAAAACAAGATTCACAACCTCTGGTCTTTGATAAGTGACTCTTTCTGTACAAGGATATATTGTACTATCACATTAGACCAGTTCAATATACAAAGATCATTACAATATGTTCAAAAACAAGAGAAACTTTCTAATCATATCATGAATTCCTCGTTGTTCTTCATTCATGAAACCAATCTTGAAAATCCAAAGTAACCAATCTTGGGGATGTAGTTTGACAGAGAATTTCTCATTGTGTTGTGGCATGTTGTCTTTCTTCCTTCCTCCTAAACTGCGTCATTGGTGTTGTGAAGGGAAGACTATCTTGATTCACATAGCCACTAGAAGTAAGGCACTGCAAATGAAAGTGAAAAAAAAAAACAAATTCATGAAGACTCCAACGTTGTCGCTGCTCTACATTATCGCATCGTGTAGAAGGACTATGCTCCTTAATCTAGGAGGAAGGTTGGACGGAGCTTGCGAGTTGGATGGACCTTGTGGGTGTAAAAGGGAGGGGTACACTGAAAAGAGAGGGTCACGCGATAATTTTAATAAGTTAATTGGGGCCATTAGATCTAAGTAAAATAAAGGGATAGGATATGGTGTAAGTTGTAAGTTTGACACCTAGTGTCAAATGATCCCAACTCATATTTAAATATGTCTTTTGTCACACACTTATCATTATCAGGAAAAAAATCATAGTTATTTGACACATGTTGAAGTGAAAAAATATATTTGTAATGACCATTAAAAACATGTTAAATTGAAAATTAAAAATGTAAATAAACCAAACAAAAACCAATTGTACTTCCAACTTCTAAAGTTTGGACACGGCTTAAAAACATCTATTTGGAAAGAACCATGAACAAACTTATATATAAGAAGCAAAATACTTAAAAGAGAAAAAGATTTTTATCCTTACCTCACCGGCGAGAACACGTTACCTTTAGTTGGCTCAAGCATTTTGAAGCCAGCCACCTTCATGATATCAGTGGTTAAGCAAATGTTTAAGCAAAAGTTGCAGTAGTAACCCATATCACGTAACCATGTTCAAGACATGTATAAATATATAGTAAAAAAATAAAAACCTAATAGTTGCGTATTAATGCTAATTACATATAATTTCAATAAAAAAAAGAATAACATATGATTAATTTATTGAAGACGTTATAATTCAATGTAAAGTCAATATGCATATAAATATATTAGAAGCCCTTTTAGCACTGGATCAAATTGGAAGATCAAACACATATGAAACTAATGTAACATTCTAGCAAAATTGATTGGCTTTTTATTAGAAATTACTCATTTGTTTTATTAGAAGAAATTACCTTATCGGTAACCATCCCATATGAAATTATTAATTTTATGGTTTTTCATTGGCTTTTTGCAAAAATATCATTAAAATAAAACTATATGTAGAGTATTTATTATTTTCGGTACGGTCAAGAATACATATTTCTCCCTCGATCGGTTTCATAAGGATGATAAAAATTGCAAAAAAATTTGTCTCGAACTAAAGTTAAAATAATTAGTGAAAATGCTTAGAAATTGTAAACTTTGAATTGTGATTGGTTGATCATTCCAAAATGCATTAAATTAGCTGTTTGATAATTGGTTGATGTGTTAGACAAATCATTAAATGTTTGTCTCCTTAATATTTTTTATTTTTGTGATTTGTTACCATCCTTGTGAGACGAAGACCGGATGTATTTCCTCAATCCTAAATCTAAAATCTTTATGAAAATTTTCATCCATCATGAAGGTAGGTTAATTTTGTTATTAACATTGAAATTGTACAAATTTAATATACTTATTTAAAACTACCTCTAAAGTTATTATTGACATTTTAAAAGGTGCTGACTTAATAGAAATATTTTTTAAAAGAAATTATTTTTATAAGCGTTTTTTTTTGGTGAACTTTATGAGCGTTTTTTTGGAAAAAAGGTAATTAAGTTTTATTAGAAATTGAAATGAGCCTATGCAAATTGGAAAAATAAAATTATAGATACAAATGAATAAATATATATGGATTAAATGATAATTTTTTACTTTAATATTTTGAATGAAACCTTTTAGTGTAAATTTCACACACATTGACAGTTTCTTGCTAAATATTTTGGATATATATATATATATATATATATATATATATATATTAGACTTTTTCTTTACTATTTTTTTACCTATATTTTTTTTATATTTTTATTAGTCTCGTTTAATGATTTTGTGTAGTACATTAAATAGATAGATAGATAGATAGATAAATATATATAGAAAATATTATTTTTTTAAAAATAGTTTTTTATTTATATTTAAATTTTTTTACCCTTAATATTGATTGATAGCATTTATTATAAATGTGTAGTGAAGAATATAATAATATATAGAAAAATATTTATTGAATTTTTTTTATAAGCAAATTTTGGAAATTGGTAATTAAGTTTTATTATAAATTGAAATGAGCTCATGCAAATTGGGCAAAAACTATGAATATAGATTCATTTAAAAAAGACTATAGATATAGATAGATAGATAGATAGATAAAGATGAATAATTAAAATGATAATTTTTTATTTTAATATTTTGAATAAAACTTTTTATTTGAAATTTCATATGTATTGATAATTTCTTGCTAAAATATTTCGGATGTATATATTTTTATTAGACTTTTCTTTTATTGTTTTGTTTAATTTATATTTTTCTATCATTTTTATTAGTCTCGTTCAATGATATTATGTAATGCATTATATATATAAAGTATCATTTTTTTAAAATAGTTTTTTTATTAAATTTAATATTTTTTACCCTTAATATTGATTGATAGCATTTATTATAAATATATAGTGAAGAATACAATAATATATACATATAGAAATGAAAAGATTAGAAATGATATGGACGGATATGATTTACTTGCAATGGATGGCTGTGATTAGAAAGGAAATTAGGAGGGAAAAACTATCATTTGGAGGAAAAGTAAGAGTAACTCTCAACTTCTCCTATTTTATAATATGTTGATTACTAGTCCATTTCTCCTATTGTCTTCATAAGAAATTGAAAAGACAACAAAATAAGAATTAATGTTATGAATTAATTAATGAGTTAGGATCTATTGATATCAATTAATTGTAAGTATTTGATATTTATACTTTCATATGATTTTTTATATTTTATAAAATTTATTAATCAAACCGTTAAGTTTAAAGTTTTAATCAAGTAGATTAAGTTTACAAAATTTTATTGAATATAAAAATTATTTGATCTTTCATCACACCACTCTATTTTAACAAATCATACATATTTGAAATATTAATAAATATGCATTATTATATTGCATACCTATGAATCTTCAAGTAATCCAAAATTTGGTATGCATAATAATCATGATAATAATCTTAACAAGTGCCCTAGGACACTTGTTAGTAAGACCCTATATATGATATTAGTAGATCCTAAATCTAAATACAAATGAATAATATATATATATATATATATATATATATATATATATCATCATTCTCTTTTAATAATAATGAATAAAATATTATCTTTCCAGTAATAGAATATTTCTTTCTTTAATTACTAAATTATAGATAAGATATATCAATTATACTTCTTACTTTTACTTTAATTTGAGACAAAAATTTTGATATCTCTTTATCAAAATCATAGGATACAAGAAGTACGATTTAACTATTTTTATTTTATATAATATGTAGTGCTGTGTTGTAAACACAATACATAATTATATATTTTTTTTACATTATTTAATTATTTTTTTTAACTTTTATGATACATAATTTTAATCTACATTATCAAAGGGAGGGAGTAGTTTTGAAGGAGGGGAGAAATATTAACATCGTGTAAGATCAGCATCAGATCAGAGGCACATGATAGAGATACATAGTCTTTATTTCTGAGCCGTCAAATTGGCGGGTGTGGGGTCTAACTTGTTTGGCCCATTTAGTCTGGTGAGTAAAGTTGACCCAATCAGAGAGGGAACTGTTGTGTGGACCCAATCAGATAAAAAGGAGTGGGTGTTGGCATGGAGCTACAAAGTAGATACTCCCTCCATCCTAGCAACTTTTATCATGAATATATATAACTAGTTCTAAGTGCATGCATTACCGTCCGCGTAAGACAGCTTAGTTGATGGTTAGAGGGACACTTAGAATTTTCGCCTCCCCAAATCATGGGTTCTAGTCCCAGACCTCTCATGTAAACAAAAAAAAAAAAAATAATAAGTGCATGCATTACCGGTGATGTTTAATTGTTTATTTGCTTGCCTGTACATTGCTACCTATTTATCATTGGAAATTGACGTAGCGTGTATTTGTCCACGTCGTGGCCAAATGCAGAAGCTTCAGTGAGGAAGCTTTTCAGCTACCGCGAGTTTAGACGGTTCCAAACGCGGAACCAAACATACCTGTAGATAATAATTGTAAATCATTTTGTCTTTTCGAATTAAATTAATATCAACTCATTTATAAACACAAAAATTATTTGATGAAATTCAAATCATCAAGTTGGTGAAAACATACTAACAATATATAATCACTACAACAAAAATGCAAAAAATCCCGGTTCCGCACCCAGATTGATCCCGGTTCCGAACCAGTATTCTATATACTGGTATAACAAGTCTGACACTTGTGATCCCAGGTGTTTTGGAAAATATGGAACCGGGATCAATAAAAATACAAGGAATCGGGATCAATAACATATATGATCACTGTTGAGTTTTTTATAATGAACCGGGATCTTTAATATATATTATCACTGTTGAGTTTTTTAAAATCAACCGGGATCTTTAGTATATATGATCACTGTTGAGTTTTTTAAAATGAACCGGGATTTTTAGTGTATATTTATATATACATATATATTTAATTTATAATATTTTTTATATCCATATATTTAAATAAATTGTTAACATTTTTTTTTTGCAACAAATAAATGCCATAATTATATACATTAGAAACGTGAATGTCAATACATATTTAGATAGATAACTCCCAAACCAAAACAAATGGCTCCATACATACAAAAGGCTAAACAAGCTTAATCATATAGATGTTACATAGTCACATTCAAAAATATATATGGTGCCCTAAATTCAAAACTAAGCTAAGGTAACTCGTAAAGAACATATGTTGCTCATTCATCCTTAACTTCATTAGCTTCAACAAAGCCTCTCTGAAAGTAAATAAAAAAACCTTTTCAGTCAAACATCAATAAATTTGAAAAACACAATTAACAAACTTAATTAACTAAGTTTATATATTCAGTATGAAATGATCAGAAGTCAATGGCAAATTGGAAATCACCACAATAGCATTCTTGACACGTAATATAATTACCAAGCAATTAAGAGTGAGTGAGGGAAGGAAGTCATGCAAATATATTACAAATATAGACCAAAAATTTAGACATAAAAAGCACGCAAAGAAGATTTCAGATGGCCATATGTGTATTACAGAAACAGAAGCATCTTTCAAAAATTTCCCATCATGAAGGGATTAAAAAACAAGACATTATTCATAGTGTCATTGACATGATAAGGCTAATAAACATTAACTTGTTAGTTGTATGCCTCTAATCTCATTTATGGGGCCAACACAGTTTGCAGTAAAAAAAAAAAAAGAACTCGAAGGGGGACAAAATTCACCTATGTTTCTAATACAACCTTTGGATAAAGAAAGAACATGAGAGTGAGTACAACCTTTGCAACCAAAACAACAAAGAATGGTCGGAATCCTTTATAGACTAAAACTTGTTTAATCATCTTTAAGAGACTCAGTAACTGCTAAACTGTAAGCATGAATGCTAAGAAGTTCAAAGCAAAAAAAAAAAAAGGAAGGATGGTTTACTTTGCCGATTACAGAGGTACCAAAGAAACAATACATTAAGGTCCATAATGGATCAGTTCATATAACCTTTTAAACAGATACATCAGTGCTCAAGCACAAATTGCACTTAAAATAACTTTGCAACAGACCTCATCCAATTATTTGCCAAAACAAGACACATATTTTGCAAAGGTCATTTCCTCTTATCTTCTAATAATAATTCTTTTACTATATGTTAAAAAAAATAGTCATTGTCACCTTTAAAGCTACCATGCTTTACTTGTAATAACTAGTATAATTTAAATTTAAACTTAATACAGGAATAAACTACACCCACAGTAATACACTAAAAATCCCACATGGTCAATTATATAAATGAGGGGGACGGTACCCTAAAAAAGTATCTCATGATTAATATTCCTAGTATAAAAATTGTGTTAAGCCATCAGAAACATATATCATAGGATCTGCAATTAAGCCTCACTTATTCAAGACCTGCACTTGAATTTTTTAATTTATTTACTATTTTTATATTTTCTAATTTACTAAAGTAGTATCTCTCATGATTTCATGAAAAACTGGAAACATGACCGAAGACTACGACTTACCTAAAGATTTGCTGCCTATTTATGAATGACATGCATTTCGACTCCACTACCCTATGCAAAGGGAAACATTTCCCTAACAATAAAATCTTAACCAATTCAAAGTACAGTGCTAAACAAATTACTGAAATAATAAACCAGGTCCACAACCTGATCAAGAGTGAACTCTTCCGTATGCTTCAAAGAATGTGGTGGTTCCACGTGTGTGCCATCTGGCATTAAAACTGGAACTCGCTAGCTGCATTGAACAAGAAGAGAACAACATTAAACATGGGTAGTCCTTCATGCCTCATGGCCATGCCACAACATGAATCCTACAGACCAATGTCTCCACGCATTAAGCTTTGACACATTGTATAAAACTATTTACCTGCAGACAACTACTTGAAGAAGTTTGCAAAACCACACTTGAAAATGTGACCTTTAAAATATAAGACATACCTATCCAGACAATGAACTGGTCCAATACAAGCTTTGGATAGAGTTTTCTTGATAGCTGACTTCAATGCATAAGGAAATGAACCACCCTGATAAATAAATATCAAAATGACAGATTAGCATAGTAGATAACATTTGTTTAACCATAACTCCCGAGCATATGAAAGCTCACCCAATGAAAACTCCTAGACAGGTCATTGCCTGTTCCAAGTGGTATGATCCCTACCGGAGGAACTGGCTCTCGACCGCGTGTGCGAAGTTCTGTCAGACATCCTAATACCCAGCCAACTATGCCATCACCTCCAGCAACCTATCCAATAAAACATAATCATCCAATGTGAATGCTAGTATAGTAGTATCTAATATGTGAATTCGGTGTGTACTATTGCAAGTTTGCTACTATGACTAACTAGTATCTTAAGATGCAATCACATTCTGTTCTATTTTATTTTTTTAATTTAAAATTAAAGCAATAACTTAATGGCCATTCCCTTGACAATCATACTTTATTTCTTCCCCTTTCATTCCAAGGAAAAAGAAATGAATGAACAAAGTAACTAATCCTTCTAATTATCATCCTATTTATACAGGATTTTACTATATTAAATATAGAGAAATAATTTATTTATAATTTAGAGAAATAAACCAACAAAAAATGTAGGGAGGATCAATCATCGAATTTATAGAAACAAAAAGACTAGAGCAGCATCCAAAAGGTAGGTAGCAGCAAAAATCAGAGTCCATACCTCAAGTATTGTGTGAGCTAGGTCAAAACATGTCAAGTTAACAATGCTTAATGGCAAGAATCAACAAACATGTGACCCGAAACTAAGAAACATACCAAATGCACAGACTAAATTATAGAGTAAAAAGAAACCCTAAGAAAAAAAGGAACGACTATTTAGCAAAAAGCAAGCAAGATTTAGGACGAGACTAGCAACAATAAAAGCGATAAGTGGCAAGAGTAGAAGCAAGACCAGCGAGCGACAACGGTAGGAGGATGACGGCGATGAAACCAGCCACGAGTGAGTGGTGACGAGTAGCAGCAACGAGCGACGACGGGCGGCCATTCCAATGAGAAGATGATGGCTTCGTGTTGAGTGACAAAACGATGATGGCTTCTGCAGAGATGGATCGAAGATGGAACCAACAGAGCTTGAAGGAGATGGATCAAATTTGTGAGAGGATATGAGTTTAGGGTTCGAAGGGACATATTGGCGCCGTGGCCGTGTGATGGACGAAGGGAGGCAAGGGAGAAGAAGGGCGGCGAAGATCTGCAGGTGTGATGGGTTGCGGCTGGAGAGAAAGCGAGAGCGTCGACCGGAGAGAGAGACTAAGAAACAACAACGAGAACTAGAGGGATAGGGTGGCGTTGGCGGCGGCGACATGAAGAACTGGGAGAGAACGAAGATGAGAGAGAGACGAAGCTGTGAGGGAGTGAGCACAGTACATGAGGGAGTTCATGGGATTTGACACCAAAATAATCAATTTATTCATCCCAGTTGAAGTAAAATGATGGGATAAATAAGGTTCATGGGATTTTTAATTTTTAAAAAATAAAAAATTATTTATGTTAAAACATTGATCCCAGTTCCGTGTTTTTATTATTCATCCCAGTTTAAGTAAAACAACGGGATAAATAAAGTTTGTGTGATTTTTAATTTTTAAAAAATAAAAAATTATCTATGTTATAACATGGATCCCGGTTCCATGTTTTTTATAACCGGGATCAATAAATTCATGATATTTTTTAACTATCATTTGTCTATTAATCCCAGTTCCGGAACGGAACCGGGATTAACATCCGACTACTTTTTTGCAATTTTGTAGTAGTGAATGTATCGTTTTTTTTATTGTCCTATATTATGGTGTCAATCTCCTACATTTACTATTTTATTTTAATTTGAGAAATACTATTCAAACATTAAAAAAAATACACATATATATAAAACTTAATATAACACTATAAATTAATCCTTTAACCATTCATCTTTGATTATAGCGTGTGTATATGTGTGTGTGTGTGTGTGTCTATATATATATATATATATATATATATATATATATATATTATGATCCTTGAATCCTTTGTATATGAAACGTGATAGATCAGATAGATTTAATGAATATAAGTATGAAATATATTAATCATGTCAAGTTTTTTCACCATTTAAAAAAAAGTGTTATTCATCATCCAAACCACGTATGGCTGTCATCTATTTTTAAACCATTGCCATGAATAAATATTATTTTTTCTTTCAATAAATTTAAATTAAAATTAATTAAGTGAAGTAAATAAAAATATTTATCGAATATTAATTTTTTATAATCAATATTATTTTAGAAGATATAATATTGGTTATTTTTAATATTTCAAGCATGTTAGATCTAGTGTGCATGTGTATGTGGAGATTGTGAGATCTATTATGCAAGCATGGTTTTGATAATGACAAATGTTTTGAACAAGCTCAAGTCTTGAAGAAGCTCATCAAAGAACAACAAGCAACTATGGTGAAGAGAGAGCAAGCTCATTAGATTCAATATGTGTATTGTTTGTAATATCTTTATTTTGAGTCTTAGAGTTTGATGAGATTTGGGTAGAGTTTATTAGAGGGTATTGAATCTCTATCAAGTGCATGATCATATTATAATTTGAGTATTTCACTTAACCTAAATCAATAGGTGGCTTAAAGGTTTTTAAGAAAATGTTTAGTTTTGAGAAAACAAGTTTTTAATCAAGTTTTACAGCCTTTAATCGATTAAGAAGAAGCAATAATCGATTAACAGGAAATTGATCAGGTCTTAATCAATTATCTAGTTTGAATAATCGATTATCAGCTTTTAAAAAAGGGTTAATCGATTATCTAAAAGGCTTAATCGATTAACACGTACAGAACAATTTTTAAAACAGTTTTTCACTTATCAAAATTGGTTTTTAACTTTCATAACTTTTGGGTATTCTATATAAACCTTTTTCTATTCATTGTGAATAATAACTAATTTCATTTTTCATATCATTCTAGAAAGATCAAAGTCACACTATTCTCTCACCTTTCTCTCTCATTTTTACAAAGATCAAAGTTCTTACTTTTCATATTCTTTGATCAAGAAACTTTTGAATCTCAAGTGTAATTGTTCATATTTCTTGAGTGAGATTCAATTAGGTTTATTGTTTTGAATTTAGTTGTAATCATTGCAAGAGGCAAACTATCTACAACAAAGAAGAAGTCTTGGTGGTTGTTCATCAAGCAAACTATGAAGAATTGGAAGTCTTGTTGTGAGGTATCAACAACCAAGTGGAAGCCTTGTTGTGGGGTTTTTAACAAGCAAGGGAAGAAGGTTAGATTAGAAGTTCAATAGGATTGCAAGACAAGAGTGAGGTATCTCTTGGAGGCTATCAAGAAGGGAGTCTTGAGAGGCGTATTACTTGTAATTTGGGAATTCTAATTCCTTATTGAAGAAACTCTCTCTATTGTGATAGAGGGGACTGGATGTAGCTCTCGGTGGTTGAGAATGAACCAGTATAAATCTCTGAGCAAGCTTCTCTTCCCTTAACTCTTTAGTTTTTGTTATTTCATATTGTTCTTGATTGAAAACCTAGAAAAGATTGATTTTCCATAATTGAATGAAATAGGTTTTAATTGTTCAAATTGATTTGGGGAAAACCTTTTTCATAACCTAGGTAATTATTAACAATCTTGGTGTTAATCAATTTTGTGCCATCTCTGATATTCTATGTTAATTGATTGATTTTTGTTTTCGATTGAAAAGTGATTTTTCTATTTCTGCAGTGAATAATCGATTATCCACTTTGCATAATCGATTAACTGAAAAGTTGCTGTCAGGTCATAATCGATTATCACTTGTAATAATCGATTAAGAGCTTCAGAATTTGTTAAAATCATTCGTTTTAATTGTTTTGGTTTGTTTCGTTCGAAAATCTTTGAAGGTTTCTTTAACACCTATTCAACCCCCTCTTCTAGATGTTCTCCAAGTGTTCTCTAGTTATTTCACCCACCGATTGTAGTTCTTACAATTGGTATCAGAGCTCGGTCGAAAGACACGAGCATAGAGCTTTTTCGTAAAGATCCT
This sequence comes from Crotalaria pallida, assembly GCA_037953625.1. Taxonomy (NCBI): domain Eukaryota; kingdom Viridiplantae; phylum Streptophyta; class Magnoliopsida; order Fabales; family Fabaceae; genus Crotalaria; species Crotalaria pallida. Next base: position 101,784,490 of record CM075649.1, read on the forward strand.
TGAGGAAACTACAATGGGTTCTACGAATCCCTTTGGTGGTGAAGGTGCTTCAATAAACTGCCCTCCTATGTTTGGTGGAGAGGGTTATGCTTATTGGAAATTTAGAATGAGAATCTTTATTGAAGCAATAGATTTGAATATTTGGGAAGCCATTGAGTAAGCTCATGCCTTCTCCTCCTCCTCAAGATCAAGAAAAGGATTCAACACTTCCTTCCTACAACCATCACACTAGAGTCATCCACACCCACTAGAGCTAGCCCTTCTAAGGTGGCAAGCTAGGATCAAGAGATTCAAACTCTAAGGTATCCTTATCTCTTAGCATTTGAGGTAAGGGGGTGGGTATTGGCTTGTTCTAGAAAAGAGTCTCTAATTAGTTATAATGATTTGCTAGGATTTATATGTTTAGTGTAGTGTTTAGGAAACTGTAAGGTAGAGAATAATGATAATACTTTGATTTAGGTAAATAAATGAATTGAACCCTAGGTAGTGCTAGTGATTAAATAATAGGTTAAGTGTCAAATGTGGATATAAATGCTTGAAAATAATGAATATGAACCTTGATGATACTTGCAAATATATGAGTATTTGATAAATGATATGCATGATGAACTTGACGTGTAATATTTGATAATTGGTAGTTAATGTAATTGTTGAGAAATGGCCATGTATGTTTGAAAATGAGAATATGAGACATAGATTAAAACTAGAGGGAATGCAATGGAATTGATCATTGGAGACACCGACACACTAGGTGCCCTGCTAGGTGTTCGATTTTGTCCCATTAGGGCTAATTGCCTGTCAGGCTAATTGCCCATTAACTCCAAGCGCCCCATTAGGCGCCGGTGTACCCAATGGATCAATTCACTGCTAAATAAAATGGAATAGGGTATGGACTAGAGCTAAGGGAAATGAATTGAATAAATTAATAAGCATAGTCCTAACGAGTGATGCCTAATGGGTGCAAAAGTCCTGATGGGTGTAAAGTCCCTAATGGGTGTGCCAATTGCCTAGGAGGTGCAATCAAAATCCTAGTGGTGCAGGTAAAAGGGAAGAAATTGAAAGAGGGAAAAATGGAATCACATTTAAATAATGAGATAGGAAATGGAAATAAGACTTGGATACGATTAAATGAAATTATGGGTTATGATTGTGAAGAATGTGCATTATGTGAATTACTTGATAACTGTGCTTGGCTTAGCGGGCTATTATGTCTATTTAGAAACTGCTTTTCTATTTCATGTGCAATGCTCACCTCCTTACTATTTTTACAGGTATTGAGATTGAGCTAGCACAGCCCCCGGTCGAGCAGGTGCACTAGGAGAGTAGGATGTAGTCAGTTAGGACATGGATATGTCCCGGGCCTTTTGAATGGCATGATATAATTTTTTTTTTTTTTTGTATATAATGTAAATATCTTTTGGGTGGGCCCGGGACAACTCCTTTGGGGAAAGGAGTATTTTTGGGAAAATACTATTTCCAAAACTTGTGAATTTGCTGCAAACTCTGATATGTGTATAACTGTAATATGGGTGCATTATGATGCACAAAGTATGTTTAGCCCTGCTGGCTACTGAATGAAAATGAATATTATGTCTAAAACAGGTTGCAGGACAAATTATATTCTTGGGAAAGCAAAATAAACAAAGGAAACTCCGTCCATTTGTTCGGAGATTTTTATAAGTAAGGGAATTAATAAAATAATTTTTAAGTCACTATTTTATTAAGGGTAATTAAGGGTAGTTATAATTAGGGTGTTACACATGACGTCAGCATGGTAACACCTAACGGGCTCCTGTACAGGCCCACTCCCGCACACCCCTATAAAAGGCATAATCATGCCTTGGGGTCAGGTAGGTTTTTCTCATCCCTATGTTGACACTCTGCACACACTTTTGTTGACAGAGGGAGACCCTGGGTATTCCAACTTAATGATATTTTCCATAATCGACACACATCAACCCCTGATCTCACTCAGATTTCAGGACCACTAGTCATTGGTCTTGAGGTCCCGTAAGTCAGGGACATTCCCCATTTTTCAAATCCATTACACCCTTCATCCACTATTTCAGTGTAACTGAAAGAATTACGTAGTCTTGATCCTCAGAAGCTTAGTTCGAACCAGTACGTAGAGCCAAGATCTTACTCATTATAGCTTGCCCAAGCCAGGTTAGATCAAATAAATGATGATCAAATCAACAAAGCTTTTGAAGACCTGTTCAAAACGACCAGGCTAGCTCGTTCCCAAATAGTGAGCTCTAGAAGGGCAAATAGGGCCACTACAATAGGTTCCGCCAGGAAAATTCCACCCATAGAGCAGCTCAAGAACCAGCTCATAAACACGCTCAGAATAATAGTTACAGAAAGATAAAAAAATAGACCCACTGATTTAAGGGACTACATTAGGGAGATATGAGAAGTGATGGCCCATGAAACCTCATACTATGAAGAAACCTACCAAGGACCGAAACCTTTAATTTATGTGAAAGGATCAAGCGTGCACCAAATCATAGAAACTTCCAACACCCAACCAATTTGTATGGTTATGACGGATCAGGGGACCTAGAGCAGCATATTAGAAAGTTCCAAGCAGCCATTTCTTTCTAGCATAGGACCTTGGATGTCATGTGTAAAGCCTTATCCATAATCATAATGGGACTTGTCTCCAAGTGGTTCAAGACCCTTACGCCAAGATCAATTACCAGTTGGAAGCAGCACATTGATAACCAAATTGTAATTCTCAACCAGTTGAGCTTGCCCCAAAAGCATCCATTTCCCATCCGAAGTTGTCCAGTAACATGACGAAAACCTACGAGATTTTCTCACTAGGTTCACAAGGGGAAACAACCAGATTTTAGATTTGCAACCATTAATTGCATTACACCTCTTCTAGTTGAGGGATATCTTGCAGAAATTAGCCAAAAAAGGAAGACTAGAAGAATACCTCATGAATATTCATCAAGGTTCCATCAAATGAAAGCCTTAAAGGGATGAGGACTCGCATAGTGAAGCTCTAAAAGAAAAGAAAAATAAAGATCCTGAAAAAACCACCACCAACAACAACCGCAACCTTGAAGATTTCATGGTCATTACAGGTGAATTTTCCTATGGAGGAACCTCAAAGGTTCGACAAGCGAAGTACATGGATATGGTGATGTAGGTCAATTCCAAGATGATCAACCTGGAGAAAGAAGAGCTTGTTATCACATTTTCTGAAGAGGACTACGGAGGAATAATAAGGGTCCATGATGACCCTCGTTCGATCACAACAATTATTGCCAATATCCGAGTCCACAAAGTTTGTTGATCAAGGGAGCTCGACAAATATAATGTTCTACAAAACATTCAAAGGCCTCCACCTCAGCAAGGATAGACTCCAACCCTATGAAGGCCAACCATCAGGATTCACAAGAGAAGCCGTGCAACCCATTGGATCTATTAAATTACCAGTGACTTTTAAAGATGATCACATGAGCAAAACCCATCAAACCAAGTTCTTGATCATAGACACTCCTTCCTCATATAATCCGATTATTGGTAGACCTACTTTGAACACTTTAAAAGCTGTAGTTTCAACACTACACCTAGCTATGAAGTTACCATCAAATGAACACATCATAACTCTGAAAGGAAATCACAAATTAGCTAGGGAGGTTTATTATCAAAGTCTCCAATTTCACAAGATCAAACAAAAGAAAGAAGGCACTAGCTCCAATCAAGGCTGCCGAAAGTAGTTTAAGGTGGATTTACTCTTTTCATGACATATTTTCGTTTGATTGAATATGTCCAAATTTGGACATCGTTAATTTAATTTTTCAATATGTAAAATGGAATCAATACTCCCTTTGTTAAGTTGATGTTACCTTATTGATTTATGAATACGATTTTCCATTTACGAAGTAACATTTTGCTCAAATTCATTGAAATCTCAATTGTTGACTTGAAAAACAGTACTGTGTAAAACACTAACCTGGAATCCTAACTAGCCACTAGGATCCATGGAGAGATGGGGTACGAGAACGCTTCTCAGATCTAATTAATGAAAGAGTTGAGGCAGCAGTACTGATATTAACTCGTGTACAAAGAAAGCAGTTGATCTACTTATGAAAGACAACATGCTATTCTGATACATGCATCCTCGACTAAGGAAACGCATAAACGGCTTGTAACCAGTGCTCATTAGTAAAAGATTCACTTAAAACTAATACTGAAAGTAGCAATGTAACAAAGTAAAATCATTCATATATTGATATTGATTACAAATACTTGAAGTCAGCTATATGCGACATTACATTGAAATTCTTAACAAAATACTTGAAGGTAGTTATATCAGACCTTACATTGAAATATTTGAAGTAGGCCACATGCCACATTATAGGGAAATACTTTAACAAAATATATAGACAATTGAAAATCAACTTTATGTTGCAAGTCCCATGCGAAGAGGACCATACCTTCTCAAAATAAAAAAGAAGAAGAAGAAGAAGACAAGACCCTCTATAGGAGTCAATGTTTACACTTGATGACGAATTTACTCTAGACGACAAGAAAATAAAAGAGTAAAAGCCATCCCAGAGAAATAAGGAGCCCACCAAGGCAACACCAACCTTAAGAAATGAGGAAGGAGATCCTCGTAATATGGTATTGCCGCCCTCTTTGAGAGCTTAAAGGGGGGCCTTATCCCCGTGAGCTACAACAATAGGAGCTTCATCCTCCTCATCATCTTCTTGATCAGAGCTAGCGCTAGAGATGCTATCAAGGTCGGTAAAAGATTTATTGTCCAAATTCAGCTCTACTAGTTCTCCGGTTATAACGGAAGGATGATAGACCTTTCCCTCAACCACCTGACAATTAGGGTGAATCTCCTTACTCCGAAGTTGAAAACAAGGACTCACGATCTTCATCGACTTTATGCAGGAACAAAAGTTGTCCTTCTTAATTGATGATAAAGCAAGCAATGCCATATCTAGATGAGTATGAAGATCCTTGTTATCAGGTTCAAGGATGACCTTCTCCCTTGCCTGAAGATCAGTGTAGTCTTTTGCCACTTCAAATAGATTAGCCTTCATTCGAAGGTCAACAACATTCCATTCATGTCTAGCATATTTGGATTCCAAAGAAGCTAAAAATATTTTGGCCTGTGCAAGCACCATCGCAACAGCTCGCTGCCTAGCTGTCTGCCTTAAGCTCTAAAGCTCGAATAATAGGAACGGAAGAAAGACCTTTCCTTGTTGATTGGTCAATGTCATTAACATTCATTAGGAGGACAATGCTTCGGTGCTCGTTCACTCAAAGCTAAGAGCATTTCGTGCTCGACCTCATTTAAATCGACAGTCGAGATCATGGAAGATGTAGGATCAGAAGTTTTTTCTACCTGACCCGTGTGAAGTAAATGGGTAGCACAAAAGGACCTTCTGGAGGAAATTTTGTAAAATTCTTGTTTGAATCCCTTGTCAAAGTCCTTTACGAAAATCAACGGAAGAGAACTGTTCGGAGTAAAGATCGTGCAACGCATTTTGCTCCTAGAACCCTTGATGAGACAATCAGAAGAACTATACAAATGTAGAAACAAACCTAAGGAACAAGTTTTAGCAATATATGGGGGCTGGCGTTGAAGATAGCATGCCTCCCAAAACTTTTTGAAAGCCGCCAACAACTCCCAAGAGTTAAGTTTAAGTTGGCTAGGGACTATGTGAAGGTTGTTCAGAATATTTACATAGAAGACATGTAATGGAAGGGTAATTTCTAAGTATAAAAAAATAAATCTATACATCATTATGTATTGGGGCTTGAAGGAATCAACATCTCGGCTAGAGAAGATCCTAGCAACAAAAGAAGGAACAGAGACACATAACCAGTTGGCAAAAGATTAACCACAAATAGAAAGGTTTTGAAGGTCAGAGTTATGGTAGAAAATTGACCGGGCATGCAATGCACTATTGAATATTCACCTACTCCCTTCAGCTTGAATTATAAGCAAAAATAACTAATTGTATGCTTATTAAGGAGGTTAATTGATTGTATTTAATTTTCTCAAATTTATAAAAGAATAGATGTATTTTAGGAAAGTTGCATTGGGAATGAAACAAAAGTTTAATAAGACAACAATATTATAGTGATGTTTTAAGACAGTAGCATTGGAATGAAATAAAATTTAAGAAAGTTTGTTAGCTTTTCTTATATTTTAAATCAAGTGAAGTATGTTTTTTTTGCTTATATTTCAAGTCGGAGGGAGTAAAGGATTTCCAATTATTTGGTTTCTTGGTTAGTTTCCTGCTGAACCTAATTTTCCTAAAGGTTCTAGCAGAATGAGGTTAAGTCTTTGAGTAAAGGCGTCCTAGAAGAATGTCCATCAGCAAAGCATGAACCGAGCTTAGATGACCTACAATGAGAGGCTTTGAGACCACATTAACTCGGAGAAGCTAAGAGGTAGACCTGATTTGCAGATAAGTCATGAGACTTATTCATGGGGTAAATTTCCAAAAGATAAGCAGCTCAAATTGCTCAATATTGAAAATTGATGGCAGATTATGAGAGGATTATCAACAATTATAGAAGATTCTTCATTATCCCCGTAGCGATAATATAATATGAAGATTACTCTTAGATATAGAAGATTCATTGAGAGAATACATCACATCAAGGAGTCATCCTGGTCCTATAAATACTAGCCTCATACAAGGGCCTGAGGCATCCAACTTACATCTAATTCACTCAGAATCATACTTATCATTATACACATGATACACATACTCCTAGAGAGCATCATGAACACTTCTCAGAGAGAGATTCAAAAGTAAGAGTGCCAAACTCTTGCCGCCCAAGAAGGTGGCAGTTGTACCGAGAATCTTACCGCAGGATCCTAAGCTGCGAGTCACTTCATTCATGAAGGAGTTCTCATACCACAAATGACCTCCTTAAGAGTAGGGGGTATATCACGAATTACCTTGGGGATAGTTGGGATCACTTTTGTTCCCCCTTGATGCACTATTTCAACGAGCCTGATAGAATTATGTAGTCTTGATCCCCAGAACCTTAGTTCGAATGGGTAGGTAGCACCATGAGCTCACTCTTGCCATTCTAAATATCCTTCATAAGGATCCTCGTCCTTTACAGGGACCTTTGTCTAATCCAGACAAAACAAGGTCGAGGTTAAGAAAACCCTAATATGATGTGTTATCTTAACCTCAGCCTTAAGCAACTAAAAAGGATGTGTTTTCTTGAAGGGGAAAAAAACAAAATAAGACTTTGTATTTTTTATATTCATAATTTCCTATAAAACTTATTTATCGATTATTGTTGAGAATAAGCTTGCAAAAGTGGATATGTTTTCATGTAAAAAGAATATAATATAACTTATAAGTTTTTTTAGAGTTTTTTGTTTCCCAGAAAACCTACTCCCTCAATCCCATAAGTTAACCAGTTTATGCTTATATATAAAGATTAAGAAATAATTAAATGATGTAAGAATTTAGTATATTTTGACTAAAGTACCCCATTATTTAATAATTGGAGTGAGAGAGGAATATTAAATGTATGAAGACATTGAAGAGAGATGAAAAAATTGGTGGTGAATAAGAGAATGTGATAAATAAAGGTATACTTGGAAAATGAAATGTAAATGAGTATTGAGTTTCTAAAACTACATAATATATAAAATGTAACACCCGTAATTTTCCCCATTTTATGTTCCCTATAGGAGACATGCAATTAATGACCCTAATTAAATGTAACCACCCTATATGTTCCCTATAGGAGACATGCAATTAATGACCCTATCCTAACCAAATTTTTGGCCAATGCATGTCTCTCTACTAATTAATTTTCCTATTCAATGAAATCCTACCCTAAACCTACCTATACCCTATTAAAGTAATACTCATAGACATATAATTAAAATGCAAAGTACCTACCCTATGTATACTAAGAAAAACCGTGAGGGAGTATATGGCTTGTAAGGGAAGCCTTTTAATTTTAATGCACCCCATTTCTTTTAGGCAATGAACCCCACCTACACCCTTTTATATAAATAACCCCCATTCACCCCATTGTGTTGTTCTTGTTCTTGGTTTCTTTGACAAAAAAAAAAGAGAGAGATAGAGAGAAAGTGAGTGGTGGTCGAGGGAGCTCTAGAGAGGAGGAGGAGAAAGACTTCAATTTTTCTTGCACATTTCATTCTTCCGTTTATGTAATGGTTCTCTAGCTTATGCTCTTTCTCTTTTTCCTCTTTGTTTTCGGTTTTCATGAAGCTTTCCAAGAGGGTTTTTGTGTTTGATGGTCATAATCTTTTGGATGTTAAATTTGCTTGTTCCTTAAGATTTTCTATGCTTAAATATATGTAGATTGATGTTTAAAAACAAAAAAATGTACATGCACCCATTGTTTGAAGCTCCACGGTTTAGGTCCCTTTTTATGTTCATGGGATTTTTGTTTTTACTTTTGATTTATGATAAGAAAATAAGAGAAATTTTGTAAGTTGATGATATAATGATTTGTTTTGTTGAAATTTTACCATTTTCTTTATGTGTGTAATTCGGCCAAAGCCAAAAAGAGAGAAGAATGAATTTTGTTGTTGATGCATGTTATGTTTTTGAGTTCCTCTATGATTTTAAAGTCTTAAAGTATAAAGATTTAAGATTTTAGTGAAAAATGGACATACATCATGTCCTAGACCCATACGGTTTTTATTTTGAATTATGCCCAAGAGATTTTATTTTGTTCCAATGTTTTGTTATATGTTTAAAGTAAAGAAATGAGCTTTGATTTTTATTAGCTTGAAGCATGTGTTGATGTGTTGTTTTATTGTGCAAAAGTTTCTCATTTTCTTCCTTCCTTAATCATTCGGCCAAGAGGGGAAATTAATGAAATGATTTTTGTTCTTCAAGCATGATTGGTTTTTCATGTCCCTTGATGATTTTTGAGCTTTAATGTGTAAAGGTTTGAGCTTTAAGGTTTAAAATGAATTTATTTGATGATTTAAGACATACGGTTTTTATGTGTTTTGGAGCTCAAGTGCTTTGATTTTGATTTGATAAAAAAAAGTAAAGGAATAAGTTTTGATTTTGTGGATTATGAACCATGTGTTATGTGTTGATTAATGTTATAAAAATTCCCCATTTTTATCCTTGTATGTTTCGGCCAAACTAAGAAATAAGAGAAGAAGAAACTAGTTTTTGGTGCTTGATGGATTTTGAGTTGAATCGTTGATTATAAGTACATGCATGAAGAAATTTAATTTTTAAAACAAACAAAGTTGACATGCATGACGTTTTGAGGTCTATACGGTTTTTATCATGAAATTTTGTCTCAAACGATTTTGTTTTGATGCTTTGAAATTGTGTTTGAATGAAGGAATGAAAAATGGAGTTTTAGTATATGAGTGTATGTTGATTTGTTTGTGCAAAATCCCTAATTTTCTAAGTGTATGTTTCGGCCTAAATGAGTTAATGAGGGAAATAAATTAATTTGATCATGTATGGTGCATAAGAGCTAAGATGAAGTGTTTTCATGCCTTGTGGTTTGATTCTTGAAGTTAAATGAATAAAGAGTTGATTTTTGTTGATTTTGTGCCTAAATGTGCTATATGGTTTGTGCATGAAAATTTTTCTTAAATATGATTGATGATATGTTAGTAAGTGTTTGGAACAAGATTAGAAATATATAAGAACTATTTGGTTAGATTTTGTATGAAATATGCATAAAGGTGTGGGTGCTGAATTTAAAGAAAAAGTTGTTTTGGTTATAAGAGTTTGTAAAGTCATGGTTTCATTTCTTAGATTGCTCCAAAAATTTGATTCAATGTCCTATATGATGTCTGAATGTATTCTGAAAAATTTGAATTGATTTGAGATTGTTTTGATATTTTAAATAAATTTTGTTTGATAGAGATTGTTTGTAATAAACTTGTGTTTCAAGTTTCAAAAGTATAGAATAAAAGATATTTGCATAGGTCCAACGCTTTCATGACCAAGCCACTGTTTCGATAAGATAAATAATAGTGTCTCTAAATTTTTATAAGATTTTTGGAAGTGATTTACTAATTTTATAAGAGTTATTTGGATGAAAATGATTTAGGAAAAAATAAGTTTTTTGGGGTAAACCTAAGCAGAATTTTCTGAACTAAGATACTATAAATGACTTGAAATTTTTATGATAGCTTCCTGGAAGTGTCATGAGGTTCCCTATGAAATTTGAGGTGATTTGAAGTTGGTTTGATATTTTTTCCAAGTGAAAAACAGTGGGCATCATGGTTCATATTTTTCAGAGTTAGTGACAAAATTAATTATAAAAGTTTAAACTAAACAACTCCAAATAATCTGAAATTTTTATGAGGTGACCTTGACTGTGTAAAGAATGTTTGTACCAATTTTCATGCAATTTGAAGTTGATTTGCTATTTTTAATTGTGGCATCTTAGCCTCAGGTCAGCAGCAGCGCTGTCTTGATTTTAGTGCGAAATCTGATTTGGAAACTAACTTTGGATTGTTCAACTAACCTAAATATTTATTTTTCAAATTATAGGAACTATTGCAATAATGTGATTGCAAACCGTATTCAAGCTGAGCTTTAGGCCTAGATTATTTTGGTATTTAAATTAATTTCAACCCTACATACTAGGTGGGAAATGATTTGAATACTTTGACTTTTGATGCATGTAATTTTGTTTTCGTTGGTAATGAAATTTTTCTTTTACCAAAAAAAAAACCTAAATATTTTACATGATGAACTTGAATATGTGTTTTAGTATTCTGGAAATTTTGGGATTAAAATTAATTGATTTGATATAGTTTTGAATTTTATATCTTGTGTTTTCCCTTAATTGATTAAACTCTTTTTGGAGCACTTCTGATAAGTATAATCTTGTGAGCTTTCTTTGGTGACTTGGGTGAATGTGTGTGTGTGTTGTGATGCCTTGAGATAAATGAATGGGTAATTGTTTAAGAGTGTTTAAATTACATGAGAATGAAATTTGTAAGACAATTGCTTGTTGTTGTATTTTGGTTTAGGTCTTGATTTTAGGCTTGAGTTGGAATATTCTATATTTGATATGACAACTAATTTATTTTGGTGATGTATGCTAATTGAGTATTGTTTGGAGTCATTCCTAGGTTTTATGAGAATGAGTTAGTGTGTTGGCTATTTGATATTGTGTTTTGGGTTGCATGAAAAGCTTTTGAAGATAATTGATTTTTGGATGTATTGGAAGATGTTGAACTCCTAGCTGCTGTCCTGTTTTATTTCATAATGTGGTGTTTGAAAAATAAATTGTTTTAAGTATTTCTTTCAAAAAGAGTGTTAAGGGATTTAAAGCATGATTTTACGGTGTTTTTAGATTTTGTGAAAAAAGTATTCTTGGAATTTATTCCTTGTTGTCCAGTGTTAATTCAAAAAGAGTATTTCACTTCTTATGAATGTTTTCAATCGATTTAAAGTTGTGTTTTCAATGGTACTTGATCTAGAGAAAAGTCGGATTGAAAAAGTGATGTTTTTCGATGTTTTTGGGTTTTAGTGTGTGGCTGTCCGGAACGGACCAGCAACTAAAGAAATTGTTTTAAAAGTATTTTTTCGATTGTTTTAAATTAAGTTTGAAGTATTTAAAGTATGTTCCAAAGTTGGATTGAATTGAGAAAGTAAAGGTTTTCTTTTATGATAAGAAGTTAGAAGCAATTTTTCGAAAAATGATTTGATGACGAGCATGAATGTTAGTAAGTAGCCTTGTATTAATTGTGTGTCTTATTTTAAGCATGGGATCCAGAGATCGGGAGTTCGGAGCTGCTGTCAGTCGGACGGACCTGCAGCGATTTTATGATCGTGGAAGTTGGACAAGAGGTGAGAGAGAGGCTCCCTAAGACACTATGGTATTTAGGTAAAATGTTAAGCTGTTCCTGGCCATCTCAAAAGCCGGAATGTGGGGTCTAAGAGTCAGTCGTATAGTGGCAGTTGAGTGTGTATGTTTGGCCACCTATATGCAGGACTAAGACATCCCTTTTCTATTGTAATGTTATGACGTGATGCTACTAATGTGATTATACCATGATGATATGACATGCTTTACGAATTATGCCCTGCTGAATATTATGCATGATGATATAAATGTTGACTGTTTTAAATCCATGACGAAAATTAAGTGAGGCAATGGAAATTATGAAAATATTAACGACGCTGATGAGAATAATGTGATATGATGGGATTAGTGATAAAAAGGAAAATATTCTTAATGATGTATGAGGTGCGTATAATGAAAGAAATGATGAAAATCTAGGTAATCAATAAGAATATTGGTGTTAATCAATTCCGCTTTATCTCTGATTTTATGTGTTAATTGATTGATTTTCGTATTTGATTGAAAAGTGATTTTTTCAGTTTTAACAGTGGTTAATCGATTAACTGATCTGCTGTCAGGAATTAATCGATTACCTGATCTGGATAATCGATTAACTCAAGTTTTTCAAAGGTTAATCGATTAACAACTTTGCTTAATCGATTAAGGGCTGAAAGTTTTGTAAAAATCATTTGTTTTAATTGTTTCGATTCGTTTCTTTCGAAAATATTTCAAGGTTTCTTTAACACCTATTCAACCCCCCTTCTAGGTGTTCTCCTAGGGTTTCTTAGTTAATTCACCCACCGATTTTAGTTCTTAACAATTGGTATCAGAGCCCGGTCGAAAGACACGAGCATAGAGCTATTTTCGTAAAGATCCTTGAGGAAACTACAATGGGTTCTACGAATCCTTTTGGTGGTGACGATGCTTCGATAAGTCACCCTCCTATGTTTGGTGGAGAGGGTTATGCTTATTGGAAAGTTAGAATGAGAATCTTTATAGAAGCCATAGACATGAACATTTGGGAAGCCATTGAGAATGGTCCTCACATTCCCTCAACTGAAGTAGAAGGTGTATCTCAACTAGTTCCCAAAGATAAGTGGACCGATGATGATAAAAAGAAAATTCAATATGATTTAAAAGCTAAGAATATCATCACATCGGCTCTATCTTATGATGAGTTCTTTAGAGTCTCCCAATGTCATAATGCCAAAGAAATGTGGGACACCTTGCAAGTCACACATGAAGGCACTAGTGAAGTTAGGCGTGCTAGATTAAATTCTTTGATGCATGAATATGAATTTTTTCGTATGTTGCCTAATGAATCTATATGTATTATGCAAAAACGTTTTACTCATATTATTAATCATCTCATTACTCTTGGAAAAACTTTCATGAATTGTGAACTTGTTAACAAATTTTTAAGATGTCTAAGCAGGGAATGGCAACCTAAGGTTACCGCAATTGTTGAATCAAAGGACTTGGATATCATGGACTTAGCTACATTTTTCGGAAAGCTTCAAGAACATGAAATGGAGCTTGGACGTTTGCATATGCATGAAGAGTCGGATAAGAACAAAGAAAGAAAAGGAATTGCTCTTAAAGCCAAAAGTTCATATAAAAAGGAAGAGAGTTCCGATTATAGTGAAGATTCCGATTCGGACATTGATGAAGAGTCTATGAAACTTCTATTGAGAAAGTTTAGCAAGTTTCTAAGGAGAAAATGAAGGTTGAACAAAGACAAAAGAAAAGAGAAGAATTCCCCACACTACAAGACCAAGAGAACAAAAAAAAGAGTAGTTTGCCATGAATGCGGAAAATCTGGTCATATCAAGTACTCATGTTCAAAGTATCTCAAAAATATGGAGAAAGAGAAGAAACATTCAAAGCACAAAAAGGCATACATTGTTTGGGATGAAGAAGAAAAGGAAATCACATCGAGTAGTTCTTCGGATGATGAAGAAATCGCTACACTTAACTTGCTAGTTCAAGTAGATGAAGAAGAAAGTTCAAATGATGAATCAAATGAACAAAGCGAGGATAGCGATGTAAGTGATACTAAATTCGAAATTTCTTCCAAATATGAAATTTTATATAATGCTTATGAAGAAATGTATGAACAACTTAAGAAACTAGCTTTGAAAAATTTAGAAAGGAAGAAGCTCATTTTGAAACATCAACAAGAGATTTTAGAACTTCAAAAACAAGTTGATGAGCTTAATCTTCAAAATGAAACTCTTGATCTCATATAAGCTTGCAAGTTTCACAAGTGGTGATATTAAATTGCGCACATTGTTAAATTTTCAAAGAGAAAATTCAAACAAGTTTGGTTTGGGTTATACTAATGCTAAGAGTAAGTCTCATAGAAATGTTGTTGATTTTTCTAAAATTGATTTTTCAAATGCTCCAACATGTTTCTATTGTGGCACTCATGGACATACTTCAAATGTGTGTTATGTTAAAGTGCATGGTATACCTAAAGGAAATTTTGTTTGGGTTAAGAAGGATGAAAATCCCTTAACTAACAAAAATGGATCCAAGACTATCTGGATACCAAAAAGCAAAGCATGATTGTTTTGTAGGTATGATTGAAGAGCAAAAGGGCTTACAAGTGTTATTCATTAATTTGCTTCTTCAAGTATCAAAGAGAAAGTCCTACAATTGGTATAATTGGTATTATTTGATTTTTACAATTGGTATTATCTTCAAAAGCTTACATTTGGTATCAAGTGAATTTCTTCACAAAGAGATAACAAGTACTTTCAATTGGATTTACAATTGGTATCTTCTAATCTTACTATTGATCTTTTACCATTGATATTTACAATTTGTGTTGAAAATTCACAAGTATTGTCATGATTACTATATTTTCTTCAATTGGTATCATTGTGTGATCATTATATGATCATCATGCTATTGTGGTTAATGTGATATTTCTTTACGATTGATATCTTATTTTGTCAAGTGATATTATGACTTTTTAGTTCCAATTGGTACCATATTTCATTGTCTTATTTCTTTCCAATTGGTATCACATCTGAAAGTATAGTTACAATTAATTACAATTGTTATCATTGATTAATTGGTATCAATGTTGTGAAGAAATGATCTATTTATTTCTCAATTTTGGCTTAAGATTTCATTATTATATTACTTTTTGATAATGCCAAAAGGGGGAGAAAAGGTTGTTTTGTTGTTTTTATATAGGTGGAGCGAAAGTTTTTGAAGATAGGGGGAGAATCAAGCTTTACTCAATTGGATTTCAAATGTCAAAAGCATTTATTGAGGGGGAGCAAGAGTCTCACCAAGTGATCAAATGGTTCAAGTGTCAACAACTTTCAAACAACGTCAAAACATGTTTGTCATAATCAAAAAGGGGGAGATTGTTAGATCCAGTGTGATGGTTTTGATAATGACAAATGTTTTGATCAAGCTCAAGTTATGGAGAAGCTCACCAAAGTTCAACAAGATCAACAAACAACAATGATGAAGAGAGAGCAAGCTCATGAAGATTCAAGTTGTGTATTGTATTGTAATATCTTTATTTTGAGTCTTATAGTTTGATGAGTTTGGGTAGAGTTATTAGAGGGTAGTGAATCTCTATCAGGTGCATGATCATATTATAATTTGAGTATTCACTTAACCTAAAATCAATAGGTGGCTTAAAGGTTTAGTTTTGAGAAAACAAGTTTTTAATTGATTTTTACAGTGGCTAATGGATTAAGTAGAGTGGCTAATCGATTAACACACATTTAACAGTGCTTAATCGATTAAGACTGTATGTTAATCGATTAACACCTGTTTTACTGGTTTTTAAAATACGTTTTTCACTTCTCAAAATGAGTTTTTAAGTTTCCTAACTTTTGGGTATTCCATATAAACCTTTTCCTAACCTTTGTGAATCATGAGAACAAATCAATTTTATTTTCATATCATTTTGGAAAGACCAAAGCCACATTATTCTCTCACTTTCTCAAAGATCAAAGCTTTCATTTTCACATTCTTTGATTAAGAATCTTTGAATCTCATGTGTTGATATTTTCATAGTTCTTGAAAGAGATTCATAGGATTGTTATTGTTTTTTATTGGGTTGTAATCATTGCAAGGAGGCAAACATTCTACAACAAAGGAAGTCTTGGTGATTGTTCATCAAGAAAATCAAGTTGGAAGTCTTGTTGTATTAACAAGGAATTGGAAGACTTGTTGTGGGGATATCAACAAGCAAGGGAAGAAGGTTAGATTAGATTTCAATAGGATTGCAAGACAAGAGTGGGGTATCTCTTGGAGGCTATCAAGAAGGGAGTCTTGAGAGGCGTATTACTTGTAATTTGAGAATTCTAATTCCTTTAGTGAAGAATCTCTCTTGGTTCAAGAGGGGACCCTCTTGGATGTAGCTCACGGTGGTTGTGAGTGAACCAGGATAAATCATTGTGTAGTATCTATATTCCCTTAACTCTTTACATTCTTGTCATTTCATATTGTTCTTGGTTGAAAACCTAGAAAAGTTTGATTTTTCTATAATTGAATGAATTAGCTTGTAATTGTGCAAATTGAATTGGGGAAAATCATTTTCATAACCTAGGTAATCAATAAGAATATTGGTGTTAATCAATTCCGCTTTATATCTGATTTTATGTGTTAATTGATTGATTTTCGTTTTTGATTGAAAAGTGATTTTTCAATTTTAACAATGGTTAATCGATTAGCTGAAGGTGTTAATCGATTAAGCAAAAATCTGCTGTCAGACATTAATCGATTAACTGATCTGGATAATCGATTAACTCATGTTTTTCAAAGGTTAATCGATTAACAGCTTTGCTTAATCGATTAAGGGCTGAAAGTTTTGTAAAAATCATTTGTTTTAATTGTTTTGATTCGTTTCTTTCGAAAATCTTTCAAGGTTTCTTTAATACCTATTCAACCCCCATTCTAGGTGTTCTCCTAGGGTTACTTAGTTAATTCACCCACCGATTGTAGTTCTTAACATCAGTAATGATGAAAGAGGATGGAAAGTTTGAGAATTGTGAATGTGTGAGCAAAATTGACTATGTGAACTGTGTTGTGTTTTACTTGTTGTTGATTTTTGTTGCTTTTATATCTTATTGTTTTTCCTATTGTAATTCCACCCCATCGACTAGGAATCGTTCGGGATGCTCACTCTCTCTGTTATTCTCTTTTTCTCTTTCCCAACACTTGATGTCGTGGAATGTAGATGGTTCATGACGTCGAAGTTATTATGCAACCTTTCGAGGATGGAGATTGGGACTTACTCGAAAAAGGCTGGAAATGGCGAGGAGATGTTAGCATGGTGATGGACGACCCTCAATTCTCCCCAATGAGTATTGACTTGTGGGAGATGATGGAAAAGATAAAGCTAGACGACCCAGAGTACGTGAAGGTTTTAGTGCTTCCGAAGAATGATGGGAGATTCGACGACGCTGAAGAGGATCTGGAATTGAAGAAGGTTCATGCTGAGGATAGTGATAAGTAGTGTAGGTTATTATTTATGTCTTACTTATGTAATGCACTTTCTTAAGTTACTAAGATAACGATGCTCTATCCTGATGTAACTCACCCTATTTCTGTAACGGTTTTGGAAACCGGTACTAGACGTTTTGTGTCAAAGGAAGTGGAATAAGTTTTGTGAATGTGAAAGGGGAGAGTTTCAAAGCGTGATGTTGGTAACATCTCGATTTGGAACTTGATGTGTGACGTGGACATAATGGTTTATTTTTATAACCAAAATTGTTTTTGAAAAAGGGAAATGTTTTGGTAAAGACGAACCCATGTCCACGTCACCAAATAAAAAAAAATTTCCTCTGATTTTTACTAAATAAATAAATAAAATCAAGTAACTAAATCGGGGTGTTACATAAAACATGACAAAATGGCCAAAACTGCATAAATTATGAGATAGAGGAAGTACTACTTATAGGTGCTTATCTTCAGTTCTAACGACTTAGATTAAGCAAACCATAATTATTTTTCTTTGTTCAACCCAATTATAATTAATTTTATATATCGTGGGGCTAGTTACAATGTTTTTTAATAGTTGCACATTTTAAAGTTTATGGATTCAATCACATATTATTTTAAAGTTTAGGGACTTAATTACAAATTTTTAATGTTTAGGGACCTATTTGAAAATTCTCAAATAATTAAGGGACGCTCACATTAATATCATCTTTTTTCAATGATTTTTTAGCCCATAATCGAAAATTAATCGCTTACAAAAGTAGAGATAGCGAAGTGAGTTTTCCTCTAACAACCGAGTCTTATCTTTTTAATACGCACACCAAAAATTAAGTTATTTACCAATTGTGATGAACATTATTGGTATTTCTATATTTCTCCTTCCGGTCCTTAATGTAAGATTATTTTGAAAACTTTTTTGAATTATATATAAGAACTCATTCCAATTTTCAATAGTTTTTATTACTTCTTTTCATAATTATTCATATTTAATCAACACTTTTAAGAGTCTGAATAATAATTATAAAAATAATTTTAAAAATGTATATCACATTTCTGTATTCCCAATATCACTAATAAATTTAACTATTTTTTTAAGTGAATTTAAATTTGCCAAAATAAACTTATATTAATTACTTTGAGATTACATCTTCTCTATGTTTTTGACATTAATTCTAGCCAATCATTTATAGTAAGCCAACAATGTGTGCAACCAATTTCCCTAATTAATTATCCTGTTATTAAATTTCGTTTGCATTGTTGAATTTTATTTATGAATTATTCTCTCTATTCATATATACATGATTTTTTTGGTAGATTTCATGTTTATTAAGAAAGTCGTTGGTTAATTTAGTTAATGGTATTGGAAATGTGAACATTTAATATGTATTTTCAAAACTACTCTTATTAATGGAGTTGATAGTTGTTGGAAACCAACGGGCTTAGCAATTACTAGAGGGGGGTGAATAGTAATTTGAAGCAGCAATACAAAATATTTCGAATGATATTAAAAGAATTAAACAGAAGCTTATTTTTCTGGAAATAACTCGAAATACTCGAGTCTTTCTTGAAGTACTCGAGTGTTTCAGGATAAACTACTCGAGTCTTTTAAGATCTACTCGAGTCTTTGAATAAGAACAACTCGAGTATTCTGAGAAATACTCGAGTCTTTCGTATAGAGTGCACAACACCAGTTCTGAAAAATCAACAATCCACTTCTAATTAATCCAATACAAATCAGAGACTTGTCTAATATAATAGTAAGCAATTAAGATAAATTTTAACAACACTTAATTTCCTTGAACTTACTACCCAATTAGTCAAATCCTTTTCTTTGGAAAGCTTTAGGTTGTTTGAGCAAGAATATAAATGAAAGCTATAAATCAACACTCAAGCAATTTTATCCTAGTTCACTCCAACAATGAGCTACATCCAGTCCTCCTAACCACCTTAGGAGATATTTCTATAAATCAAATTGTTAGAAATTACAAGGATTAATTGAGATAGCCTCACTCAACCTAACCCTTCAAGAGTGTACCAAACTCTTGATTTCTACCCCAATTTGATTTCGGTGATAAAGAACTCTTCCAAAGCTTCCTTGAACACCCTTCAAGAAGCTCCACCAGGCTAAGAACCTCTTAGTCTTTGTGCTTGAGAACTGTCAAGACTCCAATACCCTAAGTCCACTTAGGGTTTGCTTGGGAACAATCCAAGACTTGAATCAACAAGCTATATTGAATGTGTATTACGAATCTCACAATGGATTCGCACAAATAAGTACAGCTCAATAATGAATTGAGACCTAAACTCAACTTGAGAGAAAAATAACAATATGAGAGCGAAGTTGAGTTTTAGTGAAATTAACACTTGAGAAGAAGAATAAGCTTGTAATTGATCTTGTTTTTGTTGTCTTGTTTGTTCTTGTGCAAACAAAGAGCAATTTTACAATGTAGATCAGAAGGGTTGGGAAAGACTCAAGTGCCCTAGAATCGGTTTTTGAGTCTTTCCAACGACTTTATTTTTTCTGACTGTACCGAAAGACTCGAGTCTTTTTGGCCAATACTCGAGTCTTTTGGCCAGGCCGGAAAGATCCGTTGCACGTACAAGACTAACGGCTATATTTGCTGATCTGGCATCAACACTCGAGTCTTTTTCAGAATATTCGAGTGGAGACTCGAGTCTTCTTCAAAATACTCGAGTATTTTGATCAGACATGATAAAAGTTGATTTTCCTTTTTGTTTTTATTCTCAAGTATTAATTTAGGTTAATCTCAACCTAATGATCATATTAAATATTTTACTCTTAGAAGAGATCAACTATTTCTACCCACTCTCAACATAAATGTTAAACTACAATTACAACCAAATTGAGAATGAGTAATCACTTGACTAATTTCTTGATTTCTTGTTGTTGTTGTTGCATTGACTTCAAAGCTTGATCGTTAATTACTTTGTCATCATCAAAATCATATCCACGTAATTACTAGGAGCATTGAATTTACAATCACCCCCTTTTTGGTGATGACAAAATAATTAACACTTGTTGAGCTTGATACCACATGAAGTTGCTTGCACATGATGATTTCTTTGTGAGGCAAATCCCCCTTAATACAAGAACCTCTAAACCTGTCAAAATTCAGCTTGTGCTAGCGAAGTAGTTATGAAATTTTAATTACAGCAACAAGATTATGACAAGTGCATATCATGGTATCAGAGCAGATATGAAATTTTAATTACAACAACAAGATTGTAACAAGTGCACAATCTCTCCCCACAACAAGACAAGTGCTTAACAAGTGCACAAGTGCTTAACAATGCTTTTCTCTCCCCCTTTTTGTCATTAGCAAAAAGATATAACATTTGGAGAAAAAGATAAAGGGAGGAGAGTATAATGATGGAAACCCCATGAACCATAAAACAGATAGATCCCCCTGAAGCTTTGCAATAAAACACACTAGATTAAAATGGCAAAAACAAAATACATAAAGTGCAATAAGTGCATAAAGTTTCAAAGCTAACTCCCAAAATACATAATGTTTCAATAAAAGCATTAAGACTTGAAAAACATAAAATGTCTAAAAAACAGCAGCATCAAAACATAGATGGAGGTGCATCATTAGAAAGGGGATAGAATCGAGTGAAAGCAGCCATCATCTCATCAAACCGACGATGCATCTGATCCGAATGCTGATCCAATCGGGAGTAAAGCATAGCCGACTGTGCACCCATTCTAGCATCAAGACTCGCAATATCATCTCGTTGGGCATCAATGGCAGAGGCAAGAGAGTCCACCCTACCATCAAGGATATCCAATCGAGAGATGACATTGCTTCTCCACTCTGAACCATCAAACCCAAAATTAGGATGAGAACCAGCAAAATCATCAAAATTAATCTCGTCCTCAACCGGATTTCCACCCTCGGCTTCATGAAATGTTGCAGCTTCTTCCTCTAATTGCTCAACATCTACTCCTTGTTGAGCTGCAACATTTTCAGCTCTATTTAGATTTTCCACATCTTGCTTATACATATACTCGCCTGAAGGTGCATGAAATTCCATTCCTTGAAGCTTAAGAGCACCATTGTTCAAGTAGTGCTGATTGACATGAAGGGTCATGGACTCTTCATTGGGAGGAATTAGCACATGGAAATGGGTCAAGAGCCGAGTCACATGCATAGGATACGATAGCCACTTAGGATTCCTAGACTTGGCACCGGCTAGCATCCTATCGAGAATGATGCGACACCAATTCAACCTATCATTGTTAAGGATGGCACTAACAAGTCTAAGCTCTTGGTTGGTTGGTTTGGCATATGATGAGCATTATATTTCCCATTATTCATAGCCTTGTTTTGCTCTCATTGATGATTTTTGGTGCCCACTTGACATTGTTTAGAATGATTTAGTATTTTAGACTTTATTAGACTATTATTCCGGATTTTAATTAATTTGGATTATTTAGCCTAATTTAATCTATTATTATTTTCAGGTCATATTTGGCACAAGGCTTTTTGGACATTTTGGGAGTGAAGATTTAATTTTGGAAGAGAAGATATATGATGAAGTGAAGATTGTAATCTATCTTTAGGATTATTTGAGATTTAGTTTATATCTTTTAAGATTTAGATTTTATCTATATGATATTTTTAGATTTAATTTAGAGATTAGCTTTCCTTAGGATTTGGCCCATGATTTAGGCCCGTTTTGTGATTTAAAAAGCCAAATTCGTGTAGACCTAGCAGCCATCTATCATTCCACGTTTTTCCCAATCTCTCTCTAAGAGAAGGCTTAGTTTTGCTCTCCAAGCTTGTGGTGGCTGCTAGGGTTTCTCTCTCTTTCTTTTCTACACGTTTTTGACTTATTTCATCATGGAAGGCTAAACTCTTAGGTGAAATCCCTTTGGTAATGTATCACATACTCTTTAGGTTTTGTTCTTAATGCTATTTCGTTTTTATTCACTGTTTTCATGCTTATTGATATGTTATGGTTCGCTTAGTTCCATTCTATAGAGATAATCCATGTGTATGAATGCTTAATTTATGCAAACTCGTAAAATCTCCATGCTTTGGCTTTTAATGCTTAATTAGAGGTTAGGGTTTTCGGGTGAGAATTGAATTTTCGCTTAGTATTTAGTTCTCACGAGTTGGACAGTGAAGAGGGAAGAAATTGATCTTTTGTGACCGATGATAGAGTTGTGAGCGGGAGCCAAAAAGGTTTATCCGCTTTTCCTTATCTGTTACTTCATTTTTATTTAATTCTGTTTTGATTCTAGATTTCAACATTCAATACAAAACCCCCCCTGTTTTCTATGCATACTATGTGTTCGACCTTTTGCTTGATAAGATATTCCTTGGGAGACGACCTAGGAGTCACTTCCTAGTACTATATTTAAACTATTTTTATTTGTATCGGGTACGACCTCGATCAGCATAGTTTGGTGAGGTTTGGGGAACAAGCTGGTGGCATACAATGTAGTGCAGTACCCTAGATTGTGCAGTCATCATGGATGCATGCTTAGGCCCTTCGTTCCAGACACGACTGGGGCGCAATAAACTTTGAAAAATTTGATCGGCATTTGCTCTTAAGTAATTGTCCCCGTGTCGTGACAGTCCAAAGACATGAAACAAATCCTTAACTCTAATAGAAAATATAACACCTTCAACCATGGATTGTAAAATGTCATCATTCAGCCTAAGGTTTGCATAGAATGTTCTTACTAATCTAGGATAAATGGGGCCATTAAATTCAAGAAATTTAATAAGTTTCTGTTCCCTAAGGTTTGGAATGAAGGAAAATCCCTTACTTTGTAGGAATGCACAGTTCACCCAGCTGATAACTCCAAACCCTCTTAAGAGAATGCACGAAATCTGTCCAGGCACTCAGATTCTTGATAATATTCAGGTACATCTTCTTCGGATGACGATTCAGCCACCCTTGCACATTTCCCATGTCTTGAGGATGATGCCATTGAAGAAAATTTTGAAAAGATTGAAGTGTTGGGAAGTTAGGGTTCTGAAAGGGGGTAGTGAATTTAATGCTAAAAACGGATGAAATCAGTTGAAATGATTGAAGAAAAATGTTTAAAAGGTGTTGTTCTAATGAGTTTTGGGAAAAATTTGGAAGAAATCAGAGTTTTGGTGAAGAAATCGTGTAAAAACCGAGAGAGAAGACAGAGGGGGTTCGTAACACTCGAGTAAAATGATGCTGTGGGTGCTGAAGTTCTTTATATAGGCTGCGAAAGACTCGAGTATATTTGTCAACACTCGAGTAGTTCTTGTAGAACAACTCGAGTGTTAAAGGAAACACTCGAGTCTTTTCAGACTCATGCACCAGGGTCTTGAGACAATTTGCGTGCTGATGCAGCACAGGCCAGCCAATACTCGAGTAAAAAATGGGGGGACTCGAGTATTGCCCGAAATGTAATTTTTCAGAAAATTAAAACGAATCGAGTCGTTTTGGAAGACTCGAGTGCTGCCTGAACGCATCATTTTTGAGATTTTGGAAAGACTCGAGTCTTTCTAGAAATACTCGAGTCTTTTCATCAGATCCTGAATAAAAACTTTTTCAATTTAAAACTGAATTAATTTTGAATTAAAGGACTCGAGTCTTTTTGATAAAACTCGAGTCTTTTTGACAAATACATATTTTTAACACAGTTTTGATCAAACATACACAAATTTAAACACAATGAACTTCAAGAACAACTTGGAACTCATAGAAAATCACACACATTTAATACACAATATTCAAAATATCATTAAGAACAATCTTAACAAAGAATCAAGACAAATTGAAATAGGACTAAAGTGGTGATTTTTCAAATGACACAAAATGCAATTAGCCTAAGTTTGATTCATCTAAAATACCAAGCTCTCTTCTTATATGATAAAAAGTTTCCCTTGGTAAAGGTTTTGTAAAAATGTCGGCTAATTGATTTGTAGTACTAACAAATTCAATTGTACAATCACCTTTTTGCACATGATCTCTCAAAAAGTGATGTCTTATTTCAATGTGTTTGGTTCTTGAATGATACACTGGATTCTTAGTCAAATTGATTGCACTCGTATTATCGCATCTAATAGGAATATTTTCAAGTTTCAAACCAAAGTTCGATAGTTGTTGTTTCATCCATAATAGTTGAGCACAACAACTACCAGCTACGATATATTCCGCTTCGGCGGTAGAAAGAGCAACACAAGCTTGCTTTTTAGAAAACCATGACACCAATGAACTTCCCAAGAAATGGCAAGTACCACTGGTGCTTTTGCGATCAAGCTTGCATCCCGCGAAATTGGAATCCGAGTAACCTACTAAACTAAGATTGGCATCAGAAAGGATACCACAGACCAGTGTTAATTGTCCATTTTAGATATTTAAATATATGTTTAACTGCGGATAGGTGAGATTCATTAGGATTACCTTGAAATCGAGCACAAATGCATACACTAAACATAATATCCGGTCTAGATGTAGTAAGATATAGGAGACTACCTATCATTCCCCTATATTTACTAACATCAACCGGGGTACCTTGTTTGTAACAGCCCGATTTTCGTAACTCAAAAATAATCGACTTTTGTTCATTAAGGTGGCAAAAATGAGGCCATTTTTTTTTTTAAAACATTATTGAAAAGTCATTGGTGTCCTCAACGCTCTTTACTGAAAACCGAGTTGTTACTAAAACATTACTTTACATAAAACTTTCATCTCCATTGAAACAAAATATTCATGACGTTTTCTCATAAGGTTACATTGTTCAATTCTTCAAAGAAGAAGTATTCCACAAAATAGAATTTAAAAGCGTAGCTGAATTACATGATTAGTTCATCACTTAGGTAATCCTTAACTCAAAACATTCACAACAAACTCAAACTAATCACACTATTCTTAAACTTTCCTATCGAAGACAATCAGATGAAGTTTTCCTTTCTTTTTTTGCGCCCTTTCTTCGCTCCCGAAGATGATGCCTTCCCTGTCGCTGCTTTCTCCTTGATGGTTGATCCCCATTCTTCTCCACCTAGAGTGGTGGAGTCTTCCTGAGTCTCATTCCGCACCTTCTCTTCATGGCTATTGTATCCTCGCAACGTGACTTGTCCCAAATGCGGTTCCAAATTGACTTCACTCCGTCTGTGCTCCGGATCTGGAATTACCATCTGGATGCAACCAGTCCATACCCAACCATAGGGAGTAGGCTTCCAACCACTTCCCTGACGACGCCATGTGGTGATCTCCAAATAATGCTCCATCTGCCCGTTGAGATACCAGCAACACCAATATGCCAACGAACAGGAGAAAGTAAGCGATCCGAACGACGCATCGTCGACGGTGTGGACTTACAGTAGGCGAGATATCAAGACCATACAAACATACAACACACAGCATACATACAACACAACAATCAAGCATAGCATTATTATTATCATTATCTTTATCATTATCATCGTTATCCTTTCAAACTTATTATCATTCCTCATCATACTTATTCCTTATTTCCCAATTCTTTTCTCGACTTCATCATTCCATAAGATTTCACTTCTCATAATCATAAATCTTTTTATCACTCTTAAACTTTTCTTATCATATCTTATCGAATTACAACCATCGATGATTGGGGAAATCTGAGGTATCATCGAGGTACTCGTTTTATTGTCGTCGACACACACGTCTACATCTCCTTGGTCATCCACCCAACCTAATCGGAAGCTAACAGGAGTATAGGACCTTTACCACGTGGGCACGACAGCTGTCTCAATCATCAATTGGCTCCAAGCCAGGAGAACTGTAGAAAACTCGGGTACAGTCTCAAATCAATTTATATCATATCAAATCATGTCATATAATCAAGGCTCACTGTAGAAAACTCGGGTACAGTGGCAATCAAGATGCCCCGTTCCAGTCCCTCTCACTGTTCCTGAAATGCCATAGGGGTGACAGCACTATTCCAGTTCCGGGTGCAGAACTTACCACGGCATTAGGACCCAGTCCCCACCACGTCTGGTTACCACATATGGAATTCGTTCCGCCCAGAATAGTACTCAAGGCATCATGACGTTTTACCGCCCTAGCCTACCCTATTGCATTCACAACCCGAATATCCCTGATATCTGGGGTACCTTCCTCTCCACTACTTCGATATCACACTCATAGCTCACCGCGTTAGTGTCTTTTAAAGTCTTTTATCTTTTTAATTATCCTAAGGTCGGCCCATCCTTTGTGCATCCCTTCAATGAGTCCCGACCACTAACTTTGCACAATCTTTTCTCATCAGAGCACAGAGCTGGGTTCAAATCATCATACTTGCAATCTTATTCCACAACTTTCCTCAACAATGTCGTTTCATCATTTTTCTCAAAATCTCAAATCATAAACTTTCACAAAAATCTCATTTCATAATCTTGCACGAAATTTCAATTCATAATCTTTCTCAAAATCTTGTTCCATAAACTTTCTCAAAATCACCTTTTATAACTTCCTCAAAAGTCTCGTTTTGCAAAATTTTCTCGAAGTATCATTTCACAACTTTCAAAAATTCTTATTTCACAAACCTTCTAAAAATTTTCTTTCATCACTTTCTAAAAAAAAATCTCATTTCACAAAATTTCTGAAAATCTCTTTTTACAAAATCGTTAAAAATCTCATTAAAAAAAAACTTTTCTTGGAAACTCACTTTATGGACTTTTACAAAATCTCTTCTCACAAATTTTACTTAAAAAAAATCTCGTTTCAAAAACTTTTTCAAAAATTCTCATTTTCGTAAACCTTTTCAAAAATCTCATTTCGCAAACTTTTCACAAAATCTCCTTTCACAATTCTTTTTCAAAATACCATTTCACAAACTTTTTCAAAAATCTCAGTTCGTAAACTTTTTCCCAAAAATCTTATTTCAGTGAGCACTAGTGGAGGAGCAAGCTCAACTCAACACAAGTCTCATTTCAAAATCATCAACAAAGGAGTCAAGCTTCACTCAGATCACATCTCGTTTCAACATTACTTTTCCCAGCTCTGGCTTAACCTCATCATTATCCTTAAATCTTTCCCCAATCTCACTCCTTTATCTCTTTCCTAATCAATCTCATATCTTTTATCATTATCACTTTCTCTTTGTGTCTTTTACTTTCATAACTTACTCATTTTGTAACACCCCTAATTTTCGTCTCCCGAATAATAGGAAATTAATAATAAAAAGTTTTATTATTAATTTATATAAATTTTCCAAGTTTATATTTTGTATTTAATTAGCCTTAAAAATAAAAATAAGTTGAAATATTTTTATAGGGCAAATAAATGCAAAATATAAGGATATTGCATTTTGGTCCCTGAATGAGGACTTAAAGGTAATATTAAAAAGGTTCTTGGAGGGAAAGATTTAAAATTATTAATTTTTGAATTTTGTACTAATCTAACCGGTTAGTAATGCCCTGTAACCGGTTAGACGATGAACCCAGAAACTGGGTTAGTGGATTTTGATGAGTAATCGCTTGATTAATCACGAATTCGCCACGATTACAGCCTTGGATTAGTGGAGAACCACGCGTCAACCTGCATGTTCATTCAATTTGCTTAAAATAGATGAATTTCTGAAGAATGGAGGGTTGATGCAACTGATTTCATGCTGAGTGAGTGAATTAGGGTTCCATTTTCGTCCAGAGAAATTCTTTCTTGTTTCTGAGAGTGAGACTGAGAGCCATACACCATTGCAAATCTTACATCTTGAGCTTTGTAAAGACACCAAGTTTGTGAGTTGAGGGTTCGTGTGGAAGGAGAAATCAACTTGGGAAGTTGGAAGTTGAAGTCTGAGTTCTTGGTCATTCCTATTCTGGAAGCTGGATTCCAGCCTTGATTTTGGTAAGTGTAGTTCACCATTAAGTCTCAAACCTCTTTGATTCTCTAGTGCATGTTACCTATTTTGAGTCCTAACTGTTTTCCCCAATTTCTTTGGCCATTTGCTATGTCAAAACTTCTGGTCTTTGGACCCTGTTGGTGGAATTCGTGGCTGAGAACAGAACCTTGAGTTTGTGAGAAATCTGTGGAGATTCTTCAAGTTCTGTGTCAATCTCCATCAAAATCAGTCTTAAGGTATGGGAGAAGTCTACCTTATACTAGATTTAGACTAAAATTCAAGTGATTTAGGATTTGAGTTAACAAAACTCAAAAAGGGCATTATGTGCAATATGGCACAAAGGCTTGGAGGCCAAAGTTTTGCTCACTGTGGTTTTGAGCAACTTTATATTGATGCATGCAAAGTATATGGAAGCTGAATTCTGAATTTGAATGCCTATTATAAGTTTTGTTGTATTAAATTGTGTTTATGTGAATTTTCATGCAATTTGATATCCTAAACTTGATGCATGCAAGTTGAATGTGTTTCTGGGTATAAACATGTTTATCTTAAGGCATATGAACTCTGTGAATATTGAGATTTGGTTAGATTTGAGAAAAGAAGAAAATGAATTGTTAAAACTCTTATTTTAATGGACTGACTGCATAATCTAACCGGTTACTCGATATTCGTAACCGGTTAGACACTGCAGAATTTCAAAGAAAAGTCAGTTCATTAATCAGTTCTGAAATTTTAGTGGTTTCTGCTCAAATCTATGCTTTAACCTCATTATACCTGATCTGAACATGAGTTGTTATAATGTCAAGGTTCAGATTTGAAAGATTAGAATTAATGCCTTAAGTTAATGAAATAATTTCAAAAGGAAATTATGTTCATTGGAAAGTGAAAAGTGATTTAGACCTTTGAATGATAAAACTGTAATTTTTGAGGCATAAAACAATGTTTAACTTGTTTATGGATTGGGTAGCAAATTCAAGAAAGAGGATTTTTCTGAATTTCAATGGTAAACAGTTCAGGTCTGTAATTCTAACCGGTTAGCCTGAGACTGTAACCGGTTAGTACCTGAATCTGAAAAATAAAAAGTTAAGTTTTTGAATACCATTGACTTTGTTTTACCTAATCTAAGTTTAAGGGCATGTTTTGAGAAAATTCAAAGGAGAATTTTATGCCAAAGTGTATGCCTCAAATAAATCATTCAAAAGGGAATTGGAATATTTCTAAATAACATTAATTAATGTAAAGATAAAACCAACCCTGATATTTGTGCATCCATATAGACTGGAAGTCTGGTTGGTAGGAACGTTTATCATATTCTGGGAATATGAGGAGGGTACTCCGAGAGTACCAAATTATAACCTACTTGATGACACATTATAGATATGTGGCCAGTGTCCGGGACCTGGTTTTTATGCGTTCTGGGAACGTGGTGCACACTCCGGGAGTGATGCTTATTATCCAAGTATGGTTCGGCATTATGTTCTGGGAACAAATGTCGGTGTTCCGGGAACACAAGGGTGTATTGGATGGACGTCCAAGATGGACTTTTAGAGGCCTCAGTTGTGGATAGAAAATCATACATCATGCCACTTGCATTATAAGAGTTATAATGTTGAAAACTGGTGTGCTCATATGTATTTGCATTATGATCTGTCCATGATATACTTGTGATTGTAATTTTAGTCTTTATCAATTATGTATATATGTATACTTACTCCCTGTGCCCTGTTTAGGTGATGGCCAGATACCTAGCTTGCATCGAGATACGCCCTATCCCTAGCGGTATATGGACGTATGAGGAGCACCATGCCACTTTTGAGGGGGAGGTTGAGATCACTCTCTACCACCCTAACCCTCTGGTGCGAGTGCGACCTCGTCGATTTAGGATTCCCTTAGTCTACACTATGCATGTTCCACCTTTTTATACATATAGAGGACCACCCCCGGCTCGACCTATGCGTCGTTTTCATAGTTTTCGTTTTAGAGCTGCCACTCGTTCCCATCCTTCCTCCCATAGAGTTGTCACTGAGGAGACTCCTTCTCCTGGTCCGACTGACTTGGATAGGACTGCTTCTGCAGACCTTAGACCCAGTGGTGGGGTCTCTACACAGTCGGGCGAGGTCGAGGAGGACCCTGTGGAGGATGAGAGCGAGGAGGAGGTGCATGTTGAGCCGCCTGTTTCTGCTAGAGGTGGACCCGCTGGTTCATAGGATCTTGCATAGCATAGATGTTTTGGATCCTAGATCCTAGGGATAGAGCTGTGGAGGATCTGAGGAGCTGCTGAGGACACGGATGACTTGCTCTGGGACTTCTATTTTGGATTTTGTTATATATATATATATTGTATATATCTTGAGAGGTCTTAGAGTGAGCTTTTATTTTATGCAGCTGGTCTGTATATGTTTCATCAAAACTTGCTATCTGGACTTTTTATCACTTCCTACTGACTGTACTGATGGGGTTTATATTATGACTTATATATATATATATATATGATGTTTCTTTACCTCAGCAGTGCCCCATAAGTATTACTTTTACTTCCGCGAACTCTGATTTCTATTGAGAAAGGATTCGGCGATAAGTTTATGCTTTATATATTCAAATTCAACTCGAGAGGCAAATAGTATGTTTTTTATTTTTGAACAGCAAACAAAATAAAATTTTATTAAAACAAAACCAAAAAAAGAAGGCAACCCAAGCATCATAGTAACCAAAGACCCCACCTTCTATGAAGGGTTTGCCTAAGGGAACTTAATCATGTGCTATAAAGGTACCAATATCCAAAGTTACAGAGTTCATTGGCCAGATCATGGCAAATAGTATGTTTTAATATTAACTATGAAGAGTATTTTCTATAGTTAAGGAACTCGAGAGCCTTTTCGAAACTAAGATATTGTTAAGCCGAACTTTCAAAAATGATTTATGTTCAAAAGGGTTTATGAACGAGCAAGTACTAGTTCTAAAAATGAGGAAAATTTTCTAGCCCAAATTTTGATAGCAAGTATTCAATTATTTGGAAATATTAATTATTTTCAAGTTAAAAAGAGAGCGTCACACATTTCATTTTCATTTTCAGGACGTAGCAGACGTCCATCAGCATGCTACTCATATTATCAACAGTATTAAATTTCATCATGCATAAGTAAAAAAATAAATACAAGCAAGCTACTTCACATCATCAACATACAATCATCACACAACAACCATGTGGTCTTTGTCACCTTCGTATAAGTGGCCACACAACACATACAATTGCCACTATACTACTGACTCTGAACCACTAAGTTCCGATCTTTGAGATGATACGGAACGTCCTAATATATCACCTAAATACCACGGTGTCTTAGGAAAGCTTCTCTCTCACCTCAGGTCCAACGATTAAATGCGCACGACCTCCGCGAATCCTTGTCTCTGCCAGCTGCCCCAATCCCTCGTCTTAACATTCCTCGTATTAAATAAAACACGATTTCGTTATTAATTTGTATCGAGAAAATATTTCCTTAACTCAAACACAGTTCGTTCTTCTTCGGGGGACTTAAAACATAATTGTTTTCTCAAAACAATCCTAATATTTTCTAGTACTTCAAAACCATTTAAAAATGTCTTATAAAATAATTTAAACCAATTGATTTCGTTGCTGGTCCGTCTTGGACAGCACCTTAATCACGTTTGAAAACACCGAAAAATTTACCGTTTTCAATCCGGCTTTTTCCTAAATCAATTACCACTTGAAAACTACACTTTAACTCACATAAACACATTTTTAAATTTAAGAAACAGCTTTAAATAATTCTGGACAGCAAGGAATTATTTTGAAAATCCACTTTAATAAAACCCGAAAACGCCGTAAAAGTACTTTTCGCTTTAAACAATTCTTTAGCTTAAAACAATTACTTTAAAATTCAGGCTTTTGTCATAAAACAAGTTTTGGACAGCCATAAACACAATCCAACAATTTCAAATAAATCAAATCGAACTCATCCGAAATAAATTAATTTCAAAACCAATTACACACCCAAATATTTTCTAGACATTAACTAACACACCAACAACAACAACACTTTGATGAATCCAGTCATATAAATCATATAATTTTCAAATAACAATTAGCATTTGACAAAATAAAGTCCCATCCTATTCAAACATGTTATGGCCGAATCATGCACATGCCAAAACAATATTCACAAATTTTTCTAACACATCAAAACAACACTTATTATTATTACATGTCATTTGATAAAAAGATTAGTGAACATACATTGGTCGAATATAACATAATTCAAGGCAAGGATTGGTTCAATACTAGAAACATAAAATAATGAAATTATTTCTTCCTTTTATATTCAAAAACCGTGAGCTTACTTGGAAAAATTATCACACTTTAATTTATTTTCTTAGCATGATCAAAAATCACATCAAAGTCCTATCTTTTACATTAGCATGCAAGGTAAAATTAATCTACTCCCTTTATCTTTTTGACCAAAACCGAATAGAAAGTAATTAATCACAACAAAATTTTTAAATGATTTAACTTAACCTTAACCCATAAAACATACTCATTACCTCTATGTCACTTCATGAAAAAGAACCCTAGTCTAATTCACATACATAGGCCGAATCTCATTATGATAAAGCAAGGTTTTTGAGTTCATTTTTCAATATGCAAAAACCACATAATCCAATCAAATCACGTAGATTTTTCAAAACACCATCTACATCATCATTGTTCAATAAAACTCAAGTTCATTGTTTTATTTCAACAAAACCAAGATCATACTTTAAATCTCTTGAAAATAACATGCATGTGCTTGAAATTATTAAATCTAACCTTAAGATATACATGCATCAACTTTACAAAATAAAAAGCATGAATCTCATTTTTATTAAGCATGGCCGAATTATGCTTCACAAAAATACCACATGCACTAGATTAATTACTTAGATTAAATCATGTTTATACTCAAAATCATTTTAAAGCTTATTTCTTTAATTTCCTTTTTAAAACTGTGGCATGCATCAAAGGAAGTCACATCTTTTCACTCAAATTTATCATACAAGAATCAAGATCAAAGCTTTTCTCCTAGATCAACCACACATCATCACATGCATGAGAGAATCAAGGCAAATAAATAAATCTAAGCACAAATCTTAAGCAAAATCATGACAAGAAGTGTTACAAGTTAAAGATCAAAACTTTTGAGCACAATTATTCATGATCAAGGCTTAAAAACAACATGCATGTATTTTGCTCTTATAAATCAAGTCATAATTTCAACATAAAGTCACAAATCATAGATCAGAAATCACTTTTAACAAGAAGGAACCAAAATCGTGACATGCATTGAAGAAAGGTCAAATCTTTTTGTTCAAGGATCACATGCAAAGTTCAAGATCAAAGCTTTTTGTTTGAAAACCACATACATGACTCAAGATCAAAACTTTTTCAAAGATTAAGGCAAAGATTAAAGCTTTTTAAAGATCAAAACCCAAAAAGCAAAGCTTCATCAAGATCAAGTCAAGATCAAAGAATTTTAACAACTCAAATAAACTTTTATAAGCCTAAAGTTAACATACAAGAACTTGAATCAAAATAAAAAGCATCATGACTTAGTTTCCTAGCCATGACCGAATCACAAAGTCCATGAGTTAGTGTTTTACAAGTTCATTTGACTCTTGAAATTCAAGATCAAAGCTTAAACATTACATGCAACCATAGATCAAACATAAAACTAGACATGCAAGAAGAAATGAAGATTAAAAAGGCTTAGAAAAATAAAAGCTAACTCTAAACTTCTAGGGTTCTTCGAACCACCCACCAAATCAAGGTCTTCTAGCTCTAATTTCTTGGATCTTCAAGGGAGGTCTTAGGTTTTGGCTTGATCTCCTCTTCTTCTTCCTCTTTTCACTCACGGTTTCTCTCTCTCTCTCTCTATGTGTTGAGAGCTTGATTTTGCTCTTCAACAAAGTGTTTTGGGAAAGGAAAGGAAATGAAGAATGAAGGTGAAGAAATGAATGAATAAATGAATGAATGAACTAAGGGTTAAGCCTTAAATAGGCAAACCGTGCACTCCCCATTTTGCCCTTGGTGGATTAATTCGGTCATGAGTTAATGGGAGGGATAATTTTGGCATTCCAATTTGTTGCATGGGTGGATTTTATCAAAGGGGACAATGAGGAGTAATTTATGGCTTTAGGTCACTTCATGTGTGAACTTATTTCTACTACTTAAGTTTTTCTACCCCTTAACTCTCTTTTGGGTTCTAAGCTACCCCATTAGCTCCTTATCTTAAAAATAAAATCCTAGGCTTACATACATGCATGCATATACACGTAGCACTCATACACATACACATAGGAAATAAGATTTTTCTAATACAATTACTCATGTACAAAAATAACCATTTCTTGGAAGCATAAAAACATTAAATACACAACCATTTCAAAAACCCCATTTCTAAAACTTATAATATCATTTCATGAAAACCATTCCTTTTAAAATCATTCTCCACTTTAAAATCACAAAATAAGAAATTCATTCAGGAAAATAATCTTTCAAAAATACTTTTCTCAAAAATAAATCTCTTTGGTACTTAAAACAATACGAGGAACTTGCGGGGTGTTACATTGTTCATCCTTGTCTAGGTAGCATGATGTACTCATTGAAGTGTAGGCTTCTTTGCATTTGTCCAATCCGAACTTCTCAAGGAGCTCTTTGCAATATTTCCCTTGATGCACAAATGTCCCCTCCTTGACTTGCTTTATTTGAAGGCCTAGGAAGAACTTGAGCTCTCCCATCATTGACATTTCAAATTCCTTTTTCATCAAATTAGAAAACTTTCTACATAGAGACACGTTAGTAGCGCCAAATATGATATCATCAACATAGATTTGTACTAACAATATGTCATCTTTGGTTTTATAAATGAATAGTGTATTATCAACCTTCCCTCTTTGAAACTTATTTTCTAATAAAAAGGAACTTAATCGATCATACCAAGCTCTAGGAGCTTGTTTCAATCCATAAAGTGCCTTTTTCAATTTATAAACATGGTTTGGAAATTCACTACTTTCAAAACCGGGGGGGTTGCTTGACATACACTTCTTCATTTATAAACCCATTCAAGAAAGCACTTTTAACATCCATTTGGTATAAAGTGAATTTCATGATTGATGCAAAAGCAAGTAAAATTCGGATTGCCTCAAGTCGTGCAACCGGAGCAAAGGTCTCATCATAATTGACACCTTCCTCTTGGTTGTACCCTTGAGCCACTAGTCTTGCTTTGTTTCTTATAATCAACCCGGATTCATCAAGTTTATTTCTAAAAATCCATTTAGTGCCGATTATGGAATGATCTTTGGCTTTAGGGACTAGATCCCAAACTTCATTTCTAGCAAATTGGTTCAATTCTTCTTGCATAGCAAGAACCCAATGTTCATCCTCAATCGCCTTTTTAATTGAATCGGGTTCAATTTGAGAAACAAAGGAGACATAGTTGCAAATGTTTTGAATAGACCTACGAGTTAGTACTCCCTTTGATATATCTCCTATGACATTGTCAATAGGATGAGATTTGATAGATTTCCAAGCCAGAGGAAGTTCTTGTTTAACTTCACCTTCATCACCTTTTGATTTCTCTCTCTCTCTTTCTTCATTTGAAAATTCAATGCCATCTTTACTAGCATCACATAAAACACTATCTTCTTTCGAAGACTCATTAAAAACAACATGAATAGATTCTTCAATTGTTAAAGTTCTTTTATTGAAAATTCTATAAGCTTTACTATGAGAAGAATAGCCTAAAAATATGCTTTCATCGGATTTGGAATCAAACTTGTCAAGGTTTTCTTTTCCATTGTTTAAAACAAAAACTTTGCATCTGAAGACATGAAAATGAGATATGTTTGGCTTTCTTCCTTTGTAAAGTTCATAGGGGGTTTTATCCAAAGTGGGCCTTATTAAAATTCGATTCAAAACATAACACGCCGTATTGACGGCATCGGCCCAAAAATATTGAGGTACTTGAGAATCATTTAGCATGGTTCTAGCAAGTTCCTCTAGCACCCTATTTTTCCGCTCTACCACTCCATTTTGTTCCGGAGTTCTTGGTGCGGAGAATTGGTGCTCAATACCATTTTTAGCACAAAATTTATCAAATTTGTGGTTTTCAAATTCACCACCATGATCGGTACAAATAATAATTACTTTTTGATTCACTTGGTTTTGCAAAAGTTTGACATGATGTTTAAAAGATTTGTAGGTCTCACTCTTTGTAGTTAAAAATAGAGTCCAAGTAAACCTAGAGAAGTCATCAACAATCACCAATTCATAATAGTTGCCACCAAAGCTTTTTACTTGTGATGGTCCAAACAAGTCCATATGAAGCATTTCTAATGGCCTTGATGTGGACATCACCATTTTTGATCCAAAGGTGTTTTTAGTTTGTTTACACTTCTTGCATGGAGAACAAACACCTTTAATAGAAAAATTTAGCTTTGGTAAACCGACTACTAGATCTTTAGATTGTAATTTCTTCAATTGGTTTACATTTATGTGAGCGGTCCTACGATGTCATAACCAAGTGTCACTTTCTTTGCTCACTAACTTTGTTTAACTAAGTAAGTATTATTTGACCTTTTACCAACAAATTTGATAGATTCATCTTTGTCACTTTTAATGAGGCAATGAGTAGAGGTAAATAACACTTGATTACCAATATCGCACAATTGACTTATGCTCAAGAGATTATGTTCTAATCCTTGAACATAAAACACATTAAGTTTGAAGAATTTTCGATTTTACCAATACCAAGAATTTTGCCTTTGTTATTGTCCCCATAAGTGACATAGCCCTTCTCTTTTGGAGTAAGCTCAATAAAATGCCGCTTATCTCCCGTCATGTGCCTTGAACATCCACTATCTAGATACCACAATTCCTTTCCCATTCGAAGGCACATTTAACATCCTGAAAATTAATATTAAATATAATAACTTTAGATATATACATATATATATACAGTATATAATGATTTATTTAGGGATAGGATTAAGCCGTAGAAATTGTATAAGGGTAGTGAGGTAATAGGAAGCATAGGCCGACCTAGTATGTAAGTATTGGACCTCGGACCGATCCCGGCCGAGCAAAATGGGGCCAGACGCGGAACCTGTTGTCAAGCTCGGATTAGCCGACCTCAGCGCACCTCACATTATCATCCGAGAAGGAAGCTCGGACTACTACTGTTCCTATATACCGAGCCGACGTATCCTAGCTCCTCCGTGACAGCTCATGTTAAGTTGTTGGCCCATTGGGCTTCGCACCGTCGTACTATGTACTACCATTCACTTTATGTCACTATCATTGCTTTATGTCCTTTTCAAGTCACTATTCATGGCTTCCTCTAGAAGCCAATGAATCCTATCCACATGTTTTGACTTTTCAAAGAAGCCTCCAATGAGAACCACACAAATAATTTCCCCTAAAAGAATAAAAGAAAGCCCAAACACAACACATAACACTCTCACTTTCTTTCTCCTTCGTCTCTCTCTCATTTTCTCTCTAAAGTTCCAGCAACACTCAAACCCCAACATATTTTCTTTCTCTCTTCTCACTGACGAGCATCTCTTCTTCTCCTCCACCACGTGTTACCGGTTGGAGACCCTCCTTCCTTCCGTTCTTCTTCCCGTTTCAGACGCTTCCCTGGGCCGTAGTGGTGTGGTGGTGGCAGCAAAGAGGAAAGGATTCAAGGGTGTGAAGCTCACAAGGTCAAGCATCAAGGAAAGCCATTCTCAAACTCTCAACTCTTATCTCTCACGGTTTGAGGTAAGGAGTGAGTGTTACCTCTACTTGAGTTTGGGTTTCTAGGGTGTTCATAAAGGGTACTAAGAGTGGGTGTTAGATTAGGGAATGGATATAGGTTAATGTTAGAAAGGAAATGGTAAAAAGGGTAAAGGGAACCAATGAATGAACTAGAAACATGGATTTTAGGTGAAGAGGGAACATTATTTTCGGTTATATGCTATATTTTACATGATGGATTGGTTAAATGCTTTATTCATATTGTTGTTGTGGTATAAGTGTTTATGAGCTTTGATATTCACTATTTATATATGTGGCCGAGCTAAGAGAGGGTGAGAATGAGAAGTGAGAAAATGGTAACCAGGGAGAAACGAAGGGATAAATTAATAAGTTAGAAAATGAGAAAGGTTAATGGAAAAAGGGAATGGTTAAAGGGGTGAGCCGAGATAGGCTGAGCTAAAAGGAATGGTTAAAAAGACTAAGAGGATTTAAAGAGAAATGGTTGTGTGATCGGGTCATAGCAGACGCGTACTGGGTGGGTGCATTGATCGCGTTAGACGAATGCTGGGTATGCGCAGCTGTAAGACGGGTACTAGGTACTCGCAGTTATGATTCACACAAGGTTCCGAGCACGGAATCGGTGGGATGTGTTCCTGGTCATAGCAGACGCGTACTGGGTGCGTGCATTGATCGCGTAGGACGCCGAGATGCGCCGCTGTAAGACGAGTACTGGGTGCTCACAGTTATGGACACTCCTTACTCCATAGAATGATCGGCGGTAGTGCTCCTGGTCATAGAAGACGCGTACTGGGTGCGTGCATTGATCGCGTCAGACGCATACTGGGTATGTGCAGCTGTAAGATGGGTACTGGGTACTCGCAGTTATGGACACTCCGATATCCGACCTTAAATGGTGTAAGACATGCACTGGGTGTATGCATCCGAGAAGAGTAAAAGATTATAAGCTATGTAAAAGTGGAATAATGAGTAATGAATCCGAGATAGAGATGGTTTACCGAGGTAAGAGAATAGTGGCCGAGAAGCTGAATGTAAGAATTAAGGAAAGGGTATAAAGGGAATTAGTAGGTTGTGCCGAGGTATAACTAATAGGTAATGGATAAACTGGATTATGATGTGGGCCGAGATAAATGAGATTGTATGATGTAAGCCGAGCTATTTGAGATTGTACGATGTGAACCGAGCTGAATGATGATGTATGCATGTGATATATGGTTCGATTACTTGTTACTTATGTGCTAATTGACTACTTGTGTTTGGCTTGGTAGTTCGGTATGGCATGTTAGAAACTGCTTATTTAAGTTCTGTATAATGCTCACCTCCTTACCATTTTTCAGGTACTGAGCCCGAGCAGACGCAGTCCCCGGCCGAGCAGGTTCACTCTCCCTTGCAGGGAGAGTAAGTCGTTTAGAGTCGGATTATTAGCGGGGTCTCGGCCAGTTGGGCCGAGCTAAAACTTTTCTTTTGTATTTTGCTTACCGAACTGAATGTAACTAAATTTATGCTTTTCTGCTTTTGATGTATTAAGTCTTCCGCTTTATGACTCTGATGTTTTTGTATCAATGAAAAGAAATTTTAAATCCTAGATTTCGGGTTTTAAGGGTAATTATTATATAGGGTGTAACAACACACCTACAAAATGAAATCACTTGTTCATTTTGGGTACCCAAACTATGTTGGGTCCCTTAGGGTTAGTGTTGGGACTTTCTCCCTTTTTAATCCACATATAAGTGCCCTTTTTCATTTCAAATTTCTTAATATGGCACTCAATGTTGATATGTCCAAGTTTTCCACAATAAGTACATGTTGGCTTCTTTGATGAATTATTTTTAGGAAATGAGCTAACCACCTTGTACTTTTTGTTCTTTTTATGAACATATACCAAACCGGTTTTATTGTGGTTGTTTCTTTGAGAGTTCAATAACCGGTTGAGGTTTCTATCACTATGTGAGATTGTGAGTTTGTTTTTCAACTCTTTCACTTCTTTTTCAAGTTCACCACATTTCTCACATGGAGTGATAGTTTCCTCATGATTTGCACAATCACTTTTATTACTAGAATTAATAAGTTCCAAGGATTCATTTTGAAGTTTCAACTCATTTATAGATTTTTGCAATTCATCAATTTCTTTGTTGAAACTCCAAAATTTTCTTTCCTTTTTCCTTATTAATTTTAGCAAGCCTTCTAAATTGAATTAACATTTCATTGTACGCTTCTTGCAAATCATCATAAGAAATGGAGTTTGAAGAAGAACAAGAAGAACTTGAAGTTACCTCATCATCACTTTCACTCATGTCATGTTTAGCTCTTGATGAGGACTCATTGTTGTTCTTAGCCATGAGACAAAGGTTTGCATTTTCATCATCGAAGCTACTTGAAGATGAGTTATCATTCTTCTCAGGTGCATCCCAAACAATGTAAGCTCTCTTCCCTTTAGCCTCTTGGGTCTTCTTGTCATTCTTCTTCAAGAATGTGGCACATTCCATTTTAATATGACCAATGCCACCACATTCATGACACTTTACTCCATCAGTGGTACTTTTGTCTCTTTGTTTGGAGTCTTTGGTTCTCTTCATTTTTGATGGGAAACAACTTTTCATTCCCATGAAGAATTTGTTGAATCTTTTTACAAACATCCCAAATTCTTCTTGATTGGGTTCACTATCGGAATCCTTACTTGTAGAGCATTCTTCAACTTCCTTTGAGACTTTGGTTGAAGCTTTGAGAGATATGCCCTTTTTCTTCTTGTCGGACTCCTCATGAGTGTTGAGTCTTGATAGTTCCATTTCATGTTCTTGAAGTTTTCCAAACAAAGTGGCCAACTTCATTTTGTCTAAGTCTTTGGATTCCACGATGGCCGTTACTTTGCGTTGCCATCTCCTATCAAGACATCTCAAAACTTTGTTAGTAGTTTCATCATCATGAAATTTTTTTCCTAAAGCAATCAAATGATTAATTATGTGAGTGAATCGCTTTTGCAAGTCATTTATGGACTCATTTGGAAGCATGTGAAATA
Organism: Crotalaria pallida; assembly: GCA_037953625.1. NCBI lineage: Eukaryota > Viridiplantae > Streptophyta > Magnoliopsida > Fabales > Fabaceae > Crotalaria > Crotalaria pallida. Next base: position 101,825,443 of record CM075649.1, read on the forward strand.
ATTCATATTCATGAGTTAAAGTATTTAATCTATCACGTCTTACTTCGCTTGTTCCCTCATGAGTAACTTGCAAAATATCCCACATTTCCTTAGAAGATTTACATTGAGAGACACGGAAAAATTCATCATGAGACAAAGCGGAAGTGATGATGTTTTTGCCTTTTAAATCATATGAAACTCTTTTCTTGTCATCATCACTCCAACTAGCTCTTGGAATAATTACGGTTTCATCATTTATAAATCTCTTGGGAATACGAGGTCCATTCTCAATAGCATCCCAAATATCCATATCAATTGCTTCAATAAAAATTTTCATTTTGACTTTCCAATAAGCATACCCTTCACCATTGAATAGTGGAGGGTGGTTTATTGAAGAGCCTTCTCCTCCAAAGGGATTGCTTGTGTAACATCCCGTGTTTTTCCTACTAGGACGAGTAAAATTTATTAAAGAAAAAGTTTTGAGAAATTGTTTTACAAAAGATTTTCAATGAGTATTTTATTCGAGTACGAAGTAAATTATTGATTTTATGGAGTTTTAATGAATAAATATTTTTATGAAGTGAGAAAAAAAAATGATTTTTATGAGAAATGATTTTTATTGATGATGATTTGTCAAAATGAATTTTTTTTATAGACTTTGAAAGATTGATTAACTTCGAAAATCCATAACTTTTTAACCGTAACTCCGATTTTTATGATCTTTATATCAAAACGATCGTATCGAAATGTAGTTTTCAAAAATGTATCTTTCATAATTTTCCGGACTGGTTTGCGAAAATTATTTTTCAGGACTGTTAAGGACGAATTTTCAAGGAATTAATCATGAAAAATGGCTTTTGATTTTTAATGAATTTTTCCTTTTGGGATTATCTTTAATATATTAAATTATGATTTTAAAAAATGAAATAAGGGCTATAAGTGCAACCAATAAGTACAGTTTATTATTTAAAGGAAAAAGTGTTAATATGTAGGTTTGATTAAGTTAATTTGTGATTAAGTGTATATGCTTGTATGATCAAGTGTGTGATTGAATATGAGTGTGTATATGATCTATGAAAATGTGCTTATATGTGTATGTATAATTGTGTGAATGGGAATTTTAGAGTTAATTGCTTGATTATATGAATTAATAATTATAAATGAATTTAATTAAAAAAAAATAGGACATGTGTGTGCAAAGGGGTGTGCCACGGTTGTAGGGAGTGAGTGCATGCATGATACATGTGTGTAATGTGTGTATGTGTGACAAGTGTAGGGGTGTGTGTATGTGTAAGTTCATGAAGCATGGGCTTAGTGACTAAGCTAGGAAATAAAAAAAATAATAAAGAAAAGAAAGTGAAAACTTGGAGACCAAGTAGAAGCCTAGGATTGCCACAGACTACCCCCCTAGATGTGTGTTGGTCGACCAAACCAAAATCAAGGAAGAAGAGAAACCAAGTTCCACCCTTAGTTTATTTCCCCCATCTTTCCATTCTTTCCTTCGTCCCTCTTATCCCTTTCCTTCATCCCACTTCTTTATTTCACACCAACACACACACTTAGTCTCAAAGGGCCACACTAGCTCTTGAGACATGGAAAAAAAAAGAGAGAGAGAACCGTGAGGCATAGAGGAGAAGGAGAAGGAAAACCCATGCTAGATCAAGTCTTGATCTTTGAATATCTAAGAGTTAGGAGACTAGAAGACCAACCTTTTCATGGTAGGGCTTGAAGATCAAGAAAGAAGATTTGTAATAATTTAGTTTTCTTTTTATTTTGTAGATCTACTTCTTTTCTTTGCATGCCTTATTTTATGGTTGAAAAGATGATGTTGTGTGTTATTATTCTTTAATCTTGGACTTTAAGAACTCACTTAATTTGTAATATGTTAAAGCTTTATGTTTGATGTTCTTTCTTCTTCATCATTTTTATTTTCGGTTCTATGTGTTTTTGTTGTAAATGTGTTGATTTGTATAAAGTTGGTTCATGCATGTCGATTTTTATTGTTGATCTATGTTTTTCAAAGGCTAATGAACAAAGATTAAAGTTTTAAAATGAAAAAAATGAACATGCAAGAAGAATTAAAGATGATTCGGTTTTTATAATTGTTTTGTGTAAATGATTCTTGTTTCTTTGATGAACTTTGGTTTTGTGTTTGTCTTTGGAAAACGAAGTTGATTTTCAAAGTTATTCTTTGATGCATGTCAATTTTGAAGCTAGATCTAGTGTTTCAATTTATAAACCTAATGATTTCTAAGCTTGATTTTGAAGACCTTGATTTAAAAATAAGAAATCTTCTATGTTTAAGAACTTGATGTTTGATTTGGTTTTAAAAGAATTTTTGTGCTAATGATTTTGTTTTCCTACTTGATTTGGTTTTATGTGCATGTAAATGAAATTATTTTTAATAAGAAAATTTAACCTAAGAATGAAATTTTTAATAAAATGAATTTACTTTCTTGATGCATGTTTCGGTTTTGCTTAGATCTTTAGAAAAGAATTTTTACTTGAAGTAATTGATACATGCATGTGATGATCTAATGAAAGGAGTTATGTTTTAATGTTAGTTTTGATCTTCTCTTGAAACTTTGATTTTGGCTCTAAAATGTGATGCATGTTGTGTTTGGAAATTGTTTTCATAAAAGATATTAATTCGGTTTTTGAAGAAAATAATAATTGATGGATTGATTTTGTAATTTATTTATAGGTATGAGTGTATTTTTTGAACGAAAATAATATTTTGTGAAAGTTTTTGGAAACATTATTTTTGAAAAAGTTTTGTGAAAGGATTAATGAAAGGAGGTTTCTGAAAAGGTTTTGTGAAGTAAAAGTTTTTGTGAAATCATGTTTTCGAAAAAGTTTTGCGAAAAGAGATTTTGAGAAAGACGAGGAAAAGATGCTGATGATGTTGATGAGAATATGATGAGCATGAGTTTATGTGAATTGTGATAATGAGATGAAAGTGATATGAGGCATGAGGCCATTGAGATTTAGGGGGAAACAGTTTGCGATTAGTGGTCGGGCTTCGTTGAAGGGATGCACCAAGGACGAGCCGACTGTTAGGATTAATCCGCTAATTAAAACTCTAAAACTTTAAAAGACTTAAAGACATTTATATACGCGGTGAGGCATGAGTGTCGTATCGAAGTAGTGGAGAGGAAGGAACCATAGGTATCTGCGGATACTTAGGAGGAGATTGGAGAGGAAGGAACCATGAAACGTCAAGAAGTCTAGAGTATATTTCTAGGCGGAACGAATCCCACATGTGGTGTACTAACGTGGTAGGGACTGAGTCTAATACCGTGGTAAGTTCCGCATCGCGAACTAGAAATTATACTGCCGCCCCCTTGATTGCAAATCGAGAACAGTGAGAGGGACTGGAACAGGGCATTTGTGATTGCCGCTGAGAGCGTGCCTTGATATATGTGAATTGATATGATATGATTTGAGGCTGAGTCCTCATGGTCTGGGACCATTTGTTTGTGTGACAGTTGTCGTGCCCGCATGGTAAAGGTCCTGTACTCCTGTTTGCTTCCGACTAGGTTGGGTGGATGACCGAGGAGATGTAGACGTGTGCGAGCTCAATGATGTTTTCCCCCTCATCATTGATGCTAACCGTTTGATAATATTTAATAATGATAAAAAGATTATAAGAAAGAAAGCATAAAGAATTTATGAAGAATTGAGAAAGGTTCAAAGAAAGAAAGTATAAGTGGTTGTGAAACGATTGAGAAAAATTGTGAAAGGATTTGGATGTTTGAGAATGATAATGATGAGATTTGGAAGTTCAAAGGCTGGTGATGCCAAGTGCAGTGATGTGAATTGGGTTGAGTTATGGTTCTTATATATGTTTGGTTTGCTATGATATGTTTTATTTATAAATGTTTCCTACGTGCTTACATGAATATACTTGTCATATGCATTGCATGAGAATTGTTAGTTTCCATGTCTTTATTATATACCTCTAGTTATTGTTCTACTGTCTGGTCATGTTGTACTTCGGGAATACTGACCATCTCTCCTACCATGTTGTCGTGTCGGGTTACACCGATGTTGGAACGGGTAGATGGTCGACCCTGTAGTAGGATCTGTACTTTCTTCTTGATGCGGTTTCGGCAGTGGGCTTCAACGAAGAAGATTAGAGGTCAAGACTAGTAGTAGGTAATCCCCTTCAAGCACTGTACTCCTTGCAACTACTTGGTTTACATTGTCATATCATTCTGTACCCCACTTGGTATTTTATTGAGTATGGCTTCTGACAGAATAAAGTTTTATAAAATGAAAATGTTATCTCAAAACGGATTTATGAAACCAAGTTACAAAGTGCGATGTTAAGTAACATCTCGGTTTGGAACTTGACTCGTGAGGTGTGACATGAGAATGTTATTTGATTAAGTTACTGAAATGTTTTTGAACATAAAGGTTCTCATGTCCATGTCATGTCACCTTTAAAAAAAAGAAAATTCCCAAATTTTTACTATATTTTTGTTAAAGAGATAATGTTTTCAAGTTGCCGAAATCGGGGTGTTACAGCTTGAGCCCATAGTTTCCAAAAAGGATCTTTTTCGAAAAAGTTGTTACACTCGATCTTTCGACCGAGCTCTGATACCACTTGTTGGAAACCAACAAGCGGGCTTAGCAATTACTATAGGGGGGTGAATAGTAATTTGAAGCAGCAACACAAAATATTTCGAATGATATTAAATGAATTAAACAGAAGCTGATTTTTCTGGAAATAACTCGAAATACTCGAGTCTTTCTTGAAGTACTCGAGTGTTTCAGGATAAACTACTCGAGTCTTTTAAGATCTACTCGAGTCTTTGAATAAGAACAACTCGAGTATTCTGAGAAATACTCGAGTCTTTCGTACAGAGTGCACAACACCAATTCTGAAATATCAGCAATCCACTTCTAATTAATCCAATACAAATTAGAGACTTGTCTAAAAGAATAGTAAGCAATTAAGATAAATTTTAACAACTGAATAACACTTAATTGCCTTGAACTTACTACCCAATTAGTCAAATCCTTTTCTTTGGAAAGCTTTAGGTTGTTTGAGCAAGAATATAAAAGAAAGCTATAAATCAACACTCAAGTAATTTTATCCTGGTTCACTCCAACAATGAGCTACATCCAGTCCTCCTAACCATCGTACGAGATTTTTCTATAAATCAATTTGTTAGAAATTACAAGGATTAATTGAGATAGCCTCACTCAACCTAACCCTTCAAGAGTGTACCAAACTCTTGATTTCTACCCCAATTTGATTCTGGTGATGAAGAACTGTTCTAAAGCTTCCTTGAACACTTATGAAGGTCTAATATATGATGTTTTAAGGCTTAATTTCACTTCCTTTTACTTGGGTTTTAGCTTGTTTCTCTTGTAAATATAGGTATTTTGTATTAATTTTAGGAATTTCTAGTTTATTAGAATCCTTTGAACGTTTTGATCCGTTTTGGGTATGTTTCAGGTGTTTCGGAGCTTAATTTGGAGAAAACATTATTGGAGCTAAGAAGAGCATAAGAAGACCTAGAAAATGGCACAAGAACGGAGAGAAACGGAGTCAAAAGTTCCTCAGCACGCCCAGGCGCGGGAATGGCGCCCCCAGGCGCGCTTGCGGCGTTAAAATTGGGTCATCAGATATAGCGCGCCCAAGCATGCTGGTCTGCACGCCCAGGCGCGCGAGGTGCGAGAAAGCCCAATTGGGCCAATTTCTGATAAGTTTTGAAGGATTTTGATAAGATTAGACTTTTATCTATTTATATTAGGATTAATATTAGGTTTAAAAAAGTTTTTTAGGGCGGAGTTTTTCAGCAGCCATTAGTCATTCTTAGAGATTAGATTAGAGTTCGAAGGAGATTTACACAGTTTTGGGAGCATTCGAAGGAGGGATCCGGAGAAGATTGAAGATTCGAAGCACATGTATGTGGTATTTTAGGAATAAAAATCATAGTTATTTGTTTTCTTCTTCTCTTTCATTATGTGTAACTAAACCTTTTGTGTTAGGAACATGGTGGATTTGTATTTGTAATTTATTTTTATGAATTAATGTTTTTCAGATTTAAATCAAGTGTTTAATTGTGTTTTTAATGTTATGCATAGAAGTAGCTAATCTATGTTTTGGATTTCTAAATCTGAATTGGAAAATTAGGATTTAGAATAGGTCATGCAATTAAATAGTATAATGATTCAACTTGTAGGAATACTTTTGGATTATTATATAACTTGATAATTCACTGTTCTTAATTAAGGTTATTCAATGGATTAAATTTCTAAGGAATTAGGATTTAATAAATTGAATAATAAACAGTAATTTCATAAGAGGAATATAGAAATTATTATTTTCTGAATTATGTTCTTGATTTGATTGAAAAATATTGATTTATAATAAATAAATGAATATACGATGAAACCAAGTTCCTAACCAAGTTCTTCCATTTAATTTCTCTTTTATTTTATTTTTAGCATATAATTCTTCTTTTTAATTTATTTATTTAATTCTGAATTTTATCTTTTAATAGATTTTATTCTAGATTTTACCTTAGGTAGAGATAGATTGAACAATTCTGAGTCCCTCTGGGAATGATATCTGGTCTTAACCGACTATATTACTTTGCGATCTAGTATACTTGCTAGAGACCGATCAAGTTTTTGGCGTCGTTGTCGGGGACTTGAATTAGTTTAATCTGTTTTGGCACTAAGAAGTAATTTGGAGTGAAATCTATTTTTGTTATTTAATTGAAATGTATAATAATGATTTGTGAAGAGTTAGAATTCTTTGATTTTGTTTTGGCTTCACATCCTCTTACTTATGATGCAAATACTCCTATTAGTGAAATTGAAAAGTTTTATAAGAAATCTGTCATAGAAAAGATAGTACAAGAGTTTTCCGTTAAGGAAGGCTTAAGTACTAATTTCTCTGAAAATTTTGAAGAAAAAGAAATTAAAGTGCATCATGAGGTAGAAGAGGTGAAACAAAACAAAACAAATGGGAATAGAATAATAGTAGAAAAATTTGACTCATCCTTGCGTGCTGAAATTTCTGAACTTAAAAATTGTGTTAAATCCTTAGCATTTTTGGATGATTCAAAATTTTTCAATTATGTTCGACCCTTACATTTGCATGATGTTTTTCCAGAACATCAACACAAATCATTGTTGTATACAGGGATGAATATAGATCCTAATAATTTTGTTTTTCTTGTTCATGAAATTAACACTTTCATGAATGGGGAAAAAGTAAAATTTTCTAAGATGATGCATGATGTAAGGAATGTACCATTTGATCCTGGTGGGATTGGATTTATTTCTCAAATTTCCTTACTTCATCCATGCTCATTCCCATGGGACATAGGGATAACTTGTTATTCCTATATCACATGGGAATTGAGCCATAGAATTTGGGATCCTGGTGGATTCTTTGTAACTATGTAGTAGTGTAGGTTTTAATTTTTTTTAGTTAGTTAGGGAATAAGGAGTTGAAACTTTCTATAAGTGATTTCTAATGAAGTGCTTTATAGCACTATTTTTAGTTGTTCATGTGACACAGGTAAATAAAATTTGGGAATTTTCTCCATGTTGCATTAATAGAGAAAGCTGTGCTCCAAAGGTAAGTTTCTTAATTCCTTATAATAGTTGATTTTAGTTTAGGAAATTAGTTTTGAATATAGGTAATTTTAACTTTGTTATTTTTAATTTTATTTTTTTTATTCTTTAAAAAAAAAAAAAGAAGGCACAGTGCAGTACCCCCGCGCCTGGGCGCGGAGGATGCGTTATCAGATACGCAGAGGGGTGTTTTTCCCCATTCTTCCAATTAATTCAAATTCTTTCTTCCCCAATTCAAAACCCTAAACCCCAATTTCTCAAATTCACCAAAATCTTCATCAAATCCTCAAATTCTTCCAACAAAACTCATATTCCTTCTTCCTTTTCCATTATTCTTCCCTATTTCTCAAAGATTTTCATGTTTTCCTCTCATTCTCTACCTCTCCATTCAATTCGGTTTTCTTTTCTCTAGGGCAAAGGGACACGAATTTCTTCACTATTTTGGGTAAGAATCACTCTCCTATACTCCCTGGTATTGTTGTGATTGATTTTGGAGTTAAGAGTTAGTGATTTAAAGCTTGGTTTTTGAGTTCTAGAGAGTGCCCATCAAGTGTTCGATCAATTGTCTTTAGTTAGTTCTGAGCTTTTAGGATGCCTAGGGGAAAAAGACCAGTTGTAGGGAGTGCTAGTAGTGATTTGGGGAAGACCTTCGAGCATTCGAGGGTCTCCGACTATTATGAAGGGAAAATGGTGAAGAGGGGTATAACCCCAAAGACGAGTATGTTATATGAGAGAGAGGGGCCGATAGGAAGGCGAGTTGTTGGAGTTAGTAGTATTGAGGAGGTGAAGGAGACCCTATTAATTAACAGGTGGTTGGATTGGATTAGGGAGCCTGACGAGGTGTTTAGCAAGTTCCTGGTGTGGGAATTTTATGCTATCGTCTGGTGGAGGCGCAGAGGTATGAGTTGGATGGTACTCATAGGAGGATATCGTATGTCCGAGGAGTTGAGGTTCCTTATGATGCTGACACTATTGCTCGTGTCATGGGACTTCAGTCTTACCCTTTGGAGGCGGCACCGACTATGTTTACTGCTGCGAGTTTTGATAATGAGGAGGAGTACCCGCTGCACATGGTGAAGGATGCTTTGTTTTTGGTGGACAAGGATTGGAACTTGACTACATCTGGAGTGGTCAAGCATGTTTACCAGAAGAACTTGAGGGGAGCGGCTAGATTTTGGGTCAGATTCATTGTGCATAATTTGGACCCACATTCTCATGACACTGAGGTACAGCCGGGAGTTTGTAGATTGATATATGCCCTTCGTTGAGGTATCATAGTAGACGCTGCATCTATAGTCTCTGATAGGATGCATCATTTTGCTAAGAAGGAGGCAGGGTATGTGGGCTTTCCTTGGGTGATCACCCGATTGTGCGCAGCAGCCGGCGTTGATTTTCGTGGGGATGTGCGGGATCTTAGGAGGACTCCGAAGATGACCAGAGCTACATGGGACATATTTATTGGTAGATCTGTAGAGGTAGCTAGAACCGGTCCACTACAGTCACAGAGCCAGATCCCATTTCAGCAGTCTCAGGATGAGGTAGGTCCTTCCAGCCAGCCAGTACAGCAGAGGGGAGGTGATGATGGGAAGATCATTGGGATGTTACAGCGTTTTTTTCGGAGACAGAGCAGAGCAGCTGAGTTCCAGCGCAGAGAGATGCGTAGGAACCAGGCTAGGGATTCATTTCTGAGCAGTATCGGAGCAGCGCAGGGTATGCCCTATGATGTAGCACCATACACGGATGAGGATCATAGCTTGCTGGATGCATCTCCTGAGGAGGAGGATGAGGAGTAGTTTAGGGGATTTTGATTTTTATTGTTATATTTTGTATTCCTTCCCCTATTCAGACTTGTACTGTTGCCATAACAAAAACATGTATTGCTTTCTAGGATTTGTTTTTAGTTTTATTGCATGACTATTTATTTGGACTATTCACTTATGTGCATCGAGTTATATTTTGTATGACAGGTGTGAGTTGATTATTTTTCCATTAGAGGTGCTATTTTTGGCACTTGGTTCTAACGCTTGCAGGTATTAAGTTTGGGGGAATGTATCTCACTTTTGTTATTGATGAGCAATTTTTTTGGATGTAGTAGTAAGTATTCCAAATTTATTCCATGTAATTTTTTATTTTGTAGTTAGGTATGTTTAGTTTAGTTTGCTTGAGGACAAGCCAACCTTTATGTTTGGGGGAGTGGATACAAAATAAAACTTTTTTTCAGATCTGAATTTTTTTTCTCCCATTTTTGGTGTTGGTTTGTGTTTTAGGTAGAGGTTTTGTAATTATTCTAGACTTAGGATTATTTTTCTGATGATAGGTGTATATACTTAGTTTAGGATTAGACTCATTGATTCATGTTATTTTTTTGTTGAGCTGTAAATATTTTTGAAATTTGGTTATTTTGACAAAGTTTTTCAGAACTTGAGATTAGTGAACTGACTTTAGCTTAGTGAGATTTTGAGCCTATATTGATGGGGTATGATTTATTTAAAATATTTTGATTTGAAACCCCTATTTCTTTCATGAGTGTGGTCTTTGTAGTTTTATGTTCTAGAACTTGACCGGTGACCATTTTGAGATTGATAATTGATTACATGCATAAAAATGATTAAGGCATTTAGGATGGTGTTTTTTAAGCCTTCAGAGAATTTTGTGGATTTGTTTTCCCTTAGTTGCCCATTTTGAGCCTGATATAAAAATGATTTTTCTTTGGTACCCTGCATTGATTGTATATTTTTGTGAGTACCTTAGGAATTTTCAATGAGCAATTGAGAGAGGGACATTTCAAAAATTTGAAAATTGTGAAAGTGTGATAGAGTTACTACTCTTCCAAAAGAAAAAGAAAAAAAAATTGAGAAAAAGTGAAAATTGATGAATGAAAAGAGAAAAGAAATTTTGTTTGGAAGAAGTAGTAATTAAAATAGTGAAAAAGAAGAAGTTTGAAATAGTTGTGATTTGAGTGTGAGTCTTCATAGTATTCATTGCTCATTCATAATTTTTAGAGGGAAATTTGTTTGATTGCATATTTTTAGCCCTTAGTTTCATCCTTTCTTTCTTTTATCCCACCTTGACACTTTTAGCCATGGCCTCATTGCAACCAAAATAAAGACCTTTTGATTTGTGCATGTATTCAATAATTTCAGTGGAGATTTGGTTCTATGGTCAAGCGTATGGTAACATTTAACTATTGTATGAACTTGAGTGAATAGTTATTACCCTTGATACACATGAGAGATATACACTGAGAGGTTGAGAGTGTTCACTAGTTCTGAGTTCTGATTGATTTTGTTTCTTTTAATCAGGTTTTGATATGTGAATAGCTTGTGTAAATATGTGGCTGTGTTGATGAGTCTAAGTCTTAGATTAAGTGTTGTACATTTTGATTTAGAAGGTAGTCTCGTGTTTATGAATTTTTATTTTAATTTTGCCTGGGACATGCAAAATGCTAAGTTTGGCGGTGTGATGAAGGTCTAATATATGATGTTTTAAGACTTAATTTCACTTCCTTTTGCTTGGGTTTTAGCTTGTTTCTCTTGTAAATATAGGTATTTTGTATTAATTTTAGGAATTTCTAGTTTATTAGAATCCTTTAAACGTTTTGATCCGTTTTGGGTAGGTTTCAGGTGTTTCGGAGCTTAGTTTGGAGAAAATATTATAGGAGCTAAGAAGAGCATAAGAAGACCTTGAAAATGGCACAAGAACGGAGAGAAACGGAGTCGAAAGTTCCTCAGCACGCCCAGGCGCGGGAATGGCGCACCCAGGCGCGCTTGCGGCGTTAAAATTGGGTCATCAGATATAGCGCGCCCAGGCGTGCTGGTCTGCACGCCCAGGCGCGCGAGGTGCGAGAAAGCCCAATTGGGCCAATTTCTGATCAGTTTTGAAGGATTTTGATAAGATTAGACTTTTATCTATTTATATTAGGATTAATATTAGGTTTAAAAAAGTTTTTTAGGGCGGAGTTTTTCAACAGCCATTAGTCATTCTTAGAGATTAGATTAGAGTTCGAAGGAGATTTACACAGTTTTGGGAGCATTCGAAGGAGGGATCCGGAGAAGATTGAAGATTCGAAGCACATGTATGTGGTATTTTAGGAATAAAAATCATAGTTATTTGTTTTCTTCTTCTCTTTCATTATGTGTAACTAAACCTTTTGTGTTAGGAACATGGTGGATTTGTATTTGTAATTTATTTTTATGAATTAATGTTTTTCAGATTTAAATCAAGTGTTTAATTGTGTTTTTAATGTTATGCATAGAAGTAGCTAATCTGTTTTGGATTTCTAAATCTGAATTGGAAAATTAGGATTTAGAATAGGTCATGCAATTAAATAGTATAATGATTCAACTTGTAGGAATACTTTTGGATTATTATATAACTTGATAATTCACTGTTCTTAATTAAGGTTATTCAATGGATTAAATTTCTAAGGAATTAGGATTTAATAAATTGAATAATAAACAGTAATTTCATAAGAGGAATATAGAAATTATTATTTTCTGAATTATGTTCTTGATTTGATTGAAAAATATTGATTTATAATAAATAAATGAATATACGATGAAACCAAGTTCCTAACCAAGTTCTTCCATTTAATTTCTCTTTTATTTTATTTTTAGCATATAATTCTTCTTTTTAATTTATTTATTTAATTCTGAATTTTATCTTTTAATAGATTTTATTCTAGATTTTACCTTAGGTAGAGATAGATTGAACAATTCTGAGTCCCTGTGGGAACGATATCTGGTCTTAACCGACTATATTACTTTGCGATCTAGTATACTTGCTAGAGACCGATCAAACACCCTTCAAGAAGCTCCACCGGGCTATGAACCTCTTAGTCTTTGTGCTTGAGAACTCTCAAGACTCCAATACCCTAAGTCCACTCAGGGTTTGTTTGGGAACAATCCAAGACTTGAATCAACAAGCTATATTGAATGTGTATTACGAATCTCACAATGGATTCGCACAAATAAGCACAGCTCAATAATGAATTGAGACCTAAACTCAACTTGAGAGGAAAATAACAATATGAGAGCAAAGTTGAGTTTTAGTGAAATTAACACTTGAGAAGAAGAATCAGAGTAAGCTTGTAATTGATCTTGTTTTTGTTGTCATGTTTGTTCTTGTGCAAACAGAGAGCAATTTTACAATGTAGATCAGAAGGGTTGGGAAAGACTCAAGTGCCCTGGAATCGGTTTTTGAGTCTTTCCAATGACTTTATTTTTGCTTACTGTACCGAAAGACTCGAGTCTTTTGGCCAGGCTGGAAAGATCTGTTGCATGTACAAGACTAACGGCTATATTTGCTGATCTGGCATCAACACTCGAGTCTTTTTCAGAATACTGGAGTGGAGACTCGAGTCTTCTTCAAAATACTCGAGTATTTTGATCAGACATGATAAAAATTGATTTTCCTTTTTGTTTTTCTTCTCAAGTATTAATTTAGGTTAATCTCAACCTAATGATCATATTAAATATTTTACTCTTAGAAGAGATCAACTATTTCTACCCACTCTCAACATAAACGATAAACTACAATTACAACCAAATTGAGAATGAGTAAGCACTTGACTAATTTCTTGATTTCTTGTTGTTGTTGTTGCATTGACTTCAAAGCTTGATCGTTAATTACTTTGTCATCATCAAAATCGTACCCACATAATTACTAGGAGCATTGAATTTACAATAGTCACATTAGTCTCCAAAAGATAACTGTGGAATCAGTTAGGTTCCTGAAAGATTTGTTGAATTATTAATCTCTTAAACCCTCAAAGATCATTTTGGAATTAGTTAGGTCCCTGAAAGATTTGTGGAATCTCTTAAACCCCAAAGATCAATTTGGCATCACGTTAGTCCCCCATGAGAGGCCTAACGAAATCCTACATAGCTTGTTAAATGCTTTGTTGGCCCAACTGTGGCACCTTCTTAATAGTCCAACATGGTATTCGGGCCAACAAATCATTTAGCGTATCAAATAGGATTTTGTCAGGTCCCTCCTAGCGAAATTTGATGTCGGGGACTAACGTGACGCCAAATTGATCTTTAGAGAATTTAAGAGATTCCGCAAATCTTTGAGGGACCTAACTGATTCTACATATATTTTTCGGGGACCTATGTGATTATTATCTAACTCCTTATTAATATTATTTTGGTTTGCACCTGGTATCCGGTCCACTGGGCCGACTAATCTATTAATATTATGGAGAATATAAAAAATGTTAAAAATAAGGATATTTGTGAAAAGAAGTAATTAATTGTCAATAAAAATTTGTATAAAGTCTTATAAATAAAGACAAAATAAAAATTTTAAAAAAATCTTACATATTAAAGATGAAAGGAGCATTGACTGTTTGACATAGACTTAGATGCAAATTACCATCTCACGAAGAAATCCCAATAAAGAGAGTAAAAAATAAAAATATCTATATTTAAAGGATTAATTTTTCGTTGTGATTAAGATTCAAAAAAAAATTGTTGTGATTATAAAATAGGAGGATATCCGATAAAAAATATTTTTTTAATTGATATGAGCCAAACTTCTACCCATCAACATATTATTACGAATTGATTATTGATTAAAATTTGTCATCAAAATGCGTCAATCCAATTCAATTAACTTTTCACTAAATTTTGATGGGTCAATTGGGAAGGCTCATAGCTTGTCAAAAGGGATAGAATTAATGGGTTACATGTAGATGCCATGGTCACCTCAAAGCTTTTGAATTTTTTTTTATATATTTAAAGTTTGTCTGATGGGCAGATAAGAAAGAAAATATATGATATAGTTGTTTTATATTATGTCATTATTTTGAATTTGGTGTTCAGCAAGATAGAATAATGTATCATGTTGACCTATCTTATCATATGTTAGTTTTTATTCTATGTTGTGAGTTGTGTTATAAATGAACAAGATATAAGAGTGCAGTTTTCTTTTTATACTTTCACACATTAACACCACTATTGTTGCCTTCATCATCACATTGTTTTCACCATCACCACTTCAACAATGTCATCGCTAATCTGGTATGCACCAAATACATACCGGACATGATAAGAGTTGTCGTACTCATATCCTATCATGCTTTTATTCTCCTCTCTACTCTATCATGTTCTTATCTTATTTTGACCACCAAACAAGCCATTACTATTTATATATGGCACCTACACTCTAGCTGTTAGAAGTCCCACATTGTCTGCCTCATAATATGTGGCATGATTTAAATACCTGTTGGATTACTCCTCTCATTGTCAATTGATTTTGAGATGGAATATTAACATGGTATCAGAGCCAGAGCCCAACTTCTTTCCGGTTGTTATGGGCCAAAAGTTGCCCTTTGTTATGGGTCAATAATTTTGCTTAGTACATATTTGACTTTGTAATATATTTTTTAGAATAATTAGTTATAAACATGTTGAAAATATTTTGATCGTATTATGTTAGTTATTATCTAATTTGTTTCATATAATATGTATTTATAGTTAAATTTTTTTTATAAATTATATATTATTTATTTTTTATCCCTTGTGTTGAAATCCTGGCTCCATTCCTGTCCCACTTCCCACCCCAATGTTTTCTGTATTATTTTTCTTTCTAGAAAATCTTTTCCATCTATTTCTTAAGAAAAAAATTTATTTATAAATTGATTCTGCAAGTTAAAGTCTTTTATTTATTTGTCTTGTCAAAGATTTTTTTTTCATGGTGGTAGTGCGATAGTAGTAATCTAATCCTAATTTATTTCTAAGAAAAACTTGAGATGTAAAAAAAATTTCACGATCACTTTTGTTAAATTTAAGAAGAAAAACTAAAAATAAAAAATACATGCAAATAAATATCGCAAAGGTGTGGCATTGTGATAATTCATGGAATAGCAAGAACACCTAAATAATAGTGTAGGACGAATGGGAGCATGTGATTAAACCAGACAAACAAAACTTCTAAGAAGAAAATGCCAATTAATGTAACTTCGGAACGATACATGAGGAAGGAACCAAACAATGCATCATTTTCATATAAACATACTCCCTCCGGTCTCATATATAAGCCAAAATAACTAATTTTGCAAGTATTAAGAAAGTTAGTTGAGTGTATTTAATTTTTTTGAGTTCACAAAAGAAATAGACCATTTTAGAAAAGATGTATTGGGAATGAAACAAAAATTAAATGATACAACCACTTGGTTGAGATATTTTAGGAATAATTGTATTGAAAAAAGAAACTTAGTTAAATTTTGTTTATATTCAAGACCATAAATAAGATGTTTTTATTTGCTTATACTTGAGACCGGAGGGAGTATATGCATATGTATCTATTTGAAGCATTGCAAATAAGAACTAACTATTAGTCTTTTAATCCAAGGATGTCTCAAGGAATCACGTATACTGGTTAGTTGAGAATTGCTAGAAAGCTCATTCATTTGAAACTTTAAGAGTCAAGTGTATGTTGATAAAAGTTGAGCCAATATCATGTGGGCGAGAAAGACTACTTACTAACTTTTCATGCTTGGTTTCACATGAAATGTATGCTTTTCCTTGCTAGGTTTCATACATGAAATGAAAACATGCTAGAAGCATATTCTGGTTCCATACAGGACCTGTCAAAATACTGACACGTATTGTGACTATAATTATCAGTTGTCCAAATCATCACATCAATAAGGTCAATATATAAGGTGTTCCAACAATGTCGCGTGCATCTTGTCAGCTGAACCGTCTCATCCCATATGCAGGCATATAATGGCACAGGACCGACCCCAATTTTTAGGGGTTCACAATTTTTTTTTTATCTTTTATATATATATTATATTTTATTATGCTTCTAAATATTAAAAAAGTTTTAAGTTATTAAAATATAACGTGTAAGATAATCTTCTAATTGTTATAAACAATTCATATTTATCCAATTAGTGGATGACTATCTATTGGATTGAGTTTATCTCTATTAGCTTGAGTTTATCCTTGTTTGTGTTTATCTTTAGTTGAAACCACTTCATATCAGGGTTTCCTATCTCCCTATAAATAGGACTCACCTATGATGTAAAATGTACACTGAATATATCATAATTAATATATTGTTGCCTCTCTTCTCCTCCTTCTCTCTTCTTCCTTATTTGCATACGTTTCACAACACGTTATCAGCACGATCGTTCTTTGCTAAAAGGTGTTGAAGCTAATTCATCAAAAGCAAGGTAAATTTTTTTTCTGTTTTATTTATTTATTATCTCTTCTTTTGATATATAATATATTGGTTCTAAAAAAAAAAATCCAGAAGCAATAACATTGACATATTTGTCATGAAGATCAGCGATTCCTTTAAATATCTAAATGATATATTGATAGCGCTGAGCATAAATTATAATACACGTATGAAAAAAAATATGCTGATATGAAGCTTCATATGCTCAGTCGTGAAAAAAAAATCATGAAGAAATGTATGTATCTATACTGTGGCGGCCCAGCAGTGAAAAAAAATTAATATGCTGTTGAATGATAAAAGCTTCTCAGCCGTGATGATGATGATGCAAAAAAAAAAAAAGGTACATCACATATGAGAACCTTACAAATAATATTTTTGGATGTTATCTAATTTATTTATTGTAAATAATATTTTTTGGATGTTATCTAATTTATTTATTTTCCTTATTTATTATAGAATCAATATGTCAAACCTTGCAAATCTTGAATTTTTTGCCCTTGATATCACTGGCAAGAATTATTTGTCATGGGTTTTAGATGCTGAAATTCATTTAGATGCAAAAGGTCTTGGAGAGACCATAAAAGAGGGTAATAAGGCATCTAACCAAGATAAGGCTAAGGCTGTGATTTTCTTACGCCATCACCTCCATGAAGGGTTGAAAACAGAATATCTCACTGTTAAAGATCCACTTCTTCTATGGAATAACATAGAAGAGCGCTATGATCATCAAAAAACTGTAATTTTGCCTAAGGCCCGTTATGATTGGATGCATTTGCGCTTACAAGATTTCAAAACTATAAGTGAGTATAACTCGGCCATGTTCAGAATTACATCTCAGATGGAATTATGTGGAGAAAAAATCACTGATTCTGATATGTTAGAAAAAACATTATCCACATTTCATGCAAAACAATTGCTCCTACAGCAACAATATCGTGAAAAAGGTTTCAAGAAATACTCTCAATTAATTTCTTGTCTTCTTGTGGCTGAACAAAATAATGAGCTGTTACTAAAAAAAATCATGAATCTCATGCAACGGGCACTGCTCCATTCCCTGAAGCGAATGTAGCAACACACAGCCACAATTCCCATACACAAACTCGTTGTCGTGGTCATGGCCGCGGTAGTCATCGTGGTCGTGGATATGGTTATAGTGGATATGGACCCAGTCGTGGTCGTGGATATAAACAAGGTAGACATAATCGTGGTGGTTATTCGAAACACACATGGAAAAGGGGTAAAAATACTGAAAAACGACAAGGTGCTGAAATTAGCAAAAATGATGAATACAAATGTGATCGTTGTGGTATCAAAGGCCATTGGGCTCGTGTATGTCGTACACCTGAACATCTTGTCAAGCTTTACCAAGAATCAATCAAGAAAAAAGGGAAAAATATAGAAACAAATTTTGCTTTTGAAGAAGACAATCCTGATTACAACCACATGAATACCACCTCTCTAGATGTTTCAGATTTCTTTATTGATCCAAATGAAAATTTTGATTTTCTATCTGGAGATGGAACCACCAAAATTTAGTTAGATGTTATTGGTTTTAGAACATTTTTTTTAATGTTTTTATTCTTTTGTTGTTTTTCCTTTTTCCAATAAAGTATTTAGGTCTAGAATGAGTTTCCTTTCTTTTATGATGAAGTAATAAAGTTTTTATTTTCAAGTATTATCATTTCATTTTTTTTTAAGAATTCATATTAATTATCTATTTTCTTTGTATCGTAGTAAGAATGAGTATTCCTTTACATGCTTCATTGGTTGGCTACAACTTTAATCATAAAGAAATGTGTCTTGCCGATAGTGGAACAACTAACACAATTCTCAAGGATAAAAAATATTTCTCCTACCTAGTAATGCAAGAAGCAAATGTTAATACAATATCTGGTAGTACAAATATAATTGAAGGCTCCGGAAGAGCAAATATAATACTACCTAGAGGAACAAAATTGTGTATCAATAATGCATTACTCTCTACTAAGTCTCAAAGAAACTTATTAAGTTTCAAGGATATTCGCCAAAATGGATATCACATAGAGACAACGAATGAAGGAGGTATTGAATTCCTTTATATTACAAAAGTTATTTCAGATAAGAAATGCATAGTAGAAAAGTTGCCTAATTTTTCCTCTGGGTTGTACTACACATACATTAGAACAATTGAGATACATCACGTAGCAAACCAAAAGTTTGCAGATAATAATAAGTTCATTGTTTGGCATGACCGGTTAGGCCATCCCGGATCTATTATGATGCGAAAAATAATTCAAAATTCTTGTGGACACCAAATGAAGAACCAAAAGATTCTTCAAACTAATTGTCTTTGATGTGTTGCTTGTCACCAAGGGAAGTTGATCATTCGGCCATCACCTGGGAAAATTGAGTATGAATCACTAACATTTTTGGAACGTATACAAGGTGATATATGTGGGCCAATTGACCCATCATGTGGACCATTTAGATATTTCATGGTTTTAATTGATGCATCAACTAAATGGTCACATGTATGTTTATTATCTACTCGTAACCATGCATTTGCGAGATTACTTGCTCAATTAATTAGACTTAGAGCACATTTTCCTGATTATCCAATTAAGAAAATACGTCTTGACAATGCTGGTGAATTTACGTCCCAAACTTTTAATGATTTTTGCATGTCTATTGGCATTGATGTTGAACATCCTGTGGCACACGTTCATACGCAAAATGGACTTGCGGAAGCACTTATTAAACGACTACAAATAATTGCAAGGCCATTACTTATGAGATCAAAACTTCCAATAACTGCTTGGGGACATGCAATTTTGCATGCTGCAGCACTAATTCGCATCAGGCCAACAAGTTTTAACAAATCATCCCCTTTACAAATGGTTTTTGGTCAGGAACCTAATATTTCCCATCTAAGAATTTTCGGATGTGCGGTATATGTTCCTATTGCTCCACCACAACGCAATAAGATGGGACCTCAAAGAAGGTTGGGAATATATGTTGGATATGAATCTTCATCCATAATAAAATATCTCGAACCAACAACGGGAAATTTATTCACGGCTCGATTTGCCGATTGTCGTTTTGATGAATCTGTTTTCCCAACATTAGGGGGAGAAAATAAGCAGCCGGAAAAAGAAATTATTTGGAAAGAATTATCATTATCTTATCTTGATCCTCGTACAAAACAAAGCGAACTTGAAGTTCAAAAGATAATTCATTTGCGAAACTTAGCTAACCAATTGCCAGATGCATTCACTGACCTAAAAAGAGTGACTAAGTCACATATTCCAGCTGCTAATGCTCCAATAAAAATTGATGTCCCTGTTGGACAAAATACAATTGCAAATGAGTCTGAGGCACGTCTAAAACGTGGCAGACCTGTCGGTTCCAAAGATAAAAATCCTCGAAAAAGAAAAGGAGCTAAGAAAGAAGATGGTCAATTCGAGGATATGGTGACTCTTGAAGAGCCTTCAGACATAATTAATAGTTCAATTCCAGAAGAAACTCAGGTACCTGAAAATTATGAAAACAAAGAGATCTCAATAAATTATGTCATGAATGGAATTCAATGGAACCGAAATGAAATCGACGTCGATGATATTTTTGCATATAATATAGCGCTTGAAATTATAAATGATGAGGATCATGAACCAAAGTCTATTAAGGAATGTAGACAAAGAAATGATTGGCCAAAATGGAAAGACGCAATTGAGGCAGAATTGAATTCACTTGATAAGCGACAAGTATTTGGACCTGTAATCCGTACACCTAAAGGCGAAAAGCCAGTTGGATACAAATGGGTTTTTGTGCGAAAGCGAAATGAAAAAGGAGAAATTATGAGATATAAAGCAAGATTGGTTGCCCAAGGTTTTTCGCAAAGACCTGGTATTGATTTTGAGGAGACATATTCTCCCATGGTGGATGCAAGTACTTTTCGATACTTAATTAGTCTGGCAGTACGTGAAGGGCTCGATTTGCGTCTAATGGATGTCGTTACAACCTATCTATATGGCTCTCTTGAAAATGACATTTATATGAAACTTCCTGAAGGATTTAATTTACCTGAAATATATAATTCAAATTCTCGAGAAGGTTATTCAATTAAATTGAATAAAAGTCTTTATGGATTAAAGCAATCTGGGCGCATGTGGTATAATCGCTTAAGTGAATATTTAATCAAGGAAGGATATAAAAATGACCCAATTTGTCCATGTATTTTTTTGAAAAGGAGTGGCAAGGAATTTGCTATAATTGCTGTTTACGTTGATGATTTGAATATTATTGGAACTCCTAACGAGCTTCCAAAAGCTGTAAATTGCTTGAAGAAAGAATTTGAGATGAAGGATCTGGGAAGAACAAAGTTTTGTCTTGGTTTACAAATGGAATATTTAAATAATGGAATTTTGGTACATCAGGAAACTTATATTGCAAAGGTTCTTAAGCGATTTTACATGGATAAAGCACATCCATTATGTAGTCCAATGGTTGTAAGGTCACTTGATGTGAATAAAGATCCTTTTAGACCTAAAGAAGAAGATGAAGAACTACTTGGTCCTGAAGTACCATATCTTAGTGCGATTGGGGCATTAATGTATCTTTCTAGTCACACACGACCTGATATATCATTTGCTGTTAATTTATTGGCAAGACATAGTTCTTCACCTACAAGGAGGCACTGGAATGGAGTTAAGCATATACTTCGTTACCTTAAAGGTACAATGGATATGGGTTTGTTTTACTCAAATATGACTAAATCAAATCTTATCGGTTATGCCGATGCAGGTTATCTATCTGACCCTCATAATGGTTGATCGCAAACCGGTTATGTATTTACATGCGGTGACACAGCTATTTCATGGCGATCTATGAAACAAACGATTACTGCCACTTCGTCTAATCATGCGGAAATTTTAGCATTACATGAGGCAAGTCGAGAATGTGTTTGGCTAAGATCTGTAATTCAACACATACAACAAAATTGTGGTATATTATTTGGAAAAATGAATCCGACCATTCTATATGAAGATAATGCTGCATGTATTGCCCAATTGAAAGAAGGAAACATTAAAGGAGATAGAACAAAACATATTTCACCAAAATTTTTTTATGCTCATGACCTACAGAAAAATGGTGACATAAGTGTTCAACAAGTTCGTTCAAGCGAGAATTTAGCAGATCTTTTTACAAAGTCTTTACCAACTACAACATTCCAGCAACTAATACAGAAGATTGGTCTTCGTCGTTTCAAAGATATTTGTTCACATGAGGGGGAGCAATAAATACGCACTGCACTCTTTTTCCCTTATCCACGGTTTTATCCCATTGGGTTTTCCTGGTGAGGTTTTTAATGAGGCAGTATTCATTTGCGTATCAAAATTATGTACTTTTTTTCTTTCATTAAGTTTCATAGTTTTTTTTTTTGTTAGTAAAGTTTTTAATGAGGCATATTTTTGTAATAGTCATCCAAGAGGGAGTGTTATAAACAATTCATATTTATCCAATTAGTGGGTGACTATCTATTGGATTGAGTTTATCTCTATTAGCTTGGGTTTATCCTTCTTTGTGTTTATCTTTAGTTGAAACCACTTCATATCAGGGTTTCCTATCTCCCTATAAATAGGACTCACCTATGATGTAAAATGTACACTGAATATATCATAATATATTGTTGCCTCTCTTCTCCTCCTTCTCTCTTCTTCCTTATTTGCATACGTTTCACAACACTAATATTTAAGTCTACGTATATATTGTTGATAATGTATTATATATTATCATAAAAATTTAGCCCTACTAAAATTATCTTTTAAGACATAACAAATTGGATTAATGACATCTCATTTGGTATAGATTTTATAATGTGTGGATACCAAAAGTCTTATTTCTATATTGTTGATGATGGGGAGAAATAGAAATAAGAAAGACATACATATTTAACATTTTA
The DNA here is from genome assembly GCA_037953625.1 of Crotalaria pallida. Taxonomy (NCBI): domain Eukaryota; kingdom Viridiplantae; phylum Streptophyta; class Magnoliopsida; order Fabales; family Fabaceae; genus Crotalaria; species Crotalaria pallida. Next base: position 101,848,154 of record CM075649.1, read on the forward strand.
GTCCCTGAACTTCGATGCTCTTTTGGAATTGATCCTTAAACTTTTTCTCGATGCTTTGGGTTCCTGAACTGTAACAACCCAATTTTTATTTCTAAGTGTAATTAGCATTTTAAATGAACCTTGGGTGAAAGAAATGAAGAGTTTAAGTTAAAAATAGAAATTTAGAAGTGGTTGGGAATTAGATTCATAAGACTTTAGGGAATTTTAAATGCAAGTTTCCTAGCTCAAATCAGGAATTCCACCGTTGGATATGAAGTAGGATATATGTGTTAAATTGTCTTAAAGTTTGAGCACGATCCAACGGGTATAAAAGAAGTTGTAGAAGTTTGAAGTTGGTAAGTTCAGACTTTTGGGTCCTCGCTCCAGCGAAAATGGGTTCGCTCGAGCGAAATAGTGTAAATTGGACCCTGATTCTCTGAGTAGTTTTCGCTCCAGCGAAGACAGGTTCGCTCCAGCGAAAACCCGGTTCGCTCCAGCGAATCTCTGCTGGCTCGAGCAAAAAATGGTTCGTGCAAAACCCAAAATCACTAAGTAAAACTCGCTCCAACGAAAAAAGGCTCGCCCAAGCGAAAACTGTCAGACTTGTAAAAAAAATGAAGGCGTGTGGACCACTCATTCGTGGCTTCCAAGGGAAGCCGCAAACCATGGCCACACAAATCAGCCATGCACCAACAAATACATACAACAACATCAACAAAACACACAAACACAACATAAACTCCCTTCCTCTCTCCCATACTCGGTTCTCTCTCTCTCTCTCCTCTAGGGTTTCAATTCATTCATCAACTTCTAGCTCATTGATCATCAAACCTTGATCATAATCTTCATCATCAAGCCAATAAAATGAGTTAGAGCTCTATCCTTTGTTCCTTCTCCATTCGTTATCTCCCTCTCTATTTTCTTTGGTTTTTCTTCAACCTACAACTATGGAGAACCATTATCCCCATGCAAAATAATCAAGAGCAAGACAAGGAAAACTCTCTACCCAGGTACAACACTCATAATAGGGTTGTTTATCACCATTGGTTCTTGGCTCTCTTGAGATGACAAGCAAAGCTAAGGAGCTTCAAGGTTCCAAGGTTCTATGTGAGACCCACAATTTTCCCAATTTATTTGTGAATTTATAATTGAATTTAAGAAATTCTATTTGATTTTGATACCTGGATTTAATTAAAATCGTATGAATTATATATATATATATGTATATATACACGTGATATATAGATTATATATATATATATGCATACCAATGTTTTTCCTAGTATATTTAAATGAAATATTTTAAGGTAAAGTATTTGATTTAATTGATCTTAGAAGATGAAGTGTTTTTTTGAAGGATTAATGTATCTCATCTTCAGAAATTCATATCTTTTAAACCGTACGTCGAAAAATTACAAATGATATGTCAAAACGACCGTATCGAAACGTAGATTATGAAAATGTAAAGCTTTGATTTTTATTTTGGAGTTTTCGAAATTTTATCACTGATACAGTACTGAACGAATTTTTGAGTTTTTAGAGTAAATGTGTGATTTTAATGCATTAAATGACCTTTTGACTCAAGTGTATTTTATTTTGAAAACAAAAATACATTTCTAAGTTTTTCTATTGGACCACCTTCCAAATAAAATATATTTTCGTATTTTTTTTCTTATTATAAAATTATTTGAAAGCTTATGAAGTGCATTTTTGAAGGAAATGATCTTTGAGCTTCAAAAATTCATAACTTTCAAACCGTAAGTCCAAAAATTATAAACTTTATATAAAAACTATCGTATTGAAATGTAGTATCTGAATATGTGAAAAGAAAATTTTTATTTTGACATCTACGAAAAAAATTTATGTACAGTAGGGAAAAACGAATTTTTGGTATTTTTAACTTAGAAAAATTATTTTGGAGCATGAAATACTGGTTGCACCGTCCAAATATTAGCATTTTTCTCATTATTTCTGAATTATTAAAAATGAAAGCTTTAATGTGATTGGTCAATTATGTGGTGAATTCAAAATGGGCCAATGGAAATTTTTCTCCTTATTTTTTTATATGTGTGCACCGTCCAAATATATTAGGAGGAAGAGAGGAGAATTTTCTGAAAATTGTGAGGAATCATTCTTAAGTTAATAAGCCATACTACCATATGATATTAATAAACAAATTGACCCATACTACCACATCGGTGGTGGTAGGTTCTGTTGAATGACAGGTCAAAGGTCTCTCCTGTTGAGTAAAGGAGCGAGCAGAGACAGCCAGGATGACATCTTGTTGTCCGAATCCTCTTATTGAAGGATAGAGTTGTGAAGACCATGCTCTGGGTGTAAAAAGGGATTTTTGGGGATTTTATATTTTTATATTTACACTCAGACTGTTTTGTAATATAATATGATATTAATAAACAAAGCTTTTGGTTTTCACAATCTTTTGGAAAAAGGTTTTTATTAATCCGCATTTTTATTTACCTTAATATTTTGGGGCGTTACACTAAACTCATGTTTTTAATCTATTTTTCATCTCTTTCTCTATTGTTATTTAGTAAATAAAAATCTCTAATTTCTTCTATGATAAAGAATAAGAACAAAAATTTCTAACTCCTATTTTGATATTGAAATAAGATTATTGATAGTGTTTTGATATTTTTTTTGGGTCATATGAATTGAGGTTTAAGAAAAAGGGACAAAATGAATTGTTTAAAGAGATAATCTCCCCTTTTTCCTTAACCCATGATGACCGAATTTTATGATAAATAGGAAAATAAAATTCTGGAAATTTTTGGTGTTCTTAAAATGTAGGAATTTGTATTTTATAGAAATTTTGTATCTGTTTGAATTAGTTTATTCCTTTTGTTTGGATTCACGATGAATGTACAAGGAATGGAAACTAAATTAAATTGAATAAGTTTAATGTATTTTTGATTTTTTCTTTTCTGGACCGTAATATATATATATATATATATATGTGTGTGTGTGTGTGTGTGTGTGTGTATATATATATAATAGGTAGTAGTTGTTGTTAATATGTGTATAATTGTTATGTGACTTATTTCTTAAAAAGTATAAACTAATGGATATTATTTTATCTTTGATATTCTGATATGAAAATGGAATTATAATAGTTTTATGAAAATAAAATTTAATCCTGGATTTTTTTATGGTTGGCCGAAAAATATGATTTATTTTGAGTAAAAGTTATAAATGATTCATAGTGTTTTTGTTTGATAATTCTAGGAGTAATTGGGCAATTTTAATAAGGAAAAATAGATTTATAAGAATTGTATTTTTGTGTGTGATGATATGACTGTGTGATTAAGTTAAGTTGTGAGTTTAGTTGCTGTAAAAAAAATGATTTTATGAAAGATGTCTATTTGATATTTTATTGATGATTAAAACAATTCTTTTGAAGGTATAATATTATGTAACTTTGAAGTATAGGTGTTTTAAAAAAAAATTAAAAGTATTTTTCCTAATTGCTGAACAGTGGCCGAATTATTTAAAAAAAAATAGAGTTTGATAATTTTCCTAATTGATTTAATAATTGTTTGATGCGAATAGATGATTATTAGTATATATAAGTGTTTAGTTATTTTAATTCTGAAAAATAATTAATTCTGGAAAATTATGTTAATTCTGGAAAATTATTATTTATTTAAGACCCAAATGATTATTTTTATATGTGTTAGTAGTGCTCAATTTGTATATAATTATTTAAGTTTGTTTGCTTTATTTTTTTAAGTTAATGCAACAAATTGTGATGGCTGTACAGCAGGTGAAATTATTTTATGTGATTTAGATTTAATCATTTTATTATAGGACTTGTAAAGAGATTTTAGGAAAAAGCGGCTTGTGTTTCTTTTTAAGAAATAGTGTATGTGCTGTCCAAGATTGTAAAATAGTTGCATCAAGGATAGAAATTATTTTGAAATGAATTGGTAATGTGTACTTTATGCTAAGATCTTTATTATAAGTATTTAAAAATTTACAAGGAAGTATAAAAGTGATTTTGTGAATGTACTGATGCTTAAAAGTGATTTTCTGTGTACTGTTTATAGTCTGTAACTTAATTTCATTATCGATAGAGAAAAAAATATTTTTAACTTGGAATACTTGAGTTTATTTTTTTATAGAAATATATGTGTTTAAAACGTGATTATGCAAAAATTTGTTTACTGCTTGATTGATTGAAAATGTGCATCAAAGAATAATACTTCAGATTCTTGCTGTATGAATAGTCTGGAATTGGTAGTTGTTATATGATGCTTAAAATTAATATTTGTAGTAAAGGAAAAATTTAGATTTATTCTCAAGATGTTATGATTATGTTTTAAAAGTTATATTACGAATTGGAAAAGATTTTCATGATTTAAAAGCTTAAAGAAAGAAAAAGTGATTTCCCGATACAGTAGTCTGTGTTTGATTTTCAAAAAGGTTTTGATTTTTAAGGAGTAATTTATTTTCTAAGAGTTTATATATTTTCAAGACGTCAAGGATTTTTAAGAAAATAATGTTTGTCCAAAAGTTATAGTAATTTTAATTTTAAGTTGGTATAGATATTTATAGAGCTATTTTTGTAAATATGGTTTGATTAAAGGTCTGCATTTGGAAACAAATAGATCAAGCGGACGCGAGTTCTTAGCTGCATCTCGAGGTGAGAGAGTAGCCATCTTAAGAAACAATGGCACCATGGTAACATTAGGACGATTTCGACCATCTCAAAGGTCGGAATCCTAAGTTATCTGTCAATATACGAGACGACAATTGGTTGTGGTGTGTTTAGTCGTCCTGCGTTGCGACAGTAACTATTGTTGATTGTCTGATTTTATTTGGTTATGATATATTATTCTGTTTATATGGCTTTGGAAAATAATGATAAATTATGTGATGAAGTATCGATGAAAATTGTATAATTGAGAAATGGTGATTGATGGATGTGATTGAGATTATTGGATATGTTGAAATAATTGTTCCTATGGAAAGGACTTGGTATTATGGAATTATGTTATGAAAAGAAAATATGATAAATGAATTTTATGAAATGGTGGAATCGTTATTAGTGTACAGTGATGGTGCAAGCTGTAACATCCCTAAATTTTATCTTTATGTTTTAATACAATTCGGAAATTTGAGAAAAAATTTTGCAAGGTTTTGTTTGTAATTCGGACTTTTCCCCATACTAATATATATACATATAACCTGTCAGAGTCCAGAATTGCATAATTTCGTAATACTTCATCACTCATGCTCACTAGCATAAGTTATAAACATCATCTTAAAGCAGTTATTTTACAAGTTCATGAAAGTTGCCATAATTCCAAAAGAGGTTGTGGATTAAGAAACTACATTCACATCAAAAAGGTGGATGATTAACCACCCTCACAACCTTTACAAGTCATAATACTATATACATCAAAATGATAGATAGAGAAAGAGTGCGCATCAAAATAAACAACTATATAATATAAGAGCCAAATGCATGAAATGCATCTACACTCCATCATGAGGAGCGTAGGGGTCCTCGGTAGAGGGAACAGTCGGTGGATCCTCGATGTGCGTACCTAAAATGTCAACATGTAAAGGGTGAGTAACTCAAGCTTAGAATAGAGAAAACATTAGAAAATAATAAGACTTAGGTAAGCACATACATATTCAAGCATTTGAAGGCATAATTTTAACGAGACAATCATAAAGGAAAGACAGTGTACAATATAAAACAATAATGTATTATGCGACCATGTATGTATGTTATGCATGTCACACAGTTACGGATTTAGTTCACAAATCCGACATTTCACAATATATTTCATTTCGGTTCATTTAAACAATTTGATCGGATTTGGTGAACTAATACACTTATGCAAATCTCCTTTGACACTTCCACTTACATTTAACACTTTACACTTTACACTTTGCACTTTACACTTTACTTTATCCCTTTTCATTTACAATTCCATACTCTCACATACACCCTCCACTCTGGGGAAAACCGACCAAGAGTAAGCATTTCTCAACCTATAGTTGGATACTTCGCCTCCTACTTAGGGAGGTCCCTCATATCCGCTTGCACAACACTTCACCTCCACTTAGGAAGGTCCCTCATGCGATTTGGGTTGATTTGTCCAAATCGGGCTTTAGCAGAAATCACCCTCGACTGGCCCAAAGAAACCAAAGTAAATAGAATTATTATAGTTTGCATAGAACCGATCCGCAACATGGGAATCAAACCCGTGTCCTGTGCAAGATCAAGGTTCTCTATAATAATTCAAATAATTTACTTTTGTCCTTATCAATCAAAAGACGTGTGTTTTTCCCCTACAACTAACGTCCCCTTTACACCATGCATGCTTGACAACCAAGTACTCTCCAATCGAGGATGGAACCCTTTTTATTTTATAAAAAAAATAATTTTAGGGTGGTTCCTCTCACTTGGAAATTACTCAACCCTAGGTTATGCCTAACCACATATTAAGTTCATAATTAACAAACATTTCACACATTTATAAAAGCCAAAGTCATCAATTACAATTTAATTAAAGCACTCGACATACAATAAGTGCATACAAAATCTATCAAACTTAGAGTCTATCAAACTAATAATTCCCCTTAATTCTAATTTGCACCCAACTACCAAACACACTTAACTAAGTACTAATTACTAGTTTCTAACACTTCCCCTAGGCTAAACTCAAGTTAAACCCCCTTACCTCTTGGAGGGTAGAGGAGAACCTTCCAAATCCTAGAGAATAGCTTCCAACCAAGTCCTACTTCCTTAGCCCTTGCTCCTAAGCTCTACACCAAGCTCTTGATAGCTATAAGGCTTCAAACCAAGGCATGCACATAGTTAGGGTTCATGGGTGATTTGGGGGAAATGAAAAGAGGAAGAAATTGAGAGATTAAAGGGTAGAAAAGATGTGTAGGGATGATGGGTGTTTGATTTGGGGTATTAATTGGGTGAAATTTTGAAGATTATGGGTAGAAATTGAAAGCCCTAGGAGAGCTAGAAGAGGAACTCGAAGAACAGGAGAGAGAAAGGCTGCAGAAACTGATTTTAGGATCACGCGTTTTCTTTCTTATCTGCAGGTGTTAATCGAGTAATTCGACCCATTACTCGATTAACGAGACCATTAATCGATTAAGGCCGAAAGGGCAATGAAATTTAATCGATTAATCTGCTCTTCACTCGAGTAGACCCGAAAGGTGCTGAAATTCTAATCGATTAAGGCCCTCCTTACTCGATTAATGCAGTGTAAAAAGGCTTTCTTTCACACTTCTAAGACTCTTAGGCTTTCACAACTCTTCCTAACTTAACTTAACACCCAAACCTACACTCTAAACACAATCTAACCTATTCTTAGCCCACTCCAACTTACACTTAGCTAACTTTATAATTCTAAACAAATCTAAACAATTCTAAGCGATTATAATACTAACACGAATCAACAATTCTAAATGGAATTGAAAATTAAGGATGTTACACATGCGGCACAATGACTAAGTTTTATTTTCCCTTTAAGTGACTGGCCATGTGAATGACTTTGTCGTGGTTCATGTCGTGTGGATTCCACTGTACGATAGGGAGGTGTTTGCTGTGGTCCCTTAGAGGTCGAGGCCCGTTAGAAGCACGTCTTAGAATGGGTCAACCAAACTTAGGTTTAATAAAAGACTGAAAAGATTTAAAAGACTCTAAGCTTAAATCCTTTCTAACTACGCGTTGAGAGTGAAGTAGTGGAGAGGAAAGACACCTTGTTTATCTACGGATACTCAGGAGTTAATTGTGATAGGGGAGGGCAAGGACGGTGACTCGTCAAGAAGCCTAAGAGCGCTTCCCTAGGCAGGACGAAGTTACAATGGTCAAGGTCACTTGCCGGGCGTTGATCGTAGCAAGGACTGCAACCGAAACTAGGGATAGAGCTGTCGCCCCCTTGAGCAAATACTAGATGGTGTAGAGGGAATCTGAACAAGGCTAAAAGTCACTGATTTTCTTACGACGATCATGGCGGTTAGCCATATTGATGGTTCTAACATGGCGGATCTCGAGTTGTTTACTATGTTTTCCTTGTTGGTACGTACCCTTTGACTTCGATGCCTGTGTGGTTAGGATTCCTGTGCGTCTCATCTGCTTTCCGAACTAGGTTACGGTTGGATATTGGAGGAGGAGATGTATCGTGTGTGCTAATCTACCCTTACCTTAATGATTTCCCTCCCTAGATCATTGATGGTTGTGAAAATATTTAGTGGAAAGATTATGAGTATGGAATATTTAAAGGAATAATATTAAGTTATGTGATAAAGTCGTATGGATAAAAGTTTTAAAGATGATAAAGTTGTAATAATATGATCTGATGTTATTTGGAAGAGAAGAGGTTATAATGTTATGTTGTATGTGTTTGGTTCTAGTGCGATCCATGGTGTAAGTCCATGCCTTCGACGAACTTATTCGTTCTGATCGCTAACTCTCTCTTCTTTCCTTTGTCTGTGGACATTGGGACAATGTTCACAGATGTCAGATCAAGTAGCATTTCAAGTTGTGGTTGCTTAAGTTGGAAGATGATCGTGAGATGAAGCATATTTATGAGGAGGATGCAAAAGCGACAAGTCGAGGAATCTTTCATATACTTGTGATGGAGGATAGCAATGAAGATTAGTAGTCTAAGTTAGTAGATTTCTTGTTTTGTATTCCATCTTTGGATGGGTAGGACATGATTACTCTATCCTGAATGTAACCCCTGTTGTAATAAATATTTATTCGAAATGAAATGAAAGAAGTTCCTTTTTGTTATGTATCAAGTTCATAAAGTAATTAAACGTTTTTCTGCAAGTTAACCATAAATTAAATATGACATTGAGAAAATGAGTTTTTGGAAATGTGTTGGAGGATAACATCTCTTTTTGGAAATAGAATTTTTATGACACGAGTTTGAGCATCAAATCATTTTTGTAAACAAATGAATCAAATTGTTGTATGAAAACCTTCTTGTAAAAGAAATTAAATGAATTGGTTTTGATAATGTTATAAAAAAAAAATTAAAATGGCGCAATTTTTTAGTGAAAATTCTAAATCCAAATTGGGGTGTTACATTTAGTGGTATCAGAGCGATGGTTGTCCTTAGTGACCTTAAGCATAGCCTTATATGCTTTCCTTGTGTGACTCTGTTTGATAGTTTGTAGTATGGTTGACTTGTGGCATGAGCATAGCCTAATATGCTTACTTGCATGACCTTTTTGCTTAGACTTCAATCCCACGTGTATGACAGAATCAAGATGGCTCGTCGACAAGAGGAACAAATGAATGCTCAACAAGCTGCTATCCTGGCTCAGACAGCTGCAGTTCTGGCAGAATCTCATGCAACAACAGCTTCAACAGAATCAGAATGCGAATGCCGATGGACAAGGAAGTGTGTTTGCTATGGTAGGGAATGAGAATGCTAATGGGGCTAGAAGTTCTTAGGGTCGATGTTTGTTTTTGAATGTTGTTTGAACAAAGTGGATTTATCCACTCGTCGTGTCTACTCTTTTGATTGTTTTGTTACTTGACTTGTTTTGAAGGAGTTTTCCTTCTTGTACTTTGATATTTTAAGGTGGAATTTTTAAGATTTAATGCATGAATGCAGTTATTGTCATAAGAATGTTATGCCTTATTCTCAATAGCATGGTATTTCTCGGGGACGAGAAATCTCTAAGTTAGGGAGGATTGTGAGACCCACAATTTTCCCATTTTATTTGTGAATTTATAATTGAATTTAAGAAATTATATTTGATTTTGATACCTGGATTTAATTAAAATCGTATGAATTATATATATATATATATATATTTATATATACACATGATATATAGATTATATATATATATATATGCATACCAATGTTTTCCCTAGTATATTTAAATGAAATATTTTAAGGTAAAGTATTTGATTTAACTGATCTTAGAAGATGGGATGTTTTTTTTTGAAGGATTAAGGTATCCCATCTTCAGAAATTCATATCTTTTAAACCGTACGTCGGAAAATTACAAATGATATGTCAAAACGACCGTATCGAAACGTAGATTATGAAAATGTAAAGCTTTGATTTTTATTTTGGATTTTTCGAAATTTTATCACTGCTACAGTACTGAACGAATTTTTGAGTTTTAAGAGTAAATGTGTGATTTTAATGCATTAAATGACCTTTTGACTCAAGTGTATTTTATTTTGAAAACAAAAATACATTTATGAGGTTTTCTATTGGACCACCGTCCAAATAAAATATATTTTCGTATTTTTTTTCTTATTATAAAATTATTTGAAAGCTTATGAAGTGCATTTTTGAAGGAAATGATATTTGAGCTTCAAAAATTCATAACTTTCAAACCGTAAGTCCAAAAACTATAAACTTTATAGGAAAACGATCGTATTGAAATGTAGTATCTGAATATATTAAAATAAAATTTTTATTTTGACATCTACGAAAAAATTTCTGTACAGTAGGGAAAAACGAATTTTTGGTATTTTTAACTTAGAAAAATTATTTTGGAGCATGAAATAAATTATTGGGCTATAAAATAATTTTATTTATATATTTAAATATTTATCTAAATGCCTACTGGTTGCACCGTCTGTGATGTCCTAGACTGAGAGGACCTCAAGGCTAAGGAAGAAGACCTTAAGGAAGCCTCTGTCTAGGGTTTATCTGTGATGTTTTTGGGTGTCCTCAGGTGGCAAGGTAGGAGGCCAAGAAGTAACCCTAATCATTGGTGTGTGAAGGTGACAATTAGGGTTAGAGGACATACTTGAGCCCCATGTAGTACGGAGCTACTTATAGGGGGGAGCTGGTTGCCCTAATGGGCTTGCTTGAAACCCAAGTAGGGCCAGCCTGTAGTGAGCTATGAGTGGGTGAGCTGTCCTTGTGGATAAGATGCGCACGTCATCCTGTCCTTGGTATCGAAATCTCTGCGTGGTGTCGGACAAGGAATTCGGACCTTGGTAGGAGCATGAGGTCGGCCCGTGTCTGGTGTCTGTTCGGCCGTTGAGCTTTGAGCTCGGCCAAGCACACAGAGGGCTTCCTAAAGGGTCATCAGGCCCTGAGTGAGGGTTTCGGGGAGCTCGGCTAAGCCGAGTCCACCACATAAGCCCCCCAGCTCGGTCAAGGCTATTCAGGCCTTGTTCTGAGGTCTTGGGTTAGGTCTGTTGGAAACCAACAAGCAGCTCAATATAGTCTAGAGGGGGGTGAATAGAATATTGGAGCCTTAGTACAGATATTTCGATCACCGTAGAGAATGATTTTAAGAAAATAAATTTTCTTTCAAAAACAAGTTAGGTTACTCGAGTAAAATACCTTTTAATCGAGTATTATGCAAGCAAATTTTATTTCACTCGAGTATCAAAAGTCTCACTCGAGTAAAGTTCAAAACAGCTTTCAGATTAATCGAGTAATCCACAATTCACTCGAGTAATCTGGGTAAAAATCGAATAGTAAATGAGTTTTGATGAGAATTCTTTTAGAATCGCAATACTATGATGATTCAACAAACTATGTATGAATGCTATTCTTATTGATTACCTAGTAATGAAAATGATTTTCCCTTTATCAATTTGATAAATAAAGATTCAATTCAATCAATTATGAAAATCAATCTTTCTCTAGGTTTTCAACCAAGAACACAATGAATTGACTTGAATGTAAAGAGTAAAGGGTTTAGAGATACGACACAGTGATTTATCCTGGTTCACTTTCATCCACTTGAAAGCTACTCCAGTCCCCTCTTCAACCAAGAGAGATTCTTCACTATGAGGAATTAGAGTTTCTCAAATTACAAGTAAATGCCTCACAAGACCTCTTCTTGCTAGCCTACAAGAGATACCACACCCTTTCCTTGTAACCCTATTGATATCTAATCTAACCTCTTCTCTTGCTTGCCGATACCCCACAACAAGACTTCCAATGCTTGCTTCACTACAAGACTTCCAATTGCTTGTTAACACAAGAAGGCTTCCAAGTGCTTGATGAAATGCCACACCAAGGCTTCCAATATAACTTTTCTTGATTCACAACCAAGACTTCCTTTGTTGTAGATAGCTTGCCTCTTGAAAAGATTACAACTCAAATGAAAACAAAATAACAATCCTATGAATCTCTTTCAAAAGTTATGAAATATCAACATGAGAGATTCAAGGTTCTTGATCAAAGAATGTAAAAATGAGAACTTTGATCTTGAGAAAGTGAGAGAGAATAGAGTGGCTTTGATTCTTTGTAAAATGTGTATGAAAATGATTCTAGATGATCACAAAGGTTAGGAATAGGTTTATATAGAATACCCAAAAGTTAGAGCACTTAGATAAGCTTTTGAGAAGTGAAAAACGCATTTTAAAAACCATATCTGATCGTGTTACTCGAGTAGAAAAAGTGTTAATCGAGTAAAACATGATTTAATCGAGTAAGCCGAAAGTCTGCAAAAATTTACTCGAGTAAAAGTGCAGATAATCGATTATCATAAGTTTGTTAATCGATTTTTAGTTCAAAATACACTGTTAATCAATTATCAGAATCTGTTAATCGATTATTAACATTAAAAATCACTTAAAACTTGTTTTCTCAAAAATTAAACCTTTTCTTTCAAACCTTTAAGCCACCTATTGATTTTAGGCAAAGTGAATACTCAAAATATGATAAAATCATGCAATCAAAAGAGATTCACTACCCTCTAATGACTCTACCCAAACTCATAAACTAAGAGACTTGTGAGGCAAAAGATAAAACAATAAAACACAAACTACCAAACAAAGTCTTCATGACTTGGTTCTCTCTTCATAACTTGATGTTTGTTGTTGCTTGTTGAGCTTGAACTTGATCAACACATTTGTAGCTTGTTCAAAACCTTTTGGCATTTATCAAAACATTCTTCATGGATCTTACAATCTCCCCCTTTTTGAAAATGACAAACATGTTTTGAAATTATGAAGTTCATTGAAGTTGTTGATGCTTGAACCATTTGATCACTTGGTGAGACTCTTTCTCCCCCTCAATTAATGCTTTTGACATTTGAAATCTAATTGATAGAAAGCTTGATTCTCCCCCTATCTCCAACAACTTTGCTCAACCTACATAAAAACAACAAAAACAACCTTTCTCCAAACATACCATTTCATTTCTCCAAAAATGATCAAAACATAATATTTCTCCACTTTTTCAAAACATCATATTTCTCCCCCTTTGGCATTATCAAAAAGAAACATATACCAATTGAAATATAAGATCTAAGCCAAAATAGAGAGATTAATGAGATATAACAATCAAAGCATGATAATCATCTAATGATTACTCAATGATATCAATTATAACAAATTGTATACCAATAACATGATACTAATTGTAAAACAATTGTAAGAATTTGATACCAATAGTATTTTCTCAATAGTATAAACAATATCACATTATAAGAAATAATACCAATTGAGAGAACTATGAGCAATATCCAACAATATCAAATTGAAAATACCAATTGTATAATATTGAATGTTACCAATTTGTAGGATTTTCTCCTTGATATCAATTGAAGAAGCAAATGAATGAATAACACTTGTAAGTCCTTTTGCTCTTCAATCATACCTACAAAAACAATCATGCTTTGCTTTTTGGTATCCAAATGGTTTTGGATCCATTTTTGTTAGTGTAGGGACTCTCACCCTTTTTCGCCCAAACAAAATCTCCTTTAGGTATACCATGCACTTTAACATAACACACATTTGAAGTATGTCCATGAGTACCACAATAGAAACATGTTGGTGCATTTGAAAAATCAACTTTAGAAAAATCAACAACATTTCTATGAGATTTACTCTTAGCATTAGTATAACCCAAACCAAACTTGTTTGAATTTTCTCTTTGACAATTTAACAATGTGCGCAATCTAATATCACCATTTGTGAAACTTGCAAGCTTATTTTTCAAAAAAGCATTTTCATCTTTAAGCAACTTGCAATTCTCACAATCAACCACAATATTCAATCTACTAGCACAATCACAAGAAGAACTAGCATATATAAGATCAAGAGTTTCATTTTCAAGATTAAGCTCATCAACTTGTTTTTGAAGTTCTAAAATCTTTTGTTGATGTTTCAAAATGAGCTTCTTCCTTTCAATGTTTTTCAAAGCTAGTTTCTTAAGATGTTCATGCATTTCTTCATAAGCATTATATAGAATATCATATTTAGAAGAAATTTCGGATTTAGTTTCACTTACATCACTTTCGTAGCTTTGCTCACTTGATTCATCATTTGAACTTTCCTCTTCATCTACTAGAGCTATCAAGTTGAGACAAGCGGCATCTTCATCATCCGAAGAACTATTTAATGTGCTTTTCTTATCTTCATCATCACTATTCCAAACTATGTATGCTCTTTTAGATTTTGAATTTTTCTTCTCTTTCTCCTTCTTCTTGAGATACTTAGAGCATGAGTACTTGAGATGACCGGGCTTTCCACATTCATGGCAAACTATACCTTCTTTTGAAGTCTTTGTCTTGTAGTCTGGGGAATCCTTCTCTTTACTTTTGTCTTTTTTCAACCTTCCTTTTCTCCTTAGAATCTTATTGAACTTTCTTAGTAGAAGCTTCATCTCCTCTTCATCAATGTCCGAATCGGAATCTTCATTATCATCATTATCATCGGAACTCTCTTCCTTTTTATATGACCTTTGAGCTTTAAGAGCAATTCCTTTTCTTTCTTTGTTCTTGTCCGATTCTTCATGCAAATGCAAATGTTCAAGCTCCATTTCATGTTCTTGTAGCTTTCCGAAAAGTGTTGCTAAGTCCATGTTGTCCAAGTCCTTTGATTCAACAATTGCGGTAACCTTAGGTTGCCATTCCCTACTTAGACATCTTAAAACTTTGTTAACAAGTTCACAATTCAAGAAAGTTTTACCAAGAGCAATGAGATGATTAACAATATGAGTAAAACGTTTTTGCATAAAACATATAGATTCATTAGGCAACATACGAAAGAGTTCATATTCATGCATGAGTGTATTTAACCTAGCCCTTCTAACCTCAGATGTGCCCTCATGTGTGACTTGTAGTGTGTCCCACATTTGTTTAGCATCAACGCATTGAGACACTCTAAAGAACTCATCATATGAAAGAGCGGACGTGATGATATTTTTCGCTTTTAAATCAAATTGAACTTTCTTCTTATCATCATCGTTCCAACTCGATTTTGGTTTTACAGAAACAACATCATTTACTTTAGTTTGTGGAACAAAAGGTCCATTCTCTATGGCGTTCCAAATTTCCATATCTATGGCTTGTATAAAAATTTTCATTCGGACCTTCCAATAAGCGTATCCCTCACCGTTGAATAGTGGGGGACGGTTAATGAAAGCTCCTTCACCACCAAAAGGATTTGAAATTGAGCCCATTGTTTCCAAGTAAAAGGATCTTTTCGAAAAAGCTTTTTAATGCTTGGATTTTTCGTCCAAGCTCTAATACCACTTGTTGGAAACCAACAAGCAGCTCAATATAGTCTAGAGGAGGGGGGGTGAATAGAATATTGGAGCCTTAGTATAGATATTTCGATCACCGTAGAGAATGATTTTAAGAAAATAAATTTTCTTTCAAAAACAAGTCAGGTTACTCGAGTAAAATACCTTTTAATCGAGTATTACGCAAGCAAATTTTATTTCACTCGAGTATCAAAAGTCTCACTCGAGTAAAGTTCAAAACAGCTTTCAGATTAATCGAGTAATCCACAATTCACTCGAGTAATCTGGGTAAAAATAGAATAGTAAATGAGTTTTGATGAGAATTCTTTTAGAATCGCAATACTATGATGATTCAACAAACTATGTATGAATGCTATTCTTATTGATTACCTAGTTATGAAAATGATTTTCCCTTTATCAATTTGATCAATAAAGATTCAATTCAATCAATTATGAAAATCAATCTTTCTCTAGGTTTTCAACCAAGAACACAATGAATTGACTTGAATGTAAAGAGTAAAGGGTTTAGAGATACGACACAGTGATTTATCCTGGTTCACTTTCATCCACTTGAAAGCTACTCCAGTCCCCTCTTCAACCAAGAGAGATTCTTCACTATGAGGAATTAGAGTTTCTCAAATTACAAGTAAATGCCTCACAAGACTCCTTCTTGCTAGCCTACAAGAGATACCACACCCTTGCCTTGTAACCCTATTGATATCTAATCTAACCTCTTCTCTTTCTTGCCGATACCCCACAACAAGACTTCCAATGCTTGCTTCACTACAAGACTTCCAATTGCTTGTTAACACAAGAAGGCTTCCAAGTGCTTGATGAAATGCCACACCAAGGCTTCCAATATAACTTTGCTTGATTCACAACCAAGACTTCCTTTGTTGTAGATAGCTTGCCTCTTGCAAAGATTACAACTCAAATGAGAACAAAATAACAATCCTATGAATCTCTTTCAAAAGTTATGAAATATCAACATGAGAGATTCAAGGTTCTTGATCAAAGAATGTAAAAATGAGAACTTCGATCTTGAGAAAGTGAGAGAGAATAGAGTGGCTTTGATTCTTTGTCAAATGTGTATGAAAATGATTCTAGATGATCACAAAGGTTAGGAATAGGTTTATATAGAATACCCAAAAGTTAGAGCACTTAGAAAAGCTTTTGAGAAGTGAAACGCATTTTAAAAACCATATCTGATCGTGTTACTCGAGTAGAAAAAGTGTTAATCAAGTAAAACATGATTTAATCGAGTAAGCCGAAAGTCTGCAAAAATTTACTCGAGTAAAAGTGTAGATAATCGATTATCATAAGTTTGTTAATCGATTTTTAGTTCAAAATACACTGTTAATCAATTATCAAAATCTGTTAATCGATTATTAACATTAAAAATCACTTAAAACTTGTTTTCTCAAAGTGAATACTCAACCTTTTCTTTCAAACCTTTAAGCCACCTATTGATTTTAGGCAAAGTGAATACTCAAAATATGATAAAATCATGCAATCAAAAGAGATTCACTACCCTCTAATGACTCTACCCAAACTCATAAACTAAGAGACTTGTGAGGCAAAAGATAAAACAATAAAACACAAACTACCAAACAAAGTCTTCATGAGTTGGTTCTCTTTTCATAACTTGATGTTTGTTGTTTCTTGTTGAGCTTGAACTTGATCAACACATTTGTAGCTTGTTCAAAACCTTTTGGCATTTATCAAAACATTCTTCATGGATCTTACAAGGTCCTTTTTCCAAGTCCACCACATAAGCCCCCTAGTTCGGTCAATGCTATTCGGGCCTTGTTCCGAGGTTCTAGGGAGTTGGGAAGAGGAGTTGCCGAGAGCTGGATCCAGCTGTCTCTGACGTCTTTTCACTTTGACGGAGCAGATTTGAAGGGTGTCCTTTCACCTGCTCCGACGTGACGTCTGCTTTCTCCGTATCTGACACGTGTCTGAAACCACGTCAAATGATGCGTTGCCATTATTGCAACGTTTCTCGAGGTCTACCATTCCACTCGCTCTGCGCCACGTGTCTCAGCGTGTATGGTTGCATGCTGGGTTGGGCTGTTGGGCCAAGCCCATATTTCGGAAAAGAGGGGGAAAACGGTTTCTCATCTTCAACTTTTCCCTCTCTCATATAAACTGTTCCTCTTTCTCTCACAAACTGTTCCTCTCTCTCTCTCGTACGAAGACTGTTCCTCTTCTCTGCCACTTCCATTTCTTCCTCTCCAATACTGAATCCATTTGATCTTGCCTTGCCCGTAGCACAAGCTCCATTCTCCTTCACGTTTCTACTTTTAAGGTACCACTTCTTGCTCACTTCTTCTTCTTCTTCATTTCTTTTCTCTTTCTTTATTGCTTTTTGGTTCGCATGGGGGGGTCGATACTTTTTTCTGTTGTTTTCGTTTTTATAGAAATGGGGTGGTTTTCCCCTGGTTATTTTGCGTTTTGTAGTCAAGGTCCTGGGTTTGAGGTTTTTTAGATTTTGGTTTTGGGAGGTAGTCCTAGGGATTTGGCGCTCTTTGGTTTGGAGTGTTTAGGCCTTTTGAGAGTTGTTGATTTTTGTTTTTGTTCTTGTTTTTCAGAAGCCCAGAGGAGTGGATTGGGGAAGTAGGAAGATGAGTAGGAGTAGAGAGTGGTTTAGGAAATGGGTAGGGGTGGTTTCTTTGTCAACCAGAAGCAGTGAGGAGGAGGACGGCTCCTCCTCCTCGTCCTGCTCCTCGACGGAGGAAGACGAGATGCTTCGTTGCCAAAAGGAGTATAGGCAGAAGTATGAGAAACGAGTCTTGGAAGTCGATCCCCTTGAGGTCGTCTATCCTCGGGATTGGAAAGAGCAGAGAGAGTGGGTAAAACAGTATGCCTGGGCCGAGTTCATCGATGGTAGGGAGCGTTGCGATTTTGAAATGATGGAGAGAGAGAGGCTGTTTGAGCGAGGGGTTCCTGTGGAAGAGGGGAGATGCTCGCCCCTCGAAACAACTTCGAGGGGGTTTTCTGGGGGGGTTATTTTTCGTAACCCGTAGGACTAACCCGAGCTCCCCTGTTCTTCCACAGGTAACATGCCACCCCGGAAGTGCATCAGCCGACCCGAGCTCTACCCTGCACCTCCTGATGCTGCTCACTACCAGTGGGTTGATGTTGAGCCCAAAGGAGTTCGCTCCAGCTTAGATTCCGAGGACAAGCTCATGGACGTGAAGAGGGTTGTGCTGCCATGCTCTGGGGATACCACGGGAAATTCTTATGAGGTTTTGCCTTGCTCCGTGAACGATAGGATATGTTCGCGGATCGATGAAAACTCCATTTTCTTCTACGCCGACCTAATACAGAATCTCGGCGTGACCCACCCTTTCACCGATTTGGAGATGAGGGTTTTAAATGAACTCAGACTGGCTCCTTCCCAACTACATCCCAACACTTGGTCATTTCTTCGAGCCTTCCAAAAATATTGTGGAGCCAAAGGGTTGGTGTGTACAGTTCGGCTTTTCTTATGGCTGTACAACCCATTCGTGAGTAACAAAGAAGGGGTAACTGGTCGGCTTTGGGTGTCGACCAAGGCCCGAGGTCATTTCGGGCTCTTTGACATGTTTACTGACTCTTGGAAACATTTCAAGCCAAGGTTTTTTAAATATAAATATGTGGGCACAGGGCGACCTTGGTTTCGGGCCGAGACGGGACCGAAGTTCCCCTTGGAATGAACCCAGGAGTTCTTTACTCGCCACGTCGGCACGCCGCAGAGATGGTCGGGAGCAACACTTGATGCCGATGAGGCTGTAACGGCCAACCACTTCCAGTCCGAGTACCGGGCCAGGAAATTCCAGCTCGACATCGGAGTGTTTATGAAGTGTCCTGATAATGAAGTCGTTGCAAAGATTGGTTGTTAACTTTACTCTTGCACTTGTATTTTTTCTTTCAACTTTCTGAATGATTTTCTTTATTCTTTTGTTTTCAGACAATTACTGGTCGGACATGTCGTCAAAGGCACTCAAAGCTGCGATGGAGGCCCGAAAGAGGAAGAGGACGGATAGCCCTTCCAATGAAACCGCGTCTGCCGAGGTCTCTACCGACACGGCCTTCACCGACTCGGCTCCTCGGCCGCGACCTACTCCTCCTTCAGTGATTCTTGCCCCTCCTCCTCCTTGGTCTCCGAGCCTTAACACCGAGGTGGTTACTGCTGCTGATCCCCCCTTCATCATTAGGCCCGAGGAAGGGAACCGATATTCTCCCAAGGCCGCCAACCACCACTGCCAAACCCTCGGTTAAGGAGACTTTGATAAAGATGTCTGGGGCGGAATGGAAGAGAATGGCCGAAGAGCTTGCCTGCCAACTGAAGCGCTCGACCACCATGTTCAATGTGTTGGCGTAGGTCTCAGATGACGTAGCGGAGGGTGTATCACCTGCTAAGAAGAAGGCCAGAGCCGAGTTGGCGGCGGAGGTGGCTGACTTGAGGAGTAGTCGGAATACTGCCGACCAGAAACTGGCCGAGTTGGAAGAGAAGCACCGTCATCAAATGGAGGAGCTTCTCAAAAATCATGAGGAGGCACTGGCCCAAGTTAAAGCAGATGCCCAAAAGGCGGAGGAGGCTACTAAGGAAGCAGGTCGGCAGGAAGGCCTCGCCGAGGTTGAGAGGGTCAGATCAATGCTGAAGAGAAGGGTTGCTCAAGCACTTAAACACAAGATAGCTGCGGCCGAGGAAACCTTCGATTTTGAGAAGGGAGGGAGCAAGATCTTTGCCAATGCTGTTGAGCAGATTCAGTTTCTGAACAAGGAGATCCGAGTTCGGGTTATCGGCGCCAGTGTTGGGTTTGGGGTCGAAAATGGGAAGATGGTTGACTTTGAAAACGATGGAGCCGAGGAGGACCTCGACCAACCCGAAGAGAACCTTCCTAACCCCTTGGAGGAGAAACCCGAGGAAGAGTTCGATCTGTCCAAGGTCCAACTTTCCGATATCGAAGATGATGCAACATAAGTCCCTTATGCTGGGCAGCTTGTAATTTGTCAATGTTTTTGTATAACATGTTTGACAGCATTGGACCTGTTTTATTTTGCTGTCTATGTCTTTGTATAACATTTGCCTTCTTTGTTTTAATGCAAGTTCTATTTTGTTCAACTTGTTGCATTATGTCCTTTTTATGCAAGTTTTCCGTTCTAACGTGTTGCATATATACTGTATCCGAGATCGTTTTTATGCAAGTTTTTCCTTTAACTTGTTGCGCAATGCGAGTTTATATTGTTAACTCGTTGCATGTTTGCTATTGATACCTCAGATCCGAATTGCGATTGGTTGTCAGGTCATGAAGGAAACTTTTTCTGTTAAAAACGCAAGTCCTTAAGACTTGTTGCACTTTGTTTAGTTGCCTGTTTTGATCGGACTTAGTCGGACCTGAGCTATGGTCAACTGTTCAGTAACCGAGTATAATTGTTTTTAAGAATACAAGTCCTTTTTTACTTGTTGTATTCGGATTTAATCGGACCTGAAAAACTCATGATAAAGACACTTTTGCTGTCCTTCGTTAAAGCTTAAAATAAATAATTAGGTTGTGCTCGGACGACTCAGTAAGTGCAGTAATCTTATAAGATTTCCTCTGAAAAAAGGTACTGTATATAAGTGCATACGGTGGGGATCTCGGATCCAGCCACCATAGCCAAGGTGGGTATCCTCGTCCCCGATGTGAAAGAGGTTGCTGAGTGAAGTTATGTGAGAACATTTCACAGCAAGCTGTACTTTATCGGGTGTCCCTTGTACACTGTGCTTATGAGCCGATCTCATTTACAAGATGTTGACTGTACATAGCGCCATGCAACATTTAGGTGGCTAGTGCTAAATGAGAAGCTAGTACGTACGTATATAAAACTGTGGCACTTGAGTAAGGGCAAGTTTGTACTATTTCGTTGATCACAAATATGAGTTCATTGCCATTTAGGGAATTTAAAAGTGAGTATATAAAAATGGAACAAGATGTAAATAAAGGAAGCAGATGTAAAGACTTTAACAGAAACTAAAATGAACTTAAACTTGAACTTGAGCTGAAGGTGCAGGTGATTGCTGATGATATCCGAGGTAATCCTAACTGAAATAGGTTCTCAACTTCGCAACGTTCCAGGAATCCTAACTTGTATGCCCTAGAGTATGTCTTTGAAACGACTCTGTAGGGGCCCTCCCAATTCTGGGCAAACTTTTCGTCCCTTCGATTTTTGAGTCCAATATCTGCTCTTCGGAGTAAGAGGTCTCTGACCTCGAAGGACCTGGGTTGCACTGAATTGTTGTATTGTTTTGCCTGTTTTTCTTTTTCTTTCGCTTTCTGTTCTCTAACTGAAGCGGCTTCTCGGATCTCCTCGGCCAATGCTAGGTCTTCTTTGATCAGATTCTCATTTTCTTCCTCGGGCCTGTCCCTCATTCGGAAGGTATGGATCCTTTGTTCGATGGGATGACCGCGTCACAGCCATAAGTGAGTCTAAAAGGGGTCTCCCCAGTTGAGGTTTGCACTGTGGTCCTGATCGACCAGAGGACCTCAGGTAACAGGTCGGCCCATGCTCCTTTAGCTTGTACAATTCTTTTTTTGAGGCCATCAACAATGGCCCGATTGGAAGCTTCGGCTTGCCCATTAGTCTGGGGGTGTTCCACGGAGGAGAACCGATGAGAGATTCCGAGGGTTTCAGCCAGTACTTGGAAGCTGTTGGCAGCAAACTGGCTCCCATTGTCAGTAATCAGAGTGAGTGGAAGTCTGAAACGAGAAATGACTTGTTTTACAAAAAAATTTTGGATTCTTGCAGAAGTGATGGTTGCTAATGGTTCGGCCTCAATCCATTTAGTAAAGTAGTCTACTGTTACCACAATGAACCTTAGCTGACCTGGAGCTGTTGGGAACTGTCTCACAATATCCATTCCCCACATACTGAAAGGCCAAGGGGAAGCCAGAGAATGGAGTTCCTCAGCAGGTTTCTGGTACACATCACTGAAAAATTGGCACTGAGGACATTTTCTGACATGATCGATGGAATCTGTTACCAAGGTAGGCCAAAAATAACCAGCCCTTAATACTTTCCTTGCTAAGGATTTGCCTCCCACATGGTGGCTTCCCATTCCTCCATGAACCTCGTTTAAGGTTTCTTGTGCTTCCTCGGAGGTGAGACATCGGAGGAGTGGGGAAGACATTCCTCTCCTGTAGAGGATTCCATCAACAATGACATACTCAACCGCTTTTCTGGTCAGCTTCTTTGCTTCCTTCTGGTCGGCGGGGAGTATTTCATGCTCTAAATATGCCCTGATCGAATGCATCCAGTTCGGTGATACAGCAATAGCCATTATTACACTAGGAGCCGAAATCTGTTCTTGAATGAGGCTTCTGTTATTCCCTGCTCCCTTTGTGCTCGTCAGCTTGGAAAGCACATCGGCGCGGGAGTTTGAGCATCGGGGAATGTGGGTGATGGAAAATTTGGCAAAGTCCTGAGCCAGAGTCTTAACATTATCAAGATACTTTTGCAGAATGGGCTCTTTCGCTTGGTAATCTTCGATGACTTGGGAAACCACCAACTGGGAGTCGCTTAGTATTTGAACTTCAACTGTGCCGAGCTCTTTAGCCATACGGAGGCCAGCAAGGACCGCTTCGTACTCAGCCTGATTATTCGAGGTTAAGAACTCGAATTTCAGGGAATATTCGATGCTGAGACCTTCTGCGTTTTCCAAGATCACCCCGGCTCCTGCTCCCTTCTGATTGCTTGAACCATCAACATATATTACCCAAGTGTCCGAGCTAGAGCTTTGGTGGGGCTCTGTGAACTTGGACACGAAATCTGCCAACGCTAGTGATTTAATTGCCCTCCTCGGTTCATAGGAAATATCGAACTCGGAAAGTTCGACTGCCCACGCCATCATTCTCCCGACGAGGTCGGGCTTCTGAAGAACTTGCTTAATGGGCTGGGCGGTTCTTACGACAATTGGATGACTCTGAAAGTATTGTCGTAGCCGCCGTGCAGCGAGGATCAAACAAAATGCAAATTTTTCAACCTTGGAATACCGGAGCTCGGGACCTTGTAGAGCTCGGCTTATGAAGTAAATGGGAGACTCATTTCTGCCCTCATCTCGGACCAACACCGAGCTGAGGGCTAAATCACCAATAGATAAATAAATGAAAAGACTCTCTCCCTGCAAAGGATTGGAGAGGACAGGGGGAGAAGCTAGATACTCTTTAAGTGCCAAGAAAGATGCTTCACAGTTTTGATCCCAATTGAAAGTTGTTCCTTTTTTCAAAAGTTGGTACCAGGGTAAAGCCTTTTTTGCGGCTTGAGGGAGAAACCTTGACAGTGCTGCCATTCTGCCTGTTAACTGTTGCACCCCTTTAAGATCGGCAGGACTCCTCATCTCTAAAATAGCCCGGCACTTGTCGGGGTTTTCTTCTATACCCCTCTCGGATAACATGAAGCCGAGGAAGGTGCCCGCAGGGACCCCGAAGGTGCACTTTTCTGGGTTCAGCCTCATACTGTGCGCCCTTACCCTTTCCAGCACCATGGTCAGATCTCGGACGTGGTCCTCCTTTTTCCTGCTCTTTGTAATCATGTCATCAATGTAAACCTCCATGGTGGTGCCAATGGTACCATCAAAGACCTTGTTCATCATTCTTTGATAGGTTGCTCCTGCATTCTTAAGACCAAAAGGCATAACAGTATAGCAATATGTCGCCTTTCCAGTCGTGAATGTGGTTTTATCCTGGTCAGGAGGATACATCAGGATCTGATTGTATCCTGAGTAGGCATCTGTAAATGACAATAGTTGGTAGCCTGCCGAACTATCAACGAGCTGATCTATGATCGGCAGCGGGTACTGATCCTTGGGGCAGGCTTTATTGAGGTCGGTGTAATCCACACACATCCTCCAACTGCCGTTTTCCTTCCTTACCAAGACTGTGTTTGCAACCCACTCAGCATATGGCACCTCTCTGACGAATCCCGCTTTGAGTAACTCAGAGACCTTCTCCTGAATCACTTTTGCTTTTTCTACTCCAACTCTTCTTTTCTTTTGTGCTATTGGCTTTGCTTTCGGATCCACGCTGAGCTTATGACAGATGAAGTTAGGATCAATCCCCGGCATGTCGGCCGAGGTCCAAACAAACAAATCTCGGTTGGCCCTTAACAGGTTGATGATCTCGACCTGGATTTTCTGAGGGAGGTCGGCTCCCACCTTAACAGTTTTGTTGGGATCAGAAGGATCAATGGGAATTGCCAACCACTCCCCCTGAGGGGAAGGCCTAAGATAATCCTGTTCGGCCCGAACATCCAGCTCAGCTAATAAAACTCTTCCTTTGGCCAAAGTCGGACCAGTCAGCTTTTCTTCTTGTTTCTTTTTTATTCCCCGTAGACTCGCGTTGTACCAGAGTCGGGCTCTGACCTGGTCGGCTTTGACAATGATGACCTTTTCGTCCGAACCAACGAATTTCATAGCTAAATGCACCGTTGAAACAACTGCCCCAAAGGCTTGCAGGCAAGTTCTTCCCAGTATCACATTATAGGGGGATTCTGAATTGACAACGAGAAACTTAATGATCTCCGTTCGGGCCGAAGGCTGTTTACCTAAGGTCACCGGGAGGTGGATGACTCCTAGGGGGCGAATCGCCTCACCCGTTAAGCTAATGAGATTGCCTTCAAATTCGACGAGGTCGGCTGACCTCAACTTTAGTGCTTGAAAGGTGTGGAGAAAAAGAATGTCGGCCGAGCTCCCTTGATCAATGAATACTCGGGCGACTTCAAAGTTACCAATCAACGCCGTGATCACCATTGGGTCATTGTGATCCGGGATGATGTCCTCCATGTCCTGATCGAAGAAAATAATGGGGATTTTCCGAGATGGTTTCTTACAAATGGGTTTATGATGAACAGCTAACACTTGATTGACATATCTCTTCCTTTCTGATCTTCTCTCACCACCATCGGCGAAACCTCCCGAAATGGTTTCGACTCTGAAATTTTCCGGTGACTTGTCCAGATCCTGCACCACTACCATATTCACTCGTTGTGGCTCTTCGGTTTTCTTTTCTGGAGATGGGTCAGCCTTGGCTTTTCCTTTGTCTCTGTTCGGGCTCCGAGACCGTCTTCGGCCTCTTATTTCCACAGCTTCTCGTACGTACTGTTGCAACTTACCCTGTCTCACCATGTCTTCGATAATATCTTGAAGCCAGGTGCACTGGTCGGTATGGTGGCCATATCCATCATGGAAGTTGTAGTACTTAGATTTGTCTCTGATGCTATTTTGTTTCTAAGGAAAGGTGGCCTGGGTACATGTCGGAGTTCAGTCTTCATGGTTTCCCTCCATACTTGCGACCTCGGAACTGTCAGTGGGGTATAACTATCATACTTGGTGATATAAGGACGTCAGCGGTCATCCTGCTGGCCAACATGAGGACGTCGCTGGTCACCTTGATCCACCCTTCCCCCTTTGTCGTCCCTGTTTCCTCGAGGGCGACCTCGAGGAAGGGCGTTCTGTGAGGCAGCTTGGGCCTTCTCCATCCTGCTCATTTGACCTTTGCTAAACTCCTCCAGGTTGATATACTTGTTGGATCTTTGTCTGAGCTCGGCCATATCTCTTGGTGGCTTACCTATTAGTGAGTCTTTAAACCCACCCTCTGCAAGACCTTGAGTAAAAAGGAGGATGGCCACTTCGGGAGATAAGTTGGGAACCGAGCTGGACTCGTTATGAAATCTATGTAGATAAGCACGTAGCGATTCGTCAGTTTTTTGTGTCACTGTTGCTAGTGTGTGGTCGGATCTTGGTTGCACACAGCTAGCAGTATACCTATTGAGAAACGCGCGCTTCATCTCTGCCTAGAAGTTAATCGAATTCTTAGGTAATGTCGCATACCATCGGAGAACTGGAGCTTGGAGGGTCATGGAGAAAGCTCGACATTTGAGCCTATCTCCACCGCCATAGAAGTTCATAGCTCCCTCGTAAAAGAGTATGTGTTCTTGAGGATCTGTCAAGCCATTATACCTAGGTATGTTGCTAGGTCCGAGGTATCATTTTGGTGGTTCATAGGACATAACAGCTGCTGTGAAAGGGTGTCCAGGGTGAGAATCATCTAGGTCGGGTTGTTGATGGTCAGGGAGAGGTGGCGTATGTGTTAGTTGGGTGATGACAGTATATGGTGTTGTTAACGTTTGTGGTGTTAACGGTGGTGGTGGTGGCAAGTTTTGAGCTTGGGGTACCACCAAGTCCCGGTCAGCCGGAAGTCCCGAAGGTTGTGGAAGTTCGTTTGGGGCTGGAGCTTGTATGACGGCTCGTTCAGCCAAACGCTTCATGGTGAGCTGCTGAAGATCTGCTATGGCTTGGCCTTGCTGCTCTATGATCCTCATTTGCTGTCTCATCATGGCCAAGACCTCTGCATCACGAGAGCGTCAAGATTGACATGAGTGAGAACGATGTGTAGTACTGACGGAGTGGGCACGTTCGCCGAGTTGGCGATGCTGTTCTGTGTTGGTTTCCCCAAGTTGGGAGCGTAGCTGCACGCGCCGACCTCCTTCCTGGTGCTGAGTTGGATTTGAGGTATCTCCAATGTGGATGGTGTAAGGTCCACTGTAGGTGTGGGTAAACTCTGGGGGTGGTGGGGGAGGTGGAGGTGGAGGAGGTGGAGGTGGGGGTGGGGGAGGAGGTGGTGGTGGTGGAGGGGGTGGTTGTGGGGACCTTGCTGCTCTATTGGCTTCAAGGTGGAGGCGCAGGTCCTCTGTTGTTGGCACCCTCCTTGGACGGCCCCTCCTCCTCCTTTGAACTGGTGGTACATCAGTCATGGTAGATTCTTTGAGTGGGGATGAAGTTTTGCTCTCTCCCCACAGACGGCGCCAATGTGATGTCCTAGACTGAGAGGACCTCAAGGCTAAGGAAGAAGACCTTAAGGAAGCCTCTGTCTAGGGTTTAACTGTGATGTTTTTGGGTATCCTCGGGTGGCAAGGTAGGAGGCCAAGAAGTAACCCTAATCACTGGTGTGTGAAGGTGACAATTAGGGTTAGAGGACATACCTGAGCCCCATGTAGTACGGAGCTACTTATAGGGGGAAGCTGGTTGCCCTAATGGGCTTGCTTGAAATCCAAGTAGGGCCAGCCTGTAGTGAGCTATGAGTGGGTGAGCTGTCCTTGTGGATAAGATGCACACGTCATCCTGTCCTTGGTATCTGAATCTATGCGTGGTGTCGGACAAGGAAGTCAGACAAGGAAGTCGGACCTTGGTAGGAGCATGAGGTAGGCCCGTGTCTGGTGTCTGATCGGCCGTTGAGCTTTGAGCTCGGCCAAGCACACAGAGGGCTTCCTAAAGGGTCATCAGGCCCTGAGTGAGGGTTTCGGGGAGCTCGGCTAAACCGAGTCCACCACACCGTCAAAATAGTCCACCACACCGTCAAAATATTAGCATTTTTCTCATTATTTCTGAATTATTAAAAATGAAAGCTTTAATGTGATTGGTCAATTATGTGGTGAATTCAAAATGGGCCAATGGAAATTTTTCTCCTTATTTTTTTATATGTGTGCACCGTCCAAATATATTAGGAGGAAGAGAGGAGAATTTTCTGAAAATTGTGAGGAATCATTCTTAAGTTAATAAGTCATAGTTTTTGGAAAAATCCCATTTAATGCTTGTGAGTTTCCAAGTGATGAAGTTAAGTTGATGACTCATCTTAGACTAGGAGGGGGGACGAATTTGGGATCAGAATGTGGCGGAAAATTTGCATTCTCTTCACCTATAAATAGACCATCACACCTCTCACCATTTCACACACTACTTGTTGTTATTTTGAGAAAAAATTCCAAGAGAAAAGAGAGAGGGAGGTGGCGAGTTGTTCATAGAGGAAGAGGAGGAAAATTTTCTCGCTTTGGGGAAGTCATTTAGCTTAAGGAAAAGAGGTAACACTAAATGTAACATCCCTCATTTTTATAAAAAGGATAAACAATTATTTTATTATTGAAAAATATTTTTGAGAAAATTATTTTGGAAAAATAAGCATAAGGAAATATATTTTGGAAATAAAATAGCTTTGGCAAAGAAAGATTTAAATGAAATATGTAAAAAGTGATATTTTGGTAAAATATCATGCAATGATCGGGAAAGATCTCCTTCGTTAACCGTTGGATCTTGCTCAAATTTTTAGACAAGGTTTCTAATGATTTTATCTTGACATCCATCGGTGGAAATTTTGTTTTGAGAAGTAAATCTGTTTTAAATTAATTTTTGAGCAAAGTAGTGTCTTATATTTGAATTTCTGAATTTTTAGCAGTGGCTAACCGGTTAGTGAAACCAGTAAGCGGTTAGTACATTTGTATCTGCATAATTTTAAGTCGGTTTAACTCGAAATCTCGAGCTAAAAACGTGGTTTCACTCCCTTTAAGCCACATAGCACCCCTCAGCACCTCCAATGAAGTGTGTGGCATGAGGAAGAGCTGGGTGGAACGATTTGCTCCACTCTTCCCACAATTTCCCCTCTTTTCCTCCTCTATAAATAGGGGTTTTGGGTGCTGCTGTTTAGGCTCAAATTCCATTCATTTTCATAGCTGAAACTCTGCCCAAATTCCTCCTCAAATTCGTGCATACAACTTGCCTTGAGTTGTTGCACATCAAGCTTGTAATTAGTGAGTGTGAGAGCTTGTAAATCAAAGGAGTTTAGTGTTGTCCTTGCTCTGTTTCTGGTGTGGCTGTTGTGTTGTTGCTGCTACCCTTCTAGCTGCTGTTCTTGGAGTCTTAGAGCTTGCTTAAGGGCTGTCTAAATTGTCTAAGGTATGGGAGACCTCATTCATATCGCTAGGATTTATGGTTGTTGGCTTGTGCAATAATAATTGTGAATTTTGATGATTGGAACCAAGAGAAGAATTGGTTGGCTTGGAGGCCAATACAATCCTTGGTTCCCTATGTTATGTAACTGAATTAAGGACCTAAACAAGAATGAAATTAATGAGAAGCATGCTGCCATAATTCTGTTATGATTCTTGTTATGATTGCTGAAATTGAGAAAGTATTAGGGTCATGATCAATTGATTATGAATCAATGAATATGAACTTGATAAATTGAATGATTTGATGCATTGGTTTGATGATTTGATGCATTGGTTTGATGATTTGATGCTTTGATTTGGTTGAATTACTTGCTGTAAAGTAGTAACTAGATACCATATGTTGGTTGTCCAATGATGTCAAGAAGTAATAATTGGACTATGAAAGGAATTGAGCAAGAAAGAAGTGCAGTACGCTGTCAGACTGCATAAACTAACTGGTTAGTGGGCTCTCTAACCGGTTAGTGACTGACAGAATGCATCAATGGCTTATGTTGGTATAACAATCATTGAGGATAGTTATTACTTGGACTTGGAATAATATTAGAACAAATCATTGGGAGTAAATAAGCTAGGGAGAGATGGAATTTGTTATGGTTTGATAAAAGTTTTAATTGGAAATTAGATTGATGGACTTAGAACTAATGGAATGTAATTTGATATGCTTAAGTCTTACTATAACCTTAGAGTCATGTCCAAATTGCTATAACTGATAATTTAGAGTAAGTAAGTTAGTGAATAATGGTAATTGTTATGACATAATAATAAGACTTGTGCAATGTTGTAATGACAGATTTAGAATTTACACATTAGTTTGTAATATGGCTAAAGTTGGTAATAACCATAGAGTCATGGTTGACATTGCATAAGTATAAAAAGAAATGTGAAGTTAATTAAGTTTAGTATGGTAATCTTAGAATATAGGTATGATATGAGTTTGGACAAATAATGGAACCATAAGTTGAAATAAGTAAGCTAATTAACCATAGTAATTATTAAGGCTTAACAATGAAACTTTCCCGAATATGGCATTAATGGGCATAGGAATTTAAAATATGCTTTTGGTTGTTAGGAGACCTGCAAGAAGCTTAGAATTATGTCTTAAAAGGTAAATAAGGAGTAGGAAGGAATTAGTTTCAAGATTGGAAGGTTTTTGAACTTAAAGTCAATATGTTTTGCTGTCACTAACCAGTTAGTGGATCTTGTAACCGGTTAGTGCCTGAGAGAAGTGAATAAATAACTAAATTCATTGCAATAATCATGGAGGGCTTTGCATAGATGTTTTACCAAGTGGTTATTGACTGGAGACCTCAGGGAATTGACAATGAATAATGATGATAAGACGAATATAATGATGCATGACGATTATGTAGCTCCAATATGAGATTGTGGAGCGTGAATGAATAGCTCCGATATGAGATCGTGAGCCTGAATGAATAACTCCGGTATGAGACCGTGAGCTTAGGTGATTCCGTATAGTACGGTGTGGCCGCTATACGAAGACATGTGGACCGGTGTGGCCGCCATATGTGTGTGATTCCGTATAGTACGGTGTGGCCGCTATACGAAGACATGTGGACCGGTGTGGCCGCCATATGTGTGTGATTCCGTATAGTACGGTGTGGCCGCTATACGAAGACATGTGGAACGGTGTGGCCGCCATATGTGTATGATTTCATATAGTACGGTGTGGCCGCTATATGAAGACATGGAACGGTGTGGCCGCCATGTGTATAACGATGATGATTATTCCTGATAATGGAAATGCTGATAATTAATGGAATATGCATCTCATGCATGATGTTACGAGAATCGTAAAATGAGTAAGGTGCATGCGGGATTGGGAAACCATATAGTACGGTGTGGCCGCTATATGAGACGGTTGGACCGGTGTGGCCGCCAACGTTGAAATGACAAGGACCTAGAACTATTGGTGGACAATGGTTCAGGGATCATCCCCTTGTTCATTTTGGGATCGTGGTAGATGGGGTTCCAGTATAGAACGGTGTGGCCGCTATACAGGTTGTGGAAACATCGAGCGCACGATTGCCCATCCCAGAGTGTTGTTTTTATGGAAGTGATGAAAAGAATGTTTTGAGAGACGTACGTGCATTGCATGAAAGATTAATAATATTAATGATTGTTTGTTAAGACACTTGAGCATGCACTCATTGCATTAAAATGATAACTGTGATGCTTGTGTTTGAACAATCATATAATCTGCTTACGCGATATGACAAGTGACTTACTCCCATACTACCACATCGGTGGTGGTAGGTTCTGTTGAATGACAGGTCAAAAGTCTCTCCTGTTGAGTAAAGGAGCGTTAGCAGAGACAGCCAGGATGACATCTTGTTGTCCGAATCCTCTTATTGAAGGATAGAGTTGTGAAGACCATGCTCTGGGTGTAAAAAGGGATTTTTGGGATTTTATATTTTTATATTTACACTCAGACTGTTTTGTAATATAATATGATATTAATAAACAAAGCTTTTGGTTTTCACAATCTTTTGGAAAAAGGTTTTTATTAATCCGCATTTTTATTTACCTTAATATTTTGGGGCGTTACACTTTATGGTATCAGAGCAATGGTTCCAACTCTCGTCTGTGGAGTGTGGTCCTTTCCATACTCAATAGGTTGTGCGACTCTAATCTAAGTCACTATAAGTGCAGATACCCGATGGCCAACAGAGTGACGAACCAACTTCTGGAAAAGATTGCTATTATTTTAGAGAATAACGCTCGACCCAATCGTCGAGGTCCTGCTGAATTCTACGGATTGTCGTAATTCAGAAAGAGTGATCCACCAAAATTCGAGGGAGGATATAAACCAGAGGAAGCTCAAAGGTGGTTACAAGAAATTCAGAAAATCTTTCGGACTATGGGATGCACAGATGAACAAAAGGTGGTGTATGGAACTTATATGTTGAAAGGTGAAGCAGAGACTTGGTGGGATCACATAAGACAATTACTGGAGGTTGAAAATCAGAATATCACCTGGGAAGTATTTAAGGAAAAGTCTTTGGAAAAATATTTTCCGGAGGATGTGAGGAGAAAGAAAGAAGTTGAATTCCTGAAATTGGAACAAGGTGAAATGAACGTCGGAGAATACGCTGCAAAGTTCGAGGAATTAATGAAGTATTCTCCTTACTTCCAGAATCACCCAGACGAGAGGTCTAAGTGTGTGAAGTTTGAGAACGGATTGTGCCCAGATATGAAAACAGGAATTAGTTATCATGGAATACGGAGTTTCCCAATGTTGGTGAACAAATGCAGAATCTACGAGGACGATAAGAAGGCTGAGAACGTTTATGAAAAGAATGCTCGAATTCAAAAGAAAAGGAAGATCGAAGAAAGTCATTTAAGAGAATCAACAATGGAGGAAGAACAATCAGAGGTAACAGAGCTTGATGAACCACAATTAAGGAAAACCCAAACAAAGGAGAATAACAAACGAAGAAACATAAAAGGAATCACTCATCCACCTCAGTGTGGAAAGTGTGGGACACATCATTTTGGATCAGATTGTGGTGTACCTAAAGGAGTAGTTTGCTTTAACTGCAAGAAGCCGGGGCATTATTCGCCGGATTGTCCAAAGAATAAAGGCAAGAAAGTGATGAATGGCAACCAGATCAAGAAAGGAAAGGTGTTTACCATACGAGGATACGAGTCTTATCCTGATTAAGGTAAAGCATGAAGTGTTTGTTCTCCTATTCTGAATTAACATAGTCCTTTATTCCACGATTGTGTTAATTGAATCGTTTGATAATCTGAGCATCTTGCTGGAACCCTGACCCAATTCATGTGATCGAAACCTTTATCACAGTTAGATGTGATAAATATCTGTGAACACTACAGAAATAGAAAGATCAATTAAGACTAGAGAGATTGACAACCACCGGGATAGGACAAGTATTTGTCTCCCCAACGGAAATGTCTCTAGAACTTGTGTAACACCCCGTAATATAATGAATAATAAACAATAAACGTTTGAAAATGAAACATAGGACTTTAAATTTTCTTTTATAAATCAGAGTTCACAAATAGCATTGGGGGCTTTCAGTTACAATATAATAAAATACACTTGAGTTCCTTTCTTTCGACTGATCCGCTGGGCACTCTGATCTCCAAGCGCCTTGCTCAAGTACCTAAAATGTTAACCACATAAGGGTGAGACCTTTTCACAACACATTGAATTATAAGATAGTAAAAAGGCACATAATAGAAACTCAAGCATCATAATCAAACCAAGCCATGAATAACAAAATGCGTCACGTTTTCATTTCCAAAATCATTTCCATTTCCAATATAAAACCAAATAACGTGTGTCTCCTCACGGTCAGAGGACAACACACCCAACATAAAAGCTCGCATGTTTCCTCACGGTCAGAGGACAACATACCCACTTTTCTTTCTTTTACTCATTTCTTTTATTTTTATTAGGCCACAGGGTCACCACGACCAACCTGTGCCGTTTACCTTTTATTAGGCCACAGGGTCACCACGACCAACCTGTGCCATTTACCTTTTATTAGGCCACAAGGTCACCACGACCAACCTGCGCCGTTTACCTTTTTATTTTTATCAGGCCACAGGGTCACCACGACCAACCTGCGCCGTTTATCTTTTATTAGGCCACAGGGTCACCATGACCAACCTGCGCCGTTTTTATTAGGCCACAGGGTCACCACGACCAACCTGTGCCACTTATTCTTTTATTTTCTTTCTCATCATTAATTCATCTTAGTCTTTTCTCTTTACTTTTAATTCCTTAATTCTTTTTAATTCATTCATAACAATCAAGCACATTTATCACAACGTACACAACTCAATTAACCACTTATAACATTTACGAACATCAACTTTCATACATATAACCCAAACAACCATTCACATATTTATATCACTCTTACTTACCACTCAAACATAACAACAATTAATTCAACCTCAAGTACAAATTCCATCACCAATAACCAAAACAAATCATAGATTCCTATAATTTTTCCCAACTAATGCTCATACTATTCTTTGGCGCTTAGAATCACTTTTATGTATTTTCCATAAACATGTTCATCCTTAACTAAGAAATTATAATACTCTTATCATTCGAACATTCATGTAATTTACTCATGTTTCATTAGTCATTCCATCACCTATTAGCCCATACTTTCATTTTATCATAAAGTGTGCCTAACAATATCTAAAAAAAGAGCAACAGATATCACAAGTCAATCGACATACTCAGGTATGTCTCAGAGTGCGGTAAAATAAGTCATCTCCCTAAGGTTCTTCACTTCCTACTTTACAACATATACATAAGGGGGTTTCTAGCAATCTATCAATTAAATATTTATATTAAATCAAAAATACATTCAACATATCTAAACCAACTCTATTCAGGTGCCATTTTGCTACCCACAGCCCAATTTAACTACTTAACCCAAATCCTATTATACACCCCAACTATCCCTAACTCAAGGTGTGGAAAAGAGACTCCCCTTGCCTGGAAATCCTAGCAATAACAACAGAGCCACGTTTACATCCGCGACTTGCTCCAGGATCAAGGTCAATAGCGTGTTGAATCTAAGAAGGAGCATATGATAAAACTAATTATAACATTAAAATATATATATATATATATATCAAATAAATTCATTTTTTGTCAAAATAATAAATATATATAATTGTATAATAAAAATATCACTTTTCCCTAAAAGATCTCTTTATTTGAAAATATAGGATACTAAAAATATTGATGGATCATCAAATAAATTAGGTAGATGGATAGAGGGAGTTGAGGAGATTATATACCTAAGAAGGATTTGATATTGAACGGTTGGATCTTGAGTTATTGCACCGGGAAAATTGAAAAAATCTAAATGTTTCCCCTTCTCTGATCCTCGCCTCCGAGATCCCTCTCTCTCTGCATATTTCTATTTCACACTCTCACTCTCTCTTCGTCTCCTTCTATCTCTCTATTTCACTCTCTCTCTCTCACATCTACTTCCTTTCTTTTCCTTTCTATGAACTTATTCTTTATTTCTATCTCTGATGAGCTGTACGGTGGGGAAAGGGGTTTTTGGGTAGATTAATAGGAAAATATATATATTTTAATGATTTGTTCTTGTTTGTGGGTCAATGTGTGTAGGTATTTTGGATTATAACTAAAAACGAATTTCGGGGACGAAATTCAATTTAGTGGGGGAGAGTGTAACATCCCTCATTTTTATAAAAAGGATAAACAATTATTTTATTATTGAAAAATATTTTTGAGAAAAGTATATTGGAAAAATAAGCATAAGGAAATATATTTTGGAAATAAAATAGCTTTGGCAAAGAAAGATTTAAATGAAATATGTAAAAAGTGATATTTTGGTAAAATATCATGCAAAGATCGGGTAAGATCTCCTTCATTAACCGTTGGATCTTGCTCAAATTTTTAGACAAGGTTTCTAATGATTGTATCTTGACATCCAACGGTGGAAATTTTGTTTTGAGAAGTAAATCTTTTTTAAATTAATTTTTGAGCAAAGTAGTGTCTTATATTTGAATTTCTGAATTTTTAGCAGTGGCTAACCGGTTAGTGAAACCAGTAACCGGTTAGTACATCTGTATCTGCATAATTTTAAGTCGGTTTAGCTCGAAATCTCGAGCTAAAAACGTGGTTTCACTCCCTTTAAGCCACATAGCACCCCTCAGCACCTCCAATTAAGTGTGTGGCGTGAGGAAGAGCTGGGTGGAACGATTTGCTCCACTCTTCCCTCAATTTCCCCTCTTTTCCTCCTCTATAAATAGGGGTTTTGGGTGCTGCTGTTTAGGCTCAAATTCCATTCGTTTTCAGAGCTGAAACTCTGCCCAAATTCCTCCTCAAATTCGTGCATACAACTTGCCTTGAGTTGTTGCACATCAAGCTTGTAATTAGTGAGTGTGAGAGCTTGTAAATCAAAGGAGTTTAGTGTTGTCCTTGCTCTGTTTCTGGTGTGGCTGCTGTGTTGTTGCTGCTACCCTTGTGGCTGCTGTTCTTGGAGTCTTAGAGCTTGCTTAAGGGCTGTCTAAATTGTCTAAGGTATGGGAGACCTCATTCAT
Organism: Crotalaria pallida; assembly: GCA_037953625.1. Classification (NCBI taxonomy): domain Eukaryota; kingdom Viridiplantae; phylum Streptophyta; class Magnoliopsida; order Fabales; family Fabaceae; genus Crotalaria; species Crotalaria pallida. Next base: position 101,884,483 of record CM075649.1, read on the forward strand.
ATCGCTAGGATTTATGGTTGTTGGCTTGTGCAATGATAATTGTGAATTTTGATGATTGGAACCAAGACAAGAATTGGTTGGCTTGAAGGCCAATACAATCCTTGGTTCCCTATGTTATGTAACTGAATTAAGGACCTAAACAAGAATGAAATTAATGAGAAGCATGCTGCCATAATTCTGTTATGATTCTTGTGATGATTGCTGAAATTGAGAAAGTATTAGGGTCATGATCAATTGATTATGAATCAATGAATATGAACTTGATAAATTGAATGATTTGATGCATTGGTTTGATGATTTGATGCTTTGATTTGGTTGAATTACTTGCTGTAAAGTAGTAACTAGATACCATATGTTGGTTGTCCAACGATGTCAAGAAGTAATAATTGGACTATGAAAGGAATTGAGCAAGAAAGAAGTGCAGTATGCTGTCAGACTGCATAAACTAACCAGTTAGTGGGCTCTCTAACCGGTTAGTGACTAACAGAATGCATCAATGGCTTATGTTGGTATAACAATCATTGAGGATAGTTATTACTTGGACTTGGAATAATATTAGAACAAATCATTGGGAGTAAATAAGCTAGGGAGAGATGGAATTTGTTATGGTTTGATAAAAGTTTTAATTGGAAATTAGATTGATGGACTCAGAACTAATGGAATGTAATTTGATATGCTTAAGTCTTACTATTACCTTAAAGTCATGTCCAAATTGCTATAACTGATAATTTAGAGTAAGTAAGTTAGTGAATAATGGTAATTGTTATGACATAATAATAAGACTTGTGCAATGTTGTAATGACAGATTTAGAATTTACACATTAGTTTGTAATATGGCTAAAGTTGGTAATAACCATAGAGTCATGGTTGACATTGCATAAGTATAAAAAGAAATGTGAAGTTAATTAAGTTTAGTATGGTAATCTTAGAATATAGGTATGATATGAGTTTGGACTAATAATGGAACCATAATTTGAAATAAGTAAGCTAATTAACCATAGTAATTATTAAGGTTTAACAATGAAACTTTCCCGAATATGGCATTAATGGGCATAGGAATTTAAAATATGTTTTTGGTAGTTAGGAGACCTGCAAGAAGCTTAGAATTATGTTTTAAAAGGTAAATAAGGAGTAGGAAGGAATTAGTTTCAAGATTGGAAGGTTTTTGGACTTAAAGTCAATATGTTTTGCTGTCACTAACCGGTTAGTGGATCTTGTAACCGGTTAGTGCCTGAGAGAAGTGAATAAATAACTAAATTCATTGGAATAATCATGGAGGGCTTTGCATAGACATTATACCAAGTGGTTATTGATCGGAGACCTCAGGGAATTGACAATGAATAATGATGATATGACGAATATAATGATGCATGACGATTATGTAGCTCCGATATGAGATTGTGGAGCGTGAATGAATAGCTCCGATATGAGATCGTGAGCCTGAATGAATAACTCCGGTATGAGACCGTGAGCTTAGGTGATTCCGTATAGTACGGTGTGACCGCTATACGAAGACATGTGGACCGGTGTGGTCGCCATATGTGTGTGATTCTGTATAGTACGGTGTGCCCGCTATACGAAGACATGTGGAACGGTGTGGCCGCCATATTTGTATGACTTCATATAGTACGGTGTGACCGCTATATGAAGACATGGAACGGTGTGGCCTCCATGTGTATAACGATGATGATTATTCCTAATAATGGAAATGCTGATAATTAATGGAATATGCATCTCATGCATGATGTTACGAGAATCGTAAAATGAGTAAGGTGCATGCGGGATTGGGAAACCATATAGTACGGTGTGGCCGCTATATGAGACGGTTGGACCGGTGTGGCCGCCAACGTTGAAATGAGAAGGACCTAGAACTATTAGTGGACAATGGTTCAGGGATCATCCCCTTGTTCATTTTGGGATCGTGGTAGATGGGGTTCCAATATAGAACGGTGTGGCCGCTATACAGGTTGTGGAAACATCGAGCGCACGGTTGCCCATCCCAGAGTGTTGTTTTTATGGAAGTGATGAAAAGAATGTTTTGAGAGACGTACATGCATTGCATGAAAGATTAATAATATTAATGATTGTTTGTTAAGACACTTGAGCATGCATTCATTGCATTAAAATGATATCTGTGATGCTTGTGTTTGAACAATCATATAATCTGCTTACGCGATATGACAAGTGACTTACTCCCATACTACCGCATCGGTGGTGGTAGGTTCTGTTGAATGACAGGTCAAAGGTCTCTCCTGTTGAGTAAAGGAGCGTTAGCAGAGACAGCCAGGATGACATCTTGTTGTCCGAATCCTCTTATCGAAGGATAGAGTTGTGAAGACCATGCTCTGGGTGTAAAAAGGGATTTTTGGGGATTTTATATTTTTATATTTACACTCAGACTGTTTTGTAATATAATATGATATTAATAAACAAAGCTTTTGGTTTTCACAATCTTTTGGAAAAAGGTTTTTATTAATCTGCATTTTTATTTACCTTAATATTTTCGGGCGTTACACTAAACTCATGTTTTTAATCTATTTTTCATCTCTTGCTCTATTGTTATTTAGTAAATAAAAATCTCTAATTTCTTCTATGATAAAGAATAAGAACAAAAATTTCTAACTCCTATTTTGATATTGAAATAAGATTATTGATAGTGTTTTGATATTTTTTTTTGGGTCATATGAATTGAGGTTTAAGAAAAAGGGACAAAATGAATTGTTTAAAGAGATAATCTCCCCTTTTTCCTTAACCCATGATGACCGAATTTTATGATAAATAGGAAAATAAAATTCTGGAAATTTTTGGTGTTCTTAAAATGTAGGAATTTGTATTTTATAGAAATTTTGTATCTGTTTGAATTAGTTTATTCCTTTTGTTTGGATTCAAGATGAATGAACAAGGAATGAAAACTAAATTAAATTGAATAATTTTAATGTATTTTTGATTTTTTCTTTTCTGGACCGTAATATATATATATATATATATATATATATATATATATGTATATATAATATAGGTAGTAGTTGTTGTTAATATGTGTATAATTGTTATGTGACTTATTTCTTAAAAAGTATAAACTTCTGGATATTATTTTATCTTTGATATTCTGATATGAAAATGAAATGATAATAGTTTTATGAAAATAAAATTTAATCCTGGATTTTTTTATGGTTGGCCGAAAAATATGATTTATTTTGAGTAAAAGTTACAAATGATTCATAGTGTTTTTGTTTGATAATTCTAGGAGTAATTGGGCAATTTTAATAAGGAAAAATAGATTTATAAGAATTGTATTTTTGTGTGTGATGGTAACTGTGTGATTAAGTTAAGTTGTGAGTTTAGTTGCTATAAAAAATGATTTTATGAAAGATGTCTATTTGATATTTTATTGATGATTAAAACAATTCTTTTGAAGGTATAATATTATGTAACTTTGAAGTATAGGTGTTTTTTAAAAAAAATTAAAAGTATTTTTCCTAATTGCTGAACAGTGGCCGAATTATTTAATAATTGTTTGATAATTTTCCTAATTGATTTAATAATTGTTTGATGCGAATAGATGATTATTAGTATATATAAGTGTTTAGTTATTTTAATTCTGAAAAATAATTATTTCTGGAAAATTATGTTAATTCTCGAAAATTATTATTTATTTAAGATATAAGACCCCAAATGATTATTTTTATATGTGTTAGTAGTGCTCAATTTGTATATAGTTATTTAAGTTTGTTTGCTTTATTTTTTTAAGTTAATGCAAAAAATTGTGATGGCTTAACAGCAGGTGAAATTATTTTATGTGATTTAGATTTAATCATTTTATTATTATAGGACTTGTAAAGAGATTTTAGCAAAAAGCGGCTTGTGTTTTTGATAAACCGTTTAGGAGAAAACTGATTTTTAAGAAATAGTGTATGTGCTGTCCAAGATTGTAAAATAGTTGCATCAAGGATAGAATTTATTTTTAAATGAATTGGTAATGTGTACTTTATGCTAAGATCTTTATTATAAGTATTTAAAAATTTACAAGGAAGTATAAAAGTGATTTTGTGAATGTACTGATGCTTAAAAGTGATTTTCTGTGTTCTGTTTATAGTCTGTAACTTAATTTCATTATCGATAGAGAAAAAAATATTTTTAACTTGGAATACTTGAGTTTATTTTCTTATTGAAATATATGTGTTTAAAACATGATTATGCAAAAATTTGTTTACTGCTTGATTGATTGAAAATGTGCATTAAAGAATAATACTTCAGATTCTTGCTGTATGAATAGTCTGGAAATGGTAGATGTTATAAGATGCTTAAAATTAAGATTTGTAGTAAAGAAAAAATTGAGATTTATTCTCAAGATGTTATGATTATGTTTTAAAAGTTATATTACGAATTGAAAAAGATTTTCATGATTTAAAAGCTAAAAGAAAGAAAAAGTGATTTCCCGATACAGTAGTCTGTGTTTGATTTTCAAAAAGGTTTTGATTTTTAAGGAGTAATTTATTTTCTAAGAGTTTATATATTTTCAAGATGTCAAGGATTTTTAAGAAAATAATGTTTGTCCAAAAGTTATAGTAATTTTAATTTTAAGTTGGTATAGATATTTATAGAGCTATTTTTGTAAATATGGTTTGATTAAAGGTCTGCATTTGGAAACAAATAGCGCAACTGTGAATCAAGCGGACGCGAGTTCTTAGCTGCATCTCGAGGTGAGAGAGTAGCCGTCTTAAGACACAATGGCACCATGGTAACATTAGGACGATTTCGACCATTTCAAAGGTTGGAATCCTAAGTTATCTGTCAATATACGAGACGACAATTGGTTGTGGTGTGTTTAGTCGTCCTGCGTTGCGACAGTAACTATTGTTGATTGTCTGATTTTATTTGGTTATGATATATTATTCTGTTTATATGGCTTTGGAAAATAATGATAAATTATGTGATGAAGTATCGATGAAAATTGTATAATTGAGAAATGGTGATTGATGGATGTGATTGAGATTATTGGATATGTTGAAATAATTGTTCCTATGGAAAGGACTTGGTATTATGGAATTATGTTATGAAAAGAAAATATGATAAATGAATTTTATGAAATGGTAGAATCGTTATTAGTGTACAGTGATGGTGCAAGCGGCACAATGACTAAGTTTTATTTTCCCTTTAAGTGACAGGCCACGTGAATGACTTTGTCGTGGTTCATGTCGTGTGGATTCCACTGTATGATAGGGAGGTGTTTGCTGTGGTCCCTTAGAGGTCGAGGCCCGTTAGAAGCACGACTTAGAATGGGTCGACCAAACTTAGGTTTAATAAAAGACTGAAAAGATTTAAAAGACTCTAAGCTTAAATCCTTTCTAACTACGCGTTGAGAGTGAAGTAGTGGAGAGGAAAGACACCCTGTTTATCTACGGATACTCAGGAGTTAATTGTGATAGGGGAGGTCAAGGACGGTGACTCGTCAAGAAGCCTAAGAGCGCTTCCCTAGGCAGGACGAAGTTACAATGGTCAAGGTCACTTGCTGGGCGTTGATCGTAGCAAGGACTGCAACCGGAACTAGGGATAGAACTGTCGCCCCCTTGAGCAAATACTAGATGGTGTAGAGGGAATCTGAACAAGGCTAAAAGTCACTGATTTTCTTACGATGATCATGGCGGTTGGCCATATTGATGGTTCCAACATGGCGGATCTCGAGTTGTTTACTATGTTTTCCTTGTTGGTACGTACCCTTTGACTTCGATGCCTGTGTGGTTAGGATTCCTGTGTGTCCCATCTGCTTTCCGAACTAGGTTGCGGTTGGATATTGGAGGAGGAGATGTATCGTGTGTGCTAATCTACCCTTACCTCAATGATTTCCCTCCCCAGATCATTGATGGTTGTGAAAATATTTAGTGGAAAGATTATGAGTATGGAATATTTAAAGGAATAATATTAAGTTATGTGATAAAGTCGTATGGATAAAAGTTGTAAAGAGGATAAAGTTGTAATAATATGATCTGATGTTATTTGGAAGAGAAGAGGTTATAATGTTATGTTGTATGTGTTTGGTTCTAGTGCGATCCATGGTGTAAGTCCATGCCGTCGACGAACTTATTCGTTCTGATCGCTAACTCTATCTTCTTTCCTTTGTCTGTGGACATTGGGACAATGTTCACAGTGTTGGAAAACTACACTCGGTGGTTGAAACAAATAGGAACACTAGGAGAACACCTAGAAGGGGGGGTTGAATAGGTGTTAAAGAAACTTTGAAAGATTTTTGCAAGAAACAAATCTAAACGATTAAAACCAATGAAAATCAATCAATTAACAAATATTATATCAGAGATTAAGCGGAAACAATCAACACCAATATTCTTATTGATTCACCTAGGTTATGAAAATGATTTTCCTCAAATTAATTTGAACAATAAAGATTCAATTCAATCAATTATGAAAAATCACTTTTTCTAGGTTTTCAATCAAGAACACAATTAAAGACTTTAATTGTAAAGAGTAAGAGTTTAGAGATACGACACAGTGAATTATCCTGGTTCACTTTCATCCACTTGAAAGCTACTCCAGTCCCCTCTTCAACCAAGAGAGATTCTTCACTATGAGGAATTAGAGTTTCTCAAATTACAAGTAAATGCCTCACAAGACTCCCTTCTTGCTAGCCTACAAGAGATACCACACCCTTGCCTTGTAACCCTATTGATATCTAATCTAACCTCTTCTCTTGCTTGCCGATACCCCACAACAAGACTTCCAATTGCTTGCTTCACTCACAAGACTTCCAAATGCTTGTTCTTCAACAAGGCTTCCAAGTGCTTGATGAAATGCCTCACCAAGGCTTCCAATGAAACTTGCTTGATTCACAAAATCAAGGCTTCCAATGTTGTAGAATGTTTGCCTATTGCAATGATTACAACTCAAATGAAAACAAAAACAATCCTATGAATCTCTTTCAAAAGCTATGAAATATCAACATGAGAGATTCAAGGTTCTTGATCAAAGAATATGAAAATGAGAGCTTTGATCTTGAGAGAGTGAGAGAGAATAGTGTGGCTTTGATTTTTTGTAAAATTGTGTATCAAAATGATTCTAGTTGATTCTCATTGATAGAAATGATTAGGAGAAGGTTTATATAGAATACCCAAAAGTTGGAGCACTTAGAATGACTTTTGAGAAGTGAAAAACGTATTTAAAAAACCATATCTGATCAAGTTACTCGAGTGAAATGAGTGTTACTCGAGTAAACCGAAAGCAAGATAATTTTCACTCGAGTGAGACCAAAAATACTCGAGTAAAGTGCAGATAATCGATTATCAAAAGTTTGTTAATCGATTGTCAGTTCAAAATACACTGTTAATCAATTATCAAAATCTGTTAATCGATTATTAACATTAAAAATCACTTAAAACTTGTTTTCTCAAAAACTAAACCTTTTCTTTCAAACCTTTAAGCCACCTATTGATTTTAGGCAAAGTGAATACTCAAAATATGATATAATCATGCAATCAAAAGAGATTCACTACCCTCTAATAAATTCTACCCAAACTCATAAACTAAAAGACTTGTGAGGCAAAAGATAAAACAATAAAACATAAACTACCAAACTAAGTCTTCATGAGTTGGTTCTCTCTTCATAACTTGATGTTTGTTGTTGCTTGTTGAGCTTGAACTTGATCAACACATTTGTAGCTTGTTCAAAACCTTTTGGCATTTATCAAAACATTCTTCATGGATCTTACAATCTCCTCCTTTTTGAAAATGACAAACATGTTTTGAAATCGTTTGAAGTTCATTGAAGTTGTTGATGCTTGAACCATTTGATCACTTGGTGAGACTCTTGCTCCCCCTCAATTAATACTTTTGACATTTGAAATCCAATTGAGTAAGCTTGATTCTCCCCCTATCTCCAACAACTTTGCTCAACCTATATAAAAACAACAAAACAAACCTTTCTCCAAACATACCATTTAAAAAAAATATTTCTCCCCTTTGTTTCAAAACATCATATTTCTCCCCCTTTGGCATTATCAAAAAGAAATATATACCAATTGTAACTAAACAAATACCAATTGAAATAAGATCTAAGCCAAAATAGAAGAAATATAACCAAAGCATGATAATCATCTAATGATTACTCAATGATATCAATTATAACAAATTGTATACCAATAACATGATACCAATTGTAAAACAATTGTAAGAATTTGATACCAATAGTATTTTCTCAATAGTATAAACAATATCACATTATAAGAAATAATACAAATTGAGAGAACTATGAGCAATATCTAACAATATCAATTGTAGATACCAATTGTATAATATCAAATGTTACCAATTTGTAGGATTTTCTTCTTGATACCAATTGAAGAAGATCAATAATGTCAATTGTATCAAATGTGTATAGACCTTCATTTGCTTATTCAATCATACCTACAAAACAATCATGCTTTGCTTTTTGGTATCCAAATGGTTTTGGATCCATTTTTGTTAGTGTAGGGACTCTCACCCTTTTTCATCCAAACAAAATCTCCTTTAGGTATACCATGCACTTTAATATAACACACATTTGAAGTATGTCCATGAGTACCACAATAGAAACATGTTGGTGCATTTGAAAAATCAAATTTAGAAAAATCAACAACATTTCTATGAGATTTACTCTTAGCATTAGTATAACCCAAACCAAACTTGTTTGAATTTTCTCTTTGAAAATTTAAAAATGTGCGCAATCTAATATCACCATTTGAGAAACTTGCAAGCTTATTTTTCAAAATAGCATTTTCATCCTTAAGAAACTTGCAATTCTCACAATCAACCACAATATTCAATCTACTAGCACAATCACAAGAAGAACTAGCATATATAAGATCAAGAGTTTCATTTTGAAGATTAAGCTCATCAACTTGTTTTTGAAGTTCTAAAATCTCTTGTTGATGTTTCAAAATGAGCTTCTTCCTTTCAATGTTTTTCAAAGCTAGTTTCTTAAATTGTTTATGCATTTCTTCATAAGCATTATATAACATTTCATAATTTGAAGAAATTTCGGATTTAGTAAGACTTACATCGCTTTCGTCACTTTGCTCACTTGATTCATCATTTGAGCTTTCCTCTTCATGTACTTGAGCTATCAAGTTGAGACAAGCGGCATCTTCATCATCCGAAGAACTATTTGATATGTTTTTCTTGTCTTGTTCATCATCACTATTCCAAACTATGTATGCCCTTTTGTATTTTGCATTTTTCTTCTCTTTCTCCTTCTTCTTGAGATACTTAGAGCATGAGTACTTGAGATGACCGGGCTTTCCACATTCATGGCAAACTACACCTTCTTTTGAAGTCTTGGTCTTGTAGTGTGGGGGATCCTTCTCTTTACTTTTGTCCTTGTTCAACCTTCCTTTTCTCCTTAGAATTTTATTGAACTTTCTTAGTAGAAGCTTCATCTCCTCTTCATCAATGTCCGAATCAGAATCTTCATTATCATCATCATCATCGGAACTCTCTTCCTTTTTATATGACCTTTGATCTTTAAGAGCAATTCCTTTTCTCTCTTTGTACTTATCCGACTCTTCATGAATTTGCAAACGTCCAAGCTCCATTTCATGTTCTTGTAGCTTTCCGAAAAGTGTTGCTAAGTCCATGGTGTCCAAGTCCTTTGATTCAACTATTACGGTAACCTTGGGTTGCCATTCCCTACTTAGACATCTTAAAACTTTGTTAACAAGTTCACAATTCACGAAAGTTTTACCAAGAGCAATGAGATGATTAACAATATGAGTAAAACGTTTTTGCATAAAACATATAGATTCATTAGGCAACATACGAAAAAATTCATATTCATGCATCAAAGAATTTAATCTAGCACGCCTAACTTCACTAGTGCCTTCATGTGTGACTTGCAAGGTGTCCCACATTTCTCTGGCATCTTTACATTGGGAGACTCTAAAGAACTCATCATAAGATAGAGCGGAGGTGATGATATTTTTTGCTTTTAAATCATATTGAATTTTCCTTTTATCATCATCGGTCCACTTATCTTTGGGAGTTAGGGTAAGCACACCTTCTACATCTTTTGAGGGAATATAAGGACCATTTTCAATGGCTTCCCAAATGTTCACATCTATAGCTTCTATAAAGATTCTCATCCTAATTTTCCAATAAGCATAACCCTCTCCACCAAACATAGGAGGGCGATTAATTGAAGCACCTTCACCACCAAAAGGATTCGTAGAACCCATTGTAGTTTCTTCAAGGATCTTAACGAAAAAGCTCTATGCTCGTGTCTTTCGACCGAGCTCTGATACCAATTGTTGGAAAACTACACTCGGTGGTTGAAACAACTAGGAACACTAGGAGAACACCTAGAAGGGGGGGTTGAATAGGTGTTAAAGAAACTTTGAAAGATTTTCGCAAGAAAAAAATCTAAACGATTAAAACCAATGAAAATCAATCAATTAACAAATATTATATCAGAGATTAAGCGGAAACAATCAACACCAATATTCTTATTGATTCACCTAGGTTATGAAAATGATTTTCCTCAAATTAATTTGAACAATAAAGATTCAATTCAATCAATTATGAAAAATCACTTTTTCTAGGTTTTCAATCAAGAACACAATTAAAGACTTTAATTGTAAAGAGTAAGAGTTTAGAGATACGACACAGTGATTTATCCTGGTTCACTTTCATCCACTTGAAAGCTACTCCAGTCCTCTCTTCAACCAAGAGAGATTCTTCACTATGAGGAATTAGAGTTTCTCAAATTACAAGTAAATGCCTCACAAGACTCCCTTCTTGCTAGCCTACAAGAGATACCACACCCTTGCCTTGTAACCCTATTGATATCTAATCTAACCTCTTCTCTTGCTTGCCGATACCCCACAACAAGACTTCCAATTGCTTGCTTCACTCACAAGACTTCCAAATGCTTGTTCTTCAACAAGGCTTCCAAGTGCTTGATGAAATGCCTCACCAAGGCTTCCAATGAAACTTGCTTGATTCATAAAATCAAGGCTTCCAATGTTGTAGAATGTTTGCCTCTTGCAATGATTACAACTCAAATGAAAACAAAAACAATCCTATGAATCTCTTTCAAAAGCTATGAAATATCAACATGAGAGATTCAAGGTTCTTGATCAAAGAATATGAAAATGAGAGCTTTGATCTTGAGAGAGTGAGAGAGAATAGTGTGGCTTTGATTCTTTGTAAAATTGTGTATCAAAATGATTCTAGTTGATTCTCATTGATAGAAATGATTAGGAAAAGGTTTATATAGAATACCCAAAAGTTGGAGAACTTAGAATGGCTTTTGAGAAGTGAAAAACGTATTTAAAAAACCATATCTGATCAAGTTACTCGAGTGAAATGAGTGTTACTCGATTAAACCGAAAGCAAGATAATTTTCACTCGAGTGAGACCAAAAATACTCGAGTAAAGTGCAGATAATCGATTATCAAAAGTTTGTTAATCGATTGTCAGTTCAAAATACACTGTTAATCAATTATCAAAATCTGTTAATCGATTATTAACATTAAAAATCACTTAAAACTTGTTTTCTCAAAAACTAAACCTTTTCTTTCAAACCTTTAAGCCACCTATTGATTTTAGGCAAAGTGAATACTCAAAATATGATATAATCATGCAATCAAAAGAGATTCACTACCCTCTAATAAATTCTACCCAAACTCATAAACTAAAAGACTTGTGAGGCAAAAGATAAAACAATAAAACATAAACTACCAAACTAAGTCTTCATGAGTTGGTTCTCTCTTCATAACTTGATGTTTGTTGTTGCTTGTTGAGCTTGAACTTGATCAACACATTTGTAGCTTGTTCAAAACCTTTTGGCATTTATCAAAACATTCTTCATGGATCTTACACACAGATGTCAGATCAAGTAGCATTTCAAGTTGTGGTTGCTTAAGTTGGAAGATGATCGTGAGATGAAGCATAATTTATGAGGAGGATGCAAAAGCGACAAGTCGAGGAATCTTTCAGATACATGTGATGGAGGATAGCAATGAAGATTAGTAGTCTAAGTTAGTAGATTTCTTGTTTTGTATTCCATCTTTGGATGGGTAGGACATGATTACTCTATCCTGAATGTAACCCCTGTTGTAATAAATATTTATTCGAAATGAAATGAAAGAAGTTCCTTTTTGTTATGTATCAAGTTCATAAAGTAATTAAATGTTTTTTCTGCAAGTTAACCATCAATTAAATATGACATTGAGAAAATGAGTTTTTGGAAATGTGTTGGAGGATAACATCTCTTTTTGGAAATAGAATTTTTATGACACGAGTTTGAGCATCAAATCATTTTTGTAAACAAATGAATCAAATTGTTGTATGAAAACCTTTTTGTAAAAGAAATTAAATGAACTGGTTTTGATAATGTTATTAAAAAAAATTAAAACGGCGCAAATTTTTAGTGAAAATTCTAAATCCAAATTGGGGTGTTACATTCTATGCTAGGGTAAAGGAAAAAGGCATCCTTATCTCACTACACTTGAGGTAAGGGGGTGGGTATTGGTTTGTTATAGGAATGGGTATTCACTTAGTTATAATGATTTGCTAGGACTTATTTTGGTTAGGAGAATATTAAGAAAAACCCTAGGTTGTGAGCTATGGCACTAGTGATATTAGAAAGATAAAGGTATGAAATAAAGTTAGCTAAAAGGCTTGGAAAATGGTTATAAAGGATAAGAGTTGAATATGGAATTATATTTGAATGCTTGGAAATATTTGTGATTAATTGGTGATAAATGTTTATTTATGAGGATATGTGTTATTGATTGGAATGGTAATATATATGGCGCCATTGGAATTTGAAAATGAAGGCTTGTTGATTGAAGGCTATATATTGTTATTGGAAATGTTGATTTGTGCTATTACATAAATTTAAGAGAATGTGATGTTGTTGAAATTTTAAATGTGAATTATAAATGAATGGACTGGACTGTTGATTAATTGAAAAGGGAAAAGGTAAATTAAGTGGAAATTGATTAGTGGGGCCCGGAACACTAGGTACCCGGCTAGGTGTTCTAATTACCTGTTAGGGCCAATTACCTGCCAGGCCAAATACCCATCAGGCCAAACCGCCCTGTAGGCGCCAGGTGACCCACAGGATCAGTTTTCCACACCAATAATTGGAATAAATAAATGGAATGGTAAAAGTACATAGTCCTACAGGTTATGGTCTGGATGGGTGTAAAGTCCTGGGCAGGTGTTCCAAGTCCCCAGACAAGTGTTCCAATTACCTAGCGGGTACACAAAATCCTAGTGGTGTACAATAAAAAGGAAAAAGGGAAATTTATGTAGATCTCTGATTTGAGGTTACATAAATGATATTGTGTGTATGCAGATTACTGATTTGTGGTAGCATACACTGTGTGTAGATCTCTGTTTTGAGGTTACACATAATGGAAATGGATAAGGGAAAGGACAAAGGAAAAATGGATAAAGGAAAGGATAATGGAATATGAATAAAGGACATGGAAACTGGAAAGGATAATGGATAAAGAAAATAAATAAGGAGAATGGCAATGGAAATATTCAACATAAATGGAAACAGGGAAATGTGATAATGAGTTTAATGTGGAAAATGATGGATTGATAAACAAGTGTGAAATGTGTTATATTTGGTAACTGACTATTTGTGTTTGACTTAGTGGGTTGTTATGTCTATTTGGAAACTACATTTCTATTTTATGTGCAATGCTCACTCCCTTAACATTTTTCAGGTTCTGAGATCGAGCTAGCACAGCCCCCGGTCGAGCAGGTGCACTCTCCTTCACAGGGAGAGTAGATTATAGGATAGTGGGACATGGAAATGTCCTGGGCCCGATTGCCACTATGATGACTTGATATATTTTGTTGTATATATGTAAATATTTATTTGTTAGGGCCCAGGACAGCCTCTTAGAAAAAAGGGGTGTTTTGATGAATTTATTAAAGTAAACTTGTATATATTTCCGCTAAATACTCTGATAACTGACTGGTATGGATGCACTATGATGCACAGATGATGTATGAGCCCTGCTGGCTTTTGATTTGATATATGATATGTGTTTTAATCAGGTGACAAATTAAACTAAATTTTTGGAAAGTTCTATAAACAGGGGAAACTCCGTCCGTTGGACTGGAGATTTTTATAAATTAAAATGGAAATTTTAAGTTCACTATTTTTAAGTAATGGGTAATTATGGGTAAAATTAAGTAAGGTGCTACATTTATGGTGTCAGAGCAGTTTCCCTTGGCCATGGAGTGTGGACTCACTACTCCAAGGGTTACTCACCGAGCGAGTAACCAAAGTGAATAGTTTAGTGTCTAAGTTAGTTAGCATTAGGTGTACATAGTAATGTATATGAATGTTTATGTATCAAATCTTTAACTGGCTGTCCCTCCATGACTTAACAGCATGGCAGGAAGGCGGGTCGACAATGACCGATTTGCTGTTATTCTTCAGACTCTGGTTCAGATGCAATAGAACCAGGCTAATAATCAAGCTCAGAATATAGCAGCAGCAGTGACAGCCGCAGTGTAACACCCTATTTGAATTTTACCCTTAAAACGAAAATTGGGACTTAAAATTTTCTCATTTAAACAAATATGATAATTGTCAAAATAGTAATTCTTTTCATTAATATTGAATTCTCAGAGTTCTAGCGGAAGACTTAGATCATGCAAAAGCAAGAAAGTAAAGTCACTTAGTTACATCAAATCAGTTATTCAAAATATAAATTACATAAGCAGTGATTTAGCTCGGCCAAATGGCCGAGGCTTATCCTATTTGTCCGACTCAATGACTTACTCTCACTGTGAGGGAGAGTGATCCTGCTCGGCCGGGGACTGCGTCTGCTCGGGCTCAGTACCTGAAAAATGGTAAGCAGGTGAGCATTGCACAGAACTTAAGTAAGCAGTTTCTAATATGGCATACCGAACTACCAAGCCAAACACAAGTAATCAATTAGCATATCAAGCAGATAAATATCACATGCATACAACCTCATTTTGCTCGTCCATGTTATTGTTCCAGTATATTATTTACCTACCAGTTTTACCTCTACTTATCCGATCGATTACCCTTGTACTCTTTCCTTAATTCCTACACTTAGTTACTCGACCATCATTTTCCCATCTCGGTAATTCCTTTTATTCGCTCGGTCTCATTACACATATCTCTTACATGTTTTACAATCTTTTACTCTTCTCGGCTGCATACAACCAGTGCATGTCTTACACCATTTAAGGTCGGATTCCGGAGTGTCCATAACTGCGAGTACCCAGTACCCGTCTTACAGCTGCACATACCCAGTATGCGTCTGACGCGATCAATGCACGCACCCAGTACACGTCTTCTATGACCAGGAGCACTACCGCCGATTCTTCTATGGAGTTAAGGAGTGTCCATAACTGCGGGCACCCAGTACCCGTCTTACAGCTGCGCCTCTCGGCGTCTTACGCGATCAATGCACGCACCCAGTACGCGTCTTCTATGATCAGGAACACATTCCCACCGATTTCGTGCTCGGAACCTTGTGTGAGTCATAACTGTGAGTACTCAGTACCCGTCTTACAGCTGCGCATACCCCGTATGCGTCTGACGCGATCAATGCACGCACCCAGTACGCAACCATTTCTCTTTAATTACTCTTTTATCCTTTTAACCATTTCCTTACTCGGCCTCTCTCGGCTCAGCCACCCAGTTATTCCCTTTCTGCTCTTTTCTCTCCTTACTCAATTCTTTAACTTATAATTTTTCTCCTTCAACATATAATCTCATGTCTCATATCCACTCTCGGTCTCTTACGCTCGGTTACAAACAAGTTCTAATATACAACATAAGCAAGGAATATCATAATTCATAACATTAATACAGCCACATAATATGATTAAAAACACTTAGCATATATCCCAATATTTCATCATGTCTCAAGACTACATAATCTTAGTCCATCTAATAGTTTTCCTTGTCCCATTTATCTTTTCTCCCTAACATTATCCTATGTCTCCTCCCTAATCTAATCCCCCACTCTTAGCACCCGTTATGAACACACTAGCAACCCAAACCTAAGCAAAGGTAACAATCACTCCTTACCTCAATCCGTGAGAGATAAGAGTTTGAGAGCTTGAGTGTGGTTTCCCCCCCCCCTGTTGTTTGACTCCGTGGGCTTAGAACCCCTTGAATAGTTCCCTCCAAGCAGCACACTCAACCCAGCGACGATCCAGGGAACGCTTGACAAAATGAAAGAGAGGAAGAAGAGTAGCCTTTGATTCTTGAATATTTGATAGAGAAGAAGAGAGATATGCGTGAGTGAGAAGGGAGTAAGTTGGATTTTGAGTGTTGGAATTTCAGAGAAAATGAGAGAGACGAAGTAGAAAAGAATAGAAAGTGTTGTTTGTGGGTTTTCCTTTATCCTTTCATTGGAATTATTTGTGTGGCTCTCATTGGAGGCTTCTTTGAGAAGCTTAGAATATGTGGACAGGGTTTATTGGCTTCTAAGGGAAGCCACCAACAGTAACTTGACAAGGACATAAAGTGATAGATAGGACAGCTGTACGGAAGGCGCGAAAACCAAGGGATTAACAGCTCAATGTGAGCTGTCACGGAGAAGCAATAGCAGTCCGAGTCTCCACTCGGCCAGCCCTGTGAAGTTTCGTTGGGGTCGGCTAATCCGAGTTGACACCAGGTTTCACGTTTGTTCTCATTAACCCAGCCGAGGTCCAGCATTTACTTATCTGGTCGGCTCACGCTTATTATTTCCCCAATTGACACTATACAACTTCTATGACTTAATCCTATTCTTAGATAAATTTATATTTAAATCTATTATATTAAATATTAAATTTCGGGAAGTTACACGCAGCAGCATCAATGCAGCCTCCACAACCACCTCCTGTGGAGATTGACTGGATGACTCAGCATCATGTGTTGATCGACTGTCGTAAGAAGGTAGTAATCTTTAGTGATTCTTCTCTATCTGCCATGGAAGTTGATGAAGTATCGGATGTCAGTCAAATTCCAGTAGTTTGTGAACTTCCGGAAGTCTTTTCTACAGAGATTCCCGGATTGCCTCCGAAAAGAGAAGTGGAGTTTAGTATTGATCTAAAGTCTGGTACTAGCCCAATTTCTATTGCCCCGTATAGAATGGCGCCTCCTAAACTGGAGGAATTGAAGAAGTAGTTGGAGGAGCTATTAGCAAAGAAACTTATTAGGCCAAGTGTATCACCCTGGGGAGCTCCTATTCTTTTTGTCAAGAAGAAAGATGGTAGTCTCCGAATGTGCACTGATTACAGGCAGTTGAATGCAGTGACGGTGAAGAATAAATATCCGCTCCCTCGCATTGATGATTTGCTGGATCAATTAAGGGGTGCAACAGTGTTTTCTAATATTGACCTCAAATCGGATACCATTAAATTCGTATCCGTGAAGAGGACATTCCTAAAACTGCATTCAGGACGCGGTATGGCCATTTTGAGTATGTGGTGATGCCTTTTGGTTTAACCAACGCTCCTGCAATATTCATGGATTATATGAATAGGATCTTCATGCCCTATTTGGATTCTTTCGTGATAGTGTTCATTGATGACATCCTTATCTATTCTAAGAGTCCAAGTGAGCATGAGGAGCATTTGAGGATAGTGCTGCAAATCCTCAAAGAGAAGCTGTTGTATGCCAAGCTTTCTAAGTGTAGCTTCTGGTTGAATGAGGTTCATTTCTTGGGTCATGTCATTTCTGCACAGGGAGTTGCTTTAGATCCCTCTAAGGTGGAAGTAGTGTTAAAGTGGGCGAGACCCACAACAGTTACAGAGGTCAGAAGCTTTTTGGGTATGGCAGGTTATTATCGGAGATTCATTGAAGGTTTCTCCAAATTGGCTCTTCCATTGACTATGTTGACTTCCTTACCAATGGTCACAACAGTGTGAAAGCAGTTTTTTAGAGCTGAAGAAGAGGTTGACTAGTTCACCGGTTTTAATTTTGCCAGACCCGACCCAACCCTTTGATGTTTATTGTGATGCTTCAAAGCATGGTTTGGGTTGTGTACTTGATCGAGGCCGTACCCGACACAAATAAAAACAGTTTAAGTATAGTACTAGGAAGTGACTCCTAGGTCGTCTCCCAAGGAATATCTTATCAAGCAAAAGGTCGAACACATAGTATGCATAGAAAACAGGGGGGAATTTTGTATTGAATATTGAATAATTGAAATCAAAACAGAATTAAATCAAAACGAAGTAACAGATAAGGAAAAGCGGATAAACCCCTTTGGCTCGCGTTCACAACTCTATCATCGGTCACAAAAGATCAATTTCTTTCCTCTTCACTGTCCAACTCGTGAGAACTAAATACTAAGCGAAAATTCAATTCTCACCCCAAAACCCAAACCTCTAATTAAGCATTAAAAGCCAAAGCATGGAGTTTTTACGAGTTTGCATAAATTAAGCATTCATACACATGGATTATCTCTATAGAATGGAACTAAGCGAACCATAACATATCAATAAGCATGAAAACAGTGAATAAAAACGAAATAGCATTAAGAATAAAACCTCAAGAGTATGTGATACATTACCAAAGGGATTTAACATAAGAGTTTAGCCTTCCATGAAGAAAAATACCAAAAACGTGTAGAAAGGGAAGAGAGAGAAACCCTAGCAGCCACCACAAGCTTGGAGAGCAAAACTAAGCCTTCTCTAAGAGAGAGAATGTAAAAACGTGAATGATAGATTGTGGCTGCCAGGGTTACACGAAATTGGCTAATTAAATCACAAAACGGGCCCAAATCATGGGCCCAAATCCTAAAGAAAGCTTATCTCTAAATTAAATATAAAAATATCCTATAGATAAAATCTAAATCTTAAAAGATATAACTAAATCTCAACTAATCCTAAAGATAGATTACAATCTTCACTTCATCATATATCTTCTCTTCCAAAATATTAAATCTTCACTCCCAAAATGTCCAAAAAGCCCTTGTGCCAAATATGACCTGAAAATAGAAATAGAATTAATTAGGCTAAATAATCCCAAATTAAACAATATTCAGAATATTAGTCCAATAAACTCTAAATCACTAAATCAAGCTAAACAATGTCAAATGGGCAACAAGTATCAATAATAGGAGTAAATTAATGCAAGGAATAATGGGAAATAAAATGCTCATCAAACACCCCCACACTTATCCTTTTGCACTCCTGGGCAAAACTAAGAAATAGGACTGAGAAGATCAATATGCACTAAAGTGAATCATGCAATGAGATTACTACAACTAATGAATGCAAACCTAAGAGATCACATACTTCACAATGAATTCTAGGAAATGCAAAGAAATGGGCAAAATCGAGCACACGAAGAGAATAAGGACCAAAGAATCAAGACATCCATGAACATCATCCAATTATTTCAAATATGCAAAGAAAACCAATGACATCAAGAGGGTAGTCACAAAGATGATAGAAACTCACAAGGATCACTCAAAAGTGTTTACACTCAAGTGTTTAAGGTTAATAAGTGTTTACACTCAAGGCACATCATGAAAAACAAACACAACCATAAGCTTGACAAGCCTCTAACATCAACAATCAACACACATGCACATTAAGATCAAAAGGTCTTTTCAGGGTTGTAATGGGGCCAAGGACAAGGTAGGATAAAAATATGGGGAATGTAGCTAAAACCCAAGGGAATAGAGGAGGAATGGGGAATAAGTAAAAAATAAGCACAATCCACCCCAAAATGAAATGATAAACATAACAACAACCTCTAACTCCGATCCTCTTATGCCTCAATCAACCTTTTATTCTATTTTTTTTCTTTTCTTTTTTTCTTCTTTTTTTTTCTATTTTTTTTCTGCATTGCAGAACTTCATGAACAAAAGGAAAGAAAAAACAACAAAAATGGCATAATGAGATAAAGCCATAATTACATCACCGACCATAGAGGCAAAACCCAGAACTCACAAGAGATGAAGAACAAAGCACCCTCGCTTACTTAATACCCATTCCCAAAACAATTCCAAAGCTCCAACATTCCCTAAGGTTAGGACAATCATGGTTTTTCAGTCATAGGCTTGTAATGAGCTAAAGAACAAAGAAAAGGGATATAAAGGCTCAAAGGGGCTATCAAAGGATAAATTCATTCAAGGTAGGCTCATATGGCTAGTAGCTTATTCAAGAAAAACAATGCCTAAATCATTTCAAAATGTGCATGGGAATATCAAGTATCAACAAGAGTCAAGTCAAGTTCTAGAGTGCAAGTAATCCAGAGTGCAATCACACATGAAAGAAAATTAGGTGGCATATATAGCAATCCACCCACAATTAAGGCTCAAATCCTCACAAAAGGGACAATTCTATCACAGTGTTACCACCTCTTAATTATCAAAAGCAACTTTACACACAGAAATGCATGAATTCAGACACAAGATACCAAGACTCTACTAAAATGAAGCAAAAACATGCAAGAAAATGCCAAAAACTTAGCAAAACCTAAAAAATCAAAGCAAAATTATGCAACCTAAACTACTCTCCCCCCCACACTTAAATCACACATTGTCCTCAATGGAACACAAATAGCAGAATCAGACAGATATAGACAAGTGTAATAAAAGTAGTAAAGAAGGAGAAAAGAAGACTCCCTAAATCATGGTGGGTCAAAAGTGGGGTCGACCAATGAGGCCTCCTCCACAGGTGCATCATCCAAAGAAGGGGTAGTGAGGAAGGGCTTGAGTCGGTGGCCATTGACTTTGAAGATCTTGTCTGTGGACTCACTCTTGATCTCCACAGTGCCATAAGGAAACACCTGGGTGACTACAAACGGTCCAATCCACTTAGAGCGGAGCTTTCCACTCATGAGTCCAAGCCTAGAGTTGTAGAGCAACACTTTTTGACCAACCAAGAACTCCTTTCTGGAAATTGAGCTATCATGGAGCTTCTTGGTCTTCTCTTTGTAGAACTTGGAGTTCTCATAAGCCTCCAAACGGATCTCATCTAGCTCACTCAACGGCAGCTTCCTCTCCTCACCCGCTTGATCAAGAGCTAAGTTACATTGCTTCACAGCCCAATATGCACGGTGCTCTATCTCCACAGGCAGGTGGCACGCCTTACCAAAGACAACCCGATAAGGTGACATCCCTATGGGTGCCTTGTAAGCAGTCCGATGGCCCATAGAGCATCCTCCAATCGTGTGCTCCAATCCTTTCTATTAGGCTTCACCATCTTCTCCAAAATCCGCTTGATCTCTCTGTTTGAAATCTCAGCTTGCCCATTGGTTTGGGGGTGATATGGTGTAGAAACTTTGTGCACAACCCCATACTTCTTGAGCAAAGCTTGCATGGATCTATTGCAGAAGTGTGTGCCTTGATCACTGACTATGGCTCTAGGTATGCCAAACCTGCAAAAGATATTAGACCTGACAAAATCTACAACAACCTGAGCATCATTAGTCCTGGTGGCCTTAGCTTCCACCCATTTGGATACATAATCCACAGCAAGTAAGATATAATAAAAACCAAAAGAAACAGGAAAGGGGCCCATGAAATCTATACCCCAGACATCAAACACTCACAGAACAACATAGGTTGTTGCGGAATCTGTTGCCTCCAAGATAGGGCGCCTCCTGCTCTTTGACATTGCTCACATGAGCTGCAGATTTTGCGTGCATCCTTGAAGATGGTAGGCCAATAAAATCCAGAATCCAACACCTTTCGTGCTGCCCTTTGAGTGCCAAGGTGGCCTCCCACTGGTGAAGCATGGCAAAATTGGAGAACCGATTGGATCTCCTGGTCTGGAATGCACCTGCGAATGACCTGATCACTGCAAAAACGCCACAAATAGGAGTCATCCCATACATAATACTTGGTATCGCTCTTCAATTTGTCTCTTTGAGCTTTGGATGCCAAGGGTGGAAAAACAACTAGATAATTTACAATATCAGCAAACCAAGGAGTAAGGGGAGGGGGATGTGAAACATGCTAATCTAAAAGATGCTCATCCGGGAAGTCATCCCGGATAGGAAATGCATCCTCCTCTCTCTCTCTATTCTGCTCAAGTGGTCTGCGACAAGGTTATGTGCACCACTCCGATCCTGAATCTCAAGATCAAACTCCTGGAGGAGCAACATCCACCTAATCAACCTAGGTTTGGAATCTGTCTTTTTCAAAAGATACTTCAGAGCAGCATGATCAGTATACACTACAACCTTAGAACCTAACAGATATGATCTAAACTTATCAAGTGCAAAGACAATGGCTAACAGCTCTTTTTCAGTTGTGGTGTAATTAACTTGTGCTGAATCTAAAGTCCTAGATGCATAATAAAGCACATGAGATAGCTTACCAACCCTTTGGGAGAGAACTACTCCCAAAGCATAATTCGAGGCATCGGTCATGAGCTCAAATGGGAGGGTCCAGTCAGGTGGTTGGATGATGGGAGTGGTGGTGAGTGATCTCTTTAGCTCATCAAATGCCTTCTTGCATTGGTCTCCAAACTCAAATGCGGTATCCTTTTGAAGCAAGTTGGATAGTGGAAGGGCTATCTTGCTAAAGTTCTGAATAAACCTGCGATAGAAACCTGTATGGCCAAGAAAAGAACGCACCTCTCGCACGCAAGAGGGATAAGGCAAATGTGATATTACATGCAGCTTAGCAGGGTCAACCTCTATGCCCTTATGCGAAATAATGTGCCCTAAGACTTTGCCTTGTTCTACCATAAAATGACATTTTTCAAAATTCAAGACATGGTTAGTCTCAATGCACCTATTAAGCACCTTAGACAAACTCTCAAGACATGCATCAAAAGAGGAACCATATACACTAAAATCATCCATGAAGACCTCTATGCAATGCTCAAGCAAGTCATTAAAAATACTCATCATACATCTTTGAAAAGTGCCAGGAGCATTGCATAGGCCAAAAGGCATCTTTTTATAAGCAAATGTACCAAAAGGACAGGTAAATGTGGTCTTATGTTGGTCCTCTGGTGCAATACAGATTTGGAAATAACCAGAGAAACCATCTAAGAAGCAATAGTGAGATTTACCTGCCAGGCGCTCCAACATCTGATCAATGAAGGGAAGAGGAAAGTGATCCTTGCGGGTCGCCTGGTTGAGCTTCCTATAGTCAATGCAGACTCTCCAACTGTTCTGCACTCTAGTGGGAATCAGCTCATCCTTCTCATTTTTGACAACTGTCACCCCAGACTTCTTGGGAACTACTTGAACCGGGCTTACCCAAGTGCTGTCTGAAATGGGGTAGATAATGCCAGCTTGCAGCAGCTTGGTGACCTCTTTCTTCACCACATCAAGAATCCGGGGGTTCAACCGTCTCAGGGGTTGTCTCACTGGTTTAGCCCCATCCTCCAATAAAATCCGATGCATGCACATGGAGGGGCTAATACCAGGTATGTCTGCCAAAGTCCATCCTATTGCCCTTTTGTTTGCTCTAATCACATCCAGTAGTTGCTTCTCTTGATCAACAGAAAGGGAGGTAGAGATGATCACTGGAAGTTTCTGCTCATCCTCCAAGTAAGCATATTTAAGATGAGGAGGAAGGGGCTTCAGGTCCAATAAAGGTGCCTGCATCACAGATGGAACTAAAGGAGCAGCAGAATTGGATTCTGCCGCTTGCACCTGAACAAATGGATTACACTCATGCATAACAGAAATGGGGTTAGGGTTAGCATGATCTGAATCTATATCATATGAATCAACAGATGCAGTAGCAGAATTTAAAAACTGGTCAATTTCAATGCATGCAGTGCACATTTCGGAATCAGAACATGCAGAACAAGTAAATGAGCTAGTGAAAGATGGCAAATCATAATCATGCAATTAGTCTAGAACATGCTCATCAATCAGATCATCAAGCAAGTCAACATGAAAGACAGAGTGGTCATCAGAAAAATGTTTCATAGCATCAAAAATATTGAATCGAACCACACTGTCATCAAATTCCATGGAAAGTGTACCTGCATGCACATCTATCTTGGTTCGGGCTGTTTTCAAAAATGGTCTCCCTAATATGATAGGGACAGCACTACGAGAGGTGTCCTCTTCCATATCAAGAATATAAAAATCAGCAGGAAAGATAAGTTCTTCAACCCGAACCAAGACATCCTCTATCAAACCCGCGGGGTAGGCAGTAGATCTATTTGCCAAATGAATAACCACACCCGTAGGTTGAAGAGGTCCAAGTGAAAGAGACTTGAAAACAGACATAGGCATAACATTAATAGATGCTCCTAAATCTAGCAAAGCATTCTCAAATTTAGTATTACCTATGATACAAGGCACAGAGAAAGTTCCAGGATCCTTACACTTTTCAGGAATATGAGGGACGGGTTTACCTATAAGAGCAGAGACATTTCTTCCCATGTTGATCCTCTCATTGCCCTTGAGCTTCCGTTTGTGTGTGCATAGGTCCTTCAAGAACTTTGCATACCTTGGAATCTGCTTGATTGCATCAAGAAGGGGTATGTTGACTTCCACCTTCCTGAATGTGTCAAGTATCTCTTTGTCAATCTCTTCCATTTTCTTGCTTTGATTCACCCCCCTTGGTGGGAAAGGAAGAGGAATGGGGGGTGGTTGTTGGGCAGCAGCAGGTGTTGTGCTTGTGGAAGGCTGAGCTGGATGGGATTTTCTGGTACTTGTGTGCTCACTCTCCTCGACCATTTGGCTCTTCTTGTTGGGTGAAACTAGATCATCTTTGTTGAGGTCATATTCTGGTGTGGGTGTGACAATCTGCTTCCCTGACCTTAGACTAATGGCACTCACATTCTGGTTTGGATTGATCACTGTTTGGGATGGCAACTTGTTAGAATTCTGAGATTGCATAGTGTTGATTGCTGTTGCCATTTGTCCCATCTGATTGGTCAAAGATTGAATGGAGGCCTCTTGTCTTTGAATGGATGCTCTAGTTTCCTGTTGGAATTGGAGATTTTGCATGGTCATCTGTTTCATCAGCTCTTCCAATGAAGGCTGCTGCTCAGTACTAGGAGCTGGTGGTGCAGAATTAGCCTGTTGTTATCTCTGTTGCTGGACTGGAGGAGGTACATATGGTGGTCTGGAATTGTTCTGAAATTGAACCTGTGAAGGTTGCTGCTGATCAGACCATCTCAGGTTGGGATGGTTCCTCCAACCAGGGTTGTATCTATTGGTAGAGAGATCAAAATTCTGTGGCTGCTGGTTTCTACTGTTGAAGATGTTGGCGGCATATGCCTCAGATTGGTCAGCACCAGTCATTGGTTGCTGCTGCACAGAAGGGCATGCATCTGTGGGGTGTTCAGCGGATATGCATATGCCACATAATCTAGCAGGCAGGGACAACTTCTTCTGGTTGATGGCCAATTGAGTGACCAAAGTTGTAAGTGAATCTATCTTCTGTTCAAGCTTCTCAACCTTACCAGAACTTGTGCCAACATCATTCACTCCTCTCACTACGATTGCATCGCTGTTGCCCCTTGCATGGAATTGTTGACAATTGGAAGCCATCTTCTCAATCTTGGCTCTGGCTTCTAAAGGTGTCATGTCTCCTAGGGCACCACCACTTGCAGCATCAAGCATGTTTCTCTCCATGAGGTTGAGACCTTCATAGAAATATTGAATAAGCAGCTGCTCTGAGATCTGATGGTGAGGGCAGCTCGCACACAGTCTCTTGAATCTCTCCCAATACTCGTAGAGAATTTCTCCACTTTGTTGCCTGATGCCTGATATATCCTTTCGGATTGCTGTTGTTCTGCATGCAGGGAAGAATTTCTCCAAAAATGCCCTCTTCAGGTCATCCCAGCCTGTGATAGAACCAGGGGCCAGATCGTACAACCAGTCCTTGGCTAGCCCCTCTAGGAAGTGTGGGTATGCCTTAAGACAAACATGATCCTCTTGCACATCACGTGGTTTCATAGTACCACACACGATGTGGAACTGCTTGAGATGTTTATGAGGATCCTCACCTGCAAGACCATTAAACTTGGGCAACAAATGGATTAGTCCAGACCTTAGCTCATACGGGTCATCGGGATACTGGATGCACAAATCTTCAATAGTGAAATCAGGTGCAGCCAGCTCCCTCAATGTCCTCTCACGTGGTGGAGGTTGAGCCATATTTTCAGAATGATCAGAATAAGAATCAGAATAAGAATCAGAATTTATAGGGATAGAAGAAAAAGAAGCAGACTCACTATGTAAAGACTCAATAGACTCACTACCTATGGACTGGTTCCTATTTTGTCTAACTAGTCTGTGATAAGTTCTATCAATTTCAGGGTTGTATGGATGCAAGTAGCTTGGGTTGCCCCTAGTCATGTACTGAACAGAACACCATTAAGCATAGCAAACTGTCACTAATATGCATGACCAAAATAGGCAACAAAATTTTTTTATTTTTTAAAATTTTTTTCTTAATTTTTTTTCAGCACCCTAAAATCATGAAAACATATCACAGAAAGTTTGAGAACAAAATTCAAAAGGGAACCAAGTCAAACAATTAAATCAGAGACCAAAAACTAAGAAAATAAAACTTGTAAAATAAAAAAGAAATAGTAAAACGGCTTTTTCAGGGTCCAGACGAAGGAGTTTTCTGACAAAGTGAGAAAAATCAGATTATTCAGAAAATTCCCTTCGATTTGATATAAAATTCGTCAAATTCCGAGTTACGGGTCAAAAGTTGCGACGATTTGAAGAAAGTGCTGCTAAAACATGGAAAATTTTTCTGGAATTCACAACCAGTGATGATCTGAGTGATCGTGGTGCCTCAAAACCTTTTTATATGATAAAAGTAGTGTGGATATAAATTTTCGTTCAAAAATTCCACCCACAACTATGTGAACTAGCAACCACAGAATCAATCAAATACACTAATTGCAACAAAATAGCAAAACAGCAAACAGTGCAACTTCAACCAGTTATCAGAATTGACTACTAGACCCTAAATCAGACACGACACACTATAATAACTATACTAACTACGACACTAACTAACTACTAATGACCTTTGGCAAGAACCGATATTTCCCCGGCAACGGCGCCAAATTTGATCGAGGCCGTACCCGATACAAATAAAAATAGTTTAAGTATAGTACTAGGAAGTGACTCCTAGGTCGTCTCCCAAGGAATATCTTATCAAGCAAAAGGTCGAACACATAGTATGCATAGAAAACAGGGGGGAATTTTGTATTGAATATTGAATAATTGAAATCAAAACAGAATTAAATCAAAACGAAGTAACAAATAAGGAAAAGCGGATAAACCCCTTTGGCTCGTGTTCACAACTCTATCATCGGTCACAAAAGATCAATTTCTTTCCTCTTCACTGTCCAACTCGTGAGAACTAAATACTAAGCGAAAATTCAATTCTCACCCCAAAACCCAAACCTCTAATTAAGCATTAAAAGCCAAAGCATGGAGTTTTTACGAGTTTGCATAAATTAAGCATTCATACACATGGATTATCTCTATAGAATGGAACTAAGCGAACCATAACATATAAATAAGCATGAAAATAGTGAATAAAAACGAAATAGCATTAAGAATAAAACCTCAAGAGTATGTGATACATTACCAAAGGGATTTAACCTAAGAGTTTAGCCTTCCATGAAGAAAAATACCAAAAACGTGTAGAAAGGGAAGAGAGAGAAACCCTAGAAGCCACCACAAGCTTGGAGAGCAAAACTAAGCCTTCTCTAAGAGAGAGAATGTAAAAACATGAATGATAGATTGTGGCTGCCAGGGTTACACGAAATTGGCTAATTAAATCACAAAACGGGCCTAAATCATGGGCCCAAATCCTAAGGAAAGCTTATCTCTAAATTAAATCTAAAAATATCCTATAGATAAAATCTAAATCTTAAAAGATATAACTAAATCTCAACTAATCCTAAAGATAGATTACAATATTCACTTCATCATATATCTTCTCTTCCAAAATTAAATCTTCACTCCCAAAATGTCCAAAAAGCCCTTGTGCCAAATATGACCTGAAAATAGAAATAGAATTAATTAGGCTAAATAATCCCAAATTAAACAATATTCAGAATATTAGTCCAATAAACTCTAAATCACTAAATCAAGCTAAACAATGTCAAATGGGCAACAAGTATCAATAATAGGAGTAAATTAATGCAAGGAATAATGGGAAATAAAATGCTCATCAGTACTTATGCAGCAAGGTAAAGTTGTAGCATATGCATCGAGACAGTTGCGACAACATGAACAGAACTATCCAACTAATGATTTGGAGTTAGCAACTATTGTCTTTGCATTGAAAATTTGGAGACATTACTTGTATGGCACGAAGTTTGAGGTGTTTAGTGATCACAAGAGTATCCGCTATCTCTTCGATCAGAAAGATTTGAATATGAGACAGAGGAGATGGATGGAATTCTTGAAAGATTATGATTTCCATCTTCAGTACCATCCTGGAAAAGCTAATGTGGTAGCTGATGCACTGAGTCGCAAGACTCTACATGTTAGCAACCTGATGGTGAAGGAAATGAAGCTAATACAGGAGTTCAGTGATCTCAACTTGAGCATGAAAATGAAGGAGAAAAGCATTGTTCTGGAAATGTTGCAGGTCACTAGTGAATTAATGGATTTGATTAAAGAAAGGCAGGCCGATGATGAAGAACTCCAGAAATTGTTGGAAGGAGCAACAAGTAAAGAAGAGCCTGATTTCATCAAGGGTGCAGATGGAATCATCCGATTTAGAGGTAGAATATGCGTTCCCATGGATTTTGAGGTTCGAAGAGACATATTATGGGAAGCTCACCAAACAAAAATGAGTTTCCATCCGGGTACAACAAAAATGTATCAGGATTTAAAGAAGATCTATTGGTGGCCAAAGTTGAAAACGGATGTGGCGGATCATGTGTCTCATTGCTTGACTTGTCAGAAGGTGAAGATTGAGCATCAAAAGCCAGGCGGTCCGTTGCGATCACTTGCTATTCCTGAATGGAAGTGGGATAGCATTGCCATGGACTTTGTGACAGGTCTACCCAGAACTGCTGCAGGATGTGATGCCGTTTGGGTTGTTGTAGACCGTTTAACAAAGTGTGCTCACTTTATCCCGATTCATAAGAAGTACACTCTCGAGAAGCTGACTCAGTTGTATATTCGGGACATAGTGAAGCTTCATGGTGTGCCCTCTAGCATAGTATCTGATCGTGATCCTAGATTTTTATCTAGATTTTGGCAGAGTCTCCAGCAGGCCTTGGGTACTAAGTTTAAGTTTAGTACAGCTTATCATCCTCAAACTGATGGGCAATCTGAACGTACTATTTAGACTTTAGAGGATCTGCTGAGGGCTTGTGTGCTAGAACAGGCTGGCAGTTGGGAGCAGTTGTTGCCATTGATGGAGTTTACTTACAACAACAGTTTTCACTCTAGTATTGGAATGACACCGTTTGAGGCACTTTATTGCAGGAAGTGCAGAACGCCTCTTTGTTGGTTCCAAATTGGTGAGAATTTGTTGACTGGGCCAAAATTGGTGCAAGAGACCACTGAGAAAATCACTATGATTAAGAATAAAATGAAAACTTCTCAGGATCGGCAGAAAAGCTATGCAGATAAACGTAGGAGACCTCAAGAATTTGATGTGGGTGATCATGTCTTTCTGAGGGCGTCCCCTACCATAGGAATTGGTCGGGCAATCAAGTCCAAAAAGCTGACTCCACGGTTTGTTGGACCTTATGAAATTCTGGTAAGCGTTGGACCTTTGGCATACAGGATTGCCTTGCCTCCACATTTGTCTAGGCTTCATGATGTATTTCATGTTTCTCAGATAAGGAAGTAAATTCATGATCCCTCTCATGTGGTAGCAGCTGATGATTTGTCATTGAAGGAGAATCTTACTTTTGAGGTTCTTCCAATTAGAACTGAGGACAGGCAGATAAAGCAACTTAAGGGCAAGGAGATCCCACTGGTGAAGGTAATCTGGCAGAAACAACGTGGAAGAGGCAACATGGGAGTTGGAGAGAAAAATGAAGGAGACTCATCCACAATAGTTTTCCTCCAGAGTTGAATTTCGAGGACAAAATTCTTGTAACACCCCGATTTGGCAACTTGAAAACTTCCGTAGCTTAAATTAAATATAGTGAAAATTGGGGCCATTTTTTTTAGAAAAAATAAGTGTTACACAATATGAGAACATCTAGATTTTCAAAACATAGTTACCTTTAAAACTCATATTCTCACATTGCGTAAAACCTTTCAAGTTCCAAACCGAGATGTCACAAGACACCGCACCTTGAAACTCGTTTTCAAAAACATCATTTAAAACGTAGCCCGTTTAATTGTTTCATAACATCAGTGTTAAACAAAACTTATGCCGGGGTACAGTATGATAGAGCTAAGGTATCTAAGAACTTACCATGGAATACATTCCGCCAGGGGAATCACCTAGCTTCTAGTCAAACACACTAAGACTCGTCGTCTAACTCCGGATCTGGATAGACCAAGCCCACCAACCACAAGTAGTGTCGCCCTCATCTACTGCCTCAAAGGTTTCTTCACCGAGTCGTCTCTTTTCAACGGAGATGTTCCTACCTCCCGAACAAGTTGGATCTGGAACCTCACTCTCTTTTGCATCTAATGATCGTACGAAATTTCCCAGAGCAGAAGTACAGGAGAATAGGAGAGAGTAAGCTACCCAAACAGTTATGTCGACTATGTGGAATTACAGTAGGCAAATATTAAGGAAAAACAATAAACAACACAAACAACAACAATATCACTATTATATACATATAAATAAACACAACCTTATACTTGACTTTTCATAGTCACATTCTTAAACTCTTCCTTATAAACTTTCACAGTTTCACTCAATCCTTTTCCTTCAGAAGTTCCAAACTCATCACTCATTTAAATAATTCTTTCTTATACTTATCTTTTAAGTCTTCTCCAGTACTTGATATCTTATTATACTTCTCTTTGAAACATCTTTGTCTTTTAAGTTTTAGCGTCCGGTTCACTCAACGATGGGGGGGAACATCATCATTGAGGAATTCTCACACGTCTACATCTCCTCGGTCATCCACCCAACCTAGTCGGAAGCAAACAGGAGTACAGGACCTTTACCACGCGGGCACGACAGCTGTCTCAACAATTAATTGGTCCCAGACCAGGAGGACTCAGCCTCAAATCATATCAATTCAATTCATATAATATCATATCAACACACGCTCTCAGCGGCAATCTCAAATGCCCCATTCCAGTCCCTCTCACAGTTCTAGACTTGCATCGAGGGGGTGACAGTATAATTTCTAGTTCGCGATGCAGAACTTACCACGACATTGGACCCAATCCCTACCACGTTAGTACGCCACATGTGGGATTCGTACCGATAGAAATATAATCCAGGCTTCTTGACGTTTCACCGTCCTTGCCCTCCCCTCTTGCAATCTCCACCTGAGTATCCGCAGATACCCATAGTATCTTCCTCTCCACTACTTCGATACGACACTCATACCTCACCGCGTTTGTAAATGTCTTATAAAGTCTTTTAAGGTTTTAGCGAGTTTTACTTAACGGCTTAATCCTAACAGTCGGCTCGTCCTTAGTGCATCCCTTCAACGAAGCCCGACCACTAATCGCGATCCGTTCCCCCAAAAATCTTAACGGCAATCCTGCCTCATATTTCTTTCTCATGCGTCACATTGACATTATCCTTATCAGCATCTTCAGCATCCTTTCTCCTCCTCCTTGTTCAACAGTATCATCATTGGGCTCCTCAGTGGTTGCTCAGTAGCACCATCAGCGTCTTTCTCCTCCGTTGTTGCTCAGCAGCACCATCTGCTTCACTCTCCATCACCACGCTTCCGCTCGCCTCATCAGGTGTTCCTTGTCGTTACCTCGAACATTATCTTTTCATCTCCGTTCTTTCTCAAACTTAATTATTAATTTTCTTTCGTTCATTATTTATCTTTTTTGCATTCCATTAACGTTACGATTTATCTTTTTCTCATTGTTCTCGCAATTCTTATCATTCTTATTCACAATTCTTTTCTCTTTTAGTCTTAATTCCACATCACCATTTCATATTTCAGGGTAAAATCAAACATCTTTTGACAGATAATTAAATCATTTCACATACTAAACTAAATCAGCAACTCATGCATAATTAACAGAAACAAAACATCATACAAACATATTAACTATAGACAACACCTCGATCTCAGCGACTCGTAGGGATAGTCCAACACTCAATAAACAAACAAACAAATAAACAAACTTACTATCCCTCTACATCGCCTAATGAGACCGGGTCAAACCTTTGAGATGATTGGACGACTTAATATGTTGCCTAATACCACGGCGTCTTAAGGGGAGCTTCTCTCTCACCTCGATGGTGAAATATCCGAGAGCTTTCCAAGGCTTCCCGTTGCTAGCTTTGCATCGTTCCCTTCGCGTCCATCACCCGTACTAGAACATTTTTCCCCGTGCGTTAGAACATTTTCGATAATTTCTTAAATTCCGTTTTGAAAATACGTTGAAATAATTCTTTTTCTTGAAAACACATTGCCAATATCCAAAGATTCCAAAACCAAATCAGATTTCTAATAAAAAGGTTTTCAGGAAAGCTTTAAAACAATTAAGATAATCTTCTTATTAAAACAAATTCATTCTTCTTAGTTTGAAAACATTCCAGTTATAAAATCAGTGTTTTTATACTTTAAAACAGAATACCAAAAATCCACGAAAATAAAATTTCAAAACCACACATTGGAAATCTTTCAAGACACAAGAATTAAAGGAGATAAAATTTCCAAATTGATTTAAGTTGTTTTAAATAAAACATTTTTAATGTCTTTTGTGGGTCGGTCTACCCTAAAACACCCTTGGCTGACCAGAATACTCATTGGCCGACCAGAATACTCATTCTGCCAGGTCACACATCTTTGGGCCGAGCGCATGCCATAGGACCCACCCTAGCGACTCTGGATCGAGCACAGGGACCTCTTCCCTTAAAGAGTCCAAGCTAAGGGCGCGTGAGCCTAGCTCGCTAATCAGATAAGACTAACCGCTAACATGATAAGGATGAATGACTCATCCCTTATCCTATAAAGGGACACGTCAGCCCTACTGGACCTCCGTACAGGCCCATAGGGTACAACACCGCTCCCCCTATAAATAGCTGTCTCCAGCTAGGGGCTCAGGTACGTTCTCTCTCCCTAATCATACACTAGCACACACTCGTGATTAGGGAAACCCTAGTTATTCCCACTGGATAGCTAGCATACCAACAAAATCACACAGTAACATCAGACCGTTTTCTAGCTCTTAGGTCTTCCATACCCTTGAGCTAGGGATATACTCTGAACATTGTGTCTAGGACACTACATTGGCGCCGTCTGTGGGGATCCATAAACTGCTATTCCCACCCCAAAATGGTAGACACGCGAGGAAACGTCGCTTCACGTGGCGCAAACCGCCAAGCAGGGCGAAACCGTCAGAGGTGAGGTTGGAGGAAGGCAGCGGTGACAACGGCAGAGATCTCGAAGGAAGAAACCCTACCCATCCCAGCATGCCATCAGTAAGACAAATTCCAGCCCACACGCATAGTGGCCCTTACACCGTTCATTCCAGGCAAACAAACCCTGTTAACCCAAACCCTGTTAACCCCAACCATACACAAAACCATGGATCGGGCCGATCCATCGATGCTCGTGTTTCTGGAGGGGATAGGGACTACTCCCGTGGCCAAAGAGAAAGCCAGTTGGAAGAAATCATTAAGCAACAAGCTCAGATCCTGGAGCGGCAGGGAAAGGCCATCGCCGACCTCCAACAGCTCCATATGCAGGCGGTGACTAAAAGGGCGTTAGCAACAACCCCTGCAACTCAGCTGATCCCCCACCCTACCACCACTCTACCTCCACCACCCCTCCCGTAAACCCAACCCTAGAGGCCACATATGAAACCGACCACACTGCTCACCCTGGCCATCCCTTCACTCCGCGAATCATGGCATACGAGACACCCTCAGCCTTTCTCGGCCCAACGAGTGTTTCCAAGTATAACGGGTTAACCGACCCCCTGGAGCATATCTTGTCTTTTGAAGGAGCTATGAACTTTTACGACGGAGGAGACCTGATGAAATGCAGAGCTTTTTCCATGACTCTGCAACCACCCGTCTTAAGATGGTACTCAGCTTTGCCCAGGAACTCTGTCGACTCCTGGGCAGAAATGAAGAAAGTTTTTCTAAACAGATACACTGCTAGTTGCGTCCAGCCGAAGTCCGACCACGCACTAGCAGGCGTTATGCAACAACCTGAAGAGCCTTTGCGAGAATATCTTTCATGCTTCCATTCGGAGGCAGGGACCGTTCCTAACTTGGAACCAAGCTTTGCAGTTTTTCTCTTCACTCAGGGTCTCCGAAACGGAGATTTCAAAAACTCGCTAGTGGGCAAACCGCCGAGGGATATGGCGGAGCTGAGACATCGTTCCACTAAGTTCATAAACTTAGAAGAATTCAGCAAATGGCAAAGGAACAGACACAGAAGCGAGTGAGGAGAGCCGTCCTCCCAGGGAAAACCAAGAAAAGACGAGAGAAGAGATGACAGAAGGGATGACCGAAGAGAGGATCAAAGGAGGGGACCCCGAGGGGATAGGAGATTTGGACCTCCCCGAGGGAAATTCGAGCAATACACCCCTCTCACAGTTCCAAGAAGCCAAATTCTGCAGGAGACAATGCAGACTGACCTCCGAGCAATAGAAAGACCACCCCCCTTGAAGAGAAGTCAACGCCAGGATCGCTCCAAATTTTGCTCGTATCATGGTGGGTATGGGCACACCACAGATGAATGCACTTGGCTCAGGGATGTGATCGAGCAGTTGATCAGGGACGGTAAGTTACAGCAGTATGTCAGGGAAGCACTCAACCGACATGCTCGGAGAAGAACTCCATCCCCAGACAGGAATGGCCAATCCTTAACCAGGCAGGCCGATCAAAACATCAACCAACAACAACCACCCAACCAGCAGAGAGTAGCCATGGTAGAAGTGGCCACGACGGATCAATCCCCACAAAACCTGCGAATCAACACCATCGCTGGAGGTTTTGCGGGAGGAGGAGAAAAACGATCCGACAGAAAGAAATACATCAATCAAGTGCTTGCCGTCCACAACCATCCAATCCGAAAGAGAGCTACAAAAAGTATTCCCATTTGCTTTTCTGATGATGATCTTGAAGGGGTGATCCCGGGTCATAACGACCCTATGGTCATCACTGCATTGATCGGCAACTATGAGGTTGCCAGGATATTTGTCGATCAGGGTAGCTCGGCAGATATCATGTTCCTGAACCTTTTTGAAGCACTGAAGTTAAAAACCTCAGACCTGACCCCTTTCGAGGGGAAGTTGATCAGCTTTACTGGAGATGCAGTGGTTCCCAAAGGACACATGCAGCTGCCAGTGACCCTTGGGAACCACCCCTCGGAGAGAACCGAGATCATCAAGTTCCTCGTCGTCGATTGCCCATCGGCATATAACGCCATCCTTGGCAGGACATGCTTGCAGGCCTTCGGCGCGGTCGTCTCAACTGTCCATCTGGCTATGAAGTTTGAAGGCTCCGACAGAACTGTAGTTACCATCCGAGCCGATCAGGAGAAGGCTCGAATGTGCTACAACGCCAGTTTGGCAAAGATCAAGATTCCAGAAGAAATTCAGCCAAAGTTAAGTTTGAACAAAGTAAGTGTACTCTTGACGGACCTAGATGTCAGGTCCGATTTGGATGATTCAAGACCGATCCCTCAAGGAGAGTGGGAGTTCATTGTGTTGCATGAGAAGCTACCAGACAGAAAAGTGAAACTAGGAACCAACCTTCCAGAAGAAATACGAGCAGAAATGCTCGAGCTTTTAAAGAAGAACAAAGATCTTTTCGCTTGGACCTCGGCAGACATGCCGGGGATTGATCCGAACTTGATATGTCATCGGCTCAGCGTTCATCCGACCGCCAAGCCAGTTGCCCAAAAGATGAGAAAGGTTGGCACAGAAAAGGCTGCAGTAATAGAGGAGAAGGTATCCGAGCTCCTTTCCGCCGGGTTCATCAGGGAGGTTAGCTACTCGGAGTGGCTCACCAACACCGTTCTGGTCAAAAAATCAAATGGGAAGTGGCGCATGTGCGTCGACTATACCGACTTGAACAAAGCGTGCCCAAAGGACCAGTACCCCCTCCCCATCATCGATAAACTAGTGGACAACTCATCTGGCTATCAACTCCTCTCTTTTATGGATGCATACTCGGGATACAATCAAATCCCGATGTATCCTCCTGATCAGGAGAAAACGGCCTTCATCACTGAAAGGGCAACTTACTGCTACACGGTAATGCCTTTCGGATTGAAAAACGCTGGCGCAACCTACCAGCGTATGATGAACAAGGTCTTCTCGGGTCTAATCGGACCTACTCTCGAGGTGTACATTGATGATATGATAGCCAAGAGCAAGAAGAAGGAGGACCATCCTCGGGACCTCGCAGCTATTTTGGACAGAATCAGAAAATTCAACATGCGCCTGAACCCCGATAAGTGCACCTTCGGGGTCCCAGCCGGGGCCTTCTTAGGTTTCATGCTCACGGAGAGGGGTATCGAGGCCAAACCAGAGAAATGTCAAGCTATTTCGAACATGCACAGCCCATCTAATGTCAAAGAAGTTCAGAGGCTAACTGGTCGGATGGAAGCCCTCTCCAGATTTCTCCCTCAAGTAGCCAAGAAAGCTTTACCATGGTACCAACTGCTCAGAAAAAACAAGAATTTTCATTGGAATGACTCTTGCGAACAAGCGTTTGCAGAACTCAAGCAATACCTCTCGGCCCCTCCCGTCCTCACCAGTCCTCGGGAAGGGGAGACTCTGTTTTTGTACATGTCCGTGAGTGAAACATCTGTTAGCTCGGTCTTGGTCAAAGACGACTCAGGAACCGAGCATCCCATCTACTTTGTCAGCAAGGCCCTCCAAGGGCCTGAGATAAGATATTCCAAGATTGAAAAGATCGCCTTTGCTTTGGTAGTTGCTGCTAGGAGGCTCCGGCAGTACTTTTAGAACCACCCCATAGTACTCAGAACAACTCAGCCGATCAGGCAGGTTCTCCATCGACCTGACTTGGCAGGAAGGATGGTCTCTTGGTCTGTGGAACTATCAGAGTTCGACATCACCTACGAGCCAAGGAAAACTCTCAAGTCCCAAATTTTGGCAGATTTTGTTTCAGAGCTATCAGATTCTACTTATTCCAACCTCTCCCAACCATGGAAGATTTATGTTCATGGCTCCAGCCACAATAAGGGGGCAGGAGCAGGGATAATCCTTGAAAACGCAGCAGGCATTTGTGTCAGGAGAAGGACATCCAAACATCCTTTCAGTCAGTCAATGGGACAGCGAGGCAGTGTGAGCTGTCCTGAACTCATTATCCCCTGCCGAGCTTAACCCTCGGCACCTTGAAGGTCACCTACGAAGAACTCTCAGCTCGGCTCAAGACTCAAAAAGTCTTACCGAGCTAGGGGGCTTATGTGGTAGACCGACCCTCGGTCTACCCTAAAACACCCTTGGCCGACCAGAATACTCATTGGCCGACCAGAATACTCATTCTGCCAGGTCACACATCTTTGGGCCGAGCGCATGCCATAGGACCCACCCTAGCGACTCTGGATCGAGCACAGGGACCTCTTCCCTTAAAGAGTCCAAGATAAGGGCGCGTGAGCCTAGCTCGCTAATCAGATATGACTAACCGCTAACAGGATAAGGATGAATGACTCATCCCTTATCCTATAAAGGGACACGTCAGCCCTACTGGACCTCCGTACAGGCCCATAGAGTACAACACCGCTCCCCCTATAAATAGCTGTCTCCAGCTAGGGGCTCAGGTACGTTCTCTCTCCCTAATCATACACTAGCACACACTCGTGATTAGGGAAACCCTAGTTATTCCCACTGGATAGCTAGCATACCAACAAAATCACACAGTAACATCAGACCGTTTTCTAGCTCTTAGGTCTTCCATACCCTTGAGCTAGGGATATACTCTGAACATTGTGTCTAGGACACTACATCTTTGAAATCCAAACATAAAACTTTTCACAAATGAAACTCACAACCAGAGTTCACGAACAGATCTAAAACAATTCCACCACATTCAATCAGTATAAAGAACAAGCACATACAAGTTTCAAAGCATTCACAAACTTAGACACAGAAAGTCACATTTTTAATCATAAAAAAATCATTAAATTAAATTATAATCTTAATAAATTAATTAAATTATTCTTAAGAAAAAAATTTAAACTTAATCTTGTAATTAACCCAACAAAACCGAATCACACATGGTTGATAATTTTCCAATCACAATTCAATTTTAAAACTAAAAATCATTGAATTAGCATTACAAAAATCTTTTCACATAATCCAATCAACTTATTTATTTAAAAATCAAAGTCAAAAGTAAACACACATCACTCTCATGAAGATAATTCTCCAACTACATGCACATGCGTAGACCGAATCATGCACATATAATTTTGCAAAGATTAAATACACAAATAAAAACATGGAATCATGAAATCATTTTCTTTATTTTGGTGCTAAAACCGTGAGCATGCAGTAGGAAAAATTAACAATTTTAATTTCATTTTTAAGACAAAATCAAAGCAACAATTAGAGTCACAAACTATTTCAAATATTCACACATATTTTCTTTTAGATTCAATTACTTTATGCACATACTTTGAAGCTTCCTATATTCATTTAATTTTAACTTCATGAAAATAATTTGCATGTTTTAGAAATTATTAAATCTAGCCTTAGAATTAACATGTATCCATTTTACACAAAACAAAAAGCATAGGTTCTAGTTTATGCAAACATGGCCGAATGGCCTCATAAATATGCACATAATCAAACATTTCATTAAATCATGCTTGTATTTGAAAAAAAAATCATTTTTAAAACTTACTTCTTTAATTTTTCCTTAAAACCGAATCATACATAAAAAAGAAAACACAATCTTTTCTCTTGAAAAATAACATGCAACATCAAAGAACTCAAATTTTCACTCATCAATTAAAAATCATCACATTTTCTTGAAACCAAAAATAAAGATCTTATTTTAACTTTATGAAAACAACATGCATGTCCTATAAACTACTAGATCTAATCATGCATCCACTTTTCACCAAAATAAAAAGCATGGATCCTAGTTAAATCAAACATAGCCGAATAGGCTTCACAAAAATATAACATACACAAAATCAAATACTTAAATCAAATAATGTTTATACTTGAAAATCAATTTAAAACTTTGTTTCTATAATTTTCTTCTTAAAACCGAATCACACCCACAAAAAGAAAAACATGATCTTTCATTAAAATTAACATGCAAAACTAGAAACTTAAACTTTTTCACAAATCAAGTTTAAATCTTATATTTATTCATCAAATAGTCATGGAAACACATCATAGATCAAGGTTTTACAAAAAGATTTAACATGTAAGGACAAAGAATTTCACTTTATAAATAAACAAGTTTAGATCATGAATTTTTTGTCAAACAATTACATACACACACATAGATCACGGATTTAAACAAGAAAAATAGGCATGCAAGAAGGATTTATGTTAAGCTTCACAAAATCTTTAACCGTTCTTTAGATCTTTAAAGTTTTAGTTAAGAAAACATTTAGATCTTTAAGAAAAGCTCATCCGAAACATCAAACATAAAGATTAGCATATTACAAATTATTTTAAGTCCTTTAAGTCCATGATCAAGCAAGGTCAACACATAACAACAACATGCAAGAAGAAATAAGAAGTAGATCTACAAGCTAAAAGAGAAAAAACTAAACTATTACAAGTCTTCTTCTTGGTCTTCGGTTCCTACCATGAAAAGGGTGGGTCTTCTAATCTCCTAACACTTAGATCTTCAAGGATGAGGGGTTGATCAAGCTCCTAATTTCCTCCTTCTTCCTCTTCAAGTCCAACGGCCTCTTCTCCCTCTCTCTTTCTCTATTTCTTTTCTTTCTTTCTCTAAGATTTTGATGAATCTCTTAGAGTTGTGTTTGTGTTTGGAGTGGAAGTGAAATGGGTGAAGTGAAAATGAGTTAAGGCCACACTTATTTATAGGCACACTCACGAATTCCTCTTTTGCCCTTAGGTCTAGGTTTGGTCACACATAATGGGAGGGGCGGTTTTGGGCTTACAAAAAGATGCATGGGTGGTGTTTATCATATGTAAGGGGAAAAGGTCAAATAGGCTAGAGTTTTAGGGGTCACTTAGGCTTAAAGACTTGTTAGCTTAGTTAGGGTTTTGGTTCATGGTTTGGTTCATTTAGTTTCTTATCCTACAAGTTCTAGAAAATTACAAATCCTATCTTATACATACACACACATACACGTATATACACATACACATACACAAACAGACCGTATCATATACACTTACATGCATACATTTTACATTTTTATTTCTTAGTCATATCCATTTATAATTATCTATTTACATAACAAAGCAATTAATTCTAACAATTACATTCACACAATCATACATCAAACACACACATTAAATCAAGCACATATCACATACAAATTTCAAGCCAAATAAATGAATTCATTTTCTTCAAAACACAAATCCCCCAAAATTCGTATTTTCATAACTCTGAAAATAAATTTTTATAAATCAACCCAGAAAAATATGAAAATTACATTTTCAAAATCTATGTTTCAAGACGGTCGTTTTGATATAAAGATCATAAAAATCCGAGTTACGGTTTAAAAGTTACGAATTTTCCAAGATAACACTTCAAAAACTTCATTTCAAATAAAAACCACCTTTTATAAAATCATAACTCATTTCTTAAAAATCAAATCATTTCAAAACTCAACAAAATTCTTCCCTTTTCATTTATAAAAAAACATGTAGTTTATAAAAATCCATGAAAATCATACCTTTTTTTTTTTGAAAAAAAACATTTTTCTGAAAATTCCTTATAAAATAGAATCTCAGGTTTTTATTCATTCACGCACGTACGGGAAAAATGCGGGGCGTTACGATTTTGGTAAGTGGGAGAGGATTGTAACTTCCCAATTTTTATTTCTAAGTGTAATTAGCATTTTAAATGAACCTTGGGTGAAGGAAATGAAGAGTTTAAGTTAAAAATAGAAATTTAGAAGTGGTTGGGAATTAGATTCATAAGACTTTAGGGAATTTTAAATGCAAGTTTCCTAGCTCAAATAAGGAATTCCACCGTTGGATATGAAGTAGGATATATGTGTTAAATTGTCTTAAAGTTTGAGCATGATCCAACGGGTAGAAAAGAAGTTGTAGAAGTTTGAAGTTGGTAAGTTCAGACTTTTGGGTCCTCGCTCCAGCGAAAATGGGTTCGCTCGAGCGAAATAGTGTAAATTGGACCCTGATTCCCTGAGTAGTTTTCGCTCCAGCGAAGACAGGTTCGCTCCAGCGAAAACCCGGTTCGCTCCAGCGAATCTCTGCTGGCTCGAGCGAAAAATGGTTCGTGCAAAACCCAAAATCAGTGAGTAAAACTCGCTCCAGCAAAAAAGGCTCGCCCAAGCGAAAACTGTCAGACTTGTAAAAAAAATGAAGGCGTGTGGACCACTCATTCATGGCTTCCAAGGGAAGCCACAAACCAAGGCCACACAAATCAGCCATGCACCAACAAAAACATACAACAACATCAACAAAACACACAAACACAACATAAACTCCTTTCCTCTCTCCCATACTCGGTTCTCTCTCTCTCTCTCCTATAGGGTTTCAATTCATTCATCAACTTCTAGATCATTGATCATCAAACCTTGATCATAATCTTCATCATCAAGCCAATAAAATGAGTTAGAGCTCTATCCTTTGTTCCTTCTCATTCGTTATCTCTCTCTCTATTTTCTTTGGTTTTTCTTCAACCTACAACTATGGAGAACCATTATCCCCATGCAAAATAATCAAGAGCAAGACAAGGAAAACTTTCTACCCAGGTACAACACTCATAATAGGGTTGTTTATCACCATTGGATCTTGGCTCTCTTGAGGTGGCAAGCAAAGCTAAGGAGCTTCAAGGTTCCAAGGTTCTAGGCTAGGGCAAAGGAAAAAGGCATCCTTATCTCACTACATATGAGGTAAGGGGGTGGGTATTGGCTTGTCATAGGAATGGGTATTCACTTAGTTATAATGATTTGCTAGGAGTTATTTTGGATAGGAGAATATTAAGAAAAACCTTAGGTTGTGAGCTATGGCACTAGTGATATTAGAAAGATAAAGGTATGAAATAAAGTTAGCTAAAAGGCTTGGAAAATGGTTATAAAGGATAAGAGTTGAATATGGAATTATATTTGAATGCTTGGAAATATTTGTGATTAATTGGTGATAAATGTTTATTTATGAGTATATGTGTTATTGATTGGAATGGTAATATATATGGTGCCACTGGAATTTGAAAATGAAGGCTTGTTGATTGAAGGCTATATATTGTTATTGGAAATGTTGATTTGTGCTATTACATAAATTTAAGAGAATGTGATGTTGTTGAAATTTTAAATGTGAATTATAAACGAATGGACTAAAATGTTGATTAATTGAAAAGGGAAAAGGTAACTTAAGTGGAAACTGACCAGTGCGGCCCGGAACACTAGGTACCCGGCTAGGTGTTCCAATTACCTGTTAGGGCCAATTACCTGCCACGCCAATTACCCATCAGGGCCCTGTAGGCGCCAGGTGACCCACAGGATCAGTTTTCCACACCAATAATTGGAATAAATATATGGAATGGTAAAAGTACATAGTCCTACAGGTTATGGTCTGGATGGGTGTAAAGTCCTGGGCAGGTGTTCCAAGTCCCTAGACAGGTGTTCCAATTACCTAGCGGGTACACAAAATCCTAGTGGTGTACAATAAAAAGGAAAAAGGGAAATTTATGTAGATCTTTGATTTGAGGTTACATAAATGATATTGTGTGTATGCAGATTGCTGATTTGTGGTTGCATACACTGTGTGTAGATCTCTGTTTTGAGGTTACACATAATGGAAATGGATAAGGGAAAGGACAAAGGAAAAATGGATAAAGGAAAGGATAATGGAATATGAATAAAGGACATGGAAACTGGAAAGGATAATGGATAAAGAAAATAAATAAGGAGAATGACAATGGAAATATTCAACATAAATGGAAACAGGGAAATGTGATAATGAGTTTAATGTGGAAAATGATGGATTAATAAACAAGTGTGAAATGTGCTATATTTGATAACTGACTATTTGTGTTTGGCTTAGTGGGTTGTTATGTCTATTTGGAAACTGCATTTCTATTTCATGTGCAATGCTCACTCCCTTAACATTTTTCAGGTTCCGAGATCGAGCTAGCACAGCCCCCGGCCGAGCAGGTGCACTCTCCCTCACAGGGAGAGTAGATTATAAGATAGTGGGACATGGAAATGTCCTGGGCCCGATTGTCACTTTGATGACTTGATATATTTTGTTGTATATATGTAAATATTTATTTTGTTAAGGCTTAGGACAGCCTCTTAGAAAAAAGGGGTGTTTTGATGAATTTATTAAAGTAAACTTGTATATATTTCCGCTAAATACTCTGATAACTGACTGGTATGGATGCACTATGATGCACAGATGATGTATGAGCCCTGCTGGCTTTTGATTTGATATATGATATGTGTTTTAATCAGGTGACAGGTTAAACTAAATTTTTGGAAAGTTCTATAAACAGGGGAAACTCTGTCCGTTGGACTGGAGATTTTTATAAATTAAAATGGAAATTT
This sequence comes from Crotalaria pallida, assembly GCA_037953625.1. Taxonomy (NCBI): domain Eukaryota; kingdom Viridiplantae; phylum Streptophyta; class Magnoliopsida; order Fabales; family Fabaceae; genus Crotalaria; species Crotalaria pallida. The sequence continues at coordinate 101,928,223 of CM075649.1, forward strand.
TAAGTTCACTATGTAGATTCACAATGCAGAATCAAAGAGCTTTTGATGATGTCAAATAAACAGACTCGGCTTGTGCTTAGCGTTAGACAAGTCAGACTTATCAGCGCAAGCGTTCAGCTAAAGGTTCAAGCTCTGCAGAGGCTCGGAATCCTTGTTTTGCGTATACGCTCCGCCAAAGGTAGAGGCTCGGCAGAAGCTCGGAAAACTAGGGTTCTTCGCTACCTGCATCAAGTCAGCTTTTGTAGCTCAAGCTCAGCTTTGACTCGGCCCGTGATCAAGGCCAAAGTTCATCCAAGTTTGCAAGCTCGGTTCTTCTTTTCAAGGTAGTAAGCTCGGATGATGATTTGCTCGGTACTCGCTCGGATTAAGCTCGAAACAACCACAACATCTGATAGAGTAAATAAGCTCGGGTTGATCGTTCTAAACTTGACTATTTGCCGACGCTCAGATCAAGCTCAGAAACACCGAGCTCGACCAAAGCCAAAAGCTCGGCAATCTCTGTTCATCGTCTTCAACAATGCATCGTCTTTAACCTTCGAACTCTGCTCAACTGTTCCGTACTTTTTATTACCGTTGAGTCTGGGTAGAAGTCCTAGGTTTAGCTACTATGCTCTGACAAGTTTGAAATTCAAAATGAGTTAAATCAAAGGTTGGTGAACTGTCACCATCACTGCTCTGCTGTCTAAATGTTACCGTTGGAAACCCCATCTCCGTACAGCTCTCTTTCTCTCTTTCTCTGCAGAAAAGAGGGGACTATAAAAGAGGGGGTCTTCAATGTTAATTTTTTGGATGCTGGATAACCATTTTTCTCAGAACTAAATCTTTCATTTTTACTCTAGAAAAAGAAAAACAGAGCAGAAATCACAAACTCACAGAGAAGAAGAACTTTAGATTTTCATACGAACTTAGAGAGTTAAAAACTTTCAAATCTTAACTCTAAGTTCGAATCAGTTCTTCTCTGTGAAATCCTTCTAGAATTGACTCACTCGTTATTCAATCTTTCATCATATTTGAAGAGTGTTTCGAATTGGAGCCATACACTTTCATCATCTTCTTCGCTGTATTTGCTGTTGTGAGAAGCTGGTCTCTGATCGAGAAAGCTTCAATTTGTAAAGGTTCCAAAGAGGTTCTTTGGTCGTCGATTTGTTGTGGGTAGTTTGTCACGAGTTTGGTACACTCGTTTGACTGGATAGGTCTAGAGGGGTAGGCTCTTGTAAATCCTTTGTAACCCAGAAAATCGATTTTTAGTGAAAGCTCTTGAAAGGTTTTCAGAGGGGACTGGACTAGCTCTCAGGGTGAGAGTGAACCAGGATAAATCTCTGGTGTTCTTTCTTTACTGCTTATCTGTTGCTGCCAAGCGTAACGTTATTTTCGCTAATCTTCATTTATCTAAGTTCGAACTGTTATTTTTCTTAGCTCGGCCCTTTAGAGTGTTGTTCTTCGAACTTAAGTCAAAAACCAGCTCTACCTTGAAGCAGCTCGGTTAACTGATTAACCATTTTGTTTATCTGATTGGTTAATTATTTAACCTTGTCTGCTCGGAAAGAAGCTCGGGTTTTCTTTTAAAACCGAACAACATCAGTTTATTTTTAATAAATCGAAAAATTGCCATATTAGCTTCAATCTCCTATTCACCCCCCCCCCTCTACTCGATTGTTAGGCCTCTTGTTGGTTTCCAACAAGTGGTATCAGAGCTCGATCGAAAGATCGAGTGTAAAAACTTTTTCGAAAAGATCCTTGAGGAAACCAAATGGCTACTAACAATCCCTTCGGAGGTGAAGGCTCTTCCATAAACAGACCACCACTATTCAATGGTGAGGGTTATGCTTATTGGAAAGCTCGAATGAAAATTTTCATTGAAGCCATAGATATGGAAATTTGGAAATCTATTGAAAATGGGCCATTTGTCCCTAAAAGAAAAATTAATGATGAAGTTGTAGAAATCCCGTGGGAAAGTTGGGATGATGATGACAAAAGAAAAGTATCTTTTGATTTAAAAGCCAAAATCATCATCACCTCAGCTTTGTCCTACGATGAATTCTTTCGAGTGTCAAGTTGCAAATCTGCTAAAGAAATGTGGGACATTCTACAACTTACTCATGAAGGGACAAGTGAGGTCAGACGAGCAAGATTAAAAACTCTGATGCATGAATATGAGCTATTCCGAATGCTGCCAAATGAAAATATAAATGATTTGCAGAAACGGTTTACTCATATCATAAACCATCTTAATGCTCTCGGCAAAAATTTTCAAAATGCCGAGATAACTAACAAAGTGCTTAGATGTCTTAGCAGAGAATGGCAGCCGAAGGTCACTGCCATCATGGAAGCTAAAGACTTGGACACAATGAGTATAACCACTTTGTTCGGCAAGCTGCAAGAGCATGAGATGGAGCTCGGCAGACCGACCATGCATGAAGAATCTGATAAGAAGAAGAAGGGAATTTCCCTCAAAGCTGCTATAAAGGCAACCAAAGAATCCTCTGAAGATGAGTCCAGCTCGGACATGGATGAGGAAGACTTTGGTCTCATGGTCAGGAAGTTCAGCAAATTTTTTAAAGGCAAAAAGAACTTCACAAACAGAGCAAGAGATACCAGAAGCACTCACCACAAAGGCTCAAGTTCAAAAGACCGAGTTAGATGCCACGAATGTGGTGAAGCAGGTCACATTAGAACTTACTGTCCAAAATTAAAAAAGCAAAGTGGTGAAGAAATAAAGAAGAACAAAGACCACAAGAAGAAGAGAGCTTACATAGTATGGGATGCACCCAACAACAATACCAGCTCAAGCTCCAGCTCAGGCGATGAAGAAGAAAAAGCAATTCTGTGCTTAATTGGAAGAGAAACTGTGTTCAGAAGCCCGAGCCAAATGAGCCCCGAGCAAGAATGGTGCTCGAACCGTGAAAAGGAAGTATCGAGCTCATCACTCAGAATAGATGAACAAGATCTCCCTGTATATGACTCTTGCTCGGAGTGTGAAGATGAGGAAGCTTGTTCGAGTCTCAGATATACCGATCAAGAAGACTCATCGAGCTCGAGTTTTGGTACCATTAATCAAAGATCAAATTTCAAATGCTTAATGGGCAAACACAGCGAGGAAACCTCAGCCAGCCGAACAATGTCCGAACATAAAAACACTGAGGTAACCTCTACATCTGATTCTGACTCTGAATCTGAATTTAATGACTCTGATGAATTGTATTCTGCTTATCTTGAAATGCAAACCGAATTCAAGAAGCTTGCTAAAAATTTCATTAATTGAAACTCAGTCTTTCAAAATACAAAGAGCAAGTTCTTGATTTGGAAAATTCAATTGAAATTCTGAAAAGCAGAAACGAGTCATTAGAAAACACTATCACTCAGTTGAAAAATGAAAATCTTGACTGCTGCACTAAATATGAAAAGGAAATTTCTAACCTAAAATTTAAAAGTGCAACTTTCATCAAGAGTGATGGCTTGTTTGATCGGCTTTTAGCTGAACATAGGAACTACTCGAACAAAACTGGCCTCGGCTACACTCAGACCAAGAAGAAAGCAGTAAGGAAACTCGGCTATGTCTCAAACTTTAAAAACTCAAAACGGCCGAGCTGCTCCTACTGTGGCCTTCATGGTCATACACCCAATGAATGTAAAATCCGACGTCACGGTGTAACCAAGGGCAACTTTGTTTGGGTAGTCAAAAAGAAAGATCCAACTGCTAACCCCCAGGGACCCAAAACTATTTGGGTACCCGAATCAAAGAAGTAATATTTTTGTGATGCAGGTGTGCTTCCAAGCAAAAGAGAGCAGATGGTACCTTGACAGTGGATGCTCGAAGCACATGACGGGGGACAAAAATCTATTCAGTGAACTTTCACATTCAGATAAGGGCTACGTCACTTATGGTGATAACAACCGAGGTAAAATATTGGGTGAAGGTAAAGTCAGTAACTCTGCCAACTTGGTTATCAATAATGTTTTACTTGTAAAAGGGCTAGAACACAATCTTTTAAGTATTAGCCAACTTTGTGATATTGGTAACCATGTTGTTTTTACCTCTACCCATTGCATTATTAAAAGTGACAAGGACAACTCTGTCAAGTTTGTTGGAAAACGATTTAACAATACTTATTTGGTTGATTTGAATGAAATCACCTCTTTGGTAACCACTTGCATGGTTAGCAAAGAAAGTGACACATGGTTATGGCATAGAAGGACAGCTCATATAAATGTAAACCAGTTAAAGAAACTACAATCAAAAGAATTAGTAATTGGTTTACCAAAGCTAAATTTTAACATTGAGGGAGTTTGCTCTTCATGCAAGAAGTGCAAACCGATCAAAAAGAAAAACGATTTTCCATCTAAGTTGATGGTCTCGACAACGCATCCGTTGGAAATGTTACACATGGATTTGTTCGGACCATTACAAGTCAAAATCTTTGGTGGCAATCTCTATGCCTTAGTAATTGTAGATGACTTTTCCAGGTTTACATGGACTTTATTTTTAAAATCAAAAAGTGAAAATTTTGAAACTTTTAAAGAGCTTGTCAAGCAACTCCAAAACCGTGCTAACCAAAAAGTAGTTGTAATCCGAACGGACCATGGCGGTGAGTTTGAGAACTACAAATTTGACAAGTTTTGTTCTAAGTTCGGAATAGAACATCAGTTTTCTGCTCCTCGGACTCTCGAACAAAACAGAGTTGTGGAACGGAAAAACCGAGTTCTAGAAGAACTAGCCCGAACCATGCTAGATGAATACAATTTACCACATTATTTCTGGGCCGATGCGGTGAACACAGCTTGCTATGTAATAAATCGCATCCTCATCAGACCAATTTTAAAGAAAACTCCATATGAACTTTATAAGGGTAGAAAACCAAAAATTTATCATTTCCATACATTTGGCTGCAAAGTCTTCATTTTAAACAATGGAAAAGAGCATCTCGGCAAATTTGATTCTAAAGCCGATGAAGGAATATTTTTGGGTTATTCTACTCATAGTAAAGCATTTAGAGTTTTTAACAAAAGGACCTCCACTGTGGAAGAGTCCGTGCATGTGGTATTTGATGAGTCTCCTCGGAGAGACAATGTTAGTTGTGCAGATAGAGAGGATCATCACATGGCTGAACTCGATCCGAGCACAACAACTGAAAGAGCTAAAAAGGATGAAACTGCTGAAGACAGAGATCGGAGGGACGAGCTTGTTCCGAGCCAAACAAACAAGGAACAAACCGAACTCAGTCCGAGCCAAATTCAAAACATTCAGTTTGAACTCAGTCCAGCCTGGAAGAGAGTCAAGGACCATCCGATAGAGAATGTGCTCGGCGACTTGAATAAGGGAGTTTTAACTCGTCGTTCTATTCAAAACTTTTGCAATTTCGCTTCCTTTGTTTCTCAAATTGAACCTAATTCGATTGATCAGGCGATTGATGATGAACATTGGGCAATTGCCATGCAAGAGGAACTGAATCAATTCATCAGAAATGATGTCTGGGAATTGGTTCCTCGGCCCAATGATCATACGATAATTGGCTTGAAATGGATTTTCAGAAATAAAACAGATGAATTAGGCTCAATTATAAGAAACAAAGCAAGATTAGATGCTCAAGGCTACAACCAAGAGGAAGGTATCGATTATGATGAAACCTTCGCTCCAGTTGCTAGGCTTGAAGCAATCCGAATTTTACTTGCTTTTGCATCTATTATGAATTTCACTCTTTTTCAAATGGATGTAAAGAGTGCTTTCTTAAATGGCTTTATAAATGAAGAAGTATATGTGAAACAAACTCCTGGCTTTGAAAATTTTGAATATCCAAACCATGTATTTAAACTCAAAAAGGCTCTTTACGGTTTGAAACAAGCTCCGAGAGCTTGATATGATCGTTTGAGCTCATTTTTACTCGAATAAGGGTTTGAGAGAGGGAAGTTTGACACAACTCTATTCATTTATAAATCCAAAAAGGACATATTGTTAGTACAAGTTTATGTTGATGATATAATTTTCGGTGCTACTAACATGTCTCTTTGCAAGAAGTTCCCTGAATCAATGCAAGGTGAATTCGAGATGTCGATGATGGGAGAACTCACATTCTTCCTTGGGCTGAAAATAAAGCAAGTTGATGAAGGAACCTTTGTGCATCAAGGAAAATACTGCAAGGCACTCCTCAAGAAATTTGGCTTAGAAAATTGCAAAGAAGCTGCCACTCCCATGAGCACATCCAGCTATCTCGGCAAGGATGAGTCAGGTAAAGCCGTGGATGTGAACAAATATAGAGGCATTATAGGAAGCCTTCTATATTTGACTGCGTCTCAGCCAGATATTATGTTCAGTTTTTGTTTATGTGCTCGTTTTCAAGCTAATCCCAAAGAATCTCATCTTTCAGCGGTTAAGCGAATTTTTAAATATTTAAAAGGAACTATGAACACTGGTCTGTGGTATCCTAGGGATGCCAATCTTAGTTTGATTGGGTATTCGGACTCAGATTTTGCTGGGTGCAAGCTTGATCGAAAAAGCACAAGTGGAACTTGTCATTTGCTCGGCAGGTCCCTTGTGTCGTGGTTTTCTAAAAAGCAAGCTTGCGTTGCTTTGTCAACAGCTGAGGCCGAATACATTGCTACTGGTAATTGTTGTGCTCAAATTCTTTGGATGAAACAACAGTTATCAGATTTTGGCTTAATTTTAGATCACATTCCTATCAAATGTGACAATACAAGTGCAATCAATCTAACTAAGAATCCAGTGTATCACTCTCGAACAAAACACATTGAAATTAGGCATCATTTTCTTCGAGATCATGTTCAAAAAGGTGACTGTGTCATAGAATTTGTAAGTACTGAAAATCAATTAGCCGATGTGTTTACTAAACCTTTGCCGAGGGAAACTCTTTATAAAATTCGGCGTGAGCTCGACATTCTAGACGAATCCAGTGTATGCTCAGCACAAGCTCGGAATCCTGGATAAGTTTAGCATGTGCTCGGCATGAGCTTGGTTTTCAGTATATCATAAATTTTGATCACCTTCATAGTCTCGATCTTTACATTCAATTGTGTATTTGTTTAAATCTCCTGAAATTTCACATCTTTCAAAACTTCTTCCCTTCCTCTAAATTTTTATCTAAGGGGAGAAGAGTGTTGTTATTTTTGAACTTTCATATCATGTTATTCATCATTCTGACCTTTACCTTTTAACTTCTCGGATGAGAAGCATGCTTTCACTGTTAAAGGGGGAGAACGATGATCATGAAAATTTTATTCCTTGGTTATCATTTTAAAGTCTTAAGGGGGAGAACAGTTTTTTTAATCAACAAATGGTACATTATTAACAAGTGGTACAGAAAAATGTTGATCCCTTTTTATTTCTCAAAAAGGGGGAGAAAGGTGTTAATCTTTTCTTTAGTTTTTATTTCTCTCTTTTGGCAAATGTGCTTAATCTTTGGCTCCTTTTTGATCATGCCAAAAGGGGGAGAAAGGTGTGTTGGTTGGTTTGTGTGTTTGTTGGTTTGTTTTTGATATTTCAGATTTTTGCGAGCATAAATTCAGGGGGAGTGTTTGACGAGCTGCTCCTGCTCCACATTTTTACATCCTTTCAACAAGTGGAAGGGGGAGAAAGGTCTCATAAGTACATTTTCATGTGCAACATGTGGTGTATTTTCGAGCAAATTCCAATCAGTGCCAAGACCAATCAGCTTACGAGCATACAGTTAGGGGGAGAACACAAAAAGGCAACAAACTGTTAAAGAATATTTGTCATCATAAAAAAGGGGGAGATTGTAGATTCACAATGCAGAATCAAAGAGCTTTTGATGATGTCAAATAAACAGACTCGACTTGTGCTTAGCGTTAGACAAGTCAGACTTATCAGCGCAAGCGTTCAGCTAAAGGTTCAAGCTCTGCAGAGGCTCGGAATCCTTGTTTTGCGTATACGGTCCGCCAAAGGCAGAGGCTCGGCAAAAGCTCGGAAAACTAGGGTTCTTCGCTACCTGCATCAAGTCGGCTTTTGTAGCTCAAGCTCAGCTTTGACTCGGCCCGTGATCAAGGCCAAAGTTCATCCAAGTTTGCAAGCTCGGTTCTTCTTTTCAAGGCAGTAAGCTCGGATGATGATTTGCTCGGTACTCGCTCGGATTAAGCTCAAAACAGCCACAACATTTGATAGAGTAAATAAGCTCGGGTTTATCGTTCTAAACTTGACTATTTGCCGACGCTCAGATCAAGCTCAGAAACACCAAGCTCGACCAAAGCCAAAAGCTCGGCAATCTCTGTTCATCGTCTTCAACAATGCATCGTCTTCAACCTTCGAACTCTGCTCAACTGTTCCGTACTTTTTATTACCGTTGAGTCTGGGTAGAAGTCCTAGGTTTAGCTCCTATGCTCTGACAAGTTTGAAATTCAAAATGAGTTAAATCAAAGGTTGGTGAACTGTCACCATCACTGCTCTGCTGTCTAAATGTTACCGTTGGAAACCCCATCTCCGTACAGCTCTCTTTCTCTCTTTCTCTACAGAAAAGAGGAGACTATAAAAGAGGGGGTCTTCAATGTTAATTTTTTGGATGCTGGATAACCATTTTTCTCAGAACTAAAGCTTTCATTTTTACTCTAGAAAAAGAAAAACAGAGCAGAAATCACAAACTCACAGAGAAGAAGAACTTTAGATTTTCATACGAACTTAGAGAGTTAAAAACTTTCAAATCTTAACTCTAAGTTCGAATCAGTTCTTCTCTGTGAAATCCTTCTAGAATTGACTCACTCGTTATTCAATCTTTCATCATATTCGAAGAGTGTTTCGAATTGGAGCCATACACTTTCATCATCTTCTTCGCTGTATTTGCTGTTGTGAGAAGCTGGTCTCTGATCGAGAAAGCTTCAATTTGTAAAGGTTCCAAAGAGGTTCTATGGTCGTCGATTTGTTGTGGGTAGTTTGTCACGAGTTTGGTACACTCGTTTGACTGGATAGGTCTAGAGGGGTAGGCTCTTTTAAATCCTTTGTAACCCAGAAAATCGATTTTTAGTGAAAGCTCTCTGAAAGGTTTTCAGAGGGGACTGGACTAGCTCTCAGGGTGAGAGTGAACCAGGATAAATCTCTGGTGTTCTTTCTTTACTGCTTATCTGTTGCTGCCAAGCGTAACGTTATTTCTGCTAATCTTCATTTATCTAAGTTCGAACTGTTATTTTTCTTAGCTCGGCCCTTTAGAGTGTTGTTCTTCGAACTTAAGTCAAAAACCAGCTCTACCTTGAAGCAGCTCGGTTAACTGATTAACCATTTTGTTTATCTGATTGGTTAATTATTTAACCTTGTCTGCTCGGAAAGAAGCTCGGGTTTTTTTTTAAAACCGAACAACATCAGTTTATTTTTAATAAATCGAAAAATTGCCATATTAGCTTCAATCTCCTATTCACCCCCCCTCTACTCGATTGTTAGGCCTCTTGTTGGTTTCCAACACACTATTTTTAAGTAATGGGTAATTATGGGTAAAATTAAGTACGGTGTTACATGAACTTTGTTCAATTTTTGGAAATAGTCTATTTACCACTTAAGTAATGATATAGCCGATGACATGTCACGTTACTTTCACAGTATCGACGAGTGACGTGTTATGTAGAGTAGCGGGACAGTACATGAATTTTTTTTTATTAAAAAAACATTTCTTTGAAAAATTATTTAAAGATTTGATTTTATTTAAAAAAATAAATTTCTTAATTATTTTTAATAAATTTGAATTTTTTAATTTAAAAAATTCACGTGGCATTATCTAACACGTTACCTATCGATGTGGTAACAATGACGTGACATATCCCCGTCGTATCACCACTTAAGTGATGAAAGGACCATTTCCAAAATTTGAGCAAAGTTATGGACTCAAAACATCGAAAAAAAAGTTTAAGGACCAACTCCGAAAGAGCACCTAAGTTCAGGGATTAAAAACTTAAATAAACCAACAAGAAAGTTCAATAGTCATAATCATTCGCGAAAGGTTGAAAACTTATTATAAATAGGTTATGGTCCCCAAGTCATAGATATATAATTTCCTGGCATTCTCTAACATTCCATCATTAGAAAAAATTAAGTGCAATTGTGCATAATGATTTAGAAGACCAAATAAAGAACCTTCAAGTTCTTCCATGAATATAAATATAGATACAAGAAGATTAGATTTGCAACTTTATTCGTCGTATTCGTTTTGGATGTATATACATAGGTACGCTTCCACACTCTATTCCTTCTTAATGGTGTGACATGAATGTGTCATGGTTCATCTCTTTACTATATCTCATTAGTTGTCCAACAAGTGGTATCAAAGCCACTTTCGTGTTGAATCATTAAAAAATAAATTTTTCAATTTTCATATATTCATTTTGTTAATATAATCATGTAAATTGTTTTTCGATATGTATGCAACAAATATAACCTATTTCAATATGCATATCCATGCAGTTTGTTAGCGTAAAAGAAAAACAAAACAAGAAAAACACTTTTAGAGGAAAGTCTGTACAATTATTATATTAGATAGCACGCCTATTATATAGGCATTAGGCAACACAATACATTGCATTTTCTCCAAATAGTAACATTATATTAATAGTGCTAAAGACCCGGTAAACTTAAAACTAACGGATACAAAACGTGCAGCCAATTAATAATAATATTTTAACACCCTCCCTTAAACTGAAAGTTTGCAAACTAACAGTTTAATGAGATTCATCATGTATGCAGACTTCAAGTAAATTTCTTAGCTTAAAAAATGACAACTTCAATGGTTTGGTCATGATGTCTGCGATCTGCTCTTCACTTTTGCAATAGACAAGATCAATAACTCCTACATTTGATAAGTCCCTTAGAAAATGAAACCTCACATCTATATGCTTGCTTCTTCCATGCATAACAGGATTCTTTGACAGCTTTATAGTAGAGCTATTATCACAATAAATGAGAGTAGGACCTTGTTGTTTGAAATGAACTTCTTGAAGAATATTCCTTAACCAAATTGTTTGGCAATCACATGCTGAAGCTGCTACAAACTCTGCTTCTGTTGTGGACAAAGTGACAATAGGCTGCTTCCGTGATGACCAAGAGATAGCTGCTGACCCCATCATAAAAACATAACCGGAAGTGCTTTTCCTGTCATCTGGGTCTCCTGCATAGTCACTATCGCTAAATCCCAACAAGTCCATCCTTGTCCCATACTCATAGAACAATCCAAAATCCTTTGTTCCTTGCAAGTAACGAAGAATTCTCTTGGCAGCTAACAAATGCATCTCTTTTGGCTTTTCCATGTATTTGCTGATGAGACTCACAGAATACATTATGACTGGTCTTGTAGCAGTTAGATACATCAAACTGCCCACAATTTTCTTGAAGAATGTGCTATCCACCTGCTTCCCTTCATGATCTTTATTAAGTTTTACGCCAATCTCAATGGGAGTGCTAACAGGATTTCAATCCTTCATATGAAACCTTTCTAGAATTTCTCGCACATACTTCTTTTGTGAAACAAAAATTCCATTAGCTGATTGTACTATTTCTAGGCCAAGAAAATAATGCAACTTACCAAGATCAGACATATCAAATTCTTTCATCATAGATTTCTTAAATTTTTCAAACATGGCGTTATCATTTCCACTTAAAATAAGATCGTCCACATATAAACATACAATGAGCATTTTTCCATCATCACCAATTTTAACAAATAAAGTATGCTCATATGGACATTTCTTAAAACCTTCCTTTAAAAAATATGCATCTATACAACTATACCAAGCTCGAGGTGCTTGTTTTAGTCCATATAGTGCCTTTTTTAATTTATACACCTTATGCTCATTTCCTTGTTTCACATAACCAGGAGGTTGATGGATAAGTACCTGCTCTTGCAAGTCACCATGCAAGAAAGCAGATTTTACATCAAGTTGAAAGATAGGCCATGAGTTTTGAGCTGCTAATGCAATCAACATCCTTATTGTGTCATGTCGTGCAACAGGAGCAAAGACTTCTTTGTAGTCCACGCCAAATTCTTGATTATAACCTTTAGCAACCAGGCGTGCTTTGTATTTGTCAATCTCTCCGTTTGCATTTAACTTGGTCTTATATACCCATTTGACACCAATTGTCTTCTGTCCTTTTTGAAAATCAGCAAGCTCCCAAGTATTGTTCCTTTCAATTGCTGCAATTTCTACATCCATAGCTTCTCTCCATTTTGAATCTTGAACAACATCCTCGAAAAACACAGGATCACAATCTGCAAAAAGAGCAAAATGCACTATTTGTTCCTCTTTTTGATTAATCCCTGGAACATGATAACCATCCATCCAGGCAGGTCTCTTTCTACTTCCTGGTGATCGCAACACTCTATTAGGAACGTCTAAGTCTTGAGCTGCAACATGCTCATATTGAGTAATAGTTGGTGGCTGCTGTTTTGCTTCATGTTTCTCATTAAAATCTGGAAAAATAAATTGTTTGTCTGTATCTTCATTAAAATTCCGGAAATTCTCTTCATCAAAGACAACATCTCGACTTATAACAATTTTCTTAATATTAGGATTATACAATTTATAAGCTTTAGAAATATCACTAACACCAAGAAAAAACACTTGTCTCCTTTATCATCCAACTTGCTCCTCTATTGATCTCGAATGTAAGCATATGCAATGCAACCAAAATTTTTGAAGTGACTAACATCTGGTCTCCTTCCACTCCATGCTTCTTCTGGTGTCTTATTCTTCACTGCAAATGTTGGACTCCTATTCAGAACATGAGTACTCCAATTGATTGCTTCGAGCCAAAAACTTTTAGAGATGCTGCTCATTTTCAAAATACTCCTCACCATGTTGAGAATGGTTCTGTTTTTCCTCTCTGATACACCATTCTGCTGTGATGTGTATGCTGCTGTCAACTCCCTTCGAATTCCATGCTCTTCACAAAATGCTGCAAACACATTAGAGCAATATTCTCCTCCACGGTCTGTGCGAAGGGTTTAAATAAATTTTCCTGATTCATTTTCCACTCGAGCCTTGAAGCTTTTAAATGTAGAAAAAGCTTCTGATTTTTCTTGTAAAAAATAGACCCAAATTTTTCTAGAAAAATCATCAATGAAAGTAACTATATATCTTTTACCTCCATTGGATTTAGGTTTTATTGGACCACATAAATCTGAATGTACTAGCTCCAAAACAGACTTTGCTCTCCATGATTTGCCACTAGGAAATGGAGAACGATGTTGTTTGCTAACAACACATTCTTCACAAACTTGAGAAGGAGTAATAATTTGTGGAAGGCCTGTCACCATGTTTCTTAGTTGGAGGGTCTTCAATCCACCAAAGTTCAAGTGACCATAGTAATGCCATAACCAAGAATGATCCTTTGCTGTGGCGATCAAGCTGGATTGAATGCTTTCAATCTTGAGTGGAAATAACCTGTTTGAACTCATTTGTACAACAGCAATAGCACCTCTAATAGGATCATAAATTTCACAAGCACCTTTGTTAATGGTGATAACATAGCCCTTTTCTTGTAATTGCCCAGCACTTAGCAAATTACTTTTCAAATTAGGAACATACAATACATTAGAGATTTTCTCAACAAAACCATTTTTTGTTCTTATATTAATATCACCTTTTCCCATCACTTGAACACTAGAGCAATCACCAAAGCTCACACTAGAGTGAAAATTTTTATTTAAATATGACAAGGAAGACTTGTTACCAGTCATGTGGTTACTGCAGCCTGTATCCACATACCAAATATCTGGCTCAACATTCTTTGCTTCTAGAACAGCCATCAACAAGGTCTCCTCTTCCTTTATCTCAACAAGATTTGAACTTTCCCCTTTTTCCTTGTTATAAGGCAACCTGGTATAGCATTCAGAAGCATAATGGCCAAAGTTATGACATCTAAAACATTCTAATTTAGACTTGTCAAGCTCTCTTCCTTTGCCTTTGCTTTGAAATTGATCATTATTGCCTCTGTAATTCCTCCTAGAATCTCTATTTCCACGACCTCCTCGTCCTCTGCCTCTACCTCTACCCCTTCCTCTAAAGCCGTTGGAATGAGTATTGGTAGAAGCCTTCAATGCTTGTTCCTCAGCATCTGGTTGTTTGAACTTCTGTTCATGCACCACCAATGAACTTTGCAATTCATCAAGGGAAAGCTCATCAATATCTTTAGACTCCTCTATGGCACATACAACATAATTAAATTTTGGGGACAAAGATCGAAGTATTTTTTCAATGACCATGATTTCATCAATTTTGTCTCCATGTATGCGCATCTGATTGACAATTGCCATCACGCGAGAGAAGTAATCTGATATTGATTCTCCCGACTTCATTCGCGTTGTTTCAAACTCCGCACGTAGAGCTTGAAGTTGCTGCCTCTTTGCTCTTGCAGACCCCTGATACTTTTTTTCATTGAGTCCCAAATATCCTTGGAAGTTTCTTTGTTCAAGATGGTTTCCAAGATAGTTCGGTCAATGGCTTGAAACAAATAATTCTTAGCTTTCAGGTCCTTCCATTTTATTGCCTCCAATTTTGTCCTTTGTGCATCGGTCACTGTTGTGCCAGATGTCGGTGTTGTTATTCCTGCTGAAACAACATGCCAAAACTCCTTAGACCTTAGAAAATTCTCCATTAGCATGCTCCAACGATCATAGTGACCATCAAAGCGGGGAATTGCAGGCTGAACAAAATTGTCAGAAGCCATTGAGGTGGTGAAATAAAATAAATTAAAGCTACGGCTTTTTGTGAAACGAGGCTCTTGATACCATGTTAGCGTAAAAGAAAAACAAAACAAGAAAAACACTTTTAGAGGAAAGTCTGTACAATTATTATATTAGATAGAAAGCCTATTATATAGGCATTAGGCAACACAATACATTGAATTTTCTCCATATAGTAACATTATATTAATAGTGCTAAAGACCCGGTAAACTTAAAACTAACGGATGCAAAACGTACAATCAATTAATAATAATATTTTAACACAGTTTTCTATTTTCAAAGATATATAATATTTATGGATAATGATATATTATATTTTCATGATTGGTGAAATGCATGAAAGATTGATTTGTGATTGTTTAGGATCGGAAAAATATTATTGGGCTTTAATATGTTATTAAATTAAAAAGAAAAGAAATAAAGTGAAGCCCAACGTTAAGGCCCAAATGGTGACCAAGGCCCCATGATGCATCAGATACCAAGATAAGAAAGGCGTCCTCCCCCAGAGCGTCTCAGCAGTGTTACCAGTGGAGAAAACACGTTCCAACCAAAAACACAACAAATCTTGTTACAGTAACGTGTTTCCCCAAGGAGATGAAGACCAGAAGCTTCCTCTACAAGTATCTACAACCTGGAGCCAACCACCCCCATCAAGCATGTCACTCAAGATTACCATTTATGGAAAAGATGCTATTTTATTCAATACCAAAAATAGTGAACTGATTGGAAAGATGCTATTTCACTCAAAGCTAAAAGGTACTGTTCATATCTCTGGCCAAGGATGAAGGAAGAAGCAACCAGTGGACAAAAAGGAGAAGCAGTACAGTGACCACTAGACCAAAAGGAGAAGAACGTGGAGACCAAGTTATTGGCCAACTATAAAAGGAGACTATGATACAAGGCAAAGGCAATTCAATGGAGGAGAATAGAACCCAATCAAATACAAGGCTAAGGAAAGCCAACTCTATCAGAACCAAAGAGAGAATAAACTCGAAGAGAGGAAAAACATTGATACTGTAAACACTGTAACGTAGCATTGAGGAAGACAAGAGAAGAGCGTCCTACCAAAAGTCATCATTTCTTGTCCAAACACAATCTAAAGCAAGCAAATACAAACCCAGCATATTCAGAAAACTACAACGATGCAACCAGGGAGATATCTTAGGGAGCTTGGAAAAGAAGAACGTGAGAGCGTCCTAGAAAAAAAATAACCACTGTACATGTTGTTATCTGATAACTGCACTTCCCTACCTCCTTCACACTCCTCTCCAGTATTCGATGAAGGAAAGCATCAGTTAGCAAAGTCCATACACACCAAGAAAGTCCAGAATAAACTACAATGACCCAGCTTGAAGAGAAAGCATAAGAGAGAGCAAAAGGGGTTAATCTTCACTGTTATTGTGTTCGGACTAATCCTCGTCGCCTTCGTGCAGGGGTGACGCTTAGGCAAGGATAGCCCGCTTCGGGAACTCCGCAGAGTGGCGTGGCTTGGAAGGCTTTTAGACGAAAAGTCTTCCCACAAGGCGTGTCAAGCCTTGGAAAGGGAAGGCGTCCCTGTTTTCATGGAGAAACGAATCTGGAAGGAACTAGCTTGTTAATGATGAGGACGCTCTCGAGTAACATGCCCAGGCCCCCTGGCCAACCTGTCTGGATCTTCTAAGACATGCAGTAAAGGTAAGTCACAGCTCCATCATGAGCTGGGCGTCCTCATCATCACTTTCAAGGTTCCTTCCTCATCCAGTTCATCACCCCTCTCAAGGAACCAGGGGCGCTCTCGTCTGTTCACCGCTCCAAAGCGCCCTCCGGGGAGTTCTAAATATTTCCTTCATTTTTATTGTATTGAAGCCATTGATTTCACAAAGTTTACGAACCCATCTCCCTTTATTTTGCATTCCTGTTATTTTCCTTGCAAAATACCATAAATTCCTGGCAAAAACAATTGGCGCCGTTGCCGGGGAAATCATGGCTTCAACTCTGAAAGGAGATACACTAGGAGATGCTTAGAGGGTGATTCTTGATGGCACAAGGATGACCATTGGAGGAAGTCCTGGAGCAACAGTATCACAAATCACTGATTTGGGAAGCGCTTCACAAATACCAATCTTAACAGTCTCCAACCCAAGAAGCGTTGCAGCAAGGAGGTTGTCTTTCAGCTACGAAAAGTGTCCTTTCCAAAAGCGTCCACATTCGCTTTTACTCAGCTCTCCAGAAAGCACTCAGGCAACCGGAGGGGTGAAGATATGCTCTGGCTAAAGAAGGCGCTCCAGTACGAAAAGTAAAAACTCAGCAGCAAAAGCGCACCTAGGAAGTTCACATAGCAACACTGCTACCAGTTATCTGTGTTATAAGCTAAGTACATACAACTCTCAACTTAGTCCAATTTACTATCATGCCTATTATTTATATACTGGTATGCCTTCACATGAATTTGATTATGATAGATATATATGTCATGATGAAAGAAAATATGTACTATATCAGTTACTGTGTGTGCAGTTAAAAAATTAAAAAAAAAATTTACAGTATGTGTATGCTCATTATGTTGCTAGTTTTTGTTTGCATCCATGTCTAAATATGGCTTTGGTAGGGTCACTTTCTTGTGATATCATGTTCTGCCTAGCTAATTTCATGTTTAATATTATCCTGATGACAATGATTTATTTTTACCTTGACTGGATGATATGAAGTGATATAGTGATGATTTGAACTCTGTGTTTGTCATGGCAAAGAACTGTATATGTGTATTTCATTATGTAATGTACTGCGTGCAGTTAAAAAAAAATAGTTACAGTATGTGCTTTTGTATGCATCGATGACAACTTTGGTTTGATAGCTCTAATGTGATATCATGATTTAATTTACAGCATTATACTGATATGATTACCTTGTCCCAAATAACATCATTATCTATACATTGATATGGATGGTTTAATATGCATGCCTGTATGTTACAGTGTGACTTGGTCTTCTTATGTCTAAATTCATGAATGATGCCGCTCTCATATATATAAGAAAAAAAAATAAAGATAAAAATATATTTTGATTAAAAAAAAAGAGAGAGAGAGAGAGGCGACATTTAGATGACTCTGTACATATAAATGATTGTTGTGTATGCCATAAATCTAGAATTAGTCTATCATGAAAGTAGTCAGTATTACCATAATCTTTGTTAACTTTTCTTGACTCAATCATTGCTTTGTGTTATAAAAAAAAACTATTCCTTTTCATGATTCCAACATGCAAATACAGTGTTTCATGCTATAAGCTGCATAGACACTTAGAGCGTGCTTTTGAAAAAGTGTTATATGAAAACATGATATGAACAATGTTACAAACTGATGCATGATTGATCTTGTAAATAATGTACTAAGAGCTGACTAACAAAACGGGCATGCATAGCATGAAAATATCCGAAAAGTGAGATTTGTTCATGTAGGAACAAGAAGTGACCTCTTTCTAAGATTTGAGAAGTCCTCGGTACGCTCTCAGGCCATGATTTACCAAGTTTTGCTAAGACGCTCAATGTCGTGAGAGGATCACTTCCTTTGCTATAGATGATGTAGTGTTCCATTGTTAGGGAGACACCACGATGTGTGTTTTGGGTTGTTGCAGCTGACGAGGGTGACCCCGGTCCTACGTACCCCTAGTGATAAGGGGATCAAGCCACACGTAGTTCTTGACAGTAGGGATGAGAGACATACCTTAGCCCCTATAGCATAGTGGTTCTTATAGGGGATTACCTGTTAGGTGTGTTGTGATACCTTATGGGCCTGTTGGGCCCAATAGGGCTGACGTGGCTCTTAGAGGATAAGAAGGGTGAGTCCTTCATCCTTATCATGTACTAGGGAGTTTTAAACTTATCCGTTGAGTCATTGGTCGGCATTGAAGGCATGCGGTCGGCTTATGGGTCCGGTCCACTACAGATGATAAGCACCTGATCTGCATAAAGCAGAAAAGCGCTCTTTGTCTCGCCCAGTGAGAAGGCAATCACAAAGTTTTGTATTAAACAACGAATAACAAAACAAGAAGTTTCAAGAGAAAGCAACCCAACACAAATAGAAAGATCAGTGACAATCAAGCAGACGAAATCAAGCAAAGAGAAAAGATGAAATCATACTAGAAGGGCACACCCTAACCAGAATCAGCAATCTGAATCAGCAAACTAAGGGCGTCCTCAATTCAGTACCAAGGGAGACACCCTGTCCAAAATTAGTAGTCTAAAGGCGTCCTCAGTTTAGTCCCAAGGGCGACTACTTGCTCACTATCATGCGGTCTGAAGGTGTCCCCCAGTTCAGTCTCAAAGGAAAGAAAGGGAGAAAAAAGTGTGCAAGCCCAAAAGCGACTTCTGAAGGCGCACCATGTTCAGATTCAACAGGATCAATGAACCGAAGGTGCACCCTCGTCAAAAGCGCCCCCTGATCAGTTTCAATACATCGTTCAGATTCAACAGAATAAGTCAACCGAAGGCGTACCCTCGTCAAAAGCGCCCCTGTTCAGTGTTCATATTCAACAGAATCAGCCAACCGAATGCGTAACTTCGTCAAAAGCACCCCCTGTTTAGTGTTCGCGCATCCCTGTAGAAGGCGCATTGAAAAAAAAAAGTGTGTTGAATCTAGGAATCCTGGAGAAAATGCAAAACAGAAAGACAAAAAATCGGAGCGCAAATTATATCAGAAGTTGAAAACAAAGGCTGACAGTGAACCCTAACTAGAAAAAGGAAGGCTACCTCAGAGCAAAAGCGTGCCAGAGACGACAAGCCAGAAAGTTAAAGCAAAATGAATGCAGAAATCTGAGCGTAACAGCAAAACAAGATGCAGAGCTCGTACTTCCTCATACAATGAAGAAAAAATGCAATAGCAAGCACATGCAAAAAAGCAGACATGACAAAACTCAAAGGTAGATAAAACAAAAGACGCTTCCCCAACCAGAAAATAAAGGCGGACCTGAAAGGTGGCTATGATCACGTTTGAAAAAGACAGACATAGAAATCAATTGAAATATCAAAAGGCGTACATGCAATACGCAGGGTGAAACACAAGTACAAAGATCCATAAAAGTATGTTGCTCAAAAGCGCACTTAAATGCATAGAAGAAACACTAAATCTAGTGTAAGAGCAAGTTGCAAGACAAAAGCTGGCCTAAAGGCATGCAAGAGATTGAAGCAGATACTATCCAGAAATATGACAAAACCAAGGCGTACTCAGTTTGCTTGATGATTGAACAACGACCACGCTAAATTCAAGAATTTATCCCAGTCCGCTCTTATAAGCAAGCCAAAGCATCTTGACACAATTAAAACGAAGAAGTCTGTAGTAATGACAAACTCTTGAAGCAAGGCGCACCTGGGTATATTCATACATCAAAGCAGATAATGAAAAGGCGAGCTTAAACACAAAGTCAAGAAGACAGAGCAGTATAGAAATCCAAGTGTTTGCAAACTATTAATGGCAAGAAAAGAAGCAAGAAGAAAGAAAAGTAGCACCCATGACAAGAAGTGCCAAAGACTTGCACAAGTAGCTCCCTGATAAAGCGCCCAGTTATTTGCGCTCTGAAAAAATTGCACCCTGATATGCACAAGAGCGCCCTGATATGTGCAAAAAACTTAAGTTGCACCCTGATATGTGCGAAAGCACCCTGATATGTGCAACCTAAGTATAAATCAAGAAATTGCACCCTGATATGCGCAAGAGCGCCCTGATATGTGCAAAAAACTTAAGTTGCACCCTGATATGTGCGAAAGCACCCTGATATGTGCAACCTAAGTATAAATCAAGAAATTGCACCCTGATATGCGCAAGAGCGCCCTGATATGTGCAAAAAACTTAAGTTGCACCCTGATATGTGCGAAAGCACCCTGATATGTGCAACCTAAGTATAAATCAAGAAATTGCACCCTGATATGTGCGAAAGCACCCTGATATGTGCAACCTGAATATAAATCAAGAAATTGCACCCTGATATGTGCGAAAGCACCCTGATATGTGCAATCTGAGTATAAATAAAAAAAACCGCACTCTGATATGTGCACCCTGTGCACCCTGATATGTGCGAAGCACCCAGTTATTTGCGCTCTGAAAAAAAAATGAAAAAAAAAATGGTACCCTGATTTGTGCTCTGATAAGCGCCCTGATTTGCGCTCTGAAAAGTGCACCCTGTTTTGTGCATCCTGATAAGCACCCTGATTTGTGCTCAGAAAAGCGTCCAGATTTACGCCCTGTTTATGCCAAAAGCTGCACCTAGACTGAATATTGCAAATACTCAAGAGCAAAATGCCAAAGCATCAAAGAATTTCAAAACTCATAAGAAATCAGCCTCCAGTAAAGGGAAAAGGTTACAGTCAGATTAGCGAAACAGCACATTCACTGTCATAGAAAGAGAGTCTTACAAAGGGGCTAGAAAATATCCAGAAATACACAAGAACAGCAAGCAACAAGCAAAAAACTGCAAGAATCACAAGTGTACAATTCAGAATGTAAAAGAAGAGAAGAAGGAAAAAGAAAAGGAAAAGAAGAAGAAAAATAGAAAAGAAGAGAAGCATTTAACAAAGAAGTACACAAACAAGTAATCTTGAAGCTCCAAAGGAGATTCTATTCAAAGGAATCCCATTCAAAGAAGCAAGAAAACCATATAGCATGACAAAGACTTCAAGTCAAAAGAAGGTCATTCCTCAAAAATTCAAGTTACAGCATGATAGAATCAGAGAAGGCAAAGCCATTCCTCCAAAGGCTAAGTCAAAATAGCAAATACAAGGGTCCTATAAATCCAGTAAAAGGAAAAGTGGAGCAACAAAATACAAAGGTCCCAGACTGATGAAGCAAAAGCAAAAGGCAAAGTGTTTTAAACAAACGCAACAACTAAATCTTGAACAGAGTGCCCAAAGAAGAAGCCTTGCAGTATAAGACTCTTGTTGAGCGTCCAGTTCAGCATCCACACTCGACAAATCAGTAGTGGCTTTGGACAAAGTGGCAGATATATCACTAATCAAGCATTCCAAATCAGCACGACGCTCCAGCAAAAGCTTCCTCTTGGTAGCCAGAGTCTCAACATCAAAAGGGGGGCGTTGGCTCTCCGCTTGTTTGATCGCATTATCAAGCCAAGGCCCTGGGTATTGATGAAGCTTGAGAGACAGCAAATAATTCAGCAAAAACGATTTTTGTCCCCAAGGAAGCGAATCCACATCATGGTTCATAGTAAACTTCAGCGCACTCGAAATAGTATGAAGCCCAGTCTCATTAAAAATCTGAGGCAAACCAGGACTAGGCAGTATCAAGTCTGAATGCGCATGGGAAAACGAAGACAAAAGCGCCATGCCCTCATCAGGAAGGGGCTGAGTCATTTTCAAAGATAGCAAAGCTGCAAAAGAATGAACATGATGAGTACTCAATGAAATAAGGAGCAACACAGTATAACCAAAGAGAAGCAGAACTTACGAAAAGTAGCAACGACAGAAGCAGTAGTAAAAGCAGAAGTAGTATCAACATGAGATGAGGATTTCTGAGTAGAGGCAGGAGTAGAAAAAGTCTCAGTGGTTTGCACAACAGGAGGAGAATCATGAACAGGAACAGTAAAGTGATCAGTATTATCCTCTTGATCAGCAGCAACACCCTCATGAACAGAGGAATCAACAGCAGTGCCCTTTGGAGAAATTGGGTCATCAATAGGAATATCCACCTTGGGTGGAGACTTGGGAGCAATATCTGCAGAAGGAATCTTGGGATCCATATCCATAA
Source organism: Crotalaria pallida (assembly GCA_037953625.1). Lineage (NCBI taxonomy): Eukaryota > Viridiplantae > Streptophyta > Magnoliopsida > Fabales > Fabaceae > Crotalaria > Crotalaria pallida. Next base: position 101,950,635 of record CM075649.1, read on the forward strand.
GAGACCCCGTGGCAGGAATGGTGGCAATAGGATCAACAATTAAAGGTTCAGGCACCTCATATCCGGCGAAGTTACCAGATGTAGAATCAGATGAAACACGCTCAGAAACAGCAGTACCCTTAGTTTTGGATGCAGCACAAACTTTAGCAACAGAAGCAGCACGCTGACCTTCCATTTGCTTGAAGACGCCCACGAGCCAGGAACCTGAATACTGGTGAAGCCTCAGAGATTGCAAAATCAGTAATACAGAAAAGAGAGATTGCATTCAAAAGGATGATTCAAGTCTTGAAAGAAGGATAAAAAATGACATGGAATAAAGCCGGGTCTAACAAAAAGGTGCACAAGAAAAAACAATAGCAGAATGACAAAACAGTGATGCAGTCAATATACAAACAGTACAATTACCAAATCTCGAAGAAGGCGTCCTGTGATGAACAATCACCAAATCTTGAAGAAGGCGTCCTGTGATGAAGTTCTGCAGATATCCTCATAACCAGACGCATCAGATGACAAAGCAAAATAGCAAGCAGTGCATCACAACCTGTACAGTATGAAAATGATCCAATTCAAGAGCATGATCTAGGTTCCCAAATGCAACATGAAAATGTTCCAATTCAAGAGCGTGATCCAGATTCCCAAATGCAGAATTATCGAAGCAGCATGGTGCAAAGCACATATTTCAACATCAGAACAGTATCAAAATTGCATAAATGCATCACTGTACAGTATGAAGGCAGTAAAGTGCAAAGTGCAGAAAAAAGAAGTTCAAAGTCATTACTATCAAAGCAAGTAACCCAAATTTCCAAGAGTCAAGTATACTAAAGCGGTACAAAGCTCAGCGACCACAGGGGCGCACAAGTTTTTAATAGAAGTATCAGTGCCTTCAGCAGTAGACATAACATGACAAAAGCAACAAGCGTAAGATCAACAACAAAGTAATTCTTTCAAGCTCGGTCATGAGTACCACCCAAGGCGCGCTGCAAGACAAGAAAAGTTTCCTCTATTTTCTGTCACTGTCCGCCTTCATGTTAATTAAAGGGCTCTGACTCTCTCTTCAAGCAATACAGATTATCAAGCCAGTAATCAGATCACAACTATACCTCCCAAGTTGGTCACTATATTCATTCAACACAAAAGATGTTCAAACGCAACAGGAAAAATACTGCAAAAATTTGAAGATTCATAACGCACGAAGTACAAAGAGTTGAGTTTGAGTATGGAACTCAAGCATAAAGAAACAGACAACAAAGAAATTTCAGGAAACAAATCAAGAATTCAAAGTACAAAGAAGCAAAGTCCACCAAGTCATCGATCAGTATGCAAGGTAGCACAATCCAGAGGCGAGGTTGCACATGCAATAGAAAGAAGAGCCCGCTTCCCTTACAAATTCACAAAAAGAAGATCAAATTGAATGAGAAGCAAGTGAAAAGACAAAATTCAGTTCACAAGGGGGCTGACCCCTCATATGTATATGCAGAAAGCAACCATGCACCACCAAGGGCGCCTTCATGGTGTCTGAGCTGACAAAAGTTCAATAGTGGTACGAAGCTTGAAGCGTCTCCAAAGTCCACATCTTGATGTGCAAATACCCACAAAAGAAAGAAATGCAAAAACAAAGCAAAGCAATAGCCCGGAGAATCTTAAAATGCACTCACTAAAGGCGACATGGAACGACAGTAGATGACGTTCAACAAAGGCCAAGAGGGTGAATCTATTCTGTAAGCATGAATCAATCTCCATGAGGTACAACAAAAACAAAGGAGGCCCTAACAAAAGCGATCCCATCCAAGATGGCCCTATCAAAGTCAAAAAATGAGTCCCGTCAAGACCATGTCATCAATGCGGATTCCCTTCTTGCCCAAACTCAACAGTAAAGAAGCTTACAAAATCACGAGCAAAGAAAGGCGTACTCAGACGCCCTCAAGGAACGAAAAGCACGATCAGATACTCACAAGCAGTAAAATATTTAGAAGCAATCCTAGTTCCTGACGCCTTTGAAGTAGAGAAGAAATAAAAACAAGCATCTACAACAAAGCACAAAGCTCACTGAACGAATGCTCCAAGCAAAAATTGCAATCACAATTAAAAGGCAAGACCAGTTCAAAAATCAAAGTGAATCCAGTCCGGTAGTCAGCAAGCGCAATCCAAGTGATACATGAGTACCAACGAGCTGGTAACAAGTTTTAATCACAAAAGCATTCACTCATGAGCACTCATGACACTCATTCATGCATGACATTCATGACATTCATTCACGCATAGCACTCGTGACATTCATTCATGCATGACATTCATGACATTCATTCACGCATAACACTCATGATATCCATACATGCATAAAAGCATACAAGAGCTCGAGTATCAGGAGACAGCACAAAATCAGGGGGCTTGCCCTTCCAGAAGAAATCTATCTCCAAGATGAATTCAAAAACACCTTGGGAAGTTCCTGTTTGCTCTCAAAATGTATTCTGAAATATGAAAACACATTTATCTGCTAACGAGTTTTGTGCAGAATTAATAGTCACAGGAAATGAAGTTGTCAAAATCAACCCCGACAGAAAAGCAAGAAGTATAGTCACCTTCCAGGAAGTTTTGCATCAAAGAGAAAAAACTTTTCTCTTTCATGCAAAAGGGGGCTATTGTTTAGGATCGGAAAAATATTATTGGGCTTTAATATGTTATTAAAATAAAAAGAAAAGAAATAAAGTGAAGCCCAACGTTAAGGCCCAAATGGTGACCAAGGCCCCATGATGCATCAGATACCAAGATAAGAAAGGCGTCCTCCCCCAGAGCGTCTCAGCAGTGTTACCAGTGGAGAAAACACGTTCCAACCAAAAACACAACAAATCTTGTTACAGTAACGTGTTTCCCCAAGGAGATGAAGACCAGAAGCTTCCTCTACAAGTATCTACAACCTGGAGCCAACCACCCCCATCAAGCATGTCACTCAAGATTACCATTTATGGAAAATATGCTATTTTATTCAATACCAAAAATAGTGAACTGATTGGAAAGATGCTATTTCACTCAAAGCTAAAAGGTACTGTTCATATCTCGTGCCAAGGATGAAGGAAGAAGCAACCAGTGGACAAAAAGGAGAAGCAGTACAGTGACCACTAGACCAAAAGGAGAAGAACGTGGAGACCAAGTTATTGGCCAACTATAAAAGGAGACTATGATACAAGGCAAAGGCAATTCAATGGAGGAGAATAGAACCCAATCAAATACAAGGCTAAGGAAAGCCAACTCTATCAGAACCAAAGAGAGAATAAACTCGAAGAGAGGAAAAACATTGATACTGTAAACACTGTAACGTAGCATTGAGGAAGACAAGAGAAGAGCGTCCTACCAAAAGTCATCATTTCTTGTCCAAACACAATCTAAAGCAAGCAAATACAAACCCAGCATATTCAGAAAACTACAACGATGCAACCAGGGAGATATCTTAGGGAGCTTGGAAAAGAAGAACGTGAGAGCGTCCTTGAAAAACATAACCACTGTACATGTTGTTATCTGATAACTGCACTTCCCTACCTCCTTCACACTCCTCTCCAGTATTCGATGAAGGAAAGCATCAGTTAGCAAAGTGCATACACACCAAGAAAGTCCAGAATAAACTACAATGACCCAGCTTGAAGAGAAAGCATAAGAGAGAGCAAAAGGGGATAATCTTCACTGTTATTGTGTTCGGACTAATCCTCGTCGCCTTCGTGCAGGGGTGACGCTTAGGCAAGGATAGCCCGCTTCGGGAACTCCGTAGAGTGGCGTGGCTTGGAAGGCTTTTAGACGAAAAGTCTTCCCACAAGGCGTGTCAAGCCTTGGAAAGGGAAGGCATCCCTGTTTTCATGGAGAAACGAATCTGGAAGGAACTAGCTTGTTAATGATGAGGATGCTCTCGAGTAACATGCCCAGGCCCCCTGGCCAACCTGTCTGGATCTTCTAAGACATGCAGTAAAGGTAAGTCACAGCTCCATCATGAGCTGGGCGTCCTCATCATCACTTTCAAGGTTCCTTCCTCATCCAGTTCATCACCCCTCCCAAGGAACCAGGGACGCTCTCGTCTGTTCACCGCTCCAAAGCGCCCTCCGGGGAGTTCTCAATATTTCCTTCATTTTTATTGTATTGAAGCCATTGATTTCACAAAGTTTACGAACCCATCTCCCTTTATTTTGCATTCCTGTTATTTTCCTTGCAAAATACCATAAATTCCTAGCAGAAACAGTGATAATCTAGTTCTGGCCATATACATGCATGTTAGTTTTAATGGATACGAAGACATAATTAAATTCACCATCCATCGATCCTGTAGTCGTGGCCTTTACAATCTGAAAAAGTTTCGTTATTCTTGTATTTTAATATAAATTTCATGGCTACAAGTTACAATGATTCATTTCTGAACACACTGTCTGGCATGGTTTCCCATATAACAATGGTCACTGGTTCTATGCATAATGGCCCCATAGTTTGATATTTTGTTTCTTAATTTTTTGCAACACTGTTTATAGCAAGGAATTTGAAATTGGTCCGGTCCTGACGTTTTATAGGTCCAAGGTGAAAAAAAATTTGAGACCCTTAATTTAAGCGCTTGTTAACAACATTTTTTTTAATATAAAAACTTATCACTAGCATCTCAACAGGCATTGTCATGCTTGTCGATTCGCATTCTTACTTTCGCACTTTTGTCGTAAATAATTATATTTGTTAGTCGCACATTGTCTCATTCATAAAAATTGTTTGTCAATCAATATTTCTATTTTTTTGTTGCAATATCATCAATTTAGAAAAAAAAATAAAGCTCTAAAAAAAGAAAAAGAAAAAACCGAAGTATAAGAGAGAGAAAGAACACTTATTATTATGTGAAACTTTAATAACCAAATTTAAATTGCAATTCTTCTAAAACAAGCTAGCTAATGGCTTTTTCAAAAGAGGGTTTCTTCGGTACCATCGCAAAAGAGTGAGTTTCGGTGTCGTCTAATCCTTAACCAATAAAAACACGCCACCTCATATAATTAGCTATGTCAGCATATTTTCTATTAAAGAATCCAATTTTATCATATTGTATTTTAGCACTTCACATTTTAAGTAACTTTTAATTAACCTAATCAATTTAAATCAAATTAAATATTTCCTATTTTATTTAAAAAAATTAAATAAAAAAATTAGGATTTAATTTTTAAAGAGTTTCATCATCACCTTCATCTTTATCTGTTCATCACCAAACACCATAAACACACACAACAAACATCGAGATTCATCAAGAGATCTCTTGATGTATTGACGCAAGACTGAGAAACAGTGGGAAAGAAGTTTACACTCATGGGGGAAGGAGGAGGATAAATAGTAAGACTAGTAAGAGATATAGTAAAAAAAAAAAAAAGAAAATGATAAATAGTAGGTCATTGAGACTGACATTTAACTACCCTATCCTTATTAGATTTCCAACCAATGTGTGTCATCACATTATTTAACCACCCTATTTGTACCCTAAGGAGACAATGCATTAATGACCTTATTGATTTTGTCTCGCACTAAGATACTTGTCATAAATCCTAAACTACCCAAAATTTGCAAGCCAACCCTAAATGCCTCTTGCTTTATTCGAACCCCAAATTTTAGGCAATGTACCCCCAAATAAAAATTTGCAAATGAGTCCCCCCATGACCTTTGGCATGATTTGACCCCCTCCTTTAGTCTTTGACCCCAAACTTAAGTTTTCTATATAAACCCCCAAGGCTAAGACCACCCCTCTTGTTTTCATTTTACTTCATGACTACAAAAAAAGAGAAGATAGAGTGAGAAAGGAGGGAGACCGCGTGGGAGCAAGAGGAAGGAGGAAGAAGAACTTGTAATTTTTCAACTCATTTCCCATCTTCCATCTAGGTATCAACCTCAAAGCTTGATTTCTCTTCTCTTCTCCTTTATGCTATTCGGTTTTTGTTTTAAGTTCACGAAGGATTTTGTGTTTGAAGCTCAAAGTCTCTTTGCATGTTGATTTTTCTTGTTCCTTGTGATTTTCTAAGCTTGAATATATATGGGTTAATGATTAAAAACAAAAAGATGAACATGCACCATGAAGAAGAAGCTCACGGTTTTGGTCCCTTGTGTACTCAAATAATTTTTGAACTTTGATTTGTATTTTTACGTTGAAATATTAGTTGAAATATGATGTTCTAGAGTTATTTGTAGTCGGTTTGAAAAAATCTCTTTTGATTTTTCATTGCATGCTACGGCTAGGGCTCAAAAAGGGGAAAAATGATTTTGTTCTTGAATGCATGAAATTGATTGTTGATCTTGTTGGAAACCAACAAGCGGGCTAAGCAAATACTAGAGGGGGGGTGAATAGTATTTTGAAGCACTAATACCAAATATTTCGATTGATAATTGAAGAATGGAGCTTAGACTGAATTTTCTGGAATCAGAAACAAAAGACTCGAGTCTTTTGTGAAATACTCGAGTTTTTCAGGATGAACAACTCGAGTCTTTTCTGAAATACTCGAGTTTTTACTATCAGATAGCAGAAAAACCAGAAACGAAAATTCAGCAATTTAACTCAAATCAATTCAATAATAAACAGGAACTTATCCAACAGAATAGCAAGTAATCTAAATAACTTTTAACACAAAGATTCCTTGAACTTGCTACCTAATTGTATAAATCCTAATTGATTGAAATGACTTAAGTCTATTGAGCTAGAAAGTAGATTAAAAGCAATAAACCAACACTCAAGCAATTTTATCCTGGTTCACTCCAACAATGAGCTACATCCAGTCCTCCTAATCACTTAGGAGTTTCTACTAATAATCAAATTGTTAGAAATTACAAAGGATTGCTTGAGAATGGCCTCACTCAACCTAACCCTTTCAAGAGTGTACCAAACTCTTGATTTCTACCCCAATTTGATTCCGGTGATTGAAGAACTCTTCACAAAGCTTCCTTGAACTCCCTTCAAGAAACTCCACCGGGCTAGGAACCTCCTAGTCTTGTGCTTGAGAACCTCTCAAAACTTCCAACACCCTAAGCCACTTAGGGTTTGCTTGGGAACAATCCAAGACTTTGAATAATCAAGCTTTTTGTATGTGTATTACTAATCTCACAATGGATTAGCACAAATAAGCACAGCTCAATGTAAGAATTGAGGCCTAAAACTCAACTTGGAATAAAATGACAATATGAGTGAGAAGTTGAGCTTTTTGGGAATTAACACTTGAGAAGAGGAAATTAAGAAAGCTTGAATCAATATGATCTTGTTGTCTTGTTTGTTCTTGCACAAATTCAAAGAGCAATTTTACAATAAGGTTCTGAATTCACTCTTGGGGTTGGATGAGACTCAAATGCCCTCAAAATTGGGTTTTTGAGTTTCTCCAACGTTCATTTTTGCTGACTGGACAAAAATACTCGAGTCTTTTGGTAAAAACTCGAGTCTTTTTGGTCGGTCACGAGTGAATTGGTGCACGAACAAGACTAACGGTCATAATTGCTACCTGGCACAAATACTCGAGTTTTTCTATAAATACTCGAGTATATACTCGAGTCTTTATCAAAATACTCGAGTATTTTGATCAGATATGGGAAAAATTATTTTTCAATTTTATTTTTCCTCTCAAGTATTAATTTTTGGTCAATCTCAGCTTAATAAACATATAAAAATTTATTCCTAGAAGAGACTAACTATTTCTACCCACTCTCAACCACTCTCAACATAAATTAGAAATTTACAATTAATATTTGATTGAGAATGATTGGGCACTTGTCTTCTTTTCTTGACTTCTTGTTGATGTTGATGTTGCAATATCTTCAAGGCATGATTTGTTAATTATTTTGTCATCATCAAAACATAATCCACATAATTAGGAGCATTGAATTCACAATCTCCCCCTTTTTGGTGATGACAAAATAATTAACACTTGATCCATTTGTTAAGCTTGATCCACTTGGAGATGCAACTCCCCCTCACTATATGATACTTTTCACCTATCTAAAAATTCAGCTTGAGCAAGATGTTATGACAATTTAATTTTAGCACCAAGCCTATGGTATTAGAGAATTTAACAATTATCAGAGTATATACCATAATTAGAGATTTTAGGTGCAACAATATCAAGACAAGACAAGTGTAATATCTCTCCCCCTTTTTGTCATACGCCAAAAAGATGTAACAATTTAGAAAAAGATCAAGGGAGGAGAGGTGCATAATCGGAAAACCCCATAACCAATTATGCAAATAAAACGGAGATATAATAACGATAAAGAGCTCCCCCTGAAGCTTTGCACAAACATCATAATGAAAACCAAATTCATTAACATAAAAACATCATAAAAGGTCCAAATCAACGGTGCAATAAGAAACCCAAAGTCTCAAAACACCAAGTTCTCAAAATACAGAAAATGTAACAAAGACCAATCATGATAAAAACAGAATGAAAACTAAGATAAAATCCAAAGGTCAACATCATCAAAACATCGAAGGAGCTGGAGCATCTGGAGGAGGATAAAACCGAGAGAAGAGTTTAGAGGATGAAAAACTAGTAAGATTTGACAAAACTTTGAGGAAAATCTGAGTTTTGAGGAGAGAGATATGAGAAAACCGAGAGAGAAGAGGGTCGCAAAAAAACTTGAGTCTGAGAGTATATATAAACAGTTCAAAATACTCGAATATATTCATAAATACTAGAGTTGTTCTTTAGGATATACTCGAGTTTTTGAAAATATATTCGAGTCGGTCGTGACTCAGCCCAGATTTCCCCAGAAAAGTCGAGTAAAAATTGAAAAAACTCGAGTTTGGTCCGAAAGTTCAAATTTCAGGAAAACGCAAAATACTCGAGTTTTTGGAAAATACTCGAGTTTGGTCTGAAAGTTCAAAAATTGGGGGTTTCGAAAGACTCGAGTTTTTTTTGAAAAACACTCGAGTATTTTAATAAAGACTCGAGTGTTTTGAGAAACACTCGAGTATTTTTATCAGACCCTGATTAAAAACTTTTTCAATTTAAAACTGATTTAATTTTGAATTAAAATACTCGAGTGTTTTTGGAAAAACTCGAGTATTTTGACAGAACAGAAAGTAAAAACTCAGTTTTAAAAGACCAAACACAAATCAAACACAAATGCTTCACTACCAACTTGGAATACAGTACAGAATCACACACAATTAACATATACAATTTCAAATATCATCAAGAACAATTTAACTAAGAATCAATAACACATTAGAGTAAGACTAATATGGTGATTTTCCAAAAATGACACACACAATGCAATTAGCCTATATTAGCTTCATCTAAAATACCAAGTTCTCTCCTAATATGATAAAAGGTGTCCCTTGGTAGAGGTTTTGTAAAAATGTCGGCTAATTGATTTGTGGTACTAACAAATTCAATTGTGCAATCACCCTTTTGTACATGATCTCTTAAAAAATGATGTCTTATTTCAATGTGTTTAGTTCTTGAGTGATACACCGGATTCTTAGTCAAATTGATTGCACTCGTGTTATCGCATCTAATCGGAATATTTTCAAGTTTCAAACCAAAATCCGATAATTGTTGTTTCATCCATAACAGTTGAGCACAACAACTACCGGCTGCGATATATTCTGCTTCGGCGGTAGAAAGAGCGACACAAGCTTGCTTTTTAGAAAACCATGACACCAATGAACTTCCCAAGAAATGGCAAGTACCACTGGTGCTTTTGCGATCAAGCTTGCATCCCGCGAAGTCGGAATCCGAGTAACCAACTAAACTAAGATTGGCATCAGCAGGATACCACAAACCAGTGTTAATTGTTCCTTTTAGATACTTAAATATATGTTTAACTGCGGATAGGTGAGATTCTTTAGGATTAGCTTGAAATCTAGCACACATGCATACACTAAACATAATATCCGGTCTAGATGCAGTGAGATATAGGAGACTACCTATCATACCCCTATACTTACTAACATCAACCGGTGTACCTTGTTCATCCTTGTCTAGGTAGCATGATGTGCTCATTGGAGTATAGGCTTCCTTGCACTTGTCCAATCCGAATTTCTCAAGGAGCTCTTTGCAATATTTCCCTTGATGCACAAATATCCCCTCCTTGACTTGCTTTATTTGTAAGCCTAGGAAGAACTTGAGTTCTCCCATCATTGACATTTCAAATTCCTTTTTCATCAAATTTGAAAACTTTCTACAAAGAGACACGTTAGTAGCACCGAAAATGATATCATCAACATAGATTTGTACTAACAAAATGTCATCCTTGGTTTTATAAATAAATAGTGTATTATCAACCTTCCCTCTTTGAAACTTGTTTTCTAATAGAAAGGAACTCAATCGATCATACCAAGCTCTAGGAGCTTGTTTCAATCCATAGAGTGCCTTTTTCAATTTATAAACATGGTTTGGAAATTCACTATTTTCAAAACCGGGGGTTGTTTGACATACACTTCTTCATTTATAAACCCATTCAAGAAAGCACTTTTAACATCCATTTGATATAAAGTGAATTTCATGATTGAAGCATAAGCAAGTAAAATTCGGATTGCTTCAAGACGTGCAACCGGAGCAAAGGTCTCATCATAATCGATACCTTCCTCTTGGTTGTACCCTTGAGCTACTAGTCTAGCTTTGTTTCTTATAATCAACCCGGATTCATCAAGTTTGTTTCTATAAATCCATTTAGTACCAATTATGGTATGATCATCGGGTTTAGGGACTAGATCCCAAACTTCATTTCTTTCAAATTGGTTTAATTCTTCTTGCATAGCAAGAACCCAATGATCATCCTCAATGGCCTTTTTAATTGAATCGGGTTCAATTTGAGAAACAAATGAGACATAGTGGCAAATGTTTTGAATAGACCTACGAGTAAGTACTCCCTTTGACATATCTCCTATGACTTTGTCTATAGGATGAGCCTTGACCGATTTCCAAGTTGGAGGAAGTTCTTCCCTTACTTCTCCTTCATCAACTTTTGAATTCTCTCTCTCTTTTTCTTCTTTTGAAAAGACAATGCCATCTTCACTAGCATCACATAAAACACTATCTTCTTTTGAAGACTCATTAAAAACCACATGAATTGATTCCTCAATAGTTAAAGTTCTTTTATTGAAAATTCTATAAGCTTTACTATGAGAAGAATAGCCTAAAAATATGCCTTCATCGGATTTGGAATCAAACTTGCCAAGGTGTTCTTTTCCATTATTTAAAACAAAAACTTGGCATCCGAAGACATGAAAATGAGATATATTTGGCTTTCTTCCCTTGTAAAGTTCATAGGGGGTTTTATCCAAAGAGGGCCTTATCAAAATACGATTTAAAACATAACAAGCCGTATTGACGGCATCGGCCCAAAAATATTGAGGTACTTGAGAATCATTTAACATGGTTCTAGCAAGTTCCTCTAGCACCCTATTTTTCCGCTCTACCACTCCGTTTTGTTCCGGAGTCCTTGGTGCGGAGAATTGATGCTCAATACCATTTTTAGCACAAAATCTATCAAATTTGTGGTTTTCGAATTCACCACCATGATCGGTTCGAATAATAATTACTTTTTGATTTACTTGGTTTTGCAAAAGTTTGACATGATGTTTAAAAGATTTGTAGGTCTCACTCTTAGTAGTTAAAAATAAAGTCCAAGTAAACCTAGAGAAGTCATCAACAATCACCAATGCATAATAGTTGCCACCAAAGCTTTTTACTTGTGATGGTCCAAACAAGTCCATATGAAGCATTTCTAATGGCCTTGATGTGGACATCACCATTTTTGATCCAAAGGTGTTTTTAGTTTGTTTACATTTCTTGCAAGGAGAACAAACACCTTCAATAGAAAAATTTAGCTTTGGTAAACCAACTACTAGATCTTTAGATTGTATTTTCTTCAATTGGTTTACATTAATATGAGCGGTCCTACGATGCCATAACCAAGTGTCATTTTCTTTGCTCACTAAACAAGTAGAGACCAAAGAAGTGACTTTGTTCAAATCAACTAAGTAAGTATTATTTGACCTTCTACCAACAAATTTGATTGATTCATCTTTGTCACTTTTAATGAGGCAATGGGTAGAGGTAAAAACTACATGATTACCAACATCACATAATTGGCTTATGCTCAAGAGATTATGTTCTAATCCTTGAACATAGAGCACATTATCAATAATCAAGTTTGAAGAGTTTCCGATTTTACCAATACCAAGGATTTTGCCTTTGTTGTTGTCCCCATAAGTGACATAACCCTTTTCCTTTGGAGTAAGCTCAATGAAGTGCCGCTTATCTCCCGTCATGTGCTTCGAACATCCACTATCAAGATACCACAATTGTTTTCCCGTTCGAAGGCACACCTACAATATGAAATCACTTGTTCACTTTGGGTACCCAAACAATGTTGGGTCCCTTAGGGTTAGTGTTGGGACTTTCTCCCTTCTTAATCCACATATAAGTGCCCTTTTTCATTTCAAACTTCTTAATGTGGCACTCAATGTTGATATGTCCAACTTTTCCACAATAAGTACAAGTTGGTCTCTTTGATGAATTTTTCTTAGAAAATGTTCCAACCACCTTGTACTTTTTGTCCTTTTTATGAACATATCCTAAACCGGTTTTGTTGTGATTATGTCTTTGAGAGTTCAACAACCGGTTGAGGTTTCTATCACTATGTGAGATTGTGAGTTTGTTTTTCAACTCTTTCACTTCTTTTTCAAGATCATCACATCTCTCACATGAAGTGGTAATTTCCTCATGATTTGCACAATCACTTTGATGACTAGAATTAATAAGTTCCAAGGATTCATTTTGAAGTTTCAACTCATTTATAGATTTTTGCAATTCATCAATTTCATGTTGAAACTCCAAACTTTTCTTTCCTTTTTCCTTATTAATTTTAGCAAGCCTTTTAAATTGAATTAACATTTCATCGTAGGCTTCTTGCAAATCATCATATGAAATGGAGTTTGAAGAGGAACAAGAAGAACTAGAGGTTACCTCATCATCACTTTCACTCATTCCATGATTAGCTCTTGATGAGGACTCATGATTGTTCTTGGCCATGAGACAAAGGTTTGCATTTTCATCACCGGAGCTACTTGAAGATGATTCATTGCTCTTTTCCGGTGCATCCCAAACAATGTATGCACGCTTCCCTTTGGTCTCTTGGGTCTTCTTGTCATTCTTCTTCAAGAATGTGGCACATTCCATTCTTATGTGACCAACCCCACCACATTCATGACACTTAACTCCATCATTGGTACTCTTTTCTCTTTGTTTGGTGTCTTGGGTTCTCTTGAAATTGGATGAAGATCCACCTTTCTTCCCTTTGAAGAATTTGTTGAATCTTTTCACAAACATCCCAAATTCTTCTTGATTTGGTTCACCATCGGAATCTCCACTTGTAGAGCATTCTTCAACTTCTTTTGTAGCTTTGGTTGAAGCTTTGAGTGCTATGCTCTTTTTCTTTTTGTCCGATTCCTCATGCATCCCAAGTCTTGTAAGCTCCATCTCATGCTCTTGGAGTTTGCCAAACAAAGTGGCTAAGTCCATGCTATTTATGTCTCTTGATTCCTTGATGGCGGTTACCTTGGGTTGCCAACTCCTATCAAGACATCTTAGAATTTTGTTAGTAGTTTCACCATTGCGAAATACTTTTCCCAAGGAAATCAAATGATTAACAATGTGAGAGAATCGCTTTTGCAAGTCACTAATGGTTTCATTTGGCAACATGTGGAACAATTCATATTCGTGAGTTAGAGAATTCAATCTTGCATCTCTAACCTCACTTGTTCCCTCATGTGTGACTTGCAAAGTATCCCACATTTCTTTTGCCGATTTACATTGGGAAACTCTATAAAATTCATCATGGGATAGAGCCGAAAAGATGATGTTTTTAGCTTTTAAATCAAATGAGACTTTTCTCTTTTCATCATCATTCCAACTACTCCTTGGAATTTCAACAATTTCATCATTTATTTTCTTTTTGGGAATGAAAGGACCATTTTCAATTGCATCCCAAATATCCATATCAATTGCTTCAATAAAAACTTATCCTTCACCATTAAATAGTGGAGGACGGTTTATTGAAGCTCCTTCTCCACCAAAGTTATTGCTAGAGCCCATTTAGTTTCCAAAAGGATCTTTTTCGAAAAAGTTGTTACACTCGATCTTTCGACCGAGCTCTGATACCACTTGTTGGAAACCAACAAGCGGGCTAAGCAAATACTAGAGGGGGGGTGAATAGTATTTTGAAGCACTAATACCAAATATTTCGATTGATAATTGAAGAATGGAGCTTAGACTAAATTTTCTGGAATCAGAAACAAAAGACTCGAGTCTTTTGTGAAATACTCGAGTTTTTCAGGATGAACAACTCGAGTCTTTTCTGAAATACTCGAGTTTTTACTATCAGATAGCAGAAAAACCAGAAACGAAAATTCAGCAATTTAACTCAAATCAATTCAATAATAAACAGGAACTTATCCAACAGAATAGCAAGTAATCTAAATAACTTTTAACACAAAGATTCCTTGAACTTGCTACCTAATTGTATAAATCCTAATTGATTGAAATGACTTAAGTCTATTGAGCTAGAAAGTAGAATAAAAGCAATAAACCAACACTCAAGCAATTTTATCCTGGTTCACTCCAACAATGAGCTACATCCAGTCCTCCTAATCACTTAGGAGTTTCTACTAATAATCAAATTGTTAGAAATTACAAAGGATTGCTTGAGAATGGCCTCACTCAACCTAACCCTTTCAAGAGTGTACCAAACTCTTGATTTCTACCCCAATTTGATTCCGGTGATTGAAGAACTCTTCACAAAGCTTCCTTGAACTCCCTTCAAGAAACTCCACCGGGCTAGGAACCTCCTAGTCTTGTGCTTGAGAACCTCTCAAGACTTCCAACACCCTAAGCCACTTAGGGTTTGCTTGGGAACAATCCAAGACTTTGAATAATCAAGCTTTTTGTATGTGTATTACTAATCTCACAATGGATTAGCACAAATAAGCACAGCTCAATGTAAGAATTGAGGCCTAAAACTCAACTTGGAATAAAATGACAATATGAGTGAGAAGTTGAGCTTTTTGGGAATTAACACTTGAGAAGAGGAAATTAAGAAAGCTTGAATCAATATGATCTTGTTGTCTTGTTTGTTCTTGCACAAATTCAAAGAGCAATTTTACAATAAGGTTCTGAATTCACTCTTGGGGTTGGATGAGACTCAAATGCCCTCAAAATTGGGTTTTTGAGTTTCTCCAACGTTCATTTTTGCTGACTGGACAAAAATACTCGAGTCTTTTGGTAAAAACTCGAGTCTTTTTGGTCGGTCACGAGTGAATTGGTGCACGAACAAGACTAACGGTCATAATTGCTGACCTGGCACAAATACTCGAGTTTTTCTATAAATGCTCGAGTATATACTCGAGTCTTTATCAAAATACTCGAGTATTTTGATCAGATATGGGAAAAATTATTTTTCAATTTTATTTTTCCTCTCAAGTATTAATTTTTGGTCAATCTCAACTTAATAAACATATAAAAATTTATTCCTAGAAGAGACTAACTATTTCTACCCACTCTCAACCACTCTCAACATAAATTAGAAATTTACAATTAATATTTGATTGAGAATGATTGGGCACTTGTCTTCTTTTCTTGACTTCTTGTTGATGTTGATGTTGCAATATCTTCAAGGCATGATTTGTTAATTATTTTGTCATCATCAAAACATAATCCACATAATTAGGAGCATTGAATTCACAGATCTTTGATGTATGTTTGGTGTATTTTTGGTTTCTAAGTGAAAATGTATGAAAAACGAAATTTTGATTTCATATTTATATAAGAGCCCATTCGGTTTTAGGGCCCCTTTTTGTGTAAATAATTTTATTCATTGATTTGTAATGGAAATGCTTAAATATAAGTTGAATATAATTGATTTTATGGTATATGTGATTGTTTTTATTTTTGGTTTGAAAAATTCCTAACTTTCTCTCATGCATGTTCGGCCCAATGCTAGAGAAAGGGGAAAATGAATTTTGCTCTTCAATGCATAATGGAACTTGTGATTTACTTGGTGTATTTTCGGTTTTTATGTGAGAATGAGTGATTAAATGAAATTGACTTGGATATGTACATTTTTAAGACCATACGGTTTTGGTGAAGTTCATGGCTTGCATGATTTTGTTCTATTTCTTTGATTTAGTTTATGAGGAGAATGAGTTATGTTAATTGAAGCATTTTAGGTTTATAGGTCTTAGCTCACTTTCTCCATTTATTCGGTCATGTATGTGTGAACACCTAAGTGATTTTGTTTCATAAAAACAAATTAGAGTTTGATTGCTTGAAATGAATTTTGTCTTGGTGTAATTGTTAAAAAGAGAAATATGGTTTTATTGTTATATTCTTGCCTATGATGTTTTGTTTCGATTCCATGACTTAGTAGTGTTTAAGGTAAAAAAGGTTAATTTAGGAGATTGAGAAATTGCATATGTATGTGTCGATTTGTGGTGGGTAAAAACCCTTAATGTTTCCTTGCTTAATGGTTCGGCCAAAGCATGGACATTAGTGGGATGACTTGATATTTGATGCATGAATAATTAATTGCTAAAGTGTTTTGTAGAATTTCCCTAATCTTCTCTATAGTACCATTCGGCCATGCATATAAGAACGAATCAAGTGATGATTTTGTTTTAGTCCTCAAGTAATGTATAAGTGTTGATTAATTAATATACGTTGAAGCATATTGATAAAATGATTGATTAAGTGCCTTAAAGGAGTTTTATTAGAAAAGCACATGGATTTTTGGCTCATTTTTATGCACCATTCGATTTTGCTTAATTGTTAAAGGAAAATCTATTTTTGAGACATACTAATTGCCATGAGAATATGTCCTAGCGATTTGAGCCAACTTGAACTTGTTTTGATACTTTGATACATTTTGGTTTGGTTTAGGAATTAGGACTTTTACTTGAAAACTATTGGGATGAAAAGTGCTTATATATGATTATTGAATTTGAGAATTTGTCTCTGTTTCAATAAGAAGATTTTAGATGCCTCTGAAATTTTATATTATTTTGGGATTGGTTTACTAATTTTTCAAGAATTATTTTTGTGAAAAGGATTTAGGAAAAACGGAGTTTTCGGGTTAAACACTAACTGAATTTTTGAACTTATACTATTCCGATGAACTTGAAGTTTTTATGGTGAGGTCTTACATATATGACGATGCCCTCTGTAAAATTTGAGGTTGTTTGGAGTTGATTTGATATTTTATTTAATATAAAACAATACGCAATTCCAATTCAAAATTTTCAGAGTTTCAGGGAAATTTACTTGAAAAAGGGTTACTTTCACAACTCCAAATAATCTAAAATTTTTATGAGATGTTCCTGACTATATGAGGATGTCATTTTCTAAATTTCGTGATAATTGAAATTGATTTACTATTTTAAATAAATGAAAACTTGCTTCAGGTGGTAACAGTCCATAATTGATTTTTAGGGCAAAAGTGAGTAGAAACTTAGGTTCTGGACATTGAAATGACTTGAAAATTTTATGTGAGATATTTTGATATATTTTTAAGTATTCTGTTAAGTTTGGGACTGAAATGAGTTTATTTGATTTAACTTTGGAATTTTATTCCTTGAATTTCCCGTATTTGGTTTAGGATGTGCTCGATGTTGTTGATAATTAAGGTGCCCTGTGCTTACTGCTGGACTTGGCTGAATTTTGTTAGTATGACATTTGAATGTGACTACATAAATGTAGGAAGTTGGTCTACGTTTTATAAAGCAAGTTGCAAGCTAAGTAGTGCAAAAAAAAAAAAGGACTAAAGTTAAGGTTACGTATGCCCTAAGAGATTTGTTTTTGTGCTTCGATTTTTGGTCTAAATGGGTATGTGGCTATAAAAATATATTTGGTTTAAATGGTGTTCTTGTTATATGTGTTGACTGAAATTAATCTAAGACATGTTAATTAGGATGTTCAAATTAGAAGTTAAGTTTGTTTCGGGTAAAGTGGATTTATAAAATTGGTGTGACCAATTTGTTACGATATATTCTACTTGAATAAAATTATTTGAATAATTAAGGAAGTAAAGGAAAATGAGTTGTGTATGTAAATGTAAGAAATATAAGTGATGAGTTTGTTTTGTTTTAAGTAGTTGTGTGCTAGGTGTTTAACTTAGTGATTTGCTTTTGAAAATAAATGGGTTTTGAATTGTTTGATTTTAATTCATTTCTGGATATTGGAACTTTTCATGGATGTCCAAGTTTTATTTAAAGTTTTATGGTTTGAAAACAAATTATTTTGAAGTATTTATTTTATCCAAAAGTCTTGTGAGTTAACGTGTGGTACGATGATTTCGGATTTTCGAAAAAGTGATTTTTATAAAACTAAGTGTGGCTGTCCAGAATTTTTATTGGCGTATTTTCAATTGATAAAAATGTTTACAAGTATTTAAAAGCATGAGTTTTAAGTGTTTTAAATTATAGCTAAAGCGAAATTGCATAATCGAAGTTTTTCGATGTTTTCGGGTTCGGGTGAGCTACTGCCCAAAGTGGATCAGCCACTAATCTATTTATTTAAAATGATTTTGTTAAGTTGTTCTATAATGATTTGAAGAATTTAAAGTGTTAAAGAGTTTTGGGATGATTTCAGAGAAAAAGATTTATGTTTTGATTTTGACCAAAACGATTTCAATTTAAAGTTTCAAAGAGTGATTTTAATGTTGGGATTGATATTCGGATTAGAATATATTATTAATGTGTGATGTCTGTTTTCAGGATTAAAGGGTGTCAGCTATGGACGCGTGTCGGAGGATCACATCGGTAAATGCTCTTGGGAAATTATCGACTGGCAAGGTGAGAGAGCAGCTTTCCTAAGACACATTAGTGTGTAGGTAACATGTTAAGTTGTACAGGAAGAATAAAGTAGGTCTTTTTGCAATTTTAGAAAATAAATTAAGGAGTAATTCTTTTCAGCAAGTTTATAATAATATTGCTTATGGTTGGGGTTCTTTTATTAACTTAGATATCTGCTCTATAGGGAGAATATGGGTTATGTGGAGAAAAGATTTCTATGATGTTCATGAGGTGGCCAGGTCTCCTCAATATGTTCACTGTTTTTGTAACAGTGATTCAAACTCAGAAAAAGTTCTTTGTTACTTTTGTTTATGCTGAGAATGATAGTAATGGAAGGAAGGAGCTTTGGCAAGTTCTTAGTGGAATTCACAACTTTATAAATGTGCCTTGGCTTGTTTTAGGAGATTTTAATACTAGCTTGAAGCAGGAGGAAAAGTTAGGAGGCAGTCCTTTAGACACTGTCAGTGCCAGGGATTTTCAGGACTGTATAAATCTCTGTGGTTTAATAGATATGAATCAGGCAGGATGTCAATTCACTTGGAGCAACAGACAATCAGGAGCAGACAGGATCATCTCAAAGTTGGACAGGGCACTAGTTAATTTTGAATGGTGCAAAGAATGGCCAAATTCTATTGCAAACTTTCTAACTCCAGGTTTTACAGATCACTCTCCTATCCTTATTCACTGGGGAGACAATTCAGGAATGGTGAAGCACTCTTTCAAATATTTCAATATGTGGGCTAATCATGAGTCTTTTCTGAGAATTGTTAGCCAAGGCTGGCAGAGACAGTATGATGGAAGCAGGATGTTTGTGTTTTGTAGAAGGCTTAGAGACTTAAAGAAGCCTTTTTCTCAGCTTAATAAGCAGTATTACTCTAAAATAGATGCAAGAGAAGCAGAATTGAGGGATCAGCTAGATGCTATTCAGACAGAGCTTGCTTCAAACCCTATGGATGCTAATCTCATCTCAGCTGAGAGAGATAGCTAATCAGTATATTAAGGTGCAAACTGATGCTTTCTTGTTTCTTAAGTAGAAGGCAAAATTAGAATGGCTCCAAAATGGTGATGCAAATACAAAGTTTTTTCATGATTCCATTAGGAGGAGGAACTATCATAATAGAGTTCTAAGGATCCTTAATGATAGAAATGAGCCAGTAACTGACTCTGATGAAATTCATGCTTTATTTGATGATTTTTATCAGAGTCATTTTCAGAGCAGAAGCAAAGGGGATATGTTTTCTCAGGAAGTTATTGATCAAGGGAATTGTCTTAGCAGGGACCAACAACTAGCTCTTATCAAGCCAATAACTGTTGATGAAATAAAGCAGGGCTTGTTTTCAATTAACAAAAATAAAGCTTCAGGGCCTGATGTGTTTGGATCTGGGTTTTTTCAATCTGCTTGGGACTGTATTGGCCAGGATTTGTGTAGGGCCATAATGGATTTTTTTGACTCAGGGCATATGCTTAGAGAGATTAATCACACTAATCTTGTGATGGTTCCAAAAACTGATTCTCCTAATAAGGTTCATCAATTCAGGCCTATTGCTTGTTGTTCTACTATCTACAAATGCATTTCTAAGATTATCAGCAATAGACTATCAGCAGTGCTTCCTTTTTTGGTGCATGATAACCAAACTGCTTTTATCAAGGATAGGAGCATCCTACATAATGTCCTACTCTCTCAGGAATTGATAAGATTGTATGGTAGAAGGAGGGTCTCTCCTAGATGTATGATGAAGTTAGACATCAAGAAGGCTTTTGATACTTTGGAGTGGAGCTTTATTGACTCTATGTTATTTGCTCTAAAGTTTGCAGCTAAGTTTATCTCCTGGGTAATGGCTTGTGTGAAATCTGTCTCCTACTCTATTGTTCTGAATGGTAATGAAGGTGGAAGATTTTGGCCCTCCAGAGGCATTAGAAAGGGGGACCCAATGTCCCTCATGCTTTTTGTCTTAGCAATGGATATTCTTACTAGAGGACTTAAGTTGGCTGCTACAGGGAGGAATTTCAGATTCCACCCTGCTTGCAAGGACCTAAGGTTGATTAACATAGCTTTTGCTGATGATCTTCTTATTTTTTGTAAAGCTCATCCTGCTAGAATTTGTATTATCAAATCTGCTCTAAATGGTTTTGAAAATTGGTCTGGACTTCAAATAAGTGCAGAGAAGTCTCACATCTATATGGCTGGAGTAACTCAGGATACTAAAAGCACTCTCTTACAACTATCTGAGTTTCAGGAGGGTTTTTTCCCTTGCAAATACTTAGGTCTCCCTCTATCCTCTAGAAAATGGAATGCAGCTACTTGTGATATCCTAGTTGATAAGATTATGAAAAGAATTAACTGTTGGCAATCTAGGCACTTATCATATCATGCAAGGGTATGTCTTATTAACTCAGTTCTTATGAGTTTCCACATCTACGGGGCTGCTGCGTTTATTTTTCCTAAGGCAGTGATAAAGGAAATTGAGAAAAAGTGTAGAAGTTTTCTTTGGAGCTCTATTGCCGATGGTCCCTATTCTGCAAAAATTGGTTGGTCTATAGTTTGTAATAAGAAGAGACATGTGTAGAGTTATGATGTTTTGATGCTAACAACCTAAAGCCAAGCAACAACATTCAACAAGGAAGCACCACTCATGAAGATTAGAATTAGATTAAGTTTATTTTATTTGTAATCAATGTAATATTTTATTGCATATCATGAGAGTGGGGTGGTAGCTTTAGGAATATCAATATAGGTTTTAAATATTGTTTGATTATTAAGTGAAGAAATATTAATCTTGATAAAATAGCTCTAATTAAAGTATTGATCAAAGTATTTTTGAAAAGCTTATTTTTAATCACTTTTTACAGTGATTAATCGATTAGCTTGATAAGGTTAATCGATTAACGCGTATAACTGTACAACACTGATTATGTTAATAAAGGTTAATCGATTAGTGAGTTAAACGTTAATCCATTAGCACGAATTAACATAGGTTAATCGATTAGTGAGTAACACGTTAATCGATTAGTTACTGTTGTTTCTGAAAAATAATATTTTGTTTAAAAGCTTTTCTTTTCTACTTTGTCAAGGTTACACACTCTTTCAAAATTTTCTATAGAGAAACATACTTTCAATATTCTTTCAAGAGATATTGCTATTTTCCAATTGTGCTATCAAGATTCAACAACTTTCAATCTTCTTCACTTACAATCAATTCAATATTCTAAGTTCTATTGAGATTCAAGTTTTTCTAGTTTTAGTATTTTGTGTTGGAGCTATTCACAACAAGAAGGTTGTATCAATCAAGCTTTCAACAAACAAGTGAAGATTCACAATTTGAAGTCTTTGAAGAATATCAAAGCAAGTGGAAAAGAATTTGGTTGGAGAGCATCCTTCAACAAATTCAAGAGGACAAGATACGGATTCATTTGGGTAGATTAGCAAAGAGATTGGTACTCTCTTTGTAAGGGGTTAAGATAGGATAGCTTAGAGTGAGCTGCATCTTAACATTGTAATCTAACATTTGAAGTATCTAGTAGAAACTCTCTATCTTTGATAGAGGGGACTGGATGTAGCTTTCAAGTGGGTGAAAGTGAACCAGGATAAAATCTTGTCTTCTTGCTTTTATTTCTTCTAGCATTCATTAACCAAGAACAATTTAATTAGGTTTAATTTGGGGCTTTTTCAATTCCTTAATAATTAAACTAAATTGGCTTGGTAAATTTACTTTGTATTGCTCATGCATTCATTCATAATTTGTTGGTGCATCAAGGCATTGAAATCTCCATTGAATTCCGATTAAAACTGAATTTTCATCAGATACTATTCAGATTAATCGATTAAGACGATTGTTAATCGATTAGTTTTTAAGTTGCTTTCGGCATTAATCGAGTAACGCTTTAGTTAATCGATTAGTTTGAAAGTGAGCTTCGGCATTAATAGATTAATACTGAAGTTAATCGATTAATCAGTATATTTTTGTAAGAAAATTTAATTTCTCAAATCCATTCTCTTTGGTGATCGAAATATTTGTATTAAGGCTTCAAAATTCTATTCACCCCCCCTCTAGACTGTTTTGAGCCGCTTGTTGGTTTCCAACAAGTGGTATCAGAGCTCGGTCGAAAGATCCGAGCATTAAAACACTTTTTCGCAAAGATCCGATTTTGGAAATCATGGGCTCAAATTTTAATCCTTTTGGTGGTGAAGGAGCTTCCATTAATCGTCCTCCACTATTCAATGGTGAAGGCTACGCTTATTGGAAGGTCCGAATGAAAATTTTTATAGAAGCTATTGATATGGAAATTTGGAATGCCATAGAGAATGGGCCTTTTATTCCTCAAACAAAAGTTAATGATACTGTTTCTTTGAAACCAAAGGCAAGCTGGAATGATGATGAAAAGAAGAAAGTTCAATATGATTTAAAAGCCAAAAACATCATCACTTCGGCAATGTCTTATGACGAATTCTTTAGAGTATCACAATGCACTGATGCAAAACAAATGTGGGACACTTTACAAGTCACACATGAGGGCACGAATGAAGTTAGAAGGGCTAGGCTTAACACTCTCATGCATGAGTACGAGCTCTTTCGTATGTTGCCAAATGAAAACATAGGCGACATGCAAAAGCGCTTTACTCACATCATTAATCATCTTTCTGCTCTTGGAAAAAGACTAACTAATGGTGAAGTTGTTAATAAAGTTTTGAGATGTCTTAGCAGGGAATGGCAACCTAAAGTCACGGCCATTATGGAGTCTAAGGATCTTGACGAAATGGATTTAGCAACACGATTCGGGAAGCTTCAAGAGCATGAAATGGAGCTAGGAAGATTATCCATGAATGAGGATGCTGATAAAAAGAAGAGAGGGATTGCTATTAAAACTAATTCAAAATCCTTAAAGGCACATGAAGAACACTCTTTAGTGGATGACTCCGACTCTGATATCGATGATGAGACACTTGGGTTGTTGGTCAAAAAACTTGGACGTTTCCTTAAGAAGAAGAATAATTTCAATAAGAATAGATCAAGAGACTCTAAGGACGCTCAACCAAGGAACAAGACCAATAAAGACAACATCATATGTCATGGGTGTGGGAAGCCGGGCCATTATAGATCAAATTGTCCAACAAATTCAAAGAAGGCCGAGAATGACAAATGGAAGCCCAATCAATCTAAAGGAAAAAGGGCGTACATAGTGTGGGATGAACCGGAAAATCAATCTTCAACCAGTTCATCGGAAGATGAAGAACTTGCTAACCTTTGCTTGATGACTAAGTTTGATGAAGAAGCATCTTCAAGCATGAAATCAAGTGATAACACAAATGAGGTAGATTATCTTTCCGATGCTAGTTCTAATTCTAATTCTCCCTCCTTCAATGAACTTTATAATGTGTATGTAGAAATGCATAAAGAGTTGAAGAAATTAGCAAAAATCAATGTTGAAAGAAAGAACTTCATTTTGAAGCAACAAGAAAAAATTTTGGAATTACAAAACTCCCTAGAGGAGCTAAAGCTTCAAAATGAAACCCTTGAACTCATTTATGCAAATTCTACATGCAATTGTGATTTGAAAACAAATGATATCTCCACTTGTGATAATTTCAAATCTCTTGAAAAAGAAGTTTTTAATTTGAATGATAGAATTGCAAGGCTCACAAGAGGACACATGCTTAGATCATTTGCTTTCTAATCAAAGGAATAATAGTAATAGAACCGGACTTGGGTATACCAAACCCAAAAATCGCAATTTTCGCAAAGTTGGTACATTCTCCAAAATTGACTTTTCAAAAACTCCAACTTGTCATTATTGTGGTATTTTTGGGCATACTACAAATAAATGCAATATTAAGAAATTTGGTATACCAAGTGGAAAGTATGTATGGATTGTGAAGGGGACTACACCCCAAACTAACATCAAAGGACCCAAGATAACTTGGGTACCTAAGTCAAGTAAATGACATTGTTTTGTAGATGTGCCTTCGAACAAAGGAGCGTAGATGGTACTTGGATAGTGGATGTTCGAGGCATATGACGGGAGACAAAACGCACTTCATCGAACTTACTTCAAAAGGTGGTGGTCATGTGACATATGGCGACAACAACAAAGGCACAATTCTAGGAGTGGGTAAGATTGGTAACGTATCTAACCTTATCATTGAAAATGTCCTATTGGTAGAAGGCTTAGAACACAACTTGCTTAGTATAAGCCAACTATGCGATATGGGCAACAATGTGACCTTTACTTCAGAATTTTGTTTTATTAAGAGTTGTATAGATGATAGTGTTAAGTTCGTAGGTCGTCGTTCTAATAACACTTACTTAATTGACTTGGATGAGATAACTTCATTGTTTTCAACATGTTTTAAATCTTTTGATGATGAAGTTCGTCTTTGGCATCGACGAATTGCACATGTCAATGTGAATCAATTAAATAAACTTTTACGAAAAGACTAAGTGATTGGTTTGCCTAAACTTAATTTTAAACTTGATAGCGTTTGCGACTCATGTCAAAAATGTAAGCAAGTTAAAAACACTTTTAAACCAAAAAATGTGGTAAGCACAACAAAGCCATTGGAGCTAATCCACATGGATTTGTTTTGCCCATCACAAGTTCGAAGTTTAGGTGGCAATTACTATGGATTTGTTTTGGTAGATGACTTTACTCGATTCACATGGACTTTGTTTTTATCCGCAAAAAGTGAAACTTATAAAAGTTTTAAAAAGTTTGCCAAGCTCATCCAAAATCAATTAAGTTTGAAAATAGTGACTATTAGAAGTGACCACGGAGGTGAGTTTGAAAATTCAAAGTTTGATGCGTTTTGTGAAAAGTTTGGTATAGATCATCAATTTCCAGCCCCTAGGACTCCGGAGCAAAACGGAGTTGTAGAAAGGAAAAATAGAGTCTTAGAGGAACTTGCACGTACTATGCTTAAGGAATTAGGAGTTCCATCTTATTTTTGGGCTGATGCGGTAAATACCGCTTGTTATGTCATAAATAGGGTTCTTATCCGTCCGCATTTGAATAAAACACCTTATGAGCTTTTAAAAGGGCGAAAGCCAAATATCTCTTATTTTCATGTCTTTGGGTGTAAGGTGTTTATTTTAAATAACGGTAAGAATCCGGTCGGAAAATTTGACTCAAAAGCCGACGAAGGTATTTTCATTGGATATTCAACTCATAGCAAGGCTTATCGTATTTTTAATAAAAGAACCTTAACCGTTGAAGAATCAGTTCATGTCGTGTTTGATGAATCTCCGAAAGGAGAGTGTGTTGTTTCTTGTGATGATGAGAATGTAGGTACATTTTTGGATCATGACAAGCAAATGCAACAACAAATAGTGGAGAACCAAGTTGAGAATGGAGAAATGCAAGCACATGACAAAGACTTAGTACAAGTGCAACATCCCGAACTACCAATTGCTTGGAAAATGAACAAAAATCACCTGGTCTCTAATATCTTAGGTGACATTGCTAAGGGGGTGGTAACCCGAAGCACTTTGAACAACTTTTGTTATTATGTTGCTTTTGTATCACAAGTTGAACCTAAGAATATTAGTGAGGATCTTCAAGATGAACATTGGGTTATGGCCATGCAAGAAGAATTAAATCAATTTGAAAGAAACCAAGTTTGGGAGCTTGTGCCAAAACCCGATGATCGTCCTGAAATCGGTACTCGTTGGGTTTATAGGAATAAACTAGATGAGTCGGGTATTATTGTTAGAATAAGGCTAGGTTGGTAGCTAAGGGGTATAGCCAAGAGGAAGGGATAGATTATGATGAAACGTATGCTCCCGTAGCTAGATTAGAAGCTATTAGAATTCTACTCGCTTATGCATCTATCATGAACTTTAAGTTGAATCAAATGGACGTTAAAAGTGCATTTCTTAACGGATACATTCAAGAGGAAGTATATGTCTCACAACCTCCCGGATTTGAAAGTTTTGAACATCCGGACTATGTTTCTAAATTGAAAAAGGCTTTGTATGGTCTTAAACAAGCTCCTAGAGCTTGGTATGATCGACTAAGCAACTTTTTATTAGAAAAGGGTTTTAAAAGAGGTGCTGTGGACACTACGCTTTTTATTGAAAGATCCGGTAAGGATATACTTTTGGTCCAAATATATGTAGATGACATTATTTTTGGTGCAACTAATGAAAAATTGTGCAAGAAATTTTCTGAAATTATGCAGAGTGAGTTTGAAATGTCTATGATGGGAGAGCTTACTTTATTCCTTGGGCTACAAATTAAGCAACTTGATGATGGGATCTACATTCATCAAGGCAAGTATTGTAGAGAACTTCTCAAATGGTTTGGCATAGAGTCATGCAAGGAAGCATCAACTCGGATGAACGTCACATGTTACTTGGACAAGGATGAAGCCGGAAAACCTGTTGAGGTAACAAAATATCGTGGCATGATAGGTAGTTTACTATATTTAACTGCTTCTCGTCCTGATATTATGTTTAGTGTCTGTATGTGTGCTCGTTTTCAAGCCAATCCGAAAGAGTCACATCTAACTGCTGTTAAGAGGATTATGAAATATTTGAAAGGTACAACTAATATCGGTTTATGGTATCCTAGAGATGCTCTTTTAAAACTTATTGGTTATTCGGATTCCGATTTTGCGGGTTGTAAAGTTGAAAGAAAAAGTACAAGCGGAACATGCCATTTAATTGGAAGTTCACTTCTATCATGGTTTTCTAAAAAGCAAAATTGTGTCGCTTTATCAACCGCGGAAGCCGAATACATTGCGGCCGGAAGTTGTTGTGCTCAAATCCTTTGGATGAAGCAACAACTCTCGGATTTTGGTTTAAACTTGTAAAAAATTCCTATTAAATGTGACAATACATCCGCAATCAATTTAACTAAAAACCCGGTATTGCATTCAAGAACAAAACATAATGAGATTAGGCATCACTTTCTTAGAGATCATGTTCAAAAAGGTGATTGTGTTATTGAGTTTGTTCAAACCTCAGATCAATTAGCTGACATTTTTACAAAACCATTACCAAGAGATACTTTCTATCGTATTAGAAGGGAACATGGTATTTTTGATGAATCAAGAATTAGCTAATTGTATTTGAAGTCATTTTTAGTTCATCACCTTGAGCCTATTTCATTATGCTTTGTTATTTGAGTAGTTGTAACTTGAAAAATCTTTCATAATACTCTAAATTAGTAGTTATGTGTGTATTTTTCTATGATATGTTTGCTTATTTGATTGTGTGTGCTAAATGCTAAGTGTTAATATGTGTTTGTGTGCATGAAAATTTTTTCAAAATTTCAAAAATTTGAGCTCTGTGCAATATTAATCGATTAATGACCATTTTAACTCGATTAATTTTTAAACTGCTTGCGCACTTAATCGATTAATGACCTTTTAACTCGATTAATTTTTAAATTGCTTACGCACTTAATCAATTAACGATCTTTTAACTCGATTAAATTTTAAATTGCTTTCGCACTTAATCGATTAAGGTACTTTCTACTCGATTAAGGGTCAAACTAATCGATTAAGGGCCTCACTAATCGATTAATGCGTGAATTTTATAAAAAGACGTTTTCAGCACACTTGCTCATTTTTCTTCTTTCTTTTCTCTCTCTTCTCTGAATTCTCTCCTCTTCTCTCATGTTCGAAAATCGCATAAACATCACTAAGGGCTACCGTAACTCCAAATTTCACCCATTTCTTCCCTAATTTCTTCCTCCTAACATCATTCCTACTAGAATCCGTCCTCAATTTCACCAAAAATCTACAAAAATCGATTTTCCCCCAAAATTCCGAAACCCTAACCCTAGAACCGACCCTAACCCTCTTTTCCAGCAAATATGGCCTCCTCCTCCTCTGATCCTCCACGCAAGAAGAGCAAGCCACACAAGGATAGGAACAATCCTTGGTTTTCACAGGCTGAGCGTGATTCAAGGGCACCGAAGTTTGACAATCGGCTATTTGGGATCATAAGGTACATTAATTTCGCTTGGTTAAGAAGTAAAAGGTTTCAATTTCATGATGATCTCCTTGCTCAGAATGTTCAGAAATTCTTGGAATTTAATACACACTATTATCCTAAGTTGGTTAGGCAATTCTATCAGAATTTTACTGTTATTGATGGTGTGTATCAAATTCAAGTTAGGGGTGTTCATTTTGTTGTTAAACCTGATGATTTAAGACTGTTGTTTGGTTTGGAAAATAAGGGAACATATTTTGGGGATAATGAATCTGTTGAACTTGAGGTTGACCCTGCAACTGTATATCAGGATGCTGTAAGGGATGGTGAAGTATGGGATAAGGGAACTAAAATTGTTACTTTGCTGAATGCTGATGATAGAGTTTTATTATACATCATAGCATATTGTCTTCTTCCAAAAGGAAATCAAAATTATGCTCAAGTTCAAGAGGATGACTTGAGACTTTTTTATGGAATTAAGAAGCATGTTGAAATTAATTGGAATAAGATAGTATTAGCTAGGATGCATTCAGCTGCTCAATCTGCATCTACACAGTATCTTCCATATCCCATGCATGTTACAAAGCTACTTAGGCATTATGGAGTTCAAATTTCTGATAGTGAACCATGTGAAACGGATCCGGAAAAGAAGTGGTGTTTGAATGCTCAACATATTAATTACATGAGGATTGGATTTCATAGACCTACTAGGACTTGGTTGTGGAAATCTCAGATTAAGGCAATGGAGCAAGCTGCTCAACAAGTGCCTCCTGCTCCTCCTGCTGCACAGGCTGCTCTTCCTCCTGTTGTTGATCCTATGGAAATGGATCAAGGGGCAAATCTTGAGGATTTTATTGATTTTGATAATTTGGAACAACCATTTGATGCTCAGGCTGCTCACACTTCACTTGTTCAGCATATAGATGAGAGATTTGATGTTATGGAGCAACGCATTGAGCTTCAGAATAGGGCTATGGAGCAACGTTTGATGGATCACTTTGCTACTTTCTTCCACCATCCTCCTCCTAACCCTTAGTCCTCATGGTCTTTATGCTGATTTTCACATGATCTTCACATGTTTTTGCTGCACATTCCTCACTGACTTTGCTACAGATTTTACTGGTTTTCTCATGGTTTTTGGTACTTGTTTTATGGCTGGACAGTTCTTATTTGCTATGGTTGATGTCTCTTAGGGTCTTTGTATGGCCTAGTTTACTTTCATATTATATTTTGATGCTATGACTTGGTACCTGGACTTAGTAATTTGCACTATGATTATGACTATTATGTGGTATATGGACTTTATTATTATATGGTCTCGGTTATGGCCAATCTTGTTTTGTTTATTGCATTTTACGTCTTTTAATTGTGCTTATTATATATATACCATTGTCTAGCACTTACCTCCAACTTTTGGCAAAGCGATTTTTTTTAAATAAATTCAATACTTTTTAATGATGCCAAAAGGGGGAGAAAATGTTTGTTGATGTTGTTCTTGTAGGATAAGTTTTTAGATATTGTTCCTAACTGTATTACATTTAGGGGGAGTTTGTAGAGTTATGACGTTTTGATGCTAACAACCTAAAGCCAAGCAACAACATTCAACAAGGAAGCACCACTCATGAAGATTAGAATTAGATTAAGTTTATTTTATTTCTAATCAATGTAATATTTTATTGCATATCATGAGAGTGGGGTGGTAGCTTTAGGAACCTCAATATAGGTTTTAAATATTTTTTGATTATTAAGTGAAGAAAGATTAATCTTGATAAAATAGCTCTAATTAAAGTATTGATCAAAGTATTTTTGAAAAGCTTATTTTTAATTACTTTTTACAGTGGTTAATCGATTAGCTTGATAAGGTTAATCGATTAACGCGTATAACTGTACAACACTGATTATGTTAATAAAGGTTAATCGATTAGTGAGTTAAACGTTAATCGATTAGCACGAATTAACATAGGTTAATCGATTAGTGAGTAACACGTTAATCGATTAGTTACTGTTGTTTCTGAAAAATAATATTTTGTTTAAAAGCTTTTCTTTTCTACTTTGTCAAGGTTACACACTCTTTCAAAATTTTCTATAGAGAAACATACTTTCAATATTCTTTCAAGAGCTATTGCTATTTTCCAATTGTGCTATCAAGATTCAACAACTTTCAATCTTCTTCACTTACAATCAATTCAATATTCTAAGTTCTATTGAGATTCAAGTTTTTTTAGTTTTAGTATTTTGTGTTGGATCTATTCACAACAAGAAGGTTGTATCAATCAAGCTTTCAACAAACAAGTGAAGATTCACAATTTGAAATCTTTGAAGAATGTAACATCCCGAATTTTAAACCCGAAGATAAATAAATAAATAATAATTAGAATAATTAAAATGAAAAATAATAAACCGCAAATAGGTACTCCAAATGAGGATTCTAGCATTAGAAGAAAATAATAATAATAATACTAAGCGAATTAGAGAAGAAAGGAGCGTTAGATCGAAGTTAGTATTGGGCCAGAAAATAGATAATTCGATAAGAAACACAATAACAAGGGGAAAAATTAAAATAAAAGATTTAAGACTCCAAACACAATTCCCACCGTTGGATATGAAGATATGATTTTTAGGAAGTTGCTCGTCAAATTTGAGCAAGATCCAACGGTGAACGAAGAAGTTATGGAGGTTTGAAGTTCGGAAGAAAATAGAAGAAAAATAGAAAAATGAAACAGCAGTATCTGCTCATTTCGCTTAAGCGAAAATATTTCGCTTAAGCGAAACAACTTCAGTGGCAACATAAATCGAGTTCGCTTGAGCGAACAGATTTCGCTTAAGCGAAAATCGTTCTTGACAGTGTTGATGCCAATTCGCTTAAGCGAATGAATTTCGCTTAAGCAAAAATCGTCGGGTTGGCTTTAAATCGAAGGGAAACCCTCGTCTTCCTCACTCTCTTCCCTCTGTTTCTCTCTCCACCGCCGACCCCCTTCTTCCTCCCTCCTCCACGGCCTTCAACCACCCAGGGCCGCCGCCCTAAGCCACCCCACCGTGGCCACCCTTCTTCTCTCCCTCAACCGGTCTCTCTCCCTCTCTTGTTCTCTCTCCCTCCTTCCCTCACAAACACCCTCTCTCTCTCCTCCCCACTCACGGCCACCGCCTCCGGCCGTCGCCACCACTGAGGCCGCCACCACCACCACTGACCACCACCATCACCAAACCACCATAGCCTCTCCCTCATCCACGAGCTTTCTCTCTCTCCTCACGGATCTCCCCGGCGCCGTTACCGGTTCGTGATCGTGCTGGGCTCGTGTCGGGAACCTCGGAGCTCGAAGCCTTGCCTCGGTTTAGTCCCGGTCGTTCCCCGCTAACGAGGAGCAACACCGACGCTGTCATCGTCGCCGAACTAAATCCAGGTTCTATTTAAAAAGCCCGAGGTAAGAGGGTTCGCGTTACCTTTACTTAAGAAGTAAATTCTAGGATTATATAGTGGTAGCTAGGAATAGAGTAATTAAAAGTATGTTAATGAACCTTAGGGTAACCCTCGTGGATATAAATGAAGTAAATAAAATTGTTTATAGAAACCACACTTTAGGGAATAAAAGGAATGAGCGTAGAATAATGCCCGGAACGAATGAGCGTAATTAGGATATGGAAATAGTTAATATAGAACAAAATGTGGGAAATTATAAAGTAAAAGCTATAGGGGAAGTAACGGAACAAAAAGGGTAAAAGAGAGTCTAGAATAAGGAATAAGGAATGCACGCGGAGTAAAGTAGAGAATAGAAATAAAATGATGAATTAAGATTTAATATAAAATAAGGAAAACGATAAGCGAATTTACGAAAAGATAAGAAAACTAAGAGAGAGTACATTATGAGGGAAGTTGGAGTGAAATAACTGAAAAGTTAGATTAAGAGAATAGATCAATTAAAACTAATATAGCTAATGAAATAGTAATAATGAATTGGGTAATTGATTGAGATAGGGAAACTGAGAAATAACAAAGAATTAATAACGGGAACTAGAATATACTATATTTGACCGTAATGATTAGAGTTGGATAAGATTGGGGGAAACTAATAAAGATAAAAAGAATGAAATAGAAAATATAGAAAATGTGATAAGTGATAAATGAGGATAAAGGCTAAAAGATTTAGATGAGTATAAAAGAATTACTTAAATTATAAGAAAAAGAGAAGGAAGAAAAGAAGAAAAAGGAAAAGAAAGAAGGGTATCGAAAAGAGTGAAAAGTAAATAATGTAACAATACGTCTATAAGTAATGAAATGAGAGAAAAAGAGAAAAGTACAATAAATCAGAAAAAGAGAAAAGACATATAATTAAGAAAAAGGAAAAAGAGAAAAAGAAAGAAAGGGAAAGAAATAAAATAAAGCTGGTGCGAGCCTGGTAAGGCGTGTCGAATAAAAAAAAAGAAGAAAAGAGAATAAAAGTCCGATGCGAGCCTGAGAAGGCGTATCGGCGTCGATGCGAGCCTGGTAAGGCGTGTCGATTAAAAAGGAGACCAAAGTCCGGTGCGAGCCTGAGAAGGCGTATCGGCATCGATGCGAGTCTGGTAAGGCGTGTCGATTAAAAAGGAAAACTGGAAGTCCGATGCGAGCCTGAGAAGGCGTATCGGCATCGATGCGAGCTTGGTAAGGCGTGTCGATTAAAAAGAAAAGAAAAGACGATTAAAAAGAAAGTAATAGTCCGGTGCGAGCCTGAGAAGGCGTATCGGCATCGATGCGAGCCTGGTAAGGCGCGTCGATTAAAAGGAAAAAGAATGGAAAGGAAAATGGATAAGAGAATGGGAATGGAAGAATGAAAAGAGAATTAATAATTAAAAGAATGTGAGAATAAGGAAGGACTAAAAGAAATTAATTATATGAATAATTGTGAATAAAATATATAAATAATTAAGTAGGCTTAGTTATTTGCTATGTCTTCTTTTAGAATTTATCTTTTTAAGTTCTGTGTAATGCTACCCTTCTTGATATCATTTTACAGGTACGGGAGCGGAGCTTACACTGTTGCGGGCCGAACTGGAAACCCTCCACTACGTGGAGTGAAATTGTGATACCCTGAGTGGATTTTATTATATTAAATAATGTTATTTTTGTAATTTATAATATGTGTAGTTATATGCCTTGAGACTAGTACTGATCGGGCGTTAGGATCTGAACTGGTTTTTAATCTGTTATGTTTATGTTTTTAAATAATTCTGGACTGACAGGTTTTTAGAAGGAAATTTTTGGGAAGTCCGTAAAACAGAGGAAACTCTGCCGGATTTTCGTAAAACTTTTCAAAAGAAATCAAACGCTAAAAAGAATTTTCAAACTCTGATTTTATTAAAAACTAAAATTAACTATTAAAAGTGAGGATGTTACAAAGAATATCAAAGAAAGTGGAAAAGAATTTGGTTGGAGAGCATCCTTCAACAAATTCAAGAGGACAAGATACTTATTCATTTGGGTAGATTAGCAAAGAGATTGGTACTCTCTTTGTAAGGGGTTAAGATAGGATAGCTTAGAGTGAGTTGCATCTTAACATTGTAATCTAACATTTGAAGTATCTAGTAGAAACTCTCTATCTTTGATAGAGGGGACTGGATGTAGCTTTCAAGTGGGTGAAAGTGAACCAGGATAAAATCTTGTCTTCTTGCTTTTATTTCTTCTAGCATTCATTAACCAAGAACAATTTAATTAGGTTTAATTTGGGGCTTTTTCAATTCCTTAATAATTAAACTAAATTGGCTTGGTAAATTTACTTTGTATTGCTCATTTATTCATTCATAATATGTTGGTGCATCAAGGCATTGAAATCTCCATTGAATTCCGATTAAAACTGAATTTTCATCAGATACTGTTCAGATTAATCGATTAAGACGGTTGTTAATCAATTAGTTTTTAAGTTGCTTTCGGCATTAATCGAGTAACGCTTTAGTTAATCGATTAGTTTGAAAGTTAGCTTCGGCATTAATCGATTAATACTGAAGTTAATCAATTAATCAGTATATTTTTGTAAGAAAATTTAATTTCTCAAATCCATTCTCTTTGGTGATCGAAATATTTGTATTAAGGCTTCAAAATTCTATTCACCCCCCTCTAGACTATTTTGAGCCGCTTGTTGGTTTCCAACAACATGGGGGTTAGGGTATCAATGACTGTGGTCTCTGGAACTTGGCTGCTTTAGGGAAGCAAATTTGGAGCATAGCTATGAATAAGGAGTGTCTCTGGGTTCGCTGGATTCATGCATATTATCTAAAAACTCAACTGTTCTGGGATTGCAAATGGATTCAAGGTCAAAGTTGGCATTGGAAGCAAATCCTCAAAGTTAGGGATAAGCTTAGATCGGGTTTTCAGAATGATAGATGGATTGGGTGCTCAGATGGCGTTTACACCATCAAATCGGGGTATCGGTTTCTAAAGCAAACCCCTGATCCTTTCCC
This sequence comes from Crotalaria pallida, assembly GCA_037953625.1. Classification (NCBI taxonomy): domain Eukaryota; kingdom Viridiplantae; phylum Streptophyta; class Magnoliopsida; order Fabales; family Fabaceae; genus Crotalaria; species Crotalaria pallida. The sequence continues at coordinate 101,985,828 of CM075649.1, forward strand.
TATGTCTAAATTCGTTTGGAATAATGTCAGTGTCCCTAAGCACCGATTCATTTCATGGCTAGCTATGCATAATAAACTTCAAACAAGAGACAGATTGAGATGGACATACATACCTAATTACTGTAGCTTATGCTTTGCTTCTAAGGAATCACTGGAGCACCTCTTCTTTGGTTGTTCTTGGAGTCAGGATTTTATCTCCCTTTACATGCAATGACTAGATATTCAAAGTTTCCCTTCGAGATTCAGACTGTGGAAGCGATGGATTTTGTTTGCAGTTCGTGGTAAGAAGATGAGGAGGCTGACGTGGGCAATTTGTGTGGCAGCAATTTATCACACATGGGCAGAGAGAAATGCTAGGACTTTTACCTCTTGTTCTTGTAACACCCTTATTTTATATGCAAAAATAGTGAGTATGTAACACCCCGCAAATTCCTCGTATTAATTTAAAATACTAAAAAGATTTATTGTAAGAAAAGTGTTTTTGAAAGAAGTATTTTCTTAAATAATTTTCTTAATTCCCATTTTTTTTAAAGTAATGAAGAATTTTTGAAAAGAAATGATTTTTCATGAAATGATGGTAAAGAGTTTTAAAGTAGGGTTTTGAAGCAATTGTGTGTTAATATCTTTACACTTTAAAGAAATTATGATTCTTTTTCACATGGGTCACTTTAGGATGAAAAGGATTATTTTCTATGTATGTGTGTGTATGTATGCACGGTTTTGGTGTGTATGTGTATGATTAGGATTATATGGAATTAAATTAGTAAAAGAAAATGATAATGCATGAGTGTATATATATATGTGTATGTGTATGTGTATGATGTTTGTGTGCAGGTGTCGTGTGAACGTGATGCCCTAAAAATATTAATTGTGTGTATGCTTATATATGTATTAAGTGTATGTATTATTCCATGATTTCATGCTATGTGTTGTTATGATAAACATGAAAAGAAATTGCTTGTGTATGTGTACATGTGTGTGTTTCGGCCAAGCATGAGATTAGAAAGACCAAGTAGAGTACATTTTCTTAAGTAGTAAGCAAGTGAAAACTAAATAGAAAATGAGTAGGAAGAACTAGGTTGTATGAGTTATGAGGCCTAGGAAAGACTTTCTTCAACATTGTCTCCCCTTGATAAGACTCATTCCATGCAACAAATGGACTACACCAAATTACCCTTAGGATTGCACATGGAACCGAGGACACAAGAGGGAAATTCCAACCCTTGCTTTGACCATATAAACCGTGTGTGTGTAGGAGGAGTGGGTTACTTTGATTCATTTTCACCACTCCTAAACACACTTGGTCCAAGAACAACACAAAGCTCTTGGAATCCATAGAGAGAGAGAGAGAAACCGTGAGGGTAGAGAAGAGAAGGGGAGTGAAAAATCCAAGTTCCTTGACCAAATTCCCTTGATCCTTCTTCTTCACCCACTTCCTTCTTCAAACTCAAGAAGAAAAAAAAATTATTCATCAATCCCAAAGAGAGAGAGGGCCGAGACAAAAACCTAGAAGAAGGAGAGAGATCTTGAAGTTTGAAGTTTAGGTTTTGGTTTAAGGTAGTTGTTTGAGCTTTTGAGAGTTTTAAGTGTATTTACCTTTGTATTGTAAAGGACCTTAAGATAAACTTTGTTTAAATCTAAAAGATTGTGATGCATGTTATTAATTTTGAAGTGATCTTGAAGTTTGAACTACATGCAAACCATCTCTAAGTGTTGATCTTGAAAATCTACGCTAAAAAGTTTAGATCTTTAACTTATGGCTTTTCCTTGTCACGGTTTCTATAAAAGTTGTGTTAAAGTTGTTTATTTGTCTTAATTTTCATTTGTATATGATTGATCCATGGTTGATCTTTGATAAGGCAAAGAACTTGAGTCTTGCATGTTTGATTTTATGGCCTTGTTATTCTTATTTTCCTTGCATGTCTCCTTTATACCTTGATCTTAAATTTTTAAGAGTAAAAGAACTTATAAAACACTAGACCATGAGCTATATATTTCGGCCAAGACAAGAGTTTAGGTCTTGATGCATTTTAATTTGATTTAAGTAATTATATGTTAACTTTATGTTTAAAAACCTTGATTTGAGTGTTGAAATGGTTGATTTTTGATTTGATTTTGGTGAAGCTTTGATTTTTGATTTTAATCTTTAAAAAGCTTTGATCTTGTGTGATCTCTAAAAAAGTTGATCTTTAAATGCATGCATGTTGTTTTTGAACCAAAAAATCTTGATCCTTGGGTTGCATGTCACGGTTTTGAAGAGAAAGTAAAGGAAAACAACTTTTGCAAAATGGTTTTACTTTGATTTAAATTCATGTGTATTTGAAAGTTAAAGATCTAAGTTTTCACTCGATTTTGTTGATGAGTTTTCGGTCAAGCTTTGGAAAACCAAAAAGATCATGATTGGTTTTCATAAAAGATCCTTGCATGTGATTCTATTTTACTTCAAATGATTTTAAAAACACATGCAAAGAAAAATAGAAATGAAAACATGTTTGAAGTGACTAGGAGGTCACGGTTTTGTGAAGAAAAAGGGAGTGGTATTTTCTAAAACCATGTGTTTCAAAGGTGCATGTTTTGATTTGTTGATTTTAGGTTTTGCATGTTGAAAAGTGCATCAAAAACTTTGTTTTGCCTTGATGATGATTCGACCTAGTTAGGATTAACAGGCTAGGTTCTTTTTCATATGAATTGACTTAAAATAAATGAGTATGTCTTGTGAACTTAGGTTAAATTAATTAATTGAAATTGCATTGTGATTATTTTTCTTCCAATTCGGTTTTCATTGAAGAGATAAAGGAAATAAATAAACTAAATGATTTGGAAAAGTTTGTGTTTAAGTGTGTGAATAAATAAGTATTCAGTCAAGGACAAAAAGGATAAATGATTTTGTTTCAAAAAAAAAAGAAAACAAGGTTTAAAATGCTTGAAATAAACTAGATTGATTTATGTGTTTTATTTGTAGATCTTGACTTGTTTTCTTTAATTCCATTCGGCCGTATAGTATAATTAAACCTAGGAGATTTAGTTGCATGAAAATGAACTTATATAGAAATTTTTGAAAAGAAATTAAGTGATTTAAAGTAAGAAAACAAATGTGCTTAAGTTATATTTTAGACTCAATTCGGTTTGTTAGTGTGTGCATATTTGAGTGTTTTGTTTTATGAAAATAAATACTCTGGAAATCCAACGTAACTATTCTTCATGCTAATTGATGTCTGAAAAGCGAATAACTTATATGATTTAGTTTATATTGTTTGTTGTGATTGTGTGTTAAGTTGATGTTTGGAAAATAATTGAGTTTGAAATTAATTGATTTTAAAATAATTTGATTTATTTGGATTGTGGGATTGTATTTAGTGGCTGTCCAAGATTTTTTTTATGATAAAAACTTGAGTTTTAAAGTATTAGTTTAAACTAAAGAATTGTTTAAAACAAAAAGTACTTTTACGATGGTTTCGGAGTCTTATCAAAGTGATTTTTATAAAACGATTCTTTGCTGTCCAGAATTATTTGGACTTGCTTCTTACATTTAAAAACGTTCTCATGCGATTTAAAGTAAAGTTTTCAAGAGATAATTGATTTAAGAAAAGATTTTCTTAATACACATTAGCAGCATTAGTGTGTTTTATTTAATATGAGGAAATGAGACGTGTCTAGGTTATGAAAAGATTTTCATAATATAAGTTAATAACGTAAGCGTATTTTATTTAGTACGAGGAATTTGAAAGACGAGGGATTGGGGCAGCCGGCAGCAGAAAGGATCCGAAGCGACGGTACGCACTTAATAGCTGGACCTCAGGTGTGAAAGAAGCTTTCCTAAGACACCGTGGTAGTTAGGTGATTTATTAGGACGTTCTGTATCATCTCAAAGATCGAAACTAAGTGGTTCAGAGTCAGTAGTATAGTAGCAATTGTTTGTATTGTGTGGCCACTTATACGAAGGTGACAATGACCACATTGTTATTGTGTGCTGATTGTGTGTGTGGATAGCATGTTTATATTTATTTATTTGACTATGCATGTTGGAATTGAATGTTGTTGATTGATATGTGTAATATACTGATGGACGTCTGTACGTCCCGAATAAGGAAATGAAATTAATGAAATTGAAAGTAAAGTTATAAGTATGAGAAGATAATAATGATAAGACACAGAGAGAAGGGAATGAGGATTGAAAACAAAGTATGTGTTGGAAAAGAAAGAAAGAATTGAGATTGGGGTAAGAATGAATGATACTGTTGAGAACGAGCCAGAGCTGGGGAGAGAGATGTTGATTGTTGGAATAAGGGGTGAATTGAGTGGAGCTGGGCTCTTTTTGTTTTTTGTTTTAGTCTGAGACTAGTGTTGAGTTGAGCGTGCTCCTCCACTAGCGCTCAGCAAAGTTGAAATTTTTGAATAGGTTTTCGAAAAGGGATCTTCGAAATGATTTTTTAAAAGAGATCTTGTGGAGAATGGTGAAAGGAAGTGTTTAGAAAAGGATTTGTGAAAATAAATTCTTTTGAAAATGTTTTTGAAAAGAGGTTTTGAGAAATATTATAAAACGTATTTTCAGAAAAGTTTTTGAACGGAAAATTTTGTGAAAGTTGTGAAAAGAGATTTTCAGAAAGTCTTTGAAAAGAGAATTGAGCTGTTGTGAAACTAGATTTTTGAGAAAATTTACAAAAGGGAGTTTTATGAAATTGTTTATGGAGTGAGGTTTTGTAAAAGTTTATAAAATGGTTTTTGAGAAAGTTGTGAGAAGTTTGTTTTGAGAAAAGATGTTGAAATGAGATGATTGTGAGAAATGGAGTATGTTGAGAAAGTTTGAGAAATGAGATTGGAAATTGTGATGTGATCCCAGCTCTGTGCTATGTGAGAAATGAGGAGAGAAAGATTGTGCAAAGTTAGTGGTCGGGACTCGTTGAAGGGTTGCACGAAGGACGGGCCGACCTTAGGATAATTAAAAAGATTAAAAGACTTTAAAAGACTTACATGGTGAGGTATGAGAGTGCGAAGTAGTGGAGAGGAAGATACCATAAGTATCTGCGGATACTTAGGAGGAGATTGCATTAGGGGAGGACGATGACGGTGAAACGTCAAGAAGTCTAGAGTATATTTCTAGGCAGAACAAACTCCACATGTGGCGCACTAACGTGGTGGGGACTGGGTCTAATGCCGTGGTAAGTTCTGCGGGCCCACTAGAAATATACTGTCGCCCCCTAGATTGCAAATCGAGAACAGTGAGAGGGACTGAAGTGGGGCATCTTGTTTGCCACTATAGTGAGACAGTGAGCCATGTATATGAATTGATATGATTATGATTTGAGACTGAGTCCTCCTGGTCTGGGACCATTTGATTGTGTGACAGCTGTCGTGCCCGCACGGTAAAGGTCTTGTACTCCTGTTTGCTTCCGACTAGGTTGGGTGGATGACCGAGGAGATGTAGACGTGAGTGATATCCGATAACGAAATGAGTACCCCGATGATGTTTTGTAAGAGGAAATTATGAGTGTGAGAAGGAAAAGATGGAGAAAGAAAAAATGTTTATGGGAAGTGGAATCAATAAGAGAATGAAAAATGAATAATGAAGGATAATAATAATAAGGATGATAATACGAGATAATAATGATAAGGATGTCAATAATATTCTTGATGTGTTGTGTGCATGTATGTGGTATTGTTTGTTTGTATGGTCCTACTATCTTGCCTACCGTAATCCCACACCGTCGACGATTCGTCGTTCGGAACGCTTACTCTGTGACGCTCTCTTTTTAACTTGAAAATATTTAATATTTCCAAATAATTGAATACTTGCTATCGAAATTTGGGCTAGAAAATTTTCCTTTTTAGAACCAGTACTTGCTCGTTCATAAACCCTTTTTGAACATAAACCATTTTTGAAAGTTCGGCTTAATGATATCTTAGTTTCGAAAAAGGCTCTCGAGATAACATTTCCTTAACTATAGAAAATACACTTCATAGTTAATATTAAAACATACTATTTGCCTCTCGAGTTGAATTTGAATATATAAAGCATAAACTTATCGCCGAATCCTTTCTCAATAGAAATCAGAGTTCGCGGAAGTAAAAATAATACTTATGGGGCACTGCTGAGGTAAAGAAAAACATCATATATATATATAATAGTCATAACATAACCCCATCAGTACAATCAGTAGCAAGTGATAAAAAGTCGAGATAGCAAGTTTTGATGAAACCTATACAGACCAGCTGCATAAAATAAAAGCTCACTCTAAGACCTCTCAGATATATACAATATATATATAAAAATCCAAAATATAAGTCCCAGAGCAAGTCATCCGTGTCCTCAGCAGCTCCTCAGATCCTCCACAGCTCTATCCCTAGGATCTAGGATCCAAAACATCTACGCTATGCAGGCTCCTATGAACCAGCGGGTCCACCTCTAGCAGAAACAGTCGGCTCAACATGCACCTCCTTCTCGCTCTCATCCTCCACAGGGTCCTCCTCGACCTCGCCCGACTGTGTAGAGACCCCACCACTGGGTCTAAGGTCTGCAGAAGCAGTCCTATCCAAGTCAGTCGGACCAGGAGAAGGAGTCCTCTCAGTAACAACTCTATGGGAGGAAGGATGGGAACGAGTGGCAGCTCTAAAACGAAAACTATGAAAGCGATGCATAGATCGAGCCGGGGGTGGTCCTCTATATGTATAAAAAGGTGGAACATGCATAGTGTAGACTAAGGGAATCCTAAATCGACGAGGTCGCACTCGCACCAGAGGGTTAGGGTGGTAGAGAGTGATCTCAACCTCCCCCTCAAAAGTGGCACGGTGCTCCTCATACGTCCATATACCGCTAGGGATAGGGCGTATCTCGATGCAAGCTAGGTATCTGGCCATCACCTAAACAGGGCACAGGGAGTAAGTATACACATATACATAATTGATAAAGACTAAAATTACAATCACAAGTATATCATGGACAGATGATAATGCAAATACATATGAGCACACCAGTTTTCAACATTATAACTCTTATAATGCAAGTAGCATGATGTATGATTTTCTATCCACAACTGAGGCCTCTAAAAGTCCATCTTGGACGTCCATCCAATACACCCTTATGTTCCTGGAACACCGACATTTGTTCCCAGAATATAATGCCAAACCATACATGGATAATAAGCATCACTCCCGGAGTGTGCACCACGTTCCCAGAACGCATACGTTCCCAGAACGCATAAAAACCAAGTCCCGGACACTGGCCACATATCTATAATGTGTCATCAAGTAGGTTATAATTTAGTACTCCCGGAGTACCCTCCTCATATTTCCAGAATATGATAAACGTTCCTACCAACCAGACTTCCAGTCTATATGGATGCACAAATATCAGGGTTGGTTTTATCTTTACATTAATTAATGTGATTTAGAAATATTCCAATTTCCCTTTTTGAATGATTTATTTGAGGCATACACTTTGGCATAAAATTCTCCTTTGAATTTTCTCAAAACATGCCCTTAAACTTAGATTAGGTAAAACAAAGTCAATGGTATTCAAAAACTTAACTTTTTATTTTTCAGATTCAGGTACTAACCGGTTACAGTCTCAGGCTAACCGGTTAGAATTACAGACCTGAACTGTTTACCATTGAAATTCAGAAAAACCCTCTTTCTTGAATTTACTACCCAATCCATAAACAAGTTAAACATTGTTTTATGCCTCAAAAATTACAGTTTTATCATTCAAAAGGTCTAAATCACTTTTCATTTCCCAATGAACATAATTTCCTCTTGAAATTATTTCATTAACTTAAGGCATTAATTCTAATCTTTCAAATCTGAACCTTGACATTATAACAACTCATGTTCAGATCAGGTATAATGAGATTAAAGCATAGATTTGAGCAGAAACCACTAAAATTTTAGAACTGATTAATGAACTGACTTTTCTTTGAAATTCTGCAGTGTCTAACCGGTTACGAATATCGAGTAACCGGTTAGATTATGCAGTCAGTCCATTAAAACAAGAGTTTTAACAACTCATTTTCTTCTTTTCTCAAATCTAACCAAATCTCAATATTCACAGAGTTCATATGCCTTAAGATAAACATGTTTATACCCAGAAACAAATTCAAATTGCATGCATCAAGTTTATGATATCAAATTGCATGAAAATTCACATAAACACAATTTAATACAACAAAACTTATAATAGGCATTCAAATTCAGAATTCAGCCTCCATATACTTTGCATGCATCAATATAAAGTTGCTCAAAACCACAGTGAGCAAAAACTTTGGCCTCCAAGCCTTTGTGCCATATTGTACATAATGCCCTTTTTGAGTTTTGTTAACTCAAATCCTAAATCACTTGAATTTTAGTCTAAATCTAGTATAAGGTAGACTTCTCCCATACCTCTAAGCCGATCTTGATGACTATAAACACTGCACTTGAAGCAAAATCCACAGATTCTCACCAATCCTAGGTTCTGCCCCTTCACACACGATTTCCATCAACAGGGTCCAAAGACCAGAAGGTTTGACATAGCAATTGGCCAAAGAAATTGGGGAAAATAGTTAGAAATTACTCTAGGTAACATGCACTAAGAATAGGAACAGATTTGGGGCTTAATGGTGAACTATACTTACCAAAATCACAACTTGAACTCAGCTTCCAGAATCAACAGAAAACAGAGTTCAGTCTCCAACTCTTAGCTTCCAAGATCGATTCCTCCTCCCACACAAACACTCAGCTCACAAGGTGTATATCAATGAAAAGCCCTTAATTCAAGCTTTTCAGAAATGTGTGTTTCACTCTCTAACTCACAAGGACGAAGACGAATTTCTCAGAACGAATTGGACACCCTAACTGCCCTTCTTCAACACAAAATGCAGAAAATCAACCCCTTCACCTCAGAATTTCCTCAATTTATAGACAAATCAAGATAGCATGCATGTTGACGCGTGGTTCTCCACTAATCCAAGGCTGTAATCGTGGCGAATTTGGGATTAATCAAGTGATTACTCATCAAAATCCACTAACCCAGTTTCTGGGTTCATCGTCTAACCGGTTACAGGGCATTACTAACCGGTTAGATTAGTACAAAAATTAATATTTTTAAATCTTTCCCTCCAAGAACCTTTTTAATATTACCTTTTAGTCCCCCTCCAGGGACCAAAATGCAATATCCATATATTTTGCATTTATTTGCCCTATAAAAATATTTCAACTTATTTTTATTTTTAAGGCTAATTAAATACAAAATATAAACTTGGAAAATTTCTATAAATTAATAATAAAACTTTTTATTATTAATTTCCTATTATTCGGGAGACGAAAATTAGGGGTGTTACAGATTTTCATAGCCATATCCATTTACTAGATGCCTCAAAATGCACCATTGCTATATCTGAAGAAGCTATAAATGTTTATGCACTTTACAGAAATAGCTCATCCACTTAACAAATGAATATAGCATGGCACTACACTGACATCCAATAAAAAAAATATAAAATAAGAATACGAATACCTGATGATCTCTTGTTGAATCACTTTACTGCATGTGAGCATATAGTGCTTTGTTCTCCTTAAGTACTTGATAATTTGTTTGGTTACTTTGTAATGATTTGTCTCCTAATTACTTAAATATATGCATTCTACTTAAGTACACAATATCAAGAAGCTTACAACTTACGTAAAAATTAGATTCCTTAAGCTAACTCATAAGAACTCTTTTGCAATTCTTTAAGTTTAAACTCTATCATAAGGCACGGGTTGAAACTAAACTTGTCTCCTTTAGCAACAAGGGTCGTACCTAGTTTGCAATCTTTAATATATATAAAGGTAAGAAGATGTATTTACTCCTTCTAAATGATGGTACACATAATCAACAACTGAACTCATCTCAAAACCAAAAGAGATGATAACTTGATAAATATATTATACCATTGACAAGTAGCTTACTTAAGCTCATAGATGAATTTCTTTAATATGCAAGACATATATTTGCATATCCTTTCACAAAGTTTTATGACCACACCATATATACTTTGTTTCATACCATTGAGAAACAAAGTCTTTATATTAATCTAATAAAGTTCAAGATCATAATGAGCTATAAATGTCATTATATTACTAAAAAAGTCTTTTAAAAAAACTAATTAAAAATTCTCTTTACAATAAATGTATTCCTTACGAGTGAAAGTCTTTCAAGCAATAAAAACCTTAGCTTATATCTTTCCACATTACCCATTGATCCTGTTTAGGTATTAAATATACATTTATTACTAATGGGTTTCAAACCTTTACGGTCCCAAATGTCATTGTCTTTCACGGTCTTAATCTCTTCATTCATTGCATTAATCCATTTGTGAGAGTTACAACTTTGCATGGCTCAAAGGAAGTTGAGTAAATAATCCTCAATCACCTTAATCCCAACCTTATGTGTTCTTGAAGACATACAATATAGTCATTAAGTGCATTTATTCTTTCACTCATAAATTTTCATAATAGCAATGATCAAGGATTTTTAAGGTTGTTGAGTTTGACCTCAAGGATCAATCTATTGATTTTGAATAAGGAGATAGTCAACATTGCCCTATTTTGGATTTATTATATTATTTAAAGAATGTGAAAATAAAAAACCTTATCATTGTAAATAACAAATGTAGAAAGAGAAACTAAATAAATTCTTCTTCAAAAGCAATATTTATAACCTTATCTCACCCTTTAAACTCAACATCCTAAAATTCAAGAATTTCCAGTCTCAAAGCACCTAATAGTGGGATCATAAAACATTTAGCTCTTAATGTAACATCCCGATTTTTAGTTGCAAGCTTAATTAGAATAATTCTATGTGAAACTAATGGAAATCATAATAATAAATTGGGGTTTAATGAGGGAAAAACATAGCCAAAATGAGTATAGGAGTTGAGAAGTATGCCATAGAGTTAGAAGCCATCAGTACATGAAAATCTGTTGATGTAATCGATTACCGTGGGGTGATAATCGATTACAGTCATTCTGTTAAGAAGTTGGGAAGCCTTAGTAAAGAGTGAGAGAGTTCAAGTATAGTGGATTGGACCTTGGTCCGACCTAGCTCATGAGAACCGACCTCGTTTTGTTTTACACCCCTTGGCAGTGGCCATCCGACCACATCGAGCCGCTTCGCGTCGGACGACCATACGCACATACCTCAACAATATCCCGTCGACCACAACAAGTCGCTTTGTGTCAACTGATTATAAGTTCGGCCTCTTATTGGCCATCGAGAGGCAACACCGGTCGATCATCGAGAGGCTAAACCGATCTCGCACCGACGCCAAGGTATCACGACCTCCACGCGCCGAGCATTTCGCTTTACTTGTCTCATTTCGAGTAGATGCCTCCAGGGATCCGAGCACCGAGGTCCTAACACAGTTCGCATGACTCCAGTCTGATCGATTCGATCGTACGCCGACCAGTTAGCACTCAGTTTACGAGCATCGACCAAGATCTAGTCGGACTCATAACACATCGAGCTAGGGACACTTATGTGAATTACAGGCTTACGGGATCAGGGCCGAGCACCAGAGCCAAGACAGATGGCTCTCATAGCGTTCTCCATGCCCAAGCGCGCGCGTCAAACCTTGATCCCTCTCAACCACTCATTTGTGGCTTCCTCGGGAAGCCATTAATTTATAGCCACATGCCCATTCCTTCGTGCAAAAGAAAAAGGCAAAACACAACAACAACAACACGCAAACACAACTTCCTCATTCATCATCTTCTTGATTCCCTCTCAAGGAATCAAGAACAATCATCATCATTACCACCCAAACCCCACCACACGAGTTTCATCATCATCACCAAGACAAAGTTTCATTCTTCTTCTCCTCCAAGTTCTAAGAGCTCTCTCTCTCTTCCTCTCAAACCCTAAGAAACCAAGAGTGAACCACCCATCATCATCATCACTCTCCCCTCCTCCCTCCTACAATTTGTGACCTCCCTCTCTCTTCCCCATTGGATTTTCAAGCTTCATGGCTATGGGGAATTATGTATGCATATATCTCATCCTCAAGAGCTCGTGGAATCAAGATCTCTTTTCCTTCTTATCACAACACACTTCAGGTTTGCTTGGTTTAAGGGCTTAAGGAAACAAGTTCAAGGTTAAGGAGCTAGGGCAAGATCAAAGGCTAGGATATTAGGGTTTTCCATCTCTCAACCTTCATTGAGGTAAGAGGGTTGTATTACCTCTATTTAGGACCTAATTTCTAGGTTGTTTATAGTGATGGCTAAGAATAGAAAAGATTAGTTATGAGAATAAACAATAGGATAGTTGATTTTAACAATAAGTTAAGAATGAGAATAAAGAAAAAAGAAATTATCTGGATGTGTGTGAATATATGTGTAAATGATTTGTATGTTGAAATGTTTGAGGGATTGGGAATTTGAAATGAACCTAAGGTATATATATAGTAATGAAAAGCATAAATTAAGGGGTGTCTCATGATGTATGTGTATGTGATGTACGAATGAATAATAGATAATGGAAATAATGCCAAGGAACCTAGAATGATAATAAGATATGTAAACAAGAATTGGAATCAAGTTAATAATTAATAAGATAGAAAAGGGAGTAAGAAGTTGTAATATGGAAATGATTAAGAATGTGTGTTAATTGTGAATGTTTAATTGTTTGTTAATTCATAGGGGATAATATGAGGATGATAATAAGCTAATAATGCAAGGAAAGAGAACTGAGAAATTAAAAGTGAGAAAGAGAACAAGTAAGTAAAGAAAAAGAAAGAAATGATTTAATGAGAAGAGAAAGAAAAGACTTAATGAGAAAAGAAAGAAAAGACGTAAAGATAAGTGGAAGAATAATAACGGCAGACGGTCTATTGGACTCTGTTGAAAACACAACCCAGACGATCTGTTGGACTCTAGGGATAATTAATGAAAAGATGGATATATCGGCAGACGGTCTATTTGACTCTGTCGAAGCTCAACCCAGACGGTCTGTTGGACTCTGAGGATCATTAGTGCAACTCGGACGGTCTATTGGACTCCTAGGAAATAATTAAACACAGCCCAGACGGTCTATTAGACTCTGCGAATAATTAATAGAAGAATGAATTCGGCGGATGGTCTGTTGGACTCTGTTGAAGCGTAACCCATATGGTCTGTTAGATTCTGAGGATTAATAGCGCAACCCGAACGGTCTGTTGGACTCCGGGGATAATAAACCACACCCCAGACGGTCTGTTGCACTCTGGGGATGATTAATGAAAAGGAAAAGAAAGAGAGCAAAAGAAAGAATTAGATGAAATAAAAAGAGAACTAAGAATGAAAACAAATGTAAGAATAAGTGAATTCAAAGGCTGGAAGCTTAATAAGAAACGTAAAAGAGTTAAGAGGTAGGTAAAAGAGATTGTATATATAAAATTGTGTATGCTTGTTGTGTGCTAATAATGATGTTAGGCTTAGTGTTTACTATGACTTCTTAGAAGTTATTTCCTAAGTTCTGTGTAATGTTACCCTTCTTGCTATTTTTATTACAGGTACAGAAGGAGCATGCACAAGTCTTGGCCGAGCAGGAGCACACCACACTCCGTGGATATTTAGGGGCAGGACCATAGATGGGTCCTGGGTTTATTTTGAAGATCTGGATGAACAAAATGATAATATTTTGAGAAGTTATAAATACTCTAAGAAACTTGTTAATATTTTGGATATGATGTGAATGAATATATTTTGATATGTTTGGCTCTGCTGTCGTACTGTTGATTTTAGAAAAGTAATCATACAGGTTTACAGGAGAAACTAATATTTTGGGAATGTCCCTAAAGCAAAGGAAACTCCGTCCGATTTTACGGAGATTTTTATAAGAAATATAATTAACTAAGAGTTTTAAAAATAAATTTTCAAGTCATTAAATATAATCGGGGTATTAGCGTATATAAATTAGGTAGGGTGTTACACTTAAATATTATTAGAATTTCCAATAAAGTAGCAACTCACTGTTTCTTTTCTTTTTTGGCTAAAAGACCTTGCCCTTAGCTGAACAATCACAATTGTGATAATATTTCATGATTGTAACATCCTGATTTTCTTTTGTATTATAAATTTTGAGTTTTATCAAATTAGATGATTAATCCTTAAAATTAATCATTAGAGCGTTGAGTATTTTTTAAAAATATTCTATGGTATTTACGAAAGTATATTTTATTTATATATTTAAATGTAAGTTCATTTAAAGTAGTTACCCTATTTGTAAAATATACTTTCTACTCTTTACTTTGATTTGATATATTCAATATTAAATTATGTTTAATACTTCCAAATCTCTAACTTGATAATTTTCTTATGTGTTTTTATGTGATGTTTAAATCTTACTATTAGTATTTTGGGTTTAAAAACAATTTGTATTTATATTAGTAAATTTATTATAGAAAAGAGAAGAAAAGAAGAGACCAATTCTTCTTCAATCCTACCCAGTCGGCCCTAATATTGGCCAAGCACACCGTCTCTCCTCCATCCTTATATGCGTTCTCTCTCATGGCCATTGCTGCCCATGGCCGTAGCCCCTCCGCCGCCGCACAAGCTCGCCAACACCAACGCTCTTCGTCCCTCTTTCGTTCTCGGTCCCTGTTTCTCTCTCTAACTCGAACCAGACTCGCAATCTCTCTCTCTGGTTGCTGCTCGCGAATCGCGAGTCACGGCTGTCCACAGCACCGAGGTTGCGAATTGTGATTTCTAGGGTCCCAACTGCCACCACCTTTCATGCCGCCACCTACATGGACGAAGTCGCAACCTCCGCCTCCACCTTCCGGCGTGACTTGTAACATCCCAAATTTAAATTCCTAGAATGATTAGAATAATAGTAAGATAAGAAAATGATAGTTTATTCTCAGGAGGAACTAAGGTGATGAATTAGGATCCATTCGAGTGCCATGAAGTAGTTAGGAAGCGTTGGCATTGGAAAGGAGGTTGAAAGATGAACAAAAGAACGTTAGAAGCGATGTTTTTGGTGTTATAAACACAATATATTAGGAAATTCAAGATAAAATATCTACAACTCAAAACGTAAATTCCACCGTTGGATGTGAAGATAAGTATCTTAGGAAGCTTATCACAAAATTTGAGCAAGATCCAAGGGTTAATGAAGGATATATAACATTTTGAATGCAAGTCCACCGGGCCACGCCCAAGCGCACCGGTGCACGCCCAGGCGCACCAGCACCAAGTTTGTGGTGCTCACAGGTAGATCTGCGCCCAGGCGCGCGTCAGACGCACCAGGATCTGGAATGGTTCCCCAAACCTGCACCAGCCAACCAGCCACGCACTAGAACGCAGCGCCAGTCTCATACGCACCAGCACCAGGCGCGCACCAAATTTAAATCTGGTGTTGCATTAGATGTGCACCACAACCACACCATTTTATTCTCTCTCTCTCTCTAGGGCGATTTTCTTCCCCAAAAACCCTAAATCATTCAACCTCAAAGATTCACCCAGAAACCCAACAAATTAACATTAAATACTTGATTCCCACCACACATAAACACTCAAACCTTCATCAATCTCTCATCTTCCTTCTCAAAAATCATGATTTGGTAAGTTAGGGTTCAAGAGCTTCAACACCCATTTTTGATCTCCATCATTCCAAGCTCGAAGTAAGTTTGATTCAAGCTTTTCTCCTCTCCTTCTTCATGTTATACGAATTTTTCACTCACACCTCTAACCATTTATGTTTTTCATTGGCCACGACTATGGAATGTTTCTGAATATTTAATTGGAATACCCAGGTTCTCCCTCTATCAACTAAGAGTGTGTGCAGAGTGTCAACATAGGGTTGAGAAAACCTTACCTGACCCTAAGGCATGATTATTCCTTTTGTAACAGCCCGATTTTCGTAAACCAAATTAATTGACTTTTATTCATTAATGGTGTAAAAATGAGGCCAATTTTTTTTTTTTTTGTAAAACATTGTTGAGGTACTGGAAAACGTCATGGAAAAGTCTTGGTGTTCACAAACCTCCTTCAATGAAAACCGAGTTGTTACTAAAACCAAAACTTAACCACTTAAGTTTATAAAAACATTTTTCAGGAAAAGTTTAGTTCCAATTCAATGTAGTTCTTTGTTTTTCAAAAAGCCATTGAACATTCTTCACAAGATGGTACAAAAGTAGGGCGTGTCTCAAAACAAGTTAAGTTACATGGATGATTCATCACTTAGGTAATCCTTAACTTAAAACACTCATCACAAACCTATACTGTACTCCTACTCCTAAACTACCCTAGTGAAGGCAATCGGGTGGAGGTCCTCCTTCTTCTTGGGTCCTCTCTCCACTTTCGAGGATGAAGCCGTCCATGTAGCTGTCTCTGTATTGTCGTTGGGCTCCAACTGCACTCCTTCTTTGGTGGTAGACTTCCACTGTTTCTCATATTGCACCTTCTCCTTGTAATTTCGATATCCTCGCACAGTGACTTGTCCCAAGCGCGGCCCCAAGTTAGCTCCGCTCAGTTGATGCTCCGGGTCGGGGATTACAATCTGAGTATGGCCGGTCCATACCCAGCCGCTTGGAGTACGCTTCCAACCCCTTCCATACTTTCTCCACGTGGTGATGTCCATGCAGTACTCCATCTGCCCGTTGTAATACCAGCAACACCGATATGCCAACGAACAGAAGAGAGTAAGCATTCCGAACGACGAATCGTCGACGATGTGGGATTACGATAGGCAAGATAATAGGACCAAACAAACACACAATACAATACGCAAGCACACAACAACCAAACAGGTTATTGACATCATTATCATTATCCTCTTACATTATTAGCATTATTGTTATACTTTCTCATTCTTCTTTACTTTCACATCTTATAAACATTCTTTCCTTTTCTCATTCATTTCCATTTCATCACTGTACTCTCTTTTCCTCCATCCTTATCATTTCATCACCTCTGGTGATTGGGGAGTGTTAAAATACCATCAAAGTATTCATTTCAATCTCGACGATCACTCACGTCTACATCTCCTCGGTCATCCACCCAACCTAGTCGGAAGCAAACAGGAGTACAGGACCTTTACCACGCGGGCACGACAGCTGTCACAACACATAAATGGTCCCAGACCAGGAGGATCTCGTCCTCAAATCATTTCAATAATAACAAGGCTCACTGTCCATGCAGTGGCAAACACAATGCCCCGTTTCAGTCCCTCTCACTGTTCTCGATTTGCAATCTAGGGGTGATAGTATGTTTCTAGTGGGCCCGCAGAACTTACCACGGCATTAGACCCAGTCCCCACCACGTTAGTGCGCCACATGTGGAGTTCGTTCTGCCCACAAACATACTCTAGACTTCTTGACGTTTCACCGTCATCGTCCTCCCCTAATGCAATCTCGTCCTAAGTATCCGCAGATACTTATCGTTTCTTCCTCTCCACTACTTCGCACTCTCATACCTCACCGCGCATGTCTTTTAAAGTCTTTTATCATTTAATTATCCTAAGGTCGGCCCGTCCTTCGTGCAACCCTTCAACGAGTCCCGACCACTACTTTGCACAATCTTTCCCTTATCATTTCTCACATAGCACAGAGCGGGGATTACATCACGGAATTCTCATCTCATATCTCAAACTTTCTCCACATTCTCCATTCTCACAATCATCTCATGTCTAATCTCTTTTCTCGAAACAACAATTTTCGAAAACTATCTCAAAACACCATTTTATAAACTTTCACAAAATATCCAACTCTTTCATAAAATCTCTTTTTACAAACTTCCCCAACATCTTGTGTTCAAAACTTTTCTTTAAAAAGGAAATCTGGTTTTCACAAAGTTTCTATCAATCCGCTTTCATGGCTTTTCTTTTCAAAACCTTTTTGAACATACTTTTTATAGTCTTTCTCGAAAACCACTTTTCAAAAATCTTTTCAAAAACATTTCCTTTCACAAACCCCTTTCAAAATCTCCTTTCAAAAACCTTTTTGAAAACTGCTTTTCAAAAATCCTTTTTCAAAACTCACAACTTTGCTGAGCGTTAATGGAGGAGCAAGCTCAACTCGACACTAGTCCCAGACTAAAACCAAAACAAAAGGATCCCAGCTCCGCTCAAACCACATCTCATTCTCATAATCAACATCAATTTCCCCCAAGCTCTGGCTCGTTCTCAACATTATCGTTCATTCCTTCCCCAATCTCAATTTCTCAATCAATCTCTTATCCTTTATCATCATTTCTTTTATCCTCGTGTCTTTTACTTTACATTCTTACTCATTTCATTTTATTTTCAGGACGTAGCAAACGTCCATCAACATATTACTCTTTAACCAACATCAGTAAATATCATCATGCATAAATAAATAAAAACATACTATCACACACAAACATCACACAGCGATAATGTGGTCATTGTCTCCTTCGTATAAGTGGCCACACAACACAAACAATTGCCCCTTATACTACGGACTCTAACCACTTAGTTCTGATCTTTGAGATGATACGGAACGTCCTAATAAATCACCTAACTACCACGGTGTCTTAGGAAAGCTTCTCTCTCACATGAGGTCCAGCAATGAAGTGTGTATCGTCTCTTCGAGTCCTTTGCGTTGCCGGTTGCCAGCTGTCCCAATCTCCCTTCTATGTCATTCCTCATATTAAATAAAACATTTTACGTTATTAACTTATTGGGGAAAATCTTTTCTTAATTTAATACTCGTCCTTTCTTTGTTGGGAAAACATTGAAAATATAATCCAAATCAATTATGACTTGAAAACTTGGCTTTAGATCATATGAAAACATTTTTAGATACAGAAAGCAAATCCCAGTAATTCTGGACAGCAAAATGGTTTTACAAAGTTGCTTAAATAAAACTCTGAGAATATTGTGAAAACACTTTTTACTTTAAATAACTTTTGACTTAAAAATCAACACTTTAAAACCCATGGTTTATCATAAAACATGTTTTGGACAGTTATGAACATAACATGATATCCAAACAGATCACACCACATACAATTGCAAATAACATTTAGGAATGCAAGTATTCATGACCCAAACGAAATCAAATTTCAAACCAAATACATCAACATTTATTTTCTATGCACATTTTATCCATACAATTAGACTCCCTAAACCTAGTTAAATTACATAGCCGAATAAGAAAATAAATCAAACATCACAATTTACATTACATGCATCAATTTATTTTGTTTTAGGCATTTAGATTCTAGTTTCTTTTAATCTTAACCGAAACACATAAGCACACTCACATGTACTCATTCAAACACAGCAATTAATTAATTTAATTCATTCATTTCTACACAAAGAGCAGATCAGAAAACGCATGTCCACAACACAAATTTATTTTAGCACTATCCCTTAGAAACATACATATCCCTTTTTAAATCATTTCTTGAAAAGAGATCCTAGGCTAGCTAACATGCATATATATATATAGACCGAAAATTATCATGTTATGCATGAAGAACATAAATCAAAGCAAAGATTATTTTCAAAAATCTTATTTTCTTATTTTCTTTATGAAAACCGTGAACTTCACAAGAAATTTAACAAGCAAAATTCTAATTTCTTAACACAATAGAATCAAAATCATGTCAAAGCCGTTAACTTCTAGAAATCACATACATGCACCTAAAATCTCTAGGTGAGACAATTTTCAACATGCATGTAAGTAAAATGATAATCTAGCATGGTTTCCTACTCTCCCTAGATTTGACCGAATAATGGCATGCAAGAAAGCAAAGCCTCACAATTTCCTTTACACATGCAAACACCTAAATTTATAGATCATATCATGAAGACTTAAAAAGCATCATTTTTTTTTCAAACTATCAACCGAGTCATCATCATCATACACACACACAACATCTTGATTCAAATTAAAATTATTTTCAAAGTTTGTTAAGCTTAATTTCTTTTGAAAACCGTGACATGCATACAAGAAATCAAGACTTTACACTCAATTTAGACATACAAAATTCAAGCTTCATGTATTCTTAAAAATCAACCACGGATCAAGACATGCAAAAGAAGATCAAACAAAAACATAAACTTAAACTCAAACCTTTAAACAAACCGTGAAAATTAAGCTAGAAATTATTGCAATTAACATCAAATTACTTAGATCAAATCAAAATCATTTAGACCTACTCCTTCTAATCATGGCCGAATCATTTTGTTCTTGATTTGGTGGTTTATAAGTTCATCTAGTTCTAAAAATCCAAGATCAAAACATAAGGAGAACATGCAAAGAAAGATACGGATTCTAAGGCCACAAAATCAACATGCATGGGAGAATCAACACAATCTATGGACTTTAAACACATCCTCAACAAAACCGTGATGAAGAACACTCACAAGTAAGAGATAAAAACTTTTTCACATCAACATTCAAGATTAAAACATAAAAATAACATGCAAGACACTTAAGTCTCAAAATCAATCAAAAAGAATTACATGCATCACAAAATTAAATAAAGTCCATTAAAAGTCTTTTACAACACAAAATGGTTCAATTAAAACTCTTTCTACCTTAACTCCTAATCTTAAATCTTCAAATCTTCCATTCTCTTCCTCTTGTGTTTTGCCTCAGTCTCCTTCTTCCTCTAGGGTTAATGGGGTTTTCTCCTTGATCTTTGAAGAAAAGGTGGTTGAGGAAGAGATCAAAGAAGTTTGGGTTAAGGCTTTGGGGTCTCCACCCTTCTTTCTCTCTTCTCCTCACGGGTTCTCTCTTTTCTCTCTATGCTCCAAGAGCTTGATGATGCTCTTGAGAGAAAGTGTGTTTATGTTGGTGTGAGGAAAGAAAGTGAATGAAAGAAATGAGTTATGAACCAAAGCCAACACACACACACTCACACACACGGTTTTTCCTAGACCAAAGGGTGTGGAGACTTCCAATTTTGTCCTCGGTCCAAGGTGTAGAAGGAAGGGCAATTTGGTCTAGTCACAAAGTTGCATGGGATGGGTCATTCGTGGGGCGACAAGGTGGAGCAAAAGTCCTCCCTAGCTAACATGAGTCATCTCTCCTATTCTCTCCCTATTTTCTATTTAAAATTTCATTTTCTTAATACTTAAGGAAATTGCACCCTATTTGGTTCTTCTAGTCCCTTATGGCCGAACCACACATGCACATACACATACATACTTAATTTATTTTCATGTTTATCATCACAACACATGGCATAAGCTCACGGGATAATGCATACACATTCATCATACACACACGGATTACACATATATACATTCATTCATGCATCATGCATCATGCATCACTCATATATGTTCATCCACATGCATTTACACATACATCATACACATATTCATTTTCCTTCAATCATCAAATCCTTATGTTATCCTAAGCATATACACGTATTATACATATAACACACACATGTTTAGAAAATAATTCTTGTTCATCACAAAAGGACTCATACAAAGATCACAAATATTTTTACAAAAATACGAAGCATATAAACTTTTCAAAAACTCAATTTCTAAATTTTGGACATTATTTTAGGAAATCATTTCCTTATAAATCACCCATCATCTTGAAAACGTGAGTTTAAGAAAATCATTTAAGAAATACATTTTTTTAAACACTTTTCTCAAAAATAAATTCCCTTAGTGTTTTAAATTAATATGAGGAATTTACGGGGTGTTACATTCTCCCCAACTTAAAGATTTCTCGTCCCCGAGAAATGTGTTGTAGATTGGGCAGCAGGGCACCAACATTCTCATGTTAGTCTGATGTTCCTCGTTAACCTCTTCCAGGTGGAGAGATTCCACTCTTACCGTCACTTGCATGTCAAGTCGGGTTAAGTCCAACGGACTAACCGAAGAAGATGCCGCTCCTTCAACTTATTGTCGTCACAGAAAGTCCAACCATAGGTACGGACTTGAGGGGAATTCAAACAAACAAGCATTCACACATCTCCAAAGGCATAGGGTTTAGTCTAGAACCCTTAGATCTTCGCTATTTTCTACAACTTAGGTCCTTACTATCTCACAATAATCACCCCTTCCTTCAGCTCTCTTAAGGTTTTAGTCTATCAGTTATCTAACTTAAGGGGTTCTATTACAATCTGGGTTTACTTACTTCCTTAAACAATCTCACTTTTCTTCTTAGATCCTTCCTAAATATCAATCAAGCCTATCAATTTCGCCGCCTAATCCTCTGATTATGGGGTATAGCAATTCTAATCCTCAAATTCTGGTATTCATACACCTCTTTTCTCCCCTGTAGCTCCCCAACTTCGATCAAGCTTATTACTAAACTCACTATGATCTTACATTCTTACTCAACTTCAACCCTTTATCCAACCTTGATCATTCAAGCCTAGCTATCTGGGTACTATGACACTTCCAACCCCACAAATCAAACTATTGAATCTTGGAAAGGGTTGGAAAGGTTATGGTTCAATGGTAAGGTTCATGAAGAAAAGGGCTCAAATTCTATTAATATTATCCGTTTAGTTGAAGCAATTCAACAAACAGGAGTTCCAAGAGTGGCATCCTATTTTCTCAAAAATACTGACTACTCCTTGGACGAGGGTACGTCTGAATCAACAAATTGGGGTTCATCAAACACTAATGAGACATCAGAGGTCAAAGGGGTCTCAAGCTATTTGCTTTCTACTTACTCTACATTCCTCAAACTATAGGATAAATAGGGTGCTTGTACTAATGCAGCAGACACTACGCTATGAATAGGGTCTCATATCCCACAAAGACAAGAACCTAACCTGATACTTCTATCCTTACGCTAACAAACACACAGAATCGCACAAGCAAAGCATGTAAGCCCATGCTTAAGGCCACTAAGGATTACCATAAGCTCTGATACCATTCTGTAACAGCCCGATTTTCGTAAACCAAATTAATTGACTTTTATTCATTAATGGTGTAAAAATGAGGCCAAATTTTTTTTTTGTAAAACATTGTTGAGGTACTGGAAAACGTCATGGAAAAGTCTTGGTGTTCACAAACCTCCTTCAATGAAAATCGAGTTGTTACTAAAACCAAAACTTAACCACTTAAGTTTACAAAAACATTTTTCAGGAAAAGTTTAGTTCCAGTTCAATGTAGTTCTTTGTTTTTCAAAAAGCCATTGAACATTCTTCACAAGATGGTACAAAAGTAGGGCGTGTCTCACAACAAGTTAAGTTACATGGATGATTCATCACTTAGGTAATCCTTAACTTAAAACACTCATCACAAATGTGACGCTTGTGACGCTCTCTTTTTAACTTGAAAATAATTAATATTTCCAAATAGTTTACTACTTGCTATCAAAATTAGGACTAGAAAATTTTTCCTTTTTAATATTACTACTTTCTTAATCAAAACCTCTTTTGACATAAACCGTTTCATGAATTCGGCTTAGTATGATCTTAGATTTGAAAAAGACTCTCGAGAAAGCAGGCCCTTATTTATAGGAAACCTTAGTAGTTATTATTTAAACATATGATTTTCCTCTAGAGTCAGATTTGAGTATATAAAATATAAACTTAACGCCGAATCCTTTGTAAAGTGAAATCAGAGTTCGCGGAAGAAAAACAATACTCATGGGGCACTGCTGAGGAAAATAAAGCATATATATATGTGATAAAAGTCATGACATATAACCCCATCAGTACTAACAGTAGCAAGTGATAAAAGTCGAGATAGCAAGTTTTGATAAAACATATACAGACCGGCTGCATTAAAATAAAAGCTCAGTCTAAGACCTCTCAATATATACAATATATAACAAAAGTCCAAAAACAGAAGTCTCAGAGCAAGTCCTCCATGTCCTCAGCAGCTCCTCAGATCCTCCACCACTCTATCCCTAGGATCCAGGATCCAAAACCCCTATGCTATGCAGGCTCCTATGAACCAGCGGGTCCACCTCTAGCAGAAACAGTCGGCTCAACATGCACCTCATCCTCTCTCTCATCCTCCACAGGGTCCTCCTCGACCTCGCCTGACTGAGTAGAGACCCCACCACTGGGTCTAGGGTCTGCAGAAGCAGTCCTATCATAATCAGTCGGACCAGGAGAAGGAGTCTCCTCAGTAACAACTCTATGGGATGAAGGATGGGAACGAGTGGCAACTCTAAATCTAAAACTATGAAAACGACGCATAGGTCGAGCCGGGGGTGGTCCTCTATAAGTGTAAAAAGGTGGAACATGCATAGTATAGACTAATGGAATCCTAAATCGACGAGGTCGCACACCTACCAGAGGGTTAGGGTGGTAGAGAGTGATCTCCACCTCTCCCTCAAAGGTGGCACGGTGCTCCTCATACGTCCATATACCGCTAGGGATAGGGCGTATCTCGATGCAGGCTAGGTATCTGGCCATCACCTAAACAGGGCACAGGGAGTAAGTATACACATATACATAGTGGATAAAGACTAAAATTACAATCACAAATATGTCATGGACAGATCATAATGCAAATACATATGAGCCCACCAATTTTTCAACATTATAACTCTTATAATGCAAGTGGCATGATGTATGATTTTCTATCCACAATTGAGGCCTTTAAATGTCCATCCAATACACCATTGTGTTCCCGGAACACCGACATTAGTTCCCAGAACATAATGCCGAACCATACTTGGATAAAAGCATCACTCCCGGAGTGTGCACCACGTTCCCAGAACGCCACGTTCCCAGAACGCATAAAAACCAGGTCCCGGACACTGGCCACATATCTATAATGTGTCATCAAGTAGGTTATACTTTGGTACTCCCGGAGTACCCTCCTCATATTCCCAGAATATGATAAGCGTTCCTACCAACCAGACTTCCAGTCTATATGTATGCACAAACATCAGGGTTGGTTTTATCTTTACATTAATTAATGTGATTTAGAAATATTCCAATTTCTACTTTTGAATGATTTATTTGAGGTATAATATTTGGCATAAAATTCCCCTTTGAATTTTTCTCAAAATATGCCTTTTAAAACCCAGATTGAGTAATACAACTTCAATGGTATTTAAAACTTAACTTTTTATTTTTCAGATTCAGGTACTAACCGGTTACAGTTTCAGGCTAACCGGTTAGAATTACAAACCTGAACTGTTTTACCATTGTAATTCAGAAAAACCCTTTTTTCTTGAATTCTCTACCCAATCCAAAACACTTTTTTTTTAACTTTATTTTATACCTCAAAAACCATTGTTTATCATTCAAAAGTCCAAATCACATATCCTTTTCCAATGAACATAATTTCACTTGAAATTATTCCATCAATTTAAGGCATAAATGGAAATCTTTCCAATCTGAATTTGTTGACATTACCGCAACTCATATTCAGACCTTGTGTATAGAAATTAAGGCTTAGATTTGAGTAAAAACCATTAAAGTTTCAGGACTGATTTGCAAACTGATTTTTCTTTGAAAATTTACAGTGTCTAACCGGTTACGAAAATCGTGTAACCGATTAGGTTATGCAGTCAGACCATTAAAACAAGAGTTTTAACAACTCATTTTCTTTCTTTCTCAAATCTAACCAATTTCCAGTATACACCAAGTTCATATGCCTTAAAATAAACATGTTTACACCCAGAAACACGTTCATATTGCAAGCATCAAGTTTATTGTATCAAATTGTATGAAAAATCACATTAACACAATTTAACACATCAAAACTTAAATCAAGCACTCAACCACAGAATTCAACATTTATATAGCTTGCATGCATCAATTGAAATTTGCTCAAAACCACAGTGAGCAAGAAATTGGCCTCCAAGCCTTTGTGCTTATAAACACATAATGCCCTTTTGAGTTTTGTGAACTCAAATCCTAAATCATTTGACATTTAGTCTAAATCTAGTATAGTGAAGACTTCTCCCATACCTCTAAGTTGATTTTGATGAAGATTGAACACTGAAATTGAAGAAACTCCACTAATTTCTCACAAACTCACAGCTCTGTTTCCAGATTCGTTTCCCAGCAACAGGGTCCAAAAACCAGAGATTTTGACATAGCAAATGACCAAAGAAATTGGGGAAAACAGTTAGGACTCAAAGTAGGGTACATGCACTAGAGAATCAAAGAAGTTTGAGGCTTAGAGATTGACTATGCTTACCAAAATCGAGTCTGGAAGTCAGCTCCCAGAATCAGAATCACAGAGAACCCAGATTTCTACCTCCAACTTCCAAGCTTGATTTCTCCTTCCACACTAACCCTCAGCTCACAGTGTTTAGATCTTTGTAAAGCTCTTGATGTAAGCTTCACAATCGTGTATCACTCGATTACTAACACTCAACAACGAAGACGAATTGCTCAGAACAATTCAGAAACCCTAATCTCCCTTCTTCAACCAGAAATCAGTTGATCAACCCCTAATTCCTCAGATTTTCCCCTATTTATAGACAATTGAAGGTAACATGCAGGGCGACGCGTGGTTCTCCACTCAATTCATGCAGTAATCGTGGCGATTAAACGAATTAACCCAGTGATTACTCATCAAAATCCACTAAACCAGTTTCTGAGTTCATCGTCTAACCGGTTACAGGGCATTACTAACCGGTTAGGTCAGTTCAAAATTTAAAAATTATCATTTTTAAATCTTTCCCTCCAAGAACCTTTCTAATTTTGCCTTTTAGCCCTCCTTCAGGGACCAAAATGCAATTTCCTTATATTCTGCATTTAATTGCCATATAAAAATATTTTAACTTATTTTTATATTTAAGGCTAATTAAACACAAAACATAAACTTGGAAAATTCTATAAATTAATAATAAAACTTTTTTATTATTAATTTCCTATTATTCGGGAGACGAAAATTAGGGGTGTTACACTACTCCCCCACTTAAAAGGAATTTCGTCCCCGAAATTCTAGATTACAAAAATAACTCCGGATAATCTTGACGCATGTTCTCCTCTAATTCCCATGTAGCTTCAGATACGTCAGCATTCTCCCAAATTACCTTTACCAAAGGTATTTCCATTCCTCTGAGTCGCTTGACTTCACGATCTTCTATCTTAACCGGTCTGGTCTCAAAGGTCAGGTTTTCTCTCAAAGTTAGATCATCGGGTTGGAGTTTCAGAACAACAGATGGGTCATGAACATACTTTTTCAATTGTGAAACGTGAAAGACGTTATGCAAATTGGATAGAGAGGGTGGTAAGGCCAATTGATAAGCAACAGGGCCAACTCTCTTAAGAATTTGATATGGACCTATACACTTAGGCGAAAGCTTTTGGGTTCTCAAGGCTCTACTAATTCCTTTCATCGGAACTACCCGAAGGAACACATGATCGCCCTCAGAAAACTCCAATGGTTTTCTCCTCTTATCTGCATAACTCTTCTGTCGACTTTGAGCCGCTTTCATCTTAGTCTGAACCATCTTGATCTTTTCAGACGTCTGTTGAATCATTTCTGGTCCAACCATCAAGTCCTTCCCCACTTGGAACCAACATAGCGGGGTCTGACACTTCCTTCCATACAACGCCTCGAACGGTGCCATTCCAATGCTCGCATGGTAACTATTGTTATATGTGAACTCTGCAAGAGGTAACACTTGATCCCAACTTCCTTGTTCTTCAAGTGCACACGCTCGCAACACATCTTCCAAAGATTGAATTGTTCTCTCTGTCTGGCCATCCGTCTGTGGATGATACGCAGAACTCAATTTCAACCTTGTTCCCATAGCTTCATGCAAACTCTTCCAGAATTGTGACGAAAATCTCGGATCGCGGTCTGATACAATGCTCGAAGGCACTCCGTGAAGACGAACTACCTCCTTGATATAGATCTGGGTAAGCTTGTTCAAGGAATAACGCATATTTATCGGAATAAAATGTGCCGACTTTGTTAACCTATCCACAACCACCCAGATTGCATCATGATTTGCTGCTATTCTTGGCAAACCAGACACAAAATCCATTGAGATACTATCCCACTTCCACTGGGGAATCCTCAGAGGTTGCAACTGTCCTCCCGGTTTCTGATGTTCTACCTTCGCTTTCTGACAGATCAAGCACGCCGCCACATATTCTGCCACATCTCTTTTCAATCCCGACCACCAAAATATCTTCTTCAAATCCTGATACATTTTGGTCGATCCGAGATGCATACTCATCCGACTCTTATGAGCTTCATCAAGAATTAGTCTCCTAACTTCTTGATCTCTTGGT
Source organism: Crotalaria pallida (assembly GCA_037953625.1). Taxonomy (NCBI): domain Eukaryota; kingdom Viridiplantae; phylum Streptophyta; class Magnoliopsida; order Fabales; family Fabaceae; genus Crotalaria; species Crotalaria pallida. The sequence goes on from CM075649.1 coordinate 102,013,929, forward strand.
ACACAAATCCTTGTCCTGAAACGAAGGATTCCATCCTGCCCTATCTTGAAATCAGGTTCCTTTCCTTCCGAACCTAGTCTCATCTTTTCCATCAACTCTTCATCTGCTCGTTGCAATTCCTGAATTCTTTCCAAGAACTTGTTTGTGATCTGCAATGTCCCCAACTTGATACTTGATGGCTCCACTTGCATCAACAAGCTCAAGTCTCTGAATTCTTCAATCAATGCTGCTTCCTGGACCATCATCGCACTAACGTGGATTGCTTTCCGACTCAACGCGTCTGCAACCACATTCGCTTTACCCGGATGATAATGGAGTTTAAAATCATAATCCTTCAAGAACTCCATCCATCTTCTTTGCCTCATGTTCAACTCTTTCTGGTCGAACAGATATTTCAAACTCTTATGGTCACTAAATACTTGGAATGTAGTGCCATAGAGATGATGTCTCCATATCTTTAAGGCAAACACGATCGCCGCCAATTCCAAATCGTGTGTCGGGTAATTCACCTCATGGTTCTTCAATTGCCTCGATGCATACGCCACTACTCTTCCTTCTTGCATCAATACACAACCCAGTCCTTGCTTAGATGCATCACAGTAAACTTCAAAGCTCTTGTGAGGATCAGGTAAGATTAACACAGGAGACGATGTTAACCTTTCCTTCAACTCACGAAAACTAGCTTCGCACCGATCGTCCCACACGAACGATTGATCCTTCCGAGTCAACTTAGTTAAAGGCAATGCAATCTTAGAAAATCCTTCTATGAATCGACGATAGTATCCAGCCAGCCCTAAGAAACTTCTCACCTCCGTCACCGTCTTAGGCTGTTCCCAACTTAGCACTGAACTTTCCTTCGCTGGATCCACCGCAATTCCCTCTTTAGAGATTACATGCCCCAGAAACTTCACTTCATTCAACCAAAACTCACACTTCGTAAGTTTGGCATATAATTGCTTCTCCTTCAGAACCTTTAGCACAATCCTGAGATGCTCTTCATGTTCTTCCAGATTTTTAGAATAGACCAAAATATCGTCAATGAATACCACCACAGACAAATCCAAATATGGTCTAAAGATCTGGTTCATATAGTCCATGAAAATAGCAGGTGCATTGTTAAATCCGAACGACATCACAACATACTCATAATGATCGTATCGCGATCAAAATGCAGTCTTGGGTATATCCTCCTCCTTTATCCTGATCTGATGATATCCCGACCTCAGATCAATCTTGGAGAATACTGCAGCTCCCCTTACTTGATCCATAAGATCATCAATCCTTGGCAAAGGATACTTATTCTTAATAGTAACCTTATTCAGCTGTCTGTAGTCCACACACATCCTCATACTTCCATCTTTCTTCTTTACGAACAATAACGGAGCTCCCCAAGGCGAAACGCTTGGCCTGATCATCTGTTTCTGCAACAGCTCCTCGATTTGTTTCTTCATTTCTGCCATTTCTGGTGGTGCCATCCTATAAGGAGCAATAGAGATGGGACCAGGTCCAGGGACTAAATCGATCCCAAATTCTATCTCTCGCTTCGGAGGTAATCCTGGTATCTCCTCAGGAAATACTTCCGGAAATTCCCTCACCACTGGAATCTCTTCAATCGGCATCAACTCTTCTTCTCCAGAAGCCGAGAATAAACACATATATCCCTCCGGTTCAAGGGTCCTATATTAAATTGTCTTTTCCTCGCAATTGATGATCACTTGGTTCTTCATCAACCAATCCATTCCCAAGATCACATCCAATTGTAAGTTAGGAAGACAAACCAAATCTACCTGGGATGAACGACCCATAACTTCTACATTACACCCTAAACAGACTTTAGCGGTGTAGATCGGTATTCCCGTAGGGGTATTTATACTAAGATAGCAGGGTGAATCAGAAACAATAAGATTCAGCCTACTCACACATTCAGGGGAAACAAAATAATGTGTAGCTCCAGAATCAAACATGATTTTGCAAGGTTGATTATTGAGCAGAAAATTACCTTGCACGAGATTCGGGGTTTGGGTTGCTTCACTACCACTTAGGGAAAATACTCGTCCTTGTACCACAGACTTTCCAGCAGATCCCTTTGCATCCCCCTTTGCGGATTCCTTGCATTCACGGGCAAAGTGACCTTGTTTCCCACACTTGAAACATCCTCCTGTGGACTAGCAAAACTGACCATGATGATAACGCTTGCACTTCTCGCAATAAGGAGCATCATCGCGAGGCTTGTTCCGGTTATCTATCACTACCTTGCCTTTCCCCTTGTTCTTAGAATATGGACCATTATTCCGATGGTCAAACATCTTCTTCCTTTGGGGTCCATAGTTCTGTCCAACCCCCTTCGCTTGACCCCCTATCAACTCTGCCTTCTTATCATCTTCATACATTCTGCACATGTCCACCAATGCAGGGAAACTCTGAATCCTTTGATAACTGAAGATAGACTTCAGCTTCGACCGTAGCCCACCTTCAAACTTCACACACTTACTTCTTTCATCAGGGTTATTTAAGTAATAGGGAGAGTATTTCATCAGTTCCTCGAATCTGGCAGCATACTCCCCTACACTCATATCCCCTTGTTTCAATTGCATAAACTCCACTTCCTTTTTCCTCCACAAATCTTCTGGAAAATATTTATTAAGAAATTTCTCCATAAATACTCCCAGTTGATTGCTCTCCTTTCAAAATTCAGCAATTGGACCGTGTGATCCCACCAGTTTTCAGCTTCCCCATGAAGCATGTAAACTGCATAGGTCACCTTCTGTTCATCAGAACACTCCAGAGTTCAGAAGATCTTATTGATCTCATGCAACCACTTGTTCGCCTCATCAGGTTTATATCCCCCCTCAAATCTTGGTGGATTGCACTTCCTGAACTCCGACAGAGTCTTAGCATCAGGATTCGCCATGTTGCCAGCAGACGGGTTACCAGCTCTCTCCTGAGATGATTGATGCCTCTGCTGCTGCTACATACCCTCCAGCACGGTTGTGATTCGTTCTAACATTTCGTTAGTAACATTTCGATTCTGGGTTGCCATAGAAAGACCTGCACTATGGGCTTTGGGTTACTAAAAAGGTCTTTAAGACATAAATGTTACCACTAACTTACTCAAACATATTCAATCAATATTGAATATCATACTTAGCTGCATCTGCGGGGCCATGAGGAACAGGACCAATGCTCTGATACCACCCAAGGGTGTGACGCTCTCTTTTTAACTTGAAAATAATTAATATTTCCAAATAGTTTACTACTTGCTATCAAAATTAGGACTAGAAAATTTTTCCTTTTTAATATTACTACTTGCTTAATCAAAACCTCTTTTGACATAAACCGTTTCATGAATTCGGCTTAGTATGATCTTAGATTTGAAAAAGACTCTCGAGAAAGCACGCCCTTATTTATAGGAAACCTTAGTAGTTATTATTTAAACATATGATTTGCCTCTAGAGTCAGATTTGAGTATATAAAATATAAACTTAACGCCGAATCCTTTATAAAGTGAAATCAGAGTTTGCGGAAGAAAAACAATACTCATGGGGCACTGCTGAGGAAAATAAAGCATATATATATATGTGATAAAAGTCATGACATATAACCTCATCAGTACTAACAATAGCAAGTGATAAAAGTCGAGATAGCAAGTTTTGATAAAACATATACAGACCAGCTGCACTAAAATAAAAGCTCACTCTAAGACCTCTCAATATATACAATATATAACAAAAGTCCAAAAACAGAAGTCTCAGAGCAAGTCCTCCATGTCCTCAGCAGCTCCTATGCTATGCAGGCTCCTATGAACCAGCAGGTCCACCTCTAGCAGAAACAGTCGGCTCAACATGCACCTCCTCCTCGCTCTCATCCTCCACATGGTCCTCCTCGACCTCGCCTGACTGAGTAGAGACCCCACCACTGGGTCTAGGGTCTGCAGAAGCAGTCCTATCATAATCAGTCGGACCAGGAGAAGGAGTCTCCTCAGTAACAACTCTATGGGATGAAGGATGGGAACGAGTGGCAGCTCTAAATCTAAAACTATGAAAACGACGCATAGGTCAAGCCGGGGGTGGTCCTCTATAAGTGTAAAAAGGTGGAACATGCATAGTATAGACTAATGGAATCCTAAATCGACGAGGTCGCACACCTACCAGAGGGTTAGGGTGGTAGAGAGTGATCTCCACCTCTCCCTCAAAGGTGGCACGGTGCTCCTCATACGTCCATATACCGCTAGGGATAGGGCGTATCTCGATGCAGGCTAGGTATCTGGCCATCACCTAAACAGGACACAGGGAGTAATTATACACATATACATAGTGGATAAAGACTAAAATTACAATCACAAATATGTCATGGACAGATCATAATGCAAATACATATGAGCACACCAATTTTTCAACATTATAACTCTTATAATGCAAGTGGCATGATGTATGATTTTCTATCCACCACTGAGGCCTCTAAATGTCCATCTTGGACGTCCATCCAATACACCATTGTGTTCCCGGAACACCGACATTAGTTCCCAGAACATAATGCCGAACCATACTTGGACAAAAGCATCACTCCCGGAGTGTGCACCACGTTCCCAGAACGCCACGTTCCCATAACGCATAAAAACCAGGTCCCGGACACTGGCCACATATCTATAATGTGTCATCAAGTAGGTTATACTTTGGTACTCCCGGAGTACCCTCCTCATATTCCCAGAATATGATAAACGTTCCTACCAACCAGACTTCCAGTCTATATGTATGCACAAACATCAGGGTTGGTTTTATCTTTACATTAATTAATGTGATTTAGAAATATTCCAATTTCTACTTTTGAATGATTTATTTGAGGTATAATATTTGGCATAAAATTCCCCTTTGAATTTTTCTCAAAATATGCCTTTTAAAACCCAGATTGAGTAATACAACTTCAATGGTATTTAAAACTTAACTTTTTATTTTTCAGATTCAGGTACTAACCGGTTACAGTTTCAGGCTAACCGGTTAGAATTACAGACCTGAACTGTTTTACCATTGTAATTCAGAAAAACCCTTTTTTCTTGAATTCTCTACCCAATCCAAAACACTTTTTTTTTAACTTTATTTTATACCTCAAAAACCATTGTTTATCATTCAAAAGTCCAAATCACATATCCTTTTCCAATGAACATAATTTCACTTGAAATTATTCCATCAATTTAAGGCATAAGTGGAAATCTTTCCAATCTGAATTTGTTGACATTACCACAACTCATATTCAGACCTTGTGTATAGAAATTAAGGCTTAGATTTGAGTAAAAACCATTAAAGTTTCAGGACTGATTTGCAAACTGATTTTTCTTTGAAAATTTACCGTGTCTAACCGGTTACGAAAGTCGTGTAACCGATTAGGTTATGCAGTCAGACCATTAAAACAAGAGTTTTAACAACTCATTCTCTTTCTTTCTCAAATCTAACCAATTTCCAGTATACACCAAGTTCATATGCCTTAAAATAAACATGTTTACACCCAGAAACACGTTCATATTGCAAGCATCAAGTTTATTGTATCAAATTGTATGAAAAATCACATAAACACAATTTAACACATCAAAACTTAAATCAAGCACTCAACCACAGAATTCAACATTTATATAGCTTGCATGCATCAATTGAAATTTGCTCAAAACCACAGTGAGCAAGAAATTGGCCTCCAAGCCTTTGTGCTTAAAAACACATAATGCCCTTTTGAGTTTTGTGAACTCAAATCCTAAATCATTTGACATTTAGTCTAAATCTAGTATAGTGAAGACTTCTCCCATACCTCTAAGTTGATTTTGATGAAGATTGAACACTGAAATTGAAGAAACTCCACTGATTTCTCACAAACTCACAGCTCTGTTTCCAGATTCGTTTCCCAGCAACAGGGTCCAAAAACCAGAGATTTTGACATAGCAAATGACCAAAGAAATTGGGGAAAACAGTTAGGACTCAAAGTAGGGTACATGCACTAGAGAATCAAAGAAGTTTGAGGATTAGAGATTGACTATGCTTACCAAAATCGAGTCTGGAAGTCAGCTCCCAGAATAAGAATCACAGAGAACCCAGATTTCTACCTCCAACTTCCAAGCTTGATTTCTCCTTCCACACTAACCCTCAGCTCACAGTGTTTAGATCTTTGTAAAGCTCTTGATGTAAGCTTCACAATCGTGTATCACTCGATTACTAACACTCAAAAACAAAGACGAATTGCTCAGAACAATTCAGAAACCCTAATCTCCCTTCTTCAACCAGAAATCAGTTGATCAACCCCTAATTCCTCAGATTTTCCCCTATTTATAGACAATTGAAGGTAACATGCAGGGCGACGCGTGGTTCTCCACTCAATTCATGCAGTAATCGTGGCGATTAAACGAATTAACCCAGTGATTACTCATCAAAATCCACTAAACCAGTTTCTGAGTTCATCGTCTAACCGGTTACAGGGCATTACTAACCGGTTAGGTCAGTTCAAAATTTAAAAATTATCATTTTTAAATCTTTCCCTCCAAGAACCTTTCTAATTTTGCCTTTTAGCTCTCCTTCAGGGACCAAAATGCAATTTCCTTATATTCTGCATTTAATTGCCATATAAAAATATTTTAACTTATTTTTATATTTAAGGCTAATTAAACACAAAACATAAACTTGGAAAATTCTATAAATTAATAATAAAACTTTTTTATTATTAATTTCCTTATTCGGGAGACGAAAATTAGGGGTGTTAAGACGCTCTCTTTTTAACTTGAAAATAATTAATATTTCCAAATAGTTGAATACTTGCTATCAAAATTAGGACTAGAAATTTTTTTCTTTTTAAGATTAGTACTTGCTCGTTCATAAACCCTTTTTAACATAAACCATTTTTGAATTCGGCTTAGAAATATCTTAGATTCGAAAAAGGTTCTCGAGATAACATTTCCTTAATTATAGAAAACATTATTCGTAGTTATTATTAAAACATATCATTTGCCTCTCGAGTTGGATTTGAATATATAAAACATAAACTTATCGCCGAATTCCTTTTAAATAGAAATCAGAGTTCGCGGAAGTAAAAATAATACTTATGGGGCACTGCTGAGGTAAAGAAAACATCATATATATATATATATATATATATATATATATATATATAAGTCATAACATAAACCCCATCAGTACAGTCAGTAGCAAGTGATAAAAAGTCGAGATAGCAAGTTTTGATGAAACATATACAGACCAGCTGCATAAAATAAAACCTCACCCTAAGACCTCTCGAATATATACAACATATAACAAAATCCAAAAGTAGAAGTCTCAGAGCAAGTCATCTGTGTCCTCAGCAGCTCCTCAGATCCTCCACAGCTATATCCCTAGGATCTAGGATCCAAAACATCTACGTTATGCAGGCTCATATGAACCAGCGGGTCCACCTCTGGCAGAAACAGTCGGCTCAACATGCACCTCCTCCTCGCTCTCATCCTCCACAGGGTCCTCCTCGACCTCGCCCGACTGTGTAGAGACTCCATCACTGGGTCTAGGATCTACAGAAGCAGTCCTATCATAGTCAATCGGACCAGGAGAAGGAGTCTCCTCAGTGACAACTCTATGGGAGGAAGGATGGGAACGAGTGGCAGCTCTAAAACGAAAACTATGAAAACGACGCATAGGTCGAGCCGGGGGTGGTCCTCTATATGTATAAAAAGGTGGAACATGCATAGTATAGACTAATGGGATCCTAAATCGACAAGGTCGCACTCGCACCAGAGGGTTAGGGTGGTAGAGAGTGATCTCAACCTCCCCCTCAAAAGTGGCACGGTGCTCCTCATACGTCCATATGCCACTAGGGATAGGGCGTATCTCGATGCAAGCTAGGTATCTGGCCATCACCTAAACAGGGCACAGGGAGTAAGTATACACATATACATAATTGATAAAGACTAAAATTACAATCACAAATATATCATGGACAGATAATAATGCAAATACATATGAGCACACAAGTTTTCAACATTATAACTCTTATAATGCAAGTGGCATGATGTATGATTTTCTATCCACAACTGAGGCCTTTAAAAGTCCATCTTGGACGTCCATCCAATACACCCTTGTGTTCCCGGAACACCGACATTCGTTCCCAGAACGTAATGCCGAACCATACTTGGATAATAAGCATCACTCCCGGAGTGTGCACCACGTTCCCAGAACGCATACGTTCCCAGAACGCATCAAAACCAGGTCGCGGACACTGGCCACATATCTATAATGTGTCATCAAGTAGGTTATAATTTGGTACTCCCGGAGTACCCTCCTCATATTCCCAGAATATGATAAACGTTCCTACCAACCAGACTTCCAGTCTATATGGATGCACAAATATGTGATTTAGAAAATATTCCAATTTTCCCTTTTGAATGATTCATTTGAGGCATACTCTTTGGCACATAATTCTCCTTTGAATTTTCTCAAAATATGCCTTTAAGCTTAGATTAGGAAAGATACAACCAATTGTATTCAAAACTTAACTTTTTATTTTTCAGATTCAGGTACTAACCGGTTACAGTTTCAGGCTAACCGGTTAGAATTACAGACCTGAACTGTTTACCATTGTAATTCAGGAAAACCCTTTTTCTTGAATTCTCTTCCCAATCCATAAATCAATTTAACATTATTTTATTCCTCAAAAACCACTGTTTTATCATTCAAAAGGTCTAAATCACATCTCATTCTCCAATGAACATAATTTCCTCTTGAAATTATCTCATTAACTTAAGGCATTAACTCTACTCTTCCAAATCTGAACCATGACATTATAACAACTCATGTTCAGGTCCTGTATAATGTAATTAAAGCATAGATTTGAGCATAAACCACTAAGATTTCAGGACTGATTTTATAAACTCATTTTTCTTTGCAATTCTGCAGTGTCTAACCGGTTACGAATATCGAGTAACCGGTTAGATTATGCAGTCAGTCCACTAAAACCAGAGGTTTGACAATTCATTTTCTTCTTTTCTCAAATCTAACGCAATTTCAACATTCACAAAGTGCATATGCCTTAAGATAAACATGCTCATACCCAGAAACACATTTAGTTTGCATGCATCAAGTTTATGGTATTAATTTGCACAAAAATCAAAACAAACACCATTTAATACCACAAAACTCATAATCAACAATTAGTTTCTGATTTCCAATCTTAAATCACTTGCATGCATCAATTTAATTTTGCTCAAACATAATTGAGCCAGAATTTTGGCCTCCAAGCCTTTGTGCTTAAAACACATAATGCCCTTTTGAGTTTAGTTAACTCAAATCCTAATTCAATTGATTTTTAGTCTAAATCTAGTATAAGGTAGACTTCTCCCATACATTAAGACAGAGTTTGACGGAGATTAACACTGGATTTGAAGAAAGACCAAAGATTCCCCACAATTTCCCCTAATCTGCTCTCAGCCACGAATTCCACCAACAGGGTCCAAAGACCAGAGATTTTGACATAGCAAATGGCCAAAGAAATTGGGGAAAACAATTAGAGATTGTTCTAGGCAACATGCACTAATGAAGGAAAGAGATTTGAGACTTAATGATGAACTATACTTACCAAAATCAAAGCTGTAATTCAGCTTCCAGAACTAAGAAGAAACAGAGTTCAGTTTCCAACTTGTGGCTTCCAAGATTGATTTCTCCTTCTACACGAAAGCTCAACTCACAAAGTGTATACCACTGAAAAGCCCTTGATTCAAGCTTTTCAGAAATGTGTGTTTCGCTCTCTAATACTCAAAGACTGAAACGAATTTCCCAGAATGAAAACGAAACCCTAATTTTCCCTCCTCAACACAGATTAGCAAAACCAACCCCCAACATCTTTGAAAATCCACAATTTATAGACAAATTAGACTTGCACAGATGGTGACGCGTGGTTCTCCACTAGAATTAGGCTGTAATCGTGGCGAATTCGGGATTAATCAAGTGATTACTCATCAAAATCCACTAACCCAGTTTCTGGGTTCATCGTCTAACCGGTTACAGGGCATTACTAACCGGTTAGATTAGTACAAAATTTAAAAATTAATATTTTTAAATCTTTCCCACCAAGAACCTATTCAATATCACCTTTAAGTCCTCATTGAGGGACCAAAATGCAATATCCTTATATTTTGCATTTATTTGCCATATAAAAATATTTCAACCAATTTTTATATTTCAGGCTAATTAAATACAAAATATAAACTTGGGAAAATTTCTATAAATTAATAATAAAACTTTTATTATTAATTTCCTATTATTCGGGAGACGAAAATTAGGGGTGTTACACTACTCCCCCACTTAAAAGGAATTTCGTCCCCGAAATTGTAGTTTGCAAAAACAACTCCGGATACTCTTGACGCATCTTTTCCTCTAATTCCCACGTCGCTTCAGATACGTCAGCATTTTCCCATATGACCTTTACTAAAGGTATCTCCTTTCCCCTGAGCTGCTTAACTTCACGATCTTCTATCTGAACTGGTCTGGTCTCAAAGGTCAGGTTTTCTTTCAATGTTAGGTCGTCAGGTTGGAGTTTTAGAATAACTGATGGGTCATGCACGTACTTCTTTAATTGCGAAACGTGAAAGACGTTGTGCAAATTGGATAAAGAGGGTGGTAAAGCTAATTGATAAGCAACATGACCCACTCTCTTAAGAATTTGGTATGGACCTATACACTTAGGCGAAAGCTTTCGGGTTCTCAAAGCTCTACTGATTCCTTTCATCGGAACTACCCGAAGAAACACATGATCGCCCTCCAAAAACTCTAATGGTTTCCTCCTCTTATCCGCATAACTCTTCTGCCGACTCTGAGCCGCTTTCATCTTTGCCTGAACCATCTTAATCTTCTCAGATGTCTGCTGTATCATTTCCGGTCCAATCATCACATTCTCCCCCACTTGGAACCAACATAGCGGGGTTTGACATTTCCTTCCATACAACGCCTCGAACGGTGCCATTCCAATGCTCGCATGATAGTTGTTGTTGTATGTGAATTCTGCAAGAGGTAACACTTGATCCCAACTTCCTTGTTCTTCAAGTGCACAAGCCCTCAACACATCTTCCAAAGACTGAATCGTTCTCTCCGCCTAGCCATCCGTCTGTGGATGATACGCAGTACTCAATTTCAATCTCGTTCCCATAGCATCATGCAAACTTATCCAGAATTGCGACGAAAATCTGGGATCTCGGTCCGACACAATACTCGAAGGCACTTCGTGAAGACGAACTACCTCCTTGATATAGATCTGGGTAAGCTTGTTCAAAGGATAACGCATATTTATCGGAATAAAATGCGCCGACTTGGTTAACCTATCTACCACTACCCAGATTGCATCATGATTTGCTGTTGTCCTAGGCAAACCAGACACAAAATCCATTGAGATTCTATCCTACTTCCACTGGGGAATACTCAAAGGTTGCAACTGTCCTCCTGGTTTTTGATGTTCTACCTTAGCTTTTTGACAAATCAAGCACGCCTCCACGTATTCTGCAACATCCTTTTTCAATCCAGAACACCAAAACATCTTCTTCAAGTCCTGATACATTTTGGTTGATCCAGAATGCATACTCATCCGACTCTTATGGGCTTCGTCAAGAATCAGCCTTCTAACTTCCTGATCTCTTGGTATACAAATCCTTGTCCGGAAACGAAGGATTCCATCCTTCACAATCTTGAAATCAGGTTCCTTTCCTTCTGAACCTAGTCTCATCTTTTCCATCAATTCTTCGTCCGCTCGTTGCAACTCCCGAATTCTTTCCAAGAACTCGTTTGTGATCTGCAACATCCCCAACTTGATACTCGATGGCTCCACTTGTGTCAACAAGCTCAAGTCTCTGAATTCCTCAATCAATGCTGCTTCCTTAACCATCATTGCACTTATGTGGATTGCCTTCCGACTCAAAGCATCTGCAACCACATTCGCTTTACCCGGATGATAGTGGAGTTTAAAGTCATAATCTTTCAAAAACTCCATCCATCTTCTTTGCCTCATGTTCAACTCTTTCTGGTCAAACAGATATTTCAAACTCTTATGGTCACTAAATACTTGGAATATAGTGCCATAGAGATGATGTCTCCATATCTTTAAGGCAAACACGATTGCAGCCAATTCCAAATCATGTGTCGGGTAATTCACCTCATGGTTCTTCAATTGTCGTGATGCATAAGCCACTACCCTTCCTTCTTGCATCAATACACAGCCCAGTCCTTGCTTAGATGCATCACAGTACACTTCGAAGCTCTTGTGAGGATCAGGTAAGATTAACACAGGAGACGATGTTAATCTTTCCTTCAACTCACAGAAGCTAACTTCACACCGATCGTCCCACACGAACGGTTGATCTTTCCGAGTCAACTTAGTCAAAGGCAATGCAATCTTAGAAAATCCTTCTATGAACCGACGATAGTATCCAGCCAGCCCTAAGAAACTTCTCACCTGCGTCACAGTCTTAGGTTGTTCCCAACTTAGCACTGAACTTACTTTCGCTGGATCCACCGCAATTCCTTCTTTAGAGATTACATGCCCCAAAAACTTCACTTCGTTCAACCAAAACTCACACTTCGTAAGTTTGGCATATAATTGCTTCTCCTTCAGAACTTTCAACACAATCCTAAGTTGCTCTTCATGCTCTTCCGGATTTTTAGAATAGACCAGAATATCATCAATAAATACCACCACAAATAAATCCAAATATGGTCTAAAGATCCGGTTCATATAATCCATGAAAATAGCAGGTGCATTAGTCAACCCGAACGGCATCACAACATACTCATAATGACCGTATCGAGATCGAAATGCAGTCTTGGGTATATCCTCCTCCTTAATCCTGATCTGATGATAACCCGATCTCAGATCAATCTTGGAGAATACTGCAGCTCCCCTAACCTGGTCCATAAGGTCATCAATCCTTCGCAAAGGATACTTATTCTTAATAGTGACCTTATTCAACTGCCTATAGTCCACAAACATTCTCATACTCCCATCTTTCTTCTTTACAAACAGTAATGGAGCTCCCCAAGGCGAAACGCTTGGCCTGATCATCTGCTTCTGCAGCAACTCCTCTATCTGCTTCTTCATTTCTACCATTTCTGGTGGTGCCATCCTGTAAGGAGCAATAGAGATGGGACCAGCTCCAGGGACTAAATCAATCCCAAACTCTATCTCTCGCTTCGGAGGTAATCCTGGTATGTCTTCAGGAAATACTTCCGGAAATTCCCTCACCACCGGAATCTCCTCTATCAGTATTGACTCTTCCTCCCCAGAGGCCGAGAATATACACATATAACCCTCTGGTTCAAGGGTCCTATATTGAATTGTCTTTTCCTCACAATTGATGATCACTTGGTTCTTAATCAACCAATCCATACCCAACATCACATTCAATTGTAACTTAGGAAGACAAACCAAATCTACCTTTGAAAAACGACCCAGAATTTCTACATTACACCCTAAACAGACTTTAGCGGTGATGATCGGTATTCCCGTAGGGGTATCTATACTAAAATAGCAGGGTGAATTGGAAACAACAAGATTCAGCCTATTCACACATTCAGGAGAAACAAAAGAATGTGTAGCTCTAGAATCAAACATGATTTTGCAAGGTTGGTTATTAAGCAGAAAGTTACCTTGCACGAGATTCGGGGTTTGGATTGCTTCACTACTACTCGGGGTAAATACTCTTCCTTGCACCACAGGCTTGCTTGTAGATCCCTTTGCAGATTCTTTGCATTCACGAGCAAAGTGACCTTGCTTCCCACACTTGAAACATCCTCCTGTGGACCAGTAAAACTGACCATGATGATAACGCCTGCACTTCTCGCAATAAGAGCATTATCGCGAGACTTGTTCTTGTTATCCATCACTGCCTTTCCCTTACCCTTGTTCCTAGAATATGGACCGTTATTCCGATGATCAAACTTCTTATTCCTCTGTGGTCCATAGTTCTGTCCAACCCCTTTCACTTGACTTCCAATCAGCTCAGCCTTCTTGTCATCTTCATACATTATGCACATATCCACAAGTGCAGGGAAACTCTGAATCCTTTGATAACTGAAGATAGACTTTAGCTCCGGCCTTAGCCCACCTTCAAACTTAACACATTTACTCCTTTCATCAGGGTTATTTAAGTAGTAGGGAGAGTACTTCATCAGTTCCTCGAATCTGGCAGCATACTCTCCTACACTCATATCCCCCTGCTTCAATTGCATGAATTCCACTTCCTTCTTTCTCCTCAAATCTTCTGGAAAATATTTATTAAGAAATTTCTCCATAAATACTCCCCAGTTGATTGCCCTTCTTTCAAAATTCAGCAATTGGACAGTGTGATCCCACCAGTTTTCAGCTTCCCCATGAATCATGTAAACTGCATAAGTCACCTTCTGCTCATCAGAGCATCCAGAGTTCGGAAAATCTTGTTAATCTCATACAACCACTTGTTCGCCTCATCAGGTTTATATCCTCCCTCAAACCTTGGTGGGTTGCACTTTCTGAACTCCGACAGAGTCTTAGCGTCATGATTCACCATGTTACCAGCAGATGGGTTACCAGCTCGCCCTTGAGATGGTTGTTGTCTCTGCTACTGCTGCATGCCTTCCAGCACGGTCGTGATTCGTTCTAACATTTCATTAGTAATATATCTATTTCTGGTTGCCATAGAAAGACCTGCACTATGGGCTTTGGGTCACTAAAAATGTCTTTAAAACATAAATGCTACTAACTTACTCAAAACATATTCAATCAACATTGAATATCATACTTAGCTGCATCTTCGGGCCATGAGGGACAGGACCAATGCTCTGATACCACCAAAGGTGTGATGCTCTCTTTTTAACTTGAAAATAATTAATATTTCCAAATAGTTGAATACTTGCTATCAAAATTAGGACTAGAAAATTTTTTCTTTTTAAGATTAGTACTTGCTCGTTCATAAACCCTTTTTAACATAAACCATTTTTGAATTCGGCTTAGTAATATCTTAGATTCGAAAAAGGTTCTCGAGATAACATTTCCTTAATTATAGAAAACATTATTCGTAGTTATTATTAAAACATATCATTTCCCTCTCGAGTTGGATTTGAATATATAAAACATAAACTTATCGCCGAATTCCTTTTAAATAGAAATCAGAGTTCGCGGAAGTAAAAATAATACTTATGGGGCACTGCTGAGGTAAAGAAAACATCATATATATATATATATAAGTCATAACATAAACCCCATCAGTACAGTCAGTAGCAAGTGATAAAAAGTCGAGATAGCAAGTTTTGATGAAACATATACAGACCAGCTGCATAAAATAAAACCTCACCCTAAGACCTCTCGAATATATACAATATATAACAAAATCCAAAAGTAGAAGTCTCAGAGCAAGTCATCTGTGTCCTCAGCAGCTCCTCAGATCCTCCACAGCTCTATCCCTAGGATCTAGGATCCAAAACATCTACGCTATGCAGGCTCCTATGAACCAGCGGGTCCACCTCTAGCAGAAACAGTCGGCTCAACATGCACCTCCTCCTGCTCTCATCCTCCACAGGGTCCTCCTCGACCTCGCCCGACTGTGTAGAGACCCCACCACTGGGTCTAGGATCTGCAGAAGCAGTCCTATCATAGTCAGTCGGACCAGGAGAAGGAGTCTCCTCAGTGACAACTATATGGGAGGAAGGATGGGAATGAGTGGCAGCTCTAAAACGAAAACTATGAAAACGACGCATAGGTTGAGCCGGAGGTGGTCCTCTATATGTATAAAAAGGTGGAACATGCATAGTATAGACTAATGGGATCCTAAATCGACGAGGTCGCACTCGCACCAGAGGGTTAGGGTGGTAGAGAGTGATCTCAACCTCCCCCTCAAAAGTGGCACGGTGCTCCTCATACGTCCATATGCCACTAGGGATAGGGCGTATCTCGATGCAAGCTAGGTATCTGGCCATCACCTGAACAGGGCACAGGGAGTAAGTATACACATATACATAATTTATAAAGACTAAAATTACAATCACAAATATATCATGGACAGATAATAATGCAAATACATATGAGCACACCAGTTTTCAACATTATAACTCTTATAATGCAAGTGGCATGATGTATGATTTTCTATCCACAACTGAGGCCTCTAAAAGTCCATCTTGGACGTCCATCCAATACACCCTTGTGTTCCCGGAACACCGACATTCGTTCCCAGAATGTAATGTCGAACCATACTTGGATAATAAGCATCACTCCCGGAGTGTGCACCACGTTCCCAGAACGCATACGTTCCCAGAACGCATCAAAACCAGGTCCCGGACATTGGCCACATATCTATAATGTGTCATCAAGTAGGTTATAATTTGGTACTCCCGGAGTACCCTCCTCATATTCCCAGAATATGATAAACGTTCCTACCAACCAGACTTCCAATCTATATGGATGCACAAATATCGGGGTTGGTTTTATCTTTGCATTAATTATGTGATTTAGAAAATATTCCAATTTTGCCTTTTGAATGATTCATTTGAGGCATACTCTTTGGCACATAATTCTCCTTTGAATTTTCTCAAAATATGCCTTTAAGCTTAGATTAGGAAAGATACAACCAATGGTATTCAAAACTTAACTTTTTATTTTTCAGATTCAGGTACTAACCGGTTACAGTTTCAGGCTAACCGGGTAGAATTACAGACCTGAACTGTTTACCATTGTAATTCAGGAAAACCCTTTTTCTTGAATTCTCTTCCCAATCCATAAATCAATTTAACATTATTTTATGCCTCAAAAACCACTGTTTTATCATTCAAAAGGTCTAAATCACATCTCATTCTCCAATGAACATAATTTCCTCTTGAAATTATCTCATTAACTTAAGGCATTAACTCTACTCTTCCAAATCTGAACCATGACATTATAACAACTCATGTTCAGGTCATGTATAATGAAATTAAAGCATAGATTTGAGCATAAACCACTAAGATTTCAGGACTGACTTTATAAACTCATTTTTCATTGCAATTCTGCAGTGTCTAACCGGTTACGAATATCGAGTAACCGGTTAGATTATGCAGTCAGTCCACTAAAACCAGAGGTTTGACAATTAGTTTGCATGCATCAAGTTTATGGTATTAATTTGCACAAAAATCAACACAAACACCATTTAATACCACAAAACTCATAATCAACAATTAGTTTCTGATTTCCAATCTTAAATCACTTGCATGCATCAATTTAATTTTGCTCAAACAGAATTGAGCCAGAATTTTGGCCTCCAAGCCTTTGTGCTTAAAACACATAATGCCCTTTTGAGTTTAGTTAACTCAAATCCTAATTCAATTGATTTTTAGTCTAAATCTAGTATAAGGTAGACTTCTCCCATACCTTAAGACAGAGTTTGATGGAGATTAACACTGGATTTGAAGAAAGACCACAGATTCCCCACAATTTCCCCTAATCTGCTCTCAGCCACGAATTCCACCAACAGGGTCCAAAGACCAGAGATTTTGACATAGCAAATGGCCAAAGAAATTGGGGAAAACAATTAGAGATTGTTCTAGGCAACATGCACTAATGAAGGAAAGAGATTTGAGACTTAATGATGAACTATACTTACCAAAATCAAAGCTGTAATTCAGCTTCCAGAACTAAGAAGAAACAGAGTTCAGTTTCCAACTTGTGGCTTCCAAGATTGATTTCTCCTTCTACACGAAATCTCAACTCACAAAGTGTATACCACTGAAAAGCCCTTGATTCAAGCTTTTCAGAAATGTGTCTTTTGCTCTCTAATACTCAAAGACTGAAACGAATTTCCCAGAATGAAAACGAAACCCTAATTTTCCCTCCTCAACACAGATCAGCAAAACCAACCCCCAACACCTCTGAAAATCCACAATTTATAGATAAAAATATTTCAACCTATTTTTATATTTCAGGCTAATTAAATACAAAATATAAACTTGGGAAAATTTCTATAAATTAATAATAAAACTTTTATTATTAATTTCCTATTATTCGGGAGACGAAAATTAGGGGTGTTACAACAAACCTATACTGTACTCCTACTCCTAAACTACCCTAGTGAAGGCAATCGGGTGGAGGTCCTCCTTCTTCTTGGGTCCTCTCTCCGCTTTCGAGGATGAAGCCGTCCATGTAGCTGTCTCTGTATTGTCGTTGGGCTCCAACTGCACTCCTTCTCCGGTGGTAGACTTCCACTGTTTCTCATATTGCACCTTCTCCTTGTAATTTCGATATCCTCGCACAGTGACTTGTCCCAAGCGCGGCCCCAAGTTAGCTCCGCTCATTTGATGCTCCGGGTCGGGGATTACAATTTGAGTATGGCCGGTCCATACCCAGCCGCTTGGAGTACGCTTCCAACCTCTTCCGTACTTTCTCCACGTGGTGATGTCCATGCTGTACTCCATCTGCCCGTTCTAATACCAGCAACACCGATATGCCAACGAACCGGAGAGAGTAAGCATTCCGAACGACGAATCGTCGACGGTGTGGGATTACGATAGGCAAGATAATAGGACCAAACAAACACACAATATAATACGCAAGCACACAACAACCAAACAGGTTATTGACATCATTATCATTATCCTCTTACATTATTAGCATTATTGTTATACTTTCTCATTCTTCTTTACTTTCACATCTTATAAACATTCTTTCCTTTTCTCATTCATTTCCATTTCATCACTGTACTCTCTTTTCCTCAATCCTTATCATTTCATCACCTCTGGTGATTGGGGAGTGTTAAAATACCATCAAAGTATTCATTTCAATCTCGACGATCACTCACGTCTACATCTCCTCGGTCATCCACCCAACCTAGTCGGAAGCAAACAGGAGTACAGGACCTTTACCACGCGGGCACGACATCTGTCACAACACATAAATGGTCCCAGACCAGGAGGATCTCGTCCTCAAATCATTTCAATAATAACAAGGCTCACTGTCCACGCAGTGGCAAACACAATGCCCCGTTCCAGTCCCTCTCACTGTTCTCGATTTGAAATCTAGGGGGCGACAGTATGTTTCTAGTGGGCCCGCAGAACTTACCACGGCATTAGACCCAGTCCCCACCACGTTAGTGCGCCACATGTGGAGTTCGTTCTGCCCAGAAACATACTCTAGACTTCTTGACATTTCACCGTCATCGTCCTCCCCTAATGCAATCTCGTCCTAAGTATCCGCAGATACTTATCGTTTCTTCCTCTCCACTACTTCGCACTCTCATACCTCACCGCGCATGTCTTTTAAAGTCTTTTATCTTTTAATTATCCTAAGGTCGGCCCGTCCTTCGTGCAACCCTTCAACGAGTCCCGACCACTACTTTGCACAATCTTTCCCTTATCATTTCGCACATAGCACAGAGCGGGGATTACATCACGGAATTCTCATCTCATATCTCAAACTTTCTCCACATTCTCCATTCTCACAATCATCTCATGTCTAATCTCTTTTCTCGAAACAACAATTTTCGAAAACTATCTCAAAACACCATTTTATAAACTTTCACAAAATATCCAACTCTTTCATAAAATCTCTTTTCACAAACTTCCCCAACATCTTATGTTCAAAACTTTTCTTTAAAAAGGAAATATGGTTTTCACAAAGTTTCTATCAATCCGCTTTCACGGCTTTTCTTTTCAAAACCTTTCTGAACATACTTTTTATAGTCTTTCTCGAAAACCTCTTTTCAAAAACCTTTTCAAAAATCTTTTCAAAAACATTTCCTTTCACAAACCCCTTTCAAAATCTCCTTTCAAAAACCTTTTTGAAAACTGCTTTTCAAAAATCCTTTTTCAAAACTCACAACTTTGCTGAGCGCTAATGGAGGAGCAAGCTCAACTCGACACTAGTCCCAGACTAAAACCAAAACAAAAGGAGCCCAGCTCCGCTCAAACCACATCTCATTCTCATGATCAACATCAATTTCCCCCAAGCTCTGGCTCATTCTCAACATTATCGTTCATTCCTTCCCCAATCTCAATTTCTCAATCAATCTCTTATCCTTTATCATCATTTCTTTTCTCCTCGTGTCTTTTACTTTACATTCTTACTCATTTAATTTTATTTTCAGGACGTAGCAGACGTCCATCAACATATTACTCTTTAACCAACATCAGTAAATATCATCATGCATAAATAAATAAAAATATACTATCACACACAAACATCACACAGCGATAATGTGGTCATTGTCTCCTTCGTATAAGTGGCCACACAACACAAACAATTGCCACTTATACTACGGACTCTAACCACTTAGTTCCGATCTTTGAGATGATACGGAACGTCCTAATAAATCACCAAACTACCACGGTGTCTTAGGAAAGCTTCTCTCTCACCTGAGGTCCAGCAATGAAGTGCGTACCGTCTCTTCGAGTCCTTTGCGTTGCCGATTGCCAGCTGCCCCAATCTCCCTTCTATGTCATTCCTCATATTAAATAAAACATTTTACATTATTAACTTTTTTCTTAATTTAATACTCGTCCTTTCTTTGTTGGAAAAACTTTGAAAATATAATCCAAATCAATTATGACTTGATAACTTGGCTTTAGATCATATGAAAACATTTTTAGATACAGAAAGCAAATCCCAGTAATTCTGGACAGCAAAATGGTTTTACAAAGTTGCTTAAATAAAACTCTGAGAATATTGTGAAAACACTTTTTACTTTAAATAACTTTTGACTTAAAAATCAACACTTTAAAACCCATGGTTTATCATAAAACATGGTTTGGACAGTTATGAACATAACATGATATCCAAACAGATCACACCACATACAATTGCAAATAACATTTAGGAATGCAAGTATTCATGACCCAAACGAAATCAAATTTCAAACAAAACACATCAACATTTATTTTCCATGCACATTTTATCCATACAATTAGACTCCCTAAACCTAGTTAAATTACATAGCCGAATAAGAAAATAAATCAAACATCACAATTTACATTACATGCATCAATTTATTTTGTTTTAGGCATTTAGAGTCTAGTTTCTTTTAATCCTAACCGAAACACATAAGCACACTCACATGTACTCATTCAAACACAGCAATTAATTAATTTAATTCATTCATTTCTACACAAAGAGCCGATTAGAAAACGCATGTCCACAACACAAATTTATTTTAGCACTATCCCTTAGGAACATACTTATCCCTTTTTAAATCATTTCTTGAAAAGAGATCCTAGGCTAGCTAACATACATATATATATATATATATATATATATATATATATAGACCGAAAATTATCATGTTATGCATGAAGAACATAAATCAAAGCAAAGATTATTTTCAAAAATCTTATTTTCTTATTTTCTTTATGAAAACCGTGAACTTCACAAGAAATTTAACAAGCAAAAGTCTAATTTCTTAACACAATACAATCAAAATCATGTCAAAGCCGTTAACTTCTAGAAATCACATACATGCACCTAAAATCTCTAGGTGAGACAATTTTCAACATGCATGTAAGTAAAATGATAATCTAGCATGGTTTCCTACTCTCCCTAGATTTGACCGAATAATGGCATGCAAGAAAGAAAAGACTCACAATTTCCTTTTCACATGCAAACACCTAAATTTATAGATCATATCATGAAGACTTAAAAAGCATCATTTTGTTTTTCAAACTATCAACCGAGTCATCATCATCATACACACACACAACATCTTGATTCAAATTAAAATTATTTTCAAAGTTTGTTAAGCTTAATTTCTTTTGAAAACCGTGACATGCATACAAGAAATCAAGACTTTACACTCAATTTAGACATACAAAATTCAAGCTTCATGTATTCTTAAAAATCAACCATGGATCAAGACATGCAAAAGAAGATCAAACAAAAACTTAAACTTAAACTCAAACCTTTAAACAAACCGTGAAAATTAAGCTAGAAATTATTGCAATTAACATAAAATTACTTAGATCAAATCAAAAGCATTTAGACCTACTCCTTCTACTCATGGCCGGATAATTTTGTTCTTGATTTGGTGGTTTATGAGTTCATCTAGTTCTAAAAATCCAAGATCAAAACATAAGGAGAACATGCAAAGAAAGATACGGATTCTAAGGCCACAAAATCAACATGCATGGGAGAATCAAAACAATCTATGGACTTTAAACACATCCTCAACAAAACCGTGATGAAGAACACTCACAAGTAAGAGATCAAAACTTTTTCACATCAACATTCAAGATTAAAACATAAAAATAACATGCAAGACACTTAAGTCTCAAAATCAATCAAAAAGAATTACATGCATCACAAAATTAAATAAAGTCCATTAAAAGTCTTTTACAACACAAAATGGTTCAATTAAAACTCTTTCTACCTTAATTCCTAATCTTAAATCTTCAAATCTTCCATTCTCTTCCTCTTGTGTTTTGCCTCGGTCTCCTTCTTCCTCTAGGGTTAATGGGGTTTTCTCCTTGATCTTTGAAGAAAAGGTGGTTGAGGAAGAGATCAAAGAAGTTTGGGTTAAGGCTTTGGGGTCTCCACCCTTCTTTCTCTCTTCTCCTCACGGGTTCTCTCTTTTCTCTCTATGCTCCAAAAGCTTGATGATGCTCTTGAGAGAAAGTGTGTTTATGTTGGTGTGAGGAAAGAAAGTGAATGAAAGAAATGAGTTATGAACCAAAGCCAACACACACACTCACACACACGGTTTTACCTAGACCAAAGGGTGTGGAGACTTCCAATTTTGTCCTCGGTCCAAGGTGTAGAAGGAAGGGCAATTTGGTCTAGTCACAAAGTTGCATGGGATGGGTCATTCGTGGGGGGACAAGGTGGAGCAAAAGTCCTCCCTAGCTAACATGAGTCATCTCTCCTATTCTCTCCCTATTTTCTATTTAAAAGTTCATTTTCTTAATACTTAAGGAAATTGCACCCTATTTGGTTCTTCTAGTCCCTTATGGCCGAACCACACATGCACATACACATACATACTTAATTTATTTTCATGTTTATCATCACAACACATAGCATAAGCTCACGGGATAATACATACACATTCATCATACACACACGGATTACACATATATACATTCATTCATGCATCATGCATCACTCATATATGTTCATCCACATGCATTTACACATACATCATACACATATTCATTTTCCTTCATTCATCAAATCCTTATGTTATCCTAAGCATATACATGTATTATACATATAACACACACATGTTTAGAAAATAATTCTTGTTCATCACAAAAGGACTCATACAAAGATCACAAATATTTTTACAAAAATACCAAGCATATAAACTTTTCAAAAACTCAATTTCTAAATTTTGGACATTATTTTAGGAAATCATTTCCTTATAAATCACCCATCATCTTGAAAACGTGAGTTTAAGAAAATCATTTAAGAAATACTTTTTTTTAAAACACTTTTCTCAAAAATAAATTCCCTTAGTGTTTTAAATTAATATGAGGAATTTACGGGGTGTTACACCTTTTATAGGGTGTGCGGAGGTGGGCCTGTATTGAGACCCGTTACGGTTACCATGCTGACGTCAGGCTCTGTAAATATCTAGTAAATATCTATGGCTCTCTAGGGAATAGACAGCTCAGTACTATGTACCAGAGCTAGGACAGTTCAGCTGGTCTCATGTCTAAGCTGTGTACCAGACGAGGGGGTGGCTTCGGATCCGAGCTTTGGATCGAGTGCTGAGCGGCCCTATCCAGCTGGCCACTGGGGGACCTACTCGAGGTCGACGTAGTTTTACGGTCGGTTGGCGACCACGTTAGTTGTGGTTATTCCGAGTAGTAGGCGATAAGCCTTCGAACTGTTAGGGCGTTGGTCTTGAGTGGATGGACCTAGGTCGGTCAAAGAAGGTCTCAGATCGGTTAACCCTACAAGCCCCCTAAGCTGGTGGGGACTTGGAAAGCCTGTACCGAGCTTGAGTTGATGAGGATTCGATCTGGTGCCTTGGACTTGTCCCCTGTCTTTGTAGTTGCCTGTGGTGACGTTAGGGTTTCCCCAGGTTGACACGCGTCAAGGCTATGCTTCGAAAAGGGAGAAAGTAATGATGAGCGTCTTTTCGAATTTTGAAATTTCGCCTGGCTATCCCCACGATCTGGCCACATGGCCACGATCCACGAAATGGACTCTTTCCCACCTTTTTGGGCCTCGGTGGGGGATTGGAAAGGTAGAATATTTAAACTTGCCATTTTTCACTCCTTTGTTCCATTTGCAACTTCCTCAAAAAGTGTTTTCTTGTTTTCTCTCTCATTGTTGCGATAGTCATTTCAACGCCAAATCTCAGCATTTTCTCCTTGCACCAATACTCTTTCTATTTCAGGTACACTTTCTTCTTTTTCTCTTTGTCTTTTTTTATTCTTCTGGCCTTTTCTTTCGGGGTTCTCTCGTGGTTGGGAGTTTGCATGTGGTTCTTGAAGTGAATCGTCTCTGGAGTGGGGCTTTAGAGAACGTTTCTATTCTCTGTAACCTCAAGGGGTGTGTTTCTGTGGGGAGTCAACTTCTGTTTTTTCTTCATTTTTTCTTTTGCCATATTTTTTTTGTTTTTCTAATTTTTGACTCCCCTTGTGACACTTTTCCCCAGGTATGGTGAAGTGAAGAGTTGTCACCCACCTTGAGGAGTTTCCACTCCCCCCAACCACGAAGAGTATGATTGGGTTGACCGTGAAGTCCTAGGGACTCGAATGGAATATTCTTCGGGGGCTGTCAGCTTAGTCCCTGGAAGATACACCGGGCATCAGCTTAGCCCCGAAAGATTTTGGGAATCAATTAAGTCCCCCAAAGATGTCACTGATTGACTCATTTGGGTGCATGTTAAAGAGTTCATATTCATGCATCAGTGTGTTTAATCTGTCCCTTCTAATTTCACCCGTTCCTTCGTGAGTGAGTTTCAAAATATCCCACATTTGTTTCGCATTTTTGCAATGTGAAACTATGAAAAACTTGTCATAGGACAGAACCGAGGTGATGGTGTTTTTGGCTTTCAAATCGTATGAAACTTTTCTTTTATCATGATCATCCCAGCTTGCCCGAGGGATATCTTCAACATCATCAATCTTTCTTTTAGGAATATGAGGACCATTTTCAATTGAGTCCCAAATATTGATATCAATGGCTTCGATGAAAATTTTCATCCTGACCTTCCAATAAGCATAACTATCACCATTAAATAGTGGTGGTCTGTTTATTGATGAGCCTTCCCCTCCAAATGGATTGTTAGACCCCATTTGGTTTCTTTTGGATCTTTTTTGAAAAAGCTGTTAAGCTCGATCTTTCGACCGAGCTTTGATACCACTTGTTGGAAACCAACAAGCAGTCTAACAATTACTAGACGGGGGTGAATAGTAATTCGAAGTCGCTGATATACAATTTTCACATTTAATTGAAAGTGGAAGAAATACTGTTGCTGGATTTTGGAGATAGTGAAAAAAAATGCAGAGCAAGTGCTAAGCAGGAACCGAGCACCGATTAACAAATCGGTTTGCTGAGTTCCGAGCACACACTTAGTCGGGTTTTGCAGCAGATTTACGCAATGGTATTTCAGCCGAGTTTTGAGTGAAGAAACCTATTAAATGCACTAAAGCAGAAAATGAAAATGCTGAAAGCTGTAAAAGAAGAACACCATAATTTTTATACTGGTTCACTCTCCACCACTGAGAGCTACGTCCAGTCCTCCCGAAACCTTTAGAACTTTTTTACTCAAAATCAAATGTGAAATTACAATAGGAATTAGAGAACCTATCTAATCTACCACAAATGACTTTGCTGCCGGTTGAAGAACGTCTTCAACACGTGTCAATGGAGACTTCCTCGAAACCTTCAAGGACTCCTTCCTGCGAATAACCTCTTCGACTTCTGCTTAGGAACCTCCTAAGACTTCCAATGCTTGAGAACCTCTCAAGATTTCTCTGGTGTACAGTAACAATGATGATGATGTGGCTCCAAAACTGAAACCCAGTCACGTATGAATGTGACAGTGTGAATAGCAACTGTGTTTCATACTATTGAAAGGATTGGCAGAGAGAAGATGTTCAATGCTCTAATGTTTTTGATTCTTTTTGTGTTCTTCTTCTCTGAATTTTGTCTTCTTATTTATGTTGAAAGAGGAAAATCCTTCCAATTCAAATTTTCGAATCCCACAAATCAAGGAGGGAAGAATTTCACCATGTGATGAATTGAAGATTACGAGATTCCCTCTCCAATAGTCAAAATTCTGATTCGGTTTAATTTGAATCAGATCTTCATTTATTGCCAATTCCATTGTATTCAGATTCTGATGATTAGCCGAGCTCCAAGCTTGATCCGAGCTTCGAGCTTGATGATGCTTCCATAACTGATGACTTGACGCGAACCGAGCTTATTGCTTGAACCGAGCTTATTGCTTCCATGCCAAGTTGCTGATCTTGCGCTCGAACTTGATGATGCTTGAACTGTTGCTGACCAAGTCTGAACTGAGCTTGAGTTAGAACCGAGATGGTTGCTTTGCACTGTTGTTGGCCAAGTATGAACCGAGCTTGAGCTAGACCTTTGACTTCCGAGTTGTGGCCGAGCTTTGCATTCTGGCTTGAATGGCCTTGACGTCCGTCCTTTGGCTGAGCTTTGTATATTATCTTGAGTTTGACTCTGAACCGAGCTCTGGCCGAGCTTTGCATTTGAGCTTGAGTTCAACTTTGTCAACCGAGCTTAGACCGAGCTTTGCATTCGAGCTTGAGCTGATTATTTAAGATTGACTTGGCTGCTCCAAAGGGCCGAGCTGAAGGCTTTGCTGAGCTGATGATAACATTTCACTCGTTTGCACTAAAGGCCGAGCTTATGGTTCTGCCGAGCTGATGATCGTCAATCTTGCTTCTGACTGCTGGTTCAACACTAGTTCTTCCGAGCATCTTCTGAGGTTCTTGTTGTCCGAGCTGAGCTAACCACCTGAGTCTTGCCGAGCTTGACATCTAAAGGTATGGTACGTCGGCAGACTCTGAATCTGTGTTGTTGTTGTTTTCTCGATACGCAGTCCGACTTCATTCTTTCCACTTGTCTTCATCCACGGAATTTGTCTTCATCAAAACTGAGCATTCCATGCTGATTCTACAGAAGGATGGAGAATCAGTCCAAGAAATCCAAAAGAGGTTCACGATGATCGTGAATCAACTCAAAAAGTTGGGGAAGAAATTCACTAATGAAGAGCTAATCAACAAAGTGCTGAGATGCTTAGGGAGAGAATGGCAACCCAAAGTGACAGCAATTATGGAGTCAAGAAATCTTTCAACAATGACATTAGCAACTCTCTTCGGAAAGCTTCAGGAACATGAAAGTGAACTCAAAAGGTTAGCACAACACGGAGAAGAGAACAAAATGGTGAAAGGTCTTGCGTTCAAGGCTGAAGCATCATCATTGGAAGGAGACTTTGACAAAGAATCTATCAATGATGAGCACATGGGACTCCTGGTGAAAATATTTGGGAAATTTATGAAAAATAAAAACAACTTCAATAATTCCTTGAAGAAAGGCGCACACAAAAGTGGATGTTCTTCTATCACTTGTCACGAATGCGGAAAACCGGGACATATTTGGGTAGACTGCATTCAATATCATAAAAAGAAGGAGAATTCTGAAAGAAATGCATCAAGCTCAAGGAAAGGGAGACAAGCCTATCTAGCATGGTTGGACAATGAGGAGAGCTCGGATGATGACTCGGATGAGCAGAATGAAGCGGCCAACCTATGTCTCATGGCACATGGAAAAGAGGTAATTCATGAACTTGATTTTGAACCTTCTTATAGTGAATTACAAGATGCATTTGAGGAATTACATGAGGAATCGATGAGGTTATCCTTATTGGTTTCTTTAGAAAAGAAAAATTCATCAGCTTTACTTTTACAAAAGAACCAAGAACTTTCTAAAGAAAATGAAGTTTTGAAAAATGAAAATAAAGAGTTGAACTCTACTTTGAAAAATTCTTCAAATGTAACATCCCCAAATTTACTATGTGGCTAGGTGCATTAGTGAGTAGGATTTCGACGAGTGTCGTAGTATCCTTAAGTGTCGATTTTGTTTAGAAACGATAATTGGTATTAGGATTAGTGTGTGCTTAAGTTCTTAGAATGTGATAGTTAGCTAAGAGTAGGTTTGTGTGAAGTAGAAATAAGTTAGAATAGGTTTAGAGTGAAGAGAAAGGAATATGTTAGGTTAAGGTTGCGATTTAGAAAGGTTATTAAAGGATTAAGAGCATAGGACTTTAGAAAGTTAGAAATAGAAGTTCTATAGCTTTAAACCCAAATTCCACCGTTGGATGTGAAGATAAGTGTTTTAGGAAGCTTGCCTCAATATTTGAGAAAAAGATCCGACGGTTAACGAAAAAGTTATGACACTTTGAAGTGTAAGGGAATGGTGGATTGAACCAGTTAATCGATTAAGCCTTGAGTTAATCGATTAAGACCTGAATGATGCACACGACTTAATCGATTAAGCATGAGGTTAATCGATTAAGGCCTGAATGTTGGTTTTGGCCAAAATTACACTGGTTAATCGATTAACCACCCAGTTAATCGATTAACCACTGCTGAATCAGCCTTATAAACTCGTTTTTGAGCCATTTTTCACAAATTTTCCTCTCTCTTCCACACGATTCTCTCTTCTCTTCTCACCTAGGACTTTTAATTTCTTCAAGTCTCCACCAAAGGAAATCAAATCAAACCCCCAAATCAATTCCCCATTACTCTCTCATGTATTTCCCTCTCTCAATTTCCAATTTCCCTCTCTTTCTCTCAAAACCCCCAAATGGAACCCTAAAACCCCAAAGTGTGCAATTGACAATGTGGTGCTCCAATCGGTTCAAGGAGCTTGAGGAGCCATAGGAATCAAGAGAGGAAGCACTTAGGAAGCTTGGATTAGAGTCGGTGTTGGTGCTCCCTCAAATTCCCATCCTTCTCCTCTTCTCTCCAAGAGGTAAGGGGTGTACTTTGGTTTAGTATTAGAGAAAGGGTTTAATTATAGTAATAGAGTTATAAATAGGTGTATTGATTGATTGGTTAGGTTGATGGGTAAGAGGGTAGAGTTTAGCTAGAAAACTCTAAGTTCCAATGATATATTATTTATGTATGTTATATTAATTGATTTTATAAATTGTTAAAGTAGGAAGTGAAGAACCCTAGGAAAGTGACTTAAATTACAATCCCTAAGACATACCTGAGTATGTTGACTGATTGTTGATTGATATTGTTTGTAATATTATTATCAGAGTGTATATAAGTAAATTGTAAATGACATTCATATAGTTATGCATCAAATAGGACCAAGTATTTCTCAATTGAGTTTAAACCAATTAAATGATATTTTTATAAAGAACAAAGAGGGTCTTAAATTCAATTGAGAAACACTTAGAATATTGGATCATGCATGGTGAAAAGGTGGACGTTAGGAGTAGGGGAAAAACATACGTCGCTTTGCGATTGATGAGGACAAGAGTAAATGTTAGGAATTACTATGGAGGACTTTGATCTTCCAAAGGACATGGGTTCGCCACCCGTGTCGGGGATTGGTCCGACGCAAACCATAGTAATTCTATTTACTTTGGCTCCTTGTGGCAGTGACAGTGATTTCTGCTAGAGCCAATCTGGGCGAATCAATTCAGATTGTACGTTGTACACTACCCTAGAGGAGTGTGACGTATTGTGCATGCGGGTGAGCGACATTCCTAGAGGATGTGAAGCACCCAAACAGGGGTTGAGAAATGCTTCCTCCTGGTCGGTTTTTCCCCAGAGTGGAGTGGGGTTGTGAGGCGGTTTGTTGTTATTGGAAAAAGTGTAAAAGTGTTAAGGTACATTGTGTGAGGAACCCTCCTTCGGGGAGAATGTGAAGCACAATGTACCCAATCGTTGAAAGTGTTAAATGTTATCGTTAAAAAGTGTTATAGGTACATTGTGTGAGGAACCCTCCTTCGGGGAGAATGTGAAGCACAATGTACCCGATTGTTAAAAAGTGCAAAAGTGTGAAAGTGGAAAGGGAAGTGTGATTGCATTGTATAGGTGTTTTAATTCATCGAATTCGATCCAAAGTGTTAAAGTTATTAAAGTGAAATAAAATGTTTAATATCGGATTCGAGGATTAAGTCACCTAAGTGTGACGTTAGCAGAGCATAACCATGTGATTGCGCATTATAGTATTATATTAAAGTATTATATTCTAAGTATGCATAGTTATATATATATTGAATAAGGTTGAATGTTTTAACTGTAAATCGTTGATTGAATTGTGCTACTGTTATTGTTTGTGTATGAATATGCTTATTTATGATTTATTACCGTTTTTAAACGTTTTCTTTGATCTAGATTTCAAAGTACTCACCCTTACAGTGGACATATTAGGTACACCAAGGATTCAGGCACAAAAAGGATCAAGGCCGAGAACGGTATACTCATAGTAGAGAGTATATTGGTATAAGTGACCCAAGGGTCACGGAGTCTGAGCAACCATTCATAGGTCCTGTTTTGTAATATATAGATTTTTGTAAATATAATTGTAATTAATGAAATTTATTTTGTTTTAACATTTCGTATATTGGAAGAGTTATATGTATACCCTTATTTTGATAAGTTTTAAAGTATGGCCTAATGTTGAACATTTGGAATTGAAAGTTTTATTTTTTATTTGATTTTGAAAACTGTTCTGGACTGACAGGTTTAATTCTATTCGGGGAAAGTCCGATTTATAAAGGGAACTCTGTCAAAATTTTTATAAACCCCGAATAATTTCTTAAATAAAGGTTAATTAAAGTGTTTTCTAAAAGTATAAAAAGTAGGATGTTACATCAAACACCTCTAGTAATGAAATCAAAATTAAGGGTAGTTCTTCTTCTTGTAAGTTTTGCAAGGATTTAGTAAAAGAAAATGAAGATTTAAAAGAAACACTTGCAAAATTTACAAAAGGCAGAAATACCTTAAATTTGATGTTAGGGAGACAAAAATGTTTTTTCAATAGGGCAAGCATAGGTTATCAGCCTGGTAGACATCAAAAGAAATTAAGTACAATTTTTGTCCCTTCTAGCACCTATAAGAAGCCTCTTATTTTATGCTATTATTGTGGTAAAAAGGGCCATGGCGCACATGAGGGCAAACACCGAAAGGTTAAGTTCGTTAAACCGAACAATGATGCTGTAAGGTGGCACAAAGGGCACTATGGTACCGCTAAATCTCTAGGACCCAAGATGATATGGGTACCTAAAGGAAAAATCTCCAGGACAGAAAATCTTGTTGGTACTTGGATAGTGGATGCTCTAAACATATGAGGGGAGAAAGCCTAACATATCCCATTTGAGAGTCTTTGGATGTAAATGTTTTGTGCATAATAATGGTAGAGAGAACCTAGGGAATTTTGATGCTAGAGATGATGAGGGTATATTTCTTGGTTATTCTGCGTCAAGTAAAGCTTATAGGATTTACAATAAATCTCGTAATACAATTGAAAAATCTATTCATGTTATATTTGATGAATCCGATCCTAGAAAGCTGGGAAACGTATCTGTTAATGATGTTGCAGGTATTCTCGGGAACTTATATCTTGATGAGGATGATGAACTTGTCGTGAAAGAAAAGTTGGAATCTCAAAGCAATGAAAAGTCAAAGGAGACAAATGAGGGTAAAACTCAGGGAGACTCCACTGAACTAAATTCAGACTTACCCAAGGAATGGAGAACATCACGCCACCATCCAATCGATCAAGTAATAGCAGGTGATATAACCAAAGGTTTAAGTACTCGTAATTCCCTTAGTAATTTATGTAATCATATGGCTTTTGTTTCTCAAGTGGAGCCAAAGGATATTTCCG
The DNA here is from genome assembly GCA_037953625.1 of Crotalaria pallida. NCBI lineage: Eukaryota > Viridiplantae > Streptophyta > Magnoliopsida > Fabales > Fabaceae > Crotalaria > Crotalaria pallida. The sequence goes on from CM075649.1 coordinate 102,045,744, forward strand.
AGGCTTCAATTAATGAACATAAGCTACTGGCTATGCAAGAAGAATTAAACCAGTTCGAAAGAGATCAGGTTTGGGAACTTGTTCCTAGGCCTGATTCTCATCAAATTATTGAGGATTTTTAAAAACAAACATGATGAGGCTGGTATAATTATTCGAAACAAAGCTAGATTGGTTGCACAAGGCTACAACCAACAAGAGGGGATAGATTATGATGAAACTTTTGCCCCTATTGCTATGTTGGAACCAATTAGGTTACTTTTAACATTTACATGCGCATTAGATTTTAAATTGTATCAAATGGACGTAAAGAGTGCCTTTCTAAATGGTTTTATAAATGAAGAGTGTATGTTAGTCAACCCCCTGGTTTTGAAACTTTTGAACATCCTGATTATGTTTTTATATTGAAAAAGGCTCTTTATGGTCTCAAACAAGCTCCTAGAGCATGGTATGAGCGATTGAGCAAATTTTTAATTGAAAAGGATTTTGAATGGGGGAAGGTTGACAACACACGTTTTATTAAAAAGAAAGGAAAGAACATTCTTTTAGTTCAGATATATGTTGATGACATTATATTTGGTGCTACTAACGAAATCCTTTGCAAGGAATTTTCTAGTATAATGCAGGAAGAGTTCGAGATGTGTATGATGGGCGAACTGAATTTCCTCCTTGGATTACAAATTAAACAAGCAAAGGATGGGATCTTTATTAGTCAAACAAAATACTGCAAGGAACTTTTGAAAAGATTCGGCATGGACAAGGCCAAAGCTGTAGCAACACCCATGAGCACTTCATGTTATCTTGATAAACATGAAGGAGGTAAACCAATTGAAATCACAAAATATAGAGGTATGATTGGTTCACTCCTTTACTTATCTGCAAGTAGGCCAGATATCATGTTTAGTGTTTGCATATGTGCACGTTTCCAAGCGGATCCAAAAGAAACGCACTTGGATGCTGTCAAAAGGATAATGAAATATTTATCGGGCACAACTGATATGGGTTTATGGTATCCCAAAGGTTCCACTTGTAACCTTGTTGGGTATTCCGATTCTGATTTTGCTGGGTGTAAAATAGATAGGAAAAGCACGAGCGGCACTTGCCATCTTTTAGGCAGCTTTTTAGTGTCATGGGCTAGTATGAAACAGTCTAGTGTAGCCCGGCCTATCTACAGCTGAGGCTAAATATGTTGCCGCGAGTAGCTGTTGTGCACAAATCTTATGGACAGCAACTCCTAGACTTTGGTTTAAGTCTATATCACATTCCCATAAAATGTGATAACACTAGAGCAATCAATATAACCAAAAACCCAGTGCAACATTCACTCACAAAGCACATAGAGATTCGTCACCATTTTATTCGCGATCATATAGCTAAAGGTGATTGTGTGATTGAGTATGTGGATACCACAAAGCAGTTAGCTGATATTTTCACGAAACTGCTTCCGAAAGAAAGCTTCTTTTATATTTGTGGAGAACTCAGCTTAAATTGCGCATCACTTGTAGGCCATGCATAATTATTCCCTTTTTATTATTAATGCCTTAATTCAGTGTTTCTGGGGGAGTAGTATGCGTTCATCTTTTCCTCTATCTTTTTGATATTGACAAAAGGGGAGAAGAATTCTGAGCTTCATCGAATTTATTTTATATCTACTAATCATCTATGCAGGGGGAGATAGGAGATAATGGATATTATGGAGATAAGGGATAGAGAGCTTATCTTGTTTTTATCATGTTATTCCCTGAAAATTTAAATTTCCTATGTTGGTATTGGTTTATATTATGCTATTCTTGCTGCTTAACGACTGTGATGCAGAAACTCAGAAAAGGGTTTGTCATCATCAAAAAGGTGGAGTGTTGGAAATCAAGATTGCCCTAAAGGACGTAAAGAGTCAATGCTAGAAGATTTCTAGAAGAAGATTGTTTTGATGATACAAACGTATTCCAAGTTTCAAGCATCAAGTTACAAGTTCCAAGTTTCAAGGCTCAAGGCTCAAGCTTTCAAGTTCAAGATTAGTATAGCCTTTGCCTACAGGAAATTTGTAAGGTAATGAAGAATTTTTATTACAAGTGTTATGGCCAAATAACTTATTAAGTTCTAAGGAGAAGAAAAAGAGTTTTTCACAAAAATTGTTTTAAGATTGTTTTATAGTTTTAAGTGAAAATTATTTATGAAAACCTATGGTAATATACTCTTTTTTAGAAAATCATTTTTATGAAAATTGGCAGAGATAATTGATTACTTTTCTTGGATAATCGATTACCAAGTTTTTGAGTTGTGACCTGGGAATTTTAATTAAAATCTAATCGATTACATTTGAAATAATCGATTACTTTCCTCACAGGGTGTAGATAATCGATTCACTACAACAGATTCTTCTTCTAGATAATCCTGGTTTCGCATGCCTATTGATGCCGGTTCCAAACCGGGATTGTATCCCCTCGTATAACAAGTATGATTCTTATGATCCCAGTTGTTTTAGAAAACACGGAACCGGGATCAATAAAAAACAAGGAACCGAGATCAATAGCATATATGATCACTATTGATTTTTAATAATGAACTGGGATGTTTAGTGTATATGATCATTGTTGAGTTTTTTAAAATGAACCGGGATCTTTAGTATATATATATATATATTATAATTTATAATATTTGCTATTTAGTATATATATATATATATATATATATATATTATTTTTTAATTTATAATATTTTCTATATCCATATATTTAAATAAATTGTCAACAATTTTTTTACAACAAATAAATGCCATAATTATATACATTAAAATTGTAAATGTCAATACATATTTAAGATAGATAACTCCCAAACCAAAACAAATGGCTCCATACATACAAAAGGCTAAACAAGCTCGATCATATAGATGCTACATAGCCACAATCAAAAATATATATGGTGTGCTAATTTCAAAACTAAGCTAATGTGAGGTGTCCATTTACAATAGATGTTGCACCAACCCGTGCTCGCCTCCCTTGTGTCAAAGTTGATGCATGGCTTGATAACATATCCAACTGAGATTGTAGATGCCTTAGCTGTCTTTGCAAGTCTGAAGCTTCAGCTTTATATGCCAGAGTTGCCTCCCTAAAGAAAAACAGGAATTCATAAGGGAAACATAGCACTAAATTTATACTGTTATAATATTTCCAACTTATGATTCAAGAAAAGAAAAAAACCAATCACATGCAGAGAGAAAAACTCTGAACATTAGTTCTATTTGAGACCAACCATATCCATATATACTATTTAGAAAAGGAGGAGTAAAAAATAAAGTCCTGGAATAGATTTTCAACTCAGACAGTGCTTTACAAATATCCAATCACAAGATCATAACAGAGAGGGTGATTGAACAAAGTTAATAGTTAGTTAAAAGTTCTGGAATCATATGGGCATAAACACTAGATCACCATTTTGGTTTCCTAAACCTCTGACCTTATATCATTGAAGCACCATAATCCAATTTATAAGCACTAAATTCCTTCTTCAACATTGCCTGACCAAAAATGTTGAACACTTGAACTTTGAGAAGCAACTATGGGCAGGCTTTCACCTGTCATGCTCATACTAAAAAAATCACCTCATCTAAAATCTTCCATTACCTAATCAATAATCACCTGTTACATAGATTTGAAGTTTCTTTCATGTTCAAGCCACAGCCAAATTGACAAAAAAAAGACTACTACGTTATCAGCATTGAAGACTACTACGTTATCAGCCAGATAAAACTCCAATGCGATAGATAAGGGGAACTAATCAAATTTACTTTTTATCAGCATTGAAGTCTATACATTCATAATATTTTCAGAGTGATATATAGATCTGCATTTTTCAGGATTTACCAATAATAACAAATCCAAGTTACATCTACATAAAATAACAACATATACTATAGAATATTCATAGATATTGCCATTTTGTATGTCCATTGTGGTCCTTTTCAAATTACTATAGGATTTAGAAGCAACTTTCCATTAACATCCTACTTAACACACAATAATAATAAGGCTGAAAATAATAGAGAGTACTTCTGTACTTTATATCCTTTAATCCTTCCTCAGCACCAAAAACAGCTTCCTGATCATCTCTCCTATCATAGAAGGCTGATATGCTATATCATAAGCAAAATCCAAATCTCCCCCCTGTACAGTAGCAACAAGTTAATGCTCACTTCCAAATTTTCAACAATAAAACATTATTTAGAATAGGAATCCACAAAAAATGGCACGAAAATACTACCTCCAAGAGCTTCCCTTCTTGCTTAAACTGCTCATACCTGAAAACCCACATACCATATAACTTAGCTTGAACCAAAATGATAATAATAATAATAGTAATAATAATAAACAAATTTCCATTTTCCAACTCCATAGAACAACATTACTAGTTATTTTTTTTTATACTTTCACCCACAGTATCTGGAAATTATGTTGGATTTTAATTAATATGATTGGGCTAAGAAGACCCATTTAAGGGGGCAAAGGTCTCTCAACGCCTATACTTCTACTTACAAGACTGGAACTCTAGTCTTTTACCTAAGGAACATAGTGTGTTCAAATTGTTCCATGACCAATCCTCATCACTCAGTTGTTTGCTTAACTTTCTCAGCATCTGCATATCCCATGTAAGAAACTATTGAATCAAGATGCCATATATAAGAATGACATAAATGAGCAATAGTTTCATGATAGGTAGCCTTATGTCATACCACTCTAAACCATAACAGCATATTCATTAAACAACATGTAGATTCTATCTTCAGCGGTTGCTTTAGTGGAATTAGTGGCAAATCATTTAACTTTGCACAAACCAGAAATCCAAATCAGCAGTGTTGCCTCTAACTTTCATGTCATGCAAAATCTACTTTAAATTATTAAAGCAATATGCTATAAGTAATAAGCACCAAAGACTAAAGCTAATTATTCAATAAGAACATCCTACAACCCAAGGTAGTGATGTGAGACAAAAATATAAGTGAAAGCATAAACCGTAAATCCTAGCACAATGTTTGAGCCTCTAAAAGATAACATATTTCCACTAAGTATTCCAACAGAGGCTTCCCAGCATGATGAAAACCAATTCAATAGATAACCCACAATGGTAAGCATAATTTGCAGTTCCTAGATACAATACCCAACAACAAGTTTGGCTATGACATTACTAAATAAATAAATAGGAGCCTGTAATATGACTCAACTTTTAAAGCTGAATAATATTTGGCAGGAAGGAGCAGTGGAAAAGTATAAATGAAAAACAATAAAACTAAAAAAAGACAGCATCTGATCTTACCAAATGAGAGACATGCACACACAAAACCAAACATTTCAAAGATTAAACAGAAGCAACAATACCAGAAAGAACACATTTAAACCGATTCAATAACTCAACGGATCTGATTAATTTACTTAGCGACCATTCGGGCGATGAAATCCTCGTAATGGATCTTGCCATCGGAGCCAACATCGACTTCCCCGATCCACTCATCGAACTCAGCGGGCTCGAGCTCCTCTCTGATGCTTGTGAGAATGTACCGGAGCTCCGTCACGGAGACGAAGCCGGTGGAGTCCTTGTCCAGAACCTTGAATGTGTCGCGGAGCTGGCTATCGAAAGGCTCAGGTTTCATGTGCTTGGCCACCATCAGATCCAAGAATCGGGGGAAGTCAAAGGGAGCGGTGAGATCCTCTTCGGCAACGATGGATTTGAGTTGGGCCTGGGTACGCTTGCTACTGAGAGAGTTCATGAGGATTCCGAGCTCCAATGTAGCGATCTTGCCGTCACTTTCGCTATCGAAGAGAGTGAAGGCTTCCATCATTGATAAAACTTGGTCATCGCTCAGAAACTTGAATGCACGAAGGAGAAAGGCCAAGCGAAGAAGAGAAAAAAAATTAGGGTTCCCCCGTTGTTGATAATATTGATCTCGATTCCGTTTTTTTATTATCATCTTAGTTGAAGTAAAATAATGGGATAAATAAGATTTGTGTTATTTTTAATTTTTAAAAATAAAAAAAATTAAATATGTTATAACTTTGATCACGGTTCCGTTTTTTTTATAACCGGGATCAATAAATTCATGTTATTTTTTAACTATCATTTGTCTATTAATCCCCGTTCCGGAACGGAACCGAGATTAATATCTGACTACTTTTTTGCAATTCTGCAGTAGTGATTACCTTGTTTTTATAATCGATTACTTTATTAAAATAATTTTACCATTTTTCACAAAAATTCAATAATCGATTACCTTGGTTTCAATAATCGATTACTTTCATAAAAACTATTTTCAATGTTTTCACAGAATGAAGATAATCAATTACCTTCTTCAAAGTAATCGATTACTTTAAGTTTTATGGAAATCCGTTTTCCAGATTTGTTTTTATATAATTGATTCTGATTTATTTTCAAAATTCGAAATTGATTTTATTTTTGAAAATATTCCTTATTTGTTTTAAGAATCAAATCTTTGATTTATTCTCTAAATCTTTTTATTTTTATTTTTTATTCTAAATCAAATCTGATTCTATTTTAATTTATTATGAAATCTATTTTATTTAGTTTTGATTTTAAACTTTATTATATTATATTCTATTTTATTCTTTAAATATTTTTTGATTTAATAAGATTACAAAAACCTTTTATTTATTTGTTTTCTACAAATCTTTTAAGAAGAATTTTTTCCTAGTTTTTGTTTTTTATCTGATCATCACGTTGCTTCTTCTTCTTCTTCTCCAAAAAGAACTTGTGCTTCATTGTTGAACATACCTTGGTCTAAACTCTTGTGATTTAAACCTTCATTATCAATAGTACTTCATTGTTGTATCTGTGTTATTAAGAACACACAAACATTGTATCACTCAAATCATATTATTCTCAACCGCAGTGATTAGGGAGTGTATCTCCTAGTTGAACGTGTGGCACATTCGTAGGGTGAGGAACCCTTGTGTGAATTTGAGGTCCCTAGCGAACGGAGGTTCCTTTTAGTGTGCGGGGCGCTCTGGTTGTAATTGGGTGCGGCTTAATTCAAGTTTATAACAAGCTCAAGCGGGTCGCTTGGGGACTGGACGTAGGTCTTTCGCGGGAAAGACTGGACCAGTATAAAAATTGGTTTGTGTGTTCCTCTTCCCTATCTCTTTTACTTTCCGCTATTTTTATTGCTTTAAATCGTTTCCGCCCAACTCTATTCAATTATTTTTTTAATGATTCGCATTCACCTTCAAATTTCTAATCTCTCCGCAAAAACATTTTTTAAAAACATTCAAGTAATTTTCAATAAATTAATAAAACTTGATTCAACCCCCTCTCGAGGTTTGAGGTTGATCCTAACACATACTTCAAATGTGTGTTATATTAAAGTGTTTGGTATACCTAAAGGAAATTTCGTGCGGGTTAAGAAGGGTGAAAATCCCTTAACTAACAAAAATGGACCCATGACCGTTTGGGTACCAAAAAGCAAAGCATGATTGTTTTGTAGGTACAAATGAAGAACAAAAGGTCTATAAGTATTATTCATTATTTGCATATTCAAGTATCAAGAAAAATTTCAGCATGCTTATCATTTCTACAAAGCTCACATTTGGTATCAAGTGTAACACCCCGATTTGGCGACTTGAAAACTTGAAGTAAATACCGTGAAAATTAGGGCTATTTTTTTTTAAAACAAGTAAGGTATGAATACGAGAACATTTAACTTTTCAAACAATGGTTACAATCAAAATCACATGTTCTCATATTCATGGGCCTTTCAAGTTCCAAACCGAGGTGTCAAGAGACACCGCATTTTGAAACCCGTTTTCAAAACAATTAAAACGTGGCCCAGTTTACTTGGTTTCAAACATCTGTGTTTTAATTAAAACTTTAGTCGGGGTACAGGAGTATAGAGCTAGGTAACTAAGGACTTACATTGGAGCGCCATGCTCTGAGGGGAGACCTAGCTTCTAGTCATACACTTTGACATCCTTAGTCTAGCTCTGCATATTGATGGATCCCGCTCACGGTCCGCCAGTAGAGTTGTCCTCATATGTTGCCCCAGAGATCTTTCCACCGAGTCGTCTCCTTTCCACGGAGGTGTTCTGACCTCCCGATCAAGCTGGATCTGGAACCTCAATCTCTTTGGCTTCTAATTGAAGTACGATATTTTCCAGAAGAAGAAAGAGAAGCAGAAGTACAAAAGAAGAGGAGAGAGTAAGCTACCGAAACAGTTATGTCAACTATGTGGAATTACAATAGGCAGATACTAAGGAAAGACAGTATACAACACACAAACAATAACAACATCATAACGTTAAGCGCAAACGTATACTTAGCTTTCATAATCGCTTTCTTACAATCTTTCTTATACACTTTCACCACTCATATCCCTTCTTTCTTTCATCATACTTTCCCGAACTCATCACGCATTCTGAGAATCCTTTCTTATACATGTCTTACAAATCATTTCCAATACTTGATTTTATTATACATTTCTTTGAAACATTTTTGTGCTTTAAGTTTTAGCGTATCGGTTCACTTTAATGATGGGGGAACATCATCATTGAAGGAGTCACACACGTCTACATCTCCTCGGTCATCCACCCACCTAGTCGGAAGCAAACAGGAGTACAGGACCTTTACCACGCGGACACGACAGCTGTCACACACAAATGGCCCCAGACCAGGAGGCTCTGCCTCAAATCATATCATTTAATCACATAATCAATGCACGCCCTCGGCGGCAAACACAAATGCCCCGTTCCAGTCCCTCTCACTGTTCTAGACTTGCATCGAGGGGGCGACAGTATAATTTCTAGTTCGCGATGCGGAACTTACCACGGTATTAGACCCAGTCCCCACCACGTTAGTGCACCACATGTGGGATTCGTTCCACCTAGAAATATACTCGAGGCTTCTTGACGTTTCACCGTCCTTTCCCTCCCCTCCTGCAATCTCCACCTGAGTATCCGCAGATACCCATAGTATCTTCCTCTCCACTACTTCGATACGACACTCATACCTCACCGCGTTTGTAAATGTCTTTTAGAGTCTTTTAAGGTTTTTAGCAAGTTTTAATTATCGGCTGAATCCTAACAGTCTGCTCGTCCTTGGTGCATCCCTTCAACGAAGCCCGACCACTAAACGTAAATCCGTTCCCCCTAAAATCATACTGGCCTCAAGCCACACATCAATCTTATCAACATTCTCGTCAGCTCATGCTCAGCAGAATTCTTTCAAACTTCCTCAAGACTCATTCCCTCTTCTTTCTCAAAACTCTTTTCGCAAAACCTTTTCAAAAAGATGACTTCATAAAATCTTTTCAAAAGTTTCTTTTCAAAAACTGTTTTCAAAAATCATATTTTTGGGTGAGTGTTAATGGAGGAGCAAGCTCAACTCAACATTAAACTTCTTCCCAAAAATATGGATGAGGGATCACATCTTTACTCCACCACTTCTCACATCCATAATCACATTCTCTTTTAACTCTTTATCTTTTTCCTTTACTCGCATCACCTTTATCTCTCTCGTATTTATAATTTATCTTTCTCTCAATATTTTCACAATTTCTCATCATCCTTATTTTCACTTCCTTTCCCTTTCAATCTCACTTCCTCATTACCATTTCATATCCCAAGGTAAGATCAAACATCTTTCCAGACAGACAGCTAAATCATCTCACGTACTAAACTAAGTCAAGTACTCATGCATAATTAACAAATACAAACATCATATCATCTTAACAAACATATTAACTGGAGACAACACTTCGGTCTCAGCGATTCGTAGGGATAAATCACACTTAACCAACAACAATAACAAATAAACACTCATTATCCCTCTTCGTCGCATAACGAGACCGGGTCCAACCTTTGAGATGATCGGACGCCCTAATATGTTGCCTAAGACCACGACGTCTTAAGGGGAGCTTCTCTCTCACCTGGATGACGACACATCCGAAAGCTTTCCAGGACTTCCCGTTGCTAGCTTTTCGTCGTTCCCGTCGCGTCCGACACCCGAACTAAACATTTTTCCCGTGCGTTAGAACGTTTCGATAAAATCTCAATTTGTTTTGAAAACTCTTTGAAACAATCTTTTATTAAAACAAATCCATTCTTTTAGTTTGAAAACACTCTGGTTATAAAATCAGTGTTTTCATACTTTAAAACAAAATACCAAAAATCCAAGAAAATAAGATTTCAAAACCATACTTTGAAAACCTTTTAAGACGCAAGATCAAAGGAGATAAAACTTCCGAATTAATTTGAATTATTTTAAACCAGATTTTTAAATAAAACAATTTCAGTTCCTCTTAAAAATACAGCATAGATTTTTCACAAATACAGTTCACAAACAGTAAAACAAATTCAGTTTAGCACAGCAGCACACACAATTTTCTAAGCACACATACAAACTCACATAAGGCAAACCACACTGCAATCATTTAAAACCAATCAATTAGATTTTAATCTTAATAAATTAACTAGGTTATATTTAAGAAAATGATTTAAAATTAGTTTCTTAATTATCCTAACAAAACCGAATCATGCATACATGTTTTGCAAAGGTTTAATGCACAACTAAAAACATGAAATCATGAAATCATTTTTCTCTCTTTTGACCTAGAAACCGTAAGCATTTAATTAAAGAAATTATCAATTTTAATTCCTTTTTAAAAACTTAAATCAAGACAATCATTTAAACCACAGAGTATTCCAAAGATTCACATACTTTTTCTCTCAAAACCTAATCATGGCATGCAAACACTTTTTTTTTTAAAACTCTTATATTCAATGAGTCTTATGATGCGTGCATCACTTCTTCACAAATTAAGAACATAGATCTTATTGTTTAGTAAACATGGCCGAATGTCCTCACAAAGATGTAGCATACACAAAATCAAATACTAAATGAAATTATGCATATAACCAACACTAGATCTAAACATATTTACCTTTGAAAATCATTTTAGAAATTGTTACTTAAACTTTTCTTTAAAACCGAATCATATATATTAAAGAAAACATAAGCTTTTTCTCACAAATTAACATGCAATTAAAGATCTAAGCATTTTACACTCGTCAAGCAAGAATAATTATATACATACTCGTAGATCAACTAAGATCACTACAAAAGCAACATGCAAAACCAAAGTCTTAAACCTTTTCACAAATTGAGTTTAGATCACATATTTATTCCTCAAATCAATATGAAACACACATATAGATCACGGTTTTGAGAAGGAAAAATAGACATACAAGGGGATCTATTTTTTTTTAGCTTTCATAAAAACTTTAGTTTTTCTTTAGAACTTCAAAATTTTAGTTAAGAAAACATTAGATCTATCAAATAGAAATCTCAACCGAGACATGCATCAAGGAGAAATTAAGATTTCACTCAAAACAAACATACAAATTCAAGGTTCATGTTTTCTCAAAGATCTATCATAGATCATGACATGCAAAAGAAGATCTAGGCAAAACATAGACTTAGACACAAACCTAAACAAAATCGTGGAGAACAAGTTGGAGATCAAAGTTTCCATGTATAAATATTCAAGGTCAAATCATAAAATTGACATGCAAGTCAACAAAGCTTCAAGATCATGAAGAAATAAACACATGCACCATGAAAATTAAACTTAAACAATGTCAATATAAAGTTCTTTACAAATCAAAATCACTACACTAAACTCTCTTAAATGACTACCTTAAACAAAATCCTAATCTTCAAACTCCAAATCTCTTCTCTTTTCCTCCTAGGGTTTGCTTCGGTCTTCTCCTCTTAGGGTTGATGGGTGGCTTTTCTTCTAGATCTTGGAAGAAGAATATGGTTGAGAAGAAAATCAAAGAAGTTTGGGTTAAGAGCTATGGATTTTCACTATTCCTCCTTCTTCCTCATTCATGGCCAACTCCCTTTTTTATTCCTCTTTTCTTTTTCTCTCTAAGGGTTTGGTGAGACCCTTAGAAATGTGCTTGGGTGGAAGTGAAGAAATGGAAAATGAATAGTGTGAATGAACTAAGGCCATCTCCTTATATAAGAAATTCAAGATTTCCCTCTTGTGCCCTTGGTGATTGTTTCGGCCATGACATAAAGGAAGGGGCGTTTTTGGGCTTCTAAAAGTTTGCATGGATGAGGTTTGTCAAATTCAAGGGGACAAGGTAAGCTAATCTAGGGTTTAGGGGTCACTTTAGGTCCAAGTATTAGTTAGGGATTATTTAGGATTTGGTTACAATCCTAACTTATTTTGGCTTGGTTTCTTCCTCCTTAAGCTTCTAGAATTTCAACCCTAGCTTATTTCTACACACACATACACGTGTAACACATATAGCACATCCACACACTCACTTACATGCACACACTAGTTGTGGCACTTTCATACACACACACATATAACACTTCACATGCACACCTACACCGTGGCACACACACACATATGCACCTAATTCATATTTTATTTTCTACTATAATTTGTAATTCATACAACACTTAAATTAATTCTAAGAAATCACATTTTATAGCCATATTCATGCATCATACGTTAAACACAGACATACACATATATATACACGTACAACACACATACATACATACATACTCACACATGAAATCCGTACCTTATACACATATATATTCATTTTGCATTTTTATTTTCTTTATTACACTATGATGCAATTAATTCACAAATCATTTTCACACAATTAATTTTACACACCAAACAGTACCCATATTGAATCATGCACTCATAAAATTTCAAGCCAAACCATTAAATTTCTTTCCTTCAAAAATCGTCTTTTAATAAAATAACCATTTAGCAAAGCATTTTGTTTTCAACAGAATCATTCACTTTTCATTTATAAAAACATTTTGTTCATAAAAATCCTTGAAAACCATCACTTGATTCCCTCTTAGGAAAAATATTTTTATGAAAACCTTTTGTAAAATAGGCCTCCAGGCTTACTCTATCAAAATTCGTTCACGCACGTACGGAAAAAATGCGGGGTGTTACATTAAGTGGATTGGCACGAGTGGTAACAAATGCGTACAATTAGTATTTACAATTGGTATTTACAATTAGTGTCAAATATTCACAAGTGTTATCATTTCATATATTTACAATTGATATCATTGTGTGTTCAATTATGTGATTATCATACCATTGTGATTTAATGTTAAATTTCTTTACAATTGGTAATATAATTTTTCAAGTGATATTATGATTTCAAATTTCGAGTTATATTTTATATGCACACCATGAGGAGAAAGGATTATTAATTTCTCACATTTTGGCTTAAGATTTCATTTTTATATTACTTTTTGAAAATGCCAAAAGGGGGAGAAAAGGTTGTTTTGTTCTTTCTATGTAGGGGGAGAAAAGTTGTTGAAGATAGGGGGAGAATCTAGCTTAACTCAATTGGATTTCAAATGTCAAATGCATTTATTGAGGGGGAGCAAGAGTCTCAACAAGTGATCAAATGGTTCAACAATCAACAACGTCAAAACATGTTTGTCATCATCAAAAAGGGGGAGATTGTTAGACCTAGCATTCAAGTGCACGATTTTGATAATGACAATGTTTTGAAGAAGCTCAACCAAGAACAAGCTAAACCAAATGACAAAGAACAAAAGCAACAATGATGAAGAGAGAGCAAGCTCATAGATTCATTGAGTTTATAGTTTATATCTTTTGTTTTGAGTCTTAGAGTTTAGGTAGAGTTATTACAGAGTAGTGAATCTCTATCAAGTGCATGATCATATTATATCTTGAGTATTTCACTTAACTAAAATTAATAGGTGGTTTAAAGGTTTTTTAGAAAAGGTTTAAATTTGAGAAAACAAGTTTTTAATTGATTTTTACAGTAGTTAATCGATTAATGATAATGCTAATCGATTAACATAACATTTGTGTCAGCCATTAATCGATTAAGTCACAGTGCTAATCGATTACCATAAATCATACAGTGGTTAATCGATTACCTGAAGATCTAATCGATTAGCACGTGTTTATCAGCTTTTTAAATTAGCTTTTCATTTTGAAAAATTAGTTCTTAAGTTTTCTAAACCTTTTGGGTATTATATATAAACGAGTAATTGGTCAGATTGGTCCCTGACTTTGTAGGCGTCGGTCAAGTTAGTCCCTAACTTTATTGAAATAGCCATTTAGTCCTTGAGATAGGAGAACGTCGATCAAGTTAGTCCCTTCCGTCACTATCGTAGGGATGTATTTGCTTTAAAATGGGATAAAGACATGGACATATGTGAATTAAAATGCTATCTTAGGGACTAAATTGCTATTTCGATAAAGTTAGGGACTAACTTGATCGACGCCTACAAAGTCAGGGACCAATCTGACTAATTACTCCTATATAAACATTTTCATAATCATTGTGATCAACTAACTTCATTTTTACATCATTTTAGAAAAGATTAAGCCACACTATTCTCTCAACATTCTCTCTCACTTTTACAAAGATCAAAGTTCTTATTTTCATATCTTTGATAAAGAAGCTTTTGAATTTCAAGTTATATTTTTTCATTGTTCTTGAAGGAGATTCAATAAGTGTTTTGTTATTCATTGAGTTGTAATCTTTGCATTGAGGCAAATCTTTCTCCAACAAGAAGAAGTCTTGGTGTTGTTGTTCATCAAGCAAACAAAGAAGATTGTGGAAGTCTTGTTGTGAGGTATCAACAAGCAATTGTGGAAGACTAGGTGTGGGGTATCATCAAACAAGAGAAGAAGGTTAGATTAGATATTTAATAGGGTTGCAAGACAAGAATGGGGTATCTCTGGGAGGCTATTAAGTGGAGTATCTTGAGAGACAATCTATTGTAATTTGAGAACTTTAATTCCTTAGTGAAGAAATTCTCTCTATTGTGATAGAGGGGACTAAATATAGCTCTCAGTAGTTGAGAGTGAACCAGTATAAATCTCTGTGCAAGCTTACCTTCCCGTAACTCTTTAACTTTCGCTATTTCATATTGTTCTTGATTGAAAACCTAGAAAATATTGATTTTCATATAATTGAATGAATTATATTTTAATAGTTCAAATTGATTTGGGAAAACCATTTTCATAATATAGGTAATCATTAACAATCTTTGTGTTAATCAATTCCGCGCTATCCCTGATCATATATGATATTTGATTGATTTTCGTTTTCAATTGAAAAGCGATTTTTCTCTGTTATACAATGATTAATTGATTAACTGGTGTATTAATCGATTAACCAAAGCTCACTTGTCAGGTGTTAATCGATTAATCTCTAGCCTAATCGATTAAGAGCTGAGATTTTTATGAAAAATATTTGTTTTGTGCCAAAATCTTTCAAGGTTTCTTTATCAGACCCCCCCCTTCTAGGTGTTCTCCTAGTGTTTTTTAGTTATTTCATCCATCGATTGTATTTCCTACACTTGTTTGTTGAGTAAATGTTAGGTTTTTGTTATGTTTTTAGGAAAGTTAGGTAAATTAGAATCCTTGAACGTTTTGATCTATTTTGGGTTTGATTTCAAGAATTTGAAGTTTTATTTGATGATTTATGCTTTGGAATGGAAAGGAGCTTTGGAGACCTTGAATTTGGAGCTAGAAAGGAGAGATATGGTGTTCTTAAATGTTGCCCAAGATGGGGTTTAAATGTCAAGAGCTGGGATGCAAAAAGCCAGAATTTAATAAAGAAAAACTCAGCCAATTCAGGGGTTGTCACGCCCAGGCGCGTGGTATGTCACGCCTAGGCGCGACCTGCACGAAGGAAGAGAAGCTGGACGAATTTTGTCCTACAGCCTAGGCGCGTGGTGTAACACCCCACATTTTTCCCATATGTGCGTAAACGAATTTCGTCAAAATAAACCTTGAGGTTCTGTTTTATAAAAGATTTTCAGACAAGTATTTTACGTAAGTAAGAAATAAAGTGTTGATTTTCATGGATTTTTATAAACCAAATATTTTTATAGACGAGAAATGAATGATTTTGTTAAGTTTGGAATGATTTGTTTACAAGAAATGAGTTGTGATTTTATTAAAGGATGATTTTTATTTGAAATGAATTTTCTCCTGGATTTGTCGACTTTGAAAATTCGTATCTTTTTAACCGTAGCTCAGAATTTTATGATCTTTATATGAAAACGATTGTCTTGAAACGTCAAATTTGAAAATATAACTTTTGGAATTTTCTGGATTGATTTATAAAAATTTATTTTCTGGATTTGAAAGAACGAATTTTGAAGTGTATTTGGTTACAAAAGATAGCTAGAATCTTCAAATGGATTTGTCTTTTTGGAAATTCCTTATGTGTATGAAAAGCTTTGTTTTAAAAATCATTTGGAGATTTTAATTATGTTTATTTTATGCAGATAATTATTTTACCTTAAAAGAGTTTAAAATTCCTTTATGATGAGAAATGTGTTTTGTAGAAAATAAAATTATTGCCATGGCATGAATCTAATATGTGATATGTGTTTGGTTTGATGTGTGAATGATGAATGATGCATAAAAATGATTGTGTGAATGTGATTCTTCGGAAATATTTGCATCATTGTGTGGATTAGTGATTATAATATCCTAAGTAAATGTGATTAGGAAATAAAAACATAAGATGTGTGCATGTATGTGTGTGTTGTGCTACGGTTTTGGTGTGTGTGTGTGTGGGCTTAAGATTTTAATTTTTAGGACCAAGGATTTATAGGATAAGTGGAACCATTTGGAAATTTAGTAAAATAGGATGGGTGGAAAAGGATTTAAGGTGGTAGAGTTAATCATTCAAGAGATGACCCTAGTGCCTTAAGTCACTCCACCATATCTCCCTTGATAAGACTCAACCCATGCAACTTTTTCAAGTACCAAAACTACCCCCCCTAGTTGTGCATGAACCGAAAATTACTAAGGGCAAAGGAAGGAAAATTTCGGTTGGCCTATAAATATATGTGGCCTTAGTTCATTTCCCCTTAAGACCAATTCACTTCTTCTCATTCCTTCTTATTTCACCCAAACACTTCTAAGAGCCCCTCAAACTCTTAGAAAAAGAGAGAGAGAGAGAGATAGATAGGGTTGGCCGAGACTGAGAGGAAGAGGAAGAAGAGAGTTAGGAGTTTGATCAAGAAGCCTCTTTGAAGATCAAGAGTGTTAGGAGCTAGGAGATCAACCCCTTCTTGGTAGGTGATTTGAAGATCAAGAAGAATATTATGTTAGTTAGGTTTTTCTTTTGGTTTTGTAATTTTTCTTTTTCTTTTTCCTTGCATGTTTATTTTCATGGCTTGAAAGATGAGTGCATTTATTATTTATGCTTGATCATGGACTTTTAAGACTTAAAAATGATTTGTAATATGTGAAACCATGGACTTTGTGATTCGGCCATGACTAGGAAACTAGGTCATGATGCTTTTTAACTTGATTCAAGTCATTGCATGTTAGCTTTATGACTATAAAAGTTGATTTAAGTTGTTGAAATGCTTTGATCTTGAGTTGATTTTGATAAAGCTTGAATTTTTGGTTTTGATCTTTAAAAAGCTTTGATCCTTGCCTTGATCTTTGAAAAAGTTTTGATCTTGAGTCATGCATGTGATTTTCAAACAAAAAGCTTTGATCTTGAACTTTGTATGTGATCCTTGAACAAAAGTCTTGATCTTTTCTAATGCATGTCACGGTTTTAGCAAGAAACCAAAGAAAGGAGCTTTTGAAAAATGATTCTTAAATTGATCTATGTGTATTTATGTGATTATTTGACAAGCAATTATATGATCTAAGCTTACTTGAAGATAAAGTTGAGATCTTTGGCTTTGCATGTTGATTTGATGATGATTTTGGTGATTGAATGCATGCATGTAATGATCCATTGTTTAATAAGTAAAAAGTTAAGATCTTGAAGCTTGCATGTTAATTTCAAATGAAAAGATAATGCTTTTCTTTGATGTATGTCACGGTCTTAATGAAATAAGTAGGGTAGTAAGCTTTGAAATGATTTTTGAGCATAAACATGATTTAATCTAAGAATTTATTTTGTGCATGTCATGTTTGTGTGAAGGCCATTCGGCCATGATTGATAAAATGGGATTTATGCTTGTTATTTTGTGAAAAGTTGATGCATGTATGTGTTATGGATGAATTTAATGATTTCAAGTTCATGCATGTTATATTTTTGAAGTTTAAAGTATAATCTTAATTTGTTTATGGAAAAGTTATGAGCTTGAGTTTTAATGGAAATATTTAAGAAAAATCTTGTCATGATAATGATTAATGCATGTTGATGTGAATGAGTGATGTGGTGTGATGCTTTGAAAAATTTGCCTTGAAAACCTACATGTCTTGATTTGATTGTGTGACTTTTGCATGTTGAAAAAGTGAATCAAAATCCTTGTCTTTTGCATGATGATATTCGGCTATGAGCTAGAAGAGTAGGGAATTGTGTTTGATCATTATTTAGGTTGCATGCATGATGAGATTAGTTTAATTTAAGAGCATAGAAGTGTATGCATGAAATAATCAATTTAAAGAAAGATAAAAATGAAACTTTGAGATGATGTGTGACTTTAATTGTTGTTTGTATTTAAGCTAAGAAAGTGAATTAAAATTGTTTAATTTTCTCTTGAATGCTCACGGTTTTGGTCTTAAAAGAAAGAGAGTAATTTCATTATTTTATGTCTTTAATTGTGAATTAAATCTTTGCAAGATTGTACCTATGTGATTCAGCCAATGCATGTTTAGATGGTTGGAAAATTTTCTCCATGAAATGACCTCTGATAATGACCATATTCTATGGGTATGATATTATTTATTTGATGAAAATGATCTGTTAATTTCTTTTTTTATCTTTTCGGTTTTTAGAAATGAAAATAAATAAATTGATCGAGTTAATTAAAAAGAAATTTTCATGATGTTAATTCTATGATTCCAAGGTTTCAAATTTATTGGTAATTAGAGATTATTAACCATGAGTGATTCGGTTTTGTAGGATTAATTAAGAGATTAAGTTTGAATTGTTGTCTTAAGAATGATTGAGTTAGTATATTAAGATTATAGTTCAATGATGTCACTTGCATTATGTGAGATGTGTATGCTTTGGAGATTTAATGTGTTGTTAACCGAGTGTGTTTTGGAAAATTTAGATTGAATTGGAGTTATCTTTGAATTTTTATTGGTGAAAAACCTATGTTCGGATTTCAAAAGAATTGAGAAATGTTTGATTGAAAAGTATAGTTTAAACAATTTAAATCTATTTGGAATTTTATCCTCTTGAACTTTTGTATTATATTGGATGCTTAAGGATAATGATTTTTATAACGTGAATGTTTTAAATTAAGTTTTTATGAATGAAATGGAGTCTATTTTGATAAAGAGAGTATTTTCGAATTATTTCAAGTTTCTCGAAACCGTTTTAATTATGGATTTGATTTGAATTTGAAATCTTTGGATATTGGCAATGTGTTTTCAAAAAGGAATTATTTCAAAGTGTTTTCAAAAACGAATTAACGAATTTCTTGAAATTGTTTCTAACGCACGGGAAAAATGTCCTAGTTCGAACGACGGACGCAAAGGAAACGAGGCAAGGCTAGCGATTGAGAGATCTTGGAAAGCTTTCGAAAGTTTACGTCATTGAGGTGAGAGAGGGGCTTTTCCCTTAAGACGCCGTGGTATTTAGGTAACATATTAAGGCATCCAATCATCTCAAAGATTGGACCCCGATCTCATTAAGCGAAGTAGTGTGATAGCAATTGTTTGTTGGTTTGGCTATCCACATGAAAAGCTGAGATTGGTTTGTTGCTTATAGTTGATATGTTCTTGCTGCTTAATATGATGCTATGTTTTATATATGAGTTACTTGATTATATTATTTTTCAAAATGATTTATTGGTTAGACAATGGTGAGACTGTTTTGGAAACTGTTAGTATGCTTTGGTTATGAGATGATAATAGCGAAATTGTGAATGTAATGAATTAAGACAGAAAAGAAAAGAGTACAGATAAGAATTATGAGAATGATTGAGAAAGAGTTAAGTCATGAGATGAATGAAACTGTGAAAGAGATAAATAGTGATTGAAAGAGAAACATGAGCTGAGATTGAGAAAGAATTAAGATGATGCTGATGATGCTGCTGAGCAAAGACTGACGAGGAAGGATGTTGATGATGCTGCTGAGCAATAGCCGACGAAGGAGGATGCTGATGATGCTACTGAGCAATAGCCGACGAGGAAGGATGCTGATGATGCTGCTGAGCAACAGCTGATGAGAATCAAGCTGATGAGATGCATGAGAAAGAGACGTGATGAAAGATGCTTTGATGATTCAAGTGATGGCATATGTGATTTTTTTTGGGGAACAGATTGAACGATTAGCGGTCGGGACTCGTCGAAGGGATGCACCAAGGACGAGCCGACCATTAGGATTTAAAGCGTTAATTAAAACCCTAAACCTTTAAAAGACTTTAAAAGACTCTAAAAGACATTAACGAACGCGGTGAGGCATGAGTGTGATATCGAAGTAGTGGAGAGGAAGGAACCATGAGTATCTACGGATGCTCAGGTGGAGATTGCATTAGGGGAGGACAATGACGGTGAAACGCCAAGAAGTCTAGAGTACTTTCTAGGCAGAATGAATTCCATATGTGGTATACGAACGTGGTAAGGACTGGGTCCAAAGCCGTGGTAAGTTCTGCATTCGAGACTAGAGTAGTATTGTCGCCCCCTAGATTGCAAATCTTGAACAGTGAGAGGGACAGGAACGGGGCATTTGTGATTTGCCACTGTACCCGAGTTTTCTACAGTGTGCCTTGATAATATATGATTTGATATGATATGAATTGAATTGATTTGAGACTGTACCCGAGTTTTCTACAGTTCTCCTGGCTTGGAGCCAAGTGTTGAGACAGCTGTCGTGCCAGCGTGGTAAAGGTCCTGTACTCCTGTTTGCTTCCGACTAGGTTGGGTGGATGACCGAGGAGATGTAGACGTGTGTGCGATCTCAATGATGATTTTCCCCACATCATTAAACGGATCGAAACGATAAGACTTAAAAGATTAAGATGTTCGAAAAGAAAAATACAGTAAGGATATCCAGCGATGAATAAGATTTATGAATCAAGTATGAAATAAGATCCATGGAATGGTTGATAAGTTTGGAAATAATGATTGAAGGAAGAATTGATTAAGGTTGCGAAAGTTTTATGAGATATTGAGTATGAAACTGTGTTTATGTTTATATGAAGATGTTTATGTTGTTGTTATAATTTATTTGATGTTTGTGTTTTGTCTTAATATTTGCCTATTGTAATCCCACACAGTCGACATTTAATGTTTTGGGTAGCTCACTCTCTTCTCTTGTACTTCTGCTTTGTATTGGGAAAATTTGTATGAATCCTAGATGGACAATATTGCGAGATTCCAGCTTATTCGAGAGATAGGAGCATCTCCATTGAGAGGAGACAATATAACTATGTCCGCCTATGTCATAGTCTTCATAGAGATGAAGTGGCGAAGGGCAGAGATCGTGGAGAGGCTTTCAGCTCATGAGATGGAGGAAGAGAAAGCACAAGACGACTCTGTTGGAGAGTGCCCTAGTGGCAATCGTATTTTCTCTTTTACTTGTACTTATTTCATGTTTATGGATTATTACTATTAATAATAATGAGGCATTTCATTTATTATATTTATGCTTTAATTGTTTAATTAAAATAGATGTAATAAAGTCCTTAGGATTATAAGTTCAATGTCATAAGAATATCAAGTACATGACTTGATGGTGAGATCTTATTGATTGATAATTATCCTTAAAGATTCCCTAGTCGAGTATTATAGTTAATAAGGACAACTATAATACATCGAGACTAGTATGTGGCAGACTGATGACTGTATCTCACCGGTCATGGATATGGGATATCAAGTCTTCACGTAAGTACACATTGGGACAATTGTGTACTGGATTGACCCGCCATGAGAATGCTACATGGGTTATTAAGTGAGTGTCATAAGCGATTCTCATAGTAACAATGGTGTACATGGTCCTTCGACCTGAAGTCGCTACGGTTCCCAACATGAGGAATTATATGCTTTCACGCAATCAAACGTCATCTTTAACCAGGTGATCATAACGGTTGTAGTCGGGTATATGACAAATCATGTAGAGGGATGTGAGTGACGTAGATGGGATTTGTCCTTCCTTATCAATAGGAATTATATCTCTGGGCCCCTTGATTGAGTGAGATGGTGAAATGTATGGC
Organism: Crotalaria pallida; assembly: GCA_037953625.1. Classification (NCBI taxonomy): domain Eukaryota; kingdom Viridiplantae; phylum Streptophyta; class Magnoliopsida; order Fabales; family Fabaceae; genus Crotalaria; species Crotalaria pallida. The sequence continues at coordinate 102,067,926 of CM075649.1, forward strand.
CATACTCAAGACAGTCAATATGAGATATTGACGAGACTTGTTTAGATGCGTCTACTCAGGGATCAAGAAACCATAGGTTACACTATTCATGGGTGACACATTCCATGCCATGAGTGTAACTATGATATTTGGACAAAGGGATTAAACTTACACATGTTCATTGGTCACAGTAAAAGGTTTAGTCAAATCACAGACATTCCTGTCACTTGGGTAGCATGTTGCTAGATACCGCTCATTGCTTGTAAAGTTAAAATGTGATTTTAACATTACTGCCAACGTTACAGGAACCTATAGGGTCACACACTAAGAGCAGATAAAATTGGAGATATTACATTTGATAAAAATACAATAGTTGTATTTTTATAAAATTAAATCTTTCTGATATGATTAAGATATGATTCGTTTTATCTTTATGTATAAGATATAAATTTGATTTTATCTTCTACATATAAGATAGAATTCAAATCTATCTCCTAAAAAGCCCAACTAGTTGGTCTGATAATATTATAAATATAACATTATTAACTTTAGGGGATTAAGAGGTGTGAAATACAGAACCCTAGCCGTCATATGAGAGAGTGAGTGATACACAGACTCTCTCTTCTCTACTAGCATTGAGAAGAGAGACGTGACTCCAATTGGGATTTGTTCGTGTGGATACCAATAGAGACACAACACATTGATGTGCTCGTGATTGACGAAGCGTTCGTGATAAGATTCGTTGGTCTCCTCTTCCCTGCAAAAGGTAATTTTATTCCCTATCTCAAATCATGCTTTCACATGGATCCTGGATGGAAATAGGATTTTTTTTTCCGCTGCGTTTGTCGCATCCTATTTCCTAACAGTGGTATCAGAGCCACTTGTGAAACCATGATTTGATTATTTTTGATTAAACATGTTTTATTATGATTATGATGTGTTTGGTTTAATAAAAAAATTAAAAATAAAATAAACACGTGTTGATGTGTTTGCGCCACATGAATTCTTGTGCTGTGAATTCACTCATTGTGATCAAAGAGGCCATGCCGCATGAGTATCAATTTGCGCCGCATGATACCAGCACATGAATTCACTGATAAGCCAAAGTCATTCTTTTGTCACGAGAATATCAATTGCGCATGAGTAAGAAGTGTGCTGCTTGTGCCGTGAATAGAATTATTATTTTTTTTAATCAAGAGTTGATACTTATTATATAAAATATAATTTTATTTTAAATTCGTAACAAACATAATTTTATTAAAATAATAATGTATTTTATTTAATATGTTGTTTGTTGTATGGTGAATGGTCATGGCCTCTTAAATCGTTTCGCGCCTTGTGTATGTTTTATTTTCTTTTGGTTTATTTTTAAATACGGCCTGCGTGTCGTGCTTCTCTCCATATTCAATATGTATTTCTTTTCTCATCTAAATCCCCTCGTGAACGAGGTTTCTATTTGTAATATTTTTATTAAAAATTGCGAAAGGCTTGAACATGAAAAAGGAAAGGAGATTTAAGGAAGGCTCTTGGAGAAGGACCGGTGCATACATTCAAGGAATGCTCTTGGAGAAGAAGCTATGCGTTTAGGATCTTTGTATTAATTCACTCATTGGCTTGGGTGAATTAGTTTTTCTAGGCCATGACCATATCACGTAGTTTATAATTATAGTATGTATGTGATGCATGTTATCGTTATAATGTATGTTAATGTAAGATAAAATAGGTGAGATGACTTAAATATAAAACCCCTCAAACTGAAATATTAAGTTATATGTCTTCCAATGCTTGACACTCGTCTTGATTGATGTCGTTTTGAATGTGGGTCTGCTAAAGTAGAGTACGTTTATCTACATTGGTCAGACGCGAAGGAATAAATGTAATATTCGTTATGTCAACCATTGGGTCTAACTTAAATGGATGGTTCAATAGGATTGAAGATCTATAGGCAAAAGAATTGGGTATAAATTAATAAGTTAATTTTGAATAAATGTTATTCACCCAATTGATCCAAGAGTCACATAAGATGTGATTGGGAAAGTGTTCCTTACCTAAATAATCTAATTGTGGGTGATCAGCTAAAGTTGACTCATGATAAGATGAAATATGGATCTTGGTCCCACTAGAAAATCTTACGTTGAGATTTTCCGAGTCAATATTGAGGGTTAATGATTTGAGGAAAATAGTGGGAGTAATATTTAATGAAAGTCCTTATTAAATATTTAATAAACATGATTTTAATTATGCTTTTATTTTGTTGTTAGATCACCATGGCTTCAAACAATTTAAATAACTTATCACTACGATCGGTCCTTGAGAAGGACAAGCTAACGGGAATTAATTTCCTGGACTGGTATCGAACCCTAAGGATTGTCCTTAGGAATGAGAAAAAGATGTATGTGCTAGAGCAACCGCTCCCTGAAGCACCCCCCGCTAATGCACCGGCTGCTGAGCGGAATGCTTTCCGTAGGCATCAAGATGATGCCTTAGAGGTTGGAACTCTCATGCTTGTCACTATGACTCCTGACCTTCAGAAGGTTCACGAGAACATGAGTGCGTACGATATGATCGTACACCTTAAGGAGCTCTATCAAGGGCAAGCAAGGCATGAGCGTTTTGAGGTCACAAGGTCCCTTTTCACTTGTAAGATGACAGAGGGAAGCCCAGTTAGTCATCATGTAATCAAGATGATTGGTTATATTGAGAACATTGAGAGGATGGGTTTCCCACTAGGCCAAGAGTTGGCCGTTGACTTAGTTCTGCATTCCTTACCACAGAGCTTTAGTCAGTTTGTCATGAATTACAACATGAACAACATTGACAACACTCTAACTGAATTGTTAGGGAAGTTGAAAACTGCTGAGCATGATATCAACAAGGGAAAAACTGTATTGTTGGTTCAAAATGGAAAGGGCAAAGGTAAGGCCAAAGGGAAAGCACAAAAACCTAAGGATAAGGGCAAAGCTAGAGTAGCTAAGGCTCTTAAGCCTAAAGGTGGGGTGGCTAAGGAGGGAAATTGCTTCCATTGTAACAAGGAGGGACATTGGAAAAGGAATTGCCCAGATTACCTTAAAGAGAAAGAAATGAAGAAAAGCGGAGCCTCTTCTTCAGGTATTTTTGTTATAGAAGTTAATTTTTCTGCTTCAACATCATGGGTATTAGATACTGGATGTGGATCTCACATTTGTGTTAATGTGCAGGATCTAAAAAGGAGTAGAAGATTAGCTAAAGGTGAAGTCGAACTGCGAGTTGGAAATGGAGCAAGAGTTGCCGCCATTGCTATTGGAACTTGTAGTTTAACCTTACCTAGTGGATTAGTTTTAGAACTAGAGGATGTTTATTGTGTACCTGCTATTCGTAGGAATATTATTTCAGTTTCATGTTTAGACAAAGTAGGTTTTTCGTTCTCAATAAGGAACAAGTGTTGTTCCATTTATTTGAATGAGATGTTTTCTGGCAGTGCACAATTAATAAATGGTCTTTATTTGTTAGATCTTGATCATCCAGTCTATAACATTAATGCTAAAAGGTTTAAATCAAATGATACAAACCAAACTTTTCTTTGGCATTGTCGTTTGGGCCATATAAATGAGAAACGCATTTCTAAGCTTCATAAAGATGGATTCTTAGACTCATTTGATTTTGAATCTTATGAGATATGTGAGTCTTGTTTGTTGGGCAAGATGACAAAGGGCCCATTTACTGGCAGCAGTGAACGGGCTAATGAACTTTTGGGACTCATACATACAGATGTATGTGGGCCTATGATTTCAAATGCTAGAGGAGGTTACCCGTACTTCGTCACATTTACTGATGATTTTAGTAGATATGGGTATGTATATCTGATGAAATACAAACATGAAACCTTTGAAAAGTTCAAGGAATTCAAGAATGAAGTACAAAATCAACTTGGCAAAAGTATTAAAGCCCTTTGATCTGATCGAGGTGGTGAATACCTTAGCCAAGAGTTCGATGACTATCTAAAAGAGTGTGGTATAGTATCTCAACTCACTCCTCCTGGAACGCCCCGGTGGAATGGTGTTTCAGAAAGGAAAAACCGAACCTTGTTGGACATGGTTAGGTGTATGATGAGTCAATCGGACCTTCCTATCTCTTTTTGGGGACATGCTCTGCTTACAGCTACTTTTACACTTAACCGATCTCCATCGAAAGCGGTTGAAAAGACACCATATGAGATATGGACTGGGAGGCGTCCTAGTATGTCTTTTCTCAGGATTTGGGGTTGTGATGTTTATGTGAAACGTCTACTTTCTGATAAACTTATTCCCAAATCTGACAAATGCTACTTTGTAGGATATCCCAAAGAAACTAAGGGATACTATTTCTACAATCCCACAGAAGACAAAATGTTTGTCGCTCGCACAGGCGTGTTTCTTGAAAGAGAATTTCTCTCTAAAGGAAATAGTGGGAGGAAAATAGATCTTGATGAGATTCAAGAATCCCAAAGCAGCCAAGACCAAGTGATGGATGTTGAGCAAGTTACACAAGATGTTGTGGATGTACAACCTGCTCAAGTTACACAAGTTTTGCGTAGGTCAAGTAGGATTCCTCTTCAGCCAGAGAGATATGGATTTCTCTTGACTCAAGAGGATGACATTATGATTTTTGATCAAGATGAACCTACTACTTACCAAGAGGCTATAAACAGCCCTGACTCTGAGAAATGGCTTCAAGCCATGAGATCTGAGATGGAGTCCATGCAAACCAACCAAGTTTGGATCTTGGTTGATCTACCTGATGGGGTAAAACCAATTGGGTGCAAATGGGTTTTCAAGAAGAAGACTGACATGGATGGTAATGTACATACCTTTAAAGGACGATTGGTTGCTAAAGGTTTCAAACAAGTTCATGGTATTGACTATGATGAAACTTTTTCACCAGTTGCCATGCTTAAATCCATTAAGATCTTGCTTGCTATTGCAGCATTTCATGATTATGAAATCTGGCAGATGGATGTCAAAACTGCTTTCCTTAATGGAAATCTTTTAGAGGATGTGTATATGACACAGCCTGAAGGTTTTGTTGATCCAAAGCATGCTGGAAAGGTTTGTAAGCTGCAACGATCCATTTATGGATTGAAACAAGCTTCTAGGAGTTGGAATATTCAATTCGATGATGCAATCAAACAATTTGGTTTCATCAAGAACAAAGAAGAGTCTTGTGTATATAAGAAGGTTAGTGGGAGCGCAATTGTCTTTCTTGTGTTGTATGTGGATGACATACTACTATCGGGAATGACATTCCTACCTTACAGTCTGTTAAGACTTGGTTAGGGAATTGCTTTTCTATGAAGGATTTGGGTGAAGCAACCTATATATTAGGCATCAAGATTTATAGAGATAGATCAAGGAGATTGCTTGGCCTAAGTCAAAGTTCGTACATAGACAAAGTGTTGAAACGGTTCAACATGCAGGATTCCAAAAGGGGATCTTTGCCAATGTCACATGGTATAACCTTGTCAAAGGAACAGTGTCCTTCCACTAAGGAAGAAAGGGAACGCATGGATAGAATTCCATATGCATCTGCAATTGGATCTATCATGTATGCCATGATATGTACTCGACTTGATGTTTTGTATGCTTTGATCATGACGAGCAGATACCAGTCAGATCCAGGTGAAGTTCACTGGACAGCAGTCAAGAATATCCTAAAGTACTTAAGAAGAACTAAGGATGTTTTCTTGGTATATGGAGGTGAAGATGAGCTGGTTGTAAAGGGTTACACCGACGCTAGCTTCCAGACTGATAAGGACAATTTCAGATCACAATCTGGATTTGTATTTTGTTTGAATGGTGGGGCTATATGCTGGAAGAGTTCAAAGCAAGAGACTATAGCCGATTCTACAATAGAAGCTGAGTATATAGCTGCATCAGAAGCAGCAAAGGAAGCGGTTTGGATTAAGAAGTTCATAACTAAACTTGATGTTGTTCCTAGAATTGAGTTTCCAGTGGACATCTATTGTGACAACAATGGAGCCATTGCGCATGTGACACCCTTCCGAATTACCCAAATATAATATAGTAATTAAGCTTTCATATTGGATAATGTATGGACTTGTGAGTGTTAAGAAAATAACCGAAATAAAATTTTTTTTCAAAGCGGGTGCACAAATCGTCATTTGGAATTCTTGGAGAATAAACTTTAATCCATTTCAAAACATTTGTATCGAGTTCGGTGATCTCTAAAACCTTTTCACAAATAGGGTAACATTCGCTCTTTGGAAACATCTTTGTATCATACAAGTAATCAAAGTTACCCATGCTTTGTTCGATAAAACTAATACCATCAAATGATATTTATAGCCGAGCTCTTAAATAGATTAAATCAGAGTAAGCGGAAGTTATAGGACAACGCAACTGATAATAATATAAACATAGATATATATATATATATATACATAAGTATGAAAAGAGTGATAAGTACATAGTCCCCATATCAAGTCTCCAAGTTTCAAAATGAAAGTCCATAATCCGATCTACGTAGTAATATGACCAAAGCCCTAGAGTACTCAAAAAGTATATCTACACTATATGTACATAACCAAAACATAAACTCCAAGGGTGGTCACGTAGATCTGGCATCATCAGATGTAGTAGTAGTGATAGCAGCAGTCTCCAAGAAACATAAGTAGTAAGGTAGTAGCATCATCATCAACACAGCAGCAGCAGCAAGTCTCCTCCACAGCATCCACACATCGGACCCACTGATCCTCATCACATACCATATGCATATACCTAGGGATCATCGTCCCTCCAATCACTCCCAGTAGAATGCACGACAGGCTCGCTCCCACTCTTGTCCTCCACCGGATCCTCCTCGATCTCATCCGAGGGAGAGTGTACCCTACCACTGGGTACCGGGTCAGGTGATGGTGAAACCCTGACTGGGCTCCTCGAATCAGAAGGGGAAGTCTCCTCGTGGACGACTCTCGAAGTAAAAGGGTGAGAGCGGGTAGGTCGAAAACGAAAACTATGGTAAGAGCGAGCTGGTCGCGTGGGAGGTGGTCCATGGTAAGTGTAAAACAGGGGTACATGCATAGTGTATATGATGGGAATCCTAAATCTACGAGGACAGAATCGGATCAACGGGTTCGGGTGGTAGAAAGTAATCTCTACCTCACCCTCGAACACCGCGCGATGGTCCTCATAGATCCATGTGCCACTAGGAAGTGGCCTGATCTCGATGCAAGCAATGTAATAAGACGTCACCTACAAGGGCATAGGGGTAAGCAATTCTATACACATAACCAATAGAGAATAAATTGTGCAATATGAATATGTAAACATGCCTCAAATAACAACAATCACATATAACACTTAGCAGTTAATGAATGCACATAGGATGCTCACACTTATTTCATTTATCATCATTATTTTAAATGAGTGGTTTGATGCATGACTTTAGCTCTGAAGCCTATCTCCATCATACTATGTCACTCTCTAACGTCCATCCCTGACAACCCAGCACTCATCAGTGCGTTGTATTCCTAGGTATACAACAATTCGTACATTCACCTAGAATGTACACGACAAGCTTGGTATCCATGCCACCCGAGCATATCCCGTCATCCAAACGGACCGTCATCCAAATGGTATAACCATATCGGCATCCACTCAGCCGACCACGTCAACGACGTGTCATCAAGCAAGCGTATTGGCACTCCCAGAGGCCCTCCACATGTTTACCAAAAACATGATATACGTCCTACCATCCAAACTCCAGTATGAATGCATTAACTTTACTTAAAAGGGGTTGGTTGATGTTTTATCCTTTTCTTAATACATTACGTGCCTCCCGAGCAACGTATCATTATTCAAATGAAAACATCATAACATCAATCAATTTCTTTTAAGTCTAGGATCACTTGGTTTATTGTCCTTTGAGAGTTACAAAATGACTTAGAATTGAAAATGGTATTTTAAGTGTCTGACTAAAAATACTCGAGTGTTTTCCAAAATACTCGAGTAGTTTATCATTTTCCAGATTCTACTCGAGTGGTTCATAATTATACTCAAGTCGTTCATAATTATACTCGAGTCGTTCATGTCTTTTCAGAGATTTAGGTTTTCAGGTCTTCATAAATATACTCGAGTAATTCATGAGATACTCGAGTATTCCATTACCCAGAATACTCGAGTAGTTCATACATTACTCGAGTGTCCAATCTGATTCCCATGTGTGTGCGCCAATTTTCACTCTGGTGCACCACGAAATACTCGAGTGTTAAGTCAAATACTCGAGTATATGCAGACAGAACAGAGTAAAACTTGGTTCTTACATACCATTTCAATTTCTAAACACTTTTAACCCAAACCAGTGATCACAATAGTTCATATACCATATATTGAACATGTTGCAATACTCATTTCATATCAAATAACCACTTTGACAGAGAATCAACCATTTATGCATAATTTACACAATTTAGCAACTCGACACCTCAAATTGCAAAATAAGCATAATACTCATAAAACAATGGTCATTTAAGCTTGCATGCATGATATAAAACTTGCTCAATACAGTCATAGAGCATGGATTGGTCTCCAAACCAAAGTTCCTATTCAAACTAAGCCCTTAGAGCCTCTTGGTGGCTCTCTAACACAATTAATGAAATTTAAACTCTATCTAGTGAATATAATTACTTCCCCTTACCTCTCAGACGTGAATCAAACAAGAAATTGCAAGAAAAGCCCCACAGGACCAAGAACCACTTCAAGCACCAACATGCAGAGCAGTTTTGAATACATCACCAAGATTGAATTGGTTTACATGGAAGACAGAGATAACAATTGGGGAAATTAGTATTTCTAGACTCTATGCAACATCATCTAACTAAAGAAACCGAATTTGAGACTCGAGGATTCGTGAGCTTACCAGAAATCAAACCCAAAGTAAGCTCCAAGCAACACTTTGACAAAAAAAACTCCAACTTCTCAGCTCCAATTCTCCCAACACACTCACTCAATCCTCACGATTTTTATGTCTATACAAAGCTCGCGATGTGAGCTTTGTATTCGTGTATCACTCAAGCCTTAACACTCAGAATTGAAAGAGAATCGAAGAGAACAAACTCAGAACCCTAACTTCATCAACAAAGCAAGTTTGATCAAAAATTCTGAGCCAAGGATCGTTGATGAGCTTAAATAGGGATTGAGGAGACTCATGAAGGTCGACACGACCTCCCTGGACGTGGAATGAAGATGATTTTGTGTCACCAACACGGAATCGTTGGTGCTGACTCACCAAACGCACTAACTCGTGCAATTTGACCCAGAATACTCGAGTTTTTCAGAAAATACTCGAGTATTTTTCCCCATTTTTGAAAAATAATTATTTTATTTACTTTCCCTCCAAAATCTTTCCTATAATTACCTCTAGGTCCCAACCCAAGGACTAATATGCAAAAATATTTATTTATACGCAAATATAGTTACCAAAATAAATTCTAACAATATATACAAAGGTCTTAGTTAAAGATTCAAAATAGAAATAATAATTATAATAAACTTTATAATTAATATTCTATTAATCTAAGATTAAAATTTTTGGGGTGTTACACTACTTCCCCACTTAAAAGGAATTTCGTCCCCGAAATTCACTCTTCAAAATTACACATTTTCAAAATTAAATAAGAGACTATTTTGATGTTATCATATCATTAGGGAAAATCCTTCCCCACTTAAAAGAATTTTTCTTACACTTCTTTAAATTCTCTGACTCAAAATACTTCAATTAAAACTTTTTCTCGACTAACACTTTTGCGTTCGAAAGCATATACCAATCCTGTTTCTTATAAAAGAGTTTTCTTAAACTCCTCCGAAAATTATGTCGTAATTAACTCAAATAAAGTCTTTTGATTACTTCTTTCTAGAAAAGATACCTCAAATACATAACTTTAGATCAAAACTTTTCCCAATAGACCTTTCGAGGAAAACTTTTTCTGAAAACTGCATTTCAACTTCATAATTAAAACATTTTGCAATTACTTCAAATGAAATCTTTTGATTAAAGCCTTTTTGAATAATACCTTTTAAATACATATATACTCCTTAGTTAAAACATTTTCCAAAGATATTTCTAAGGAAAAACTTGACCCGTTGCGCACTCTGATCACTCAAGCACGATTAACGAATCATTTATATGACTTTATTCTTTAATAGTTGCAAACATTAGGGTGATCAGTCCTAATATTCAAACCATTAATAATAAAATCATTCTTTTCAGATATAACTTTTCGCAGGAAAAGTCATACGACACATCTTTAAGTTAGATGAACTTAAAGATGGGATACTTGTCACCATCAGATAAAGCTAGATAGCCAAGTGCTAGAGTTGTTTCCGTTGGGGAGACAAATACTTGTCCTATCCCGGTGGTTATTAATCTCTCTAGTCTTAACTGATCTTTCTCTTTCTGTGGCGCCCAAAGATATTTATCACATCCAACTGTGATAAGGGTTTTGATCACAGAAATTCAAATCACAAACCTGCTCAGGTTTCCAAATTACATAACGATTTAATCAACACAATCGAAAACATTGATTACGTTAATCCCGATCAGAGAAAGGATAAACTCAAACTATCTATACTCACATCTAACTCGCATCCTAGCAAGTTGATCACCTTTCCGAACTTAACTCGCTTTATAACCATTCCCCTCTAACTCTTAACCCTTGATGACTCTGGCGCATTAAAACCTTAGTCTCTTACAACTCCAACCGAATGTCCTCATAGGTATACCAGTACTTAGTCCAAAGTGATGCATCTCTTACTTTACACATAGAAATGGGCAAGTCCTTTACTTCTTATTAGCATACTCGATAATCCCCACGGTCGAAGTTTGGTTAAATTGTCATTCTCCCATGATTAATTCACTTAACTACATTTCCACTTTTCTAATTGAATACTTCCTTTGCCCAGGTCCCCTTCATACCTGGTTTGGACATTCATTTTATCCACTTCTTACGCCTCTCCATCGTACCTATAAATTCCACACATTCTTCCAGTATTGGGAAACTCCTTATTCGCTGATAGTTGATAGATTGCTTAAGGTTCGGGCACAATCCATTCTAACTTCACATATTTGAACCTTTCGTCCGAGTCGTTATGAAACATACTTCCTCAGTCGTTTGAACTTGACGACGCCTTCTCTGAGACTATTACTTTCCCGTTCAATGTTTAGCATTTCAGTTCCTTGAATCCTTCTCATGCCTCTTGAAAAACTATCTTCAGTTCCCAAAGACTGCTTTTCAACTGTTGCTCAAATGATGTATCAATCCTTTGTTTCAATATTTATCCTATATGATTTCTGCAAGTTCTTCGCTACACCACTTAACATAAAAATGACCTAACTTTCTATTCATCCATCTCTTGTATGCACAATACAAAAAATTTCACTCCTAATCCCCATATCACTTGGAATGTAAATTTTATGGTATGAAGCGAAGGATTTCTCCCATCCATCTATGGAAATTGGATTCCTTCTCTTCCATAAATCAATCTCTTATTTCTTTTCGTCTTCCTTACTTCGAACAACCTCTTTAGTTACCTTAAAGTCTACTCTTTGACCCAAAGTTGTCACCACCTTTCACTTTACTAGGTAGGTAATGGGGCTTAAAATCAAAGCTCCCAAACTCCCTCCACTGCTGATAACTCTAATTCAATTCCTTCCTACTCCCTTGGTTTCTAAGCTCTCAAGACACAGGGCCATAGAGACTAAGCCTTCAAATCTCATAGAGTGAACATACTCTTTGCAAACTCCAAGTCATGTAATAAGAGCTTACTCTGTGTGTATTCGATCACTTTGATGCATACACACCTACTTTCCTTCCTTCAGACTATTCCTTTCCAGGTCCTTGCTTTGATACATAAAACTATTCTTTCATACCTTCGCCTGAATCGAGTAAGAGCAACGCAGGGAGATTGTTAGTCTTCCCCTTCAATCACTGAAAATCCTCGTTGCATTCTTGTTTCATATGAAATGCTAATCCTTCCAGATTACCTTGATTGCAAGTACTTGGCTTAAGGGAGTATACTAATGGTCCTATACTAGCACTTAATCAGCCCACTCTCAAAATCGCGTCTTAATACGATAAAGGTAGACAAATCAAATCGTTTCTAAAGGCTCATCCTAACACTTCCATACAATCGTTAAGACTTGCCTTAGAAACAACTTACAGGAATGCTCGTAGGGGTTTCTATCATAAAAGCATAGAATACTTCAGATATAGGCAAGGTCATACGATTCACATATTCATAATAAACAAGTGAATGTGTAGCACTAAAATCAGACAACACATTACAGAGCTGACCATTTAGTAAGTGATTGCCTTGCACAGGATCGGAGGATTGGCGTGCTTCCACACCTCTATTGGTGAAAACCCTTCCTTGGACCACGGGCTTGTCAGCTGCCCATCTTGAATTAATCTTGGCCAGTTCCTTGCAATCTTTCACAAAGTGTCCCGGTTTCCCACAATTGAAGCAGTTATTTGTTCCCCAACAAAAACGACCATGATGCCGACGTTTGCACTTGTCACAGAAGGGAGTCTCGCTTCGGAAGTTCCTTCCATTAATATCCCCAACCTTTTCTTTACCTTTTCCCCGATGATCATACAGACCTTTGCCTCGATTATTGAAACCTTTGTGCCTTTGAGGTTCGTAACCCTGACTATCTTTCCTCTCCGATGCTTGCAATTTTTCTGCCTTCTTGTCATCCTCCTACATCCTACACATGTGCACCAATGTAGAAAAACTTTGGATCCTTTGATAACTGAAAATAGACTTCAATTTGGGTCTTAAGCCTCCTTCAAACTTGATACACTTGCTCCTTTCATCTGGATTGTTCTGATAATATGGAGAGTATTTCATCAATTCCTCGAACTTGGCTGCGTACTCACCCACACTCATGTCTCCTTGCTTCAGCTGCAAGAACTCCACTTCCTTCTTTCTCCTCAAATCCTCAGGGAAATATTTATTGAGAAACTTCTCCATAAATACATCCCAACTCACTTCCCTTCCTTCGTAACGCAAAAGCTGAACTGTATGATTCCACCAGTTCTCAGCCTCATCTTCCAACATATAGACTGCATACGCCACTTTCTGAGCTTCCGTGCAATCCAACGCTCTGAAGATTTTATCCATGGTATGAATCCACTTATTAGCCTCCTCAGGTTTAAATCCTCCTTCAAATTTAGGTGGATTACAACTCCTAAAAGCCATCAAACTCCTCGCCTCGGTACTACCCATATTACACTGTTGAGGCGGTTTAAACGATTGCGGTGGTTGCTGAGATTGCCGTTGTTGCATAACTTCCAGCACCTCGGCAATTCTCTCTAACATCGTGTTGGTGTGATTCTGGTTTCTAGTTGCCATATTAGACCTGCGCTATGGGCTTGTGGTCACATATGTTGCACTAAAGAAACTTTCATCACACCACCCATACTAAGGCTCTATCTTAAATTTTTAAGTCTACAATCAATTGTGTCTTGTACTCAAAAGAGACAAGATACAAACAAATCGAGGGTATCTAAAGCTCAACAAGCCAAAATAATAGCATTCAAATAGTGTAAATACCCTGGAGATACCTGCTTGATGTTGATGGCTACCTTTCTGAACTACTTCCACTACTACAGGATCTGACTTTTGCTCTGATACCACTCAGTGTGACACCCTTCCGAATTACCCAAATATAATATAGTAATTAATCTTTCATATTGGATAATGTATGGACTTGTGAGTGTTAATAAAATAACCGAAATAAATTTTTTTTCAAAAGCGGGTGCGCAAATCGTCATTTGGAATTCTTGGAGAATAAACTTTAATCCATTTCAAAACATTTGTATCGAGTTCGGCGATCTCTAAAACCTTTTCACAAATAGGGTAACATTCGCTCTTTGGAAACATCTTTGTATCATACAAGTAATCAAAGTTACCCATGCTTTGTTAGAAAAACTAATACCATCAAATGATATTTATAGCCGAGCTCTTAAATAGATTAAATCAGAGTAAGCGGAAGTTCTAGGACAACGCAACTGATAATAATATAAACATAGATATATATATATATACATAAGTATGAAAAGAGTGATAAGTACATAGTCCCCATATCAAGTCTCCAAGTTCCAAAATGCAAGTCCATAATCCGATCTACGTAGTAATATGACCAAAGCCCTAGAGTACTCAAAAAGTATATCTACAATATATGTACATAACCAAAACATAAACTCCAAGGGCGGTCACGTAGATCTGGCATCATCAGATGTAGTAGTAGTGATGGCAGCAGTCTCCAAGAAACATAAGTATTAAGGTAGTAGCATCATCATCAACACAGCAGCAGCAGCAAGTCTCCTCCACATCATCCACACATCGGACCCACTGATCCTCATCACATACCATATGCATATACCTAGGGATCATCGTCCCTCCAATCACTCCCAGTAGAATGCACGACAGGCTCGCTCCCACTCTCGTCCTCCACCGGATCCTCCTCGATCTCATCCGAGGGAGAGTGTACCCTACCACTGGGTACCGGGTCAGGTGATGGTGAAACCCTGACTGGGCTCCTCGAATCAGAAGGGGAAGTCTCCTCGCGGACGACTCTCGAAGTAAAAGGGTGAGAGCGGGTAGGTCGAAAACGAAAACTATGGTAAGAGCGAGCTGGTCGCGTGGGAGGTGGTCCATGGTAAGTGTAAAACAGGGGTACATGCATAGTGTATATGATGGGAATCCTAAATCTACGAGGACGGAATCGGATCAACGGGTTCGGGTGGTAGAAAGTAATCTCTACCTCACCCTCGAACACCGCGCGATGGTCCTCATAGATCCATGTGCCACTAGGAAGTGGCCTGATCTCGATGCAAGCAATGTAATGAGACGTCACCTACAAGGGCATAGGGGTAAGCAATTCTATACACATAACCAATAGAGAATAAATTGTGCAATATGAATATGTAAACATGCCTCAAATAACAACAATCACATATAACACTTAGCAGTTAATGAATGCACATAGGATGCTCACACTTATTTCATTTATCATCATTAATTTAAATGAGTGGCATGATGCATGACTTTAGCTCTCAAGCCTATCTCCATCATTCTATGTCACTCTCTAACGTCCATCCCTGACAACCCAGCACTCATCAGTGCGTTGTATTCCTAGGTATACAACAATTCGTACATTCACCTAGAATGTACACGACAAGCTTGGTATCCATGCCACCCGAGCATATCCCGTCATCCAAATGGACCGTCATCCAAACGGTATAACCATATCGGCATCCACTCAGCCGACCACGTCAACGACGTGTCATCAAGCAAGCGTATTGGCACTCCCAGAGGCCCTCCACATGTTTACCAAAAACATGATATACATCCTACCATCCAAACTCCAGTATGAATGCATTAACTTTACTTAAAAGGGGTTGGTTGATGTTTTATCCTTTTCTTAATACATTACGTGCCTCCCGAGCAACGTATCATTATTCAAATGAAAACATCATAACATCAATCAATTTCTTTTAAGTCTAGGATCACTTGGTTTATTGTCCTTTGAGAGTTACAAAATGACTTAGAATTGAAAATGGTATTTTAAGTGTCTGACTAAAAATACTCGAGTGTTTTCCAAAATACTCGAGTAGTTTATCATTTTCCAGATTCTACTCGAGTGGTTCATAATTATACTTAAGTCGTTCATAATTATACTCGAGTCGTTCATGTCTTTTCAGAGATTTAGGTTTTCAGGTCTTCATAAATATACTCGAGTAATTCATAAGATACTCGAGTATTCCATTACCCAGAATACTCGAGTAGTTCATACATTACTCGAGTGTCCAATCTGATTCCCAAGTGTGTGCGCCAATTTTCACTCTGGTGCACCACGAAATACTCGAGTGTTAAGCCAAATACTCGAGTATATGCAGACAGAACAGAGTAAAACTTGGTTCTTACATACCATTTCAATTTCTAAACACTTTTAACCGAAACCAGTGATCACAATAGTTCATATACCATATATTGAACATTTTGCAATACTCATTTCATATCAAATAACCACTTTGACAGAGAATCAACCATTTATGCATAATTTACACAATTTAGCAACTCGACACCTCAAATTGCAAAATAAGCATAATACTCATAAAACAATGGTCATTTAAGCTTGCATGCATGATATAAAACTTGCTCAATACAGTCATAGAGCATGGATTGGTCTCCAAACCAAAGTTCCTATTCAAACTAAGCCCTTAGAGCCTCTTGGTGGCTCTCTAACACAATTAATGAAATTTAAACTCTATCTAGTGAATATAATTACTTCCCCTTACCTCTCAGACGTGAATCAAACAAGAAATTGCAAGAAAAGCCCCACAGCACCAAGAACCACTTCAAGCACCAACATGCAGAGCAGTTTTGAATACATCACCAAGATTGAATTGGTTTACATGGAAGACAGAGATAACAATTGGGGAAATTAGTATTTCTAGACTCTATGCAACATCATCTAACTAAAGAAACCGAATTTGAGACTCGAGGATTCGTGAGCTTACCAGAAATCAAACCCAAAGTAAGCTCCAAGCAACACTTTGACAAAACAAACTCCAACTTCTCAGCTCCAATTCTCCCAACACACTCACTCAATCCTCACGATTTTTATGTCTATACAAAGCTCGTGATGTGAGCTTTGTATTCGTGTATCACTCAAGCCTTAACACTCAGAATTGAAAGAGAATCGAAGAGAACAAACTCAGAACCCTAACTTCATCAACAAAGCAAGTTTGATCAAAAATTCTCAGGCAAGGATCGTTGATGAGCTTAAATAGGGATTGAGGAGACTCATGCAGGTCGACACGACCTCCCTGGACGTGGAATGAAGATGATTTCGTGTCACCAACACGGAATCGTTGGTGCTGACTCACCAAACGCACTAACTCGTGCAATTTGACCCAGAATACTCGAGTTTTTCAGAAAATACTCGAGTATTTTTCCCCATTTTTGAAAAATAATTATTTTATTTACTTTCCCTCCAAAATCTTTCCTATAATTACCTCTAGGTCCCAACCCAAGGACTAATATGCAAAAATATTTATTTATACACAAATATAGTTACCAAAATAAATTCTAACAATATATACAAAGGTCTTAGTTAAAGATTCAAAATAGAAATAATAATTATAATAAACTTTATAATTAATATTATATTAGTCCAAGATTAAAATTTTTGGGGTGTTACAGCGCAAGCTAAGGAACCGAGATCTCACCAGAAATCCAAACATATACTTCGGCGTTTTCACATCATTCGAGAGATAATTGACAGAGGAGATGTGAAGGTATGCAGAGTTTCAATAGATGATAATATTGCTGATCCACTGACTAAACCTCTTGCCATAAAAAAGCATGAGGGACATGTTAGGGCTTATGGTATTAGATACATGAACGATTGGCTCTAGTGCAAGTGGGAGATTGTTGGAGAGTGCCCTAGTGGCAATCGTATTTTCTCTTTTACTTGTACTTATTTCATGTTTATGGATTATTACTATTAATAATAATGAGGCATTTCATTTATTATATTTATGCTTTAATTGTTTAATTAAAATAGATGTAATAAAGTCCTTAGGATTATAAGTTCAATGTCATAAGAATATCAAGTACATGACTTGATAGTGAGATCTTATTGATTGATAATTATCCTTAAAGATTCCCTAGTCGAGTATTATAGTTAATAAGGACAACTATAATACATCGAGACTAGTATGTGGCAGACTGATGACTGTATCTCACCGGTCATGGATATGGGATATCAAGTCTTCACGTAAGTACACATTGGGAAAATTGTGTACTGGATTGACCCGCCATGAGAATGCTACATGGGTTATTAAGTGAGTGTCATAAGCGATTCTCATAGTGACAATGGTGTACATGGTCCTTCGACCTGAAGTCGCTACGGTTCCCAACATGAGGAATTATATGCTTTCACGCAATCAAACGTCATCTTTAACCAGGTGATCATAACGGTTGTAGTCGGGTATATGACAAATCATGTAGAGGGATGTGAGTGACGTAGATGGGATTTGTCCTTCCTTATCAATAGGAATTATATCTCTGGGCCCCTTGATTGAGTGAGACGGTGAAATGTATGGCCATACTCAAGACAGTCAATATGAGATATTGACGAGACTTGTTTAGACGCGTCTACTCAGGGATCAAGAAACCATAGGTTACACTATTCATGGGTGACACGTTCCATGCCACGAGTGTAACTATGATATTTGGACAAAGGGATTAAACTTACACATGTTCATTGGTCACAGTAAAAGGTTTAGTCAAATCACAGACATTCCTGTCACTTGGGTAGCAATGATGTGTTGCTAGATACCGCTCATTGCTTGTAAAGTTAAAATGTGATTTTAACATTACTGCCAACGTTACAGGAACCTATAGGGTCACACACTAAGAGCAGATAAAATTGGAGATATTACATTTGATAAAAATACAATAGTTGTATTTTTATAAAATTAAATCTTTCTGATATGATTAAGATATGATTCGTTTTATCTTTATGTATAAGATATAAATTTGATTTTATCTTCTACATATAAGATAGAATTCGAATCTATCTCCTAAAAAGCCCAACCAGTTGGTCTGATAATATTATAAATATAATATTATTAGCTTTAAGGGATTAAGAGGTGTGAGATACAGAACCCTAGCCGTCATATCAGAGAGTGAGTGATACACAAACTCTCTCTTCTCTACTAGCATTGAGAAGAGAGACGTGACTCCAATTGGGATTTGTTCGTGTGGATACCAATAGAGGCACAACACATTGATGTGCTCGTGATTGACGAAGCGTTCGTGATAAGATTCGTTGGTCTCCTCTTCCCTGCAAAAGGTAATTTTATTCCCTATCTCAAATCATGCTTTCACATGGATCCTGGATGGAAATAGGATTATTTTTTTCCGCTGCGTTTGTCGCATCCTATTTCCTAACAGACTCCATGGAAGAAACCCCCGAGGTGACAGATGACGACGATTCAGATCGATAGTCTGAGGCCGACATGGAGGAGTGCCACAATGACGAGGATTGGTGCCCGACCCCCGAGGACTTCCAGACAGATGATGAGGATGATTGAGAGGTTGATCAGCCAAGACTCAGTGTTAGGTGGCAAGTTTTAGTATATATGACTAGAGAATAGGTAATTCCCCAGAGTAATGTATTCCACTGCAAGTTCTTAGTATCAAAGCTCTATCATGCTGTACCCCGGATAAAGTTTACTTTCGTTATTGTTATTTTGAACTAAGTTAAAAAGGGCCTTTATATTTAAATGATGTTTTTGGGTGATCGAGTTTCAAGGTGCGGTGTCTTGTGACATCTCGGTTTGGAACTTGAATGATTTTCATGCAACGTGAGGACACAAGTTTTATTAGTTATCAAATTTTGAAAAGTCTAAATGCTCTCACGTTCATGTCGTACAAGCTTTCTTAAAAAAAAAAATTGGCCCGAATTTTCACTATATTTAGTTTAAAGTAATTGTGGTTTCAAGTTGCCAAATCGGGGTGTTACGGATGTGGTATCAGAGCATTGGTTGATCTAAGTAACTTTATGCGCGGACTTGCATGCTCTACTGTGTGACTCTGTGTGTGTGTTAGTAATAGGATAGCGATAGATGAGGATAGAGGTGCTAAGAATATGCGGATGTTTTCCCGGAATGCGTCGGTCTACATCTGCAATGGAATCAAGGAGCAGTGCTTAGTACCGTCATGGATGTTGATGTGTGATTCGGATCTTCTTTGCTAAACTCCTCTTTGAGGTGAACTCCTTTTTGTTTGAAATAACCTTTGAGCTATTGACCTGAGATCTTGTTTTGTGACTAGAACTCTCTTTTCTTGTTGAAGCCTTTCTTGTGTAAACCCAAAGTGTTTCCAAATTGCTTTGGCAAGACGTTTGAGAAAGCCTTTTCAGAAAATCTTAGACCCTGTTCTGTTAAAGAAGTTGGATAAATTGTTATGATCATTGACAAACCCAAAGTTTCCCTTTGACCTTTGGCCAGACAGTTGTTCTTTCCTAAAGCTTTAGTGAGAATGTCGAACCCTGACACCCTATACCAGTCAAGTAGATATTCCTCGATTAGGAAGTGAGTTGTGAAGTGCTGTTAGGCAAGAGTTGCAAAGACCAAAAGAAATAAGGATTAGTTGGTATGAATGAAAGGACGTACGAGTTCTGAAGAAGAATAGGAAATCCTCTTTTAAGTCCTAACTAAGTGGCAAATTATGTAAGGTGATCAGGATTAAGAGTTTTGATGTCGGAATGGTCAAAATGATGGTCTAGATGGTGATAAGATGAGGAGGAAGTTAAGGTGACATTTAGAATTTAGAGTCATAAGTGTTTCGATTGGAGTCGAAGAATGGTTAGAGAGAGGTGAATAAGTGATGATATGGCGAAATCGAATTGAGGAGGTAGAGGAATTTGTGGTTAGAACCCTTAAGTATTGACCCAAGGTTAGGCTGAAGAGTTAAGACTTGATGTTTTGAGGAATAATAGGTCTCTGAACTGAAGGAATTTTGATGGTTTAGAACCGGTGATAAATAGAAAAAGGTGGAAAGAAGGGTTTAGAATGTTTAAGTTATATGATTAAGTGTTTAAGGTAGGGAGTAAGATAGTACATATTTCTTGAGGATTAGTGGTTGTTAGAGAGAAGGAGAATGTAATGGTGAAGTCTAGAAGTCGGATAAGGGCAATTAATTAGTAAGGTGTAAGACAATCAGAGGATAGATTGAAGCTAAGTGATGAGAAATCTTGTAAGATCGATCAAAAGTGGTGAAGGGTGAGAGTTTTAGAGGTTAAGCCTGTGATGAAGAACGTGGTGTATAGAGATATGATTATTTTAAGTTGGGGAGTAAGTAGAGATGTGAGATTTGGGAATAGCTTAATTAGGCTTGAACTGATGAAGAAAAACTCAACCCTAGGAGTAGTAGTGTCTTGACCCCAAGTGAGTGTAACCATGTCGTCTTGGAACACTGTTCTGATGCCATTAAAACCCTTTATTTGATTGATTCAGTGAAACTGTATTGTTTGAACCCCAGCATGTTTGTTGTTGAAGGTACCCCCAAGAGATTACTTTTTCAAGTAATCCATTTGATTTGCTCGTAAGAACGGTGAATAGATAGTGCATATCCAAGGTCGCGACGATTGCTGCAGTTAAAGAGGAAAAGAATTTTTCCGAAGAGCTACGCGTTCACAGATCAGACCCACTCTACCCAGCATTTCTCGAGGACGAGAAATCTTCAAGTTGGGGAGAATGTAACACCCCGCATTTTTCCCATATGTGCGTAAACGAATTTCGTCAAAATAAACCATGAGGTTCTGTTTTATAAAAGATTTTCAGACAAGTATTTTACGTAAGTAAGAAATAAAGTGTTGATTTTCATGGATTTTTATAAACCAAATATTTTTATAGACGAGAAATGAATGATTTTGTTAAGTTTGGAATGATTTGATTTACAAGAAATGAGTTGTGAATTTATTAAAGGATGATTTTTATTTGAAATGAATTTTCTCCTGGATTTGTCGACTTTGAAAATTCGTTTCTTTTTAACCGTAACTCGGAATTTTATGATCTTTATATGAAAACGATCGTCTTGAAACGTAGAATTTGAAAATATAACTTTTGGAATTTTCTGGATTGATTTATAAAAAGATAGCTAGAATTTTTGGTTTTGATCTTTAAAAAGCTTTGATCCTTGCCTTGATCTTTGAAAAAGTTTTGATCTTGAGTCATGCATGTGATTTTCAAACAAAAAGCTTTGATCTAGAACTTTGTATGTGATCCTTGAACAAAAGTCTTCATCTTTTCTAATGCATGTCAGGGTTTTAGCAAGAAACCAAAGAAAGGAGCTTTTGAAAAATGATTCTTAAATTGATCTATGTGTATTTATGTGATTATCTGACAAGCAATTATATGATCTAAGCTTACTTGAAGATAAAGTTGAGATCTTTGGTTTTGCATGTTGATTGGATGATGATTTTGGTGATTTGAATGCATGCATGTAATGATCTATTGTTTAATAAGTAAAAAGTTAAGATCTTGAAGCTTGCATGTTAATTTCAAATGAAAAGATCATGTTTTTCTTTGATGTATGTCACGACCTTAATGAAATAAGTAGGTTAGTAAGCTTTGAAATGATTTTTGAGCATAAACATGATTTAATCTAAGAATTTATTTTGTGCATGTCATGTTTGTGTGAAGGCCATTCGGCCATGATTGATAAAATGGGATTTATGCTTGTTATTTTGTGAAAAGTTGATGCATGTATGTGTTATGGATGAATTTAATGATTTCAAGTTCATGCATGTTATATTTTTGAAGTTTAAAGTATAATCTTAATTTGTTTAAGGAAAAGTTATGAGCTTGAGTTTTAATGGAAATATTTAAGAAAAATCTTGTCATGATAATGATTAATGCATGTTGATGTGAATGAGTGATGTGGTGTGATGCTTTGAAAAATTTGCCTTGAAAACCTACATGTCTTGATTTGATTATGTGACTTTTGCATGTTGAAAAAGTGAACCAAAATCCTTGTCTTTTGAATGATGATATTCGGCTATGAGCTAGAAGAGTAGGGAATTGTGTTTGATCATTATTTAGGTTGCATGCATGATGAGATTAGTTTAATTTAAGAGCATAGAAGTGTATGAATGAAATAATCAATTTAAAGAAAGATAAAAATGAAACTTTGAGATGATGTGTGACTTTAATTGTTGTTTGTATTTAAGCTAAGAAAGTGAATTAAAATTGTTTAATTTTCTCTTGAATGCTCACGGTTTTGGTCTTAAAAGAAAGAGAGTAATTTCATTATTTTATGTCTTTAATTGTGAATTAAATCTTTGCAAGATTGTACCTATGTGATTCAGCCAATGCATGTTTAGATGGTTGGAAAATTTTCTCCATGAAATGACCTTTGATAATGACCATATTCTATGGGTATGATATTATTTATTTGATGAAAATGATCTGTTAATTTCTTTTTTTATCTTTTCGGTTTTTAGAAATGAAAATAAATAAATTGATCGAGTTAATTAAAAAGAAATTTTCATGATGTTAATTCTATGATTCCAAGGTTTCAAATTTATTGGTAATTAGAGATTATTAACCATGAGTGATTCGGTTTGAATTGTTGTCTTAAGAATGATTGAGTTAGTATATTAAGATTATAGTTCAATGATGTCACTTGCATTATGTGAGATGTGTATGCTTTGGAGATTTAATGTGTTGTTAACCGAGTGTGTTTTGGAAAATTTAGATTGAATTGGAGTTATCTTTGAATTTTTATTGGTGAAAAACCTATGTTCGGATTTCAAAAGAATTGAGAAATGTTTGATTGAAAAGTATAGTTTAAACAATTTAAATCTATTTGGAATTTTATCCTCTTGAACTTTTGTATTATATTGGATGCTTAAGGATAATGATTTTTATAACGTGAATTTTAAATTAAGTTTTTATGAATGAAATGGAGTCTATTTTGATAAAGAGAGTATTTTCGAATTATTTCAAGTTTCTCGAAACCGTTTTAATTATGGATTTGATTTGAATTTGAAATCTTTGGATATTGGCATTGTGTTTTCAAAAAGGAATTGTTCAAAGTGTTTTCAAAAACGAATTAACGAATTTCTTGAAATCGTTTCTAACGCACGGGAAAAATGTCCTAGTTCGAATGACGGACGCAAAGGAAACGAGGCAAGGCTAGCGATTGGGAGATCATGGAAAGCTTTCGAAAGTTTACGTCATTGAGGTGAGAGAGGGGCTTCTCCCTTAAGACGCCGTGGTATTTAGGTAACATATTAAGGCGTCCATTCATCTCAAAGATTGGACCCCGATCTCATTAAGCGAAGTAGTGTGATAGCAATTGTTTGTTGGTTTGGCTATCCACATGAAAACCTGAGATTGGTTTGTTGCTTATAGTTGATATGTTCTTGCTGCTTAATATGATGCTATGTTTTATACATGAGTTACTTGATTATATTATTTTTCAAAATGATTTATTGGTTAGACAATGGTGAGACTGTTTTGGAAACTGTTAGTATGCTTTGGTTATGAGATGATAATAGCGAAATTGTGAAAGTATTGAATTAAGACAGAAAAGAAAAGAGTACGGATAAGAATTATGAGAATGATTGAGAAAGAGTTAAGTCATGAGATGAATGAAACTGTGAAAGAGATAAATAGTGATTGAAAGAGAAACATGAGCTGAGATTGAGAAAGAATTAAGATGATGCTAATGATGCTGCTGAGCAAAGACTGACGAGGAAGGATGCTGATGATGCTGCTGAGCAATAGCCGACGAAGGAGGATGCTGATGATGCTGCTGAGCAATAGCTGACGAGGAAGGATACTGATGATGCTGCTGAGTAACAGCTGATGAGAATCAAGCTGATGAGATGCATGAGAAAGAGATGTGATGCAAGATGTTGTGATGATTCAAGTGATGGCATATGTGATTTTTTTTGGGGAACAGATTGAACGATTAGCGGTCGGGACTCGCCGAAGGGATGCACCAAGGACGAGCCGACCATTAGGATTTAAAGCGTTAATTAAAACCCTAAACCTTTAAAAGACTTTAAAAGACTCTAAAAGACATTAACGAACGCGGTGAGGCATGAGTGTGATATCGAAGTAGTGGAGAGGAAGGAACCATGAGTATCTGCAGATTCTCAGGTGGAGATTGCATTAGGGGAGGACAATGACGGTGAAACGTCAAGAAGTCTAGAGTACTTTCTAGGCAGAACGAATTCCATATGTGGTATACGAACGTGGTAAGGACTGGGTCCAAAGTCGTGGTAAGTTCTGCATTCGAGACTAGAGTAGTATTGTCGCCCCCTAGATTGCAAATCTTGAACATTGAGAGGGACTGGAACGGGGCATTTGTGATTTGCCATTGTACCCGAGTTTTCTGCAGTGTGCCTTGATAATATATGATTTGATATGATATGAATTGAATTGATTTGAGACTGTACCCGAGTTTTCTACAGTTCTCCTGGCTTGGAGCCAAGTGTTGAGACAGTTGTCGTGCCTGCGTGGTAAAGGTCCTGTACTCCTGTTTGCTTCCGACTAGGTTGGGTGGATGACCGAGGAGATGTAGACGTGTGTGCGAGCTCAATGATGATTTTCCCCACATCATTAAGCGGATCGAAACGATAAGACTTAAAAGATTAAGATGTTCGAAAAGAAAAATACAGTAAGGATATCCAGCGATGAATAAAATTTATGAATCAAGTATGAAATAAGATCCATGGAATGGTTGATAAGTTTGGAAATAATTATTGAAGGAAGAATTGATTAAGGTTGTGAAAGTTTTATGAGATATTGAGTATGAAACTGTGTTTATGTTTATATGATGTTGTTTATGTTATTGTTATAATTTATTTGATGTTTGTGTTTTGTCTTAATATTTGCCTATTGTAATCCCACACAGTCGACATTTAATGTTTTGGGTAGCTCACTCTCTTCTCTTGTACTTCTGCTTTGTATTGGGAAAATTTGTATGAATCCTAGATGGACAATATCGCGAGATTCCAGCTTATTTGAGAGATAGGAGCATCTCCATTGAGAGGAGACAATATAACTATGTCCGCCTATGTCACAGTCTTCATAGAGATGAAGCGGCGAAGGGAAGAGATCATGGAGAGGCTTTCAGCCCGTGAGATGGAGGAAGAGAAAGCACAAGACGACTCAATGGAAGAAACCCCCGAGGTGACAGATGACGACGATTCAGATCGACAGTCTGAGGCCGACATGGAGGAGTGCCACAGTGACAAGGATTGGTGCCCGAGCCCCGAGGACTTCTCGACAAATGATGAGGATGATTGAGAGGTTGATCAGCCAAGACTCAGTGTTAGGTGGCAAGTTTTAGTATATATGACTAGAGAATAGGTAATTCCCCCAGAGTAATGTATTCCACTGCAAGTTCTTAGTATCATAGCTCTATCATGCTGTACCCCGAATAAAGTTTACTTTCGTTATTGTTATTTTGAACTAAGTTAAGAAGGGCCTTTATATTTAAATGATGTTTTTGGGTGATCGAGTTTCAAGGTGCGGTGTCTTGTGACATCTCGGTTTGGAACTTGAAAGATTTTCATGCAATGTGAGGACACAAGTTTTATTAGTAATCAAATTTTGAAAAGTCTAAATGCTCTCACGTTCATGTCGTACAAGTTTTCTTAAAAAAAAAAAAATTTGGCCCAAATTTTCACTATATTTAGTTTAAAGTAATTGTGGTTTCAAGTTGCCAAATCGGGGTGTTACACGTGGACCTACAAGTTGGGCCTGTCTATTTTGCTTTTGAGGATTCTGATAGATTTCTGATTGATTCATTTCAGGATTAGTTTTTCCTATATATTCTAGGACTTAGCATTAGGTTCAGTAGCTTTTAGAGAAAGAGGGAGATTACATATTTCGTACTTCATTGAAGGAGAAGAGTTTTAGGTAATTCCTTATTGTCTATGATAGGGTATCCTATTCTATTTCTTCTATTTTATTCTTTTATAATGTGTAACTAAAACCCTTTGTAGTTAGGAACACGGTGGATTTGTATGGATGAGTTTATATATTACTGAATTAATGTTTTTCATTCAAAACCTATTGTTTGGTTGTGTTTTAATTCCAATTCATGAAATTGGCCACTTTATGTTTTGTTTAGAATCTCTAATCCAACAAGAGACATCTGAGGGTTTGAATAGGTCGTTCTTCCAAACTTTATAACCACCTAGTTTGTAGACATACATCTAGGGCTTATATGACTTTAATGTTCCAGTGTGCTTCATTAGTGGTTATTCATATGCTAGAATCGCTTAAGATATTAAGGGTTCTCATATTGAATAAGAAACATAAATTCACAGAGACTTCTGGTTTTTATTACCTCTGTGATGTCATGGGTTTAATGAAAAATAGAGATTCATAATTAATAAATAAGTCTTGCAATGAAACTAGTTCCTAAAGCCTTTCTCTATCTGTCTCACAAACCCTATTTTAATTGGTTTATATTTTATTGGTTTGTTTATTTAATTATAAAAACTTATAAATTTCTCTTTTAATTACACATTTGGTGAGCATTATTTGGAAACTTATAAATTTCTCTTTTACATACTCTTTATTACTTGTGATCTAGTATACTTGCTAGTTCTCCAACAGTCTGCTGTCGTCTAGCAGACGAGGAGAGGGGCTTCTTTTTATACGCTGAAGTCTTGGGCCAACTAGGAGTTTGCCTTCCTCTTTCCGAATTCGAGATGGCGGTGCCGTCTTCAGTCTTTCTGCTGGTTGTTCACTCCCCAGAAGACTTCCATGGAGAAGGGGAGTAAAAAGAGGGTTTGGGTCTCGTTCAGGTCGAGGAGTGGCTCACAGTTTTTTACAAGTACTGCGATTGATTGAAGACTTTAAAACCGAGTTTCTTCAAGTACTTGTTTGTGGGAGAGGGTCCCATCTGGTTCATGGATGGAGATCAGCCTCGTTTCTCCCTCGTTTGGTCTAGGGACTTCTACCAAAGGGAGTCAAAAGAATTCAACTTCAAGTGGGAGATGATGACCCCGAATGAGAAACGAGTTGTAGAAATGGCTGAGGAATGGTTGCAGAAGTATGGCCAACTCCATACTCCCAGTATTGTCCAACTTCTTAAAGAGGAAGTGAATAATGAGCTTTATATACCCTTGCATTTTTTAAACATCTGATTTTTGGTTTTCAGCTGCCATCGTTACCCGGATCGAACAGATGGAGGCAAATGGCCGAGCAGCGCTTTTGATGAAGAGGAGGAAGACGCCAGTGGTTGGTGCGTCTGGCTCGTCGGCCGAGCAAACTGCCTCCCCCGTGGCTTCACACCAATCATCTGAGCGGACGCAGAGTGAAGAAGCTCGGGGGGTCCACCTGCTCAATCCTTCTTCGGAGGGTGCATCCTCCACTGCTGCCAAGAAGGCAAGGGTAGACAAGGGAAAAGAGGTTGCTGAACCGATCCTTGTAACGACCCAACTTTCTAACCTTTAGTTACTTATAATAAATTTTGAGAAAATTTTTTTCCAAATTAAATCTAGAATTTTATCGTTTCAAAAGCGGAAGTAACTTGTATATATCACATTGTTTCAGAACAAAACATAGAGAGTTTATAACTTATAACAATAGTTCAAACTATAAGATAGAAAAAATAGATTCCGAGCTACTTAATAAACTACTCGTAACCCAGAGCATGGTTCTCAAACTCCACCATTGGAAAGGTAATTTTCGCATCCCTTGCCAGCATCATTCTTCCCCTTGGAAGACGGAAGCTCCATTACCTACAAGGGCAACAAGGGAGTAAGTCATAGCTAATCACGTTAAACGAATGATAAAGAACATTGGCTAAAAACAACAAACACATGTAGTAACAGATTCACAAATGCATAAACATATGTCAATCCCTTTTTAATTCAATATTAATCTTGTCTATAATGGCATGATGTATGTCTATCTAGAATCCTTTCCCGAGGCATCACAGCTTGGAGAAAAAGGGTCCTCGTGAGCTTCCTCCGCTCGACCTTTCGCGACTTACAGGCTTCCTCCACCCAGCGTAACTAGTATTAACATCTCAACAAGCTGGAGCAAAACAAATGCATGAATGCAAAAAAAATTTGTTACCAACCCTTATCTTTTCATTCATCATCATCATTCATCTCATTCTCATTTAGGACATAGTCCATGTTTCTCATTTTACTCTTCCATTTCATTTCCTTTAACCTTTCTTTTAGCTGGTGCTATTGTTTTCATAGAAAAATCGATCAGCCACTTTGCGATGGTTTTAGAAATAGTGTATAATCATTTATTTAATAATCCATCGGGGCATAGCCTCCTATTGGCGGATATTTATTGCAACGACCCCATTGGGACTCCCATAGAAAATATCAACCAAGTGACTAAAACTTTCACTAGGACGTCTAGGGATAATATCAACCGAATGGGTGTACGCACTTCCATTGGGACTCCTGTAAGGAAATAATCAACCACTAAATAAAATTCCACTAGGACACCTCCAAGATAGTTATCAACCAACGGGATTAGGTTTTAAGCATAGTAATATTTGGAGTTTAGTAATTTAGGAGCTTAGACGAGTTAATCTTCAATGAAATTGTAGAAAGTAAGCGTTTTTTGAAAAATTGTTTCAACTACTCGAGTAGTTCTTGACTACTCGAGTTGTTCATGCAAAAATACTCGAGTCTTTAAGATCCACTCGAAGTTGTTTGAATACAAAAACTATGGGTTTCAGGCCTCCAAGTCAGATTCCCATTTCAAACTTAAGTTACCCATGAACCTCATATGGTTCCTATGAATTTAGCTTATTTTTTATTATTCTAGCGATTAGGTAACTTCTCCCATACCTTAG
The DNA here is from genome assembly GCA_037953625.1 of Crotalaria pallida. Classification (NCBI taxonomy): domain Eukaryota; kingdom Viridiplantae; phylum Streptophyta; class Magnoliopsida; order Fabales; family Fabaceae; genus Crotalaria; species Crotalaria pallida. Next base: position 102,097,310 of record CM075649.1, read on the forward strand.
AGAAGCTAGAGGAATGATTGGTTGAAGAGGAAAGGGACTGGATCGAAGTTTGAGTTTCTCAACACTCAAGTTCTGCACTTGAACAGCAAACTTTGGCCACAAATTTGACAGGGAATATGTAACAGAAAAGGATGAGACAAATTAGCTTTAGCAACTAGGAAACACTAACTTTATTTAGAAACGGATTTGGAATTGAGAGGGTTTCTAAATTTACCAGACCAATTCAAGAAAGGTAGCTAGATGATGCTGTTTCAGGCTCTGTTTCACAGCTCCAGAGACTGAACTGCGATCGCCTAGAACTTGCTCTATAGGAGGTTAATTCGAGTGTTTCTTGGTTCTAATTCAAGATTGGAATTAGAAATCGAATAGTGTTTTGGTTCCACTGGATTTGGGTGAGTGAGAAAGGAGAATCGAAGGTACAAAGTTTGCACTCGAAAACAGAGAATGATGGATAGGAATTTCGGGTTTAGGGTGATGTAAATGTGTTTCCAGCCTTCCCAATCACCTATTTATAGTTTAAGGTTACCCCCTTCGAAGTACAGTCCAGCTATGTGCTTGAAACTAGGTGAAACGAGCTGTTAGCTTTTAATTGAGTTGGAACCGACTTTTATTTTTTTGCAGAACTGCTCGAAATACTCGAGTCTTTTTCAGCAACACCAAAGAACACTCGATTCTTTTATGAAAGACTTGAGTCTTTCGACTAAAATTCAAATTTTTCTAACAGTTAGTCACTATACTCGAGTCTTCCCCAAATTACTCGAGTATTTTAACCTAATTTCAGAAAATTCATTATTTTATTCTATATAATGATATTATTATTTTAAAGACTAAACTTTTATTTATTTATAAAATATAGGGTCTTACATCCTCCCCCACTTAAACATAATTTCGTCCCCGAAATTCACTTCAGAAAAATAAAACTTACTCGAACAGATACGGGTATTCTTCTTTCATCTGACTTTCTAACTCCCAATTGACGTCGCTAACACCACCACGCTCCCATACGACTTTTACTAGCGGAATCTCATTCCCTCGCAGTTGCTTTGTTTTTCGATCCTCGATCCGAATGGGACCGGTTTCGAACGTCAGATTCTCTCGTAGGGTTATTTCGTCGGGTTCGATGCGAATAATTGAAGCAGGATCAGGCACGAACTTCCTTAGCTGGGACACATGGAACACGTTGTGCAGGTTGGATAGAAATGGTGGCAAGGCTATCTGGTAGGCAACAGGACCAATACGCCTCAGGATTTGGTATGGGCCGATGAACTTGGGTGATAACTTCTTAGGTTTCATCACACGCCCAACTCCAGTCGTTGGAACTACTCGAAGAAAGACATGCTCTCATTCTTGAAACTCCAATTTAGTTCTTCTCCCGTCTGCATAGGTCTTTTGTCTACTTTGGGCAGCTTTCATCTTTTCTTGAATTACTTTAATCCTTTCGGTTGTTTCTTGGATGACATCGGGACCAATAAGCGTGTTCTCCCCCACTTGGAACCAACATAGTGGGGTTCTACACTTTCGCCCATAGAGCGCTTCGAAAGGTGCCATTACAATGCTTGCATGGAAGCTATTGTTGTAAGTGAATTCTACCAAAGGCAATAATTGACTCCAGGTCTCACTATACTCAAAAGCACATGCCCTTAGAAGATCCTCAAGAGATTGGATTGTCCTTTCAGATTGACCGTCGGTTTAGGGATGGTAGGCTGAAATCATCCTCAACTTGGTCCCCATTGCTTGGTGTAAACTCTGCCAAAACCGAGAACAGAACCTTGGGTCACGATCAGAGATTATACTTGATGGAATTCCATGTAATCGCACCACCTCCTTGATATAAAGTTGTGTGAGCTTTTCCAAAGAATATTTCATATTGATTGGAATAAAGTGAGCCGACATTGTCAATCGATCTAATATTACCCACACGGCTTCATGTCCTCCTTGTGTCCTTGGAAAACCGGAAACGAAATCCCTTGCAATGTTGTCCCATTTCCATTTCGGAATGTCCAATGATTGAAGTTCTCCTCCAGGCCTCTTATGTTCTATTTTTGCTTTTTGGCATACAAAGCAAGATGCCACATAAGTTGCCACATCCTTCTTCAATCCAGACCACCAGAACATTTTCTTCATATCTTGGTACATCTTTGTAGCTCCAGGATGGATACTCATTTTACTTTTGTGGGATTTGTCCAAAATGGTCCTTCGCAACTCTTGATTTGCAGGAATGCATACTCGATCTTTAAATCTTAAGACTCCGTCCGGACCAATTTGGAAATCTGGTTTCTTCCCTTCCATACTTAGCCGCACTTTTTCTTGCAGTTCCCCATCATCTCGCTGCATCTCCTTTATTTGTTCTAAGAAATCATTAGATATCTTTAGCATTCCCAACTTGATACTGGATGGTTTTACTTCCATTGCCAGATTCAAGTCTTAGAATTTTTCAATCAGTTTCACTTCCTTGATCATTAAAGTACTCATATGCAATGTCTTTCGACTTAAAGCATCCGCTACCACATTGGCTTTTCCAGGATGGTAGTGAAGCTCAAAGTCATAGTCCTTCAAAAACTCCATCCATCTACGTTGTCGCATATTTAACTCCTTTTGATTGAAAAGATATCTGAGACTTTTGTGGTCACTGAACACCTGGAATGTTGTCCCATGCAAATAGTGTCTCCACAGCTTCAATACAAACACTATGGCTGCCAATTCCAGGTCGTGAGTTGGATAATTTTCTTCATGGATCTTCAACTGTCTTGATGCATAAGCTACCACCTTTCCTTCTTGCATCAGTACACATCCCAGTCCTTGCTTGGAAGCATCGTAGTATACATCGAAACTTTTGTGAGGATCGGGCAAGATTAACACCAGTGAAGATGTCAATTTGTCCTTTAGCTCTTGAAAGCTTGCTTTGCACTTTTCGTCCCAAACAAAAGGTTGTTCTTTTCTTGTTAAACGTGTCAATGGCAAAGCAATCTTTGAAAAGTTCTCAACGAATTTTCGATAGTATCCTGCTAGTCCAAGAAAACTTCTCACTTCCGTGACAGTTCTTGGGGCTTCCCATTGGAGTACAACCTCTATCTTGGATGGATCTACAGCAATTTCGGCTTCTGTAATCACATGGCCAAGGAATTTCACTTCTGTTAGCCAAAATTCGCATTTAGCCAACTTTGCATAGAGCTTCTTCTCCCTCAAAGTTTCAAGAACCATCTGAAGATGCTTGGCATGCTCCTCCTGGGTTTTCGAATATATCAGGATGTCATCTATGAAAACAACCACAAATGAATCCAGATATGATCGAAAGACCCGATTCATGTAGTCCATGAACACAGCCGGTGCATTTGTTAGACCAAACGGCATCACCACATATTCATAATGACCATAGAGGGATCGGAAGGCCGTCTTGGGAATATCTTCGTCTCTAACTCGAATCTGATGATAACCGGATCTCAGATCGATTTTAGAGAAAACCTTAGCTCCACGGACTTGATCCGTTAGATCATCAATTCGGGGCAACGGGTACTTATTCTTGATAGTCACTTTGTTCAATTGCCGATAGTCAATACACATGCGCATACTTCCGTCCTTCGTCTTTACAAAAAACACTGGTGCACCCCATGACGATACACTCGGTCTGATGAATTTTTTCTCCAACAGATCTTCCACTTGTTTCTTTAATTCTGCCAACTCCGATGGTGCCATTCGAAAGGGAGAAATCGAGATAGGACCGGTTCCAGGAATAAGGTCTATACTAAACTCTATTTCACGAGGAGGAGGTAAGCCGGGTACTTCCTCGGGAATGACCTCGGGGTATTCACAAACTATGGGAATATTCTCGACCTTGGGTTCTATTTTGGGGGTTTCTTCTACTGAGACAGAAAACAGACACAGGTATCCTTCTGGTGGTGACATGTGAGCTTTGATTTCAGTAAACAAGATGGACTTTCGATGACAATCTATGGTTACTTGATACTTGGTTAGCCAATCCATTCCTAAGATTATATCTAACTGGGATAAAGGTAAGCATATGAGGTCGACTACAATATTTTTGTCTAGTATGGTTACACTACAATCTACACAGGCTTTAGATGTGGTTACAGGTAAATTGCTTGGTGTGGACACTGTGAGATTATATGGTGTATTGGTGACTTTTAGTTTTAACCGGTTGGCACAATCATAAGAAATAAAAGAGTGGGTGGCTCCAGAATCTATAAGGACCCTACATGGTTTACTATTCAAAAGACAATTACATTGGATCAGGTTCTCAGATTGCTCAGCTTCGGCTCCCGACATGGTGAACACCTTTGCATGGGCCATTGGCTTGGGTGCAGCTCCTCCTTGGTTAGAATTTCCCTCAGGGCAGAAACGGTTGATGTGACCTTTCTTTCCACAATTAAAACAAGTTGGGGGATTAACAGCCCAACACGTTTTACCTCCATGATGCTTCTGACACTTGTCACACTTGGGCAAATGGGTTGGTCCTCCTTCACTTTTGTTTCCTTGCCCCTTGTGGTGATAGGGACCCTTGCCACGGTTGCCTGGATTATTGTGGCGCCCATGATTACGGTGAGGTCCATAATTCTGCTGGCTGCGTTGCTGTTGCTAATACACCGCCTTTGCTTTGAGGTCATTTTCAGTGACACGACAGCGTTGCACCAGGGTTGCAAAATGTCGGATACACTGTCCACTCACGAATGGTTTAATATCAGGCCTCAAACCATTCTCGAAGCGAACACACTTAGAATGCTCATCTGGGCGAAGCATGAAATATGGAGAATACTTCATCAGTTCTTCGAACTTGGCAGCATATTCCCCAACCGTCTTGGCTCCTTGCTTCAGCTCTAGGAACACAATTTCTTTCTTGTTCCTCACATCTTCCGGGAAGAACTTCTCATAGAACTTCTCCAAAAAGACCTCCCAAGTGATTTGCTTATTCTCATGCTTCAGGGCTTGCTTGGTATATTTCCACCAATTGTTCGCTGGACCCACGAGGACATAAGCAGCATAGGTAACTTTTTGCTCCTCATCACACGGAATGGTCTGAAAGATTTTATCCAATTCCTGGATCCAGATTTCCGCCTCCTCAGGGTTAGCCCTACCATAGAACTTCGAAGGGTCACACTTTCTAAAATCAGCCAGCCCCTTGAATTCAGATAGACTGTTGTCACGCCTATTTGTCAGGTGCTCCAAGATAGCAGCGATACGGTCTAGGGATTCGTCGGTATGGCGAGCGTGCCTTGATGCCATTGCTATGTTGGACTATTTACCAAACATGACAGTTAAGTTTAAAAAAAACAATATGTTCATATATTATATCCTACTAACTTAATCTTAATCTACCGATTACTCAAACCAGAGTTATCACAGCTTATAGCATGTGTGGCCATATTCCATAGGCCGAGAGTTTGAACCATTTCTCTGATACCACTAATGTAACGACCCAACTTTCTAACCTTTAGTTATTTATAATAAATTTTGAGAAAATTTTTCGCCAAAGTAAATCTAGAATTTTATCGTTTTAAAAGCGGAAGCAACTTGTATATATCACATTGTTTCAGAATAAAACATAGAGAGTTTATAACTTATAACAATAGTTCAAACTATAAGATAGACAAAATAGACTCCGAGCTACTTAATAAACTACTCGTAACCCAGAGCATGGTTCTCAAACTCCACCATTGGAAAGGGAATTTTCGCATCCCTTGCCAGCATCATTCTTCCCCTTGGAAGACGGAAGCTCCATTACCTACAAGGGCAACAAGGGAGTAAGTCATAGCTAATCACGTTAAACGAATGATAAAGAACATTGGCTAAAAACAAAAAACACATGTAGTAACAGATTCACAAATGCATAAACATATGTCAATCCCTTTTTAATTCAATATTAATCTTGTCTTTAATGGCATGATGTATGTCTATCTAGAATCCTTTCTCGGGGCATCACAGCTTGGAGGAAAAGAGTCCTCGTGAGCTTCCTCCGCTCGACCTTTCGCGACTTACAGGCTTCCTCCGCCCAGCGTAACTAGTATTAACATCTCAACAAGCTGGAGTAAAACAAATGCATGAATGCAAACAAAATCTGTTACCAATCCTTATCTTTTCATTCATCATCATCATTCATCTCATTCTCATTTAGGACATAGTCCATGTTTCACATTTTACTCTTCCATTTCATTTCCTTTAACCTTTCTTTTAGCTGGTGCTGTTGTTTTCATAGAAAAATCCATTAGCCACTTTGCGATGGTTTTAGAAATAGCGTATAATCATTTATTTAATAATCCGTCGGGGCATAGCCTCCTATTGGCGGATATTTATTGCAACGACCCCATTGGGACTCCCATAGCAAATATCAACCAAGTGAGTAAAACTTTCACTGGGACGTATAGGGATAATATCAACCGAATGGGTGTACGCACTTCCATTGGGACTCCTGTAGGGAAATAATCAACCACTGAATAAAATTCCAGTAGGACACCTCCAGGATAGTTATCAACCAACGGGATTAGGTTTTAAGCATAGTAATATTTGGAGTTTAGTAATTTAGGAGCTTAGATGAGTTAATCTTTAATGAAATTGTAGAAAGTAAGTGTTTTCTGAAAAATTGTTTCAACTACTCGAGTAGTTCTTGACTACTCGAGTTGTTCATGCAAAAAAACTCGAGTCTTTAAGATCCACTCGAGTGTTCTTCCAAATTCCCAGAATACTCGAGTCTTTCTTAACATACTCGAGTCTTTTTGCTGCAACAGCACCAGTTCTCTGCACGTTCAATATCAATTCGGGATTCTTACACCCTTACTCCAATTCTGCATCAAACAGAGGTTATTTCTCACATAATAAACATATTGCACATATCAATTATCATCAAATTTAACAGAAAACATAATCAAATCACAGAATTGCATAAAACATAGAAAATATCATTTCAACTTATGACTTTCATTTCTACTGGATTTTAAGTTCGAAAATCGATCCAGTGAGCTTCCTTAGGTCCAATTGAAGTTGTTTAAATACAAAAACTATGGGTTTCAGGCCTCCAAGTCAGATTCCCATTTCAAACTTAAGTTACCCAAGAACCTCATATGGTTCCTATGAATTTAGCTTATTGTTTATCAGTCTAGCGATTAGGTAACTTCTCCCATACCTTAGAGAAGCTAGAGGAACGATTGGTTGAAGAGGAAAGGGACTGGATCGAAGTTTGAGTTTCTCAACACTCAAGTTCTACACTTGAACAGCAAACTTTGGCCACAAATTTGACAGGGAATATGTAACAAAAAAGGTTGAGACAAATTAGCTTTAGCAACTAGGAAACACTAACTTTATTTAGAAACGGATTTGGAATTGAGAGGGTTCCTAAATTTACCAGACCAATTCAAGAAAGGTAGTTAGATGATGCTGTTTCAGGCTCTGTTTCACAGCTCCAGAGACTCAACTTCGATCGCCTATAACTTGCTCTATAGGAGGTTAATTCGAGTGTTTCTTGGTTCTAATTCAAGATTGGAATTAGAACTCGAATAGTGTTTTGGTTCCACTGGATTTGGGTGAGTGAGAAAGGAGAATCGAAGGTACAAAGTTTGCACTCGAAAATAGAGAATGATTGATAGGAATTCGGGTTTAGGGTGATGTAAATGTGTTTCCAGCCTTCCCAATCACCTATATATAGTTTAAGGTTGCCCCCCTTCGAAGTAAAGTCCAGCTATGTGCTTGAAACTAGGTGAAACGAGCTATTAGCTTTCAATTGAGTTGGAACCGACTTTTATTTTTTTGCATAACTACTCGAAATACTCGAGTCTTTTTCCCAGTACTCGAGTCTTTTTCCGCAACACCAAAGAACACTCGAGTGTTTTATGAAAGACTCGAGTCTTTCGACTAAAATTCAAATTTTTCTAACAGTTAGTCACTATACTCGAGTCTTCCCCAAATTACTCGAGTATTTTAACCTAATTTCAAAAAATTCATTATTTTATTCTGTATAATGATATTATTATTTTAAAGACTAAACTTTTATTTATTTATAAAATATATGGTCTTACAATCCTGGAGTTTGTTCCGGAGCCTGCTGGGGCCGACAGGTAACCATTTTACTGCTTTTCATTTTACACTATCTGGTTGCGAGTTTGGTTTGACTATCTCTTTTTACAGGCTATGCCATGTCACTTCCGAGGTAGGTTGGGCACTGATCCGAGGCCTTTTCGAGTCTACTAACTTGGTGGCTGGACTAGTCATTCATAGTGAGGCACAGACTCAAGGCCTAGATCTGGCCAAGCAGGAGAGGCGTCGGACCGAAGTGGAGGCTTTGAAGAAGAGCCTTAACGAGGTTTCCGAACGTCTGGCCGCCGAGAAGAAAGCTAGGGAGGAAGTCGAATGGAAGCTTTGGGAGGCCTTGAAGTTGAAGGAAGAGGCCGAGAAGAGCCTAGCCGATGCTTGGAAGAAAGCCGAGGAGGATGCCAAGGTGGCGAAAGACCACCTTGAGAGGATGAGGGCTAAGGCCTTGAAGTAAAAGATTTGTGGCGGAAGAGAACGGTTTTTACTAGGAACAAACTCGTGTTGGCCAGTTTGTGAATGCCCTTAACCAGTTCTCCTTCCTCAACCCTCACCTTAAAGTCCATGGCGCACATCCTGATCATAAGATGGAAAATGGTCAGCTAGTTCTGGGAGGACCTGTCGACCTGAACTCCCCTGATCTTTCTCATCTTCGCATGCTGGTTGAGGATACGAGCAAGTTTTAAGAAACCGTCACCCTTTCTGACTCAGATGACGAGCCCCACACATGAGCATTTTTTCTTTTTCTTTTTTCTGTTGTTTTTGTTTAAGACCGTTTATGGGTCTTGTTTTGTAAGCCGTAAATGGCCCACACACATTAATGAAATGAAGTAATTTTCGATTTCACTATTTTTGTTTCTTTACTGTTTAAATTATGTTGCTTAAGAACTCGAAACTCAGACCGTTAGCCATGGTTGATTTCTCGGACCGCGAGTAGACCGCTCCAATCATGGGTATTGATCGGTGTAGTGTTCGGGTATCTTTTGTACTTAGTAATGTTATGAGCTCGTAAGCGAAATTATGACCATAAATTTCTTCCATTAGGTTCGGTAGTGAGCCAAACGTAAGGAAGAGTAGTATGTAGACAACAGAATTTAAGTAAAGGTTTTATTTATGAATCACGCATGTATTATAAATACAATGGCTTTCATGTTTTTCGAGTAAGAACTGAAGAAGTTCTTAGCTGTAGTATGCCTTCAGCTTTGTGGCATTCCAAGTATTATTGATGGTGGCACTCGAGAGCGTTTCAAGCCGATAGCTACCCCAAGCGATATTCGAAGAGATCCGATATGGTCTTTCCCAGTTGCCGGCGAGTTTCCCATCTTTGGCGTTTTTCAGCCCGATTTTGGCTCTTCTTAGGACCAAATCTCCCTCTTTGAAAGACCGTTGATTGACCGACTTGTTATACTCTCTGGCTTGCCTTGACATGGATTTTCTTTCCTATTCTTTGGCAAATGCCCAGACCTCGTGACTCAGGATGAGATTTTCCCTGAGAAGTCTGCTGTTGGACTCTTGGGTGTCACCCATCTTGAAGGTCGGTATTTGCTGCTCAATAGGGATGACAACATCGCACCCGTAAGTCAGCCGAAATGGAGTTTCTCCCGTGGAGGTTTGCATGGTTGTTCTGTAAAACCACAATTCCTCAGGGAAGTTTTCCACCCATCTGCCTTTTGAACCCTCCAGCCTTTTCTTGATTCCCCGAATAATCGACCTGTTGACGACTTCCACTTGACCATTGGTTTGAGGGTGTTCAACCAAAGATAAGTGATGCTTGATCTTGTAATCAATCATCATATCCTTGAAGGAGCTCGAAGTGAACTGTGTCCCATTGTCGGTTACCAAAGAATGGGGAACGCCAAATCTGGATATGATGTTGTTCTTGAAAAACTTCTGGATCTTAGCAGAAGAGATAGTGGTGAGAGGTTTTGCTTCCACCTATTTGGTGAAATAGTCTATCGCCACCAATACGAACTTGAACCCACCAGGAGTAGTAGGGAATTTGTCGATTATGTCCATTCCGCATTGATAGAACGGCCAGGGAGTGGACAATGTGTGCAACTCTTCTGGAGGTTTTTGACAGACGTCAGTGTGGAACTGACAACGTTCACACTTTTTGACGTAGTCTATCGCATCCCTCTGCATGGTCGATCAGCCAGTACTATCCTGCTCGGATCACTTTTCTAGCCAACAATTTTCCTCCGACGTGGTGACTCCCTACTCCCCCGTGGACTTCCACTAAGGCTTCTTCTGTAATACCCGCAATTTTCCATATTTCAATAAATTGATTTTCTAAGAATTTATGATTGGACATTTATTTTCGAATTTATATAAATCCGTTATTTGATTTAAATTTACAAGAGGGAATAATTGTGTGGAATTTATTTTTATAATGCTAAAATATTTTTGTTTTGTGTTTCGAAGGAATTATTATTTATTAATTTGATAGAATTAAAATAATTATTTGGATTTATTTTTATATATCTGAATTATTTTGTTTTATGTCAATTATTGATTTATTTGATTTACGTAACTTTGAAAATTCATAACTTTTGATCTGTAAATCTGAATTGGACGAATGTACAGTCAAAAAATTCGTATTGAAATGAAGAATTTATTTTGGTACAGTTTGGAGATTTATTTTTCTATCCACGAAATTTATTATTTTTGAAAAGATTATAATGTTTTATTTTAGTGAATTGAATTATGATTTTTAAGTGGTATTTACTGTATTGTAAAAATATTATTTTTACTGCATGAAGATGTTGTACGGTTATAAGGTATTTTTGTGCATCTTGAAATTTAAATTGTTAGACATACAATTATGAGTGCACAAGACCCTAGGGAAACCTAATTAAACACAACCTACCCTAATTAAATTGTAGCCACCTTATTTGTATCCTATAAGAGACGTGTCATTAATGATCTTATCCTAAATAAATTCTCAACCAATGCATGTCACCGCATTATTTAATCACCCTATTCCAAACCACCCTGCCTAAACCTACATATATCCTATTTAACTAACACTCATGCACTTAAATGGAAATTTGTAAAATCCCTACCCTAATATATTGATGGAGCCATGAGGAGTATAAGTAAAAGAGGGAGAGGCCCTTGATTTCTTTGCACGCCATTGTTTTTAGATGATGCACCCTGTAACACCCCTAATTTAGTCTTCTGAATAATTATAATATTGTAATTACTATAATTATTTATGAAATAAATAAAAGTCCAATGTTTGATATTTTGTGTATTATGTATTTATAATATGTAAAAATAAATTTAGGTAGTAATTTGCATAGAAATACTAAGTTTTGCAGTTAAGACCTTGGGAAGGGCCTAAATGCAATATTAGAATGTTTGTTGGAAGGAAATTCTATTACAATAGAGTTTTTCAAAATTTTCTGCCATGGTAATCGATTACCGGATCGATTACCACGATCCGGTAATCGATTACCATAGTGCATGACAGCCATGGTTCGTGTGTTTGATGACTAATCACTTGGTAATTCCTGATTTTGACATGAAATCACCCTTAAACACGTCCTTAAATGCGTGTCAACATGCATGGGTGTTTAATACGGCTATTAAACCTTGTTGATGCCAACAAAGAATCATTTTGCTCAATTTCTGAAGATTTCCTCTGATTAGGGTTCTTGATTTGCCCCTTCTCGTTTTCCCTTTGATTTCAAACAATAACACATAAATTATACACGGTTGTAAAGCTGAGCTTTACAAAGATACCAAGATTGAGATTTGAGGGTGAGTGTGAAAGGAAAACGAAGGCTACCAAACTCAGTTCCAAATTCTGCAGAAACTAAAAACTAATTCCTGGAGCTAAGTTTGAACTTGATTTTTGTAAGCATACGAACCCTCTTGTCCTCAAATTTTTTTCTACCTCTAGTACATGTTGCAGAGAATCTAATTTGACTCTTTTTCCCAAATTCTTAATTCGGTTTTGCATGTTTTATTATCTGGTTTGTGCACCCTGTTCGGCATTGTTCTGCATGTAGAGGATTTAGTGGATTTTGATACTCTAGCTCATTTCCCTGCAAAATTCTTGTTGGAGCACGACCTAGAGGTAACAGGGAAGTTGTACATTTACTAGAATAAGATTAACATGCCTTGTTCTAATCGGAGAGTCACCATGAGACTCTAAGGGCATAGATTGAAATAGAATAATGGCATGAAGGCCTCTCTGAGCTTATACTTTGATTTGAGCAAGTTTAAAATGTTGCTTGTGTGCTGTATGAACATTGTTTCCATGCCAAATATGCATAGAATTGAATTTGGTACCTTGAGTTGTGTTATATGTGACTTTTATGCATAATTGATGAGTGCTATAGATTCTTTATGAATTAACTCGAAAAGAATGCTGGAACATGTTTATTTTATGCAGATAAAACTCAGTTGATCATTGGTTTATGTTAAAATTGGTTAGAATTGAAAATGGTATGCTTAAACCAAATTTTTAGTGCATATGTTGTCATGGTAATCGATTACCACGACGTGCTAATCGATTACCAGACCATGTTTGATGCAGAGATGATCTGATCGGTAGTCAAATAAAATAAAGCCGAGCTGATCAGATCAGCGGCCAAAAACAATGAATTTGAGCTGATAAGATCAATGGTCGAATAAAGTAAAACCAAGCTGATCAGATCGATAGTTGAATAAAATGAATCCGAGCTGACTAAATTGGTGGTCGAATAAAATAAATCCGAGCTGATCAGATCAGTGGCCGAAAACAATGAATCCAAGTTGATCAGATCGATGGTCGAATAAAGTAAAACCGAGCTGATAAGATCGATAGTTGAATAATATGAATCCGAGGTGATCAGATTGGTGGTCGAATAAAGTAAAGTGGAGCTGATCAGATCAGTGGCCGAATACAATGAATCCGAGCTGATCAGATCGATAGTTGAATAAAATGAATCCAAGCTGATCAGATCCGTAGTCGAATAAAATAAAGCCGAGCTGATCTAATCAAAAGTCGAAAACAATGAATCCAAGCTGATCAGATCGGTGGTCAAATAAAATGAAATAAATGCCATTTTCACTTAACTTTTTTTAACCTAGTTTTGATAATGATAAGTATGGGCTGTGACATTTGGTTACATGAGTTTAATGATGGTTATACTATAATGAGTGTTATGATTATTTATTCTATTCAATATATAAAGCAGCCAATGAGATTAGCGACCAATATGTAATGAAAGGGAAATTATATGCATTCATGCATGGCGAAAAGGTGATAAGTTATCGATTGTCATGTTCTTGGAACATGAGGAGGGTACTCTGGGAGTACCAAATTGGACTAGGACTTGCTTGATGTCACATTATTGGTAATGTGTCCAGCATTGGTTTCTGTATGTCACAGCATTGGTTGCTGTCACATTATGTCTTGGTGACGCGACGCACACTATGGGTAGTGGCGTTTTGGACCACGTTCCAAGCATAGTCGTGCGGCTTGCTCGATGACACATTATTGGTAATGTGGGAAGCATTGTTGGAATGCTGTTGATGTAGATATTAGGTCTTGGTGACGTGATGCACACTATTGGTAGTGGCATTATGGATTATATTCCGATTAGGATCGCTATAAGTTATGAGAACGTATACGGGTTATTAGGATGGATGCCAGCTCGTGTGATAGCTGGAGATTCTCAGGAATTGAGAGATAGAACGCATGCATCATGCATTAAGAAAATTAAAGAAGACAATTATAACTGATAATGGCCGGATTATATGCATGTGCATGTTACTCGCTATCTGTTGGATATGACTGTTGTAACATCCTCGATTTTATACAATAACTATGTGCCTTATTTAGTGGTAATAGGTTTAGAGTGTAGAAAAAGGAATATGTTAGGTTAAACTCATGGTTTAGAAGGGTTATTTAAGAATTAATAGCATAGGAATTTAGGAAATTAGAAATAGAAGATCTATAGCTTTAAACCCAAATTCCACCATTGGATATGAAGTTGGACTTATTATTAGGAAGCTTGCTTTCAAATTTGAGCAAGATCCGACGGTTAACGAAAAAGTTATGACACTTTGAAGTGCAAAGGAATGGTGGACTGAACCAGTTAATCGATTAAGCCTTGAGTTAATCGATTAAGACCTGAACAATGCACATGACTTAATCGATTAAGCCTGAGATTAATCGATTAACGCCTGAAAGCTGATTTGGCCCAAAATTGCACTGGTTAATCGATTAACAACCCCACTTAATCGATTAACCACTGCAGAACAGATTTAAAAACGTGTTTTAATCAACCCAATCGATTATTTCTTTCTCTTCTTCTTGCACGAATCTTCCTCCCTCTCAAACCCTAAATTCTTAATCAACAACAATCAACCATTAAACCCCACAAATCATCATCCCAAACTCATTCCCCATCTCAAATTCATGTTGTTCCTCCATTGAAACTCCCTAAATCTCTCTCTCCTCTCTCAAATCCTCCAATCCCTCATGAACCCTAAACCCCCAAATCAAGTGTTCTTGCCCCAATAATCAAATTAGAAGAATAGAAGGAGCTTGGGAGCAAGGAGAATAGGAGCTAAGGACTTGTAGATTGAAGTGGGTGAAGTGGGTTTCAAAAACCCCAATTTCCTATCTCTCTTTTTCTCTCTCTACAAAGGTAAGAGGGGAGGTATTTTTCTTAATTAGGGGAAGGGATTGACTATGATAATAATTATATAATGATATGTGTGTTTGATTTGTATGTTTGATTATTTGTAAAGTATGAATTTAATGAGTTGTGAACTTAGGGCTTGTTAGTGATTAAAGATGGTGTTGATGCTTGATTTCAATTTTTGCCATGAAAGTATATTATTTAGGATGAATGAATGCTATTATTAATGAAATTAAGATTGTTATAATTGAATGTTAAATATTGAAATGATGATATTGTTATTTGAATGTTAACTGTTGAAATGAAAATAATGTTGATTGAATGGTTAAATGTTAATGATCCTTTTAAAGATATTGTTAGATGTAAATAGTTGTGATTGAATTGATATGGCCAAATTCTTTAAGTTAGAGAACCCAACCAAATTGGTATAATTGTAAAAAGGGTTTGATTATTATAAACACACCTTAAAACGAACTAGAAACACGTGCATTATGAAGTAAGGTGGACCTTAGGAAATTGGGAAAGATAATCGATTTCCAGGTTCTATGAACTGAAGAACCCTCCTACGGGGAAAATGTGAAGGTTCATAGGACTAGTGGGCGTGAGTAGATAGTGATTTGATTGTGCTTATGAAACAATCACAGGAGTTACTATAGGGGACTTTGATCATCCTAGCAGTAGAATTGTGCGATGTACGCGATACGTGAAGTACTGGTTGAATTGGTGATTGGTCCGGTGCACACTATAGAAATTCTATCGGTCACTTCCCTACTTCGTGGCTACTGATGAGCATTTTATTTCCCATTTTTCCTTGCATTATTTTACTCCTATTATTGATACTTGTTGCCCATTTGACATTGTTTAGCTTGATTTAGTGATTTAGAGTTTATTGGACTAATATTCTGAATATTGTTTAATTTGGGATTATTTAGCCTAATTAATTCTATTTCTATTTTCAGGTCATATTTGGCACAAGGGCTTTTTGGACATTTTGGGAATGAAGATTTAATTTTGGAAGAGAAGATATATGATGAAGTGAAGATTGTAATCTATCTTTAGGATTAGTTGAGATTTAGTTATATCTTTTAAGATTTAGATTTTATCTATAAGATATTTTTTAGATTTAATTTAGAGATAAGCTTTCCTTAGGATTTGGGCCCATGATTTAGGCCCGTTTTGAGATTTAAAAAGCCAAATTCGTGTAAACCCTTGGGGGGGACCTTCCATTCACGTTTTTTACATTCTCTCTCATAGAGAAGGCTTAGTTTTGCTCTCCAAGCTTGTGGTGGCTGCTAGGGTTTCTCTCTCTTCCCTTTTCTACACGTTTTTGGTATTTTTCTTCATGGAAGGCTAAACTCTTAGGTTAAATCCCTTTGGTAATGTATCACATACTCTTGAGGTTTTGTTCTTAATGCTATTTCATTTTTATTCATTGTTTTCATGCTTATTGATATGTTATGGTTCGCTTAGTTCCATTATATAGAGATAATCCATGTGTATGAATGCTTAATTTATGCAAACTCGTAAAAACTCCATGCTTTGGCTTTTAATGCTTAATTAGAGGTTTGGGTTTTGGGGTGAGAATTGAATTTTCGCTTAGTATTTAATTCTCACGAGTTGGACAGTGAAGAGGAAAGAAATTGATCTTTTGTGACCGATGATAGAGTTGTGAACGCGAGCCAAAGGGGTTTATCCGCTTTTCCTTATCTGTTTCTTCGTTTTGATTTAATTCTGTTTTGATTTCAATTATTCAATATTCAATACAAAAAAAAACCCCCTTGTTTTCTATGCATACTATGTGTTCGACCTTTTTCTTGATAAGATATTCCTTGGGAGACGACCTAGGAGTCACTTCCTAGTACTATACTTAAACTGTTTTTATTTGTATCGGGTACGGCCTCGATCAAATTTGGCGCCGTTGCCGGGGAATATCGGTTCTTTCCAAAGGTCATTAGTAGTTAGTTAGTGTCGTAGTTAGTATAGTTATTATAGTGTGTCGTGTCTGATTTAGGGTCTAGTAGTCAATTCTGATAACCGGTTGAAGTTGCACTGTTTGCTGTTTTGCTATTTTGTTGCAATTAGTGTATTTGATTGATTCTGTGGTTGCTAGTTCACATAGTTGTGGGTGGAATTTTTGCACGAAAATTTATATTCACACTACTTTTATCATATAAAAAGGTTTTGAGGCACCACGATCACTCAGATCATCACTGGTTGTGAGTTCCAGAAAAATTTTCCATGTTTTAGCAGCACTTTCTTCAAATCGTCGCAACTTTTGACCCGTAACTCGGAATTTGACGAATTTTATATCAAATCGAAGGGAATTTTCTGAATAATATGATTTTTCTAAATTTGTTAGAAAACTCCTTCGTCTGGATCCTGAAAAAGCCGTTTTACTATTTCTTTTTTATTTTACAAGTTTTATTTTCTTAGTTTTTGGTCTCTGATTTAATTGTTTGACTTGGTTCCCTTTTGAATTTTGTCCTCATACTTTTTGTGGTATGTTTTCATGATTTTAGGGTGCTGAAAAAAATAAAGAAAAAATTTTAAAAAAATAAAAAATTTTGTTGCCTATTTTGGTCATGTATATTAGTGACAGTTTGCTATGCTACATGGTGTTCTGTTCAGTACATGACTAGGGGCAACCCAAGCTACTTGCATCCATATAATCCTGAAATTGATAGAACTTATCACAGACTAGTTAGACAAAATAGGAACCAGTCCATAGGTAGTGAGTCTATTGAGTCTTTACATAGTGAGTCTGCTTCTTTTTCTTCTATTCCTATAAATTCTGATTCTTATTCTGATTATTCTGAAAATATGGCTCAACCTCCACCACGTGAGAGGACATTGAGGGAGCTGGCTGCACCTGATTTCACTATTGAAGATTTGTGCATCCAGTATCCCGATGACCCGTATGAGCTAAGGGCTGGACTAATTCATTTGTTGCCCAAGTTTAATGGTCTTGCAGGTGAGGATCCTCATAAACATCTCAAGCAGTTCCATATTGTCTATGCTACTATGAAACCACATGATGTGCAAGAGGATCATGTTTGTCTTAAGGCATTCCCACACTCCCTAGAGGGGCTAGCCAAGGATTGGTTGTACGATCTGGCCCCTGGTTCTATCACAGTCTGGGATGACCTGAAGAGGGCATTTTTGGAGAAATTCTTCCCTGCATGCAGAACAACAGCAATTCGAAAGGATATATCAGGCATCAGGCAACAAAGTGGAGAAAGTCTCTATGAGTATTGGGAGAGATTCAAGAGACTGTGCGCGAGCTGCCCCCACCATCAGATCTCAGAGCAGCTGCTTATTCAATATTTCTATGAAGGTCTCAACCTCATGGAGAGAAACATGCTTGATGCTGCAAGTGGTGGTGCCCTAGGAGACATGACACCTTTAGAAGCCAGAGTCAAGATTGAGAAGATGGCTTCCAATTGTCAACAATTTCATAGTGAGAGAAGTGAATGATGTTGGCACAAGTTCTGGTAAGGTTGAGAAGCTTGAACAGAAGATAGATTCACTTACAACTTTGGTCACTCAATTGGCCATCAACCAGAAGAAGTTGTCTCTGCCTGCTAGATTATGTGGCATATGCACATCCGCTGAGCACCCCACAGATGCATGCCCTTCTGTGCAGCAGCAGCAGCCCACGACTGGTGTTGACCAACCTGAGGCATATGCCGCCAACATCTTCAACAGTAGAAACCAGCAGCCACAGCCACAGAACTTTGATCTCTCTACCAATAGATACAACCCTGGTTGGAGGAACCATCCCAACCTGAGATGGTCTGATCAGCAGCAACCTTCATAGGTTCAATTTCAGAACAATTCTAGACCACCATATGTACCTCCTCCAGTCCAGCAACAGAGACAACAACAGGCTAATTCTGCACCACCAGCTCCTAGTACTGAGCAGCAGCCTTCATTGGAAGAGCTGATGAAACAGATGACCATGCAAAATCTCCAATTCCAACAGGAAACTAGAGCATCCATTCAAAGACAAGAGGCCTCCATTCAATCTTTGACCAATCAGATGGGACAGATGGCAACAGCAATCAACACTATGCAATCTCAGAATTCTAACAAGTTGCCATCCCAAACAGTGATCAATCCAAACCAGAATGTGAATGCCATTAGTCTAAGGTCAGGGAAGCAGATTGTCACACCCACACCAGAATCTGACCTCAACAAAGATGATCTAGTTTCAACCAACAAGAAGAGCCAAATGGTCGAGGAGAGTGAGCACACAAGTACCAGAAAATCCCATCCAGCTCAGCCTTCCTCAAGCACAACACCTGCTGCTGCCCAACAACCACCCCTCATTCCTCTTCCTTTCCCACCAAGGGGGGTGACTCAAAGCAAGAAAATGGAAGAGATTGACAAAGAGATACTTGACACATTCAGGAAGGTGGAAGTCAACATACCCCTTCTTGATGCAATCAAGCAGATTCCAAGGTATGCAAAGTTCTTGAAGGATCTATGCACACACAAACGGAAGCTCAAGGGCAATGAGAGGATCAACATGGGAAGAAATGTCTCTGCTCTTATAGGTAAACCCGTCCCTCATATTCCTGAAAAGTGTAAGGATCCTGGAACTTTCTCTGTGCCTTGTATCATAGGTAATACTAAATTTGAGAATGCTTTGCTAGATTTAGGAGCATCTATTAATGTTATGCCTATGTCTGTTTTCAAGTCTCTTTCACTTGGACCTCTTCAACCTACGGGTGTGGTTATTCACTTGGCAAATAGATCTACTGCCTACCCCGCAGGTTTGATAGAGGATGTCCTGGTTCGGGTTGAAGAGCTTATCTTTCCTGCTGATTTTTATATTCTTGATATGGAAGAGGACACCTCTCGTAGTGCTGTCCCTATCATATTAGGGAGACCATTTTTGAAAACAGCCCGAACCAAGATAGATGTGCATGCAGGTACACTTTCCATGGAATTTGATGACAGTGTGGTTCGATTCAATATTTTTGATGCTATGAAACATTTTTCTGATGACCACTCTGTTTTTCATGTTGACTTGATTGATGATCTGATTGATGAGCATGTTCTAGACTTTTTGCATGATTATGATTTGCCATCTTTCACTAGCTCATTTACTTGTTCTGCATGTTCTGATTCCGAAATGTGCACTGCATGCATTAAAATTGACCAGTTTTTAAATTCTGCTACTGCATCTGTTGATTCATATGATATAGATTCAGATCATGCTAACCCCATTTCTGTTTTGCATGAGTCTAATTCACTTGTTCAGGTGCAGGCGGCAGAATCCAATTCTACTGCTCCTTTAGTTCCATCTGTGATGCAGGCACCTTTATTGGACCTGAAGCCCCTTCCTCCTCATCTCAAATATGCTTACTTGGAGGCTGAGCAGAAACTTCCAGTGATCATCTCTACCTCCCTTTCTGTTGATCAAGAGAAGAAGCTGCTGGATGTGATTAGAGCAAACAAAAGGGCAATAGGATGGACTTTGGCAGACATACCTGGTATTAGCCCCTCCATGTGCATGCATCAGATTTTATTGGAGGATGGGGCTAAACCGGTGAGACAACCCCAGAGACAGTTGAACCCCCAGATTCTTGATGTGGTGAAGAAAGAGGTCACCAAGCTGCTGCAAGCTGGCATTATCTACCCCATTTCAGACAGCACTTGGGTAAGCCCAGTTCAAGTAGTTCCCAAGAAGTCTGGGGTGACAGTTGTCAAAAATGAGAAGGATGAGCTGATTCCCACTAGAGTGCAGAACAGTTGGAGAGTCTGCATTGATTATAGGAAGCTCAACCAGGCGACCCGCAAGGATCACTTTCCTCTTCCCTTCATTGATCAGATGTTGGAGCGCCTGGCAGGTAAATCTCACTATTGCTTCTTAGATGGTTTCTCTGGTTATTTCCAAATCTGTATTGCACCAGAGGACCAACATAAGACTACATTTACCTGTCCTTTTGGTACATTTGCTTATAGGAAGATGCCTTTTGGCCTATGCAATGCTCCTGGCACTTTTCAAAGATGTATGATGAGTATTTTTAATGACTTACTTGAGCATTGCATAGAGGTCTTCATGGATGATTTTAGTGTATATGGTTCCTCTTTTGATGCATGTCTTGATAGTTTGTCTAAGGTGCTTAATAGGTGCATTGAGACTAACCTTGTCTTGAATTTTGAAAAATGTCATTTTATGGTAGAACAAGGCATAGTCTTAGGGCACATTATTTCGCATAAGGGCATAGAGGTTGACCCTGCTAAGCTGCATGTAATATCACATTTGCCTTACCCCTCTTGCGTGCGAGAGGTGCGTTCTTTTCTTAGCCATGCAGGTTTCTATCGCAGGTTTATTCAGAACTTTAGCTCAATTTGCAGAAAGGAGTTCTTGGTTGGTCAAAAAGTGTTGCTCTACAACTCTAGGCTTGGAATCATGAGTGGAAAGCTCCGCTCTAAATGGATTGGACCGTTTGTAGTCACCCAGGTGTTTCCTTATGGCACTATGGAGATCAAGAGTGAGTCCACAGACAAGAGCTTCAAAGTCAATGGCCACCGAATCAAGCCTTTCCTAACCTCTCCTACTTTGGATGATGCACCTGTGGAGGAGGCCTCATTGGTCGACCCCATTTTTGACCCACCATGATTTCGGGAGTCTTCTTTTCTCCTTCCTTACTCTTTTTATTGCACTTGTCTATATCTGTCTGATTCTGCTATTTGTGTTCCATTGAGGACAATGTGTGATTTAAGTGTGGGGGGGGAGAGTAGTTTAGGTTGCATATTTTTGCTTTGATTTTTTAGGTTTTGCTATGTTTTGGGCATTTTCTTGCATGTTTTTGCTTCATTTTAGTAGAGTCTTGGTATCTTGTGTCTGAATTCATGCATTTCTGTGTGTAAAGTTGCTTTTGATAATTAAGAGGTGGTAACACTGTGATAGAATTGTCCCTTTTGTGAGGATTTGAGCCTTAATTGTGGGTGGATTGCTATATATGCCACCTAATTTTTCTTTCATGTGTGATTGCACTCTGGATTACTTGCACTCTAGAACTTGACTTGACTCTTGTTTATACTTGATATTCCCATGCACATTTTGAAATGATTTAGGCATTGTTTTTTTTCTTGAATAAGCCACTAGCCATATGAGCCTACCTTGAATGAATTTATCCTTTGATAGCCCCTTTGAGCCTTTATATCCCTTTTCTTTGTTCTTTAGCTCATTACAAGCATATGACTGAAAAACCATGATTGTCCTAACCTTAGGGAATGTTGGAGCTTTGGAATTGTTTTGGGAATGGGTATTAAGTAAGCGAGGGTGCTTTGTTCTTCATCTCTTGTGAGTTCTGGGTTTTGCCTCTATGGTCGGTGATGTAATTATGGCTTTATCTCATTATGCCATTTTTATTGTTTCTTCTTTTCTTTCGTTCATGAAGTTTTGCAATGTAATGCAATTTAAAAAAAAAAAAGAAGAAGAAGAAGAAAAAGAAAAAAAAAATGGAATAAAAGGTTGATTGAGGCATAGAGGATTGGAATTAGAGGTTGTTGTTATGTTTATCATTTCATTTTGGGGTGGATTGTGCTTATTTTTTTTTTACTTGTTCCCCATTGCTCCTCTATTCCCTGGGTTTTAGCTACATTTCCCATATTTTTATCCTACCCTGTCCTTGGCCCCATTACAACCCTGAAAAGACCTTTTGATCTTAATGTGCATGTGTATTGATTGTTGATGTTAGAGGCTTGTCAATCTTATGGTTGTGTTTGTTTTTCATGATGTGCCTTGAGTGTAAACACTAATTAACCTTAAACACTTGAGTGTAAACACTATTGAGTGATCCTTGTGAGTTTCTACCATCTTTGTGACTACCCTCTTGATGTCATTGGTTTTCTTTGCATATTTGAAATAATTGGATGATGTTCATGAATGCCTTGATTCTTTGGTCCTTATTTTCTTCGTGTGCTCGATTTTGCCCATTTCTTTGCATTTCCTAGAATTCATTGTGAAGTATGTAATCTCTTAGGTTTGCATTCATTAGTTTTAGTAATCTTGTTACATGATTCACTTTGGTGCATATTGATCTTCTCAATCCTATTTCTTAGTTTTTCCCAGGAGTGCAAATGGATAAGTGTGGGGGTATTTGATGAGCATTTTATTTCCCATTTTTCCTTGCATTATTTTACTTCTATTATTGATACTTGTTGCCCATTTGACATTGTTTAGCTTGATTTAGTGATTTAGAGTTTATTGGACTAATATTCTGAATATTGTTTAATTTGGGATTATTTAGCCTAATTAATTCTATTTCTATTTTCAGGTCATATTTGGCACAAGGGCTTTTTGGACATTTTGGGAATGAAGATTTAATTTTGGAAGAGAAGATATATGATGAAGTGAAGATTGTAATCTATCTTTAGGATTAGTTGAGATTTAGTTATATCTTTTAAGATTTAGATTTTATCTATAAGATATTTTTTAGATTTAATTTAGAGATAAGCTTTCCTTAGGATTTGGGCCCATGATTTAGGCCCGTTTTGAGATTTAAAAAGCCAAATTCGTGTAAACCCTTGGGGGGGACCTTCCATTCACGTTTTTTACATTCTCTCTCATAGAGAAGGCTTAGTTTTGCTCTCCAAGCTTATGGTGGCTGCTAGGGTTTTTCTCTCTTCCCTTTTCTACACGTTTTTGGTATTTTTCTTCATGGAAGGCTAAACTCTTAGGTTAAATCCCTTTGGTAATGTATCACATACTCTTGAGGTTTTGTTCTTAATGCTATTTCGTTTTTATTCACTGTTTTCATGCTTATTGATATGTTATGGTTCGCTTAGTTCCATTATATAGAGATAATCCATGTGTATGAATGCTTAATTTATGCAAACTCGTAAAAACTCCATGCTTTGGCTTTTAATGCTTAATTAGAGGTTTGGGTTTTGGGGTGAGAATTGAATTTTCGCTTAGTATTTAATTCTCACGAGTTGGACAGTGAAGAGGAAAGAAATTGATCTTTTGTGACTGATGATAGAGTTGTGAACGCGAGCCAAAGGGGTTTATCCGCTTTTCCTTATCTGTTTCTTCGTTTTGATTTAATTCTGCTTTGATTTCAATTATTCAATATTCAACACAAAAAAAACCCCCCCTGTTTTCTATGCATACTATGTGTTCGACCTTTTGCTTGATAAGATATTCCTTGGTAGACGACCTAGGAGTCACTTCCTAGTACTATACTTAAACTGTTTTTATTTGTATCGGGTACGGCCTCGATCAGCTACGGAGGGTGGTTCCTCCCCTGTATGATATGCGCGATACGCGAAGTACAGTGGGGCTTCCATTGTATGAGGAACCCTCCTACAGGGAGAATGTGAAGTACAATGCAAGAAAAGATAGAGGGACGTTTACTCTTAGTTTATCTTTCTCAAAGTGTGGAGGGGATGTGAGGCAAAAGTGTTATAAAGTGTACATTGTACGAAGAAACCTCCTTCGGGGAGAATGTGAAGTACAATGATTGTTATAAAGTGGACAATTGTTAAAGGGCAAAGTGAAAAGTTAAAGTGTTATAAAGGGAATAGTTAAAGTTCTATAAAGTGGAAAAGAAAAGGGAAATGAAGTGTTATTACATTTGCATTGCATTGCATCTACATTGTATTGTGGTTATTGGATTGTACATTATTAGCGATAGATGATAGTTATATACATATGTAAAGTTACAAAGGAGCAAAAAGTGAATCAAATGTTAAAGGAAGAAGAAAGTTATGAATTGTATTGTATTAAGTGTTTATTGTTATAACTGCTAATTGTTTACAGCATACATTTTCCTTATGTCTTATTATCGTTTTTAATCGTTTCCCTTGATTTTGAATTAATATCTCACCCTCTTAAGTGGACATTTTAGGTACCTTGAACGGAGAAACCATAAGGGCACGAATGCTGAGGACAAGTGCACTCCTCCTAGTGGAGTGCATATGACCCTATGATTATGTAATCATAGCTCTGCAACCATTAGGCCTTGTATCGTTTTATTTTATTTTGGAAATGTATAAATTTATTTATGTTTGTAAATGTTTATTTTCTTTAAACAACTAAGTGGAAATTACCTATAAAGGATATGTAAATATCCTTCTTATGCCAAGTGATGTTCCTAAAAATGTTATATTTTTCTGCATCTGGTTCTGACAGGTTATACTCAGATATTTTCTAAAGGGAAAAGTCAATATTTTAAAGTAAACTCTGCCAAAATTTTTCTAAAGTTTTCAATATTTAGTAATTTTTAATGGAATAAAATTAGGATGTTACATTATGGTATCAGAGCAATGGTTGCATTCCTCGGCTGTGGAGTATGGTTTTCCTACTCCTAAAGTGTTGCTCCACATGAGAGTAACATAGAAAGTAGTTAGCAAATAGGCTAGTATAGCTAGGAAGTAGTTAAATGATTAGATGTAGTAGGTAGATAGTTGTAACATCCTTAATTTAATTTCCAAGCATAATTAGTGAGTTAATAGGTTTATAGTGTAGAGAATGGGTAGATTAATTGCTTAAAGAATTTTGGGAGCTCGGTGAGTAGTAATTTTATGTACTAGGGGTTGCGTAGGGTGCATTGGTAGCAAGAAGTAAAATTATAAAAGTCGAATCGGGAGTTAAATCGGGGTTTTAAGCATTAGGAAGCATTCGATGCAAGAAAATTAGGAATTAAATATCCATAGCTCAAAACTCAATTCCCACCGTTGGATGTGAATATAAGGGTCTTAGGAAGCTTGTCTCAAAATTTGAGCAAGATCCGACGGTTAACGAAAAAGTTATGGCGAATCAAAGTTGGAAATTTCTGGTGCACGCCCAGGCGCACCTGGGTGCAATTGGTGCACCAATTCAGAGAGATTTTCGCCCAGGCGTGCCCTCCCATGCGCCCAGGCGCACCCTGTGCGCACCAGACTTGGAAATGGCGCATCAGACCGCATCAGCAGGACCAGCGCGCGCACCAACTTGTCCACCAGCACCAACCTGGTGCGTAACTCGCTCTCAGGCGCGCAAACTCGCGCTCAAGCGCGCGCGACAGATCTGGTGCGTTTTCAGCCACCACATTTCAACTTGGGCACCAAGTTGCCCAATCCCAGCCACACGATTTTTCTTCCTTGGCAAGGGGCATCATAAAACAAAGCCATCCCACCACCAACACTCACTATTCATCATCCCTTCCACCTCCCTCTCAAAGCCCCAAGAGCTTCTCATCCTCATCAACCACACCAACACCAAGAACAAAACCTCATAACCCTCATCATCATCATCCCCATCATTTTCTATTCAATATAATGGGCTCATAAATCATTTCCTATACTCCCTCAAGACGTCGACCCCCTCCTCCCTCTTCTCTATTGTTTTGTTGAGTTCCTTAGCTAAGGAAAACATCTCATAAGCACCCAAAATCAACTCACCTATTATCCCCATCAATGAATCAAGTAAGAAATTGGCCAACAAATCCTTCCTCCTCTCCTCCACCAAATTCATGACCTTCTCCCTCTCTATTTCCATGGATTTGTAAACCTAACAACTAGGGAGAGTTATACCCATCAACCTTATCAATAAGGACAATAAGTAGGAGATTAAAGCTAGGGATTCAAGGGCCAAAGTGAGTATAAGTCAAAGTGTAGAGAAGCTAAGGACAAGGAACTCAAACACCAAGGATCAATGGGCTAGGACTTGCGATTCATCACCACCTCTTAGGAAGGTAAGAGGGGTTTGTATTACCTTTTCTTAGGATATAGATTCTAGGTTGTTGTAATGATGACTAGGTATAGATAATTGATTCAGAGAATAACCATAGGATATATAAATTATAAATTTCATGTAATGAACCTTAGGGTATAATTGCAACTAAATGCGTAGAATATATATTAATTAAGTTGGAAGTTAAGAACCCTAGGGAGCTGACTTAATTTATAGTGCTCTGAGACATACCTGAGTATGTCGACTGTTTTGTTTACCATCTATTGATTGTTACTCGTCATTGATGTATGTTCATATCGTTCTTGGTTTGATGGCTCGTAAAGCAAATAATGGACTAAGTGTTAACGTAGGCAAGTCATATAGAAAGGGCCAAGTAAGGTGGAAAGGATGGAAAATTATGAGTGAGTAATTAAAGAAGGGATTAAGGATAAATAGCTTGGTAAAAGGGAAGTGATGTTTATTATTAAATGAATCATAAGTTAGAGGATGGTGATTGAGTGACAAGGAACCTTGATGGATGTTGTGCTTGATTAAATTTGTTAAGTGTAAATGTGACAATAACGGTTATATGATGACATGTGTCATTGAGATGATGTTTGTGCGTTAATATTCATGAGATGTGATGTTGTTATGATCCAAGAAAGTGAAACATACCCGGACGCAGTAAGTCGTGACCAGCACGTGAGTGCGGACACAGTAGGTCGTGACTAGGGATAAGATGAAAGTGAAACATACCCGGACGCAGTAAGTCGTGACCAGCACGTGAGTGCGGACGCAGAAGGTCGTGACCAGGGATAAGATGAAAGTGAAACATACCCGGACGCAGTAAGTCGTGACCAGCACGTGAGTGCGGACGTAGTAGGTGGTGACCAGGGATAAGATGAAAATGAAACATACCCGGATGCAGTAAGACGTGACCTGCACGTGAGTGCGGACGTAGTAGGTCGTGACCGGGGGAAAGATGAAAGTGAAACATATCCGGACGCAGTAAGTCGTGACCTGCACATTAGTGCGGACGCAGTAGGTCGTGACCGGGACAAAGCGAAAGAGAAATTCGAATTTAATAGAAGAAGAGAGAATAGAAGACTTGATTAAAATAATGATTAAGAATAAAGCGTAAATAATTGAATTGTGAAACCAAAGGATATCTTGAGAATGAATAGTGATGTGTTGAGCTTTGTTGGTTGTGATGAACCGTAGCCAATTAATAAATGATATAGGTACGTGAGTTGGTAATTTATGAGAATAGAATTTGGCAATGTTAATGCAAGTGGAATTGAAAAGTAATTTAAGGTTGAATGTAGGATTGCTAGGAAGGTAGTATGGACATAGGGCTTAAATTATTGAAAACGAAGTATGTAATTACCTGAAAAGGAATATTAGGTTAATAGATAATTATTATTGTGGTAGGGCCTAGTTTGTCAGCTATGCTTCTTAGAAGCTATTTTCCTTAGTACTGTGTAATGCTACCCTTCTTGCTATATTTTTTACAGGTACCGAAGGAGCATACACAAGTCTTGCCGAGCAGGAGTACATCCACCACGTGGAATGTATATAGTAATTAGCGACCACCTATTGGTCATGGGTTATTTTGGGAAGTTTTATTGTATTTCAAATACTTTGTCTTTTGGAGAACTAAGAGTTTGAGAAATTGTTTGTATTTCTTTGGAAACAATGTTCTGAGTGGACTAAACAATATTTTGGGCCCTGCTGGTCTCTGATGAATTTAAATCCACTTTCTGATCTAGTTACTGGTTAAAGTAGTATTTCGGAAAGTTATTCAAACAAAGGAAACTCCGTCCGTTTGGCGGGAGAATTTTTATAAGTTAAAAAGAAAATTTAAATTCACTATTTTACTAAGGGTATAAAAGGGTAATTAATTGTAGGTGTTACAATATTTATCATGTAGTTATCTGAAAATTAAGGTAATAGTTAGAAGTAGTTGTTAAATAGTTAGATGTCTAGAATTTGCATAAGTCTTTGGGTAGTTGGGTATAGTTTATTGATTTAAGTAGTGGCTATGTTTCTTACCTATCTCATCCAAATTTCAGATTTAGAAAATGGCGACTTGAAGTAATCGAGTTCTGGAGAGTCTTTCAGATGTTCTGGAGCACCTCTCTCAGATTAACGCTAACCAGACCGATGTTTTGAAAAATCTGGTCCAAGCCAGCGCCAACCAAGTCAATCAAGCCAATCCACCTCAGCAGCAAGCTGACAACCCTGGGTTAGCGGAGTTTAAGGAATTAGATCCTCCTAGATTTGAGGGTGGCTTCGATCCTGAAGGAGCCCTAAGGTGGTTACGGGAAGTAGAGAAAATCTTTCGGTTCATGCCTTGCACGGATGCGGACAAGGTTGCTTTCTCTACATTCATGATGTCGGAAGAGGCCGAGTACTGGTGGGAGGATACCAGGCACTTCCTTGAGGCGGAAGCAAGGCCAATTACCTAGAAACTCTTCAAGGAGAAATTTATGGAGAAATATTTTCCTGAAGACGTAAGGCGTAGGAAAGAGTTAGAATTCCTAGAATTAAAGCAAGGTGCTATGACCGTGGGTGATTATGCCTCCAAGTTTGAAGAAATCATCAAGTTCTCACCCTATTACCAATATCACCCCGATGAAAGGTCAAAGTGCATTAAGTTTGAAAATGGTCTCCGTCCAGAGATCAAGATGGTCATTAGTTACCAAGGTATTCGTAGTTTCCCTCAATTGGTATGTGTTGCACCTATGAAGGAGACTTAAAGGCAAAGGAAACCCATGAGAGAAGTGTTATACCTCACCAAGGGAATAGTGAGTCTGCCCATAAGAAGGACAAGGAACTTGCCTTCAGCCTAGATCCTTACCCAATTCCAGAAACTATTCAAGGAGAAACCTCAGAAGAAGTTACCCCTGCTCTAATGGATCCTCCTCTACGGTGTCCTCGATGTAGAAAGGATCATCCAGTAGTTTGTCAGAGAGGTTTGAGTAGAGGAAGAGAGATAGTCTGTTTCTTATGCCTACAACCCGGGCATGTTATCTCCAATTGTCCCCACAACCCTGATGTGGGAAAGAGAGGAAAGGGTGCTAAGTCTAGTGTGAACCAAACATCTGTCCAAGGAAAGGTCCCTTCTACTTCTGGAGGAAGACAAGGAAATCTCAGAAGCCAAAGTATGGTAAGAAATAGTTAAGTAGATAGTTTTGAACCTTTTTCATAATGCATTGTCTAGTGGTAAAGATTAAGTCTTAGGATATCATCATAGTCTTTTGGCATATAGTATAAGTTAGTAAGGATGCATTTCCGGTTTAAGTAAAGTGAGTCCAAACTCTTTTCAAAGAGGTAACTTTGTCATATTTAGAAGTAAACAGAAAGTTGAAACTAAGGAAAATGAAAACTCCCAACGGGGCAGAGCATGAATTGCCACCTCAACGGGAAGGACTATAATCCTTAGTTTTAAACTAAGTATGTTAATTCCAAATGTGACAAAGGATGTAAAGCCTGTTATGAAACTCAAGTACTGAAAATGATTCTGTGTTCAATATAATGTAGATTTGAGACTGATCACCTCAAGATTTACATTTATTGACAGATAGTATTATCAAAGTCCTTGAGTTCAATCGAACATTATAGATGCCAATTTCTTTAGCAGAGTGCGCAGCGGAGGTAATTAGGCGTCAACCCAATCTAGTATATCTCTTGCATGAGTTTAAGCGTAAGATTAGCAACCCTTAAGTCTTATAGGGTTTAGTCCTGCATAAGTAGAGTCCAGTTAAGAGACCTTGAGGAAACCGCAATTGGTGGTTGAAACAACTAAGGAACCCTAGGAGAACACCTAGAAGGGGGGTTGAATAGGTGTTTAAGAAACCTTGAAAGATTTTCTTACGAAACAAATCGAAACAATTAAAACAAATGATTTTTGCAAATTTGTCAGCACTTAATCGATTAAACTGAGATTTAATCGATTAACCTGCAATTTAATCGATTAAGATCAGAAAGCACAATTTCACTTAATCGATTATGAATATGCTTAATCGATTAAATCTATCAGAAACTGAAAAAATCACTTTTCAATCGTATACGAAAATCAATCAATCAACACGTAAGATCAGAGATTAAGC
This sequence comes from Crotalaria pallida, assembly GCA_037953625.1. Classification (NCBI taxonomy): domain Eukaryota; kingdom Viridiplantae; phylum Streptophyta; class Magnoliopsida; order Fabales; family Fabaceae; genus Crotalaria; species Crotalaria pallida. Next base: position 102,127,762 of record CM075649.1, read on the forward strand.
GGAAAGGATTAACACCTATATTCTTATTAATTACCTAGGTTATGAAAATTATTTTCTCCAAGTTAATTTGAACAATTAAGATTCAATTCAATCAATTATGAAAAATCACTTTTTCTAGGTTTTCAACCAAGAACACAATGAACAACAAGAATGTAAAGAGTAAGGGTTTAGAGATACGGCACAATGATTTATCCTGGTTCACTTTCATCCACTTGAAAGCTACATCCAGTCCCCTCTTCAACCAAGAGAGATTCTTCACTATGAGGAATTAGAGTTCTCAAATTACAAGTAAATGCCTCACAAGACTCCCTTCTTGCTAGCCTACAAGAGATACTACACCCTTTCCTTGCAATCCTATTGATCTTCTCTCTAATCTAACCTCTACCCCTTGTTGATAATCCACACAACAAGTCTTCACTTGCTTGATGATAATCCACACACCAAGGCTTCACTTTGCTTGATTCACAACCAAGACTTCTTCTTCAATGAGAAATTTGCTTGATGATAATCGACACACCAAGTCTTCTTGTTTGTTGTAGATGACTTGCCTCTTGCAAAGATTACAACACAATAGAAAACACAATGACACTCCTATGAATCTCTTCCAATAGCTATGACAAAATCAACATGAGAGATTCAAGAGTTCTTGATCAAAGAATATGAAAATAGAAAAGCTTTGATCTTTGAAATTGAGAGAGAATAGAGTGGCTTGATTTCTTGTAAATTGAATATCAAAATGATGGTTTTTTGATCACAAAGGTTAGGAAAAAGTTTATATAGAATACCCAAAAGTTGTATGCACTAAAAACTGATTTTGAGAAGCGAAAATCGTATTTTAAAAAACCAGTTCAGCAGTGTTTAATCGATTATACTTTGGCTTAATCGATTAGTAATCAATTAGAATTGGTCTTAATCGATTAGTCCATACTGCAACTTGTTAGAAACTTGTTTTCTCAAAACTAAACCTTTCCTTTCAAACCTTTAAGCCACCTATTGATTTTAGGTTAAGTGAATACTCAAATTATGATATAATCATGACTATGATAGAGATTCACTACCCTCTATAGAACTCTACCCAAACTCATCAAATAAAGACTAAGTGTAGAGAGGCAAAAGATAAAACACATAACAAAACTCAAACTAGATCTTCAAGTCTTCATGAACTTGTTCTCTCTTCTTCCTTTGATGATTGTTGTTGTTAGTTGAACTTGAAACTTGATCAATATCTTTGTAGCTTGTTCAAAACCTTTTGTCATTATCAAAACATTCTCAATGGAACTTACAATCTCCCCCTTTTTGAAAATGACAAACATGTTTTGAAGTTGTTTGAAGTTGTTGATGCTTTAAATATTTGATCACTTGGTGAGACTCTTGCTCCCCCTTAATCAATGCAATTTACATTTGAAATCCAATTGATAGAAGCTTGATTCTCCCCCTATCTTTAACAACTTTGCTCAACCTACATAAAAACAACAAAAACAACCATTCTCCCAAAACAACTATTTCTCCCCCTTTGGCATTATCAAAAAGTAATATATACCAATTGAAATATAAAATGCTTAGCCAAAATAAGAGAAATCACCAATCATTCCTTTTCAACATTGATACCAATTGAAAGATAAGAACCAAAAATAATCAATGATACCAATTAAAAAGCTAATTGTCACTAATTGACAAAATATCACAAAAGCATGATAATCATCTAATCATCACTCAATGATACCAATTGAACTTTAGAAAAATAATACCAATTGAGAACAATCAATTATACCAATTTAGAAAAACTATAATTGATACCAAATAAGAATATTCAACAATATCACTTGTACCAAATTTTACCACTTTGTAGGTCATTCACTTGAGATGCAAATGTAATACCAATTGAAGATGCAAATGTATGAATAACACTTGTAAGCCCTTTGCTCTTCAATCATACCTACAAAACAATCATGCTTTGCTTTTTGGTATCCAAATGGTTTTGGATCCATTTTTGTTAGTTAATGGAATCTCACCCTTCTTAACCCAAACAAACTTTCCTTTAGGTATACCATGCACTTTAATATAACATACATTTGAAGTATGTCCATGAGTACCACAATAGAAACATGTTGGTGCATTTAAAAAATCAACTTTAGAAAAATCAACAACAATTCTATGAGAATTAATCTTAGCATTAGTATAACCCAAACCAAACTTGTTTGATTTTCCTCTTTGAAAATTTAACAATGTGCGCAATTTAATATCACCACTTGTGAAACTTGCAAGCTTATTTTTCAAAATAGCATTTCATCTTTAAGAAACTTGCAATTCTCACAATCAACCACAATATTCAATCTACTAGCACAATCACAAGAAGAACTAGCATAAATGAGATCAAGGGTTTCATTTTCAAGATTAAGCTCATCAACTTGTTTTTGAAGTTCTAAAATCTCTTTTTGATGTTTCAAAATGAGCTTCTTTCTTTCAATGTTTTTCGAAACTAGTTTTTCAAGTTGTTCATGCATTTCTTCATAAGCATTATATAACAATTCATATTTAGAAGAAATTTCGGATTTAGTATGACTTAAATTGCTATCCTCGCTTTGTTCACTTGATTCATCATTTGAACTTTCCTCTTCATTGACTTGAACAAGCAAGTTGAGATTAGAAACTTCTTCATCATCCGACGAACTACTCGATGTACTTTTCTTCTCTTCTACATCACTATCCCAAACTATATATGCCCTTTTGTGTTTTGAATTTTTCTTGTCTTTCTCCTTCTTCTTGAGATACCTAGAGCATGAGTACTTGAGATGACCGGGTTTTCCACATTCATGGCAAACTACACCTTCTTTTGATGTCTTGGTCTTGTAGTGTGGGGAATCCTTCTCTTTACCTTTGTCCTTGTTCAACCTTCCTTTTCTCCTTAGAAACTTGTCAAACTTCCTTAGTAAAAGTTTCATTTCTTTTTCATCAACATCCGAATCGGAATCTTCACTATCATCATCATCGGAACTCTCTTTCTTTTTGTATGATCTATTGACTTTAAGAGCAAGTCCCTTTCTTCCATTGTTCTTATCCGACTCTTCATTGATACTTAAACGTCCAAGCTCCATTTCATGTTCTTGAAGCTTTCTGAAAAGTGTTGCAAGATCCATAGCATCCAAATTCTTAGATTCAACAATAGCCGTTACTTTTGGTTGCCAATTCCTGTCTAAACATCTCAACACTTTGTTAGAAAGTTCACCTTGTAAGAAAGTCTTACCAAGAGCAAGTAAATGGTTAATAATATGAGTAAAATGCTTTTGCATATTAATATCATTGATAGATTCATTTGGAAGCATTTGAAACAATTCATAATCACGCATTAAAGCATTCAATCTAGCTCTCCTAACCTCACTAGTTCCTTCATGAGTCACTTGTAAAGTGTCCCACATTTCCTTAGCACTAGTACATTGGGAAACTCTAAAGAACTCATCATAGGATAAAGCGGAGGTGATGATATTCTTTGCTTTATAATCATATTGAACTTTCTTTCTATCATCATCCTTCCACTTATCCTCGGGGATTAAATGTACTACGCCTTCAACTAAACTAGAGGGGATATGAGGACCTTTTTCAACTACTTTCCAAATTTCACTATCTATGGCTTGGATAAAAATTTTCATTCTAACTTTCCAATAAGCGTATCCCTCACCATTAAAGAGTGGAGGATGACTTATCGAAGCACCTTCACCACCAAAAGGATTCATGGAACCCATTGCGATTTTCTTAAAGGATCTTTACGAAAAAGCTCTTATGCTCGTGTCTTTCGACCGAGCTCTGATACCAATTGAGGAAACCGCAATTGGTGGTTGAAACAACTAAGGAACCCTAGGAGAACACCTAGAAGGGGGGTTGAATAGGTGTTTAAGAAACCTTGAAATATTTTCTTACGAAACAAATCGAAACAATTAAAACAAATGATTTTTGCAAATTTGTCAGCACTTAATCGATTAAACTGAAATTTAATCGATTAACCTGCAATTTAATCGATTAAGATCAGAAAGCACAATTTAACTTAATCGATTATGAATATGCTTAATCGATTAAATCTATCAGAAAGTGAAAAAATCACTTTTCAATCGCATACGAAAATCAATCAATCAACACGTAAGATCAGAGATTAAGCGGAAAGGATTAACACCTATATTCTTATTAATTACCTAGGTTATGAAAATTATTTTCTCCAAGTTAATTTGAACAATTAAGATTCAATTCAATCAATTATGAAAAATCACTTTTTCTAGGTTTTCAACCAAGAACACAATGAACAACAAGAATGTAAAGAGTAAGGGTTTAGAGATACGGCACAGTGGTTTATCCTGGTTCACTTTCATCCACTTGAAAGCTACATCCAGTCCCCTCTTCAACCAAGAGAGATTCTTCACTATGAGGAATTAGAGTTCTCAAATTACAAGTAAATGCCTCACAAGACTCCCTTCTTGCTAGCCTACAAGAGATACCACACCCTTGCCTTGCAATCCTATTGATCTTCTCTCTAATCTAACCTCTACCCCTTGTTGATAATCCACACAAAAAGTCTTCACTTGCTTGATGATAATCCACACACCAAGGCTTCACTTTGCTTGATTCACAACCAAGACTTCTTCTTCAATGAGAAATTTGCTTGATGATAATCGACACAGCAAGTCTTCTTGTTTGTTGTAGATGACTTGCCTCTTGAAAAGATTACAACACAATAGAAAACACAATGACACTCCTATGAATCTCTTCCAATAGCTATGACAAAATCAACATGAGAGATTCAAGAGTTCTTGATCAAAGAATATGAAAATAGAAAAGCTTTGATCTTTGAAATTGAGAGAGAATAGAGTGGCTTGATTTCTTGTAAAATGAATATCAAAATGATGGTTTTTTGATCACAAAGGTTAGGAAAAAGTTTATATAGAATACCCAAAAGTTGTATGCACTAAAAACTGATTTTGAGAAGTGAAAATCGTATTTTAAAAAACTAGTTCTGAGTGTTTAATCGATTAGACTTTGGCTTAATCGATTAGTAATCGATTAGAATTGGTATTAATCGATTAGTCCATACTGCAACTTGTTAGAAACTTGTTTTCTCAAAACTAAACCTTTCCTTTCAAACCTTTAAGCTACCTATTGATTTTAGGTTAAGTGAAAACTCAAATTATGATATAATCATGACTATGATAGAGATTCACTACCCTCTATATAACTCTACCCAAACTCATCAAATAAAAGACTAAGTCTAGAGAGGCAAAAGATAAAACACATAACAAAACTCAAACTAGATCTTCAAGTCTTCATGAGCTTGTTCTCTCTTCTTCCTTTGATGATTGTTGTTGTTAGTTGAACTTGAAACTTGATCAATATCTTTGTAGCTTGTTCAAAACCTTTTGTCATCATCAAAACATTCTCAATTGAACTTACAGACCTTTCTCTTTAGGATGAGAACTAAGAACTAGTTAGACTAGTTAAGTAAAGTTAGGTTAAGACCTAAGTTTAGTCAAATTCTATGCTTAGGAGAAATATGTTTGTGTAAATTACAATTTATTTTCATGTATATATGTATATATGATTGAAATTTTTACTTCTATGCGATTTTTATTCAAATTATAATCTTTTATTTAGCTAATTCTCAAAAGACAATCATTATGTCTATCTTCTATATCAACCCTTACTTTCTATCATTTGCACACCTAATGATTCTATTAACAAAACTTTATCTTCTTTAACTTTAATTGTTATCTTAAGAAAAACTTTTAGAAGGAAATTGATATTTCTATTTTGAAGTAATTTTCTTCCTAAATTCGGGGTAATCTAAAATATGTTGATATCAAACCTTATTTTCGTTATACATGTAAAGTTTTTTTTGTTAAAAGTGAACTTATCTTTCTTTGGTTGCTCCACAACAATGCTTTCTGGATATTTTACTTAAGTTTGAGTATTATATATATCTCTTTTACTTACAAACCTACCAACCGTGATAATATAAGTATTATATCTTTATTTTTGTAAATCGGTTTGTAATCTAATGTTCCAATCGTAACATATTAAATTTTTGTTGAATAAAACTGACACCACTGATTCCAACTAAAATTGCTTACCTATTTTGTCTCCATGTTTTTGTTTTATCCATTCACCATGCACCCAATCTTTTTAAGTCTTGCCATTGTCGAACTCTTTTATTCTGATTCCCTCCAATGTAATCTACTTTGAAATTGTCTCAATGTGTTTGTTGATAGATTTTCTTCTTTGTGTTTTGTGTAAGTTATGTTTTATTTTAATATTGTACTCTTGGATGAGTTTTTCAAATGAATGATCTGTTGATTGTTTTGGTATGTGTTAGGTCCTTTCTCTGACTTGTGCTTGAATTATAATTTTGGGTGTATTAATTTCTCTAATGATAATTGTCTTATGTTTTGTTTCTTTTCAGGATATGTTTCTTTTGGTTAAATCAAATAAAGTTTTGCTTCTTGTTTCTTATAGAATCCTTACTTTTTCTATCTTAATGCTCTCATATGATAGTTTTAACTTAGATGTTGCTTTAGAAAAGAATATGCCCTTATTGAATGTATGATTTTCTTATACTATGGATGTGATTATTGTAACAGTTTATATCTCTAAGGGTTAAATCATGGGTAATTAGAGAAAATCCTAAGTAAGTAGAAGCCTCATTAGTGATTGAGTAGTGCAATCTTGAATTCCTAATCTTAGCTCCACTATAAGTGGGGGAGAAATCCCCAAAGAGTAAGGAAACTTTCTTTCTTGCAATTAGAGTTTCCATAAGTTTCCTTTTGTAGTTAAGTCGAATTTCGGGGACGAAATTCATATAAGTGGGGGAGTATTGTAACATCCCCAATTTTATAAAATAACTATGTGCCGTATTTAGTGGTAATAGGTTTAGAGTGTCGAAAAAGGAATATGTTAGGTTAAACTCATGGTTTAGAAGGGTTATTTAAGAATTAGTAACATAGGACTTTAGGAAATTATAAATAGAAGATCTATAGCTTTAAACCCAAAATCCACCGTTGGATATGAAGTTGGACTTATTAGGAAGCTTGCTTTCAAATTTGAGCAAGATCCGACGGTTAACGAAAAAGTTATGACACTTTGATGTGCAAAGGAATGGTGGACTGAACTAGTTAATCGATTAAGCCTTGAGTTAATCGATTAAGACCTGAACAACGCACATGACTTAATCGATTAAGCCTGAGATTAATCGATTAACGCCTGAAAGCTGATTTGGCCCAAAATTGCACTGGTTAATCGATTAACCACCCCAGTTAATCGATTAACCACTGCAGAATAGACTTAAAAACGTGTTTTAATCAACCCAATCGATTATTTCTTTCTCTTCTTCTTGCACAACTCTTCCTCCCTCTCAAACCCTAAATTCTTAATCAACAACAATCAACCATTAAACCCCACAAATCATCATCCCAAACTCATTCCCCATCTCAAATTCATGTTGTTCCTCCATTGAAACTCCCTAAATCTCTCTCTCCTCTCACAAATCCTCCAATCCCTCATGAACCCTAAACCCCCAAATCAAGTGTTCTTGCCCCAATAATCAAATTAGAAGAATAGAAGGAGCTTGGGAGCAAGAAGAATAGGAGAATAGGAGCTAAGGACTTGTAGATTGAAGTGGGTGAAGTGGGTTTCAAAAACCCCAATTTCCTATCTCTCTCTTTCTCTCTCTACAAAGGTAAGAGGGGAGGTATTTTTCTTAATTAGGGGAAGGGATTGACTATGAAAATAAGTATATAATGATATGTGTGTTTGATTTTTATGTTTTATTATTTGTAAAGTATGAGTTTAATGAGTTGTGAACTTAGGGCTTGTTAGTGATTAAAGATGGTGTTGATGCTTGATTTCAATTTTTGCCCTGAAAGTATATTATTTAGGATGAATGAAAGTTATTGTTAATGAAATTAAGATTGTTATAATTGAATGTTAAATATTGAAATGATGACATTGTTATTTGAATGTTAACCGTTGAAATGAAAATAGTGTTGATTGAATGGTTACATGTTAATGATCCTTTTAAGGATATTGTTAGATGTAGATAGTTATGATTGAATTGATATGGCCAAATTCTTTAAGTTAGAGAACCCAACCAAATTGGTATAATTGTAAAAAGGGTTTGATTATTATAACCACCTTAAAACGAACTAGAAACACGTGCATTATGAAGTAAGGTGGACCTTAGGAAATTGGGAAAGATAATCGATTTCCAGGTTCAATGAATTGAAGAACCCTCCTACGGGGAGAATGTGAAGGTTCATAGGACTAGTGGGCGTGAGTAGATAGTGATTTGATTGTGCTTATGAAACAATCACGGGAGTTACTATAGGGGACTTTGATCATCCTAGCAGTAGACTGGTGCGATGTACGCGATACGTGAAGTACTGGTTGAATTGGTGATTGGTCCGGTGCACACTATAGAAATTCTATCGGTCACTTCCCTACTTCGTGGCTACGGAGGGTGGTTCCTCCCCTGTATGATGTGCGCGATACGCGAAGTACAGCTGGGCTTGCATTGTACGAGGAACCCTCCTACAGGGAGAATGTGAAGTACAATGCAAGAAAAGGTAGAGGGACATTTACTCTTAGTCTATCTTTCTCAAAGTGTGGAGGGGATGTGAGGCAAAAGTGTTATAAAGTGTACATTGTATGAAGAAACCTCCTTCGGGGAGAATGTGAAGTACAATGATTGTTATAAAGTGGACAATTGTTAAAGGGCAAAGTGAAAAGTTAAAGTGTTATAAAAGGAATAGCTAAAGTGCTATAAAGTGGAAAAGAAAAGGGAAATGAAGTGTTATTGCATTTGCATTGCATTGCATCTACATTGTATTGTGGTTATTGGATTGTACATTATTAGCGATAGATGATAGTTATATACATATGTAAAGTTACAAAGGAGCAAAAAGTGAATCAAATGTTAAAGGAAGAAGAAAGTTATGAATTGTATTGTATTAAGTGTTTATTGTTATAATTGCTAATTGTTTACAGCATACATTTTCCTTATGTCTTATTATCGTTTTTAATCGTTTCCCTTGATTTTGAATTAATATCTCACCCTCTTAAGTGAACATTTTTGGTACCTTGATCGGAGAAGCCATAAGGGCACGAATGCTGAGAACAAGTGCACTCCTCCTAGTGGAGTGTATATGACCCTATGATTATGTAATCATAGCTCTGCAACCATTAGGCCTTGTATCGTTTTATTTTATTTTGGAAATGTATAAATTTATTTATGTTTGTAAATGTCTATTTTCTTTACACAACTAAGTGGACATTACCTATAAAGGATATGTAAATATCCTTCTCATGCCAAGTGATGTTCCTGAAAATGTTATATTTTTCTGCATCTGGTTCTGACAGGTTATACTCAGATATTTTCTAAAGGGAAAAGTCAATATTTTAAAGCAAAATCTGCCAAAATTTTTCTAAAGTTTTCAATATTTAATAATTTTTAATGGAATAAAATTAGGATGTTACATTACAGTATCAGAGCAATGGTTGCATTCCTCGGCTGTGGAGTATGGTTTTCCTACTCCTAAAGTGTTGCTCCACATGAGAGTAACATAGAAAGTAGTTAGCAAATAGGCTAGTATAGCTAGGAAGTAGTTAAATGATTAGATGTAGTAGGTAGATAGTTGTAACATCCCTAATTTAATTTCCAAGCCTAATTAGTGAGTTAATAGGTTTATAGTGTAGAGAATGGGTAGATTAATTGCTTAAAGAATTTTGGGAGCTAGGTGAGTAGTAATTTTAGGTACTAGGGGTTGCGTAGGGTGCCTTGGTAGCAAGAAGTAAAATTATAAAAGTCGAATCGGGAGTAAAATCGGGGTTTTAAGCATTAGGAAGCATTCGATGCAAGAAAATTAGGAATTAAATATCCATAGCTATAAACCCAATTCCCACCGTTGGATGTGAAGATAAGGGTCTTAGGAAGCTTGTCTCAAAATTTGAGCAAGATCTGACGGTTTACGAAAACGTTATGGCGAATCAAAGTTGGAAATTTCTGGTGCATGCCCAGGCGCACGGGTGCACGCGCAGGCGCACGGGTGCACACCCAGACGCACGATGGTGCAACTGGTGCACAAATTCAGAGAGATTTTCGCCCAGGCGCGCCCTGCGCGCACCACACTTGGAAATGGCGCATCAGACCGCATCAGCAGCACCAGCGCGCGCACCAACTTGTCCACCAGCACGAGCCTGGTGCGTAACTCGCGCTCAGGCGCGCAAACTCGCGCTCAAGCGCGCGCGACAGATCTGTTGCGTTTTCAGCCACCAGATTTCAACTTGGGTACCAAGTTGCCCAATCCCAGCCACACGATTTTTCTTCCTTGGCAAGGGGCATCATAAAACAAAGCCATCCCACCACCAACACTGACTATTCATCATCCCTTCCACCTCCCTCTCAAAGCCCCAAGAGCTTCTCATCCTCATCAACCACACCAACACCAAGAACAAAACCTCATAACCCTCATCATCATCATCCCCATCATTTTCTATTCAATATAATGGGCTCATAAATCATTTCCTATACTCCCTCAAGACGTCGACCCCCTCCTCCCTCTTCTCTATTGTTTTGTTGAGTTCCTTAGCTAAGGAAAACATCTCATAAGCACCCAAAATCAACCCACCTATTATCCCCATCAATGAATCAAGTAAGAAATTGGCCAACAAATCCTTCCTCCTCTCCTCCACCAAATTCATGACCTTCTCCCTCTCTAATTCCATGGATTTGTAAACCTAACAACTAGGGAGAGTTATACCCATCAACCTTATCATTAAGGACAATAAGTAGGAGATTAAAGCCAGGGATTCAAGGGCCAAAGTGAGTATAAGTCAAAGTGTAGAGAAGCTAAGGACAAGGAACTCAAACACCAAGGATCAATGGGCTAGGACTTGAGATTCATCACCACCTCTTAGGAAGGTAAGAGGGGTTTGTATTACCTTTGCTTAGGATATAGATTCTAGGTTGTTGTAATGATGACTAGGTATAGATATTTGATTCAGAGAATAACCATAGGATATTTAAATTATAAAATGCATGTAATGAACCTTAGGGTATAATTGCTACTAAATGCGTAGAATATATATTAATTAAGTTGGAAGTTAAGAACCCTAGGGAGCTGACATAATTTATAGTGCTCTGAGACATACCTGAGTATGTCGACTGTTTTGTTTACCATCTATTCATTGTTACTCGTCATTGATGTATGTTCATATCGTGCTTGGTTTGATGGCTCGTAAAGCAAATAATGGACTAAGTGTTAACGTAGGCAAGTCATATAGAAAGGGCCAAGTAAGGTGGAAAGGATGGAAAATTATGAGCGAGTAATCAAAGAAGGGATTAAGGATAAATAGCTTGGTAAAAGGGAAGTGATGTTTATTATTAAATGAATCATAAGTTAGAGGATGGTGATCGAGTGACAAGGAACCTTGATGGATGTTGTGCTTGATTAAATTTGTTAAGTGTAAATGTGACAATGACGGTTATATGATGACATGTGTCATTGAGATGATGTTTGTGCTTGAATATTCATGAGATGTGATTTGTTATGATCCAAGAAAGTGAAACATACCCGGACGCAGTAAGTCGTGACCAGCACGTGAGTGCGGACGCAGTAGGTCGTGACCAGGGATAAGATGAAAGTGAAACATACCCGGACGCAGTAAGTCGTGACCAGCACGTGAGTGCGGACGCAGTAGGTCTTAACCAGGGATAAGATGAAAGTGAAACATACCCGAACGCAGTAAGTCGTGACCAGCACGTGAGTGCGGACGCAGTAGGTCGTGACCAGGGATAAGATGAAAATGAAACATACCCGGACGTAGTAAGACGTGACCCGCACGTGAGTGCGAACGCAGTAGGTCGTGACCGGGGGAAAGATGAAAGTGAAACATATCCGGACGTAGTAAGTCGTGACCTGCATGTTAGTGCGGATGCAGTAGGTCGTGACCGGGACAAAGCGAAAGAGAAATTCGAATTTAATAGAAGAAGAGAGAATAGAAGACTTGATAAAAATAATGATTAAGAATAAAGCGGAAATAATTGAATTGTGAAAGCAAAGGATATCTTGAGAATGAATAGTGATGTGTTGAGCTTTGTTGGTTGTGATGAACCGTAGCCAATTAATAAATGATATAGGTACGTGAGTTGGTAATTTATGAGAATGGAATTTGGCAATGTTAATGCAAGTGGAATTTAAAAGTAATTTAAGGTTGAATGTAGGATTTCTAGGAAGGTAGTGTGGACATAGGGCTTAAATTATTGAAAATGAACTTGTATGTAATTACCTGAAAAGGAATATTAGGTTAATAGATAATTTTTATTGTGATAGGGCCTAGTTTGTCAGCTATGCTTCTTAGAAGCTATTTTCCTTAGTACTGCGTAATGCTATCCTTCTTTCTATATTTTTTACAGGTAGCGAAGGAGCATACACAAGTCTTGCCGAGCAGGAGTACATTCCACCACGTGGAATGTATATAGTAATTAGCGACCACCTATTGGTCATGGGTTATTTTGGGAAGTTTTATTGTATTTCAAATACTTTGTCTTTTGGAGAACTAAGAGTTTGAGAAATTGTTTGTATTTCTTTGGAAACAATGTTCTGAGTGGACTAAACAATATTTTGGGCCCTGCTGGTCTCTGATGAATTTAAATCCGTTTTCTGATCTAGTTACAGGTTAAAGTAGTATTTCGGAAAGTTATTCAATCAAAGGAAACTCCGTCCGTTTGGCGGGAGAATTTTTATAAGTTAAAAAGAAAATTTAAATTCACTATTTTACTAAGGGTATAAAAGGGTAATTAATTGTAGGTGTTACAATAGTTATCATGTAGTTATCTGAAAATTAAGGTAATAGTTAGAAGTAGTTGTTAAATAGTTAGATGTCTAGAATTTGCATAAGTCTTTGGGTAGTTGGGTATAGTTTATTGATTTAAGTAGTGGCTATGTTTCTTACCTATCTCATCCAAATTTCAGATTTAGAAAATGGCGACTCGAAGTAATCGAGTTCTGGAGAGTCTCTCAGATGTTCTAGAGCACCTCTCTCAGATTAACGCTAACCAGACCGATGTTTTGAAAAATCTGGTCCAAGCCAGCGCCAACCAAGTCAATCAAGCCAATCCACCTCAGCAGCAAGCTGAAAACCCTGGGGTAACGGAGTTTAAGGAATTAGATCCTCCTAGATTTGAGGGTGGCTTCGATCCTGAAGGAGCCCTAAGGTGGTTACGGGAAGTAGAGAAAATCTTTCGGTTCATGCCTTGCACGGATGCGGACAAGGTTGCTTTCTCTACATTCATGATGTCGGAAGAGGCCGAGTACTGGTGGGAGGATACCAGGCACTTCCTTGAGGCGGAAGCAAGGCCAATTACCTGGAAACTCTTCAAGGAGAAATTTCTGGAGAAATATTTTCCTGAAGACGTAAGGCATAGGAAAGAGTTAGAATTCCTTGAATTAAAGCAAGGTGCTATGACCGTGGGTGATTATGCCTCCAAGTTTGAAGAAATCATCAAGTTCTCACCCTATTACCAATATCACCCCGATGAAAGGTCAAAGTGCATTAAGTTTGAAAATGGTCTCCGTCCAGAGATCAAGATGGTCATTAGTTACCAGGGTATTCGTAGTTTCCCTCAATTGGTGAATATGTGTTGCACCTATGAAGGAGACTTAAAGGCAAAGTAAACCCATGAGAGAAGTGTTATACCTCACAAAGGGAATAGTGAGTCTGCCCATAGGAAGGACAAGGAACTTGCCTTCAGCCTAGATCCTTACCCAATTCCAGAAACTATTCAAGGAGAAACCTCAGAAGAAGTTACCCCTGCTCTAATGGATCCTCCTCTACGGTGTCCTCGATGTAGAAAGGATCATCCAGGCGTTTGTCGGAGAGGTTTGAGTAGAGGAAGGGAGATAGTCTATTTCTTATGGCTACAACCCGGGCATGTTATCTCCAATTGACCCCACAACCCTGATGTGGGAAAGAGAGGAAAGGGTGCTAAGTCTAGTGTGAACCAAACATCTGTCCAAGGAAAGGTCCCTTCTACTTCTGGAAGGAAGACAAGGAAATCTCAGAAGCCAAAGTAAGGTAAGAAATAGTTAAGTAGATAGTTTTGAACCTTTTTCATAATGCATTGTCTAGTGGTAAAGATTAAGTCTTAGGATATCATCATAGTCTTTTGGCATATAGTATAAGTTAGTAAGGATGCATTTCCGGTTTAAGTAAAGTGAGTCCAAACTCTATTCAAAGAGGTAACTTTGTCATATTTAGAAGTAAACAGAAAGTTGAAACTAAGGAAAATGAAAACTCCCAACGGGCCAGAGCATGAATTGCTACCTCAACGGGAAGGACTATGATCCTTAGTTTTAAACTAAGTATGTTAATTCCAAATGTGACAAAGGATGTAAAGCCTGTTATGAAACTCAAGTACTGAAAATGATTCGGTCTTCAATATAATGTAGATTTGAGACTGATCACCTCGAGATTTACATTTATTGACAGATAGTATTATCGAAGTCCTTGAGTTCAATCGAACATTATAGATGCCAATTTCTTTAGCAGAGTGCGCAGCGGAGGTAATTAGGCGTCAACCCAATCTAGTATGTCTCTTCCATGAGTTTAAGCGTAAGATTAGCAACCCTTAAGTCTTATAGGGTTTAGTCCTGCATAAGTAGTGTCCCGTTAAGAGACCTTTCTCTTTAGGATGAGAACTAAGAACTAGTTAGACTAGTTAAGTAAAGTTAGGTTAAGACCTAAGTTTAGTCAGATTCTATGCTTAGGAGAAATATGTTTGTGTAAATTACAATTTATTTTGATGTATATATGTATATATGATTGAAGTTTTTACTTCTATGCCATTTTTATTCAAATTATAATCTTTTATTTAGCTAATTCTCAAAAGACAATCATTATGTCTATCTTCTATATCAACCCTTACTTTCTATCATTTGCACACCTAATGATTCTATTAACAAAACTTTATCTTCTTTAACTTTAATTGTTATCTTAAGAAAAACTTTTAGAAGGAAATTGATATTTCTATTTTGAAGTATTATTCTTCCTAAATTCGGGGTAATCTAAAATATGTTGATATCAAACCTTATTTTCGTTATACTTGTAAATTTTTTTTTGTTAAAAGTGAACTTATCTTTCTTTGGTTGCTCCACAACAATGCTTTCTGGATATTTTACTTAAGTTTGAGTATTATATATATCTCTTTTACTTACAAACCTACCAACCGTGATAATATAAGTATTATATCTTTATTTTTGTAAATCGGTTTGTAATCTAATGTTCCAATCGTAACATATTAAATTTTTGTTGAATAAAACTGACACCACTGATTTCAACTAAAATTGCTTACCTATTTTCTCTCCATGTTTTTGTTTTATCCATTCACCATGCACCCAATCTTTTTAAGTCTTGCCATTGTCGAACTCTTTTATTCTAATTCCCTCCAATGTAATCTACTTTGAAATTGTCTCAATGTGTTTGTTGATAGATTTTCTTCTTTGTTTTTTGTGTAAGTTATGTTTTATTTTAATGTTGATATACCAGCAAGTGTACTGGGTCAACGAGTAATATAGTCTGGAAGACCGAATATCGTCCCACAGGGAGTTGTGTTTTTAGTATATTTTCACCTTAATGTAATTAAAAATAAATCCTATAACTAAAAAGTTGATTTAAATTAAAATTCAGAATTAAAATCACTAATTAACTAAACTACTAAGTTGCTGAAATTAAATTAAATTTGAGAACTATGGGAGAAAAGTGGTTAGGAACGTTGGTTGCATTGTAGGTTTCACTTATTCAATTATAATTTAGATTTTCCTTTAATTATCCTTCAATTCATGGACAATTCCTCTCAAATAGCAATAGTTAGATCTCTCTAACATTACCCTTATTTTCTAAATACTTAATCCTTGATCTCTCAACAAATTACAATATAAGAAAATATCAAATTCAGCACAAGGGAATTATTAAGTCAATAATCATTCAATCATATCTCTATAACTTGAACTGATTATACCATTAATTGCATGGCCTATTCAAAATCCCAACTCTCGTTGTGAATTAAGAAATCCAAAACATAAATTGCGCAGGTTTATGTATACAATAAAAACACAATTAATGCATGAATTAAAAACAGTTAAAATCTAAATCATAAATTGAAATAAGCTACGCCATACAAATTCACCGTGTTCCTAACACGAGGGTTTTAGTTACACATAGAATTAAGAAGAAGAGAAGACATAATAGGGAAATTCATAGACAAATTACCCCAAATTCTTCAATCTTCAATTGCTCCAAATTGCTTGTAATCTCCCTCTTCAAATCTAAAATCTGTTTTCTCCTCTAATTGGCTGCTTAACCTAATTTTAAATCACTAATTTATATTTACAATCTATCTCTAAGTAGAATCTCAATCAATTTCTGAAGTTGTGGTCCAATTGGGCTTTTTCTGGTGCACGCGCGCCCCAGGCGCACGCGATAATGCGCCCCAGGCGCGCGCCTCTGCTACTGCTCTGTTTCTTCATTTGCGCGCCCCAGGCGCACCCGTCCACGCGCCCCAGGCGCGTGGACCTGTTCCGGCTCCGTTTTTCTCCATTCTTTTTCCTATTTCAAGGTCTTTGAATGCTCTTTCCAATTCCATAATTATTTTTCGCATTTGATCTCCAAAATCACCTGAAACACTGAACAAACGATCAAAAAGTTCGTGGGAAACTACAATTACTAAAATTCCTAAAAACTAATAAAAAGATCCTAAGTTTGCTATGAAAACAAGCCAAATCAAAGTAAAAAAGGGTAAAATGAAGTCCAAAAACTATACATATCAGACCCAAATCACTCCCCCAAACTTAGCATTTTACATGTTGTAACATCCTCACTTTTAATAGTTAATTTTAGTTTTTATTAAAATCAGAGTTTGAAAATTCTTTTTAACTTTTGATTTCATTTGAAAAGTTTTACGAAAATCCAGTAGAGTTTCCTCTGTTTTTCGGACTTCCCAAAAATTTTCTTCTTAAAACCTGTCAGTCCAGAATTATTTAAAAACATAAACATAACAGATTAAAACCAGTTCAGATCCTAACGCCCGATCAGTACCAATCTCAGGGCATATAACTACACATATTATAAATTACAAATTAACAGTTTTTAGTGTAATAAAATCCACTCGGGTATCTCAATTTCACTCCACGTAGTGGAGAGTTTCCAGTTCGGCCCGCAACAGTGTAAGCTCCGCTCCCGTACCTGTAAAATGATATCAAGAAGGGTAGCATTACACAGAACTTAAAAAGATAAATTCTAAAAGAAGACATAGCAAATAACTAAGCCTACTTAATTATTAATATACTTTATTCATAACTATTCATACAATTAATCTCTTTTAATCCTTCCTTATTCACACATTCTCTTAATTATTGATTCTCTTATCATTTTCACGTTCTCTTTTCTTTTCTTTTTCTTCTTTTCTTCCTTTTCCTTTCCTTTTTGTTTTCTTTATCCATTCCTTTTTCTTATGACTAAGTCCAACAGACCATAAGCCCTTTTACCTTTTATTTTGACTGAGTCCAAAAGACCATCAGCCGTTTCCTTTCCATTCTTTTCCTTTTAATCGACACGCCTTCCTAGGCTCGCATCGACGCCGATACGCCTTCCTAGGCTCGCACCAGACTTTTATTTTCTTTTTAATCGTCTTTTCTTTTCTTTTAATCGACACGCCTTCCTAGGCTCGCATCGATGCCGATACGCCTTCCTAGGCTCGCACCGGACTTTTATTCTCTTTTTAATCTTTTTAATCGACACGCCTTCCTAGGCTCGCATCGATGCCGATACGCCTTCCTAGGCTCGCACCGGACTTTTATCTTTTATCATGACTGAGTCCAACAGACCATCAGCCTTTCATCATTCATTATGACTGAGTCCAACAGACCATCAGCCGTTTATCTTTTCTTTATGACTGAGTCCAACAGACCATCAGTCGTTCTCTTTTATTCCTTTTTAATTAATTCTCTTTTCTCTTTTTATTTTTGTTTGTACTTTTCTCTTTTACTCTTTCTTTGTACTTTTCTCCTTTCTCTCGTTTCTTTATTTATAGACTTATTGTTACATTATTTACTTTTCACTCTTTTCAATATCCTTCTTTCTTTTTCCTTTTTCTTACAATTTAAATAATTCTTTTGTACTCATCCGAATCCTTTTAGCCTTTATCTTCATTTACGACTTATCACATTTTCTACAATTTCTACTTCATTCTTTTTCTCTTTGTTAGTTTCCCCCAATTTTATCCAACTCTAATCAATACGGTCAAATATAATATATTCTAGTTCTTGTTACTAATTCTTAGTTATTTCTCAGTTTCCTTATCTCAATCAATTGCCCAATTCTTTGTTCCTATTTCATTAACTATATTAGTTTTAACTGCTCTATTCTCTTTATCTAACTTTTCAATTATTTCACTCCAACTTCCCTCATAATGTACTCTCTTTTACCCTTTTTGTTCCTTTACCTCCCCTATAGCTTTTACTTTATAATTTCCCACATTTTGTTTTATATTAACTATTTCAATATCCTAAACACGCTCATCCATTTCGGGACTTATTTTATGCTCATACATTTTATTCCCTACGGTGTGGTTTCTCGTCACACTTTTATTTACTTTATTTCTATCAACGGGGTACCCTAAGGTTCATTAACATACTTTTAATTACTCTATTCCTAGCTACCACTATATAATCCTAGAATTTACTTCTTAAGCAAAGGTAACGCGAACCCTCTTACCTCGGGCTTTTTAAATAGAACCTGGATTTTAGCTCGGCGACGATGACGGCGTCGGTGTTGCTCCTCGTTAGCGGGGAACGATCGTGACTGAACCGAGGCAAAGCTTCGAGCTCCGAGGTTCCCGACACGAGCCCGGCACGATCACGGATCGGTAACGGCGCCGGTGAGATCCGTGGAGAGAGAAAGAGAGCTCACGGAGAGAGAGAGAGAGGGAATGGATGAGGGAGAGACTATGGTGGTGGTGGTGGACAGTGGTGGTGGCGGTGGCGGCTCTGGGCGGCGGACGGTGGGTGGTGGTGGAGAGAGAAAGAGAGAGAGGGATTGTGAATGTGAGGGAAGGAGAGAGAGAGAGAGAACAAGAGAGAGAGAGAGAGAGAGAGAGAGAGAGAGAGAGAAAGACGGGTTGAGGGAGAGGAGGAGAGAGGCCACGGTGGGGCGGCGGTGGAGGCTGTGGAAGAGGGAGGAAGAAGGAGGATCGGAGGAGGAGAGAGAAACAAAGGGGGAGAGTGGTTGAAGAAGAGGGTTTCCCCTCGATTTAAAGCCACTCGAGCTATTTTCGCTTAAGCGAAATTTATTCGCTTTAGCGAACGGCCTTCAGTAATGGACACGAACGTTTTTCGCTTAAGCGAAATCCGCTCGCTTAAGCGAACCTCTTCTATGTTGCCACTGGATCAGTTTCGCTTAAGCGAAATATTTTCGCTTAAGCGAAATGATCAGATACTGCTGTTTTATTTTTCTATTTTCCTTCTATTTTGGTCCGAACTTCAAACCTCCATTACTTCTTCGTTCACCGTCGGATCTTGCTCAAATTTGACGAGCAACCTCCTAAAAATCATATCTTCATATCCAACGGTGGAAATTGTGTTTGGAATCTTAAATCTTTTATTTTAATTTTTCCCTTGTTATTATGTTTATTATCGAATTATCTATTTTCTGGCCCGATCCTAACTTCGATTTAACGCTCCTTTCTTCTCTAATTCGCTTAGTATTATTATTATTATTATTTTCTTCTAATACTAGAATTCTCATTTGGAATACCTATTTGTGGTTTGTTATTTTCATTTTTAATTATTCTAATTATTATTTATTTATTTATCTTCGGGTTTAAAATTTGGGATGTTACATTTCTCCCCCACTTATTTGAATTTCGTCCCCGAAATTCCAATTGTCCCTTAACTTGGAGGAGTATCCCTTGACATAGTTTCCACTCATGTCATTTCAATTCCTTTGGTTCCAATCTTCCCTTTGAGGGAGTTCTAAGTTAATAGTTCTGCGGTGTAATTATTCGCCTCAGGTATGGTTTATCTCAGTCACTCAGAAATTCGGTAAAACACAGAATCTTAAGAGACTGAGACAATCATTTGCGGTGCTCCGACATAACTTCTTAAGTGAGACTCCAATTCGCGACTCCACTCTTTACGTTTTCGTTCTTACTCCTTTAAGTGAGTCTAGTGAGGTCGCCCTTCGAATCCACCTTAGCTATATTTGTATTTTACTCCGGTGATACATCCCTTTTTGTTTGTTTAACGATTTCAATTGGGTACGGGGTTCCTATGGATCGGTTTCACTTAAGGGTCAAGGTTATGGTCTAAATTTATTTCCCAATTGTCTAATGGTCCGAGAAGGTATTGATTGACTCTTAGTTTAATTCTCGTTCCATTCTCCGCGAACCTCTTCGACGGTTAATGCGGAGCGCTTGGGGTGAGTTATTCATTAGCCCTACGGGTTATGGTATGATCGTCGGACATTGAGTCCGGTTCGATGCAATCTTCCTTACACTTCGTTACCGTTCTGCATTCCACCTAGTTACTCGGATAGGATCCACAATATTCTTATTGTTAAAGTTCCATCTTCCATTCCTTGGATTGAAATCCTCCCCCACTTAGCATTGACATACTTAATTATATCCATGCTTGGGGGTATGCTCATTCGTTATTCAGAATTTCGCACGTAAGTTTCTCGACCGGTGTCCAAGATTAGAAGAGACATGTGGATGGTTATCCATCGGTAGGCATAGAACTATGTTGGGTTTCTACGTCTTGGTGAATTCTCACCTCTGCATCTGAGATGCTTGAAGCTTAAAGAGAGTGAAGATGAAAAGAAGTAACACGAAGCACTCAAGGATGGGTTTTATAGTCTTCATACAATGACCCAGGATGTACTGGATACATGTCAAGCAAGAAGACAATGGAGATTATCCTTAAGTGTGTGTTTTCAGCAGAGAGTTATCGAAAAATGCATTTTCTTTGGAACTACTGCTGATTTGATTTGGTCTTGATGAAGGCACAGGGTGCAATGGCTAAACTTGCTTCCTTTGAGAAAATAGTTTGGACACTGGACTAAGTTCTTAAGTGAATTCTAATTCCTAATGGTGAGTACGATTTACTCGTTTACTTGGGTCAGTCTCGGTGTGGATATCCTGCTAATTCATCCAGTTTCGCCTTTTTCGCGAATAACCACATCGGATTCTGAATGAAATGTGTGATGAGTTTTGGGCTTTTAGTTTGGCTTTCCATGAAGTCTAAGGATGTTTACTACGGGTTCGCTCGGTTCGGTTCTCTCGCGAGTTCTATTCGCGGCTACTCCACTAATAATTGGGTGCACTGGCTTAAGGCTCCTATCTGTCTGTCCTGATTTTTGTTGGAAAGTGTCAATGATATCGACCATTAATAGTTGCGAAGATCGAGGTGATCAGTCCCAATCTCACATCTATCAATAGCAACATCATCATCAAGTTTGTTGATGTTATCGTCCCCTAGCGGATGTAAGAATCAGAGTGATCAGTTCTAACCTTACATTCTACCAGTGGCAATACCATCACTGTGTTCAATGAAACTTTAGTTAATGTATTATCATTTATTGATTTTATTTTTAAGTTAAATCGAATATTTATGCTTTATGCAAAACATTTTTAATTAAGTATTGTAAATAAATATTTGGTATATGGTTAGCACTAAAAGTACCTCGGATGAATTCATTCGCTCCCTTCACCTATACGTCCAGGACAGTTTGTCCCCATGTGTCCTGGTTGTCCGCATATATAGCAGAGACCCTGTTTTCTGTGCTGCCTCAACATTAGGCACAGTTTCCGGTGGATTTTCCCACATAGTGGACATGGTGGTCTGTTTCTCGGGGCATTCACATCTGGAGCTGTGTCCATTGGCACCATTGCCATAGCATTGATGTCGGCATGTGTATTGGATTCCTGAACCGTGTAAGTTCCATGATGAATGTTTTGATAATGACAAAGTGTTTTTAAAAAGCTACAAAGATGTTGATTAAGTTTCAAGTTCAACAAGCAACAACAAACATCAAGTGAAGAAGAGAGAACAAGCTCATGAAGACATAGTTTGAGTGTAATTGTAATTGTTTTATATTTTGCCTCTCAAGCTTCTTAGTCTTTTATTTTGATGAGTTTGGTTAGAGTTAATAGAGGGTAGTGAATCTCTATCATAGTCATGATTAAATCATAATTTGAGTTTTCACTTAACCTAAAATCAATAGGTGGCTTAAAGGTTTTAAAGGAAAGGTTTGGTTTTGAGAAAACAAGTTTTAATCAAGTTTCATCAGTGTCTAATCGATTAAGAACATTGTTAATCGATTACTAATCGATTAAGAAGGGATTTAATCGATTAAGTACTGCAGATCTGATTTTTAAAATACGATTTTCACTTCTCAAAATCAGTTTTTAAGTGCTCCAACTTTTGAGTATTCTATATAAATCTTTTCCTAATCTTTGTGATTAATTAGAACACTTTCATAATCAATTTTACAAGAATCAAGCCACTCTATTCTCTCTCAATTTCAAAGATCAAAGCTTTCATATTTTCATATTCTTTGATCAAGAACCTTTGAATCTCTTGTGTGATTTGTCATAGCTATTGAATGAGATTCATAGGAGTGTCATGTGTATTCATTGACTTGTAATCTTTGCAAAAAGGCAAGCCAACTACAACAACAAAGAAGACTTGGTGTGTCGTTTATCATCAAGCAAATTTCTCATTGAAGAAGAAGAAGAAGTCTTGGTTGTGAATCAAGCAAAGTGAAGCCTTGGTGTGTGGATTATCATCAAGCAAGTGAAGACTTGTTGTGTGGATTATCAACAAGGGGTAGAGGTTAGATTAGAGAGAAGATCAATAGGATTAGAAGGCAAGGGTGTGGAGTATCTCTTGTAGGCTATCAAGAAGGGAGTCTTGAGAGGCATTTACTTGTAATTTGAGAACTCTAATTCCTCATACTGAAGAATCTCTCTTGGTTGAAGAGGGGACTGGATGTAGCTTTCAAGCGGGTGAAATTGAACCAGGATAAATCACTGTGCCGTATCTCTAAACCCTTTACTCTTTACATTCTTGTTGTTCATTGTGTTCTTGGTTGAAAACCTAGAAAAAGAGTGATTTTCATAATTGATTGAATTGAATCTTTATTGTTCAAATTAACTTGGGGAAAATCATTTTCATAACCTAGGTAATCAATAAGAATATAGGTGTTAATCTTTTTCGCTGAATCTCTGATCTTACGTGTTGATTGATTGATTTTCGTATGCGATTGAAAAGTGATTTTTTCAGTTTCTGATAGATTTAATCGAATAAGCACATTCATAATCGATTAAGTGAATTTAATTTTTCTGGTCTTAATCTATTAGAATTCAGATTAATCGATTAAGTGCTGTAGAATTTGCAAGAATCATTTGTTTTGATTGTTTCGATTTGTTTCGTTCGAAAATCTTTTAAGGTTTCTTTTACACCTATTCAACCCCCCCTTCTAGGTGTTCTTCTAGGGTTCCTTATTTGTTTCAACCACCAATTGCGGTTTCCCTCAATTGGTATCAGAGCTCGGTCGAAAGACACGAGCATAAGAGCTTTTTCGTAAAGATCCTTTAAGAAAATCGCAATGGGTTCCATGAATCCCTTTGGTGGTGAAGGTGCTTCGATAAGTCGTCCTCCACTCTTTAATGGTGAGGGATACACCTATTGGAAAGTTAGAATGAAAATCTTTATCCAAGCCATAGATAGTGAAATTTGGAAAGTAGTTGAAAAAGGTCCTCATATCCCCTCTAGTTTAGTTGAAGACGTAGTACATTTAATCCCCGAGGATAAGTGGAAGGATGATGATAGAAAAAAAGTTCAATATGATTATAAAGCAAAGAATATCATTACCTCCGCTTTATCTTATGATGAGTTCTTTAGAGTTTCTCAATGTACTAGTGCTAAGGAAATGTGGGACACTTTACAAGTGACTCATGAAGGAACTAGTGAGGTTAGGAGAGCTAGATTGAATGCTTTGATGCGTGAATATGAATTGTTTCATATGCTTCCAAATGAATCTATTAATGATATGCAAAAGCGTTTTACTCATATTATTAACCATTTACTTGCTCTTGGTAAGACTTTCTTACAAGGTGAACTTTCTAACATAGTGTTGAGATGTTTAGACAGGAATTGGCAACCAAAAGTAACGGCTATTGTTGAATCTAAGAATTTGGATGCTATGGATCTAGCAACACTTTTCGGAAAGCTTCAAGAACATGAAATGGAGCTTGGACGTTTAAGTATCAATGAAGAGTCGGATAAGAACAATGGAAGAAAGGGACTTGCTCTTAAAGTCAATAGATCATACAAGAAGAAGGAGAGTTCCGATGATGATGATGATAGTGAAGATTCCGATTCGGATGTTGATGAAAAAGAAATGAAACTTTTACTAAGGAAGTTTGACAAGTTCCTAAGGAGAAAAGGAAGGTTGAACAAAGACAAAGGTAAAGAGAAGGATTCCCCACACTAGAAGACCAAGACGTCAAAAGAAGGTGTAGTTTTCCATGAATGTGGAAAACCCGGTCATCTCAAGTACTCATGCTCTAGGTATCTCAAGAAGAAGGAGAAAGACAAGAAAAATTCAAAACACAAAAGGGCATATATAGTTTGGGATAGTGATGTAGAAGAGAAGAAAAGCACATCGAGTAGTTCGTCGGATGATGAAGAAGTTGCTAATCTCAACTTGCTTGTTCAAGTCAATGAAGAGGAAAGTTCAAATGATGAATCAAGTGAACAAAGCGAGGATAACAATGTAAGTCATACTAAATCCAAAATTTCTTCTAAATATGAATTGTTATACAATGCTTATGAAGAAATGCATGAACAATTTGAAAAACTAGTTTTGAAAAACATTGAAAGAAAGAAGCTCATTTTGAAACATCAAAAAGAGATTTTAGAACTTCAAAAACAAGTTGATGAGCTTAATCTTGAAAATGAAACTCTTGATCTTATATATGCTAGTTCTTCTTGTGATTGTGCTAGTAGATTGAATATTTTGGTTGATTGTGAGAGTTGCAAGTTGCTTAAGGATGAAAATGTCATTTTGAAAAATAAGCTTGCAAGTTTCACAAGTGGTGATATTAAATTGCGCACATTGTTAAATTTTCAAAGAGAAAATTCAAACAAGTTTGGTTTGGGTTATACTAATGCTAAGAGTAATTCTCATAGAAATGTTGTTGATTTTTCTAAAGTTGATTTCTCAAATGCACCAACATGTTTCTATTGTGGTACTCATGGACATACTTCAAATGTGTGTTATATTAAAGTGCATGGTATACCTAAAGGAGATTTTGTTTGGGTGAAAAAGGGTGAAAGTCCCTACACTAACAAAAATGGATCCAAAACCATTTGGATACCAAAAAGCAAAGCATGATTGTTTTGTAGGTATGATTGAAGAGAAAAGGGCTTACAAATGTTATTCATACATTTGCATCTTCAATTGGTATTACATTTGCATCTCAAGTGAATGTCCTACAAAGTGGTCAAATGATATTGTTGAATATTTACAATTGTTTAGTCTTCTCAATTGGTATAATTGAATTGTTCTCAAATAGTATTACTTTTCTAAAGTTCAATTGGTATCATTGAGTGATGATTAGATGATTATCATGCTATTATTGTTGTGATATTTCTTTACATTGATGACATCTCAATTGGTATTATGACTTCTTAGTATTTCTATTGGTTCATAATTCATTGTTATATTTTCTTGCCAATTGGTATCACATTTCAAAGTATAGTACTTGTTATATTTCAATTGGTATCAATGTTGTGAAGAAATAAATGTGAATTTCTCTATTTTGGCTTAGTATTTTATATTTCAATTGGTATATATATTACTTTTTGATAATGCCAAAGGGGGAGAAATGGTATGTTTTGAAAAATGGGAGAAATGGTTGTTTTGGGAGAATGGTTGTTTTTGTTGTTTTTATGTAGGTTGAGAAAAGTTGTTGAAGATAGGGGGAGAATCAAGCTTCTTTCAACAATTGGATTTCAAATGTCAATTGCATTGATTAAGGGGGAGCAAGTTTCTCACCAAGTGATCAAATTGTTAAAGCATCAACAACTTCAAAACATGGTTTGTCATTTTCAAAAAGGGGGAGATTGTAAGTTCCATGATGAATGTTTTGATAATGACAAAGTGTTTTGAACAAGCTACAAAGATGTTGATTAAGTTTCAAGTTCAACAAGCAACAACAAACATCAAGTGAAGAAGAGAGAACAAGCTCATGAAGACATAGTTTGAGTGTAATTGTAATTGTTTTATATTTTGCCTCTCAAGCTTCTTAGTCTTTTATTTTGATGAGTTTGGTTAGAGTTAATAGAGGGTAGTGAATCTCTATCATAGTCATGATTAAATCATAATTTGAGTTTTCACTTAACCTAAAATCAATAGGTGGCTTAAAGGTTTTAAAGGAAAGGTTTGGTTTTGAGAAAACAAGTTTTAATCAAGTTTCATCAGTGTCTAATCGATTAAGAACATTGTTAATCGATTACTAATCGATTAAGAAGGGATTTAATCGATTAAGTACTGCAGATCTGATTTTTAAAATACGATTTTCACTTCTCAAAATCAGTTTTTAAGTGCTCCAACTTTTGAGTATTCTATATAAATCTTTTCCTAATCTTTGTGATTAATTAGAACACTTTCATAATCAATTTTACAAGAATCAAGCCACTCTATTCTCTCTCAATTTCAAAGATCAAAGCTTTCATATTTTCATATTCTTTGATCAAGAACCTTTGAATCTCTTGTGTGATTTGTCATAGCTATTGAATGAGATCCATAGGAATGTCATGTGTATTCATTGAGTTGTAATCTTTGCAAAAAGGCAAGCCAACTACAACAACAAAGAAGACTTGGTGTGTCGTTTATCATCAAGCAAATTTCTCATTGAAGAAGAAGAAGTCTTGGCTGTGAATCAAGCAAAGTGAAGCCTTGGTGTGTGGATTATCATCAAGCAAGTGAAGACTTGTTGTGTGGATTATCAACAAGGGGTAGAGGTTAGATTAGAGAGAAGATCAATAGGATTACAAGGCAAGGGTGTGGAGTATCTCTTGTAGGCTATCAAGAAGGGAGTCTTGAGAGGCATTTACTTGTAATTTGAGAACTCTAATTCCTCATAGTGAAGAATCTCTCTTGGTTGAAGAGGGGACTGGATGTAGCTTTCAAATGGGTGAAAGTGAACCAGGATAAATCATTGTGTCATATCTCTAAACCCTTTACTCTTTACATTCTTGTTGTTCATTGTGTTCTTGGTTGAAAACCTAGAAAAAGAGTGATTTTCATAATTGATTGAATTGAATCTTTATTGTTCAAATTAACTTGGGGAAAATCATTTTCATAACCTAGGTAATCAATAAGAATATAGGTGTTAATCTTTTTCGCTGAATCTCTGATCTTACGTGTTGATTGATTGATTTTTGTATGCGATTGAAAAGTGATTTTTTCAGTTTCTGATAGATTTAATCGATTAAGCACATTCATAATCGATTAAGTGAATTTAATTTTTCTGGTCTTAATCGATTAGAATTCAGATTAATCGATTAAGTGCTGTAGAATTTGCAAAAATCATTTGTTTTGATTGTTTCGATTTGTTTCGTTCGAAAATCTTTTAAGGTTTCTTTTACACCTATTCAACGCCCCCTTCTAGGTGTTCTTCTAGGGTTCCATAGTTGTTTCAACCACCAATTGCGGTTTCCCTCAAACCGGTACATTGCCTCTGCTAGAACCTTCAGCCCACTGTATCATCCTGTTCCTATCTTCGGATGTCTTCCGCCTTAATCCCTTCTCATAAGTACTAGCCATATTCACTAGTTGGGCCAAATTATCTATGTTCTGAAATTCAAAGGCTACTTTAATCTCAGTACGAAGTCCTGCTTCGAACTTGATGCACTTATTTCTTTCATCAGCATCCCTATAGTTCCCAGAATACCGGATGAGGTCTTCGAAGTGTGCGGCATATTCTCCAACGCACATACTTCCCTGTGTTAAATTCAGGAATGCCAGTTCTTTTTCTTGGTGGACATCTTCCGGAAAGTACTTCCCTAAGAACCTGATTTTGAACACATCCCAGGTGATTTCCTGGTTAGCGATCTCCATTTCCCTTCGTACACGCTCCCACCAATACTCAGCTTCTCCAGTGAGCATGTACGCCGCCAAAGGGACTCTCTGATCCGTGGGCGGTGACATTGTGCGGAAAATCTTCTCCAATTCTTGGAGCCATCTCTGTGCTGCGTCAGGATTGTAGCCACCTTCAAACTTGGGCGGGTCGTTCTGCCTGAACCTAGCTAGCCAATCAATGTCGATTGGGTTTGGTGGTTGTTGGAGTGCGGATGCTGCTGCTGCTGCGGCTGTTGCTACGGTTTCAGCCTGGTTCTGGTTCATCTGGACCAGATTCTCAAGTATCGCGGCCATCGTATCATCACGAGTACGTCTCCAAGGCATGGTGACTAAGTTCTGGAAAAAGAACACGTTATTCCACAATTAACTAAAAACTCTTAAATTAAGTGTACCTATTTATCTATTCTAAGACTTGTCACTATCACTTGATTACTCGCGGGGTGAGTAACCAATAGGAGTTGTGAGTCCAAACTCCAAGGCCGAGGGAAACTGCTCTGATACCATAAATGTAACATCCTCACTTTTAATAGTTAATTTTAGTTTTTATTAAAATCAAAGTTTGAAAATTCTTTTTAACTTTTGATTTCCTTTGAAAAGTTTTACAAAAATCCGGCAGAGTTTCCTCTGTTTTTCGGACTTCCCAAAAATTCTCTTCTTAAAACCTGTCAGTCCAGAATTATTTAAAAACATAAACATAACAGATTAAAACCAGTTCAGATCCTAACGCCCGATCAGTACCAATCTCAGGGCATATAACTACACATATTATAAATTACAAAATAACAGTTTTTAGTGTAATAAAATCCACTCGGGTATCTCAATTTCACTCCACGTAGTGGAGAGTTTCCAGTTTGGCCCGCAACAGTGTAAGCTCCGCTCCCGTACCTGTAAAATGATATCAAGAAGGGTAGCATTACACAGAACTTAAAAAGATAAATTCTAAAAGAAGACATAGCAAATAACTAAGCCTACTTAATTATTAATATACTTTATTCATAACTATTCATACAATTAATCTCTTTTAATCCTTCCTTATTCACACATTCTCTTAATTATTGATTCTCTTATCATTTTCACGTTCTCTTTTCTTTTCTTTTTCTTCTTTTCTTCCTTTTCCTTTCCTTTTTCTTTTCTTTATCCATTCCTTTTTATTTTGACTGAGTCCAAAAGACCATCAGCCGTTTCCTTTCCATTCTTTTCCTTTTAATCGACACGCCTTCCTAGGCTCGCATCGACGCCGATACGCCTTCCTAGGCTCGCACCGGACTTTTATTTTCTTTTTAATCGTCTTTTCTTTTCTTTTAATCGACACGCCTTCCTACGCTCGCATCGATGCCGATACGCCTTCCTAGGCTCGCACCGGACTTTTATTCTCTTTTTAATCTTTTTAATCGACACGCCTTCCTAGGCTCGCATCGATGCCGATACGCCTTCCTAGGCTCGCACCGGACTTTTATCTTTTATCATGACTGAGTCCAACAGACCATCAGCCTTTCATCATTCATTATGACTGAGTCCAACAGACCATCAGCTGTTTATCTTTTCTTTATGACTGAGTCCAACAGACCATCAGCCGTTCTCTTTTATTCCTTTTTAATTAATTCTCTTTTCTCTTTTTATTTTTTTTTGTACTTTTCTCTTTTACTCTTTCTTTGTACTTTTCTCCTTTCTCTCGTTTCTTTATTTATAGACTTATTGTTACATTATTTACTTTTCACTCTTTTCAATATCCTTCTTTCTTTTTCCTTTTTCTTACAATTTAAATAATTCTTTTGTACTCATCCGAATCCTTTTAGCCTTTATCTTCATTTACGACTTATCACATTTTCTACAATTTCTACTTCATTCTTTTTCTCTTTGTTAGTTTCCCCCAATTTTATCCAACTCTAATCAATACGGTCAAATATAATATATTCTAGTTCTTGTTACTAATTCTTAGTTACTTCTCAGTTTCCTTATCTCAATCAATTACCCAATTCTTTGTTCCAATTTCATTAACTATATTAGTTTTAACTGCTCTATTCTCTTTATCTAACTTTTCAATTATTTCACTCCAACTTCCCTCATAATGTACTATCTTTTACCCTTTTTGTTCCTTTACCTCCCCTATAGCTTTTACTTTATAATTTCCCACATTTTGTTTTATATTAACTATTTCAATATCCTAAACACGCTCATCCATTCCGGGACTTATTCTATGCTCATACATTTTATTCCCTACGGTGTGGTTTCTCGTCACACTTTTATTTACTTTATTTCTATCAACGGGGTACCCTAAGGTTCATTAACATACTTTTAATTACTCTATTCCTAGCTACCACTATATAATCCTAGAATTTACTTCTTAAGCAAAGGTAACGTGAACCCTCTTACCTCGGGCTTTTTAAATAGAACCTGGATTTTAGCTCGGCGACGATGACGGCGTCGGTGTTGCTCCTCGTTAGCGGGGAACGATCGTGACTGAGCCGAGGCAAAGCTTCGAGCTCCGAGGTTCCCGACACGAGCCCGGCACAATCACGGACCAGTAACGGCACCGGTGAGATCCGTGGAGAGAGAAAGAGAGCTCACGGATAGAGAGAGAGAGGGAATGGATGAGGCAGAGACTATGGTGGTGGTGGTGGACAGTGGTGGGGGTGGCGGTGGCGGCTCTGGGCGGCGGCCGGTGGGTGGTGGTGGAGAGAGAAACAGAGAGAGGGATTGTGAATGTGAGGGAAGGAGAGAGAGAGAACAAGAGAAAGAGAGAGAGACGGGTTGAGGGAGAGGAGGAGAGAGGCCACGGTGGGGTGGCGGTGGAGGCCGTGGAGGAGGGAGGAAGAAGGAGGATCGGAGGAGGAGAGAGAAACAAAGGGGGAGAGTGGTTGAAGAAGAGGGTTTCCCCTCGATTTAAAGCCACTCGAGCTATTTTCGCTTAAGCGAAATTTATTCGCTTAAGCGAACGGCCTTCAGTAATGGACACGAACGTTTTTCGCTTAAGCGAAATCCGCTCGCTTAAGCGAACCTCTTCTATGTTGCCACTGGATCAGTTTCGCTTAAGCGAAATATTTTCGCTTAAGCGAAATGATCAGATACTGCTGTTTTATTTTTCTATTTTCCTTCTATTTTCGTCCGAACTTCAAACCTCCATAACTTCTTCGTTCATCGTCGGATCTTGCTCAAATTTGACGAGCAACCTCCTAAAAATCATATCTTCATATCCAACGGTGGAAATTGTGTTTGGAGTCTTAAATCTTTTATTTTAATTTTTCCCTTGTTATTATGTTTATTATCGAATTATCTATTTTCTGGCCCGATCCTAACTTCGATTTAACGCTCCTTTCTTCTCTAATTCGCTTAGTATTATTATTATTATTATTTTCTTCTAATACTAGAATTCTCATTTGGAATACCTATTTGTGGTTTGTTATTTTCATTTTTAATTATTCTAATTATTATTTATTTATTTATCTTCGGGTTTAAAATTTGGGATGTTACACATGTCCCAGACAAAAGTAAAATAAAAATTCTAAACAAGAGACAAACTCCCTAAATCAACATATATACACCTCTTCTAAGACTACGACTCATGACTCCAACACATATTATCACAAGCTATTTACACAATCACAAACTAGTTAACGTAACAATCCCAATCAGAACTCAGAACTAGTGAACACTCTCAACCTCTCAAATGCTTCTCTCAAAAGTGTATAAGGGTCATATTTTCAATTCACTCAAGTTCAACAATGATAATGTGTTACCATAGGCTTGACCATAGACCAACATCTCCACTGAAATTATTGAATACATGCAAAAATCAAAAGGTCTTATTTTTTGTTGTAATGGGGCCAGGCTAAAGTGTCAGGTAGCATAAAAGAAAGAAGGGATAAAACAAAGGCTAACTCACAAAAAATATTTACAAAAGCAAGTTTCCCTCAAAAACCATGAATGAGCAATGAATACAATAAAGACTCACACTCACATCAGGAACATTTTATTCTTCCTTTCTTTTTCAATTTTTTTCTCTTCTATTCTCTTCCTTTACATTTGTTATTTTTTTAATTCTCTTTTTTTTTTCTTCTTTGGAAGAGAAATAGAACTCATACACTTTTCACCAATTACTTTCACTTTTTCTTTCTATATTCCTCTCAATTGCTCATTCAAAATTCTCAAGGTACTACAAAGAATATGCAATAAATGCAAGGTACCAAAGAAAAATCATAACGTCTCATAAGGCTCAAAATAGGCAACTAAGGGAAAATTATCAATGCAAAACATCTGAAGGCCACAAAAACACACCCTAAGTGCCTTAATCATCTTAATGCATGCAATCAATTATCAATTTTGAAATGGTCACCGGTCAAGTTCTAGAAGACAATATCAAAGAGAACACACTCATGAAAGAATAGGGGTCTCAATATCAGAATATGTCAATAAAATTTACCCCTCAAATAGGCTCAAAAACTCACACTTGGCTAAAGTCAGTTCACTAATCACAAGTTCTGAAAGCATTTGTCGAAATAACCCGTTCACAATTACATTTAAAGCTCAATCAAATAGAGTCAAAAGTCAATGAATTTCAGTCCTAAACTAAGTATGTACATGCATCATCAGAGAAAAAGTCCTAAATCTAGAATAATCACCTACTTTTACTAGAGACACAACCAATACCAAAATATGGGAAAACAATTCAAGTCTGAAAAATCAATTTTTATTTTGTATCCTCCCCCAAACTTAGAGGTTGGCTTGTCCTCAAGCAAACTACTCTACCTAAAAACTACAAAATAAAAATTAAAAACCTATACTAAAAAAAACTAACCAAAAATGACAAGGATACAGATTAAGAATACTACCTATCACATCCACATAAATAGCACTACACATAAGTGAAATGTTGCTCCCCCAAACTTAATACCTGCAATGGTTAGCACTAGTGCAACAAAGCACCACTAATGGTAGGAGACAACACTCACGCCTGCATACAACTCAGCAATATAGATGCAACAAGATAATAATCAAAATAAATATCCATGCATTAAAAATAAATTAAATCCTATAAAATGCAAAACAAGTTATAATATCACAAGTACAGAGCGGGGTGGGGAAAATACATCAGATATATCAAATAAGAACAACCCCAAACTACTCCTCATCCATCCCTCTATCATCATGCTCAGGCACATCTACCGGATAGTCCAACAGACTCCTCTCATAGTCCGAATAAGGGGGCAGATCAAAAGCATAACCCTGATCAACACTCCAGGCCCTCATAATATCATCATGGACCTCGTCCCTGCGTAACTGTACACGCTGGAATTCGGCCCGCTGCCACAAATAACGCCCCTACAGTGCCTGCTCTCTCATCATGGACTGCATCATAACCCTCAGGTCTTCCACACCATCCGACGACTGTGCCGGTCGGCGAGAAGATCCTGCTCTATCCTGGACTAGTGGCTGTGGGTCAAGAATAATGGGTGGGTGCCTATCCTCTCTAGCTGTCTTAATAGCAAGTAAAACATAATTATCCCAGACAGCTTTGGTTAACATGGTGGCCCTCTTAATCTTAGTCATCTCCTCACTCCCAAGCACTACCCCCACAGCAGAACACAACTGGTGTATTACCCAAGGAAATCCCACGTATCCCTTATCACTCATAGCAAAGTGGTGCAGTTGATCAGAAATCAGCGACGTCGCATCAACAACAACACAGGACTTCAGGGCATACACTAATCGACATATGGCTGGGGAAATCTCAGTATCATGGGAATGAGGGTACAAGTTGTGCATAATGAACCGGACCCAAAACCGGGCAGCTCCCTGCATATTCCTCTGAGACACATGTTTTGGCCTTTGATTAATATTTAAATTCCATGTTTTTCCAGCCAAGAACAAATGTCTCTGAAGCATATCCAGAGAATACATACCCACATCCTCATAGCTATCTGTGTTGAACAAAGCGGGGGCCATATGAGGTGAGTGGCTAGGAAGGTGTAGGACACGTTCTATAGTAGCAGCATCATACGACACTTCCTTTCCCCTCACATAAGCAACCCTCTTGTGCTCAACCGTCCCATGCAACAACTCCTCCTTCTTCTCTAATTGTGCACGCCACCAAGCATGCGAATAAAACTCCCACACCAATTTCTGACTCAAATATTCTGGAGGACCTCTAACCCACAATTCCCATTTGTTCACATTAATCACTTCCATCACCTCCGCCACACCTCTAAGACCAACCACCTGCTGATCGGAAACGGCCTCATCAAGGACCATACCCAATTCCGGTTGCACCCTCCTCTTAACCATTTTCCCATCATGAAACTCGGCGACTTTCGGATGCTCAAAAGTCGTCCCAACCTCTCCACTACTGTCCACCATAGGCCTCTTTCCTCTTCTCAACATGTTTTAGTTCAAAAATTGCAAAAGGCAATATATCGAACACCTGGCAGGCAGCACAAAACCTTCAAAATTTTAAAGAGAGAACTCAATCCTAACCATCCAAATCCAAATAAATCAGACCAGAGAAGGATAGAGAAGAGATTCTTACCTTAAAACAATGAAAAATTTGTGGTCCCTAGCTTTTTTTTCAAAAATCCGAATTGAGAAGAGAATAGAGGGGAATGGGGTTTTTGAAAAATTTGATAAAAAGGAAGAGAGATTGATGATGAGAATGATGATTAATGGAAGAGTGAGTGAGTAATTTGATGAAATTTGGTTGAATGTGATGGAATTTATGAATTGGGGATGAAATTGGGGTTAGGGTTCTTAGCTTTTCCTAATTGGGATGAAAGGGAAGTGAGGGGAATTTTGTTTCTCCCCTCAGGCGCGTCTGCCAAAATTGCAACAGTAGACACGCGCCCCAGGCGCGCCAGGCCATGCGCCCCAGGCGCGCCTGGTCTGTACTTGATTTTTTTTTTAGCAGACAGAAATAAATAAATAAAAAAAATAACCAAAATTACCTATAATATCCTAAAAAAAATCATCTATCCTAAAGTGCCTATCCTAAGGGAGAATTACTTAAAATTGGGTTGCCTCCCAAAAAGCGCTTGTTTAATGTCACGAGCCTGACTCATCGCCCCTAGAAGGGGCTTAAGGGCAATGGGTTTCAGAAGGGTGCACAAACTCTAAATCATTACCATGTTCATTAGAGTTTGAAACACAATTTATTTGGGGGAAGTCATTCGCCGTGCATGGTGGTTTTTCAAAAATATTTATCACTGCTTGCTCACCATTAACACGGAGAATAACTTCTCCTCTAGGAACATCAATGATTACCCCTGCTGTAGCCAAGAAAGGCCTTCCAAAAATTAGAGGAATGTTCTCATCCTCTTCTATGTCAAGCACCATGAAATCAAGGGGTAATATAAAATCCTTAACTTTCACCAAGATATCTTCCACCACTCCATAAGGACGGAGGGCGGTGTTATCAGCTAGTTGTAATAAAATCGGGGTCGGCTTAATCTCTCCTATCCCTAACATATTAAAAAGTGACAAAGGCATGATATTAACACTGGCACCAAGGTCACAGAGGGCCTTACTTGTATAATCCTTGCCGATGCTTATAGGTAGATTGAAGCTTCCCGGATCCTTCAACTTCGGTGGCAGATTGGACTTTATGATTCTGCTACACTTCTCAGCAATTGGAAATGTCTCTCCAGTGAGCATCCTCTTCTTCTTGGTCAGAAGATCCTTCATAAACCTCGCATACAGAGGCATTTGTTCAAGAGCCTCTGCAAACGGGATATTAATCTGAATCTTTCTGATCATGTCCAGAAACTTTTGAAAGTGCCTCTTGTCTTCATCTTTCTTCAATCTTTGAGGAAAAGGCACCCTCAAAGGCAAAGGAAGTGGCTTGGGCTGAACCGGTATGTGATCCGCAGGTGGACCCTGCGTACTCGATGCTCCAATTTCAACTTCCTTCTTCTTTGATGTTGCATCACCCTTAGGCTCCTTCTCTTTGCTCAAAATTTCCGTGGTGGCACTCCCCTTGGCAAGTGGTTCATCATATGTTGTGCCACTTTGGAGTGTCACCTTCATGCACCTCTCCTTGGGATTAGCTATGGTGTCACTAGGAAAAGTTCCCACTGATCTCTCAGAAATTTGCTTGGCAATCTGACCCACTTGCACCTCCTGATTACGAATGCTAGCACCCTGATTTGTAAATTGGGCTCTAGTCTCCTCAATGAAAGATTGGGTGGAGTTGGTCAGCTTGTCAAGTGCTACCTCCCAGGAAGGTTTCTGCTGTTGTTGTGGCTGATTCAGCGCTGGGCTGTGCCATGAGAAATTTTGGTGGTTACGATATGCTGGATTGTAGGTGTTGGAGTACATGTTGTTTCTATTTCCTCCACCACCCACATATTTTGCTTGTTCCTCAATAGTCGCTGCTTTCCCCATTTCATTGGCACATTCTCCATTCCTATGGTTCCCATTGCAAAAATCGCACACTAGTGTGCTACCCACTGCTCCCAACTGATTCTGACCCATCTGCTTTGCTAATGCTGTGGTTTGATCATGCATCTCCTTATTCTGCTGAATGAGAGTCTGCATCTGGGTAGTGCTCAGTTCTGGATTCTTCAAGATAGTTTTGTCAGCAAGGGCTTGACTACTGTTATAGGCCATAGTCTCAATGATTTCTTTTGCCTCTTCCACAGTCTTCTTAATCAAGGACCCTCCAGCTGCTGCATCAATCATGAATTTGTTTGTGCTCCTCAACCCATCATAGAATAATCGGATCTGCATCCAATCTGGTATAGCATGTGTCGGGCACTTCTTCAACAGTTGGTTATATCTCTCCCATGCATCATGTAACAGCTCCCCCTCTGCTTGAACAAAAGAGTTGACATCTTGGCGGAGCTTGGCTTGCTTTCCAGCTGGGAGGAACTGAGCCATGAATTTCTTGACCAGAACATCCCAACTGGAGAGGCTTCCAGGAGGCTGATTCCTCATCCATGTAAAGGCCTTGTCCCTCAAAGAAAGAGGAAACATACGCATGCGAATCGCCTCATCTGATGCACCTTCTATCTTGAAAAAGTCCAACATCTGAAGGAAATTGGCTATGTGCTCTGTAGGATCCTGATTAGGTGCATCTGAGAATTGATCCTGTTTGATGAGATGAATATATTGAGGATCAATCTCAAATGCAGCTGCTGTAATTGCTGGCCGGACTACACTGGATGTGCAGACATCTGGATCCACTGTGGTGTAATCAGCCAAAGTCTTCCTTGTTGGTTGGGGTGTTGCACCGGAACCATCAGAACCATGTGATTCAGCCATCTTTCTTGCTTGCTTTTTCAACCGTTTCACACTAAGCTCCAATTCGGGATCAAGTTGCACAAGACCTCGATTACTTGTAGAACGTAAAAGCATAAAAACGGTTAAGCAACACCTGTTAAATTAAAACTAAATTAAACTAATTAAAAACAGAAAAATAAAAAGAAAAATAGAATTTAATAATAACTACACTAAGTACCGAAAATACACTAAAGAATACTACTCCTCGGCAACGGCGCCAAAAACTTGTTGATGTACCAGCAAGTGTACTGGGTCAACGAGTAATATAGTCTGGAAGATCGAATATCGTCGCACAGGGAGTTGTGTTTTTAGTATATTTTCACCTTAATGTAATTAAAAATAAATCCTATAACTAAAAAGTTGATTTAAATTAAAATTTAGAATTAAAATCACTAATTAACTAAACTACTAAGTTGCTGAAATTAAATTAAATTTGAGAACTATGTGAGAAAAGTGGTTAGGAACGTTGGTTGCATTGTAGGTTTCACTTATTCAATTATAATTTAGATTCTACTTTAATTATCCTTCAATTCATGGATAATTCCTCTCAAATAGCAATAGTTAGATCTCTCTAACATTACCCTTATTTTCTAAATACTTAATCCTTGATCTCTCAACAAATTACAATATAAGAAAATATCAAATTCAGCACAACGGAATTATTAAGTCAATAATCATTCAATCATATCTCTATAACTTGAACTGATTATACCATTAATTGCATGGCCTATTCAAAATCCCAACTCTCGTTGTGAATTAAGAAATCCAAAACATAATCTCGTTGTGTATACAATAAAAACACAATAAATGCATGAATTAAAAACAGTGAAAATCTAAATCATAAATTGAAATAAGCTACGCCATACAAATTCACCTTGTTCCTAACACGAGGGTTTTAGTTACACATAGAAATAAGAAGAAGAGAAGACATAATAGGGAAATTCATAGACAAATTACCCCAAATTCTTCAATCTTCAATTGCTCCAAATTGCTTGTAAACCCAAATTCTAAATCACTAATTTATATTTACAATCTATCTCTAAGTAGAATCCCAATCAATTTCTGAAGTTTTGGCCCAATTGGGCTTTTCTGGTGCACGCGCGCCCCAGGCGCACGCGATAACGCGCCCCAGGCGCGCGCCTCTGCTACTGCTCTGTTTCTTCATTTGCGCGCCCCAGGCGCACCCGAGGCGCGTGGACCTATTCCGGCTCCGTTTTTCTCCGTTCTTTTTCCTATTTCAAGGTCTTTGAATGCTCTTTCCAATTCCATAATTATTTTTCGCATTTGAGCTCCAAAATCACCTGAAACACTGAACAAACGATCAAAAAGTTCATGGGAAACTAAAATTTCTAAAAACTAATAAAAAAATCCTAAGTTTGCTATGAAAACAAGCCAAATCAAAGTAAAAGAGGGTAAAATGAAGTCCAAAAACTATACATATCAGACCCAAATCATTTAATATTGTACTCTTGGATGAGTTTTTCAAATGAATGATCTGTTGATTGTTTTGGTATGTGTTAGGTCCTTTCTCTGACTTGTGCTTGAATTATAATTTTGGGTGTATTGATTTCTCTAATGATGATTGTCTTATGTTTTGTTTCTTTTCAGGATATGTTTCTTTTGGTTAAATCAAATAAAGTTTTGCTTCTTGTTTCTTATAGAATCCTTACTTTTTCTATCTTAATGCTCTCATCTGATAGTTTTAACTTACATGTTGCTTTAGAAAAGAATATGCCCTTATTGAATGTATGATTTTCTTATACTATGGATGTGATTATTGTAACAGTTTATATCTCTAAGGGTTAAATCATGGGTAATTAGCGAAAATCCTAAGTAAGTAGAAGCCTCATTAGTGATTGAGTAGTGCAGTCTTGAACTCCTAATCTTAGCTCCACTGTAAGTGGGGGAGCAATCCCCAAAGAGTAAGGAAACTTTTTTTCTTGCAATTAGAGTTTCCATAAGTTTCCTTTTGTAGTTAAGCCGAATTTCGGGGACGAAATTCATATAAGTGGGGGAGTATTGTAACATCCCCAATTTTATACAATAACTATGTGCCTTATTTAGTGGTAATAGGTTTAGAGTGTACAAAAAGGAATATGTTAGGTTAAACTCATGGTTTAGAAGGGTTTTTTAAGAATTAATAACATAGGAATTTAGGAAATTATAAATAGAATATCTATAGCTTTAAACCCAAATTCCACCATTGGATATGAAGTTGGACTTATTAGGAAGCTTGCTTTCAAATTTGAGCAAGATCCGACGGTTAACGAAAAAGTTATGACACTTTGAAGTGCAACGGAATGGTGGACTGAACCACTTAATCGATTCAGCCTTGAGTTAATCGATTAAGACCTGAACAACGCACATGACTTAATCGATTAAGCCTGAGATTAATCGATTAATGCCTGAAAGCTGATTTGGCCCAAAATTGCATTGGTTAATCGATTAACCACCCCAGTTAATCGATTAACCACTGCAGAACAGACTTAAAAACTTGTTTTAATCAACCCAATCAATTATTTCTTTCTCTTCTTCTTGCACAACTCTTCCTCCCTCTCAAACCCTAAATTCTTAATCAACAACAATCAACCATTAAACCCCACAAATCATCATCCCAAACTCATTCCCCATCTCAAATTCATGTTGTTCCTCCATTGAAACTCCCTAAATCTCTCTATCCTCTCTCAAATCCTCCAATCCCTCATGAACCCTAAACCCCCAAATCAAGTGTTCTTGCCCCAATAATCAAATTAGAAGAATAGAAGGATCTTGGGAGCAAGGAGAATAGGAGCTAAGGACTTGTAGATTGAAGTGGGTGAAGTGGGTTTCAAAAACCCCAATTTCCTATCTCTCTCTTTCTCTCTCTACAAAGGTAAGAGGGGAGGTATTTTTCTTAATTAGGGGAAGGGATTGACTATGACAATAAGTATATAACGATATGTGTGTTTGATTTTTATGTTTGATTATTTGTAAAGTATGAGTTTAATGAGTTGTGAACTTAGGGCTTGTTAGTGATTAAAGATGGTGTTGATGCTTGATTTCAATTTTTGCCCTGAAAGTATATTATTTAGGATGAATCAAAGTTATTGTTAATGAAATTAATATTGTTATAATTGAATGTTAAATATTGAAATGATGATATTGTTATTTGAATGTTAACCGTTGAAATGAAAATAGTGTTGATTGAATGGTTAAATGTTAATGATCCTTTCAAGGATATTGTTAGATGTAGATAGTTATGATTGAATTGATATGGCCAAATTCTTTAAGTTAGAGAACCCAACCAAATTGGTATAATTGTAAAAAGGGTTTGATTATTATAAACACCAAAACAAACTAGAAACATGTGCACTATGGAGTAAGGTGGACCTTAGGAAATTGGGAAAGATAATCGATTTCCAGGTTCTATGAACTGAAGAACCCTCCTACGGGGAGAATGTGAAGGTTCATAGGACTAGTGGGCGTGAGTAGATAGTGATTTGATTGTGCTTATGAAACAATCACGGGAGTTACTATGGGGGACTTTGATCATCCTAGCAGTAGACTGGTGTGATGTACGCGATACGTGAAGTACTGGTTGAATTGGTGATTGGTCTGGTGCACACTATAATAATTCTATCGGTCACTTCCCTACTTCGTGGCTATGGAGGGTGGTTCCTACCCTGTACGATGTGCACGATACGCGAAGTACAGTGGGGCTGGCATTGTGTGAGGAACCTTCCTACGGGGAGAATGTGAAGTACAATGCAAGCAAAGGTAGAGGGACATTTACTCTTAGTCTATCTTTCTCAAAGTGTGGAGGGGATGTGAGGCAAAAGTGTTATAAAGTGTACATTGTACGAAGAAACCTCCTTCGGGGAGAATGTGAAGTACAATGATTGTTATAAAGTGGACAATTGTTAAAGGGCAAAGTGAAAAGTTAAAGTGTTATAAAGGGAATAGTTAAAGTGCTATAAAGTGGAAAAGAAAAGGGAAATGAAGTGTTATTGCATTTGCATTGCATTGCATCTACATTGTATTGTGATTATTGGATTGTAAATTATTAGCGATAGATGATAGTTATATACATATGTAAAGTTACAAAGGAGCAAAAAGTGAATCAAATGTTAAAGGAAGAAGAAAGTTATGAATTGTATTGTATTAAGTGTTTATTGTTATAATTGCTAATTGTTTACAACATACATTTTCCTTATGTCTTATTATCGTTTTTAGTCGTTTCCCTTGATTTTGAATTAATATCTCACCCTCTTAAGTGGACATTTTAGGTACCTTGATCGGAGAAGCCATAAGGGCACGAATGCTGAGGACAAGTGCACTCCTCCTAGTGGAGTGCATATGACCCTATGATTATGTAATCATAGCTCTGCAACTATTAGGCCTTGTATCGTTTTATTTTATTTTGGAAATGTATAAATTTATTTATGTTTGTAAATGTTTATTTTCTTTAAACAACTATTAAGTGGACATTACCTATAAAGGATATCTAAATATCCTTCTCATGCCAAGTGATGTTCCTGAAAATGTTATATTTTTCTGCATCTGGTTCTGACAAGTTATACTCAGATATTTTCTAAAGGGAAAAGTCAATATTTTAAAGTAAACTCTGCCAAAAAATTTCTAAAGTTTTCAATATTTAATAATTTTTAATGAAATAAAATTAGGATCTTACAATTGTATAAATTCCTATTATTCTTATTTGATTATGTGAATTGTATTTGCTTACCCCTATGCCCTTGTAGGTGATGGCGAGATTCCTAGCCTGCATCAAGTTACGCCCACTCCCTAATGGAGTGTGGTACTACGAGGACCATCGAGCCACGTATGAGGGAGAGGTAAAGGTGACAGTCTATCACCCTCATCCCCTGCTTCGTTTCTGTCCTCGTAGGTTCCGAGTCCCGATTGTCTACACCATGCATGTTCCCCCTTTTTATACTTACCATGGACCACCCCCACAGAGACCTTCTTGACGCTTTCATAGTTTTTGTTTTAGGGCTGCCACTCGATCTCACCCTGCCACCTCTCGTGTTGTTAGAGAGGATACTCCTGTTCTTGGTCCGACTAGTTCGGTGCCTGGGTCTTCCCCTGTTGACCCAGTGCCCAATGGAGGGGCACGGACCCCATCAAAAGAGGTTGAGGAGGATCCCGAGGAGGGGTCGAATGAGATCGAGGAAAACCCCGTCGAGCATTCGATTGGCAGCCAGTGGGGAGTTGGGGATCCACCGGAGGATGCATGAGGTAGATGACGGGGATGAGGGACATGTTTTTCCATTGCTGGAGGTATAACCTGACGGGCTGATGGAGGAGGACTTTTGGCTTATATGGAGGATCACCAGACCATCTTCAAAACTCTCTATATTTTTTGACTTGTGATATATTGTATATAGTATGAGAGAGAGTTTTATACTGATGGTCTACTTTGTAACACCCTGATTTTCTTAATATAAAAATATACGGAAATAAAAATTTTGGAAATCAATAATAAACTTTAAAAGATATTTCATTAAGTAACATTAATAGAATAAATCAAAGTTTGAAAATAAAGCGGATGAATTTAAACTTGAATTTATACAAAACATATATATACAAAATGTGGGGCACCCAATACAATACAGAATATTTCTACAAAATTAATTTCCTTTCTTCCGACTTGTTCCGCTGCGCACTCTGATCTCCAAGCTTCTTGGACAGTTCCTAAAATGTTAACCACTAAGGGTGAGATCTTTCACATCACAGTGAATTAAAAGGACAGTATACAGTTCATAATGAAAACTTAGGATTAATAACCAAATCAAAGAATGGAAACAAAAAGAATAGCCTAGCCACTTCTCTAGGAAATCCACAATCACACTTAGACCAATTCTCAATACTCATTCCCTTGATATTTCTTTTCAATAGAGTGACTTTTTTAACAATTTCACTATTATAACCATTGACAATTCAACATTTCCACCTTTCCTTCTCTTTATTCGTTTAAACATTATATCCACATTCATTTACTTTCCATTTTCAAACTCACAATTAAGTCATTAAACACTTAGTCACATATATAAACAATTAACACCCAATAACAATCAACAATTCAGAAATTAATCAGTCAATCAGTCGACATACTCAGGTATGTCTCAGGGACTAGAATTTAAGTCATCTCCCTAATGTTCTTCACTTCCTACTTTAACAATGCATAAAATAAATTAATATAAACATTTACATAAATTCTAAAATCAACTAAAATCTAAACTAATCACAATTACTTAAACTCTAGTCTATACTAATTACTTCCACACTCTAATTTAATTACTAATCTCAAACCCTATTATAAACTCTAACTATCCCTAACTCAAAGTGTGGAAAGAGTCTTCCCTTACCGGTTGAAGAGAAGAGGAGAAGGAGAGAGAGAGAATGTGAGCACTCCATCGAGCTCTAAAACTCGAGCTCCTAAGCCTCAATTCCTTGCTCCAAGACCAATTCCTATCTCCCTTGGTGATTACCCAAATATATGAGAAGGATTGAGGGAGTTAGGGTTTTGAATTGGGAATTGGGGATTTGAAGGATTGAGAATGAAATTGGGGTTTTTGGCTGATAAAAAATCATGGGGAGTTGATAGGGAATGATTATAGGATGATGGGTTGAAGTTATTTGGTGTTGATTTGAAGATTGGGCGAGTTTGGGGTGAGAGAAGAGAGAAGGGTCGTGAAAGAGGAAGAGAGAAAATGAAGAACAACACAATAAAATCGTGTTTTATGTCTGATTCAGCACTGGTTAATCGATTAACTGGGTGGTTAATCGATTAACCCATGTAATTTGACCAAAATCAACATTCAGGCCTTAATCGATTAACCTCAAGCTTAATCGATTAAGTCGTGTGCATCATTCAGGTCTTAATCGATTAACTCAAGGCTTAATCGATTAACTGGTTCAATCCACCATTCCTTTGCACTTCAATGGGTCATAACTTTTTCGTTAACCGTCGGATCTTGCTCAAA
Source organism: Crotalaria pallida (assembly GCA_037953625.1). NCBI lineage: Eukaryota > Viridiplantae > Streptophyta > Magnoliopsida > Fabales > Fabaceae > Crotalaria > Crotalaria pallida. Next base: position 102,172,245 of record CM075649.1, read on the forward strand.
TTTTGAGGAAAGCTTCCTAAGACACTTATATTCACATCCAACGGTGGAATTTGGGTTTGGAGCTATTGATATTTTATTTCTAATTTCCTAAGATCCTATGTTCATTAGATCCTAATTACTCTTCTAAAACTCACTTCTAAACTAATTCTACTTTACCAAATCTACCCTTACTAAATCCTACATTCTAAACACATTCTAAACATTTCAATCATCAATTGATAATAACAAACACACAAATCACAATCGCATAAAGACGAAACAAACAAACAACCGAATCCTATGCCTAACCTCTTCTTAAACACTCGATCTAACCCGATCGACTCAAGACAACCCTCTAACAACTTAACCCTTGTACCAAACACTCTCGAGGCATATCCAATAGGGTCGAATTGATCACAATTGCCTCGCACATCTATCGAATTCCGGAACTCAATCGAAATGTGAGTTCGAGGGAATTCTCCGAGCACGGACTCTAAGGTCCATCCTTGTATTCAAGGCTCTATTCTAGGATTCTTACTCCACTCACTCTATCGAGATCGAATCACTAAACGACACTTATATGGGATATTGAACACTCTAAGCCCCGAACTTACACGATATCAACCCCACCGATCTAAACCTAAACCAATTTCCCTTCGATTATAACTAACGACTCTAAAACACTTCCATACACAACCTAACGATACGATCACATAACTCATACATACCTACACACAAGGAAACAAACACAATTATTTACATTCATGAATGCACACACAAACACATAACCTATATATATATATATATATGCCTACTCTAACTTAGCCTAAATGCACAAATATACACATAAACATGCACATGCAAATACTCACACATACGTTCATATACTCAAGAATTTAATCACAAATACTAATACCTACGCGGGGATATATTTATACAAATATATACATATACTAGGAAAACGTTTACAAACACTTATACATATACATATTTTGATTCAACATAATAATATACACATAAGAAAATAGTTGAAAATCATCTTTCACGTGTAAATAAGATATTCATAATTATACTTATTAGGTTAATAAAAATGAGGATGTTACAATTCGTCCCGAAATTCACTATTTGAAAAACATTTGAAAAGAATGGAAGGAGACTTTATTAAAAATTGCTTTGATTAAAAACCTTTTAAAGTTAACAAAATACTCATAGCTTCAAAAATAGTTTGGTTTATCATGGTAGAATCATAATAGTAAAAATAATGGTTTCTCAGAATTTCCACAATCATAAATTCTATTTCTATGGGTGCTCCCCCACTTAGGCTTGCGTTATTCTGGTAACTCAGGTTCGGTGTAAAGTGGTTCTATTTAACTGATTCTGACTTTGGTTCTACTTAGTAGGTGCTAAACTTTCCTCATCCTCTGGTACCCTAAAAGTTGTTGGGTTTTAACGAGATGAGGTAATCCTCTCGTGGTTCACTTTTTCACTAATGGTTTCTCTTTCCAGAACTTGCATAAAAACCAATCAGAAGTTCCCTGATGATTCTTATGCCATGGTTAAGGCCTAATCTCAGGGTACCCTATAGTCTTGGTGACCTACAATTGTGAAGGTGATGGTTATCAACTCCATATTGTTGGAATACAAGCGGTATAGTATGAACACGTGAGAACACCTAGAAGGGGGGTTGAATAGGTGTTTTCTCAACCTTGAACAATTTTCGCAAAACCAATTAGAATTGATTAAAACAGAATTTCTTTAACCAATTTCACAGTGACTAACCGGTTACTGGTTCTCACTAACCGGTTACTGCACTGTAACAGAAAACGAAAATCGACAAATTAACTCAAGAACTCAGAGATAAAGCGGAATTGATTCAAACCCAGATTATAAACATATACCCAGATGTTTGAAAATAGTTTTCCCCAAATTAATTTGTTCAATTACTATCTAATTGATTCAATTTATACGAAAAACAATTTTCTAGGTTTTCATGCAATAACTATGAACAATGCAGAAATTAAAGCGATTAGGGAAGAGATACTGCACAAGAGATTTATCCTGGTTCACTCTCACCCACTTAAGAGCTACATCCAGTCCCCTCTTCAACAAAGAGAGATTTCTTCACTAGAATTAAAGATCCTTGATTACAAGCTAAGCCTCTCAAGATTCCTCACTTGATAGCTACCAAGAGATACCCCACTCTTGTTATGCAACCCTCCTTGATCTTCTAATTCTTATTCCTTAAAAGAACCTCTTCCAAGTCCTCTTGCTATGTGGATCCCTTCCACTTAGACTTCTTCAATCTATGCTTGATTACTCCTTAATCAAGACTTCCTTTGCTTGATTGTTCATCAATCAAGACTTCCTTTTTCTTCAATTTGTTGTAGACAATTTTGCCTTGAATGCAATGATTACAACACCATAGAAATACAGAAATTCAGAACCTAATGAATCTCAATCAAATAACAATGAACAAGTTTATTACGAGATTCTCGTGTTTGTAAGAAAAGAGTATCAACAAGATATAAAAGAGAGGTTTTGATCTTTTCTAATCTATGAGAGAAAGTGTGGCTTGTTTATGTAAAAACGTGTATCTTACTTTAATAAGGTGTAATAAAGGTTTTATAAAGAATACCCATAATAAGTTAAACACAAAACTGATTTTTCCAACTAACTTAACAGTCACTGACCGGTTACTGAGCTCTACTAACCGGTTACTGAACTGTAAGTTTAGTTTTCTATTTCAGCAAAAATTGTTTTAATAAAATGTAACCTTTAAAACCTTTCCTTAAACCTTAGATATAATATTTTGCCACATATTGATGCATTTAAAAATATTTAAAAACATTTTGTAAAACTTTAATGCATCAATTGATTTGTTAGTGTGAAAAGCTCAAAATTAATTTGATCAAAATTAATTGATTGAGATTCACTACCCAATACTAAACTCTACCCACAAACTAAGGACTCAAAGCAAACAATAAAATTACTCTATATAACTTTGAAACTCCTTGAGCTTGCTTGATTGAGAATAGTTTATTTTTTCTCTTTTCCTTATTTGCTCACTTCTATGCTTTATCTTTTCTTTTGAACAATCCAATGCTTTTTGTTTGTTGCTTTTTGTTCTTCTAGAATAATGCCTTCCCTTGTCTTTATTGTCTTCATCATTATGTTTTCTTCATCAAAACCATGCTTCAAATACATGTGCTTGACAAACTTCATGAACATCAATGTTATGCACACATGTACTCTTCAATCTCCCCCTTTTTTATGATGACAAACATGTTTTGAAAAACTTTCCTGATTGTTGTTGATTGTTTAACAATGTTCCCATTTGTCTAATGCATCAATGCTCCCCCTCAAAATATGCTTGGAACATATTATCAACAACCTGCATAAGAACAAAACAACAACACCTTCTCCCCCTTTTGGCATGATCAAAAAGCATAAAAAAAATATAAAACATTGCCAAAAAGTGAAAGATATAATCAGAAATATGATATTTTTACTGTCAAATCAGCATCTAACCAGTTACATGAGGAACTAACTGGTTAGTTATAGCAGCATATCACAGTTTATAAACCAGTATGAAATAGCTAACTTTGACAATTAAAAAGAGTACCCAAAGCCTTGTAAAATCAAATTTGCAGAAGTTATACATAAAGTAGGCATGGAGTACTTCAAAGGTATACTGAATTTACACACTTTTGCACAAAATTACAAATCATAATCAATTGTGAAAATAAAAAAAAATAAGTTTTATCAAGGTAATCAATGTATAATGATCAAAATCTCATAAAAGAGCATAATACACAAGCTAAATATCAATAGCTAATAGTAAAAAATCATGTGTATTCTTTAAAAAAAACATTATTATAGCCAAAATACACTGAAAACCACATACTTTTATTGTCTGAATTATATAGTAACCGGTTACTGAAGGCTGCTAACCGGTTACTCATGACAGATATCAGTAAAACTTTACAAAACTGATAGAATCACTTGGTAATTGACAAACATAATCAAAACAGTTGCAATACCAATTTTGCAGAATACATATTGAAATACAGCTTTCAGCATACATACATATATATAGATCATAATCATATTCTAAACCAGAAAATATGAGATGCAAATCACAATATCATAAAAGTTCTTCAATGTAGCACACTGAACTTAGAATGCAGCAGCAAAATCCATAATGAACAACAAAAGATATAGGCATTCATGTTATGATTCAAAAGATAAAGCCAACTTAAGTCAATGAAAGCACCAATGAAGAATGGACAACCCATAAAAAACAAAATGATCAGAGCAAAGAACATGATTCAAATCAGATTATATAAGCAGCTAATTGATATGTAACCATATAGAATCAGAGTAGTTAATAATCAAACTCTTAAGCAAATTGCAACTGATTAGACCAAATAATATATTGCAGCAGCATAATCATGAAGATGCACTTGTACCAATGATATACAGTATAATGCACAAACTAGTATATGAATGCACATAGATTAGCCAAGATGCACATATGCAAAAGACATGACCCAAAATGCAGCAGCACAGAACAAAATAGAAATTCTTGTGACAAAACATAACTTAAACTAAATCTGCACAAATGTATAATGCAACCACATAAATCCGAAACTGAATCGAAAACTAAATCTAATTAAAGATTCAACTCTGAAATTTGAATCTGAAATTTGCACAGTGTAAACAAATCAACAATAACCACACCATTTCATCATCAATATAAGTACATACTCGACCAAAAATAAAATGAACCATAAATGAAACATAATTCTAATTATCATTAACACACATTCATTCAATTAAGTTGCACATAGAGAAATACATTTTAGCACATTGGTAACTACATCTTATCACATTGTAAGGTACAATAAGTCAAACAAGCACACTTAGACAAAGATTTAAGAAATTATATCAAGTTTAAGAATTATATCACCATAAGGGGGAATACTAAGTCTGTTGTGATTTTTCATGAAGAAGCAGAAACAACATTTTACAATTCAGCATATATGCTCTTCATGTGTACCTACAAAACAATTAAGTTTTGCTTTTTGGTACCCAAATTGTTTTGGGAACTTTTTGGTTAGTTAAGGAACTTTGGTCTTTTACAACCCATTCAAATAATCCATTTGGTACACCATACTTTTTGATTTTACAAAAATTTGTAGTATGACCATAAACACCACAATAATAACAAGTTGGACCTTTTGATAAATTCATTTTTGAAAAATAACCAACTTTCTTATAAATTTTCTTTTTCCTTGTAGTGTATCCCAAACCGGATTTATTTGAAATATTCCTTTGATTTGAAAGTAAATTGGACAAGTGCTCTTCTCCTCTTGTGAATGATGCAAGTCTATTTTTCAAATACAAAACTTCTTTTTCAAGAGAATTACATTTTTCACAAGCTTGGACAACATTGACATTGTTAATACAATCACATGTGGAGTTTGCATAAATGAGGTCCAAAGTCTCATTTTGGAGTTTTAATTCATCAACAAACTTTTGCAATTCAACAAGCTTCTCTTGTTGCTCCAAAATAATCCTTTTTCTTTTTAAATTTACTTTAACTAACTTTTCCAATTCACTATGCATCTCCACATAAGCATTGTATAGCATGTCATATATAGGGTTGGAACACTCAGAATTTGAATCGGAATCGGAGATAGAATTTACCTCATGTGACGGCTCACTTGAACATTTGCTACACGAGGCTTCATCATCAATGTTGACCATTAAACATGAGTTTGATAATTCATCTTCTTCCGTAGTGTTCTGCACATCGTCATTTCTCTTTAACTTGAACTCCTCATGAGTCTTCTTGTCATCTTCAAGTCTTTTCAAGTATAAGGGGCATTGAAATTTGATGTGCCCTTCCTTTCGACACTCATGGCATTTGAATTTCTCCTTTGAGGTCTTATTTCTTTTGTTGTTTTCATTTGAACTCCTAGTATCTTGTTTGCTGAAATTTCTTCTCTTGGTCTTGTTCTCTTGATGTGAGTGTCTTGATTCTTTTCTTCCTTGTATATTCAAGACTCCTTCAATTTTCAAAAACTTCAAAAATTCTCTCATTAGTAATTACATAGAATTATCATCAATATCCAGAATACCTAGACCACTGAACATGTTCATACTATCCATTGTAAACCAATAAGGATCTTTCCGGTAAAAGCGTTTAAGCTTCGATCTTAACCGACCAAAGCTCTGATACCACTTGTTGGAATAGAAGCGGTATAGTATGAACACGTGAGAACACCTAGAAGGGGGGTTGCATAGGTGTTTTCTCAACCTTGAACAATTTTCGCAAAACCAATTAGAATTGATTAAAACAGAATTTCTTTAACCAATTTCACAGTGACTAACCGGTTACTGGTTCTCACTAACCGGTTACTGCACTGTAACAAAACGAAAATCGACAAATTAACTCAAGAACTCAGAGATAAAGCGGAATTGATTCAAACCCAGATTATAAACATATACCCAGATGTTTGAAAATAGTTTTCCCCAAATTAATTTGTTCAATTACTATCTAATTGATTCAATTTATACGAAAAACAATTTTATAGGTTTTCATGCAATAACTACGAACCATGCAGAAATTAAAGAGATTAGGGAAGAGATACTGCACAAGAGATTTATCCTAGTTCACTCTCACCCACTTGAGAACTACATCCAGTCCCCTCTTCAACAAAGAGAGATTTCTTCACTAGAATTAAAGATCCTTGATTACAAGCTAAGCCTCTCAAGATTCCTCACTTGATAGCTACCAAGTGATACCCCACTCTTGTTATGCAACCCTCCTTGATCTTCTAATTCTAATTCCTTGAAAGAACCTCTTCCAAGTCCTCTTGCTATGTGGATCCCTTCCACTTAGACTTCTTCAATCTATGCTTGATTACTCCTTAATCAAGACTTCCTTTGCTTGATTGTTCCTCAATCAAGACTTCCTTTTTCTTCAATTTGTTGTAGACAATTTCGCCTTGAATGCAATGATTACAACACCATAGAAATACAGAAATTCAGAACCTAATGAATCTCAATCAAATAACAATGAACAAGTTGATTATGAGATTCTTGTGTTTGTAAGAAAAGATTATCAACAAGATATAAAAGAGAGGTTTTGATCTTTTCTAATCTATGAGAGAAAGTGTGGCTTGTTTATGTAAAAACGTGTATCTTACTGTAATAAGGTGTAATAAAGGTTTTATAAAGAATACCCATAAAGAGTTAAACACAAAACTGATTTTTCCAACTAACTTAACAGTCAATAACCGGTTACTGAGCTCTACTAACCGGTTACTGAACTATAAGTTTAGTTTTCTATTTCAGCAAAAATTGTTTTAATAAATTGTTTTAATAAAACTCCTTGAGCTCTATCAATTGATTGAGATTCACTACCCAATACTAAACTCTACCCACAAACTAAGGAATCAAAGCAAACAATAAAATTACTCTATATAACTTTGAAACTCCTTGAGCTTGCTTGATTGAGAATAGTTTATTTTTTCTCTTTTCCTTATTTGCTCACTTCTATACTTGATCTTTTCTTTTGAACAATCCAATGTTTTTTGTTTGTTGCTTTTTGTTCTTCTAGAATAATGCCTTCCCTTGTCTTTATTGTCTTCATCATTATGTTTTCTTCATGAAAACCATGCTTCAAATACATGTGCTTGACAAACTTAATGAACATCAATGTTATTCACACATGTACTCTTCACATATTCTTTTGATTGGGGTTTTTTTTTTGTTTGGGGTAGGCACAGGCACTCTTACTCACAGATCCAGTCCGGCAACCTAGGCTTTACAATCACACTAATTAGTTTGATCTTTCCTAATTCTTGGAAAATTGGAGGGAACTAGGATGTGTTACTTATGGGTTAGTCATGTATTCGATTTAGGACTTAGGTTTTCGTTCACTATTTCCCTTAAGATACTTACTAGTCCATGCTGACCTAGCATACTCTCGGAATAGGAAAAACACAACTCAATCCTTAGGTGACATAACTCTAGAACACTTTACTTTATTTGGTTTCCAAACGAAAGGTTTGGATGGTCTTTTGGTTTCGCGATTCACTGAATTGGTCAATTTTCGTTGGCGCTATGGTTCTCTTGTGGACCTCATGTGGAAATCAAAATTGTAGAGTTTCTGAGAAACACTTTATGGAAATATGGTAAAGGAAACAAAACTTTACACATAGGTGCATGAATATATTTATATACCAACACAAGTATGCCATGAAGATATATACATATACATACACATAAGCATATTCTGAAAATATTCACATATATGCTATTATCCATATTTTCACAACTTAGTTTGAAAACTCTTTTTAAAACAGTTCAAGGAAATATATATATTAATCATCTTAGCTCTTAAAATAGGGTTTCCACTTATATTGGAAAGCCTTTTAGAAGAAAAGGGGGATTAAAATTTAAGACATAAATAGTTTTTGAAAATAGTTTAAAATTGTCTCACAAAAGCGTCAATCAATTCATTCAATCACACATGACAACAACCATGCATCACCACCATTCAACTAACAAAATAAACCTACATATGTAACAGCCCGATCTTCGTAACTCAAAAGTAACAAACTTTTGTTCATTTAGGTTGCGAAAACGAGGCCAAATTTTTTTTTTTTTTTTGTAAAACATTGTTGAGGTGTTTGAAACCGTTGTTGACAAAGTTCTTGGTGTTCTCAACACCCTTTTCCGAAAACCGAGTTGTTACCAAAAATTTGTTTTCATAAAACTTTCGTTTTCATAAAAGAACTTGGTTTCAAATCATCTCGACAGTTTTCAAAAATTTACATGAGTCACTTTGCAAGAGATGTATTCCGTCAGTCAGTTTAAAAGCTTAGCTCGATTACATAAATGGTTCATGGCTCGGTAATCCTTACTTCAAAATGTAACAGCCCGATTTTCGTAACTCAAAAGTAACCAACTTTCATCCCTTTATGTTGCAAAAATGAGGCCAGTTTTTTTTTTGTAAAACATTGTTGAAGTGTTTGAAAACATTAGTGAAGAGTTTTTAATGTACTTCAACACTTTCTTTAGAAAACCGAATTGTTACTAAAACAGTCCCTTCCATAAAATTTTTCTCTTCATAAAATAATTTAGTTTCAAAGACATTAATACTCATAATAGATTTCAAAAGTTTACATTGACCTCCCTTCCCAAGTAAAGCACTTTACAAAGCAGGATTTAAATTTAGCTGTATTACATAAGTGGCACATTGCTTGGTAATCCTTGACTCCCAAAACACAATCCGCAAACTTAACCTAAACACTCTACTTTCGTTTCCTTTTGGTGAAGATATCCGGATAGAACTCTCCTTTCTCCTTGCGCCCTTTCTTCACTCCCCGTAAAATGCAATCGTCTCTATCGCTGCTATGCGGTTGTCATTCAGCTCCATCTAAAGGGATAATCTCCAAGCGGTACTCCGTCTGCCCGTTGAGACATCAGCAGCACCGATATGCCAACGACTAGGAGAGAGTAAGCGATCCGAACGACGCATCGTCGACGGTGTGGGATTACGATAGGCAAGATAATAGGACCAAACAAACACACAATACAATACACGAACACACAACAACCAAACAGATTATTGACATCATCATCATCCTTTTACATTATTAGCAATATTGCTATACTTTCTCATTCTTCTTTACTTTCACATCTTATAAGCATTCTTTCCTTTTCCCATTCATTTCCATTTCATCACTGCACTCTCTTTCCCTTCATTCTTATTATTTCGTAACCTCTGGTAAATGGGGAATGTTAAAATACCATTAAAGCATTCATTTCAATCTCGACGATCACTCACGTCTACATCTCCTCGGTCATCCACCCAACCTAGTCGGAAGCAAACAGGATTACAGGACCTTTACCACGCGGGCACGACAGCTGTCTCAACACATAAATGGTCCCAGACCAGGAGGATCTCGTCCTAAAATCAATTCAATAATAACAAGGCTCACTGTCCACGCAGTGGCATAACACAATGCCCCGTTCCAGTCCCTCTCATTGTTCTCGATTTGCAATCTAGGGGGCGACAGTAAGTTTCTAGTGGGCCCGCAGAACTTACCACGACATTAGACCCAGTCCCCACCACGTTAGTGCGCCACATGTGGAGTTCGTTCTGGCCAGAAACATACTCTAGACTTCTTGACGTTTCACCGTCATCGTCCTCCCCTAATGCAATCTCGTCCTAAGTATCCGCAGATACTTATCATTTCTTCCTCTCCACTACTTCGCACTCTCATACCTCACCGCGCATGTCTTTTAAGTCTTTTATCTTGTTTTTAATTTACATAAGGTCGGCCCATCCTTCGTACAACCCTTCAATGAGTCCCAACCACTACTTGGCACAATCTTTCTCTCAACATCTCTCACATAGCACAAAGCTGGGATCAAATCTCATCTCATTTCTCAACATATCTTCCACCATCTCTCTTAACAATCACATTCAGAATCTCTTTTCAAATAATCTTTTCACAACTTTCTCAAAACACGATTTTATAAACTTTCACAAAACATTATTTCATAAACTTTTTCATCAAGTTCCCTCTCGTAAATTTTCTCAAATCTGGTTCCACATCTTCTGAAAATCTCTTTGTAAAACATCCCTTGAAAATCTCTTTTCTCAAGTTTCTAAAAATCTCCTTTTGAAAACCTTTCACAAGATTTTACTTCAAAAGCTTTTCCCAAAAATAGTTTCTATCACATTTTTCTCAAAAACCTCTTTTCAAAACATTTTCAAAAGAATTTCTTTTCAAAAACCTTTTCAAAAACCACTTTTCAAAAACCTTTTCAAGAATCACATCTTTGCTGAGCGCTAATGGAGGAGCAAGCTCAACTCGACATTAGTCTCAGACTAAAACCAAAAACACAAGAGCCCAGCTCCACTCAATTCACACCTCATATCAACATCACTCTCCCAGCTCTGGCTCATACTCAGCGTTATCATTTCATTCCTTCCCCAATCTCAACTCTTTCTCTTTTTCCATTACATACTTTATTCACAACCATTATTCCTCTTTCATTATGTCTTTGCTTCACAATCTTATTTATTTCGCTTCTATTTTCAGGACGTAACAGACGTCCATCAGCATATTACTCATTTTCGTTAACAGCAACAAATAACATAAGGCATAATTAAATAAATATATAAAAGCATGCTATCATTCACACAAACATCACACAACAATGTGGTCTTCGTCACCTTCGTATAAGTGGCCACACAATCAAACAATTTCCACTTATACTACTGACTCTAACCACCTAGTTCCGATCTTTGAGATGATACGGAACGTCCTAATATATCACCTAACTACCACGGTGTCTTAGGAAAGCTTCTCTCTCACCTGAGGTCCAGCAATTTAATGCGTACTGTAACACCCCGGTTTGGAAAACTCGAAACAACATTATAAAATACTAATTAATTTTGTTCATGAAAAATAGGGAGATTATTTTTTTTGAAACGGGAACAACACTCGGCCATCGAGTTTCCCAAGCAAGGTATTACTTTTTAAAAATCCTTTTTCTCAAAAACATTTGCGGAAGTTTATGAAAATAGTTTGATATTAAAAACTCACTTTGAATAAAAGAGTAAAACATTTGGTTACTTGGAAAACACGTTTGATTTGTTGAAAACAGTTTATCTGTCGGGTCACGACAGTCCTTCAAAAACAGCTTAGAAAATAGACCATAAGAGTTCTTACCAAAAGTGGCCACCACAGAACATCGGTGCCATTCTTACATAAACATATGTCTTAACAAAGCATTTCAAAAGATAAGGGGTACACTTGATACATATCAGCAAGGGTTCATCGGGATCCTAGTTATAACTACTAAGCAGCGTCCCCTTCTCGATCCGGAACGTAAGTTCCTCAAAAGCAGTCTCCGTCGTCCAGCAGTAGCCTTCTCGTCAGCGCGTCACGATCAGTAAGTCCTTCTTCCAGGAGAGGCGTCACCAGCTCCACCATGTTTTCGAACCGAATATTTATAGTCACATGTGTACAAGAAGTTGAGAGAGTAAGTTACCCGAATGGAATTACTCCCATCGACTTCTTGGATTTACACTAGCGACATATACCAGAACATACAGACAGTAAAAACAAACAATATAGCACTTATTCTTTATCTTAAGGGAATTCCCTTAACCAGATCATCTCGCGAGGTCGAAGTCTCTCGAACAGTTATCTCGCAAAGTCGAAGTCTATTCGTCCACATATCTCGAGTCCATAACATCGGAAAATTCAGCTTTATGGTCTTTAGGTTTCGGGTCTACATCTCCTCGGAATCCATCCACCTAGTTCGGAAGCAATCAGGAGTACAGAATCTCTAACCACACGGCTTTTACTGGATGGCAAAACAAATGAATACATAAAATGCCCGGGAAATAAGCACATCCGGCCGTGTTCGAGCATCCCTCTCACTGAACAAGATTTGGTCAAGGGGGTGTCAGTCCTCTGTCTAGTGATCATGTGGTACTTCGTCCACACCACTGAGTGACCAGCTCCGACCGGTTCAGCCAGGGCCCCTATGGTTTTTCCCACCTAGACAGACTTCTCAAGGCTTCTTGACGAATCACCGTCATTGCCGTCCCCTATCTCAATCATCCAGCTGAACACCACAAGGGTAATTCAGGTGTATCTTCCTCTCCACTACTTCGGGTTAGGGTTTCGAGTTGTGAGGTTATACTTGTTCGTTCAACGTCGACCCATCCTAAGTCATCTCCGTCATACAGCTCCGACCATATGCGGAATGCTTCTGTGGGACTCGACCACTAAGTCCAATGGGCTCCGACCCATCTTAAATCATTTTCGGCATACGGCTCCGACCAATATGCAGGATATCAACAATCTGTCTGACGGGCTACAACCCATTCAGAATTACCATCGACATATAGCTACGACTATAGTCGGAATATCAATCATCATTCTGACGGGCTACGACCCACTCAGAATCATCATCGGCATGTGGCTCCGACCACATGCGGGATATCCATCAATCATCAATAGATAGGCTCCGACCTATCTCATGTCACCCATACTCAACATATGGCTACGACCATATGGAGGCTATCTCAACACATGGCTACAACCACGTGGAACTATCTCCACATATGGCTACGACCATATGGAAGCTATCGGCAGTTATTGCGTCCACATCCAAAGCGTCGTCATCATCATCATAGCCTCAGCTCGATCCACGTACTCAGCGCATCAGCATCATCCGGTTCATCGCGCGTTCTATCCCTTAGAGTTTCGCTCTAGTCGTTGGGGAATTTCTTACAGTTTTCTATGTCTTTTCTATTCTTATCTTATATCGTGGGATGATGCAATATGCTCATGCAATGACAATATCACAACAATACATCTCAGCATAAACAAATATATCAATCAATCAATACCATATAATGGTATAGGTCTGAGTCTTCATATACCTCGATACAAACAATCACACAATTTATCGGGTATACTACTAACTACGATAGACCTTTACTCCGACTTTGAGAGAGTACAGAGTGTCCTAGCATACTCACTAGACACCAAAGCGTCTTAGGATAACTTATCTCTCACCTGGATTCGCAGTTACCGAATCTACAAGTTCCGAGTGATTCGCTTCCTTCCTCGCCTGCCCGACTCCAACTTCTTTCAAGTCCCACAAAGTAGATATATGAGTATTAAGCTTTATTTAATTATTATTCTTAAAATTATTCTCAAGACAACTTAAGAAAATCCAAACATTGTCTTTATTTAAAACCCAAAACATTAATTCTTTCACTCAAACTTGTCCAAGATCAAACACTAACTCTTATAATTTGAAATCATGAGAAAATAATCAATTAAATTAATTTAGAACAAGAGTTTCTTTGATGGTCCTTCTTGGACAGCATTGAGTTCAATTCCAAAAACTCCGAAAAATCGCACTTTTCAAACCAACTTTGTCTTGGATTAAATTCCCATGAGAAAACACCTTGAAAACACTTTTAAAACACTTTTAAATAAGAAACATAGTCTATAAAATTCTGGACAGCATCATGTCCTAAGTTTCAAATTCATTTTCCATGTTTAAAAACCAATTCAAACACATAGATAAATCAAGCATCTTGAAAACAATCAAATAAACACTTAAATCAATAACTTATCATGTTCAAACACTTAGATCTACATGAGGGCAGCAAGGTATTCAAGTAGAACAAATCAAACAAACATTCATTCATTCCAAATATTTCATAATCACAAGCCATCAAGTTACACATAAACATGTTCACAAACTTATTCATACATATAGCCCAATCAAATGAGGAAGTCTATCACTTAAGCATACACAAACCAAATCATGAATCACACATACACTTAGTCACATTCTCATTGATCTTTCACTTAGTTAATTTCATCTTAGCAAAACTTCATCTTATTAAACTTAAACATGTCAAAACCGTATGCATCATGGGTTGTTTTAAAAATTCATTTCTTCAAGGATCAACTTCACAAATCAACACATATTTTCATGTCATGAACACATATGCATTCAAGAGAATTTAACTCAAAAGTTAAGGTCTAAATCGTGACCTTAACTAGATTTTCTTAAAAATGTTTTCAAAGTTTCAAGACTTAAAAACGACTCCAAATTCAATCAACAATTTCACATAATTCATCAAGGAAGTAAAACATAATCCTAGCATGTCTTTCCTAGGTGAAACCGTGAGCATGCATAGGTTTCTAAACAAGTTTTATTTCACTTAAACACATAAAATCAACTCAAAGTTCATGAAAATCACATATACATAACCAAAATACAACATCAACACCTCTAACCTAAAGATCAAGTACAAACCGTGGCTAAACATAGTAAATCACACAATTTATATTAACTCAAAACGTCATTACATCTCAAGACCACATCATGTAAAGGATCAATCAAAAGAAAACAAGCTCTTACTCACAATAACAACAAAACCGTGGCCAACATAAGGAAAAAGTTCAACCAATTTCAAAGATTTTTCACATTAAGATCCAAGCAATCACACACATCTTGGCTTAGGCATAGATCTAAACATGCATGTAAACAAGAATGTTAGATCATTGGAAAATCTTGCATGAAACTTAAAATCAAGTCCTCCTCCAAAACATTTTCAAGAAATCAAAGAGAAAACTCAAGATCTTGAAGAAAAACATTTTCTTATTAAAACTTTTAGGATCAAGCTTAGAAAAATAACATGCATCAACACTTTTCCAAACAAAATCAAAGTTTAGAAAGAAAGAATGAAAGAGAACAAGAATCAAAGAAAAAGGTTTGAAGCTTTTAAGTTCATGAGACAAGTTCTTACTTAATTAAAAATTTTAAGAATTCAAGTCCAAAGTCTTTGATCTCTCTTTCTAGTCCTCACAGTTTCTCCCTTCTTTTCCTAGGTCCATTGGTTCCTCTTTTCCTTTTCACTAGCTTGGCTTCATTTTGCTTAGGTGATGAAGAGATTAAGGTGTTAAGGTTCGGTTCTTCTCCTCTTCACAATTCGGTCTCTCTCTCTTTCACTTTCTCACCAAGGGTTTGACGATTCTCTTGGCGTAATGTGTTTGGTTTAGGAAAAGAAATGAAGGAATGGAAAGAAGTTTGTGTTTGATGAAGGAATGAAGAGAAATTCATTCACTCCCTCACGGTTTGGTGTTGTTGGTGTGTGTTGATGGGATGAAGAAGAAATGATGAAGATGGAAGAATGAAGAAATGAAAGGGTGAACATAAACTCTCTTTCTCTCACACGGTTTTGGGCTTCTTTTATTCTTCTTCACTTTTCCTTATTTTCCATCAAGGGCTTGCATGGAGGGTTATATTGCAATACTTGGGGACTAAGTCACAAAACTTGGAGACCAAGTTTTTGCCCTTGAGTCCCTCACGGTTTTCCTTCCTTCCTCCTTCCTATTTCTTCATTTTTTTTCTTTTCTAGGTCATGCTTAAGTCATGGAGATGATGTCATGGTGTTGACTAAAAGGCATGCCACTTGGTAACCATGCAAATAAGCTTAGTGGCTAAGCTATGCTTGTGAGCATTCGGCCATAGGGTGCTTAGGGTAGATTAGATTAGCTTAATTAGGTTTAAGGCACTAATTAGGGTTCTAATCATGATTAGGGTAGGATTAGGTTAATTAATCTAGGTTTAGTCCACTAATCCTTAGTGATTAGGGCTTAATCAAGGATTAAGGTGCTAATCAAAAACTTAATCTTGGGTTTAAGGAAAACTAATTTTGGATTAGCTCACTAACCAAAAGAGTTTAGGGTTTGAGAGAGTGATTAAGCACTCAATCAAAGCTTAAGAGCTCGATTAGGGTTTAATCAACGATTAGGGCATCAATTAGGGTTTCCAGAGGTAATTGGACTTTGATTCTTTGAAGCCTAGAGAAAATAATTTTCCATGAAATCAATAAAACAAAATCTTAATTGAACCTTAAACAATCAAGCACACGAAGTCACACACACAAGCAAATAAAATTTCAAAACATAAGAATTCATCATGAAATCAAAACTCTTTTTAGATCAATTCTTTAATTAATTAGGTTAAAACAATTTTCTTGATTAGGGACTTGTTGAAGTGAGTCAAATGGCAGATGCTACATCCTCCCCAACTTAGAAATTTCACGTCCTCGAGAAATCACGTACCTGTATAAAACAAATGAGGGTACGAATCCCTCATGCTACTTTCACGCTCCCAAGTAGCATTCTCACCATTCACCGAATTCCAAATAACCTTAACTAAAGGGATATCCTTCCCTCGAAGGGTCTTTACACTCCGACCGTCTATCCTTAAAGGCAAAGTCTCGTACGTTAGATTTTCCTTGAGTTGAATAGAGTCGGGTTCGATGATGTGAGACGGATCACTAACATACTTCCTAAGTTGTGACACGTGAAAGACATTGTGTAGGTTGGAAAAGATTGGGGGTAAGGCTATTTCATAAGCTACTGGTCCTACACGTTTCAGGATTTGGTAAGGTCCTATGAATTTTGGGGTAAGTTTTCGGGTTTTTAGCACTCTGTCGATCCCAGTAGTGGGTACTACTCGCATGAACACATGATCGCCTTCCTTAAACTCGATAGGAGTCCTTCTCTGATCATAGTAACTCTTCTGCCGACTTTGCGTACTTCTCATCTTCTCCTGAATCATCTTAATCTTTTCTGTTGTTTGCTGAACCATTTCTGGACCTAGAATAAGATTCTCTCCGGTCTCAAACCAACATAACGACGTTCTACACTTCCTTCCATACAAAGCTTCATAAGGAGCCATCCCTATGCTTGAGTGATAGCTGTTGTTGTAGGTAAACTCTAATAGTGGCAATAGAGTGTCCCATTCTCCTGCTTGTTCCAAAACACAGGCTCTAAGAAGATCCTCTAGTGATTGAATAGTTCTTTCTGACTGTCCATCCGTCTGAGGATGATAAGCTGAACTTAACTGAAGTCTTGTTCCGAGTGCAGCATGCAGACTATTCCAAAACTTCGAGACGAATCTCGGATCTCTATCTGATATGATGCTTGTCGGCACTCCATGAAGTCTCACTACCTCGTTGACATATACGCTTTCTAACTTCTCCAACGGATACCTCACATTGACAGGTAGGAAATGAGCGCTTTTGGTTAATCGGTCAACAATTACCCAAATAGCGTCAAATCCTCTTCTTGTCTTTGGTAAAGCAGTTACAAAAGCCATGGAAATACTGTCCCACTTCCAACTTGGAATTTCCAATGGTTGTAACACTCCACCGGGTTTCTTGTGTTCAATCTTAGCCTTCTGACACACCAGACACCTCGACACGTACTCCGCTACTTCCCTTTTATACCAGGCCACCAAAACATCTTCTTCAAGTCTTGGTACATCTTGGTTGCTCCGGGATGAATACTCAACTTACACTTATGAGCTTCCTCCAAAATCATCTCCCTTATTTCCTTGTCTTGTGGCACACAAATCCGATCTTTACACTTCAGCACTCCGTCAGCTCCTACTTGAAATTCAGACTTCTTTCTTTCTGAAATCATCTGCTTCTTTGTTAGCAACTCCGGATCGTCCAACTGTCCTTTCTTGACTCGTTTCATAAACTCATTCGATACGACCAACATTCCCAAAATCATACTCCTCGGACTCATCCTAACTTCCAGGTTCATATCTCTGAATCGCTCGATTAACTCCATCTCTTTCACCATCATTGCAGACACATGAAGGGATTTCCTACTCAAAGCATCGGCTACTACGTTCGCTTTCCCCGGTGGTATTGTAGCTCGAAGTCGTAATCCTTCAAAAATTCCATCCATCGCCTTTGTCTCATGTTTAACTCCTTCTGATCAAAGAGGTAATTAAGACTCTTATGATCACTGAATACCTCGATCCTTGCTCCGTAGAGGTAATGTCGCCATATCTTTAGAGCAAAAACCACCGCAGCTAACTCCAAATCGTGAGTTGGGTAATTTTGCTCGTGAACCTTTAGTTGTATAGAGGCGTAAGCCACAACCTTTCGCTCTTGCATCAGGACGCAACCTAAACCTTGCTTTGACGCATCGCAGTAAACGCTGAAACTCTTCTCCGGGTCAGGCAAAACAAGCACTGGAGCTGTTGTTAACCTCTTCTTTAACTCCTGAAAACTTTCCTCGCACTTTGTGGTCCACACGAACGGTTGTCCTTTCCTTGTTAACTTCGTCATTGGCAAGGATAATCTTGAAAATCCTTCGATAAAACGCCTATAGTATCCTGCCAAACTGAGAAAAATTCGAATTTCCGTTACCGTCGTTGGCACTTTCCAGTCCAAAACCGCCTTTACTTTAGCCGGATCTACTGCTATTCCTTCCTTCGAGATCACATGACCCAAGAAATTCACTTCTTCCAACCAAAATTCACACTTCGAGAGCTTCGCATACAACTGCTTCTCCTTCAAAATCTGCAGAACTATCATCAAATGTTCCCCATGTTCCTCCTTGTTCTTGGAATAAATGAGGATATCGTCTATGAATACTACCACGAACGAATCTAAATATGGTTGAAAGATTCTGTTCATGTAGTCCATAAACACTGCAGGAGCGTTAGTCACTCCGAAAGGCATGAATAAGTACTCAAAATATCCATATCGGGTCCTAAAAGCAGTCTTTGGAATGTCATCCTCCTTCACCCGAATCTGGTGATATCCCGATCGAAGATCGATCTTTGAAAACACCGCAGCTCCCCTCAACTGATCCATCAAGTCATCTATCCTTGGCAGAGGGTACTTGTTCTTGATCGTTACCTTGTTTAGCTGGCCATAGTCGACGCACAACCTCATACTACCGTCCTTCTTCTTTACTAGCAAAACTGGAGCTCCCCAAGGCGACACACTGGGTCTGATGAGTTGCTTTTCCGTCAACTCCTCGATCTGCTTTTTCAGCTCAGCTAGCTCCACTGGTGCCATTCGATAAGGCGCTCTAGAGATTGGTCCAGTTCCCGGTATCAAATCGATTGAAAACTCGACCTCTCGAACAGGTGGTAATCCAGGAATATCGTCAAGAAACACTTCGGGGAAGTCTCGAACTTCAGGCAGCTCGTGAATGTGATTGTCCACATCGACGTCAAAAGAAGTTGAGATCATGTATACATGGGCTCCCTCTCTAAGAGAAACCATGACTTGATTGGCAGATACGTGCTTGGGTAAGGATTCGTCAGGGTTTTCAAAAGACAGGGTTTTAGTGAAACAATTCAATTGAACATGGTTAGCAGATAACCAGTTCATTCCTAAGATAACATCGATTTGGGATAAGGGTAATGTTATCAGGTCAGTGGGATCAGTCCTATCATCTATTACTACCGGACACTTAGGGCAGAAGGTTGAAACTGTGACCGGGTCACTAGTAGGGGTAAACACAATCAAATCATATGGTAGAGAAGCTACCATTAGGTGCAATCTACTCACAACATCATCGGATATAAAAGAGTGCGTAGCACCCGAATCATACAACACATTCAAGGAATTCTCGCGTATAAGACATGTACCTTGGATGAGGCCATCGTGGTTTGAAGCCTCTACACCACTCATCGTAAACACCTTTCCTCTAGTTTGTGGCCTCGCAGCACTTCCAGCACCATTTCCTTTCCTAGGTTTGGGGCATTGCCTCGCATAGTGACCAGATTCTTGACAGATGAAACAAACGGGCTTGGGATTACACTCATTACCGAAGTGGCGTCTGCGGCATCGGGTATAGAAGGGTGGTGATGTCTCAGAGTTCCAATCAGTAGGGTTATTCCTATAGCGGTTTCTATTCCCGTTGTGGCTCTAAGTGTTGGCGTTCCTATTCCCCCGGTTGCCATTGTTGCGGTTGTTATTCCTTTGGAACCTCGATCCTCCATATCGATTGTCCCTTCTCCCTCCGAATCGATCGTAGGGTCCTCGCCCATGCTGGGTTCCTTGCCTCATATTCTGGAAATTGGGGTTGTTCCTCATTGGTCCATGGGAACTCGAGGGTACAGCAGTCTTATTGCCCATATTTTTCGCCTTAAGTCCATCCTCGTAGATTCTGCATCTGCTCACTAAGTGGTTCATGTTAATTGAACTACCTTGTTTAAGTGTTATGTTTGAAAATAAATCATTTCAAATGATCATTTTAACATGGAGTGTTAAAGAGATTAAAGAACGATTTTTCGGTGTTTTCGAATCTTGGTTGTGGCTGTCCGGAATGGACCAACAACCAATTCATTTATTTATTCAAAGTGTTTATATGAGTATGATTCGGTTTGTATGTGCCTATATGTTTCATTACTTTGTTTGATTGAGAAATTGTTGATCAAAGTGTTTATTTGATTGTTTCAAGATGCTTAATTTGTTTATGGATTTAAATTGGTTTTAGACAATGGAAAATGAATCTAAGGCTTGGAATATGATGCTCTCCAGAGTTTTTATAAGTTGTATTTCTTATTTAAAAATGTTTTCAAAGTAATTGAAGTTGAGTTTTGATGAGTACTTAATCTAAGATAAAGTTGATTTAAAAAAAATGCGATTTTACAATGTTTTCGGATTTTCAAAAGAGTGGTTTATGGACTAGCATCCTTGCTGTCCAGTTTTTATTTAAATTGTTTTTCAATCCTGAAAATGTGTTTGATTGGTTTTAAAGTTTAAGTTTTAAGTGGTACGTGATTTAAGAAAAGTTGGATTTCAAAAATGACATTATTCGATGTTTTCGGGATCGAGCGAGCTGTTGTCCAAGACGGATCAGCAACCGATCCATTTATTTAAAATGATTTCATTGACTCCTTCAAATGATTTCAAAGTATTTAAAGTATAGTGAAATTTGGATTTTGATTTGAGAAAAATCTTGACGTTTTACGATTTTCCGACAAGAAGTGAAAGGAGTTTTCGAAAACGCGCTTTGATTTTTAAGTATGATGATCATTTGGATAGACTAGTAACGTTAGTGTCTCCTATCTAGTATAAGGTGCATATAAGTCAAGAAGCTAGAGCAGCTGACAGTTGGGAGGACCCGCAACGATTTCAGACGAGGTATTTGCTGGAGTTGAGGTGAGAGAGAAGCTTCCCTAAGACACCGTGGTATTTAGGTGATCTATTAGGACACTCCGTACTCTCTCAAAGTCGGAGTAAGGGTCTATAGTAGCTAGTAGTATACCCGATAAATTGTGTGCTTTGTTTGTATCGCGGTATACGAAGACTCAGACCTATACCATTACATGGTATTGATTGATTGCTATATTTGTTTATGTTGAGATATATTGTTGTTATATTGTCATTGCATGAGCATAATGCATCATCCCGCGATATAAGATAAGAATAGAAGAGACATAGAAAACTATAAGGAATTCCCCAACGATTAGAGCGAGACTCTAAGGGATGGAGCACGCAATGGAACTGGATGATGCTGATGCGCCGAGTACGTGGATCGAGCTGATGATCTGAATGTGACGATGAGGTTTTGAACTTGAACGCAATGATTGTGGAACATTGATGAGAGTGTCTCCACATGGTTGTAGCCATGTGTTGAATTGATTTCCATATGGTCGTAGCCATATGATGAGAGTGTATCTACATGGTTGTAGCCATGTGTTGAATTGATTTCCATATGGTCGTAGCCATATGATGAGAGTGTATCTACATGGTCGTAGCCATGTGTTGAATTGATTTCCATATGGTCGTAGCCATATGATGAGAGTGTATCTACATGGTTGTAGCCATGTAATAAATTGATTTCCATATGGTCGTAGCCATATGTTGAGAGTGTATCTACATGGTTGTAGCCATGTGTTGAGAATGTTTCCATATGGTCGTAGCCATATGTTGAGAATGATTCTGGATGGGTCGAAGCCCGTCAGACTTAGTGGTCGAGTCCCACAGAAGTATTCCGCATATGGTCGGAGCTGTATGGCGGAGATGACTTAGGATGGGTCGACGATTGAACGAATAAGTATAACCTCACGACTCGAAACCCTAACCCGAAGTAGTGGAGAGGAAGATACACCTGAATTACCCTTGTGGTGTTCAGCTAGATGATTGAGATAGGGGACGGTAATGACGGTGATTCGTCATAAGCCTTGGGAAGTCTGTCTAGGTGGGAAAAACCATAGGGGCCCTGGCTGAACCAGTCGGAGCTGGTCACTCAGTGGTGTGGATGAAGTACCACATGATCACTAGACAGAGGACTGACACCCCCTTGACCAAATCTTGTTCAGTGAGAGGGATGCTCGAACACGGCCGGATGTGCTTATTTCCCAGGCATTTTATGTATACATTTGTTTTGCCAACCAGTAAAAGCCGGTGTGGTTAGAGATCCTGTACTCTTGATTGCTTCCGACTAGGTGGATGGATCCCGAGGAGATGTAGACCTGAACCCAAGACCAAAAAAAAGCCTAAATTTCCGATGTGTTGGACTCGTGATATGTGGACAAAGAGACTTCGACTTTGCGAGATAAGCTGTTAAAGATATTCGACTTTGCGAGATGAATTGATTAAGAGATTCCCTTGAGATAAGGATAAAGTATTAGGTAATGTGACGATTGCATCGCATCCTCATGCATCCTGCATAATTATCTGTTGTATTGTTGTGTCGTGAATGTGTATCGTTGTGTGCTTGTATTGTCTTAATATTTTGCCTATCGTAAACCCACACCGTCGATGATATGTCGTTCGGAATGCTTACTCTCTCTGTCTTCCCCCTTCCCTGTGGACTTCTATGATGATGTCCACAGGTGACAGAGTAAGTAAATTAGCTTGGGAGTCGGTGCTTCAAGTGACGGCATGCGAAGACAAGACCGAGATGGAGTCTCGAAAGAGAAGAAGGTCAAGTCCGGCTCGAGGACTCGATGATCGATGGTTCGACCCTTCGGAGGAGCATATGTCGGACGGAGATCTACTGTCATAGTATTTATGTTCAAGTATTGTACTCCCTTAACAGGTACTTAGACATCATTAACTGCATCCACATGAGCACCCAAAGGATGTTTTGTAAAACTGGATAATCAATATTAAGTTTTCTGGTTAAACATAAAAGATGGGCTTTTAATTATGTTTTGTGAAAACAAGTTTCAAAGTGCGATGTTTCGTAACATCTCGATTTGGAACTTGAAGTATAACGTGTGATATGAGAATCAAATTATGTTGCAAATTATTTTGATAAAAGATTTTGGATCTTCGAGATTCTCATGTCCATGTTATGTTATGAAAAAAAAATTGGCCCAAATTTTCACTACATTAATTAAAGAAATTATATTTTCAAGTTGTCAAATCGGGGTGTTACACTTACCGCTGAGCAGGGAAGTAGAGTTCAGTATAGACCTTCTTCCGGGAACTGGCCCGATCTCAATTGCTCCGTACCGAATGGCACCTCCCGAGCTAGAAGAGCTTAAGAAACAAATGGAAGAACTTTTGGCCAAAAAGCTAATATGACCAAGTGTGTCACCTTGGGGAGCTCCGATCTTGTTTGTTAAAAAGAAAGATGGTAGCCTCAGAATGTGCACCGACTATAGAAAGCTCAACACGGTGACGGTGAAGAACAAATACCCCCTCCCTCGGATTGACGACTTATTGGACCAACTCAAGGGAGCTTCGGTTTTCTCAAAGATAGATCTCCGATCTGGATACCATCAGATCCGTATCCGGGATGAAGATATTCCGAAGACAGCCTTCAGGACGAGGTATGGGCATTTTGAGTATGTGGTTATGCCCTTCGGACTTACCAACGCCCCTGCCATCTTCATGGACTACATGAATAGGATCTTCCGACCTTACCCGGATTCGTTTGTGATAGTCTTCATCGACGACATCCTCATCTACTCTCGGAGTCTGAGTGAACACGAGCAACACTTGAGAACGGTATTGCAGGTCTTGAAGGACAAGGAGCTATATGCCAAGCTTTCTAAGTGCAATTTTTGGCTCAAGGAGGTTCACTTCCTCGGCCATGTGATATCCGAGCAAGGTGTTGCTGTTGATCCCTCCAAGGTAGAAGCTGTACTCAAGTGGGAGAGACCCAACTCGGTAACCGAGATCAGGAGTTTCCTCGGTCTCGCAGGGTACTACAGGAAGTTCATTGAAGGATTTTCTAAGCTGGCTCTACCCTTGACCTCGTTAACCAGGAAGGATACGCCCTACCAGTGGTCCGAGGAGTGCGAACAGAGCTTCCAAGAGCTAAAGAAAAGGTTGACGAGTTCGCCCGTGCTGATTTTACCAGATCCGACCAAAGCCTTCGACGTGTTCTGTGACGCCTCAAAGCAGGGTCTCGGCTGTGTATTGAAGCAACAAGGAAAGGTGGTGGCTTATGCCTCTAGACAACTTCGGCAACACGAACAGAATTACCCCACCCATGATCTCGAATAGGCAGGTGTGGTGTTTGCCCTCAAGATTTGGAGACACTACCTGTATGGCACGAAATTCGAGGTGTTCAATGACCACAAGAGTCTCGGCTATCTGTTCGACCAGAAGGAACTGAACATGAGACAGCGCAGACGGGTGGAATTTTTGAAGGATTACGACTTCAACTTGCACTATCACCCCGAAAAAGCCAACGTGGTGGCCGACGCACTGAGCATGAAGAGTCTTCATTTGAGCAACATGATGGTCCGAGAGATGCAGTTGATGCAGGAGTTTAGCGACCTCAACCTCGGCATACAGAAGAAGGAAAACAGTGTTGTACTGGAAATGCTGCAAGTAACCAATGATTTTGTGGGTTTCATCAAGCTAAGGAAAGTCAGGCTGCCGACCTGAAACTCCACAAGCTTCTAGAAAGAGCCGGAGATAAGGATGAACCCGACTTCACTAAGGGACCCGATGGTCTCGTACGGTTTCGGGGCCGAGTTTGCATTCCTTTGGACTTTGAAGTCTGAAGATAGTTAATGGAAGAAGCCCACAAGACAAAGATGAGTCTTCATCCGGGAGCCACAAAGATGTATCAGGATCTGAAGAGGTTGTTTTGGTGGCCGAAGTTGAAAACCGACGTGGCGGATTATGTGTCTCGGTGTTTGACATGCTAGAAAGCCAAGATCGAGCATCAGAAACCAGGTGGATTACTCAAATCCTTGGAGATTCCACAATGGAAGTGGGACAACATCTCGATGGATTTTGTGTCGGGTCTACCAAGGACGAGATCAGGGCAGGAAGCCATTTGGGTTGTGGTGGACCGACTAACAAAGTGCCCCCATTTCCTGCCGATCAGCATGAAGTATAGTTTGGAGAAGCTGACGCAGCTGTACATAAAGGACATTGTCAGACTCCATGGTGTTCCGAGCAGCATAGTGTCGGACCGTGATCCTCGCTTCTTATCTCGATTCTGGCAGAGTTTGCAAGAAGCCTTAGGTACAAAGTTGAGATTTAGCACAGCTTATCATCCCCAAACCGATGGACAATCCGAGCCCACCATTCAGACTCTTGAAGACTTACTGAGGACATGTGTGCTTGAACAGTCAGAAAGCTGGGAAACACTATTGCCATTGGTCGAATTTACCTACAACAACAGTTTCCATTCAAGTATTGGAATGGCTCCTTTCGATGCATTGTATGGTTGTAAATGCCGGACGCCGTTATGCTGGTTCCAGATAGGAGAAAACTTGTTGATTGGTCCTAACATTGTTCATGAGACAACCGAGAAGATCAGAATGATACAAGGAAAGATGAAAGTAGCACAAGACCGACAGAAGAGTTATGCCGATAAGAGAAGAAAACCCTTGAACTTCATAGAGGGGGATCATGTATTCTTCGGGTATACCCTGTAACGGGTATCGGCCGAGCTATCAAATCAAAGAAGTTGACCCCTCGGTTTGTTGGACCATACCAGATACTGGAGAAGGTCGGACCAGTAGCCTATAGAATTGCTCTACCTCCGCACTTGTCTAAGCTCCATGATGTGTTCCATGTCTCTCAACTCAGGAGGTACATTCATGACCCCTCACATGCGATAGCTGCGGACGAGCTGCCGCTAAGGGACAATCTGACCTTCGAAGTCCTACCAGTCCGAGTTGAAGACAGACAAGTCAGACGACTCAGAGGAAAGGAAATCTCTGTGGTCAAGGTCGTCTGGAATCGGAATGATGTAGAGGAAGCTACTTGGGAACTTGAGGAGAAGATGAAGCAGTCATATCCGCAACTGTTCAATGCCGACTAAATTTTGAGGACGAAATTCCTGTAAGTGGGAGAGGAATGTAACATCCTGAAAATTAATATTAAATAATATAATTTTAGTATATAAATATTTATGTAAGGATAGGATTAAGCCTTAGAAATTGTACAAGGATTAGAAGGGTAGTATGAGCATAGGCCGACCTAGGATGTAAGTATAGGACCTCGGTCCGATCCCGACCGAGTTAGATGAGATTGAGTGCATATGAACCGAGCAAGATGGGAACCCAACATGGAACTCGTTGTCCAGTCTTGATTAGCCGACCTCAGCGTCCTATCCGAGAGGGAAGCTCGGACTACTTCTGTTCCTACAAACCGAGCCGACGTATCCTAACCGACGTACCCGAGCCGACACGTCCTAGCTCCTCCGTGCCAGCTCATGTTGAGCTGTAGCCCTTTGGGATTCGTACCATCCGTACACTGTCCTGGCCATTCACTTTATGTCATTATCATTGCTTTATGTCCCTTTCAAGTACTATTCATGGCTTCCCCAAGAAGCCAATGAATCCTGTCCACACAATCTAGCTTCCACAAGAAGCCAATGAATCCTAGCCACATGTTTTAGCTTCTCATGGAAGCCTCCAATGAGGGCCACACAAATAATTCCCCTAAAAAGAATAAAAGAAAGCCCAAACACAACATAACACACTTTGCAATTCCAATCTCTCTCTCCTTCGTTTCTCTCTCATTTTCTCTCTAAAGCTCCAACACACACAACTCTCATACTTCCTCTTCTCCTTCACGAAGATCCCTCTTTCTCACACATCTCTTCTTCTCTTCCACCAAGTCTCACCGGTTGGAGACCCTCCCTCTTGTTCTCTTCTGTTCCGGCGTCCCTGGACCGGCGTATTGTTGTGGTGGCAGCCAAGAGCTGGAATGTGGTGGTGTGGTGGTGGCAGCAAGGAGGACACGGATTCAAGGGTGCGAAGCTCACAAGGTCAAGCTCTAGGTCAGGGAAGCCATTCTCAAGCTCTCGACTCTTATCTCTCACGGTTTGAGGTAAGGAGTGAGTGTTACCTTTACTTGAGTTTGGGTTTTAGGGTGTTCATAAAGGGTACTAAGAGTGGGTGTTAGATTAGGGAATGGATCTAGGTTAATGTAGAAAGGAAATGGTAAAAAGGGTAAAAAGGGAACTAGTAAACGAATTAGAAACATGAGTTTGAAGTAGGGATGAGTATCGTTATATGCTATATGTTGGTATTTACATGATGGATTGGTTGAATGTTTTATTCTTATTGTTGTTGTTGTTGTATAAGTGATTATGAACTTTGTGTATAAATGTTTATGAGCTTGGATATTTATGATTCATGTCTGTGGCCGAGCTGAGTGACTTCGGGAATGGGTATGAGAAAATGGTAGAGATGGAAAGTAGGAGAGATAGAGTAATAAGGTAGAAAATGAGTAAGGTTAATGGAAAGAGGAAATGGTTACCGAGTTTAGCCGAGAGAGAGGTCGAGCAAGAAACATGGTTAAAGAGATAAGTAGAGAGTTGAGCCGAGAGAGGCCGAGCTAAATAAATGGTTAAGAGGATAAGAGAAATTAAAGGGAAATGGTTGTGTGATCGGGTCATAGCATACGCGTACCGGGTGCGTGCATTGATCGCGTCAAACACATACTGGGTATGCGCAACTGTAAGACGGGTACTGGGTACTCGCAGTTATGATTCACACAAGGTTCCGAGCACGGAATCGGTGGGATGTTTTCCTGGTCATAGCAGACCCGTACTGGGTGCGTGCATTGATCGTGTAAGTCGCTGAGATGCGCCGCTGTAAGACGAGTACTGGGTGCTCGCAGTTATGGACACTCCTTACCCCATAGAATGATCGGCGGTAGTGCTCTTGGTCATAGAAGACGCGTACTGGGTGCGTGCATTGATCGCGTCAAACACATACCGGGTATGTGCAGCTATAAGACGGGTACTGGGTACTCGCAGTTATGGATGACACTCCGATATCCGACTTTAAATGGTGTATGACATGCACTGGGTGTATGCATCCGAGAAGAGTAAAAGATTGTAAACTATGTGAAAATGGAATAATGTGTAATGAGTCTGAGGTAGAGGTGATAATCCGAGGCAAGAGAATGTGAACCGAGGTATAGCTAGCAGGTAATGAGTAAATTGGTTTATGATGTGTGCCGAGGTAGATGAGATGGTAGACTGTGAGCCGAGCTAGATGAGATTGTGGGTATGCGAACCGAGCTAAATGGTGATATATGCATGAGATATATGGGTTTGATTACTTGTTACTTATATGCTATTTGACTACTTGTGTTTGGCTTGATAGTTCGGTATGTCATTTTAGAAACTGCTTATTTAAGTTCTGTGTAATGCTCACCTCCTTACCATTTTTCAGGTACTGAGCCCGAGCAGACGCAGTCCCCGGCCGAGCAGGTTCACTCTCCCTCACAGGGAGAGTAGGTCATTAGTCTGATAGTCTAGATGGGTCTCGGCCAGTTGGCCGAGCCAAACTATGTATTTTGGATGGATCTTGGCCCGATGGCCGAGCTAAACATTATTTTTGTAATTTGGATTAATGAGCTCGGCATAGCTATGTTTCTTAACTTTTATTTGATGATGTATGAAGTCTTCCGCTTTTAACTCTGATGATTTGATATTAATGAAAAGAAATATTATTTTGGCAATTATCATATTCGTCTTAAAAGAAATTTTAAATCCTAATTTTTGGGTTTAAGGGTAATTATTATATAGGGTGTTACAATTAGACCCAGTCCCCACCACGTTAGTGCACCACATGTGGGATTCGTTCCGCCTAGAAATATACTTTAGACTTCTTGATGTTTCACCATCATCGTCCTCCCCTCATGCAATCTCCTCCTAAGTATCCGCAGATACCTATGGTTCCTTCCTCTCCACTACTTCGATACGACACTCATACCTCACCGCGTATATAAATGTATTTTAAGTCTTTTAAAGTTTTAGAGTTTTAATTATCGGCTGAATCCTAACAGTCGGCTCGTCCTTGGTGCATCCCGTCAACGAAGCCCGACGA
Source organism: Crotalaria pallida (assembly GCA_037953625.1). Classification (NCBI taxonomy): domain Eukaryota; kingdom Viridiplantae; phylum Streptophyta; class Magnoliopsida; order Fabales; family Fabaceae; genus Crotalaria; species Crotalaria pallida. Next base: position 102,201,891 of record CM075649.1, read on the forward strand.
CTAATCGCAAACTGTTTCCCCCTAAATCTCAATGGCCTCATGCCTCATATCACTTTCATCTCATCATCACAATTCACATAACTCATGCTCAGCATATTCTCATCAACATCATCAGCATCTTTTCCTCGTCTTTCTCAAAAATCCCTTTTCGCAAAACTCTTTCGAAAGTTTGATTTCACAAAACTTTTGCTTCACAAAACATTTTCAGAAACCTCATTTCAAAAATCCTTTCACAAAACTTTTTCAAAAATAATGTTTCCAAAAACTTTCACAAAATATTATTTTCACAAAAGCTCTTTCAAAATCTCTTTTCAAAAACCTTTTTCAAAAATCACATTTTTGGGTGAGTGTTAATGGAGGAGCAAGCTCAACTCAACACTAAGCTTCTTCCCAAAAACATGAACGAGGAATCACATCTCCACTCAAACCACATCTCACTTCCATACCACATTGCTCTTCTCCAATCTCAACTCTTTGTATTTCATTACTTATACAGCCTTTGTTACCATTCCTCTTTCTTTCAATCACGTTTTCTTACTTTTACACTTCATTCATCTCGCGACTTATTCCTTTCACAAAACTTATTCGCGTTACGTTTTATCTCTTTCTCAATCCTTTCTTTTGTTTCATGTCTTATTTCTTTTTCGTATATTCACATTCAGTTTTTCCCAACAAACCAGATATATTCCGTAGGATAATTCACAAAAGAATCCAGTACATAATAAAATAAATCATGCATCATATTTAACGAAACAGATAAACATCTAGCACATATATGTATCACGTATGATAATGCAGCATGTAACATATTAGACTCGATGTACTCAGTTTAGAACTGAGTCTACGCGTCACGATGACCTAGGTCTACTGCATCTCTCACCTCACGTTCCAGCATCTGAAATCGTTGCGGGTCCTTCCCAACACGTCGACCGTTCCACTTCCCGACTTATACGCACCTTGTACTAAGGGAGATGACACTAAAGTTATAAGTCTATCTTAAATAATTGTCATATTCATTATCTAAACGCGTTTTTGAAAACTCTTCTTATTTCTCGTCGGAAAATTGTAAATCGTTAAAACTTTTTCAAATCAACTTCGACTTTAGTTCTTATATTACTTTGCTATAAAATAATCACTTAAATGATTTATTTTTAAAACTTAACATTGTAAAATGAATTAAGGGCAGAAACCACTAAGTCCAATGTTATTCAATTAAATCAAGATTAAATTATTTCAAAACCAATTAGTTTTCAAAACCAATCACAAACTCAAACACAACACTTAACCTACAATCTCATTCATGCATAACCAAAGCATATCATCAATCAATCACTTATTCAATCATTTCAAGGCATCATGATTATCATACAAGGCAGCCAAGTCATAATATCAAGTATAAAAGTTCACATTCATTAAAAACCTTCTAATAGAATCCTAGTGTGATTACAAGTAAAACACAAAAGATAAAATCCAAAACTTTATCAAATCAATTTGTTAAATTCTAAAAATTTCCAGAACATACACATAGATGCCAAAGTTTATCATATAAAATTTTCAAGTCATTTAAATAATCCTAAGCTAAGTTTCAAATCAGATTTTGCATGAAAAACAAAATGGAACTGTTGCTGGTCAGAGATAAAATTTCATTATTAAAAATAGTTGTTCAACTCCGAATTGCATAAAAATTGGTATAAGTCTTCCTTATACAGTCAAGACTATCTCATAAAATTTTCAGATTATTTGGAGTTTTGAAAGTCATACTTTTTCAATTAAAATTGTCACCAAGTCCAGAAAATCTGAACCAAGTGGTTCGCTGTTATGTCTTTGATAAAAATATCAATTCAACTCCAAATATCTTCAAATTTTACAGAGGGCATCTAGAGAGGTTCAGGAAGCTATCATAAAAATTTCAAACAATTTGGAGCAGCACAAGTTTGAAAATTCTGTTTATCATTAAACTGAAAAACTCATTTTCTCAAAATCATTTTCACAAAGATGGTTCTCATAAAAATAGTAAATCAATTCCAAAAATCATTTAAAAATTCAGAGAAGTTTATTTTAATAATTTTTTAACGCTCTTTCAATAAACTTCATAAAATAGAATATTTGAATACATTTCGAAACGAGTTCAAACTGCTGCTCGAAAGATTTTATTCTAAACATTTTATTTCATGAACTCTTTTTTTTTTGGTAAAAGGAAAATCTTATTACCACAGAGCAAAATGAATACAATTCAAGGCACTACTTAAGTATCATGCCACCTTCTAGGAAGGGTTCATAAAAACTAAAGTAGCCCAACCTCATAGTTCCCTGCCACCTTCTATGAAGGGTTCAGGTTACCTATGAAGCAAAAGAATTAAAGCTCATTACAGATCCTTTGAACCAAGTTATTATTGTTCAAATTCCTAACATAATTAGATAAACTATGTAGCCTCCAAGCTAAGTCTCACTTGACAAGCCTGAAAATTGTGCTTATTGATCTCCTTGTGTCCTGAAATGTCCTCAGATTCCTCTCAAGCCAAATCTGGTAACAAATCGACGCCCATAACGCAATGACTATCCTCCTTCGAGTCTTGTCCCGGAATCCATGTTTCAACCATCTCATCCATCGATTCAGCTTGTGGGGGTAAGAATCCAACCCTATCCATTCGCAACAAACCTTCACAATTTCTCTTGACCAGATGCAATCACAGAAAAGGTGTTGATGAGTTTCATTTGCAGCTACACAAAGGCAGCAGTGATTGGGAATGCCAAGCCAGCTCAATCGATCTCTAGTGTCAAGCCTTCCATGAACGATAAGCCAGAGGTTGAATCTGTGTTTCGGTTGAGTGAGCGGGTTCCAGATTACCTTGTACATTGGGAATCGATTAATCGCACCTGCCAAGAATTTGTAACCTGACTTGATGTTGTAACTTCCATCCACACATGCAATCCAGGTATTTCCATGAAAACCATCTTTCAGCTTGTCCCTAATTTTGAGAATTTTCTTCCAATGCCAGTTATGATGTTGTAAAGCTGTGCAATTCCAAAAATTTTGTCCTTTTATGTATACTGCATGAACCCACTTAACCCATAGATTTTCCTGGTCACTTGCAATCCACCACACTTGCTTCCCCAACGCTGCGTAATTCCATAACTCAGTGTTCTTGATATTTAGACCACCATAGATTCTAGCTCTACACACTACATCCCAAGCAACCTTTGCTCTGTACTTGCCCTGTTCATCAGTACCCCATAAGAACCCTCTACAAAGCTTATCCACCTCCCTAATAACAGCCTTAGGCAAGATGAAAATAGAAGCCCAGTACACATGCAAGTTAGTTAGCACCGAATTAACTAAACACAATCTACCTTGATAGGATAGATTTCTGGACTTCCAAATTAGAAGCCTAGAAGTGACTTTTTGAATCAAATAGTTACAAGAATGCCTATTCCACTTTCTAGCCATTAGAGGTATACCAAGATACCTACAAGGAAAAGCCCCTGTTTGAAAACCAGTGATATCCAATAGGTTCTGTTGAACATTGAAATCAACACCAGCCATAAACATAGAGGATTTGGTCTGATTAGCTTCAAGACCAGACCATTGAGAGAATTGTTTGAAAGCATTCCAGATAATAGTCACACTAGCAGGATGAGCCTTAGAAAAAACCATTAAATCATCTGCAAAAGCAATACTTACCAACCCAAGATCCTTGCATTGAGGATGAAATCTAAAATTTCTGGCCTTAGTTGCATTTTGAAATTGTCTGGTCAGTGTTTCCATGGCAAGAACAAAAATAAGGGAGGACAAGGGGTCACCTTGTCTGATACCCCTTGACCCATGGAAAATCTCACCCTTAACCCCATTAATGACAATGCTATAAGTTGCTGTCCTGATACACACCATAATCAAGGAAATAAATTTAGGTGGAAATCTCATAGCCTCCAGGACTTCTTCTATGAAATGCCATTCAATAGAATCATAGGCTTTCCTCAAATCTATTTTCATCATACACCTTCGAGAAATATTCCTTCTTTGATACAATTTGATCAAATCCTGTGTGATTAAAATATTATGTAGAATACTCCTGTTCCTCACAAATGCTCCTTGGTTCTCCTGGACCAAATGAGGCAACACAATGCTCAGCCTGCTGCATATGAGTTTAGTAATGCATTTGTATATGCTATTGCAACAAGCAATAGGTCTAAACTCACTCACACTACTAGGATTGTCCACTTTCGATATCATTACTAATAATGTATGGTTCACTTCCCTTAGTAATTTCCCTGTTTGAAAAAATTGCTGAACTGCTTCAACACAATCAGCTCCAACAACCTCCCAAGCTGATTTAAAGAACCCTGCCCCATATCCATCAGGACCTGGGGCCTTGTCCTGGTGAATTGAAAACATAGCATCCTTTATCTCCTGTTTAGAGAAGGGCATGATGAGTGATAATTGCTGATCTGGAGATAAGACATTGCCTTCATTAAATATGTCCCTATTAAGCATATTATTAGTGTTTCTGGTCCTGAACAGATCCTCATAGTAGTGTATAAATTCCTAAGCTATCTGATGATGATCAGTGAGCACTCCTTGAGCATTTTGGATTCTCAAAATTCTGTTTCTATATTGTCTTTGCTTGATTGAGTTATGGAACACCTTTGTATTTTCATCCCCAAAGCTTAGCCAGCTTATTTTTTCCTTCTGTCTTAGGAACATATAGGCTGCTTCCTTCACTTCCATGTAGTCTCTGGTTAGCTCTTTATCTCTTTGTTGCAAAGAGATGTCTTCTGGCTTGGTTGTCAATTCAGATTGCACAACATCCAGCTCCTCTATGATCTTTGCCTCCCTTATGTCAATGTCACCAAATGTTGTCTTGTTTAGATCCCTGAGAGGCTTCCTCAAATCCTTCAGCTTCATATAGATTTGAAACATTTTATGACCATGCACATTTCTATTCCAGACTTGAGAAACTATTTCCCTAAAATTAGTGTGGCTGGACCACATGTTGAAGAATTTGAACCCCACTCCTTTCTTCATTTGCTGCTGACCCCAATCAATAAGGATAGGACAATGATCTGACACACCAGGGTTCAGGAAGTTAGTGAAAGCTGTTGGCCATTCTGAGCACCAATGTTCATTAACTAGGCATCTATCTAGCTTACAACTCACCCTGTCCCTACCAATCTGCTTATTAGACCAAGTGAGAAAATGCCCAATATATCTCATATCAATCAAGTCACAGGATCTGATACATTCCCTAAACTCCATCATACTTCTAAAGTCCACAATTCCCCCTCCAACTTTCTCATTGTCATTAAGATAACAATTGAAATCCCCTAACACCATCCAAGGCCTGTCAATGAATCTTTGCACTCCACAAAGGATCTGCCAAAGCTCTTGCCTTTCATTCATTTCATTGGAAGCATACACAAAGGTTATGTAGCATGTCTGCATAGTTTGTTTCACAGTAACCAAACAATGCATGTATTGCTGGGATCTTGCTATGAGAAGAACATCAAAACTGTCTTGTTTCCATATTAGCCATATTCTGCCAATCTCACAAACATCCAGGTTGTCTAGAGAGCCCCATCCTGAAGCCACTTTATTTCTAACTTGCTGAAAACCTCTAGTTCTCAACTTACTTTCAAGAATACCAAGTAAACCTATACTATTATATCTACACAAATCTTGAATAGCATCTTGTTTGAGGGGGCTATTCATCCCTCTTATGTTCCATGAAGCTATCTTATCCATGTTTGCCTTGCTTTGAGGTGGATCCCCTAAGAAAAACTCTGTTGCTACTCTGTACTTTGCTCCTAGTTAGAACTGGTGTCCAGCCTTCATCATTCCCATCAGCAAGAGCCTCTTCATTCTCACTTCCCTTTGCACTGTCTAGAGATTTCTCCTTGTCCTTATCAGTAGCAGCTTGCAACACCTTTTCTGCTTCTTCCCTTGCATTTTCAATGTTCTCAAGTGGAATAGTTTCATTTCCAATAGCTACTTGAGTTTGGACAGCACTGACAACCTCATCAATCTCCTTCTGTGTTGGCTTATTCTTCTGCACCCATTGTTGCTTAACACCTTTTTTGCACACCTTAGAATCATGTCCATAGGTTGAGCACTTAGCACAAAGGACTGGTTTCCATTCATAATTGACCTTCTGATTAATAATAATGCCCGTCTCATCCTCAAAGTAAATTTCATCAGGTAAGACTTTAGGATTAACTTCAACTAGGACACGAGCATAATTAATTCTATTCCTCTCCTTTGTTACTTGATCCACCAAAATTGGTGTACCAATCAAGCTAGAAATCTTGCCCAATGCTACAGCACCCCAGTACTTCAAGTTTAGGTTTGGCAATTGCACCCACACAGACACTCTATCCAGGAATTCTCTAGTCATAGATTTCCCTGTCCAAGGAGCCATTATTATAGGTTTCCTATCAAAATGAAATAAACCTATGTCCAAAGGTGATCAAGCATGAACTCTTGGCTGAAAATTCAACACTAAATCTGATTCAACATAGATTTGGAAACTTTTCCCATAATCTATAGAAAACACGAGTTTCTAAAACATAGAGTGCATGATAACTTCAGAGTTCGTGGTAAAATATCGAAATCAGCTCATAAAATTATATAACTCGTAAAAAAAAAGTTTTAACGGGTATCTTTGTACTAAACTAAAATGATGGTACCAAAGAGCTTAAATTGTTATCTTGGGTTATCATTTTCAAAATATAACTTAAATACTATCACAGAAAAGTCTGAGAGCTGATCCGAGATCTTGGTTCCATCGTCTGTTACATTTGATTTCCGACTGCTGTGCACCTCCTCGCAAATCTCTTTTCCTTCTGTTCTCCAATGCTCTTTATGGGTCTCTCACCCTTACTCATCAATGAGAAGGTCACAGTGTTGATCCCTAACCTACAAGGGCACGGGAGTAACCATTTCCGTTTGCATAATCAAATGAGGTAGACTTAAGAGAACTAGTACTAACAATCACAAATATTAAAGTATCTCACAAAATGCAAGTACATATGAGCATGCCCCTTTTCAATATTCTCAATCTTGTAATGCAAGTGGCATGATGCATGGTTCCATCCACAACCGAGGCCTCCAACAGTGTTGGATATCTGGAAAATGATATCCCGGTGTTCCCAGAACACCACCAAACGTTCCCAGAACGAGTGGCAAACCATACTTGGAAAATAAGCATCACTCCCGGAGTGTGCACCACATTCCCATAACACCTACGTTCCCAGAACGTATAATCCCGGACACTGGCCACATATCTATAATGTGTCATCAAGTAGGTTACAATTTCAGTACTCCCAGAGTACCCTTCTCATATTCCCAGAATATGAGAATTATTCCTTGCCAACCTATTCTCCATTCCTCTATGAATGAATGCACCACATTCAAGAGCGATTTTTATCTTCGATTAATCCACTGTGATTTAGGTACATCTCGTAATTCCCTTAGAATGATTGATTTGAGGTACTAACCTTGGCATGATGAGATACACTTAAATTAGTTTCAATTATGCCAAGGATCTTGAATTGAGTAGTCTTAGCCCATGGTAATCACTCCTCCTTTTAAAGACTAAATTTTCCTTTTTGCAACTTCAGATACTAACCGGTTACAGTCCCAGACTAACCGGTTAGAGTCACATATCTGAAACTGTTTTACCATGGAAATTCAAGAAAACCCCTTTCTCTTGAGATTTCTACTCAATTCACAGACAGCTTTTACCATGGCCTTGTACCTCAAACCTATTGTGTTTATCATTCACAGGCCTAAATCCACAATTTGTTATTAATAACACATAACATGACTTTTAAGTTATCATAACACTTCGAGGAATTGATTCTTCTTTCTTCATCCAAAACCAACAGTGATTTATCACTTACTTTTTGGATTGGTATTTATTGAAATTAGGGTTAGATTTGAGTAAGGACAATAGGAGCTTTTCACCAATTTTTAATAATACATTTTGCTTTGAAATCACACAGCGTCTAACCGGTTACAAAAATCGACTAACCGGTTAGATTAGACAGTCTGTGTACTGAAAATAAGATTTTGCAAATATTTCCTTTCAATGCTCAATTCTAACTCATTCCAATAGTCATAGGAACTCATATGCCTTGAATAATTTCTGTTCAGCCACATAAGCTCATTAAATCTATCATACATGTCATGTAGAGCATTAACTTTTGTACATAACTACATGTAAACACAAATGACAGCAAGTACCAACACACAATTCATTTCCATACATGTAAATCTCAGATTTAATGCCTCTATATCATTTGCATGAAACTCTTAGAACTGTTATAAGCAGAATTAGCTTATTCAGTGGCCTCCAAGCCTTTACTTATTATACACTATGCCCTTTGTGAGTCTCATGGTGACTCCACCTATTATTCCATGAAATCCATTCTCATTCTAGCAAAAGAAAGCTTCTCCCTTACCTTAAGGTTGATCTTGATGAAGATCAACACTGGAACTTGAAGAGAATTCACCAGTTCCTCCCAATTCCTATGCTCTATTTCAGTCACGATTTCTCTCAACCAGGTTCAAAGACCAGAAGATTGGTCATATCCATGGACCAAAGAAATTGGGGAAAACTATCAGAATTCAAATTAGGTAATATGCCCTAGCTTTGGAAACAAGTTTGAGGCTTAGAGAGCGCATGTACTTACCAGGATCATGCCCTAAAGAGAGCCTCACGAAATGATTTCTGATCCTGGACAGGCTCCTTCCTCAATCTTTCAAGGCTAATAACTTATGAAATACTCACTCTCAAGTCACTCTCCATACCTCAATATAAAGCTGGAAGACTCAGCTTTAACATAGTGTATCTCACTTAGTCTGACTCTCAAAGATCAACGAGAAATTGACAGAGAAATTTAGAAACCCTAATTCAGTTTCACACTAACACTCCATTAGCAAAACCCTCAATTGGCCTCACAATTCGCCTATTTATAGAGTAATTGATGAGCATGCAGCTCGACACGTATCCCTCACTGGAAAACGAGTGGGTTCCGTGGCAATTCATGGTTAAATTGGTGGATTACTCATCAAATTCCACTATCTGGGTTTTCTGAGTTCATCGTGTAACCGGTTACTAGGTCTTCCTAACCGGTTACCTACTGATGAATTTCAGAAAATTATTAATTTAATAATTCTTTTCCTATAAGTCCATTTTAATATTACACTTAGGTCCTGGCTTAGTGACTAAAATTCAATACCTATATATTTTGATTATTTTCTTACCAACAATCATTTTTACCCCTATTTTAAATATCACTATAGAATTAAATTAAAATATAAATTTAAAAGAGCTCAATATCAAACTTTATGATTAAGTCTCGCATTATCCGGAAGACGAAAATTAGGGGTGTTACACTACTCCCCCACTTAAAAGGAATTTCGTCCCCGAAATTTGCTTGGCTATTCTCAAAAATATATATATATTTGGGTTCTCCCCCACTTAAAAGATTAAGATAGGATATTAGTATTCCGAGATATTTTCAAATTCAAGAAATCAGAATTCGTCGTCCCACTCTAACATAACCAATTCCCTTTAAGGAAATACATCGTATGAAGAATACGGTCCATAATACTTTCCCCGATAAGACTTCGTTCGATTTCGCTTTCTAAGAGAGCTTTTTGAGTTACACACCCAGATTTCTTGAATATGAATGAAAAGATATTTGTATGACGTCGTTACTCGATAATTTGGAATATAAGGGTGATCAGTCCAAATATTCAAACTATTAGTAATGAATCATACTTTTTAGATATAATCTCTCACAAGAAAGATTATACGATATGTCTTTAAGTCAGATGAACTTAAAGATAAGTTAACGATCACTATTAAGCTCTAGGTGGATACTCAACGTCTAGAGACATTTCCGTTGGGGAGACAAAATTTGTCCTAACCCGGTGGTTGTTAATCCCTCTAGTCTTAACTAATCCTCCTATGACCGCAGTGTTCGCAGATAGTTATCACATCCAACTGTGATAACGGTTTGAATTACAAATTTTAGAATTGGACCTTCTACAGAGTCTTAATATTTTAAGAGATTAGATTACATTCGAAAACATTTGGCTAAATTGATTCGGAAACTAAATGACAAAAATGATCTTTTGTAACATAGAAGCTTTGCTTGTCTATTTCTCCGGTTGACAATTTCTTCCTCTTCTCTATGAGGTAACCAATCCGACTAGCATAAGCTTCTTGCATTAAAGCTCAATTGTTCTTCTTAATTGCTTAGAATTACCTCAAGCGGAATCCTATGCGAAGTCCTTTTAAAACACTGATTTCCCTAAAAATATAACCATAGAACTTTAACAAACAATTTGAGGGATTTCATATTTATTGAAGAGTCTCCAGCAATTCACAGGTTTTCATTTATAACTGGTTCAAGTTATAGTATGTAACCGGTTACACGATAAACCTAACTGGTTAGAGTACTGTGTTGGACCAGTTGCAGCAGTTTTTAAAAATACGATTCTCCTTCTTTTCTCCCTTCTAAAATGCGATTTCCTCTTTTTCCTTCCTCTTTAGGGCCTAAACCCTCCAAATTCTGATTTCCATCCATTTTCACCCTTCCATTATCACTATTGCTCTTAACCCCTTTCCCACAACCTCACTCTCCCCTAGGGTTCCTCCCCAAATTCTGCTTTCCCATTCTCTCCAAAACCCTAACATTCAGAAATCATGTCTTCCAATCCTCCTCGTCGTGCTAGAGTCAAGTCCACTGCCACCCGACCTCCTAGAAGACCTCGAATCGAATACTACAGCGACGACAAATGTGCGGAGAGGTTCGAGAGTTTCTGTGACAGAGGTTTTGTGCTCAAGAGATGGATGAACTTCAGGTGGTTTGCCAACAACAACTTCCAATTTCAGAGGTTGTATGAGTATCAAGGTTTGGTAACTTTTCTGGAATTGAAGGGTTCCATCTTCCCAAGGTTGATCAGGGAGTTCTATGCCAATTTCAGGGAGTATGAAGGGGGTTATCAGTCCAAGGTGAATGGGGTGATTTTTGATGCACTACAACATTTTTTACTTTAGGCAACACATAATGTTTCAACGGTTGGAAAACCGTTGCCTATGAATGGAAAAGGCAACGGTTTTTTAGTGCAGCCAAATAGTATAAATAAGCAACGGTTTTCACTATTATTTGTTAATAACTGTTTTATATTAATATAAGGTCTTCTATAGGCAACAGTGCAGCAAATGTTGATTAAAAACGCAACATTTTTATAAGTGTTGCCTAAAATTTCATTAATTAAACCGTTGCAGAAGGTTCTTTTACTTAGCTGAAAATAAAAAATGAGCGCATAAGAGACTCATATACTATAGTACTATACTATCAGACAGATCTCTTCAATTCCAACAAAGGAATACCCTTCAAAAGAAAATCCCTTCAATGGAAAAGCAGCTCTGATCCGTCCTCAACCACGGCGGCCTCCGTTAGTGACTCCGCACGTTGCCGGTCTTTGCTCCATCCTCCGCTCCGCCTTGCCTCGCTCCAACCCTCGACTTCACGCCGCTCCATCCTCACTCACGGCGAAGCACCTTCACTCACGACTTTATCGACCTCCGCTCCCTCTGGTTCGTTGGTTCGTACACACTCAAAAAAAGGCCACCAAGGTTTGTCTCTCTCCCTCTTTTCTTCTTCGATCTCTCCCTCTCTTCTCCTTTTTTCTCTCTCTCTCTCTCTCTCATCTTCGTTCTCTCCTCCCCAATCTTGAACAGAACTCGAAGAGGAACAGAACTTTGATGGAGCGTCGTTGGAGAAGAGAACAGAGCATCGATGGAGAACCTGTTCACCGACACCGCCATCCATCACCGCTGCTGTTTTTCAGCACCAATTCGATTTGAAACCTTATTCTCACAGCCCTAATTCGATTCTCTGAAATTGAGAACAAAAAACCCTAATGCGTGAGTTCTTTTACAAATATACCTTATTCCTTATTCTTAATTCAATTCTCTGAAATTGGGAATAGAAAACCCTAATATGAGTTTTAGTTTATGATTTGTTTGGTAATTTTAGTTTTACTCCCTAATATTTTTTTTTGGTATAGGAGATTCTGGTTTAATTGAATCAAGGTAAGAGATTGTTGTTTTGATTGGATTACTTTGTGTTATTCTTGGTGATTTCTGTTATGATTTTGATGTGGGAAATGTGTAGGAACCATTGTGCAGTGAAATTAAAGAGAGGATCACTTGAGTTCTCCATAGTATATGCCTGTTTTGATATGTTTTATGACATGAATAAATATATTGTTAGTATTATTAAGCAAGGTTGTTGTCTCTATTGAAACTTTCTGTTTTTGCATTTTGGAAAGAATCAAAATTAATCAGTCTTGACTCTTGAGCAGAATACTTGGTGTTGCCTGTTGACTAGTATAACCTGGTAAAATTTTCATGCATTGTAACCCACCACATGATGCTCTTGCAATGTGACAAGAATTACTTTATACTATTTTTTATGCAGATATATGAATCTGTTTGATTTTAAATTCTTTAACTTTTGTTCTTATATCATGCATTAAATTTTTATCCTATATCACTATGGATGACTAAATAGATACAACTGTGGATTCATCCTAGCATTTCTGCATTTATCTATAATGTGTTTTGCTAAAACCTTCCAAAAGTTATGTACTACTATATTTATGAAATTGTGAATTTATCTATAATGTGTTTTGCTAAAACCTTCCAGAAGTTATTAAAGTTTTGCTACTTTCTCTTTCCTATCATTTTTTGCTTATTGCATGGTCCACTTCTAGTAACATTATACGTCAAATATATTGATAGCACTTCAGTATTTAATCAACGTTTAGTAACAAGCTTATGTGACTCCTGATTTTATGTTATTTGATCACACCTCTTAAACTTTTTTTATTTTGGATTTTACACATCTAACTTGTATTACACTTGAACATGCAGTGGTTATTAGTGGCTCAAACTGATAACATCGCGACATCTTCCTGCCTTATAAGCCCTCAGATAGTGAAGTATGGTTGCTTTTTTCCATTTTTTTATTTTAACTATTATGTGAGATTCTATGTTGTTGCTGATTGACTCTTCGACATCCATCTGTTGTAGTTTTCTTATCAATGGAAAAAGAGTAGGCTACAGGACTAGTGTTCAAATCCTGACATAGAGGAACAGAGCCTACTCTTTCATTGAGAATGCACTATAGACATAACCCTTCTATGCATTTCAGCTACTCGAAAAAAAAAAGCACTTCTGTTGAAGGGGTAGTTTCTCAAAAAATCACTTTTGTAACATTTTTAAGCCTAAACAAATAGAACGTAAATCACTTTTGCAGAATTACTATTTTTAAGCCTAAACAAATAGGCCCATAGTGTATGATATTCGTAGAAAATTGTTAATAACTCAATAAATGCCAGACTAACTGAGAAAGCAGGTAACTTAGACTCAAAAACTTCTCTTACTATCTTCCACACCTGAGAATGCATCCTTTGGATAATAATCAAAGATATGTGTAATTGTGAATAATACATTGAACAAATAGATAATCTCGAAGGCGCTAAGAAAGAGGGGAACTTTTTGGATATCCTCTTATGGTAAAGAGTAGGTGATTAGCATATATGATGGTAGAGGAAATGATAGATTCATAAATTCTGTTCGGTAGGCCATAACCCTAAGGTTGGATACTAATTTTGTTATGAATCAATGCCATATATTAAACTGCTACATTGGTTCAGCATTGTTTAATTTTAAATTTGATCAAGCTGTGATATTGGTACTAATTCTGTTTTGTTTCGTTTTTGCAGCTTTCCCATTCATCATTCTATACTCACAATGTGAGGGGCTTGATATTACTGGATTGTGGTACTGCAGAATGTGAAAGTGATGGTAGAATTGTAGATAATAGAAAGTGTTGTTTTACAAGCTACAACACTGCAAGATTTTTCATTTTATATATTTACTACTTTTTAGGCCCTAAGGTGTTTTTATATCCATCTTTTGTACTGAACAATTTGAAGTTATGTTTGTAATTGTTTGCGGGTTGTATATCTTATACTTATCTATTACATAAATAAAATTCGTCTTATCCGAAAAAGAATTCAACAATGTACTTATGGCTTTATATATATATATATATGTACAATTATGTTTATTTAATCGTTTCCTATACTATTTGTCTACAAGTAAACAAGTGTTGCATATAAAAGCAAAAGAAAAATAATTGTTGCCTATATAAAAAGGGCAACAATTAAATAATCATAGTTAAAGTGTATTGCAACGGTTATATTAGTGTTGCATAAACCCTCAACTCAAAAAACCGTTGCCTGAAACATAATGCAACGGTTTTATCAGGGTTGCATATGCTATAAATTAAAAAAACCGTTGCTGTTTAAAAGGCAAAGGCAACGGTTTTCTTACCAAAATTGTTGCATATTCTGAACAAACAAACCATTGCTATTTATAGTAAAACCGTTGCATATTATGTACCAAGAAACCGTTGCTGTTTATAAGTCAAAGGTTTTTATAGTAAATACAAAAAACCGTTGCCTTTGGCAATAGGCAACACTCACCTAGAGAACGGTTTGAAAACCGTTGCCTATACTTTCAGCAACGGTTTTTGTGCTTTAAGCAACGGTTTTGTGTCGTTGCAGAAAAATAAAAATGTTGTAGTGATGTTACCCCTATTGATTTCCTGATTGTGGGTGGACTCCAATCAGCGGGTACTTATCCCGGGGATCCGGACGACAATCGGCTTAACATCTGCAATCTCGAGGATGTTTACAAAGACAGTTTACGGAACCCGGATTTGTATTTGACCGGTCCTCGCAAATCTGTGGGAAACATGACGGTGGAGAATAGGTTAATTCTCTATGCCCTGAAGTACTTGTTGACCCCTAGGACCTCCTCCAATCATACTCAAGCTATGGCAGCCGATCTTCGGTATATGTTCGCGATCAAGAACCAAATTCAAGTGAATTGGGTATGGGTGGTGTGCGCCTACATGGCACAGGCTGCTGATTCGACAAGCGGTTGCCTGCCCTATCCTTTCTTCGTGAGTCGTCTCATCGAGTACAAGGGAATTCCTATTCCGGAGGATGAGGAGTTTGAGCCGAGCGAAGGCTTAACTTGAATCAACAGTAGAGTCCTTCACTCGATGGGAATTTACCAGCATGATGCGGACGGTATTTGGAAATGGAATGCTGAAATCAAAGCCGTAGATGCTGCAGCGGCTACGGAAAGAGAGCAACAGCGGCAAGAGGAAGAAGGGGCAGGGGTCGAGCCCGAGGATGCGACTATGGGGGATGGGGCTCCAGCTACGGGTGGTGGTGAGATTCTGAGGCACTTTACCCAGCCTTATTCCACCTTTGATGTTGGTGGAGGTTCAGGTCAGGCGGGCGAGGCTAACGTTTTTGCTTCTATGGAAGAGAGGATAAACGCCAGAATGGATGCTGGTTTTGCTAGGGTCGAAGGCCGTATGGACAGGATGGATGAACGATTTGCAAATCTGAATGGGCGGTTTGATTCTCTAGGCATCACCATGGAGAACATGCACTTCCTGCTACGCACATTCGGACGTTTCCAGGGTCCCCTACACCACCTCCTGCATCTCCCCCTCATGAAGACTAGTGACTTTGAATCTCTTGTTTTGTTTAGGACCTTGACTATGTAATCCTTATATTATAACTATGTGGTTCTTGGAAAAATTTTGGGTCTCATCATACTTCTAGTAATATTTTCCCCTTATGCGTTTTGGTTTAATATGCTTATCCGATGTATTTGGCTACTTATAACTTTCGCCTACTACCTAATGTTTTAGTTGCGTTGCTAGGTGTGTGAACCTTTATGCTTGTAATGAAGTATCTTTGTTAATCATCACCGTTCCCTGTCTAGGCTGTTCCTATCCCATTATGCACTTATATAGCTACTTGATGCATATCATTTGCATAACAACTGCAATCATATTTCAAAATTACCCCTAATTCTTATTGCTTTAATTTAGCTTGCAACATGAACAACGGACTAAGGGTTTGAAAAACAAAACTCATAGCATGACACACCGATGATACACCCGGTACAACAGTTCTGAGGGTAAGAGATATAGCGTTCGAAGTGCCGAAACCACTCAAAACTGATCCTGCTTTATGATTGTCCCTGTTTGTAGACTGTAACCGGTTACAAAATCAGCTAACCGGTTAGGTCATGCAGCAGGTCAAATAATTAGAGTAAGAGGAGTTTGAACGGATTGAAATCCTTGTTTTACCGTTTCATCGGAACAATACAAACGCTGATTTAGAGGCAGGAACATAGGATTATATAAAAATTTCGAATGAGAGATGACAAAAAGGGTAAGGTATAGAGTATTTGAATTACCACTGTTACTCTTCTGAAACAAGGAATGAGTAACGCTTGGGATATATCAATTGTAGTAAGGTCAAATGCTAACAGGTTGTCATACCACGTCAGGTTTCAGAATAAGTTATCCCTTTCACCACAGTGAATAAGTGCTTCCTCCCTATTCACTTCCCTAATGGTCATTTCCCAAAATGACTGCAGCATTGATTCGTTTTTGATCTTACTGAACCAATACTCGAATCTTACTATGGCAACAAATTGGAAAAACACTACCTCCCATTTGAGTTTCACTTTGGCCATGTAGTTTTCTTACTAAATAATCTAAACCACGTGCTAAAAAAAATCAACCCAAAATCAACATGGACCCAGAGAGTGAGCTTGTGAGAACAGATTTCCCCGAAAGTAGCACAGCCATCGGAAATTTGATGCTTGAAATCATACCTCAGGAACCAAGAATCAAGATCATTTGCTCTGATACCACAAAATTGTAACGCTCTTTCAATAAACTTCATAAAATAGAATATTTGAATACATTTCGAAACGAGTTCAAACTGCTGCTCGAAAGATTTTATTCTAAACATTTTATTTCATGAACTCTTGGCTGAAAATTCAACACTAAATCTGATTCAACATAGATTTGGAAACATTTCCCATAATCTATAGAAAACACGAGTTTCTAAAACATAGAGTGCATGATAACTTCAGAGTTGGTGGTAAAATATCGAAATCAGCTCATAAAATTATATAACTCGTAAAAAAAAAGTTTTAACGGGTATCTTTGTACTAAACTAAAATGATGGTACCAAAGAGCTTAAATTGTTATCTTGGGTTATCATTTTCAAAATATAACTTAAATACTATCACAGAAAAGTCTTAGAGCTGATCCGAGATCTTGGTTCCATCGTCTGTTACATTTGATTTCCGACTGCTGTGCACCTCCTCGCAAATCTCTTTTCCTTCTGTTCTCCAATGCTCTTTATGGGTCTCTCACCCTTACTCATCAATGAGAAGGTCACAGTGTTGATCCCTAACCTACAAGGGCACGGGAGTAAGCATTTTCGTTTGCATAATCAAATGAGGTAGACTTAAGAGAACTAGTACTAACAATCACAAATATTCAAGTATCACACAAAATGCAAGTACATATGAGCATGCCCCTTTTCAATATTCTCAATCTTGTAATGCAAGTGGCATGATGCATGGTTCCATCCACAACCGAGGCCTCCAACAGTGTTGGATATCTGGAAAATGATATCCCGGTGTTCCCAGAACACCACCAAACGTTCCCAGAACGAGTGGCAAACCATACTTGGAAAATAAGCATCACTCCCGGAGTGTGCACCACATTCCCATAACGCCTACGTTCCCAGAACGTATAATCCCGGACACTGGCCACATATCTATAATGTGTCATCAAGTAGGTTACAATTTCAGTACTCCCAGAGTACCCTTCTCATATTCCCAGAATATGAGAATTATTCCTTGCCAACCTATTCTCCATTCCTCTATGAATGAATGCACCACATTCAAGAGCGATTTTTATCTTCGATTAATCCACTGTGATTTAGGTACATCTCGTAA
Source organism: Crotalaria pallida (assembly GCA_037953625.1). Classification (NCBI taxonomy): domain Eukaryota; kingdom Viridiplantae; phylum Streptophyta; class Magnoliopsida; order Fabales; family Fabaceae; genus Crotalaria; species Crotalaria pallida. Next base: position 102,219,824 of record CM075649.1, read on the forward strand.
TTCCCTTAGAATGATTGATTTGAGGTACTAACCTTGGCATGATGAGATACACTTAAATTAGTTTCAATTATGCCGAGGATCTTGAATTGAGTAGTCTTAGCCCATGGTAATCACTCCTCCTTTTAAAGACTAAATTTTCCTTTTTGCAACTTCAGATACTAACTGGTTACAGTCCCAGACTAACCGGTTAGAGTCACATATCTGAAACTGTTTTACCATGGAAATTCAAGAAAACCCCTTTCTCTTGAGATTTCTATCAATTCACAGACAGCTTTTACCATGGCCTTGTACCTCAAACCTATTGTGTTTATCATTCACAGGCCTAAATCCACAATTTGTTATCAATAACACATAACTTGACTTTTAAGTTATCATAACACTTCGAGGAATTGATTCTTCTTTCTTCATCCAAAACCAACAGTGATTTATCACTTACTTTTTGGATTGGTATTTATTGAAATTAGGGTTAGATTTGAGTAAGGACAATAGGAGCTTTTCACCAATTTTTAATAATACATTTTTCTTTGAAATTACACAGCGTCTAACCGGTTACAAAAATCGACTAACCGGTTAGATTAGACAGTCTGTGTACTGAAAATAAGATTTTGCAAATATTTCCTTTCAATGCTCAATTCTAACTCATTCCAATAGTCATAGGAACTCATATGCCTTGAATAATTTCTGTTCAGCCACATAAGCTCATTAAATCTATCATACATGTCATGTAGAGCATTAACTTTTGTACATAACTACATGTAAACACAAATGACAGCAAGTACCAACACACAATTCATTTCCATACATGTAAATTTCAGATTTAATGCCTCTATATCATTTGCATGAAACTCTTAGAACTGTTATAAGTAGAATTAGCTTATTCAGTGGCCTCCAAGCCTTTACTTATTATACACTATGCCCTTTGTGAGTCTCATGGTGACTCCACCTATTATTCCATGAAATCCATTCTCATTCTAGCAAAAGAAAGCTTCTCCCTTACCTTAAGGTTGATCTTGATGAAGATCAACACTGGAACTTGAAGAGAATTCACTCTTTCCTCCCAATTCCTATGCTCTGTTTCAGTCACGATTTCTCTCAACCAGGTTCAAAGACCAGAAGATTGGTCATATCCTTGGACCAAAGAAATTGGGGAAAACTATCAGAATTCAAATTAGGTAATATGCCCTAGCTTTGGAAACAAGTTTGAGGCTTAGAGAGCGCATGTACTTACCAGGATCATGCCCTAAAGAGAGCCTCACGAAATGATTTCTGATCCTGGACAGGCTCCTTCCTCAATCTTTCAAGGCTAATAACTTATGCAATACTCACTCTCAAGTCACTCTCCATACCTCAATATAAAGCTGGAAGACTCAGCTTTAACATAGTGTATCTCACTTAGTCTGACTCTCAAAGATCAACGAGAAATTGACAGAGAAATTTAGAAACCGTAATTCAGTTTCACACTAACACTCCATTAGCAAAACCCTCAATTGGCCTCACAATTCGCCTATTTATAGAGTAATTGATGAGCATGCAGCTCGACACGTATCCTAAACGAGTGGGTTCCATGGCAATTCATGGTTAAATTGGTGGATTACTCATCAAATTCCACTATCTGGGTTTTCTGAGTTCATCGTGTAACCGGTTACAAGGTCTTCCTAACCGGTTACCTACTGATGAATTTCAGAAAATTATTAATTTAATAATTCTTTTCCTATAAGTCCATTTTAATATTACACTTAGGTCCTGGCTTAGTGACTAAAATGCAATACCTATATATTTTGATTATTTTCTTACCAACAATCATTTTTACCCCTATTTTAAATATCACTATAGAATTAAATTAAAATATAATTTTAAAAGAGCTCAATATCAAACTTTATGATTAAGTCTCGCATTATCCGGAAGACGAAAATTAGGGGTGTTACATATTTAGGTCAGTGACAAAAATCCAGAATTATTGAGCATATAGAAGTATCATTCATCAAGGTCAAAAACACATAAATCACATTTTCCAGCATAACACATTATTCAACAAATGGTTCATTCATTTTCTTAAATGAAATCAAAGATACTATCATACATGCAATCAACACCAAAAATCAACCCATCAATTATATTTCCTTTGAAAACCGAATTAATTTTTTTTTTCATGAAAACAATTTATTTTATTTCAAATAAAACATGCATCAATATCTAGAAATAAGAAAAATCAAGCTTCTTAAACATAGTAGATCAAGTCACAAAATTAAACATAATAACACAAATCAAAGACAAAATCATTTTGAATGAAAGAGGGACCAAAACCGAGACATAATCTAAGAAATAAGAAAGCTTTTGTTTCAAAAATCACATATAAAATTCAAGATCAAAACCAAAATCAAAGATCAAGATACAAATCAAAGTTTTTCTTAAGATTAAATCAAAAATCAAGACATGCAAAGGTTCAAGGTCATCACCAAACAACATGCAAGACCAAAAATTTAAAAACAAGTTTAGATCAAACATAGATTTACCAAATAAACACATAAACATCTTTGATTCAAGGTTTTAGGCACCAAAATCAAACATGCAAGAAGATCTACTTCAAGTTTACAAGAATTATAAACAAAACTTTAGATTTAAGGATTTAACTTAAAAAAACATCTAGATCTACTAAAAAGAAATACCAACCGAATCGTAAAGTCCATCATTTAGCTCATTACAAATTTATTTAGGTCTAAGAAGATCAAGATCAAGGTAAGACATCACATGCACCTTAGATCAATTCATGGAATGAACATGCAAGAAAAGAGAAGAAAAATTACAAGATTACAAAATAAAAACTAGTTCTACTCTTCTAGGATCTTCGGTTATACCAAGGAAATAGGTCTTCTAAGTACTTTGATCTTCAAAGGAACTCCTAGATTTGGGTTGGTATCCTCCTCTACCTCCTCACGGTCCTCTCTCTTTCCCTCCATGGTTCTCTTTTTTTTTTTTGTATATGTCTCAAGAGCTAATGTTGCTCTTTGAGACTAAGTGTTTGTGTTGGAAGTGTGGAATGGAGAAAATGAATGGATGAAAGCAACGAAGGAAAGAAGGAAGTGAAAGAATGAATGGAACTAATGGATTGAATGGAAAGGAAGTAGGCTAAGAGTGAAATGTCTTTTCCCTTCCTTGGCCCTTGGTTTGGTTCGACTAGCATGCACCAAAGGAGGGTGTTTTTGGCATTCTAAGGTTTCTACTACTTGGTCCCCAAGTTTCTTATTTCTTTTCTCTTTATTTTATTTTCCCTTTCCTAGCTTAGTCAACATGCAAATGCATCACAAACCTACACATACACACTCTCATACACTTGTCATCCACACACACATCACACATATATTTCTCATGCACACATACACCCCAAAACCGTGGCACCTTTTCATGCACACACATGTCCTACTTCTTTTTTCTTAATTAAATTCATTTATAAGTATTAATTCATATAATCCAGCAATTAACTCTAAAATTCCCATTAACATAATTATACATACACATATGAGCACATATTGGCACACATTTATCAATCAAGCACACACTCAATCACAAAATAGTTAACTTAATCAAACATGCATATTAACACTTTTTCCTTTAAATAATAAACTGTACTTATTGGTTGCAATTATGGCCCTTATTTCATTTTCTAAAATCATACTTTAATATAATAAAGATAATCCCAAAAGGAAAAATTCATTAAAAATCAAAAACTATTTTTCATGATTAATTCCCTGAAAATTCGTCCTTTACAGTACTGGAAAATAATTTTCGCAAACCAACCCAGAAAATTATGAAAGATACACTTTTGAAATCTATGTTTCGATACGATCGTTTTGGTATAAAGATCATAAAAATCGGAGTTACGGTTAAAAAGTTATGGATTTTCTAAGTTAGTCAATATTTCAAAGTCTATAAAGAAAATTCATTTTTACAAATCACCATAAATAAAAATCATTTCTCATAAAAATCATTTTTATTAACTTCATAAAAATATTTGTTTATCAAAACTCCGTAAAATCAACACTTTAATTCGAAATCGAGTAAAATACTCATCGAAAACCTTTGTAAAACAATATCGCAAAATTTTTCCTTTAATAAAATTTTTATTCGTCCTAGTCGGAAAAACGCGGGATGTTACATAAGCTCTGATACCATTCTGTAACAGCCCGATCTTCGTAACTCAAAAGTAACCAACTTTTGTTCATTTAGGTTGCGAAAACGAGCACTACTAGAAATATAGCTGTTTTCCGACGGATTTTTTCCGACGGATTATAAGCGGTCGGTATTTTTGCTTTTATTGACGGAAATTGCTATCGGAAAACACTTTTCTGAAAAATTAGAGACTTTTCGTTTTTTCCGACGGATTTTCCGACGGTTTTTTTGACGAAAAACATTATTGATTCTTTTGCGACGGATTTTCGGACGGATTTTCCAATGGATAATATCTTGCCACCTTTCCAACGGATATATTCGTCGGAAAATTAATTTTAAAAAAAAATAAAAAATAATAATTCATGATTCCGATGGATCTTATCCGTCAGAAAATTAATTTTTTTAAAAAAATAATATAAACATTTATTACGTTCTCTATCACTATTAGAAAACTAAAGGGAACCGTCAATCTTCTTATCAAAGAGCCCTATTAGAAAACAAAAGAGCCCTAAACTCTATCACCAGCGCAGCTGAAGAATCCCTGGCGCAGAATCGATCTCCTTCGCTGGTTCTTCACGACGTCTTCTTCTTCCTCCAGTTAACCATCGATCTTCTTCCTTCGTTCCTGTCTTTCTTCCTTCGTTCTTCTTCTTCCTCCATCGTCACTGTCCTATTCCGTCCAAGGCATCAATGGCCTTCGTCCCTCTCTCTCCATCGTCGTCTCTTCATCGTCGGTGTGTAGCAGATTTGAGGTCTGGGTTTGCTGTTTTACCACCATAACCATTCTAATTTGTGACCGTGTCCACCGCTTAACTCATCTTTTCGTTCACTGACGCTGCCTTCTCCGATCTTCTTAGAGGTAACCACGATCTTCTCTCCTATTTCCATTTCCGAGAACGTACACATGAGTCTCATTTGTGTTTCTGTTCGTGGGTGCTCGAAATCGAAGTTTGATTGAGTGCGTTAATGTAAATGATGTTTCGATATATATATATATATATATATATATATATATATATATATTGCTCTAGTGTCATGTTTGTTTCTGATTTGGGTTCTGATATTGTTTATGATTAAGGGAGCGGGATTCATACAGAGTATTTAATGCTCTTTGACATCAAATTTGACTCCTTATTTCTCTTTCTCAAGGGAGGAGTTCTCATCCTATCCGACTATCATCGCAGACCTTGGTTTTCTTTTGGCAAACTACCTCACCTATTTATAAACTCTACTTTTGCATCTATCTGCTCTTTTATTTTTGACTTCTGCAAATTTAGTCACGACCACAAAGCCAGCTAAAATAAATTAAGGTTGAAATTTAAGGACACTGTAGCTTCGGGACTTCCAAAGAAAACTCGTAAAAGAAGAGCAAGGCCTCTCACAAAGTATTTGCTCACAACAGAAGCTCAGAGTTTAATTTGTGCAGGATAAGTAGCATTGCATTTGATAATGGAGAGCTCTTCTTCCAATCCATTTTCTTTTTTTAGTGACAATGTTTGATGTCAAAGGACAATTTTTAACCTGTGACACATGCAATAAAATATGACAGCTGAACAACTTTCCCAGAAGCTGAAGCTGCTAGAATAGTTTCATATCTTATTGTGAAGATACCGTGAAGATATTAATCTTTTTCCAAAAGTATATGCTTTTTATTGTGTCGTTCATCAATTTTTATTTTCAATATGATCTTTGTCCCCCTTAAAATATCTATTTGGTGACACTTCTTGAATAACGACTTGGTAATATTTTATAGCAACATAAGACTAGAAAATGACTAAAGATTAGGACTGTTATATAGTGGTAATGTTGTATATTTGGGTAAGGGAAGCATATTTTTGGGGGTTTGGGTGATTGTTCCTTTTAGCTTTTGATTGGTTGTATTGGTTTAGCTTTTAGCTTACTTCTCCTCTTTTTAATAAAATCTTTTCTTATATATCTATAAAAAAAAAAGAATAATAACCTTTGTGTTTTGAGGAACCTTATTATAACACCTGTTAAGGAATTAATTAGTATAAAATTGCATTAGGTGAAACATTACAAGCGGCGAGGGTAAAATATTACTAGTATATGTACCTGAGGAAACTACTGGTTTGTCAGTGTTCTTCACAATCCTATACATATGCAGAACCCCAAAAAAAAGGACAAATGAGAAATTACATGATGAATATATATAATACATGCAAATTAATGAATGTGCGAATAAATAAACAATAATAATTGAAGGAAAATATGAACTGTCAATGAAGATGGAAGATTTGAAGATAGAATATTAAAAAAAAGGGGGAAATGAGATTCTTCTTCTTTTTTTTTAAAATTTTTATGGATGTTTATTTAGTTTAATAAACACGAGGTTGATGTTTGGTAAGGTGAGTACATTTGGTTCTATTATTGAGAAATGATGGCTACTTTTCCTACTTTTTTCTATCTTAGCTTTCTTTTCTTTTATAAAATCTCTCTCTAATGAAACAAACTCTTGTGTTCTTCTAGAGGAGTTTGGAAAGCTATCTTCACTGGTTGAGTTAGTTGCCTATAGCAATTTTCTGGTTGGCCCCTTGCAAAAAACCATAGGAAATCTTAAGAACCTTTTAACTTTTAGAGCTGTTGCAAATAACATTTCTGGTAGCTTACCAAAGGAAATTGGTGGTTGTACAAGCTTGGTATATCTTGGTCTTGCTCAAAATGAGATAGGAAGGGAGCTACCTTGGTTTTTTTACATGAAAACTGATTCAATGGTTTTTTTAAGTAATTATCATTGATATGTTTTCTTGCTGCAGAATTTCCAGATTAAGTGGATACACCTTTGGCAATGAGGTTTGCAAAATACAAAAGACTCAAGGCCTTTATTACTTTTCCATGGGTCCAAAACTATGTGCTTGTCATTTGCCAACCTGTACTTCGGTTGCATTGTTACTAGCTGCTGCTTAATGTTATCTCTCCCTCGTCCTCTGGGGCTTTGGGACTTAGACCATGATTTCATTATCATCTAGGCAAGCAAGATTTTCTTATTTGTAAAACTTACATCTAATTTATGTGCATAGATTTATATGTTGTGTTTATTGTGTAATCAAGTCCTCTCTACTTATTTATTTAATATTGCCTTTTGTGATGTAAATCTTTATTTTTTGCCAGTTATTGAATTTGTTAAAAGATATACCGTTGATAAACACCTCTAGCTTTTGGTAAAGATGACCATGGTATTAATTATTATTATTTTTATAAAAAAAAATTTTCCGACGGATAAAATCCGTCGGAATTTTTTTTGTTGTTTTGAGCCCATTCCGACGGATATTTCCGTCAGAAATATCATACTTTCCAACGGATTTTCCGACGAATTTATCCGCCAGTATTTGCGACGGATTTGAAAATCCGTCAGAAATGTTTCCAATTTTACTGACTGATTCTTGTCCGTCGGAAAATCCGTCGGAAAAAACCATTTCCGACGGATTTTGGCTATTTTCCGACGGATTTTGCCGTCGGTAATAGCGTTATTTCTTGTAGTGGAGGCCAAATTTTTTTTTTTTGTAAAACATTGTTGAGGTGTTTGAAACCGTTGTTGACAAAGTTCTTGGTGTTCTCAACACCCTTTTCCGAAAACCGAGTTGTTACAAAAAATCTGTTTTCATAAAACTTTCGTTTTCATAAAAGAACTTGGTTTCAAATCATCTCGACAGTTTTCAAAAACTTTACATGAGTCACTTTGCAAGAGATGTATTCCGTCAGTCAGTTTAAAAGCTTAGCTCGATTACATAAATGGTTCATGGCTCGGTAATCCTTACTTCAAAACATTCATAACAGATCTAAACTAATAACACTATCCTTAAACTATCCTATTGAAAACAATCGGATGAAGTTCCTCCTTCTTCTTGAGTTCTCTCCTCGCCCTCGAGGATGATGCCCTTCTTGTTGCTGTCCCCTCGTTGCTAATGGATTCCAACTCCGCTCCATTGAGAAGGGAAGAATTCCTCCGGGTCTCGTACCGAAACTTCTCTGCGTAGTTCCTATATCCTCGTACGGTGACTTGCCCCAAGTGCGACTCCAGGTTAGCTCCACTGAGTAGATGTTCCGGATCGGGAATCACAATCTGGGAATAGCCGATCCATACCCAGCCGTATGGGGTACGCTTCCATCCTCGTCCATACTTGCTCCATGTGGTGACATCCATGCAATACTCCATCTGCCCGTTGAGATACCAGCAGCACCGATATGCCAACGAACAGGAGAGAGTAAGCGATCCGAACGACGCATCGTCGACGGTGTGGGATTACGATAGGCAAGATAATAGGACCATACAATTATACAATACAACATACAAACACACAACAATCAAGTATATCATTATCATTATTGTCTTGCATTATTATCATTATTATCTTATTCGCATTATTGTTATCTTCTTTCATTTCCTTCTTACATACCTTTCTCATGAGCATTTCTTCTTTCCTTCCTTCAATTACATTCCATAACTATCCTTCTCTTTTCATCCAGTCTTATTGATTTACAACCCTTAACGATTTGGGGAAATATATTGTATCATCAGAATATTCATTCGTTCTCGGCTATCACTCACGTCTACATCTCCTCGGTCATCCACCCAACCTAGTCGGAAGCAAACAGGAGTACGGGACCTTTACCGTGCGGGCACGACAGCTGTCTCACAAACAATTGGTCCCAGACCAGGAGGACTATATCCTCAAATCAAATCATATCAATTCATCAATATACTCAAGGCACACTGTCTCACAGTGGCAATCAAGATGCCCCACTCCAGTCCCTTTCGCTGTTCAAGATTTGCAATCTAGGGGGCGACAATATATCTCTAGTGGGCCCGCAGAACTCACCACGGCATTGGACCCAGTACCTACCACGTTCGTATGCCACCTGTGCAGTTCGTTCTGCCTAGAAACATACTCTAGACTTCTTGACGTTTCACCGTCATCGTCCTCCCCTAATGCAATCTCCTCCTGAGTATCCGCAGATACCCATGGTTCTTTCCTCTCCACTACTTCGCACTCTCATACCTCACCGCGTGTGTCTTTTAAAGTCTTTTATCTTTTTAATTATCCTAAGGTCGGCCCATCCTTCGTGCAACCCTTCAATGAGTCCCGACCACAAACTTGGCACATTCCTTCTCTCAACATTTCCCGCATAGCACAGAGCTGGGATCACATCAACAAACTCATTTCTCATTTCTCGATCTTTCTCAACCATCTCGTTTCACAAAAGTCTCCTCAAAATCTCAATTCACAATTTTCAAAAACCTGGTTTCACAAACTTTCTAAAAATTTCTTTTCATAAAACCATTAAAAGCCTCAGTTCACAAACCTTTCTCAAAATACCATTTTATAAACTTTCACAAAATATCATTGCGTAAACTTTTTATAAAATCTCTTCTCGTAAATTTTCCCAAAAATCTTATTTCAAAAGCTTTCTCAAAAACTTGTTTCACCAAATTTTCTAAAAATCTCCTTTCGCAACTTTTCACAAAATTTTCATTTCAAAACTCTTCTGAATGTACTTTTATAATCTTTCTAGAAAATCTCTTTTCATAAACCTTTTTAAAAATATCTTTTCACAAATCCTTTTTCAAAAATCTTATTTCAAAAATCTTTTCAAAAACCTCTTTTCAAAAATCTTTTCAAAACCTATTTTCAATAATCTTTTCAAAAATCTTTTCAAAATCACATTTTCGCTGAGCGCTAATGGAGGAGCAAGCTCAACTCAACACTAGTCTCAGTCAAAAACAAAAACAAAGGAGTCAAGCTCCACTCAAATCACATCTCATATCCACATCCACATTCCTTTCCCAGCTCTGGCTCAACCTCATCACTATCATCCACTCTTTCCCCAATCTCAATTTTCATCTCTTTTAAAATCAAACTCTTATCCTTCATCATTATTCCTTTCTCATTATGTCTTTTATTTTCAATTTTTGCCACTCATTCATTTCATTTTCATTTTCTTATTCAGGACGTAACAGACGTCCATCAACATGTTACTCATATTAAATTAACAGTATTCAATATAAGCATGCATAATTAAATAGATAAATATAAACATGTTATCCACACACAATCAGCACATAATAACAATGTGGTCTTTGTCACCTTCGTATAAGTGGCCACACAACACAAACAATTGCCACTATACTACTGACTCCGAACCACTTGGTTCCGATCTTTGAGATGATACGGAACGTCCTAATATATCACCTAACTACCACGGTGTCTTAGGAAAGCTTCTCTCTCACCTGAGGTCCAGCTATTAAGTGCGTACCGTCACCTCGGATCCTTTCTGCTGCGGGCTGCCCCAATCCCTCGTCTTTCAAATTCCTCGTACTAAATAAGATACGCTCACGTAATTAACTTGTATTAAGAAAATCTTTTTCATAACTTAGACACTTCTCATTCCTCGTCGGAAGGCTTAAAACATAATCCTTTTCTTTCAAACAACTTTAATATTTTCTAATACCTTAAGTGTTTTCAAAAATCGTTTGGAAAACATTTAGTAAAGCGATTTGAATAATTTATTTTAGTTGCTGGTCCGTTTTGGACAGCACCTTGAGTATATTCGAAAACACCGAAAAATTCGTCGTTTTCAATCGGGCTTTTTCTTAAATCAATTCTTACTTAAAACTTTACTTTAAATCATTCGAATATATTTTCAAAGTTAAGAAACAATTTTTAAAATGATTCTGGACAGCAAAGAATTATTTTACAGAAATCTTTTTGATAAAATCCCGAAAACATCGTAAAAACACCTTTTCGTTTAAAACAACTCCTTTATTCAAAATTAACACTTTAAAACTCATGTCTTTATCACAAAACAACTTTGGACAGCCATAAACACAATTTAAAAATCTCAAATAAAACACAATGAAATTTTCTTAAAACCAACTTATTTCAAAACCATTTACACACTCAAATGAATCAAATCATACAAGTAACAAATTAATCATTACAAATCAAATACTTATTCACTTAATTATTTTCTAAACATTTTCATTTTCATAAAACAAACACTTAGGCATTCACATAATCATAAGGATATAGACCAAGCACAACACTTCAATTCTTTTCAAAATCATTATGTGAATTTATTTTCATGCAACTAAACTTCCTAACCTTATTTATCCTACTTGGCCGAATGACATCAAAGAAAACAAGTCAAACATCACAAATTTAAACCTCATACATCAACTTGATTTATTTTAAACACTTAGATTCTATTTTCTTTTTCATGCAACAAAATTATTTACTCTTCCTTTCCCTCTCAACCGAATACACATACTAACACATGTATTCATTTAAATATTTTTTTTCCAAAATCATTTAGTTCATTTATCTCCTTTATTTTTAAATCAAAAACCGATTAGAAAATAATTATTTACAACATAATTTCAAACAATTTAGTTTAGCATAATTTTTCCAAACATATTCATTACTTTTAAGTCATCTCATGAAAAAGAACCCTAGTCTATTTAGGATGCATAGGCCGAACCTCATTTTGACAAAACAAGGTTCTTGGTTCACTTTTTCAACATGCAATAACACAAGATTCTTAAATCAAAAGAAACTAACATGCATGTGCCCTTTTTCATGGAGACAAAACATGATTTCCTAACTCTAGACCTAGACCGAATGCACATCATCATAGATCAAGGTTTTATTTTCAAATCTCTCACATGCAAGATCACAAGGCATGAATCAAGTTAAAAATTATTTTTCAAAAACTCGTTTCCTTGGTTTATTTGTAAAACCTTGAGGTTCATTAAGAAAATGAAATCCTTTTACTCAAAAACCACATGCATGCACCTAAATCTTGTAAGTCAAGTCATTGGTTTGAAAACAACATACATGGTTTCAAGAGCACAACTCTCTCATAGATCAAAACAGGATCAAAGCATTTTCAAGATCAAGACAAAGATTAAAAGCTTTCAAGGGTCAAAACCAAAAATCAAAGTTTTATCAAAACCAAACAACTCAAATTAACTTTTCCAAATATGAGATCAACATGCAACCACGTAGATCAAATTAAAAAGCAACAAGACCCATAGTTCTAGTCAAGGCCGAATCATATGGTTCTTGATCTAAGGTTCTATAAGCTTATTTATTCTTAAAAATTCAATATCAAAGTGAAATCAACACATGCATGTACTCAAGACAATCAAATCATCATCAAATCAACATGCACATCAAGGATCTCAACCTTATTACTAAGCAAGTTTAGATCTTTCATTTATTTATCAAATAAACCCTTAATCACATCATGGTTCATGGCTTTAAGAAGGAAAAATTAACATGCAAAGATATTTACTTAAAGCTTTACAAAAATCTCAACAAACTTCTAGATCTTTAGGATTTTGTTTGAAAAACTTTAGGATCTTTCATGAAAAACAAAAACCATAAACGAATTATAGAGTCCGTTGATTAGAAGTTTACAAGTTTCTTTTAATCTTAAAAGTCCAAGATCAAACATAAATAAAACTTAGAAAATTAACATGCGAAGAAGAAAAGAAAGAAAAATTACAAGATCAAAGAAAAACTAAGCTATTACAATTTCTTTTATAGCTTCGAGCTACCCACCAAGGAAACGGTTGATCTTCTAGCTTCTAAGGTCTTGGAACTTCAAGGAAACTCTAGGTTTTTGGCTTGATTTCCTCGTTCTCCCTCCTTCTTACCCACGGCCTACCTCTCTCTCTAAGAGGTTTGATGAGCCTCTTAGAATGTGTTTAGGAAAGTGAAGTAGAAATGAAAGAAATGAATGGGAGAATGGGTGAAATGAACTAAGGCCAAAGGTTTATATAAGCAATTCATGAACTTCCTATCTTGCCCTTTTAAGAATTCGGCCAAGGTGCAATTGGGAGGGCAATTTTGGCAACTCAATTTGTTGCATGGGTGGAGATTATCAAACTTAAGGGGACATGGTGGAGGAAATTAAGGAACTAGGTCCCTTAGGTTTTGTTATCTTTTAACTAATAGTTAGGATTTGGTTACTAACTTGGTTTGGTTATGGTCCTAGTTTAGTTCATGGCTTCTTGTCCAAGAAAATAAAAATTCTAGACCTATTCATACATACATACACATATGTATCACACATATATACACATATACATACCCATACACGTTGCACATACACACACATATACATACATTATCTTTTTATTCCTTGATCATTTTTAATTTAGAACATATAATTACCAATTTACATAATAATTCAAATATCTCCAAGAATTCACCTTAACACAATCACACATCAAGCACATATCAACCAACACATATGTGTAGAAAATAAATCTCTTTTTCATAAAAATACCCTTGTTTATAAATCACCATTTCTTTAAGGCATAAAAATGTCTAACATATAATTATTTCTCAAAACTCTACTTTAAAGCTTATAATATTTTCTTATGAAAATTATTTCTTCAAAATCACTCATCACTTTGAAAACGTGAATTAGGAAAATCATTTAAGAAAATATTCTTTCAAAACACTTTTCTCAAAAAAATAAATTTCTTTAGTATTTTAAATTAATACGAGGAATTTGCGGGGTGTTACAACATACACAAACCTATACCTATATCAATCTCCCAATTGAACTTAAATACTTGGTTCTGCTTAATTAAAACTTCTTTGTCATTCATAAATTTAAATATTACCATTCTGGGTTTAAGTTCAATTGATAGAACTCCACACCTGACTTTCATTTAATGTTGAAGCTATCGAACTCAATTTGATAGTGGAAATCAGTCATAAGTTCAATATAAAAGTTGTTACGGTTTTCTTGGATTTTATTCTATCCGATGTCAACTAAGTCATTCGGCTAGATTAGAATCGCGAAAATAACTTATATGATTTTCATGGTTCCACTCAAATCTTCGTTCGCTTACTTTAACACTAAATTAATCCACATCCGAACACATTTCGAAGGCCTCTTGATTGAATTCAAACCGCTTCCCTACTTGGGTAAAAATTCCTTTTATTCTTGAAAGTTTCCAATTGAAATAGTTCGGCGGTTTGAATCCGATCGATTTGTTCTCGATTCTACTTAACTCTTGGCGTCGCAACGACTTGAATTAAGATTAGCAATGGAATCGACCGTTAATTTAATTTAAACATTATTTTTTTCGTTCTTCTTTGATACTAATCTAATCGACGTGAACTTAGTCACTTGGTTAGATTAGGATCGAAGTCTTGATTCATTCAAGTAGCACAGTTCCATTTCTAATCACTATTCAATCACTTTGACACCACTCCATTCCAGAAACAATACATCCAAAACATACACAATTACACAGAGGCAAGCAATGAAAGAACCACAAACAATTAGGCACTAAAGTTTTAAACATAGAAAATCGATTATTAATTCATGGTGGTGCACGAACTCCTGGATTTCGACGACTTCACCTTCTGGTCAATGTAATGTCGGATTGGCCAATTCCCACACTACATTAATTCGGTGGTAGTAGCCCTCGCAATCCAATGAATTCCCGTAGTACGGTTTTAATTGCCTTAGCATTATTCGGATTTCCTTTGTATAAGCTTTAGCCTTACATTACCCTAATACTTAAAACACTTTAACTCTCAACCAATCACCTAATACCACTTAGGTTTGTCGTTTGCAAAGAGGAGCACTTACAATATTCAAATTTTCTAAATTCTTTCTTTTATCACTTTTCAGTTTTTCCCCTTTGCAAACTCAAGCCCGATCCTTTTTCTGTTAACACTAAACACTCTATATATACACTTACTCCTCTAGTACTATTCATACACATACTCATCATCATAAATCATCAACTAGCGCTGACGATGCACAAACCGATATTCTAAATGTGATGCAAATTCAATGTGATGCAAATGCAATACAATAACTTTTCTTTTTCCTTTACTTTTCACTTTGAGACATTTTCACTTTTGATGCAATGCCATGCAATGCAATCTCACTTCGCCCTCTTGTGCATTGTGCTTCACATTCTCCCCGTAGGAGGGTTCTTCACACAATGCACTACTTTCTTTTAACAATTTTCACTTTATTGACATTGTACTTCACGTTCTCCCCGAAGGAGTGTTCTTCATACAATGCCCACTTTTAACTTTAAAACTTTATTGACATTGTGCTTCACATTCTCCCCGCAGGAGGGTTCTTCACACAATGTCCACTTTTTATCAAATTTAACTTTTCCACTTTATGTACATTGCACTTCACGGTCTCCTCGCAGGAGGGTTCTTCATGCAATGTGCCACTTTTTAACAATTTCACTTTATGTGCATTGCACTTCACATTCTCCCCGAAGGAGGGTTCTTCATGCAATGCACCACTTTTCTTTTAAAAATTTTAACTTTTTAACAATTCTCACTTTTCCTCACATCCCCTCCACACTTTGGGAAAAACAAACTAGGAGTAAACTTCCCTCTTCCTTCCTACATTGCATTTCTTGGTCTCCACGTAGGAGTGTTCTTCATGCAATGCAGGCCCCTTTGCACTTCTCTGTCTCCCTGTAGGAGTGTTCTTCATGCTTGGGGAGGAACCATCCTCCGTAGTCACGAAATAGGTAAGTGACCGATAGATTTATTATAGTTTGCACCGGACCAATCACCAATTCACCTAGTACTTCTCATGCTCCCCGAAGGAGGGTTCCTCATACTAGTTTACTACTAGGGTGATCAAAGTCCTCTATAATAACTCCCGTGATTGTTTCATAAACACAATCAAATCACTATCTATTCACGCCCACTAATTCTATGAACCTTCACATTCTCCCCTTAGGAGGGTTCTTCAGTTCATAGAACCTGGAAATCGATAATCTTTCCCAAAATACCTAAGGTCCACCTTTCTCCATGAATGCACGTGTTTCTAGTTCGTTTTAGGGGTATTAATCATCCGTTCTTTATTTATGTTGATTCATTGGGAGGGTTTTCTAACTTAAACATGAGGCCACATGATGCAACAAGCACATTCAAAGATGCACACACTTAATCATAAACATTTAACAACCATTATGCACATTTATTCCTAATTATGTTTAACAATAACACCAAACATGCACAACAAACAATTAAACCTAACACTTTTTACTTAAACATATAAGTCTCACCTTTATTCAAGAAACTTGAGATTAGAGTGTTTGCAGCGGAATTGGGATTACTTTCCCTCAGGTCGAAAGGAAGAACTGCTCTGATACCATATTGTAACACCCCAATTTTCTTAATATAAAAATATACGGAAATAAAAATTTTGGAAATCAATAATAAACTTTAAAAGATATTTGTAACACCTTGATTATTTAATCCTAATTACCCTTATTAAAAATAGTGAATTTGAAATTTTCTTTTTAACTTATAAAAATTTTCCCGTCAAACGGACGGAGTTTCCTTTGTTTTCTTAGCTTTCCAAAAATTTGTTTCACTTTCAACCTGTTCAAAATATTCATTCATATCATTTCAGTTGCCAGCAGGGCAAAACATAAACAGTGTGCCATAGCACCATTACATCAGGTTTATAAACATATACACCAGTCTTAAAACACTTTAGTTTTTCCACAAAAACAACTACTAGGTTTAGTTACATCAACAAAATATTCAATGTTTCCAAAAATAAGACTCTGGTCCAATATTAGTTTCCCAACTATCTTCACATTCCACGTTGTGGAATGTGATCCTGCTCGACCATGCACGTGTAAGCTCCACCTTCACCTGTAAAAATATATCAAGAAGGGTAGCATTACACAGAACTTAGAAAATACATTCTAAAGAGACATAGAGAACAACTAAGAGATTACTACCCCGTTATCACTTGAATTATATTTTCTATTTCAATTTCCCATGCTTCCTTAATACCCCTTTGTTGTCCATATTCATCTCTTATTCCTTTCGACTATTTCCTTAACTTTTCTTGATTTCTATCATTTCTTTCTAACATTTACACACTTGTCTACCTGTCCTTTTAGTCTCATTCAATACTCACTCCTAACGGAAATCTAATTCATATAATATGTTCCATTCCTCAACAGAGGGGTCCTGATACTATTCACTCCCTAAGAAGGGTCATGTTATTGCTCGTACAATTCTATAAAATATCCACTCCTTTCGGAGGGTCATAAAAACATCCACTCCTTCACGGAGGGTCCTGAAAATATCCACTCCTTTCGGAGGGTCATGAAAACATCCACTCCTTTCAGAGGGTCATGAAAACATCCACTCCTTCAGGGAGGGTCCTGAAAATATCCACTCCTTTCGGAGGGTCATGAAAACATCCACTCCTTTCGGAGGGTCCTAAAAATATCCACTCCTTTCGGAGGGTCATGAAAACATCCACTCCTTTCGGAGGGTCCTGAAAATATCCACTCCTTTCGGAGGGTCATGAAAACATTCACTCCTTTCGGAGGGTCCTGAAAATATCCACTCCTTTCGGAGGGTCATGAAAACATCCACTCCTTCACGGAGGGTCCTGAAAAATATCCACTCCTTTCGGAGGGTCATGATATATCCACTCCATCACGGAGGGTCCTGAAAATATCCACTCCTTTCGGAGGGTCATGATATATATAGTTTATAAATTCCACTCCTACATGGAGGGTCATGATAATATAATTTATAAGTTCCGCTCCTACATGGAGGGTCATGATTATATAACTTCCCGCTCCGCGTAGGGAGGGTCATAAATGTAATCCTCTCCATTTGGAGGGTCATAATAATATTCGATGTCATAATCAATCAGTCATACCATCTAATTACCTCTTTCTCAATCCCTTAATCCTTTTCTCGTTTTCTTTGTCATTCAACTATTTTCCTTTATAATTCCATCATCTGCATTTTACACTCCGTCATCATTCATATTCATTCCAAATCCATTCTAATCATTAAAATTAGTAATATAATCAACTTCCTAATCACTACATTCATTATTGACCTTCAAACCAGAATATAATCTACATCCATCACCGATATTCCCAATTGTCTCATGTTCATTACATTTCCATTCCAAACACTAGAATTAATAACATAATCAACTTTCTAATCACTCTGTTCATTGTAAATCCTCAAGCCATGCTATATTCTACCACCATCATCATTAAACCCAGTTTTTGTTAAAGCAACCACAATAACATATAGAAACTAGCATATTCCAAAATTCAAATTTCTTAGTTCAATTGTACCATATTCTAATTTCATCATTTACCCTAAGGTTCCTCTTTTCTATTTTATTTCCTGCCCTTAATTCCCCCTATATACAAGCTAGAAAATACCCTTTAAGTAGAGGTAACACTTCCCTTCTTACCTCAAATCCAGAAAATATAAGAGTTCCTTCAGCTGAGGGAGGTCCTATGTGATGATTCCTCAGCTTAGAATTGAGAAGTTGATGGTGATATTGATTCTTGATCAATCTTGAAGGGAGAAAAGCTTGAGCCCTAGAGGAGATTCAATACAACTTGCATGAGCTAAAGAGAGTTGGAAAGGAATTAATATTATGCCTTAAGTCTCTACTTACCCCAAGTGTTGGTAGAACTTGAAATCCAAGAGGGAGAAGAGAGGGACAATTCGTGTGGTGTAGGAAGAAAGGAGGTGAGTTCTAATCCATTTTCATGCCCAATGCTTGATGAAAGTCATGAGGAGTGTTGGTGATTCTTGATTATTGGATATATGTGTGGTAATGATAATAGGGGTTCTAAGCCCTAAGGAAGAGGATGGAAGAGATGATGATGATGATGTCTTGGGCTCACTTCATGAGGGATATTTGATGTTGATGAGGTTTGAGTGGTTGATTTGCTTGATCTTGTGTGTTTGGGTGATTGAATGGTGCTTTGATGTTCTTGAGCCTTGAGAAAAGATGGGAGGAAGAGGGCTTGGATTGGTGTTGGAGGGTGGTAGAATGAGTGGCCCTTGATGCCCTTATGATCAGCCTTAGAGCTGATGCAAATCGTGTGGCCAGAAATGGAACTTTGGCCCCAAGTCATGAAATGGACGCACCAGATCTGGTGCTGCTGCGCGCGCGCGCCTGGGCGCACGCCTGGAGCGCCTGAGCGGGAGGACAGCACCAGCTCCTGGCCTGGTGCGTGGTGCGTGCGGCTGGTGCGGTCAGAAGTGGGATTGGCGTGCCAAAAACGGGGCTGGTGCATGCCGATGCGATTTGCGCGCGCCTGGGCGCACGGAAAGACGCGCCTGAGCGAAAAAGCTCCTGAGTTGGTGCACCAATGAACAGTGGTGCGCCTGGGCGTGCACCGGTGCGCCTGGGCGTGCACCAGAATTTCCAAACTTCGATTCGCCGTAACTTTTTCTTTAACCGTCGGATCGGGTCCAAATTTTTAGACAAGCTTCTTCACCCCATAAACTTCCTATCCAACGGTGGAATTTATTTTCTTAGCTTCCTATAATAAATTTCTAATTTTCTCTTTTCGGTCGATTTCTAACATCTAAAACGCCGATTTAACTCCCGATTTCACTTATTTGACTCTGCCCAAAGCCACCACTGCCTTCTATACAACTCCTAGGACCTATAATCACCACTCACATATCTAGCAAAATTCATTAAGTCACTTTTTCAAATTTTTCTAAGGTTTTTATTTAATAATTCATTTAAATTAAAGTTTAGGATGTTACAATATTTCATTAAGTAACATTAATAGAATAAATCAGAGTTTGAAAATAAAGCGGATGACTTTAAACTTAAATTTATACAAAACATATATATACAAAATGTGGGGCACCCAATACAATACAGAATATTTCTACAAAATTAATTTCCTTTCTTCCGACTTGTTCCGCTGCGCACTCTGATCTCCAAGCTTCTTGGACAGTTCCTAAAATGTTAACCACTAAGGGTGAGATCTTTCACATCACAGTGAATTAAAAGGACAGTATACAGTTCATAATGAAAACTTAGGATTAATAACCAAATCAAAGAATGGAAACAAAAAGAATAGCCTAGCCACTTCTCTAGGAAATCCACAATCACACTTAGATCAATTCTCAATACTCATTCCCTTGATATTTCTTTTCAATAGAGTGACTTTTTTTAACAGTTTCACTATTATAACCATTGAGAATTCAACATTTCCACCTTTCCTTCTCTTTATTCGTTTAAACATTATATTCACATTCATTTACTTTCCATTTTCAATCTCACAATTAAGTCATTAAACACTTAGTCACATATATAAACAATTAACACCCAATAACAATCAACAATTCAGAAATTAATCAGTCAATCAGTCGACATACTCAGGTATGTCTCAGGGACTAGAATTTAAGTCATCTCCCTAATGTTCTTCACTTCCTACTTTAACAATGCATGAAATAAATTAATATAAACATTTACATCATTTCTAAAATCAACTAAAATCTAAACTAATCACAATTACTTAAACTCTAGTCTATACTAATTACTTCCATAGTCTAATTTAATTACTAATCTCAAACCCTATTATAAACTCTAACTATCCCTAACTCAAAGTGTGGAAAGAGTCTCCCCTTACCGGTTGAAGAGAAGAGGAGAAGGAGAAAGAGAGAATGTGAGCACTCCATCGTGCTCTAAAACTCGAGCTCCTAAGCCTCAATTCCTTGCTCCAAGACCAATTCCTAGCTCCCTTGGTGATTACCCAAATAAATGAGAAGGATTGAGGGAGTTAGAGTTTTGAATTGGGAATTGGGGATTTGAAGGATTGAGAATGAAATTGGGGTTTTTGGTTGATAAAAAATCATGGGGAGTTGATGGGGAATGATTATGGGATGATGGGTTGAAGTTATTTGGTGTTGATTTGAAGATTGGGAGAGTTTGGGGTGTGAGAAGAGAGAAGGGTCGTGAAAGAGGAAGAGAGAAAATGAAGAACAACACAATAAAATCGTGTTTTATGTCTGATTCAGCACTGGTTAATCGATTAACTGGGTGGTTAATCGATTAACCCATGTAATTTGGCCAAAATCAACATTCAGGCCTTAATCGATTAACCTCAAGCTTATCGATTAAGTCGTGTGCATCATTCAGGTCTTAATCGATTAACTCAATGCTTAATCGATTAACTTGTTCAATCCACCATTCCTTTGCACTTCAAAGGGTCATAACTTTTTCGTTAACCGTCGGATCTTGCTCAAATTTTGAGGCAAGCTTCCTAAGACACTTATCTTCACATCCAACGGTGGAATTTGGGTTTGGTGCTATGGATATTTTATTTCTAATTTCCTAAGATCCTATGTTCATTAGATCCTAATTACTCTTCTAAAACTCACTTCTAAACTAATTCTACTTTACCAAATCTACCCTTACTAAATCCTACATTCTAAACACATTCTAAACATTTCAATCATCAATTGATAATAACAAACACACAAATCACAATCGCAGAAAGACGAAACAAACAAACAACCGAATCCTATGCCTAACATCTTCTTAAACACTCGATCTAACCCGATCGACTTAAGACAACCCTCTAACAACTTAACCCTTGGACCAAACACTCTCAAGGCATATCCAATAGGGTCGAGTTGATCACAATTGCCTCGCACATCTATCGGATTCCGGAACTCAATCGAAATGTGAGTTCGAGGGAATTCGGACTCTAAGGTCCATCCTTATATTCAAGGCTCTATTCTAGGATTCTTACTCCACTCACTCTATCGAGATCGAAGCACTAAACGACACTTATATGGGCTATTGAACACTCTAAGCCCCGAACTTACACGATATCAACCCCACCGATCTAAACCTAAACCAATTTCCCTTCGATTATAACTAACGACTCTAAAACACTCCCCTACACAACCTAACGATACGATCACATAACTCATACATACCTACACACAAGGAAACAAACACAATTACTTACATTCATGAATGCACACACAAACACATAACCTATATATATATATATATATATATATATATATGCCTACTCTAACTTAGCCTAAATGCACAGATATACACATAAACATACACATGCAAATACTCACACATACGTTCATATACTCAAGAATTTAATCACAAATACTAATACCTACGCATGGATATATTTATACAAATATATACATATACTAGGAAAACGTTTACAAACACTTATACATATACATATTTTGATTCAACATAATAATATACATATACGAAAATAGTTGAAAATCATCTTTCACGTGTAAATAAGATATTTATAATTATACTTATTAGGTTAATAAAAATGAGGATGTTACATACTTTATATTTTATGGACTTGTACTTGGGCCTATGTCTTGGACCCAAATTTTATTAGGTTGTTATCTTGTACTCTTGAACTACTTTCCTTATGTATATAAATATGTATTATGTGCGCAAATGATCAAGAGTACTATAAATTCCATTTTCCGCCTACTCGGATTTGGATCGTAAGGAAACTATTTTTTTTACAACAAGGATTGAGATAACAAGACTTTTTAACAATTTACCCATTATCTATATGTATCTTTTAAATGAACTCAACGTTAACTCAATCATTAATAAATTTTTTTTACGATCCAATATTTTAAGACCCTTAAAATTATTATGCCCCAAGTTATTAAAAGAAGATAAAGCAAATCCATATAATTAATCTATTTTAAAAGATCTTATTTCATTATTATAATAAAATAGAGAGCGTTTCACACCCCCTTTATGTTTCCATTATAAATAAGTCCCCCACCCACACACGTCCATTTGCTTCTTGGCATTTTTAAGAAAGAAAGAAAAATCTAGAGAGGTGGAGAAAGAGGGAGAGAGGCCGAGAGGGGTTCAAGGAGTGGAGGAAGAGGATTTTGCTTTCTCAATCTTGTTTCTGTAACATCCCTAATTTTATTCTCTAGTATAATTATATATTTTATCAAATTAAATAATTGATTCTTGAAATCAAATTATTTGAGTGTTGGGTATTCTACAAAAAATATATATTATGTTAATTGTGAAAGTAAATTTAATTATATTTTTTAAAAAGTAAATTCATTTGAAGTAATTACCCTATTTTAAAAAAAATAGAACAAAATATATAAATAAATAAATATGCTTTCTATTCTTTATTTTGATTTTGATATATTCGATAGTAAATTATGTTAATACTTCCAAGGTTTTAGCTTTATGTCTTTCTTATGGGTATTTAGCTTATAATAAAATTTTATTGAAGGTATTTACTGTAATTGAAAATAAATAAATAAATAAAAGTGTGTATTAGTATATATGTTTAAAAAAAAATGTTTATTAGTACTCTTAAAATAATACTAACATACACTAATAATAATAATAATAATAATAATAATAATAATAATAATAATAATAATAATAATAATAACAACAACAGTAGTAATAACAATAATAAGTTTAAAAAAAAAACAAACAGTGGAAGGAGTCCCCCCATCTTCTTCTCCAGCCGGCCCTAGCACCCCATCTTTCTCACATCTTCTTCTTCACCAGGCTTCCACTCCCCCGTCGACCTCCACCGGCGCCACCCTCAGCGCCGTCGCTTGGCCCTTCTCTTCCCCTTTGGCGTTTGCTCTCTCTCTCTTTCTCCCTATCACCTCCACTGCTCTCCTCCGTCCTCTCTGTCTCTCTCTCTCTCGCGCTCGAAGTCACGCCACCGCAAGCCAGCCGCCACCGTTCCAACGCTCTCCTCTCCGTTCGTGTTTTGTTCTCTCTCTCCCTGGAGCGCCGCCGAGCTCGCGCAGCCGCTCCTCCTTCCCCGGTTCGTGCAGACGCCGCCAGCCAAGGGAGTGACTCGCCCTCCCTTGTTCTTCGCTCGCGCCGCCGTCGCCGTCGCCGGGATCGACATTCGGTGTGGGTCTTTGCTGGTTGCGAACCGAGCCGCCACCAACAGCGGTCGAAGCTCGCGGTCCGGCCAATGTCTCTCTCCGTGTGATTGTGAGCCACCTCTTGTGGTGGTGTTGCTGATTGGAAATGAGTTCGACCAAGTCTACCTGAACCGAACCGATGCCGTTATTGTCATCAACCACGGTTGCGGGTTCGATCCAAAACCGCCATCACCAACATAGTCGAGGAGTCAGACCGACGCCGGTTGTGTAAGCCGTAATTGCCGCTGGTGGATTTGGACTAGTTCGGCGTAAGCCGCAACAGGATCGCCTCACCGAGCCGTAAACCAGGTTCTAATAGAACCCTGAGGTAAGGGGTTCTTTACCTTGCTTTAGGGAGTATTTTCTGATTAGTATATAATACTGGCTAAGAATATGTGGGTATGCTTGTGATTGATTATTTGGGTAATTAATTTAAATTAAATATAAAGTAAAAAAGTAAATGAAATGAATTATAAATTGATACTTGGAATTGAATATGCAGACTAAGTGCTATATGTTATCATGTATGTTTATTGGAAGAACAGGAACTTTGGTTGTTAATTGTGAATGATTATAAATGATTATTGTTCTGTATGTCTGGTTGTTTTAAAGAGTATGCGAATCATACAAGTGGTTGAATTGTGATGTTTGTGTGCTAAATGTGTATCGCATAATGAATTGAATAATTGAATAATAAATAAAAGAAAGTAAGTATGTATGAGATGTAAACTAGAATGAGAACTAAGGAATAGAAAGAGTTAAAAATGTCATGGCATAAACTTAGGGAATTGAAAAAATAAAGTGTGAAAATTGTTGCGTATGCTTGTATGATAAATGTGTGTTGAATGACGAATAAGATAACAGATTAATAATAAAAGGCAAGAGAGAAAACGATAATTATAAAGAAATTAAATAAGAGAAAAGATCATAAATAAAAAGAATAACTAAATAAGATAAACGAAATGAGGATGAGAATAATAAAAGGATACCTGTCACAGGTTAGGTCGGAAGGACCTGATCGCGAGACCCTATGGCCAATTGATAAAAGATTAATAAAAGAATGGGCCGACACAGGTTAGATCGTGGGATCTGGTCGTAAGACCCTGTGGCCAACGCAGGTTAGATAGTATGATCTAGTCGTGAGACCCTATGGCGCAGGTTAGGTCGAAAGATCTGGTCGTGAGACCCTGTGACATAGGTTAGGTCATACGAATCTGGTTGTTAGACCCTGTGGATAGATAATAAAGAGTTTTCTGGTGCAGGTTAGGTCGTTGGGCCTGGACGTTAGACCCTGTGACCAGCTAAATGAAAGAAATTAAATAAAGAATATTTTGGTGCAGGTTAGGTCGGTGGGCCTGGTCGTGAGACCCTGTAGCCAAATTAATAAAAAGAAAGAAAGAGAAGAAAAAAAGAAAAATATAAAAGAAAGAAATAAAGAAAGAATGCCAGATTGAACGATAATAGGATGTGAGTGAGAGAAAAGAGAATCAAAAACACATAAAAAAGGTAAAAGAGCGAAGGATATGGGTTTAAGAGTGGTTAAGGAAACTCTTATTTGTGTGTGATGCATGCTTGGCTTGATGATTGAAAATATGTGTTACGTGCTAAATGTGTTTGACTTAGTAGGTCATTATGTTTAGTTAGGAACTACTTTCTACTTCATGTGTAAAGCTCACCCTTACAACCATTTTTCAGGTTTTGAGCTTGGAGTTTGCACAACTTCTGGCTGAGCAGGTTGAACCTCCACTACGTGGAATATCCATTTATTATTTACTAGTTTTTAGCCCGTGCACTGCACGGGTCTAAAATATTTTATATTTTAGTAATTTAAAATTTGAAATAAAATATTTTATTATATAAATTATTTTTTACTTATTTTATTATTGTTTGTAATGGACAAAGCAATATGGGTTTTATATTTTGATTAGTTTGCTTGTTAGCTGAGTTGGTTTTGCACATTAATAACTATTCCTATTTTTACTCTTTCAAAAACGTTATGTATAGAACCACTTTTTCTTTTAAAAAAAACAAAAACAATTATAAGTTCCTATTTTTACTCTTTCAAAACATTATGCATAAAGCCATTTTCTCTTGAAAACTATTTTTCTTTTAAAGCATTATGGATGAAACCACTTTCTCTTGAAAAGCTATTTATAAATTGCACCTTATATATATATATATATATATATATATATATATATATATATGAAGAGGAGTAGAAACAAAAGAAAAATAATAATTCCTTTTAATTTAGTTTCCCTTTATCTTTCTTCCAAAACCATTTTGTAATTTTATTGTTAGTTTTTTTTTAATATCTCCCGAATACAAATTATTTTTTTTATTGTTATTTTTTTTTTAATATTTACTTTTTTATAGTTTTTAAAATTTTGTTTAGTTGATAAAATATCATAATTAATATGATATTATAATTGATCTAAATTAAATATTCTAATATTTTTTTGTTGAATACTATTATGAACAGATTTAATAATAGATCAAAATATTCGTTTTGGAAAATTTGAATAACATTTAATTTAAAAATGTAATACTTTACTCAATAAAATTATAATTTTATTATACTTTGTAAACAAAAAAAATATTATCATATAATTTTTATAATTTATAATTACCAAAAGCTTTCAATAACAAATATTGAGAAACAATCAAACAATTATTGTGTAATTTATATAATACTTTACTGAGATTCTGAGAATTATTAAATAAAAAATGGTAACTGGTAAAATAATTGTTTGTATAGGATTAAATGACATCCTATCCTAGGATGGATAATTATTGTATATGATAATTATCCTACGATTTTTTGGATAATTAAATGGATAATTATCCTAGGGAATTTTGTGAAATAGTTGTATAATAATAATTATTTAAAGTTTTAAGATGTAATTACCATTTTTTAAAGATTTATTTGTTTCATTAGAATCAGTAGAAACATTGGGCAGTTTCAATTTTTGCATTTTTTAATTTTTTTTTTTTTGGGATTGTGGTTATCTTTAATTTGGAATTGGTAATGTTTAGAATCTTATCTTCTTCCTCCTAATATCTCTCTTCATTTGATGGGTTGTTATCTTGAAACTTGAGCGAATAAAAAATTTTTTAAAAAAATTATGGTTAGATAGCAGATGAAACCATTAAGGAAGAAGTAGAAGAAGAGATGAAACCATATTCAGGTAGTATGGAAGAGGAGGGTGAAGATTGATTGACGCTGAAGAAGAAAAAGTGCAAACCTTTGTATAGCGGATTTATTGAGAGATAGAACATAATAACATAAAGGATTGATGGAGATGAAAATGATAAATGAATTAGAAAAGAAGAAAAACAATAAAAAATCCATATGCAGAAACAATAAAAGTTTGAAACATGAGCATGATAAGAATAAAAAATTTAAAAAAATATGGTTAGATAGCAGATGAAACCATTAAGGAAGAAGTAGAAGAGATGAAATCATATTCAGATAGAACATAATAACATAAAGGATTCAATTAGTACCAAGGTTCAATATTTTGCTGTTTTATTGAAAAAAAAAGAAAAAGAAAACGTTAATGTGATGAAAAAAATTAAGGTTCAATATTTTGTTGTTTTATTGCAAAAAAATAAGTGCAATTGGATACAAAGAATTAAGAATGAAGCAAAACTCAATGGCAGATCTTAATGGAAGAGAGAGAAGTTACTTTTACAATTGAATCTCCTTTGCTTCGATGATTTGCACAGCAGCAACAACAACAAATGAAGTAACGATTTGAAAGAAGAGAAAGATAGAGAGAGAAAGATAAAGGGGAAGAGTTTTGGTGCTGAACTGTTATCTATTTGTAAACTGCTATGGCAGTTATTATTTGAGAAAAAGAGAGACACGTGGATGTGTTCACATTTCAGAATTTACCAACTTTTAACCAGAGAGCAGGATTTTAAATTGGGAGAATGAGAAGCCTCCTTTGAGGTATCTTTTTATACTAAAGGGGAAGATGAGTGGACTGCAGTTTTAACTATGTTAAAAACTACTATTTTGTAATTTAAGGATATGTATTAGTTGTACGCCCCCATTTGAGATATTTGGGCCGTTTTATGTTTTAAAAGTTTGCTGGACTGAACAGGTTAAGCAGGTATAAAATTGGAAATTTTGGGAAAGTCCGAAAAACAGAGGAAACTCTGTCCGTTTTTCCGGAAATATATTCTAAAGTATTTTAATTTAAAAAGAAATTTTCAAGTACCAATTTTTATAAAATCCTAAATTAACTAAATATTTGTGAGGGTGTTACAGTTTCCATATTCCCTTTTAGGTATTCATTCTCATTCCATTCCTTTTCTTCCTTGCCTTGCTTTATTTTCGATTTCCATGAGCTTTTGCCTATAAGTTGTTGATTTGTTAATGCATGAATATTTTTATGATAAAGCTTTGATCTTTAGCTATTTTTATGTTTGAAACAAAGTTTAAAGATTGAAATATTGACATGCATCAAGTCCTCTAGGTCACACGGTTTTGTCCTTTTTGATACCCATATGATTTTAGTTTTTACTTTTGACTTGGAATAAAGAAATAAAGAAGGATTTGTGTTGATCTTAAAGTGTAATAGTTTGTGTTGCAAAATTTTTTTATTTTTCCCTCATGGACCATTCGGCCAAAGCAAGAAATAAAGGAAATGATTTTTTTTATTCTTAATGCATGTTGTATTTTTGTACTCCTTTATGATTTTTAAGCTTGAATGTATAAGAATTTAAGCTTAAAAGATTAAAATGAACATGCATGAACTACAAAGGGACCATACGGTTTTTATGTGCTTTGTGCTCAACTGTTTTGATTTTTGTTTTCTTATTTTGTGTTCAAAGTAAAGCAATAAGCTTTGATATTTATTAATTATGAAACATGTGTTTGTGTTGTTTTATGATGCAAAAATTTATAATTTTCTCTCTTTAATGATTCGGCCAAGATGAAAAAGGGAGGAATAAAATTGATTTTTTTTTTTTTGTGTTTGATTGATTTTAAGCTTTGATCTTTAATTTTTAGTTGCATGCATGTTGAAATTTAGGCTTGAAATAAACAAAATGGACATGCATGAAGATTTGAAGTCTATAAGGTTTTCCTTATTGATTTTGTCCAAATGATTTGGTTTTATTTACGTGCTTTGATTTATGTTTAAAAGAAGGAATGAAAAATGGATTTTTGGTGTATGATTGGTGTGTTGATTAATTTGTATAAAATCCCTAATTTTTACTATGTTTAATTCGGCCTAAGCATGCTAGTTAGGGAAATAGATTGATTTGATTATGCATGTCATATTTAAGTTAAAATAAATCGTTTTCATGATTGTTAATTCGGTTTTTGAATGAAAAATGATTGAGGAATTGATTTTGTGTGATTATGTGTATGTATGTGCTATTCGGTTTTGTGTATGGAATGCTTGAGGATAGAAATTAATTTTTACTCTTTGATTATTTGATTAAGTACATTAGAATTGGGCTTGAATGAAATGGTTAATTTAATTGAAATGAGTTTGATTATTGGTAAGAAAATGAATTAGGTTGAAGCATGGAAATGGATTGAATTGGGTTGAAAAGTGAATGTTTGTGTTAGTTAAATATGTGGCTGGAAAATGATGATTTTGGTGCAAGATAATGTGTGTTTGAAGTAGGAAATAAAATCATTTAGGGGCTGCATGTGTGTGAATGAAATAGAAAATGATATGATGCATCAATGCTGAATTTTTAAACATGTTGTTTTAGCTTGTAGGCATTCGTGATAAATGATAGTTGTGCTAATCCGATTGCCTTGAAAATTTGATATGTTGTTCTTAATATTGTCTAAATGAATTATGGAAAATTTGGAGTGGTTTGGAATTGTTTTGATATTTTAAATGAATTTTGTTTGTTGAAGAATGTCTAAGAAAAACTTGTGTTTTCAATTGCAAGAGGCATGAATGAAAATTATTTCCTAAAGTTCAATACTTGTGAAATTTATTCTCTGTTTTGATAATGATAATTTTAGTGCCTCTGAATTTTTATGTGATTTTTAGAATTGATTTACTAATTTTACTAGAGCCATTTTTGTGAAAACGAATTCGTAAAAAACAAGGTTTTCGGGTTGAACGTAAACAGAGTTTTTGAATCTAAACTATTCTAAATGGCTTGAAATTTTTATGGTGGCTTATTGAACATATCATGAGACTCTCTTCAAATTCTTAGATGATTTGGAGTTGATTTGATAATTTTCCTAAGGGTAAAACAGTGAACTGATTGGTTCAGATTTTTCAGACCTAGTGACGATTTTAATTGAAAAAGTGTGACACAAACAACTTCAAATTATCTGAAATTTTTATGAGATGGCCTGGACTATGTGAGGAAGTTTTTACCAAGTTTCATGCAATTTGGAATTGGTTTTATATTTTTAATCATTGCATTTCTGTCTCAGGTCAGCACAGTCCTGTTTCGGTTTTTATGCAAAATCTGATTTGAAACTTATGGTCTGGAAGGCCAAATGATTTGAAAATTTTATATGATGAACTTGAATATGCTTTTTAGTATTCTGGAAATTTTGGGTTTGAAACTAATTGATTTGATATAGTTTTGGATTTTATTTCTTATGTATTTCCCGTAATTGATTAAACTCTCTTTTAGAGTACTTTTGATAAATGTGAGCTTATGTGCTTTCATTGGTGACTTGACTGAACTTGTATATTAATTGTGAAGTTTTGGAGTAATTAAATCAGTATTGTTTGAAGTCATGTTTAGGTTACATGAGAATAAAAGTTGCAAGTTAGTTGCTTGTAGTTGTGTTTCGGTTTAGGCCTTAAGTTTGGGCTTGAGTTGGAATATTCTATATGTATGTGACAATTAAATTATTTTGTAATGTATGCTAATTTACTATGTGTTTGTTTGCCTTGGATTTTTTATGAGCTTAAGGAAGTGAAGGAAAATGAATTGTTTAATAATTTAAAGTATGGTGTTTAACTATATGATAAGTTTTTGAAAGATAATTGATCTTGGAATGGTTTAATTGGAAAATGTTTGAGTTGATTAGTAGCTGAACTATTTTATTTGATGGTGATATGTTTGAAAAATGAATTATTTAAGTGTTTGTTTTATTGCAAAGTATTGGATAAACTAAAGTACAACTTTACGATGTTTTCGGATTTTCCGCAAAAGTAATTTTGAATTGTTTTGCTACTGTCCAACGATGATTTAATTTGTGTTTCACTTTTAAAAAATGCTTTCAATCGATTTAAAGTTGAGTTTTCAATGGTACTTGATTTAGAGAAAAGACGGATTGAAAAAGTAACATTTTTCGATGTTTTCGGATTATGATTAGTTGGCTGTTCGAAACGGTCCAACAGCGAATTGATTTGTTTTAAAAGGATTTTGAAGAAGTGTTTAAATTATATTCGAATATTAAATTTAATTTGGAAAAAAAAAAGTAAAGGTTTCTTTTATGATTACCCAATAAAGAGTAAAAGCGAGTTTTCAAAAAAAAAATGAATGATGACTTGAAGTTAAACTTGAATGTTAGTAAGTATCCTTGTATTAATTGTGTGTTTTATTTTAAGCAAGGGATCTGTAGATCGGAAGTTGGGAGCTACTGTCAGTCAGGCAGACCTGCAGCCATTTCCGACAATGTTTGCTGGACAAGAGGTGAGAGAGGGGCTCCCTAAGACAATGTGGTATTTAGGTAAAATTTTAAGATGTTCCTGGCCATCTCAAAAGCTGGAACGTGGGGTCTGTGAGCCAGTCGTATAGTGGCAACTGTTTGTGTATGTATGGCCACCTATACGCAGGACTAAGACATCCCTTTTGTATTGTAATATTATGGCATGATGCTATTGATGTGATTATACCATGATGATATGATATGCTTTATGATTTATTCCATGCTGAATATTATGATGTAAATGTTTGTATGTTTTTAATCTATGAAGAAAATTAAGTGACGCAATGGAAATTATGAAAATGATAATGACGCTAATGAGAATAATGTTGGAAACCAACAAGCGGCTCAAAATGTAATAGAGGGGGGCTGAATAGTATTTTGAAGCCTCAATACAAACTTTTCGATTGCTAAAGAGAATGGATTTCAGAAAACAAGTTTTCTAACAAAAAAAGTTCTGTTTAATCGATTAATATCAGCCTTAATCGATTAATGCCAGAATACCACTCAAGTACTAATCGATTAACTAGGTGTTACTCGATTAAGACCCGAATGGTGCTCTAAAACTAATCGATTAATCAATCACTTAATCGATTAACTCGTGATTAATTTGACAGAAAATCAGCTTTATTCAGAATTCAATGGAGATTACAATTCAATGATGCACTAACAAATGATTTATGAATGAATGAACAAAACTACGTAAATTTACCAAGTCAATTTAGGTTGATTATCTAGGAATTGAAAAAGCCCCAAATTTAACCTAATCAATTGGTTTGTTCTTGATTAATGAAAGCTTGAAGAAAGAAAACAAAAGAGACAAGATTTTATCCTGGTTCACTCTCTACCACTTGAGAGCTACATCCAGTCCCCTCTACCAAAGCTAGAGAGTTTCTACTAGATACACAATTGTTAGATTACAATGGTTAAAGATGCAACTCACTCTGGCTCTCCTATCTTAACCCCTTCAAGAGAGTACCAATCTCTTGAAAATCTACCCAATTGTTTCTTGTATCTTGTCCTCTTGAATTGTTGAAGGATGCTCTCCACACAATTCCTTTCCTCTTGCTTTGAGATGCTTCAAAGACTTTCAAGTTGTGAATTTTTCACTTGTTGTTGTTGAATGCTTGAAGTTACAACCTCTTGTTGTAGAATGCTTCAACACAAAGTACTAAGCTCTAGAAATTTGAATCTCAATGAATCTAAGAATATTGAATGATTGAAAGTGAAGAAGATTGAAAGATTGTAAAATCTTGATAGAACAATTTGAAAATAGTAATAGCTCTTGGAAGATTGTGAAAGTATGATTCTCTATAGAAAAATATGAAAGTGTGTGTAACCTTGTCAAAGTAGAAATGAAAAGCTTTTAAACAAAATATTATTTTTCTGATACAACAGTAATTAATCGATTAATGAACAAGCCACTAATCGATTAACCTTTGTTAAATAATCAATGTTGTACAGTTTTAACGTGTTAATCGATTAAGCCTTTCGTGCTAATCGATTAACCACTTTAAAAAGTGATTAAAAAGATTGCTTTTCATAATTACTTTTATCTAAACTTTATTTAGAGCTATTTCTATCAAGATAATCTTTCTTCACTATTAATCAAACAATATTAAAAACTTAAATTGAGATTCCTAAGCTACCACCCACTCTCATGAAATGGAAAATTAAAATATTACATTTGATTTACAAATAAACATAAACTTAAATCTAATTCTCCATGAGTGGTGCTTGACTTGTTGTTGAATGTTGTTGCTTGACTTTGGTTTGTTAGCATCAAAACATCATCAAACCTACAAATAATGCGATCATGCCGAACTCAAGTAATGAAAAGGGAAAAGATTCCTTATAATGACATGACGTGTATACGATAAACGGATTGAAGGCGCAAGGAAAGAAATGACAAAATGAATACGATCGGCACCCAGTGGATATGTACGTTTTATGCGGCGGAAGTACTCCCCGATAGTTCGTGCGACGTGCTAGCCAGGCTGAGGAGCTGTGTTTAGTTGTTATGATGGCTACGAAATGATGAGAAGGTGTTAATGTGAAAGATTTAATTAGAGGTCGAGGATCACCGAAGGGATGAACAAGGGTGACTCGTCCAAGATTAGGATTAATAAAATACTTATAAGACACTAAAATACATTATATAATGCCACGAGTTAAGTGTGAAGTAGTGGAGAGGAAGATACCCTGTTTATCTATGGATATTCAGGTGAGTGATTGTGATAGGGGGCGATGACGGTGAAACGTCAATTAACCTAGTGTGCTCTTCTAGTCAGAACGAGTCTATGTGTGATCGAGGATTAATACCACAGCTAACTAGAAAAATATTGTCGCCCCTTTGATCAATTTCGAAACGGTGAGAGGGAACCTGAACGGGGCGGTCGGTCGATTGTGTAACATCCCATCTTTCTACCCATTTAATTATTCATTATAATAATTGAGAATCATTTTTCGCCAAGCTATTTAAAACTTTGTTAATCAGAATGCAAAAGCAAATAACACTTAAAAATGAATATTTCAATAAGACTCACCCAAAACATTACAACTCAACAATTCCAATAAAGGACTCAATTCAAGGATAGACTCTGAGTCATTTTATTAAGACTCCAATTATAACCCAGAGCATGGTTCGGGACTCCAACGGATAATTCAAAAAGGGACATTGACTGATCAATTCCACATTCCACAAAGGTTGGCTAGAGAGCTGCCGGTGTTACTCCCTCTTATTAGGGAATGCCTTATCATTACCTACACACACAAGGGATTAGGAGTGAGTCATAGCTAAACACAATAACAAATGAACATAACAGGGGCTAAAAATAACATACACATATCATCATTTAGCTAAAAGAATGCAAGTACATTGCTCAAACCCATTTTAGCACACATTTAGTTTTATTAGGGACATGATGCATGCCTACTCCTCATTCATGCATCACGGTTTGGTAGACTCGACCTTCTTTTCTGTTAACCTGGGCCAGGCAACTATCTTATCCATTGAACCGGAGCGAAATCCATACCATAGTCATTCCGATCGTTTGGGAGCTAGCCTTCATATCATCTTGTGCTATGGCATTTCTTTGTTCTATCCTATGCTAGAGTCCCAAATCGAAATCGGAACAATCTTGCGTCAATCATCGGAAGCTAACCTCTCTTGGTCTTGCAACCATCATGAAGCAGATTCATTCCACACCATGCATGATAATGCCATATAGAATTCCATATTTTATTTCTTTCATTATTCTCATCAGCATTCTTAGCAGTACTTTGCCGGATACTCAGATCATTTCTATTACCTTAACCTTTCTTTAACATTTTCAGAAAAGGCCATCAGCGGCATAGCCACTTTGTGATGGTTTTAGAATTAGCATTAGAACGTTATTATCTAGTTTGTATTATTATTCCATTGGGACACCATTGGTGGGTTACTTATCAACCGGATGGATACAATTTCCATTGGGACTCCCACAGCTTAATTATCGACCAAATGGATAAATAATCTCCGTTGGGACTTGTAACATCCCAATTTATTTAATACAAAATAATTAACAAAATATAGGTTTATTATTACAAAAGTATAGAAAAATATTGGGATTTTACAATATTGATATTCAGAATGGCGTAGCATATATAGTTCTTTCTTTTTGACCTCTGCTACGAAATCCGTTGCCCCCGATGTTACCTAAAATGTTAAACCACGAAGAGTGAGACATTTTCAAATTATTTAAACAAAAGGATTAGAAGAGAGCATAATGAAAATCAGAGAATACAGAAATTAATTATACATTTACCATAATTCAGTTCATTATCATAATAGCATTACCAAGTCTATGATTACATAATTCATGAATAAGTATTCATTTTCAATTGTTCTTACTATCAAATATTACCTGTAATACTCTATATCCACCATATTCCAATTTATAAATAACATATTACCAACAGTCAAAAGTAAGCAACATAACAAGTCAGCAATCAAATTAGTCAACACAGCTGATACCATCAAAGCAAATTGATACAAACCACATATTTCAAACAACCATTCGCAATCAAGAATCACAACTATTCAACATCCTCAGTGATGTCTCAATATTAGATAACTTTTTAAAATAAAGCAACTCCCTAGGGTTCTTCACTTCCTACTTTTTCGTTAAAAAAAATTAAAACAAATAATAGTAATATAAATTTTCGTTACATACATTATTATTATACTCTAAGTTCAAATTAAAATTATATATTAGATTTTTAGCTTTGACTTACTATTTTTTCCCCAATTCCATTATAAAGTCAATAATCGATCTGCTTAAATAATAGAAAATGGCTCCTCCTTACCTTTAGGGTTCCATCTGGTTTAAGGCACAACAAGGAGGTTCTGATTCCGGTCCACGACAATCCGGTTTATCCCGAACCAAAACACAGTTGCACCGATTTGGCTCGGTTCAATCCAAAACCAAATACCCACTCCGGACCAACACGGTTCAAGGCCGAACCGGTTCTGAACACATCCATACAGCAGCAAAAGCAACAGTTGCGATCACGGCTCCACCGAGACGGCGGCGGCGACAGCATCTCACGAACCAACCACGAACCGGGAAGGAAGGCGGTTCTCACGGGCTCCTCCACGACAACAGCATCGACCACGAGTGATGGCGGCGCACGGTGGAGCGGAAAAAAGAGAGGAGTTGCAATCTCCTTGGCTACGGCGTCCGATTCTGCAAAGAGAGGGAGTCGCGATTCACACCAACACCGTGAGAGAGAGAATTCACGAGGGAGGAGAGGGAGAGCACGCGACGGAGAGAGAGAAACCGAGTGAAAGAGAGCCATGGAAGAAGGAGAGAGGGTGGCGGCGGCGTCGATCCTGGCTGGCGGCGGCGGTACGCAACCGGAGGAGGGAGAGAAAGAGACGAAGGGGAAGAGAGTGGGAGGGGAGATGGCAGCGGGGTTCTCCCTCTTCACTGTACATAAATTAGGGTTTTTACCCTTCCTCCCCCCTTCTATCATATTATTAGTATTATTTATTTATTTATTCATTAATTTATTTACTTTGGATAAAAGAAATATTAATAATAATAGTAAATTAAGCATCATCTAAGTTCATTTAGGAAAATACAAGGTTAGAGATCAGTTAAATATCAAGAAACATAAAATAACTAATTTTCACATTGTTTTGGATATATCAAATACAAGGTAAAATATAAACAGTGTATTTTTCACATAGGATAATTATTTTAGAGAGTACCAACAAATAGAATTTAATCATCAATTAAAATATTAATTATATATATAAGAAAACCATAGAGTCACAAATTTAAAATTACTGAACATAATTCCTTATTAAGTATATGAAAAGCTAGACAAAGTATAGAAAGTATACACATTTATTCTAATATGAAAGTTTTCTTTTAAATGAATTTGCTTGAGAATATATAAATAAAATAATGCAAGGCATTTTATGAAAATACCCAAAGATTGACTAATCATTTACAATGAATTAATTATTTCATTCAATAAAGAAAAACTGAAATTAATAATGCGAAAAATTAAGGCGTTACAATCCTTCCCTCCTAAAAGAAATTTCGTCCTCGAAATTTGGTTTGGGTAAATCATGAAGGTCAAAATTCAAGAATCCTTGATTGTCAGTTCAAATAAAATTATACAAACATAGACATAAATAGACAAACAAAGCATTCAACAGGAAGGTCTTTGACTAACTTACTAGGTAAAAGCAAAACTTCTTCCTTTATTGAAGATCACTTATATAATAAGAAAACTCAAACCTTAGCGGTAACAAAGTTCAACATTAGCAACAGGAACGCTGATAAAGAAGAAAGATTTCTTAAATACAATTAGAGATAAAAAACCATATTCCACAACTATGTTGAGTAAAGGAAACCATCATTTATCTAAACACAATCAGTACCACACATTTGTTTTTAGTTTGCATAGTACGTTCAGCATCTAAAATGATAAAATTTCTAAAAAGCTTACTAAAAACTATTTTTGTACGAAGAATATAACAAGAAATAAAAGATGTAGAAAATCTAGGCAAAATTAATATTCCGAAAGGTGGGAATAAATAATTATGATTCAATCAATAGGATGCAATTAAATTAAATGAATGTTAGATCAAATCTTAAAGGAAAACTTAAATTTGAAAAGAAATTAAAATTAATTTCATATTTAAAAATAAAAAGTCAATAGAGCAAGCTTACATTTTACAACAACTTATTAAAATAAAGATCACAATATTAAAATCACAAAGAAAGTCTAAAAGAAACTGATGCATGAAAACTAACTATACAAACATGTAAGGGAAACTCTTTCACAATTAGAATGAATTATCACAACAACAAAAATACTTATTTTATTAAATCCACATAAATGGTGCTAAAAATTTAAACACTATACAATTCCATTTAGGGAAGATCATGAAATTAGGACGTAGGTACAAATTAGGAAATAATAAAATTCAAACATCAAATCATTATCTATATGAAATGAAATTTTACAAATATTGAATATATTATCACAATCAAAGTAAAGTAAAGGAAATATATTCTTTAAATATGGTTCTTACTTTAAATGACTTGACTTTAGTATATATATATATACCTTTACATATATATAATATTTCAGTAGAGATAATACAAGCTATTTTATGAAATTACCCAGCACCATAAAAATTATTTGCAAGAGATACTTATTCAGATTGGTGAAAATAAATTAAACACCGAAGATAATTAAAATTAAATTAAAAACACTTTAAAACGTAAAAGCACTTTCATATCAATTAAACACAAAAAAAAAAAATGTACAAACTTGAAAATTGCTGAACCAACCTACTTTTATATATATATATATATATATACATATATAAGCATTTTTTTTTGACATTGAATTCCCGACAACTCTTATGCACTTGAGAGATTAAAAGGCTAACATGATATTTAAAACCTCAATAAATTTAAAAAATTTTGCCAAAGTTTCTCCTAAAATATGGATCTTTTTCGAATTTATTAAACACCTGTTTGAATATGTAATTATTAAGACCCTGCTATATCATTCAATCTAATTGTTATCAAAATAGCATGGAGATTTAGATGAATACTCAGCCGAAGGTGCCAACCCAAGAAAAATACAAGAATGAAGTTTTGACAAACCACAACAATGCAGACCAGTTTCAAGGTATAAATAGATTTATCTTTGCTACAGTCATGAATAAGTTAAGCATAATATAGTATAAGGAAAACCTATCCGGTAAACAGCCTATTAGCTAATAAGCATTAAGCAGGTTAGCTCAAAGACACAGACAGACATTTAATTCATCAAGAACCTGGAGATGATAAATCTTCCATTATAAGAGGTGTACGACTCAAATGAAATAATCAACAGTCACAACAGTGGTCAAAACTCAACCACATGCTTTTTTTTTTCCACCATTTAGAAGTTCAATATGAATGCACACCCAACCCAATTAGACAGTTAAACTCTGATCCATTCAACCATTTATTGAATACGAAAACCAACAGACAACAGCCTGGCATCACAATCATGTAGCTTAATACTTCCAATCGTATTTGCTCCCAATTAAAGCATTAAACTACAAATAAACCCATAATAGCTCCACCATTAAACAACACTACAAATTATCTTCCTGGCCACTAGAGTACACATATTAAAACCTATTTGATATTAGGTTTATCTAAGATAAGAAGACACTCTTCCTGCACCTTACTCACACCAACCATAGACTTGATAAAAGGGTAGAAGGCAATGATCATTACTGTACTATGTCATTCAAAAGCAATAATCTGGATATGCAAGGAAGGACACCACACCTAACTCCCAAATGTCATAACAAGACTCTAGTACTACAATCGGCCTATTTAGGAGACATGCACGAGCAAGATAACACCCTTCTAGGCTCTCGAAACTACTAAAGCTTGCCAAACTAGTTCCAATCAAATTCTCTCGCGCTCCAATACTCGGTTTATTTCAATCTATTGAATTATTCAATATTCACATTCAAGCTGTAACACCCCAAAATTTTAATCCCCGATTAATGAAATGTTAATTATAATTTAATTATAATTAATGATTTTTATATTAATCCTTGATTAAAATGTGTATTCATGTAACTAGTTTATGTGTGTGAAATTATTTAATAAATATTATAATGCATAAAATAAATGTTTTGCATATTAGTCCCTGGGTTGAGACCTAGAAGCAATTATAGGAAAGGTTTTGGAGGGAAAGTAAATAAAATAATTATTTTTCAAAAATGGGGCAAAATACTCGAGTATTTCTCGGAAAACTCGAGTATTCTGGTTTGAGTTGCACGAGTTAGTGCGTTTGGTGAGTCACCATCAACGATTTCCTTTTCTTGCCACGAATACTCCCTCCCCAACACCTCAAAGCTTTCGTGTCATTGTGCATGGAAGTCTTCTTTGCCTATTTAAGCTCATCAACACCATTAAGCTGAAGATTTTGGTCAAACTTGCATTTGTTGATGAAGTTAGGGTTTCAGATTTGTTGTCTTCGATTCTTCTTCAATTCTGAGTGTTAAGATTTGAGTGATACACGAATACAAAGCTCACATCACGAGCTTTGTATAAACACCAAAATCGTGAGGATTGAGTGAGTGTATTGGGAGAATTGGAGCTTGGAAGTGAAGCTGTTGCTGGTCAAGTCTTGGTCTGGAGCTTACTTTGATCATTGATTCTGGTAAGCTCATGAGTCCCTGAGTCTCAAATTCGGTTTCTTTAGTTAGTTGATGTTTCATAGAGTCTAGAAAATCTAATTTCCCCAATTGTATTCTCTGTTTCATGTGTGAACCAATTCCATTTTGGGGATGCACTCAAAATGCTCTGCATGTGATGCTTGAAGTTGATCTGAGAATTGTGGAGCCTTTTTCTTGTCAATCCTTTGTTGACTCACGTCTGAGAGGTAAGGGGAAGTAATTATATTCACTAGATAGAGAGTAAATTCCATTAATTTTGTTAGAGAGCCACCAAGAGGCTCTAAGGGCTTAGATTGAATAGGATCTTTGGTTTGGAGACCAAGCTTTGCTCTAAAACTGTGTTGAGCAAGTTCTAAATCATGCATGCAAGCTTAAATGAACTTTATTTCATGAGAATTGTGCTTATTATGCAATTTGAGGTGTCGAGTTGTTAAAATGTGTATTTTATGCATGATTGATGAATCCTCTGTCAAATCTGTGTTTTGATATGAAAGGAATGTTGTAACATGTTCAAATGATGTTATGTTAACTCTGTTGATCCTTGGAATGGACTGGAAATGAGTAGAAATTAAATTGGTATGTTAAAACTAAGATTTCAGTGTATTCTGCTGTGAAACACTCGAGTAATAGACAGGATACTCGAGTAAAACGCCTTTAAAACAATGCAAATGGAGCAAGAACACTCGAGTATCATGTCTAGCACTCGAGTATCGAGCATGACCTGAGGAAAAGTTAAGGCTAACCACTCGAGTCATTCAAGGTCACTCGAGTAATCTGGAAATCAAGATGAACACTCGAGTAACCTATGAACTACTCGAGTAATTTATTGAATTTGAAACCCAAATCCTCAGAAAGTCATGAACACTCGAGTAACCCTAAGAACACTCGAGTAATCTGGAAAACTGGAAGAACACTCGAGTGTACTGAATTTTACTCGAGTAAATTGCCCAGAACCTGAAAAATACATTTTCAATTCTGACTCATTTAGTTAAGGAATTAATAACAATAATCCAAGGGATCTAGACATGAAGGAAATTGATTAATATGAGTATACCGTTTGGTGACGGTCCTTTTGATAATGAAATAAGCCTAGGTGGCCTGTAAAGTATTTAATCAACTTCCTTTAAGTCTAAGAATAAAGTGCATTCATTCTGGAGTTTGGATGGTAGGACGTATATCATGTTTTTGTTAAACATGTGGAGGGCCTCTGGGAGTGCCAATACGCTTGCTTGATGACACGTCGTTGACGTGGTCGGCTTAGTGGATGCCGATGTGGTTATACCGTTTGGATGACGGGATATGCTCGGGTGGCATGGATTCCAAGCTTGTCGTGTACATTATAGGTGAATGTACGAATTGTTGTATACCTAGGAATACAACGCACTGTTGAGTGCTGGGTTGTCAGGGATGAACGTCAGAGAGTGACATAGAATGATGGAGATAGGCTTGAGAGCTAAACTCATGCATCATGCCACTCATTTAAATTAATTATGATAAACAAAACAAGTGTGAGCATCCTATGTGCATTAACTAACTGCTAAGTGTTATATATGATTGTTATAAATTGATGCATATTTACATACTCATATTGCACAATTTATTCTCTGTTGATTATGTGTATAGAATTGCTTACCCCTATGCCCTTGTAGGTGATGTCTCGTTACATTGCTTGCATCGAGATCCGGCCACTTCCTAGTGGCATATGGATCTATGAGGACCATTGCGCGGTGTTCGAGGGGGAGGTAGAGATTACCTTCTACCACCCGAACCCATTGATGCGATTCCGTCCTCGTAGGTTTAGGATTCCCATCATATACACTATGCACGTACCCCCGTTTTATACTTACCATGGACCACCTCCCATGCGACCAGCTTGCTCTTATCACAGCTTTCATTTTCGACCTACCCGCTCTCACCCTTTTACCTCGAGAGTCGTTCGCGAGGAGACTCCCCCTTCTGATCCGAGGAGCCCAGTCAGGGTTTCACCATCACCTGACCCGGTATCCAGTGGTAGGGTACACTCTCCCTCGGATGAGATCGAGGAGGATCCGGTGGAGGACAAGAGTGGGAGCGAGCCTGTCGTGCATTCTACTGGGAGTGATTGGAGGGACGATGATCCCTAGGTATGTGCATAGGGTATGTGATGAGGATCAGAGGATCCGATGTGTGGATGCTATGGAGGAGATCTTGCTGCTGCTGTGTTGATGATGATGCTACTACCTTACTACTTTTGCTTCTTGGAGACTACTGCTATCACTACTACTACATCTGATGCTTCCAGATCTACATGACCACCCTTAGAGTTATATTTTGGTTATGTATATATGTTGTAGATATACTTTTGGAGTACTCTAGGGTTTTGGTTACACTGCTATGTAGATCTGTTTATGGACTTGTATATTTTGGAACTTGGAGACTCTGATGTTGGGCTATGTACTTATGACTTTCCTATATATAAAACCTATGTTTATATTCCTATCCATGGCATAGTCCGATAATTTCCGCTTACTCTGATTTAATCTATTTGAGAGTTCGGCTGTGAAAACTATTCGATGGTATCAGTTTTATCAAATAAAGCAAGGGTAGCTTCAGTTATTTTCTATGATATAAATACGATTCCAAAAGACGAATGTTACCCAACTTTTGAAAAGGTTTTAGAAGTCGCCGAATTCGATACAACTGTTTTGAAATGCTTTAGAGTTTATTCTCCAAGAATTCCAAGTGTTGATTTGTGCACCTGCTTTAAAAATAAAAATTTCACTTACATATTTTCTTAATACTCACAAGTCCATATATTATCCAATATAATAGCTTAAGTACTATATTATACTTGGGTAATTCGGAAGGGTGTTACACTTAGTGGTATCAGAGCAAAAGTCAGATCCTGTAGTAGTGGAAGTAGTTTCAGAAAGGTAGCCATCAACATCAAGTAGGTATCTTCAGGGCATTTACATTATTTTGAATGATATTATTTTGCTTGTTGAGCTTTAGATACCTTTGAATTGTTTGTATCTTGTCTCTTTTGGGTACAAGACACAATTGATTGTAGATTTAGACGTTTAGGTTATAGTCTTAGTATAGGTGGTGTAATGGAAGTTTCTTTAGTTCAACATATATGACCATAAGCCCACAGCGCAGGTCTAATATGGCAACTAGAAACCAAAATCACCACGGTGTTGGAGGCTATGCAATGACAAACTCAACAACCATCTCAACCAGTTAACCCGCCTCATCAGTGTAATGTGGGTAACACTGAGGCGAAGACTCTGGCTGATTTTAGGGGTTGCAATCCGCCAAAGTTTGAAGGAGGATTTAAACCGGAAGAGGCCAATAAGTGGATTCACACCATGGATAAGATTCTGAGAACGTTGGAGTGTTCTGATGCTCAAAAGGTGGCGTGTGCAACCTACATGTTAGAGGATGAAGCTGAGAATTGGTGGAATCACACGATGCAGCTTTTGCAATATGAAGGAAGGGATGTGAGTTGGGGTGTATTCATGGAGAAGTTTCTCCATAAGTATTTCCCTGAAGATCTAAGGAGAAAGAATGAGGTGGAATTCTTGCAGCTGAAGCAAGGGAACATGAGTGTGGGTGAGTACGCAGCCAAATTTGAGGAGCTGATGAAGTACTCTCCATATTATCAGAACAATCCAGATGAAAGGAGCAAGTGCATAAAGTTTGAAGAAGGCTTGAGGCCCAAGTTGAAGTCGATTTTCAGCTACCAGCGGATTCAAAGCTTTCCTGCACTGGTGGACATGTGTAGGATGTATGAAGACGACACAAAGGCTGAGGAGGTGCAAGCCTCAGAGAGGAAGGACAATCAGAGCTATGGACCCCAGAGGCATAAAGGTTTCAATAACAGAGGCAAAAGTCCGTATGATCGCCGAGGGAAAGGCAAGGGAAAAGCTGGTGGTTCGGATGGAAGGAATTTTCGGAGCGAGGCTCCATTCTGCGACAA
This sequence comes from Crotalaria pallida, assembly GCA_037953625.1. Lineage (NCBI taxonomy): Eukaryota > Viridiplantae > Streptophyta > Magnoliopsida > Fabales > Fabaceae > Crotalaria > Crotalaria pallida. The sequence continues at coordinate 102,264,124 of CM075649.1, forward strand.
GTGCAAGCGCAACCACTTTGGCCGTGTCTGCTGGGGAACAAGTGGCTGCTTTAATTGTGGTAAGCCAGGACATTTTGCAAGAGACTGCAAGGAACCGGCCAAAGCCAACTCAAGAGGGGCTGCGGAGAGGTCTATGGCTCAAGGAAGGGTTTTCACCCTTAATGGTGTGTAAGCAAGTTGTAACATCCCGAAAATTAATATTAAATAATATAACTTTAGTATATAAATATCTATTTAAGGATAGGATTAAGCCTTAGAAATTGTACAAGGTTAGAAGGGTGGTATGAACATAGGCCGACCTAGGATGTGAGATTAAGGCCTCGGCCCGATCCCGGCCGAGCTAGATAGGATTGTGTGCATATGAACCGAGCTGGATGAGAATCAAACGCGGAACCTGTTGTCCAGTCCGGACTAGCCGACCTTAGCATACCTCACACTAGTATCCGAGATGGAAGCTCGGACTACTACGATTCCTCCATACCGAGCCGACGTATCCTAGCCGACGTACCCGAGCCGACACTTCCTAGTTTCTCCGTGCCAGCTCATTTTGAGCTGTTGATCCTTTGGTTTTCGTACCGTCCGTACGGTACTATCTTTCACTTTATGTCACTATCATTACTTTATGTCCCTTTCAATATACTATTCATGGCTTCCTCAAGAAGCCAATGAATCCTGCCCACACATTCTAGCTTCTCCAAGAAGCCAATGAATCTTAGCCACACAAATATTTCCCCTAAATGAATAAAAGAGAGCCAACATACACAACATAACATTTCTCATTTTTCATTCTTCTTCTCCCTACATCTTACTCTCTTTCTCCCTCACATATCTCCCTCCTCCTCTCCGTCCCCGTTTTAATCTGGAGTCCCTGGGCCGCCGTGAAGTTCGTGTGTAGCGTGGCGTGGTGGTGGCAGCAAGGAGGAAAAGGATTTAAAGGTGTGAACTCCAAGATCAAGCAACAAGGAACCATTCTCAAACTCTCAACTCTTATCTCACACGATTTGAGGTAAGGAGTGAGTGTTACCTCTACTTGAGTTTGGGTTTCTAGGGTGTTCATAAAGGGTACTAAGAGTGGGTACTAGATTAGGGAATGGACATAGGTTAATGTTAGAAGAGAAATGGTAAAAAGGGTAAAAGGGGAATTAATGAATGAACTAGAAACATGGATTTTAGGTGAAGATGGAATATCACTTTTGATTACATGCTATATTTCATATGCTGCATTTTATATGATGGATTAACTAAATGTTTTGTTCATGTGGTTGTTGAGGTATAAGTGTTTATGATGCTTTGATATTTGGTATTTGTATCTGTGGCCGAGCCGAGAGAGGGTGAGAATGGAGAATGAGAAGAATGGTAACCAGGGTGGATCGAAAAGACAAACTAATAAGTTATTTAATGAGATAGGTAGATGAGATAGATAATAGGGATAAGGGAAATCGGAAATGGGTAAAGGGTTGAGCCGAGATAGGTCAAGCTAAGTAAATAATGAGATTAATGCAAAGAGGATTAAATGAAAGAGGTGAACTGAGGTGGGCCTAACTAAAAGTAATGGTTAATAAGATAAGGGGAATTAAAGAGAAATGGTTGTGTGGTCGGGTCATAGCAGACGCGTACTGGGTGCGTGCATTGATAGCGTAAGCCGAGCATTGTGGTGCTCGCAGCTGTAAGTCGAGCATTGTGGTGCTCGCAGTTATGACACAAGGTTCCGAGAACGGAATCGGTGGGATGTGTTCCTGGTCATAGCAGACGCGTACTGGGTGCGTGCATTGATCGCGTAAGCCGAGCATTGTGGTGCTCGCAGCTGTAAGTCGAGTATTGTAGTACTCGCAGTTATGGACACTCCTTACTCCATAGAATGATCGGTTGTAGTGTTCCTGGTTATAGCAGACGCGTACTGGGTGCGTGCATTGATCGCGTAAGCCGAGCATTGTGGTGCTCGCAGCTGTAAGCCGAGTATTGTGGTACTCGCAGTTATGGACACTCCAATATCGGACTTAAATGGTGTAAGACATGCACTGGGTGTATGCATCCGAGAAGAGTAAAAGATTGTAAATTATGTGAAAGTGAAATATTGAGTAGTGAACCTGAGATAGAGATGGTAATCCGAGACACGAGAGGATAAACCGAGGTATAGCGAGCAATGAGTTAACTGGTTTATGATGTGAGCCGAGCTAGAGGAGGATGTGGGTATGCGAACCGAGCTAAATGTTGATATATGCATGAGATATATGGGTTTGATTACTTGTGATTTATTTGCTATTTGACTACTTGTGTTTGGCTTGGTAGTTCGGTATGTCATTCTAGAAACTGCTTATTTAAGTTCTGTGTAATGCTCACCTCCTTACCATTTTTCAGGTACTGAGCCCGAGCAGACGCAGTCCCCGGCCGAGCAGGATCACTCTCCCTCACAGGGAGAGTAAGTTATTTAGAGTCAGATAGGTGGATGGGTCTCGGCCAGTTGGGCCGAGCTAAAACACTGATTGTATTTTGAATAGCCGAACTGAATGTACTTAAACTTATACTTTATGAATTTGATGTCTTTAAGTCTTCCGCTTTATTAACTCTGATGTTTTTGTTATTAATGAAAGGAAATATTATTTTGGCAAATATCATATCCATCTTAAAAGAAATTTTAAATCCTAATTTTGGGGTAATTAAGGGTAATTATTTCATAGGGTGTTACATTTTTGGTATCAGAGCAGTTTCTCCTCGGCCTATTGGAGTTGCAAAGGACTCCAGTGGTTACTCACCAAGAGAGTGACAAATAAGTAAAGTCTAGAAGTCTAAGTTAGACAATAGAACTCATAGGTATATATGTTTATATAAATATATATTTACTTGATTATTTGGAAGTTAATTGGCTTTCTCTCCATGACCGAGCAGCATGGCTGGGAGACGAGCTGATAACGACCGAATTGCTGCTGTGTTGGAAACTCTGGTTCAACTACAGCAGAACCAAGCGCAGGCTCAGAAGAATCAGGCTGAGAACCTCGCTCAAAACATCGCCGCAGCTGCAGCAGCTGCAGCTGCAGCCCTTCAGCCCCAACCTCCGGCTCCGGTCGAGATAGACTGGATGAGCCGATTTCGGAAGAACGAACCACCTAGGTTCGAAGGAGGATATAATCCAGATGGAGCTCATAGATGGCTCCAGGATATTGAGAAGATTTTCCGATCTCTGCAACCTCCCTATGAGTACAGGGTGAGGTTGGCTGAGTTTGTGCTGGCTAGTGAAGCCGAGCACTGGTGGGATCAATAGAGCCGAGGATTGGAAGCGGCTAATGAGGTCATCACTTGGGATTTGTTCCGAGCTCGCTTCCTCGGAAATTACTTTCCCGAGGATGTCAGGAGAGAGAAGGAGCTCGCTTTTCTCAAGCTGGAACAGAGAAACTTGAGCGTTGGGGAATATGCCGCTCAGTTCGAGGATTTGATCCGTTATTCAGGAAGCTACCGAGATGCTGATGAGCGTACCAAGTGCATCAAGTTCGAGTCTGGTCTCCGTGACGACATTCGGCTCGCATTCGAATATCAGAACGTGGCCAATCTCTCCAACTGGTGAGCATGGCTAGCACATATGAGAAAGGGCTTAAGAGAAAAGCTGACGGAAAGAGGAGCAAGTCAGCACAGAAAGGAGTGGGTCCGATCAGAGGAAAAGGAGTTGTCCAGAGATCTTCCCCATATGTGAATCCGAACTCCCGAATGTCAACAGCTCCGAGGAGTAGTGGTCAAATGGTGGCTGTTCCTGGCCCGTATCCGATATGCCAACATTGCGGAAGGAAGCACCGTGGGGAATGCTGGAATCTGGATCCGAGCAAAACCAGAGGATCCTGTTTCCGATGTGGCAAGCCTGGCCATTTTGCAGCTCGGTGTACCGAGAATATTGTGAAGGAAGAGGTCTATGTGACCAAGGCTCATTAGACTGGTATTAACCGACCTATGCAGAGAGGCAAAGTTTACACTATGGATGGAGAAGAAGTGACTGATGCTGACGAACTGATCCGAGGTACTTGTCAAGTAAACAGTATTCCTTGTGCCGTACTATTTGACTGTGGAGCCACACATTCTTTCATTTCCCTTGACTGTATGAATAGACTGAAACTATCCCCAGTAGAAATGCCTTACAAACTATCCATTTCTACCCCAACCAATTCTTCTGTAATCACTTCTAAAATGTGTCTAGAGTGTCCTATCCAAGTATTAGGCAAAGAATTTAAAGTCAATTTGATTTGTCTACCCTTTACCAAGCTAGATATTATCCTTGGCATGGACTGGATGTCTCAACACCGTGTCTTACTCGATTGCCGAGAAAAGACCGTAATCTTTAGTGGCCCGTCTGTTGCGAAGTTAGAGACAACAGAGGAACCGACCTTAGACCAAATTCCTGTGGTCGGAGAATTCCCTGAGGTTTTCTCGGACGAAATGCCTGGCTTACCGCCGAATAGAGAAGTAGAGTTCAGTATAGACCTCCTTCCGGGAACTGGCCCGATCTCAATTGCTCCGTACAGAATGGCACCTCCCGAGCTAGAAGAGCTTAAGAAACAGCTAGAAGAACTTTTGGCCAGAAAACTAATCCAACCAAGCGTCTCACCTTGGGGAGCTCCATTTCTATTTGTTAAAAAGAAAGATGGTAGCCTCAGAATGTGCACTGATTATCGGAAGCTCAACGCGGTAACAGTGAAGAACAAATATCCCCTCCCTCGGATTGACGATTTATTGGACCAACTCAAGGGAGCGTCAGTGTTCTCAAAGATAGACCTTCGATCTGGATATCACCAGATCCGAGTCCGAGAAGAAGACATTCCGAAGACAGCCTTCCGAACAAGGTATGGGCATTTTGAGTACGTGGTTATGCCCTTCGGACTTACCAACGCCCCTGCTATCTTTATGGACTACATCAATAGGATTTTTCGACCTTACCTGGACTCGTTTGTGATAGTCTTCATTGACGATATCCTCATCTACTACCAAAGTCCGAGTGAACACGAGCAGCATCTGAGGACGGTGTTGCAGGTTTTGAAGGATAAGAATCTCTACGCTAAACTCTCTAAGTGCAGTTTTTGGCTCAACGAGGTTCATTTCCTTGGACATGTGATATCCGAGCAAGGTGTAGCAGTTGATCCCTCCAAGGTGGAAGCGGTGCTCAAGTGGGAGAGACCGAACTCGGTGACGGAGATTAGGAGTTTCCTCGGGCTTGCTGGATACTATAGGAGATTCATTGAAGGATTCTCTAAACTAGCTCTACCGTTGACCTTGTTAACCAGAAAGGATGCATCCTACCAGTGGTCTGAAATGTGCGAGCAGAGCTTTCAAGAGCTAAAGAAAAGGTTGACGAGCTCGCCCGTGTTGATTTTACCCGATCCGACCAAAGTCTTTGACGTATTTTGCGACGCCTCGAAGCAGGACCTCGGCTGTGTGTTGATGCAGCAGGGAAAAGTGGTGGCTTATGCTTCTCGGCAACTTCGGCAACACGAGCAGAATTACCCTACGCATGATCTCGAATTGGCAGCAGTAGTGTTCGCCCTTAAGATTTGGAGACATTACCTGTATGGCACGAAGTTTGAAGTGTTCAGTGACCACAAGAGTCTCGGCTACCTGTTCGACCAGAAGGAACCGAATATGAGGCAGCGCAGATGGGTGGAATTTTTGAAAGACTACGATTTCAACCTGCACTACCATCCCGGAAAAGCTAACGTGGTGGCCGACGCACTGAGCAGGAAAAGTCTTCATCTGAGCAACATGATGGTCCGAGAGATGCAGTTGATGCAGGAGTTCAGTGACCTTAACCTCGGCATACAGAAGAAGGAAAATAATGTGGTGCTGGAAATGTTGCAAGTAACAAATGAGTTTGTGGGTTTCATCAAGGAGAGACAGGCTGCCGACCTAGAACTCCAAAAGCTATTAGAAAGAGCCGGAGACAAGGATGAACCTGACTTCACTAAAGGACCTGATGGTCTTGTACGATTTCGAGGCAGAGTTTGCATTCCCATGGACTTTGAAGTCCGAAGAGAGTTAATGGAAGAAGCCCACAAGACGAAGATGAGTCTTCATCCAGGTGCCACAAAGATGTACCAAGATTTGAAGAGGTTATTTTGGTGGCCGAAGTTGAAGACCGACGTGGCCGATTATGTGTCTCGGTGCTTGACATGTCAGAAAGCCAAGATCGAGCATCAGAAACCTGGAGGATTACTCAATTCCTTGGAGATTCCGCAATGGAAGTGGGATAGCATTTCGATGGACTTTGTATCAGGTCTACCAAAGACGAGATCAGGGCAGGAAGCCATTTGGGTTGTGGTGGACCGACTTACAAATTGTGCTCATTTCCTGCCGATCAGCATGAAGTACAGCCTGGAGAAGCTGACGCAACTGTACATAAAGGACATTGTTCGACTCCATGGTGTTCCGAGCAGCATAGTGTCGGACCGTGATCCTCGTTTCTTGTCTCGATTCTGGCAGAGTCTGCAAGAAGCCATGGGTACAAAGTTGAGGTTTAGCACTGCTTGTCATCCTCAAACTGACGGACAATCCGAGCGCACCATTCAGACTCTTGAGGACTTGCTGAGAACATGTGTGCTTGAACAGTCGGAAAGCTGGGAAACACTATTGCCGTTGGTCGAATTCACTTACAACAATAGCTTCCATTCAAGTATCGAAATGGCTCCTTTCGAAGCCTTGTATGGTCGGAAATGCCGAACGCTGCTATGTTGTTCCAGATAGGAGAAAACTTGTTAATTGGTCCTGACATTGTTCATGAGATGACCGAGAAGATCCGAATGATACAAGGAAAGATGAAAGCAGCTTAGGATCGACAGAAGAGCTATGCCGACAAGAGAAGGAAACCCTTGAACTTCATCGAAGGAGATCATGTCTTTCTTCGGGTATCCCCTGTAACGGGTATCGGTCGAGCTATCAAATCGAAGAAGTTGACCCCTAGGTTTGTCGGACCATACCAGATATCGGAGAAGGTCGGACCAGTAGCCTACAAAGTTGCTCTACCTCCGCACTTGTCTAAGCTCCATGATGTGTTCCATGTCTCGCAACTTAGGAGGTACATTCATGACCCCTCGCATGTGATAACAGTGGACGAACTGCCGCTAAAAGACAACCTGACCTTCGAAGTCCTATCAGTCCGAGTTGAGGACAAACAAGTCAGACGACTCAGAGGGAAGGAAATCTCTTTAGTCAAGGTCGTCTGGAATCGGAATGACGTGGAGGAAGCCACGTGGGAACTCGAGGACAAAATGAAGCAGTCTTATCCGCAACTGTTCAATGCCGACTGAATTTCGTGGACGAAATTCCTGTAAGTGGGAGAGGAATGTAACATCCCGAAAATTAATATTAAATAATATAACTTTAGTATATAAATATCTATATAAGGATAGGATTAAGCCTTAGAAATAGTACAAGGTTAGAAGGGTGGTATGAACATAGGCCGACCTAGGATGTGAGATTAAAGCCTCGGCCCGATCCCGGCCGAGCTAGATAGGATTGTGTGCATATGAACCGAGCTGGATGAGAATCAAACGCGGAACCTGTTGTCCAGTCCGGACTAGCCGACCTTAGCATACCTCACACTAGTATCCGAGATGGAAGCTCGGACTACTACGATTCCTGCATACCGAGCCGACGTATCCTAGCCGACGTACCCGAGCCGACACTTCCTAGTTTCTCCGTGCCAGCTCATTTTGAGCTGTTGATCCTTTGGTTTTCGTACCGTCCGTACGGTACTATCTTTCACTTTATGTCACTATCATTATTTTATGTCCCTTTCAATATACTATTCATGGCTTCCTCAAGAAGCCAATGAATCCTGCCCACACATTCTAGCTTCTCCAAGAAGCCAATGAATCTTAGCCACACAAATATTTCCCCTAAATGAATAAAAGAGAGTCAACATACACAACATAACATTTCTCATTTTTCATTCTTCTTCTCCCTACATCTCACTCTCTTTCTCCCTCACATATCTCCCTCCTCCTCTTCGTCCCCGTTTTAATCTGGAGTCCCTGGGCCACCGTGAAGTTCGTGTGTAGTGTGGCATAGTGGTGGCAGCAAGGAGGAAAAGGATTTAAAGGTTTGAAGCTCCAATATCAAGCAACAAGGAACCATTCTCAAACTCTCAACTCTTATCTCACACGGTTTGAGGTAAGGAGTGAGTGTTACCTCTACTTGAGTTTGGGTTTCTAGGGAGTTCATAAAGGGTACTAAGAGTGGGTATTAGATTAGGGAATGGACATAGGTTAATGTTAGAAGAGAAATGGTAAAAAGGGTAAAAGGGGAATTAATGAATGAACTAGAAACATGGATTTTAGGTGAAGATGGAATATCACTTTTGATTACATGCTATATTTCATATGCTGCATTTTATATGATGGATTGACTAAATGTTTTGTTCATGTGGTTGTTGAGGTATAAGTGTTTATGATGCTTTGATATTTGGTATTTGTATCTGTGGCCGAGCCGAGAGAGGGTGTGAATGGAGAATGAGAAGAATGGTAACCAGGGTGGATCGAAAAGACAAACTAATAAGTTATTTAATGAGATAGGTAGATGAGATAGATAATAGGGATAAGGGAAATCGAAAATGGGTAAAGGGTTGAGCCGAGATAGGTCGAGCTAAGTAAATAATGAGATTAATGCAAAGAGGAATAAATGAAAGAGGTGAACTGAGGTGGGCCGAACTAAAAGTAATGGTTAATAAGATAAGGGGAATTAAAGAGAAATAATTGTGTGGTCGGGTCATAGCAGACGCGTACTGGGTGCGTGCATTGATCGCGTAAGCCGAGCATTGTGGTGCTCGCAGCTGTAAGTCGAGCATTGTGGTGCTCGCAGTTATGACTCACAAGGTTCCGAGAACGGAATCGGTGGGATGTGTTCCTGGTCATAGCAGACGCGTACTGGGTGCGTGCATTGATCGCGTAAGTCGAGCATTGTGGTGCTCGCAGCTGTAAGTCAAGTATTGTGGTACTCGCAGTTATGGACACTCCTTACTCCATAGAATGATCGGTGGTAGTGTTCCTGGTCATAGCAGACGCGTACTGGGTGCTTGCATTGATCGCGTAAGCCGAGCATTGTGGTGCTCGCAGCTGTAAGCCGAGTATTGTGGTACTCGCAGTTATGGCCACTCCAATATCCGACTTAAATGGTGTAAGACATGCACTAGGTGTATGCATCCGAGAAGAGCAAAAGATTGTAAATTATGTGAAAGTGAAATATTGAGTAGTGAACCCGAGATAGAGATGGTAATCCGAGACACGAGAGGATAAACCGAGGTATAGCGAGCAATGAGTTAACTGGTTTATGATGTGAGCCGAGCTAGACGAGGATGTGGGTATGCGAACCGAGCTAAATGTGGATATATGCATGAGATATATGGGTTTGATTACGTGTATTTATTTGCTATTTGACTACTTGTGTTTGGCTTGGTAGTTCGGTATGTCATTCTAGAAACTGCTTATTTAAGTTCTGTGTAATGCCCACCTCCTTACCATTTTTCAGGTACTGAGCCCGAGCAGACGCAGTCCCCGGCCGAGCATGATCACTCTCCCTCACAGGGAGAGTAAGTTATTTAGAGTCAGATAGGTGGATGGATCTCGGCCAGTTGGGCCGAGCTAAAACACTGATTGTATTTTGAATAACCGAACTGAATGTACTTAAACTTATACTTTATGAATTTGATGTCTTTAAGTCTTCCGCTTTATTAACTCTGATGTTTTTGTTATTAATGAAAGGAAATATTATTTTGGCAAATATCATATCCATCTTAAAAGAAATTTTAAATCCTAATTTTGGGGTAATTAAGGGTAATTATTTCATAGGGTGTTACATTTTTGGTATCAGAGCAGTTTCTCCTCGGCCTATTGGAGTTGCAAAGGACTCCAGTGGTTACTCACCAAGAGAGTGACAAATAAGTAAAGTCTAGAAGTCTAAGTTAGACAATAGAACTCATAGGTATATATGTTTATATAAATATATATTTACTTGATTATTTGGAAGTTAATTGGCTTTCTCTCCATGACCGAGCAGCATGGCTGGGAGACGAGCTGATAACGACCGAATTGCTGCTGTGTTGGAAACTCTGGTTCAACTACAGCAGAACCAAGCGCAGGCTCAGAAGAATCAGGCTGAGAACCTCGCTCAAAACATCGCCGCAGCCGCAGCAGCTGCAGCTGCAGCCCTTCAGCCCCAACCTCCGGCTCCGGTCGAGATAGACTGGATGAGCCGATTTCGGAAGAACGAACCACCTAGGTTCGAAGGAGGATATAATCCAGATGGAGCTCAGAGATGGCTCCAGGATATTGAGAAGATTTTCCGATCTCTGCAACCTCCCTATGAGTACAGGGTGAGGTTGGCTGAGTTTGTGCTGGCTAGTGAAGCCGAGCATTGGTGGCATCAACAGAGCCGAGGACTGGAAGCGGCTAATGAGGTCATCACTTGGGATTTGTTCCAAGCTCGCTTCCTCGGAAAGTACTTTCCCGAGGATGTCAGGAGAGAGAAGGAGCTCGCTTTTCTCAAGCTGGAACAGAGAAACTTGAGCGTTGGGGAATATGCCGCTCAGTTCGAGGATTTGATCCGTTATTCAGGAAGCTACCGAGATGCTGATTAGCGTACCAAGTGCATCAAGTTCGAGTCTGGTCTCCGTGACGACATTCGGCTCGCATTCGAATATCAGAACGTGGCCAATCTCTCCAACTGGTGAGCATGGCTAGCACCTATGAGAAAGGGCTTAAGAGAAAAGCTGACGGAAAGAGGAGCAAGTCAGCACAGAAAGGAGTGGGTCCGATCAGAGGAAAAGGAGTTGTCCAGAGATCTGCCCCATATGTGAATCCGAACTCCCGAATGTCAACAGCTCCGAGGAGTAGTGGTCAAATGGTGGCTGTTCCTGGCCCGTATCCGATATGCCAACATTGTGGAAGGCAGCACCGGGGGGAATGCTGGAATCTGGATCTGAGCAAAACCAGAGGATCCTGTTTCCAATGTGGCAAGCCTGGCCATTTTGCAGCTCGGTGTACCGAGAATATTGTGAAGGAAGAGGTCAATGTGACCAAGGCTCATCAGACTGGTATTAACCGACCTATGCAGAGAGGCAAAGTTTACACTATGGATGGAGAAGAAGTGACTGATGCTGACGAACTGATCCGAGGTACTTGTCAAGTAAACAGTATTCCTTGTGCCGTACTATTTGACTGTGGAGCCACACATTCTTTCATTTCCCTTGACTGTATGAATAGACTGAAACTATCCCCAGTAGAAATGCCTTACAAACTATCCATTTCTACCCCAACCAATTCTTCTGTAATCACTTCTAAAATGTGTCTAGAGTGTCCTATCCAAGTATTAGGCAAAGAATTTAAAGTCAATTTGATTTGTCTACCCTTAACCAAGCTAGATATTATCCTTGGCATGGACTGGATGTCTCAACTCCGTGTCTTACTCGATTGCCGAGAAAAGACCGTAATCTTTAGTGGCCCGTCTGTTGCGAAGTTAGAGATAATAGAGGAACCGACCTTAGACCAAATTCCTATGGTCGGAGAATTCCCTGAGGTTTTCTCGGACGAAATGCCTGGCTTACCGCCGAATAGAGAATTAGAGTTCAGTATAGACCTCCTTCCGGGAACTGGCCCGATCTCAATTGCTCCGTACAGAATGGCACCTCCCGAGCTACAAGAGCTTAAGAAACAGCTAGAAGTACTTTTGGCCAGAAAACTAATTCGACCAAGCGTCTCACCTTGGGGAGCTCCGATTCTATTTGTTAAAAAGAAAGATGGTAGCCTCAGAATGTGCACTGATTATCGGAAGCTCAACGCGGTAACAGTGAAGAACAAATATCCCCTCCCTCGGATTGACGATTTATTGGACCAACTCAAGGGAGCGTCAATGTTCTCAAAGATAGACCTTCGATCTGGATATCACCAGATCCGAGTCAGAGAAGAAGACATTCCGAAGACAGCCTTCCGAATAAGGTATGGGCATTTTGAGTACGTGGTTATGCCCTTCGGACTTACCAACGCCCCTGCTATCTTTATGGACTACATGAATAGGATTTTTCGACCTTACCTGGACTCGTTTGTGATAGTCTTCATTGACGATATCCTCATCTACTCCCGAAGTCCGAGTGAACACGAGCAGCATCTGAGGACGGTGTTGCAGGTTTTGAAGGATAAGAATCTCTACGCTAAACTCTCTAAGTGCAGTTTTTGGCTCAAAGAGGTTCATTTCCTTGGACATGTGATATCCGAGCAAGGTGTAGCAGTTGATCCCTCCAAGGTGGAAGCGGTGCTCAAGTGGGAGAGACCGAACTCGGTGACGGAGATTAGGAGTTTCCTCGGGCTTGCTGGATACTATAGGAGATTCATTGAAGGATTCTCTAAACTAGCTCTACCGTTGACCTTGTTAACCAGAAAGGATGCATCCTACCAGTGGTCTGAATTGTGCGAGCAGAGCTTTCAAGAGCTAAAGAAAAGGTTGACGAGCTCGCCCGTGTTGATTTTACCCGATCCGACCAAAGTCTTTGACGTATTTTGCGACGCCTCGAAGCAGGGCCTCGGCTGTGTGTTGATGCAGCAGGGAAAAGTGGTGGCTTATGCTTCTCGGCAACTTCGGCAACACGAGCAGAATTACCCTACGCATGATCTCGAATTGGCAGCAGTAGTGTTCGCCCTTAAGATTTGGAGACATTACCTGTATGGCACGAAGTTTGAAGTGTTCAGTGACCACAAGAGTCTCGGCTACCTGTTCGACCAGAAGGAACCGAATATGAGGCAGCGCAGATGGGTGGAATTTTTGAAAGACTACGATTTCAACCTGCACTACCATCCCGGAAAAGCTAACGTGGTGGCCGACGCACTGAGCAGGAAAAGTCTTCATCTGAGCAACATGATGGTCCGAGAGATGCAGTTGATGCAGGAGTTCAGTGACCTTAACCTCGGCATACAGAAGAAGGAAAATAGTGTGGTGCTGGAAATGTTGCAAGTAACAAATGAGTTTGTGGGTTTCATCAAGGAGAGACAGGCTGCCGACCTAGAACTCCAAAAGCTATTAGAAAGAGCCGGAGACAAGGATGAACCTGACTTCACTAAAGGACCTGATGGTCTTGTACGATTTCGAGGCAGAGTTTGCATTCCCATGGACTTTGAAGTCCGAAGAGAGTTAATGGAAGAAGCCCACAAGACGAAGATGAGTCTTCATCCAGGTGCCACAAAGATGTACCAAGATTTGAAGAGGTTATTTTGGTGGCCGAAGTTGAAGACCGACGTAGCCGATTATGTGTCTCGGTGCTTGACATGTCAGAAAGCCAAGATCGAGCATCAGAAACCTGGAGGATTACTAAAATCCTTGGAGATTCCGCAATGGAAGTGGGATAGCATTTCGATGGACTTTGTATCAGGTCTACCAAAGACGAGATCAGGGCAGGAAGCCATTTGGGTTGTGGTGGACCGACTTACAAAGTGTGCTCATTTCCTGCCGATCAGCATGAAGTACAGCCTGGAGAAGCTGACGCAACTGTACATAAAGGACATTGTTCGACTCCATGGTGTTCCGAGCAGCATAGTGTCGGACCGTGATCCTCGTTTCTTGTCTCGATTCTGGCAGAGTCTGCAAGAAGCCATGGGTACAAAGTTGAGGTTTAGCACTGCTTATCATCCTCAAACTGACGGACAATCCGAGCGCACCATTCAGACTCTTGAGGACTTGCTGAGAACATGTGTGCTTGAACAGTCGGAAAGCTGGGAAACACTATTGCCGTTGGTCGAATTCACTTACAACAACAGCTTCCATTCAAGTATCGAAATGGCTCCTTTCGAAGCCTTGTATGGTCGGAAATGCCGAACGCCGCTATGCTGGTTCCAGATAGGAGAAAACTTGTTAATTGGTCCTGACATTGTTCATGAGATGACCGAGAAGATCCGAATGATACAAGGAAAGATGAAAGCAGCTCAGGATCGACAGAAAAGCTATGCCGACAAGAGAAGGAAACCCTTGAACTTCATCAAAGGAGATCATGTCTTTCTTCGGGTATCCCCTGTAACGGGTATCGGTCGAGCTATCAAATCGAAGAAGTTGACCCCTAGGTTTGTCGGACCATACCAGATATCGGAGAAGGTCGGACCAGTAGCCTACAAAGTTGCTCTACCTCCGCACTTGTCTAAGCTCCATGATGTGTTCCATGTCTCGCAACTTAGGAGGTACATTCACGACCCCTCGCATGTGATAACAGTGGACGAACTGCCGCTAAAAGACAACCTGACCTTCGAAGTCCTACCAGTCCGAGTTGAGGACAAACAAGTCAGACGACTCAGAGGGAAGGAAATCTCTTTAGTCAAGGTCGTCTGGAATCGGAATGACGTGGAGGAAGCCACGTGGGAACTCGAGGACAAAATGAAGCAGTCTTATCCGCAACTGTTCAATGCCGACTGAATTTCGTGGACGAAATTCCTGTAAGTGAGAGAGGAATGTAACATCCCGAAAATTAATATTAAATAATATAACTTTAGTATATAAATATCTATTTAAGGATAGGATTAAGCCTTAGAAATTGTACAAGGTTAGAAGGGTGGTATGAACATAGGCCGACCTAGGATGTGAGATTAAGGCCTCGGCCCGATCCCGGCCGAGCTAGATAGGATTGTGTGCATATGAACCGAGCTGGATGAGAATCAAACGCGGAACCTATTGTCCAGTCCGGACTAGCCGACCTTAGCATACCTCACACTAGTATCCGAGATGGAAGCTCGGACTACTACGATTCCTCCATACCGAGCCGACGTATCCTAGCCGATGTACCCGAGCCGACACTTCCTAGTTTCTCCGTGCCAGCTCATTTTGAGCTGTTGATCCTTTGGTTTTCGTACCGTCCGTACGGTACTATCTTTCACTTTATGTCACTATCATTACTTTATGTCCCTTTCAATATACTATTCATGGCTTCCTCAAGAAGCCAATGAATCCTGCCCACACATTCTAGCTTCTCCAAGAAGCCAATGAATCTTAGCCACACAAATATTTCCCCTAAATGAATAAAAGAGAGCAACATACACAACATAACATTTCTCATTTTTCATTCTTCTTCTCCCTACATCTCACTCTCTTTCTCCCTCACATATCTCCCTCCTCCTCTCTGTCCCCGTTTTAATCTGGAGTCCCTGGGCCGCCGTGAAGTTCGTGTGTAGCGTGGCGTGGTGGTGGCAGCAAGGAGGAAAAGGATTTAAAGGTGTGAAGCTCCAAGATCAAGCAACAAGGAACCATTCTCAAACTCTCAACTCTTATCTCACACGGTTTGAGGTAAGGAGTGAGTGTTACCTCTACTTGTGTTACCCCAACTCGGTCATTGAGATCAGGAGTTTCCTCGATCTTGCAGGGTATTACAGAAGATTCATTGAAGGATTCTCTAAACTGGCGCTACCGTTGACCTCGTTAACTAGAAAGGATACCCCATACCAATGGTCCGAGGTGTGTGAACAGAGCTTTCAAGAGCTAAAGAAAAGGTTGACGAGCTCGCCCGTGTTGATTTTACCCGATACGACCAAAACCTTTGACGTATTTTGTGACGCCTCAAAGCAGGGCCTTGGCTGTGTGCTGATGCAACAAGGAAAAGTGGTGGCGTATGCCTCTCGGCAACTTCGGCAACACGAGCAGAACTACCCTACGCATGATCTCGAATTGGCAGCAGTAGTGTTCGCCCTTAAGATCTGGAGACATTATCTGTATGGCACGAAGTTTGAAGTGTTCAGTGACCACAAGAGTCTCGGCTACCTATTTGACCAGAAGGAGTTAAATTTGAGGCAGCGCAGATGGGTAGAATTCTTGAAGGACTATGATTTCAACTTGCACTATCATCCTGGAAAGGCCAACGTGGTGGCCGACGCACTGAGCAGGAAGAGTCTTCATTTGAGCAACATGATGGTCCGAGAGATGCAGTTAATGCAGGAGTTCAGTGACCTTAACCTAGGCATACAGAAAAAGGAAAACAGTGTGGTACTGGAAATGCTGCAAGTAACCAATGATTTTGTGGGTTTCATTAAGGAAAGGCAGGCCGCCGACCTAAAGCTCCAAAAGCTATTAGAAAGAGCCGGAGACAAGGATGAACCTGATTTCACTTTATGTCACTATCACTACTTTATGTCCCTTTCAATGTACTATTCATGGCTTCCTCAAGAAGCCAATGAATCTTGGCCATACAATCTAGCTTCCACAAGAAGCCAATGAATCCTAGCCACACAAATATTTTCCCTAAATGAATAAAAGAAAGCCCAAACACCCCATAACACACTTTGCATTTCTCATTCCCTTCCTCCTACGGATCTCTCTCTTTTTCTCTTTCAAGTTCCAGCAACAACAAACCCTCAACACACCTTCTTTCATTCTTCTCACTCACACATCTCCCTCTCCTCCACCAAGTCTCACAAACCGGAGACCCACCTTCTCTCCGTCCCCGTTCTGTTCTGACGCCCCTGGACCGCCGTGGAGTTCGTGTGTAGATTGGTGGAGCTCGTGTGCAGCTTGGAGTAAGAAGGATTCAAGGGTGCTAAGATCAAGGACAAGCAACAAGGGACCATTCTCAAACTCTCAACTCTTATCTCACACGGTTTAAGGTAAGGAGTGAGTGTTACCTCTACTTGAGTTTGGGTTTCTAGGGTGTTCATAAAGGGTACTAAGAGTGGGTATTAGATTAGGGAATGGACATAGGTTAATGTTAGAAGAGAAATGGTAAGAAGGGAAAAAGGGGAATTAATGAATGAACTAGAAACATGGATTTTAGGTGAAGATGGAATATCAATTTTGATTACATGCTATATTTCATATGCTGTATTTTATATGATGGTTTGACTAAATGTTTTGTGCATACGGTTGTTGTGGTATAAGTGTTTATGAGCTTTGATATTTGGTATTTGTATCTGTGGCCGAGCCGAGAGAGGGTGAGAATGGAGAATGAGAAAAATGGTAACCAGGGTGGATCGAAAAGACAAACTAATAAGTTACATAATGAGTTAGGTAGACGAGATAGATAATAGGATTAATGGAATCGGGAATGGGTGAAGGGTTGAGCCGAGATACATGCAAAGAGGAATAAATTAAAGAGGTGAACTGAGGTGGGCCGAACTAAAAGTAATGGTTAATAAGATAAAGGGAATTAAAGAGAAATGGTTGTGTGGTCGGGTCATAGCAGACGCGTACCGGGTGCGTGCATTGATCGCATAAGCCGAGCATTGTGGTGCTCGCAGCTATAAGACGAGCATGGTGGTGCTCGCAGTTATGACACACAAGGTTCCGAGAACGGAATCGGTACGAAGTGTTCCTGGTCATAGCATACGCGTACTGGGTGCGTGCATTGATCGCGTAAGCCGAGCATTGTGGTGCTCGCAGCTATAAGACGAGTATTGTGGTACTCGCAGTTATGGACACTCCTTACTCCATAGAATGATCGGCGGTAGTGTTCCTGGTCATAGAAGACGCGTACTGGGTGAGTGCATTGATCGCATAAGCCGAGCATTGTGGTGCTCGCAGCTGTAAGACGGGTATTGTGGTACTCGCAGTTATGGACGCTCCAATATCCGACTTAAATGGTGTAAGACATGCACTGGGTGTATGCATCCGAGAAGAGTAAAAGATTGTAAGCTATGTGAAAGTGAAATAATGAGTAAGGAATCCGAGATAGAGATGGTAATCAGAGGTAAGAGAATGTAAACCGAGGTATAGCTAGTATTGAGTTAACTAGTTTATGATATGGGCCGAGCCAGACGAGGTTGTGGGTTTGCGAACCGAGCTAAATGTGGATATATGCATGAGACATATGGGTTTGATTACTTGTGATTTATTTGCTATTTGACTACTTGTGTTTGGCTTGGTAGTTCGGTATGTCATCTTAGAAACTGCTTATTTAAGTTCTGTGTAATGCTCACCTCCTTACCATTTTTCTGGTACTGAGCCCGAGCAGACGCAGTCCCCGGCCGAGTAGGATCACTCTCCCTCTCAGGGAGAGTAATTTATTTAGAGTCAGATAGGTGGATGGGTCTCGGCCAGTTGGGCCGAGCTAAAACACTGATTGTATTTTGAATGACCGAACTGAATGTACCTAAACTTATACTTTATGTATTTGATGCATTTAAGTCTTCCGCTTTATTAACTCTGATGTTTTTGTTATTAATGAAAGGAAATATTATTTTGGCAAATATCATATCCATATTAAAAGAAATTTTAAATCCTAATTTTGGGGTAATTAAGGGCAATTATTTCATAGGGTGTTACAGTGATGACCATGGGTTCATCATGATCCCTTAGGATGCTGCCGTAATCGTTGGCATCAAAGCTAAGCGGGGTGGTGGCCTCCTTCTTAACCCTCTTTGAGGTCTTTTGGCCATGGATCTGGCCAACGTAGTGCCTACATCCTTCACGTTTCTCGCCGCCACTGGCGAGTCCCCCAGCGATCGTGAGGACCCTAGGCTCTCTTGGGTCCTGATGTTGTTTGGGAGAGCATTGGACAGGAGTGTCGCTAACGTTCAGATCGCGTTTTGTCATCTTTTCATGGTGGATAAGAATCAAAGTTTACGGTCCCCAAAGACAACGTCAATGTAGTGGATCTGAAAAATAGGAAAATGTTCCTGATCAAGGGGACCTCAAGACCAGTGACTGATGGCCCTGAAATCTGAGTGCGATCAGGAGTTTATGTGTGGCGACTATGGAATATTTCTGAATATTCAGTTGGAATACCCAGGTTCTCCCTCTATCAACTAAAAGTGTGTGTAGAGTGTCAACATAGGGATGGGAAAACCTTACCTGACCCTAAGGCATGATTATTCCTTTTATAGGGTGTGTGGGGGTGGGCCTGTATTGAGGCCAGTTAGGGTTACCATGCTAACGTCAGGCTCTATAAATATCTGGTAAATATTTGTGGCTCTCTAGGGAATAGACAGCGCAGTATTGTGTACCAGAGGCTGGACAATTCAGCTGGTCTCTTGTCTAAGTCGTGTGCCAGACGAGGGGGTGGCTTTGGATCCAAGCTATGGATCAAGTGCTGAGCAGCCCTGTCCAACTGGCCACTGGGGGACCTACTCGAGGTCGGCCCAGTTTTACGGTCGGTTGGCTACCATGTCTGTTGTGGTTAGTCCGAGTAGTAGGCGATAAGCCTTTGAACTGTTAGGACGTTGGTCCTGAGTGGATGGACCTAGGTCGGTCAAAGAAGGTCTCAGATCGGTTAACCCTACATATTGATATGCATGACCACTGATGGGTCTAGTTATGTTATAAATGTAATGAAGATCACTTTGATCCTATGTTGATAAGATTGATAGATGAGATTGTTAGAGATGACCTTTTGGTATAGATAGCTATTTTGAGTGCTTATAAGGTTATACTATAATGCGTGGTTATATACTGATATATGTTCCTCAAGTGGGAGATCGTTAGATATTTATGTAATATGTGACCTACATATATCATTGATTATGTATTATATGCTAACATAAAGATTTTAACCTATTATAGTGATCTTTTAAGGCTTAATGTATTGGGATTAAGGAGATCTCATTTTGTAATATCCTGTATTTTAATTCTAAAAATAATTAGAATAATAATAAGATTTGGAAGTAAGGATTATCCAAAAAGGAATTTAAAATGATGGATTAGGAATTCTCTGAGTGCCATAAAGGAACCAAAGAGCATTGGCATCGGAAAAGAAATTGAACGAAGACCAAACGAGTGTTAAAAGTCGATGTTATCGGTGTTGTAAACACCCTAAATTAGGAAATTCAAAATAAAATATCTACATCTCTAAACAAGAATTCGACCGTTGGATATGGAGATAAGTGTCTAAGGAAGCTTGTCTCCAAATTTGGGCAAGATCCGACGGTTAACGAAGTAGTTAAAACACGGTCAACCTAAGTCAACTGTCTCGCGCTCAAGCGCGCCGTTCTCACGCCCAGGCGCGACGTGCATCAGACCTGAAACAAATTGACCCTCGCGCTCAAGCGTGGAGGGCGACGCTCGGGTGCGGGTCTGTTTTAATGCCGTGGCTGGGGAGGGTCGAAGCCCATTCCCTCCCCCCTCCTTCTTCAACTTCAATCCTCCTTCTCCCTCCCTCCTCCACATCCTCCACCGCCGGTGCCGCCCTAATCGCTGCCTCCTTCGCCTCCTCTTCCTCTCCTTCAACCCGTCCCTCTCTCTCTCTCTCTCTTTCTCTCTCTTACTTGGATTCCCCATCTCTTTCCTCCTCCACCGCCCACCTCCTTTCTCTCCGGCCGCCACCGCCGTGGCCGTGAGCCATGGCCACCACCACTGTGAGCATCCCTATCTCTCTCTTCCTTCTCTTGGCCTTTCTCTCTCTTTCCCCTTTGGCCGAGCTTTCTCTCTCTCCACGGATCTCACCGACGCCGTTACCGACCCGTGATCACACTGGGCTTGTGTCGGGTGCCCCGAAACTCGAAGCTCTTGTCTTGGCCCAGCCCGTAGTCGTTCTCGCCATCGGCGTCGATCGCCGTCGACCCGTTCATCACCCCGGGTCACTAAAGCTTCGCGGACCGCCACTCCCTCCCCGGAGTTGAGGTTATTTCTTTACTTTCGTCAACCGAGGTAAGACGGGTTGCGTTATCTTTACTTAGAGAGTAAATTCTAGGATGCTGTAGTGGTAATAGGATAATTAAAAGTATGTTAATGAACCTTAGGGTAGTCCCCGCTGATATAAATGGAGTAAATAAAATTGTTAATAGAAACCATACCTTAGGGAATAAAACTTATATACTTAGAATAAGGTCCGGGATGAATGAGTGTATTTAGGATATTAATTCGGTCAACATTGGATGAAAATATAAGAAAGTATAAAATATAACCAAAGGGAAAAGTTAGGAAAAACTAACTAAGTGTGAGTGTAAAAGAATAAAGAGTAACTAAATAGGCAAGAAGAGTAGAATAAATAAACTAAAAGTGAGATAAAAAGAGGAGTTTAAATGCGAAGGCAATAGGTATGTGCGGAGTAGAATTAGTTAAGAGATGTCGCGTAGTAATGAAATAGAAACAAATGCTAAACTAAATTTTAAATACAAGTAGATAATAAGTAAAGAATTTCGTGAAAAGATAATAAGACAATGAGAGGGAATGTAATAGTAGTAGATAAATAGAATAGAGAAATATAAACTGGAGTTAATGAAATAGAAATAATAAGTTATGTAATAGTATGAGATAAAGGAAACAAAGAAATAACTAAGAATTAATAACGGGAACAAAAATATAATATACATGACCAAGTTAAGTAGAGTTGGATAAAATTAGGAGTAATTAGCAATAAGAAAAAGAATAAAGTAGAAAATGTAGGAAAATGTGATAAGTCAAATGAAAATGAAAATTAAAGGATTGAGATAGGCATAAAAGTATTACTTAAATTATAAGAGGAGAAAAGACAAATAATTAAGAAAGAAAAGCGAACGGCTGATGGTCTATTGGACTCAGTCGTAATAAAGGTAAACGGCTGATGGTCTTTTGGACTCAATCATAATAAATGAACACGACTGATGGTCTTTTGGACTCAGTCATAATAAAGGAAAACGACTGATGGTCTTTTGGACTCAATCATATAAAGGAAAAACGGCTAATGGTCTTTTGGACTCAGTCATATATAGGAATACGGCTGATGGTCTTTTGGACTAAGTCATATAAAGGAAAACTGCTGATGGTCTTTTGGACTCAGTCATATAAAGGAAAACGGCTGATGGTCTTTTGGACTCAGTCATAATAAAGGAAAACGGCTGATGGTCTTTTGGACTCAGTCATATAAAGGAAAAACGGCTGATTGTCTTTTGGACTCAGTCATATAAAGGAAAACGGCTGATGGTCTGTTGGACTCAGTCATAAGGAAAAAGGAAAAGAAAAAGAAAAGACAAAGAAAGAGAAAAAGAAAAAGAAAAGGAAGAGAAAAAGAAAAGAAATGGAAGAGAAGAAGAAAACAAAAAGAAAAGAGAATGTCGAAATGATCAGAGAACTAAGAATGGAAATAAATGAATGAATGAGGTAAACTGAATAGAGAATTAAGAATTAAAGGAAATGAATAGCGGACCAAAAGTGGAATGAAATGCGAGAGCTGTAACACCCCTAATTTTGTCCCTTGAATATTTATATTTATATAATAAAAGTTTATTTTCCAAAGTTATAAAGTTTTCTTTTAAATCGATTAATTATATAAATAATGTGCATTTAGTTAGTAAATATTTTAAATGAGTAAATTATGTGAAAATATAATTTTCATAGTTTAATCCTTAAATTAGGACCTAATAATAATATTAGAAAGGTTTTTGGAGGGAAAGGAATTAAAAACTAAATTTTTGAATTTTACACAGCATCTAACCGGTTAGATGTGCCCTGTAACCGGTTAGACGATGAACCCAGAAACTGGGTTAGTGGGTTTTGATGAGTAATCACTTGATTATTCGAGGATTAGCCACAAATCAGGCCCAATCTTAGTGGAGAACACGCGTCTACATGCATGGCAATCCAATTCCTCTATAAATAGCCGTCCTTGCATGAATTTGGATCCCATTTTTGGCTCTTGAGGTGTTGAAGCTCTGTTCTAGGGTTTCAGAATCGTTCCCTTCGATTCTCTCTTGTTTTTGAGTGTTAAAAATCGAGTGATACACTTTTGTAAAGCTTGCATCAAGGGCTTTACAAAGACATACAGTTTGTGAGTTGAGAGTTTCTTGAGTTTGAGAACGAAGCCTGCAAAGTTGAGGGTTCAAATCTGTCAAAGTTAAGTTTCTGGTTCTTGAAGCTCACTTCAAGCTTCGATTTGAGTAAGTACAGACCCTCTCTGAGTCTTAAATTGGTTTCATTCTTTCATGCATGTTGCACAGAACACAATCTAACCACTTTCCCCAATTTGTTTCTCCTTTTCATGTGTCAAAATCTTTGGTCTTCGAACCCTATCAAAACTGTCCTGCATGAGAGTAGAACTTGTGATTTTGGAGTGTCTCTTAGGTAATCTTGTTGTTGCTGTGTTGATCTTCATTAAGCACGACCCTAAGGTAAGGGAGAAGCTAATTAATCACTAGAATGAGAATAATTGCTAGGAAATTTAGGTATGAGTCACCATGAGACTCAAAAAGGGCATATATTTTAGAGAATAAAGGCTTGGAGGCCAATTTCACTTGTTCCAGGACTTAGAGCAAGTTTCAATGAATGCATGCAAGCTATGTGTGTGAAAGTTTGATGTTAAAATCCTGTATATGTGAAATTGGTATGTTAAGCTGTCATTTATGCATTTTCATGCAATTTGTTATGTGTATTTGAAATGCATGTGTGTTGGATGAAAGCAAGTGTTGGAACATGTTTATTTCCTGGAATTGAAGCTATATTTATGGTTAAATTTGATTGGAAATGAGTGGACTGGGAAATGGCAGGAAAAACCCCAAAACAGTGTTCTGTACTACATGTTTTAACCGGTTAGGTTAACGTGTAACCGGTTAGAACTGACAGACATGGAAAATGAAGTCCAGAAATTTAATCACTGATTTTTACAATATTTTCAATGAACTTTTCCAATCAAACTTAAATGTAATCTATCTATTATGAATTGAGAATGTTGATGGACTTAAGGTTTTATAATTGAGTTCCATATTGTAATGGAAGTGATGTCATTGATTTGGTTTTGAAAAATAAGTCCAATTGAGATTGAGTTCTATGAGACTCTCAATATAAGAACAAGATCAATTTGAGGTATTTGAATTATCTTTAATCTTTTTTGAATATTAGATTGAATTGGGAATTAAAAATGGCATCAAACATTAAAGAAATTCTGGTTTGGCTGCAGGTTCTAACCGGTTAGAATCTGTTAACCGGTTAGATACTGACAGCAGTGAAAAATCAATTGAATTATAACTTAACCTTTCTTGTGCCATTTTAATTAACCTTTTTCAATTTAATACTAATTTAAATTACCTTAAATACAAAAGTGTGATTTTATGGGATAATTCATATAACCTCAGGTTAAGCTATCTTACTAAGAAAGTATGGAATTCTTAGTAATGTTATAAGCTTTATATATATTGAGAATGGAAATTGAGAAATCAATTAATGGCCAACCAAATTGAGAAAAAATATTGTATGCATTCATGCATGGTGAAAGGTGATGAAATAGGTTGGCAAGGAACGTTTGTCATGTTCTGGGAACATGAGGAGGGTACTCTGGGAGTACCAAATTGATGCAACCTACTTGATGACACATTCTGGGAATGTGGCCAGTGTCTGGGACATGGTTTTTGATGCGTTCTGGGAACGTAATGCACACTCTGGTAGTGGTGCTTGTTTTCCAAGTATGGTTTGCCATACGTTCTGGGAACGTATGTTAGTGTTCTGGGAACACATTGGTGTATTGGATGGACGTCCGAGATTGATTAGTACTGGGGGCCTCAGGATTGTGAGATAGAAAGCATGCATCATGCTATTAATATAAAAGAATAAATAATTGTTAAACCGAGTGTACTCATATGTAATTGCATACTTACTTGTGTTTGAATATTTGTGAATGTTAGAATTATTCTTGTTTGATTATGTGATTATATTTTGCTTACTCCCGTGCCCTGTGTAGGTGATGGCACACTATTACCTAGCTTGCATCGAGATCCGTCCTATCCCTAACGGGATATGGACGTATGAGGAGCGCCGGGCAACTTTTGAGGGAGAGGTGGAGGTTACACTCTACAATCCCAACCCCTTGGCCCGAGTGCGACCTCGACGATTTCGGATTCCCATTATTTATACTATGCACGTACCCCCGTTTTATACTTACCATGGACCACCCCCTGCTCGACCTGTTCGTCGTTATCATACCTTTCGTTTTCGTCCCTATACTCATTCTCACCCAATTACTGCTAGGGTTGTTCCTACTGGGACTCCTTCACCTGATTCCTCGGATCCTGAGGGGACTGCACCGGTTGCAGATCATGTATCCAATGGTAGGGTACCTACTCCAGTGGATGAGTCAGAGGAGGACCCAAAGGGGGGTGAGAGTGATGAGGAGCCAGTCGAGCAGGAGGACATTACTGATAGGAGGATGGGTGGCCCTTAGGTATGGGCATAGTGTGAGTAGTGTGGGTCTGGGTCGTAGTAGCAGCTGTAGCAGATCATGGTGATGGTGGAGCGTTCTTGGAGGATTTGATGACCAGCTCTGGAGTGTCTTTATTTTGTTTATGTATATATTGTATATATGTCTTTTGAGAGACTTCAAGGTTTTGGTCTTTTACTTTCAGTTTATGTTTTGGAACTTATCTCTGGACCTTAGTATCAGATGATGTATTTCAGGCACGATGGATGTATGGTGGTGCTCATGACATCTTTTTATATATATATATATATGTATGTTTTATGTCCAGTGATGATATTATTTTCCGAAACTATACTTTTTCCGCGCACTCTGATAAATAATAAACGACTTCGGTAACAGCAAGGGTTTTACAAAGATTTGATAATAATTTCAATACCGAATTCAAAGTATTTTTGAAAGATAAGTTTAGTTTGAGAATAATTATAAAGGAAAAATTTTATACCCTATTTTTCCAATAATATCAAGTCCATATTATATATATTCAAATTATATTTTCCTATAAGATATTTTAATCCAAGAGCGTCACACCATTTGGTGGTATCAAAGCAATGGTCCAGTCCTCTTGGCCCTGTCTATGTAGCCTAGTATGTTGTTCAATTGAAATTGAACATAGTTAAGGGTGTTTAGTTGTTGTGTTTTCTAGACCTATCATGACCCAAAGTCCATAGTGCAGGTCTACTATGGCAACGAGAGGTAGTAATCATACCAACGCTATGTTAGATAGGATCACTGCTGTGTTAGAAGCTATGCAACAACAGCAACAACAACAATCGCTACGGCCTCAGCAATGCAACGTTGAAGTAATGGAAGCTAAGACTCTATCGGAATTTCGGAGCTGCAAACCTCCAAGGTTTGAGGGAGGATACCAACCGGAAGAGGCAAACAAGTGGATCTATGAGATCGACAAGATCTTTAGAACGTTGGGATGCATAGATGCTCAGAGGGTGACGTATGCTGTCTATATGTTAGGAGGCGAAGCTGAAAACTGGTGGAACCATACCGCTCAACTCCTAAACTATGAAGGAAGACAAATAAACTGGGGAGTGTTCACCGAGGAGTTTCTTGATAAGTACTTCCCAGAAGATTTGAGGAGGAAGAAAGAGGTGGAATTCCTGCAATAGAAGCAAGGTAACATGAGTGTCGGTGAATACGCGGCTAAATTCGAAGAGTTGATGAAGTATTCCCCTTACTACCAGAATAATCCTGATGAGCGTGGTAAGTGCATTAAGTTCGAAGGCGGTCTTAAACCCGAGTTGAAGTCTGTGTTTAGTTATCAAAGGATCTAGAGTTTCCCTACCCTCGTTGATATGTGTCGAATGTATGAAGACGACAAGAAGGCCGAGGAGCATAGTATGCAAGTTAGTAGGAGCCAACAAAATTATGGGTCTCAAGCGAAAAAGATTTGATCACCGAAGCAAAGGTTCATATACCAACCACAACGGAGTTAAAGGAAAAGCCGTAGCTGGTGGAAAGAGCAACGCTCACGACGATGTTCCTTTCTGTGCGAAGTGCAAGCGTCATCATCGTGGACAGACCTGTTGGACTCAAGGCGGTTGTTTCAATTGTGGCAAGTTGGGCCATTATGCTCGTGACTGCAAGGAGCCTGCAAAAGCTAATTCTCAAGTATCCGGTAGCAAGTCCGTGAACCAAGGCAAAGTCTTTACCCTGAGTGGTGTTGGAGTCAACGATTCCTCTGATCTCGTGCAAGGTAAATTCTTGCTAAATAATCAACTTTGCATGTTTATGTTCGACTCTGGAGCTACTCATTCTTTCATTTCCTATGAATGTGTGAATCGTTTGAACTTGGTAGTGTCCGAATCGTCTCAATGCTTGAGAGTTGAAACCCCTACTGGTCTTCCCGTTTATGTTTCTAAAGTCTGTTTAGATTGTCATGTTGAGGTATTTGACCGCGTCTCTGAAGTAGACCTGATTTTTTTTCCTTTGTCACAATTGGATGTGATTTTGGGGATGGATTGGTTGAGCAAGAACCAAGTGACCATCGATTGTGATAGAAACACGATCTTGTATAAGAACCCTAGACCCGAAGGATACATGTGCTTGTTCTCCGTAGTGGGAAAGGAAGAAGGAGAAGGAAAGCGTCTTGAAGAGATTCCTGTTGTGCAAGACTTTCCAGAAGTGTTCTCAGAAGAGATACCGGGTCTACCCCCGAAGAGAGAGATTGAGTTTGGAATCGATTTAGTTTCGGGAGCTGGTCCCATCTCTATTGCCCCTTATAGAATGGCACCGCCGGAAATGGCTGATATGAAGAAGCAAATAGAAGAGTTATTGGAAAAGCAGATGATAAAGCCAAGTGTATCCCCGTGGGGAGCCCCGTTATTGTTTGTGAAAAAGAAAGATGGAAGTATGAGAATGTGTGTGGATTATAGGCAATTGAATAAGGTCACCATCAAAAATAAGTATCCTTTGCCAAGGATCGAGGACCTTATGGATCAAGTTAGTGGAGCTTCGGTATTTTCAAAAATCGATTTACGGTCTGGGTAACATCAGATCAGAATTAGGGAGGAGGATATTCCCAAGACCGCATTCCGATCTCGTTATGGGCATTATGAGTATGTGGTAATGCCGTTTGGTTTGACGAATGCTCCTGCTATTTTCATAGATTACATGAACAGGATTTTCAGACCTTATTTGGACTCGTTTGTGGTAGTGTTTATAGATGATATTTTGATTTACTCCAAGAGTCTGGAGGAACACGCCGAACATCTCAAGATTGTGTTGAACATCTTGAAGGAGAAACAGTTGTACGCGAAGCTTGCTAAGTGTGAATTCTGGCTTGAGGAGGAGAAGTTTTTGGGACATGTGATTTCTAGGAAAGGAATTGCTGTGGATCCTACCATAGTGGATTCTGTGTTGCAATGGAATCAACCTACGTCAGTCACTAAAGTGAGAAGTTTCTTAGGGCTGGCTTGGTATTATAGGCGATTTATAGAAGGGTTCTCTAAAATCGCATTACCCTTGATGAAACTAACTAGGAAGGATCAACCGTTCGTATGGGATGAGAAGTGTGAACGGAACTTCCAGGAGTTAAAGAGAAGGTTAACATCATCTCCGGTGTTGATTTTGCCTGACCCTGGTAAGAGTTTCGAGGTGTATTGTGATGCATCGAAGCAAGGCTTGGGAAGTGTCTTAATGCAAGAAGGACAGGTGGTTGCTTATGCTTCTCGATAGTTGAAGATACATGAGGTGAATTACCCAACGCATGACTTAGAGTTAGCAGCAATTGTGTTTGCTTTAAAAATTTGGAGACATTACCTCTATGGCACTACATTCCTTGTGTTCAGTGACCATAAGAGTTTAAAGTACCTGTTTAACCAAAAGGAGTTAAATATGAGACAAAGGCGATGGATGGAGTTTTTGAAAGATTATGACTTTGAGCTCCAATATCATCCTGGCAAAGCAAACGTAGTTGCGGACGCTTTGAGTAGAAAGATGATTCATGTGAGTTCCATGATGGTTAAGGAGGCTATTCTGATCGAGGAATTCAGAGACCTAAGTCTGGCGATACAAGTGGAACCATCTAGCATCAAACTGGGAATGTTGCAAATCACTAATGAATTCTTGAATCAAATTCGTGGTCTGATTACTGGCTTGATTACTGGCTTGATAATTTGTATTGCTTGAAGAGAGAGCCAGCGTCCCTCAATTAACATGAAGGCGGACGGTGACTGAAATAGAGGAAACTTTTCTTGTCTTGCAGCGTGCCTTGGGGGGCACTCATGACCGAGCTTGAAAGAATTACTTTGCTACTGATCTTATGCTTGTTGCTTTTGTCATGTTATGTCTACTGCTGAAGGCACTGATACTCTTATTAAAAACTTGTGCGCCTTTGTGGTCGTTGAGCTTTGTGCCGCTTTAGTATACTTGACTCTTGGAAATTTGGGTTACTTGCTTTGATAGTACTGACTTGAACTTCTTTTTTCTGCACTTTGCACTTTACTGCCTTCATATGTACAGTGATGCATTTATGCAATTTTGATACTGTTCTGATGTTAAAATATGCATTTTGCACCATGCTGCTTTAATAATTCTGTCTTTGGAAACCTGGATCATGCTTTTGGATTGGATCATTTTCATACTATACAGGTTGTGATGTACTGCTTGTTATTTTGCTTTGTCATTTGATGCGTTTGGTAATGAGGATGTCTGCAGAACTTCATCCCAGGACGCCTTCTTCAAGATTTGGTAATTGTACTGTTTCAAGCATGCTGTTGTATTTTGACTGCGTCACTGTTTTGACATTATGCTATTGCACCTTTTGTTAGACTTGGCTTTATTCCATGTCGTTGTTGATCCTCCTTTCAAGACTCGAATCATGCGATCTCTCTTTTCTGCATTACTATTGTTTTTCACGGCTTGTGACATACTGGTATTTTTGTATTCTGCCACTTTGATGTTGTCATTTTGTGGTTGCTTGATCATTATGTTGAAGATACTCAAAACTCTCCACTGCTCATGATGTTGATGCTTTCTTTTGGGAACAGAAGGTCTCTTTACTTGATTTTTGCAATTGCTGAGGCTTTACCAGTATTCAGGTTCCTGAATCGAGGGCGTCCTCCAGCAAATTGAAGGTCAGCGTGCTGCTTTTGATGCTGATGCCTTGGCTGATCAAGAAAGGGAGATGGCTACTTGTCGTGCCTCCTTTCTAAGCACCATTGAGAATTTATCTGTGAGTATGGCAAAAGCTACTGCTGATTTGGCTAATTTGGATGTGGAAACCACCCTTATTGCAGCTCAACGAGAGGGCATGATGATGCTTGCCAGTCTTCACGCCCAAGTCCCTTTTTCCGTATCTAGGCCTTTCATTTTGGATACGTTTACTGATGGTGTTTAGACTTTGTATTTTGCATTTGGGTTTGTGAGGTGGTACTTGTATTTTGGCTTTTGTGTTTGGGTGACTAGTGACTTTATGTCTGATGGTTTGGTTGGGCAGTCTTGTATGGAAGCCTTATTTTTCTATCTTGTGTTTGAAGGCTTTATGCATATTTTGTTGGAAACCAACAAGCGGCCTAACACTTTACTAGAGGGGGGTGAATAGTAAATTGAAGTAACGATATTAACTTTTCGAATGTAGTTGATATTAACAAATAACACGCTTACTGTAACACCCCGATTCGGCAACTTGAAAACCACAACAACTTAAATTAAATATAGCGAAAATTAGGGCCATTTTTTTTTTAAAAAACAAGTGTTACACAAGATGAGAACATTTAGATTGTCAAAACATAGTTACATTTAAAACTCATGTTCTCACATTGCATAAAACCTTTCAAGTTCCAAACCGAGATGTCACAAGACACCGCACTTTGAAATCCGTTCACAAAACATCATTTAAAGATGTAGCCCATTTACTTGTTTCAAAACATCAGTGTTGAATAAAACTTTTTCCGGGGTACAGTATGATAAGCTATGGTACTAAGAACTTACAATGGAGTACAATGCTCTGAGGGGATTTACCTAGTTTCTAGTCATACACACTAACACTATCCCTCTATCTTCGAATCTTGGCAGCCCAAGCTCTCGGTCCGCAAGTAGAGTTGTCGTCATCAACCGTCTCAGGAGTCTCTTCCAGAGAGTCATCTTGTACTTGCTTATCCTCCTTCTCTCGATCTAAAAGCCTATCCATATACCATCTTCAGGGACGAACTTTTATACTCCTCCTTGCAGGGGCATAGGTGGATCGCTACACGCTACGCCATCTACCCGTTGCAATATCAGCAATTGCCGATACGACAACATGGTAGGAGAGAGTCAGTGTTCCGAACACTTACGGGTTGACCTTGCGGTCTCAGGGTAGGTTCAATATAAAGATAGACAGATAATACAACAGAACAATATAACTAAAACAGCATAACATAGACATTTATCGTAATGCAATCACATCATCATCAACATATATATAACATGTTATACACATAGCATATATGAATCACATATAACAAAGCATATCATAATGTTTCAAACACATCAATATCATCACTCATAACCAAATAATTCATTACGCTTACATCCCAACTTTCTCAATCTTTCCGATACTCATTTATGCTTTTCTTCTTAAACCTTTCGTCTCATGACGCTCACAAATCTTTTACATTCTTTCTTCAATCGTTGCCTCAAGATTTCTTAATTATTCCAAGAATCATTTCTCGGACTTGTCTTATCGTTTTTACTCAATACTTGATATCTTTAAAGTACTTTTCTTTGAAACATCTTAGTCTTTTAAGTTTTAGCGTTCTGGTTCGCTCAATGATGTGGGGAATTCACCATTGAGGAAGTCACACACGTCTACATCTCCTCAGTCATCCACCCAACCTAGTCGGAAGCAAACAGGAGTACAGGACCTTTACCACGCGGGCACGACAGCTGTCTCGCAATCAATTGGCCCCAGGCCAAGAGGACTACAGCCTCAAATCAATTCAATTCATATCATATCATATCATATCATATAATCAAGGCACACTGTAGAAAACTCGGGTACAGTGGCAATCACAAATGCCCCGTTCTAGTCCCTCTCACTGTTCAAGATTTGCAATCTAGGGGACGACAGTATTTTCTAGTGGGCCTGCAGAACTTGCCACGGCATTGGACCCAGTCCCTACCACGTTAGTATACCACATGTGGAGTTCGTTCTGCCTAGAAACATACTCTAGACTTCTTGACGTTTCACCGTCATTGTCCTCCCCTAATGCAATCTGCTCCTGAGTATCCGCAGATACCCATGGTTCCTTCCTCTCCACTATTTCGATACGACACTCATGCCTCACTGCGTTTGTTAATGTCTTTTAAAGTCTTTTAAGGTTTTAGAGATTTTTAATTAGCGGCTGAATCCTAACAGTCGGTTCATCCTTGGTGCATCCCTTCAATGAAACCCGACCACTAATCGCAATCCGTTCCCCAAAGAATCTCAATGGCATCTTGCCTCAAATCTCTTCTCTTACATCTTATCATCAGCATTATTCTCATCAGCTCATGCTCATTAGCATTCGTAGCATCTTCTCATCATCATGGTTCAGCAGCATCATCATCAGCATCTTGCTCCTCAGTTGTCACTTGGTTGCACCATCAGCATCGCTCTCCTTGATTGTTGCTTCGCAGCACCATCAGCGTCTTTCTCCTCATCACCACCACGCTTCCGCTCGCCTCATCGAGTATTTCTTATCACCATCTTAAAATCATCTTTTCATTTCATTTCTTTCGCAACTCACTATTAATTCTCTTTCATTCATTATTTATCTCTTTTCATAGCTTCATTCACATCATTCCTCATCTCTTTCTCAATTATTTCTAATAATTCCTTATCCGCACTTTCTTTCCTCTTTAGTATTAATTATTACTTTCACAGTTTCATTATTATCGATCTATGATTCAGATGAAATCAAACATTTTCTAAACAGAATAAAGTATGCTCAACAGATAAACATTTAGCACGTAAACAAAATAGGTAAACATCTAACACAAATATCTATATCGCCTAATTCTCAGCACTTTCACAATCCATCTATTCGGATTGCAAGCAACCACGTTACGGGATCACAACGCTCTCACTCACCTTGATGACGAAACTTCCGAAAGTTTTCCCAGTCGTTAGCTTTGCCTCGTGTCCTTCTCGCCCGTCACCCGAACTAGAACATTTTTCCCGTGCGTTAGAAACGATTTACGTGAATTCTTAATTTTTGTTTTAAAAGCACTTTGAAACAATTCCCTTTATGAAAACACATTGCCAATATCCAAAAGTTTTCAAATCCGATTCAAATCTCTAAATAAAGGTTTTCAAATCTCTTTATCAAAATAGAATCCATTTCTCTTAATTTAAAACACTTTGGTTGAAAAAATCATTTTCTTTAAACATTGAATGAAATCCTAAGAAAACAACTCTTTGAAAATCTTTCTTAGATCAAATACAAGAATTCAAGAAGGTAAAACTTCAAAACCAATCAAATTGATTTATTAAATTTCTAAACTTCACAACATTATAAGATACTGATCAAAGAAGGTTCTTTAAAATTTTCAAATCAATTTAAGTTGTTTAAATCACACTTTTTAAATAACACATTTTTCACAAATAAATCTCACATACAAGATTCAAAACAATTCCAACTTAATTTAAATCTTTTCCAAAACACATTCAAATAGCATGAAAAACAACACTTACAAGTTTCAAAGCATTCAAAGCATTTACAAGCTTACACCATGCAAATCACATTTTCAATCATTCAAAACCATCAATTAAATTATAATCTTAATTAATTCAATTACTCTTAAGAAAATAATTTAGACTTAATCTTTTAATTAACTCAACAAAACCGAATCACACATGGTCATTACTTCCTAATCCCTAATAAATTTTAAAACTAAAAAAAAATCATTGAATTAACATTACAAACTTATTTTCACCTAAACAAATCAACTTATTCAAAAACCAAAAAGAATCAAAGAAGACACACACATTACTTTCCTCAAGCACATATCATCATGCACCTAGAGCATAGCTATTTTCAAAAGTCATTTCATGAAAACAATTTTTCCAACTATATGCACATGCTTTGGCCGAATTATACATATATGGTTTTGCAAAGATTTAATGCACAAATAAAAACATATAATCATGAAATTATTTTCTTTATTTTAGAACCAAAACCGTGAGCATCAAAAAGGAAAAATCAACAATTTTAATTCATTTTCAAAACTTTAAATCAAACACAATTTGGATCACAAACCACTTCAAAGATTCACATACATTTTCTTTTAAATTCAATTAGTCTTATCATGCATGTACCCTAAATGAGAAACAAACATAGCTTTCTACCTAATCCTAGGATGGCCGAATATCCACATGCACCAAACAAGATTTTTGGTTCACTTTTTAAACATACAAAGGTCATATAATCATATCAAGACATGTAGGATTTCAAGGCAACTTTCAAAGCAACATATTATGTCATTTATTCACATAAACATGCATCAACATTATTAAAACAAAGTCTCTTTCAAACATTTTTAACATACATAAAATAAACTCAAATTCATCAATTAATCTTAAACCAAAGTAAAGTCCTTATTTTAATTTCATGAAAATAACATGCATGAACATAGAATCACTAGATCTAGCCTTAAAACAAACATGCATCAACTTTTCACAAAATAAAAGCATAGATCCTATTACTCTCAAGCTTGGCCGAATGGCCTCATCAAAATATCACATACACAAAATCAAATACTAGATCAAATCATGTTTATACTTTGAAAAATCATTTTAAAAACTTGGTTTCTTTAATTCTTCTCCTAAAAACCGAAACACACACACAAGAAGGAAAACATGATCTTTCATTGCAATTAACATGCATCTCCAAAGATCTAAACATTTTTCATTCATCAAACAAAGGTAATTACATGCACACACTTAAAACAACTAAGGACATCATTAAACCAACATGCAAGACTAGAAACTTGAACTTTTTCACAAATCAAGTTTAGATCACATATTTATTCATCAAATCATCACATAAACATACATGGATCACGGTTTAGAGCAAGAAAAATAGACATGCAAAGAGATTTATTTTAGGTTTCACAAAAATCTTAGTTTTTCTTTAGATCCTTAAGATTTAGTTAGAAAAACATTAGATCCATCAAAAAGAACCTTAACCGAAAACATCAAGCATCAAGTCTAACATATTACAAATTATTTTGAGTCCTTAAAGTCCAAGATCAAAAGAGAACAACACATAAACTCAACTTTCAAGCCATAAAAACAAACATGCAAGAAGAAAAGAATATAGATCTACAAAATCAAAAGAAAAATCTAAACTATTACAAGTCTTCCTCTTGATCTTCGAATCCGACCATGAAAAGGGTTGGTTCTCTAGCTCTTAACACTCTTGATCTACAAAGGTAAGGCTTGATCAAGCTTGGATCTCCTCCTGCTTCCTCTCTAACCTCACGGCCACCACTTCTCTCTCTCCCTCTCTCTTTTTCTTTTCTTTTCTTTCTCTAAGAGTTGAATAAGTCTCTTAGAGATGTGTTTATGTTGGAAGTTTAGAAATGAAAGGGAATGGGAGAAATGAACTAAGGCTTCACTTATTTATAGCCAATTCACAATTCCCTCTTTGCCCTTAGGTTTTTGGTTCGGTTGTGTACAAATGGGAGGGGCGGTTTTGGGCTTCCAAAAACTTGCATGGGTGATGTTTATCAAATGCAAGGGGACAAGGTAGAGTAGGCTAGGGTTTTAGGGGTCACTTTAGGCTTAAGGACTTGTTGGCTTCTAGTTAGGATTTGGTTACTTAGTTCGGTTATGGTTCTAACTTAGTTTCCTCATGGTTCCAATTTCTTTTCCTACAAGCTTCTAGAAAATTATACTCCTAAGCTTATACATACACACACACACACGTATAATACACACACATACACACGTATAACATACACACATAAATACACATACATACCATACCATACACACATGCATCTTTACATTTTTATTTTCTAATCCTACTTATTTATAATTATCAATTCACCTAACAAAGCAATTAACTCTAACAAATCACATTCACACAATCATTTCATGCATCACTCATTAAACACACATTACACCAAGCACATATCATATAAAAATTCATGCCAAGATAATAAATTTATTTTCTTAAAAATGCAAATCCCAAAATTCGTATTTCATAACTTTGAAAAATAAATTTTTATAAATCAACCCAGAAAATTCTAAAAATTACATTTTCAAAATCTACGTTTCGAGACGATCGTTTTCATATTAAGATCACGAAAATCCGAGTTACGGTTAAAAAGATATAAATTTTCAAAGTTAACAATTCCAAAACTTCATTTCAAATAAAAATCACTTTTTAATAAAATCACAACTTATATCTTAAAAATCAAATCATTTAAAACTCAACAAAATTCTTCACTTCTCATTCTATAAAAACATCTTATTTATAAAAATCGTTGAAAATCAACAGTTTATTTCTTTCTCACGTAAAATACTTTTCTGAAAATAAAATCTCAGGGTTTATTATGACGAAAATCGTTTACGCAATATGGGAAAATGCGGGGTGTTACACTTACTGTTTTAAAAAAAATTAATTTTCTTTCCAAAATATGATGAACTACTCGATTAGTTCAGGGACTACTCGAGTAGTACGTTCAGATTCAGACAGAGAACAGAGTTTTCTAAGAAAGGGTTTCGCTAACACGAAGCCAAGAACAAATGTAACACCCCTCATTTTTCCCGTATGTGCGAAAACGAAATTTGTTAAAATAAACCCTGAAACTCTGTTTTATGAAAGATTTTCAGAAAAGAATTTTATGAGAAGAAGAAACAAAGTATTGACTTTCTGGATTTTTTTTAAATCAAATGTTTGTATAAAAGAGAAGTGAATGATTTTGTTGAAATGATAATGGTTTGTGAAATTGTGATTTTTCCTAAAAAGTGATTTTTGTTTGAAATGAAGTTTTTGAAGTGTTATCTTGAAAAATTTGTAACTTTTTAACCGTAAATCGGATTTTCACGATATTTATATCAAAACGATCGTCGTGAAACGTAGATTTTAAAAATGTAATTTTCAGATTTTTTTGGGCTGTTTTATAAAAATTTATTTTCAGAATTAAGAAATACGAATTTTTGGATTTGTGTTTTAAAGAAAATGAATTTATTGATTTGGCTTGAAATTTTATGTGATGAGTGCTTGGTTTGATGTGTGTACTGTGTGGTGCATGAAAATTTTGTGTAAATAAGGTTTCTTGGAATTAATGGTTTTGCCATGTGAATTAATGAAAATTGAATAAATAAGATTAAGAAAATAAAATGTAAATTGTATGTGTATGTGTGTATGTTTCGGTGTGTATGAGTGTGTGTTGTGTATATATATGTGTACCTATATGTACGCGCGTGTGTGTGTGTATGTTAGGGGTATAGTTTCCTAGAAGCTTAAGGATTAAGTCAAGCCATAACCATGAGGGGAATTAGTTAGAATCAAACCAAACCAAGTTAGAAAACCCTAACTATTTCCTAACTAGTTCTAAGCCTAAGTGACCCTAAAAAGCCTAGCCTATGTAACTTTTTCCCCTTGACTTTGATGACATCTATCCATGCAAATTTATGCAAGCCCAAAACCGCCCCTCCCTTTGCACACCACCGAACCAAAAACCTAAGGGCAAAGAGGGAATTGTGAGTTGGTTTATTTATACTAGGGCCTTAGTTCATTCACCCATTCATTCTCATTTCTTCGTTTCTTCTCCACACCAACACAAACACAAACACCACTTTTAAGAGCCCATTCCACTCTTAGAGAGAAAAAGAAAAAAGAAATAGAGAGAAAGAAGAAGAAGGTGACCGTGAGGATGAAGGAAGGAGGAAGAGGAAACCCAAGCTTAACCAAGCCACATCTTTGTAGATCAAAAGCATTAGGAGATTAGAAGACCAACCTTCTTCATGGTAGGACTTGAAGATCATGAAGAAGATTTATAATAGTTTAGTTTTCTCTTTTAGTTTGTAGATTTACTTCTTATTTCTTCTTGCATGTTGTTGTTTTGTGTTGATCTTCTTTAATTTTGGACTTTAAGGACTCTAATTAATTTGTAATATGTGGTCTTTATGCTTTATGTTTCGGTTGAGGATTTTATCTTTTGATCTAATGTTTTTCTAACTAAAACTTTAAAGATCTAAAGTATGGCTTAAGATTTTTGAAGCTCAACATAAGTCCTTCTTGCATGTCTAATTTCTTGTTTAGATCCGTGATCTATATGTGTGTTTATGTGATTATTTGACATGAAAATCCATGATCTACACTTGCTTATTTATAAAATGAAACTCTTTGATCTTGCATGTCAAATCCTTTGTTAGATCTTTTTTTAAAATCATGATCTATGAGTATTTTCATGGTTCCTTGATGAATGAAAATATGATCTAAGCTTGATAAATACTAAAGTAAAATTATTTGGTTTTGCATGTTAAATTCTTTTACTAAACCGTGGCCTATGATGTGTTTTTATGTTTACTTGATGAATAATTTCATGATCTAAACTTGAATTATAAAAGAGCTTAAGTCTTAAGCTTTGCATGATAACTTTGTTGATGATTTTAGTTGTTTTAAGTATGTGCATGTAACTATCTTTGTTTGATAAATGAAAATTTAAGGTTCTTGGGTTGCATGTTGATTTTAATGAAAAATCATGTTTTCCTTCATGTGTATATGTTTCGGTCTTAAAGAAAATTAAAGAAACAAAGTTTTTCTAAATGATTTTTCAAGCATAAAAATGTTTTGATCTAAGTGTTTGACTATGTGCATGTTTATTTTCTTTTAGAAGGACATTCGGCCATGACTAATAAATAATAGGATCTATGTTTTAGTTTTGTGAAAAAGTGATGCATGTGTCTGTTAGGACTAGATTTAATGATTTTAAACATATACATGTTATTTTTATGAAGATAAAATTAATTCTTTATTTTTGGTTGAAAAAGAATTATGAACTTGAATGTATTTTGTGAAGGTTGATGTGAATAAATAATATAATGTGTTGTTTTTCATGAATTGATTTGATTTTATGATTCTTACATGGTAAAAATGAATGAGAAACCATGCCCTTTTTCATGATGATGTTTCGACCAACCTAGGAAAAATAGGTAGCTATGTTTGTTCCCCATATAGGTTGCATGCATGATAAGGATAATTGACTTTAAGGTTTAAAAGGTGCATGCATGAAATAAATAAATTTATATGCGAATTGTGATTCAAATTGTTGTTTGATTTTGTTTTGAAAATGAATTGAAAATTGTTGATTTTGCATACTGGATGCTCACGGTTCTTAGCCTAAAATAGATAAAATGATTTCATGATTGTATGTTTTTAATTGTGCCTTAAATCTTTGCAAAATTGTATGTATATTATTCGGCCAATGTGTGTTTAAATGGTAGGAAAATTATTTTCATAAAATGACCATGATGATAGCTATATTCCTAGGTGCATGATGTGTGTTTCTTTTAATTCTTTTTAGTTTCATGTGATTATGTGAAAAGGTTTTTGGTAAAATTAATTCAATGGTTTTTAGTTTAAAATTTATTTGTGATTAGGAATTGTTAAGAATGTGTGATTCGGTTATTTTCTTAAGTATAATTGATTTATTAAGGTTATGATTTAATTAATTGTTTTGAATGATTGAAAATGCGATTTGTATGGTATGTGATTGTATGTGCTGTTTTGTGTGCTGAACCTATTTGTGAATTTTATTGGCGAAAATCTATGTTTGAATTTCAAAGAAAATGTTATATTTAAAAAGGTATGATTTAAATAATTTAAATTGATTTAAAATTTTTATATGTTTAATGATGCCGTGAAGTTTGGAGATTAAATAAATCAACTTGATATGGTTGTAAAACTTTATTCTCTAGAGTTTTGAATTTTGTTTAATGGTTCAGGAAAATGATTTTATAAGTAAAGTGTTTTTGAATTAAGAAGAAATGGATTTGTTTTCAAAGTTTTCTTGAAAATCTTTTTATTTGAAATCCGATTTGGTTTTGGAATCTTTGGAAATTCGTAATATATTTTAAAGAAAAGAATTATTCCAAAGAGTTTTCAAAACGAAATTCAGAAAT
Organism: Crotalaria pallida; assembly: GCA_037953625.1. NCBI lineage: Eukaryota > Viridiplantae > Streptophyta > Magnoliopsida > Fabales > Fabaceae > Crotalaria > Crotalaria pallida. Next base: position 102,303,816 of record CM075649.1, read on the forward strand.
TATCAAAAACGTTCTAACGCATGGGAAAAATGTTCTAGTTCGGGTGTCGGACGCGAAGGAAACGTGGAAAGGTTAGCGACTAGGAACCTTGGAAAGCTTTCGGATGATTCGTCATCCAGGTGAGTGAGAGTGCGGTGGACCCATAACGTGGTTGCTCGCAATCCGAATAGATGGATTGTGAGAGTACTGCGAATGAGGCAATAGAAATCTGTGTGCTAAATGTTTACTTGTTTTAGTTACATGCTAAATGTTTACTAGTTGTGCATATTTAATTCTATTTGGAATTGTTTGATTATGTCTGAGTAGTGAAACCATGATAAAGAAACCGTGAAAGTGATGAGATGAGATCGAAAAGAGAAAAGAGAATGCGAATGAGAAATATGAGTATAATTAAGTGAAAGATGAGCGATAAGTAAGACTAAAGAAAAGGTTGTTGGAATGATTGAGAAGGGATAAAGCATGAAGCGAATGGAATGTAGAAGAGATAAAGTAAGAAAGAAAGTGAAATTTGAGTTGAAAAGAAATGAAACAACCGATGAGGCGAGCAGAAGTATGGTTATGAAAGTGTGATGTGGTTGAATGGAGATGTGATTCCTCGTTCATGTTTTTGGAAAGAAGCCTAGTGTTGAGTTGAGCTTGCTCCTCCATTAGCACTCATCCAAAAATGTGATTTGTTTTGAAAAAGGTTTTGAAAAGAGATTTTTGAAAAGTTTTTGTGAAAATAATATTTTTGTGAAAGTTTTTGGAAACATTATTTTTGAAAAAGTTTTGTGAAAGGAGTTATGAAATGAGATTTCTGAAAATGTTTTGGGAAGTAAAAGTTTTGTGAAATTATGTTTTCGAAAAAGTGTTGCGAAAAGGTATTTTGAGAAAGACGAGGAAAAAGTGCTGATGAGCTGATGAGAATGATGCTGAGATATGAGAAAGTGATTTGAGGCATGAGGCCATTGAGATTTAGGGGGAACAAATTGCGCTTAGTGGTCGGGCTTCGTTGAAGGGATGCATCAAGGACGAGCCGACTGTTAGGATTAAGACGCTAATTAAAGCGTGAAACTTTAAAAGACTTTAAAAGACATTTACAAACACGGTGAGGTATGAGTGTCGTATCGAATTAGTGGAGAGGAAGGAACCATAGGTATCTGCGGATACTTAGGAGGAGATTGCATGAGGGGAGGACGATGACGGTGAAACGTCAAGAAGTCTAGAGTATATTTCTAGGCGGAACAACTCCACATGTGGCGTACTAAAGTGGTAGGGACTGGGTCTAATGCCGTGGCACGTTCTGCACTACAGACTAGAAATATACTGTCGCCCCCTTGATTGCAAATCGAGAACAGTGAGAGGGACTGGAACGGGGCATTTGTGTTTGCCGCTGAGAGCGTGCCTGTTTATGATATGAAATGATATGATTGAATTGATTTGAGGCTGAGTCCTCCTGGTCTGGGACCATTTGTTTGTGTGACAGCTGTCGTGTCCGCGTGGTAAAGGTCCTGTACTCCTGTTTGCTTCCGACTAGGTTGGGTGGTTGACCGAGGAGATGTAGACGTGTGTGAGCTCAATGATGTTTCCCCCTCATCATTGATGCTAACCGAGATAATAAAAACTTAATAAACAAAGAAGTTTCAAAGAAAAGTATATCAAAACATCAGGTATTGAACAAAAGTTTATAAGACAACGATAAAAAAGAATTCTTGGAATAAGGAAATAAGTGTGGAAAGTGTGATGAAAGAAGGTTAGAGAAAAGTTGTGAAAGCTCACGAGAAAGATTCTGAGAATGTGATTATAAGAGTGTGAATGAATTAATTGGTTCTGAATGAGGATATTGATGTGGTTAGGATATTACAATATGTTTTGTTATATGTGATTTCTATATGCTATGTGTATAACATGTTCTATATGTTGATGACGACATGATTTGATAAGTGTCTATGTGATGCCATTTTAGTTATAGTGTTTTATCGTACTATCTATTGAATCTACCCTGAGACCGCATGGTCAACCCGTTGGTGTTCGGAACACTGACTCTCTCCTACCGTGTTGTCGTATCGATAATCGTTGATATTACAACCGGTAGATGGCATAGGGAGTAGCAATGCCTCTGTACCCTATAAGAGGAGCATAGAAGTTTGCTCCTGACGAGGGGCATCCGGAGGAGATCACTGAGGTAGCAGACGAGGACGACTCTACTTGTGGACCGAGAGCTTAATCTACCAAGACCTGGAGTTAGACGACAAGACTTAGGGAGTATGACTAGAGGATAGGTAATCCCCCTCAGAGCATTGTACTCCATTGTAAGTTCTTAGTTGCCCTATTCTATCACACTGTACCCCGGCAAAAGTTTTAATTCATTACTGATGTTTTGAAACTAGTAAACGGGCTTTGTTTTAAATGATATTTGAAAACGGTTTCAAAATGCGGTGTCTTGTGACATCTCGGTTTGGAACTTGGAAAGGGTCATGCAATGTGAGAACCTGAGTCTTAAAAGTAATCATGTTTTGAAAACCCAAATGTTCTCATATTGTGTAACACTTGTTTTAAAAAAAAATGGCCCTAATTTTCATTACTTTGAATTTAAGTTACTGTAGTTTTCAAGTTGCCGAATCGGGGTGTTACAGTTGTGGTATCAGAGCAAGGGTTAATCTAAGTAACCTCTGCATGGACTTACATACTCTGCTGTGTGTCTCTGTGTGTGAGTTAGTATTAGGATTGAGATAGATCAGAATAGGAATGCTAAGAGTGCGCGAATGTTTTCATGGAGCGTGACAGTTATCGTTTACGGCGGGGACGAGGAGCGGATATCAGTGTAGTCATGGATGTTGATGCGTGATTCGGATCTTCTTTTGTTGAATTCTTCTTTGATGTGAACCCCTTTTTTGGCGATAATCCCTAAGTTATTTAAGATCTTGTCTTTGACTAGAACCCTCCTTTTATTATTGAAGTTTTCCTTGTGTAAACCATATGCATTGCCAAATTGCTTTGGCATGGCGTCTGAAAGAACCTTTTTCTGAAAATTTTAACCTATGATTTTTGAAGCCCTGATTGTATATGAACCCGAAGCTTCCTCGTTTGATTTGACCCGATATTATTCTTTCCTAAACTCCTAATGAGAATTTTGCACCCTGACCCCTGTACCCAATTAAGTAGATATCCCTAAGGTAGGAAGTAGGTTGTGAAGTGTTGTGAGGTAAAGGTTGCGAAGGTTAAGGAAGAATAAGGATTAGTAGATATATGAATCTTGGAGAAACTAGAAGTACCCTTTTGAGTCTTAGGCAAGTGGTGAGTTATGTAAGGTGATTAGGACTAAGAATTTTGCTGTCGGATGGTCCAAATTAATGGCTTAGGTAGTGTTAAGATGTGGAAGAAATTAAAATGATAGAATTTTGAGGTCATGGGTAGATAGAGGTGAATAAGTGATGATCTGGTAGAGTCAAAGTGATAAGATGGTGCAATTTGAGGATAAAATCTCTAAGTGATTGACTCAAGGTTAAGTAAAAGTTAGGATTTGATGTGGTAATTGATAATAGGTCTCTGAATTGAGGAGTTTTGATGGCTTAGAATATGAGGAAAATTGTGGAAAGTGGAAAAAGGGTTTAGAGTTGTCTAAGTTATATGATCAAGTGTTTAAGATAGGGAGTGAGACAATGCGTATTTCTTGAGGATTAGTGGTTGCTAGAGTAAAGGAAAGATTTAATGGTGACCCTAGAAGTCTGATAAGGATCATTGTCTAGTGAGATGTAAGACAATAAGAGAATAGATTGGAGCTAAGTGAGGGGAAAATCTTGTAAGAGTGATCGAAAAGTCGTGAAGGGTAGGAGTATTTGGAGGATAAGTCTCTAAGAATAAATGTGGTATGTGTCATCCAAGTTGGGGAGTAGTCGGAAAGCGTGAGGTTTTGAGAAGTAATTTGTTTAGGCTTGAAACCATGATAAGGATGTAACCCTAAGTATGGAGGTGTCTTGACCCAGGTGTCCATAACCTTGTTATTTTTGAACACTGTTCTGATGCTTTTGAACCCCTCAGTCTTTTGTTACCAGTGAAACCATTTTGTTTGTAACCCATCATGTTTGTTGTTGAAAGTACCCAAGAGATTACTTTTGCAAGTAATCTGTTCGGTTCATTTGAAAAGGCGACGAATAGATAGTACGTATTCAAAGATACGACGATAGCTGCAGTTAAAAAGGAAAGGAATTTCTTCACAGAACTACGCGTCCGCCGATCAGACAGATTCTACACGGCATTTCTCGAGGACGAGAAATCTTCAAGATGGGGAGAATGTAACACCCCGCATTTTTCCCGTATGTGCGAGAACGAAATTTGTTAAAATAAACCCTGAAACTCTGTTTTATGAAAGATTTTCAGAAAAGAATTTTATGAGAAGAAGAAACAAAGTATTGACTTTCTGGATTTTTATAAATCAAATGTTTGTATAAAAGAGAAGTGAATGATTTTGTTGAAATGAAAATAATTTGTGAAATTGTGATTTTTCCTAAAAAGTGATTTTTGTTTGAAATGAAGTTTTTGAAATGTTATCTTGAAAAATTTGTAACTTTTTAACCGTAAATCGGATTTTCACGATCTTTATATCAAAACGATCGTCGTGAAACGTAGATTTTAAAAATGTAATTTTCAGATTTTTCTGCGCTGTTTTAGAAAAATTTATTTTCAGAATTAATAAATACGAATTTTTGGATTTGTGTTTTAAAGAAAACGAATTTATTGATTTGGCTTGAAATTTTATGTGATGAGTGCTTGGTTTTGTAACAGCCCGATTTTCGTAAACCAAAATAGTTACTTAAAGTTGCAGAAATTGAGGCCAGATTTTTTTTTTGTAGTAAAACATTGTTGTGGTAATTGAAAACTTTATTGAAAAGTCTTAGGTGTTATCAACCCCTTTTTTCGAAAGTCAAGTTGTTACTAAAATCTTTTCCTTCATAAAAACATTTGCGTCAAAAGTCAATTATCAAACTCATATTGATAGTTTTCAAAAAAAAACTTCGCCTGGGTAATCTTGCACAAAGAAGTGCCCCACCAATTAAATTAAAACTTAGCTTCATTACATAATGGCTCATGGCATCGGTAATCCTTAACTTCAAACATTCGCAACCCAAACTAATGCACCCTCTTTGAACTTTTCCTACTATAAACGAGCATGTGGGACTTCTCGTTCTTCTTGCGTCCTCCCTTTGCTCTTGACGACGATGCCGCTCGAGTAGTTGTCTCCTCATTGTTGTTAGTCGTCCCCTTCGCTCCGTCTGCAACCGTAGAACTTTTCTGCTTCTCGTACTGGACCTTCTCCTCCTAGCTCCGGAACCCTCTTACATTGACTTGCCCCAGGTGTGACTCCAGGTTTGCTCCACTCAGTTGATGCTCCGGGTCCGGGATCACGATCTCCGTATAGCCGGTCCATGCCCAACCTTGTGGGGTGTGCTTCCAGCCTCTCCCATACTTGTTCCACAGGGTGATGTCCATTCCATACTCCATCTGCCCGTTGAAATACCAGTGGCACCGATAGGCCAACGAACAGGAAAGAGTAAGCGATCCGAACGACGCATCGTCGACAGTGTGGAATTACGATAGGCAAGATAGAAGGACCATACAAACATACAACACACAACAGACACACAACACAATAATCGAACATATCATTATTATCCTCATTGTTACTATCAGTATTTTTTCTTGTTGTACCAAACTTATACCCATTACTTCTTTCTCAACTGCGTTCTCGATATCCTTTCCGTTTTTATTATCTCGTCTTATCAAATCGTAACCTTCGATGATTGGGGAAACTTAGAAGATCATCGAGGTACTCGTTTCGTTGCCATCGTCACACACGTCTACATCTCCTCGGTCATCCACCCAGCCTAGTCGGAAGCGAACAGGAGTACAGGACCTTTACCACGCGGGCACGACAGCTGTCTCAACACAGATGGTCCCAGACCAGGAGGATCTCGTCCTCAAATTATATAATCAAGGCTCACTACCTCGCAGTGGCGAAACACATTGCCCCGTTCCAGTCCCTCTCCACTGTTCTCGAAATGCCATAGGGGTGACAACACTATTCTGGTCCCGGGTGCAGAACTTACCACGGTATTAGACCCAGTCCCCACCACGTTAGTGCACCACATGTGGAGTTCGTTCTGCCCAGAATAGTACTCAAGGCAATGTGGCGTTTTACCTCCCGAGCCTACCCTATTGCATTCACAACCCGAATATCCTTGATATCCGGGGTACCTTCCTCTCCACTACTTCGCACTCTAATACCTCACCGCGTTAATGTCTTTTAGTGTCTTTTATCTTTTAATTACCCTAAGGTCGGCCCATCCTTCGTGCATCCCTTCAATGAGTCCCGACCACTAACTTTGCACAATCTTTTCTCTCAGTAAATCTCATATGGCACAGAGCTGGGATTACAACCAGGAACTCACATCTCATTTCACACTCTCATTCATCAATCCTTCCTCAAAACATCCTTACAAAATCTTTCCATCATTTCACAAACTCTTTCATAAAACCTTCTTTCAAAGCCTTTCACAAAATTTCATTTTTTACTTTTTTCAAAAATCTCCTTCTACTTATCTCTTCAAAATCTTCCTTCACAACCCTTTCAAAAAATCACTTAGGGAAAGAGGTTAGGAGTTGTTCTCTCCAACATAAACTAGAGGTATGAACAAATTTGGGATTCAGGGGGCTCATTAACTTACCAAAATCCGAGCTCCAAGTAGGCTTCCAGACCTCAGGAACTTGGTTTGGCAGCAACAATCCTTCTCCTTTCGATCCTCGAATCTCCTTCCACACAGCACCTTAACTCCCGATTTTTATATGTTTGTAAAGCTCGAGATGTGAGCTTTACAATGGTGTATCACTCTCGATTCAACACTCAAAAACGCTCGAGTAATCAACGTTCGAAATCAGGAACCCTAACTCTTCGTTTTCAGAGAAAAGCCAACAAAATCTTCCATCTTCTTCAACTCAGGGTTTATATAGACGTTCCTAGCTATCATGCAGCTCGCCATGACATTCATCATCGTGTACTAAGGGTGTTTTCGTGTCAAACCAGGGAAATCGTTGTGTGTTGACTCATCAACCGCACTAACGAGTTCTCCACTGATTCGAATACTCGAGTATTTCCAGAAATACTCGAGTCTTTTGGTCAAATTTTCAAAAATATTTATTTTAATGTCCTTCCCTCCAAAATATTTCTAATATTGCTTTTAGGTCCTCATTCAGGGACTAATATGTAAAAATTTCATTTTCACATATTATTCTCTTGCTAAAATATTTTTTTTTACTTCCGCAAATATCAATACCAACTCATAATCATCCTAATTGATTTATGAAATATCATTATGATTAAGAAAATAATTATAAAATAATCTTCCATAAATCATAAATGTATTACATCGGGAAATGAAATTTGGGGTGTTACACTACTCCCCCACTTACAGGAATTTCGTCCCCGAAATTCAGCTTACAAAAATAACTCGGGATAATCATTGCGCATTCGATCCTCTAATTCCCAAGTTGACTCGAATACATTCCCACTTTGCCACATAACTTTGACCAACGGAATCTCCTTTCCTCTAAGCTGCTTGGTCCTCCTATCTTCCACTTTTACTGGGCCAACTTTAAAGGTTAGGTTTTCTCGTAAGGTTAAGTCATCTGGACGAATCTGAAGGATCGAGGTTGGATCATGCACAAACTTTTTCAATTGAGAGACATGAAAAACATTGTGCAGGTTGGCTAAAGATGGCGGGAGAGCTATTTGATAGGCTACAGGTCCTACTCGCTTAAGGATTTGGTAAGGACCTATAAACTTAGGTGACAGCTTCTGGGGCTTCAATGCTCTACTCACACCCTTCAGCGGCACAATCCTGAGAAATACATGATCACCTTCTGCAAACTCTAAAGGTCTTCTTGTGACACCCTAAGTTTTATTATACGATTAAACAAAGATTTTATGAGTTTTCTTTGCTTAATTAATTTCTAACTCCATTATCAGAGTGGGGAAGCCTAAATTCATTATTAAAATAGTGGTCTAGAATTTTTATTTTCCTAACTTTTACAAACAAAGGGGTACACATGTGGAATTACTTAATTACCCTTATTTAGAAAATATATTTAGTAGTATTTAGTTATAGAAAATTTTTAGGAAAAATCCGACAGAGTCTCCTCTGTTTATCGGATATTTTCCATATTTCTTGAAAACCTGCTACCTGCGTGAAAGTTAAAAATACATTTTCCAGTTCAGTTCCTTTTACTTATGTGCGGTGCTAGGGTGTTTCCCCAGCTCATTCTATAGCCCCGCACTCATTTAGTTTTGCAACATTACATAGGTATTATTTACAACAAAAATATGCACGGAACGTCCTCGTCATAGCGGAGGAAATCCGGCCCAAAGGTGCTCACACATTGCACCACAAAAATATACTAAGTCATAAGGAAAGTTTAAACTAAGTTTTTATATAAAATCTCAAAATAACTAAATCCAAAACTAGTAGAATAAAAGTATGAACCACTACTCTCCCTAGTTGGGAGAGTGATCCTGCTTGGCTGGGACCTCGGAATCTAACTCTGAACCTGAAAAATGGGCGTAAGGGGTGAGAAATCCACGAACCCAGAAATGTCATTTTAAAGAGGCATAAGAACAACTAAGGCATGCAACAATCAATTCATACACATACATAAATCATGCTTCTTTGCATACCTTATTGGTTCGAAATTAAATCATATATATACATCAATGATAAACACTCTTGGTTTTTCTTCAACTTTAAACATGACTTTTACTTTCACAAGCTTTTAACTTTTGTATCTTAACTTTGCTTGCATTATGAATTCCATTAGGTATTCTTGCTGCACAATTGGTTAGGATGGTATCTTCACCCAATAGGACTTCTTCTCACTCAGGACTTCTTGACCCATAAGACCTTCCCTCGTTAGGGCCTTTTCTTTATTTTCTTTTCTTCACTCTCTTTCATATATTCTCATTTATTCATATTTCATGATTATATTTGGTAATGCAGCTATTAATCATCGCGTAGGATCCACGTAACCTAACGAGCCTTTGATCTTATGGGGATTTTTCCTGAGCGAGCTTTGTACCTATTGGGGCTAATTCGGGCCTACTTTGCTAGTAGGACCCTGTCCTAACCGTGTGCACCTAATGGGTGTGGATCCCAAAACTCGATTAATAGCTGCAGACCTTCTTATTTTTTTCCTTACTTTGCATTACCACTTTATTTCTTTCATTTCTCATACTCATAATTTGCAAAGTAACACTTCTCATTTCCAATTCATATAAACTTTTCAAAACATCTCATTTTTTTACTTGAAGTTACATAATTACATATTTACTAACATAAACAATTTCTTACTCCTTATTCTCATAAATTCCTTTTTCAACTTATTACTTACAATGTCCATAAATTCCTCAACTAATTGCAAGGTAAACAACTAATACAAAACAAACCACAAATACAACTAATAATCATGCTTATTTCATGTAGCAAATAGGGTCAAGCAATTTCATGAACAATAACATATATATTAAAGAGAGAAAATCATATTATCTAACCCTAAACTTAATCATAATTATACACACCCAAAATTCAACTCCCAAGCCCATGAATCAACCCCCTTACCTTGATTTTGAAGATTAAAGATAGAAAATACCAATTTGAGCTAAAACCCTCTTGCTGGATGAGAGAGAAAAACGTGGAGAGAGGGAGAGAGAGAGCTTCCAATCCTTGATCTTGAGAGATTGATAAAAGATTAAAGGTTTGTGGGTGATGGGGATTGATTTTTAGTGATTATTCATGGGTTTAAGTGATGATTTGAAGGTGAAATCATTGAGAGAAGGGAGAGAAGTTCGGCCCCTAGTAGAGAGAGAAAGCCATGGAAGAATGTGTGAAGAAGAAGGCCAAAACGCTGTTTTCTGGGCTGAAAAACTCGACTTAATCGATTAATACTCGATTAAAATGGCAGTTAATCGATTAATACTCGATTAACCACTGCTAATTGCCTTTTCTATTTTTCTTCTATTTTCATCGTGTTTTCAAATCACCATAACTTCTTCGTTAACCGTCGGATCTTGCTCAAATTTTAAAGCAAGGTTCCTAAAAATCCATACTCCATATCCAACGGTGGAAATCTTGATTAGATTTGTAATTATTTAATTACAATTTTCCAAACTAGGGTTGTTGGAAAGGTGATTTAACTTAGCTAAAATTGCACTTTTTAACCCGATTCAATTCTGATTTCGATTCTCCCCTTTCTAACTCCTTTCTAACACCTCACATACTCGTTGGATTAATTATCTTAATTTTTCTTAATTAACTCTAATATATTTTGATAACAATTAATTAAATAAATTAACTGGAAATTAAATTGAGGACGTTACAATCCTCTCCCACTTACCAGAATTTCGTCCTCGAAATTCGCTAGGTGTTGAATAATTATGGATATGACTCCCTCATTTTGTCCTCTAGCTCCCACGTAGCTTCTTCAACATTATTGCGATGCCAGATAACCTTTACCAAAGGAATCTGTTTGCCTCGAAGTTGCTTAATCCGACGATCTTCAATCCGAATGGGATGGATTTCAAAAGTCAGATTTTCTTTCAAAGGTACATTATCCACATCGATTATATGCGAAGGGTCATGCACGTACTTCCGAAGTTGTGATACATGGAATACGTCATGCAACTTAGCTAGATGAGGAGGCAATGCAATTCGATACGCCAAAGGTCCAACCTTCTCAATTATCTGGTAGGGACCAATAAACCTGGGAGAGAGCTTCCGGTACTTGATTGCACGACCGATACCGGTGGTAGGACTTACCCTTAAGAACACATGATCACCACTATCGAATTCCAAGTGCCATCTACGCTTATCTGCATAGCTCTTTTGGCGATCCTGAGATGCCTTCATCTTTTGCTGAATCATTTTGATCTTTTCTGTGGTTTCTTGCACAATGTCTGGACCAAGGAGCAGATTTTCACCGATTTGGAACCAGCACAGTGGAGTCCGGCATTTTCTGCCATAGAGAGCTTCAAAAGGAGCCATCCCAATACTGGAATGGAAGCTGTTGTTATAAGTAAACTCAATTAGTGGCAGAAGATGTTCCCAACTATCTGATTGCTCAATAACGCAAGTCCTTAGCAAATCCTCCAATGATTAAATGGTGCGCTCTGTTTGCCCACCCGTTTGGGGATGATATGCTGTGCTGAACTTGAGTTTTGTGCCCAAAACTTGTTGAAGACTTTGCCAAAAACGAGAGAGGAATCTGGAATCACGGTCAGAGATAATACTTGAAGGGATTCCATGTAATCTCACAATATTTTGAATGTATAGCTGTGTCAACTTCTTCATACTATACTTCATATTCATCGGAATAAAGTGAGCACATTTGGTAAGTCGATCGACTACTACCCAGATAGCTTCATAGCCGGAAGGGGTTCTTGGAAGACCAGATACAAAATCCATAGAGATGCTATCCCATTTCCACTCGGGAATCTTTAAAGGCCTTAACAAGCCTCCGGGCTTTTGGTGTTCAATCTTGGCCTTTTGGCATACTAGGCAGTGGGATACAAAATCTGCAATCGCCTTCTTCATTCCAGGCCACCAAAATAGCCTTTTAAGGTCTTGGTACATCTTTGTGGTACCTGGGTGGATACTTAATTTAATCTTATGTGCCTCATGAAGAATGTCCCTTTGAACTTCAAAATCTTTAGGAACACATACTCTGCCTCGAAATCGGATGATTCCGTCCGAACCCTTGATGAAATCGGGCTCTTCTCCATCAGGAGCTCTTTCAAAGAGCTTCTGCAATTCTGGGTCCTCTGCCTGCCTTTCTTTTATCAGGTCGATGAATTCATTATGCACCTGCAACATTTCCAAAATAATACTCTTTTCTTGCACCTGCACACCCAACATGAGATTACTAAATTCCTGCATCAATTGCATCTCCTTTATCATCATATTGCTAACGTGAAGTGTCTTGCGGCTTAGAGCATCCGCCACTACATTTGCTTTGCCTGGATGATATTGAAGACTGAAGTCGTAATCTTTAAGAAATTCCATCCACCTCCTTTGTCTCATGTTCAGCTCCTTCTGATCAAATAGATACTTGAGGCTCTTATGATTGCTGAACACCTCGAATCGACTGCCGTACAAGTAGTGCCTCCAAATTTTCAATGCAAATACCACGGCTGCCAATTCGAGATCATGGGTAGGATAATTCTGTTCATGTGGGCGAAGTTGCCGAGAATCATATGCAACAACTTTGCCTTGTTGCATTAGCACGCATCCTAATCCTTGTTTCGATGCATCACAATAAACGTCGAAGGGTTGAGATGGAGCTGGCAAAATTAATACGGGTGAGCTAGTGAGTCGCTTCTTTAATTCTTCAAAACTATGCTCACACTCCTCTGTCCATTGATAGGGTACCTCCTTACGAGTTAATTTGGTTAGCGGAAGTGCTAACTTAGAAAAACCCTGAATGAATCTCCTATAATAGCCGGCCATGCCTAGAAAGCTTCTGATCTCTGTGACTGTAGTGGGTCTCTCCCACTTGAGTACTACTTCTACCTTCGATGGATCAACTGCCACTCCTTTTTCTGAAATGACATGACCCAAAAAGTACACTTCATTTAACCAGAAACTACATTTGGCAAGCTTAGCATACAATTGTTTCTCCCTGAGGATCTGCAACACCATCCGCAATTGCTTAGCATGCTCACTTGGAGTTTTAGAATATACAAGAATATCGTCGATGAAGACAACGACGAAAGAATCCAAAAAGGGTCTGAATATCCGGTTCATGTAGTCCATGAAGATTGCCGGTGCGTTAGTAAGGCCGAAGGGCATGACAACGTATTCAAAATGCCCATAACGGGTGCGAAAAGCTGTTTTGGGAATGTCGACCTCTTTAATTCGGATTTGATGATAGCCTGATCGAAGATCAATCTTAGAGAATATGGACGCTCCCCTCAGTTGATCTAACAAATCGTCAATTCGGGGAAGTGGATACTTGTTCTTGATTGTTACCGCATTCAACTGGCGGTAATCAATACACATTCTTGAACTGCCGTCCTTCTTTTTAACAAATAATACCGGGGCTCCCCATGGTGACACACTAGGCCGAATGAATTGTTTAGCAAACAACTCTTCGATGTGCTTCTTTAGCTCGGCCAATTTAGGAGGGGCCATCCGATACGGGGCAATTGATATTGGTCCAGCACCGGGAACCAAATCAATGCTAAATTCTACTTCTCTATGTGGCGGTAAACCAGGAATATCATCCGGGAATACCTCCGGGAATCCCTGCACAACAGGAATCTTGCTTACATCTGATTCTGTTTCAATCTCTAGATTTGACACGGTTGCATTAGGAAAGATGACGGCCTTGCTGTGGCAATCAATAAGAACTCTATTCTTCGCCATCCAATCCATGCCGAGGATGACATCGAGCCCCTTGAGAGGTAAGCAAATAAGATTCAAGTCAAATTCTCTCTCAAGTACTCGAAGAGAACAATTTGGACACACAAGAGACGTAGACACTGCGGTACTAGTAGGTGTTGACACCGCGAGCACATACGGCATCACCACTGTACGCACTCCTATTCTCTTGACGCATGATGATGAAATAAAGGAATGCGATGCACCACTATCAAACAATATTTTACAAGGGAGATTATTTAAAGTACCAGTACCTCGAATAAGTTCATCACCATCCTCTATCTCCTCTTCATCCATAGTATACACTTTACCCTTCTGAACGGGTTTCTTTCCCTTGACTGGTTGCGCCTGAGTCATATGAACTTCTTGTTTCACATTCTTCTTCGGGCATTGATAATAGAAATGACCAGGTTGTCCACAAGTAAAGCAAACTCTGGGTTTTGAGTCTTGATTCTTAAACCAGCATTCACCAAGATGACGCTTTCCGCAATGAGTGCATGAAGGATAACTAGGAAAAGCAGCTCCCCTGGGACCAGATTTGGATTGCTGAGGGCCTCTGTTGCCACTAACAGAATAAGGACCAGATTTATGCATATGTGCTTTACCCTTGATCGGGCCTCCAGACTTCTGCACAGCTTTCCCCCGATTAGTCACTTGCGCATTCTGCAAGCTCTTTTCATACGCACTAGTCATATTAATCAGTTGAGACAAACTGGCGATATTCTGATATTCAAACAGCACCTTGATCTCAGAGCGTAAACCACTTTCAAATTTGATACATTTTGCCCTCTCCTCAACATCTCTGTAACCAAGTGAATAGCGCATCAACTCCCGGAACTTCGCAGCATACTCTCCAACATTCATGTTGCCCTGAACAAGATTCAGAAATTGCAGCTCTTTCTCTCTGCGTTCATTCTCTGGGAAATACTTGTCCAAGAAAGTAGTGCGGAAAAGCTCCCAAGTGATCTCCCGATTTGCCGCTTCAAGATCGCGACGTTCCTGCTGCCACCAATATTGGGCCTCACCGATCAGCATGAATTCAGCAAGACGAACCCGTTGATCCTGTGGAGGCTGAAGAGAAGCAAATATTTTCTCAATATCCTGGAGCCAATCTTGGGCTCCATCAGGATTGTGTCCCCCTTCAAACCTCAGAGGATCCTGCTTCTTAAACCTTGAAAGCCAATCAATAGCAGGAGGGGCGGGTTGGGGTGGTTGCATAGCAGCAACAGCAGCAGTGACAGCGTTTGCAATATTCTGAGCCTGATTCTGGTTGGCTTGAACCAGATTCTCTAGAATAGCTGTAAGACGATCATTCTCGTTTTGTCGACGAGCCATGAAGGGTATCTACCTTGTTGAAGATCACAACTAAATTAGTATGCCAAGAAGAATTTAAAGAAGAAAGACTTAAAGGAAATTATTTAAGAATTACTAAATATGAACCTAAACATTGACATTTGAACAATTTCTCGCTTGATGAGAAATCAAGGAGTAATGAAACTCCATAGCCGAGGACAAAACTGCTCTGATACCATGAATGTGACACCCTAAGTTTTATTATACGATTAAACAAAGATTTTATGAGTTTTCTTTGCTTAATTAATTTCTAACTCCATTATCAGAGTGGGGAAGCCTAAATTCATTATTAAAATAGTGGTCTAGAATTTTTCTTTTCCTAACTTTTACAAACAAAGGGGTACACATGTGGAATTACTTAATTACCCTTATTTAGAAAATATATTTAGTAGTATTTAGTTATAGAAAATTTTTAGGAAAAATCCGACAGAGTCTCCTCTGTTTATCGGATATTTTCCATATTTCTTGAAAACCTGCTACCTGCGTGAAAGTTAAAAATACATTTTCCAGTTCAGTTCCTTTTACTTATGTGCGGTGCTAGGGTGTTTCCCCAGCTCATTCTATAGCCCCGCACTCATTTAGTTTTGCAACATTACATAGGTATTATTTACAACAAAAATATGCACGGAACGTCCCCGTCATAGCGGAGGAAATCCGGCCCAAAGGTGCTCACACATTGCACCACAAAAATATACTAAGTCATAAGGAAAGTTTAAACTAAGTTTTTATATAAAATCTCAAAATAACTAAATCCAAAACTAGCAGAATAAAAGTATGAACCACTACTCTCCCTAGTTGGGAGAGTGATCCTGCTTGGCTGGGACCTCGGAATCTAACTCTGAACCTGAAAAATGGGCGTAAGGGGTGAGAAATCCACGAACCCAGAAATGTCATTTTAAAGAGGCATAAGAACAACTAAGGCATGCAACAATCAATTCATACACATACATAAATCATGCTTCTTTGCATACCTTATTGGTTCGAAATTAAATCATATATATACATCAATGATAAACACTCTTGGTTTTTCTTCAACTTTAAACATGACTTTTACTTTCACAAGCTTTTAACTTTTGTATCTTAACTTTGCTTGCATTATGAATTCCATTAGGTATTCTTGCTGCACAATTGGTTAGGATGGTATCTTCACCCAATAGGACTTCTTCTCACTCAGGACTTCTTGACCCATAAGACCTTCCCTCGTTAGGGCCTTTTCTTTATTTTCTTTTCTTCACTCTCTTTCATATATTCTCATTTATTCATATTTCATGATTATATTTGGTAATGCAGCTATTAATCATCGCGTAGGATCCACGTAACCTAACGAGCCTTTGATCTTATGGGGATTTTTCCTGAGCGAGCTTTGTACCTATTGGGGCTAATTCGGGCCTACTTTGCTAGTAGGACCCTGTCCTAACCGTGTGCACCTAATGGGTGTGGATCCCAAAACTCGATTAATAGCTGCAGACCTTCTTATTTTTTTTCCTTACTTTGCATTACCACTTTATTTCTTTCATTTCTCATACTCATAATTTGCAAAGTAACACTTCTCATTTCCAATTCATATAAACTTTTCAAAACATCTCATTTTTTTACTTGAAGTTACATAATTACATATTTACTAACATAAACAATTTCTTACTCCTTATTCTCATAAATTCCTTTTTCAACTTATTACTTACAATGTCCATAAATTCCTCAACTAATTGCAAGGTAAACAACTAATACAAAACAAACCACAAATACAACTAATAATCATGCATATTTCATGTAGCAAATAGGGTCAAGCAATTTCATGAACAATAACATATATATTAAAGAGAGAAAATCATATTATCTAACCCTAAACTTAATCATAATTATACACACCCAAAATTCAACTCCCAAGCCCATGAATCAACCCCCTTACCTTGATTTTGAAGATTAAAGATAGAAAATACCAATTTGAGCTAAAACCCTCTTGCTGGATGAGAGAGAAAAACGTGGAGAGAGGGAGAGAGAGAGCTTCCAATCCTTGATCTTGAGAGATTGATAAAAGATTAAAGGTTTGTGGGTGATGGGGATTGATTTTTAGTGATTATTCATGGGTTTAAGTGATGATTTGAAGGTGAAATCATTGAGAGAAGGGAGAGAAGTTCGGCCCCTAGTAGAGAGAGAAAGCCATGGAAGAATGTGTGAAGAAGGCCAAAACGCTGTTTTCTGGGCTGAAAAACTCGACTTAATCGATTAATACTCGATTAAAATGGCAGTTAATCGATTAATACTCGATTAACCACTGCTAATTGCCTTTTCTATTTTTCTTCTATTTTCATCGTGTTTTCAAATCACCATAACTTCTTCGTTAACCGTCGGATCTTGCTCAAATTTTAAAGCAAGGTTCCTAAAAATCCATACTCCATATCCAACGGTGGAAATCTTGATTAGATTTGTAATTATTTAATTACAATTTTCCAAACTAGGGTTGTTGGAAAGGTGATTTAACTTAGCTAAAATTGCACTTTTTAACCCGATTCAATTCTGATTTCGATTCTCCCCTTTCTAACTCCTTTCTAACACCTCACATACTCGTTGGATTAATTATCTTAATTTTTCTTAATTAACTCTAATATATTTTGATAACAATTAATTAAATAAATTAACTGGAAATTAAATTGAGGACGTTACAATCCTCTCCCACTTACCAGAATTTCGTCCTCGAAATTCGCTAGGTGTTGAATAATTATGGATATGACTCCCTCATTTTGTCCTCTAGCTCCCACGTAGCTTCTTCAACATTATTGCGATGCCAGATAACCTTTACCAAAGGAATCTGTTTGCCTCGAAGTTGCTTAATCCGACGATCTTCAATCCGAATGGGATGGATTTCAAAAGTCAGATTTTCTTTCAAAGGTACATTATCCACATCGATTATATGCGAAGGGTCATGCACGTACTTCCGAAGTTGTGATACATGGAACACGTCATGCAACTTAGCTAGATGAGGAGGCAATGCAATTCGATACGCCAAAGGTCCAACCTTCTCAATTATCTGGTAGGGACCAATAAACCTGGGAGAGAGCTTCCGGTACTTGATTGCACGACCGATACCGGTGGTAGGACTTACCCTTAAGAACACATGATCACCACTATCGAATTCCAAGTGCCATCTACGCTTATCTGCATAGCTCTTTTGGCGATCCTGAGATGCCTTCATCTTTTGCTGAATCATTTTGATCTTTTCTGCGGTTTCTTGCACAATGTCTGGACCAAGGAGCAGATTTTCACCGATTTGGAACCAGCACAGTGGAGTCCGGCATTTTCTGCCATAGACAGCTTCAAAAGGAGCCATCCCAATACTGGAATGGAAGCTGTTGTTATAAGTAAACTCAATTAGTGGCAGAAGATGTTCCCAACTATCTGATTGCTCAATAACGCAAGTCCTTAGCAAATCCTCCAATGATTGAATGGTGCGCTCTGTTTGCCCACCCGTTTGGGGATGATATGCTGTGCTGAACTTGAGTTTTGTGCCCAAAACTTGTTGAAGACTTTGCCAAAAACGAGAGAGGAATCTGGAATCACGGTCAGAGATAATACTTGAAGGGATTCCATGTAATCTCACAATATTTTGAATGTATAGCTGTGTCAACTTCTTCATACTATACTTCATATTCATCGGAATAAAGTGAGCACATTTGGTAAGTCGATCGACTACTACCCAGATAGCTTCATAGCCGGAAGGGGTTCTTGGAAGACCAGATACAAAATCCATAGAGATGCTATCCCATTTCCACTCGGGAATCTTTAAAGGCCTTAACAAGCCTCCGGGCTTTTGGTGTTCAATCTTGGCCTTTTGGCATACTAGGCAGTGGGATACAAAATCTGCAATCGCCTTCTTCATTCCAGGCCACCAAAATAGCCTTTTAAGGTCTTGGTACATCTTTGTGGTACCTGGGTGGATACTTAATTTAATCTTATGTGCCTCATGAAGAATGTCCCTTTGAACTTCAAAATCTTTAGGAACACATACTCTGCCTCGAAATCGGATGATTCCGTCCGAACCCTTGATGAAATCGGGCTCTTCTCCATCAGGAGCTCTTTCAAAGAGCTTCTGCAATTCTGGGTCCTCTGCCTGCCTTTCTTTTATCAGGTCGATGAATTCATTATGCACCTGCAACATTTCCAAAATAATACTCTTTTCTTGCACCTGCACACCCAACATGAGATTACTAAATTCCTGCATCAATTGCATCTCCTTTATCATCATATTGCTAACGTGAAGTGTCTTGCGGCTTAGAGCATCCGCCACTACATTTGCTTTGCCTGGATGATATTGAAGACTGAAGTCGTAATCTTTAAGAAATTCCATCCACCTCCTTTGTCTCATGTTCAGCTCCTTCTGATCAAATAGATACTTGAGGCTCTTATGATTGCTGAACACCTCGAATCGACTGCCGTACAAGTAGTGCCTCCAAATTTTCAATGCAAATACCACGGCTGCCAATTCGAGATCATGGGTAGGATAATTCTGTTCATGTGGGCGAAGTTGCCGAGAAGCATATGCAACAACTTTGCCTTGTTGCATTAGCACGCATCCTAATCCTTGTTTCGATGCATCACAATAAACGTCGAAGGGTTGAGATGGAGCTGGCAAAATTAATACGGGTGAGCTAGTGAGTCGCTTCTTTAATTCTTCAAAACTATGCTCACACTCCTCTGTCCATTGATAGGGTACCTCCTTACGAGTTAATTTGGTTAGCGGAAGTGCTAACTTAGAAAAACCCTGAATGAATCTCCTATAATAGCCGGCCATGCCTAGAAAGCTTCTGATCTCTGTGACTGTAGTGGGTCTCTCCCACTTGAGTACTACTTCTACCTTCGATGGATCAACTGCCACTCCTTTTTCTGAAATGACATGACCCAAAAAGTACACTTCATTTAACCAGAAACTACATTTGGCAAGCTTAGCATACAATTGTTTCTCCCTGAGGATCTGCAACACCATCCGCAATTGCTTAGCATGCTCACTTGGAGTTTTAGAATATACAAGAATATCGTCGATGAAGACAACGACGAAAGAATCCAAAAAGGGTCTGAATATCCGGTTCATGTAGTCCATGAAGATTGCCGGTGCGTTAGTAAGGCCGAAGGGCATGACAACGTATTCAAAATGCCCATAACGGGTGCGAAAAGCTGTTTTGGGAATGTCGACCTCTTTAATTCGGATTTGATGATAGCCTGATCGAAGATCAATCTTAGAGAATATGGACGCTCCCCTCAGTTGATCTAACAAATCGTCAATTCGGGGAAGTGGATACTTGTTCTTGATTGTTACCGCATTCAACTGGCGGTAATCAATACACATTCTTGAACTTCCGTCCTTCTTTTTAACAAATAATACCGGGGCTCCCCATGGTGACACACTAGGCCGAATGAATTGTTTAGCAAACAACTCTTCGATGTGCTTCTTTAGCTCGGCCAATTTAGGAGGGGCCATCCGATACGGGGCAATTGATATTGGTCCAGCACCGGGACCCAAATCAATGCTAAATTCTACTTCTCTATGTGGCGGTAAACCAGGAATATCATCCGGGAATACCTCCGGGAATCCCTGCACAACAGGAATCTTGCTTACATCTGATTCTGTTTCAATCTCTAGATTTGACACGGTTGCATTAGGAAAGATGACGGCCTTGCTGTGGCAATCAATAAGAACTCTATTCTTCGCCATCCAATCCATGCCGAGGATGACATCGAGCCCCTTGAGAGGTAAGCAAATAAGATTCAAGTCAAATTCTCTCTCAAGTACTCGAAGAGAACAATTTGGACACACAAGAGACGTAGACACTGCGGTACTAGTAGGTGTTGACACCGCGAGCACATACGGCATCACCACTGTACGCACTCCTATTCTCTTGACGCATGATGATGAAATAAAGGAATGCGATGCACCACTATCAAACAATATTTTACAAGGGAGATTATTTAAAGTACCAGTACCTCGAATAAGTTCATCACCATCCTCTATCTCCTCTTCATCCATAGTATACACTTTACCCTTCTGAACGGGTTTCTTTCCCTTGACTGGTTGCGCCTGAGTCATATGAACTTCTTGTTTCACATTCTTCTTCGGGCATTGATAATAGAAATGACCAGGTTGTCCACAAGTAAAGCAAACTCTGGGTTTTGAGTCTTGATTCTTAAACCAGCATTCACCAAGATGACGCTTTCCGCAATGAGTGCATGAAGGATAACTAGGAAAAGCAGCTCCCCTGGGACCAGATTTGGATTGCTGAGGGCCTCTGTTGCCACTAACAGAATAAGGACCAGATTTATGCATATGTGCTTTACCCTTGATCGGGCCTCCAGACTTCTGCACAGCTTTCCCCCGATTAGTCACTTGCGCATTCTGCAAGCTCTTTTCATACGCACTAGTCATATTAATCAGTTGAGACAAACTGGCGATATTCTGATATTCAAACAGCACCTTGATCTCAGAGCGTAAACCACTTTCAAATTTGATACATTTTGCCCTCTCCTCAACATCTCTGTAACCAAGTGAATAGTGCATCAACTCCCGGAACTTCGCAGCATACTCTCCAACATTCATGTTGCCCTGAACAAGATTCAGAAATTGCAGCTCTTTCTCTCTGCGTTCATTCTCTGGGAAATACTTGTCCAAGAAAGTAGTGCGGAAAAGCTCCCAAGTGATCTCCCGATTTGCCGCTTCAAGATCGCGACGTTCCTGCTGCCACCAATATTGGGCCTCACCGATCAGCATGAATTCAGCAAGACGAACCCGTTGATCCTGTGGAGGCTGAAGAGAAGCAAATATTTTCTCAATATCCTGGAGCCAATCTTGGGCTCCATCAGGATTGTGTCCCCCTTCAAACCTCAGAGGATCCTGCTTCTTAAACCTTGAAAGCCAATCAATAGCAGGAGGGGCGGGTTGGGGTGGTTGCATAGCAGCAATAGCAGCAGTGACAGCGTTTGCAATATTCTGAGCCTGATTCTGGTTGGCTTGAACCAGATTCTCTAGAATAGCTGTAAGACGATCATTCTCGTTTTGTCGACGAGCCATGAAGGGTATCTACCTTGTTGAAGATCACAACTAAATTAGTATGCCAAGAAGAATTTAAAGAAGAAAGACTTAAAGGAAATTATTTAAGAATTACTAAAGATGAACCTAAACATTGACATTTGAACAATTTCTCGCTTGATGAGAAATCAAGGAGTAATGAAACTCCATAGCCGAGGACAAAACTGCTCTGATACCATGAATGTGACACCCTAAGTTTTATTATACGATTAAACAAAGATTTTATGAGTTTTCTTTGCTTAATTAATTTCTAACTCCATTATCAGAGTGGGGAAGCCTAAATTCATTATTAAAATAGTGGTCTAGAATTTTTCTTTTCCTAACTTTTACAAACAAAGGGGTACACATGTGGAATTACTTAATTACCCTTATTTAGAAAATATATTTAGTAGTATTTAGTTATAGAAAATTTTTAGGAAAAATCCGACAGAGTCTCCTCTGTTTATCGGATATTTTTCATATTTCTTGAAAACCTGCTACCTGCGTGAAAGTTAAAAATACATTTTCCAGTTCAGTTCCTTTTACTTATGTGCGGTGCTAGGGTGTTTCCCCAGCTCATTCTATAGCCCCGCACTCATTTAGTTTTGCAACATTACATAGGTATTATTTACAACAAAAATATGCACGGAACGTCCCCGTCATAGCGGAGGAAATCCGGCCCAAAGGTGCTCACACATTGCACCACAAAAATATACTAAGTCATAAGGAAAGTTTAAACTAAGTTTTTATATAAAATCTCAAAATAACTAAATCCAAAACTAGTAGAATAAAAGTATGAACCACTACTCTCCCTAGTTGGGAGAGTGATCCTGCTTGGCTGGGACCTCGGAATCTAACTCTGAACCTGAAAAATGGGCGTAAGGGGTGAGAGATTGATAAAAGATTAAAGGTTTGTGGGTGATGGGGATTGATTTTTAGTGATTATTCATGGGTTTAAGTGATGATTTGAAGGTGAAATCATTGAGAGAAGGGAGAGAAGTTCGGCCCCTAGTAGAGAGAGAAAGCCATGGAAGAATGTGTGAAGAAGAAGGCCAAAACGCTGTTTTCTGGGCTGAAAAACTCGACTTAATCGATTAATACTCGATTAAAATGGCAGTTAATCGATTAATACTCGATTAACCACTGCTAATTGCCTTTTCTATTTTTCTTCTATTTTCATCGTGTTTTCAAATCACCATAACTTCTTCGTTAACCGTCGGATCTTGCTCAAATTTTAAAGCAAGGTTCCTAAAAATCCATACTCCATATCCAACGGTGGAAATCTTGATTGGAGTTGTAATTATTTAATTACAATTTTCCAAACTAGGGTTGTTGGAAAGGTGATTTAACTTAACTAAAATTGCACTTTTTAACCCGATTCAATTCCGATTTCGATTCTCCCCTTTCTAACTCCTTTCTAACACCTCACATACTCGTTGGATTAATTATCTTAATTTTTCTTAATTAACTCTAATATATTTTGATAACAATTAATTAAATAAATTAACTGGAAATTAAATTGAGGACGTTACACTTCTTCTTCGATCCGAATAACTCTGCTGACGACTAACCGCAGTCCTAATCTTTTCTTCAATCATTCGGATCTTTTCGGTCGTCTGTTGTACCACATCTGGACCAAGATGTAAATTCTCCCCCACTTGGAACCAACATAGCGGGGTTTGGCATTTTCTCCCATACAATGCCTCGAACGGTGCCATACCAATACTTGTATGGTATCCGTTGTTGTATGTGAATTCTGCGAGTGGTAATATCTGATCCCAACTTCCTCTTTCTTCCAACACACACGCTCGCAAAATATCCTCCAAAGTTTGAATGGTCCTTTCGGTTTGTCCATCGGTCTGAGGGTGACAGGCTGAACTCATCTTAAGCTTTGTCCCTAGAGCTTGATGCAAACTTGACCAGAATCTCGACATGAATCTCGGATCACGATCCGAAATAATACTGGATGGTACTCCATGCAATCGTACCACTTCCCGAATTTAAATTTGGGTAAGTTTCTCCAAAGAGTAGTGCATATTCACCAGAATGAAATGCGCCGATTTAGTAAGACGGTCCACAATTACCCAGATTGCGTCATGGTTTGCAACTGTCCTTGGCAATCCAGTCACAAAATCCATGGAGATACTATCCCACTTCCATTGTGGAATATCTAGGGGCTGCAACATTCCTCCAGGTTTCTGATGTTCCACTTTAACTTTTTGGCAGATTAAACACGATGCTACATAGTCCGCTATATCCTTCTTAAGACCAGGCCACCAGAACATGCTTTTCAAATCCTGGTACATCTTTGTCGATGCAGGGTGCATGCTCATCTGACTCTTATGTGCCTCATCTAAAATCATCCTCCTAATCTCCGAGTTCTTCGGTATGCAAATTCTCGTTTTAAAACGAAGAATTCCATCCGACCCTTCTGAAAAATCTGACTCTTTTCCTTCTTCCATTAACTTCTTCTTCTCTAGCAATTCCGGATCTTCACGTTGCAATTCTTGAATTCGAGCCAAGAATTCGCTAGAAATTTGCAACATACCCAATGTAATCCGACCTGGTTCCACTTGCATCACCAGCCTTAGATCCCGAAACTCTTCAATCAAAGCCGCTTCCTTGATCATCATGGAACTCGCATAAATTGCTTTACGGCTCAAAGCGTCTGCTACAACATTGGCCTTACCAGGATGGTAATGAAGCTCAAAGTCGTAGTCTTTCAAAAATTCCATCCATCGATGCTGTCTCATATTTAACTCCTTTTGGTCAAATAAGTACTTCAAACTCTTATGGTCACTAAACACCCGAAACGTAGTGCCATAGAGATAATGCCTCCATATCTTCAGTGCAAAGACTATTGCAGCAAGTTCCAAATCATGGGTGGGGTAGTTTACCTCGTGAACTTTCAGTTGACGAGATGCATACGCCACAACCTTCCCTTCTTGGATTAGGACACTCCCAAGTCCTTGTCCCGATGCATCACAGTACACTTCGTACTCCTTGTGAGGGTCAGGTAAGATTAACACTGGTGAGGATGTTAACCTTTCCTTAAGCATCAAAAAACTCCTTTCACACTTCTCATCCCATATGAATGGTTGATCCTTCCTAGTCAGCTTGGTGAGGGGTAATGCAATCTTCGAAAATCCCTCAATAAATCTTCTATAATATCCGGCCAACCCTAGGAAACTTCTGACTTCCGTGACTGTCTTTGGTTGAACCCACTGCAAAACCGATTCCACCTTGGCTGGGTCAACAGCTATGCCACCTTCCGAGATCACGTGTCCCAAGAACTGAACTTCTTTTAACCAAAACTCACACTTAGAGATTTTGGCGTAGAGCTGCTTCTCCTTCAAAATCTTCAACACTACTCGGAGGTGTTCAGCATGTTCCTCCGGACTCTTAGAATATATCAGGATGTCATCAATGAAAACTACCACGAATGAATCCAGATACAGTCTAAAAATCCGATTCATGTAGTCCATGAAAATGGCTGGTGCATTCGTTAATCCGAACGGAATTACAACATATTCATAATGTCCGTATCGAGATCGAAATGCAGTCTTAGGGATATCTTCCTCCTTGATTCTGATCTGGTGATACCCAGATCTTAGATCGATCTTAGAAAACACCGCAGCTCCTCTCACTTGATCCATGAGATCATCTATCCTTGGCAAAGGATACTTGTTCTTTATGGTCACCTTATTCAACTGTCTATAATCCACGCACATCCTAAGGCTTCCATCTTTCTTCTTGACAAACAACACCGGAGCACCCCATGGGGATACACTTGGCCTAATAAGTTGTTTTTGCAACAACTCCTCAATCTGATTCTTTAATTCAACCATCTCAGGTGGTGCCATTCTATAAGGAGCAATAGAAATGGGACCAGTTCCTGGAATCAGCTCGATTCCAAACTCAATCTCCCTCTTGGGTGGTAATCCCGGCATTTCTTCGGAAAACACTTCCGGAAATTCCCGAACAATCAGAATCTCTTCCACAGACCTTTCTCCTTTCTCCGGCTCAACAGCAGAGACCAAGCAGAGATACTCCTCCGAGATCGAATCCTTGAATAAAAGCGTCTTCTTAGCACAATCAATAACCACATGATTGCTAGCCATCCAATCCATGCCCAAAATTACATCCAATTGGGACAAAGGAAGGCAGATCAAATCTAAATAAGAGACTCGGTCTACTATCCTAATTTTACAATTAGGACACACCTTTGAAGCGATTACAGGAGGGTTAGTAGGGGTCTCTACCCTAAGACAATAGGGTGATTCGGACACAGGCAATTTCAAACGATTCACACATTCAAATGAAACAAATGAATGAGTGGCTCCTGAATCGAATAAAATTCTACAAGGTTGATCATTGAACAGATAAGTACCTTGCATGAGTCCCGGAGCTTGGTTTGCCTCAGCACCACTAAGGGTGAAAACTCGACCTTGAGTCATTGGCTTGTCCATAGATCCTCTTGGAGTGTTCTTGGGTGGTTCCTTACAATCGCGAGAAAAATGACCAAGTTTCCCGCAGTTAAAACACCCACTGTGAGACCAACAGAATTTTCCAAAGTGATGACGCCTGCACTTCTCACAATAAGGAGCATTATTGTAAGAGGTGTTTCGATCATCAGACATCTTGCCCTTCCCCCTATTCTTATGAGAATAAGGGCCTTTGTTACGGTGGTCATGCCCCTTCCGCTTCTGCAGACCATATCCCAGATGTTCCTTCTTTCCTTCTACAATCTGAACTGTCTCCGCCTTTTTATCATCCTCATACATCCTACACATATCTACCAGCGTAGGGAAACTTTGAATCTTTTGATAACTGAACACCGACTTCAATTCGGGTCTCAGTCCTCCCTCAAACTTGATACATTTACTCCTCTCGTCTGGATTCATCTGATAGTAAGGGGAGTATTTCATTAGTTCTTCAAATTTCGCAGCATATTCACCTACACTCATGCTGCCTTGTCTAAGTTGTAGAAACTCAACCTCTTTCTTCCATCTTAAATCTTCAGGAAAATATTTCTTGAGAAATTCTCCCATGAATACTTCCCAAGTTACCTCTCTTCCTTCATGAGCAAGTAACTGGGCAGTATGATTCCACCAATGTTCTGCTTCTCCCTCTAGCATGAATACAGCATAAGCTATCCTCTGGGCGTCGGAGAATTCTAAAGTTCTAAAGATCTTGTCCATCTCCAAGATCCACTTGTTAGCTTCTTCTGGTTTAAACCCACCAGCAAACTTTGAGGGATTGCAACTCCTGAAATCCGACAAAGTTTTGGCTTCTCCAGCTACCGCACCTGCTGGAGGTGGATTAATGGGCTGAGGTTGATGTTGCCGATGTTGATTCTGCTGCAAATTCTCTAACACTGTAGCCATCCTTTCCAGCAGATCGTTCGTATGATTTCTATATCGCGATGCCATAGTGAGCCTGCACTATGGACCTATGTCGTTAAAGATCTATCTAGACTTTGAAATCTATTTAGTTCTATTCTAAACTATCACTAATAGAACTAAGCCATATGAAATAAATCAAATAGCTAAGAAAACTTTACCCAGCTGTAGCAACTTCTGGCAGATTATGCTTGAGAGGATCAAGAATCAGGACCATTATGCTCTGATACCATAAAAGTGTAACGTTCCTTTATTATACTACTTTATTAAAAATAATTTCTCTGTTATTGTTTATTTGAATAGAATATATGGACTTGCTCGAGAAGAGATATAATAAAAATCTCTTTTATAAAGCTCTTGTAAAATAACTTGGTATTCATTTGTGGTTATTACAAATCTTTCCAGAAAATTTATGAAATCATTTTTTTTATTAAAGTGAAATACCGTAATTATCAGAGTAAGCGGAAAATAGAGACTTTGACTTGATAATTCACATGTACAACTATTTATAGAAAGAAAATAGATATATATATATATATATATATATCATCCATAAAAAGATTCAACATACATCCAAGTCAAGTCGAGATAGCAGGTTTGTACAAAATACAAGTCCATTATATAAAACTGAAAGATAGGACCACGTCACTGAGATCTCCCAAAAATATGTACAATATATATAGAGCAAAAGGTGAAATCCCAAAAGTGGTCCAGTGATCCTCCTCCATAGCATGATCTCCGGAGTCTCCAGCAGCTGCTCCACCCGTCCCACATCCTAATCATCTATACTATGCATCACCTGGT
Organism: Crotalaria pallida; assembly: GCA_037953625.1. Classification (NCBI taxonomy): domain Eukaryota; kingdom Viridiplantae; phylum Streptophyta; class Magnoliopsida; order Fabales; family Fabaceae; genus Crotalaria; species Crotalaria pallida. The sequence continues at coordinate 102,331,889 of CM075649.1, forward strand.
GGATCCCCAACTCCCCACTGGCTCCCAATGGAGTGCTCGACTAGCTCGTCCTCATCCTCACCCTCCTCAGGATCCTCCTCTACCTCCTCCGACTGAGTGGGTACCCTCCCACTGGGCACTGGGTCCGCTGAAGGTGTCCCATGAACCGGAGTCATCGGACTAGGTATAGGAGTCTCTTCTCGAATCACTAGAGAAGCAGAGGGATGAGATCTAGTAGCAGCTCGAAAACGGAAAGAGTGAAAGCGACGAGCAGGTCGAGTCGGGGGTGGTCCATGATAAGTATAGAAAGGGGGTACATGCAAAGTATAGATAATAGGGATGCGAAACCTACGAGGAAGGACACGAGCCAAAGGGTTGGGATGGAATAGTGTCACCTCCACCTCACCCTCGAACGTGGCTCTGTGGTCCTCGTAGTACCACACTCCACTAGGGAGCGGGCGCAGCTCGATGCAAGCTAGATAGCGTGCCATCACCTAACATGGGCAATAAGGGGTAAGCACATAATCCACATAATCGAATAAGAATAAATAAAGCATGTAACAATTGCCAGTTACAAACATCCAATGCAAATGCAAATGTAAATGAACATGTGTATTCCATTTATAATAATTCCATTAATTATGAGTAATGATGCATGTCTCCCAATTCCATTGTCCATTGAACGTTCATTCTAATAATTCGCATACATGACCAACATGTATTGTGGAACTGCTCGGATAGTGTGCACACAACGTCACCAAGACGTAACAGCATTCCCAAATGCTGCCCACATTACCAAAATGTGTCATCGAGCCAGTCACCACCGAATTATCCCCAACCTTTCACCATGCATGTATGCACATAAAATTATACACTAAGATTAACCAATAATCTTATTATGTGATTATACACTAAGATTAACCAATAATCATATTATGTGCATCCAATATTTTCCCTCAGTGAGTTAAACTGTTGTTAATACTTTCCCAATCCTTTTATTGGAACATGATACTTTTTCCCACAAGCATAATTGATCTTAATCGACATTCCATCAGGTATGTTAAAAAAGAAGTTGTTTTTCTGTCTCTGGTCCCAAAATACTCGAGTAGATTCTCCTAGACTCGAGTGTTCCTCAGTTTTCCCAAAATACTCGAGTGTTTCTCATGGCACTCGAGTGTTCTTTGTTTCCAGAACTTGATTTTTAAAAATTCATCCATATACTCGAGTGCTCTTTATAAGACTCGAGTGTTCTTTTATTTTCCAGAAATACACTTAAAATCACCAGGATACTCGAGTGTTCTTCATGAATACTCGAGTGTTCTTGAGTTTTCCAGAAAATCAATTTTCCCAAAACAGGCAAAATACTCGAGTATTACCCATAATACTCGAGTGTTTGCAGACAGACAACACTGAAATTTGAGTTTTAACATACCATTTTCGATTATAGTCCATTCCAGTCCAAACCAAAGATCAATATAGCTTACATTACACATTTTAAACATGTTCCAATACAGAATTAACAACATCTAACACTGAATCACAGATTACCAACAATATTGCATAAAATGCATTTTTCCACAACTTGGCATACCAAATTCAATTCTACACATAATAATCGCATTTCCAGCTTTGGTACACCTTGCATGTGACCAAATAAACATGTCCAAATCAACATTTAACCCAGAAAAGGCCTCCAAGCCTTAAACCTATTCCAACTATGCCCATAGAGTCATTTCTTATTCTAGTGAATTAGAAGCTTCACCCTTACCTCTAATTCGTGAATCAACACTGAGATTGCAGAGAAATTGGTTGGAAATGCTAAACCCCAAAAATCCTTTGCATGCAGCCATAGTTGGACAGAGTACCAAAACCAGAGAATTTAACATGCAAAATCGTTGTAAAAATTAGGGAAAGAGGTTAGGAGTTGTTCTCTGCAACATAAACTAGAGGTATGAACGAATTTGGGATTCAGGGGGCTCATTAACTTACCAAAATCTGAGCTCCAAGTAGGCTTCCAGACCTCAGGAACTTGGTTTGGCAGCAACAATCCTTCTCCTTTCGATCCTCGATTCTCCTTCCACACAGCACCTTAACTCACGATTTTTATATGTTTGTAAAGCTCGAGATGTGAGCTTTACAATGGTGTATCACTCTCGATTCAACACTCAAAAACGCTCGAGTAATCAACGTTCGAAATCAGGAACCCTAACTCTTCGTTTTCAGAGAAAAGCCAACAAAATCCTCCATCTTCTTCAACTCAGGGTTTATATAGACGTTCCCAGCTATCATGCAGCTCGCCACGACATTCATCATCGTGTACTAAGGGTGTTTTCGTGTCAAACCAGGGAAACCGTTGTGTGTTGACTCATCAACCGCACTAACGAGTTCTCCACTGATTCGAATACTCGAGTATTTCCAGAAATACTCGAGTCTTTTGGTCAAATTTTCAAAAATATTTATTTTAATGTCCTTCCCTCCAAAATCTTTCTAATATTGCTTTTAGGTCCTCATTCAGGGACTAATATGTAAAAATATCATTTTCACATATTATTCTCTTGCTAAAATATTTTTTTTTACTTCCGCAAATACCAATACCAACTCATAATTATCCTAATTGATTTATGAAATATCATTATGATTAAGAAAATAATTATAAAATAATCTTCCATAAATCATAATTGTATTACATCGGGAAACGAAATTTGGGGTGTTACAAACTTTATCACTGAAATGATTTAAATCATAGTCTACTCACATTTTCCATAATTCCTCTTGGACTAATCATATTATATTGGGGTATACTCCATGACTACCCTACCATAATTAAACAACATCCTATCATCCAATACCATCAGTTGATCTTTCCAAGTCAACTTGGCCAAAGGCCATGCGATCTTAGAAAATCCTTAAATACTCCGGCAATAGTACCCAGCCAGCCCTAAGAACTTCTTACTTTAAAGATCGCATGCCCTGCGAACGTAACTTCGCTCAACTAAAACTCATCTTTGGTGAGCTTAGCACACAACTACTCCTTTTGCAGGATTCTCAACACCATCCTGAGATGTTTCTCATACTCCTCCGGATTCTCAGGATAAACCACAAACGAATCCAAATAAGATCTAATGGTCCAGTTCTTATAATCCATAAAAGAACAGGTGCATTAGTCGATCTGAACGACATTCTTTTCTACTCATAATGTTCGTATCGAGATCAAAAATGCAGTCTTAAGTGTATCCCTGTCCCGAATCTTGATTTGGGGTTAATCCAACCTCCAATCACTCTTAGAAAATACTTTGACTCCTTTAACTTGGTCCACCCATAACCTCTTAGAAACTTCCCTATGTGCTTCTTTCATTTGACCATTCCCGATGATACCATATCGTAAGGGTAGTAGAGAGAGAATCAGCTTCAAGAATTAACTTGATTCCAAACTCTATCTCTTTGCTCAAGAGTGAACCTAACATCATTTCTTGTAACCAAGATTTCTTTAACCCACTTTTTTTTCTTCCCTGCTGCCCAGAAGAAAACACATGGATCTATTGGATTCCATATTCGAAGCTTGGAAATCCTAATACAGAGTTGTTCTATCGTCATTAATCATGATCACTTAATCCTTCGGCTCCCGAACCGTGCTTAAGATCAAATGGAATCATGACACAGGTAGATAGACAAAGTCTAATACCTTAATAGAAAGATTCAGACATACCTTGGAAACAACTACAAGAAGATTTGTAGGAGTCTCCACTTTGAGGTAGCAGATTGGGTAAGGTATAGAGCAACTTTGATCACTACCCTTATCCAAAAGGAACAAAAGAAAGGATAGCTTTAGAGTTTAACGAACTCAACCAGATTAATCCTTAAGAAGATGACTGCCTTGCACTCGACCGGAGAAGTTGATTAACTGTAACACTAGTGAGGGTAAATACTCCTCCCCAGAGTCAAGGACTTAACTACAACTCCTTTGAGATTTCCTTATCACTGGTTCTATGAGAACAGAATAAACCAACACTATGGTTTTAGGGTTACCACATGTCTAAAGAGAAGCATACGCCTATCATACTTCTACTTAGACTACATAGAACACTTTTTAATAGCAGAATAAGCTACTTATCTAGAGCCATTACCCATAACCTTAGCTCTGGTTTGGAAGTATATGAAAGCATACTTCCTAGGAAATATTGCAGATATCGATGACCAGCGTATTGGACCACACACCCAAGGACCAAGAGTCAGGACCATTGCTCTGATACCATAAAAGTGTAACACTCCCTGTATGTCATCTTACTTTATAAGAAAAGTAATAAGTTTGTGATTACTTGGACTTGTTGTTGTTGGAAAAAGATCTGAAAATAAGAATTTATCCCTTCCCTTGAAAATTTATTTTCACAAACACTTGATTGATAATGAAGGTGACTTAGTAAAATCAGAGTTTGCGGAAACATAGTAAAATCAGCATATTATACTCCCAAAATATATCAAGTGTAACAAGTCCATTAATACCAAATAAGTATTATTATGAAACTAAATTCCTCTTATGATACCTATTTCCAAAATATGTATCATATAAATTCTATTAAAAATAGAAATGTTATTGAGCTGGTCACTGGTCCTTTGTCCAAACATCCTTCTGGTCGGATCCTCGATATCTGCACAACGGGTTCCCAACCCACACTCTCTACACTCTGCATGCACCTAAGGGACATCTCCCCTTACTAATTCTTGTACAAGCTAGATGCACGATCAACACCTAATAAGGGAATGGGGGTTAGCTATACATATTCGCATAATCAAATGGGAATAAATCTAACATCCACAAGTCAACATGTAGCAAACCATGATGCATAATCATATGAGCACACCCGGTTAATCATAATTCTTTCAATGCAGGTGGCATGATGCATGATTTCCTTCCACAACTGAGGCCTCTAACAAAGTCCATCTTGGACGTCCATCCAATACATCCTTGTGTTCCCGGAACACCGATATTCGTTCCCAGAACGTAATGCCGAACCATACTTGGATAATAAGCATCACTCCCAGAGTGTGCACCACGTTCCCAGAACGTGTATCAAACCATACTTGGAATAATAAGCATCATTCCCAGAGTGTGCATCACGTTCCCAGAACGCATACGTTCCCAGAACGCATAAAAACCAGGTCCCAGACACTGGCCACATATCTATAATGTGTCATCAAGTAGGTTGCATCTCAATGTGTTCCTAGAACACTAACATACGTTCCCAGAACATATAAAACCAGGTCCCAGACACTGGCCACATATCTATAATGTGTCATCAAGTAGGTTATAATTTGGTACTCCCGGAGTACCCTCCTCATATTCCCAGAATATGATAAACGTTCCTACCAACCCACCTTCCATTCTATATGCATGAATGCACAATCAAGGTTGGTTTTATCTTTAATTCTATTATTATACCAATGTGTTCCCAGAACACTAACATACGTTCCCAGAACGTATCGCAAACCATACTTGGAATATAATCAAGCACCACTCCCGGAGTGTGCATCACGTTCCCAGAACGTATCCAAGAAACCATGTCCCAGACAATGGCCACATTCCCAGAATGTGTCATCAAGTAGGTTGCATCAGTTTGGTACTCCTAGAGTACAGGGTCATGTTCCCATTAATTCCATTATTATGACTTAGAAAACACAACTTCTGAATGATATCTTGAGGTATGGCTTTACTCATAAAATTCACCTTTGAATTTAAATTTAACATATGCTCATAGACCTGGATTGAGAGAATATAATCATTGGTATTAGCAACCCTTATTCAAAAACTGAACTTTTACTTTTAAGTTTCAGGTACTAACCGGTTACATCATCACTTAACCGGTTAGAATTACAGACCTGAATATAAAACCACTGATTTTCCAAGAATCTTTTCTTAAATTCTCTTCTCAATCCAATAACAAGGTCTTAGCATAACATAATACCTCAAGTTCAACACATAATATCATTCAAAAGATCTAAGTCATAATCCAATTTTCATTTATGCATAATTTCCTCTTGAAATTATCCTTTGATATTAAGGTATTAACTCATCACCTCCAATCTAAACCAAACAGTGCTCAAACACATAGTTTTAGATTGGTTTTTGTATGAAATTCTAGCTTAAACTTGAGTACAAATGGTATGGATACTTGGCCAATTTCAGAAATTCATTTTCTTTGAAAATTGACAGTATCTAACCGGTTACAAATTTCGACTAACCGGTTAGATTAGGCAGAACATACACTGAAAAATGAGGTTTTGCATACCACTTTCTACCATACTCAAATCTAACCAATTTCATTCATAAATAGAGTTTACATACCTTAATACTAGTGTGTTCAACCACAGAAACCTATCTATATTGCATGCATTCAATTTAGGTACTCAAATTGCACATAATTGCACATATTTCACAACTTAATGCATCAATTCACATAATATCCAATTAAGTCATGAAATCAACATCAACATAGCTTGCATGCATCCAGATAACATTGCTCAAAACAACAATTGAGCTCAAATTGGCCTCCAAGCCATTTAACCATTTTAACTTATGCCCTTTGAGTCTCTTGGTGACTCATCCTATATTCTACCACAATTTATCCTCATTCTAGCAAATAGTAAGCTTCCCCCTTACCTTAGGTTCGTGCTTGATCCAAAACATTGCAGAGAGAAAGGCTCCAACATAGATCTCCATTAAATCCACTATATGCAGATAGAGTTGGATAGGGTACCAAAACCAGGGAAATTGACATGCAAAACCCAATTAAGAATTGGGGAAAATAGTCAAATTGAGTTCTCTGCAACATGCACTAGAGGTAGGAATAGATTTGAAACCAAAAGGGTTCGTGTGCTTACCAAAATCGAGCTTCAAAGTCAGCTCCAGAAACCAGAAGCTGAGGTTTGACAACACCAACACCCTTACTTTGCAAGCTTCGTTCTCTTGATTCAGGGACTCTCAACTCACAAACTTTATATCAATACAAAGCCCTTGATGCGAGCTTTGTAACCGTGTATCACTCATGTTCTAACTCTCAGAAACGAAGGAGAATCGCACCAGACGAATCAAGAACCCTAAAAACAGAGTTTCAACCCTTCTATCAAAAAATCAACCCAAATTCATCAACAATTCGGGTTTTTATAGAGAAATCAGACTTGCATGCAAGGCGACACGCGTTCCTCAGCGTGATTTGAGTGGGATTAGTGGCGATTTCTAGATTAATTGGGTGATTACTCATCAAAATCCACTAATCCCAATTTCTGAGTTCATCGTGTAACCGGTTACACAGCCCTTCTAACCAGTTACATACTGATAAAATTCAAAAATTAATAATTTAATTACTCTTTCTTCAAAAACCTTTTTAATATTGCAATTAGGTCCCAACCCAAGGACTAAATTACAATATTCACATTTTTGTACAAAATAACCATATAAAAATATATCTCATATTTTTATATATAAAAACACATAATGTACAAAAACTAAAACCTTCAAAACTAATATAAATCAATTATAAAATAATTGTTATAATTCTTGGTTATTTGGGAGACGAAAATTAGGGGTGTTACATATCACAAGAATGAAAAGTTTTAGGAGTAGTGATACTTATCGAGATGATATTTTCCCAAGTAATAGAGATAGTAAGCTTTGGAGTTCCTCCCATTCGGATATTTATAACATTCTGTAATTGAAGGAATTCTCCTCTTATTCAATGTGTTGCACTTCTTCCATTCCAAGAGATCGTATTAATATTGCAGTATCACTTTCAAGGCTTGAATATCGTTAAGTTCTCTTTTCATTTGAGTCCATCAAATCATAGATTTTTCAGAGAACATTGCATCATTGAGACTTGTAGTAATACCTGCAAGACTAATTAGTACATGTATCTCTTGGTATCCAAGTTAATTGGATCCTTAGGAGTTAGTAACACATGAATATGGTGTATGCTGAAAAAGAATTTATCCTTCAAAAAGATTTGTGCAAATATATCGAAGAAGGAATAAATCACAAAAACATTTCAGCATCAAGATAAACATGTGTATCATGTAACACCCCGATTTGGCAACTTGAAATCACAACTGTTTATAGTGAAAATTTGGGCCATTTTTTTTTTTTTTAAAACAAACGTTATGCAAGATGAGAACACTTAGGTTTTCAAAACATAGTTACAATTTAAAACTCAGATTCTCACACTGCATAAACCTTTCAAGTTCCAAACCGAGATGTCACAAGACACCGCGCTTTGAAACTCGTTTTCAAAAACATTGTTTCAAACACGGCCCGTTTACTCATTTCAAAACGTTAATACCAGAATAAACTTTAGTTGGGGTTACAGCACTATAGATCCAGGACTTCAAGTAACTTGCAATGGAAATACAAAACTCTGAAAGGGAAATTACCTAACCGCTAGTCATCGACACTAACGTTTCCGCTGCACTACTCTGATTCTTGGTACGTCCACTCCTCGGGTCAAGGGTAGAGGCATCCTCGTCATTCTCCCTAACAATGCTTTCCATAGCCGCTTCTCGGGATTTCTTTTCCTCCTCATAACGAGCTAGCAGTCTCTCCGTGTTTTCCTTTCTAAGGACCATACAAAATTTTCCCAATACAAAGCAGAAGTACGAGAGAGTGAGCTACCCAAAACATGTAATGTCGACTATGTGGATTTACGATAGGCAATTATTAAGATAAAAGAATAAATAGCATACAAAACATATAAACAACATAATCATCATCATCATAATCATTATCACATAAACACCATATCATTCTCACTTCTCAATTCACGTCCAATACTTAATATTACAACTGTACTTTCTTTTGAAATCTTTAAGTTTATTAAGTCTTATCATCTCAGATCACTCAATGACTTGGGGAACCATCATTGAGGAAAAATGACTCTCACGTCTACATCTCCTCGGTCATCCATCCTCACCTAGTCGGAAGCAAACAGGAGTACAGGACCTTTACCACGCGGGCACGACAGCTGTCACACAACAAATGGTCCCAGACCAGGAGGCCTTGCCTCAAATCATAATCATAATTAACAGTGCACGCTCTCAGCGGCAATCACAAATGCCCCGTTCCAGTCCCTCTCACTGTTCTCGATTTGCAATCTAGGGGGCAACAGTACAGTTCTAGTCTCGAGTGCAAAACTTACCACGGTATTAGACCCAGTCCCCACCACGTTAGTGCACCACTTATGGAGTTCGTTCTGCCTAGAACAGTACTCTAGACTTCTTGACGTTTCACCGTCATCGTCCTCCCCTAATGCAATCTCGTCCTAAGTATCCGCAGATACTTATCGTTCCTTCCTCTCCACTACTTCGATTCGACACTCATGCCTCACCACATTTATAAATGTCTTTTAATAGTCTTTTAAAGATTTAGAAGATTTATTATCGGCTTATTCCTAACGGTCGGTTCACCCTTGGTGCATCCCTTCAATGAACCCGACCACTAATAGTTCAAACTGTTCCCCAATTCATCACATCACATTTCAACATCTCATGTCACACTCTTTCTCATCACATTTCATCATCTCAACTCATCACACAATTCCTCTCCTTCTCAAGGCTCATTTCCTCATTTTTCTCAGAAACATCCTTTGCAAAACTTTTTCGAAAATATCATTTCACAAAACTTTCACTTCACAAAACTCTTTCAAAAATATTCTTCCATAAATTTCCTCAAAAATATTCCTTCGCAAAACTTTCTCGAAATATTGTTTCAAAAAGGTTTTCTCTAAAATGTCCTTACCAAAAAGACTTTCTCGAAATAGCATTTCAAAGAACTTTATCAAAAGATTGTTTCCAAAAACTTTTCCCAAAAATATATCTTTTCTCAAAACTTTTTCAAAGAAATTGTTTCATAAAACTCTTTTGAAAATACTGTTTCACCTCTCATCAAAATACCTTTTCGAAAACCTTTTCCAAAAATCTCTTGTCAAAACCGTTTTCAAAAATCATACTTTTGGATGAGTGTTAATGGAGGAGCAAGCTCAACTCAACACTAGGCTCTTTCCAAAAATAAAAACAAGAAATCACATTTTTGTTTAGCGCTAGTGGATGAGCAAGCTCAACTCAACACTAGTCCCAGACTAAAATCAAAAATAGGAGCCACACCACATCTCAGCATCTTTCCTCAATCACATCTTTCCTCAAATCACATCTTTCCTTTCAACATCTTTCTTTTTGCATTCCATGACTTGTTTAATCTTTATCATCACTCTTCTTTCTTTCAATCACGTTTACTTATTCTTACAATTAATTATTATCAACACCTTATTCAGCTCATCACTGTATCCCAACAATATCATAGCTACTCAACCAATAAATGGATCATAAAATAATTGAACAACTCAAACATAATCAACCAAAGAACATAATATCATAATTAATAATCCAATCTCAGCCGTTCGGGTGGATAGCTAAACAAACAATCAAACAATCGCTATCACATACACCACTACGCTAAATGAGATTGGAGTCCAACCTTTGAGATGATTGGACCTCTTAATAAGTTACCTAAATACCACGGCGTCTTAAGGGAAGCTCCTCTCTCACCTCAAATACCGTAAGCTCCCGCAAGCTTTCCAAGATCCGTGGATCACTAATTCTGCCTTGTTTCCTTTGCGTCCGTCGTCCGAACTATAGCATTTTTCCCCGTGCGTTAGAAACGTTTTAACGAATTCATTTAATTTGTTTTAGAAGACACTTTGAAATCATTTCTCTTTGAAAACACATTGTTCTTATTTTAAAAGTTTTCAAACCCGAATAAGACATTTTCAAGGAAACTTTGAAACAATCTTGAAAATGATTTTCTTGTCAAAACATAATTCATTCTTCTTAAGGTAAACTTACTTTAAAAACGTTCAAGTTAAAAATCATTATCATTAAAAAAATTTCAGAACTTAAGAAAATTCCAAAATCATATTAAATCAATTTAAATTTCTTAAATCATACTTTCAGTAAAACATTTTCAATCCTTTGGAAATTCAAATATAGAGAACACATCACTTTATAAAACATTCACAATTTCACACACAAGGCTAATTAAATTAAAGGTCATTGAATTACTAACACAAAATTCCTTTTTAATTACCAAATCAATTTATTTATTTATTTATTTATTTATTTTTTGATCTTTAGAAAACCGAAAAAGAATAAAGACAAACAACATATCATTCCAATCACACACATAGTATCATGCATATGAAATATAGTCATTCACAAAGGTTATTTCATGGAGATAAATTTTCCTAACTACATCAGTATGTATTGGCTAGATCATATATATGAAATTTAACAAAGATTTATGCACACATAAAATCACAAAGCAAATGAAATTATTTTCTTTTCCTTTTAGATTAAAACCGAGAGCATTAAAAAAGAAAAATTCACAAATTTAAATCAAACAGTAAGTTAAATCACAAATCATTTTAAAGTCTCACACATATTTTCTTTTAAATGCAATTATTTCATGCATGCACATTCTAAGCCTTTAAATTAAATTAATCTCATCATATATGTAACTTAGACAAAGATCAAATACAATTTCCTATTCTTTTTCTTCATGGCCGAATAATAACATGCAAGAAAACAAGGTTTTTAGTTAAATTTTCAACACACAAAAATCACAGAATTAAATCAAACATCACACCACATCATTTATGCACATCACATAAACAAATGACTCAAGTTCATTGCTTAGTCCTAAATAAAAATCAAGATTTACATTTTAAACTCCTAAAAATAACATGCATGCACTCAAAATTATTAGATCTAGGCTTATCACTTACATGCATCAACTTTTCACATATGAAAAGCATGGAAATTCATTTTATTTAATATGGCCGAATGGCCCCCTACAAGCATGGCACAGATAAAAATCAAATACTTAAACTAAATCATGTTCACACTTCAAAAATCATTTTAAAACTTGGTTATTAAATTTTCCCTTTTTTGAAACCGTGGCATACTTTAAATGAAAACATAATTATTTTTTTAAATTAACATGCATGCTTTAAGAATTTGGATCATTGCATATGTGCACATAAATCAACAAAGTCATCATCAAATGAACATGAAAAATAAAAGATCTCAACTTTATTTTCAAGCAAATTTAGATCATACATTTACTCATAAAGAAATCACACAAACATATCATAAATCATCATTTTAAACAAGAAACTTTAACATGCAAGACTAAAAATCTCAAATCAAGTTCAAGTCACAAATTTATTTGTCAAATCATTTCTTAAAAATATCATAGCTCACGGTTTAGCAAAGAAATTAAACATGCAAAGCCAAATAATTTATTTTACCATTCATTAAACTTAGATCATGAATTAATTGATCAAATAAGCACATAAACACACTTAGATCATAGTTTAGAACAAGAAAACATGCACATGCAAGAAGGATCTAGGTTAGACTTCACAAAATATTAAACAAAATTCTAGATCTTTAGGTTTGAGTTAGAAAATAATTAGATCTAACAAGGAAAACACAAACCGGACCATAAACATAAAGTCATAAATATTACAAATAATGTTTAGTCCAAAAAAGTTCAAGATCAAGAAAGAATAACACATAATTTCACTTTACAACTCATAGAAACAAGTATGCAAGAAAAAAAGAAAGGGTTCTACAAACTAGAAAGGAAAACTAGGCTATTACATTCCTCCTCTTGTTCTTCGAGTTGCCTAGCAAGAAGGGGTTGGTCTCTTTAGGCTTCTAGCACTTAGATCTTCAAAGAAAATGGCTTGATCTAAGGTGGATCTCCTCCTTCTTCCTTCTAAGGTTCACGGTTCCCTTTCTCTTTCTCTCTTTCTCTATTTCTTTTCTATTTCTCTCTAAGAGTTTGAATGGCTCTTAGAGTAGTGTTTATGTTGGAAGTGTGGAAATGAAGTGTGTGAAGGTGAAATGAACTAAGGTTTCATTCATATATAAGCAAGTTCACAATTTCCCTTTTTAGCCTTGGAGAATTCGGCCTAAGCACAACCAAGGAGGGCGGTTTGGTCCTTACAAAATTTTGCATGGCTAATTGTCACCAAAGTCAAGGGAACATGGAGGAGTGGGCTATGTCTTAGGGGTCACCTAGGTTCTAATGGGTGATTAGCTCTAGTTAGGGTTTCTTTTCCACTTTGGTTTGGTTTGGTTCTAGTTTGGTTCCTTAATTGCTTACTCACTAAGCTTACACACACACCTACACACATGGCACACACACATGTAGCACACATACACTCACATGCATGCAAAGCATAAACCGTGGCACTCTCACACACCAACACATGTCTTACAAATTTATTTTTTTTATTTCTAATCATATTTAATTAAAATTATTAATTCATACTTCAATTTAATTAATTCTAGGAAATCCTAGTTGCACACCATTCATAGGCATCACGTATTACATAAAATCAAATACACACATTCAATCAAGCACACATCATATAAAAATTCATATCACAATACATCACAAAACACCATTTCTTTAAAAATTCGTAATCTTAAATTCTGAAAATAAATTTTTATAAAACAACCCAGAAAATTCTAAAAATCGCATTTTTAAATTCTAGGTTTCGAAACGATCGTTTTCATATAAAGATCATCAAATTCCGAGTTACGGTTTAAAAGTTATGGATTTTTAAAGATAACAGACCCAAAAATTTCATTTTTAACAAAATCATCTTTTGATAAAAATCACAATTTTAGCAAATCATTTTCAAACTCAACAAAATCATCCACTTTTCTTATATAAAATATTTTGTTTATAAACATTCGTGAAATTCAACACTTCATCTCTTTCTTGTGAAAATACTTTCTCGGAAAACATGATTTCAAGGTTTCTTTCGTCAAAAATCGTTTACGCACAGGCGGGAAAAATGCGGGGTGTTACATTCTCTCCAACTTGAAGATTTCTCGTCCTCGAGAAATGCTGCGTAGAGTCTGACTAATCCGTGAACACATAGCTTCGGGAAGAAATGCTTTTCCCTCTTCTACCGTAACAATTGTCGTACCTTCGAATATGCACAGTCTACTCTTCGTTCTTAAAAGCAGATCGAATAGATTACTTACAAAAGTAATCTTTTGGGGTACTTTAAGTAACAAATGGGGTAGGATAAGGACATCACGGCTTTGTTGACAACAAGGAATTGGGGTTCAAGGGTATCAAAACAGTGTCCAAGGATAACAGGGTTTTATTTATTTAGGGTCAAGACACCATCACGCCTAGGGTTACATCCTTGTCATCAATTCAAGCCTAAACAAGCTACTCCTCAAAAATCCTTACATCCCCAACTACTCCCCAACTTAGATGACTCATATCTCTCAACACCACACTCATCATCACAACTTAACCTCTAAACACTCATATCCTTTACCACTCTTTGATCGATTCTTACAAAATTTCCCATCACTTAGCTCTAATCTATCCTCTTATTGTCTTATATTTCACTAATTATTATCCTCTTCTGACTCCCATTATCACTATTCCTTATTCTCCTAACAACACTTCACCACTAACTCTCTATTCTACAACTATCTACTTGACTGGGTAAGGTGTCAGGGTTCAAATTTCTCATCAAAAGTTTAGGAAGAATAAATGTCTGGGCAAAGGTCAAAAGAAAAAGCTTTGGGTTCATCAATTATTAAGGCTTTTTCAAACACCATGCCAAAGCAATTTGGCACGCATAGGGCTTATACAAAATTTTCAATCAGGAAAAGAAGTGCTCTAGTCACAAGACAAGATCACACAGCAAGAGTTTGAGAGTCATCACGAACAAGATGGGTTCACATTAAAGATGGGTTCAACAGAAAGATCCGAATCTCACACATCAATATCTCTGGATGGTTCTATTCACTTCTTCTTGATTCCAGAGTAGACGAAAACTGGCACTTTCCGGGAAAACGTTCGCGCACTCTTGGTGTTCCTATTCTCGTCTATTGCTAACCTAATACTAACGTACACATAGAGTATGTAAATCCATGCATAAGGTTACTTGAATCCAAACATAGCTCTGATACCATTTTGTAACACCCCGATTTGGCAACTTGAAATCACAACTGTTTATAGTGAAAATTTGGGCCAAATTTTTTTTTATAAAACAAACGTTATGCAAGATGAAAACACTTAGGTTTTCAAAACATAGTTACAATTTAAAACTCAGATTCTCACACTGCATAAACCTTTCAAGTTCCAAACCGAGATGTTACAAGACACCGCGCTTTGAAACTCGTTTTCAAAAACATTGTTTCAAACACGGCCCGTTTACTCATTTCAAAACGTTAATACCAGAATAAACTTTAGTTGGGGTTACTGCACTATAGAGCCAGGACTTCAAGTAACTTGCAATGGAAATACAAAACTCTGAAAGGGAAATTACCTAACCGCTAGTCATCGACACTAATGTTTCCGCTGCACTACTCTGATTCTTGGTACGTCCACTCCTCGGGTCAAGGGTAGAGGCATACTCATCAGTCTCCCTAACAATGCTTTCCATAGCCGCTTCTCGGGCTTTCTTTTCCTACTCATAACGAGCTAGCAGTCTCTCCGTGTTTTCCTTTCTAAGGACCATACATAATTTTCCCAATACAAAGCAGAAGTACGAGAGAGTGAGCTACCCAAAACATGTAATGTCGACTATGTGGATTTACGATAGGCAATTATTAAGATAAAAGAATAAATAGCATACAAAACATATAAACAACATAATCATCATCATCATAATCATTATCACATAAACACCATATCATTCTCACTTCTCAATTCACGTCCAATACTTAATATCACAACTGTACTTTCTTTTGAAATCTTTAAGTTTATTAAGTCTTATCATCTCAGATCACTCAATGACTTGGGGAACCATCATTGAGGAAAAACGACTCTCACGTCTACATCTCCTCGGTCATCCATCCTCACCTAGTCGGAAGCAAACAGGAGTACACGACCTTTACCACGCGGGCACGACAGCTGTCACACAACCAATGGTCCCAGACCAGGAGGCCTTGCCTCAAATCATAATCATAATTAACAGTCACGCTCTCAGCGGCAATCACAAATGCCCCGTTCCAGTCCCTCTCACTGTTCTTGATTTGCAATCTAGGGGACGACAGTACAGTTCTAGTCTCGAGTGCAGAACTTACCACGGTATTAGACCCAGTCCCCACCACGTTAGTGCACCACTTATGGAGTTCGTTCTGTCTAGAACAGTACTCTAGACTGCTTGACGTTTCACCATCATCGTCCTCCCCTAATGCAATCTCGTCCTAAGTATCCGCAGATACTTATCGTTCCTTCCTCTCCACTACTTCGATTCGACACTCATGCCTCGCAGCATTTATAAATGTCTTTTAATAGTCTTTTAAAGATTTAGAAGATTTATTATCGGCTTATTCCTAACGGCCGGTTCACCCTTGGTGCATCCCTTCAATGAACCCGACCACTAATCGTTCAAACTGTTCCCCAATTCATCACATCACATTTCAACATCTCATGTCACACTCTTTCTCATCACATTTCATCATCTTTACTCATCACACAATTCCTCTCCTTCTCAAGGCTCATTTCCTCATTTTTCTCAGAAACATCCTTTGCAAAACTTTTTCGAAAATATCATTTCACAAAACTTTCACTTCACAAAACTCTTTCAAAAATATTCTTCCATAAATTTCCTCAAAAATATTCCTTCGCAAAACTTTCTCGAAATATTGTTTCAAAAAGGTTTTCTCGAAAATGTCCTTACCAAAAAGACTTTCTCGAAATAGCATTTCAAAGAACTTTATCAAAAGATTGTTTCCAAAAAAATTTCCCAAAAATATATCTTTTCTCAAAACTTTTTCAAAGAAATTGTTTCATAAAACTCTTTTGAAAATACTGTTTCACCTCTCATCAAAATACCTTTTCGAAAACCTTTTCCAAAAATCTCTTTTCAAAACCGTTTTCAAAAATCATACTTTTGGATGAGTGCTAATGGAGGAGCAAGCTCAACTCAACACTAGGCTCTTTCCAAAAATAAAAACAAGAAATCACATTTTTGCTGAGCGCTAGTGGAGGAGCAAGCTCAACTCAACACTAGTCCTAGACTAAAACCAAAAACAAGAGCCACACCACATCTCAGCATCTTTCCTCAAATCACATCTTTCCTTTCAACATCTTTCTTTTTGCATTCCATGACTTGTTTAATCTTTATCATCACTCTTCTTTCTTTCAATCATGTTTACTTATTCTTACAATTAATTATTATCAACACCTTATTCAGCTCATCACTGTATCCCAACAATATCATAGCTACTCAACCAATAAATGGATCATAAAATAATTGAACAACTCAAACATAATCAACCAAAGAACATAATATCATAATTAATAATCCAATCTCAGCCGTTCGGGTGGATAGCTAAACAAACAATCAAACAATCGCTATCACATACACCACTACGCTAAATGAGATTGGAGTCCAACCTTTGAGATGATTGGACCTCTTAATAAGTTACCTAAATACCACGGCGTCTTAAGGGAAGCTCCTCTCTCACCTCAAATACCGTAAGCTCCCGCAAGCTTTCCAAGATCCGTGGATCACTAATTCTGCCTTGTTTCCTTTGCGTCCGTCGTCCGAACTATAGCATTTTTTCCCGTGCGTTAGAAACGTTTTAACGAATTCATTTAATTTGTTTTAGAAGACACTTTGAAATCATTTCTCTTTGAAAACACATTGTTCTTATTTTAAAAGTTTTCAAAACCAAATAAGACATTTTCAAGGAAACTTTGAAACAATCTTGAAAATGATTTTCTTGTCAAAACATAATTCATTCTTCTTAAGGTAAACTTACTTTAAAAACGTTCAAGTTAAAAATCATTATCATTAAAAAAATTTCAGAACTTAAGAAAATTCCAAAATCATATTAAATCAATTTAAGTTTCTTATATCATACTTTCAGTAAAACATTTTCAATCCTTTGGAAATTCAAATATAGAGAACACATCACTTTATAAAACATTCACAATTTCACACACAAGGCTAATTAAATTAAAGGTCATTGAATTACTAACACAAAATTCCTTTTTAATTACCAAATCAATTTATTTATTTATTTATTTATTTTTTGATCTTTAGAAAACCGAAAAAGAGTAAAGACAAACAACATATCATTCCAATCACACACATAGTATCATGCATATGAAATATAGTCATTCACAAAGGTTATTTCATGGAGATAAATTTTCCTAACTACATCAGTATGTATTGGCCAGATCATATATATGAAATTTAACAAAGATTTATGCACACATAAAATCACAAAGCAAATGAAATTATTTTCTTTTCCTTTTAGATTAAAACCGAGAGCATTAAAAAAGAAAAATTCACAAATTTAAATCAAACAGTAAGTTAAATCACAAATCATTTTAAAGTCTCACACATATTTTCTTTTAAATGCAATTATTTCATGCATGCACATTCTAAGCCTTTAAATTAAATTAATCTCATCATATATGTAACTTAGACAAAGATCAAATACAATTTCCTATTCTTTTTCTTCATGGCCGAATAATAACATGCAAGAAAACAAGGTTTTTAGTTCAATTTTCAACACACAAAAATCACAGAATTAAATCAAACATCACACCACATCATTTATGCACATCACATAAACAAATGACTCAAGTTCATTGCTTAGTCCTAAATAAAAATCAAGATTTACATTTTAAACTCCTAAAAATAACATGCATGCACTCAAAATTATTAGATCTAGGCTTATCACTTACATGCATCAACTTTTCACATATGAAAAGCATGGAAATTCATTTTATTTAATATGGCCGAATGGCCCCCTACAAGCATGGCACACATAAAAATCAAATACTTAAACTAAATCATGTTCACACTTCAAAAATAATTTTAAAACTTGGTTATTAAATTTTCCCTTTTTGAAACAGTGGCATACTTTAAATGAAAACATAATTTTTTTTTAAATTAACATGCATGCTTTAAGAATTTGGATCATTGCATATATGCACATAAATCAACAAAGTCATCATCAAATGAAGTGTGTGAAGGTGAAATGAACTAAGGTTTCATTCATATATAAGCAAGTTCACAATTTCCCTTTTTAGCCTTGGAGAATTCGGCCTAAGCACAACCAAGGAGGGCGGTTTGGTCCTTACAAAATTTTGCATGGCTAATTGTCACCAAAGTCAAGGGAACATGGAGGAGTGGGCTATGTCTTAGGGGTCACCTAGGTTCTAATGGGTGATTAGCTCTAGTTAGGGTTTCTTTTCCACTTTGGTTTGGTTTGGTTCTAGTTTGGTTCCTTAATTGCTTACTCACTAAGCTTACACACACACCTTCACACACGGCACACACACATGTATCACACATACACTCACATGCATGCAAAGCATAAACCGTGGCACTCTCCCACACCAACACATGTCTTACAAATTTATTTTTTTTTATTTCTAATCATATTTAATTAAAATTATTAATTCATACTTCAATTTAATTAATTCTAGGAAATCCTAGTTGCACACCATTCATAGGCATCACGTATTACATAAAATCAAATACACACATTCAATCAAGCACACATCATATAAAAATTCATATCACAATACATCACAAAACACCATTTCTTTAAAAATTCGTATTCTTAAATTCTGAAAATAAATTTTTATAAAACAGCCAAGAAAATTCTAAAAATCACATTTTTAAATTCTAGGTTTCGAAACGATCGTTTTCATATTAAGATCATCAAATTCCGAGTTACGGTTTAAAAGTTATGGATTTTTAAAGATAACAGACCCAAAAATTTCATTTGTAACAAAATCATCTTTTGATAAAAATCACAATTTTAGCAAATCATTTTCAAACTCAACAAAATCATCCACTTTTATTATATAAAATATTTTGTTTATAAACATTCGTGAAATTCAACACTTCATCTCTTTCTTGTGAAAATACTTTCTCGGAAAACGTGATTTCAAGGTTTCTTTCGTCAAAAATCGTTTACGCACAGGCGGGAAAAATGCGGGGTGTTACATATCACAGAGATAAGTAACATAAAATAGTTAAAAAAAATAAGAATGCTGATACTTATCGTTTGTGAAACATTCTCAAGTTATAATGTTTGGGCACTTGTGAAGTTCTTCCTTTACGTCTCTCGTCCTTGTTGGACAACATGATAAGAGCTCCACTTGTGTCTATTCAAGTCTCATTTCCCTTGATTGAGTCCAGGAACTTCTTTGGTATCTATTCATTTAAGTCCATTGTGCATGCATTCCTTGTGAGAATTCCAAGGCTTGGCACTAGTAGTGATACCTACAAAACTGCTTAAGGAATTTTCTTTTGGTATCCAAAGACTTGGATCCTTAAGGATTAGTTGCATCTCTTCACAAATATCAAGGATATTATGAAGGTAAAATATGAATGAACAATTTTAAATATATGCACTAATCATAAAAAGAAATAACAACATGCTTATGTTATAAGTCCATGTCGTACCAAGCATGTCCTTACAAATACAAGCATGTCCTCATATATCAATGTAATATCATTACATATAAAGTGTAATCATGTGATAGAAGATAACAACAAAATTTTAGCCTCACATGATGTAACACACTATATGTAACAGGTATCTAGGACTATATCAAAAATAATCATGTGCTAAAAAGAATTTTCAAAAAGGTGTAAAGCACACATGATTTAATTCAACCAAGGAGTGATCATGATAATTAAAAATATTTTTTTTAAAAAAAAAATTTAGAACCCGTGATCCACCTTAGTATGAATAAAAATTAGAATAGTCCAAGTATACCTTTGTATAGTCATTGATATAAGAAGAATAAGAGGTAGGTACCTTAGGTTTGTTGACCAAAGAAGTATTCGCCTTTACCCATTGCTTCACTTTTTGATTTTTGACCGTGTTGGTTCTTCCATATTCCTTGTGTGAAGCTTTGTTGTTGGTAGGCTTGATTCTCCTTTGACCGACCCATCTATTTCTTGTCCTCTTAGGTGCCACCCTTGATAATTTCTCCTTTACTCTTCCACGTGGTTCATGCCATTGCTTCTTACTTGAGGTCCTTGACCTTATGATTTCACCTTTTTGCACGTTAGAAGCTTTGGTTGTGAACATCTTTCACTTTTGACCATATTGTTTGTTTTTGGACCATTTACCCATAACTTTCATAGACTTCCCCTTTCCTTGTCCAATTTGTTCTTCCTTTGGTTTAATTTCCTGCACATTCACAACACTAGAAGAACCTTTTGGTACGCATTTCATCTTGGGTCCTTGGGGGTTAGTCATAGTTTCCTTAGAGGCCTTTGGAACCCATTGCATATTATTTCTCATATTTAAATTTTTACGATAAAAACATAAATGAGAAATATGTCCTAAACAACCACAATAATTACATGTAATGGGTTTGGACGATGATTTGATTTTTTCAAAATTATTTTCATGAAACTTGGAATTTTTAACTTCACATTGAAAACTATTATTGTCAACGACTTTACTTGATTTTTGGATATCCACATTATTTTCATTTTCATCAAGTAAAGAATTTGAACAACTAGATTTTTCAATGTTACTAAATTCAAAGAGTGCATCCTCAACTTGTTTTTCAATATCAAAGCAATTTTCAAAAATAGTTGAGGAGCTATTTTCTAAAAATATCTCTTTATCAAAAATATCTCCATTTTTCAAAAAATCAATTTCATTTTCAATTTGAGATAATTTTTGTAAAGAGTCCAAGTTTCTATTTTCTAAAGATAACAAATCATCACTCAAATCATTATATGCAAATTGTAGAGATTTAGAACAAGGAGTAATTGAAATTACCTCATGGTCCTCATGAGCCAAGTAGTCGGATGTTTTAATTTCATCTGCCATTGATTCCGCATCCGAGTCACTTGATTCCTCTAGTGAGTCCATAAAGGTTTCAAAAATCCTCTCTAAGTCATCACAGTCGCTTGTTGAGTTACTCCCCACGCTTTCACTTTCATCAACAGAATCTTCGTCTAGGGAGTTGGTCCTTTCACGTTCTATAGCAACTTCTTGTTGTTCCTTCTCCTCTTTCCTGTGGACACTTGCACTTTCAACAAGATCATTAGTAGCATAGTGTAGATGTAGAGTGTCCCAAATATCCTTAGAATTTTCACATTTCTCAATAATAGAAAATGCATCATGGTTCAAAGCATTTTTCAAAACATGCATAGCTTGAAAATTCAAGGAAGAAGATTTTTCATCAAAACCATTAAGAACAACATGAAATAAACGAAGGCTAATAGATTGTAAAAATATTTTCATTCTCGCACTCCAATAATGAAAATTATTTCCATCAAAAAATGGTGCTTCATCGAATGAAAATCCCTCCATATTAAAACAAATAAAATATCCCAACGCTGCCAATCTACAACGGATCTTTAACTCAAGCTGTTAGGCCTTTAGCAGAGCACGAAGCTCTGATACCAATTGTTAGAATTATTGATAGGATTGGCAGCCGTCACCCAAGAGGGGGGGGGGGTGAATTGGATGTTTATAAAAACATTGAAAAATATTTGCTTTAAAATGTTTTCATTAAACTTAAAGAGATTTTGCAGCGAAAAACAATATAATGTTGAAAACGGTTGCGCAGAAGCGAATAATATTAATAATAATAGAAAAACTAATATGCACGGATACGAATTAAATAAGAAAATGAAAACCGTTACCGCGCTTATTATTTTAAATTCGCTTAAAATAGATTATTACGAAAATAGTTGTTATGATGCACAACAAATAAATATAACAACACAATATAAAAGAGATAGGGATAGAAGAGATTGCACCGGTGATTTTATCCTGGTTCGGCAAACCCGGCCTACTCCAGTCCCCAAGCGACCCTCTTGAGCTTTTCACTAAACAAAGACGCCACGCGTCCCCAAGTACAACCAGAGCGCCCCGCAAGCTACTAGGAACCTCCTTTCGCCAGGGACCTCAACAACCAGATAGCCTAACTACTAGGTGCCCCACCGTTCATCTAGCACTACCCACACAACAAAGGGTTCCTCACCCTACAACCACGAACGCAGCACGTCCGCACTAGGAGATTCACTCCCTAGTCACTAAGGGTTACACACCCCTTACAACACTGGTTATGGTATGAGAGATTGGGTACAAGACCTATAGTGCACTCTCAATAGTGCTGATACAACAATATAAGGCCACTCTAACAAATATGTGTTCTAGATAACACTGATACAACAATTAAGCTCTAATGATAATGAATCTAGATAAGGTTGTTACAAGGCCAAAATAAGGTTTTGTTTTCTTAGAAAATATGTGAACGTGAAAACCAGAAGATGATGGAGAAGAAGAGAAAGAACGTGATTATCAGGAGATGTCGAAGTGAAAATGATTTTTCAAAACAAAATAAATAGAGTTCCTTTTAAAATCAAAAACAAATCAAAAGAATAAAATAAAAGATTTAAGAATTAAAACCAAAGATTTGAAATTTGAATTTTGAATTTGAAAATAGAATCAGAATCAAATCAAAAACGATTTTGGAAATAAAATAATTTAAGTTTTAAAATCAAAACCAAATAAAAAAGATTTACAAAATAAAACAAAGATTTGATTCTTAAAACGAAAAAGGAAATAATTCAAATTTAAAATCATTTTTGAATTTTATAAAATAAATCAGAGTCTTTTATATAAAAACAAATCAGGAAATAAATCAAAATGATTCTGACACGTTTTTCAATAAAACTTGAGGTAATCGATTACTCCAGGAAAATAATCGATTATCTCTTTAAAAATAGAAACTTTGAAATTCATTTGAAAAACCAGTAATCGATTATCACATGCATGTAATCGATTACTTCACTTCTGTTTAATATATGATGCAACTCATATAATCGATTACCACTATTCTAATAATCGATTACAGAGCCTCTGATATGCATATGATGCAACATCATGTAATCGATTATCTCAAAGCAATAATTGATTACTTTGTCTCAGGAAAATATATGATGCAACAATTTTAATCGATTACTTGAGTCAGGTAATCGATTACTCTCATAAGAAAGTAATTGATTAACAAGATTCATTTAATCGATTACAACCTCTCTGATTTTTCTATGATGCAACAAAGTTAATCGATTAACTTAGGCAAGTAATCGATTACTCTCTCTTGCATACATAAAAATATTCAGAGTTTTGTAACATCAATTACTTTCACCAAAACTAAGATATAAAAACTGATTTTCACAAAACTTCTTTTTCTTCTCCTTAATTATGAAAAATATATTTAGAAAAACTTATATTGGCCTTTTAACATAATATAAACCTTGACTTCATTACCTTACATGATGTCCTAAGGGAAAAGGCTAAAAGGTCTTCATTTGCTTGAGCCTTCAACTTCATTTGCTGAGTCTTCAACTTGAAGCTTGGACTTGAAGGTTGAAGAGCTTGTGATTGCACTTGAGAAGTTTGAGTTTGTTATCATCAAAACCATCTAATGATTGCAGTTGAAGTCCTTGGGAAAGCTTGACTTCCAACAGTTTGTTGTTTGCATTTTCTCAAGGATTTCTAGATTCAACACTGTTTCTTTTCCAATGCATCTTCTGCAGGGGTATGCTTTTGGCACAGGGGCGCCTTTGGTTAACCGATGGGTTGGAACTGAAAGGTGTATTGAAACTGAATAGGGGGCACTTTCGATGAGGGTGCGCCTTTTGTTGACCGATCCTGTTGAATCTGAACATGGTGCGCCTTTGACAATGGTGCGCCTTAAGAAGTCGCTCATGGAATTGCACACTTTCTTCTCCCTTTTTCCCTTTGGGACTGAACTGGGGGGACACCTTCAGACCGCATGATAGTGGGCAAGTAGTCGCCCTTGGGACTAAACTGAGGATGCCTTTAGACTGCTAATTTTGGACAGGGTGTCTCCCTTGGGACTGAGGACGCCTTTAGACTGTTGTTTCTAGGCAGGGTGTCACCCTTGATACTGAACTGAGGACG
The DNA here is from genome assembly GCA_037953625.1 of Crotalaria pallida. Lineage (NCBI taxonomy): Eukaryota > Viridiplantae > Streptophyta > Magnoliopsida > Fabales > Fabaceae > Crotalaria > Crotalaria pallida. The sequence continues at coordinate 102,356,891 of CM075649.1, forward strand.
CCTTTAGACGGATGATTCTATGCAGGGCGTCGTCTTTGGGACTGAACTGAGGACGCCTTTAGACGGATGATTCTGGGTAGGGCGTCGTCTTCTAGTATGATTTCATATTTTCTCTTTGCTTGATTCGTTTGCTTGATTGTCATTGATCTTTCTGTTTGTATTTACTTCTCTTGAAACTTTGCCTTTTGTTTCGTTATTCACCTTTTGATTGCCTTCTCACTGGGCGGGACGTAGAGCGCTTTTCTGCTTTAGGCAAATCAGGTGCTTATCATCTACAGTAAAGGAAGCGATCCTCTCACGACATTCAACATCTTAGCAAAACTTGGTAAATCATGGCTTAAGAGCGTACCAAGGGCTTCTCAAATCTTAGAAAGAGATCACTTCTTATTCCTACATAAACAAATTTCATTTTTTGGATACTTTCATGCTACGCATGCCCGTTTTGTTAGTTCTCTTTAATAAATTATATACAAAATCAATCATGCATGATTATATAACATTGCCAAGATCTTGTTTTCATATAATTTTTTTTTCAAAAGCACGCCCTCTAAGCATCTATGCAGCTTATAACATGAAACACCGTGTTTGCATGTTGGAATCATGAAAAAAAAATAGTTTATTCAAATCATGCAATGGTGGAGCAAAGAACAGTTAACTAAATTATAGCAATACTGACTTGCATGACAGACCAATTCTAGATCTATGGCATACACAACAAGCATTCATATGTATAGAGTCATCAAAATATCATCATTTTTTTTAACGCATGAGAGAGACATCATTATAGTGCTGTAAATAAAATCATGTTATCATATGAGAGCGATCAAACCCAGGTTGTCATGGATGCATATATACAAAAACACATACTGTAACTATTTATTTTTCTTTTTATTTTTATTTATTTATTATTTTTTTTACTGCACACATAGTAATTGATATATACACATATGTAGTTCTCAGCCATGACAAACACAGAGACCAAAAACCAAATCATCTCCATATCATTTCATGTCATCCAGACAAAATAAATCATTGTCACCAGGCTAATGTTAGACACGAAACTAGCTAGGCAGAACAAGACATCACAAGAAAGTTGTAGTGTTCCATTGTTAGGGATACACCACGATGTGTGTTTGGGGTTGTTGCAGCTGATGAGGGTGACCCCGGTCCTACGTATCCCCAGTGAAAAGGGAATCAAGCCACACGTAGTTCTTGAGAGTAGGGATGAGAGAACATACCTAAAACCCTAGCTGTGATGAACTATGTATAGGGTTTGGAGCAGGCTGATATGGGCCCTTTGGGCCTTGTATCAGAGTTGTGCTGAACCAGGATTCTGTTGAGATAATATCGGACGATTATGCTTTAGAATCTGGATAGGATCAACTGAAGATCTCATGTCTAGGCTGTTGCGAGAATCTAGGAGAGATTTGCGGAAGGGATAAGAAGCCTCGGTGAGCCTGAGCTTATCCACGAACCGATGGTATGTCTCGGTCCTAGAGTCCCAAGCCTGATGGATTGGGGACCAATCGTAAGGCTCGGTTCTATCAAGTCCGAGCCTGGCCCTCTTGTATGCTCGGAGCCCATGAATCCGAGCGAAGGACTTTTATGATAGGTAAACCGAGTAAAATGCCCTTAGAGGAACCCTTTGGTGAGACTCGGGTCCGTATATGGTCGGCAGACCCTACAAGCCCCCCAGCTCGTAAGACTTGGAATGTCCGTGGCGAGATAACAAGTGGCTAGGGTTGACCTTTAGCATGTCTTGGTTCAGAAGTGCGTGACAACTGTTTCCAGCCTTAACCATATAGCTTGTTCGAGGTGACATTTTAGGTTCTTTAGGTACAATACGTGCCCTGGGAAGTTGTGCCAAATCATTCATTATTTCAAATTTTGAAGGAGGCCGAAGAGGATGCCACAGCTCTGCCGGAGACTACAGAGAAGGCTCGGTAAGTCGGGGAGGATGCTGCAGTGGCTCGAGAGCAACTCGAGGATGCCAAAGATGAGGCCGCCGGACTTCGAGCATCTCTAGACAAAATGAGAGCGAAAGCTCTTTAAGCACAAAAGGGCAGCCAAAGAGAATTTTTATAACTGGGATCATGCAGTTGAAGACTCTTTCCTCAATACCGTCGAGTAGCTTCGCATCCTGAATCCTGGCGGAGATCTCGGAATGAGTTCGGCGTGCGATCGGTTAAGATGGGGGTAGGTCGGACCGGAGTCCGGTCCACAATTTAAGCCCCCCAGCTCGGGAAGAGTCATAGAGACTCTGTGCCGAGTTTAGAGCCCTTTTGGGTCGATCGGACGTTCTTTTCTGAGGCTTGGTGGTGACGTAAAAGAATGTTCGCAGCCGAGGTCTTTTACTCGAAAGAGTATCGCGATTCGGAGATTCATACACCTCTCTCATCGGGGTGTGTTAAAAGTAATATCATGAATTGGATCGTAACGTCTACGGGGGATGTTGTCGGAATGACTGCCTTGGCCGAGGTGCATTCCTCGATCCTGCGACGTATTTGGCCGATGGCCAAGTTATCGAGGTAGCAATCCCCGTTTTCACTTGTAGCCACGCCGATCTGGTCGGCCAACCGAGATCATAGGCAAGTGCGTCGGGACGTGATCCGAAATGAGTGAATATTTATAATACCCGTTATGATTTTGTGCTTCTCATATTGTTCTTGTAGTTATGAATTCAAGTGTTAAGACCTCGGAACTCCAACGCTTTAGCCAAGGTGGGTTCCTCTATCCGCGATGTAAAATGATTTTAAAATAATCATGTTTGAATCGGGAATATTATAAAGTACTTGACGAGTTATAAGCTCTTGTTCGAGCTGTTTATAATCGTTCGCGTCATAAACGGTGGCTAATCGGTTATGAGGAAAAGTACGTAAATACAATGAATTCAGAAACAGAACTTTTATTTAATTGAAGCAGTAAATACAATGGGCTTGTGGATTTAGACCTGTGGTCGGCTTGTGCATGTTTTCGGATGATAGGATTCCTGACTTGGGTTATGCGTTAAACACTCAAATCATTTTTGGCCATCGTGCTCGGGCTATCGCGCCCGGTAGTTCCGACCATCAAATTTGTACCTTTACATGATGTATAAAAACAACTATTAGAATATCAAGTAGTAAATGATATGTAATGACATCAATAGCGAAGTATGAGCTGTTTCACAGTTAATTATGAGTATTATCTAAGATAATATAGTGTTGTGCAGCAAGTGATTTAATAACAATGAATGTGAAGCTTAAACCATGCAATGTAAATGACGTAAATGAGATAATGAGAAAGATCTTTCCCTGTTAGTCTTTATGGGACTATTTTTGAATTTTGATACGTTTGGCATCCTTTTTGGCATCAACGTTGATATGCTCGGCGTCATTTTGGCATTGAGACCTTTCTTCTATTGCTAGAACGTGTGCTCGCTTGGTATTCTTCTTCTTCTTCCTACCAAACACCCTGTATGCCGTTATGGGCGAATCATTGTATAGCGCCCTTGTGAGCAATGCTGGGATGTCGAGAAGAGATGTTGACGGGATCGTCTTTTGGCTTTTAGTGACCATGAGAGGCAAGGGTGTCATGGTAGAAGGGACCGATCAATTCGAGGATGTCATTGGTCGGTTGATATCATAGCCTGATATCCTACTGCGGGTGTAGGGATCTGGTAGGAAATCGGTGGAATGGACTGTTTATCCCTATTTGTACCTCGTATATGTATACAAAACTAATAATCAGTAATCATCATTTGAACTGACAATGTATAATAATTAAATTGCAATAATGAAAATTTATAAGACCCTTTTGGGGTTTTTATTTTGGTCCTATTTATAAGACCCTTTTGGGGTTTTTATTTTGGTCCTATTTATAGGACCCCTTTTCAAATGTCAATAGCATTTAATTACTTCATGCCACTAATACCCCTATAAAGTTAACACTTTTTAGAGTTCCAATAATAATTATAGGGATAATTTTGAAAAAGTATATCAAATTTTCACATTTCCAATGCCACTAACAAATTTATCCACTCTCCTTGGTGGGAGTGAAAAACTCCAAAAAGGTCTTATAAATAGGATCAAAGGGAGTAATCAGTTTCTTCAACCTAATCCTAATATGCACAAGAGTGAAGTGTGGAGAAACCCAAGAGCGTGGAGAAACCCAGGAGCACTGACGCCGTCGGAAGAAAAATTGTGAGCTTTGGTGCAAAAGTACAAAATACCCATGAATAAATCGCATAAAAAGATTTATTTTGTTGATGTAAAAAAGCAAATGACGATACAAGCAAATACTTCCTCTGGTCCTATTTGTAATGGACTGACCCTCGGCTTGAGCCCCTAGGGTTTTCCACTGAATCATAATGATCTCAACCGACCTCCACACCCACGGGCCGACCACCGGACCATGATACAGCGCTGGGGGCTTGGACCGTCCATTTCCCTTACTCACAAGGACCCCGAGCGTACCCCCCACGCGCTTAACGGACCAGGGATAAGGCTATAGGACAGGATAATGATGAATGACTCATCCTCCCTATCCTCTAAGGGCCACGTCACCCTTACTGGACCTCTGTACAGGCCCATAAGGTACAGCACCGCTCCCCCTATAAATAGCTGTCTCCAGCTAGGGGCTCAGGTACGTTCTCCTATCCCTAATTTCACACTTTCACACACAGTGATTGGGGAGACCCTGAATATCCCAACTGGGTATCCATATAACCATAAAACATCACAGATCAACCCTAGACCCTAGAACCTTCAAGGCTTCCCCATAGCTTTAAGGGCACTGCGGTCTTGGACATCACACTATTTATAAAACCCTTTTGAGATTCAGAGTCGTTTCTAACATTTTCAGGCCCTAAGCAAAATTAAAAATATGGTCCCTATCTTATAAAAAAAATTATATAAAATTAATTACAAGTACGTAAAATTTTTGTAATATACACTACAAGTTACAACACAATAACATAATACGTTAACGATTTTCATTTATAATTAAAAAATTTCATTAATCACAACAAGCTTAAGTAGGTATCATGGTAGATATTATTCCCTTCTATCATTTGCTTCAAGCAAGATTAAAAAAACATAATACAACTCCATACAATGTCAATTCCCATTTTTTAAAGCATGTCAAACCACCCCTACATAATTATCACTAACCCTCAATCATCTATATACTCACCTGGTTTCTATTATAAAAAAATAACAGACTTCACACTTATTAAAGAAGTTACAATTTTTTTGGGTGTATTTAATTTTATCAAATTCATAAAAAAATAGTTATTTTAGGAAAATTGCATTGAGAATAAAACAAAAATTAAATGAGACAATAACTTTATAGGAATATTAAAAATAATTGTATTAAAATTATAAAGTTAATTAATTTTTTCTTATATTTAAGATCAAAATAAGTATGTTCTTTTTTTTATATTAGAGATTAGAGGAAGTACCTATCATATACTCTCCACAACTTAATTTTTTTTTTACTTAATATTTTTTATTCAAGTATATATGAATCATAAAAATTTTTGGGCCCCAAAAATTTGGGGGCCCTAGGCGGGCACCCCTCTGGCCATAGCCCAGGAACGACTCTGTTGAGATTTTTCACTCCCATTAAGGAAGTGGATAAATTTGTTAGTGGCATTGGAAATATGAAAATTTTATATACTTCTGCAAAAGTGCCCCTATAGTTATTATTGGAACTCTAAAAAGTGTTGACATTACAAGGGTGTTAGTGGAAAGAAGTAATTAAATGCTATTGAAAATTTAAAAGTGACAACAATAAAAACCCCTAAAAAATCTTATAAATAGGACCGGAGGAAGTACTCGGGAATAAATCGCATAAAAACAGGCAACAATCATAGATGACAAAACAGACCTTGCATAGATGAAAAAGATATGTTGCATAAAAAGAAAAAAATTCAATGCATTTTTTCCAGCGTTGATATTATGCTTGCTGCGATGATATGTTGTGATACTGTTAACTGGAAGTTGAAATCGACAAGCGGACAAGAATGTCGGATACATAAGTGACGTCGACGGAAGTTTACTTAAACATTTTGTTTAAAAGTGACTTCGAAGGAGGTGAACGTGTGATCCGCAAGGGGTCAATTTCGACAAAGCAAGCAGGCGTCGATAACATAAGTGATGTCGAGGGAGGTGTACTTAAGTCTTATGACTTAAAAGTGACTTCAAAGGACGTGTACGTGTGTCGACAGAAGGAGGAAGACGGAAAGAGAGGTCTGTGTCGAAGGTATGAAGGCGTGAAAAAGGAGGAAGTCAAAGCAGTCATGTCAGCATTGGAAACGGAAGAGTAATTATTCCAGCATTTAATGTTTTCCATGGCTATAAATTCTCCACTTCATAAACTTTCAAAGCCATGAGATAATATGGAAAAAGCAATGGCTCAACTTCATGAGTTTTGGAAAGAAGAAAAAAAATTCGAAACCCATATGATCTAAGTTCATGAAGGATCAAACATGTGAGATTAAGGGATTCGGGAGCTGAAGACAAAGTGGATAAATCCCTACTCCGAATACCCACCTTGTCCTCATGAATGGTGAAAGACCAAACATGTGGGATTACATAGGAACCACCCCTTGTGTATCAAACTGATGTAAAAAGTCCGAATTGGAGGAAGCATTGAGTTTGATACATAAGCCTCCGTGAGATCTTTGTAATCTTCCATGGCCCAAGGTTTGTGCCCTTTCTGGGTCGGATTTCGGGTGTGTTTCCATTTAAAGAGGGAAAGGAAAAGACCTCTGATGGCATTCTACTAGAGAGATCGGCGATAGGTCCTTTGGTTAAACAGTAATAAAATGCTGTGAAATCAGAGAACATGTCACCGATATTGATAGAATACGTTAGAGGCCAACAATAGGTTGAAAGTCTATGTCGACAGACGACTTTTTTGTCGAAAAGAGCTTGATGTCGACGGGCATCCTAGAACCAAAAGGCAGGGGCACAACAATGTAGAAGCTTCAGACAACAAAGAGACTTAGACAAAAGTTTAAGTTAAATGATTTCAGTCGAAGAAGAATGCTTGCCGAAAGGGTCCCAGTGAAGATGTCGTCACAAGGCTCGACAGAATATCCATGAAGCCCAAACCACGACGTGGGCAGTTACATCGTGGGGGATAGCTAGTGGGTAGTTATTGTAGATCGTGGCTGCTGTGGTTGTGCAGAACGTGACAAATAAATTAGCAGTAGCTTAGTGGATTCCTAAAGCTATAAATAGGAAGTCCTTAGGTTGTAATCAGGGTCAGTTGCAAGGTTGACACACTGGCCAAAATCCTACACATTTTCAATTCAATGCAATCCTTTTCGCTTTCCAATTTAAATTTCAACGCAATTTACTTTGCTGCACTTTACGTTCCCTCAACTTTAAATTCACTGCATTTACTTTCCAGCAACTTTTAAATCGCTTGCCGTTTACGTTTCCCGCGCCGCGTTCTTGGTGTCGATTTTACTTTCCTGCCACTTTTAACGCTTTCCAACCCAAATACGAAAAAAACAACCAAAAACAATGGTCAAGTTCATTCGCAAGATTACCACATAACCTGTCGTTACCCACACCCCACGCACATCGTCAGTTCGACAGGCATCGGACGAAAACCCCGCAAACAAATTGGCACGCCCGGTGGGACAGGTTCAGAGTAACTTGTATCCAGGTGTATGCGTTTGAGAAGTGGCACAACTTTGTCATTTTCGTCTTAAATGGCTAACTCAAGTCAAAGTGGCCAACATGCTACTGTTATTTCAGAAATTGAGACAACTACTGTTTCAGTCGGTGCTTCTCAAGCATCTAGAGGAAGCAGTTCCGCTGTGGAATCAACCGTTGTAACGGAAATCCAACGGCCAAATAATGGCCCTAATGGGGGTAATGGGACCAGTGGTTTTACTTTTGGTAGTAACTCAACCAATGGAGGACAAGTTCCTCCCTATGGTTTGCCACTTGGCTTCGTGCCAGGGTCGACCTTGACATGGCCTTTGAATAGTTCTGTTGGGAGCATTAATGCGACTACGGGGACCACTAACATGACTTTTGCGCGTTCTGCTACGGATATGGCTGGTACAAGCAATACTTCAAGGTATATGCCAATTAATCCTGTCACCCATATCCGGCAACAGATTGAAGAGGCTAATGTTCAATTGGTTGACCAATTAACGGCTCAGTTGAGTTTAGTGATCAATCCAGCAATGTTAGTGACAAATGAAACTTGTGGAAAAATTGCCCAATATATGAAAAGATTAAACCAAGTTTTAGGTGTCGACGAGAATGAACACAACGAGTCCGTCACGACTCCACATGGAGACAGAGTAGTTCAAAGACCGTTTTTAGTACAAGGGTACCCTGACGGTCAAGATATGGGACATGTTGTTCAAGTTTCATCGTCACAGCAAGATAGTAGAATAACGACTTCATGGGATAATGTTCGTACTAATCCACCTTTTAGTGCAGGTAACATGGTGGCTGAAAATCCTCAAATGGTGTTCCATCCTGGTGTCGAAGCACCACAGTACGTGCAGAAACCGGCGCAAGTAGCATTTATGCGGAGAGGAGAGGACCTCCAAGCAGCGCTAGCCAGGCAAAACTTGGCAAGACACCTACTCTGTAACATCCTCAATTTACAATGCTTAATATAATGTGAATTATGCAAGTTATTGTATTAAGTTGAGATGGAATTATGAGACTCATAAGATTAAGAGATAGGGTTTAGCATAGAAAACATAGCCTAAGGGGTATAGGAACTAAGGAAAATGACCTAGAGTTAGAAACCATGAGAAGATGGAAAAACAACAAAGTAATCGATTACTTTGGGTGAGTTAATCGATTACTGGCTCTCAGCCAAATTGCACCAAAATGTTGCATTGAAGAGTAATCGATTACTCTTGGGAAAGTAATCGATTACTGAGCCTCTGCTGAAAACACCAAAATTGTTGCATCAAATTGTAATCGATTACTTTATGGCCAAGTAATCGATTACAAGGCCTCAGGTTGGAAGTCCTAAAAATGTTGCACTGAAGGAATAATCGATTACCAGGTTAGGGTAATCGATTACTTTATGGTTTGTACAAAAAAAAAAGGGAAAAGTGGAGTGCACGTAATGCACTCCCCTCCACACAAAGGGAATCTTTATTTTGGGCTTTAATTTTGGTCCACTCATTTTCCTCCCCAAAACAAATGAAATCACTCCCTCTTACTCTCATAACCAACACTCTCTCACCCTCATCTTCATCTTTCTCACTCTCATTCACGCCTCCCACCTCTTCCTCATAGGGGTTCCATTTTCTTTCCTCAAAATCAACCAAGAACAAGTGATCCTTGCATCCTCATCATTGTGTCTTCTTTTTCTCATCTCAAGGTAAGTGTTTAAGTTTTGATTTCTTCCTTCCCTCTCTCAAAATTCGTTTTCCTCTCTCTCTCTCTACCATCAATGGTGGTTTTCAAATACTAGGCTTTGGAGGCTCCACTTTTCATTGAGTCTTGACTTGAAACATGGCATAAATGATGATTCCTATCTTTTGTGACTCTATATTAGGTTCTATCCTCACCCTTTGTTTTGGTATCTCTTTGGTGGGAAGGCTCAATTTTTGGGAGCAAGTTAAAATCTCCCTATCTCTAAGCAATTGAGGTAAGGAGGTTTGTGTTACCATATTCTAGGGGGTAGGTTATATTGTGTGTATATTGGGTTGCTAGGAGGTATGTGTTAATAGAGTAAATAACCCTAGGGTAGTTAATAATATGTTAAATTGTGATTATGCTTAAGAGTGTAGTGATATGTTATGTTGGACCTAAATGAGACTATGATATTTGATTAAGTGGTGAATATTGTGCCTAAATGTGAATACGAGACTTATTTATGAGGTTGTGATTTTGCTAAATGATGTGGAGTCCTAGAATTTATGATTGTTACTAAGTATGATGCTAAATGATGTGGAGTCCGTAGGAGACTGTACGCATAGATCGCGTAAGACGCACTTGATGCGCTGCTGTAAGACGTTGTCCGAAGGAGACTGTACGCAATGATGAAATCCACGCAATAATTTTCTAAAAGTCTTTACAAAAACGTAAAGTGAAGGTGATAAAAATGGATTGTGATCTTATGCACGAATATAACTAGTACCAAATTTTAGAATAAATTGGAAAAGTATGTTATATGGAAGCTAAAGCTATAATGGATTAAATTGACTGTTGAAATGGATTTCATTTAATTGTATGGGAATGATTCTCTGGTTTATATGCACTATATGAATATTTGTTTTTGGCCTGGTGGTTTAGTATAGCATAATAGAAACTGCTTCCCTATTTTATTGTGTAATACTCACCTCCTTACCATTTTTCAGGTACTGAGTCGGAGTTTACACTAGGACCGGCCGAGCAGGATTACTCTCCCTCACAGGGAGAGTAGGGTTTTGGGATTTTTAGATTCACATACTCACCTAAGCCTCACATATTCTTTTTGATGTATATGTGATGTCTATATTTTTGAGTGAGGCTTAGAGTGTTTCATTTTTGGGTATAGTTTATGCTACTTTTATTGACTCAAATACTTGGTCTTGATGGTACTCTGATAACTGATGCTGATGTTTTACTCTTGAGCCCATGGAGCAACTATGTGATGCACACATATTTATATTTGAGCCCTGCTGGCTACTGTTGATATTATACAAATGTGATTATCAGGTTGAAGATTTAGAAAAGTCCGAAAAACAAACGAAACTCTGTTCGTTTGACGGTTGATTTTCATAAATTAAAAAGGAATTTTTAAGTCCATATTTTTAATATAGAGGGAATTAAGGCTAATTAATTATAGGGTGTTACATTTATGGTATCAGAGCAGTTTCTCCTCGACCTTGGAGTTATGCAAACTCCACATGATTACTCACCTAGCGAGTAATGGATGCTCATAGTAAAAGTTTAGGAATTTAGTAGTATGATTATAGTATTATGTGTACTTTTAGTATTTAAAGTTTTAATGGTCTGCTCTATTTGGTTAAGCAGCATGGCTGGAAGAAGGGCTGCCAATGATGGGCTTGCAGCCATTCTGGAGCATCTGTCACAGATGCAGCAGCAGCCACAGCAACAGCAGCAGCTCTGCAACCAGCTCTAGTAGAGGTGGACTGGATGGCTAGGTTTCGCAAGAATGATCCACCTCATTTTGAGGGTGGAAATGACCCTGATGGAGCACAGAGATGGACTCAGGAGATCGAGAAGATCCTCCGCTCTATTCACCCACCCATGGAGCAGCATGTGCGACTGGAGGAATTTATGTTGACCAATGAGGCTGAGCATTGGTGGGATCAACAAAGGAGGGGATTGGTGGCAGCCAATCCAATTGTTTCTTGGGAGGTATTCAAGGAGCTCTTTTTAGGGAAGTATTTCCCTGAAGATGTGAGGAGGGAGAAGGAGATAGCATTTCTCCAACTGACTCAAGGCTCTATGTTAGTTGGGGATTATGCAGCTAGATTTGAAGATCTTATCCGATTCTCTGATTATCAGAATCCCAGTGAGCGCGGGAAATGCGTCAAGTTTGAGTCTGGACTCAGGACTGATATTCGCCTTTCATGCGAGTATCACAATATTGACAACTTGGCCCATTTGGTGAACATGGCGAGCACTTATGAGAAGGGTCTTAAGACGAAAATGGCCGAAGATAAGAGCAAGACTGTGCAGAGAAGCGGTGGTCCTATGAGGGGCAAAGGAGCGGTGCAGCGACCGGGCCCCTATCCACAGCCTAGAGCAGGCCCTATAGGGGGTTCATCTGGTCCTATTCCACCTTGTCCTCATTGTGGCAAGCAACATCGAGGTGTATGCTGGAGTTTGGGTCAGAATCAACCAAATGTCACCTGCTTCAAATGTGGACAACCCGGTCATGTTGCAACTAACTGCCCAAAGAATTCAGTTAAGAAGGAAGCAAATGTGACTAGGGTGCAGAGAGTTGGTGATGGTCGCTCACTTCAGAAGGGGAAGGTGTACACTCTAGATGGAGAAGAGGTGACTGAGGCTGATGAGCTGATACGAGGTATTGGCCATATAAATTACATTGCATGTGGTATACTTTTTGACTGTGGAGCTACACACTCTTTTATTTCTGTCAATTGCATGGAGAGTTTAAAATTGTCTGCTGTTGAGATGCCATTTAAGCTGTCTGTGTCTACCCCTACTAATTCAGCTGTGGTTACATCCCTGATGTGTTTGGATTGCCCACTCTGAGTATTGGAGCGGGAATTCCGAGTGAACATAATATGTTTACCTTTAACCAAGCTGAATATTATTCTAGGCATGGACTGGATGTCCCAGAACCGTGTCCTTCTTGATTGTAGTCAAAAGTCAGTAATTTTCTGTCAATTCTCGGTGTCGGCTATGGATGATGAGGAAGCATCAGACATCAGTAAAATTCCAGTGGTTTGTGAGTTTCCGGATGTCTTTCCTGCTAAAATTCTCGGACTACCTCCAGCCAGAGAAGTAGAATTTGGCATTGATCTTATGCCTGGTGCCGGCCCGATATCTAAAGCGCCTTATACAATGGCCCCTCCGGAGTTGGAAGAATTGAAGAAACAGTTGGAGGAGCTTTTGGCTAAGGGGTTCATAAGGCCCAGTGTTTCCCCGCGGGGAGCTCCTATCCTCTTTGTCAAAAAGAAGTATAGAAGTGTCCGTATGTGCACTGACTACCGGCAGCTAAATGCAGTGACGGTGAAGAACAAATACCCGCTCCCACGCATCGATGATTTGTTGGATCAGCTTAGGGGAGCTGCAGTTTTCTCAAAAATTGACCTCCGATCTGGATACCATCAAATCCGTATCCGAGAGGAGGACATTCCTAAAACTGCTTTTAGATCTCGGTATGGGCATTTTGAATATGTGGTGATGCCATTCGGTCTCACGAATGCTCCTGCCATCTTCATGGATTATATGAACAGGATCTTCAGGCCGTACTTAGATTCATTCATCATTGTATTCATAGATGACATTCTCATTTATTCCAAGAGCCCAAAGGAGCATGAAGAGCATTTGAGAACGGTGCTCCAAGTTCTCAAAGACAAGCATCTTTATGCCAAGTTTTCTAAATGTAGTTTCTGGTTGAATGAAGTACATTTTTTGGGGCACGTGATTTCCGAGAAGGGTGTTGCTGTTGACCCTTCTAAGGTGGAAGCGGTGCTTAAGTGGGAGAGACCCAAGTCCATTACTGAGATCAGAAGTTTCCTTGGTATGGCTGGGTATTATAGGAGGTTCATTGAGGGGTTTTCGAAGCTAGCCCTTCCTTTGACCACTCTTACGCGGAAAGGTGTTCCATTCGAATGGTCCCCAAAATGTGAAGATAGTTTCCAGGAGTTGAAGAGGCGATTGACTAGTTCTCCGGTGTTGATTTTGCCAGATCCGGCTCAATCCTTCGTAGAATATTGTGATGCTTCAAAACAAGGGTTGGGTTGTGTGCTGATGCAGCAAGGACAAGTCATAGCCTATGCATCCAGGCAGTTGAGGCAGCATGAGCAAAACTATCCCACTCATGATCTGGAGTTGGCGGCAGTAGTTTTTGCTTTGAAAATCTGGAGGCATTATCTTTATGGTTCAAAATTTGAAGTCTTTAGCGATCATAAAAGTCTTCGCTACCTCTTCGATCAGAAAGAGCTCAATATGAGGCAGAGGAGGTGGATGGAATTTCTGAAGGACTATGATTTCAATCTTTAATATCACCCGGGCAAGGCCAATGTAGTGGCTGATGCACTAAGTCGCAAGACTTTGCATGTCAGCAATTTGATGGTGAAGGAGATGCAATTAATCCAAGAGTTCAGTGACCTCAACTTGAACATGCAAGTGAAAGAGAAGAGAATTGTTCTAGAAATGTTGCAGGTTACCAATGACTTGATTGGCCTTATTAGAGAAAGGCAAGCCGATGATGCAGAACTACAAACGTTGTTGGAAGGGGCATCGGACAATGAAGAGCCCGACTTTGTTAAGGGTTCTGATGGCATCATCCGATTTAGCGGTCGGATATGTGTTCCTATGGACTTTGAAGTTAGAAGGGATATCCTATGGGAAGCACATCGAACCAAAATGAATTTTCATCCTGGTGCAACAAAGATGTACCAAGATTTGAAGAAGATCTATTGGTGGCCAAAGTTAAAAACCGATGTAGCAGATCATGTTTCTCATTGTCTAACTTGTCAGAAAGTTAAGATTGAGCATCAAAAGCCTGGTGGTCCGTTGCGATCACTTGATATCCCGGAGTGGAAATGGGATAGCATAGCCATGGATTTTGTGACGGGTCTACCTAGGACTGCTGCAGGATGTGATGCAGTTTGGGTGGTTGTGGATCGTCTCACAAAGTGTTCTCATTTTATTCCGATTCACAAGAAGTACACTCTGGAGAAGTTGACTCAGTTGTATATCAGGGACATAGTGAAACTACATGGTGTTCCTACCAGTATTGTATCCGATCGTGATCCGAGATTTCTGTCTAGATTTTGGCAGAGTCTTCAGGAGGCATTGGGTACTAAGCTGAAATTCAGTACGGCATATCATCCGCAGACAGACGGACAATTTGAGCGTACTATCCAGACACTGGAGGATTTGTTGAGAGCATGTGTTCTGGAGCAGGCTGGTAGTTGGGAGCAGTTACTGCCGTTGATGGAGTTTACTTATAATAACAGCTTCCACTCCAGTATTGGCATGGTACCGTTTGAGGCTCTCTACGGAAGAAAGTGTAGGACGCCTCTGTGTTGGTTCCAGTAGGTGAGAATATGCTAACAGGTCCTGATATTGTGAAGGAAACAACTGAGAAGATCACAATGATCAAGAACAAGATGAAAACTTCCCAGGATCGCCAGAAGAATTATGCGGATAGGCGAAGAAGACCTTTGGAGTTTGATGTTGGAGATCATGTGTTTCTAAGAGTGTCTCCGGTTACAGGAATTGGTAGGGCAATTAAGTCCAAGAAACTAACTCCTCGGTTTGTTGGACCTTATGAGATCTTGGAGAAGGTTGGCCCAGTAGCATATAAGATTGCTTTGCCCCCTCATCTGGCTAGGCTTCATAATGTATTCCATGTTTCACAGTTAAGGAAATACATTCATGATCCTACTCATGTGGTTGTATTGGATGATTTGCCTTTGAAGGAGAATCTGACTTTTGAAGTGTTGCCCGTGAGGATTGAAGATAGGCAGGTGAGAAAATTGAGAGGCAAGGAGATTGTTTTGGTAAAAGTTATATGGAGCAGAAACAATGTGGAGGAAGCTACCTGGGAGTTAGAAAGCAAAATCAGGCAGTCTCATCCCTATTTGTTCGAATAAAGCTGAATTTCGAGGATGAAATTCGGGTAAGTGGGAGAGGATTTTAACATCCTCAATTTACAATGCTTAATATAATGTGAATTATGCAAGTTATTGTATTAAGTTGAGATGGAATTATGAGACTCATAAGATTAAGAGATAGGGTTTAGCATAGAAAACATAGCCTAAGGGGTATAGGAACTAAGGAAAATGTTCTAGAGTTAGAAACCATGAGAAGATGAAAAAACAGCAAAGTAATCGATTAATTTGGGTGAGTTAATCGATTACTGGCTCTCAGCCAAATTGCACCAAAATGTAGCCTTGAAGAGTAATCAATTACTCTTGGGAAAGTAATTGATTATTGAGCCTCTGCTGAAAACACCAAAATTGTTGCATCAAATTGTAATCGATTACTTTATGGCCAAGTAATCGATTACAAGGCCTCAGGTTGGAAGTCCTAAAAATGTTGCACTGAAGGAATAATCGATTACCAGGTTAGGGTAATCGATTACTTTATGGTCTATACAAAAAAAAAGGGAAAAGTGGAGTGCACGTGATGCACTCCCCTCCACACAAAGGGAATCTTTATTTTGGGCTTTCATTTTGGTCCACTCATTTTCCTCCCCAAAACAAATGAAATCACTCCCTCTTACTCTCATAACCAACACTCTCTCACCCTCATATTCATCTTTCTCACTCTCATTCACGCCTCCCTCCTCTTCCTCATAGGGGTTCCATTTTCTTTCCTCAAAATCAACCAAGAACAAGTGATCCTTGCATCCTCATCATTGTAACTTCTTTTTCTCATCTCAAGGTAAGTGTTTAAGTTTTGATTTCTTCCTTCCCTCTCTCAAAATTCGTTTTCCGCTCTCTCTCTACTATCAATGGTGGTTTTCAAATACTAAGCTTTGGAGGCTCCACTTTTCATTGAGTCTTGACTTGAAACATGGCATAAATGATGATTCCTCTCTTTTGTGACTCTATATTAGGTTCTATCCTCACCCTTTGTTTTGGTATCTCTTTGGTGGGAAGGCTCAATTTTTGGGAGCAAGTTAAAATCTCCCTATCTCTAAGCAATTGAGGTAAGGAGGTTTGTGTTACCATATTCTAGGGGGTAGGTTATATTGTGTGTATATTGGGTTGCAAGGAGGTATGTGTTAATAGAGTATAGAACCCTAGGGTAGTTAATAATATGTTAAATTGTGATTATGCTTAAGAGTGTAGTGATATGTTATGTTGGACCTAAATGAGACTATGATATTTGATTAAGTGGTGAATATTGTGCCTAAATGTGAATATGAGACTTATTTATGAGGTTGTGATTTTGCTAAATGATGTGGAGTCCTAGAATTTATGATTGTTACTAAGTATGATGCTAGATTTGGCATAAATGACTCTTGAGAAATTCGAAATTATAATTTTATGGTTAAAAACTGAAATCCATGAGATTAACACTCAATGAAATAATTGAAAAATGGAATTCAAAGACTTAAAGAACAAAGAGTGTGTGATCCAGGTCTTGTAAGACGTTTTCCGAAGGAGACTGTACGCATAGATCGCGTAAGACGCACATTGTGCGCAGCTGTAAGACGTTGTCCGAAGGAGATTGTACGCAATTATGGACACACACACACCATATATTAATTAATTATATAATTGGATTGTGCCTCTCCAGATCTTGTAAGACGTTGTCCATAGGAGACTGTACGCATAGATCGCTTAAGACGCACTCGATGCGCTGCTGTAAGACGTTGTCCGAAGGAGACTGTACGCAATGATGGATGCACCTTCCGATTGTGGATTCCAGGTCTTGTAAGACGTTGTCCGTAGGAGACTGTACGCATAGACCGCGTAAGACGCACTTGATGCGCTGCTGTAAGACGTTGTCCGAAGGAGACTGTACGCAATGATGGAAATCCACGCAATAATTTTCTAAAAGTCTTTACAAAAACATAAAGTGGAGGTGATAAAAATGGATTGTGATCTTATGCACGAATATAACTAGTACCAAATTTTATAATAAATTGGAAAAGTATGTTATATGGAAGCTAAAGCTATAATGGATTGAATTGATTGTTGAAATGGATTTAATTTAATTGTATGGGAATGATTCTCTGGTTTATATGCACTATATGAATATTTGTGTTTGGCCTGGTGGTTCAGTATAGCATAATAGAAACTGCTTCCCTATTTTATTATGTAATACTCACCTCCTTACCATTTTTCAGGTACTGAGTCGGAGTTTACACCAGGACCGGCCGAGCAGGATTACTCTCCCTCACAGGGAGAGTAGGGTTTTGGGATTTTTAGATGCACATACTCACCTAAGCCTCACATATTCTTTTTGATGTATATGTGATGTCTATATTTTTGAGTGAGGCTTAGAGTGTTTCATTTTTGGGTATAGCTTATGCTACTTTTCTTGACTCAAATACTTGGTCTTGATGGTACTCTGATAACTGATGCTGATGTTTTACTCTTGAGCCCATGGGGCAACTATGTGATGCACACATATTTATATTTGAGCCCTGCTGGCTACTGTTGATATTATACAAATGTGATTATCAGGTTGAAGATTTAGAAAAGTCCGAAAAACAAACGAAACTCCGTCCGTTTGACGGTTGATTTTCATAAATTAAAAAGGAATTTTTAAGTCCGTATTTTTAATATAGAGGGAATTAAGGGTAATTAATTATAGGGTGTTACATACTCCGACAAGGAAGGGAAACTCGGGTCGAATCGGATGATGTTAACCGTGTAGTCGAACAAGCATTAAATAGGATCAGATTCAATATTGGCTTGGCTAACCAGCCAGGTTTCAATTCACCTTTTCCTGAATGGGTGCAACATGCAAAAATTCCATGAGGAATAAAGGTACCCAAATTGTCAAAGTTTGCAGGAGAGTCGGGAGAATCTACTGTCGAACATGTCGCACGTTACACCATCGAATTGGGTGATTTGGCCGCTGATGAGGCAATCAAGATGCGGCTATTTCCCAGTTCCTTGACGAAAAATGCTTTCTCATGGTTCTCAACATTGAGGTCCAATTCAATACATTCATGGGCCCAGTTGGAAAGATCCTATAGAGGCGAATTGAGGGTTGCCGTGACGGATTTGTTAAATGTGAAGAGATTTGCTGGGGAGCCGATCGATGATTACTTATCGCGTTTCAGGCAAATGAGGAGCAGATGTTTTACTCCGATTCCTGAACCGGAAGAAATTAAGATCACGGTGACTGGTTTAGAATATCATATTAGGAAGAAATTAGTCACACAACACCTATTAGATTTAGCCCAATTAGCCGCTTGTGTACGACAAATTGAAAATCTAAGAGATGAGAAGGTGAGAGGAAAGGATTCTAAAGTTCTAAAAAGAGAACGAATCCATTACATTGATTCTTAGCCTTCCGACGGGGAGGCATTCGATAATGGCTCAGAGGTGGACACAATAGAATTAGGAGATGGAAAACCCTATATGCGTCATGCCTTGAAGCCATCTAAACCCATTAATGAGAATCAGTATAAGAAAACGTACACTTTTGACATTTCTAAGACTGAGCAAGTCTTCGACATCTTGTTAAAGGATAAACAAGTTAAATTGCCTGAAGGTCATAAGTTGTTGAAAAAAGATGAACTGAAAGGAAGAAAATATTGCAAATATCATAACAATTGCACTCGTAATACAAATGATTGCTTTGCTTTCAGGGATTTGATTCAGCAAGGGATTGACAAAGGAAGATTGAAGTTCTTAGAGAAATAAATGAAGATTGACATCGACCCATTTCAAAAAGAAGTGAACGAGGTCGAAGCTCAAGGAGTGTTTCCTATTAACACAATGACTCTGGCTCACAATTCAGAGATTTTTCCAAAATCTGGTGAGTTGTTCCGAAAGTTCTATAACAGAAAGCATCATGCAGATCTTCGAATTTGTCCTAGATGTCAAGTGGTTTACGATGAAACGGCTGCATCACGAAAGGAAAAGACGGAAGATTTGCGGAAAAAGTTAAGAGCCAAGAGAGCACAGGAAGGGAAACATATTCGTCATGAGACGTTCCGAGAGGCTCGTCGACCTTTCGTACGAAGGATTTATGGTAGACATCCCTCAAGGTCACCTTTACGTGATCGATTTGCTCAGAGAGGACGAAAACAGCAATTAGATTCAACATCCAGTTCAATTTATGAAGGGTTGACCAGGACTCAGAAAAGGAGGCTCTAGTGCATCCGTAAACAAGAAGCTGAAGAGGTTAGAATCAAGGAGTTGCCCATGAATAATGAAGGATGCCTTGTTGCAACTATAAAGCCAACTACGGCTAAAGGTCGACAAGGATACATGCAAAAGAAAAAATGGGCAAGGAAGAATGAAGGATCCAATCAGATGGATGAATCATACGACGGAGAGTCTGACAACAGCTTAGACATCATTGTGACTGATCAGGACATGGTAGACGCACAAAGTAATAAGATTATTAGTCTGTCGATCAACAATGTGGGGTTACCCTTTGACATGCAAGGAGTCCATCAAGTCGAAGAAGAAGAAGATGATAGTGACGGATCAGATGACACGTATTTAAGTGACGAAATACCTGACCTTCCTGAGTGTCTTTTTCTACTCGACAGGGTCCATTTGGAAATGGACATTAGTAATATCGCACAGTTTGAGCCTTTGGAGGAAAGCAAAAGAGAGCATCTGAGGCCTTTACACATTAAGGCCATTGTTGATGGAAAACCTCTAAATAGGGTTTTGGTGGATGGAGGTGCAGCCGTCAACATTTTACCTTGGAATGTTTTCAAAAGGATGGGAAAATTGAATGTTGACTTAATACCGACAAATGTGGTTGTCGTCGGTTTCACAGGGAAAATTGCTCAATCTCACGGAGTCACAATGCTAATGATTGAAGTGGGATATGTGGTGAGAGATACTTTATTCGTAGTAGTTCCTTCCAAGGCCAGTTACAATCTCCTACTTGGAAGAGATTGGATCCATGCTGTGGGGGCCGTTCCTTCCACGGCCCATCAAAAACTGATTCTGTGGAATCAGGAAACTAAAGTGGAAGTCATTGCTGCAGATGATAGTCCTTGTTACATGCAGCAGATGCACGTGGATTTTAAGGTCTACAATCCAAGCACTAAGCCTATACGACTCGATGCTGATCAATTTCAAAAACCCATAGTAGATAAATGCCTAATGGAGAACTATGGGATTTCAATCGTAGAGGTTGATAAGGCCGTCGAGTAGCGGCCTTTGACCAGTAATAATGGTTGATAGACAATTGAAAAGACTGTCGGCTTACGTGGCCGAGAGAATGCAATGCACTATCCAATCAAGTGCATTCCAGGATTGTATTGTTGACAACAGTCCTTTAGGATTCGAAAGAGGATGAACGGAGGAAGAATCAAAGTTCATTAGCGAGGATCCTAGAGATGAAGTAAACTTAGGAACGGCTGAAAAGCCGAAACCAATTTACGTAAGCTCGTTGTTAAAAGAGGAGTTCAGAGAGAAACTCATCAACCTCATCAAGAGAAACAAAGATTTCTTTGCATGGGAATACGAGGACATGCCAGGACTCGACAGAGGATTGGTGGAGCATAGGCTGACTTTACGACCTGATCATAAACCAATTAAACAAGTTGTTCGACGTTTTGCACCCAACGTAGTTCTCAAGATCAAAGAAGAAATAGAAAGATTGTTAAAAGCAAAGTTTATCAGAACGACAAGGTTATAATCAGATCTTCATTGCTGAAGGCGACGTGTCGGAGACTGCGTTCAGATGCCCAGGTGCCATTGGAACCTTTGAAAGGGCAATGATGTCGTTTGGACTAAAAAATGCAGGAGCCACGTATCAAAGAGCAATGAACCTGATTTTCCATAATATGATTGGCAAGTTCTTGGAAGTATACATTGACGATGTGGTGATCAAGTCGAAGACTCAAGAAGAGCATCTAGAGAGCCTGAAAAAGGCATTCGACAGGGTGAGAAAGCATAACTTGAAGATGAATCCCATCAAGTGCACCTTTGGAGTCAAAGCTTGTCTATTCTTAGGATTTCTTGTCCACAGAAATGGCATTGAAGTCGACAAGAACAAAGCCAAGGCGATCTTAGAAGCATCTCCTCCAACGAACAAGAAAGAGGTACAGTCATTCCTTGGCAAAGTGAATTATTTGAGAAGATTCATATCAAATTTTTCGGGAAGGACAAGAGCCTTTTCGCCTCTTGTAAGGCTAAAGAAAAATGAAGAATTCAACTGGGGGCCATACCAACAAGTAGGATTCGATGATTTGAAGCGGTACCTGACGACACCACCAGTTATGATGCCACCTCAATCTGGTTTCCCATTGAAATTGTACATATCAACTTCTGATTGCACTATAGGTAGCATGTTAGCTCAAGAAAATGAAAATGGTGTAGAAAGAGTTGTATTTTATCTAAGTAAAGTATTAAATGATGCCGAAACACGGTACAGTGCTATAGAGAAATTGTGCTTGGCACTCTACTTTTCTTGTACAAAACTTAAGCATTATATGAAAATTTTTCATGTTTTAGTTTTGTAGAAGTCTGACGTTATTAAATACATGCTATCCAAGCCAATTATCCATGGCCGGATTGGCAAATGGACTTTAGCGTTGACAGAATTTTCACTCCAATATGTTCCATTAAAAGCCGTCAAAGGCCAAGCAGTGGCCGACTTTTTGGCTGATAATCCATCTGTAGATGTGGCATTATCTGTCGATTATGTCGGACTAAGGCCTTGGACGATGTATTTTGATGGGTCGTCACACAAAATGGGGGCAGGAGTTGGAATTTTGCTTGTGTCTCCTGATGGAATCCCTACTGAATTCATGTTCAATCTCAAATACCAATGTTCTAATAACGAAGCGGAGTACAAGGCCATCCTAGTTGGCGTTGAGATTTTAATTTTCCTTAAGGCCAAAAATGTGGCTATTAAAGGTGATTCTCAGCTAGTTATTAAACAGTTCGTCAATGAGTATAAATGTTTGAGTCCAAAATTGGCCAAATATTGCACTTTGGCGCAAAGAATGATGTGCCAATTCGATGATGTGTCTGTCAAACATATATATCGACATCACAATCAAAAGGCCAATTACTTGGCTCAAGTTGCATCCAAGTACCGCGTGTCAAGGAAAGTCTTAGACAACTTGATCCAGATCAAGGAATTGTTGTATCCTCCTTATGAAAAAGAAGTTACGGTGAATGCATTGGCGTCAAACGATGAATGGAGAAAGCCCATAGCCGACTATTTGATGAATCCATCCTCTAATGCTGAACGAAGTTTGAAGTTGAAAGCTATCAAGTTTACTATGTTGGGAGGAGATTTGTATCATAAGTCAGTTGATGGAAACCTAGAAGTGTGCCTTGACAAAGAAGATGCTTTTGTGGCTTTGGCAGAGGTACACGAAGGAATATGTGGAGCACACCAAGCAGGAGAAAAGATGAAGTGGATACTCCGGAGGCAAAGGGTTTTCTGGCCTACTCTAGTATCGGATTGCATGAACTTTGCAAAATCATGTGAGGAATGCCAAAAACATGGCTATATCCAAAATGTTCCAGTAGACGAGTTGCATTCAATTATTAAACCTTGGCCTTTTAGAGGATGGGCACTAGATGTTATTGGCGAAATTTTCCCAAATGCCTCAAAAGGGCATACAAGGGTTTTGACTATTTTTACAATTGGGTGGAAGCTATACCTTTGGCAAAAGTTTAACAAGGTCAAGTGATTGATTTCATTGAAGATCATATTGTCTATCGATTTGGGGTTCCTGAAATGATAACTACTGATCAAGCTTCTATTTTCTTGGGAAGTAAGCTAAAGGGATACCTAGTGTCAAGAAGAATCAAGTTGTTAACATCGACACCCTATTATGCTCAAGCAAATGGTCAAGCTGAGGCAGCCAATAAGTGGATCATTAATGTCATCAAAAAGCAAATAAAAGGAAAACCACGAAATGGGCATGAGGCATTGACACCGGCACTATGGGCTATTCGAAATTCCCCAAATGAGGTCACGGGTACGACACCCTATATGCTGACATATGGCCACGAGGCCATGTTGCCAGTCGAAGTAAACTTGGAATCAGTACGATTTCAGAGGCAACATGAAATGCCTGTGAATGACTATTGGAACGCCATGTTTGATTAGTTAAACGAGGTGCATGACTGATGTGCATTTTATTTCCCATTATTCCTTGCATTATTTTACTCCTATTATTATACTTGTTGCCCATTTGACATTGTTTAGCTTGATTTAGTGATTTAGAGTTTATTGGACTAATATTTCGAATATTGTTTAATTAGGGATTATTTAGCCTAATTTATTCTATTTATATTTTCAGGTCATATTTGAAACAAGGACACTTTGGGCATTTTGGAAATGAAGATTGAAGTATTGAAGTGAAGATTATAATTTGCATTTAGGTCCCTTTTTAGTTGTAATTTTCAGAATAGTGTTTCTTAGGACTTGGGCCCATGTTTTAGGCCCATTTTGTGACTAAAAGAAGGGAAACTCGTGTAAACCATAGAGCACACTCCCATTTTCAGATTTCTCACTCACTCTCTAGGTTAGAACTTCTCTCTTGGCTCTCCCAAGTGGTGGTGGCTGCTACGGTTTTGTTCTTCCCCATTTCTACTCGTTTTTCTTCATTTATGGCCATGGAAGGCTAGACTTCAAGGGTTAATCCCTTTGGTATTGTATTATCTATTCTTGAGCTCTTATTATTAATGCAATTTCGTTTTCTATCCTCTGTTTTCATGTTTATCAATGTGTAGTGGTTTGCTTAATTCCATTTCATGGAGATAATACATGAATATAAATGCTTAATTTTTATTAACTCGTAAAAACTCCAATTTTGGTTTCTGATGCTTAATTAGAAGTTAGGGTTTGGAGTGATAACTAAATTTTTGCTTAGTATTTGGTTGTCACGAGTTGGACAAAGGACAGGAGAGGAATCGATCTTTAGTGAGCTAGGATTGAGTAGTGTACGTAGCCAAAGGGGTTTGCCCGCTTTTGTTTCTGATTTTCTTAGTTTTAATATTATGTTTTGTGTTTTTTTCTTCACATTTGATACATACAAAAACCCCCCATTTTACTGCACACTATGTGTTTGATACTTTGCCTAAACCGATATTCGCTGGGAAACGACCTAGGATCATCTTCCTAGTACTACAGATTTAACCCCCTATATTTTGATCGGGTACGGCCTCGATCAATGACGAAAGAATTTTGGCGTTGGAAAATATTGTGCGACAGAAGGAAAAGATTGCAAGATATTACGAGGCCAAAGTTAAATTCAATTCACTTTTACCGGGTGAACTAGTATGGAAAGTAATTTTGCCAATCGACAAACGTTCTAACGAATATGGCAAATAGGTTCATCCAAATAGGTTGCCAAAGGAATGCCATTCTCTAGCGAATGCATCTCTTCGTCGAAGTCCAGCCTTATAACCCTGTAGACCTGCAGAAAGTGTTTCTGCAACTTGTTGATGAGGAGCAACTAAGGCAATGACTTTGTTGAATAGCTCCTGTGTAACATTCCGAATTTAAACCGTAGTATAATTATAATAATTATAGATTAAAATAATAATAATAACAATAATAAAGTTTAGGAATATCAAATTAAGGTCCCTTTTAGCATTACAAACGTGTTAAGAAGTATTGGAATAGGAACACCTGGATTTCTTTAACGTTATAAATTATAATTTTTGTTGAATTAAATAACAGTTTATTGAAATCAATCATTTAAGTTGAGTATTTTCATAAAATACCTTATGTTAATTACGAAAGAGTATTAATTATATTTAAAGTGAATTCTTTTAAAGAAAAAAATTAGCATATTAAAATAATGCTAAACATTTTGAATACTTTACTTAACTTCTATATATTTAATAATGAATTATGTTTAGTGTTTTTAATTATTTGACTTTAAGACATTCTTAAAAAAAATAATAAAAATAAATAAATAAATAAATAAATAATCACCCTCATTGAAGGATATACTTTTATATTTACCTTAATTTGGACATACCAATATTAATTTACTTCCTAAGTAATATCAATTATTATTTTTATGGTATCCCTATATATGATAATATGATATTTAATTTTTAGTATTAGTTTCCCTTCAAATAATAATAATATTGATTTTTAATTTACTATGATAAATAAATAAATTAATTAAAGTATTTGTTTATTAAAAAAACGAAGTGATAAGTGTGTGTAGTGTGTTGAAGAGGAGAAGAACCCTCTTCTTCTTCTTCGTGGGTTGCAGCAGCGGCAAACCCCCCCATCACTATCGTCTCTCTCTCTCCGCCGATTCCTGTCCACGCCGCCACCCACCTAGCTTCCATCTCCGTCGAGCAGCCTCTCTCTCCCAGTCTCTCGATCTCGCGCTCTCCCTCTCCTCCCTCGCGATTGCTCCCACTCTCGATGTGGGTGTGAATGGGACCCACTCGCCGCCACTGTTCGCCGCCATAGCCTTGCTCGTGTACATCAGCCGTCGCCACCTTGTGCTTCTCCTTCCTTCATACAGATGGAGGGCCACGAACCAGCCACCAACCAGGACCGATGCCACCGCCTTCAGCTTCCTCTCTCTCTCTCTCAGTGTCTCCGTGCATGAGCCACTTCTGCGATTGGTCGAACCGCCGCCACCTCTTTTGGTACTCTCCCCCGATCACAATTCAAATCACGAACCAAGCAGACGCTGTTATCGTCATCGGTCACGGTTGCGGGTTCGATCCAAACCGCCATCACCAAACATAGTTGAGGAGTCAAACCGACGCCGGTCGTGTGAGCCATAGTTGCCGTTGGTGGATTTGGACTAGTTCGACGTAAGCCGCAGCGGGATCGCCTCACCGAGCCGTAAACCAGGTTCTAATAGAACCCTGAGGTAAGGGGTTCTTTACCTTGCTTTAGAGAGTATTTTTATGATTAGTATATATTACTTGTTAAGAGTATATGGGCGTGCTTATGTTTGAACATGGTAATTAATCAGACTAAAGAGTAAAGAATAAATGAGGTGTTTGTGATGAAATGACATGCTTAATGGCTAAAGGTTTTTGACTATGTGAATGTATATGTGATAATATTTGTTATGCTTTTATGTATGAATAACTGAAGTATAATTGTGGTGGAATGTTTATGTGAAATATTATAAGTTGTCATGTATGCTCCGGTGGGAAATGTGGGGTTAATTGGTATATGTCTTTATGTATGCATATTTGGGGAATGTGAGGCTATTAGTTGTGAAAGAATAAATGTGTTAAAAATGTAAGCCTATATATAAGTAATTTGAATATCATGCTTTATGTTTAATTCTAATTGTTGATACTTGAACTATGTGGTTGATGTATTGCTAAATCATAATGAGCCCTAGAATGTATGAATGATGAAAAGAAAAATATGAATGTTCGGAATTAAACTAAGTGCGAAATGTGTATTGTGATGCTTTAATTATTATTATCTATATGAATAACATATGTGGTGGTATGAGGTACCTTCCGGTGTGGAGGTGAAGTACCATCAGGCCAAATTGTATGAGGTACCTTCCTGTGTAGAGGTGAAGTACAATGGTATGAGGTACCTTCCGGTGTGGAGGTGAAGTACCCATAGGCCAAACCGTATGAGGTACCT
The DNA here is from genome assembly GCA_037953625.1 of Crotalaria pallida. Lineage (NCBI taxonomy): Eukaryota > Viridiplantae > Streptophyta > Magnoliopsida > Fabales > Fabaceae > Crotalaria > Crotalaria pallida. Next base: position 102,383,794 of record CM075649.1, read on the forward strand.
TCCTGTGAGGTGAAGTACAACTGTATGAGGTACCTTCCGGTGTGGAGGTGAAGTACCCAATGGCCAATTTGTATGAGGTACCTTCCGGTGTGGAGGTGAAGTACAATGGTATGAGGTACCTTCCGGTGTGGAGGTGAAGTACCCATAGGCCCAATCGTATGAGGTACCTTCCGGTGTGGAGGTGAAGTACAATGCTAAGAGATATATCTTAAAAATGAAATGGAGAATGAATTATAATAATGATACAAAACTTGAAATGATGTTTTAGGATTATCTGCAAAAGACTAAATAATTATGAGATACAATGGTATGATATACATCTTTATGAAATGGAAATATAAATGGAATTGTATGTTGGGAAATTAAAACGTGAAAGGTAAATGAAGAAGAGAATGTGAAATATAAAAGTAAATAAGTGATGTGTTTGGAATAGGTGAAATTTGTAATTAGATGATAACTGATCATGTGTGTGAGAGGGTTATACACTAGATAGTTGATAGGAGGATGAGATTAATGAGACAAATATGGAAAAGCTAATATGGACATAATTAACAAGAGATGAAGAAATGAGATTATTGTGTGTGTTTGAGCATGCTGGTTTGACTAAATGGAAATATTTGTGCTATGTGCTAATTGTGTTTGACTTGGTAGGTCATTATGTCTAGTTAGAAACTACTTTCTATTTCATGTGTAAAGCTCACCCTTGCAACCATTTTTACAGGTTCAAAGTTTGAGCAGACACAATTTCAGGCCGAGCAGGAATAACACTCCACCACGTGGAGTGTGCTCGTTCATTGTTTTATGAGTGGGCTGATGTGATAAACTGTTATTTTTGTAATTTAAAATATGTAGTAGTTGTGCGCCCGAAACTTGTATTGGTAAGGGCATTAGGATATAATAGAATATATAATGTGCATGTTTATATTTTAAAATGTTCTGGCCTGAACAGGTACAAACAGGAAATTTTGGGAAAGTACGAAAAACAGAGGAAGCTATGTCCGTTTTTCCGAAAAAATATTCTTACGTATTTTAATTTAAAAAGAATTTTTAAAGTACAAATTTTTATAAAATCTTAATTTAACTAAATTATTGTGAGGGTGTTACATCCTGTCGGGTGGTCTTGGCCTCATCAATGGATTGGCCCAATTCTGCCTGCTCTTGTTCCAAACGGGCCAATTGGCCTTTCAGCTCTTGAATCCTAGTCTTGTTTACCTTCACCTGTTGAAGCTTCTAGTCGACTTTGGATGACCATTCAGCATTTTCTTGTTCCAAATCAGTAAATTTGGCCTCCAATTCATGCCGATTTGTCTTGACGTCTTCATAAACCTTGATGTCTTGCAGAATTTTTGTACTTTCAGTAGTCCAATTATTAACAAATCGTTGCAAGTTGTTCAACTTAGGTTCGACGTCGTCAGGAACAGATTGTTGCAAAAGTGAATTGACGGTGGAAGATAGAAGCTCAGCTGTTGAAGAATCGGCCAATAATTGGTCAAAAGGCCAACAATAGATGTTCTTCAAGGTGGACAAAGCTTGATCCAAAGCAGATTCATTGTCCCTTGATGGAGAATTCACGGCTTCATCAACAGAACGTGTTTTGGCCATAAGTTCCCGAAGAGTAGAGAAAGCATTGGGACTGGACATCTGAGTCAGAGGAACCATGGTGCTAGAGGAAGGATTGCAAGAAGGCACCACAATGGGAGGATCAGCAGCAACAAAGGTGGATGAAGAAGGAAGTGGTAAACTCTCGTCAAAACCTTCAAGTTGGAGAGTGTTGTTGGGAATCTGAGGAGTAATAAAACAAAATTAGGTTAGGCCACTTAAATGCTGCATAAAGGGGTGGAAAAGTAAATTCCAAGTTACCTCAAACTAAGGGACGCATGCAGTAGTGGTCTCAGGTCCCACGACAGCAACAAGAGAATCCACAACCTGAGTGTCGAGGGAATCATGACGCATGGTTTTAGCAGGCTCTTGATTAGAGTTTTGAGTAGTAGCTTCGTCCAAGGTCGTCGAAGAAGTGTCGTCAATACATCTTTGCATTGACTCTTCGATAGTTTTGAGTCTATTGGCCATATGTTCTGAAGAAACCATTACGTGAGGCGGGTCGTCAGAAATAAAGTCCTCCACGACTACGTTACAACGAACAGGACGCCTTTGCAATTGAAATCTTGTGTCTTCATCGTCTTCTTCGAATGGATTGCGTTCTGGAGTCGGAAGAAACTCACCAGCATGAGGGTTGTCAAAGGAATCTTCGACAGTTATAGGAACGTCATCATATGTTCTTTGAACATTGACATAAGGTGACGGTTCCCTTATTACGATTCCCTTGGCTTTGGAACGAGAATCTTGTCGAGGTTTGACTATGGGAGTCGAGGCAGGACGGAATAGCAGGAGCCGACGTGGCAGTGGAAGTCGGAAGCTTGCTAGAAATAGGTCGAAGCAAAGAACTGTCGGTACTTTCAGGATCAGTTTGGTGCCTGGATGACGGCTCATAAGACTTCCCTTTATGTTGTCTCTTAGCCTCAATGAAAGCATCGACGGCACTAGATTGTCGTCGTTTCTTAGACCTCTTTGGGGACGAAGGCTTAAAAGAAGACCCACCACTTTTCTTCTTTGATGCATTGGCCTTCATAGCAGCAGCATAGTCTATGATGTTGGGTTTGGCCACTGCAAAAAAGACAACAAGTTAGTGAGTGTTTAAAGAAGGATAAAACTGAGCAAATAAAGACAAGTATGTGTACCTGTTTTGTCTGCCGCCAAATCCGACGGAGTCCTTGCACTCATTCTGTCCACTATGGTGGCATAATCCACGTGATAAGTGTTGAAGTAAGATTCCCACCACTGGACAAAGTTTGGGCTGACCAGGAAGCAAGGTGTGAAGCCGACAAGATTGAAACGGCTATTGGAAGAAAGGTTCCTGGAAACGAATGTTTTCAACACCACTTTCCAATGTGATTTGTATTCTTTCAATTGGCCGTGGTGAAATTCGTGTGAAGTTGATGGTAGCATAGGAGCAGGAAGCCCTTAGCAGAGGCCAAATTGCCTTGCCACACAGTTTGGAAAGCATATGAAGACTTCTTTGTCTTCATAACTGAAAGAATCGGGTAAACTGCTAAACAAGATCCTTTGGCTCAAATAATGTCCCCAAAGGACATCATTTAGTTTCCTTTCTTCGACAGGCGAACCAGGAAAAGGAGTTCGGAACCAGTTGGGTCCATGCGTTCTGTCGGCAAAAGGAGCAAAGTCTATATCCATCGACGATAGGGAAATATTGGCAAAGACCCTCATAAAATGAAGAAAGGAATTGGTGTTGGAAGGAAATGCAGGGACGTCGTAATTTGCCATCAGGCAACCATAGTTATAGCGAAATTGGCAAACACTATGGTTGCGGAAGGTTAGATGGCGTTTAAGAATGACGCTCAACCATAACTGTAATAGCCAAGTAGGGCCTCCGACATTGGTCACCAGTTGCTCGTTAAGTCGAATAACATCAGTTACTTGACCAATATTAGAGTACAATTTGGCCAAGAGAAGTTGGCTTAAAGCCACTTGTCGTTCCTCATGCAAGATCGTGGCTAGAGGCACCAAAGACTTGTTGATTTGTCGGGATTTCAAGAAAAAAACAAAGGCACTGAGCCATACCCTCAGAAACTCGACATGCTCAGTAGCACTAACCGTTGGGCAATCTTTATATTCCTTCCATCGTGCTTCAACGTAATTGGAAAAAGCATAAGAACCTCCACTTATATGAACGACATTGTTAGGTTTGCTTTCCACTGTCAAGGTTTCCCCGCCAGGACGAAGACTTGTCAAAGTAGCAACATCAAAGAGCATCGGGGTCATCATGCCGTAACGAAAGTGGAAACAGTTGGCTCGACGGCACCAGAAGTAGCATGCAGCGTCGAAGAGACTATCGTCGTAATGCAAGCCTGAAGTTGTCAAGATTAAGAGATCTTCAAAACCATCCTTCTGCCATGATTCATGTTTAAAAGGCCGTAACCTTTCATACCAGTCTGAGAACTTGGGGATTAATTTTACGTTTCGCAGAACCCTGCGAGAATATTCCTTGTCAAAATGACAAGTGTAAACAAGATTCAGAGTGGCTAAAGGACGGATTTTGTCAGGATTAGAAAGGGGAAAGTGTGTGATCATGCCAGGGTTTTGAGCCTCCGATGGCGTCATTAATGGGCCAAGGAAAGCCGGAGATGGATTGACGGGTTTCCCATTAGTAAGAACGAAAGAAGTTGCAGTAGTAATCAAACTGCGTTCATTATGTTTGACGTTTAAGTCAATTTCAGGATCGGAAACTCTTTCGATAGCCATGATTGAAGGAAAGGTTTTGAAGAAAAGAGTTTAGGTCAAAAGAGGAAAAGGATGCAGTGACAAACAAGGAAACGTGAAAGAGGGATGATGTCAAGTGCTAAAGTTTAAATAGGGAGTGAAAAGACGTTTAAGACAAACACAATGGTCCAATGGGAGACGTCAGTTTGATTGGATAAACTCACCGTTTCAGAATCCTAATGCTAAAAGGACAGTTCAGAAAATGTACAACTTTTGGCATCCTCCGAAAAGACGCGTCGAATACAAAAACTTGGGGGGCCTCTGTTAACTGGAAGTTGAAATCGACAAGCGGACAAGAATGTCGGATACATAAGTGACATCGACGGAAGTGTACTTAAACATTTTGTTTAAAAGTGACTTCAAAGGAGGTGAACGTGTGATCCGACAAGGGGTCAATTTCGACAAAGCAAGCAGGTGTCGATAACATAAGTGATGACGAGGGAGGTGTACTTAAGTCTTATGACTTAAAAGTGACTTCAAAGGACGTGTACGTGTGTCGACAGAAGGAGGAAGACGGAAAGAGAGGTCTGTGTCGAAGGTATGAAGGCGTGAAAAAAGAGGAAGTCAGAGTAGTCATGTCAGCATTGGAAACGGAAGAGTAATTATTCCAGCATTTAATGTTTTCCATGACTATAAATTCTCCACTTCAGAAACTTTCAAAGCCATGAGAGAATATGGAAAAAGCAATGGCTCAACTTCATGAGTTTTGGAAAGAAGAAAAAAGATTCGAAACCTATATGATCTAAGTTCATGAAGGATCAAACATGTGGGATTAAGGGTGTAACATCCTCATTTTTATTAACCTAATAAGTATATTTGTGAATATCTTATTTACATATGAAAAATGATTTTTCAACTATTTTCTTAGCATCTATGTATATGTATAAGTGTTTGTGAATGTTTTCCTAAAGTATGTGTATGTTTATATAAATATATTATTTATGTAGGTATTAGTATTGTGAGTATATTCTTGAATATATGAATGTATGTGTGTATTTGCATGTGTATTCTTATATGTATATATATGTGCGTTTAAGTTAAGTTAGAGTAGGTATATATATATAGGTTATGTGTGCTTGTGTGCATCCCTAAGTATAAGTACTTGTGCATGCCTTCTTGTGTGTATGTGTACTTGTGTTTGTGATTGCATCGTTAGGGTTTGATAGGGATGTGCTCTAGAGTCGTTAGTTATAGCCGAAGGGTAATGGGTTTAGGTTTAGATTGGCGTGGTAGCGATCGTGCAAGTAGGGTTTGTGAAGGCCCGGGGCTTGGAGTGTTCCATAGCCCATATAAGTGTCGTTTAGCACTTCGAATCTGTTAGAGTGATTGGATTAAGGATCCTAGGACAGATCCTTGAGCCTAAAGATAGACCCTAGTTTCTATATTCGTTCGTCTTTTCGTGATTGTGAATTGTGTGTTGTTATTGTTAAATGATGATTGTGATGTTTGTGTGTGTTTAGAAAGTGTTTAGATAGTGGTATTATGATAGGATAAGTTAGGGTGTGTTAGGAATGGCTTAGAACCATTAGAATGCTTGAAGGAAAGGAAAACATAGGGCATTAATCGATTAAGAGGTCCCTTAATCGATTAATTTTTGAGCCACCTTCAACCACTAATCGATTAAGACTTAGCTTAATCGATTAGATTTTTGAGCACCTTCTGGCCCTAATCGATTAACTCAGGTGTTAATCGATTAATCCTATGTAAACAATGGGAGTTAATCGATTAACCAAAGTGGTTAATCGATTAACCACTGTAAACTCAGAAATAAAACACGATTTTCATTGTGTTGCCCTCATTGTTTCTCTTTTCTTACTCGAAGCTCTCTTCTTCTCTCTTCTCCAATCCTTATCCAAATTCAAATTAACACCAAATCAAACCAAATTAACACCCTATAATCATTCTCTATCAACAAAAATGTCAATTTCCCCTCTTTCTCTCAAATCTGCAATTTCCCCCTTAAAACCCTAACTCCCTCAATCCTTCTCATATATTTGGGCAATCACCAAGGGGAGCTAGAAATTGGTCATGGAGCAAAGGATTAGAGGATTAGGAGCTTGAGTCCAAGGGTTTGGTGGAGTGCTCTCACACCCTCTCCTTCTCCTCTTCTCTTCAAAAGGTAACGGGAGATTCTTTCCACACTTTGAGCTAGGGATAGTTAGAGTTTATAATAGGATTTGAGATTAGTAATTAAATTAGAATGTGGTAGTAGTTAGTATAGACTAGAGTTTAATAAATTATGATTAATTTAGTTTTTAGTTGATTTAGGGATAATGTAAATGTTTATATTAACTTATTTGTGAATTGTTAAAGTAGGAAGTGAAGAACCTTAGGAAGGTGACTTAAATTACAGTCCCTGAGACATACCTGAGTATGTTGACTGATTGATTGGATGAATTCTGAATTGTTGATTTTTATTGAGTGCTAAATGTTTATATCTGTGACTAAGTGTTTTAATGGCTTAATTGTGAAATTGAAAATGGAATGTAAATGAATGTGAAAATATGGTTTAAAGGAATAAAGAGAAGGGAAAGTGTAAATGGTCAATGGTTATAGTATTGGAATTTTTTTAAAGGGCCAATGAATTGAAAATGAATATAAATTAAATGAGTAATGGGAATTGATTTAAGGTGTGACAGTGGTCTTTCTAGAGAAGTGTCTAGGTTATACTTTAGGATTCCATTCTTCGATTTGGTTATTATTCTTAAGTTTTTATTATGAACTGTTTACTGTCCTTTTAATTCACTGTGCTGTGAAAGATCTCACCCTTAGTGGATAACAATTTAGGTACACGTTCAAGAAGCTCGAAGATCAGAGTGCGCAGCGAAAACAAGTCGGACGAAAGGAAGTTAATTTTGTATGAACGTTCTATATTGTAATTGGGTACCCCACATTTTTGTACAAACTAAATTTGTAAATGAAAAGTTTATGGTTATCCGTTGTATTTCCAAACTCTGATTTATGTAATTTATTTAATGAAACAAATTTTAAAGTTCCCTGTCTATCTCCAAAAAAATTTATTTTCCTATATTGTATATTATAAAAATCGAAGCGTTACAAAGGGATTCGGGAGCTGAAGACAAAGTGGAGAAATCCCTACTCCGAATACCCACCTTGTCCTCATGAATGGTGAAAGACCAAACATGTGGGATTACATAGGAACCACCCCTTGTGTATCAAACTGATGTAAAAAGTCCGAATTGGAGGAAGCATTGAGTTTGATACATAAGCCTCGGTGGGATCTGTGACACCCTTCCGAATACACCAAGTATAAAATAGTAATTAATCTATTATATTGGATAATATATGGACTTGTAAGTATTAGAAAATGTAAAGTAAAATTTTCTTTTGAAGCGGGTGCACAAACCAAAACTTGGAATTCTTGGAGAAGAACTTCTAAGTCATTTCAAACAGTTGTATCGAATTCGGCAATTTCTAAAACCCTTTCATGAGTTGAATAACATTCGTATTTTGAAATCGTATTTATATAATAGAAATTAAATGAGATTACCCTTGCTTTGGTTGATAAAACTGATACCATCTACTCCTCTTTGTAGCCGAACTCTTAAAAAGATTAAATCAGAGTAAGCGGAAAATTATAGGACTATGCAACTAATAGAAATATAAACATAGGTTTTATATATATAAAAAGAGTCATAAGTACATAGTCCCAGGTACAAAGTCTCCAAGATCCAACAAGTCCATAACAGATCTACATCATAATATAACCATAGCCCTAGAGTGCTCAAAAGTATATCTACAAAATATATACATAACAAAATATGGACTCTAGAGGTGGTCACGTAGATCTGGCAGCATCGGCAGTAGTAGTAGTGATAGTAGTAGTCTCCAAGTATCAAAAGGTAATAGCATCATCATCACAGCAGCAGCAGCAGTATCTCCTCCACAGCATTCCCACACCGGATCCTCTGATCCTCATCATATACCATATGCAAATACCTAGGGATCGTCATCCCTCCAATCACTCCCAGTGGAATGCACGACAGGCTCGCCTCCGCTCTCGTCCTTCACTGGATCCTCCTCGATCTCATCCGAGGGAGAGTGTACCCTACCACTGGGTACCGGGTCGGGAGATGGTGTGACCCTAACTGGGCTCCTCGGATCAGAAGGGGGAGTCTCCTCGCGGACGACTCTAGAAGTAAAAGGGTGTGAGCGGGTAGGTCGAAAACGGAAACTGTGATAAGAGCGAGCTGGTCGTGTGGGAGGTGGTCCATGGTATGTGTAAAACGGGAGTACGTGCATAGTGTATATAATGGGAATCCTAAATCTACGAGGACGAAATCGTATCAGCGGGTTCGGGTGGTAGAAGGTGATCTCTACCTCCCCCTCGAACACCGCACGATGGTCCTCATAGATCCATGTGCCACTAGGAAGTGGCCGGATCTCGATGCAAGCGATGTATCGAGACATCACCTACAAGGGCATAGGGGTAAGCATTTCTATACACATAATCAACAGAGTATAAATTTGTACAATACGAATATGTAAATATGCAACAATGAACAACAATCACATTTAGCACTTAGCAGTTATTGAATGCAAATAAGATGCTCATACTTGTTTCATTTATCACACTTCACTTAAATGAGTGGCATGATGCATGAAATTAGCTCTCAAGCCTATCTCCATCATTCTATGTCACTCTCTGACGTCCATCCCTGACAACCCAGCACTCACCAGTGCGTTGTATTCCTAGGTATACAACAATTCGTACATTCACCTAGAATGTACACGACAAGCTTGGAATCCGTGCCACCCGAGCACATCCCGTCATCCAAATGGACCGTCATCCAAACGGTATATCCATATCGGTATCCACAAAACCGACCACGTCAACAACGTGTCATCAAGCAAGCGTATTGGCACTCCCAGAGGCCCTCCCATGTTTACCAAAAACATGATATACGACCTACCATCCAAACTCCAAAATGAATGCATTACTTTTTAAACCTAAAGGAAATTGATTAATATATCACATGCCACCTAGACATATCCCGTCATCCAAACGGACCGTCCTCCAAACGGTATATTTATATTAGTCAATTTCTTTTAAGTTCAGATCCCTTGGATTTTGGTTATTGAATCCTTAGCCAACTAAGTCAGAATTGAAAATGGTATTTCTCAGATTCTGGGTAAATTACTCGAGTATAATTCAGCATACTCGAGTGTCCTTCAACTTTTCCAGATTACTCGAGTGTTCATGACTTTCTGGGGATTTGGGTTTCAGATTCATTAAATTACTCGAGTAGTTCATGGGTACTTGAGTATTCTTCATGATTTCCAGAATACTCGAGTCACCCCTGCATTACTCGAGTGGTTTGCCTTAACATGTCCCCAGGTCTCACTCGATACTCGAGTACCAGACAGAATACTCGAGTGTTCTTGCTCAAATTACATTGTTTTACAAACATTTTACTCGAGTACCCTGTCCAATACTCGAGTGTTTCTCGGCAGAACAGACTGAAATCTCAACTTTAACACACCATTTCCAGTTCTACTCATTTCTAGTCCAATCCAAGGATCAACAGTGTTCATATACCATATATTGAACATGTTACAACACTCATTTCATATCAAATTACAGATTTGACAGAGAATCAATCCTTAATGCATAAAATACACAATTTGGCAACTTAACACCTCAAATTGCAAAATAAGCAACATACTCATGAAATAATGTTCATTAAAGCTTGCATGCATGATTTAGAACTTGCTCAACACAGTTATAGAGCATGAATTGGTCTCCAAACCAAAGTTCCTATTCAATCTAAGCCCTTAGAGCCTCTTGGTGGCTCTCTAATGAAATTAATGGAATTTAAACTCTATCTAGTGTACAAAATCACTTCCCCTTACCTCTCAGATGTGAATCAATCAGAGAATCCCCAAGAAAAAGCTCTCCAACCCCAGAAACCACTTTGAGCATGACATGCAGAACAGTTTGAGTGCACCACCAAGATTGAATTGGTTTACATGGAAAACAGAGATAACAATTGGGGAAATTAGATTTTCTGGACTCTATACAACACATAATAACTAGAGAAATCGAATTTGGAACTCAAAGACTCGTGAGCTTACCAGAAATCAGAATCAAAGTGAGCTCCAGACAATGGTTTGACAGAAACAGCTTCCACTTCCAAGCCTCAAATCTTCCACCACGCTCACTCAATCCTCACGATTTTAGTGGCTATACAAAGCTCGTGATGTGAGCTTTGTATTAGTGTATGACTTGTTACTCAATTTGACTCAGAGAAGGAGAATCGTTAGAAACGATTTTAGAACCCTAACACTCGAATTTCACAAGAAATTGGCAAAATGGAGTGTTGATGCATCAACCAGAGGTTTAAATACATGGCTAAGCTATTCATGCAACTCGACACGCAGATTGGGACGTGTTGTGAAGGGTGTTTTCGTGTCAAGGCGGTGGTAACTCGGTGTTGACTCATCAAAACGCACTAACGTTGAGCAACTCTGTCCAGAATACTCGAGTATTCCAGAAAGTACTCGAGTATTTTGCCCAGTTTTTGAAAAATAATTATTTTATTTACTTTCCCTCCAAAACCTTTCCTATATTTGCTTCTAGGTCCCAATCCAGGGACTAATATGCAAAATACCTATTTCATGCATTATTATATTTATTAAATCCATACACACACATTTACTAACTACATAAACACATATTTTAATCAAGGATTAATATAGAAATCATTAATTATAATTAATTTATAATTAACATTTCATTAATCGGGGATTAAAATTTTGGGGTGTTACAGGATCTTTGTAATCTTCCATGCCCCAAGGTTTGTACCATTTCTGGGTCGGATTTCGGGTGTCTTTCCATTTAAAGAGGGAAATGGAAAAGACCTCTGATGGCATTCTACTAGAGAGAATCGCTTTCCGTTTACGTTTCCCGCGCCGCGTTCTTTGCGTCGGTTTTACTTTCCTGCCATTTTAACGCTTTCCAACCCAAATACGAAAAAAAACAACCAAAAAATACGGTCAAGTTCATTCGCAAGATTACCACATAACTTGTCGTTACCCACACCCCACGCACATCGTTGGTTCGGCAGGTGTCGGGCAAAAACCCCGCAAACAGATACTATGGGTGCTATGGATACTATTGAGTACTGTGGGTGTTGTGATCTTGTTGGGTGGAGTGGTAAAAATGAAGATTTAATTTTGTTTGTTTTTCCATAAACCAAAGAATATGGAGATGATTATGAACATAGAAATAAGAAACAAGAAAAGATGAGGATGAATTTGTTTTTTTAATAATTAACAATAAAAAGTTAATTTAATTGTAACTGTAGTTAAGTTAAATTTTTAAAAATTTGCAAAAAGAACCTTATTATATTATTATATGACACATAAGCCAACAACTATGCGCTGACTGTGAAAAAAAATCCTAAATGGCATTTCTTGATTGGCAAAATATAAGATGACATTGGTGCCTTTTAAAATAAAAGTGGCACTAAAGCAATTAATTGAATAAGCAACGTGGGGTTAGTCAAGTTGTAGCTCACTTGGTCCTTAACCAACTGATCTCGGGTTCGAGCCTTGGGTATGGAGCAACCCTCATTATGAGATCCCTACCGCTTTGTGCGACCTCGGTAGGGTTGGATCAGATGAGTCGGATTCTGGGTAAATCAGATCCAAGTACCGGTTGATGTACACAAAAAAAATTAATTGAATAATAAATAATAATAATTTTTTTTTATTTTAAATAAATATAATAAAAGTAAAATTATGCTAACAATTAGAAAACGTTAAGCAAAAAAGAGATTGGTTCAGTCACCATTAGAGACACATGGGGTCGTATATTTTCGTTAAAGGACAGACATTTGAAGCCGATCCATGCCACTGTGCCACACCAATTAATCTCAATCCTCTTATCTCCTCATCTATTCGTTCCCACCCGTAAACCAAAAGCCTTGGATAGTTCTCTCTTGATCTCTTTCTCATTGGCTGTATGTTGTTTGTTCCCATTTGCTATCAAGATCGATCAATATGCTAATGACCAAAACAACTTGACATTAGACCCTATTCTCAACCACTGATGAATATTAATCTTAGCATTGCGATGCATCGGTTAAGGGATATTTTGGTAAGACATGAAGATGCTAGGGGGAAAATATCTTTGTGTGGGTCCGTCTTGTGGTCACTTTCAACTTTCAAGATGCTAATATACCTTAGTGGTCTCCAACTCCAATCGTTTCAACCTCGAGGGGCCAGCTTTGGTTTTATGCATTCTTGAATTGATTTGCAATTAATTTATGTTCATAGTTCATACCCAAAGACAGTTCATAAAGTGAAGCCAAGCCTACCAATTATTCGTTACCTTAAACGGTATGTATCCCACACATAATTTATAAAATTCGTATATTCTCACGGCAAAATGATCAACCCAACTTTCAAATCATTCCATGTCATTTACCACCAGAGAAATATCATTTAGAGACGGAAATAATCTGTATCAAAATCAAGAATTTTCCTTCATGATCGATTACAGACGGGATAGCGAATGATCATGTTCCATTCCGGAATCAAGTTCTTCTAATTTTAAGCAATGGATATACTCTAGTGCTAGTGTTTCAAAATCACTTCATCTCGTTTAAACTTTGAAGACTGCTTTTTCACCCTCCTCTAAAAATGGGGAAAAAAATGATTACATATTTTAAAAAAAAAAAGGTTTATGATAACAAGTGTCCCAATTCCCAAGCATATTATTTAAGCATTCTTAAACAAATGGGTCAATATTGAAAACTTAATATTAGAATATATATATATATATATATATATATATATTATGTAATTTAGAATTTTAGTTAAGGTTAGGTTAGTCTTTATGATAATGTGGTAGTCTTAAATATACAATCTTTCTTTTGTAACACAACACACATTCAATATATTAATTTCCATATGGTATCAAAGACGTGATATCCGCCTTGAAGAGAATTTCGTCTTTTGATCTCAATCGAGTTAATTTTTCTGATTGTTGTTGTTTCTCCTTTCCATTTTGCCCTTCGTCATTTATGTTGTGTTTTCCATCTTAACGCTCCATCTCTTGTTAATGTGCTTCCTTTGTTGCCACCTCAAATCTTTCAAAACACCACAAGATTAGTTTCTAATTCCACTTGGTCTCAACCCTCACCATTTCTCTTCATCATCACAAAGCCCACCTTGTATTTACCATCGCCCACAGATCCGTCGCCTCTAGTGGTCTTGTCTTTTCATTGCTCACAACATCGAGCTCTACACCAGCAACGCTTGTGCCCATTTGAAATCTTATCGTTGCCTCTAGACCTGCCATCGGTGATGTGTACGTAGCATGCACATTATTTTCCTATCAGTTTGTATTTATTTTAATATTTATTTAGGTATTTTATTTTAATTTAGCATGCATTTAGTTCATATTTCACTTGGGAAAGGTTTTTGGTGTTTTTGATGTGCAGACAATTTGGAGGCTTGGAGCTTTGGAAAGTATAGAATTTATCATTGGCAAAATATTAAAGAGCTTTTGGGAGCAATTGTATAGAAAAAAAGAGAATTGGGGGCTTTGAGAAGGAAGATAAGTCATTGGGCCTAATTAATCAATTTGGGCCCAAATTTGGAAAAAGTAGCAGATAACTTGTAAAAAGATAGAAACCCTTGTAGATTAGATTTGAATTAGAAGATTAGATTTGATGAGAAGATATAAAATTAGATAGAAATCAAGGATTAAAGGCACAACACAACATATCTCTCTGAAGGAAGAACTGGAAGGCTATTGAAGACAGAAGAAATTCTCCTCCTCTCAACTTTTGGTTATTCCTACTTTATTATGTCTTATTCTTATTTTTTAATTTGTATCATGAACATGAGTAGTGAGTAGTTCCCATTTTCTGAGGATTAGGATTAGCCCATGGAGGCATTAACATGAGGATTTGATATTTTACCTTTTATTTATGCTAGATTCTATTTTTATTTAATTTTGGTGTGCTTAATGCTTTTGATTGTGCAGAGCTCCACAATTACATGATCCCAGATAGTAAGGGAAGTACCAAAAGGTGAACCTTAGTATTAGAAAATACCGAAATTGAGCTTAGGAACTTAAATCACGAAAGTAGTTTTAATTCATGAGGGGATTCCCTGAATTATCATAGAACTTAATGGATTTAATGTACCCTAATTATCACGCAAGTAGAAATTAGGCCTCATTAGGTACATTGCTATGATTCTGAAAGGAGCTAGTATTCTACATTAGGATAAATCACCCTAAAAAATAAATCTAGCTAAATAAAAGAGATATCACTAAAGATTGTCAATGCGGATATGTGGTGAAACTAATCCTTGGAAATTTTCCAATCCAAATCTCAATCCAATCTTTTAGATTTTATTTTATTTTATTTTTCCCAAAAATCAATCTCTAAATTTTATTTTTAATTTTCTACTAATCCGGTTTAGATAATTGGTGCTTATAATTTGTTGGTATTTAACAACAAAATCCTTGCGGATACGATACTTTTTATTACTATGATAACCTGTGCGCTTGCGGGGCTATCAAGTTTTTGGCGCCGTTGCCGGGGATTTTTCTTTGTTAATATTAACTGTTATTATAAGTTGATAAGACTAAACCTCTATTTCTAGTTTGTTTTGTTTTCTCTTTTTTCCACAGGAATTCTCTTTCTTTTATGCGAAGCATCAGACTTGGGACACTAGTTCAATCAGGTCCTGAGATCGAGAGGACTTTTCGTATAAGAATGAATAGAAGAAGGAGACAACAAAGACCTGAAAATCTAACAATGGCACATAATGAAAATCACACGCGAAGGATTATGGGACCCCTTCCATCAAAGGGCTACAATCTAGTGTGGTCGTCCCACCCATTGAAGCCAACAACTTTGAGATTAAGATGAGCTTGTATGCGGTCCAGCATAATCAATTTGGAGGCTCACCTGTAGAAGATCCTACTGTCCATGTCGACAACTTCCTCCAATATTGTGACATTGTGAAGGCCAATGGAGTCTCATCTGACCATATCAGACTGAAGCTGTTTATATTTTCACTAAAAGGTGATGCACTTGCTTTGTTGGAGGCTTTTCCACAAGGTTACTTCACCGAATGGGACAATTTGGCACAGTACATCCTTACCCAATATTTTCCACCTGTGAAGACTGCAGAGTACAGAGGCCAGATCATGTCCTTCATGCAAAAAGAAGGAGAGACTCTTTATGATGCTTGGGAGCGATTTAAGTTTCCATTGCGGAAGTGCCCTCATCATAAGTTTCCCAGACCTCTTTTGGTGCAAACTTTCTACAATGGTTTGACACTAGAATCTCAGATGAATCTTGACTCCGTCACTAATGGTTCGTTCATAGATAAGAATGCAGATGAGGCATTTGATTTGCTTGACAAAATTTCTCTCAGCCGCAGGCGATATTCAAGAGAAAGATCATCTTCTACCAAACCTTCTTCATCCACTGCAGGAGTGATCGAGACAAATGAATTGAAACATCTCTCCTCGTCTGATGCTTTGAGTGTGCTGGCTGGCAAAGTTGATATTTTAACTAAGAAGATTGATATGTTGAATGTGAATGCTGTGAATGTGGCAAGTGCTATTTGTGAGATATGTGGTATTGCTGGTCATGTTGCTCAACATTGTCTATTGGTTCAACCTGTTCCTCAAGAACAGCCGACGGAAACTGTTGATTATGTCAACAATTTCAACCAGAGGACACATCCAAATCTTTCTTACAAGAGCAACAATGTTTTCAATCCTTCTGTTATTCCTAGACAGAAACCTCCTGGTTTCCCTCAAAGGACTATCAATCCACCATCTCCTCAAAAGTCCAACTTGGAGATCATGCTTGAGAATTTTTTGATCAACCAAGAGAAGGCAAATTATGATTTCAGCTCAAGAGAAGGCAAATAATGATTTCAGCTCCTGGTTTGATTCTCAAGAGAAGCAACAATTTGCACAACAAATGACACAACAAGCAGCTCACAACAAGATGATAGAAACTCAAATTTCACAATTAGCAGCCTCATCTACAAGAGC
Organism: Crotalaria pallida; assembly: GCA_037953625.1. Taxonomy (NCBI): domain Eukaryota; kingdom Viridiplantae; phylum Streptophyta; class Magnoliopsida; order Fabales; family Fabaceae; genus Crotalaria; species Crotalaria pallida. The sequence goes on from CM075649.1 coordinate 102,400,187, forward strand.
TCCAGGCACACTTCCAGGCCAACCAGAGACAAATCCTAGTGAGCATTACAAGGAAATAATTCTAAGGAGTGGAAAAGTTCTTGAAATCCCAAGTAGCGAAGACGCAGTGAATGAAAAGCTATCCCAGAAGAGAGAAGGAAAAGGTGTGGTTGATGAAAAATCTGAGGAGTCCACTTATACTCCTCCTGCCCCTTACAAGCCACCTATTCATTTCCCTCAAAGATTGGCTAAAGTGAAGCTAGAGAAGCAGTTTGGCAAGTTCCTTTAAGTTCTGAAGAAGTTGTCTATCACCATACCATTCACTGAAGCTCTACTACAAATGCCATCATATGCAAAGTTCTTGAAAGATATTATTTCCAACAAGAGGAAGCTTGAAGATTGAGAGACAGTGGCTTTGACTGAGGAGTGCAGTGCAATAATTCAAAATAAATTGCCTCCAAAGCTCAAAGACCCAGGTAGCTTTTCCATTCCATGCCTTATTGGGAATGTGTCTTTTGACCGCAGTTTATGTGATCTTGGGGCTAGTGTTAGCCTTATGCCTCTCTCAGTGCGCAAGAAGCTTGGTATTGGTGAGATGAAACCCACAAGAATTTCATTGCAATTGGCTGATCGCTCAGTCAAATTCCCAGTGGGTGTCTTGGAGGATGTTTCTATCAAGGTGGGTAACTTCTTTATTCCATTTGATTTTGTGATGCTTGAGATGGAAGAAGATACCTCCATTCTCATCCTCCTTGGAAGGCCTTTCTTGGCCACTGCTGGTGCTATTATTGATGTGAAGAATGATAAGCTTTCACTAACTATTGGTGAAGAGAAGGTTGAGTTTGATACATCAAATGTGGTCAAACAACCATCTCTTGGGGACTCATGCTGCAGAATAGATCTATTGCATCATGTGGTGACTGACAAAACATTCAAGTACCACTCTAAAGATCCACTCGAGCGGTGCTTGGTTGGTGAGTGCTCTAATGAAGTTGATGATGCTGAAGCCGGCCGCTATGCTACACTACTTGAAGCAAATCCACCTCTACCATCTCATAGGATTACATATGAGAAGCTGGAAGCTGAAGCCAAGTCATCATATTGGAAGGAAGACAAAGCACCAAAGGTAGAACTTAAACCTCTCCCTTCATTGCTCAGGTGTGAATTCCTTGGACCTAACTCTACATATCCAGTGATTGTTAATGCTAATCTAAGAAAGCTTGAAACTGAAAAATTACTTAGAGAGCTTAGGTTGCTTAGAGCAGTCATTGGATATACCATTAGTGATATAAAAGGAATTAGTCCTTCACTTTGCATGCATAGGATATTAATGGAGGAGGGTTATAGGCCCTCCATTGAACCTCAAAGAAGATTAAATCCTATCATGAAAGAGGTAGTGAAAAAGGAAATACTTAAATTGCTTGATGCTGGTGTGATTTATCCTATCTCTGATAGTGAATGGGTTAGTCCTGTGCAAATAGTACCTAAGAAAAGGGGAATGACTGTTGTGAAGAATGATAATAATGAATTAATCCCCACTAGGACAGTCGCAGGATGGAGGATGTGTATTAATTATAGAAAACTAAACAAATCAACTAGAAAAGATCACTTCCCCCTCCCTTTCATTGACCAGATGCTTGAAAGGTTAGCAAAGCATACACATTTTTGCTATCTGGATGGGCATTCGGAATTTCACCAAATCCCCATTCACCCTCAAGACCAAGAGAAAACAACTTTTACTTGTCCTTATGGCACATTTGCCTATAGAAGGATGCCCTTTGGTCTTTGTAATGCTCCTGCTACCTTTCAGCGCTGTATGACTGCTATCATCTCTGATTTTATTGAAAATAAAATGGAAGTTTTCATGGATGATTTCTCTGTTTATGGCACTAACTTTGATAATTGTTTGGCTAATCTTTCCAAAGTGTTGCAGAGATGTCATGAGATGAACCTGGTTTTAAACTGGGAAAAATGCCACTTCATGGTAAGAGAAGGTATTGTGTTAGGACACTTAGTGTCCGAATGTGGCATAAAGGTAGATAGGGAAAAGGTTGAGGTAATTGAGAAAATGCCCCCACCCACTTCCCTCAAGGGAGTGCGGAGCTTTTTGGGGCATGCTGGTTTTTATAGAAGGTTTATCAAAGACTTTTCTAAAATTACTAAACCTTTGACTAATTTGTTGATTAAGGATATGTCATTTGATTTTAACCAGGATTGCCTAGATGCCTTTTACAGGTTGAAGAAAGCTTTGATCTTTGCTCCTATCATTTAGGCACCTGATTGGAGTTTGCCCTTTGAGCTGATGTGTGATGCAAGTGACCATGCCATTGGAGCAGTGCTTCGACAGAGGAAAGAAAAGAATGTCCATTCCATATACTATGCCAGCAAGACCTTGGATGATGCTCAAGTCAACTATGCAACAACTGAGATGGAGCTACTGGCGGTTGTCTTTGCCTTTGAGAAATTCAGCTCCTACCTTGTTGGCTTGAAGGTAATCGTCTACACTGATCATTCAGCAATCAAATACTTGTTGAGTAAGAAGGATGACAAACCATGACTTATCAGATGGATCCTTCTTCTCCAAGAATTTGATCTTGAAATCAGAGACAAGAAAGGTGTTGAGAATGTGGTTGTAGATCACCTCTCCAGATTGCCTCATAATCCTGATCTTGATGATACAGATGAGATGCCCATTGATGATTCTTTCCCCGATGAGCAGTTGTTGGCTCTTTCCAAGGTGGATGCTCCATGGTACGCAGACTTTGTTAATTATCTTGTTTGCGGAGTGCTACCACCTGAGCTGAGCTACCAACAGAAGAAGAAGTTCTTTTCTGATGTGAAGCATTACGTCTGGGAAGAACCTCTACTTTATAAGAGGTGTGCTGATGGTATATATAGAAGATGTGTTCCTGAAGAAAAAGTGGAGAATATCCTTTTCCACTATCATGCCTTTGTGTATGGTGGACATGCTAGCACCTCAAAAACATCTGCACAGGTCCTTCAATCTGGATTCTATTGGCCATCATTGTTCAAGGACGCAAAGAAGTTTGTGCTCTCATGAGATGCTTGTCAAAGGACGGGTAATATCTCCATAAGAAATGAGATGCCTTTGAACAACATTCTTGAAGTGGAGATATTTGATGTTTGGGGAGTTGACTATATGGGACCATTCTCATCTTCATGCAATAACAAGTACATTCTTGTGGCAGTTGATTATGTGTCCAAGTGGGTGGAGACAATTGCATCTCCAACCAATGATGCCAGAACTGTGATCAAGCTCTTCAATCAGAGTCATCTTCCCCAGGTTTGGAGTTCCTAGAGCAGTTATTAGTGATGGAGGCTTGCACTTCATTGAAAGACAATTTGAGAGTCTCCTGAAGAAGTATGGGGTAACCCATAAGGTAGCTACTCCTTATCACCCTTTGACCAGTGGCTAAGTGGAGGTTTCCAATAGAGAAATCAAGAGTATTTTGGAGAGAATAGTGGCTAAATCCCGCAAGGATTGGTCTTTGAAGCTTGATGACGCTCTTTGGGCATACCGCACTGCTTATAAAACTCCTATTGGTATGAACCCGTTCCGGTTGATCTATGGAAAGCCTTGCCACCTTCCTATTGAGTTAGAGCACAAAGCTTTGTGGGCAATAAAGTTTCTCAACTTTGACTTGAAGGAAGTTGGTGAGAAGAGGAAGTTTCATCTTAATGAGTTGGAGGAGTTGAGGCTTGATGCATATGAGAATGCCAAGATTTAAGAGGAGAATACAAAGCGTTGGCATGACAAGAGAATCCTTCGAAGGGAGTTCAAAGAGGGTGACTCTGTTTTACTCTTTAACTCTCGTTTGAAGCTCTTCCCAGGCAAGCTTAGGTCCAGATGGTCAGGACCATTCCGAGTGAAGCAAGTCTACCCTTATGGTGCTATAGAGGTGTGGAGTGAAGCCACTGGAGCTTTCAAAGTCAATGGACAAAGATTGAAGCACTACTTGATTGGAGAGCCTATTGAGGATGGGAACACACGGTCCCTTCTCAATTTATCTGTCTCAGAGTGATCACAGTGCGAGGTCAAGCTTAGGACCTTAAATAAGCGCTTCTTGTGAGGCAACCAAGTTTTAAATCGCGTTCATATTTTATTTTGTTGATTTTTATGATTTTATTATGTTATATTACTGGGATTTCGTCTTTGTTTTGTAGGATTATGAGAGATTGCAGCAAAAAAGAGTTGATTTGGAGCGAAAAAAGAGTTGATTGGGGAGAAAATTGATGAATTTGAAGAACTGTGGGGAAGCCACGGTGTATACCATGGCCACGGAGATCTGAAAAAAAAAAGGAAGTTCAGAGAACCACGGGTTGGCCGTGGTACTTACCACGCCCGTGGTGCATGGTTCGTGATTTTGTCCAGTCTCATAGTAAACTCCACGGGCTGGCCGTGGCATGTGCCTCGCCCGTGGAGCTTGGACCTTACATCCCCAGGTCGCCACGGGCAAGTCATGGCGTATGCCACACCCGTGGCAACGTTACCCTAGCTCGCATTTAAAAAAAAATTAAATTCAAAATCAAACCCCCCTAAACCCTAACCCACCGCCGCCCCACCCCCACCCCTTCTCTTCTTCTTCTTCTTTCTTCTTCCCTCCCCCAAACCACCTTTGCCTTCGACTCTTTCTCTCTCCACCAGCGACCCTCCCTTCTTCTCCCGTCGCAGTTCGACTCTCTCTCTCTCCCTAAGCCACCACCGTGCCTTCTCACCCCTAACCCGACTTGACCCAACGCCGCCCTCTATCCCTCCTCCACCGGTTCTCTCTCTCCGCCCCAAACCCCTCCACTCTTTTTCTCCCTCTGTTCGACCCTCTCTCTTTCCACCCTCTCCCCACCACGACCACCAATCACCAATCCCACATCTCTACCACCCACCCTTTCTCCCTCTCTTTCTCCCTCCGCCGCCATAACCCAACCCACAAACCCTAACCCCAGCCACCACCAAGCGTGCCCCATCTCCAACCAGCCTTCTCACCCCTAACCCGACCCGACCCAGACCTACCCTTCACCCCAAATTTGGTTTTCAGATTAAAAAAAACAAAATCATTCCTTGCTGCTGCTCTAAAAATAAAAGTGTCCAGCAATGTCCAGCAATTCATCTTTACGCTCTAGAGGTAATAGAGTTCCTGCTCCCTCTGCTTATCCCTATGGTATTATTTTTGATTCTAACATTATTTTCCAAGAGGCTAGGTACACTACATTAGTGAAAAGGTCCATTGTGCCTACGCGCTACATGGATGAAAATACCTTAGCTACTTTAGGGATTCTAGAGGATGTGCAGTGGATGGTTGATAGGGTAGGTTGGACTAGTTTTGTCACTAAAAAGAGTCTTACTTATCACCGAATTACCTTAGAATTTTTAAGCTCTGTGGATGTGAATGTGTTGTATGGTATAGGGTGCATCGAGGGTAAGATTAGCTTTTGGTTATTTAACACTAATTATGTCTTCACCCTCGCGGAGTTTAATCAACTCCTGCAGTTGCCTATAGGTGGTGAGCGCTGTTATCCTTCTGGATTTAATGAGCACAATTTTTGGCAGGAAATAGCCTATACTGAATTTGACCCTAACACCACCAAATCCACTCTCCTTCACAACCTCTTTCTTAGGTATGTGCACAGATTATTATCATACACCCTTTTCGGACGTGGTGAACCCGGTGGGGTTCGGTCCGATGAGTTGTTATTCCTTTGGGGTATGCTCTATGGCGCGTCTCTTGATACCGGCTCTTATCTTGTTCGCCACCTCGATAAGGTTGGCAAAGCGCCGAAGGGAGACATTGTGGTTGGCGGCCTTATTACCACTATTGCTCTTGCCCTTGGTCATGATGTTTCTGGCCTAGTTCCGGTCCCTGGAGGCACTCGTTTTAATCTAGCCACTTGCCTTCGTATGAATATGCTTGTAAAGCAAGGCGATGTTTATTGTCTTCGCCTCCATGGTGACCCTATTGCTTATCCTCTTCCTCATACTGCTCGCACCACTGTGCGAATCTCAGCCAATTGGTGCTTTCCCACTCCTGTGGCGCCACCTCCTATGATGGAGGAGTTCATGATAGATCCACAGCCTTTGGCTGAGGAGGCCCCTGAGGATACCCTTGGCCCCTCTAGCTCTTCTCCACCTCCTCCTTCTCGCGCTGAGTTTGTCGAACTCCGCTCTGAATTAGCAAGGATTGCCTCTATAGTTGAGGAATCCAATAGGATGCAGCGAGCCATGTATGACTGGCACATTTCTCAGGGTCACTTCCCTGATCCCACACTATAACCCTTTCCTCTTCTTGAGTTTTTGTTCCACATTGGGGACAATGTAGACTTTAAGCTTGGGCGGGTGCATTGCATTTTGCATATTAGTTTAGGACCATGTATTGTTCTCATTCATTTATCACGCATTTTTTTTTATTTCAAATGCATATAAAAAAAATTCATTCATTTTTCATGCATTTGACTGACTCATTATCTAGGCAATTTGACTTATATCTGTTTCGACTTGCACTGAATGTGTTTCCTTAAGAATATTATTTTTGAAAAGTGACTTAGCCTATGATGATATGCTTGTTTGGAAAGATGGTTGCATGAATAATCATTAGAATATTGATAATTGGCTGAAACTTATTGTGATTCTTGCTCTTCATTAAATTAGCCAATAAATGTGAGTTTTGAGCCTAACAGGGGTAACACATAATAAATATTTTTTAAACCCCTCTTCTTTCTTGATATTGAGTGATGTTCACTTTGATTGTGAATTCTAGAACTTGACCTATGACCATCTTGAGACTGATAATTGTTTGCATGCATGAATATGATAAAGGCACTGAGGACTGTTTTCTGGCCTTCAACAATTTTGATAAACACTTTCCCTTAGTTTCTCATTTTGAGCCTAATAAAATAATTGTTTTCCTTGGTACCCTTTGGATTGTGAATGGTGCAATTGAGAGAGTAGTTCTTTGGATGAGATGTTATAGTGTTGATATTGAGCTTAAAGCATTTAATGCATTCTCTTTATCTCTCTTCTAAAAGAAAAAAATGAAATAATTGAGTGTCAGGTACCCCTTTTGAGAGCAGGTAATTGCTTATTGGGGAAATACTTGATATGTGAAAAAAAATATAAAGGAAGAGAATAGAGAGAATGAAAAAAAAGGGAATGAAAGATCATAAATTTTTAGAGTTGATATGTAACTACAGTGATTATATGCTCCATTCATAATTCAAGGGGATATTGTGTTTATGGTTACATTATTATAGCCCTTTGCGTGATCCTTTGTTTCTTATACCCCACCTGACATCATTAGCCATGGCCTCATTACAATCTAATTAAGACCTTTTGATTCTTTCATGCATTCAGTAGTTTTAGTGGAGATTTTGGTCTATGGTCAAGCTTATGGTAATTCACTTTCATTGATGAACTTGAGTGATATGTCTTTACCCTCTTATACACATTGAGAGAAGGTGAGTGGAGTGACCCCTTTTAGTGATGAGCAATGTTGTGATAAATTTAAGGTTCTAATTTAAGGTTCTAATTTAAGGTTCTAATTGACTTTTGATTATTTCATGATTGGTTAGTGGATGTTAGTTTGGGAGAATTGCAGGTTTTGTCACTTAATAGAAGTTGTTTTGAGGAAGTTGTGTTTTTGTGCATGTCATTATTGGATTGCGTGTGTTGTTGCCTAGGTGATGAGTTGGTTTGCATTCATATAGGATTCATTCATTGCATTGCATGTTTTGCTTAGGGACAAGCAAAGGATCAAGCTTGGGGGAATTTGATGTGTGCGTAGCATTCATATTATTTTCCTATCAGTTTGTATTTATTTTAATATTTATTTAGGTATTTTATTTTAATTTAGCATGCATTTAGTTCATATTTCACTTGGGAAAGGTTTTTGGTGTTTTTGATGTGCAGGTTACAATTTGGAGGCTTGGAGCTTTGGAAAGTAAAGAATTTATCATTGGCAAAATATTAAAGAGTTTTTGGGAGAAATTGTATAGAAAAAAAAAAAAGAGATTTGGGGGATTTGAGAAAGAAGATAAGTCATTGGGCCTAATTAATCAATTTGGGCCCAAATTTGGAAAAGGTAGCAGATAACTTGTAAAAAGATAGAAACCCTAGTAGATTAGATTTTAATTAAAAGATTAGATTTGATGAGAAGATATAAAATTAGAAAACAAGGATTAAAGGTACAACACAACATATCTCTCTGAAGGAAGAACTGGAAGGCTATTGAAGACAGAAGAAATTCTCCTCCTCTCAACTTTTGGTTAGTCCTACTTTATTATGTCATTCTTATTTTTTAATTTGTATCATGAACATGAGTAATGAGTAGATTCCCTTTTTCTGAGGATTAGGATTAGCCCATAGAGGCAGTAACATGAGGATTTGATATTTTACCTTTTATTTATGCTAGATTCTATTTTTATTTAATTTTGGTGTGCTTAATGCTTTTGGTTGTGTAGAGCTCCACAATTACATGATCTCAGATAGTAAGGGAAGTACCAAAAGGTGAACCTTAGTATTAGAAAATACCAAAATTGAACTTAGGAACTTAAATCACGAAAGCAGTTTTAATTCCTGAGGGGATTCCCTGAATTATCATAGAACTTAATGGATTTAATGTACCCTTATTATCACGAAAGTAGAAATTAGGCCTCATTAGGTACGTTGCTAAGACTCTGAAAGGAGCTAGTATTCTACATTAGGATAATTCACCCTAAAAAATAAATCTAGCTAAATAAAAGAGATATCACTAAAGATTGTCAATGCGGATATGTGGTGAAACTAATCCTTGGAAATTTTCCAATCCAAATCTCAATCCAATCTTTTAGATTTTATTTTATTTTATTTTACCCAAAAATCAATCTCTAAATTTTATTTTTAATTTTCTACTAATCCGGTTTAGATAATTGGTGCTTATAATTTGTTGGTATTTAATAACAAAATCCCTGCTGATACGATACTTTTTATTACTACGATAACCTATGTGCTTGCGGGGCTATCAGTCGGTCACCTCTAGCCAACAACACTGACACCTTTGTGTTCGCCACCCTCCAACAAGACCCCCTCTGCCGTCTGAATGCTTGCTACCATCCATGTCGTTCATTTTCTTCTTTGTCCCTTTGCATCTGCCTCCGTTCGATTCACGACCTTTCGGTCCCTACCAGCCTACACCACCACCACAACCAGCTTTGTCATTGAAATCTGACCCGGAATCTGGCGGCCTCCCCATGCACCGCCTTCGTGCCTCTTTTCCTACTAGTCTCCCTCGCGCCTGGGTGAAACGGGTTAGGTCAATCCGTTTTCACCTGATCCTGCCCAACCCACTCTAACAACCCCTCTAAGATCCAGTCAAGCCCCGATTCGTGGCCTATCCATTTTCCAACCCACTTTCTTCAGCCGACTCAACCTGACACTAGCCCAACCAGAAATCGGTTCAACCAATGAATTGAATCGGCCCAACAAGAAGTCGGTTCAGTAAATGAACCAGATCGGCCCAACTAGAATTTTGACCAGACCATCCTTAAGGTTTTTTAAACCGTTCTTTCCGTTTTTCCAGTCAGTTTTCGCTAATTCCACCTCGATAATTCATTTTTGGCTCTTTATTGAAGAAGTCCAATTTGTTTGCTCAATTCCATTGCCTTTAGATCAATTTTGCCTAATCCCCAGTGTTGCCTTCAAATCAGTTCTGCTTGATACCAGAGTTATCTTCGCGTGATTCCATCCCAGATGCAATAAGGTTCCATCCCGGATGCAGTTTTGTCGTATTGTTTACTCGTTTCCGTTTTCAGTTTTGGGTTGTAAACTGATATTGGTGTTTATTCTGGTCTTGTCACGAGCTAAGGACACCCACCCTACGGAAGGGCATGCGAAAGACCTGCCATGACCTTTAGTAGGATCTTGACGACGTGGTCTGACCTTGGATCACATACGACAGAAGATCCTAATCCCGGAAAAGTAAATACTAGCTCAGAGAAGCCCTGGACAGCAAATAAGTAGTGAGACTTATTCACTACTAACTCAATCTTAAAAAGATAAGGATACGTTATTAGGGACTAATGGCAGATTATCCTCATATTATCAACAATAATAGAAGATTATCCATTATCTCGTTAGAGATAAGATCACACGAAGATTACTCTCAGATATAGAAGATTTATCAAGAGAATACATTAGACTTGGAAACTTTCCAAGTCCTATAAATACCATTCTCATGCAAGAGGTTGAATCATCCAATATGCATCACTATACACAAAGTATAGCCTCATATATGTAACACCCTATCTTAATTAACGCACTAATTTCCCCGATAGATTTGGTGACTTGAAAATTTCTTTTGACAACTCTTAGTTAATTAGTATGCTTATAAAAATCTCTGTAAAATCGGACGGAGTTTACTCTGTTTTATGGACATTCCAAAAATATGAGTTCTGCCTTAAAAACCTGTTTTAACATTTTTACATAATCAGCCGTATGCCAGCAGGGCAAAATATAATACATTACATTCAAATACATCATTTCCAAAATAATAATTAAGTTATAAAATAGTTTAATCTCCGAAAGACAATACTTAATATTTATATACACCAAAAGCCAAAGTTTTAATTCTCGGATCAGCATAATATCACACCCCTAATATTCACACTCCACGTTGTGGAGTGTGCCCCTGCTCGACCACATAAGGGTAGCATTACACAGAACTTAGAAATATGGGTTCTACGAAAGCATAGTAACAAACCAAGGACCTACCCTATACCATAATACCCAAATCATATACTAATTCGCTTTCCTTTTATACAACCCAACCTTTCCTTATCCTTTCAATTACATACTTTCCCTATGCCTTTCTAGTCTTTCCATTCCTTTCCATTCTTTCGCGCACCGTTCAGTGGGTCTTATTACCACTTATTCTCACACCACAAGGGCGGGTCCTAATTACATTTACGCACACCATATTGGCAGGTCCTAATTATATTTACACACACCAAACTGGCGGGTCCTTAAGATACCTAATCACACTCCTTTAGGGAGGGTCTATAATTCACACTCCATTATGGAGGGTCCTTCTATATACACGCTCCGCTATGGAGGGTCCATTTATATACACGCTCCGTTATGAAGGGTCCATTTATATACACGTGTAGCACCCTCACAATTATTTAGTTAAATTAAGTTTTATAAAAATATGGACTTGAAAATTTCGATAAAAATCCGGCAGAGCTCCCTCTGTATTTCGGACTTTACCAAAATTTCCAATCTTGTACCTGTCCAGACCAGAATATTTTAAAACATACAACAGTTAATCAACACACACAATTAAGCCTAATGCCCAACATAATCCAAGCGAAGGCATACAACTAATACATTCTTTTAATTTACAAAATATCAATCTTTAGCTTAATTAATACTTTAGTTCACTCGTAATACACGACCACTCCACGTGGTGGAGGATAATCCTGCTCGGCCAAAAACTGTGTAAGCTCCAAGCTCAGTACCTGAAAAATGGTTGTAAGGGTGAGCTTTACACATGAAGTAGAAAGTAGTGTCTAACTAGACATAATGACCTACTAAGTCAAACACATTTAGCCATATATTGAACAAAACTCAATCATTCATACCCATTCACAGCAAATATATTCACATCAATAACAAATGATTTCTTTTATAATTCTTTAACTCTTTATTTCATACATTTACAACATATACAACCTGATATCTTTCTCAACTCTTTACTTAATTTCACATTTTCTTTTCTCATACTCTTTGGAGTTTTACATAGCTTTTTAGAATTTATCACGGGGATCCATCATTGCGTACAGTCTCCTAAGGACAACGTCTTACAGCTGCACACAATGTGTGTCTTACGCGATCTATGCATACAGTCTCCTAAGGACAACGTCTTACAAGATCTGGATTCCCAAAATCAGAAGGTGCGTCCATCATTGCCTACAGTCTCCTAAGGACAACGTCTTACAGCTGCACACAGTGTGCGTCTTACGCGATCTATGCGTACAGTCTCCTAAGGACAACGTCTTACAAGATCTGGAATCGCACAATCCAATTATACCGTTATTAATATATGGTGTGTGTGTCCATAACTGCGTACAGTCTCCTAAGGACAACATCTTACAGCTGCGCATCGCGTGCGTCTTACGCGATCTATGCGTACAGTCTCCTAAGGACAACGTCTTACAAGATCTGGATCACACACTCTTTTTCCTTTAAATCTTTTAACAATTTATTTCACTTATTTCATTTCTTTGTACTCATTCTCATTAATTCCATTTTATTATCTCATTATACTTTTAAATTCCAAAAATATAGGGTTATTCCAAAGAGACATTCATTCCAATATCAAATATCATAATCATCATCATTTTATAATTCTAGAGTTCATCATATTTTGGCAAAATAACAAATCACACATTCAAATATAAATCACCATAATCATTCACAAAATAGCACAACTCTATACTTTTTCTAACAAACATAACAACTATCATATTTAATCAATTCTAGTTACCAACCAAGTCTCCATATACTTCAGTTAGGCATAAATAATGACATTTAGCACTTAGCATACAAAATTTATCACATATATCAATTTACAACTATTTCATTTAATTTCATTCTTGATTGTTAAGCCTATAATAACTATCTAAATTCCAAACCAAACATATACATATACTCTTAGCAAGTACTATGAGCTAATTAGATAATACTCCCTAAAGCAAGGTAAAGAACCCCCTTACTTTGCGTTTCCTTAGACCTGATTCTTTTCGTGTTATGATGTCCAAACATAACGCGGTTCAATGTTCGCATCCCTGTTGATCCTAAAGTCCTTCGTCGTCTAACAATGCCATACAAATTAAACAACAATCAATATAATACGCTAACACTTATTACACGACCATCAAACCATCAATTAATCCTTTTTAGTTACACTAAAACAATATCAATATTAGATTTGTTATTAGGTTTATAACGTTATAAAAACATATTTCTAGTTATAACCAACAAATTAGCAAATATCAATAAGATTATAAAAGACCATTCAGGGTTCCTTAAAACAAACTTTTAAAATCAAATAGTAAATCAATAATGACATGAACAACATACCAAAGTCACATTAAAATGGACACCGTTAAACTTTACGTAATGGGGGAGATAACTATGGAATCCAAACAACTCAATTTGAACTCAAAATTGACATATTTCAAAGTATAGAGTATTTGGTAAGTTTTCAAATCACGAAATCATTTAGTTATAATTCACAAACCATAATAACATAGAATTTCAAATTAAGATAATTGTTTTCTCAATAAAATAGTATAGCTTTTTATTGAAAATATGCTAACTTTCAAAACTAACATAATCGTCGAAATTCATTAAAGGTAATTAGTTTTAGCTTCAAGTCACAAAATCAAATGTCGTTACTTGACACTATTAATTCCGAACTAAAAGAGAGTGTTCTTGGTTCAATAATAAGTCCACGTCACAATTATAACATCCAAATAATTACACTCCTTTTCAATTTGAAATTAATGTTCAACGTTTTGAACCGAATTAATGTCATGCCGAATATATTAGGTTCTGATCCTAATTAACTGATGTATTGTTTAGCCTAGGGACAATTCCACCAAGCTAAACGATAGCTCACTTACTTAGGAACCCAACACATTTAACTAAAATACTTTATAAAACCAATTGTTCGGCATAACGAGTAATTCGAAATTATCTCCAATCAGAGTAACTAATTAAAATCATTATAAATAAGAGTATAATTAAAATCCATACACAAAGTAATATAACACTAGATCATTATTATTATTACTAATACCATTAGTATTATCAAATTATTATTAGAACATAAAACAAAGTAAATAAAAAGGTAACAGGGATTTACCCTCAAATCTGATTTTGAAGAATAACGGCAACCCAACGGATTCGTTTCAGACCCGTTCAAAGCACAATCGGTCCGAACCGGTTGAAATCAATCGTACCATCAACAAAACTGCAGCAACGAGGATCTTAGGAGACAAGCCGGTCCATCACGACAACCTTACCGGAAAGGGATTGATCTGAACCCACATTAGGAACCAACAATGCAAGGCGGAGACGGTGGCCGGCGAAGCACAATAGCACCCAAAGTGCGGCGGTCCTGTGGAGAGAGAGAGACGCGAGCACAGGGAAGAGAGAAGAGCGCTGCAGCAACAACGGCGGTGGCTGATTTGCGTCACGGTGGCGGTTTGGTTCGTTCGAACCCGCAACGGACACCGGCGACTGGAGGAGGCAGAGATCGTGGTCCTGGGTCACAACTCACGAGATGGTGTCGGTGGCCGACGCTGGTGGCTTGGTGGGCGAAGCCGTGCAACGAGACTGTGTGGGGAAGAGAGAAAGGGTCGTATGAAGAGAGAGAGCATGCGATTTTCGTGTCAATGGTGCGGGCGAGCTTCGTGGTTCGGGCTTCGATAGGTCGCGAGAAGGAGAACAGGGGCGAGAGTTAGCGCTGCGACGGAGGAGCCCTGGTGGGGTGGTGGCGACGGCGGCCATGGCAAGGCCGTGAGAGAGACACAAAGAGGAGAATGGAAGAGGGTGGGGGCAGCGGCTGCTCAATGGAGAAGAAGAATAGGGTTTTTGTTTGCCCTTACCACATACACACTTCATATTTTTATTTTTATTTATTTATTATTATATTTTTTTTATTAATATGTGTATATATATATATATTTTTATTTTTATTCAACTAAATACTAAATGATTTTTAAATATCAAGTAATATATATGCAAGAAAATCATAAGGTTTGAAGCTTGGAATTAATAAAATAATTTAATATGGACTATATCAAAAGTAGGGTAATATAGAGAAAATATATTTTTTTTAAATAGGGTAATTATTTTAAATCACATTACTATGAAATATATAAATAAGATATACTTTCCTAAATATGTTCAATGCTCTAATGATTAATTTTAAGGATTAATCATTTAATTTGATAGAACTCAAAATTTATAATGCAAAAGAAAATCAGGATGTTACAACACGCTCCGTTATGGAGGGTCCATTTATATACTTTCACACTCCACTTAGGGAGGGTCCTATGAAATTACGCCTAATTCTCACTTCCATTTGGAAGGGTCATTCCTATTCATTCATATAGTCACGCTCCCTTTGGGAGGGTCGTTCATACTCGTTCTCATATTCGCACTCCCATTGGGAGGGTCATTCATACATACGCCAATTATCCATATCCTAAATTCACCATTTCCCATTTCTATATACACTCACCTAGATAGATGAGTCTTTCTCTCATTAACAATATAATCCCATTATTCAATTATTAACCCTCTTAACTAGTTCATTCAGCTCTTAATCTCCTTCTAATTCCATTTTATGTTCCGGAGTTCCTAACATATTCATTTATCAATTACATCATTCATTACCATTATTCAACTCAAGTCGTTATCTAAAACAATCATCCTTCTCACTTAGCACTCTTATCTCTATATTTTCCGTATTTATTGCCCATCCTCCTCCTAAATTAAAACAAGCCTACCGCTATCACTTCCCTTTTCTTTATCTACCTTAAATTCTATTATCTACCCTTATTTTCTTTTATATTCCCTTATAGGAATTCAACTTAATCATTCTTCTCACTTTCTAATTTACCATCTACTTAATCAATAATTCCTTTTCTAACCATAACTATATATATATACTTATCCTCATACACTTCAACTACTTTGCCTTTATATTCTCTACCAATTACTTCATTTATTCTCATTCTCATCTATCTTAAAGTTTGGTACTCTACTCATTCACTACCCCTAGCCATCACTATAACTAAATAGAATCTATTTTCTAAGCTAAGGTAATACGACCTTCTTACCTTAACCTTGGTGCAGAGAGAGAGAGAGAGAGCTCCAAAGCTATGGAGGAGAGAGAAACGAACCATGAAACAAGAGAAATGAAAATAGTTAGAAATCATGGAGGAGAATTCGTATATCATGTGGGAAGGAGTAAGAAAGCTTGAATCTAACTTACTTGAAGCTTGGAATGAGGAGAATCAAGAATGGGTGTGGAACCCTACCTCTTGGGTATGACTTGCGAGAGAAATTGAGAGATTGAAGAAGGAATTGAATGTTTAAATGTGATGGGGTTTGATTTTAAGTGGTTTATGTTGGATTTGTGTGGTGATTTGAGGTGGAATTTAGAGAGAGAAAAGGGGGAAGCTCGAACCCTTAGAGAGAGAAACAATGGAGGAGTAAATGGAAGAGGAGACCAAAACGCGTTTTAAATTGCATCAGACAACTTTCGCTTGAGCGGAAATATTGTCGCTTGAGCGAGAAATCCAATTTGGGGATTTAGGGTTTGCACGAGCCATTTTCGCTGGAGCGAGCTAGGTCTCGCTGGAGCGAAAAATGGTCAGGAACTCAGGGTCTGAATGAAACCTTCTTCGCTTGAGCGAGCTGGCTTTCGCTGGGGCGATCACCATTCTCGCTTGAGCGAGTTAGATCTCGCTGGAGCGAGGACATCTTAGTAAGGCAGGGTCTGCACTAGGAGTATTCGCTTGAGCGAACGGATTCTCGCTTGAGCGAGGACTTAGAAGTCTGCTACTAAACACTTCAAACTGCTATAACTTCTTTTCTACCCGTTGGATCTTGCTCAAAATTTAAATCAAGCTTCTTCATATATCCTACCTCATATCCAACGGTGGAATTCGTGTGTAGAGTCTTAATTATTTTATTTTGGATTTCCTAGCATAGGGTGTTTATCACACCAAAACGCCGCTTCTAACGTTCTTTTATGTATCTTTTCAGCCTCTTTTCCGATGCCTATGCCTGTTAACTCCTTCATGGCACTTAAATGGATCCTAATCCATCACCTTAAATATTTTTGAACATAATTACCATTCTCCTAATTCCCTTGTTATTCTAATTATTTTGGGAATTAAAATTCGGGATGTTACAATTCTCCCCCACTTATTGGAATTTCGTCCCCGAAATTCCCTTTGATTCCTTCAATGGAGAACCATCCAAATGGCAATACTTGTGAATATATTCCTTACTTCCATCACCCCCACTTGTCTACACTTCATTATGTGGTCGTCCCAACAGGATTTTCGGAGTTTATAAACAAGTTCTCCCCCACTTAGCGTAGGCATACCCCTACATATCCGCATGCCCTTAAGTTCTTGTACTCAATGGGAGTACAATCACGGTTTAGCTTGGCTAGTTTCAATGTGACTATCGTACGTAGTCGTTAGGATTGATTTTGCTAGTTTAATTCGTGTTGGTCTGTACAAAAACCCTAGGAAAAATCCATGTAGGTTGGGCCATCAAAGTCTAATTTGGTCGTTCTTCAAAACTAAAAGTGGTTCTTATGGAGTCTTTCCCAATTCTACCTAAAGGTTCTACATTCGATTGTTCTACTTTTGACTGACAAGGTAGCCTAAAGCTCTCTTCCTTTCAGCTTCATGGTGGGGTCTAGCACCCGATTCGATGTAAGGAATCTTGAGAAGGACACCATTCAGGTTAGTGTCTATCCCACTAACTGATCAGTGTCTTTGTAGAAATCCTATCACAGTTAATTTCCTACTTAATTAATAAAGATGCCACGATATCGCTCGTTAATAGATGCAAGGATCGAGGCGACCAACCCCAACCTTACGTCCATTAACAGCACATCATCGGCAGTTTCGCTGATAGCATCATCATTTAACAGATTATCAAGGACATTATCAAGGAGTTTGGTTATTTTCTACTTAGAGTTCTAAGACTTTTTACTTTATTTCTTTATGATTTCTTCCTAGTAGGTGGGGTTGCATCTTTGTGTTTTTCGTAAATTACGCAGAGGTTAGGGATCATGGCTCTAAGAAGCACATGCTTTTCTAGGTTTTCGCTAAAAAGGTTTCTGATCATCAAAGAGCTTCACCTAAGACTCTTAGGGTATTTCTAATTTGGAGCAACTCCATTTCCATTCAAGTAATTAAGGGAAACATATAAGCATACGACTCAATAATTAAACATCATTCCACAGAGAGTATTAGGGACACAGCTTTTACCTCAGTTCGGCTTGTCGGCATCCTCCACTTCCTTCCCATCCGAAATGAGTACTTTCCCTCTCCGGATGCATCGTCCTGCACCTACTGGATGGACTCTAGTTGCATTCACCTCTTTCTTCATAGCATTCTTGGGACAATTAGCAGCATAGTGCCCGGGTTGTCCGTACACAAAACAACTAAAACTTCTTCTAGTTTGGTTCCAAAACCAACACTCTCCATCATGTTGCTTTCCAGAATGAGAGCATAATGGAGGAGCATCCACAACAGTCTCACTCTTGCCCATAATTCTTGGGACTGCTGCTCTGTTGTGGGGAACAACATAAGGGCTTGACCTTTGAGTTGGCCCATCATTTCTGATTGGACCTCCTACCTTCTGCCCACTCTTAACTTTCTCTTCCGCTAATTTCTGAGTTGCCTTGTCCCGCTCTTCTGCCATTTCCTGCTTGAGTGCATTCTCATAAGCACTTGCCATGTTCACCAATTGGGAAAGATTAGCGATGCCCTGATAGGTGAAAGCAGTCCTGATCTTGGCATGCAGACCAGACTCAAATTTGATGCACTTGGTGCGCTCGCCTGTGTCCCTGTAGCTGCCTGAGTATCGGATCAGATCTTCAAATCGTGTCGCATATTCGCCGACACTCATGTTCCCCTGTTCCAACTTGAGGAAGGCCATTTCTTTCTCCCTTCGGACATCATCTGGAAAATACTTCTCAAGGAAACTGATTTTGAAGAGATCCCAAGAAATAACTTCATTCCCTGCCTCCAAACTTCTTCTTTGTTGCTCCCACCAATGCTCCGCATCACCGTACAGAACATATTCCACCAACCTAACATAGTGATCGGCTGGTGGTTGCAGCGAGCGGAGAATCTTTTCCATCTCCTGGAGCCACTTCTGTGCACCGTCTGGGTTGTATCCTACTTCGAATTTTGGTGGGTCGTTCTTTCTAAATCTCTCCATCCAGTCAATTTCAACCGGAGCTGGTGGTGGAGGTTGTAGAGCTGCTGCGGCTGCCGCTATGTTCTGGGCTTGATTCTCAGCCCGGTTCTGCTGCAACTCAACCAGAGTTTCGAGGATTGCAGCGATTCGATCATTGTCAGCCCGTCTCCCAACCATACTGTTTTGTCATGGAGGAAACAGCCCGTTAAAGACCGAATACTTAATCAATAACGTAATTATCCTATTCCTAGACTTAGACTCTTACTAAACAAATAAGTTACTCGCTTGGTGAGTAACCATTGGAGATGTGAGTCCACACTCCAAAGGCCGAGGGAAACTGCTCTGATACCAGAATGTAACACCCTATCTTAATTAACACACTAATTTCCCCGATAGATTTTGTGACTTGAAAATTTCTTTTGACAACTCTTAGTTAATTAGTATGCTTATAAAAATCTCCGTAAAATCGGACGGAGTTTACTCTGTTTTATGGACATTCAAAAAATATGAGTTTTGCCTTGAAAACCTGTTTTAACATATTTACATAATCAGCAGTATGCCAGCAGGGCAAAATATAATACATTACATTCAAATACATCATTTCCAAAATAATAATTAAGTTATAAAATAGTTTAATCTTCGAAAGACAATACTTAATATTTATATACACCAAAAGCCAAAGTTCTAATTCTCGGATCAACATAATATCACACCCCTAATATTCACACTCCACGTTGTGGAGTGTGCCCCTGCTCGGCCACGGCTAATGCATGCTCCACTTCGGTACCTGTAAAAAAAATGGCAAGAAGGGTAGCATTACACAGAACTTAGAAATATAGGTTCTACGAAAGCATAGTAACAAACCAAGGACCTACCCTATACCATAATACCCAAATAATATACTAATTCGCTTTCCTTTTATACAACTCAACCTTTCCTTATCCTTTCAATTACATACTTTCCCTATGCCTTTCTAGTCTTTCCATTCCTTTCCATTCTTTCGCGCACCGTTCGGTGGGTCTTATTACCACTTATTCTCACACCACGAGGGCATGTCCTAATTACATTTACGCACACCGTATTGGCGGGTCCTAATTATATTTACACACACCAAACTGGCGGGTCCTTAACATACCTAATCACACTCCTTTAGGGAGGGTCTATAATTCACACTCCATTATGGAGGGTCCTTCTATATACACGCTCCGCTATGGAGGGTCCATTTATATACACGCTCCGTTATGGAGGGTCCATTTATATACATGCTCCGTTATGGAGGGTCCATTTATATACATGCTCCGTTATGGAGGGTCCATTTATATACTTTCACACTCCACTTAGGGAGGGTCCTATGATATTACGCCTAATTCTCACTTCCATTTGGAAGGGTCATTCCTATTCATTCATATAGTCACGCTCCCTTTGGGAGGGTCTTTCATACTCGTTCTCATATTCGCACTCCCATTGGGAGGGTCATTCATACATATGCCCATTATCCATATCCTAAATTCACCATTTCCCATTTCTATATACACTCACCTAGATAGATGAGTCTTTCTCACATTAACAATATAATCCCATTATTCAATTATTACCCCTCTTAACTAGTTCATTCAGCTCTTAATCTCCTTCTAATTCCATTTTATGTTCCGGAGTTCCTAACATATTCATTTATCAATTACATCATTCATTACCATTATTCAACTCAAGTCGTTATCTAAAATAATCATCCTTCTCACTTAGCACTCTTATATGTATATTTTCCATATTTATTGCCCATCCTCCTCCTAAATTAAAACAAGCCTACCGCTATCACTTCCCTTTTCTTTATCTACCTTAAATTCTATTATATACCCTTATTTTCTTTTATATTCCCGTATAGGAATTCAACTTAATCATTCTTCTCACTTTCTAATTTACCATCTACTTAATCAATAATTCCTTTTCTAACCATAACTATATATATATACTTATCCTCATACACTTCAGCTACTTTGCCTTTATATTCTCTACCAATTACTTCATTTATTCTCATTCTCATCTATCTTAAAGTTTGGTACTCTACTCATTCACTACCCTAGCCATCACTATAACTAAATAGAATCTATTTTCTAAGCTAAGGTAATACAACCTTCTTACCTTAACCTTGGTGCAAAGAGAGAGAGAGAGAGAGAGATCCAAAGCTATGGAGGAGAGAGAAACGAACCATGAAACAAGAGAAATGAAAATAGTTAGAAATCATGGAGGAGAATTCATATATCATGAGGGAAGGAGTAAGAAAGCTTGAATCTGACTTACTTGAAGCTTGGAATGAGGAGAATCAAGAATGGATGTGGAACCCTACCTCTTGGGTATGACTTGCGAAAGAAATTGAGAGATTGAAGAAGGAATTGAATGTTTAAATGTGATGGGGATTGATTTTAAGTGATTTATGTTGGATTTGTGTGGTGATTTGAGGTGGAATTTAGAGAGAGAAAATGGGGAAGCTCGAACCCTTAGAGAGAGAAACAGTGGAGGAGTAAATGGAAGAGGAGACCAAAACGCGTTTTAAACTGCATCAGACAACTTTCGCTTGAGCGGAAATATTGTCGCTTGAGCGAGAAATCCAATTTGGGGATTTAGGGTTTTCATGAGCCATTTTCGCTGGAGCGAGCTAGGTGTCGCTGGAGCGAAAAATGGTCAGGAACTCAGGGTCTGAATGAAACCTTCTTCGCTTGAGCGAGCTGGCTTTCGCTGGGGCGATCACCATTCTCGCTTGAGCGAGTTAGATCTCGCTGGAGCGAGGACATCTCAGTAAGTCAAGGTCTGCACTAGGAGTATTCGCTTGAGCGAACGGATTCTCGCTTGAGCGAGGACTTAGAAGTCTGCTACTAAACACTTCAAACTGCTATAACTTCTTTTCTACCCGTTGGATCTTGCTCAAAATTTAAATCAAGCTTCTTCATATATCCTACCTCATATCCAACGGTGGAATTCGTGTGTAGAGTCTTAATTATTTTATTTTGGATTTCCTAGCATAGGGTGTTTATCACACCAAAACGCCGCTTCTAACGTTCTTTTATGTATCTTTTCAGCCTCTTTTCCGATGCCTATGCCTGTTAACTCCTTCATGGCACTTAAATGGATCCTAATCCATCACCTAATATTTTTGAACGTAATTACCATTCTCCTAATTCCCTTGTTATTCTAATTATTTTGGGAATTAAAAGTCGGGATGTTACAAGATACACATATAGTCCAAGAGAGCATAATTAATACTCCTTAGAGAGCGATTCAGAAGTAGGACGTTCATACTCTTGCTGTCGAAGGAAGGCGGCAGTTGCATCCAACCCCACCACAAAGGTTCATCAATCCTTTGAAGCTTGTTGTCCTTCGCAGTAGGCCAAAACACATTCGAAGGAGTTCCTTGGCCATACAAGCCTCACTAACTTTTTTTGGTTACCGGAAAGAAAATGCGAAGAGAGAAAAAGAGGAGAGAAATAGGGAAAAAAGATTATGGTGAGAAAAAGGATAGATTTTGGGATTGTTTGGTATGAGAGAAAATAAGAAGAAATATGAGAGAGAGAGAGAGAGAGAGAAAAAGTTGAGTTTTCTCTTATTTTGTTTGGTTAGACATAAAAGTGGAAAGAGAGAAAACAATAAATTTATTAAAAGACATATATGCCCTTGTTTTGCATAACACAAATAAATATAATTTTTTCTTTCTCAATATTAAACATAACCAAATATTTTTTGCTTACTTCAATTTTTGTAAATAATAAAAATTTTGATTCAAAAAATATATATAAGAGTTAATAGCCACATAGGTCCCTGAAAGATACTTGTGGAATCAATTAGGTCCCTGAAAGATTTGTGAAATCTCTTAAACTCTCCAAAGATCATTTTGGAATTAGTTAGGTCCCTAAAAGATTTATGGAATCTCTTAAATCCCCCAAAGATCAATTTGACATCACGTTAATCGCCCATGAGGGACCTTACGGAATCCTACGTGACACGTTAAATACTTTGTTGTCTCAAACATGACACCTTCTTAACAGTCTAACATGGCATTGGGGCCATCAAAGCATTTAACGTGCCACACAGGATTCCGTTAGGTCCCTCCTGACAAAATTGGATGGGGCGGACTAACATGACGCCAAATTGATCTTTGAGGAGTTTAAGAGATTCCACAAATCTTTCAGGGACCTAACTGATTCTACAGGTATCTTTCGGGGACCTATGTGATTATTAACTCTATAAATAAATTTTTTTTGTATAATTTATTTTCAAAAGGCATTATATAATGTTAGAATGTTGTGTTTTTTTTATAAATTTTTTAACATGTAGGATAATGTAGAAAAAAATATATGTACTATATACAGTATTATATAGAGGTGTAACATCCCGAATTTTAACCCCTAGTATAATTATAATTATAATAATAATAGATTATAATAATAATAATAACAATAATCAAGTTTAAGAATAACTAATTAAGGTTCCTTCTTGTATTATAAAAGTGTTAAGAAATATCAGAATTTGAGCACCTTGATTTCTTTAACTTTAAAAATTATAAGTTTTATTGAATTAAATAATTTTTTCTTGAAATTTATCATTTAAGTGTTGGGTATTTTCATAAAATACTTTATGTTAACTACGAAAGAATATTAATTATATTTTTAAGTAAATTCATTTGAAAACAATTATCCTATTTGAAAAATAGACTTTCTATTCTTTACTTTGGTATTTATAAAGATAAAATAATAAAATTTTTGTTATTTCCTAGCATCTAACTAATTTCTAACCTTATAGTTTTCCTGTATGAAACTATATGATGTTAAAGTCCTAGTATTAATATTTTTTTTTGGCCAATAAACAAATAAATAAAAGGGAGTAAAAAAAAAAAAAAGAAACGTGTGTGTGTGCTGTGAGTGAGGGCAAAAGCCCTAATTCTTCTTCAACAAGGGGGCTTCCGCCGCCCCACCCCGTGCTCTCTCTCTCTCGTCTTTCTCTCTCCCGTCGGCGCCGAGCACCACCACAGCCGCCGCTACCTCACCCATGGCCACCCTTTCTCCTTCCCTTTCATATGGTCCCTTCGCCTCTCTCTCCTTATCCGGTTCACGCGCTCTCTCTCGTTCGCCGGACCCGCATCGTCGTGGAGCCAGCTGCTGCTGCAAGCCGCCTCTGTCGCACGAATCGCGACTCCCATGGTCCAAATCGCCATAACCACTTCTGCGACTGGTTGATCCGCCACCACCCAGGACCGAGCCGCCATCTCCATGGACAAACGTCGCGATCTCCACCCTTGCCTTCACCGCCTCTTTGCGCCGGCGACCCTGCTACTAGATCAACCGCCGTGGTTGCTGGTCCTTCCATGAAGATGATGCTGCGAGCAACTGATTGGAGCGGTTTTGGCATGAACAGTACGGGTTTGGGGTTGACTGAACCGGTTTCAACCCGTTTGGCTGCAAACCGGATTGGAGTGGAGCTATGGAATCGAGCTAATCCCCTTTGATGCTTGAAAAGTTGATTTGTGGGTAAATCTCTAACACTTTCTTAATTGCTCTATGATGCATTTTAATGATAGTAATTTAACAATAATCGTAATCTTAATTGGTAATAATTATAAAGTGTTAAATGGTTTTGGAAAGTTAGTGTTTTGGAGCTTCATTATTGTTTTGGGAAATTTGATGGTAGTATGATTTCATATTAAGTTTAATATATCGTTGTTGATAATAACTCAGTTAGTTGCTTTGACTTGCTGTAAAACCGGTTTAATGGTTATGTCGAACGATTAGTTTTAAAATTATTTTTGGTTAAATGCGTTGGGTTCCTAAGTAATTGAGTTGTAGGTTAGTTGGGCTGGATTGTCCTTGAACTAACAATACACCAATTAAATAGGAATTCGATATATGTTTGACATACATTAATTCGGGTTAAAGGCTTTAACTTTGATTTCGAATTGAAAGGAAGTATAATTGCCTGAACGTTAGAAATGTAATTTGGACTTATTTTAAATGGAGGCATTTCCTTTTAATTCGGAATTAATAGTGTCAAGTAAAATTAACATTTGATTTTGTGAGTTATTATCAAAGTTACGTGATTTTGGTTCGTTTTGAAAGATTATACAAGTTCCGAAAGTTAATGTCTTTTTAATAAAGAATCGTACTATTTTATCGAGACACAATGATTATAAGTTTAATTTCCATTTGACTTGGGTTTATGAATTACGTTCAAACAATCTTTTGATTTGATAATCTGTCAATATATGATATGTTGATATTTATCAGTTTGGTGATTTCGAAGAAGTTTGTTTTGATTTCCAGATATAAACTCCCTATCACGTAAAGTTTGAAAGTATTTGTTTTAAATATGTTTTTGACATATTTTCACCTTGAGATTAGCTTACTAATTGATATTAAAATCTGTTTTTGAGAACATCAAAGGGCCCCCTTTTTGTTAATCTACTTCACGTGTAACGTGTAAGGAAATGTGTATTTTTTATAACGTATTAAATCAAACCACAAATCAATGCCGATATTGGTTTAGTAAATAAAAGCGTCTGTGGTTGTTTATCTATCGTCTATGAGTAGGCCTTGGCGCATTATATTGATTATTATTTATTTTATATAATATGATTAGACGACAAAGGAGCTTGAGAACTTGTCGCCACGTGTAAGCAATGGGATAGGATACTTTTTGACAGTGTCGCACAAAAAGGAGCGTGTCTTTGGGAAAGCAAGGTAAGGGAGTGGTTATAGTGAGCATTGGTTTGTTCTAGGGAATAGGTTCAAATTAGTTCATAAGAGCTTGCTAGGATTTATATGTTATTTTGGTGTTATTAAATCCCTAGGATTATGAAGGAATAAAGTAGTTTAATTTAAATAAAGACATAAAAAGTAAACTTTGAGAATGCATAGAAATTGGTATGTATTAATGCTAAATACTCTTTATATTAAATGTTGATTGAATTGGTGAATATCTATTGATGTGAGTAATTGATCTAATTTGTGAGTTATTTGGAATATATGTGGATTTTACTTTTATGTGATAATGCAAGTAATGTTGCCAATGATTCTAAGTGTGATAATAGTTTTGAATTTAAATAAATAAAATTATAAAAAATGATATAAGTTGCAGCTATGATTGATCCTTGGGATACACCGACCCATTAGGTGCCCTGTTAGGTGACAAGTTACCCATTAGGCACAAGTTACCCAATCCAGGTGAAAGTTACCTATTAGGTCCCGTAAATGCCCCGTTAGGCGGGTGTATCCAATGGATCAATCATGCTGCACAATAATAAAAGTTTTGAAAATAGAAAATGTGAATGTGATGGTAAAAGAGTTGAGATGTTGCTTTTAGTCCTAATGGGTGTCAACCGTGGCCTAATAGGTGGAAAGTTACCTGGATTGGGTGAAAGTCCTAGTGGGTGTGAAATGCCTAACAGGTGCGCTAATCCCTAATGGTAAAGAAAATATAAAATGATTTAAAGGATGATGAGATGTGTGTATGTTGTCCTCTGACCGTGAGGAGACATACGATGTTATTTGGGTATGTTAGCCTCTGATAGTGAGGTGACATACGGTGTATGATTTCGAAAGAGTGTATGACTTATGGTTATGAGTTGAAAACTGATAATATGAGTAATTGAAGGTAATGAAAATGGAATCACAAAGACGTAAGGTGAAACAAGATGATAAGTAATGAGAAATATAAATGAAATCTGAAATGGATTGCCATGTTGTGAATGCATGTTATTTGTTTGTGGATAAATTGTGCTATATGATCTAATTGATAATTGTGTCTGACTTAGTGGGTAATTATGTCTAATGAGAAACTGCTTTCCTATTTCATGTGCAATGCTCACTCCCTTACTATCCTTTACAGGTACAGAGATTGAGATTGCACTATTACTGGCCGAGCAGGAGTGCACTCCACACCGTGGAGTGTAATTTAGTTTAGAGTGTATTATGGTCATTTTATTATAATTAATCTATTTTGGGTTTTTGAAATAATCTAATCATTGTAAGCCCGAGTTTGTTATATGTCGTTGTTAGGGCTGGTAAAGTTAATTATTATATTTAGAAGTTGAAATGCTTTTCTGGATTGTACTGGTTTGACAGGTGAAAATTCTAAATTTTTGGGAAGTCCGATAAACAGAGAAAACTCTGTCGGATTTTCATTAAGTTTTAAAACGAAATTTTCAAGTCCTAAGTAAAAATCAACTTAATTATTAGTAATTAAACTATATAATTGTGAGGGTGTTACATTGTGGTATCAGAGCAGTTTCTCCTCGGCCTTTGGAGTTGTGAATCACTCCTATTGTGTTACTCATCAAGCGAGTAACTTGTAGTAAGTAACAAAATTAGTTTAGGACTTAGCCATGTCTTGCTAGCATTATAATAAAAGTGGTTGCGAATTATAGCGTAGTGAACATTGGAGATTTCATTTAATTTTGTTTAAAGTGTTTGAGACTTACCAAGCAAAGCCCGAAATCTTGTAAAAAAAATAATGGGTCATATTTAGAAGTGGACGAATGACTGGACTAAGGAAAGACAATACCCCAACGGGCTAGAGCACTAAGTTGCTACCCCACCGGGAGAAAGTAATCTTTAGTCTCGGACCATGTGAGCCAATTCTAAACGTGACAACACAAATCAAGACTTCGGTATTTTTGAAATTGAAGTGAAATCAGGAAAAATTTCTAAAAGTTATTTAACCAAAACTTAGGCGACATGAGTATGGTCTTATCACTGATATGGTGTATACTCGAGACTGATCACCTCAAATATACATCTATTGGGAGATATAATCATCTAGTCCTTAGGTTTCGGTAAACATTTTGGAACTTTGTAAAGTCTAAAGGAAATGAAGAATTTAAACGGATATATGAATTAGTATGATTAGTAAACTCGTTTAGAATAGCCTAGGTGTTGGACCTTGATGATGAATAGGATGTTTGATGATATGAATGAAGGTTAATGTTGTAGAACTTAGTAATTTTCACTTGTAGGTGGTTTTAGTAAATGATAATTGCACTACTCCGTTAGCGTTGAGATTTTGTAGAATGCTTATTTATGTTATAACATTTGATTCTGGAAGGTTGCATGTGATTCGATGATGATTCGCTAATTAATTAGGATCCTTGGGTCTTAAAATGTTTGTCGGGAAATCGGGGTTTTACATAAAATGGAGAACTGAATTTTGGACTTGGAATACTCATTTGATTTGAAAATTGTTACTTAAGCATCCTAAGGTTGAATTAATGTTTCATGTAAAACTTCAAGCTAATCGGAGCAAGTTAGTGTTTTAAATAAATCGAGTCTAACGTGCTCCGATCGGTCTGAAAATTTTACACAACCTTTGGCTAAGTATATATGATATCCCTGTAAATTTTGAGGTCATTTGGAGTTTGTTTTCTATTTTAAATAACTCCGATTTAGGTTCAGCTCCCGATGTTTACAATGTTTCCGACAAGTGGTCGCAGCGTTAAAACTGAACCTAACGGACTCCGATCGACCTGAAAATTTACCACAATGTTCTTTTATATGTATGGACACTGCTTGTAAATTTTCAAGGCAATTGGAATTGAATTGGTATTTTTTCAAAAATGCATTTTTGTGCAGCCATGTAATTTTTCCGGTTCTAGGACTTTCGGGCAAATAATGGAAACCATACCTCCCGAACTCCTTTTGAAATAATTTTCGGATATGTTGCCTTTGAATATCTACATGTGTATTGTGAAAAATTCCAAGTAAACATGAGTCAATATGATATGAGTTCTATATATGTCTTGAATGTGTATGTTTAAACTTTTAGTGACTTTTTTGAATTTGTTTATTGTGAACTTCATGCTAGTGTGTGATCAATGACATGGCTGGATATTATGAATTAAATTGTGATATATGGTAGGATAGACTTGGTATGTTTAGGAATATGATGTTGGTTGTGGTTTGAGATATGAGAATAGGCCTCGCATATTGCACACATCTAGGCATAAAGTAAGAAATAATAAGAAATAAATGATCCGAGTCCAAGGCAAAGATTCTAGAAAAGAGTTAAAGCTTAGCATAGAAATCCCTAGAGTTCCAATTCTCATTCATGCTTGGCTAAATTCTTGAATTATCGAACCTTGATTCTCCTATAGTAGGTTCCTGTATTGTTTCCCATAGGTTCGATCTTAGATGATTAATACTATGTCGGCCCTTTCCAAGGATGTCAGCATAGGTTGAGAGAGCTTTATCTCTTGTTTGGACTCTTGATAACGTAACCTCCTAGGGCTTGATTGAACCAACAATCGGAAATAGGTTGGAGAAACAGCAAACAGTATCGCCCTAGGAGCGTCATAAGTGGGGGAGTGAATCCGGAAAGAGTTAGGTATCATAGTTAGAGGTCCTGTTTAAGTGATGGTCATCCATTCACTCGAACAAATCGGAATTTCGGGGACGAAATTCTCCTAAATGGGAGAGAATTGTAACATCCCGAATTTTAACCCCTAGTATAATTATAATTATAATAATAATAGATTAGAATAATAATAATAACAATAATCAAGTTTAAGAATAACTAATTAAGGTTCCTTCTTGTATTATAAAAGTTAAGAAATATCAGAATTTGAGCACCTTGATTTCTTTAACTTTAAAAATTATAAGTTTTATTGAATTAAATAATTGTTTCTTGAAATTTATCATTTAAGTGTTGGGTATTTTCATAAAATACTTTATGTTAACTACGAAAGAATATTAATTATATTTTTAAGTAAATTCATTTGAAAACAATTACCCTATTTGAAAAATAGACTTTCTATTCTTTACTTTGGTATTTATAAAGATAAAATAATAAAATTTTTGTTATTTCCTAGCATTTAACTAATTTCTAACCTTATAGTTTTCCTGTATGAAACTATATGATGTTAAAGTCCTGGTATTAATATTTTTTTTTGGCCAATAAACAAATAAATAAAAGGGAGTCAAAAAAAAAAAAAAAAAGAAACGTGTGTGTGTGCTGTGAGTGAGGGAAAAAGCAATAATTCTTCTTCAACAAGGGGGCTTCCGCCGCCCCACCCCGTGCTCTCTCTCTCTCGTCTTTCTCTCTCACGTCGGCGCCGAGCACCACCACAGCCGCCGCTACCTCACCCATGGCCACCCTTTCTCCTTCCCTTTCATATGGTCCCTTCGCCTCTCTCTCCTTATCCGGTTCACGCGCTCTCTCTCGTTCGCCGGACCCGCATCGTTGTGGAGCCAGCTGCTGCTGCAAGCCGCCTCTGTCGCACGAATCGCGACTCCCATGGTCCAAATCGCCATAACCACTTCTGCGACTGGTTGAGCCACCACCACCCAGGACCGAGCCGCCATCTCCATGGACAAACGTCGCGATCTCCACCCTTGCCTTCACCGCCTCTTTGCGCCGGCGACCCTGCTACTAGATCAACCGCCGTGGTTGCTGGTCCTTCCATGAAGATGATGCTGCGAGCAACTGATTGGAGCGGTTTTGGCATGAACCGTACGGGTTTGGGGTTGACTGAACCGGTTTCAACCCGTTTGGCTGCAAACCGGATTGGAGTGGAGCTATGGAATCGAGCTAATCCCCTTTGATGCTTGAAAAGTTGATTTGTGGGTAAATCTCTAACACTTTCTTAATTGCTCTATGATGCATTTTAATGATAGTAATTTAACAATAATCGTAATCTTAATTGGTAATAATTATAAAGTGTTAAATGGTTTTGGAAAGTTAGTGTTTTGGAGCTTCATTATTGTTTTGGGAAATTTGATGGTAGTATGATTTCATATTAAGTTTAATATATCGTTGTTGATAATAACTCAGTTAGTTGCTTTGACTTGCTGTAAAACCGGTTTAATGGTTATGTCGAACGATTAGTTTTAAAATTATTTTTGGTTAAATGCGTTGGGTTCCTAAGTAATTGAGTTGTAGGTTAGTTGGGCTGGATTGTCCTTGAACTAACAATACACCAATTAAATAGGAATTCGATATATGTTTGACATACATTAATTCGGGTTAAAGGCTTTAACTTTGATTTCGAATTGAAAGGAAGTATAATTGCCTGCACGTTAGAAATGTAATTTGGACTTATTTTAAATGGAGGCATTTCCTTTTAATTCGGAATTAATAGTGTCAAGTAAAATTAACATTTGATTTTGTGAGTTATTATCAAAGTTACGTGATTTTGGTTCGTTTTGAAAGATTATACAAGTTCCGAAAGTTAAGGTCTTTTTAATAAAGAATCGTACTATTTTATCGAGACACAATGATTTTAAGTTTAATTTCCATTTGACTTGGGTTTATGAATTACGTTCAAACAATCTTTTGATTTGATAATCTGTCAATATATGATATGTTGATATTTATCAGTTTGGTGATTTCGAAGAAGTTTGTTTTGATTTCCAGATATAAACTCCCTATCACGTAAAGTTTGAAAGTATTTGTTTTAAATATGTTTTTGACATATTTTCACCTTGAGATTAGCTTACTAATTGATATTAAAATCTGTTTTTGAGAACATCAAAGGGCCCCCTTTTTGTTAATCTACTTCACGTGTAACGTGTAAGGAAATGTGTATTTTTTATAACGTATTAAATCAAAC
Source organism: Crotalaria pallida (assembly GCA_037953625.1). Lineage (NCBI taxonomy): Eukaryota > Viridiplantae > Streptophyta > Magnoliopsida > Fabales > Fabaceae > Crotalaria > Crotalaria pallida. The sequence continues at coordinate 102,431,758 of CM075649.1, forward strand.
CACAAATCAATGCCGATATTGGTTTAGTAAATAAAAGCGTTTGTGGTTGTTTATCTATCGTCTATGAGTAGGCCTTGGCGCATTATATTGATTATTATTTATTTTATATAATATGATTAGACGACAAAGGAGCTTGAGAACTTGTCGCCACGTGTAAGCAATGGGATAGGATACTTTTTGACAGTGTTGCACAAAAAGGAGCGTGTCTTTGGGAAAGCAAGGTAAGGGAGTGGTTATAGTGAGCATTGGTTTGTTCTAGGGAATAGGTTCAAATTAGTTCATAAGAGCTTGCTAGGATTTATATGTTATTTTGGTGTTATTAAATCCCTAGGATTATGAAGGAATAGAGTAGTTTAATTTAAATAAAGACATAAAAAGTAAACTTTGAGAATGCATAGAAATTGGTATGTATTAATGCTAAATGCTCTTTATATTAAACGTTGATTGAATTGGTGAATATCTATTGATGTGAGTAATTGATCTAATTTGTGAGTTATTTGGAATATATGTGGATTTTACTTTTATGTGATAATGCAAGTAATGTTGCCAATGATTCTAAGTGTGATAATAGTTTTGAATTTAAATAAATAAAATTATAAAAAATGATATAAGTTGCAGCTATGATTGATCCTTGGGATACACCGACCCATTAGGTGCCCTGTTAGGTGACAAGTTACCCATTAGGCACAAGTTACCCAATCCAGGTGAAAGTTACCTATTAGGTCCCGTAAATGCCCCGTTAGGCGGGTGTATCCAATGGATCAATCATGCTGCACAATAATAAAAGTTTTGAAAATAGAAAATGTGAATGTGATGGTAAAAGAGTTGAGATGTTGCTTTTAGTCCTAATGGGTGTCAACCGTGGCCTAATAGGTGGAAAGTTACCTAGATTGGGTGAAAGTCCTAGTGGGTGTGAAATGCCTAACAGGTGCGCTAATCCCTAATGGTAAAGAAAATATAAAATGATTTAAAGGATGATGAGACGTGTGTATGTTGTCCTCTGACCGTGAGGAGACATACGATGTTATTTGGGTTTGTTAGCCTCTGATTGTGAGGTGACATACGGTGTATGATTTCGAAAGAGTGTATGACTTATGGTTATGAGTTGAAAATTGATAATATGAGTAATTGAAGGTAATGAAAATGGAATCACAAAGACGCAAGGTGAAACAAGATGATAAGTAATGAGAAATATAAATGAAATCTGAAATGGATTGCCATGTTGTGAATGCATGTTATTTGTCTGTGGATAAATTGTGCTATATGATCTAATTGATAATTGTGTCTGACTTAGTGGGTAATTATGTCTAATGAGAAACTGCTTTCCTATTTCATGTGCAATGCTCACTCCCTTACTATCCTTTACAGGTACAGAGATTGAGATTGCACTATTACTGGCCGAGCAGGAGTGCACTCCACACCGTGGAGTGTAATTTAGTTTAGAGTGTATTATGGTCATTTTATTATAATTAATCTATTTTGGGTTTTTGAAATAATCTAATCATTGTAAGCCCGAGTTTGTTATATGTCGTTGTTAGGGCTAGTAAAGTTAATTATTATATTTAGAAGTTGAAATGCTTTTCTGGATTGTACTGGTTTGACAGGTGAAAATTCTAAATTTTTGGGAAGTCCGATAAACAGAGGAAACTCTGTCGGATTTTCATTAAGTTTTAAAACGAAATTTTCAAGTCCTAAGTAAAAATCAACTTAATTATTAGTAATTAAACTATATAATTGTGAGGGTGTTACAAGAGGCCTCTATTGTATAATACTATTTCAAAAAGACAAATGTTCATTAAAAAAATAAATTAAATGACTCTGAAGCTACACTGGTGAGTAACAGTTTACAAGCATATTTGCTTTTTAATGCAAGAGGTAAAGACACACAAAAAATAAGGGCATAATATATAGGTATATAACTTTTTTTTCCCTTTCTCTCCTCTCTTTTTTATTCAAATTCAGGAAAAAAATTTTTCTTGTGCCCCACTAGCTTTTTTCTCCTCTCTCCTTTTTCTCTTTTAAATCAAACGGGATGATTTTATAAAATCTTATCATTCTCTTTCTTTGCAAAATCTCTCTTCCCAATTTCTCTAGAAACACAGTGTAAGAGTAGGGGGCATATCGTTTATTGCTTTTAGAGAGAGCCCTGATCAATCTAGTTCTTCACTTGATGCATAGCTTACGAATGCCTGACAGAACTATGTAATTTTGATCTCCAGAACCATAGTTCAAACGGATACGTAAAATCAAAAGACCACTCTTGCCAAACTAAATATCATTCACAAGGACCTTTGTCCTTAGCAAGGGACCTCTCTCCAATTTGGGTAGATCAGTCTTCATCCACTTGAGTTTGAGGGGGATGTTAGAAATATATATATATATATATATATATATATATGGGGAATGCTAACATCCTCCAATGTGGGTAGGATTTTAGCAATGTCCACCTAAATATTTGGATAAAATTACCCTCCATCTTTTAACTTGGATAGGTTAATTTTTAAGGGTATTTCTGTAATTTGGGTTTAGGGTTTAGGGTTTAGGGAGGGTTTAGGGTTTCGGGTCTTAGGGTTTAGGGTTTAGGGAGGGTTTAGAGTCTTAGGGTTTAGCGGCGGCGGTCAACACCGGTCAACGGCGGTGGTCAACGCCGGTCAACGGTGGTCAACGCCGGTCAACGGCGGTCAACGGCAGTCAACGAATGGTGGGGATGATTTTCTTTTTTTTTTTTAAAATAAAAAATTAATTAATAATCTAATTACATAAACACCCTTAAAAAAATAAGTTACTCAAGTTATAAAAGGAAGGGTTAATTTTGTCCAAATATTTTGGTGGACATTGCTAAAATCCTCCTACATAGGTGGATGTTAGCAACCCCCTACATATATATATATGTATGTATAGGACCTTTCTCTTGTAACACAACACACATTCAATATATCAATTTCCCTTTTTTTTCTATATTTCTAACACTTAAGTTCAAAACTTCTCGATATAATATCATCTTTCAAGATAAAAATACATCTTTTACTTGCTTAAAGAATGCCCTTAAAACACTTATTATCATTTTCCTAAAAAAAAAATTGTGCCTAAATTTAATATTGTCTCAAACATCGCATGTTGAATTTCTTCTCTAAATTAGATATTAGTTATTGGAATTATATTTTCGTGTGAAACATCATATTTTAAACTGCATCTCTCAATTTGTTATTCAAGGCAAGGCACGGATATATTTCTGTTTCAACTTTCAAATTAGAGATGAATATACTTTTAAGTTTTAAAACATAGAATTATGTGGTTTACCAAATCTAAATACTTTTTGTTTCATTCTAAATGCACTCATAAAAAAAGCTCTACACTCGTGGCATTACAAACTTTGGTATTAAACTTCCAAATTTTTCAATTTTTGCCTAATTACCACACACACATCAATCTCCATCTCCTCCTGCGGGTGCTTCTTCTTCAATACACCCAAAACTTAAAAAATTTATCATAGTCAAAGCAACGTAACCATGGTTAAAACTACTTTAGGAGTGCAGTTCCCCAATGTCATGCATATTTGGACTTGGTACCGTTTACAAAACTAACTATACAATTCTACAGAAAATGTAAAATCTAGACACGTTGCCACCACACCTTCAATACTTTACATGATTGTATGAATGTGAAACAAATTTCAGCGTGAAATCGAACTTGGTCATTGCACATGATACCAATCAAATGTCGTTAGTTGAATAATTTTAATCACAATATTACAGGGTAAAGTTTTAAACAAGTTGAGATAAGGAAGAAATAACACAACAGTAATGAAGGAGAAGGAGAAGCAGTCGCAGGTGTAACGAATGTTAGAATATAGAGAAAAAGGAAATATGATATATTATTGAATGTATGTATTGGGTCTTATATATAGGACAATTATAAAATAATAACAAATATAACCTTAACTAAATATCTTAATCACATCCTACATACTCTTGTATCCTCGTCAAACTCAAATGGTCGAAAAATAATTTGAATTTGCAAACCAAAGCTAAAAATGATCAGACTACATTTGGGATAGATCCATACTGCATCTGAATAGAAACGAGTAAACCGTATAATCAAACTACATCCGGGTTGGAACCTTATCGCATTTGGGATGGAATCACATGGGACATCTTTGGGTCAAGCAAAACTGATCGAAGTCAACATTGAGGATCAGGTAGAATTGATCAAAAGGCAACGAAGACAAGCAAACTCAAAGGTGTAACACCAGCAGTTTTCCCCATTTTAATAAATTAATTTTCGGAAATTTCTGATTGGACGATTCTTTTTAAATATAGATAAAATGTTATTGGGACACGTGGAAAGGAGGAAATTGTTTTAAATTGATTAAATATTTGATTATTGAGTTTTATTGATTCAAAGAGTTTATTTTGTAGCAATACTTTATGTTTTGGAAAAATAATAATTTATTGATTTCATTGATTTATTTAACTTTGAAAATTCATAACTCTTGACTGGAAGATCGGAATATGACGAATTTATAGTCAAAATGATCGTAATAAAATGTGGAATTTATTTTTGTACTGTTTGGAATTTATTTTGGCGGCCCACGAATTTTTTATATTTTGTGAGAAATTATAATGTTTTATTTTGTAAAAAAATTTAATTATAATTTTTAAGTGTTAATTACTGTATTGGAAAAATATTATTTTTTTTGTCAAAGTATGCTGCACGGTTTTGGCATATAATTTTATGCATTTGAATTTTGAATTTTAAATTAAGAAACATCCATTTATTATTATACAAGTCCTTAGGGTAACCCAATTAAGTGTAACCACCCTACTTGTATCTAGGGAGACAATGCACTAATTACTCCCCTTAATTATGTTCCCCACTAAGTTGAGTGGTCATAAATCCTAAACTAATAAAAATTGAAAATAAAGCCCTTGTGACCCCTAGTATATTCGAACCCCGCTCTTTTTGGTTGGACAACCCCAATTAAATTTAACTCTAAAGTCCCTATGACCCTTGAATTGTTTTGCACCCCACTTTTTAAGTCTTGGACCCCCATCCTAGCTTTCTATATAAACCCACCCCAAGTTCATGACATACCCCCCTTGTTTTTCATTTGCTTCTTACAACAAAAAAAAAGAAAGAGAGGTGGAGAAGAGAGAGGAGGCCGGGGTGGAGAAGAGGAAGAAGGAAGGGAAACTCATATTTTTCTTGGCCATTTTTCTTTGATTTCACCATAGGTATTCTTCTAAGCTTGTACTCTTTCCTATTCTTCTTGAGTTTTTTCGATTTTCATGAAGAGCAAAGTTAAGTTTTGTTGGTTTTGATTCAAAGTTTCATACATGTCCTATTTCCAAGCTTCTCCTACTTTTCTAAGCATATTTCTACTTGTATTTAAGATTGAAATCAAAAAAATAAACATGCATCAAGTAAGAAGAAGCTCACGGTTTTGGCACCTCTTTGTCTAAATAATTTTTGAACTTTGATTTGTATTTTTATGTTAAAATATAAGTTGAAATATGGTGTTCTTGGATTATTTGAAGTTGATTTGCAAAATTTCTCTTGATTTCTTGATGTAGCATACGGCTAGGGTTTGATTTGGGGGCAAATAATTTTGTTTTGTTTTGCATTTAATTGATCCATGAATGTTAGTATTTATTTGATGTATTTTTTATTTCTAAAAAGGATTCCTTTTTTTGGTAGAAGAAAAAATTCTATTACCACATGCAAAATAATGCATCAAAGATCATCTCCTAATATCTTTCTGCCACCTTCTAGGAAGGGTTCAGAAAAATAGGAGGAGAAAATGAAAGATTAAGAGCCACCTTCTAGGAAGGGTTCCCTCTTAATCAATACTTTATTCCTATCTCATGACTAATTCTGTCCACTAATGACTTATTAGTCCAAGTCCTAAAATCTTTAAAACAAAAAGAAACTCTATGAGCTAAATCCTTCTTAATTAAACTAAATCTATAGAGAGTAGTATGCAAACAAGAGGTAAAATTCCTAGCATTTCTCTCTGCCCATGTGTGATAAATTGCTGCCACACAAATTGCCCACGTCAGCCTTCTCATCTTCTTGCCACGAACTGCGAACATAATCCAGCGCTTCCACAGACTGAATCGCGAAGGGAAACTTCGAATATCCAGCCATTGCAAGCATAGAGAAATCAGATCTTTGCTCCAAGCACAGCTAAAGAAGAGATGCTCCAGTGATTCCTCAGAAGCAAAGCATAAGCTACAGTAATTAGGTATGTATGTCCATCTCAATCTGTCTCTTGTTTGAAGTTTGTTATGCATAGCTAGCCATGAAATGAATCGGTGCTTAGGAACACTGACACTATTCCAAATGAATTTAGACATAGGGAATGGATCAGGGGTTTGTTTTAGAACTTGATACCCTCATATGATGGTGTAAACGCCATCTGTGCACCCATTCCACCTATCATTCTGAAAACCTGACCTAAGCTTATCCCTTACTTTGAGGATTTGCTTCCAATGCCAACTTTGACCTTGAATCCATTCGCAATCCCAGAACAGATGATTTTTTAAATAATATGCATGAATCCAACGAACCCAGAGACACTCCTTATTTATAGCTATGCTCCAAATTTGCTTCCCTAAAGCTGCCATGTTCCAAAGACCACAGTCATTGATACCCAAACCCTCATGCCTCTTCTTATTACATACTGTAGACCAACCAATTTTAGCAGAATAGGGACCATCAACAATAGAGATCCAAATAAAATTTCTACACTTCTTCTCAATTCCCTTTATCACTGCCTTTGGGATAATAAATGCAGCAGCCCAGTAGATGTGGAAGCTCATAAGAACTGAGTTAATGAGACAAACCCTTGCTTGATAGGATAAGTGTCTAGATTGCCAACAGTTAATTCTTTTCATAATCTTATCAACTAGAATAGCACAAGTAGTTGCATTCCATTTTCTATAGGATAGAGGGAGACCTAAGTATTTGCAAGGGAAAAAACCCTCCTGAAACTCAGATAGCTGTAAGAGAGTGTTTTTAGTATCCTGAGTTACCCCAGCCATATAGATGTGAGACTTCTCAGCACTTATTTGAAGTCCAGACCAATTTGCAAAACCATTTAGAGCAGATTTGATAATACGAATGCTAGCAGGATGAGCTTTACAAAAGATAAGAAGATCATCAGCAAAAGCTATGTTGATTATCCTTAGGTCCTTGCAAGTAGGGTGGAATCTGAAGTTCCTCCCTGTAGCAACCAACTTAAGGCCTCTAGTAAGAATATCGATTGCCAAGACAAAAAGCATGGGGGACATTGGGTCTCCTTGTCTTATACCTCTAGAGGGCCAAAATCTTCCACCTTGATTACCATTCAGAACAATAGAGTAGGAGACAGATTGCACACAAGCCATTACCCAGGAGATAAACTTTGCTGGAAACTTTAGAGCAGATAACATAGAATCAATAAAGCTCCACTCCAAAGTATCAAAAGCCTTCTTGATGTCTAACTTCATCATACATCTAGGAGAGACCCTCCTTCTACCATATAATCTTATCAATTCCTGAGAGAGTAAGACATTATGAAGGATGCTCCTATCCTTGATAAAAGCAGTTTGGTTATCATGCACCAGAATAGGAAGCACTGCTGATAGTCTATTGCTGATAATCTTAGAAATGCATTTATAAATTGTAGAACAACAAGCAATAGGCCTGAATTGATGAACCTTATTAGGAGAATCAGATTTAGGAACCATCACAAGATTAGTGTGATTAATCTCTCTAAGCATATGCCCTGTGTCAAAAAAATCCATTATGGCCCTGCACAAATCCTGGCCAATACAGCCCCAAGCAGACTGAAAAAACCCAGATCCAAATCCATCAGGCCCTGGAGCTTTATTATTGTTAATTGAGAACAACCCCTGCTTTATTTCATCAACAATTATTGGCTTGATAAGAGCTAGCTGCTGGTCCCTGTTAAGACAATTCCCTTGTTCAATAACTTCCTGAGAAAACATATCCCCTTTGCTTCTGCTCTGATAAAGATTCTGATTAAATTCATCAAATAAAGCATGAATTTCATCAGCATCAGTAATTGGCTCATTCCTATCATTAAGGATCCTTAGAACTCAATTATGATAGTTCCTCCTCCTAATGGAATCATGAAAAAACTTTGTGTTTGCATCACCATTTTGGAGCCATTCTAATTTTGCCTTCTGCTTAAGAAACAAGAAAGCATCAGTTTGCACCTTTATATACTGATTTGCTATCTCTCTCTCGGCAGGGATGAGATTAGCATCCATAGGGTTTGAAGCAAGTTCTGTCTAAATAGCATCTAGTTGATCCCTCAATTGTGCTTCTCTTGTATCTATTTTAGAGTAGTACTGCTTATTAAGCTGAGAAAAAGGCTTCTTTAAGTCCCTAAGCCTTCTGCAAAACACAAACATCCTGCTTCCATCATACTATTTCTGCCAGCCTTGACTAACAATTCTCAGAAAAGAATCATGATTGGCCCACATATTGAAGTATTTGAAAGAGTGCTTCACCATTCCTGGATTGTCTCCCCAGTGAATAAGGATAGGAGAGTGATCTGAAAAACCTGGAGTTAGAAAATTTGCAATAGAATTTGGCCAATCTCCGCACCATTCAAGATTAACTAGAGCCCTGTCTAATTTTGAGATGATCCTGTCTGCTCCTGATTGTCTGTTGCTCCAAGTGTATTGACACCCTGCCTGGTTCATATCAATTAAGCCACAGAGATTTATACAGTCCTGAAAATCCCTGGCACTGACAGTGTCTAAAGGACCGCCTCCTAACTTTTCCTCCTGCTTCAAGCTAGTATTAAAATCTCCTAGAACAAGCCAAGGCACAGTTATAAAGCTGTGAATTCCACTGAGCACTTGCCAAAGCTCCTTCCTTCCATTACTATCATTCTCAGCATAAAAAAAAGTAACAAAGAATTTTTTCTGAGTTTGAATCACTGTTACATAACAGTGAACATATTGAGGAGACCTGGCCACCACATGAACATCATAAAAATCTTTTCTCCACATAACCCATATTCTCCCTATAGAGCAGATATCTAAGTTAATAAAAGAACCCCAACCATAAGCAATATTATTATAAACTTACTGAAAAGAATTACTCCTTATTTTATTTTCTAAAATTGCAAAAAGACCTACTTTATTCTTCCTGTACAACTCTTGAACCTGTTTTTGCTTTCGAGGATGGTTCAAACCTCGAATATTCCACGCTCCAATCTTATCCATGTGGAGGGCTAGAGGGTTCACCTCTTTGTACCTCTTGTATTTTTTGTTGGCCTTTACTTCTTGTAGTCACTGTTGTCCAGCCTTCATTATCTACCTGCTTTTGCTTCCCTTTCTCTACTGCTTGCTTGCTTATGGTTAGGCCCTTAACAACTGTATCTACAGCAGCTAGACCTTCCTCAATATTTTCCTCAGGGATAAGGCCCTTGTCAATTCTGTCTTTCAATCGCAGTGCATCATCAAGTTTTTGCATATCCTCCTGAGTGGGCTTATTTTTTATAACCCACTGTTGCTTAACTCCCTTTTTACACATTTTTGCATCATGACCAAAGCATGAACACTTAGAGCATAAAGTTGGTTTCCACTCATAATTCACCTTTTGAGAAATCAAATTTCCTTTCTCATCCTCAAAATGAACTTCTTCTGGTAGAATTGCTGGGTTCACCACAATTAGCACTCTAGCATAGCTTATTCTGTTCTTTTCTTCAGTGACCTTATCTGCCATAATGGGAGTACCTACCAAGCTTGATATCTTCCTTAATGCAGCAGGGCCCCAAAACTTTAGGTTAAGATTAGGCAGTTGGACCCAAACAGGAACCCTATCAAGGAATTCTTTGTAACTGGCCTTCCAGTCCAGGGGGCTATAATTAGAGGTTTCTTATCAAAATGGAAAACTCCAATCTCCAGAACACTATTTCTTCCTCTAGAGAATTGAATCTAACAATGAGAGTGCCATCAGTGTTCATCAATATCTTGTCAATCCCATGTTGACCCCAAGCCTTCTTGATGAATCCACTTAAAACAGGGTAAGGTGGGTTAGCACCCAATACATAGCAAACAATGGAGTTTTGCCAATATTTCACTTCTTCTTCCACATCACTTAGGTTTATCTTCCCAATTGAGATACCATCCTTTAGTTCTGGCTTGTGAAAATTCAGTTTCCCTCCTGCATTCCTAAGCCTAGAGATATCAAAATTCTCCCAAACATTTTCAGGAGTTGTGACTGATACTGCTGGTTCTGTAATTTTAGGATTTACAATATCCATACTTTCTTTCTGTTGATCCTCTGTGCGATCTGTTTGCTTTGTAGGTAACTCTTGTTTTTTAACTCTGGCTTGAATCATCTCAATACCATTCACCAGGGATTTCAGTTGCGTAGGCGTTGAGGCATCGATTGTTTCCAGATCTTCTTCAACCAATTGAGACAAATCAAAAACTTGAGATTTTTTCCATGCATCATCACAGTTGAAGTAGAAGGAGATGAAGGGGATTTTGGAGGACGCCCCCTCTTCTTGGCCATGGCGGCCGCACGGTGGCCTGAGAATCCAATAAAACCCTAGGTCACCGGGAGAGAGGAGAGGAGAGCAATCCTAATTTTTTTTTGCCCCTGAGGGTGTTGATTAAAAAGGATTCCTTGATAAAATGAAATTTTGATTGAATATGTGGCCAGTGTCCGGGACCTGGTTTTTATGCGTTCTGGGAACGTGGCGTTCTGGGAACGTGGTGCACACTCCGGGAGTGATGCTTTTATCCAAGTATGGTTTGGCATTATGTTCTGGGAACTAATGTCAGTGTTCCGGGAACACAATAGTGTATTGGATGGACGTCCAAGATGGACATTTAGAGGCCTCAGTTGTGGATAGAAAATCATACATCATGCCACTTGCATTATAAGAGTTATAATGTTGAAAAATTGGTGTGCTCATATGTATTTGCATTATGATCTGTCCATGACATATTTGTGATTGTAATTTTAGTCTTTATCCACTATGTATATGTGTATACTTACTCCCTGTGCCCTGTTTAGGTGATGGCCAGATACCTAGCCTGCATCGAGATACGCCCTATCCCTAGCAGTATATGGACGTATGAGGAGCACCGTGCCACCTTTGAGGGGGAGGTGGAGATCACTCTCTACCACCCTAACCCTCTGGTACGTGTGCGACCTCGTCGATTTAGGATTCCATTAGTCTATACTATGCATGTTCCACCTTTTTACACTTATAGAGGACCACCCCCGGCTCGACCTATGCGTCGTTTTCATAGTTTTAGATTTAGAGCTGCCACTCATTCCCATCCTTCATCCCATAGAGTTGTTACTGAGGAGACTCCTTCTCCTGGTCCGACTGATTATGATAGGACTGCTTCTGCAGACCCTAGACCCAGTGGTGGGGTCTCTATTCAGTCAGGCGAGGTCGAGGAGGACCCTGTGGAGGATGAGAGCGAGGAGGAGGTGCATGTTGAGCCGACTGTTTCTGCTAGAGGTGGACCCGCTGGTTCATAGGAGCCTGCATAACATAGGGGTTTTGGATCCTGGATCCTAGGGATAGAGCGGTGGAGGATCTGAAGAGATGCTGAGGACATGGAGGACTTGCTCTGAGACTTCTGTTTTTGGACTTTTGTTATATATTGTATATATTGAGAGGTCTTAGAGTGAGCTTTTATTTTAGTGCAGCTGGTCTGTATATGTTTTATCAAAACTTGCTATCTCGACTTTTATCACTTGCTACTGTTAGTACTGATGGGGTTATATGTCATGACTTTTATCACATATATATATGCTTTATTTTCCTCAGCAGTGCCCCATGAGTATTGTTTTTCTTCCGCGAACTCTGATTTCACTTTACAAAGGATTCGGCGTTAAGTTTATATTTTATATACTCAAATCTGACTCTAGAGGCAAATCATATGTTTAAATAATAACTACTAAGGTTTCCTATAAATAAGGGCGTGCTTTCTCGAGAGTCTTTTTCAAATCTAAGATCATACTAAGCCGAATTCATGAAACGGTTTATGTCAAAAGAGGTTTTGATTAAGCAAGTAGTAATATTAAAAAGGAAAATTTTTCTAGTCCTAATTTTGATAGCAAGTAGTAAACTATTTGGAAATATTAATTATTTTCAAGTTAAAAAGAGAGCGTCACACCCTTGGGTGGTATCAGAGCATTGGTCCTTTTCCTCATGGCCCCGCAGATGCAGCTAAGTATGATATTCAATATTGATTGAAAATGTTTGAGTAAGTTAGTGGTAACATTTATGTCTTAAAGACCTTTTCAGTAACCCAAAGCCCATAGTGAGGTCTTTCTATGGCAACTCGGAATCGAAATGTTACTAACGAAATGTTAGAACAAATCACAACCGTGATGGAGGGTATGCAGCAGCAGCAGAGGCATCAATCATCTCAGGAGAGAGCTGGTATCCCGTCTGCTGGCAACATGGCGAATCCTGATGCTAAGACTCTGTCGGAGTTCAGGAAGTGCAATCCACCAAGGTTTGAGGGGGGATATAAACCTGATGAGGTGAACAAGTGGTTGCATGAGATCAATAAGATCTTCCGAACTCTGGAGTGTTCTGATGAACAAAAGGTGACCTATGCAGTTTACATGCTTCATGGGGAAGCTGAAAACTGGTGGGATCACACGGTTCAATTGCTGAATTTTGAAAGGAGAGCAATCAACTGGGGAGTATTTATGGAGAAATTTCTTAATAAATATTTTCCAGAAGATTTGCAGAGGAAAAAGGAAGTGGAGTTTATGCAATTGAAACAAGGGGATATGAGTGTAGGGGAGTATGCTGCCAGATTTGAGGAACTGATGAAATACTCTCCCTATTACTTAAATAACCCTGATGAAAGAAGTAAGTGTGTGAAGTTTGAAGGTGGGCTACGACCGGGGCTGAAGTCTATCTTCAGTTATCAAAGGATTCAGAGTTTCCCTGCACTGGTGGACATGTGCAGAATGTATGAAAGATGATAAGAAGGCGGAGTTGATAGGGGGTCAAGCGAAGGGGGTTGGACAGAACTATGGACCCCAAAGGAAGAAGAAATTTGACCATCGGAATAATGGTCCATATTCTAAGAACAAGGGGAAAGGCAAGGCAGTGATAGATAACCGGAACAAGCCTCGCGATGATGCTCCTTATTGCGAGAAGTGCAAGCGTTATCATCATGGTCAGTTTTGCTGGTCCACAGGAGGATGTTTCAAGTGTGGGAAACAAGGTCACTTTGCCCGTGAATGCAAGGAATCCGCAAAGGGGGATGCAAAGGGATCTGCTGGAAAGTCTGTGGTACAAGGACGAGTATTTGCCCTAAGTGGTAGTGAAGCAACCCAAACCCCGAATCTCGTGCAAGGTAATTTTCTTCTCAATAATCAACCTTGCAAAAATCATGTTTGATTCTGGAGCTACACATTCTTTTGTTTCCCCTGAATGTGTGAGTAGGCTGAATCTTATTGTTTCTGATTCACCCTGCTATCGTAGTATAAATACCCCTACGGGAATACCGATCTACACCGCTAAAGTCTGTTTAGGGTGTAATGTAGAAGTTATGGGTCGTTCATCCCAGGTAGATTTGGTTTGTCTTCCTAACTTACAATTGTATGTGATCTTGGGAATGGATTGGTTGATGAAGAACCAAGTGATCGTCAATTGTGAGGAAAAGACAATTCAATATAGGACCCTTGAACCGGAGGGATATATGTGTTTATTCTCGGCTTCTGGAGAAGAAGAGTCGATGCCGATTGAAGAGATTCCAGTGGTGAGGGAATTTCTGGAAGTATTTCCTGAGGAGATACCAGGATTACCTCCGAAGCGAGAGATAGAATTTGGGATCGATTTAGTCCCTGGAGCTGGTCCCATCTCTATTGCTCCTTATAGGATGGCACCACCAGAAATGGCAGAAATGAAGAAACAAATCGAGGAGCTGTTGCAGAAACAGATGATCAGGCCAAGCGTTTCGCCTTGGGGAGCTCCGTTATTGTTCGTAAAGAAGAAAGATGGAAGTATGAGGATGTGTGTGGACTACAGACAGCTGAGTAAGGTTACTATTAAGAATAAGTATCCTTTGCCAAGGATTGATGATCTTATGGATCAAGTAAGGGGAGTTGCAGTATTCTCCAAGATTGATCTGAGATCGGGATATCATCAGATCAGGATAAAGGAGGAGGATATGCCGTTCGGATTGACAAATGCACCTGCTATTTTCATGGACTATATGAACCGGATCTTTAGACCATATTTGGATTTGTTTGTGGTGGTATTCATTGACGATATTTTGGTCTATTCTAAAAATCCGGAAGAACATGAAGAGCATCTCAGGATTGTGCTAAAGGTTCTGAAGGAGAAGCAATTATATGCCAAACTTACGAAGTGTGAGTTTTGGTTGAATGAAGTGAAGTTTCTGGGGCATGTAATCTCTAAAGAGGGAATTGCGGTGGATCCAGCGAAGGTAAGTTCAGTGCTAAGTTGGGAACAGCCTAAGACGGTGACGGAGGTGAGAAGTTTCTTAGGGCTGGCTGGATACTATCGTCGATTCATAGAAGGATTTTCTAAGATTGCATTGCCTTTAACTAAGTTGACTCGGAAGGATCAACCGTTCGTGTGGGACGATCGGTGCGAAGCTAGTTTTCGTGAGTTGAAGGAAAGGTTAACATCGTCTCCTGTGTTTTAATCTTACCTGATCCTCACAAGAGCTTTGAAGTTTACTGTGATGCATCTAAGCAAGGACTGGGTTGTGTATTGATGCAAGAAGGAAGAGTAGTGGCGTATGCATCGAGGAAATTGAAGAACCATGAGGTGAATTACCCGACAGACGATTTGGAATTGGCGGCGATCGTGTTTGCCTTAAAGATATGGAGACATCATCTCTATGGCACTACATTCCAAGTATTTAGTGACCATAAGAGTTTGAAATATCTGTTCGACCAGAAAGAGTTGAACATGAGGCAAAGAAGATGGATGGAGTTCTTGAAGGATTATGATTTTAAACTCCATTATCATCCGGGTAAAGCGAATGTGGTTGCAGACGCGTTGAGTCAGAAAGCAATCCACGTTAGTGCGATGATGGTCAAGGAAGCAGCATTGATTGAAGAATTCAGAGACTTGAGCTTGTTGATGCAAGTGGAGCCATCAAGTATCAAGTTGGGGACGTTGCAGATCACAAACGAGTTCTTGGAAAGAATTCGGGAATTGCAACGAGCAGATGAAGAGTTGATGGAAAAGATGAGACTAGGTTCGGAAGGAAAGGAACCTGATTTCAAGATAGGGCAGGATGGAATCCTTCGTTTCAGGACAAGGATTTGTGTACCAAGAGATCAAGAAGTTAGGAGACTAATTCTTGATGAAGCTCATAAGAGTCGGATGAGTATGCATCCCGGATCGACCAAAATGTATCAGGATTTGAAGAAGATATTTTGGTGGTCGGGATTGAAAAGAGATGTGGCAGAATATGTGGCGGCGTGCTTGATCTGTCAGAAAGCGAAGGTAGAACATCAGAATCTGGGAGGACAGTTGCAACCTCTGAGGATTCCCCAGTGGAAGTGGGATAGTATCTCAATGGATTTTGTGTCTGGTTTGCCAAGAACAGCAGCAAATCATGATGCAATCTGGGTGGTTGTGGATAGGTTAACAAAGTCGGCGCATTTTATTCCGATAAATATGCGTTATTCCTTGAACAAGCTTACCCAGATCTATATCAAGGAGGTAGTTCGTCTTCACGGAGTGCCTTCGAGCATTGTATCAGACCGAGATCCGAGATTTTCGTCACAATTCTGGAAGAGTTTGCATGAAGCTATGGGAACAAGGTTGAAATTGAGTTCTGCGTATCATCCACAGACGGATGGCCAGACGGAGAGAACAATTCAATCTTTGGAAGATGTGTTGCGAGCGTGTGCACTTGAAGAACAAGGAAGTTGGGATCAAGTGTTACCTCTTGCAGAGTTCACATATAACAATAGTTACCATGCGAGCATTGGAATGGCACCGTTCGAGGCGTTGTATGGAAGGAAGTGTCAGACCCCGCTATGATGGTTCCAAGTGGGGGAGGACTTGATGGTTGGACCAGAAATGATTCAACAGACGTCTGAAAAGATCAAGATGGTTCAGACTAAGATGAAAGTGGCTCAGAGTCGACAGAAGAGTTATGCAGATAAGAGGAGAAAACCATTGGAGTTTTCTGAGGGCGATCATGTGTTCCTTCGGGTAGTTCCGATGAAAGGAATTAGTAGAGCCTTGAGAACCCGAAAGCTTTCGCCTAAGTGTATAGGTCCATATCAGATTCTTAAGAGAGTTGGCCCTGTTGCTTATCAATTGGCCTTACCACCCTCTCTATCCAATTTGCATAACGTCTTTCACGTTTCGCAATTGAAAAAGTATGTTCATGACCCATCTGTTGTTCTGAAACTCCAACCCGATGATCTAACTTTGAGAGAAAACCTGACCTTTGAGACCAGACCGGTTCAGATAGAAGATCGTGAAGTCAAGCGACTTAGAGGAAAGGAAATACCTTTGGTCAAGGTAATTTGGGAGAATGCTGACGTATCTGAAGCTACATGGGAATTAGAGGAGAAGATGCGTCAAGAGTATCCGGAGTTATTTTTGTAATCTAGAATTTCGGGGACGAAATTCCTTTTAAGTGGGGGAGTAGTGTAACACCCCTAATTTTCGTCTCCCGAATAATAGGAAATTAATAATAAAAAAGTTTTATTATTAATTTATAGAATTTTCCAAGTTTATGTTTTGTGTTTAATTAGCCTTAAATATAAAAATAAGTTAAAATATTTTTATATGGCAATTAAATGCAGAATATAAGGAAATTGCATTTTGGTCCCTGAAGGAGGGCTAAAAGGCAAAATTAGAAAGGTTCTTGGAGGGAAAGATTTAAAAATGATAATTTTTAAATTTTGAACTGACCTAACCGGTTAGTAATGCCCTGTAACCGGTTAGACGATGAACTCAGAAACTGGTTTAGTGGATTTTGATGAGTAATCACTGGGTTAATTCGTTTAATCGCCACGATTACTGCATGAATTGAGTGGAGAACCACGCGTCGCCCTGCATGTTACCTTCAATTGTCTATAAATAGGGGAAAATCTGAGGAATTAGGGGTTGATCAGCTGATTTCTGGTTGAAGAAGGGAGATTAGGGTTTCTGAATTGTTCTGAGCAATTCGTCTTCGTTGTTGAGTGTTAGTAATCGAGTGATACACGATTGTGAAGCTTACATCAAAAGCTTTACAAAGATCTAAACACTGTGAGCTGAGGGTTAGTGTGGAATGAGAAATCAAGCTTGGAAGTTGGAGGTAGAAATCTGGGTTCTCTGTGATTCTGATTCTGGGAGCTGACTTCCAGACTCGATTTTGGTAAGCATAGTCAATCTCTAAGCCTCAAACTTCTTTGATTCTCTAGTGCATGTACCCTACTTTGAGTCCTAACTATTTTCCCCAATTTCTTTGGTCATTTGCTATGTCAAAATCTCTGGTTTTTGGACCTTGTTGTTGGGAAACGAATCTGGAAATAGAGCTGTGAGTTTGTGAGAAATCAGTGGAGTTTCTTCAATTTCAGTGTTCAATCTTCATCAAAATCAACTTAGAGGTATGGGAGAAGTCTTCACTATACTAGATTTAGACTAAATGTCAAATGATTTAGGATTTGAGTTCACAAAACTCAAAAGGGCATTATGTGTTTTTAAGCACAAAGGCTTGGAGGCCAATTTCTTGCTCACTGTGGTTTTGAGAAAATTTCAATTGATGCATGCAAGCTATATAAATGTTGAATTCTGTGGTTGAGTGCTTGATTTAAGTTTTGATGTGTTAAATTGTGTTTATGTGATTTTTCATACAATTTGATACAATAAACTTGATGCTTGCAATATGAACGTGTTTCTGGGTGTAAACATGTTTATTTTAAGGCATATGAACTTGGTGTATACTGGAAATTGGTTAGATTTGAGAAAGAAAGAAAATGAGTTGTTAAAACTCTTGTTTTAATGGTCCGACTGCATAACCTAACCGGTTACACGATTTTCGTAACCGGTTAGACACTGTAAATTTTCAAAGAAAAATCAGTTTGCAAATCAGTCCTGAAACTTTAATGGTTTTTACTCAAATCTAAGCCTTAATTTCTATACACAAGGTCTGAATATGAGTTGTGGTAATGTCAACAAATTCAGATTGGAAAGATTTCCATTTATGCCTTAAATTGATGGAATAATTTCAAGTGAAATTATGTTCATTGGAAAAGGATATGTGATTTGGACTTTTGAATGATAAACAATGGTTTTTGAGGTATAAAATAAAGTTAAAGAAAAAAGTGTTTTGGATTGGGTAGAGAATTCAAGAAAAAAGGGTTTTTCTGAATTACAATGGTAAAACAGTTCAGGTCTGTAATTCTAACCGGTTAGCCTGAATCTGTAACCGGTAAGTACCTGAATCTGAAAAATAAAAAGTTAAGTTTTAAATACCATTGAAGTTGTATTACTCAATCTGGGTTTTAAAAGGCATATTTTGAGAAAAATTCAAAGGGGAATTTTATGCCAAATATTATACCTCAAATAAATCATTCAAAAGTAGAAATTGGAATATTTCTAAATCACATTAATTAATGTAAAGATAAAACCAACCCTGATGTTTGTGCAAACATATAGACGGGAAGTCTGGTTGGTAGGAACGTTTATCATATTCTGGGAATATGAGGAGGGTACTCCGGGAGTACCAAAGTATAACCTACTTGATGACACATTAAAAATATGTGGCCAGTGTCCGTGACCTGGTTTTTATGCGTTCTGGGAACGTGGTGCACACTCCGGGAGTGATGCTTTTATCCAAGTATGGTTCGACATTATGTTCTGGGAACTAATGTCGGTGTTCCGGGAACACAATAGTGTATTGGATGGACGTCCAAGATGGACATTTAGAGGCCTCAGTTGTGGATAGAAAATCATACATCATGCCACTTGCATTATAAGAGTTATAATGTTGAAAAATTGGTGTGCTCATATGTATTTGCATTATGATCTGTCCATGACATATTTGTGATTGTAATTTTAGTCTTTATCCACTATGTATATGTGTATACTTACTCCCTGTGCCCTGTTTAGGTGATGGCCAGATACCTAGCCTGCATCGAGATATGCCCTATCCCTAGCGGTATATGGACGTATGAGGAGCACCGTGCCACCTTTGAGGGGGAGGTGGAGATCACTCTCTACCACCCTAACCCTCTGGTACGTGTGCGACCTCGTCGATTTAGGATTCCATTAGTCTATACTATGCATGTTCCACCTTTTTACACTTATAGAGGACCACCCCCGGCTCGACCTATGCGTCGTTTTCATAGTTTTAGATTTAGAGCTGCCACTCGTTCCCATCCTTCATCCCATAGAGTTGTTACTAAGGAGACTCCTTCTCCTGGTCCGACTGATTATGATAGGACTGCTTCTGCAGACCCTAGACCCAGTGGTGGGGTCTCTATTCAGTCAGGCGAGGTCAAGGAGGACCCTGTGGAGGATGAGAGCGAGGAGGAGGTGCATGTTGAGCCGACTATTTCTGCTAGAGGTGGACCCGCTGGTTCATAGGAGCCTGCATAGCATAGGGGTTTTGGATCTTGGATCCTAGGGATAGAGCGGTGGAGGATCTGAGGAGCTGCTAAGGACATGGAGGACTTGCTCTGAGACTTCTGTTTTTGGACTTTTGTTATATATTGTATATATTGAGAGGTCTTAGAGTGAGTTTTTATTTTAGTGCAGCTGGTCTGTATATGTTTTATCAAAACTTGCTATCTCGACTTTTATCACTTGCTACTGTTAGTACTGATGGGGTTCTATGTCATGACTTTTATCACATATATATATGCTTTATTTTCCTCAGCAGTGCCCCATGAGTATTGTTTTTCTTCCGCGAACTCTGATTTCACTTTACAAAGGATTCGGCGTTAAGTTTTTATTTTATATACTCAAATCTGACTCTAGAGGAAAATCATATGTTTAAATAATAACTACTAAGGTTTCCTATAAATAAGGGCGTGCTTTCTCGAGAATCTTTTTCAAATCTAAGATCATACTAAGCCGAATTCATGAAACGGTTTATGTCAAAAGAGGTTTTGATTAAGCAAGTAGTAATATTAAAAAGGAAAATTTTTCTAGTCCTAATTTTGATAGCAAGTAGTAAACTATTTGGAAATATTAATTATTTTCAATTTAAAAAGAGAGCGTCACACCTTAATTTGAGGATATCTTTGGCGGTCGGAAGCTCGAAATGGGCCTTTTAGAGAAATGGGCCATCATAATCGTACCTCGCATGTGTAAACAAAATTAATAATTGGTAATCGTTGTTATTTAACAATTTATAACAATTAAATAACAATAATAACAATTATTGGCAAAGATACGATGTATAATATCGGTATAGAGGTAGTATGATTTAATTATATCACACGTAATAAACATAAAAATGACAATTATTGAGGTTAATACCCTCGTAAATCATAGAAGATTGTCTAAGAAAAGAAGCATGATTATAAATATATCACGCGTTATAAAAATAATAATAATGATGTTAATAATCGTAAATAATAGATAATGACATTTATTGTGAAGAATATTTTGCATCATGTCATGTATCTTAAAAGAAAGAAAGATAAAATGATCATATACTATCAAATAATAAGAAGAATATTATGAAAATAATTAGCAAAAATATTTCATTTTAATTCTTCAGATAATTACAAAGAGCATATCAAGATACTCATTTAAATTAATCGTAATTACGTTGAACAATAACAGGTAGTCAAATAGTAGCATCATGATATGAATGATGATATGGCAATATACATGATAAAAATAAAAAAACTACTTCCCTGGATTTGAGGCGTGAGTCAGTCTTGTTTTGCTGATGAGGCGGCTCCTTATTTGAAGGTTGAATTTTATTTGGGCCTGTATCAATTAAGCCCATATAGTTTTTTTTTTTAAGATTGGGCTTGCAGCCCAATTTCCTTTTGGAGAACAACCCTAGTTGTGGGAGAGGTTCTGCAACTTTGAGATATTTTGAAGACGACGGCGGTTCTGCGGCGGTTCCAACTCCGTGGCAGCGGCGGCATCCACCTTCTATCATTCTTCTCTTTGCTGCCCACTCGGTTCGAAGGAGATGGGAACCATAACGCTGGGTCTGTGCCTCGTTCACGGTGCGGTCTCACATGACGGTGGCACCGAGAGTCCGGGGTGGCGCGGGTTCACGGCGGACCGACGACAAAGATGTGAGGGCGAACGGAGCTCGTGGCCCTGTCCACAAAATCGTCGCGAGCGGCACCGCAACAAGAATTACAGTGCTTGATCACAGCAGTTAATAGAGAAGCGTGCAGCAAGGGAGAAAACGGGATCTGGGGGTAGTCAGATCGTGATTGGGATGCGTTACTGTACCGTTGTATGCGCGCCGCCATCAGTGTTATCACAAGTACCGCAACAACAGAGATGACAGTGGTCGATCGTGCATCCAGTACCACAACAGCAGGGTGGGAGACGGCGGTGTGGCGGTTCGGGGCCACCATGGAATAGGAGATCATTGGTTGCGTGCGCGACTGTGGTTGGTGGCACCGGTGGTTCGGTTCCGTTACCGTTAACGAAGTCTCGGTGCTCGTTGGGATCGGAGAACCGTTGGTGGTGCTCTTGGCCGCGAACGTACCGGTAGCAATGGCGGCGCCTGGCGGTGGATGCTACTATGCGAAGAAGGAAGAACCGTTGTCGTTGATATTGTTTTCTTTATTTTTTGATTTGATTCGTGTTTGAATGTGGATGGGAATCGAAATTTACCGATCCCCACAGACGGCGCCAATGTAGTGTCCCGGTATTGAAGGAACACCACGATGTGTGTTTGTGATTATTGCAGCTGACGAGGGTGACCCCGGTCCTACGTACCCCCAGTGATAAGGGGATCAAGCCACACGTAGTTCTTGAGAGTATGAATGAGAGAACATACCTTAGCCCCCATAGCCTGGTCGTTCTTATAGGGGATTACATGTTAGGTGTGTTGTGTGTAACCCTAGCTTAGTTGGGTTGGGCCTGTTGGTAGGCTCTAAAGTCTAGTCCATCACATAAGCCCCCCTGCTCGGCAGATCCGATCGTTATGTTTGGAAGAATACTAGGCAACCACCCATTCCAACAGTAAAAGAGGAAATGCCTCACTGCCAAGAGGGTGCCGGGCATATCAACATTCAGAAATAGTCTAAACACGAAGACTGACAGGGAAAGATCTTTCTCATTACCCCATTAATATTATTTCAATTTCATGGTTTAACTGTCATATTCATTACTATTGAATCACTTACCACATGACATGTGTTATCTTAGATAATAATCGTAATTAACAGTGAATTAATTCATACTTCGCTAATTAATGTCATTACATATCATCTATTACTTGATATTCTAATCGTTGTTTTTATACATAATAAAAAGGTACAAACATAACGATCAGATCTGCCGAGCTGGGGGGCTTATGTGATGGACTAGACTTTAGAGCCTACCAACAGGCCCAACCCAACTAAGCTAGGGTTATACACAACACACCTAACAGGTAATCTCCTATAAGAACGACCAGGCTATGGGGGCTAAGGTATGTTCTCTCATCCCTACTCTTAAGAACTACGTGTGGCTTGATCCCCTTATCACTGGGGGTACGTAGGACCGGGGTCACCCTCGTCAGCTGCAACAACCCATCAAACACATCGTGGTGTTCCATCAATACCGGGACACTACATTTCTCGATTGCATGTAACGGCCTAAGGGCTTGAATGAGGAAAATGAATTTTTTGTAGTGATTGGAATTGTTTAGGGTAATTTGGTTTTGATGATGATTACATGCATACAAGTTTGATAAAGTTTAAAGTATAATTTTGGTTTAAGTATGTGACTAATCTAAGTATGTGTATGTGTTTATTTGACAAAAAAAAAATATATGCTTCTATATGTGTAATGTAACAGCCCGATTTTCATTTTCAAAACTATTATTAATTTGTTGTAAAAATGAGGCCATTTTTTTTTAAAACACAAATCCAACATTTGATAATATCACTTAACTAAAAATCGAGATGTTACTTGAAACTCCCAACAACCGAAGCACCATTGAAAATACATAACATAATCATTACCATTAGCATATGATCATAAACCAGCAGCATCGAAGTCTCGTCTCCAACAGTTTTCAAAAGTTGCTAATGGTTACAAAATATTACATACCCAAGTTTAGAAACTTAATTTTTAAAACATAGATAAAAGTAGCATGATTACATTACTAGTATTTCACAAAGGTAATCCTCGATTGGGAACTAGATCCTTGACACTAGGACATCTATACACTATCAAAAACATCAAGCTTCACTCTCCATCCGAACCAGCATCCGTTTCCATCTTTTCACTAGATTCCGCATCAACTTCGTGACCAGAGTCACGCACATCTTCCTCCTCCATCCGCTGCGGAGTCACTGCTGCTAACGGTGCGGGTTGACCATCATACTCATGATGTTCCCTTGGTCCACCATCCTGATAATCACGAAGAGTGACAAGCCCCACATGCACATCAAAACTTGTCCCTCGCAAAATGTGTTTGGGATCGTCGATCTCCAACCGAGTATCTCCTTTCCATATCCATCCTTCAGGGACAACCACCCATGTTCCTCCTTGAAGAGGCCACATGTGAATCGCTACACGATACGCCATCTACCCGTTGCAATATCGGCAAACGCCGATACGACAACATGATAGGAGAGAGTCAGTGTTTCGAACACTTATGTGTTGACCATATGGTCTCACAATAGACTCAATATATAGAGACAAGAAAATAATAGAACAGAATAGATAGAACAGGACAATATAACCAGACTATACAGAATAGTGTAACGTAAACATGTAGAACAGTATAATCATAACAATGTCATCATAACTGAACATGTTATCCACATAAGCATATAGAAAGCACTTATAAACAAGGCATATAACAGTATTCGAAATACATCAAGGTCACAACTCATTGCCATATAAATCAATGCACTTGGCATCACAATCTTTTCGAGTATTCAAATCTTATCAGAGTCTTTCTCAATCCTTCAGAGATTCTCTTATACTTTCTATCTTTGAATCTTTCATCATTCTTAAGTCTTATCAAATCGGTTCACTCAATGAGGTGGGGAAAAACCATCACTGAGGAAAATTCAGTCAGCACACACGTCTACATCTCCTCGGTCATCCATCCAACCTAGTCGAAAGCAAACAGAAGTACGGGACCTTTACCACGCAGGCTTGACAACTGTCTCAACAAAACTCAATGCCAGGAGAACTGTAGAAAATTCGGTACAGTCTCAAATCATAAACTCAAGGCACACTGTAGAAAATCCGGTACAGTGGCAAATCACAGAGCCTTGTTCCAGTCCCTCTCACTGTTCAAGATTTTCAATCAAGGGGGTGACAGTATTATTTCTAGTTCGCGATGCAGAACTTACCACGGCCATCCGGAATTGATCAACCCGACGCCACATGTGGATTTCGTTCCGCCTAGAAATATACTCCAGGCTTCTTGACGTTCACCGTCCTTGCCCTCCCCTCATGCAATCTCCACCCGAGTATCATCAGATATCCATGGTATCTTCCTCTCCACTACTTCGCACTCATTGCTCACCTCTTTTGTTACAGTCTTTTATAGTCTTTTATATTTTTAATTAACAACTTATTCCTAAGGTCGGCTCGCCCTTCATTCATCCCTTCGACAAGTCCCGACCACTAGGGGTTAAATACGTTCCCCAAAGTATCACTTATTGCTTTCATTTCCAATAGCCACTTGGCATCACAACACATTGAATAATTCCCGTAGGAAGATCTCATAAGTCTCTTGTATCCATCTAATACTTGGCAGTCATCATCACCCGTGAGTCCTTGAGCACAATCTCAGCATCATTGCTTAATTGGGGCATTCTCAGATCTCATCACTTTATCATCTTTCCTTAAGCTTTTCAGAGAATCTTAGGTCTCATTCATTTCTCATGATTCTCATTGTCACACGTAATAACAACCAGAGTTTCAGACAGAATAAAAATATACTCATCAATATCAATACAATGAAATCAGATACATAACGAAACCATTCATGCATTACAGTTAACTGAACAGATAAATAGTTGACATTTTCAGATAACAAACAGGCAGATAATCAAGTAGCACTTAGTATATCAAATAAATCTCAACGATTGACACAGTCCATATATTCAGTCTAAATGCCACTACGTCGTAGGTTCACTGCACTCTCACCTCTTAGTCTAGCAGGATAATTGCCTTGTCCTTGATAGTCTCTCGCTTCTCCTTGCGATTCTGTTCCACCGTCTAAAGAATACCTCGTATTTAAAAATACGTTTACGTCATAATTTCTTTCAATTGAAATAAATCACTTTATTCTTCTTCACTTAAAATAGGAAAACTCTTATTTCTTTTCATCATTCTCTTTAAAATACAATCATTTGTCAAAACAATTCGAATCTTTTCTTGCACTTGGAATTTCTCATAATCATTTGAAAACTCATAATAATAAAAATTAAATAATCACATTAGGTTGCTGTATGCAATCGGTCCAGCCACGTTTTAGCTTCTTAAAACACCGAAAAATCGCTATTTTTTTCCATCTAACTTTTGTTATTTCAAACGGAACTTAAAACTCATACTTTTTATCAATTGAAAACACTTTTAGAATAGAAATACCTTAAAATAATTTCGGGACAGCAAAGAAAAGAAAACCAAAATCATTGAAAACTCTTCTTGAAGTAACTAAACTCATTTATCCATTTCCAACACCAAAACCGAATAGCAAAGAAACAACCACAACACTATTTCAAACCAACTAACTTAGCATCAACCCATGAAACACACTCATTACCTCATGTCATTTCATGAAAAGAATCTTAACCTAGTTAACATGCATTGGCCGAAAATTCACACAAATCAAAGCAAGATTTGTTTAAAATCAAAGACATAAAATCATGGAATTATTTCTCCCTTTTTTTTCCTTTAAAACCGTGAGCTATTACATGAAAAATAAACAAACTTTAATTTATTTTTCTTAGCTCAAATCAACACAACAATTTACATCCATTATCACACCAAAGTCTCACCTTTTCAACCTAAATTATCTCATGCATGCACTTCAAAATTCTTAAATCAAATAAATATCAACATGCATGTGCCTTTTCATGATGATCAAAGTTTGATCTCCTAGTTTTCTAGGCTTGACCGAATAACCATCATCATAAATCAAAGTTTGGCTTCAAATCTTTAAAATGCAAAGAACATAATACATAGATCAAGTCCTTTTTGTATCAACATCATTTTCAAAAGCTTGCTTTCCTTAGTTTCTTTCAAAACCGTGATGAACATCAAGGAAAAATCAAGTCTTTTTGCTAAAAAATAACATGCAAGACTCAAGATTAAAGCTTTATCATAGATCAAGTCAAGATCATGACATGCAATAATTTAGATCAACTTTCCCAAGCACAAAATCAACATGCAATCACTTAGATCCACTTGAAAATCATCAACACATGGTTTACTAACCATGGCCGAATCATCTAACTTGTTGTTTAGCGTTTTACAAGTTTCTTTAACTTTTAAAAGTTCTTGATCAAAGCATAACCAACACATGCAATCATCAACTAAGCCACAAAATCCAACATGCAAAAAAAGAAAATAAGATTACAAAGCCATAAATCCCAAACTAACTCTAAACTCCTTATGTTTTCGAATCACACACCAAGAGAAAATGATCTTCTAGCTTCTAACACCTTGATCTTCAAAGAAATCCTTGGATCAAGCCTTGAATCTCCTTCTTCTTCTTCCTTCTCTCTCACGGCCTTCTCTCTCTCTAAATGTTCTAAGAGTGTGATAAGTCTCTTAGATGAGTGTTTGGTTGAAATGAAGAAATGAAATGAGTTAAGGGAAAATGAACTAAGGCTAAGCCTATTTATAGGCAAACCGTGACTCCCTCTTTTGCCCTTGGAAATAATTTGGTCCATGTGTGTTTAGGAGGGGTAGTTTTGGCACTTTGAATTGTTGCATGGATGAAGTCTTATCCACCTAGACAAAAAGGAGTAAATTAAGGCACTTACCCTAATTTCGATTGGTTGGCTATTTTCCATACTCACATTCTTCCACCAATTTAATTTCCATATGGTTCTAATTTATCCTATGAACTTCTTGTCCTAAAACAAAATCCTAAGCATACACATACATGGCAATACTGTACACACATACACATACATGCATAGGAAATAAATTTTTCTCATAAGACCACTCATGTATAAAAATTACAATTTCTTCAAAGCATAAAAATGTTAGATACATAACCGTTCCTTTATACAAAAACTCAATTTTAAAACTCATAGTATTATCCCATGAAAACCACTCCTTTAAAAATCATTCATCACTTTAAAATCGTGAAATAAGATATTCATTCAAAGAAATGCTCTTTAAAAAAAATTTCTCAAAAATTAATCTCTTTATTGCTTAAAATAATACGAGGATTTTGACGGATGTCACATTCTCCCCAACTTGAAGATTTCTCGTCCCAGAGAAATGTCGTACCTGAAGCAAAAAGGTGCGGATAAGAACTTCTCATCTTGCTCTCAAGCTCCCATGTCGCATCTTCTCCATTGTTCTGACTCCATATTACTTTAACTAAATGTATCTCTTTTCCTCTCAACCTTTTGACACTACTACCATATATCCTTAGTGGTAAAGTTTCATATGTATGATTTTCCTTTAGTTGTATTGAGCCAGGCTCAATGATGTGTGAAGGGTCATGAATATATTTTCTCAGTTGAGACACATGAAAGACATTATGCAAGTTAGAAAGCATAGGGGGTAAAGCAATTTGGTAGGCTAAGGGTCCTATTCTTTTAAGAATTGGGTAAGGTCCAATGAAACGAGGTGTAAGTTTTCTGGTTTTGAGCATTTTGCCAATTCCAGTAGTTGGCACTACCCTCATAAACACATAATCTCCTTCATTGAATTCAAGCGGACTCCGCCTCTTATCCTGATAGCTTTTCTGTCGGCTCTGAGCAGCTCTCATTCTTTCCTGAATTAACTTCACTTTTTCATTCATCTGATGTACTATATTAGGTCCTATTATCAGATGCTCTCCAGTTTCAAACCAACACAAGGGTGTTCTGCATTTTCTACCATACAAAGCTTCATACGGCGCCATTCCAATGCTTGAATGGAAACTGTTGTTGTAAGTGAACTCGATCAGATACAGAAAAGAATCCCAATTTCCAGCATCCTCTATCACACAAGCTCTCAGTAGATCTTCCAGTGTTTGAATAGTTCGCTCTGATTGCCCATCAGTTTGCGGATGATAAGACGAACTTAAATCCAACCTTGTTCCTGTCGCTGCTTGCAACCTAACCCAAAATTTAGAAGTAAAACGCGGATCTCTGTCTGATACTATGCTTGAAGGTACTCCATGCAATCTCACCACTTCCTTTAGATATAGTTTAGCCAGCCTATCCAATGGATACTTCATACTGATAGGAATAAATCGTGCAGTCTTCGTCAATCGATCCACAATTACCCATATAGCATCATATCCTTTTCGAGTTTTAGGAAAACCAGAGACAAAATACATGGTTACACAATCCCACTTCCACACTAGCACTGCCAACGGTTGTAGCTCACCACCGGGCTTCTTATGCTCTATTTTCGCTTTCTGACATGTCAAGCATCGAGACACATACTCCGCAACTTCCCTCTTCATTCCAGACCACCAGAATATCTTCTTGAGGTCTTGGTACATCTTTTGAGAGCCAGGGTGAAAACTCAACTTACTTTTATGAGCTTCTTCCATTATCATTCCTTTCATCTCAGCATCATCTGGTACACAGACACGACCCTTGTATCTCAGTACTCCATCACTACCAATTCTATATTCCACTTCTTTTCCTTTTTCCGAAAGTTCTTTCTTAGCTTGAAGCTCCTCATCTTTCAGTTGAAGTTCCTTTATCTTCTCCATAAATCTGCTTGAGACTGTCAACTGTCCCAATATCATGCTCTTAGGTTTGAACTCCACTCCTAATTTCAAATCTCGAAACTCTTCAATCAACTTCAATTTCTTTATCATCAATGCAGAAACGTGCAATGATTTCCTACTTAAGGCATCAGCAACTACATTTGCCTTTCCAGGGTGATATTGTAGCTCAAAATCATAGTCCTTCAAAAATTCCATCCACCTTCTCTGACGCATATTCAACTCCTTATGTTCAAACAAGTACTTCAAACTCTTGTGATCGCTGAAAACTTCAATCCTTACACCATACAAGTAGTGTCTCCAAATCTTCAAAGCAAACACCACTGCCGCCAGCTCTAAGTCGTGAGTTGGATAATTAAGCTCATGAGCCTTCAGTTGTCGCGAAGCATAGGCTACTACCTTCCTCTCTTGCATTAGAACGCATCCTAACCCTTGCTTCGAAGCGTCACAGTATACACAGAATGGATTTGTTGTATCCGGTAAAACCAACACTGGCGCGGTTGTTAACCTCTTCTTCAATTCTTGAAAATTCTCTTCACACTTTGCCGACCATTCAAATAGTTGACCTTTTCTCGTCAACTTTGTCAAAGGCAGAGATAAGCGAGAAAATCCTTCGATAAACCGACGGTAATACCCTGCTAATCCCAAGAAACTTCGTATTTCTGTCACAGTTGTCGGTGTTTTCCATTCCAACACAGCTTCTACCTTTGCAGGATCCTCCGCAATTCCATCCTTTGTGATCACGTGCCCTAAGAAATGCACTGAGTCCAGCCAAAAATCACACTTCGCTAGCTTAGCATAAAGCTGCTTGTCCTTCAACACTATCAAAACTATTCTTAAATGCTCTGCGTGTTCCTCCTTAGTCTTGGAATAAATCAAAATATCGTCGATAAACATGACAACGAATGAGTCCAAGTAAGGATGAAAAATCCTATTCATATAGTCCATGAATATCGCTGGAGCATTTGTTACACCAAAAGGCATAACTAGATACTCGTAATGCCCATAACGAGTTCTGAAAGCAGTCTTAGGAATATCTTCCTCCTTCACTCTAATCTGATGATATCCTGATCGAAGATCTATCTTGGAGAATACGGATGCTCCCTTCAGTTGATCCAACAAGTCATCAATTCTGGGAAAGGATACTTATTCTTGATCGTCACCTTGTTCAATTGACGATAGTCCATACACAAACGCATACTGCCATCCTTCTTTTTGACGAACAACACCGGTGCTCCCCATGGTGACACACTAGGCCGTATCATCTTTTTCTCCAACATCTCTTCCAGTTGCTTCTTCAGTTCAGCTAACTCCACCGGGGCCATTCTATATGGTGCTTTGGAAATAGGTCCAGTTCCAGGGATTACATCAATTGAGAATTCAACTTCTCGAATTGGCGGTAAACCAGGTATCTCTTCTGGAAATACCTCAGGAAAATCTTTAACCACCGACAATTCGTGTAGCTCCTTATCCTTCTTGACATCCAATGAAGCTAAGAACATGTAGGCCACTGCTCCATCCTTCAATGAAGCTTGAACTTGCTTGGCAGATAAATGCTCAGGGTCTTTGGGTTTAGGTAAAGAAGATTGGGTTTTACTAAAGACTAATGACTTTTCGGAACAGTTCAGAAGAACATGATTCCTCATAAGCCAATCCATTCCTAAGATAACATCTATTTGAGAAAGGGGTAGTTGAATTAAGTCAACAAAATAGGTGTTACCTCTATCTCTACTGGGCAATTAAAACAATAGGTAGACACTATCACAGATTTATCAGTAGGGGTAGAAACAATCAAATTATAAGGTAAAGTATCTACTTTCAACTTTAATTTATTCACCACATCATCAGCAATAAACGAGTGAGTAGCACCCGAATCATACAACACTAATAAGGAATTCTTATGAATGAAACATTCACCTTGGATCAGATTAGCAGCATTCGCAGCTTCAGCTCCGCTCATAGTGAACACTCTCCCTTGCAGAGTAAGTCGATTTGCATTCCCTGAATTAGCCACTTTCTTGGGTTCCTTGCAATCCTTTGCAATGTGACCAGGCTTATCACAATTGAAACAGTTCGGATTCCTGGGTGGACACATCGAACTAAAATGATTGCGACCACACTTGTTGCAATGAGGAGGCATAAGTCCTGATCTCATTCCGCCAAAGCTGTTACGATTTCCACCACTATGACCCATGCGGCTTCCCCCAAAGCTGTTGCTTCCACGGTTTCCACCACGATTACCATTGCCTCCAAAGTTTCCACCTTGTCCACTTCTTCCAAAACGTTGATCCCTTCTTCCACCAGAACCAGGGTATGGATTTAGGGTCCGATACTTTCCACTAGAGTCTCTATGAAAAGGAAGATTTCGAATCGGTCAATGAGATGAAGATGGATTTGTCACCTTCTCAACTGCACTCTTTGCCTTCAAACTTCCCTTATACATACGACACCTATTCACCAGATTAGCAAAGTCTTCTATCTCTAGGTGAGAAAAAGCTAACTTGATTTCCGGCTTGAGACCATCCATAAACTTAGCACATTTTGATCGCTCATTCTCTCCTCCAGCATACTGAGGTACATATTTAACCAGCTCTTCGAATTTCGAAGCATACTCATCGACTGACAGGTTTCCTCGAGTCAACCTTAAAAATTCCATCTCTTTCTCAGTCCTTACATACACCGGAAAATACTTCTCCAGAAATTTCTGCTTAAAAGCTTCCCATGTCAGCACTCCTCCCGCATTCAGCATTACTTGCTTGGTAATTTGCCACCATGCTGTAGCCTCTTTTGTCATCACATATCCATCATAAGCCAACTTTTGCTCATCATTGCACTGCACCATACCTCCAAAAATTCTTTCCA
Source organism: Crotalaria pallida (assembly GCA_037953625.1). NCBI lineage: Eukaryota > Viridiplantae > Streptophyta > Magnoliopsida > Fabales > Fabaceae > Crotalaria > Crotalaria pallida. The sequence goes on from CM075649.1 coordinate 102,463,680, forward strand.
AATCCTCTATCCACTCTACTGCTGCATCCGGAGCGAAACCTCCAGCAAACTCCTTTGGGTTGCGACGACAAAATTCATCCAATCCCTTGTATCCCTGTGCTTCCAAGTTCTGGGCTTGTTGTTGATTGTTGAAATTTTGTTGTGCTTGTTGATGTAGCGCTTGCAGATTATCATTGACGCCCGCCATTACTGCTGTCATCTGAGCCATAAGATTCGCCGAATTTGGGATTTCAGCGCCCTCACCAGAGATTCTCGAACCCGAACCAGGAGGTCTTCCACGTGTATGACTCATCTTGAAAATGAAACAAAAAGGTTCAACACAACAACTCAAACCTACACTATAGACGCACAGAGTCACACAGAGTAAGCATATAAGGATATGCTTAAGGCCACTGAGGATTACCGTTGCTCTGATACCACCTAATGTAATAGCCCGATTTTCATTTCCAAAACTATTATTAATTTGTTATTAGTTTGTTGTAAAAATGAGGCCATTTTTTTAAAACACAAATCCAAAATTTGATAATATCACTTAACTAAAAATCGAGATGTTACTTGAAACTCCCAACAACCGAAGTACCATTGAAAATACATAACATCATCATTACCATTAGCATATGATCATAAACCAGTAGCATCGAAGTCTCGTCTCCAACAGTTTTCAAAAGTTGCTAATGGTTACAAAATATTACATACCCAAGTTTAGAAACTTTAATTTTTAAAACATAGATAAAAGTAGCATGATTACATTACTAGTATTTCACAAAGGTAATCCTCGATTGGGAACTAGATCCTAGACACTAGGACATCTATACACTATCAGAAACATCGAGCTTCACTCTCCATCCGAACCAACATCCGTTTCCATCTTTTCACTAGATTCCGCATCAACTTCGTGACCAGAGTCACGCACATCTTCCTCCTCCATCCGTTGTGGAGTCACTGCTGCTAACGGTGCGGGTTGACCATCATACTCATGATGTTCCCTTGGTCCACCATCCTGATAATCACGAAGAGTGACAAGCCCCACATGCACATCCAAACTTGTCCCTCGCAAAATGTGTCTGGGATCGTCGATCTCCAACCGAGTATCTCCTTTCCATATCCATCCTTCAGGGACAACCACCCATGTTCCTCCTTGAAGAGACCACATGTGAATCGCTACACGATACGCCATCTACCCGTTGCAATACCGGCAAACACCGATACGACAACATGATAGGAGAGAGTCAGTGTTCCGAACACTTATGTGTCGACCATGTGGTCTCACAATAGACTCAATATATAGAGACAGGAAAATAATAGAACAGAATAGATAGAACAGGACAATATAACTAGACTATACAGAACAGTGTAACGTAAACATGTAGAACAGTATAATCATAACAATGTCATCATAACTGAACATGTTATCCACATAAGCATATAGAAAGCACTTATAAACAAAGCATATAACAGTATTCCAAATACATCAAGGTCACAACTCATTGCCATATAAATCAATGCACTTGGCATCACAATCTTTTCGAGTATTCAAATCTTATCAGAGTCTTTCTCAATCCTTCAGAGATTCTCTTATACTTTCTTTCTTTGAATCTTTCATCATTCTTAAGTCTTATCAAATCGGTTCACTCAATGAGGTGGGGAAAAACCATCACTTAGGAAAATTCAGTCAGCACACACGTCTACATCTCCTCGGTCATCCATCCAACCTAGTCGGAAGCAAACAGGAGTACGGGACCTTTACCACGCAGGCTTGATAGCTGTCTCAACAAAACTCAATGCCAGGAGAACTGTAGAAAATCCGGTACAGTCTCAAATCATAAACTCAAGGCACACTGTAGAAAATCCGGTACAGTGGCAAATCACAGAGCCTCGTTCCAGTCCCTCTCACTGTTCAAGATTTGCAATCAAGGGGGTGACAATACTATTTCTAGTTCGCGATGCAGAACTTACCATGGCCATCCGGAATCGATCAACCCGACGCCACATGTGGAATTCATTCCGCCTAGAAATATACTCCAGGCTTCTTGACGTTCACCGTCCTTGCCCTCCCCTCATGCAATCTCCACCTGAGTATCCGCAGATACCCATGGCATCTTCCTCTCCACTACTTCGCACTCATTGCTCACCGCTTTTGTTAGAGTCTTTTATAGTCTTTTATATTTTTAATTAACAACTTATTCCTAAGTTTGGCTCGCCCTTCATTCATCCCTTCGACAAGTCCCGACCAGTAGGGGTTAAATCCGTTCCCCAAAGTATCACATATTGCTTTCATTTCCAATAGCCACTTGGCATCACAGCACATTGAATGATTCCCGTAGGAAGATCTCATAAGTCTCTTGTATCCATCTGATACTTGGCAGTCATCATCACCCGTGAGTCCTTGAGCACAATCTCAACATCATTGCTTAACTGGGGCATTCTCAGATCTCATCACTTTATCATCTTTCCTTAAGCTTTTCAGAGAATCTTAGGTCTCATTCATTTCTCATGATTCTCATTGTCACACGTAATAATAGCCAGAGTTTCAGACAGAATAAAAATATACTCAGCAATATCAATACAATGAAATCAGATACATAACGAAACCAATCATGCATTACAGTTAACTGAACAGATAAACAGTTGACATTTTCAGATAACAAGCAGGCAGATAATCAAGTAGCACTTAGTATATCAAATAAATCTCAACGATTGGCACAGTCCATATATTCAGTCTAAATGCCACTACGTCGTAGGTTCACTGCACTCTCACCTCTTAGTCCAGCAGGTGAATTGTCTTGTCCTTGATAGTCTCTCGCTTCTCCTTACGATTCCGTTCCACCGTCTAAAGAATACCTCGTGTTTAAAAATACGTTTACGTCATAATTTATTTCAATTGAAATACATCACTTTATTCTTCTTCACTTAAAATAGGAAAACTCTTATTTCTTTTCATCATTCTCATTAAAATACAATCATTTGTCAAAACAATTCCAATCTTTTCTTGCACTTGGAATTTCTCAAAATCATTTGAAAACTCATAATAATACAAATTAAATAATCACTTTAGGTTTCTGTATGCAATCGGTCCAGCCACGTTTTAGCTTCTTAAAACACCGAAAAATCGCTATTTTTTTTCATCTAACTTTTGTTATTTCAAACGGTACTTAAAACTCATACTTTTTATCAATTGAAAACACTTTTAGAATAGAAATACCTTAAAATAATTTCTGGACAGCAAAGAAAAGAAAACCAAAATCATTGAAAACTCTTCTTGAAGTAACTAAACTCATTTATCCATTTCCAACACCAAAACCAAATAGCAAAGAAACAACCACAACACAATTTCAAACCAACTAACTTAGCATCAACCCATGAAACACACTCATTACCTCATGTCATTTCATGAAAAGAATCTTAACCTAGTTAACATGCATTGGCCGAAAATTAACACAAATCAAAGCAAGATTTGTTTAAAATCAAAGACATAAAATCATGGAATTATTTCTCCCTTTTTCCTTTAAAACCGTGAGCTATTACATGAAAAATAAACAAACTTTAATTTATTTTTCTTAGCTCAAATGAACACAACAATTTACATCCATTATCACACCAAAGTCTCACCTTTTCAACCAAAATTATCTGATGCATGCACTTTAAAATTCTTAAATCAAATAAATATCAACATGCATGTGCCTTTTCATGATGATCAAAGCATGATCTCTTAGTTTTCTAGGCTTGACCGAATAACCATCATCATAAATCAAAGTTTGGCTTCAAATCTTTAACATGCAAAGAACATAATACATAGACCAAGTCCTTTTTGTATCAACATCATTTTCAAAAGCTTGCTTTCCTTAGTTTCTTTCAAAACCGTGATGAACATCAAGGAAAAATCAAGTCTTTTTGCTCAAAAATAACATGCAAGACTCAAGATTAAAGCTTTATCATAGATCAAGTTAAGATCATGACATGCAATCACTTAGATCAACTTTCCCAAGCACAAAATCAACATGCAATCACTTAGATCCACTTGAAAATCATCAACACATGGTTTACTAACCATGGCTAAATCATCTAACTTGTTGTTTAGCATTTTACAAGTTTCTTTAACTTTTAAAAGTTCATGATCAAAGCATAACCAACACATGCAATCATCAACTAAGCCACAAAATCCAACATGCAAAAAAAGAAAATAAGATTACAAAGCCATAAATCCCAAACTAACTCTAAACTCCTTATGGTTTTCGAATCACACACCAAGAGAAAATGATCTCCTAGCTTCTAACACCTTGATCTTCAAAGAAATCCTTGGATCAAGCCTTGAATCTCCTTCTTCTTCTTCCTTCTCTCTCACGGCCTTCTCTCTCTCTCTCTAAATGTTCTAAGAGTGTGATAAGTCTCTTAGATGAGTGTTTGGTTGAAATGAAGAAATGAAATGAGTTAAGGGAAAATGAATAAGGCTAAGCCTATTTATAGGCAAACCGTGACTCCCTCTTTTGCCCTTGGAAATAATTCGGTCCATGTGTGTTTAGCAGGGGTAGTTTTGGCACTTTGAATTGTTGCATGGATGAAGTCTTATCAACCTAGACAAAAAGGAGTAAGTTAAGGCACTTACCCTAATTTCTATTGGTTGGCTATTTTCCTTACTCACATTCTTCCACCAATTTAATTTCCATATGGTTCTAATTTATCCTATGAACTTCTTGTCCTAAAACAAAATCCTAAGCATACACATACATGGCAATACCGTACACACATACACATACATGCATAGGAAATAAATTTTTCTCATAAGACCACTCATGTATAAAAATTACAATTTCTTCAAAGCATAAAAATGTTAGATACATAACCGTTCCTTTATACAAAACTCAATTTTAAAACTCATAGTATTATCCCATGAAAACCACTCCTTTAAAAATCATTCATCACTTTAAAATCGTGAAATAAGATATTCATTCAAAGAAATGCTCTTTAAAAACATTTTCTCAAAAATTAATCTCTTTATTGCTTAAAATAATACGAGGATTTTGACGGATGTCACATGTAACTCGGCCAAACCAAGAGAAATGAATAAATGATTTTTGATTTTTCAAATGTTTAAGTCTTGTTCTTGCATGAGTATGAATATTCGGTTTTTGCATGAAAAATTAAGGAAGGAGAATTTAGCATGCATACTAATGATTTGTCAAGTTTAGTAATTTTCCTAAGTATATTCTTTGTTTTTATAAAGGAAGTGGATGAATGAAATTGCTTGCTTAAGTGATGCTTTTGGATGTGCATGCATGAATATTTGACCTAAGCATGAGAGTAAAAATGAATGATTTTATTTGATAAGTTTTGTGCCTAAATTGTGTGTATGTATGCAATTCGGCCTAAAGGAAAAGAAAGAATAAACAATTTTGTTCTATGAAGAATAAAGTGAAGTTTAAGTATTTGAAATGAATTAAATTGATTTAAGTGTTTAAGGTTTGTAATTTTTAGTAGTGTATATTCATGATGAACATTCGGCCATATAGTGAGAATTTACCTAGGAAGTTTTGTCTAATAAAAATTGAAATTTCATGATGAATCTTGGTGTTGTTTGAGTGACTTAGAGTGTTTGAATTTGTGTTCTTGATTTGTTTAGTCAATTCGGTTTTGCATAAATATTAGGCAGAATCCTATCTTGTGACATGCTAAATTGCCATGTGAATACGTTCTAATGAGTTGAGCTAACTTGAACTTGTTTTGATACTTTGATGAAATTTTTAGTTTGGTTTGAGAATTAGGACAACTACTTGAAAAAGGTTTGCATGAAAAGAACTTGCACATATTTGTTGAGTTCAATATTTTGCTACTGATTTGTTAAGGCCATTTTAGATGCCTCTGAATTTTATACAATTTTTGGAAATGTTTTACAAATTTTTCAAGAATTGTTTTCGTGAAAATGATTTCGGAAAAAATGGAGTTTTTGGGTAAAACGCATACTGGATTTCTGAACTTATGTCACTCCGATGGATTTGAAATTTTTATGGTACAACCTTACATATATAAGGATACCCTCTGTAAAATTTAAGGGTCTTTGGAGTTGGTTTGGTATTTTATTTAACTTAAAACAGTGGGCAAACCTAGTTCAGGATTTTCAGATTTAGAGAAGAATTTAATTGAAAAATACTACTTTCACCCTTCCAAATAATCTAGAACTTTTATGAGATTTTCCTAACTATATGAGGATGTCCTGTACCAAATTTCTTGACAATTGGACTTGATTTGCTATTTTAAATAAATATGAATTTGTCTCTGTTTGCAACAGTCCAGAATTGATTTTTTGAGCAAAATTGGATGGAAACTTAGGTTCTGGACATTGAAATGACTTGAAAATTTTATGTTTGGTATTTTGATATATTTGTAAGTATACTGTGACGTTTGGGACTGAAATAAGTTTATTTGATTTAATTTTAGAATTTTATTCCTTGAATTTCCCGTATTCGGTTTAGTACATATTTGATGTTTTGGATGAACGTAATGCAGGGTGTAGTTTTGGTGGACGGCTGGATTTTTATATTGATGTTTGGATGTGACTAAATAAAGGTGGAAAGTTGGTCGGTGTTTTATTTAAGTGAATTGCATGCTAAGTAGTGAAAATCAATTTAAAAGTTTGGGATATGTGTAAACCTTAATTGTTTTGTCTCTATGTTTTGGTTCTGTGCAAATGAATAAGTGGCTGTGAAAAATCTATTTTATTTGGAGTGTTTTTATTGTTGATGTGGTTTAATTTGAATTAACTAAGGCAAGTTAATTAAGTTGCTTGAATTAGAAGTAAGCTTGTTTCGGGTAAAGTAAGTTTATGGAAGTGGTATGATTAATTTTCTATGCTATATGTTACTCGAATAGAATTATTTGCACGATTAAGGACATGAAGGAAAATGAATTGTGTATACAAATGCATAAGATTTAGGTGATGTGTTTGTTCTCGTTTTAAGTAGTTATGTGCTAAGTGTTTAACTTAGTGATTTGCTTTTGAAAATAAATTGGTTTTGAATTGTTTAAATTTAATTCATTTCTAGATATTGGGACTTTTCATGGATGTCCAAGTTTTATTTAAAGTGTTATGATTTGAGAATAAATTGTTTTTAAGAAATTATTTTATAGCCTTTGTGAGTTAATGTATGATTTTACGATGATTTCGGATTTTCGAAAAGTGATTTTTATGAAATTAAGTGTGGCTGTCCAAAATTTTTATTGAAGTATTTTCAATTGATAAAATGTTTACAAGTATTTAAAAGCGTGAGTTTTAAGCGTTTTAAATTATAGCTAAAACGACATTGCATAATAGAAGTTTTTCGATGTTTTCGGGTTTGGTGAGCTGCTGTCCCAGGTGGACCAGCCACTAATTTATTTATTTAAAATAATTTTTTAAGTGTTCTATAATGATTTGGAGAATTTAAAGTGTTAAAGGGTTTTGGAATGATTTTGGAGAAAAAGGATTTCTGTTTTAATTTTTACCCAAAGGATTTTAAATTAAGTTTCAAAGAATGATTTTAATTTTGGGATGAATATTTGAAATGGAGTATATTATTAATATGTGAAACATGTTTTTTGGATTAGAGGGTGTCAGTTGTGGACGGGTGTCGAAGGATCGCATCGGTAAAAGCTTTCGGGAAATTATCGACTGACAAGGTAAGAGAGCAGCTTTCCTAAGACACAGTGGTGTGTAGGTAACATGTTAAGTTGTTCTTGACCATCTCAAAAGCCGGAACATGGGGTCTAAGAGACGGTCGTATAGTGGCAATTGATTGTGTGTGTTTGGCCACTTATACGGGGGACTAAGACATCCCTTTTTATTATGATGTTATGACATGATGCTATTTATTTATGATGATGAAATGATATGACATGTTTCTCTAAATCTGTTGAACTTTTATCTGAAATTGAAAAGTAATCATGTTATATTATTATGGTGCTTTGTTCGGTTAATGAAGAGGAATGATAAAAATATCAAAGATGCTGATGAGAATAGTGTGATGTGGTGGGATTAGTGACAAAAAGGAAAAGATTTTAATGACGTTGTGATGTATGTATAATGAAAGAAATGATAAAGAGAAATGTGAGCGGAAATCAATGATGCGTACGTGGGAGCAGTGAAAGAGGTATCGTAACCTGTGCCGGGTTGAGGACCCCCAATGCAAAAGACTCACGTGATGTGTTGCTGAGTAAGGAGCTTCTCGATGTGCTAAGTTGTTCTGACGATCATGTAACAATGAGGAAGCGTTAATGCGAAAGATGCGAGTAGAGGTCGAGGTTCAGCGAAGGGATGAACAAGGGTGACACGCCGAACCTAGGAATAATAAAATATTGATAAAACACTTAAAAGACATTAATTATAATGCGGCGAGTTGAGTGTGATGTAGTGGAGAGGAAGATACCCTGTTTATCTGCGGATACTCAGGTGTTCGATTGTGATAGGGGAGGGTGATGATGGTGAAACGTCATGTAACCTAGAGTACTATTTTAGGTGGAACGAGACTATATGTGATCGGGGATTAATACCCAAGGGATCGTAGCGTGTTCCACACTGCAGACTAGAATAGTACTGTCGCCCCCTTGATCAAATTCGAAGCGGTGAGAGGAAACCTGAACGAGGCGGGCAGTCGAATGGATTTGGGCCCTTGCGGTATTGCGTAAAATATTAATTGTCAAAGTGACCGGCCTGTACGGTTGTGGTCCTGACAACGATATTATATGCTGTTGGATTTCTCGACTGTTCGACCTGCGTGGGTTAAGGTTCCTGTACGTCCCGTTTGCTTCCGACTAGGTTTGGGTGGATTGGAGGAGATGTATGTGTGCTAACCAAACTCCTCGATGACTTTCCTTAATTCCCCTGTCATCAAAGGATGCGCTTCAATAAGACTTAATAAGAAAAGTTTACTAATATATAACAGTTCAATTCGTAATATTGAGAAAGAGTTATGGATTGTTGATGAGACATATGAATTATGATCTGAGAATGATAAGGGAATGGATGATGATGAGAATGAGAATGGACAAGTGATGAGATTACTACGGATAAGGCCAAAGAAGAGATATTTGTGATGATGTTGAGGCTGCGAACTGCGTGAAGAAATGAGTTGAGAAAGAGATTAAAAAAGAGAAATGACAGTGATGAAGGTATTGTTGAATGATATTTGGAATGATAAATTGAAACGTATATGTATATACTTGTTGTGTTTTTATTTAATTGTTTATCTTAATATTTGTGCCTGCTGTAATTCCACGACGTCGGCTTTCTGCCCGGAAACGCTGACTCTCTCTTTGTTTCTCTTTTGTTTTGGTTTCCATTGGTCTCGTGATGGGCCAATAGATGGTGGACTTGTTCAAGTTTACGTTTGAGATCTACCTTGACGGTGATTGGGAAGTGAATCGCCAAGGCTGGAAATGGACAGGTGGCTCAGAGGTGATCATTAAAGACCCAGGACATACGCTCAAGGGAGATTCTTCTGATATTCGCGAATGTCGTTTCTCTTTGGTGGATCTTCGGACTGGAGGACCGGTGGACTACCATGGTGGCTACCCACTACCACTGTAACACCATAGCTAATTTACCCTTAACTACCCATATATTAAATTAGTGTATTTAAAAATTCCTTTTTAATTTATAAAAATCTGCCGTCAATCGGACGGAGTTTCCTTGGATTATTGGATTTTTCCAAAATTTAGTTTAACCTGCTCACTTTCAGAAAAGCATATTCATATTCATCAGAGGCCAGCAGGGCCCAAAATAGAGTTCAGTCCATATATTACAACCTTTCCAAAAAAAGAAGTTTAAATCTCAAGACTTCTAATTTCTAAATATAAAATAAAAGAAAATACATCAAATGCCTCCCACAATACAAAGTATATGACCAAAAATAATGGTCTCCTCAAAAATACCCTACACTCCACATGATGGAATGTATTTCCTGCTCAACCAGACTCGTGTATGCTCCTTTGGTACCTGCAAAAAATATAGCAAGAAGGATAGCATTACACAGAACATGGAAAAATAGTTTCTAAGAAGCATAACAATAAACTAAGCCCTACCTACTCGCTAACAGTTAACAACCATACTCACATTCTTCTACAATCACATCCTAATTTCATTTCCATTAACCATATTACATTGTGCGTAACCTCAAACAGAGATCTACACACCAATCCTATTCCTAATAATGTATGTAACCCCAAACAGAGATCTACATACCAATCCTATTCCTAATAATGTATGTAACCCCAAACAGAGATCTACATACACAGTGTATGCAACCACACACAGTGATCTGCAAACACTTCCCTTGTTCCTTTTTAATTGTACACCACTAGGATTTGGGTTACCCGCTAGGTAATTGGAACACCTGTCTAGGGACTTGGGGACACCTGCCCAGGACTTTACACCCATCTAGGCCATAACCTGCAGGACTATGCACATTTTTACCATTCCATTATTTACTCCAATTATTGGTGTGGAAACTGATCCTGTGGGTGCGGTTTGGCCTAATGGGTAATTGGCCTGGCAGGTAATTAGCCCTAACAGGTAATTGGAACACCTAGCCGGGTACCTAGTGTTCCGGGCCCCACTGATCAGCCTCCACTTAAGTTTCCATTTCCAATTAATTACAAATTCAGTCCATTCATTTTCAGTCACAACCAAAATTCCAACAACAAACTATATACATATATATATATATATATACATAACCTATTTCCACATAACACATACACTCATACATAAACATTTATATCACCAATAATCACAAACATTCACCAAATATTCACATATAATTTCACATTCAACAATTAACTTTCATAACCATTTTCCAAGCATCAACATATACTACTTAATTCCAATAACCATATACACTCATAATTAAGCATTTATAACACAAGTAAACACAATCATTCACCTTTAGCATTTAAATCAGTTATATATGCATTTAAATCAGTTATATATGCATTCTCCACAATCTCTAACACTCAACAGATAACCAGCAAACCAGTCGACATACTAAGGTATGTCTCAGAGTACCATAACATAAGTCAGCTCCCTAGGATTCTTCACTTCCTACTTTTATTACCCACATAAAGAGGGTTTATTTTCCAAAATTAATTAACTACACACAGCTATCACTATAACATCCTTAGAATCTATGTCCCAAATAAAGGTAATACAACCCCTCTTACCTCATAGAAGGGCCATCAAACTCCTAGCCTTTTCTTGCCTTGGTGCCCTCTTGAGACTTGACCCACCTTGCTCTAGCTTCCTAGTTCTTGAAACCTCCTATGTTCTCCTACTCCTTGACCTTGATCTTGATTATTTTGCATAGGGATGATGATTCTCCATGGTTATGGGTTGGAGAAAAATCAAAGAGAGTGGAGAGAGAGGGGTATCGAATGGAGGAGGGGACAAGGGAGGAGTTTCTAACTCATTTTCTTGGCCCTATAGTGTTGATGATAGTGATTTTATGGTCTTGATTAAGGTTTAATGGAGGATATGGTGTTTGATTTTAGGGTGCCCTAGGAGAGAGAGAAGGACACGAATTTTAGGGGGGAGAAGGGGAGAGTTTGTGGCTCACATTCTTGGCTTGATTCTTGATGGGGTTAAGGATTATGATAATTATTTGGGTTGGTTTTGGGTGTTTATGAGGTGGGGTCATTTTGTGTTCATGGGTGCTTGAGGGAGGATGGAAAGGAGATGATGGAAGAAGAAGAAGGAAGTGGGTTGGTGTTGGTGGCTTTGTTTTATTTATGGTGCCCTTTGCCAAGAAGAAAGGATGGAGAAGATGATGAGATGCTTTTGCTTCTTGGAAACCAAAGGGAAAGGAAGAAGATTGTGAAAGAATGAAGGAGAAGATAAAGTGTGGTTGGTTGATAAACCTTCTTGCCAAGAGGGAAATAAATCGTGCGGCTAGGATCAAGTGACTTGGTCACCAAGTCCAGATCTAACGGCTCATATGATAGCATCTGACCGCGCGGGCTTAAGCGTGGTTTATGCACCAGCTAGGCCTCTAGTGCGTGGTGCGTGCAACTGGTGCAGGGTTGGGGCGATTCTGGTGCGCCATTTTTCTGGGTTGGTGCGCACAGGACGCGCTTGGGCGCACATGGGGCTCGCCCGTGCGCAAAACTCACTTAATAAGCAACTAAAATTTAATTCTCGCGCCTGGGCGCGAGCCTGGCGCTCCTGGACGTGGCATTGTTGACTTGCCTTGACCACTCCATAACATCTTCGTTAACCGTTGGATCTTACTCAAATTTTGAGGAAAACTTCCTAAGACTCTAATCTTTATATCCAACGGTGGGAATTGGGTTTTGAGCTATGGACCTTCTACTTCTAATTTCCTAAAGTCCTAGGCTCTTAATTCTCGGATAACTCTTCTAAATTCCTAATTTAGACTTAAAGCCTATTATCAAACTAATTATGCTTGGAAATAAATTAGGGATGTTACCACCACTGCCTGCACGCATTGACCCTGGAGTTGAAGGGGTGGATGCCTATGAGGACTTAGATCCTGCAGAACCTCTTTAGGATGATTTGGAGGTTGTGCCCCAGAGTGATCCAGATGAGGTTGAGGAGGACTCCAGTGAAGGCTCGACTCCGGTCGAGTACTCTGATGCTGACACTTGGGAGTATGATCTGGAAGAAGTGTCTGCTGCAGCATCCGGTGATGAAGATCAGTAATTAGTTTATTTTCAGTATGTATTATGAGTCATGTATGTTATTGGACTTTAATAATTCTACTGGATACCATGTAACTCCCGTATTTGTAATAATGCTTTCTGGACTTGACAATCGAAATAATTGAATAATGATGTAAGTGGGATTCCAAAGCGCGGTGTTGGTAACATCTCGATTTGGAAACCTGATGGATGACGTGGAACATGATTGTATAATTTTTGTAGCAAAATGTTTTTGGAAAGGATCCATGTCCATGTCATCAATCAAGTAAAAAAAAATTGACCCATATTTTTATGAAATAAAAATTTCTAAATCGGGGTGTTACAAAAGGACTTCTTTTTTTTTTAAAAGGTCCAACGGACTTCTTTACTTGAGAGAGGAAGTACAACATGATATTAGGCAATACCAAACCAAACTTATTGGATTTCTTTATTCAAAAAGCCAAAACAATATGTTTAGGGATAAATTAGGGAAAACAAAATGGGAAAAATGGAAAGAATGAGTCGGAAAACCTTAAAGATGATTCGATGAAAATTTCGGTTGGATTGGTCTGGTTCATGGGTCAAACAAGCTTGTGGCTGGACCGGTTAGGTTCTCTAGTGGAATCGAATTCTAATTGGATCGTTGTTTTGGTGGATCATCTCCTTGTTCGACCGGTTCATTAACCAGTTGAGGAATCAAGGCAACACACGAGCATGGGAAGTTGGGTTGTGCTAGCTATCTAGGCGTGACCAGGCTAACCTGTTTTCACCCAAACACGTGGAGGGGTGACCAGACACGAGGCTTCAGGGATCGGTCGACAATTGGCCGACAAAGACGATGAAGCAACGATGGATGTTGTTGGGGACTAGAAGGCTATTAATCGGAGGAGCAGTCGAAGCGAAGGTATAGGGAAGAAGGCAAAATGGACACAAGCAGTGATGGTGTAGGCCGGTGGCAGTTGTAAGCATAGAGGAGAGAAGATCGATGGCGACGAGGAGGCAAAATGGACACATGCTCATGTTCAGATCTACAAGAAACAAATGTTGGTGGTATTCAGAAAAGTAAGGAAGAAGAAGGTAGAGTGACACCCTACTTTACTATTACCCTTAATTACCCTTAGTTGACCAGAGAACTTACAAATTTCTTCCTTAAACTCAATTACTTATAAAAATTTCTCCGTAAAATTGGACGGAGTTTACTTTGTTTTCAAGACTTTCCCAAAATATAATTTTCCTGAAAACTTGTTTTCAAATATCATCACATAAACAGAATAGCCTGCAGGGCTAATCATATCATCATATATCATTAGTGAACCATTCACATCAGAGTTTCATAAAATATTAACAAGTTGCGGAAATTGTTATTTTCCCAAAAGAACCCTCTTTCCCATAAGGAGTGGTCCTGGGCCAACCCAAAATAACTATTTACATTTTTATACAAATAGCATCACTACTACATCATATCCAAAAGTGGCCCAGGACATACATGAGATATGTCCGACTCTACTACTACTCACTCTCTCGGGAAGGGAGATGACACATGCTCGGCCTGGAACTGTGTAAGCTGTGACGACCCAACTTTAATGCTCTTAATAAAATACTTATATTAAAAAATACCACCATTTTTTTTCTTCCTATAAAAAGTTAAGTCATCATCATTCTCAATCTTGCAGAAGTAATCATAGTCAACATAAAGGGAAACATCAACTTCATATTATAACTTCATAGTCAAAAGGGAACAACTCCCATTACATCAGTTTGTATCTTTAACATCTAAAAGCCAAACACTAAAACATAGTTAGGACTCTAGGTCATTACACTATATTACAATATATTACAACAAAACGTATAATAACCTAGAGCATATGGTTCACAACTCAAAACATAAGATAGGAATAGGAAGAGAAACCTGATGAGTTATATCATTCATATTCCACTAGTAGAATTTCAATTTAGTCGTCAGTTCCCCACTGACTCCTAGTTGAATTCTCCATGGGATCGTAATCCGCCACCTGATCAGCATCTTCCACTGGGTCCTCATCCTCAATGGGGTCCTCCTTCTCGTCCTCATCCTCCTCATGTGCTGGATCAGCTGGCACATATACCGGAGTCCTAGGTTGGACTCTGGGGGAAGGACTAGGGTGAGTGGGAACTTCAAAAATAACTCTCTCAGTTGAGGGTGATGGACTCGGTGAAAGGGTGTGTCTAGTAAAACGTCTTGGTGGTGGTGGAGGACTTCCATGATGAACGACAAAGTTCGGTGGAATGTGCATGATATACACCATTGGGATTCTCATTCGTCACGGACGCATACGGGACAAAGGGTTAGGATGATGGAAAGTGATTTCCATGTCACCCTCGTACATGGCCCGATGCTCATCAAAGTTCCACTCCCCATTAGGGAGCGGCCTCATCTCCACGCATAGCATGTTCCGTGCCATTTCCTACACACGAGGGATTAGGAGTGAATCATATCTAAATACAATAACAAATGAGCATAAAAGGGGCTAAAAATAACATTCACATATAACCAATTAGCATAAAAATGCAAGTACATATGCTCAAACTGTTTTAACACTTGTTTCGTTTCGTTAGTGATATGATGCCTGCCTACTCCTCATTCATGCTTCACGGTTCGGCATCCTTTCGGGATATTCCATATCATATACCTATATTTTCATCGAACCGGAGAGGATCCATATCAAGCATCTTGATTGATTGGGAACGAAAATAGTTTTCATAGCATCCTGTGCCATGGATATTCACAGTCATCATAGCATCCTGTGCCATGGATATTCGTCTAACCTAAACTAGTATTCTGAATTAAAATTGGAGCAACTCCATTCACCATGCATGATAATGCCACATACAAGTCTTATTTTACTCTTTCATTATTCTCAGCAGCATTCTTGGCGATACATCGTCGGATACTTCATCATTCCATAATTCCATTTCCTTTAACTTTTCTTTTAGCCGATGCTGATGCTTTTAGAAAAAGGCCATCACTGGCATAGCCACTTTGTGATGGGTTTAACTATTTTTGTTTAATAATTTCAAGAAAAGTCCATCAGCGGCCCAGCCACTTTGTGATGGTTTTAGAAATAGCGTATAATTATTTATTCAGTAATCCATCGGGGCATAGCCTTCTATTAATGGTTATTGCAACGACCCCATTCGGGACTCCAATAGGAAAATATCAACCAAGTGAATAAAAACTTTCACTGGATCATCTATAGGATAAATATCGACCAAATGGTTGTACGCACTTCCGTTGGGACTCCTGTAGGGAAATTATCAACCACTGAATAAAATTCCAGTAGGACACCTCCAGGATAGTTATCAACCAAACGGGATTAAGTTATGTCAAATTATGATATTAAACGAGTTAAATTCTGAAAATTAAAGAAAATCTGAGTTTTATGCAATTTTGTTCAAAATACTCGAGTAGTTCATGAACCACTCGAGTAGTTCATGCAAAAATACTTGAGTCTTTAAAGAAATACTCGAGTCGTTCTTAACTTTCGAGAATACTCGAGTCTTTCTTGAAATACTCGAGTCTTTTTGCTACAACACCAGTTTTCTGCATTTTTGGCACCAATTCGAATTTCTTACTTGGTTACTCCATTCCTGTGCAAAACAGAAGCTTAAACACATAAAACAAAGATATTGCAATCATTAAACTTAACTGAAACAACATAAAATGGCATCAAATCACAGATTGCACAAAACTTTAGAAAATATCCATTTCAACATATGAATTTCATTTCCACTTGATTTTAAGTTCAAAACACAATCCAGTGAGCATCATTAAGTCCATTTAAACTTGTTTGAATATTAAAACCATGGGTTTCTGACCTCCAAGTCAGAATCCCAATTCAAGTTGCATCCCTCTTTGAACCTT
This sequence comes from Crotalaria pallida, assembly GCA_037953625.1. Classification (NCBI taxonomy): domain Eukaryota; kingdom Viridiplantae; phylum Streptophyta; class Magnoliopsida; order Fabales; family Fabaceae; genus Crotalaria; species Crotalaria pallida. Next base: position 102,480,241 of record CM075649.1, read on the forward strand.
TAATGGTTCCTACATTTCTAGCTTGAAATTACTCATTCTAGTATTTAGATAACTCCTCCCTTACCTTCACAAAGCTAAAGAAAGGATTGATTGAAGAGAAAAGGGGTTGAATCAAAATTTTGTTTCTGGACCTGTGCAAAAACAGTTGCACTGGCTGACTTTGGCAATCAATTTCACCACGAATAAGACATGAAAAAGAATGAAATAAGTTAGCTGAAGCAACTAGGAAATGCCAACTTTAATCAGAAACAAATTTGGAATCAAAAAGGGTTACTGGTTTTACCAAACCGATTTGAGAAAGAAAGGTGTTTGATGCTAGATTGTACTCTGTTCTTTGCAGCTTCAAACTCCTAACTTTGAAAGCTTAGAACTCGATCTACAGGAGGTTATTTTGAGTGGTTCTTGGTTCTAATTCAAGATTGGAATTAGAACTTTAATTTGTGTTTGGGTTTCAGAGGGAATGGGTGAGAATTGAAAGAGAACGAAGTGATCAAAGACAACTCCAGAAAACAGAGGATTTTGGACAGAAATTCGGGTTTGAGTGATTTTGATGAGTTCCTAGCTTCCCCCAATTACTTATTTATAGTCTAAGCTTATCCTCCATCGAAGTAAAGTCCAGCTCTGTGCTTGGAACTAAAGAAAACGCGTTTTGGTTCAAACTTTGAATTGAAACCGACTTATACACACAGCCACACTGCTCGAACTACTCGAGTCTTTCCCAAAACACTCGAGTGTTCCAACCAGAATTTCAAATTTTCTAACTGCTAGTTACGATAATCGAGTCTTTCCCAAAAGACTCAAGTCTTTTGACTAAGAATCAGAAAATTTAATATTTTATTCAATATAATAATATTATTTATAAAATATTTTATTTCTTTTATTTATTTAAAATATTGGACCTTACATCCTCCCCCGCTTAACAGAATTTCGTCCCCAAAATTCTGATTTACACAAAAAGATGAGGGTACTCGTCTTTCATTCTAGATTCTAATTCCCACGTTGACTCCGACACTCCATCTTGACCCCAAAGAACTCGCACTAAAGGAATCTCTTTTCCTCTCAGCTTCTTGACTCGTCGATCTTCTATTTGCAGTGGCCCAACTTCGAACGTGAGATTCTCTTTCAATGGCACTACATCGTGATGCAACTGGATGATCGAAGACGGGTCTTGGATAAACTTGCGAAGCTGAGAGACATGGAACACATTATGGAGGTTGGACAAGAATGGCGGCAAGACGATCTGATACGCGACAGGACCGACTCGCTTTAAAATCTGGTATGGACCAATGAACTTAGGAGTCAACTTCTTTGGCTTCAACACTTTTCCAATACCGGTTGTTGGCACCACACGCAAGAAGACGTGATCTCCTTCTTGGAATTCCAGCTTGGATCTTTGCTGATCGGCATAGCTTTTCTGACGACTCTGCGCGGTCTTCATCTTTTCTTGGATAACCTTGATCTTCTCAGTTATCTCTTGAACTAACTCAGGTCCTACTAGCGTATTCTCCCCCATTTGGAACCAACATAGTGGGGTTCTACATTTTCTTCCATACAGAGCTTCGAATGGGGCCATATCTATGCTTGCATGATAACTATTGTTGTAGATGAACTCCACAAGCGGCAACAATCGATCCCAAGTCTCTTGATACTCCAAGACACACGCTCGAAGCAAATCTTCTAAGGATTGAATCGTTCTCTCTGACTGGCCATCCGTTTGCGGGTGATAAGCTGAACTCATCCTTAGCTGTATCCCCAAAGCTTGATGCAGACTTTGCCAAAAACGCGACACAAAACGAGGATCACAATCCGATACAATGCTTGAGGGAACTCCATGCAATCGAATGATTTCCTTGATGTACAATCTAGCAAGCTTCTCCAACGGATACTGTATATTGATGGGGATGAAATGAGCCGACTTGGTTAACCGGTCAACCACAACCCAAATCGCATCGAAACCTTCTCTGGTTCTCGGAAAACCACACACAAAATTCATAGCCATCCCATCTCACTTCCATTCTGGTATACTTAATGGTTGTAATTCTCCTCCAGGCTTCTTATGTTGAATCTTTTCCTTTTGGCAAACAAGACAAGATGCAACATAAGACGCAACATCCTTCTTTAATCCTGGCCACCAAAACATCTTCTTCAAGTCTTGATACATATTTGTTGTTCCAGGATGCATACTCAACTTGCTTTTGTGGGCTTCATCCAAAACTGCCTTTCTCAACTCCTGATTGGCTGGGATACACACACGATTTCGGAACCTTAGAATATCATCAACTCCTACATGAAATTCGGGCTCCACACCTTCCAGTCCCAATCTTCTCTTCTCCAACAACTCTCCATCTACTTTCTGCAAAAGTCCCTTACTTGAGTAAGGAATTCGTTGGTTACTTGAAGCATTCCTAGCTTGATGCAATCAGGCTAACATTGAACTGCCAGATTCAAGTTGCGAAATTCTTCAATCAACTGAGATTCCTTCACCATCATCGCACTTACGTGCAACATCTTTCTACTCAAAGCATCGGCCACAACATTGGCTTTGCCAGGGTGGTAATGTAATTCGAAGTCATAATCCTTCAAGAATTCCATCCACCTTCCTTGTCTCATATTAAGCTCTTTTTGGTCGAAGAGATACTTCAAACTTTTATGATCACTGAATACTTGAAACGTATTACCATACAGGTAATGTCTCCAAATTTTCAGGGCAAATACAATGGCGGCTAGCTCCAAATCATGAGTAGGATAATTCTCCTCATGCACCTTTATCTGACGAGATGCATCAGCAACAACCTTCCCTTCTTGCATCATGAAACATCCCAGACCTTGTCTAGATGCATCACAATAGACATCAAAGCTTTTACAGGGATCAGGCAAAGTTAACACTGGAGACAATGTTAACTTGTCCTTCAAAGTCTGAAAACTAACTTCACACTTCTCTTTCCAGACAAAAGGCTGCTTCTTTCGGGTCAAACGGGTTAACGAAAGAGCTAACTTGGAAAAACATTCGATGAATTTCTGATAATATCCGGCTAACCCGAGGAAACTTCTAACTTCAGTTACCGACTTAGGCCTTTCCCATTGCAACACAGCTTCTGCCTTAGCTGGGTCCACAACAACACCATCTTTTGAAATTACATGCCCCAAGAAATTGACTTTCTCAAGCCAAAATTCACACTTGGTCAGCTTGGCATATAACTTCTTCTCCTTCAAAGTTTCTAAGACAATCTTCAGATGATTAGCGTGCTCCTCCGGATTCTTCGAATAGATGAGAATATCATCGATAAACACCACAACGAAGGAATCCAGATAGGGTCGGAACACTCTATTCATATAATCTATGAATATTGCTGGGGCGTTGGTCAAACCAAATGGCATCACCACATACTCGTAGTGTCCATATCGTGACCGAAAGCCGTCTTCAGAATATCTTCCTCCTTTACACGGATCTGATGATAACCCGATCTTAGATCAATCTTCAAAAATACAGATGCTCCCCTCACTTGATCCATCAAGTCATCAATCCTAGGCAACGGGTACTTATTCTTGATAGTAACCTTGTTCAGATGCCTATAATCAATGCACATCCTCATGGATCCATCCTTCTTCTTAACGAACAAAACCGGCGCTCCCCAAGGTGACACGCTTGGTCTGATAAACTGCTTCTGCAATAAATCTTCTACTTGCTTCTTCAATTCAGCTAACTCTGCAGGGGCCATACGATAAGGGGCAATAGAGATAGGAGCAGTACCGGGAACTAAATCGATACTGAATTCTACCTCTCGATGCGGCGGCAGACCAGGCACTTCATCTGGGAATACTTCGGGAAAATCTCGAATAATCGGGATACCTTCTAACTTCACCTCATCACTCTTCTCTTCCACCACAGCGAAGAACACACAAATATAACCTTCGCGTTCTTCGGGTTGCTCAACAGTAGTCTCAACACCTGGAAACACGATGGTTCGAGCCTTGCAGTCTATCACCACATGGTTGGATGCCATCCAATGCATTCCTAAGATAACGTTAAGCTTGGATAACGGTAAACAAATAAGATCTACTTGGGAAATCTGATCTCCTATGCTAACAGAACATCCGACACATGCTCTTGATGCAACAATAGGAGCATTCGTGGGGGTAGACACACTAAGATTAAACGGCGTCTCCGAAGCAAGCAAACATAAACGCTTGACACATTCTTCGGAGATGAAAGAATGTGTTGCTCCAGAATCAAACAAAAAGCGACAGGGCATGCCATTGAGGAAATGGTTACCTTGCACGAGATTATCAGCTTGCTCTGCTTCTGCTTCAGACATAGTGAAAACTTTTCCATTGATCCAGGGCTTGCTTCCTTGACCTTGGTTGACTTGGCATTGGGGTTGCCGACAGAAACGAACGAGGTGACCGACCTTTCCACAATTAAAATAGGTGGTGGTTTATCTCTCCAACATTCTCTACTCGGATGGGAGTGCTGACATTTGTTGCATATCACGCCGGGCGCCGGGAGGCTAGCTATTCTAGAGGGTGTTGCTCCTCCTTTTCCTTTATGCGAATAAGGGCCTTCACGATTTCTGCGATCATTCTTATGCTGGTGACGATGCGGTCCATGACTTCCTTTCCCGATTTCATTTCGGAAACTGTTCTTCTCAAATATGCGGCATGTGCTAATCAGAGTAGGGTAGTGACGAATCCGCTGCATGCTCACTACAAGCTTGATATCAGATCTCAGCCCGTTCTCGAACTTGGTGCACTGTGAATACTCATCGGGGTGATACTGGAAATACGGAGAGTATTTCATCAGCTCTTAAAACTTTTCAGCATACTGATCGACGGACAGGTTGCCTTGCTTCAAATCAAGCAATTCCATCTCCTTCTGGATTCTGACGTCATCGGGGAAGTACCTCTCCAGAAACTTTTCCGTGAAAACCTCCCACGTAAGCTCTCTGTGGTCATACTCCTAAAATTGGCGGGTTTGATTCCACCAAGTTGCAGCTTCTCCGCTCAGCACATACGCGAAAAAAGTAACCTTCTGCGTCTCGATGAGGGTTAGCGTTCTTAAAATCTTGTTCAAATCCTCGAGCCAAAGCTGAGCTTGCTCGGGGCAGCGACCACCCGAGAAACTAGGGGGTTTGCACTTGTGAAACGAATCTAGACCTTGAAACTCAGCCGAGGTTCCATTTCTTGGAGGACGGGGCTGCTGCAAGTTCTCCAGAACTGCAGCCATACGGGTCAAAGCCTCAGCAATGTTGGCATTGTTTCTTCCGGCCATCTTATCCTACAGAATCCAAGGGGAAACTTAATTAGATTCTGCTATTCTATATCTCAAAATACTATCATAATGCTACAACGGTTAGTGTGTAAGGCCACACTCCAAGACCGAGAGTTGAACCATTGCTCTGATACCACTAAATGTCATGACCCAACTTTAATGCTCTTAATAAAATACTTATATTAAAAAATGCCACCATTTTTTTTTCTTCCTATCAAAATTTAAGTCATCCTCATTCTCAATCTTGCGGAAGTAATCGTAGTCAACATAAAGGTGTTCACTCACTGGCATGTATACCAGATCGGATAGTAATATAGTCTAGGAAGACCAGATATCGTTCCCACAGGGTCTCAGAATTATTTAATCTATTTCTACCTAAGGGAAAATCTAGAGTATAATCTATTAAAAGATAAAATTCAGAATTAAATAAATAAATTAAAAGATAAATTAAACTACTGAAAATAAAATAAAACTAAGATTGCAATGGGAAAAACTTGGTTAGGAACTCAGCTTCATTGTATGTTCATTCATTTATTATAAATCAATGTTTTTCATTCAAATCATGAACAAATTCAGAAAATAGTAATTCCTATATTTCTCTTATGAAATTACTGTTTATTATTCAACTTGATAAATCCTAATTCCTTAGAAATTTAAAACATTGAATAACCTTGATTAAGAATAGTGATTTTTTAAAAGTTACATAAGAATTCAATAGTATACCTACTGATTGAATAGTTATGTTGTTTAATTGCATGGCCTGTTTCAAATCCTTATTTTCCAATTCAGATTTAGAAGATCCAAAACACGGATTAGCTACTTCCATGCATAACAATAAAAACTCAATTAAACACATAATTTAAAAACTGAAAAACATTAATTCATAAAAATAAATTACAAATACAAATCCACCATGTTCCTAAAACAAAAGGTTTAGTTGCACATAATGAAGGAAATAAGAAAAACAATAACTATGGAATTCATTCCTAAATTACCATAGAAAACTGCTTCAAATCTTCAATCTTCTCCGGATTCCTCCTTCGAATGATCTCCAAAAGTGTGTTCTTTCTTCGCAAAGCTCTAATCTGATTTAATCACTCTAATTGACTGCTAATGGCTGCCTAACCTAATTCTAAAACCTCAAATATATACATAAAATACAAATCCTAATAGAAGCCTTCGAAATTGCTCAGACATTGGCCCAATTGGGCATCCACGAGTCACGCGCGCCTGGGCGTATTTTTCTACACGCCTGGGCGCGCGTCATCCATCAACCATACATCAGCGAAGCAAGCACGCCTGGGCGCGCAGTCCATGCCCCGGGGCGTGTGAAATATTTTTCGACTCCGTTTCTCTCCGTTCTTGTGTCATTTTCAAAGTCTTCTCATGCTTTTCTCAGCTCCAATAATATTTTCTCCAAATAATGCTCCAAAAGCACCTGAAACATACCCAAAACGGATCAAAACGTTCAAAGGACTCTATAAAACTAAAAATTCCAAAAACTAATACAAATCACCTATATTTACAAGAGAAACAAGCCAAAACCATAGCAAAAGGAAGTGAAATTAAGCCCAAAAACATCATATATTAGACCCAAATCACTCCCCCAAACTTAGCATTTTGCATGTCCCAGGGAAAACTAAAATAAAAAACTCTAGAACACGAGACTACCATCTAAATCAAAATGTACAACACCTAATCTAAGACTTCGACTCATCAATACAGCCACCTATTTACACAAGCTATTCACATATCAAAACCTGGTTAAAGAAACAAACCCAATCAGAACCCAAAACTAGTGAACACTCTCAACCTCACAGTGTAAATCTCTTATGTGTATCAAAGGTTATAACAATTCACTCAGTTCCATACAATAGCAAAATGTTACCATAAGCTTGACCATAGACCAATATCTCCACTGAAATTATTGAATACATGCACAAATCAGAAGGTCTTTAATTGGGTTGTAATGAGGCCATGGCTAAAAGTGTCAGGTAGGATTGAAGAAAGAAGGGATGAAACTAAGGGCTAAAATGCAAAAACAAATTTCCCTCAAAAATTATGAATGAGCCATGAATACTATGAGGACTCACACTCAAATCACAACTATTCCACACTTCTTCTTTTCCAATTTTACTCTACTACCTCTTCCAAACAAATTTCTTTTCTCTTAACATTCAAAAATTTTCAACTTTTTTTTCTTCAATTTTTTCAATTTTTCTTTTATTTTGGAAGAGGAGTAACTCAACAACACTTTCACAATTTTTATACTTTTGAAATGTCCCTCTCTCAATTGCTCATTCAAAATTCCTAAGGTACTCACAAAAATTATACAATCAATGCAGGGTACCAAAGAAAAATCATATTCATATCAGGCTCAAAATGGGCAACTAAGGGAAAACAAATCCAACAAAAATCTCTGAAGGCCACAAAAACACCATCCTAAATGCCTTAATCATTTTCATACATGCAATCAATTATCAATCTCAAAATGGTCACCAGTCAAGTTCTAGAACACAATGCTAAAGAGAACACACTCATGAAAGAAATAGGGGTCTCACATCAAAATATTTCAGTAAATCTCATTCCCCGACAATATAGGCTCAAAATCTCACTAGGCTAAAGTCAGTTCACTAATCTCAAGTTCTGAAAAACTTTGTCAAAATAACCAGATTTCAAAAATATTTACAGCTCAACAAATTAGTAACATGATCAATGAGTCTAATCCTAAACTAAGTATTTACACCTATCATCAGAAAAGTAATCCTAAGCCTAGAATAATTAAAAAACCTCTACCTAAGACACTAACCAACACCAAAAATGGGAGAACAATTCAAGTCTGAAAATTTTTTATTTTGTCCACTCTCCCAAACATAGAGGTTGGCTTGTCCTCAAGCAAACTAAACTAAACAAACCTAAACTACAAAATAAAAAATTACAAGGATAAATTCAGAACACTTCCCTATCACATCCACATAAATTACTCATCACTAACAACAGTGAGAAGATGCTCCCCCAAACTTAGTACCTGCAGGTTGTTAGAAACAAGTGCAAAAGAGCACCTTTCATGGGGAAAAACATCAACTCACACCTTCTGCACAAAATAAATATCCAGATGCAAATAACAAGTGAACCAAATAAAGTCCATGCAATAAAACTAAAAACAACTCCTAGAAAGCGAATACATGTTTTTGTTGTGGGATCAGTACAGTACAAGTCTGAATAGGGGAAGGGATACAAAATATATCAATGAAAATCACAAATCCCCTAAACTAATCCTCCTCATCCTCCTCCTCAGGAGATGCATCTAGTAAGCTCTGATCCTCATCTGTATATGGTGGCACATTATAGGGCATACCCTGCGCTGCTCCAATACTTCTCAGAAATGTATCTCTAGCCCGGATCCTACGCATCTCTTTGCGCTGGAACTCAGATGCTTTGCTCTTTCTCCTAAGCAAGCGCTGTAGCATCCCAATGATCACCCTATCATCACCTCCCCTCTGCTGTGCCGATCGACTAGAAGGGCCAGGCTCGTCCTGAGGATGTGGTGCTGGAGCATGTCTCTGTGGCTGTGGCTGCTGTGGTGGGCCGTCTCTGGCCGACTCAATAGATCTACCAATGTATGTATCCCACGTCGCCCTAGTCATCTTAGGGGTCCTCCTGACATCCCTCACATTAGAACGGAAATCAACACCAGCTGCAGAGCACAGCCGGGTGATAACCCAAGGAAAGCCCACGTAGCCAGTCTCCCTCCTAGCAAAACGATGCATCCTATCAGAGATGATCGATGCAGCGTCTACTATAATATCCCGCCTGAGGGCATATATCAATCTACAAACCCCTGGCTGGACCTCTGTGTCATGTGAGTGTGGGTCCAAGTTATGAACAATAAACCGGACCCAAAATCTAGCTGCTCCCCTAAGATTCTTCTGGTACACATGCTTCACTGTACTAGCAACCGACATGTTCCAGTCCTTTCCCGCAAGAAATAGGGAATCCCTAATGACATTCAGCGGGTACTCATCCTCGCTGTCAAAGTTATCCGTGGTAAACATAGCAGGTGTCGCCTCTAGTGGATAAGAAGGCAATCTCATAACTCGGGCAATGGTATCCGCATCATACGAAACCTTTACCCCCTGACATACGACACCCTACTATGACTACCATCCAACCCTGCCCGCTGAGCCCTCCACCAGGCATTAGCATAAAACTCCTAGACCAGGGATTTGCTAAATGCCTCATCCGGCTCCCTAATCCAATTCGTCCACCTGTTAACTAACAAGGTCTCCCTAACCTCATCAATCCCACTAACTCCAACCACCCGACGTCCTACGGGTCCCTCGCTCTCATATAGCATACTAGTCTCTAGGGTAATCCCCCTCCTAGTCATCTTCTCATGATAAAAGTCCGAGACCCTCGAATGCTCGAAGGTCTTCCCCAAGTCACTACTAGTGCTCCCTACAACTGGTCTTTTCCCTCTAGGCATCCTAAAAAGCTCAAAAATAACAAGGGACAAATGATCGAACACTTGGTGGGAAACTCTCTAGAACTCTAAAACCAAACTTAAAATCACTTACTCCTAACTCCAAAATCTAAACTAATCAGGTCCAGGGAGTATAGAGAAGTGAAATCTTACCCACAATGATGAAAAATTCGTATCCCTAGCCCTTGAGAGAGGAAAATCTGAATTGAAGAGAGAGTGGAGAAATGGAGAAAAACTTGAAAATCCTTGAAGAATAGGGAAGAATAATGGAAAAGGAGATATGATTGTTGAGTTATGTTGGAAAAATTTGAAAATTTGAGGAGAAAATTAGTGAATTTTATGGATTTGGGATTAGGGTTCTTAAGAAGGGAAAAGAGGATTGAGAGAAATGTGAGAATGGGGCTGATGCTCCCCCCAGGCGCGCTGGTTAACGCGTCGCGCGTGCCACCTCTGTAGAACCACTTTTTTTTTAATAATGCAGAATAAATAAAAATAAAAGTAATTAAATTAAAAATTTACCTACACTAAAAATTAATTTCCTAAACTAAAATCAACTAATACTAGGAATTAAGAAACTTACCTTTGTAGCACAACTTTTTCTATTGATGCACCATGGAGGAAACTCCCCCAAACTTGTTTACCTGTGTCACATGAACAACTAAAAATAGTGCTAGAAAGCACCTCATTAGTAGTCACATATAGGAAGTTCCAACTCCTTATTCACTAACTAAAAAAATTAAAAACCTACACTACTATATAATTACAAAGAATCCACCAGGATCCCAAATTCTATGGCTCAACTCCCATGTGATATAGGAATAACAAGTTACCCCCACGTCCCATGGGAATGAGCAGGGATGATGACGAAGCAAGGAAATTTCAGAAATAAATTCAATCCCACCAGGGTCAAAAGGTACATTTCTTACAACATGCATCATCTTAGATAATTTATCTTTTTCCCCATTTATGAAGGTGTTGATTTCATGAACAAGGAAAACAAAATTTTTAGGATCTTTATTCATCCCTTTGTATAAAAATGCAAAAGATTTAACACATGCAAACTCAAGGGTCGAACATAATTGAAAATTTTTTAATCATCCACACATGCAAAAGATTTAACACAATTTTTAAGTTCAGAAAATCCAGCACCCAAGGATGAGTCAAATTTCTCTACTATTATTCGACCCTCATCTGTTTTGTTTTGTTTCACCTCTTCTACGTCATGATGCACCTTAATTTCTTTTTCATCAAAATTTTCAGAGAAATTAGTATTTAAGTCTTCCTTAACGGGCAACTCTTGTACCAACTTCTCTATACAAATTTCCTATATAATTTTTCAATCTCACTAATAGGGGTATTTGCATCATAAGTAAGAGGATGTGAAGCCAAAACAAAATAAAAAAATTCTAATTCTTTACAAGTCATTATTGTACATTTCAATTAAGTCCCCAAAAATAGATTTCACTCCAAATTACTTCTCACTGCCAAAACAAATTAAACTAATTCAAGTCCCCGGCAACGGCGCTAAAAACTTGTTCACTCACTGGCAAGTATACTAGATCGGATAGTAATATAGTCTAGGAAGACTAGATATCGTTCCCACAGGGACTCAGAATTGTTTAATCTATTTCTACCTAAGGGAAAATCTTGAGTAAAATCTATTAAAAGATAAAATTCAGAATTAAATAAATAAATTAAAAGATAAATTAAACTACTGAAAAATAAAATAAAACTGAGATTGCAATGAGAAAAACTTGGTTAGGAACTCAGCTTCATTGTATGTTCATTCATTTATTATAAATCAATGTTTTTCATACAAATCATGAACAAATTCAGAAAATAGTAATTCCTAGATTCCTCTTATGAAATTACTATTTATTATTCAACTTGATAAATCCTAATTCCTTAGAAATTTAAACCATTGAATAACCTTGATTAAGAACAGTGAATTATTAAAAGTTACATAAGAATTCAATAGTATCCCTACTGACTGAATAGTTATGCTGTTTAATTGCATGGCCTATTTCAAATCCTTATTTTCCAATTCAGATTTAGAAGATCGAAAACACGGATTAGCTACTTCCATGCATAACAATAAAAAATCAATTAAACACATGATTTAAAAACTGAAAAACATTAATTCATAAAAATAAATTAAAAATACAAATCCACCATGTTCCTAACACAAAAGGTTTAGTTACACATAATGAAGGAAAGAAGAAAAACAATAACTATGGAATTCATTCCTAAATTACCATAGAAAACTGCTTCAAATCTTCAATCTTCTCCAGATTCCTCCTTCGAATGATCTCCAAAAGTGTGTTCTTTCTTCTCAAAGCTCTAATATGATTTAATCACTCTAATTGACTGCTATTGACTGCTAATGGCTGCCTAACCTAATTCTAAAACCACAAATATATACATAAAATACAAATCCTAATAGAAGCCTTCGAAATTGCTTAGAAATTGGCCCAATTGGGCCTCCACGAGTCGCGCGCCTGGGCGTATTGGTCTGTACGCCTGGGCGCGCACCATCCATCAACAAGACATCAGCGAAGCAAGCACGCCTGGGCGCGCAGTCCATGCGCCTGGGCATGTGAAATATGTTTCGACTCCGTTTCTCTCCGTTCTTGTGTCATTTTCAAGTTCTTCCCATGCTCTTCTCAGCTCCAATAATATTTTCTCCAAATAATGCTCCAAAAGCACCTGAAACATACCCAAAACGGATCAAAATGTTCAAAGGACTCTATAAAACTAAAAATTCCTAAAACTAATACAAATCACCTAAATTTACAAGAGAAACAAGCCAAAACCATAGCAAAAGGAAGTGAAATTAAGCCCGAAAACATCATATATTAGACCCAAATCAAAAGGGAAACATCAACTTCATATTACAACTTCATAGTCAAAATGGAACAACTCCCATTACATCAGTTTGTATCTTTAACATCTAAAAGCCAAACACTAAAACATAGTTAGGACTCTAGGTCATTACACTATATTACAATATATTATAACAAAAAATATAATAATCTAGAGCATATGGTTCACAACTCAAAACATAATGTAGCAATAGGAAGAGAAACCTGATGAGTTATATCATTCATATTCCACTAGTAGAAATTCAACTTAGTCGTCAGTTCCCCACTGACTCCCTGTTGAATTCTCCATGGGATCGTCATCCGCCACCTGATCAGCATCTTCCACTAGGTCCTCATCCTCAATGGGGTCCTCCTCCTCCTCCTCCTCCTCCTCATGTGCTGGATTAGTTGGCACATATATCGAAGTCCTAGGTTGGACTCTGGGGGAAGGACAAGGGTGAGTTGGAACTTCAAAAATAACTCTCTCAGTTGAGGATGATGGACTCGGTGAAAGGGTGCGTCTAGTAAAACGTCTTGGTGGTGGTGGAGGAGTTCCATGGCGAAAGACAAAGTTTGGTGGAATGTGCATGATATACACCATTGGGATTCTCGTTCGTCGCAGACGCATACGGGACCAAGGGTTAGTATGACGGAAAGTGATTTCCACGTCACCCTCGTACGTGGCCCGATGCTCATCAAAGTTCCATTCCCCATTAGGGAGCGGCCTCATCTCCACGCATAGCATGTTCCGTTCCATGTCCTACACACGAGGGATTAGGAGTGAGTCATAGCTAAATACAATAACAAATGAGCATAACAGGGACTATAAATAACATTCACATATAACCAATTAGCATCAAAATGCAAGTACATATGCTCAAACTGTTTTAACACTTGTTTCATTTCGTTAGTGATATGATGCATGCCTACTCCTCATTCATGCTTCACGGTTCGGCATCCTTTCGGGATATTCCATATCATATACCTATATTTTCATCGAACTGGAGCGGATCCATATCAAGCTTCACGATTGATTGGGAACGGAACTAGTCTTCATAGCATCCTGTGCCATGGATATTCTCAGTCATCATAGTATCCTCTGCCATGGATATTCGTCTAACCTAAACTAGTATTCCGAATCAAAATCGGAGCAACTCCATTCACCATGCATGATAATGCCACATACAAGTCTTATTTTACTCTTTCATTATTCTCAGCAGCATTCTTGGCGATACATCGTCGGAAACTTCATCATTCCATAATTCCTTTTCCATTAACTTTTCTTTTAGCTGGTGTTGATGCTTTTAGAAAAAGGTCATCAGTGGCATAGCCACTTTGTGATGGGTTTAACTATTTTCGTTTAATAATTTCAAGAAAAGTCCATCAGCGGCCCGACCACTTTGTGATGGTTTTAGAAATAGCGTATAATTATTCATTTAGTAATCCATTGGGGCATAGCCTCCTATTGATGGTTATTGCAACGACCCCATTCGGGACTCCTATAGGAAAATATCAACCAAGTGAATAAAAACTTTCACTGGGACATCTATAGGATAAATATCGACCAAATGGGTGTATGCACTTCCGTTGGGACTCCTGTAGGGAAATTATCAACCACTGAATAAAATTCCAGTAGGACACCTCCAAGATAGTTATCAGCCAAACGGGATTAGGTTATGTCAAATTATGATATTAAACGAGTTAAATTCTGAAAATTAAATAAAATCTGAGTTTTATGCAATTTTGTTCAAAATACTCGAGTAGTTCATGAACCACTCGAGTAGTTCATGCAAAAATACTTGAGTCTTTAAAGAAATACTCGCGTCGTCCTTAACTTTCAAGAATACTCGAGTCTTTCTTGAAATACTCGAGTCTTTTTGCTGCAACAACACCAGTTTTCTGCATTTTTGGCACCAATTCGAATTTCTTACTTGGTTACTCCATTCTTGTGCAAAACAGAAGCTTAAACACATAAAACAATCATATTGCAATCATTAAACTTAACTAAAACAACATAAAATGGCATCAAATCACAGATTGCACAAAACTTTAGAAAATGTCCATTTCAACATATGAATTTCATTTCCACTTGATTTTAAGTTCAAAACACAATCCAGTGAGCATCATTAAGTCCAGTTAAACTTGTTTGAACATTAAAACCATGGGTTTCTGACCTCCAAGTCAGAATCCCAATTCAAGTTGCACCCCTCTTTTAACCTTTAATGGTTCCTACATATCTAGCTTGAAATTACTCATTCTAGTATTTAGATAACTCCTCCCTTACCTTCACAAAGTTAAAGAAAGGATTGATTGAAGAGAAAAGGGGTGATTGAGGCCGTACCCGATCAAATAAAAGGGGTTTAATTCTGTAGTACTAGGAAGGTGATCCTAGGTCGTTTCCCAGCGAATATCGGTTTAGGCAAAGTATCAAACACGTAGTGTGCAGTAAAATGGGGAGGGTTTTGTATAATTCAGATATGAAGAACAAAACACAAAACAGAATATTAAAACTAAGAAAATCAGAAACAAAAGCGGGCAAACCCCTTTGGCTACGTACACTACTCAATCCTAGCTCACTAAAGATCAATTCTGTAACACCCCTCAAATTCCTCGTATTGTTTTAAATACAAAAGAGATTTATTTTTGAGAAAAGTGTTTTTGAAAGGGTATTTTCTTAAATGAATTTCTTAATTCACGTTTTCAAAGTGATGAATGATTTTAAAGAAATGATTTTCATGAGATGATATTATGAGTTTTAAAGTTGAGTTTTGAGAAGCAACTTGATATTTTTATGTTTTAAAGAAATTGTGATTTTATGCATGAGTCATTTTATGAGAAAAAGATTTATTTTCTATGCATGTGTGTGTATGTATGCACGGTTTGGCTATGTGTGTGTATGTATATGTATGTGCGGTATTGCTATGTGTGTATGCTTAAGGTTATATGGGAATTGAATTATTGAAAGAATATGATAATGCATGTATGTGTGTATATGTGTGTGCTACGTGTATGTATATGCATGTATGAATGCTAGGATTTTATTTTTTTTAGACAAGAAGCTTATGGGTAGATTAGAACCAAAAGAAAAATTAATGGGTAGGAAAAACTTAAGAGGTAGAATTAAGTAGGCATGAAGTGACCAAAAAGCCTTAAATCACTCCTCTTTGTCCTTTTTGATAAACTCCACCCATGCAACAAATTAAATAGCCAAAATTACCCCTCCCATTTGCACCCATGGCCGAATTTCATAAGGGCAAAAAGAGGAATCATGAGTTGGCCTATATATAGGAGCAAACCTAGTTCATTTCTTTCACTTCATTCCCACTTCTTCTTCATTTCTTTCTTTCATCCCCACACACACACTTTGTTGAGAGCAAAATTAAGCTCTCAACATTAGAGAGAAAAGAGAAAGAAGGCCGTGAATGAGAAGAAGAAAGAGGGAGAAGATCAAGCCAAAACCTAAGCCTTTCCTTGAGATCCAAGACCATAGAAGCTAGAAGATCAACCCTTTCTTAGGTGGGTGGTTCGAAAGTCATGAAGGAAGTTGTAATAGTTTAGGTTTTCTTTAATCTTGTGATTCATCTTCTTTTCTTCTTTGCATGTTAATTTTCAAGGCTTAAATGATGAGTACAAGTGTTGTTTGTCCTTGATCATAGATTTTTAAAGCTAAAAGAAACTTGTAATAACTAAACCATGGACTTTATGATTCGATTAAGGTTTTTCATAAAAGATCTTGATGTTTTTCAAACAAAATCTTAAAGATCTAAAAGTTGTTGAGATTTTTGTGAAGTTTGAAGTAAATCTCTTTGCATGTCAAATTTTCTTTCTTAAAACCGTGAACCATGATGTGTTTAAGAGTTTGTTTGATAAATAAATGTGTGATCTAAACTTGGTTGATAATAAAGTTAAGATCTTTGGTGTTGCATGTTGATTTGATGATGGTTTTGATGGTTTGAGTGCATGCATGTGTTGATTATACCTTGATCTTGAATTTTTAAGAGTGAATGAACTTATAAAACCCTAGATCAAGAGCCAAGTGATTCGGCCTTGACTAGTATCATGGGTCTTGATGCTTTTTAACTTGATTCAAGTAGTTTCATGTTAATCTTATGATTAGAAAATTTGATTTGAGTGGTTGAAAGGTTTTGATTTTAACTTGATCTTAATAAAGCTTTGATTTTGCCTTGATCTTTGAAAAAGTTTGGTTCTTGAACTTTGCATGTAAATTTATAAATAAAAAGCTTTGATCTTGTGTTGATCTATGAAAAAGTCTTGATCTTTGGCACATGCAGGTTGTTTTTGAACCATAAGATATAACCTTTCTTCATGCATGTCACGGTTTGGACCTTTTCTTACCTAGAGTAATTTTTATCTTTGATTTGTACTATTATACTTGATTTTATGACTTGATCTACAAGATCTAGGTACATGCATGTGTTTTTTGAATAAAAAGATTTGATCTTTCTTGAGAACCATCACGGTTTTACAAAGAACCAAAGGAAACAAGCTTTTGAAAAGTGATTTTTGTTTTGATCTATGTCTTGTGTTCTTGCATGGTAAAGATTTGAAATTTAATCTTGATTTTTGATGATGAACATTCGGCCTAAGCTTAAAACCAAGAGATTATGTTTTGTTTTTCATAAAAAGGATACATGCATGTGATTTCTTCTTGATTTAAGTATTTCTAAAGTGCATGATTTGATCCATGAATTTTGATGTGTGCATGTTGAAAAAGTGAACCAAAAACCTTGTTTTGATCATGATGAGGTTCGACCTATGCATGTTAAATAGGTTAGGGTTCTTTTTCATGAAGTGACATAAAAGTAATGAGTGTGTTTTGTGAAAAATTGTTAAGTTAATGTGTTTCAAATTGTGTTGTGAATATTTAATTTCTATTCGGTTTTTGATTAAAGATAAAGGAAACAAATGAACTAAATGGTTTGGGAAAAAGTTGTGTTTAATTGAATATATATGTGTGCATTCGGTTTGTGAGTATGTGTGTGTCTAGGTGTTTTGTGTAATGAAAATGAAATGATTTTGAAAACAATTATGTGGAATAAGTGAATAAGTGTATGATTGTGAAAGAATTTATTTGAAAATGAATGTTTGGCTTATAATTGAATTAAATGATTGATTAATCGCTTATATGACGTGCTTTATCTAAGTGTTGTTGGTGGTGTGCAAGTTGATGTTTGGAAAACATTTAAGTACGAAATTGATTTCGAAATTAATTGATTTTAAGATAAACCTATTTGATTTATTTGAGATTTTTAGATTGTGTCTATGGCTGTCCAAGATTTTGTTTCATGACAAAAGTTTGAATTATAAAGTGTTTGTTTTGCACTAAAGCATGCCTTAAAACAAAAAGTGTTTTTACGATGTTTTCGGGGTTTTATCAAAGTGATTTTGTGAAACGACTCTTTGCTGTCTAGAATTGTTTGGACTTATTTCTTAAATTTAAAGTGTGTTCATGATATTTAAAGTATGGTTTTCAAGTGGTATTTGATTTAAGAAAAACCTGATTAAAAACGGTGAATTTTTCGGTGTTTTCGAACATGGTTAAGGTGCTGTCCAAGACGGACCAGCAACCAAACTAAATGGTTTAAATGACTTTACATGGTGTTTTCAAATGATTTTAAAAGTACTTGAAGTACTAGAAAATATTAGAGTTGTTTTGAGAAAACAATTATGTTTTAAGTCTTCCGACGAGGAACGGAATGTGTATTGAGTTAAGAAAAGATTTTCTTATACAAGTTAATAACGTAAATGTATTTTATTTAGTACGAGGAATTTGAAAGACAGGGATTTGGGGCAGCAGGCAGCGACAAGGATTCGCGAAGATCGTGTACGTTTAATTGTTGGACCTCAGGTGAGAGAGAAGCTTTCCTAAGACACCGTGGTATTTAGGTGATATATTAGGACGTTCCGGATAAGCTCAAAGATCGGAACTTAGTGGTTCTGAGTCAGTAGTATAGTGGCAATTGTTTGTTTTGTGTGGCCACTTATACGAAGAAGACAAAGACCACGTATTGTTGTGTGATGATCATGTGTTGATGCTGTAAGATAGCATGTTTATATTTATTTGCTTAATTATGCATGATGAAATTTAACATTGTTAATCAATATGAGTAGCATGCTAATGGACGTCTGTTACGTCCTGAAAATGAAAATGAAATGAGCAAGTTTATGAGAGTAAAAGACACAAAGAGAAAGGAATAATGATAAAAGATATAAGATGGATTAGAAAGAGATAAAGGAGTGAGATTGGGGAAGAATTGATGATAATGATGAGGATGAGCCAGAGCTGGGGAAAGTAATGTTGTTGTTGATGCGAGATGTGACCTGAGTGGAACTTGGTTCCTTTGTTGATATTCTTGTAACGAGGCTTGTGTTGAGTTGAGCTAGCTCCTCTACTAGTGCTTACTAAAATGAGATTTTTGAAAAAGTTTACGAACTGAGATTTTTGAGAAAATTTGTGAAATGATATTTTGAAAAAGATTGTGAAAGGAGGTTTTGCGAAAAGTTTGTGAAACAAGATTTTTAGAAATTTTGTGAAATGAGATTTTTGGTAAAATGAGATTTTTAGAAAGCTTGTGAAATAAGATTTTTTTAGAAAAGTTTATGAAAAGAGATTTTTTTGGAAAAAAAAGAGTTTATGAGATAAGATTTTTTTTAAGAGAGTTTACAAATGAGATTTTTTGTGAAAGTTTATGAAAAGAGATTTTTGAAAAGGTTTACAAAAGGAGATTTTGGGAAAGCTTACAAAACTAGATTTTTGAGAAAGTTTCACAAGCTGATATTTTTGAAAAAGTTTCTGAAAGGGATATTTTGTGAAGGTTTATGAAACAAAATTTTGAGGAAGTTTGAGAAATAAGATTTTTGAGAAAAGATTGTGAAATGAATTTGTGAAATGAGATTTTCAGAAAATTGTGAAAGGAGATTTTGAGAAAAATTGAGAATGTTGAGAAAGTTTAAGAAATGAGATACGAATTTATCGATGCGATCCCAGCTCTGTGCTATGTTGAGAAAAGAAAGGAATAGTGATGTTGAAAGATAGCGGTCGGGACTCATTGAAGGGATGCTCGAAGGATGGGCCGACCATTAGGTTAATTAAAAAGATATAATTAAAAAGATAAAAGCCTTTAAAAGACATTAACAACGCTAACGCGGTGAGCTATGAGTGTGATATCAAAGTAGTGGAGAGGAAGGAACCATGGGTATCTGCGGATACTCAGGTGGAGATTGCATTAGGGGAGGACGATGACGGTGAAACGTCATGAAGTCTTGAGTACTTTCTAGGCAGAACGAACTCCATATGTGGCATACAAACGTGGTAGGGACTAGGGGCCAAATCCGTGGTAAGTTCTGCAGCGCAAATAGAATAGTACTGACGCCCCCTAGATTGCAAATCTTGAACAGTGAGAAGGACTGGAGTGGGGCATCTTGATTGCCACTGTACCCGAGTTTTCTACAGTGTGCCTTGATTATATATATATATATATATATATATATATATGAATTGATATGATATGAATTGATTTGAGACTGTACCCGAGTTTTTTACAATTCTCCTGGCTTGGAGCCAATTGATTGTTGAGACAGCTGTCGTGCCCGCACGGTAAAGGTCCTGTACTCCTGTTTGCTTCCGACTAGGTTGGGTGGATGACCGAGGAGATGTAGATATCAGACGTGTGTGCTAACTGGGATAGAAATGCGTACCTCGATGATACTTTAACTCCCCCGATCATCGATGGTTATAATTCAATAAGACTTGATAAAGAAAAGATTTATAATTAAGAGAAGCAAAAGCTTATGAGATGTGGATAATGAGAAAGGAATTGAGAATGGAAAGTATGGAAAAGTGAGTGGAACCCCATGAAGAGAGATATGAATGAAAGTAAGGAAATAAGAAAGAAAGAATGTTCATGATAAGTAAAAGAAAGTTGTGCAAGATGATAATGAATAATGATAATGATTGATGTCAATGATAATATGCTTGAATTCTATGTTGTATGTATATTGTTTGTCTTGTTTGTATTGTCTTGGTATCTCGCCTATCGTAAACCCACACCGCCGACGATGCGTCGTTCGGATCGCTTACTCTCTCCTGTTCGTTGGCATATCGGTGTTGCTGGTATCTCAACGGGCAGATGGAGTATCGTATGGAGATCGCTACTTGGAGTAAGCATGGGAGTGGTTGGAAGCACACACCTTATGGTTGGGTATGGATCGGCTACACTCAGATCGTGATTCCAGACCCGGAACATCAACTAAGCAGAGCTAACTTGGGGCCGCACCTAGGGCAAGTCACCGTGCGAGGATATAGGAGCTACGAGGAGAAGAAGTGGTACGAGACCCAGAGAAACTCCACCACTCTAAATGGAGTAGAGTTGGAGCCGAATGACAAAGGGAAAGCAGTGACAGAGACGGCATCTTCGTCGGGAAGGAAGAAAGGATGCAAGAAGAAGAAGAAACTTCATCCGATTGTTTTCAATAGGAAAGTTTAGAGATAGTGTTATTAGTTTCAGTTTGTTGTTAGCATTTTGAGTCAAGGATTACCGAGCCATGAGCCAGTTATGTAACTAAGCCAAGTTTAAATTCTGTACTGTGGAATACTTTATTTTGCAAGATCAAATAATATAATCTTTTGGGAACCGTCACGATGATTTTGAAACCAGTCACTTTGTGTATACGGAAGTTTTATGAGAAGAACTGTTTTAGTAACAACTCGGTTTTTCGGTAAAGGATGTTAAGTACACTAATTACTTTTCAATAATGTTTTACAAAAAAAAATTTGGCCTCATTTTTGCCACTTTAATAAGTAAAAGTTAATTATTTTGGTTTACGAAAATCGGGCTGTTACAGAATGGTATTAGAGCTTATGGTAATCCTTAGTGGCCTTAAGCATGGGCTTACATGCTTTGTTTGTGTGACTCTGTGTGTTTGCTAGTGAAAGTGATAGGAACATAGGGTTAAGTTCTCGTCCTCCTAGGAGGTGAGGCTCTGTTGTGGTTTAGTGCCTGCTGTGTTAGTCTAAGGAACCTATTGGTTCTGTAATGTGAAGGAATAGACAGTGAGTAGATTCTAAGATTGAGATCCCATGACCTTTGATGTTATACCATTACCTGATAGATCTAAGTTTGTTGACCCTGTCGTACCTTTTTTATAAGGATAGTTATTACCTTTAAGGGTATAGGATGTTGTCCCTGGATTCCCGTGTTTGTTGAATTGCATCAACAAAGACAGTCAGTAATGTTGAAATTCGAACCCTTTTCTTCATAAGCCTTACTATCAAACCGTAGCCTTACCGATCCTTTCCAAGATACATTAGTCTGATTTGTGAAATTGGAAGTGTCATGGATACCCAGATAGTTTAGGCTTGAATGATCAAGGATGGATTAATGGTTGAAGTTGAGTAAGAGTGTAAGACCATAGTGAGCTTAGTTGTAAGTTTGATCAAAGTTGGGGAGCTACAAGGAAGAAAAAGAGGTGTATGTTACCGGTTATTAGAGGAAAATTATGAGGAAAAATTTGAGGATTAGGGTTGCCTTACACCATAACCAGAGGTTTAGACGATGAAAGTGATAGGTATGATTGATATTTAGGGTGAATCTAACGAGAAAAGTGGGGTTGTTTTGAGGAAGTAGAACCAAAGTTGTCATAGGGTTCCCCTTAAGTTGGAGAAATGATGGATGAAAGCCTTAGAGTTAGAAGGAGAACTAGAGGAAGGAGTAGTTATTTAAGAGTTATTGAGAATCCCAAGTGATAGAGAGTAGTGAGTATCTAAGGATTTTAGGTGAAACTTCGTACTTTTGGAGATGTGTGAATTTATGTTTGCTTGATTTCCCTAAGTTTGTACCTAAGATCGAGCTCTCTATAACGCCGATCAGTTAAAGGAGTGACATCTTCTTCGGTTAGTCCATCGGACTTGACCCGATTCGGCACGCAAGCGGTTGTGCGTGTGAAGCTTCTTCGTCCAAAAGCAACGAACGAGGAGCACTGTAAAGTGAATGATGCCAGCAAAAGGGAATACGACGACGAAGCGAGAATGAGAATGTTCTCATGGACCTCACCGTGATGTGAGAATTTTGTGCCCTGCTGCCCAATCCGCAACGTATTTCTCGGGGACGAGAAATCTTTAAGTTGGGGAGAATGTAACACCCCTCAAATTCCCTGTATTGTTTTAAATACAAAAGAGATTTATTTTTGAGAAAAGTGTTTTTGGAAGGGTATTTTCTTAAATGAATTTCTTAATTCACGTTTTCAAAGTGATGAGTGATTTTAAAGAAATGATTTTCATGAGAGGATATTATGAGTTTTAAAGTTGAGTTTTGAGAAGCAATTATGTATTTGATATTTTTATGTTTTAAAGAAATTGTGATTTTATGCATGAGTCGTTTTATGAGAAAAAGATTTATTTTCTATGCATGTGTGTGTATGTATGCACGGTTTGGCTATGTGTGTGTATGTATATGTATGTGCGGTATTGCTATGTGTGTATGCTTAAGGTTATATGCGAATTGAATTATTGAAAGAATATGATAATGCATGTATGTGTGTATATGTGTGTGCTACGTGTATGTGTATGCATGTATGAATGCTAGGATTTTATTTTTTTTAGACAAGAAGCTTATGGGTAGATTAGAACCAAAAGAAAAATTAATGGGTAGGAAAAACTTAAGAGGTAGAATTAAGTAGGCATGAAGTGACCAAAAAGCCTTAAATCACTCCTCCTTGTCCCTTTGATAAACTCCACCCATGCAACAAACCAAATAGCCAAAATTACCCCTCCCATTTGCACCCATGGCCGATTTTCATAAGGGCAAAAAGAGGAATCATGAGTTGGCCTATATATAGGAGCAAACCTAGTTCATTTCCTTCACTTCATTACCATTTCTTCTTCATTTCTTTCTTTCATCCCCACACACACACTAAGTTGAGAGAAAAATTAAGCTTTCAACATTAGAGAGAAAAGAGAAATAAGGCCGTGAGTGAGAAGAAGAAAGAGGGAGAAGATCAAGCCAAAACCTAAGCCTTTCCTTGAAGATCCAAGACCTTAGAAGCTAGAAGATCAACCCTTTCTTAGGTGGGTGGTTCGAAAGTCATGAAGGAAGTTGTAATAGTTTAGGTTTTCTTTAATCTTGTGATTCATCTTCTTTTCTTCTTTGCATGTTAATTTTCAAGGCTTAAATGATGAGTACAAGTGTTGTTTGTGCTTGATCATGGATTTTTAAAGCTAAAAGAAACTTGTAATAACTAAACCATGGACTTTATGATTCGGTTAAGGTTTTTCATAAAAGATCTTGATGTTTTTCAAACAAAATCTTAAAGATCTAAAAGTTGTTGAGATTTTTGTGTAGTTTGAAGTAAATCTCTTTGCATGTAAAATTTTCTTTCTTAAAACCGTGAACCATGATGTGTTTAAGAGTTTGTTTGATAAATAAATGTGTGATCTAAACTTGGTTGATAATAAAGTTAAGATCTTTGGTGTTGCATGTTGATTTGATGATGATTTTGATGGTTTGAGTGCATGCATGTGTTGATTATACCTTGATCTTGAATTTTTAAGAGTGAATGAACTTATAAAACCCTAGATCAAGAGCCAAGTGATTCGGCCTTGACTAGTTTCATGGGTCTTGATGCTTTTTAACTTGATTCAAGTAGTTGCATGTTCGTAAATCAATGGGATTAACCCTTGAAGTTAGCCTTCCATGGTCGTAAATCAACAAAAACATGGAAGAAAATGATCAAAGGGAACCCTAGCAGCCACCAAATGCTATGGAGAGCAAACTAAGCTTCTCCTCCTCTTGAGAGAGATTAAAAATCGTGAATGAATGAGGGTCCTTAGGGTTACATGAGTTTCTCCCCTCTTTAGTCACAAAATGGGCCTAAAACATGGGCCCAAGTCCTAAGAAACACTATTCTGAAAATTACAACTAAAAAGGGACCTAAATGCAAATTACAATCTTCACTTCAATCTTCATTTCCAAAGTGCCCAAAGTGTCCTTGTGCCAAATATGACCTGAAAATAGAAATAGAATTAATGAGGCTAAATAATCCCAAATTAAACAATATTCAGAATATTAGTCCAATAAACTCTAAATCACTAAATCAAGCTAAACAATGTCAAATGGGCAACAAGTATCAATAATAGGAGTAAAATAATGCAAGGAATAATGGGAAATAAAATGCTCATCAAACAATAGGAAATTCAAAGAAATGGGCAAACTCAAGCGCACAAAATGGTTAAGGATCAAAGAGTCAAAGCATCCGTGAACATCATCCAATTCCTTCAAGTATGCAAAGAAACCAATGACATCAAGAGGATAGTCTCAAAGATGATAGAAACTCACAAGGATCACTCAAAAGTGTTTACACTCAAGTGTTTGGGGTTAATCATTATTTACACTCAAGGCACATCATGAAAAACAAACACAACCATAAGCTTGACAAGCCTCTAACATCAACTATCAACACACATGCACAAAATGATCAAAAGGTCTTTTCAGGGTTGTTGTAACACCCCGATTTGGCAACTTGAAAACCACAACTGTTTATGGTGAAAATTTGGGCCAATTTTTTTTTTTTTAAAACAGGTGTTATGCAAGATGAGAACACTTGGGTTTTCAAAACACAGTTACAATTAAAAACTCCGGTTCTCACATTGCACAACCCTTTCAAGTTCCAAACCGAGATGTCACAAGACACCGTGCTTTGAAACTCGTTTTCAAAAACATTGTTTAAAACACGGCCCGTTACTCATTTCAAAACAGTAGTACTAAAATAAACTTTAGTTGGTGTTACAGTACTATAGAGCCAGGACTTCTAAGTAACTTGCAATGGAAATACAAAACTCTGAAAGGAAAATTACCTAACCGCTAGTCATCGACACTAACGTTTCCGCTGCGCTACTCTGATTCTTGGTACGTCAAGTCCTCGGGATTTCCAGCAGCGTCATTCTCAGCAGCCTCCTTAGAAATATTTTCCATCTAAAGACCATACCGAATTTTCCCGATACCAGACAGACATATAGGAGAGAGTGAGTTACCCAAAACATGTAATGTCGACTATGTGGATTTACGATAGGCAATTATTAAGATAAAGCAGTAAATAAAAAACAACACATATAAACAAACATACTCTTCTTCATCCCATATCATCACCACATAAACACCATGTTATTCTCACTTCTCAATACTCATTTCATACTCAATACTTCATACCATTATCATTCTTTTCTTTTCTTAATTCTTCAGATTTATTAAGTCTTATCATCACAATTCACTCAATGACTTGGGGAACCATCATTGAGGAAAAACGACTCTCACGTCTACATCTCCTCGGTCATCCATCCAACCTAGTCGGAAGCAAACAGGAGTACAGGACCTTTACCACGCGGGCACGACAGTTGTCCAACACGTAAATGGTCCCAGACCAGGAGGCCTTGCCTCAAATCATAATCAAAATTCATATAATCACAATGCACGCTCTCAGCGGCAATCACAAATGCCCCGTTCCAGTCCCTCTCACTGTTCTCGATTTGCAATCAAGGGGGCGACAGTACAATTCTAGTTCCGGCGCAGACTTGCCACGGCATTAGACCCAGTCCCCACCACGTTAGTGTGCCACATGTGGAGTTGTCTGCCTAGAATTGTACTCTAGACTTCTTGACGTATCACCGTCATCGTCCTCCCCTCATGCAATCTCGTCCTAAGTATCCGCAGATACTTATCGTTTCTTCCTCTCCACTACTTCGACACACTCTCATGCCTCACCGCGTTATTCATGTCTTTCAATAGTCTTTTAAACATTTAAGCTTTTAAAGTTTTATTTACGGCTTAATCCTAAAAGTCGGCTCGTCCTTGGTGCATCCCTTCAACGAAGCCTGACCACTATCCGCAAACTTTCCCCAATTCGTTACATCTCGACATTTCATATCACAATCTTTCTTATCTCATCTCATCACATAATTCCTCACTTTCTCAAGGCTCGCTTCCACATCTCTTTCAACAATATCTTTTCGAAAACGTCATTTCACAAAAAGTTTCTCGAAACATTACTTCACACAACATTTTCAAAAGTATCATTCCAAAAACTTTCACAAAATCTCTCTTCACAGCGTTCACAAAATATTGCTTTTCATAAACTTTTCTCAAAAAGGTCCTTTCATAAAAATTTCTCAGAAATATTGTCTCAAAAGACTCTTTCAAAATATCTTTCCAAGAGGATTTTTCTAAAAAGTATTGTTTCCAAAAAAACTTTATCAAAGATTGTTTTAAAAAAAAACTTTCTCAAAAATATCTTTTCGAAAACCTTTTTCAAAATCACGTTTTTGGATGAGTGCTAATGGAGGAGCAAGCTCAACTCAACACTAGGCTCTTTCCAAAAACATAAACAAAATCACGTTTTTGCTGGGCGCTAATGGAGGAGCAAGCTCAACTCAACACTAGTCTCAGACTAATACCAAGAACAACAAGAGCCACATCATATCTCAATTCCATAACTCAACTCACATCCATAACTCATCTTCCGTCCATAACTCATCTCTTTATCTCTTTCCACATCTCCTTTTAACCTCTTTCTCTTTGATTTCCATTACTTATACCGTTCTTTATTTTCACTCTTCTTTCTTTCAATTAGACTTTCTTACTTTCACAATTTACTTCTTGTCCACACATTATTCAGCATCCAATATTTCTCAAACAACAACATAATTACTTAATCAGTAAATAGATCATGAAATAATTAAACAGCTCAAACATAATCAACCAGAAAACATAACATCATATTCAATAAACCAATCTCAGCCGTTCGGGTGGATAGCCAAACAATCAAACAATTGCTATCACATACACCACTACGCTAAATGAGATTGGAGTCCAACCTTTGAGATGATTGGACCTCTTAATAAGTTACCTAAATACCACGGCGTCTTAAGGAAAACCCCTCTCTCACCTCAAATACCGTAGGCCTCTGAGAGCTTTTCCACAATTTCCTGATCGCTAATCCCGTCTCGTTTCCTTTGCGTTCGTCGTCCGAACTATAGCATTTTTCCCCGTGCGTTAGAAACGTCTTTTAACGACTTAATTAATTGTTTTGGAAAATACTTTGAAATCATTTCATTTTTGAAAACACATTGTCCACATCCCAAAAGTTTCTAAATCCAAATTAAATTCATAGAAAAAATATTTTTCAAGAAAACTTAGAGACATCTTAAATTGATTTCTTTAAAACAGGAACTCATTTTAAAACGTTTATGTTATAAAAATTATTTTTCTTAACCATTAAACAAAATTCAGAACTTAAGAAAATAAAATTCCAAAACCTCTTTTAAATCATATTTTCCAGTAAACATTTTCTTAATTATTTGGAAATTCAAATATAGAGAAACACATTCAAACAACACATCACATTTTAAAACATTTACATCTTCATACAATGCTAATCACATTAAAAATCATTAACATCATTTATTAAATTAATTTATTTATTTTTATTCTTTAAAAACCGAATGGGGTTAAAACAAACAACACATCACACATAGCATCATACACACAGCACATAGTCATTCACAACAAACATTTCATGAAGGCAAATTTCCAACTATATTAGCATGTACTAACCGAATCATATAAGTGAAATTTAAAAAAGATTTATGCACACTTAAAAGCACAAAACAAATGAAATCATTTTCTTTCTTTTTTAGGATTAAAACCGAGAACATTAAAAAGAAAATTTAACATTCTTGAATCGAACAACAAATTAAAAATCACAATCACCTCAGGATTCAGGCACATATTCAATTACTTCATGCATGTATTTCTAAGTTCTCAAATTGAGCTAATCTTCTCCTAAATGCAATTTAAACAAGGATTAAATATAGTTTCCTATTTCTATCTCTCATGGCCGAATGCTAATATGCAAGAAAGCAAGGTCTTTAATTCAATTTTTATCACAAAATCAAATCAAAACAACAAACACATCATTTAATTTCAAATAAAAATCAAAACTACACTTTAAACTCTTAAGATAATATGCATGTACTCAAAATTTCTAGATCTAACCCTATCATACACATGCATTAACTAAAAAGCATGGGATTCATTTTTATTCAATATGACCGAATGGCCTTTCTCCAAAATATATCATGCATAAAATCATATACTTAAGTTAAATCATGTTTTTACTTCAAAAATCATTTTAAAACTTGTTTCTTAAATTTTCTCTTTTGAAATCGAATCATGCAATCAAATGAAAACATGATTTTTCTTCTTAAAATTAACATGCATGCTTTAAGGGCATGAATCATGAAATGTTTGCACATAAATCAACAAGAACATCATCAAATCAACATGTAGAGTAAAAGATCTCAACTCATTTTCAAATAAACTTAGATCATATCTTTATTTATTAAGAAATCATACAAACACATCATAGATCATCATTTAAGTAATAAAATTTTACACGCAAAACAAAAGATCTCAAAGCAAGTTCAAATCACAAATTCATTTAACAAAGCATTTCTTAAAAATGTCACCTAACTCACGGTTTAAGCAAGAAATTCAACGTGCATGACCAAATAATTTTACTAAACTTAGATCATACATTTATTGGGTAAGAAATTACACAAACACATCATGGATCAAACAAAATTTAACATGCAAGAATGATCTATGTCAAGTTCTACAAAAACTTAAACAAAACTTTAGATCTTTTGGTTTTAGTTAGAAAAATATTTAGGTCTAACAAAAAAACCACCACCGAATCACATACATAGCCTCACACATATTACAAATTACTTTTAGTCCATGAAAGTCCAAGATCAAGAAAGAATAACACATAAATTTACTTTACAAATCATAAAAATAAACATGCAAGAAGAAAAAGAAAAGAGATCTTCAAACTAAAAAGAAAAACTAGACTATTACATTATTCCTCTTGATCTTCGGATTTCCTAGCAAAAGGGTTGGTTCTTTGAGCTCCTAGCACTTAGATCTTCAAAGGGTAAGGCTTGATCAAGCTTTGGTTTTCCTTCTCCTTTCTCCTAAGGCTCACGACCAACACTCCCTTTCTTTCTTTCTCTATATCTTTCTATTTCTCTCTAAGGGTTGAATGAGTCCTTAGAGTGTGTTTGTTTTGGGTGTTTGGAAGAATGAAGACGGAATGGGTGAAAGGGAATGAATCAAGGCTTCATGCACATATAAACTCACGAATCTCCCTCTTTTGCCCTTGGTTTAATTCGGCTCAAGCACACTAGGGAGGGCGGTTTGGTCCTTGCAAAATTTGCATGGCTAAGGTCACCAAAGTTAAGGGGACAAGGTGAAGTGGTCTAGGTCTTAGGGGTCACTTTTAGGGTAAAAGTAGTTAGCTCCTTGGTTAGGGTTTTCCTCCACTTTAGTTTGGTTTGGTTCTAGTTTGGTTGGTTTGGGTTTCTTACTCCCTAAGCACACACACACACACGGCATATACACATCTTCATGCACAAGCACAACCGTGGCACTCTCACACACCTACACATGCACACACCCAAATCGTGGCACTCTCACACACACACGTGTCCTTTTTATTTTTATTTTATAATCACCTTTACCTAAAAATCCTTAATTCATACAACAATGCCATTTAATTTAGGAAATCACATTTTCTTAGTCATTCCCACGTATCACACATACTTTAGGCATACATTGGGATCAAGCACACAACATATAAAATTTCATCACATAATGCACACTCATATCACGCACCTACAAAAATACATTTATATACACAAACCGTAACACATACACACATATTAAATCAAACACATATCATACAAAATTTCATACCAAGGTATCACCGCAAAACACATTTCCTTAAAAATTCGTTTTTCGTAAACTCTGAAAATAAATTTTTATAAAACACTCTAGAAAATTTTAAAAATTACATTTTCAAATTCTAGGTTTCAAAATGATCGTTTTCATATAAAGATCATTAAATTCCGAGTTACAGTTAAAAAGATACACATTTTCAAAGGTAACAGACCCAAAACTTTATTTTTAACAAAATCATCTTTTAATAAAATCACCATTTGCAAATCATTTACTTTTCACTCATGAAAATATTTTGTTTCCACAAATCCATGAAAATTAATGCTTTCTTTCTTAATTTTTTTTAAAAAATACTTTTCTGAAAAATTATCATTTCAAGGTTCTTTTTTTTTTTTTGTTAAAAACCGTTTACGCACGTACGGGAAAAATGCGGGGTGTTACAGTTGTAATGGGGCCAAGGAAAAGGTAGGATAAAAATATGGGAATGTAGCTAAAACCAAGGGAATAGAGGAGCAATGGGGAATAAGTAAAAAGTAAGCAAAATCCACCCCAAAATCAACAACCATTAATTCCAATTCTCTTTGCCTCAACAACCTTTTATTCACTTTTTTTTTTCTTTTTTCTTTTTCTTTTGCATTTTTTTTTGTTTTAGAGACTTCTATTTTTTTTTTGAGAGATATACAAAAAGAAAAGAAGGAACAACACAAATGGCATGAAGATGAAGCCATAACTACAACAACCAATGAGGCAAAAACAAGAACTCAACCAATTGAAACATAGACCACACTTACTTACCTAATACCCATTCCCAAAACAATTCCAAAGCTCCAAAATTCCCTAAGGTTAGGACAATCATGGTTTTTCAGTAATAGGCTTGTAATGAGCTGAAGAATAAGAAAAGGGATAAAAAGGCTCAAAGGGGCTAGCAAAGGATACATTCTGTGACACCCTCAGTATAATCCAAGTAATTAATACAATAAGTGTACTATTACTCGTATTAGTTATGGACTTGTTAGTATTTAGAAAATACAGGAAATAAAATTTTCTTTTTATTTTCTATAGAGGCGGGTGCACAGACCAAAACATGGAACTCTTGGAGAAAGTAAATTATATCATTTTAAACTTAATATTGGATTCGGCATTCTTTAGGACAAGAAAATCTTTTCACAATACAAATAGCATCGATACCCTTAAATCGTATTTACCTGGTAAAAATTAAGTGATACTATCCAATCTTTCGTTTCGCGGAACTGATACAATTTTCAATTATCGAAGCCGAATTCTTTAAATAATCTTTATCAGAGTAAGCGGAAATAGTAGGACTATGCACAATTTTAATATAAACATATGGTATATATATATAAGTAAGACATGAAATACATAGTCCAAAGTAGTGTCTCCAAGAACCAGTACAAGT
Organism: Crotalaria pallida; assembly: GCA_037953625.1. Taxonomy (NCBI): domain Eukaryota; kingdom Viridiplantae; phylum Streptophyta; class Magnoliopsida; order Fabales; family Fabaceae; genus Crotalaria; species Crotalaria pallida. The sequence goes on from CM075649.1 coordinate 102,512,078, forward strand.
CCATAAAATAGATCATCACTCTAGAGTTCTCAAAACTATATACAATATCTATATCTCAAAAATAAAGACTCTGAAGCTGATCATAGAACATAAGCAGCAGTAGTAGTAGTAGAAGTCTCCAAGAAGTAGTACCAGTAGTCCTCATCCAACATCATAGCAGCAGCATCATCAACTCCTCCAAAGCATCCCTCACACCGGATCCCCTGATCCTCATCATGTACCATATGCACATACCTAGGGATCATCATCCCTCCACTGACTCCCGGTGGAGTGTACAACAGGCTCGCCTCCGCTCTCGTCCTCCACAGGATCCTCCTCGATCTCATCCGATGGAGTGGGTACCCTGCAATTGGGTACAGGGTCAGGTGATGGCGAGACCCTCACAGGGCTCCTCGGATCAAATAGGGGAGTCTCCTCGCGGATGACTCTCGAAGAAAAAGGGTGTGAGCGGGCAGGTCGAAAACGAAAACTGTGATATGAGCGAGCTGGTCGTGTGGTAGGTGGTCCATGGTAAGTGTAAAAGGGTGGTACGTGCATAGTGTATATGATGGGAATCCTAAATCTACGAGGACGGAACCGGATCAGCGGGTTGGGATGGTAGAAGGTAACCTCTACCTCTCCCTCAAACACCGCTCGGTGATCCTCGTAGATCCATATGCGACTAGGAAGTGGCCGGATCTCGATGCAAGCGATGTAGCGTGACATCACCTACAAGGGCACAGGGATAAGCAATTCTATACACATAATAAATAGAGCATAAATAAATGTGCAATATGAATATGTAAACATGTAGTAATAATCAACAACCACATTTAGCACTTAGCAAGTATTTAATGCAAGTAAGATGCTCATACTTATTTCATTTATCAGCATTATTTTAAATGAGTGGCATGATGTATGAATCTAGCTCTCAAGCCTATCTCCATCAATCTCTATCACTCTCGGACGTCCATCCTTTACTTCATATCAGCACTCAACAGTGCATTGTACTTCTAGGTGTACAACATACGTACATTCACCAAGAATGTACACGACAAGCTTGGAAATGGTACATAACGTGCAACTCGAGCAACGTCCCGTCATCCAAACGAAATAACCATATCATCAGCATCTCACTATGCTGGCCACGTCGTCAACCATAACGTGACATCAAGCGAGCCGTTAGTTAGCACTCCCAGAGGCCATCCTCATGTTATCAAAACATGATAAACGATCTATCATCCGAACTCCAGAATGAGTGCAATATCTTAACTTAAAAGAATTGATTGGTGTCTTTCTTTTTAATAATACATAACATGCCACCCGAGCATCATCCCATTAACCAAAGGGAAAAATCATATCATCAATCAATCTCTTTTAAGTCTTAAATCTCTTGGATTATTATCATTGAGTATCAACAGAATGATTCAGAATTAAAAATCGTATTTTAAGGTTCTGGGCAAAAGTACTCGAGTGTTCTTCATAATACTCGAGTGGTTCTTCAGTCTTTCCAAATTACTCGAGTGGTTCATGGTCACTCGAGTCGTTCATGCTTTTCAGAAAAGTTAGATTTCAGATCTTAAAAGTACTCGAGTAGTTCATGAATACTCGAGTGTTCTTCATCAATTCCAGAATACTCGAGTGATTCATGCATTACTCGAGTGATTCATCAAAAGGTACTTTTGTTGCATCAGTCAATACTCGAGTGTTGGAGTAGAAAGGCACACTGTTTTATTGCAAAATACTCGAGTGCCAAGTCAATTATACGAGTCTTTTCATACAGAACAAACTGAAAACTTGGTTTTATCATACCATTTTCAATTCTAACCATTTTTAATCATGTCCAATGGTCAACAGAGTTCATATACCATATATTAAACATGTTCAAACACTTAGAACACATCAAATTACAGATTTGACAGAGAATCATAAGATTATGCAGAAAACATGAAAATTCACAACTTAGCATATCAATTTCCATAAAACTAAAAATTCTCAAGATTTTAAGTTCCCAATAGCTTGCATGCAACATATTAAACTTGCACAAAACCATTTTAGAGCACAAGTTGGTCTCCGAACCAATCTCCCTATTCAAACTAAGCCCTTAGAGCCTCTTGGTGGCTCTCTAATCAAATTCATGCAATTTAAACTTTATCTAGTGAATAGAAAGCTTTCCCCTTACCTCACAGACGTGACTCAACAAAGAAATTGCAAGGAAAAGCTCCACAGCACCAAGAACCACTTCAAGAACCAACATGCAGAGCAGTTTGAGTGGAGGTCCAAAATTGAATTGGTTGACATAGAAGACAGAGATAACAATTGGGGAAATTAGTATTTCTAAACTCTATGCAACACATACTAACTACAGAAATCAATTTGAGACTCAGAAGATGCATGAGCTTACCACAATCAATGATCAAAGTAAGCTCCAGACACTGGTTTGACAGCAACAAGCTCCAACTTCCGAGCTTCGATTTGCCTCACACAAACACTCTTAGCTCACGTATTTGGTGTCTATACAAAGCTCGTGATGTGAGCTTTGTATTGGTGTATAATTTGTGGTTCAATTTTCAGAATCAAGCAAGAACGATGACAACGAAATCGGGAACCCTAATGCATGCAATCTTTCATGAATTTGACAAAATGCTCGATTTCTAAGCAACAATCAACTTAAATACACGAATTCGTTGACCATGCATAGCGACACGAAAGCCATGGACGTGTGAGGGTGGAGTATTCGTGTCAACGGTGGAGAATCGTTGGTGGTGACTCACCAAACGCACTAACTCGTGCAACTCTGACCAGAACACTCGAGTCTTTTCAGAAACACTCGAGTATTTTTGTCAGTTTTTGAAAAATATTAATTTTATTTTCTTTCCCTCCAAAACCTTTCCTATAATTACTTCTAGGTCCCAACTCAGGGACTAATATGCAAAATATTTATTTTATGCATAAATATATTTACCAAATAAATTCACACATCACCTAATAACATAAACACAAATTTTTAATCAGATTAAAATAGAAATAATTAATTATAATAAATTTTATAATTAACATTTCATTAATCAAGGATTAAAATTTTGTTGTGTTACACTACTCCCCCACTTACAAGGAATTTCGTCCCCGAAATTCAACTTATACAAACAACTCAGGATAGTCCTGACGCATTTTATCCTCTAATTCCCAAGATGCATCCATTACATCACCACAACTCCAGATAACCTTGACCAAAAGAATATCCTTCCCTCTAAGCTGCTTGACTCTTCTATCTTCAATACGGATAGGCATAGCTTCAAAGGTTAGGTTCTCACGTATTTCTAGGTCATCAGGTTGAATCCTAAGGACAATGGTGGAGTCATGGATATACTTCTTCAACTGAGACACATGGAATACATTATGAAGGTTAGCTAATGACAGGGGTAGGGCTATTTGATAGGCTACTGGACCAACTCTTTTGAGAACTTGGTAAGGACCAATAAACTTAGGTGATAGTTTCTGGGTTTTCAAGGCTCTACTAACACCTTTGGTTGGTACTATTCTAATGAAAACATGGTCACCTTCAGCAAATTCTAAGGGTTTCCTCCTCCGATCAGCATATCTCTTCTGCCTGCTTTGAGCAGTCTTCATCTTCTCTTGTATCATCTTAATCTTCTCAGTTGTCTCTTGTACAAAATCTGGTCCTACGAGGGCACTCTCCCCCACTTGAAACCAGCATAATGGTGTCTGACACTTTCTCCCATACAGAGCTTCAAATGGTGCCATTCCAATGCTCGTATGATAACTATTGTTGTAAGTAAATTCCACGAGCGGCAACATTTGTTCCCAATTTCCTTGTCCTTCCAAGACACAAGCTCTTAAGATGTCCTCCAGTGACTGAATAGTCCTTTCCGTTTGACCATCAGTCTGAGGATGGTATGCAGAACTCAACTTCAATCTGAACCCAAAGCTCTATGTAGATCTTGCCAAAACTTAGATGTAAACCTTGGATCGCGATCTGACACGATACTTGATGGTACACCATGCAGGCGAACAACTTCCTTGATATACAACTGAGTGAGCTTTTCCAAAGAGTAACGCATATTAATTGGAATAAAATGCGCTGACTTTGTCAAGCGATCTACAATCACCCAGATTGCAACATGACCAGTAGCTGTCCTTGGTAACCCAGATACAAAATCCATTGAGATACTATTCCATTTCCATAATGGAATTTCTAAGGGAAGTAATTCTCCTCCTGGCCTTTGGTGTTCCACCTTCGCCTTCTGACACACCAAACAACACGCTACATACCTTACCACAGCTTTCTTCAAACCAGGCCACCAAAATATCTCCCTCAAATCCTGATACATTTTGGTGGCTCCCGGATGCATACTCATCTTGCTTTTATGCGCTTCATCCAGAATCATTCTCCTTACCTCCAAATTATCGGGCACACAAATCCTTGCTCTAAAGCGAAGGATTCCATCCTTCCCTTCTTGAAATTCTAACTCTTTGCCTTCCTCCATAAGCTTCCTCTTTTCCTTAAGCTCATCATCCTCTCGTTGCAACTCTCGAATCCTTTGCAAGAATTCGTTAGTAATCTACAGCATTCGCATCTTGATACTTGTCGGCTCCACTTGCATCGTCAAGCTCAAATCTCTAAATTCTTCTATCAACGCAGCTTCTTTGACCATCATCGTACTGATATGCATTGCCTTTCGACTCAATGCATCCGCCACAACATTTGCTTTCCCAGGATGGTAATGAAGCTCAAACTCATAATCCTTCAGGAACTCCATCCATCGACGTTGCATCATGTTCAACTCCTTCTGATCAAAAAGGTACTTTAAACTCTTATGGTCACTAAACACCCGAAATGTAGTGCCATAGAGATAGTGCCTCCAAATCTTTAGAGCGAAGACAACAACTGCCAACTCTAAGTCATGAGTTGGATAGTTCATTTCATGAACTTTTAGCTGTCTCGAGGCGTAAGCGACTACCTTTCCATCTTCCATCAAAACACTTCCAAGTCCTTGTTTCGATGCGTCACAGTACACCTCAAAATTCTTATGTGGATCAGGCAAAATCAACACAGGAGATGATGTCAATCTTTCCTTTAACTCTCGGAAACTCCTTTCACACTTCTCATCCGATATAAATGGTTGATCTTTCCGAGTTAACTTTGTTAAGGGTAGTGCAATCCTTGAGAAACCTTCTATAAATCTTCTGTAGTAGCCAGCCAAACCAAGAAAACTTCTCACTTCCGTGACCGACCTCGGTTGTTCCCACTGTAGAACTGAGCTTACTTTCGTTGGGTCAACCGTTATCCCCTTGTTTGAGATCACATGCCCTAAAAATTTAACTTCCTCCAGCCATAACTCACATTTTGCAAGTTTGGCGTACAACTGCTTCTCCTTCAGGACATTCAACACTATTCTCAAGTGTTCAACATGCTCCTCCGGGCTCTTGGAATAAATAAGGATATCGTTAATGAACGCAACCACGAATGAATCTAAATAAGGTCCAAAGATTTGATTCATGTAGTCCATGAAAATAGCTGGCGCATTAGTCAATCCGAATGGCATCACAACATACTCATAATGCCCGTATCGAGATCGAAATGCAGTCTTAGAGATATTCTCTTCTCTAATCCTGATCTGATGATACCCCGATCTCAGATCAATCTTGGAAAATACTGAAGCCCCACGAACTTGATCCATAAGGTCATCTATCCTTGGTAAAGGATACTTCTTCTTGATTGTGACCTTATTCAACTGTCGGTAGTCGATGCACATTCTCATACTACCATCTTTCTTTTTGACGAACAAAACCGGAGCACCCCAAGGTGACACACTGGGTCGGATCATCTGCTTCTGCAACAACTCTTCAATCTGCTTCTTCATCTCAGCCATTTACGGTGGTGCCATTCTATAAGGAGCGATAGAAATGGGACCAGCTCCCGGAACTAAATCAATTCCAAATTCAATCTCTCTCTTTGGTGGCAAACCAGGTATCTCATCAGCGAATACCTCAGGAAAATATCGGACAACGGAAGTCTCTTCAATTCTTGGGCCATTCTCTTCCACTTCAGTGTTGAACAAGCACATATAGCCTGAAGGTTTTGGGTTTCTATAGATCACTACTTTTCTATCACAATCAATGATCACTTGGTTTCGACTCAACCAATCCATCCCCAAGATCACATCTAATTGCGGTAAGGGCAAACAGATCAAATCTACCCTAGAGATTTGTCCTAACACTTCTATACAACAGTCAAGACATGCTCTAGAAGCAACTACAAGAGCATTAGTAGGGGTTTCTACTTTAAGAGTGTATGATAACTCAGATATGGGCAACTCAAACGATTTACACATTCATGTGAAACAAATGAATGCGTTGCACCAAAATCAAACAACACATTACAAAGCTGACCATTTAGCAAGTAATTACCTTGCACCAGATCAGAGGATTGGCTTGCTTCTACACCATTAAGCGTGAAAACCCTTCCTTGAACCACGGGCTTGTCAGTTGTCCCTCTTGAGTTAGCCTTGGCCGATTCCTTGCAGTCCTTCGCAAAGTGTCCCGGTTTCCCATAGTTGAAACAACCACTTGTTCCCCAAAAAAAACGGCGATGATGACGATGCTTGCACTTGTCACAGAAGGGAGCCTCGCAATTCCTTCCATCATTACCTCCAACTTTTCCTTTACCTTTCCCCCGACGATCATACGGACCCTTGCCTCGATTGTTGAAACCCTTGCGCCTATGAGGTCCATAATTCTGGATATCTTTCCTTTCTTGTGCTTGCAATCCTTCAGCTTTCTTGTCATCCTCATACATCCTAAACATGTCCACAAGTGCAGGAAAGCTTTGAATCCGTTGATAGCTGAAAATAGATTTCAGCTTAGGCCGTAAGCCTCCCTCGAACTTGATACACTTGCTCCTTTCATTAGGGTTGTTATGGTAGTATGAGGAGTACTTCATCAATTCCTCGAACTTGGCTGCCTACTCACCCACGCTCATGTCTCCTTACTTTAGCTGCAAGAATTCTACTTCCTTCTTTCTCCTCAAATCCTCAGGGAAATATTTATTGAGAAACTTCTCCATAAATACACCCCAATTAACATCCCTTCCTTCATAATGCAAAAGTTGAACTATATGGTTCCACCAGTTCTCAGCTTCATCTTCTAACATGTAGACTGCATATGCCACCTTCTGAGCTTCCGTGCAATCTAACGTTCTGAAGATCTTATCCATGGTGTGAATCCACTTATTGGCCTCTTCAGGTTTAAATCCTCCTTCAAATTTGGGTGGATTACAACTCCTAAAATCCGCCAAACTCTTCGCCTCGGTATTACCCATATTACACTGGTGAGGTGGGTTAACCGGTTGAGGTGGTTGCTGAGATTGCTGTTGCTGCATAGACTCCAGTACTGCCGTAATTCTCTCTAACATCGCGTTAGTGTGATTTTGATTTCTAGTTGCCATAATAGACCTGCGTTATGGACTTATGGTCACATATGATAAACTAAAGAAACATTCATCACACCACCTATACTAAGGCTATAACCATAACCTTCAACAAACATTCAATTGTATCTAGTGCTTAAAATAAGCAAGATACTAGCATTCAAAACAATAAATATACCTTGTGGATACCTGCTTGATGCTGATGACTACCTTTCTGGAACTACTTCCACTACTACAGGATCTGACTTTTGCTTTGATACCACTCAGTGTGACACCCTCAGTATAATCCAAGTAATTAATACAATAAGTGTACTATTACTCGTATTAGTTATGGACTTGTTAGTATTTAGAAAATACAGGAAATAAAATTTTCTTTTTATTTTCTATAGAGGCGTGTACACAGACCAAAACATGGAACTCTTGGAGAAAGTAAATTTTATCATTTTAAACTTTATATTGGATTCGACATTCTTTAGGACAAGAAAATCTTTTCACAATACAAATAGCATCGATACTCTTAAATTGTATTTACCTGGTAAAAATTAAGTGATGCTATCCAATCTTTCGTTTCGCGGAACTGATACCATTTTCAAATATCGTAGCCGAATTCTTTAAATAATCTTTATCAGAGTAAGCGGAAATAGTAGGACTATGCACAATTGTAATATAAACATATGATATATATATATATATATATATATATATATAAGTAAGACATGAAATACATAGTCCAAAGTAGTGTCTCCAAGAACTAGTACAAGTCCATAAAATAGATCATCACTCTTGAGTTCTCAAAACTATATACAATATCTATATCTCGAAAATAAAGACTCTGAAGCTGATCATAGAACATAAGCAGCAGTAGTAGTAGTAGTAGAAGTCTCCAAAAAGTAGTAGCAGTAGTCCTCATCCAACATCATAGCAGCAGCATCATCAACTCCTCCACAACATCCCTCACACCGGATCCCCTGATCCTCATCATGTACCATATGCACATACCTAGGGATCATCATCCCTCCACTGACTCCCGGTAGAGTGTACAACAGGCTCGCCTCCGCTCTCGTCCTCCACAGGATCCTCCTCGATCTCATCGATGGAATGGGTACCCTACCACTGGGTACAGGGTCAGGTGATGGCGAGACCCTCACAGGGCTCCTCGGATCAGATAGGGGAGTCTCCTCGCAGACGACTCTCGAAGAAAAAGGGTGTGAGCGGGTAGATCGAAAATGAAAACTGTGATATGAGCGAGCTGGTCGTGTGGGAGGTGGTCCATGGTAAGTGTAAAAGGGTGGTACGTGCATAGTGTATATGATGGGAATCCTAAATCTACGAGGACGGGACCGGATCAGCGGGTTGGGATGGTAGAAGGTGATCTCTACCTCTCCCTCAAACACCGCTCGGTGATCCTCGTAGATCCATATGCCACTAGTAAGTGGCTGGATCTCGATGCAAGCGATGTAGCGTGACATCACCTACAAGGGCACAGGGATAAGCAATTCTATAAACATAATAAATAGAGCATAAATAAATGTGCAATATGAATATTTAAACATGTAGCAATAATCAACAACCGCATTTAGCACTTAGCAAGTATTTAATGCAAGTAAGATGCTCATACTTATTTCATTTATCAGCATTATTTTAAATGAGTGGCATGATGTATGAATCTAGCTCTCAAGCCTATCTCCATCAATCTCTATCACTCTCTGACGTCCATCCTTTACTTCATATCAGCACTCAATAGTGCGTTGTACTCTTAGGTGTACAACATTCGTACATTCACCAAGAATGTACACGACAAGCTTGGAAATGGTACATAACGTGCAACTCGAGCAATGTCCCATCATCCAAACGGAATAACCATATCATCAGCATCTCACTATGATGGCCACGTCATCAACCATAACGTGTCATCAAGCGAGCCGTCAGTTGGCACTCCCAGAGGTCCTCCTCATGTTATCAAAACATGATAAACGATCTATCATCCGAACTCCAGAATGAGTGCAATATCTTAACTTAAAAGAATTGATTGGTGTCTTTCTTTTTAATAATACATAACGTGCCACCCGTGTAACACCCTTATTTTATATGCAAAAATAGTAAGTAAAAGTTTATATTTAAAATAGTGTATTTAAAAATTTCTCTTCACAAATCAAATTTACAATAAATTTGGGCATTCATTTACAATATAAGTAGCACAAATTTAAAGTTCCCTTCTTTCCATTCTTCCACTGCGCCACTCTGATCGACAATCTCCTTAGCAATCACCTAAAATGTTAAACACTAAGGGTGAGACCTTTTCACAACACAGTGAATCAGAGAATAATATAAAGCTCATAATGTAAACTTAAGAATAACAATTAAATCAAGTCGGGGATCAACCAATTCATCACATTCCCTTTTGCATTATACACAACAACACCATATCCATTTTTATTCCCTTTTGCATTATTCCCTTTTGAAACCTCAACAATGCAACCAAGATATGAGTGGGGACCTTTTCAAGAGGAGAGTGTAATGGGGGAAGGGTTTTTCTCCTTTACTTGATCTTGAGAGTGTGGAGGCATGAGAGAGAAATGGTTTTCATGGTGTTTTAAGAGGTAGAGAGAGAAAGCTCAAGGGTGTTAATGATGATGATAATGGCGTGTGGGTGGTGGTGGTGTTCTTGATGATCTTAGTCTAGTGATTGAAGACGATGATGGTTGATTATGGTTCTTGTGTTCTTGGACTTGGAGAAGGAGAAGAAAGAATGAATAGAATGAATGAATGTGTTTATGTTATGTTTTATGAAGAGGAATTGTTAGATCCAGTGAGAATGTTTTGATAATGACAAAGGTTTTGAACAAGCTACAAATGTGTTGAACAAGTTCAAGCTCAACAAGCAAACAACACTCAACAAATCGATTAACACACATGCTACAGTGGTTAATCGATTAAGCCATGTGTTAATCGATTAAGACCTGGTAAACTGGTTTTTAAAATACGTTTTTAACTTCTCAAAACTAGTTTTTAAGTTTCCTATCTTTTGGGTATTCTATATAAACCTTTTCCTAATCTTTGTGAATCAATAGATTGAATCAAGAATCATTTTTACATCAAGTTTAGAAAGATCAAGCCACACTATTCTCTCTTACTTTCATAGATCAAAGTTTTCTATTTTTACATTCTTTGATCAAGAATCTTTGAATCTCTTATGTTGATATTTTCATAGCTATTGAAAGAGATTCATAGGATTGTTATTATTTTCAATTTGGTTGTAATCATTGCAAGGAGGCAAACATTCTACAACACAAGGAAGCCTTGGTGGTTGTTCATCAAGCAAAGTCATTTTGGAAGTCTTGTTGTGTTAACAAGCAATTGGAAGTCTTGGTGTGAGGTATCATCAAGCAAGTGGAAGTCTTGTTGAGGGGAATCGGCAAGCAAGGGAAGAGGTTAGATTAGATTCAATTGTGTGTGTGTATGCGGTTTTGGGCATGCATAAATATACTTAGGTTCTCGAAGGATTTGATTAAAAAGAATATAATGCATATGTAAATGCATGTATATATATATATCTGAATGAGTAAGGCGTGATGCATGGACATATGTATGTAAGTGTGTGTGACGTATGTGCATGATGAACATGTATGCATTTTCCCTAAAATCCATGCTTGGTGTTAAACATAAATTGCATGTATAGGTGTGTGCTAATGCATGAGAGGTTCGGCTATGATAGGATTAGAAGGACCAAGTAGAGCCTTTTTCCTTATACATTAAGAAACAAAGAATTAAATAAGAATTAGGGGGAGAATAGGCTAGATGAGTCATGGAGCCTAGGAGGGCTTACTCACCACCCTTGTCCCCCACGACAAGGCCTCCTCCATGCAACAATTGAACTAGTCCTAAATTGCCCTCCATCTTTCCACTAGGAACCGAGGCTAAGAAAGGAAATTTCCATGCCTTTGCTTGTGACCTTAAAACCGTATGAGTAGGTATGGGTTGGCTAGTTCCTTTTCATTTCCTTCGTCCATTTCATTCCAACACCAACACAAACACACTTAGTTTCAAGAGCACTCTCAAGCTCTTGAAACTCATAGAGAGAAGGAGGGAACCGTGAGGAGAAGAGAAGGAAGGAGAGTGCAAAACCCCAAATTCTTAGCCCAAACACCGTTACTTTCTTTCTCCCACACATCTTCTCCTTCAAAAACTAAGAAGAAAACCCATTAACCTAAGAAGAAGAGGGAGACCGAGACGATTAAGAGGAGAAGAGGAAAAGCTTTGAAGACTTAAGATTAGGAACTAAGGTAGAAGGAGTTTGATTTGAATATTTGGTGTTGTAAAGAATTTTATTTTGGACTATGATTTAATTTGGTGCTACATGTAATTATTTTGAGTGATTTTGAGGTTTAAATGTCTTGTGTAACATCCCAAATTTCATTCCAAGTATAATCTATGTTGGGATGGTCTTAGGGTAGAAGAAATGGAGATATAAGTTAGAATTTAGCCAAAAATACATGTAGAACTAGGGTTAAAAACATAGAACCTTAGGAAATTCAAAATAAAAGATTTACAACTCTAAACACAAATTCCACCGTTGGATGTGAAGATTAGTATGTGGGGAAGCTTGATTTAAAATTTGAGGAAGATCCAACGGGTAACGAAGAAGTTATGGCCTTTCAAAGTTTGGATACTGCAAAATTGTGCAGCTTAATCGCCTCTTAATCGATTAAGCTGCAATTTAATCGATTAAATCGTGCTGCTGCTGAAAAAAATAAAAGCAAAACACACACTCTTTATTTCCCAAATTCGAATCTCTCTCTCTCTCTCCTCTAGGGTTCCATTCTTCATCATCAAATCCACCAAGAACAAGTGAGATTTCTTCATTTTATCAACAAATCTCTTCCTCCTTGCTCCAAGTAAGTATTCAAGCCTTTGATTCCTTCCCCCTCTCTCTCTAATTCGAGTTTTCTCTCTCCTCCCTCTCATGGAGGTTTTCATTTCTAAGCATAGAACCTTCAAGTTTTCCATGGGGTTTAGTTTGAGAATCATGGAATGAGCAATAACCCTCATTTTTGTGGCTTTATAATAGGTTCTATCACTCTCTTGTGGATTTTGAGCTCTTGGTGGGCAAACTCAAGTATAGGACACTTGGACTCTCCTTATCCTTAAGTGTTTGAGGTAAGGGAGTGGATATAGTGAGCTTTGCCTTGTTCTAGGGAGTAGGTTCTAGTTAGTATATAATACTTGTTAGGGTTATGTGTTAGGGGAGAAAATTAGATTATAATTCCCTAGGTTATTAAATGTGAAATTTGAATTAATCAAATATGCATGATGATTGGATGTTAAGATTAGTAAAAAGGAAACCCAATAATATGACAATGAATTATTTGATGAATGAAACTTGGATAATAATTAAATGGAATTGCATGAGGAATTGGGTAATGTGATAATGAAGTTGTCATAAATGAATTTTGTGATTATTGAACTTAGTTGCAACGTTGTGAATTAAATGGTAATTAATTTCGGTAGCTAATATATGTACGTGTTGTGGAATAAATGTATATAGGAAGAAAAATGGAATGAAAAACGAGTAAATGTGATAAATGTGCGTAATTGTATCTAATTGTTAAATAATTACAAATGTTAAGTATTATCAATTGTGAACAAAGGTCATGGCTTATGAATAGAACTTGTGAATATGGGAAATGGGAGTAAAATGATCATGTTTAATAAAAAGTAAGAGATGATTTTAATATGTGGTGTTAAAGCGAAAATGTGAGAAGGCGAAATATGTAAATCGAAATGAAGGGTAATATAAATGTTGGGCTATGAATGAGAATGTCATTTGGTATGATGGTGATAACTGAGAAAGGAAATGAATAAGGTAATTACATGAATGATTGATTGTTGAATGTGTGTTGTTGAATTTACATGTGATATAATTGTTTATGTAAGACTATGAAAGTATGTTTTGGCCTCTGATGTGAGGTAATGAATATGGAAATGTAATTAAGTGCGTTGGCCTCTGATTTGAGGCGACGAGTAAGGAATTAGAGTAATGAGTGTTGACCTCTGACCTGAGGGACACAAGATGGAATGAATGTTATTGAATGTTGACCTCTGACCTGAGGGACACAATATGAAGGAAAAGGAATGTGTGTTGACCTCTGACCTGAGGGACACCGGATGGAATATGCATTGGTGTGTTGACCTCTGACCTGAGAGACACACCGTGAATTAAGGGACTGAAGTGTTGACCTCTGACCTGAGGGACACAAAATGGATTATGATGAATGGGTGTTGACCTCTGACCTGAGGGACACAAAATTTAAATAAGGAAAAGAATGGGAGCCTCTGCTTTGAGGTGATAAATGGGTTGCATGAAACTGTGCATTGGCCTCTGATTTGAGGTGATGTGCTATAATGAAATGAGTATGTGAAATGAAATGAATAAAGAAAAAGGGGAAATGAATGTTGATTGGATGTGAAAATGAATAAGGAAAAAAATGGATGTTGGACTGAATAATGGAAATGAATGGTAAAATGAATAATGGGTATGGAAATGATGAAAAGAGTATGGTGTGCAAGATGTGAATATATGCTTAATTGCTAATTGTGTTTGACCTAGTGGGTTGTTATGTCTAGTTAGAAACTGCTTTCTATTTCATGTGCACTGCTCACTCCCTTACTGTTTCAGGTACGGAGATTGAGTTGGCACAGCCCCCGGCCGAGCAGGAGTACTTTCCCTTACAGGGATAGTAGGGTGTTATGGGTTTAGAGTACATTATAGACCTAAGCCTCCTATGTTCTGTTGAAGAAAATGTAATGTATATCCTTGAGTGAGGCTTGGGACACTTTGTTTTGATAAACTATTATGCTTTGGTTTTTGATGTTTTAACTTACTACTTTCCGCTGAAAACTCTGAATAGTATGCACTCTGATGTATTTGGAGCCCATTGGGCCTTGATATAATTTAGGAATATAATCTGAAACTCTGCTGGCTATTAGTTGTTTATTTGAAAATTGTTTATCACAGGTTAAATTTTGGATTAGTCCGAAAAAAAAACCAAACTCCGTCCGTTTGACGGTTGATTCTAATAAAACAAAAATGAATTTTTAAGTCCATATTGTAGTATAAGGGGAATTAAGGGTAAAAATCATAGGGTGTTACATTTATGGTATCAGAGCAGTTTCTCCTCGGCCATGGAGTTGTACAAACTCCAAATGATTACTCACCTAGCGAGTAATTGATGCTCATAGTAATAGTTTAGGATTATAATAAGATAATTATAGTACTATGTATTTACTTAGTATTTGAGTCTTATTGGTCTGTTCACTCTGGCTAAGCAATTGATATGGTTGCAGGTAACTAACATTTGGCAAGTCCATACGAAGTGCTTTTAAATTCGAAGTTGTGAAGTTAGATTGCTCTTCTGTTAGCTAAATATTGAACTAGTAATGTTTTAGGATAGAAGTGTTTAAAACACTTTGGATTTGCCTTTCCAAATACAATCCTGTTCTTATAGAGAACGTATGAAAGACCTTATAAGGAATTCTTCAGTTTGAGAATTCTAGTATCAAGTAACCAATATTATGTTGTGATGTTGTTATTTGATGTAATGTAAGGTTAGAATTGATCACTCTAATCCTTGCATTTGTTAAATGATGACATTACTGATAGAACCCGACAGTGATGTGTTGTTGGTAGACGTGAGGATGGGATTGATCACCTCAATTCTTGCATCTATCAATAAATGCTATCATTGTAACCTTTAAAGTGAAAGTAGACAACCAAAGAAGTGACATCCAAGGAAAATAATTCTTGTAAGTGAAGCCAACCTTACCCCGAAACATTCGTTCAAAAGCTTCATATAGAGTTAGAGAGTAGATAGAAAATAGTTCTAAAGAAAAGAAGTCTTGGTATATGCTACTTGTTCCAAAGTAGTATAGCTAAGTGCTAATCCCTTGGATGAGTTAAGACAGCTCTCCATAAGTTATTCTTAACCATCATATCAACTAAATCAATCTTGAAGCAATTTGACAGTTGCTTCGAATCTTTTCCCGTTTCTTAGATAACCACTCATAAGAATAGCCGGTTTTGCCGAATTTGTAAAATCCTTGCATTGAGACCAAACATCTTAATAATTGACTCAGCCAACGGCAAGTTGTCGTACCCTTCACATTTGGTAGTTGGGTAAATCTTGGAACTAATGTGGACTTCTTCCTTCTTAATCTTTTTAGTCGATTCATGGAAGAAGTTGATTGTGGGGCATTTAGTAGGAATTGTGTCTGCTCTAATCAACTAAGCATTGGGGTGCTTCTCCTTCATGAATGCTTGTGTTTTTGAAAGATCCTAAACCTTACCGGTGCTAGTCAATCCTGGGGAGAAGATAAACTCTAAGGCGTTCTATCCTACAAAAATCTTCGCATGCCTCGATCCCAGGGTATCTATTCTGGGAAAGATTCTAAAACTATTTTGGAAATGCTAAATATTTCGAGTTTTCCCGTATCTAGCTAATGCAACTCCTGTCTTGCATCTATCCGAAGGACGATCGGAGGCGGATTAACCCGATCCCACACCCTTTAGCAAAGCGGTAATTGGGTATGTTGATGCCAAGTGGGGGAGCACTTCCTACCCTAATTTAAATTCTGTCTAAGTAAGGGCAAACCGAAAGACCGACGGAAGAAACCAAAGGGAATTAAAGGTAGGAATCGCAAGTCCTATCACCGGGGTGATTCTTCATTTACTGAACCTAACGGAATTTCGGGGACGAAATTCCAATAAGTGGGGGAGAATTGTAACATCCCAAATTTAATTCCAAGTATAATCTATGTTGGGATGGTCTTAGGGTAGAAGAAATGGAGATATAAGTTAGAATCTAGCCAAAAATACATGTAGAACTAGGGTTAAAAACATAGAACCTTAGGAAATTCAAAATAAAAGATTTACAACTCTAAACACAAATTCCACCGTTGGATGTGAAGATTAGTATGTGGGGAAGCTTGATTTAAAATTTGAGGAAGATCCAACGGGTAACGAAGAAGTTATGGCCTTTCAAAGTTTGGATACTGCAAAATTGTGCAGCTTAATCGCCTCTTAATCGCCTCTTAATCGATTAAGCTGCAATTTAATCGATTAAATCGTGCTGCTGCTGAAAAAAATAAAAGCAAAGCACACACTCTTTCTTTCCCAAATTCGAATCTCTCTCTCTCCTCTAGGGTTCCATTCTTCATCATCAAATCCACCAAGAACAAGTGAGATTTCTTCATTTCATCAACAAGTCTCTTCCTCCTTGCTCCAAGTAAGTATTCAAGCCTTTGATTCCTTCCCCCTCTCTCTCTAATTCGAGTTTTCTCTCTCCTCCCTCTCATGGAGGTTTTCATATCTAAGCATAGAACCTTCAAGTTTTCCATGGGGTTTAGTTTGAGAATCATGGAATGAGCAATAACCCTCATTTTTGTGGCTTTATAATAGGTTCTATCACTCTCTTGTGGATTTTGAGCTCTTGGTGGGCAAACTCAAGTATAGGACACTTGGACTCTCCTTATCCTTAAGTGTTTGAGGTAAGGGAGTGGATATAGTGAGCTTTGCCTTGTTCTAGGGAGTAGGTTCTAGTTAGTATATAATACTTGTTAGGGTTATGTGTTAGGGGAGAAAATTAGATTATAATTCCCTAGGTTATTAAATGTGAAATTTGAATTAATCAAATATGCATGATGATTGGATGTTAAGATTAGTAAAAAGGAAACCCAATAATATGACAATGAATTATTTGATGAATGAAACTTGGATAAGAATTAAATGGAATTGCATGAGGAATTGGGTAATGTGATAATGAAGTTGTCATAAATGAATTTTGTGATTATTGAACTTAGTTGCAACGTTGTGAATTAAATGGTAATTAATTTCGGTAGCTAATATATGTACGTGTTGTGGAATAAATGGATATAGGAAGAAAAATGGAATGAAAAACGAGTAAATGTGATAAATGTGCGTAATTGTATCTAATTGTTAAATAATTACAAATGTTAAGTATTATCAATTGTGAACAAAGGTCATGGCTTATGAATAGAACTTGTGAATATGGGAAATGGGAGTAAAATGATCATGTTTAATAAAAAGTAAGAGATGATTTTAATATGTGGTGTTAAAGCGAAAATGTGAGAAGGCGAAATATGTAAATCGAAATGAAGGGTAATATAAATGTTGGGCTATGAATGAGAATGTCATTTGGTATGATGGTGATAACTGAGAAAGGAAATGAATAAGGTAATTACATGAATGATTGATTGTCGAATGTGTGTTGTTGAATTTACATGTGATATAATTGTTTATGTAAGACTACGAAAGTATGTTTTGGCCTCTGATGTGAGGTAATGAATATGGAAATGTAATTAAGTGCGTTGGCCTCTGATTTGAGGCGACGAGTAAGGAATTAGTGTGACACCCTTCCGGATTACACAAATATAATCTAGTATTTATGCTTTATATTGGATAATATATGGACTTGTGAGCTTTGAAAATATGGTAAATGAAATTTTCTTTAAAGCGGGTGCACAATTCATCAAATGGAACTCTTGGAGAATAAATTCTAAAATCCTTTAAAACACTTGTATCAAGTTCGGCGATTTCTAAAACCTTTTCTCAAACAGGATAACATTCGTTCTTTAAAAATTTCTTTACATTTTACAATCAATTGAAGCTACCCATACTTTGTTCAATAAAACTGATATCGTCAATTAACACTTATGGCCGAGCTCATTTATAAGATAAATCAGAGTAAGCGGAAATTACTGGACTATGCTACTGATATGATATAAACATAGATTTTCATATATACGAAAGAGTCATACATACATAGTCTATGAGAGAAGTCACCAAGTTCCAAAAATATAACAAGTCCATGTAAACAGATCTACATCACTATGCTACTATAACCCTAGAGTAAAACATATGTACAATATATACATAATCAAAATACAACCCCAGGGATAGTCACGTAGATCCATCAGCATCAGATGCAGTAGTAGCAGCAGTAGTAGTCTCCCAAAAACATAGGTAGTAAGGTAGTAGCATCATCATCACAGCAGCAGCAGCACATCTCCTCCACAGCACAGATCCAAGGGTCCACATCATACACCATATGCACGTACCTAGGGATCATCGTCCCTCTAGTCACTCCCAGTAGAATGCACGACAGGCTCGCTCCCACTCTCGTCCTCCACCGGATCCTCCTCGATCTCATCCGAGGGAGAGTGTACCCTACCACTGGGTACCGGGTCAGGTGATGGTGAAACCCTGACGGGGCTCCTCGGATAAGAAGGGGGAGTCTCCTCGCGGACAACTCTCGACATAAAAGGGTGAGAGCGGGTAGGTCGAAAATGAAAGCTGTGGTAAGAGCGAGCTGGTCGCATGGGAGGTGGTCCATGATAAGTATAAAACGGGGGTACATGCATAGTGTATATGATGGGAATCCTAAACCTACGAGGACGGAATCGCATCAGCGGGTTAGGGTGGTAGAATGTGAACTCTACCTCCCCCTCATACACCGCGCGATGGTCCTCATAGATCCATACGCCACTAGGAAGTGGCCGGATCTCGATGCAAGCAATGTAACGAGACATCACCAACAAGGGCATAGGGGTAAGCAATTCTACTCACATAATCAATAGAGAATAAATCATGCAACATATGAAAGATAATAATGCATCAATTAATAACAATCACAATTAGCATCTAGCAAGTATCAGATGCACATAGGATGCTCACACTTAATTCAGGTATATCAATTGCATTAAGTGAATGACATGATGCATGACTTTAACTCTCAACTTATCTCCACATTTTCTAAGTCACTCTCTGACGTCCATCCTTGACAACCCAGCACTCCACAGTGCGTTGTATTCCTAGGTATACAACAATTCGTACATTCACCTAGAATGTACACGACAAGCTTGGAATCCATGCCACCCGAGCATAGTTATAACGTGCCACCGGAGCATCGTCCCGTCATCCAAACGGTCCGTCATCCAAATGGTATAACCATATCGGCATCCACTAAGCCGACCACGTCAACAACGTGTCATCAAGCAAGCGTATTGGCACTCCCAGAGGCCCTCCACATGTTTACCAAAAACATGATATACGTCCTACCATCCAAACTCCAGAATGAATGCATTTTAGACTTAGGGGAAATTGATTAATACATTACTTGCCACCTAGGCTTAATTTTCAAAATGGATCGTCACCGAACGATCTAATTGTATTTATCAATTTCTCTAAGTCTTTGATCCCTTGAATTATCCTTATTAATTCCTTAATTAATTAAGTTAGAATTGAAAATGATGTTTCCAGATTCTGGGCATTTTACTCGAGTAAAGTTCAGAATACTCGAGTGTTCTGGAGATTTTCCAGATTACTCGAGTGTTCTTAAGCTTACTCGAGTGTTCATGTCTTTCTGAGGATTTGGGTTTGAATTTCAACAATTTACTCGAGTAGTTCATGAGTTACTCGAGTGTTCTTGGACTTTTCCAGAATACTCGAGTGACTTTGAATGTCTCGAGTGTTTGACCTATAAAAATTCTCAGTTCATGCCCGATACTCGAGTATCATACAAAATACTCGAGTGTTCTTATGAAATTTGCTTTATTTTGAACACGATTTACTCGAGTACTTTGCCATTTACTCGAGTGTTTCGCAGCTGACAGTATTGGAAACTGGTTTTAACATGCCATTTTCATTTCTACTCAATTTAAGTCCATTTCAGGGATCCACAGAGTTAACATATCATTAATCAAACATGTTACAACACTTATTTCAATTCAAAACACAGAATTGACAGAGAAATCATTGATTATGCATAAAAAGGCATTTTAACAACTCAATACCTCAAATCACACAATAAGCATAATATTCATGAAACAAAGCTCATTTAAGTTCACATGCATGATAACAAACTTGCTCAATACGGATTTAGAGCATGGATTGGTCTCCAAACCAAAGTTCCTATAGAATCTAAGCCCTTAGAGCCTCTTGGTGGCTCTCTAACACATTTAATGGATTTCAAACTCTATCTAGTGAATATAATTACTTCCCCTTACCTCTCAAACTTGAATCAACAGAAAGACTCCAAAGAAAAGCTCTCCAAACCCAGAAATCCACTTGAGCTTCACATGCATGACAGTTTTGAGTGCACCACCAAAACCGAATTGGTTCACCCATGAAACAGAGATAAGAATTGAGGAAAGTTAGGTTTCTAGACTCTATACCACATCAACTAACTAAAGGAATCGAGTTTGAGACTCAAGAACTCAAGAGCTTACCAAAATCGATGATCTCAGTGAGCTCCAGAACTGAACTTGACAGAAAAACTCCAACTTCCAAGCTTCGATTCCAACAGCACACTCACTCTCAGCTCTCAATTTCGGTGTCTATACAAAGCTCGTGATGTGAGCTTTGTATTCGTGTGTGATTTGTGATTCAATTTGAACTCAGAGAAGAGAATCGATTCAGTGAAGTTATGAACCCTAACTTCATCAACCAGAAGAATGATCAACTAAATTCTTCACCAAGGTTCGTTGATGAGCTTAAATAGGAGATGAGGACACACATGCTGCTCGACACGACGCCATTGACGTGCTGGGAAAGACGATTTCGTGTCAACACACGAGAATCGTTGGCTGTGACTCACCAAACGCACTAACTCGTGCAGTTTGACCCAGAATACTCGAGTGTTTCTGATAATACTCGAGTATTTTACCCAGATTTTGAAAAATAATTATTTTACTTACCTTTCCTCCAAAACCTTTCCTATAATTGCTTCTAGGTCCCAACCCAGGGACTAATATGCAAAATATACATTTTAGGCATTTAAATTATTTATTAAATAATTTCTCACATGCAAGCTAATTATATACACACATATTTTAATCAAGGATTAATTCGAAAACTATTAATTATAATTAAATTATAATTAACATTTCATTAATCGGGGATTAAAATTTTGGGGTGTTACACTACTCCCCCACTTACAAGGAATTTCGTCCCCGAAATTCAACTCATACAAACAAGTCAGAATAATCCTGACGCATCTTATTCTCTAACTCCCAAGAGGATTCTATTACATCTCCACAAACCCAGACAACTTTGACCAGATGAATATCCTTCCCTCTCAGTTGCTTGATTCTCCGATCTTCGATGCGAACTGGCACAGCTTTGAAGGTTAGGTTCTTATGAACTCCTAAGTCATCCGGTTGGATTCTAAGGACAATGGTGGGATCATGGACATATTTCTTCAACTGAGATACATGGAACACATTGTGGAGGTTAGCTAATGATGGAGGCAGGGCTAACTGATAAGCTACTGGGCCGATTCTTTTTAGAATTTGATAGGGACCAATAAACTTAGGTGATAATTTCTGGGTTTTCAAGGCTCTACTAACACCTTTGGTTGGTACAATCCTAATGAACACATGGTCTCCTTCGACAAACTCTAAAGGTTTCCTTCTCCTATCAGCATAGCTTTTCTGCCTACTCTGTGCCGTCTTCATCTTTGCTTGAATCATCTTGATCTGCTCCGTGGTCTCTTGCACAAAATCTGGCCCAACCAGAGAATTCTCCCCCACTTGAAACCAGCATAACGGCGTCTGACATTTCCTTCCATACAGAGCTTCAAATGGTGCCATTCCAATACTCGTGTGATAACTATTGTTGTAAGTAAATTCCACGAGTGGCAACATTTTCTCCCAACTCCCTTGTTCTTCCAGTGCACAAGCTCGCAGAATGTCTTCCAATGACTGAATAGTTCTTTCTGTTTGACCATCAGTCTGAGGGTGGTATGCAGAGCTTAACTTCAATCTTGAACCCAAGGCTCTGTGTAGATCTTGCCAGAACTTTGACGTGAACCTTGGATCGCGATCAGACACAATACTTGATGGTATCCCATGAAGACGAACAACTTCCTTGATATACAACTGAGTGAGCTTTTCCAATGAGTAGCGCATATTCACGGGAATGAAATGCGCTGACTTGGTCAACCGATCCACGATCACCCAGATTGCATCATGACCAGTAGACGTCCTTGGCAATCCCGACACGAAATCCATCGAGATGCTATCCCACTTCCATACGGGAACTTCTAAAGAAAGCAACTCTCCTCCTGGCCTTTGGTGTTCTACCTTCGCCTTTTGACACACCAAACAGCACGCCACATACTCAGCTACATCCTTCTTTAACCCCGGCCACCAAAATAATTTCTTTAAGTCCTGGTACATTTTAGTAGCTCCCGGATGAATGCTCATCTTACTCTTATGTGCTTCATCCAAAATCATCCTTCTTACTTCCAAATTATCCGGAATACAAATCCTCATTCTAAAACGCAAGATTCCATCCTTCCCTTCTTGGAATTCTAACTCCATACCTTCTTGCATCAACCTCTTCTTCTCCATAAGTTTCTCATCCTCGTGTTGCAATTCTCGAATCCTTTGCAGGAATTCGTTAGCAACCTGTAGCATCCCCAACTTGATACTCGTCGGCTCCACTTGCATCGTCAAACTTAAATCCCGAAACTCCTCTATCAGTGCAGCTTCTCTAACCATCATTGCACTGATATGCATTGCCTTTCTACTCAATGCATCCGCTACAACGTTTGCCTTCCCAGGATGATAATGGAGCTCAAACTCATAATCCTTCAAAAACTCCATCCATCTGCGTTGCCTCATATTCAACTCCTTTTGATCAAAGAGGTACTTTAAACTCTTATGGTCACTAAACACCCGGAACGTAGTGCCATAGAGATAGTGCCTCCAAATCTTTAAGGCAAACACCACAGCTGCTAGCTCCAGGTCATGGGTTGGATAGTTCATCTCATGAACCTTTAACTGTCTCGAGGTATAAGCGACAACTTGCCCATCTTGCATCAAGACACACCCAAGACCTTGTTTCGACGCGTCACAATACACATCGAAACTCTTCTGTGTATCGGGCAACACTAATACGGGAGACGATGTCAACCTTTCCTTCAACTCCCGAAAACTCTTTTCACACTTTTCGTCCCACAGAAATGGTTGATCTTTCCGAGTCAACTTAGTCAGAGGCAGTGCGACCTTCGAGAAACCCTCGATAAACCTTCTATAATACCCAGCCAATCCGAGAAAACTTCTAACCTCCGTGACCGACTTCGGTTGCTCCCATTGCAAAACCGAATCTACCTTCGTCGAATCAACCGCAATCCCTTTATCTGAAATCACATGCCCTAAAAACTTAACCTCCTTTAGCCAGAACTCACACTTCGTAAGTTTGGCATACAGCTGCTTCTCCTTCAAGATGCTTAACACTACCCTCAAATGTACAGCATGCTCTTCGGGGCTCTTAGAGTAGATCAGAATATCGTTAATGAACACAACCATGAATGAATCTAGATGAGGTCTAAAGATTCGATTCATGTAGTCCATAAAGATAGCTGGTGCATTAGTCAATCCGAACGACATTACGACATACTCATAATGTCCGTATCGAGATCGGAATGCAGTCTTAGAGATATCCTCCTCTCTAATCCTAATCTGATGGTACCCCGACCTCAAATCAATCTTGGAAAATACTGATGCCCCACGTACTTGATCCATAAGGTCATCTATCCGTGGCAACGGATACTTGTTCTTGATGGTGACCTTATTCAGCTGCCGATAGTCTATACACATCCTCATGCTACCATCCTTTTTCTTGACGAATAGGACAGGAGCACCCCAAGGTGAGACGCTTGGTCGGATCATCTGTTTCTGTAGCAACTCCTCAATCTGCTTCTTCATCTCTGCCATTTCCGGTGGTGCCATTCTATAAGGAGCGATAGAAATGGGACCAGCTCCGGGAATTAGGTCGATACCAAATTCAATCTCTCTTCTTGGTGGCAGTCCAGGAATCTCATCAGCAAACACTTCTGGAAACTCTCGAACAACAGGAATCTCTTCCAACTTCGGACCACTCTCCTCCACCTCTGAGTTGAATAGACACATGTAGCCCAATGGTTTTGGGTCTCTATAGGCTACTAGTTTCCTATCACAATCAATGATCACTTGGTTCCGACTTAACCAGTCCATCCCCAAGATCACATCTAATTGTGTCAAGGGTAAGCAGATCAAGTCTACTTTAGAGGTTTGTCCCAACACTTCTATACAACAGTTAAGACATGCTCTAGAAACAACTACTGGAGCATTGGTAGGGGTTTCTATTTTAAAAACATAAGGCATTTCAGACACAATCAAACCTAAACGGTTTACACATTCATATGAAACAAATGAATGCGTTGCACCAGAGTCAAACAAAACATAACAAGGCTGACCATTAAGCAAGTATTTACCTTGCACCAGATCAGAGGATCGATTCGCTTCCACACCACTAAGGGTGAAGACTCTTCCTTGAGTCACCGGTCTATCAGCAGTTCCTCTGGAATTGGCCTTGGCTAGTTCCTTGCAATCTCTTGCAAAATGCCCCAGCTTTCCACAATTGAAGCAACCACTTGTCCCCCAGCATACCCTACCATAGTGATTGCGCTTGCACTTGTCGCAAAATGGAGCTTCATTCCGATAGTTCCTTCCCTCAGAACCACCAACTTTACCCTTGCCTTTCCCTCTGCGATCATATGGACCTTTGCCTCTATTGTTAAAACCCTTTCGTCTCTGTGGTCCATATCCTTGATTGTCCTTCTTCTCTGGCACTTGCATCTCCTCAGCCTGGATATCATCTTCGTACATCCTACACATATCCACCAATGCAGGGAAACTTTGAATCCGCTGATAGCTAAAAATTGACTTCAGCTTTGGCTTCAGCCCACCTTCAAACTTGATGCACTTGCTCCTCTCGTCTGGATTGTTCTGGTAGTATGGAGAGTACTTCATCAGCTCTTCAAACTTTGCCGCGTACTCGCCCACACTCATGTTCCCTTGCTTCAACTGTAGAAACTCCACCTCCTTCTTCCTTCTCAGATCCTCAGGAAAATACTTCTGGAGAAACTTCTCCATAAATACTCCCCAACTTATCTCCCTTCCTTCATATTGCAAAAGCTGCATGGTGTGATTCCACCAATTCTCAGCCTCATCTTCCAGCATATAGGTTGCATATGCCACCTTCTGAACATCAGAACACTCCAAAGTCCTTAAAATCTTGTCCATAGTATGAATCCACTTGTTGGCCTCTTCCGGTTTAAATCCTCCTTCAAACTTTGGCGGATTGCAACTCCTAAAATCAGCCAGAGTCTTTGCCTCAGTGTTTCCCATATTACACTGATGAGGTGGATTAGTTGGTTGAGATGGTTGCTGAGACTGCCTTTGCATAGCTTCCAACACCGTGGTGATTCGCTCCAACATCGCGTTGGTGTGATTTTGGTTTCTAGTTGCCATACTAGACCTGCGCTATGGGCTTATGGTCACATATGTTGAACTAAAGAAACTTCCATTACACCACCTATACTAAGGCTCTATCCTAAACTTATGAAATCTACAAGCAATTGTGTCTTGTACTCAAAAGAGACAAGATACAAACCAATCAGGGGTATTCAAACCTCAACAAGCGATATAATAACATTCAAATAATGTAATGCTTTGGAGATACCTGCTTGATGTTGATGGCTACCTTTCTGGAACCACTTTTACTACTACAGGATCTGACTTTTGCTCTGATACCACTGAGTTTGACACCCTTCCGGATTACCCAAATATAATCTAGTATTTATGCTTTATATTAGATAATATATGGACTTGTGAGCTTTGAAAATATGGTAAATGAAATTTTCTTTAAAGCGGGTGCACAATTCATCAAATGGAACTCTTGGAGAATAAATTCTAAAATCCTTTAAAACACTTGTATCAAGTTCGGCGATTTCTAAAACCTTTTCTCAAACAGGATAACATTCGTTCTTTAAAAATTTCTTTACATTTTACAATCAATTGAAGCTACCCATACTTTGTTCAATAAAACTGATATCGTCAATTAACACTTATGGCCGAGCTCATTTATAAGATAAATCAGAGTAAGCGGAAATTACTGGACTATGCTACTGATATGATATAAACATAGATTTTCATATATACGAAAGAGTCATACATACATAGTCTATGAGAGAAGTCACCAAGTTCCAAAAATATAACAAGTCCATGTAAACAGATCTACATCACTATGCTACTATAACCCTAGAGTAAAACATATGTACAATATATACATAATCAAAATACAACCCCAGGGATAGTCACGTAGATCCATCAGCATCAGATGCAGTAGTAGCAGCAGTAGTAGTCTCCCAAAAACATAGGTAGTAAGGTAGTAGCATCATCATCACAGCAGCAGCAGCACATCTCCTCCACAGCACAGATCCAAGGGTCCACATCATACACCATATGCACGTACCTAGGGATCATCGTCCCTCCAGTCACTCCCAGTAGAATGCACGACAGGCTCGCTCCCACTCTCGTCCTCCATCGGATCCTCCTCGATCTCATCCGAGGGAGAGTGTACCCTACCACTGGGTACCGGGTCAGGTGATGGTGAAACCCTGACGGGGCTCCTCGGATAAGAAGGGGGAGTCTCCTCGCGGACAACTCTCGACATAAAAGGGTGAGAGCGGGTAGGTCGAAAATGAAAGCTGTGGTAAGAGCGAGCTGGTCGCATGGGAGGTGGTCCATGATAAGTATAAAACGGGGGTACATGCATAGTGTATATGATGGGAATCCTAAACCTACGAGGACGGAATCGCATCAGCGGGTTAGGGTGGTAGAATGTGAACTCTACCTCCCCCTCATACACCGCGCGATGGTCCTCATAGATCCATACGCCACTAGGAAGTGGCCGGATCTCGATGCAAGCAATGTAACGAGACATCACCTACAAGGGCATAGGGGTAAGCAATTCTACTCACATAATCAATAGAGAATAAATCATGCAACATATGAAAGATAATAATGCATCAATTAATAACAATCACAATTAGCATCTAGCAAGTATCAGATGCACATAGGATGCTCACACTTAATTCAGGTATATCAATTGCATTAAGTGAATGACATGATGCATGACTTTAACTCTCAACTTATCTCCACATTTTCTAAGTCACTCTCTGACGTCCATCCTTGACAACCCAGCACTCCACAGTGCGTTGTATTCCTAGGTATACAACAATTCGTACATTCACCTAGAATGTACACGACAAGCTTGGAATCCATGCCACCCGAGCATAGTTATAACGTGCCACCCGAGCATCGTCCCGTCATCCAAACGGTCCGTCATCCAAACGGTATAACCATATCGGCATCCACTAAGCCGACCACGTCAACAACGTGTCATCAAGCAAGCGTATTGGCACTCCCAGAGGCCCTCCACATGTTTACCAAAAACATGATATACGTCCTACCATCCAAACTCCAGAATGAATGCATTTTAGACTTAGGGGAAATTGATTAATACATTACTTGCCACCTAGGCTTAATTTTCAAAATGGATCGTCACCGAACGATCTAATTGTATTTATCAATTTCTCTAAGTCTTTGATCCCTTGAATTATCCTTATTAATTCCTTAATTAATTAAGTTAGAATTGAAAATGATGTTTCCAGATTCTGGGCATTTTACTCGAGTAAAGTTCAGAATACTCGAGTGTTCTGGAGATTTTCCAGATTACTCGAGTGTTCTTAAGCTTACTCGAGTGTTCATGTCTTTCTGAGGATTTGGGTTTGAATTTCAACAATTTACTCGAGTAGTTCATGAGTTACTCGAGTGTTCTTGGACTTTTCCAGAATACTCGAGTGACTTTGAATGTCTCGAGTGTTTGACCTATAAAAATTCTCAGTTCATGCCCGATACTCGAGTATCATACAAAATACTCGAGTGTTCTTATGAAATTTGCTTTATTTTGAACACGATTTACTCGAGTACTTTGCCATTTACTCGAGTGTTTCGCAGCTGACAGTATTGGAAACTGGTTTTAACATGCCATTTTCATTTCTACTCAATTTAAGTCCATTTCAGGGATCCACAGAGTTAACATATCATTAATCAAACATGTTACAACACTTATTTCAATTCAAAACACAGAATTGACAGAGAAATCATTGATTATGCATAAAAAGGCATTTTAACAACTCAATACCTCAAATCACACAATAAGCATAATATTCATGAAACAAAGCTCATTTAAGTTCACATGCATGATACAAACTTGCTCAATACGGATTTAGAGCATGGATTGGTCTCCAAACCAAAGTTCCTATAGAATCTAAGCCCTTAGAGCCTCTTGGTGGCTCTCTAACACATTTAATGGATTTCAAACTCTATCTAGTGAATATAATTACTTCCCCTTACCTCTCAAACTTGAATCAACAGAAAGACTCCAAAGAAAAGCTCTCCAAACCCAGAAATCCACTTGAGCTTCACATGCATGACAGTTTTGAGTGCACCACCAAAACCGAATTGGTTCACCCATGAAACAGAGATAAGAATTGAGGAAAGTTAGGTTTCTAGACTCTATACCACATCAACTAACTAAAGGAATCGAGTTTGAGACTCAAGAACTCAAGAGCTTACCAAAATCGATGATCTCAGTGAGCTCCAGAAACTGAACTTGACAGAAAAACTCCAACTTCCAAGCTTCGATTCCAACAGCACACTCACTCTCAGCTCTCAATTTCGGTGTCTATACAAAGCTCGTGATGTGAGCTTTGTATTCGTGTATGATTTGTGATTCAATTTGAACTCAGAGAAGAGAATCGATTCAGTGAAGTTATGAACCCTAACTTCATCAACCAGAAGAATGATCAACAAAATTCTTCACCAAGGTTCGTTGATGAGCTTAAATAGGAGATGAGGACACACATGCTGCTCGACACGACGCCATTGACGTGCTGGGAAAGACGATTTCGTGTCAACACACGAGAATCGTTGGCTGTGACTCACCAAACGCACTAACTCGTGCAGTTTGACCCAGAATACTCGAGTGTTTCTGATAATACTCGAGTATTTTACCCAGATTTTGAAAAATAATTATTTTACTTACCTTTCCTCCAAAACCTTTCCTATAATTGCTTCTAGGTCCCAACCCAGGGACTAATATGCAAAATATACATTTTAGGCATTTAAATTATTTATTAAATAATTTCTCACATGCAAGCTAATTATATACACACATATTTTAATCAAGGATTAATTCGAAAACTATTAATTATAATTAAATTATAATTAACATTTCATTAATCGGGGATTAAAATTTTGGGGTGTTACAATTAGAGTAATGAGTGTTGACCTCTGACCTGAGGGACACAAGATGGAATGAATGTTATTGAGTGTTGACCTCTGACCTGAGGGACACAATATGAAGGAAAAGGAATGTGTGTTGACCTCTGACCTGAGGGACACCGGATGGAATATGCATTGGTGTGTTGACCTGTGACCTGAGAGACACACCGTGAATTAAGGGACTGAAGTGTTGACCTCTGACCTGAGGGACACAAAATGGATTATGATGAATGGGTGTTGACCTCTGACCTGAGGGACACATAATTTAAATAAGGAAAAGAATGGGAGCCTCTGCTTTGAGGTGATAAATGGGTTGCATGAAACTGTGCATTGGCCTCTGATTTGAGGTGATGTGCTATAATGAAATGAGTATGTGAAATGAAATGAATAAAGAAAAAGGGGAAATGAATGTTGATTGGATGTGAAAATGAATAAGGAAAAAAATGGATGTTGGACTGAATAATGGAAATGAATGGTAAAATGAATAATGGGTATGGAATTGATGAAAAGAGTATGGTGTGCAAGATGTGAATATATGCTTAATTGCTAATTGTGTTTGACCTAGTGGGTTGTTATGTCTAGTTAGAAACTGCTTTCTATTTCATGTGCACTGCTCACTCCCTTACAGTTTCAGGTACGGAGATTGAGTTGGCACAGCCCCCGGCCGAGCAGGAGTACTTTCCCTTACAGGGATAGTAGGGTGTTATGGGTTTAGAGTACATTATAGACCTAAGCCTCCTATGTTCTGTTGAAGAAAATGTAATGTATATCCTTGAGTGAGGCTTGGGACACTTTGTTTTGATAAACTATTATGCTTTGGTTTTTGATGTTTTAACTTACTACTTTCCGCTGAAAACTCTGAATAGTATGCACTCTGATGTATTTGGAGCCCATTGGGCCTTGATATAATTTAGGAATATAATCTGAAACCCTGCTGGCTATTAGTTGTTTATTTGAAAATTGTTTATCACAGGTTAAATTTTGGATTAGTCCGAAAAACAAACCAAACTCCGTCCGTTTGACGGTTGATTTTAATAAAACAAAAATGAATTTTTAAGTCCGTATTTTAGTATAAGGGGAATTAAGGGTAAAAATCATAGGGTGTTACATCTTGTATGTTATTTTTAAGGTTTGATTTTGAATGTTGTTGTTAAAAAGTTTTGATTCCCTACTTGTAAATTTCTTGCCACGGTCTTGGTTTCAAGTTGTGCTTGAGTTCATATTTTTACTTGATTCTCTCATGCATGATGATTTTGTGGCTTGATGATCCTTGTTTTCCCTTGCATGTTATTCTTATGCTTTGATCTTGATTTTTTGTGAATAAATGAACTTATAAATCACCAAATCAAGAGCTAGAGTAAATCGGCCATGAGTAGGAAGAGTAGGTCTTTGTGTTTTACTTTGATCTAAGTAATTTCATGTTTAGAAGAATTAATTTCTAGCTTATTCTTCACGGTTTGTTTATAGATTTGAGTCTAAGTTCATGTTTTTGCCTTGATTCCTTTTTGCATGTCTTAATTTATAGTTAGTTTTTGAGAAAACATGAAACTTGAATTTGTATGCTTAATTTGAGAAGTAAAACCTTGATTCATTGTAGGCATGTCACGATTTTCCAAGGAAATTAGGCTTAACAAATAATTTTAATTTGAACCAAAATTTTGTGTTTGTGGTGATGATAATTTGATTGATAGTTTGAAAAAGAAAAAAATAAAATAAAGTGGTGCTCCTAAGTCTTGTATGATGTGGTCTATGAAATTTGGTGTTTGCATGTGAAAGGAAAATTATAAGACTTGTCTGCTTGCATGATCTCATTCGGCCAAGGCTAAGGAAAGTAGGAAATCATGTTTTCCTCACATGCATGTTGAAAATCAACTCACCTAGAAATTGTAGGTACATGCATGTGTTTGTTTTTAAAAGATTAAGACCATGATATGACTCTTGATTTTATTATGTTAGGAAATTGAATTTGTATTGGGTTAAATTCTTGTGAAGCTCACAGATTTTTATAAAGAAAACAAGAAAACAAGACTTTTTGGAAAATGATTTAAGCCTTGATTCATGATCTATATGCATAATTGATTTTTGCCTTGCCATCATGCTATTCGATTCATGCATGTTAGTTACACTCGGATACATTTTAACAAAATGACCAAAAAAAGAATGAACCATGTTAAAATAAATTGTCTGAATATGTGCTGTGAACATCATTCTCTAATCGGTTCTTTACTTAGGATTAAAGGAGATAAATAAATAAATTTAATTAATCTTGAAAGAGTATGTGTTTGAATAAATATGTGTTTATGTGAATTGTGTGTATTCGGTTAGGACTAAAAGAAAGTAGAATTTGAATGCCTAAAACAAAAGGAACAGATGCATGTGATTTAAATTGTGCTACTTGGGTTGTTTTCTTGCTTTATTCGGTTAAGGAGTTTAAATGAGTTAGGGAACTTAGTTGCATATATTTGGTTTGAAACTTGACTCAATTTGGTTATGAATGCTTGCATGACTAAGTGTCTTATGTTGATGAAGTATGTGGGAATTGCATAATTGTTCTAATGATCGACTAAACACGTGCTTAAGGGTTAGCTTGGTTTGATTTATTTAGAACTATATTAGGGTCGTATGATGAATATGTTTGAAAAATAATTGAGTGTGTGAACGATTCTTGAAATAAGTTGATCTTAAGAAAATTTGACTTGATCTACTTAAGACCTTTAAATTAAACTCATGGCTGTCCAAAATTGTTTTATGGTGAAAACATGGATTTTCAAGTATCAATTCTAAGCTAAGAAGTTATTCAAAGAGAATAATGTTTTGTGATATTTTCGGGGTTTTAATAAAATGATTTTTGTAAAACTAAATTGTTGTTCAGAAATTCTTGGGCCATGTTTTTATGATTAAGAATGTTTTTATCAGATTTAAAGTAGAACTTTCAAATAGTGTTTAGATCAAGAAAATATTAAAATGTTCTATTTAATATGAGGAAGGATAAAGACAAGGGGTTGGGGCAGATGGCAGCACAAGGTCCCAAGGAGAGCACACCTTCAATAGCTGGATCTCAGGTGAGAGAGAAGCTATCCTAAGACACTGTGGTGTTTAGGTAATTTATTAGGACGTCCCGCATCATCTCAAAGATCGGGACTACGTGGTTGGAGTCAGTAGTATAAGTGGCAATTGTTTGCCCTGTATGGCCACTTATACGAAGAAGACGAAAACCACACTGTTATGGTGTGATGTTGTGTGTTGATAGCATGTTTTTATTTAATTACGTTTGATAATGATTATTGTTATTAGTTAAGATGAGTAAACTATTGATGGACGTCTGTTACGTCCTGAATGAGAATGAAGATGAAAGAAATAAGTTAAGAAGATAATGGAATTGAAAGGTAAAACGCAATAAGACATGGAATGGAAAGGAACGAAAGAGTTGAGATTTTGAGGAAAGAAAGTGAGGATAATGATGAGAATGAGCCAGAGCTGGGGAGTGTAATAATGATTGTGGAGATGAGGAGGGAACTGAGTTGAGCTGAGTTCCTCTGTTCTTGGTTTTTGTCTGGGAGCTAGTGTTGAGCTGGGCTTGCTCCTCCACTAGCGCTCAGCAAAAAGGTGTTTTTGGAAAAGAGTTTTGAAAGAGGAATTTACGAAAAGAATTGTGGAAAGAAATATTTCTGAAAAAGGATTTATGAAACGAAATTTTGGGAAAAGGCTTTTGGCATGGAATTTTTGAAGGAGGATGAGAAACAAGATTTTTCCAAGGAGTTTTTATGAAGCGATCTTTTTGAAAAGGGATAAAAAGGGTACTTTTGAAAAGGATTTTCATAAAAAGGGTCTTTGAAAAGAAATACTTTTGAAAACATTTTGAAAAGAAGATTTTTGAGAAATGTCCAAGAAAAGTTTTGGAAGGAAATTTTGTGAAAGGTTGTGAAGGGAGGCT
This sequence comes from Crotalaria pallida, assembly GCA_037953625.1. Lineage (NCBI taxonomy): Eukaryota > Viridiplantae > Streptophyta > Magnoliopsida > Fabales > Fabaceae > Crotalaria > Crotalaria pallida. Next base: position 102,545,692 of record CM075649.1, read on the forward strand.
TTTCTTTGAAAGGAGATTGTTGAACTGATTTCTGAAAGGGTGGTTGTTGAAAAAGTGTGTGAAATGATGTTTGGTGAGAGCTTTTGAAAGGATGTTTCGAGAAAGGATTGATGAATGAGAGTATGAAAGGGAATGTGAGTTTGTTGATGTGGTCCCAGCTCTGTGCCATGAGAGAAAGATTGTGCCAAGTTAGAGGTCGGGACTCACTGAAGGAATGTACGAAGGGTAAGCCGATCATTAGGATAACTAAAAAGATAAAAGAAATTAAAAGACATTAGCAGCGTACGCGGTGAGATATGAGAGTTAACCCGAAGTAGTGGAGAGGAAGGAACGATAAGTATCTGCGGATACTTAGGACGAGATTGCATTAGGGGAGGACGATGACGGTGAAACGTCAAGAAGTCTAGAGTATTGTTGTAGACAGGACGAACTCCATAAGTGGTGCACTAACGTGGTGGGGACTGGGTCTAATACCGTGGTAAGTTCTGTGCGCGCACTACAACAATACTGTCGCCCCCTAGATTGCAAATCGAGAACAGTGAGAGGGACTGGAGTGGGGCATTTTGTTTGCCACTGCGAGGCAGTGTGCCATATTATTATGTGAATTAATATTGAGGCTGAGCCTCCTGGTCTGGGACCATTTGTATTGTGACAGCTGTCGTGCCCGCACGGTAAAGGTCCTGTACTCCTGTTTGCTTCCGATTAGGTGGATGGATGGCCGAGGAGATGTATGCTTGAGATGTGAGTGCTAACTACGAAAGAAACGCGTACCTCGATGATCCTTTAAACTCCCCCGATCATCGATGGTTATAACTCAATAAGACACTAATTAAATTTATGAGGGTAAGAGTTCCATAAGTGCAAAGAGTGAAGAAGATATTGAGAATGGACGATGTGGAAAAGATATTGAGATTTGTGAAAGTGATGAGGAACAAGAAAGGAGAAGTATGAAGGAAATAATGTGAACAAGATGAACTGAAATATTGATAGTAGTATGTTTTCTTTCTATTGTGTGTATGTTATATGTGTGACCTATTATCTTGCCTACCGTAATTCCACACCGTCAACGACTCGTCGTTCCGATCGCTTACTCTCTCCTGTTCGTTGGCATATCGGTGCCGCTGGTGTTTCAACGGGCAGATGGAGTATTGCATGAACCTCACCATATGGAATAAGCACGGAAGTGGGTGGAAGCACACCCCACAAGGCTGGGCATGGACCGGCCACACGGAGATTACAATTCCGGACCCAGAACATCAACTGAGTGGAGCTAACCTAGGGCCACACCTAGGGCAAGTCAATATACGAGGGTTTTAGAGCTACGAGGAGAAGGTTCAGTACAAGGAGCGAAATAATTCTACTGTAGTGGATGGAATAAAGCGGACGTCCAATGACAATGAGGAGATGACCACACAAGCAGCAGCTTCTTCAAGGACGAGAGGAGAACGCAAGAAAGACAAGAAATTACACTCGCTCGCGTTCAATAGGAATGTTTAGGGATAAGTGCAAGTAGTTTAGTTATTTTGAGTGTTTGAAGTCTAAGGATTACCTAAGTGATGAACTGTGGTTGTACTCTAACTATTTTGAAGCATGCCCGATTATTAAGATATGTGGGGCTCTCTTCATGAAGCATGTTTAAATTTCTCTGAGCAAATGAAGGGAGTTGTTTAAGTTGAGACTAAACTATTTTCTTAGAAAAATGTTTTTGAAAACAAAGTGGAAGAGTTTCGGTTTCACGTAACAACTCGGTTTTCGAAAAAGAAGGTGAAGGGCGCCAATAACTTTGACAAATACGTTTTCCAGTCCTTCAACAATGTTTTAAAAAAAAATTTGGCCTCATTTTTGCAACATTAGTAAATGAAAGTCAATAAATTTTGGGTTTTCGAAAATCGGGCTGTTACAGAATGGTATCAGAGCTTATGGTAATCCTTTGTAGCCTTAAGAATGGGCTTCATTCTTTGCGTGCGTGACTCTATGTGTTTGAGTAGGAATAGGAGGATAAGCTTTTATCCCTTAGGACATGGAACTAATCTGTAGTTTAGCATCGACCGTCTTAGTTTAAGAAACCCTTTTGAATAGATCATGAATAGATCCTATAATTAAGACCCTATGTCCATGATGTTTCATAGTGACCGTTAGACTTAGGATTGGTTAACCTTAGCATGTCTTCATATAAGGATATTTAGCACCTTTACGAATAAAGTTTATTGCTTGTTAACTTCCTTGTTTATTGAATTGCTTCAACAAAACGCTCTTGCTTTCCGAATTCGAACCCTTTTCCCTTCATGAACCCCTATTGTATTGTAGCCATACCAATTCCCTTTAAAACTCTTTTATCCGAATTGTGGAATTGGAAGTGCCCTACCTACCCAAATAATTTAGGTTCGGGTGACTATAGGAAGGAGAAGTAGTTTAAGTTAAGCAAGGATATAAGGACCTGGTGGAGTAGTTATAAGTGAAATCCAAGTTGGGGAGTCACAAGGAGGGAAAGAGGCATATACCATCGGTTATTAGAGGAGATCTGAGTAAAGCCTAGATGGTAATAGGATTCCCTGAAGCTAGAAGAACAATGGATGAAAACCCGAAAAGGAATCATAAGGGAGACGCGTTAGATGGATAATAGTGAGCAATTAAGGATTTTCAGTTAGAATCCTTGTTTTTGGAGATGTGTGTATGTTTGATTGTTGGATTTCCCCAAGTTCGTACCTTTGGTCGAACTTTTGGGACGACGACCCAATGAGAGGATGACATCTTCTTCGGTTAGTCCACTGGACTTAACCCGACTCGACACGCAAGCAACGGTGTGAGTGGAATCTCTCGAGCTGGAAGCAGTTAAAGAGGAACACCAGAATGACCTGAGAATGCTGTTGCCCTGCTGCCCCATTCTACAATGTATTTCTCGGGGACGAGAAATTCTTAAGTTGGGGAGAATGTAACACCCCACAAATTCCTCATATTAAATTAAAACACTAAGGAATTTATTTTTGAGAAAAATACTCTAAAAGGGTATTTTCTTTAATGATTTTCTTACAATTCACGATTTAAGATAATGGAATGATTTTAAAGCTAATGTCCAACATTTAAAAATTTGACTTTTGAGAAAGTTCATATACACTTAATAATTCTATCAAAATGTTTGTGATTTACCTTGTAATTGTGTGTGTGTATGCGGTTTTGGGCATGCATAAATATACTTAGGTTCTCGAAGGATTTGATTAAAAAGAATATAATGCATATGTAAATGCATGTATATATATATATATATATCTGAATGAGTAAGGCGTGATGCATGGACATATGTATGTAAGTGTGTGTGACGTATGTGCATGATGAACATGTATGCATTTTCCCTAAAATACATGCTTGGTGTTAAACATAAATTGCATGTATAGGTGTGTGCTAATGCATGAGAGGTTCGGCTATGATAGGATTAGAAGGACCAAGTAGAGCCTTTTTCCTTATACATTAAGAAACAAAGAATTAAATAAGAATTAGGGGGAGAATTGGCTAGATGAGTCATGGAGCCTAGGAGGGCTTACTCACCACCCTTGTCCCCCACGACAAGGCCTCCTCCATGCAACAATTGAACTAGTCCTAAATTGCCCTCCATCTTTCCACTAGGAACCGAGGCTAAGAAAGGAAATTTCCATGCCTTTGCTTGTGACCTTAAAACCGTATGAGTAGGTATGGGTTGGCTAGTTCCTTTTCATTTCCTTCGTCCATTTCAGTCCAACACCAACACAAACACACTTAGTTTCAAGAGCACTCTCAAGCTCTTGAAACTCATAGAGAGAAGGAGGGAACCGTGAGGAGAAGAGAAGGAAGGAGAGTGCAAAACCCCAAATTCTTAGCCCAAACACCGTTACTTTCTTTCTCCCACACACCTTCTCCTTCAAAAACTAAGAAGAAAACCCATTAACCTAAGAAGAAGAGGGAGACCGAGACGATTAAGAGGAGAAGAGGAAAAGCTTTGAAGACTTAAGATTAGGAACTAAGGTAGAAGGAGTTTGATTTGATCATTTGGTGTTGTAAAGAATTTTATTTTCGACTATGATTTAATTTGGTGCTACATGTAATTATTTTGAGTGATTTTGAGGTTTAAATGTCTTGTATGTTATTTTTAAGGTTTGATTTTGAATGTTGTTGTTAAAAAGTTTTGATTCCCTACTTGTAAATTTCTTGCCACGGTTTTGGTTTCAAGTTGTGCTTGAGTTCATATTTTTACTTGATTCTCTCATGCATGATGATTTTGTGGCTTGATGATCCTTGTTTTCCCTTGCATGTTATTCTTATGCTTTGATCTTGAATTTTTGTGAATAAATGAACTTATAAATCACCAAATCAAGAGCTAGAGTAAATTGGCCATGAGTAGGAAGAGTAGGTCTTTGTGTTTTACTTTGATCTAAGTAATTTCATGTTTAGAAGAATTAATTTCTAGCTTATTCTTCACGGTTTGTTTATAGATTTGAGTCTAAGTTCATGTTTTTGCCTTGATTCCTTTTTGCATGTCTTAATTTATAGTTAGTTTTTGAGAAAACATGAAACTTGAATTTGTATGCTTAATTTGAGAAGTAAAACCTTGATTCATTGTAGGCATGTCACGATTTTCCAAGGAAATTAGGCTTAACAAATAATTTTAATTTGAACCAAAATTTTGTGTGTGTGGTGATGATAATTTGATTGATTGTTTGAAAAAGAAAAAAATAAAATAAAGTGGTGCTCCTAAGTCTTGTATGATGTGGTCTATGAAATTTGGTGTTTGCATGTGAAAAGAAAATTATAAGACTTGTCTGCTTGCATGATCTCATTCGGCCAAGGCTAAGGAAAGTAGGAAATCATGTTTTCCTCACATGCATGTTGAAAATCAACTCACCTAGAAATTGTAGGTACATGCATGTGTTTGTTTTTAAAAGATTAAGACCATGATATGACTCTTGATTTTATTATGTTAGGAAATTGAATTTGTATTGGGTTAAATTCTTGTGAAGCTCACAGATTTTTATAAAGAAAACAAGAAAACAAGACTTTTTGGAAAATGATTTAAGCCTTGATTCATGATCTATATGCATAATTGATTTTTGCCTTGCCATCATGCTATTCGATTCATGCATGTTAGTTACACTCGGATACATTTTAACAAAATGACCAAAAAAAGAATGAACCATGTTAAAATAAATTGTCTGAATATGTGCTGTGAACATCATTCTCTAATCGGTTCTTTACTTAGGATTAAAGGAGATAAATAAATAAATTTAATTAATCTTGAAAGAGTATGTGTTTGAATAAATATGTGTTTATGTTAATTGTGTGTATTCGGTTAGGACTAAAAGAAAATAGAATTTGAATGCCTAAAACAAAAGGAACATATGCATGTGATTTAAATTGTGATACTTGGGTTGTTTTCTCGCTTTATTTGGTTAAGGAGTTTAAATGAGTTAGGGAACTTAGTTGCATATATTTGGTTTGAAACTTGACTCAATTTGGTTATGAATGCTTGCATGACTAAGTGTCTTATGTTGATGAAGTATGTGGGAATTGCATAATTGTTCTAATGATCGACTAAACACGTGCTTAAGGGTTAGCTTGGTTTGATTTATTTAGAACTATATTAGGGTCGTATGATGAATATGTTTGAAAAATAATTGAGTGTGTGAACGATTCTTGAAATAAGTTGATCTTAAGAAAATTTGACTTGATCTACTTAAGACCTTTAAATTAAACTCATGGCTGTCCAAAATTGTTTTATGGTGAAAACATGGATTTTCAAGTATCAATTCTAAGCTAAGAAGTTATTCAAAGAGAATAATGTTTTGTGATATTTTCGGGGTTTTAATAAAATGATTTTTGTAAAACTAAATTATTGTTCAGAAATTCTTGGGCCGTGTTTTTATGATTAAGAATGTTTTTATAAGATTTAAAGTAGAACTTTCAAATAGTGTTTAGATCAAGAAAATATTAAAATGTTCTATTTAATATGAGGAAGGATAAAGACAAGGGGTTGGGGCAGATGGCAGCACAAGGTCCCAAGGAGAGCACACCTTCAACAACTGGATCTCAGGTGAGAGAGAAGCTATCCTAAGACACTGTGGTGTTTAGGTAATTTATTAGGACGTCCCGCATCATCTCAAAGATCGGGACTACGTGGTTGGAGTCAGTAGTATAAGTGGCAATTGTTTGCCCTGTATGGCCACTTATACGAAGAAGACGAAAACCACACCGTTATGGTGTGATGTTGTGTGTTGATAGCATGTTTTTATTTAATTACGTTTGATAATGATTATTGTTATTAGTTAAGATGAGTAAACTATTGATGGACGTCTGTTACGTCCTGAATGAGAATGAAGACGAAAGAAATAAGTTAAGAAGATAATGGAATTGAAAGGTAAAACGCAATAAGACATGGAATGGAAAGGAAAGAAAGAGTTGAGATTTTGAGGAAAGAAAGTGAGGATAATGATGAGAATGAGCCAGAGATGGGGAGTTTAATGATGATTGTGGAGATGAGGAGGGAACTGAGTTGAGCTGAGCTCCTCTGTTCTTGGTTTTAGTCTGGGAGCTAGTGTTGAGCTGGGCTTGCTCCTCCACTAGCGCTCAGCAAAAAGGTGTTTTTGGAAAAGAGTTTTGAAAGAGGAATTTACGAAAAGAATTGTGGAAAGAATTATTTCTTAAAAAGGATTTATGAAACGAAATTTTGGGAAAGGCTTTTGGAATGGAATTTTTGAAGGAGGATGAGAAACAAGATTTTTCCAAGGAGTTTTTATGAAGCGATCTTTTTGAAAAGGGATAAAAAGGGTACTTTTGAAAAGGATTTTCATAAAAAGGGTCTTTGAAAAGAGTTTTCGAAAAGAATTTTGAAAAGAAATACTTTTGAAAACATTTTGAAAAGAAGATTTTTGAGAAATGTTCAAGAAAAGTTTTGGAAGGAAATTTTGTGAAAGGTTGTGAAGGGAGGCTTTTCTTTGAAAGGAGATTGTTGAAGTGATTTTTGAAAGGGTGGTTGTTGAAAAAGTGTGTGAAATGATGTTTGGTGAGAGCTTTTGAAAGGATGTTTCGAGAAAGGATTGATGAATGAGAGTGTGAAAGGGAATGTGAGTTTGTTGATGTGGTCCCAGCTCTGTGCCATGAGAGAAAGATTGTGCCAAGTTAGAGGTCGGGACTCACTGAAGGAATGTACGAAGGGGGAGCCGATCATTAGGATAACTAAAAAGATAAAAGAAATTAAAAGACATTAGCAGCGTACACGGTGAGATATGAGAGTTAACCCGAAGTAATGGAGAGGAAGGAACGATAAGTATTTGCGGATACTTAGGACGAGATTGCATTAGGGGAGGACGATGACGGTGAAACGTCAGGAAGTCTAGAGTATTGTTGTAGACAGGACGAACTCCATAAGTGGTGCACTAACGTGGTGGGGACTGGGTCTAATACCGTGGTAAGTTCTGTGCGCGCACTACAACAATACTGTCGCCCCCTAGATTGCAAATCGAGAACAGTGAGAGGGACTGGAGTGGGGCATTTTGTTTGCCACTGCGAGGCAGTGTGCCATATTATTATGTGAATTGATATTGAGGCTGAGCCTCCTGGTCTGGGACCATTTGTATTGTGACAGCTGTCGTGCCCGCACGGTAAAGGTCCTGTACTCCTGTTTGCTTCCGATTAGGTGGATGGATTGCCGAGGAGATGTATGCTTGAGATGTGAGTGCTAACTACGAAAGAAACGCGTACCTCGATGATCCTTTAAACTCCCTCGATCATCGATGGTTATAACTCAATAAGACACTAATTAAATTTATGAGGGTAAGAGTTCCATAAGTGCAAAGAGTGAAGAAGAGATTGAGAATGGACGATGTGGAAAAGATATTGAGATTTGTGAAAGTGATGAGGAACAAGAAAGGAGAAGTATGAAGGAAATAATGTGAACAAGATGAACTGAAATAATGATAGTAGTATGTTTTCTTGCTATTGTGTGTATGTTATATGTGTGACCTATTATCTTACCTACCGTAATTCCACACCGTCGACGACTCGTCGTTCGGATCGCTTACTCTCTCCTGTTCGTTGGCATATCGGTGCCGCTGGTGTTTCAACGGGCAGATGGAGTATTGCATGAACCTCACCATATGGAATAAGCACGGAAGGGGGTGGAAGCACACCCCACAAGGCTGGGCATGGACCGGCCACACGGAGATTACAATTCCGGACCCAGAACATCAACTGAGTGGAGCTAACCTAGGGCCACACCTAGGGCAAGTCAATATACGAGGGTTTCAGAGCTACGAGGAGAAGGTTCAGTACGAGGAGCGGAATAATTCTACTATAGTGGATGGAATAAAGCGGACGTCCAATGACAATGAGGAGATGACCACACAAGCAGCAGCTTCTTCAAGGACGAGAGGAGAACGCCAGAAAGACAAGAAATTACACTCGCTCGCGTTCAATAGGAATGTTTAGGGATAAGTGCAAGTAGTTTAGTTACTTTGAGTGTTTGAAGTCTAAGGATTACCTAAGTGATGAACTGTGGTTGTACTCTAACTATTTTGAAGCATGCCCGATTATTAAGAGATGTGGGGCTCTCTTCATGAAGCATGTTTAAATTTCTCTGAGCAAATGAAGGGAGTTGTTTAAGTTGAGACTAAACTGTTTTCTTAGAAAAATGTTTTTGAAAACAAAGTGGAAGAGTTTCGGTTTCACGTAACAACTCGGTTTTCGAAAAAGAAGGTGAAGGGCGCCAATAACTTTGACAAATACGTTTTCCAGTCCTTCAACAATGTTTTAAAAAAAAATTTGGCCTCATTTTTGCAACATTAGTAAATGAAAGTCAATAAATTTTGGGTTTTCGAAAATCGGGCTGTTCCAGAATGGTATCAGAGCTTATGGTAATCCTTTGTAGCCTTAAGCATGGGCTTCATGCTTTGCTTGCGTGACTCTATGTGTTTGAGTAGGAATAGGAGGATAAGCTTTTATCCCTTAGGACATGGAACTAATCTGTAGTTTAGCATCGACCGTCTTAGTTTAAGAAACCCTTTTGAATAGATCATGAATAGATCCTACAATTAAGACCCTATGTCCATGATGTTTCATAGTGACCGTTAGACTTAGGATTGGTTAACCTTAGCATGTCTTCATATAAGGATATTTAGCACCTTTACGAATAAAGTTTATTGCTTGTTAACTTCCTTGTTTGTTGAATTGCTTCAACAAAACGCTCTTGCTTTCCAAATTCGAACCCTTTTCCCTTCATGAACCCCTATTGTATTGTAGCCATACCAATTCCCTTTAAAACTCTTTTATCCGAATTGCGGAATTGGAAGTGCCCTACCTACCCAAATAATTTAGGTTCGGGTGACTATAGGAAGGAGAAGTAGTTTAAGTTAAGCAAGGATATAAGGACCTGGTGGAATAGTTATAAGTGAAATCCAAGTTGGGGAGTCACAAGGTGGGAAAGAGGCGTATACCATCGGTTATTAGAGGAGATCTGAGTAAAGCCTAGATGGTAATAGGATTCCCTGAAGCTAGAAGAACAATGGATGAAAACCCGAAAAGGAATCATAAGGGAGACGCGTTAGATAGAGAATAGTGAGCAATTAAGGATTTTCAGTTAGAATCCTTGTTTTTGGAGATGTGTGTATGTTTGATTGTTGGATTTCCCCAAGTTCGTACCTCTGGTCGGACTTTTGGGACGACGACCCAATGAGAGGATGACATCTTCTTCGGTTAGTCCACTGGACTTAACCCGACTCGACACGCAAGCAACGATGTGAGTGGAATCTCTCGAGCTGGAAGCGGTTAAAGAAGAACACCAGAATGACCTGAGAATGCTGTTGCCCTGCTGCCCCATTCTACAATGTATTTCTCGGGGACGAGAAATTCTTAAGTTGGGGAGAATGTAACACCCCACACATTCCTCATATTAAATTAAAACACTAAGGAATTTATTTTTGAGAAAAATACTCTAAAAGGGTATTTTCTTTAATGATTTTCTTACAATTCACGATTTAAGATAATGGAATGATTTTAAAGCTAATGTCCAACATTTAAAAATTTGACTTTTGAGAAAGTTCATATACACTTAATAATTCTATCAAAATGTTTGTGATTTACCTTGTAATTGTGTGTGTATGCGGTTTTGGGCATGCATAAATATACTTAGGTTCTCGAAGGATTTGATTAAAAAGAATATAATGCATATGTAAATGCATGTATATATATATATCTGAATGAATAAGGCGTGATGCATGGACATATGTATGTAAGTGTGTGTGACGTATGTGCATGATGAACATGTATGCATTTTCCCTAAAATCCATGCTTGGTGTTAAACATAAATTGCATGTATAGGTGTGTGCTAATGCATGAGAGGTTCGGCTATGATAGGATTAGAAGGACCAAGTAGAGCCTTTTTCCTTATACATTAAGAAACAAAGAATTAAATAAGAATTAGGGGGAGAATTGGCTAGATGAGTCATGGAGCCTAGGAGGGCTTACTCACCACCCTTGTCCCCCACGACAAGGCCTCCTCCATGCAACAATTGAACTAGTCCTAAATTGCCCTCCATCTTTCCACTAGGAACCGAGGCTAAGAAAGGAAATTTCCATGCCTTTGCTTGTGACCTTAAAACCGTATGAGTAGGTATGGGTTGGCTAGTTCCTTTTCATTTCCTTCGTCCATTTCAGTCCAACACCAACACAAACACACTTAGTTTCAAGAGCACTCTCAAGCTCTTGAAACTCATAGAGAGAAGGAGGGAACCGTGAGGAGAAGAGAAGGAAGGAGAGTGCAAAACCCCAAATTCTTAGCCCAAACACCGTTACTTTCTTTCTCCCACACACCTTCTCCTTCAAAAACTAAGAAGAAAACCCATTAACCTAAGAAGAAGAGGGAGACCGAGACGATTAAGAGGAGAAGAGGAAAAGCTTTGAAGACTTAAGATTAGGAACTAAGGTAGAAGGAGTTTGATTTGATCATTTGGTGTTGTAAAGAATTTTATTTTCGACTATGATTTAATTTGGTGCTACATGTAATTATTTTGAGTGATTTTGAGGTTTAAATGTCTTGTATGTTATTTTTAAGGTTTGATTTTGAATGTTGTTGTTAAAAAGTTTTGATTCCCTACTTGTAAATTTCTTGCCACGGTTTTGGTTTCAAGTTGTGCTTGAGTTCATATTTTTACTTGATTCTCTCATGCATGATGATTTTGTGGCTTGATGATCCTTGTTTTCCCTTGCATGTTATTCTTATGCTTTGATCTTGAATTTTTGTGAATAAATGAACTTATAAATCACCAAATCAAGAGCTAGAGTAAATTGGCCATGAGTAGGAAGAGTAGGTCTTTGTGTTTTACTTTGATCTAAGTAATTTCATGTTTAGAAGAATTAATTTCTAGCTTATTCTTCACGGTTTGTTTATAGATTTGAGTCTAAGTTCATGTTTTTGCCTTGATTCCTTTTTGCATGTCTTAATTTATAGTTAGTTTTTGAGAAAACATGAAACTTGAATTTGTATGCTTAATTTGAGAAGTAAAACCTTGATTCATTGTAGGCATGTCACGATTTTCCAAGGAAATTAGGCTTAACAAATAATTTTAATTTGAACCAAAATTTTGTGTGTGTGGTGATGATAATTTGATTGATAGTTTGAAAAAGAAAAAAATAAAATAAAGTGGTGCTCCTAAGTCTTGTATGATGTGGTCTATGAAATTTGGTGTTTGCATGTGAAAAGAAAATTATAAGACTTGTCTGCTTGCATGATCTCATTCGGCCAAGGCTAAGGAAAGTAGGAAATCATGTTTTCCTCACATGCATGTTGAAAATCAACTCACCTAGAAATTGTAGGTACATGCATGTGTTTGTTTTTAAAAGATTAAGACCATGATATGACTCTTGATTTTATTATGTTAGGAAATTGAATTTGTATTGGGTTAAATTCTTGTGAAGCTCACAGATTTTTATAAAGAAAACAAGAAAACAAGACTTTTTGGAAAATGATTTAAGCCTTGATTCATGATCTATATGCATAATTGATTTTTGCCTTGCCATCATGCTATTCGATTCATGCATGTTAGTTACACTCGGATACATTTTAACAAAATGACCAAAAAAAAAAGAATGAACCATGTTAAAATAAATTGTCTGAATATGTGTTGTGAACATCATTCTCTAATCGGTTCTTTACTTAGGATTAAAGGAGATAAATAAATAAATTTAATTAATCTTGAAAGAGTATGTGTTTGAATAAATATGTGTTTATGTGAATTGTGTGTATTCGGTTAGGACTAAAAGAAAATAGAATTTGAATGCCTAAAACAAAAGGAACAGATGCATGTGATTTAAATTGTGATACTTGGGTTGTTTTCTTGCATTATTCGGTTAAGGAGTTTAAATGAGTTAGAGAACTTAGTTGCATATATTTGGTTTGAAACTTGACTCAATTTGGTTATGAATGCTTGCATGACTAAGTGTCTTATGTTGATGAAGTATGTGGGAATTGCATAATTGTTCTAATGATCGACTAAACACGTGCTTAAGGGTTAGCTTGGTTTGATTTATTTAGAACTATATTAGGGTCGTATGATGAATATGTTTGAAAAATAATTGAGTGTGTGAACGATTCTTGAAATAAGTTGATCTTAAGAAAATTTGACTTGATCTACTTAAGACCTTTAAATTAAACTCATGGCTGTCCAAAATTGTTTTATGGTGAAAACATGGATTTTCAAGTATCAATTCTAAGCTAAGAAGTTATTCAAAGAGAATAATGTTTTGTGATATTTTCGGGGTTTTAATAAAATGATTTTTGTAAAACTAAATTATTGTTCAGAAATTCTTGGGCCGTGTTTTTATGATTAAGAATGTTTTTATAAGATTTAAAGTAGAACTTTCAAATAGTGTTTAGATCAAGAAAATATTAAAATGTTCTATTTAATATGAGGAAGGATAAAGACAAGGGGTTGGGGCAGATGGCAGCACAAGGTCCCAAGGAGAGCACACCTTCAACAGCTGGATCTCAGGTGAGAGAGAAGCTATCCTAAGACACTGTGGTGTTTAGGTAATTTATTACGACGTCCCGCATCATCTCAAAGATCGGGACTACGTGGTTGGAGTCAGTAGTATAAGTGGCAATTGTTTGCCCTGTATGGCCACTTATACGAAGAAGACGAAAACCACACCGTTATGGTGTGATGTTGTGTGTTGATAGCATGTTTTTATTTAATTACGTTTGATAATGATTATTGTTATTAGTTAAGATGAGTAAACTATTGATGGACGTCTGTTACGTCCTGAATGAGAATGAAGACGAAAGAAATAAGTTAAGAAGATAATGGAATTGAAAGGTAAAACGCAATAAGACATGGAATGGAAAGGAAAGAAAGAGTTGAGATTTTGAGGAAAGAAAGTGAGGATAATGATGAGAATGAGCCAGAGCTGGGGAGTGTAATGATGATTGTGGAGATGAGGAGGGAACTGAGTTGAGCTGAGCTCCTCTGTTCTTGGTTTTAGTCTGGGATCTAGTGTTGAGCTGGGCTTGCTCCTCCACTAGCGCTCAGCAAAAAGGTGTTTTTGGAAAAGAGTTTTGAAAGAGGAATTTACGAAAAGAATTGTGGAAAGAAATATTTCTGAAAAAGGATTTATGAAACGAAATTTTGGGAAAGGCTTTTGGAATGGAATTTTTGAAGGAGGATGAGAAACAGGATTTTTCCAAGGAGTTTTTATGAAGTGATCTTTTTGAAAAGGGATAAAAAGGGTACTTTTGAAAAGGATTTTCATAAAAAGGGTCTTTGAAAAGAGTTTTCGAAAAGATTTTTGAAAAGAAATACTTTTGAAAACATTTTGAAAAGAAGATTTTTGAGAAATGTTCAAGAAAAGTTTTGGAAGGAAATTTTGTGAAAGGTTGTGAAGGGAGACTTTTCTTTGAAAGGAGATTGTTGAACTGATTTCTGAAAGGGTGGTTGTTGAAAAAGTGTGTGAAATGATGTTTGGTGAGAGCTTTTGAAAGGATGTTTCTAGAAAGGATTGATGAATGAGAGTGTGAAAGGGAATGTGAGTTTGTTGATGTGGTCCCAGCTCTGTGCCATGAGAGAAAGATTGTGCCAAGTTAGAGGTCGGGACTCACTGAAGGAATGTACGAAGGGTGAGCCGATCATTAGGATAACTAAAAAGATAAAAGAAATTAAAAGACATTAGCAACGTACGCGGTGAGATATGAGAGTTAACCCGAAGTAGTGGAGAGGAAGGAACGATAAGTATCTGCGGATACCTAGGACGAGATTGCATTAGGGGAGGACGATGACGGTGAAACGTCAAGAAGTCTAGAGTATTGTTGTAGACAGGACGAACTCCATAAGTGGTGCACTAACGTGGTGGGGACTGGGTCTAATACCGTGGTAAGTTCTGTGCGCGCACTACAACAATACTGTCGCCCCCTAGATTGCAAATCGAGAACAGTGAGAGGGACTGGAGTGGGGCATTTTGTTTGCCACTACGAGGCAGTGTGCCATATTATTATGTGAATTGATATTGAGGCTGAGCCTCCTGGTCTGGGACCATTTTATTGTGACAGCTGTCGTGCCCGCACGGTAAAGGTCCTGTACTCCTGTTTGCTTCCGATTAGGTGGATGGATGGCCGAGGAGATGTATGCTTGAGATGTGAGTGCTAACTACGAAAGAAACGCGTACCTCGATGATCCTTAAACTCCACCGGTCATCGATGGTTATAACTCAATAAGACACTAATTAAATTTATGAGGGTAAGAGTTCCATAAGTGAAAAGAGTGAAGAAGAGATTGAGAATGGACGATGTGGAAAAGATATTGAGATTTGTGAAAGTGATGAGGAACAAGAAAGGAGAAGTATGAAAGAAATAATGTGAACAAGATGAACTGAAATAATGATAGTAGTATGTTTTCTTGCTATTGTGTGTATGTTATATGTGTGACCTATTATCTTTCCTACCGTAATTCCACACCGTCGACGACTCGTCGTTCGGATCGCTTACTCTCTCCTGTTCGTTGGCATATCGGTGCCGCTGGTGTTTCAACGGGCAGATGGAGTATTGCATGAACCTCACCATATGGAATAAGCACAGAAGGGGGTGGAAGCACACCCCACAAGGCTGGGCATGGACCGGCCACACGGAGATTACAATTCCGGACCCAGAACATCAACTGAGCGGAGCTAACCTAGGGCCACACCTAGGGCAAGTCAATATACGAGGGTTTCGGAGCTACGAGGAGAAGGTTCAGTACGAGGAGCGGAATAATTCTACTATAGTGGATGGAATAAAGCGGACGTCCAGTGACAATGAGGAGATGACCACACAAGCAGCAGCTTCTTCAAGGACGAGAGGAGAACGCAAGAAAGACAAGAAATTACACTCGCTCGCGTTCAATAGGAATGTTTAGGGATAAGTGCAAGTAGTTTAGTTATTTTGAGTGTTTGAAGTCTAAGGATTACCTAAGTGATGAACTGTGGTTGTACTCTAACTATTTTGAAGCATGCCCGATTATTAAGAGATGTGGGGCTCTCTTCATCAAGCATGTTTAAATTTCACTGAGCAAATGAAGGGAGTTGTTTAAGTTGAGACTAAACTGTTTTCTTAGAAAAATGTTTTTGAAAACAAAGTGGAAGAGTTTCGGTTTCACGTAACAACTCGGTTTTCGAAAAAGAAGGTGAAGGGCGCCAATAACTTTGACAAATACGTTTTCCAGTCCTTCAACAATGTTTTAAAAAAAAAAATTGGCCTCATTTTTGCAACATTAGTAAATGAAAGTCAATAAATTTTGGGTTTTCGAAAATCGGGTTGTTACAAAGATTCCGATTCAGACATTGATGAAGAAGAGATGAAACTTCTACTAAGAAATTTTAGCAAGCTTCTAAGGAGAAAAGGAAGGTTGAACAAAGACAAAAGTAAAGAGAAGAATCCCCCACACCACAAGACCAAGACAACAAAAGAAGGAGTAGTTTGCCATGAATGTGGAAAGCCCGGTCATCTCAAGTATTCGTGCTCTAAGTATCTCAAGAAGTAGGAGAAAGAGAAGAAAAATGCAAAACACAAAAGGGCATACATAGTTTGGAATAGTGATGATGAAGAAGACAAGAAAAGCACATCAAGTAATTCTTCGGATGATGAAGAAGCCGCTTGTCTCAACTTGATAGCTCTAGTAGATGAAGAGGAAAGTTCAAATGATGAATCAAGTGAACAAAGCGACGAAAGCGATGTAAGTGAAACTAAATCCAAAATTTCTTCTAAATATGAAATTTTATATAATGCTTATGAAGAAATGCATGAACATCTTAAGAAACTAGCTTTGAAAAACATTGAAAGGAAGAAGCTCATTTTGAAACATCAACAAGAGATTTTAGAACTTCAAAAACAAGTTGATGAGCTTAATCTTCAAAATGAAACTTTTGATCTTATATATGCTAGTTCTTCTTGTGATTGTGCTAGTAGATTGAATGTTGTGGTTGATTGTGAGAGTTGCAAGTTGCTTAAAGATGAAAATGCTATTTTGAAAAATAAGCTTGCGAGTTTCACAAGTGGTGATATTAGATTGCGCACATTGTTAAATTTTCAAAGAGAAAATTCAAACAAGTTTGGCTTGGGTTATACTAATGCTAAGAGTAAGTCTCATAGAAATGTTGTTGATTTTTCTAAAGTTGATTTTTCAAATGCTCCAACATGTTTCTATTGTGGCACTCATGGACATACTTCAAATGTGTGTTATATTAAAGTGCATGGTATACCTAAAGGAAATTTTGTTTGGGTTAAGAAGGGTGAGAGTCCCTTAACTAACAAAAATGGATCCAAAACCATTTGGATACCAAAAGGCAAAGCATGATTGTTTTGTAGGTATGATTGAAGAGCACATGACTTACAAGTGTTATTCTTTGTTTTGCTTCTTCAAGTCTCAAGAGAAAGTCTTATAAATTGGTAAAATTGATATTATTGGACATTTTCAATTGGTATTATTTCTATAAAACTCATAATTGATATCATTGAGTGATCATTATATGATTATCATGCTATTGTTGTTATTGTGATATTTCTTTACCATTGATATCTTACTTTGTTAAGTGATATGATGAATTTTTAGTTTCAATTGGTATCATATTTCATTGTCATATTATTATTTCCAATTGGTATCACATTTCAATGTATAGTTCATTAGTTTTACATTTGGTATCATTGATTAGTTGGTATCAATGTTGTGAAGAAATGAATGTTATAATTTCTCTTATTTTGGCTTAGAATTTTATATTTCAATTGATATATATTACTTTTTGATAATGCCAAAAGGGGGAGAAAGGGTTGTTTTGTTGTTGTTTTTATATAGGTTGAACTAAGTTGTTGAAGATAGGGGGAGATTCAAGCTTAACTCAATTGGATTTCAAATGTCAAAAGCATTTATTGAGGGGGAGCAAAAGTCTCACCAAGTGATCAAATGGTTCCAGCATCAACAACTTCAAACAAAATCAAAACATGTTTGTCATTTTCAAAAAGGGGGAGATTGTTAGATCCAGTGAGAATGTTTTGATAATGACAAAGGTTTTGAACAAGCTACAAATGTGTTGAACAAGTTCAAGCTCAACAAGCAAACAACACTCAACAAATGATGAAGAGAGAGCAAGCTCATGAAGACTTATTTTGTGTTTTATTGTAATATCTTTAGTTTGAGTCTTTTATTTTGATGAGTTTGGGTAGAGTCTTTAGAGGGTAGTGAATCTCTATCAAGGTCATGATTATATCATAATTTGAGTTTTCACTTAACCTAAAATCAATAGGTGGCTTAAAGGTTTGAAAGGAAAGGTTTAGTTTTGAGAAAACAAGTTTTTAATTGAATTTAGCAGTGGCTAATCGATTAATGGGTTAGGTTAATCGATTAACACACATGCTACAGTGGTTAATCGATTAAGCCATGTGTTAATCGATTAAGACCTGTTAAACTGGTTTTTAAAATACGTTTTTAACTTCTCAAAACTAGTTTTTAAGTTTCCTATCTTTTGGGTATTCTATATAAACCTTTTCCTAATCTTTGTGAATCAATAGATTGAATCAAGCATCATTTTTACATCAAGTTTAGAAAGATCAAGCCACACTATTCTCTCTCACTTTCATAGATCAAAGTTTTCTATTTTTACATTCTTTGATCAAGAATCTTTGAATCTCTTATGTTGATATTTTCATAGCTATTGAAAGAGATTCATAGGATTGTTATTGTTTTCAATTTGGTTGTAATCATTGCAAGGAGGAAAACATTCTACAACACAAGGAAGCCTTGGTGGTTGTTCATCAAGCAAAGTCATTTTGGAAGTCTTGTTGTGTTAACAAGCAATTGGAAGTCTTGGTGTGAGGTATCATCAAGCAAGTGGAAGTCTTGTTGAGGGGAATCGACAAGCAAGGGAAGAGGTTAGATTAGATTCAATAGGGTTGCAAGACAAGAGTGTGGTATCTCTTGGAGGCTACCAAGAAGTGAGTCTTGAGAGGCATTTGCTTGTAATTTGAGAACTCTAATTCCTCATAGTGAAGAATCTCTCTTTGTTGAAGAGGGGACTGGATGTAGCTCTCAAGCGGATGAGAGTGAACCAGGATAAATCTCTGTGCAGTATCTCTATTCCCTTAACTCTTTACATTCAAGTCATTTCAATATTGTTCTTGGTTGAAAACCTAGAAAAGATTGATTTTCATAATTGATTGAATTGAATCTTAATTGTGCAAATTGATTTTGGGAAAATCATTTTCATAACCTAGGTAATCAATAAAAATATTGGTGTTAATCAATTCCGCTTTATCTCTGATCATACGTGTTAATTGATTGATTTTCGTATTCGATTGAAAAGTGATTTTTCAGTTTTAACAGTGATTAATCGATTAACTAGAGGTGTTAATCGATTAACCAAAATCAAGCTTTCGTAAATAATCGATTAATTTGTTTGACTAATCGATTAATAAGCTTTGCTAATCGATTAAGTGCTGAGATTCTTCTAAAAATTATTTGTTTTAATCGTTTCAATTCGTTTCTTTCGAAAATCTTTCAAGGTTTCCCTAACACCTATTCAACCCCCCCCCCCCCTTATAGGTGTTCTCCTAGTGTCTTCTAGTTATTTCACCCACCGATTGTAGGTTTTTACAGAATGAATTGCATGGGGTAGAATGAGTGGCTGTGGTGTAATGGCTTCTTGGGGAAGCCAACAATTCGTGGCCCCCAAGTCTTTAATTTTTTTTCTGCATCTGACGTGTGGTAATCGATTACCTCACTAAGTAATAGATTACTTCTTTAATTTCTTAATTATTTGGTTCCTCACAGGGAGCAGGTAATCGATTATTTCAAAAAATTAATCGATTATCTCCCTTAATTCAATTTTAGGGTTTCTCACAGAGAGCTGGTAACCGATTACCTCCCTGTTCTGTCATAGAATCTTTGGTACTTGAACTATACTGTCAAGTGTCCATTTCTTCTACTTGTTGCTTTCAGACTGAATAAATGGCACCCTGATTACCAGGATACCAGCTCTATTGTCGTTTACTTAGGTGTGGTGTGTGTCGGTGTGAGTGGGTAAGATCATACCTTGGTTCCTTACCTGCCTTTATAGGCATAGTAGTAGGAGTGGGATGTAGAGCCGATTAATAAGGAATCCGGGATTCCAGCCAACGGCTGTCTTTAAGGTGACGGTTTCATTTGTTAATGCTCATTATGACGCCTCCTCAACGAATAGCCTTTCAATGGCCAGATGTCCAACGTTACCAGCTGGTAAGCCTCAATCCGGTTTGACGGTATACTAGTTTCCACCTGACCGAGCCTCAATGGGACCTTCTTTTCGAATTGCCGGTATACCGGTTTCCACCTGACCGAGCCTCCATGGGATTTCCTTGCCGAATTGCCGGTATACCGGTTTCCACCAGACCGAGCCTCTTGGGGCCTCGTGACCGAAATGTCGGTATACAAACCTGACTGGTCCTCTGTGGGTCCTCTTGGCCGAATTGCCGGTATATGGGGGTGCAAGAGTCTGGTCCATAACAGTAGCCCCCCAAGTCATGGTTCATGAATGTGAACCATGAATTCTAAGTGTCTTCATTAAGTCTTCTATTCTCCCATTCCTATCCAGAGCTTCTTTTTCCAAGGTGCATTGGTCATAAGGGCTTAGTCTTTGAGAAAACGATTCCCTGTAATAGGTCAGTCTCTGGTCTAACATAAGCCAAACTTTCCAGTGGCAAGTTCATCTGTTCCCAAGAAGGCTTGGAATCTGAATTCCTGTCTTCACAGTATCCGAGGGAAATACAAGTTCAATCCTTTGTGAAGCTCAGCTTCTGAGAAAATGCATTGATCTGAGCGAAAGTTTAGATTCCGAGGAGATGCATTGACCCGAGCAAAATCTGTAACATCCCTCAAAATCCTCGTATTGGGTTAATTTCTAAAAAGAATTATTTTTGAGAAAAGTATTTTGAAAAGAGTATTTTCCCTAATAAATTTCTTTATTCTTATTTTCAAAGTAATAAATGATTTTAAAGAATAATTTTTCATGAAATAAAGTTATGAGTTTTGAAAATTATTTTGAGATGGTGATTGCTTTTTCTATGAATGTGTGCTCGATGTTTTAGTGCCATTATAATTTTAATGCATGAATGATTTATTTCCTATATGTGCTTGCATGTGTATATATGTATATGTACGGTTTAGTGTATGTATGTATGCTTAAAAGTATGAGGAAATTTGATTAGAAAATAAATATGATCATGTGTGCATGAGTGTGTGTAACGTGTAAATGTGCATGTAAATGAGTATGTGCATGTAAGTGAATGTGTGTAGGAATGTGGGAATGCCGTGTGTGTGTGTGAGTGTAGAAGGAAACCTAGAAATTTCCTAAGTAACTAGCCAAGTAACTAAGTTGCAACCAAGTAACTAAATCCCAACTAAAACCCTAACTAAATGGCTAAAACCTTAAGGAGACCAAAGAAGTCAAAAGCCTAGGATGAATCCTAAGCTCTTATGTTCCCTACATTGTCTCCTTTGAATTTTGCTAACCTTCACCCATGCAATCTTTGAGAAGGCCGAATTTACCCTTTTCCCTTTAGTTCTTGGCCGAATTGCATGAGGGCAAAATAGGAAGCCATGGATTTTTATATAAGCCTTGGCCTTAGCTTCCTTTCACTCATTCTTCACTTCATTTCCCCATTTCTTTCGTCCAACACCCACACCAAAACACAAGTCTAAGAGCTCATCAAACTCTTAGACAAAGACTAAAGAAAAGAAAATAGAGAGAAAGAAGGAGAAACCGTGAGGTAGGAAGAAGGAGGAGGAAGGAGATCAAGCCATAAAACTTAGGAGTCCTTTTGAAGATCAAGTGCTTAGAGGAGTTGGAGACCTTTTCTCCTTGGTATAAACCGAAGACCTAGAAGTCTTAGAATTAGTTCTTGATCTTGTAATTTTATTTCTTTCTTCTCTTGCATGTTTATTTTTATGCACTTATGTGTAATCTTTTCTTAACCATGGACTTTTCAAGGCTTGAAATTAATTTGTAATATGTGTAGTGATGCTTGATGATTCGGTTGGTTATGTTTAGGTTAGACCTTGATGCTCCCATGATTGATCTTCTTGTTTTTCTTCTTGATCTAAAGTTTTGTTTGTGATCTTTATGAACCTAAAGTAGATCTTCTTGCATGCTTAATTTTTATGCTTAGAACCGTGGATCAATGAGTGTTTATGTGTTTAATTGCTAAATTAATGTTTGATCTAAACTTGTTTGGTGATTTTTGAGTCTTGCATGTTTCGGTTTTGATTTGATCTTGATGAAGGCTTTAATTTATGTTTTGATACTCGGTTTTGTTTGACTTTGGACCTAGCATGTCTTGATTTTTAGTTTGATCTTAAGAAAAACTTTGATTTGTGTTTTGATCTTTGATTCTTGTGTTGATCTTGATTTTTGTTTGAGTTTGTAAATGATTTTCGAACAAAAGCTTTAACATTTTCTTCAAGAGTGTCTCGGTTTTGGTCTTTTTCCATCTAAAATGATTCTTGTCTTTGATTTGTGCTTTTATGTTTGAATCCATGACTTGATCTACATGATTTCAGTGCATGCATGTTGATGTCGAACTTTGAAAAGTTATTTTTACGATTCCTTTGAAAATGAATTGAAAATGTTTGTGCTAATCTATGATTTTTATATGTTTTGTTAGGAAAGTTTAAAGATTTAATCTTGCATGTTAATTTTAGATGAAAAGACCATGTTTCCTTTGGATGCATGTCTCGGTTTTGGATGAAAATTAGGGAAATAAACTTTAAAATAATTTAATCTACATGAACATGATTTAGACTAAGTGTTTATTTTGTGCTTGATGTACTCGGCCATGACCCATGCTTTTTATTTTGAGAGAGAGAGCCTGATATATGCTCTATGTTCTTGCATGATTTTTGATTCGTTTCAAGCCAGAAAAATAAACTAAAGATTGGTTGATTTCTAAATTGTAGCTCACGGTTTTTGATAAGAAAAGAAGAAATAATTCCATGATTTTGTGTATGTTGGATGATGCATGAGTCTCGTTTTGATTTGTGATAATTTCGGTCCATGCATGAAGTTTTATGCTTGATTTGAGATATGTGTGTGTATTCGGTTTGTGTGCTTAAGTGAGCCTAAGTGATTTGGTTTTATAAAAATGAAATGTTTTTGGAATTAAGTATGTGATTGGATAATCAAATGATTAAATGAATATATGTGTGTATGTGCATTCGGTCAAAAATAAGAGGAAGAATAAATAAATTTGTTGCAAAAATAAAATAGAAACCTAAGTGCTTGAAATAAATCAAGTTGAATTGTGTACTTTAGATTTGCAATGTTTGACTTGTTTTCCTTAATTCTATTCGGCCATGTGGTGAAGATAAGCCTAGGAAACCTAGTTGCAGTAAAATAAACTCATGTAATGATTTTGAAAAGAATTGAGTTGTTGTGTTTTATTCATATCTTTGTGAGTATGTGAATGTCTCAATGTTTGCTTGAATAAATGATTGATTAATTACTTGTGTGACTTAAGTGTTGTTGTGGTTGTGGTTGTGTTCTAGCTTATGTTTGAAAAATGACTGAGTGTGTAATTGGTTTTGAAATAAATTGGTTTTAAGAGAATCCCATTTAATTTATTGGAGATTTTTTTTTATTGTGGCTGTCCAAGATTGCTTTATTATAAAGATTTGAGTTTTAAAGTATTGATTTTTGAATTAAAGAAGTAAATTAAAGCAAAAAGTGTTTTCACGATGTTTTCGAATTTTTAAGTGATTTTGGTGGAATAAGCCCTTGCTGTCCATAATTATTTAAAATTGTTCTTAACTTTAAAAATGTGTTCAAGTGATTTAAAGTAAAGTTTTCAAGTAATAATTAGATTAAGAAAAACCCGGATAAAAAACGGTGCATTTTTCGGTGTTTTCAAACGTGTCTAAGGTGCTGTCCAAAACGGACTAGCACCCAAACGAAATAGTTTAACTAACTTTCCATAATGTTTTCAAATGATTTTTGAAAGTACTTAAGGTATTATAAACATCCGAGTTGTTTGAAAGAAAACGATTATGTTTTAAGTTTTTGACGAGGAAATGAGAGGTGTCTAGGTTATGAAAAAGATTTTCATAAGATAAGTTAATAACGAAAGCGTATTTTATTTAGTACGAGGAAATCTTAAAGACGAGTGATTGGGGCAGCCGACAGCCAAAGGATCCAAGGCGACGGTACGCATTTAATAGCTGGACCTCAGGTGAGAGAGAAGCCTTCCTAAGACACCGTGGTAGTTAGGTGATATATTAGGACGTTCCGTATCATCTCAAAGATCGGAACTTGGTGGTCAGGAGTCAGTAGTATAAGTGGCAATTGTTTGATTGTGGCCGCTTATACGAAAGTGACTATGACCACACTATTGTTGTGTGATGCTTGTGTGACTGGTAGTATGTTATGTTTATTACTTTAATTATGTTTATCAATATTAGTTACTGTTGATTAAAGAAAATAACCCCTCGATGGACGTCTGTTACGTCCTGAATAAAGAAATGAAAAGAAAAAGAATGAGTTGTGAAAGCAATAAGATTGAAAAGTAAGGATCTGATGAGAAAAGAATAATGAGTGAGAATAAGATATGTGTTGGAGAAAGAAAGAGAGAGTTGAGATTGGAGGAAAGAATGAAATATAAGGTTGAGAAGGAGCCAGAGCTGGGGAGAGTGAGATGGATATGAGATGTGGAATGAATGGAGCTGGGCTCCTTTGCTTTCGGTTTTAGACTGGGAACTAGTGTTGAGTTGAGCTTGCTCCTCCATTAGCGCTCAGCATGGTTTTAGTCTGGGACTGGTGTTGAGTTGAGCTTGCTCCTCCACTAGTGCTCAGCAACGATGTGATTTTTGTAAAAGGTTTTGAAAAGCAGATTTTAAAAAGGTTTTTGACAAAAGATTTTTGAAAATATTTTTGAAAAGAGACTTTGAAAAGATTGGTAAAAGGAGAGTTTTGAAAAAGTTTTGTGAAAAGATGTATTTTGAGGGGAGCCTTGGGGAAACAATCTTTTGATAAAGTATTTGAAATGGTATTTAAAGAAAGTCTTTTGGAAATGATATTTTGGGGGACGTCTTCTTGAATTAATGTTTGACGAAACTTTACGAGAAAATATTTTGAGAGGAATTTTGTGATAACACTTTTTGAGAAAAGTTTGAAAGCTTACAAAAGAAGATTTTGTGAAGGTGTCTTTGGGATAGCTCTTGAAAAGATGGTTTTGAGAAAGGGTTTTGAAATGAAACGAGTATGAGAAATGAGGAATGTTGAGAAATTTTGAGAAATGAGATATGAGATTTGTGATGTGATCCCAGCTTTGTGCGATGTGAGAAAGGCTGTGCAAAGTTAGCGGTCAGGACTCGTTGAAGGGTTGCAGGAAGGACGGGCCGACCTTAGGATAATTAAAGATAAAAGACTTAAAAGACATACGCGGTGAGATATGAGATTGCGAAGTAGTGGAGAGGAAGGAACGATAAGTATCTGCGGATACTTAGGACGAGATTGCATTAGGGGAGGACGATGACGGTGAAACGTCAAGAAGTCTAGAGTATGTTTCTGGGCAGAACGAACTCCACAGGTGGCGCACTAACGTGGTGGGGACTGGGTCTAATGCCGTGGTAAGTTCTACGGGCCCACTAGAAACATACTATCGCCCCCTAGATTGCAAATCGAGAACAGTGAGAGGGACTGGAACGGGGCATTGTGTTTGCCACTACGAGGTAGTGTGCCATGATTGTTATGAATTGATATTATTGAGGTTGGGCCTCCTGGTCAGGGACCATTTATGTGTTGTGACAGCTGTCGTGCCCGCGTGGTAAAGGTCCTGTACTCCTGTTTGCTTCCGACTAGGATGGATGGACGACCGAGGAGATCTAGACGTGAGTGATAACCGAGAACGAAATGAGTACCCCGAGAGTGTTTGTACGAAGAAATTGTGAGTATGAGAAGGAAAAGAATGGAGAAAGAAAGAATGATTATGAGAAGTGAAATTAAGTTTGAAATGATAATGAAAGATAAGAATAATGATGATAAGAATAATAATAATGTTGTTAATATTCTTAATTTTGGTGTGCTTGTATGTTTTATTATGTATTGTATGGTCCTTCTATCTTGCCTACCGTAATCACATACCGTCGACGATTCGTCGTTCAGAACGCTTACCCTCTCCTGTTCGTTGTTATATTGGTGCTGCTGATATCGCAACGGGCAGACGGAGTATCATAAGGAGATCATTACTCTAGAGGAATGGAAGCAGAAACTCAAACATCAGCAAGGAAATAGCAACAGAGGGGACTTTGTAACACCCCGTAAATTCCTCGTATTAAATTAAAACACTAAAGGAATTATTTTCTTAGAATAGCTTTTTGAAAGAATGTTTTCTTAAATGATTTTCTAAAATAATGACCAACATTTAGAACTTGGTTTTTGAAAGGTTTATATGCTTGAGATTTTTGTAAAAAGTTTGTGATATACCTTGTAACTGTGTGTGTATATACGGTCTTGGTATGCATGAATATACTTAGGAATTTAACTATTAAAAAGAACATAACGTATGTGTATAGAATATGCATGAATAAGGTGTGATGCATGAATGTGTGAATTCATGTGTATATATGTGTGTATGTCGTATGGATATGATGACCTAAAGGCGTTAATTGTGTGATGTTTATATGTGTGTTAAGTATATACTTTAGCCATGATGTCATGTTATGTGTTGTTATGTGATTAAATGAAAATAAAGTCATGTGTGTGTGTGTGGTTCGGCCGTGAATGAGGATAGGAAACCAAGTGGAAGCCATTAAGAAAGTGAAGTTTGAATAGAGAAGTTAGAGGTGTGAGTCATGATACTAGGAGAGGCTAGGTTGCATGAGTCATGAGCCTAGAAAGACTTTCTTTCCTCCTTGCCTCCACCGAAGTGACCCCTCCCATGCAACAATTGAACTAGTCCAAAATTGCCCTTCCTCCCACACTATGAACCGAGGTTAGAAAGGGGATTGTCCACCCCTTTGCCCTTGCCCTTAAACCGTGTGAGTGAGTGTGTGTTAGGCCAATTCATTTCCTTCTTCATTCCATACTCTCCCAACACCAACACACAAAGTCCCAAGAGCCTCATCAAGCTCTTGAGACACTTAGAAGAAAAAGAGAAACCGTGAGGAGGAGAAGTGAGAAGGAGAGTGAAAACCTCAAAGCCCTAACCCAAACTTCTTCAATCCTTTTCTCCACCACCCTCTTCTTCATAAAGATCAAGGAGAAACCTCCATCGACCCTAGAAAAGGAGAGAGATCGAGGCAACCCAAGAGGAGAAGAAGAGGAGGTTTGAAGATTTAAGTTAGGAATTAAGGTAGATAGAGTTTTGATTGAGTCATTTTGTGTTGTAAAGGACTTTCAATAGACTTTGTTTAATTTTGTGATGCATGCATTTATTTTGAAGGATCTTGAGATTTGAAGGTCATGCATGTTATTTTTATGCCTTGATCTTTAATGTTGATGTGAAAAAGCTTTGATCTCTACTTGTAAATGTTCTTCATCACGGTTTTTACTTGAAGTTGTGCTTAAAACTCATAGATTGCTTTGATTTTCTCATGCATGTTGACTTTGTGACCTTTATCTTTCTTTGCATGTTCTCTTTATGCTTTGATCTTGGATTTTTAGAACTAGATGAACTCATAAATTACCAAATCAAAGACCAAATGGTTCGGCCATGAGTAGAAAATTTAGGTCTTGATGTTCTAATTTGATCTAAGTAGTTTGATGTTACTTCTATGCTTGCAAAATTAATTTCTAACTTGTTTCTTACGGTTGTTTGAAGATCGGAGTTTAAGTCTATGATTTAGCTTTGATTTTCTTTTACATGTCTTGATCTAGGATTAATCTTGAGAAAACATGAAACTTGAATTTTGTGTGGTTAATTTGAGTGTGAAAAAGGTCTTGATTTCTTGTATGCATGCTACGGTTTTCAAGAGGAAATAAGTCTAACAAGCTTTAAAAATAATCTTAGTTTAAAGAAAGTTGGAATCAAGATTTTGTGTCTGTGTGTGATGATGATGATTCGGTTGGTAATGTAAAAAGTAAGATGATGCTTTAAGTCTTACATGATGTGAATTTAGATGTTGCATGTAGAAAATAAAATTATAAAAACTTTGCCTCTTGCATGATAGCATTCGGTTAAGCCTAGGAGACTAAGAAATCATGCTAGATCATTTTTTTACTTACATGCATGTTGACACTTGTTCCACCTAGAGATTTTAGGTGCATGTAATAGTTGTTCCTAGAGGTTTATAGATTTGACATAATTCTTGATTCTATTGTGATAAGAAATTAAATTTTTGTTTTTTAAAATTCCTGTGAAGCTCACGGTTTTTACCAAGAAGATAAGAAAACTAGTTTTGAAAATGATCCTTGCATTAGTCCATGGTCTAGGTGCATACATGCTGAATATTTGATGTTTGCCTTATCATGATGCTATTCGGTCCATGTATGTTAGCTAAGCTAGGATTTTTTTTTTCAAAGAATAACTTAAGAGGAATAGGTATTTTTAATAATTCTTGTGAGACCCGCAATTTTACCCAATTTAATTAAATTATAATAATTGTATTTTTTTCTTTATTTTATTTGGTAGTATTTATTTTAAGGATAATTTAATGAAATTTGTTATTAAAGTTGGTTTTGGTTATATAATTATATATATGTGGCGTTAATACATATATATATATATATATGCATAAAATTATAAATTTCTAATTAATAAAAGAGAAAATTATTTTTGGGATAGAAATAATTAGTAAGTATATTTTTATCTGAGAAAAATAATTTTTGGAGTGATTTTTATTAATGTTTGGACAAAAATGTGAATTTTCAAGTTATAGTGTTTTTAACTTCAAAAATGCATATCTGTTAAACCGTACGTCGAAAAATTACAAACGATATATCAAAACAATCGTATCGAAATCTAGATTATGAAAATGTAAAGCTTTGATTTTTATTTTAGAGTTTTTATTTTAGAGTTTTCGAAATTTTATCACTGCTATAATGTTAAACGAATTTTGAGTTTTAAGTATGAATGTATGGTTTTAATGCATTAAATACCCTTTTGACTCAAGTATAATTTATTTTAAAAATGAAAATACATTTCTGAAGTTGTATATTGTACTACCATTCAAATAAAGTGTATTTTCGTATTTTTCTTATTTTTAAATTATTTGAAAGTTTAGGAAGTGTATTTTTGAAGAAAATGATCTTAGGACTTCAAAAAACAAACCGTAAGTCCAAAAATTATAAACTTTATATGAAAACGATCGTATTAAAATGTAGTATCTGAATATGTGAAAAGAAAATTTTTGTTTTGACATTTACGAAAAAGTACTGTACAGTATGTAGAAAATCGAATTTTGGCATTTTTAATTAGGAAAAATTATTTTGGGGCATAAAATAATTTAATGGATTATAAAATATTTTTATTGGTATATTTAAATATTTATCTTAGTAATGTTTGGCTGCACAGTCCATATTTGAAAAAATTTCTCTCCTATTTTAATATATATGTGCCGTCCAAATAAGGTAGAAAGAGGGGAAGAATAGTTCTGAAGTTTGTGAGAATAAACCATGAATTAAAAGGCTTTAGGAATCAACAAAATCCCATTTAATGCTTGTTCATGTTCCAAGTAGTATTTGAAAATTTTTGACCAAGACTTGATGAAGAGGGACCGAAATTTCAGTCTGAAAATTGAGGGAAATGGATCACTTCAAAACCTATAAATAGATAGCCTAGTTCCCACATTTTTCACACACAAACCTTGATGGTTTCACAAGAGAAGAAAAAAATAAAATTCTAAGAGAGAAATAGAGAGAGAGGGACAAGTAAGCTAGGAAGAAGGGAGGATTAGCTTGGTTGCTTGAAGTTTTCTAAAAAGCTTAAGTAGTAGAGGTAACCCAAAATCACTTATTTATTTAAGTTATTTTTAAGTTGTTTGTTTATATTTTGTTTAAATCTTCTAAATTTCTTCTATGGTCAAGTTCTAAATTTCCTTTTCATTTTAAAGTTATTTTTGAATATATGAAATTGTCCTTAAGTCATATGAATTAAGAATGAGAAAAGGGACACAAAAAGGGGTGTTTAAAGGGATTTATCTCCCCTTTTCTTTAATTCTTAAGATGGCTAAAAGTTTTTGATAAGTTTGAGTAATTTAATTTCTGGGTTTATTTTAATTAGAATATAAGAATTTTAGAGAATTTTGTGTGAACAAATAAAGTTTTTATTCATTGTCTTTTTAATTGTTTTGTTCTTTGTTTTAAGGAATGAAAAAGAAATAAGTAAATAACAATGGAAAATAATAATTTCTAATATATATATATATATGTGAACCGTGTGACATATTAGAAAAAATGAGGATTGATTGTGTATTTTAATATGTGTATTGTATTGTTGTTTAATATAATAAAAGAGAATAGAAATGAATAAAAGATTTAAAATGGATTTTTATTTTTGGTTTTTATTTCTTTTCTTTTCTGGACTGTAACACTCCTTGTATATCATCTTACTCTATAAGAAAAGTAAGAAGTTTATGAAAACTTGGACTTGTTATCGTTGGAAAAGAGATCTGAAAATAATAATTTTCCCTTCCCTTGAAAATTCCTTTTCACAAACACTTGATTAGTAATAATGAGGTTGACTAACAAAATCAGAGTTTGCGGAAACATAGTAAAATTATCATGTTATACCCCCAAAATATATCAAGTGTAACAAGTCCATTAATACCAAATAGGTGTAATTATGAAACTGAATTCCTCTTATGATACCTTTTTCCAAAATATGTATCATATAAATTCTATTAAAATAGAAAGGTTATAGAGCTGGTCACTGGTCCTTTGTCCAAACATCCTTCTGGTCGGATCCTCGATATATGCACAACGGTTCCCAACCCACACTTTCTATACTCTGCATGCATCTAAGGGACATCTCCCTTTACTGATTCTTGTGCAAGCTAGATGCACGATCAACACCTAATAAGGGCATGGGGGTTAGCTATACATATTCGCATAATCAAATGAGAATAAAACTAACATCCACAAGTTAACATGTAGCAAATCATGATGCATAATCATATGAGCACACCCGGTTAATCATAACAATTCTTTCAATGCAGGTGGCATGATGCATGATTTCCTTCCACAACTGAGGCCTCTAAAAGTCCATCTTGGACGTCCATCCAATACACCGTTGTGTTCCCGGAACACCGACATTCGTTCCCAGAACGTAATGCCGAACCATACTTGGATAATACGCATCACTCCCAGAGTGTGCACCACGTTCCCAGAACGTGTAGCAAACCATACTTGGAATAATAAGCACCACTCCCAGAGTGTGCACCACGTTCCCAGAACGCATAAAACCAGGTCCCGGACACTGGCCACATATCTATAATGTGTCATCAAGTAGGTTGCATATCAATGTGTTCCCAGAACACTAACATACGTTCCTAGAACGTATAAAACCAGGTCCCAGACACTGGCCACATATCTATAATGTGTCATCAAGTAGGTTATAATTTGGTACTCCCGGAATACCCTCCTCATATTCCCAGAATATGATAAACGTTCCTACCAACCCATCTTCCATTCTATATGCATGAATGCACAATCATCAAGGTTGGTTTTATCTTTAATTCTATTATTATACCAACGTGTTCCTAGAACACTCATATACGTTCCCAGAACGTATCGCAAACCATACTTGGAATAAAATCAAGCACCACTCCCAGAGTGTGCATCACGTTCCCAGAACCTGTCCAAGAAACCATGTCCCAGACAATGGCCACATTCCCAGAATGTGTCATCAAGTTGGTTGCATTAGTTTAGTACTCCTAGAGTACGGGGTCGAGTACCCGAACATCACAAACTATCCTTGCCAACCTATTTCATTACCTTTCTCTATGCATGCCTTGCATACATAATTACTAAGGTTGGTCTTTCCATTAATTACTGTGATTTAGAAATATTCCAATTTCTCTTTTGAATGATTTATTTGAGGTATAGTCTTTGACACAAAATTTTCCTTTGAATTATCCCAAAACATGCCCTTAAACTTAGATTGGGTAAAACAAAGTCAATGGTATTCAAAAACTTAACTTTTTATTTTTCAGATTCAGGTACTAACCGGTTACAGTTCCAGGCTAACCGGTTAGAATTACAGACCTGAACTGTTTACCATTGTAATTCAGAAAACCCTTTTTCTTGAATTCCCTACCCAATCCATAACTCAGTTTGACAATGTTTATACCTCAAAACCACTGTTGATATCATTCAAAAGTCTAAATCACATTTCATTGTCCAATGAGCATAATTTCCTCTTGAAACTATCTCATTACCTTAAGGTATTAACTCTTTAACTGCAATCTGAACTATAACAGTGTAATCAACTTATTTTCAGATTGTTTTCCATGAAATTAAGGCCTAGATTTGAGTAGGATTTATAAGACTACAATGCTGATTTTGTAAACTTATTTTCTTTTGCATTTTAACAGGGTCTAACCGGTTACGAATATCGAGTAACCGGTTAGATTATGCAGTCTGACACTAAAACATGAGTTTTAACAAACCATTCTCTTCACTACTCAAATCTAACCAAATTTCAACCTTTAACAGAGTTCATATACCTTAAATAAATATATTTAAACACAGAAACATATCTATCTTGCATGCATTCAATTTGGATACACCAATTGCACATAATTGCACATATTTCACAACTTAATGCATCAATTCACATAATATTCAATTAAGTCATGAAATTAACATCAACATAGCTTGCATGCATCCAGATAACATTGCTCAAAACAACAATTGAGCTCAAATTGGCCTCCAAGCCATTTAACCATTTCAACTTATGCCCTTTGAGTCTCTTGGTGACTCATCCTATATTCTACCACAATTTATTCTCATTCTAGCAAATAGTAAGCTTCCCCCTTACCTTAGGTTCGTGCTTGATGAATCTAATCACTGGAATTTGCCAGATCTCCCCAGAATCCACAATCTCCATTTTCAGTCCACAACAGGTTTGGCAGGGTCCAAAAACTACAAGATTTGACACATGAATTGGACAAACAAATTGGGGAAAACCATCAACACTCAATCTATGCAACATGCACTACGGATTTGAACAGATTTGAGACTCAAAAAGTGCATGTGCTTACCCAAATCGAAGTCCAAAGCAAGCTCCAGAAACTCAGAATCAGTGTTGACAGCTCCAACACCCTTACTTTGAAAGTTTCGTTCTCTTGATTCAGGGACTCTCAACTCAAAATCTTTATATCAATACAAAGCCCTTGATGTGAGCTTTGTAACAGTGTATCACTCATGTTCTAACTCTCAGAAATGAAGGAGAATTTCAGAGACGAACTTACAAACCCTAAACAGAGCTTCAACCCTAAATTCAGAGAATCAACCCCAAATCCTTCAGCAATCCAGCCTTTTATAGACGAATTGGAGTAACATGCAAGGCGACACGTCTATCTCCACTCAAGGAAGGAAGAAATCATGGCAATTTCTGGGTTAATTGGGTAATTACTCATCAAACGCACTAATCCCAATTTCTGAGTTCATCGTGTAACCGGTTACACAGCCCTTCTAACCGGTTACATACTGATAAAATTCAAAAATTAATAATTTAATTACTCTTTCTTCAAAAACCTTTTTAATATTGCAATTAGGTCCCAACCCAAGGACTAAATTACAATATTCACATTTTTTACAAAATAACCATATAAAAATATATCTCATATTTTATATATGAAAACACATAATGTACAAAAACTAAAACCTTTAAAACTAATATAAATCAATTATAAATTAATTGTTATAATTAATTTGTCGGTTATTTGGGAGACGAAAATTAGGGGTGTTACATGGACCGTGTATGTATGTATGTATATTGTGTGATAATTGTTGTTATTTCATGTATATTTGAGTTATAATTAAGTCTCTAAAAAGAATGAAAACAAATAAGTATTTTCCTTAAAGTAGAAATGAAATGAAAATGACTTAAAGGAACTAGAAATGATTTTTTTAGAAATAAAATTAATTCTGGAAAAATTTTGATGTTCTTGAAGTGTATGGAATTATATGTTATGCAATTTTTATGTAATTGTTATTGTTTGATTGTATGTTATTTCCTTTTGTTTGATTTAAGTAATTGAACAAAAAAAATAAATTTCTGGAAAAATAAAAATAATAGACCGTGAGGTCTATGATGTTGTTTTGAAATTATTTTTGGTAAATTGCTTGTTGTTTGATGTGTAATTAAATTAGAGTTAATTGTTTAAAAGAAATAGGAACAAATGGTAGTTGTTATAAACTTATAAGAACATGTATTTTTGAATAATTGTATAAGTATGTGGTTGATGTGTTTATAAATATTAGTTGCTGGAAAAAAGTGAATTATTTTCTAAAAGAGATCTATTTTATATTTTGTTAATGATTAAACCTCTTATTTTTAGTATACCAAATGATGTAATTATATTATATAGATGCTTTAGGAATTGAAAATATTTTTCTGACTTTTCTATATGCTAGTCGAATTTTAGAGAAAAAGGAATACAAGTAATTAAATTTTTCTAATTGATTTGATGATTGTTTTAGTATGTTTAGGGAATATATTACATGTTTATATGGAAAAGATTAATTTTGAAAGTTTCATTTTAATTCTGGAAATTTAAATTTTAATCTGAAAAATTTATTTATTTAAGACCCCAAATGATTATTTTTGAGAATGTTAATGATACATTTTTTATATGTGCAAATGTAATATAGAAACAAATAGAAATAAGTATTTTTGAGTGATTAAAGTAATTTAAATAAAAATATTAAGTTGCTGTCCAGAATTTAGAATTAATGAAAAAGTAATATTTTATTAGAAATAATAGTATTTTAAAGTCTTTGGCATGAGTAGGAATTGTGTATAATTGTTTTGGATTGTTTTACTTGAACTTCTTGAATTAATGCAACTTTTTCAGTGGCTGTACAGAAGATGCAACTATTTTATTTTGTTTAATTTTGTCATTTTATTATAGTAGAAGTTGTAATAAGAAATTAGGAAAAAACGGCATGTGTTTTCGACTCTCTGTTTAAGAGAAAATGAATTTTTAAGTTTGAGTATGCATGTCCAAAAATGTGAAATGTGTGGCATTGATGTCATGACTTGTTCTTGAATGATTAAAAATGTAAATTTCATGCTAATCTTGTAGTATAAAGTATTTAGGATTAAAAAGTAGATTTTTAAAAGTAATTTTAGAATACGTATAAGAAAGGTTGCATAAGTGTTTAAATGAAATGTTGTTTGTCCTTGTATAAAAATGTGTAGAATGATTTTTATTAAAGTAATTAGGCTACTGTCCAGAATTTTTTTATAAAGTAAAAATATTATTTTATTTAGTTTAACCTTACTTTTAGACCTTAGTGTATGTATCCTTGAGTAATAAATTGAAATAGATGTTAGAACTTTAGTTTGATGAAAATTGTGAGTAAATGCAATGGTTTGAGTGGCTGTCCAGATTTGTTTTATATTGACCTTAGTAGTATGTCTAGAAGATTTGAGGTGAATTGAAATAATTTAAGTGCTGCCCATAATTGAATAAGTGTAGAAAAATATTACTTTCTTAAGCTTAATCTCATTTTAAGAATTTGGTATGTGAATCTTGTAGAAGGGAATTGAAAAGAATGAATTTTTGGGTAACTGTGAAGTAATGCAACTTTATTTTGTATTACTGTACAGAAAAGATTTTTATATAGTTGCATGATATTTAAATGTAATTTGATAATGGGACTTGTAATTAAGTTACAGGAAAAAGTAGCATGAGTTCTGAATAAACTAACTATAAGAAAAGTGATTTTTGAGTTTGTATTATAATACTGTCCAGAATTTTAGTTTGAGTTATATCAACTCTAGAACTTGTTTTGATTTGATAAATGAGTGAGTTTATATTTTAGAATGATTGTTGATGTGTTAAGTGTTTATATAAATGTTAAAATTGATTTTTAAAGAAGGTGTTTCTGGGCTGTCCTAATGATTAAAAAGGTTGCATCAAGTTTAAGTTATTTGTTTTAAGTGGCTTATATTAATCCTTGAGCGGTAGTTGTTATTGATTTTCAGAGTTAATGAAAAGTATGAATAATCTCTTTTGATTTAATAATTAGTTCTAAAAATTTCCATTGACGTTTTAAAGGTTTTGATTTTGTAAAGTATGATTTATTTTAAGTATTGGAAGTTTTGGTCCAAGTCTTTTAGATTCCTAAAAGTGATAAAGGAAATTGTTGTTAAGGATATGTATCTTGTGGTTTGCTTAATTGTAATTGAGTAGTTATTTATGGAATTATTTGTAAATATTATTTGGCAAAGGCTTTCAAATTTTTCGGATTCGGGTGACGTGATTTCAACTCAGGAGGACACTAATTTGTAGCTTCAACTCAAGGTGAGAGAGAAGCCTTCTTAAGACATAGTGGCATGTAGTGTAATATTAGGACGTTCCGTATCATCTCAAAGGTCGGAACTAGGGATTTATCGGGTGAATAGTAGAACGGCAATTGTGTGTGTATGTTCCGCCGTTCATACGAAAACACGATCCCTCGGATATAATTGAATGTGTTGTATATCTTGTTTTATTATGATGTTGGATCTATCATAATATTAAATTATTAATGATAACATGTCTGGCGAATATGATATATCAATTTATTATTGGAAAATAATTGATTCATAAGATGTCATGGTGGATAATTTTTGGGAATTGATTGAAGGCTTTATGGTTAAGGAATTAATGTGGAACCTTTACAGAGGTTTATGAAAGTTATAATACTACCCCAGGATCGCATTGTCATGATGACATGCTTGATCTTTAAGTGTTGAATTCCCTGTAACCTGGAAGTGTCCATGAGAAGCTAATCCCTTAGAGGTCGAGGCCCGTTAGAAGTAAGGTTTAGAATGGGTCGACCACAACTAGGAATGTTAAACTTTGTAAAAACTCTCCGATAACTTAAAAGACATAGGAACCCTTTATTTTTAAACCTTGCGTTGAGAGTGAAGTAGTGGAGAGGAAAGACACCCTGTTTATCTACGGATACTCAGGTATGCTTGGAGATAGGAGTTCTTCAAGTGATGATTGCAATAGGGGAGGGCAAGGACGGTGAAACGTCAAGAAGCCTCGAGTACTTCTCTAGGCGGGACGGGACTACAATGACAAGGTTCACGCAGGAGTCTGGGCTTTCGTCGTAGCGAGGACTGCAGGCCAACTGGAGATAGTGTTGTCGCCCCCTTGAGCAAATCATAGATGGTGAGAGGGAACCTGAAAGGGGCTAGAAGTTCGGTAAGGGTTGGTTTTTTGGAAACTTTTATGAAAGGAATCTTGTTGACCGCCGGTGTTGGTCACATGAATTTTTATAACTTACTGACCACTGGCGATGGTATAACCTTTTCGTTTACCGACTTTGATGCCAGTGTGGCTAGGGTTCCTATGCGTCCCACCTGCTTTCCGAACTAGGATATGGTTGGACTTGTGGAGGAGATGTAACGTGTGTGATATCCATACCTTGCACCTCGGTAATGGTACCCCCCCTTTTGATTTACCGATGGTATGAAACTTAGAGACTAAAGATAATTTAACGGCTATGGTTTTAAGAGGTATAACCTTCTTGAGAAAGGATTTTATGGTAACAAATGCAATATGGTAATAGTAATAATGATGTACATGTTTGTGTGGTCTTAATATTCCCCTATGGTAAGCCCACGCCGTCGACGATAATATCGTTCGGAAGTGCTTACTCTCTCTATTTCCCTTTCCTGTGGACATTGGGAAACAATGTCTACAGATGGCAGATCAAGGAGTGGTAGCTTAAGACAGGAAGAGGATCAGGAGATGACGCACGTACAAGGAGAAAGCAGAAGCGGCAATCGAGAAATCTTCTAGACATTTGTGATGGGAGATAGCAATGAAGACTTGTAGTATAAGATAGGATAGTCTTTGCTTTGTATCCTATCTTAAGGTGATTAGGACATGATTAATCTGTCCCGTATGTAACCCCAGTTGTAATATGGATTATTTTAAATGGAATAAAAGAAGTTCTTTTTGATTATGTATGAAGTTAATTTAAATAATTAAATGTTTTCCGCAAATTAACCATCGAATAATTTTGGCATTACGAAAAGGAGCTTTTTGGAAAAGTGTTAGTGACATCTCTTTTTGGAAAGGAATTTTATATTGCGAGTTATGAACCAAATATTGAAAACCAAATGAATCAAATTGTTTTATGAAAACCTTTTTGTAAAAGAATTAAAATGAAATGGTTTGGTAATGTTTATTTAAAAAAAATAATAATAATAATAAAAATGGCGCAAATATTTAGTGAAAATTTTATTTCCAAATCGGGGTGTTACAATGATCTTAAGGAAATTAAGCTAAAATGAATTGCTTGAAACTATGTTGTGAATATTTATTTTATATTCGGTTCCTTACTTAATGACAAAATAAATAAATAAATCAAATTAATTTTGAAAGAGTATGTGTTTATATATGTATGTGCATTCGGTTAGGACTAAAAGAAAATGAAATTCGAATGCTTAAAATAAAATAAGTTGATTTATGTGATTTCAATAAGTGACGTTGGATTTATTTTCTTTGATTCCATTCGGTTATGTGGTCTAAGTAGGTTTAGGGAGTTTAATTACATGAATAAAATGTGCATGAAAATAAATGTTGATGTAATTGGTTTGGAACCTGATGTTGTTTGATTATGAGTACTTGCATTACTAAATGTTATTTGCACTTGTATGTGACATGATTTGCTTGAATGTTATGATGCATGCTAGGCTGTTCTAAATTGTTTTATGATAAAAACATGGATTTTCAAAGTATTGATTTTAAGTTAAAAAGTTATTTAAAAGAAAAGAATATTTTATGATATTTTCGGAGTTTTAATAAAATGATTTTGTAAAACTAAATTGCTTTTCAGAATTTCTTGGATCATGCTTTTATGTTTACGAATGTTTTCATAAGATTTAAGGAAGAGTTTTCAAATAGCGTTTAGATCAAGAAAAATATTAAAATGTTCTATTTAATATGAGGAATGATAAAGACAAGGGGTTGGGGCAGATGGCAGCACAAGGTTTCAAGGAGGGCACACATTCAACAGATGGACCTCAGGTGAGAGAGAAGCTTTCCCTAAGACACCGTGGTAGCTAGGTGATTTATTAGGACATTCCGTATCATCTCAAAGATCGGAACTGTGTGGTTGGCGTCAGTAGTATAAGTGGCAATTGTTTGCTTTGTATGGCCCCTTATACGAAGGTGAAAAAGACCACAATGTTATTATGTGATTTTGTGTGTGTTGATAGCATGCTTCTAGTTGTTTATGATTGATATTGTTTATCGCTATTGATTATGATAAGTAAATGGTTGATGGACGTCTGTTACGTCCCGAATAAGGAAACAAAAATGAAATGAAAGAGTTGCGGGAATGATGAATTGAAAGTGATGGTATATTAGTAAAAGAATGATGAAAGAGATAAGAGAGTGATTGAGAAAAGAGATAAGAATTTGACTGGAGAGAAATTGGTAATGATGAGAATGAGCCAGAGCTGGGAAGAGTGATGTGAATTGTTGGAATGAGAGATGAGGTAAATGGAGCTGGGCTCCTTGGGTTTTGGTTTTAGTCTGGGTACTCGTGTTGAGTTGAGCTTGCTCCTCCATTAGTGCCCAACAAAAATGTGTCTTTGAAAAAGAGTTTTTGAAAAAGGAAATCTACGAAAGGAATTGTGAAAAGAAATATTTCTGAAAAAGGTTTTATGAAACGAAATCTTGGGAAAGGTTTTTGAAATGGAATTTTTGAAGAAGCTTGTGAAACAGGATTTTTCAAAGGAGTTTTTATGAAACGATCTTTTGAAAGAAGTTTTATGAAAGGATGTTTCAGAACAACGTTTTTGAGAAATTTTTACGAAATGACATCTTTGAGGAAAAGTCTGTGGAAATGATAATTTTGGTGAATGTTGGTGAAAATAAAGTTTTGTGAAAGTTTTGGGAATAGAGTTGTTGAAGGTCGAGAAAGAAAATTTTTAGAAAGTTGAGAACTCAAGGATTTTTGAGAAGGGTGGTGAAAAGAAAGATTGAAGAGTGAAATGTGAATCTGTTGATGTGATCCCAGCTCTATGCTACGTGAGTTTTGATAAAGAGAAAGATTGTGCAAAGTGAGCGGTCGGGACTCACTGAAGGGATGTACGAAGGGTGATCCGACCAATAGGTTAATTAAAAAGATAAAAGACTTTAAAAGACATTAACAACGAACGTGGTGAGATATGAGAGTTAACCCGAAGTAGTGGAGAGGAAGGAACGATAAGTATCTGCGGATACTTAGGACGAGATTGCATTAGGGGAGGACGATGACGGTGAAACGTGTAAGTCTAGAGTATTGTTGTAGGCAGAACGAACTCCATAAGTGGTGCACTAACGTGGTGGGGCTGGGTCTAATACCGTGGTAAGTTCTGCGTGCGCACTACAACAATACTGTCGCCCCCTAGATTGCAAATCGAGAACAGTGAGAGGGACTGGAGTGGGGCATTTGTTTGCCACTGCGAGGCAGTGTGCCATGTTATTATATGAATTGATATTGAGGCTGAGCCTCCTGGTCTGGGACCATTTGTGATTGACAGCTGTCGTGCCCGCACGGTAAAGGTCCTGTACTCCTGTTTGCTTCCGACTAGGTGGTTGGTTGGTCGAGGAGATGTAGGCTTGTAACGCGAGTGCTAACTACGAAGGAAACGCGTACCTCGATGATCCCTTAACTCCCCTGATCATCGATGGTGGTAATTTAATAAAACATTATAAGGAAAAGATTTGTATATAAGAGGGTGAGAGTTGAGAAGTGTGGAAAATAAAAAAGAGGTTAAGAATGAGAAAGAGATTGAAATGAGAACTTGGAAAAGGAATTATGCCCCCGGAGTGGGAGGAGAAATAAAAGTGGAATGCTAAGAAGAAATTAATAATGAAACAGTATATTAGTTATGTTGCATGTTGCTTTGTATGTGTTGTGTGTTATTTGTGTGTGTCCTATTATTTTGCCTACCGTAATTCCACATCGTCGACGCTACGCGTCCGGATCGCTTACTCTCTCCTGTTCGTTGGCGTATCGGTATTGCCGCCATTTCAACGGGCAGATGGAATGCTGTATGGATGTCACCACATGGAGTAAGTATGGAAGAGGATGGAAGCGAACCGCAAGGGGTTGGG
The DNA here is from genome assembly GCA_037953625.1 of Crotalaria pallida. Classification (NCBI taxonomy): domain Eukaryota; kingdom Viridiplantae; phylum Streptophyta; class Magnoliopsida; order Fabales; family Fabaceae; genus Crotalaria; species Crotalaria pallida. Next base: position 102,586,464 of record CM075649.1, read on the forward strand.
TATGGATCGGCCATGCGCAGATCGTGATCCCCGACCCGGAGCACCAACTGAGCGGAGCTGATTTAGGACCACTCCTGAGACAAGTTACCGTGCGGGGATATAAGAGCTACAAGGAAAAGGCGCAGTACGAGAAGCGGTGGAATTATACTACCAGAGACGAAGGGAAGCCGGGGCACGATGACACAGAAGCGACCTCGACCCGAGGAGTATCATCCTTAGGAAAGAAGAGAGGACACAAGAAGAAGGAGGACCTTCATCCGATTGCTTTCAATAGAGTAGTTGAACAATAGTATGGTTAGTCTAGATTGTAGTAAATGTACCGTGGTAAGGATTACCTGAGCAATGGTATGCCGATGTAACTTCACTCATTCTGAAGACTGCCCGACTTCTTATAACTTTATGAAATGTGTTCAATCTTCTTTAAGGAAATAAATGGAGTTGCTTAAGTGGGACTAAACTACTTACGGAAAGTGAAGTAGGTGAGTTTGGTTCCTAGTAACAACTCGGTTTTCGAAATAGAAGGTTGAATGATATTGATAATTTTTCAAGAAACGTTTTCAAACCCTTCAACAATGTTATATATAAAAAAAAAATGGCCTCATTTTTTGCAACATTAATAAATAAAAGTCAATTGTTCCAGTTTTCGAAAATCGGGCTGTTACAGACTTCACTTTCGAGGACGAGGAAAGCCTACAAGAAGAAAAGGGAAGTCTCATCCGGTGGTGTACGACAGAAAGAGTTAGGGGTAGTGTTTTAGTTAAGTTTATTGTTTGTGTTTTGGGTCAAGGATTATCAAGCAATGTGCCAACTTCGTAACTAAGCCCAGTTTTAATTCTGTATTGTGGAATACTCTATTTTGGAAGAACAACCAATGTAGTCTTGAGGAAATATCATGATGATTTGGAAACCAGTCTTGTTATGAAAATGAAAGTTTTCTGAGAATGAATGTTTTAAGTAACAACTTGATTTTCAACAAAAGGACGTTTAATTACATCAATGACTTTTCAACAAACAAAAAAAAAATTTGCCTCATTTTTGGTAATTTTTAATGCACAAAGTTAATTATTTTGGTTTACGAAAAGCGGGCTGTTACAGAATGGTATCAGAGCTTATGGTAATCCTTAGTGGCCTTAAGCATGGGCTTACATGCTTTGTTTGTGTGACTCTGTATGTTTGCTAGTATAAGGATAGGAGCATAGGATTAGATTCTCATCTTTTTAGGATGTGAGAATTTGTTTGTGGCTTAAGTTTGGCCGAGTTAGTTTAGGGAACCTATTCATCCTACAGTTTGAAGGAAGTAGACCAAGTAGGAAAGGGAATAGATTCTAAGATTAAAACCCCTTAACCTTTGGTGTTTCACCAGTCTTTGATAGATCCCAGTTTATTGACCCAAAATGCACCCTTGTCCAAAGAGTAGTCGGTACCTTTGAGGATATAGGATGTTGTTCCTGAATTTCCTGTTTATTGGATTGCTTCAACACACCAGTTCTTGTTGTTAAGATTTGAACTTTTTCTTCATAAACCCCTATCAAACCGTAGCCTTACCAATCCTGTTTAAGACTCATTAGTCCAAAATTGTAGAATTAGAAATACCATAGTTACCCAAATGGTTTAGGCTTGAACGATTAAGGGAGGATGAATAGTTTAAGCTAAGTAAGGATATAAGCTCATAGTGGGTTTAGTGATAAGTCTGATCAAAGTTGGGGAGTCACCAGAAAGAAGTGTATGTTACCAGTTATTAGAGGAGTTTTGAGAAAAATCTGAGAACTAGGATTGCCATACACCCTAATTAGGAAATGAGATGATCAAGGGTGAAGTCTAAGTGGTAATAGGAATCCCCTTAAGCAAGAAAAGGATAGACTAAAACCCTAGAACTAGAAGGAGAACTAAAGACAGGAATAATTATTGTGAGGTAGCAGGAACCCAAACTGTAGTTGTAACATCCCGAATTTTAAACCCGAAGATAAATAAATAAATAATAATTAGAATAATTAAAATGAAAATAATAAACCACAAATAGGTATCCCAAATGAGAATCTTAGCATTAGAAGAGAATAATAATAATACTAAGCGAATTAGAGAAGAAAGGAATGTTAAATCGAAGTTAGGATCGGGCCAGAAAATAGATAATTCGATAATAAACATAATAACAAGGGAAAAATTAAAATAAAAGATTTAAGAATCAAAACACAATTCCCACCGTTGGATATGAAGATATGATTTTTAGGAAGTTGCTCGTCAAATTTGAGCAAGATCCGACGGTGAACGAAGAAGTTAAGGAGGTTTGAAGTTCGGAAGAAAATAGAAGGAAAATAGAAAAATGAAACAGCAGTACCTGCTCATTTCGCTTAAGCGAAACAGCTTCAGGGGCAACACGAATGGTGTTCGCTTAAGCGAAATTCCTTCGAACTGAAACAATAAATTCGGGTTTTGGGGGTTGAAACCCCCATTCCAACCCCCCTTTCTCTCTCCTCTCCTCCGCCCATCCCTCTCCTCCCTCCTCCACGGCCTTCAGCCACCAAGGCCGCCGCCCCACCGTGGCCACCCTCCTTCTCTCCCTCAACCGGTCTCTCTCTCTTGCTTTCTCTCCTTCCCTCACACTCTCCCTCCTCACAAACTCTCTCTCTCCTCCCCACTCACCGCCACCGCCACCTCCACGAACCACCACCACTTACCACCACCACCATCCTCATATTTCTCTCTCCCTCTTCCCCTTTGACTTCGGTCTCTCTCTCTCCCCTTTTCTCTCTCTTTCCGATCGGAGCCGCCACCGTGGCCGCTGATCGAACCACCACGGGCCACAACCCCCCATAGCTCTCCTTCATTCATTGCTCTCACACCCATGAGCCTTCTCTCTCTCCTCGGATCGCACCGACGCCGTTACCGGTCCGTGATCGTGCTGGACTCGTGTCGGGAACCTCGGAGCTCGAAGCCTTGCCTCGGTTTAGTCACGGTCGTTCCCCGCTAACGAGGAGCAACACTGACGCCATCATCATCACCAAGCTAAATCCAGGTTCTATTTAAAAAGCCCGAGGTAAGAGGGTTCGCGTTGCCTTTGCTTAAGAAGTAAATTCTAGGATTATATAGTGGTAGCTAGGAATAGAATAATTAAAAGTATGTTAATGAACCTTAGGGTACCCCTGTTGGCAGAGATAAAGTAAATAAAATTGTGATGAGAAACCACACCCTAGGAAATAGATTGTATGTGCGCAGGATAAGGCCCGGAATGAATGAGCGAAAGTAGAATATTAAAATAGTTCGAATAAAATAAAAACGTGAGCAATCATAAAAGTAGAACCATAGGGGAAGTAAAAGAACAAGAGGGTAAACGAAATAGATAAAGAGAGAGTGGAATTAGTGAATTAAAAAGATAATAAGTATAATAGTACCGAAGAGTAAGGCGAGGTAAATGAGGGTTTAAGAATGGAATAATAAAAATGTTCAGGACCGAGCCGAGTAATAGGCGCAAAGTAATGAACTAGATTTGAAAGGAAATAGGAAAAGAATAAGCGGATTAATAAAAAGATAATAAAAGAAAAGAGAGTACATTATGAGGGAAGCTAAGTAGAGTATTGTAATAAGAATTGAGAAACTAGATTAAGTTAATGGAGCCATTAAATATAATATAGATGATGAAATAGGAACGATGAATTAGGTAATTGACTGGGATAAGGAAATGAAGAAATAAGTAAGAATTAGTAATGAGAACTAGAATATGCTATACTAGAACCGTATTAATTAGAATTGGATAAAATCGGGGGAAATTAACCCAAAAGAAAAGAGTAAAGTAGAAAATGTAGAAAATTGCGATAAGTCACAAATGAAAATAAAGATCAAAAGATAAAGATAAGTATACCAGAAATGTTGAAATTATAAGAAGAGAAAAGTGAACTAATTAAGAAAGAATAAAAGAGAACGGCTGATGGTCTGTTGGACTCAGTCATAAAAAAAAAAGATAAACGGCTGATGGTCTGTTGGACTCAGTCATGATAAAAGATAAACGGCTGATGGTCTGTTGGACTCAGTCATAAGAAAAGGAAAACGGCTGATGGTCTTTTGGACTCAGTCATAGAAAAGGAAAACGGCTGATGGTCTTTTGGACTCAGTCATAGAAAGGAAAACGGCTGATGGTCTTTTGGACTCAGTCATAGAAAGGAAAACGGCTGATGGTCTTTTAGACTCAGTCAGCTAAAGGAAAGCGGCTGATGGTCTTTTGGACTCAGTCATAATAAAGATAAAGGGCTGATGGTCTGTTGGACTCAGTCATAAGGAAAAAGGAAAAGATAAAGAAAGGAAAAGATAAAGAAAAGAAAAGAAAGAGAAAAAGAAAAAGAAAAGGAAGAGAAAAAGAAAAAGTAAAGAAAAGATAATGTAATAATGATGGGAAAACTAAGAATGGAAATTAAATATATGAGAATGTATAAATAATGTATGTTGATAATAATGTAGGCTTGGTTATTTACTATGTCTTCTTTTAGGATTTATCTTTTTAAGTTCTGTGTAATGCTACACTTCTTGATATAATTTTACAGGTACGGAAGCGGAGCTTACACTGTGGCAGGCCGAAATGGAAACCCTCCACTACGTGGAGTGATATTGTGATACCTGAGTGGATTTTATTACATTAAAAACTGTTATTTTTGTAACTTATAATATGTGTAGTTATATGCCCTGAGATTGGTACTAAACGGGCGTTAGGATCTGAACTGGTTTTTAATCTGTTGTGTTTATGTTTTTATATAATTCTGGACTGACAGGTTTTCATAAGGAAATTTTTGGGAAGTCCGAAAAAACAGAGGAAACTCTGCCGGATTTTCGTAAATCCTTTCTTAAGAAATCAATTTCTAAAAAGAATTTTTCAAACTCTGATTTTATAAAAATCTAAAATTAACTATTAAAAGTGAGGATGTTACAGTAGTGAATAGTGAATATTTAAGGATTTTTAGGTAAAATCCTATACTTTTGGAGATGTGTGAATGCTTGTTTGTTTGAAATCCCCCTCAAGTCCGTACCTATGGTTGGACTTTCTGTGACGACAATAAGTTGAAGGAGCGGCATCTTCTTCGGTTAGTCTGATGGACTTAACCCGACTCGACACGTAAGTGACGTTACGAGTGGAATCTCTCCACCTGGAAGCGATTAACAAGGAACATCAGACTGACATGAGGATGTTGGTGCCCTGCTGCCCAATCTACAACGTATTTCTCGGGGATGGGAAATCTTTAAGTTGGGGAGAATGTAACATCCCTCAAAATCCTCGTATTGGGTTAATTTCTAAAAAGAATTATTTTTGAGAAAAGTATTTTGAAAAGAGTATTTTCCCTAATAAATTTCTTTATTCTTGTTTTCAAAGTAATAAATGATTTTAAAGAATAATTTTTCATGAAATAAAGTTATGAGTTTTGAAAATTATTTTGAGATGGTGATTGCTTTTTCTATGAATGTGTGCTCGATGTTTTAGTGCCATTATAATTTTAATGCATGAATGATGTATTTTCTATATGTGCTTGCATGTGTATATATGTATATGTACGGTTTAGTGTATGTATGTATGCTTAAAAGTATGTGGAAATTTGATTAGAAAATAAATATGATCATGTGTGCATGAGTGTGTGTAACGTGTAAATGTGCATGTAAATGAGTATGTGCATGTAAGTGAATGTGTGTAGGAATGTGGGAGTGTCGTGTGTGTGTGGGAGTGTCGTGTGTGTGTGTGAGTGTAGAAGGAAACCTAGAAATTTCCTAAGTAACTAGCCAAGTAACTAAGTTGCAACCAAGTAACTAAATCCCAACTAAAACCCTAACTAAATGGCTAAAACCTTAAGGAGAACCAAAGAAGTCAAAAGCCTAGGATGAATCCTAAGCTCTTATGTTCCCTACATTGTCTCCTTTGAATTTTGCTAACCTTCACCCATGCAATCTTTGAGAAGGCCGAATTTACCCTTTTCCCTTTAGTTCTTGGCCGAATTGCATGAGGGCAAAATAGGAAGCCATGGATTTTTATATAAGCCTTGGCCTTAGCTTCCTTTCACTCATTCTTCACTTCATTTCCCCATTTCTTTCATCCAACACCCACACCAAAACACAAGTCTAAGAGCTCATCAAACTCTTAGACAAAGACTAAAGAAAAGAAAATAGAGAGAAAGAAGGAGAAACCGTGAGGTAGGAAGAAGGAGGAGGAAGGAGATCAAGCCATAAAACTTAGGAGTCCTTTTGAAGATCAAGTGCTTAGAGGAGTTGGAGACCTTTTCTTCTTGGTATAAACCGAAGACCTAGAAGTCTTAGAATTAGTTCTTGATCTTGTAATTTTATTTCTTTCTTCTCTTGCATGTTTATTTTTATGCACTTATGTGTAATACTTTCTTAACCATGGACTTTTCAAGGCTTGAAATTAATTTGTAATATGTGTAGTGATGTTTGATGATTCGGTTGGTGATGTTTAGGTTAGACTTTGATGCTCCCATGATTGATCTTGATGTTTTTCTTCTTGATCTAAAGTTTTGTTTGTGATCTTTATGAACCTAAAGTAGATCTTCTTGCATGCTTAATTTTTATGCTTAGAACCGTGGATCAATGAGTGTTTATGTGTTTAATTGCTAAATCAATGTTTGATCTAAACTTGTTTGGTGATTTTTGAGTCTTGCATGTTTCGGTTTTGATTTGATCTTGATGAAGGCTTTAATTTATGTTTTGATACTCGGTTTTGTTTGATTTTGGACCTTGCATGTCTTGATTTTTAGTTTGATCTTAAGAAAAACTTTGATTTGTGTTTTGATCTTTGATTCTTGTGTTGATCTTGATTTTTGTTTTGAGTTTGTAAATGATTTTTGAACAAAAGCTTTAACATTTTCTTCAAGAGTGTCTCGGTTTTGGTCTTTTTCCATCTAAAATGATTTTTGTCTTTGATTTGTGCTTTTATGTTTGAATCCATGACTTGATCTACATGATTTCAGTGCATGCATGTTGATGTCGAACTTTGAAAAGTTATTTTTACGATTCCTTTGAAAATGAATTGAAAATGTTTGTGCTAATCTATGATTTTTATATGTTTTGTTAGGAAAGTTTAAAGATTTAATCTTGCATGTTAATTTTAGATGAAAAGACCATGTTTCCTTTGGATGCATGTCTCGGTTTTGGATGAAAATTAGGGAAATAAACTTTAAAATAATTTAATCTACATGAACATGATTTAGACTAAGTGTTTATTTTGTGCTTGATGTACTCGGCCATGACCCATGCTTTTTATTTTGAGAGAGAGAGCCTGATATATGCTCTATGTTCTTGCATGATTTTTGATTCGTTTCAAGCCAGAAAAATAAACTAAAGATTGGTTGATTTCTAAATTGTAGCTCACGGTTTTTGCTAAGAAAAGAAGAAATAATTCCATGATTTTGTGTATGTTGGATGATGCATGAGTCTCGTTTTGATTTGTGATAATTTCAGTCCATGCATGAAGTTTTATGCTTGATTTGAGATATGTGTGTGTATTCGGTTTGTGTGCTTAAGTGAGCCTAAGTGATTTGGTTTTATAAAAATGAAATGTTTTTGGAATTAAGTATGTGATTGGATAATCAAATGATTAAATGAATATATGTGTGTATGTGCATTCGGTCAAAAATAAGAGGAAGAATAAATAACTTTGTTGCAAAAATAAAATAGAAACCTAAGTGCTTGAAATAAATCAAGTTGAATTGTGTACTTTAGATTTGCAATGTTTGACTTGTTTTCCTTAATTCTATTCGGCCATGTGGTGAAGATAAGCCTAGGAAACCTAGTTGCAGTAAAATAAACTCATGTAATGATTTTGAAAAGAATTGAGTTGTTGTGTTTGATTCATATCTTTGTGAGTATGTGAATGTCTCAATGTTTGCTTGAATAAATGATTGATTAATTACTTGTGTTACTTAAGTGTTGTTGTGGTTGTGGTTGTGTTCTAGCTTATGTTTGAAAAATGACTGAGTGTGTAATTGGTTTTGAAATAAATTGGTTTTAAGAGAATCCCATTTAATTTATTGGAGATTTTTTTTTATTGTGGCTGTCCAAGATTGCTTTATTATAAAGATTTGAGTTTTAAAGTATTGATTTTTGAATTAAAGAAGTAAATTAAAGCAAAAAGTGTTTTCACGATGTTTTCGAATTTTTAAGTGATTTTGGTGGAATAAGCCCTTGCTGTCCATAATTATTTAAAATTGTTCTTAACTTTAAAAATGTGTTCAAGTGATTTAAAGTAAAGTTTTCAAGTAATAATTAGATTAAGAAAAACCCGGATCAAAAACGGTGCATTTTTCGGTGTTTTCAAACGTGTCTAAGGTGCTGTCCAAAACGGACTAGCACCCAAACTAAATAGTTTAAATAACTTTCCATAATGTTTTCAAATGATTTTTGAAAGTACTTAAGGTATTATAAACATCCGAGTTGTTTGAAAGAAAACGATTATGTTTTAAGTTTTTGACGAGGAAATGAGAGGTGTCTAGGTTATGAAAAATATTTTCATAAGATAAGTTAATAACGAAAGCGTATTTTATTTAGTACGAGGAAATCTTAAAGACGAGGGATTGGGGCAGCCGGCAGCCGGCAGCCGGCAGCCAAAGGATCCAAGGCGACGGTACGCATTTAATAGCTGGACCTCAGGTGAGAGAGAAGCCTTCCTAAGACACCGTGGTAGTTAGGTGATATATTAGGACGTTTCGTATCATCTCAAAGATCGAAACTTGGTGGTCAGGAGTCAGTAGTATAAGTGGCAATTGTTTGATTGTGGCCGCTTATACGAAAGTGACTATGACCACACTATTGTTGTGTGATGCTTGTGTGACCGGTAGTATGTTATGTTCATTACTTTAATTATGTTTATCAATATTAGTTACTGTTGATTAAAGAAAGTAACCCCTCGATGGACGTCTGTTACGTCCTGAATAAAGAAATGAAAAAAAAAAGAATGAGTTGTGAAAGCAATAATATTGAAAAGTAAGGATCTGATGAGAAAAGAATAATGAGTGAGAATAAGATATGTGTTGGAGAAAGAAAGAGATAGTTGAGATTGGAGGAAAGAATGAAATATAAGGTTGAGAACGAGCCAGAGCTGGGGAGAGTGAGATGGATATGAGATGTGGAATGAATGGAGCTGGGCTCCTTTGCTTTCGGTTTTAGACTGGGAACTAGTGTTGAGTTGAGCTTGCTCCTCCATTAGCGCTCAGCATGGTTTTAGTCTGGGACTGGTGTTGAGTTGAGCTTGCTCCTCCACTAGTGCTCAGCAACGATGCGATTTTTGTAAAAGGTTTTGAAAAGAAGATTCTAAAAAGGTTTTTGACAAAAGATTTTTGAAAAGATTTTTCAAAAGAGACTTTGAAAAGATTGGTAAAAGGTGTAACATCCCAAACTTTATTTTTAAATGAAATTATTAATAAAAAACCTAATAAAAATTGGAATAATGACTTAACGAATTTTAGTGGATAGGTGAGTCGTAATTATAAGTCCTAGGGGCTGTATAGAAGGCAATTGTGGCTTCGGGCAAAGTCATATAAGCGAAATCGGGAGTTAAATCGGCGTTTTCGATGTTAGAAATCGACCGAAAAGAGAAAATTAGAAATTTATTATAGTATACTAAGAAAATAAATTCCACCGTTGGATATGAAGTTTATGGGTTGAAGAAGCTTGTCTAAAAATTTGGGCCCGATCCGACGGTTGACGAAAAAGTTACGGCAAATCGAAGTTTCAAGTTCCCGGTGCACGCCCAGGCGCACCGGTGCCCGCCCAGGCGCACCAGGGTGCAATTGGTGCACCAACTCAGGGAGCTAGACGCTCAGGCGCGCCAATCATGCGCCCAGGCGCGCCCCGTGCGCACCAGTCGCACCAGCCAAGGGAAAATGGCGCACCAGCACGCCCCACCAGCACCAGCACGCGCGCCAGCTCGCATCAGCAGCACCAACTGGTGCGTGACCGCGCTCAGGCGCGTCTGAACCGCGCTCAGGCGCGCGCGACACCAGATCAGATCTGGTGCGTTGGATTCAGCTTGGGCACCAAGTTGGCCCATCTCAGCCGTCCGATTCACCTTGTCTTGGCATAAAACAAATTACAACAACAACAACACATTTCCTCCATCATCAACATCATCTCTTCCTCCTCCTCCTCCTCTTCCATCATCCTCCTCATTCTTCCATTCTCTCCACCCTTCTCTCCTCCTTGGTCCAAGAAGCACTCCATCACTCTTCATCATCAAACACTTGATTTTGGGCACCTCAAACCCAAAACCAACAAAACCCCATCAAACCTTGCACCATGGGAGTGAGTTGAAGCCACATTTCTCTTCCTCCTTCCTCCACACGATTTGATCCCTCCTTCCTTCTTCTTGGACTTTTCAATTTTCATCATCACTTGGGGTAAGCTAGCTTCATACCATGAATTAATTTCATTTCCATTCCAACTCTCCTTAGATCATAAATTTTGTTCTAAAACCCTTAGGGTTCTTGCACTCATGGATATGTAGGGTTTTGGCTTCATGCTTTCCAACTCAAAACAAGTCAAGGATAAGGAACTCATACACCAAGGATCCAAGAGCTAGGACTTGAAATTCATCATCACCTCTTAAGAAGGTAAGAGGGTTCGTATTACCTTAGCTTAGGAAGTAGATTCTCTTTAGTTATAGTGATGGCTAGGGGTAGAGAGGGAGTTTAGCATAAAAACCTTAGGGCATTTGATAATGAAAATAAATAAAATAATTAATGGAGAATAGAAGGAGAAAACTAGTGAAATTTGTGAGAACAAATGTATAAATGAAAATGGATAGGAAGTGAATGATGGACAAGGTAGATATATATATAATTAGAGAGTAATGAGATTATCTGGTTGACAAATCATGAGGGAATTATAAAGGAACTAAGAGTGGATAGTATAGCGACAATAATTAGTGACTCGGGATAAGCTTGAAAAGATATGGAGATTGTGAAAGGAATGAAAAATTATATTGTTGGGATAACCATGAGATAGGTAAAGAAAAGGGAAAGTGTTAATGATAGACTGGTTCTAATTCGGGTAGATGACGGATAGTATGTATGGAATGTATAGAAGAATTTATGCTAAGAGAAAATGATAAAAGTATGATAGGGGAAAATGTTGGTTTAGTGCTAAATAAATAATGTGAGTGATAAATGTGTATAAAAGGGGATTAATAATGAAAAGGGCATTTGTGGCTAAAACGGGCTACGAGTGCTAAAATGTGCAATGAAATTGAATGGAAATTATATAGGGAATGAGTTAAGTGAGTGAATACTTGAACACGGGAACTATATTGTTAATGTGAGAGGGACCCACCTAATGAGGTGTGGATATAGGAATGTGAAAAGGTAAGTTTATGATGTGAACAATGGTTTATATACGAATGACCCTCCCTAGGGGAGTGGGAATATGTTAATGTTTATGAGTGACCCTTCCAATGGAAGTGAGAAATATGTATAATCTACATGGACCCTCCCTAAGGGGGAGTGTGAAATTATATAATGGACCCTCCATAGCGGAGCGTGTATATAATGGACCCTCCATAGCGGAGCGTGTATATAATGGACCCTCCATAGAGGAGCGTGTATATAATGTACCCTCCATAGCGGAGCGTGTATATAATGGACCCTCCATAGCGGAGCGTGTAATGGACCCTCCATAGCGGAGCGTGTATATTATGGACCCTCCATAGCGGAGCGTGTATATAATGGACCCTCCATAGCGGAGCGTGTATATTATGGACCCTCCATAGCGGAGCGTGTATATAATGGACCCTCCATAGCGGAGCGTGTATATTATGGACCCTCCATAAAGGAGTGGATATGTGTATGCTTATGGACCCTCCATAGAGGAGTGGATAGATGCATGATATGGACCCTCCCTATTGGAGCGTGATAATGTATGTGATGGACCCGCCTATATGGCGTGAGTAGATGTGATTAGAACCCGCCCTTGTAGTGTGCGGAATAAATAGAAATAATACCCACCGAAAGGCGTGCGAAAGAATGGAAAGTAATGGAAAGACTAGAAAGACCTAGGGAGAGTATGTAACTGAAATCATAAGGAAATGTTGAGTCGTATAAAAGGAAAGTAAAGTAGTATATGATTTGGATAGTAAGGTGTAGGGTAGGTCCTTGGTTTATTACTATGCTTTTGTAGAAACTATATTTCTAAGTTCTGTGTAATGCTACCCTTCTTGCTATATTTTTACATGTACAGAAGCGGAGCATGCACTAGCCGTGGCCGAGCAGGGGCACACTCCACAACGTGAAGTGTGAATATTAGGGGTGTGATATTATGATATTCCGAGAATTAAACTTTGGCTTTTGATGTATAAAAACTTTAAGTTTATCTTTTGGGGAAATTAAACTATTTCATAACTTGATTGTTATTGTTTTTGGAGATGATGTACTTTAATGTATTGAACTGAATTGTGATTTGCCCTGTTGGCATACTGCTGATTATGTACCAATGTTAAAACAGGTTTTCAAGGCAAACTCTTATTTTCGGGATATCCATAAAACAAAGGAAACTCTGTCCGATTGGGCAGAGATTTTTATAAGCTGAAAGGGGTTTTAAAAAAAGAAATTTTTAAGTCACTAATTAAATCGGGGTAATCAGAGTATTAATTAAGATAGGGTGTTACATTTATGGTATCAGAGCAGTTTTTCCTCGGCCCTTGGAGTTAATCATTACTCCAGTGGTTACTCACCGAGCGAGTAATCGATAATTATAGTTTAGAGTCTAGAGTCTATTGATAGGATGTTTATACTATTAATTATGCTATTAAGCATTAACTGTCGACCTTATGCATGACTAAACAGAATGGCTGATAGACGGGTCGATAATGACGGGATCCGTGCTATTCTGGAACATCTGGTACAGATGCAACAGGATCAGGCTGCTAATATGGCGCAAATGCACCATAACCAGGGGGAGAACATAGCAGCAACCGCAGCAGCAGCAGCAACAGCAACAGTTGCAGCAATGAATCCTCAACCCCCAGCTCCAGTTGCTATTGACTGGTTAGCACGATTCAGGAAGAATGAACCGTTAAAGTTCGAAGGAGGGTTCAATCCCGATGGGGCTCAACTGTGGTTGCAAGAGATTGAAAAGATCCTGAATACTATGGCACCACCGGAGGAACAAAAGGTTCTGCTGGCACAATACATGTTGACTAGTGAAGCAGAACACTGGTGGCAACAGACGCGAAGGGGTTTAGAAGCAGGACATCAGGCAATTACTTGGGATCTTTTTAAGATCCGATTTCTGGAAAAGTATTTTCCTGAGGTTGTCCGCAGAGAAAAGGAGATCGCCTTTCTACAGCTAGTGCAAGGGGATCTGAGCGTCGGGGAGTATGCTGCTAAGTTTGAAGATCTGATCCGATATGCCGGAATCTACAGGGACGCTGATGAAAGGACTAAATGCATCAAATTCGAGACAGGACTTCGTTCGGAGATTAAGATGGCCTTTGAGTATCAGAACATTGCAAATCTGTCCCAACTGGTTAATATGACCAGTACTTATGAAAAGAGTAGGAAGCACAGGGCGAAAGAGAAAGTTAAGAGTGGGCAGAAGGCAGGAAGTTCAAACAGAAATGATGGGCCAACTCAAAGATCAAGCCCTTATGTTGTTCCCCACAACAGGGCAGCAGTCCCAAGAATTATTGGCAAGAGTGAGACTGCTGTGGATACTCCTCCATCATGCCCACATTGTGGAAAGCAGCATGGTGGAGAGTGCTGGTTCTGGAACCAAACTAGAAGAAGTTTTAGTTGTTTTGTGTGCGGACAACCCGGACACTATGCTGCCAATTGTCCCAAGAATACTATGAAGAAAGAGGTGAATACAGCTAGAGCCCATCCAGTAGGTGCAAGACGATCTATCTAGAGAGGAAAGGAACTCACTTCGGAAAGGAAGGGAGTGGGAAATGCAGGCAAGCCGAACTGAGGTAAACGCTGAGTCTTTGATACTCTCTAGGAGATGATGTTTAATTATCGAGTCACATGCTTATATGTTTTCCTTAATTATATGAATGGAAATGAAGTTCCTCCAAATTAGAAATCCCCTGTGAGTCTTAGGTGTTGATCTTTAATGATCAGGAACCTCTTTAGTGAAAGCTTAGAAAAGCATGTGCTATTTAGAGCCTTGATCCCTAATCTCTGAATAAAGAGTTATGTAACTTAAGAAAAACGCATAGACGCAACTACACTTATTAGGAAGAAATCAGAAAGAATAAAGTGCTAAGTTTTTGAATGCCGAATAGAAAGTAATCAAACTCCGTGATAATGTCGTTGTTTAATAGAATGTAAGATTGGAACTGACCACTCTGATCCTACATCTGTTAAATGATGATGCTATCAGCAAAACCGCCGATGATGTGCTGTTAACGGACGCAAGATTGGGGTCGGTCGCCTCGATCTTTGCATCTATTAACGGATGATGTCATGGCAACTTTCTTAATAAAGTGAGAAATTAATTGCGATAGGAATTCTGCAAATACAAGATCCATTAGTCGGATAAACGCTAGCTTGAACGGTATTCTTTCCGAAATTCCTTACGCCTAATCGAGTACAAGGACTTAAGGGCATACGGATACGAAGGGGTATGCCTATAGTAAGTGGGGGAGAGCTTAATTATGAAACTTTAAAGATCCTTGTCGGGGTAACCACAGAGTGAAGTGTAGACAAGCGGGGGCAAAAGAATTAAGGAATGTAATTGTAGAAAGTTTCCAATGGGATGGTTCTCCAATTGAAGGAATTGAACGGAATTTCGGGGACGAAATTCTAATAAGTGGGGGAGAATTGTAACATCCCAAACTTTATTTTTAAATGAAATTATTAATAAAAAACCTAAGAAAAATTGGAATAATGACTTAACGAATTTTAGTGGATAGGTGAGTGGTAATTATAAGTCCTAGGGGCTGTATAGAAGGCAATTGTGGCTTCGGGCAAAGTCATATAAGCGAAATCGGGAGTTAAATCGCGTTTTCGATGTTAGAAATCGACCGAAAAGATAAAATTAGAAATTTATTATAGCATTCTAAGAAAATAAATTCCACCGTTGGATATGAAGTTTATAGGTTGAAGAAGCTTGTCTAAAAATTTGGGCCCGATCCGACGGTTGACGAAAAAGTTACGGCAAATCGAAGTTTCAAGTTCCCGGTGCACGCCCAGGCGCACCGGTGCCCGCCCAGGCGCACCAGGGTGCAATTGGTGCACCAACTCAGGGAGCTAGACGCTCAGGCGCGCCAATCATGCGCCCAGGCGTGCCCCGTGCGCACCAGTCGCACCAGCCAAGGGAAAATGGCGCACCAGCACGCCCCACCAGCACCAGCACGCGCGCCAGCTCGCATCAGCAGCACCAACTGGTGCGTGACCGCGCTCAGGCGCGTCTGAACCGCGCTCAGGCGCGTGCGACACCAGATCAGATCTGGTGCATTGGATTCAGCTTGGGCACCAAGTTGGCCCATCTCAGCCGTCCGATTCACCTTGTCTTGGCATAAAACAAATTACAACAACAACAAAAACACATTTCCTCCATCATCAACATCATCTCTTCCTCCTCCTCCTCCTCTTCCATCATCCTCCTCATTCTTCCATTCTCTCCACCCTTCTCTCCTCCTTGGTCCAAGAAGCACTCCATCACTCTTCATCATCAAACACTTGATTTTGGGCACCTCAAACCCAAAACCAACAAAACCCCATCAAACCTTGCACCATGGGAGTGAGTTGAAGCCCCATTTCTCTTCCTCCTTCCTCCACACGATTTGATCCCTCCTTCCTTCTTCTTGGACTTTTCAATTTTCATCATCACTTGGGGTAAGCTAGCTTCATACCATGAATTAATTTCATTTCCATTCCAACTCTCCTTAGATCATAAATTTTGTTCTAAAACCCTTAGGGTTCTTGCACTCATGGATATGTAGGGTTTTGGCTTCATGCTTTCCAACTCAAAACAAGTCAAGGATAAGGAACTCACACACCAAGGATCCAAGAGCTAGGACTTGAAATTCATCATCACCTCTTAAGAAGGTAAGAGGGTTCGTATTACCTTAGCTTAGGAAGTAGATTCTCTTTAGTTATAGTGATGGCTAGGGGTAGAGAGGGAGTTTAGCATAAAAACCTTAGGGCATTTGATAATGAAAATAAATAAAATAATTAATGGAGAATAGAAGGAGAAAACTAGTGAAATTTGTGAGAACAAATGTATAAATGAAAATGGATAGGAAGTGAATGATGGACAAGGTAGATATATATATAATTAGAGAGTAATGAGATTATCTGGTTGACAAATCATGAGGGAATTATAAAGGAACTAAGAGTGGATAGTATAGCGACAATAATTAGTGACTCGGGATAAGCTTGAAAAGATATGGAGATTGTGAAAGGAATGAAAAATTATATTGTTGGGATAACCATGAGATAGGTAAAGAAAAGGGAAAGTGTTAATGATAGACTGATTCTAATTCGGGTAGATGACGGATAGTATGTATGGAATGTATAGAAGAATTTATGCTAAGAGAAAATGATAAAAGTATGATAGGGGAAAATGTTGGTTTAGTGCTAAATAAATAATGTGAGTGATAAATGTGTATAAAAGGGGATTAATAATGAAAAGGGCATTTGTGGCTAAAACGGGCTACGAGTGCTAAAATGTGCAATGAAATTGAATGGAAATTATATAGGGAATGAGTTAAGTGAGTGAATACTTGAACACGGGAACTATATTGTTAATGTGAGAGGGACCCACCTAATGAGGTGTGGATATAGGAATGTGAAAAGGTAAGTTTATGATGTGAACAATGGTTTATATACGAATGACCCTCCCTAGGGGAGTGGGAATATGTTAATGTTTATGAGTGACCCGTCCAATGGAAGTGAGAAATATGTATAATCTACATGGACCCTCCCTAAGGGGGAGTGTGAAATTATATAATGGACCCTCCATAGCGGAGCGTGTATATAATGGACCCTCCATAGCGGAGCGTGTATATAATGGACCCTCCATAGGAGAGCGTGTATATAATGGACCCTCCATAGCGGAGCGTGTATATTATGGATTCTCCATAGCGGAGCGTGTATATAATGGACCCTCCATAGCGGAGCGTGTATATAATGGACCCTCCATAGCGGAGCGTGTATATTATGGATTCTCCATAGCGGAGCGTGTATATAATGGACCCTCCATAGCGGAGCGTGTATATAATGGACCCTCCATAGCGGAGCGTGTATATTATGGACCCTCCATAGCGGAGCGTGTATATAATTGACCCTCCATAGCGGAGCGTGTATATTATGGACCCTCCATAAAGGAGTGGATATGTGTATGCTTATGGACCCTCCATAGAGGAGTGGATAGATGCATGATAGGGACCCTCCCTATGGGAGCGTGATAATGTATGTGATGGACCCGCCTATATGGCATGAGTAGATGTGATTAGAACCCGCCCTTGTAGTGTGCGGAATAAATAGAAATAATACCCACCGAAAGGCGTGCGAAAGAATGGAAAGTAATGGAAAGACTAGAAAGACCTAGGGAGAGTATGTAACTGAAATCATAAGGAAATGTTGAGTCGTATAAAAGGAAAGTAAAGTAGTATATGATTTGGATAGTATGGTGTAGGGTAGGTCCTTGGTTTATTACTATGCTTTTGTAGAAACTATATTTCTAAGTTCTGTGTAATGCTACCATTCTTGCTATATTTTTATAGGTACAGAAGCGGAGCATGCACTAGCCGTGGCCGAGCAGGGGCACACTCCACAACGTGGAGTGTGAATATTAGGGGTGTGATATTATGATATTCCGAGAATTAAACTTTGGCTTTTGATGTATAAAAACTTTAAGTTTATCTTTTGGGGAAATTAAACTATTTCATAACTTGATTATTATTGTTTTTGGAGATGATGTACTTGAATGTATTGAACTGAATTGTGATTTGCCCTGTTGGCATACTGCTGATTATGTACCAATGTTAAAACAGGTTTTCAAGGCAAACTCTTATTTTCGGGATATCCATAAAACAAAGGAAACTCTGTCCAATTGGGCAGAGATTTTTATAAGCTGAAAGGGATTTTAAAAAAAGAAATTTTTAAGTCACTAATTAAATCGGGGTAATTAGAGTATTAATTAAGATAGGGTGTTACAAAAGGTGAGTTTTGAAAAAGTTTTGTGAAATAATCTTTTTGGAAAGAGTTTGTGAAAAGATGTATTTTGAGGGGAGCCTTGGGGAAACAATCTTTTGATAAAGTATTTGAAATGGTATTTAAAGAAAGTCTTTTGGAAATGATATTTTGGGGGAAGTCTTCTTGAATTAATGTTTGACGAAACTTTACGAGAAAATATTTTGAGAGGAATTTTGTGATAACACTTTTTGAGAAAAGTTTGAAAGCTTACGAAAGAAGATTTTGTGAAGGTGTCTTTGGGATTGCTCTTGAAAAGATGGTTTTGAGAAAGGGTTTTGAAATGAAACGAGTATGAGAAATGAGGAATGTTGAGAAATTTTGAGAAATCAGATATGAGATTTGTGATGTGATCCCAGCTCTGTGCGATGTGAGAAAGGCTGTGCAAAGTTAGCGGTCGGGACTCGTTGAAGGGTTGCACGAAGGACGGGCCGACCTTAGGATAATTAAAGATAAAAGACTTAAAAGACATACGCGGTGAGATATGAGAGTGCGAAGTAGTGGAGAGGAAGGAACGATAAGTATCTGCGGATACTTAGGACGAGATTGCATTAGGGGAGGACGATGACGGTGAAACGTCAAGAAGTCTAGAGTATGTTTCTGGGCAGAACGAACTCCACAGGTGGCGCACTAACGTGGTGGGGACTGGGTCTAATGCCGTGGTAAGTTCTGTGGGCCCACTAGAAACATACTGTCGCCCCCTAGATTGCAAATCGAGAACAGTGAGAGGGACTGGAACGGGGCATTGTGTTTGCCACTGCGAGGCAGTGTGCCATGATTGTTATGAATTGATATTATTGAGGCTGGGCCTCCTGGTCAGGGACCATTTATGTGTTGTGACAGCTGTCGTGCCCGCGTGGTAAAGGTCTTGTACTCCTGTTTGCTTCCGACTAGGATGGATGGACGACCGAGGAGATGTAGACGTGAGTGATAACTGAGAACGAAATGAGTACCCCGAGAGTGTTTGTACGAAGAAATTGTGAGTATGAGAAGGAAAAGAATGGAGAAAGAAAGAATGATTATGAGAAGTGAAATTAAGTTTGAAATGATAATGAAAGATAAGAATAATGATGATAAGAATAATAATAATGTTGTTAATATTCTTGATTTTGGTGTGCTTGTATGTTTTATTATGTATTGTATGGTCCTTCTATCTTGCCTACCGTAATCCCACACCGTCGACGATTCGTCGTTCGGAACGCTTACTCTCTCTTGTTCGTTGTTATATTGGTGCTGCTGATATCGCAATGGGCAGACGGAGTATCATAAGGAGATCATTACTCTAGAGGAATGGAAGCATAAACTCAAACAACAGCAAGGAAATAGCAACAGAGGGGACTTCACTTTCGAGGACGAGGAAAGCCTACAAGAAGAAAAGGGAAGTCTCATCCGGTGGTGTACGACAGAAAGAGTTAGGGGTAGTGTTTTAGTTAAGTTTATTGTTTGTGTTTTGGGTCAAGGATTATCAAGCAATGTGCCAACTTCGTAACTAAGCCCAGTTTTAATTCTGTATTGTGGAATACTCTATTTTGGAAGAACAACCAATGTAGTCTTGAGGAAATATCATGATGATTTGGAAACCAGTCTTGTTATGAAAATGAAAGTTTTCTGAGAATGAATGTTTTAAGTAACAACTTGATTTTCAACAAAAGGACGTTTAATTACATCAATGACTTTTCAACAAACAAAAAAAAAATTTGCCTCATTTTTGGTAATTTTTAATGCACAAAGTTAATTATTTTGGTTTACGAAAAGCGGGCTGTTACAAAATCTCAGCTTCCGAGAAGATGCATTGACCCGAGCAAAAGCACAGCTTCGGATGAGATGCGCTGATCCGAGCGAAAACTCAGCTTCCGACGAAATCCATTGAACCGAGCAAAAGCTCCGCTTCTAATGAGATGTACTTATCCAAGCAAAAGCTCTGTTTCAGTGGAGGTGCGAGCAATAAGCTCGGCTTCCGATGAGATGTACTGATCCGAGAAATACTGATCCGAGCAAAAAGCTTGGCTTCTGATGAAATGCACATATCCTAGCAAAAAGCTCGGCTTCTGATGAAATGCGCTGGTATGAGCGAAAGCTCAGCTTCTTTTGTCCTTATGTATCCATATTGTTGTTGATCCATGGAAGTCCTATTCTAGCCAGCGAATGGCTTTCCATTTAACTTATTAGCCTTTAGTATTCGAGGCTAACAGGGATCATACTAAATACATGGGTGGTGTTCATTTTTATACAAGAACATCTTCTACCCATTTCACTCCTTATCTGATGGCTAGTCAAATACGTGGTGTATTTAACTTTGGATATTGATTCTTATATCCGGATTTGGATTTTTTGACCGTCTTGCCTGATTCATGATATGAACAACTCATGTTTCATTGTGATTTGGCTTTTGCCGAATTCCTGATGCCGGTATGAGGCACTCTTTGACTCTGAAAAAGATAAGACGGAACTCATGGGGTCTTTGATTGAGGGAAACCGGTTTGAAATTAAATTGATGTATTTTTCAGCCTTTTCCATCACCTCATCCATAGTTTTGATCTTGTGCATCACCAAATGGTCTGTAAAATTTCCTGGTCTCAGAGCACGCATCAAGAGATGAAGGGCCACCAAAGCCTCTATGTCACTGGTAGACAAATACTCTGTATTAAAGCGAGTGAGGAAGTCTCTCAATGGCTCTCCCTTTTCCTGTTTAACTTGGGACAAGTGATGTTCGAACTTTGGCTGTGCCTTGCTTGTTGTGAAATGTCCGAGGAACTTGGCAGCCAAATCCTTCCATCCTATGATTGAATCAGGCTCCAATTTTGAATACCAACATAAAGCCGCTTTTTTCAGAGTTCAAGGGGAAGGTACAACATTTATACGCATCCTTAGCCCCTTGACATGACATGCGACCAGAAAGCTATCGATGTGTTCCTGCGGGTCTGAATTCCCAAAAATACGGATCTACATTGGCAGGAGCCTTGAGATTTTCGGGCATGGGGAAGGCCATTATGCTTTCTGTAAACGGGTGGTCTTTTTCCTCAAGCTCTTCAGCTAATTCGACCTTGTTTACTACCTGGGGAGGATTGTGGTTTTCCTTTCCTCAATTCTCTCATCAGCTTATCTTGCGCATCCAACCATCTACGCAAACGAGTCAATTTTGTCTCCAAACTTGCTTTCTTCTGTGAACGTACGTCAGATGATCCTCTACTCTCATGACGGGAATGAAAAGGGCTTCCTCATCTAGTGGGGGCATCTGTCGCGATTTCTATCGTTCATGACGAGAGGGGCCCTCTTGTCTTGAACGCTCAGCTTCGGCTCGCCTTCTTCCTTCACTCAATTGTTCTCTTAAGTCCTTCTGGCATGAAGACGCTTGTCCTCCACTTGGCTGGTTTATTTGTTTCATCACACTATGGTGACTGGGTTCCGCACGTTCTTCCTATGACTGGTTTTCCTTGATCTTCTCAAAAGGTGGTGGGAATAGGTTTCTCGCTCCCATTGTGGTCATCAATGTTCTGTTGTAGAATCTTTGGTACTTGAACTATACGGTCAAGTGTCCAATTCTTCTACTTGTTGCTTTCAGACTGAAGAAATGACACTCTGATTACCAGGATACCAGCTCTATTATCGTTTACTTGGGTGTGGTGTGTGCCAGTGTGAGTGGGTAAGATCATACCTTGGTCCCTTACCTGCCTTTATAGGCGTAGTAGTAGGAGTGGGATGTAGAGCCGATTAATAAGGAATCCGGGATTCCAGCCAACGGCTGTCTTTAAGGCGACGGTTTCATTTGTTAATGCTCATTATGACGCCTCCTCAACGGATAGCCTTTCAACGGCCAGATGTCCAACGTTACCAGTTGGTAATGTGAGACCCGCAATTTTACCCAATTTAATTAAATTATAATATTTCTATTTTTGCCTTTATTTTATTTGGTCATATTCATTTTAAGGGTAATTTGGTAAGATTTGTTATTAAAAAGTCGATTTTGATTTTATATATATACACATATATATGTGTGGTGGTAATATATATATATATATATATATATATATATATATATATATATGTATGAATGTACATCTAATTATAAATCTTTATTTAATAAATGAGAAAAAAAATTATTTTTGGTGTGAAATTATATTTCTGAATATTTAACAAATATTTTATTAAGAAAAATTCTATTGGAATGATTTTAACTAAGGTTTTGACAAAAAGTGAAATTTTTGGGTTATAGAACTATAACTTCAAAAAATTCATATCTTTTAAACCGTACGTCAAAAAATTACAAATGATATGTCAAAACGATCGTATCGAAACGTATATTATGAAAATATAAAGCTTTGATTTTTATTCTGGAGTTTTCGAAATTTTATCACTGCTACAGTACTGAACGAATTTTTGAGTTTTAAGTGTAAAGGTGTGATTTTAATGCATTAAATGACCTTTTGACTCAAGTGTATATTATTTTGAAAACAAAAATACATTTCTGAGGTTTTCTATTGGACTACCATCCAAATAAAATATATTTTCGTATTTGTCTTATTATAAAATTATTTGAAAGCTTATGAAGTGCATTTTTGAAGGAAATGATCTTAGAGCTTCAAAAATTCATAACTTTCAAACCGTAAGTCCAAAAATTATAAACTTTATATGAAAACGATCGTATTAAAATGTAGTATCTGAATATGTGAAAAGAGAATTTTTATTTTGACATCTACGAAAAAGTACTGTACAGTAGAGAAAAACGAATTTTTGGTATTTCTAACTTGGAAAAATTATTTTGGAGTATGAAATAAATTATTGGGATATAAAATAATTTTATTTATATATTGAGATATTTATTTAAATGTCTACTGATTTTACAGTCCAAATATTAGCATTTTCCTAATTATTTCTGAATTATCAAAAATGAAAGCTTTTAGGTGATTGGTCAATTAGGTGGTGAATTCAAAATGGGCCAATGGAAATTTTTCTCCTTATTTTTATATGTGTGCACCGTCCAAATATTAGGAGGGAGAGAAGAGAATAATTTCTGAAAATTGTGAGGAATAAACCTTGAGTTAAGAAGCTATTGTTTTTAGAAAAGTCTCATTTAATGCTTATGAAGTTCCAACTGAAGAAGTAAAGTTGATGACTCACCATGGACTAGGAGGGGGATGAATTTATGATAAGAATTTTGGAGAATATTTTCCTTCTCTTCACCTATAAATAGGCCATCACACCTCTCACCATTTCACACACACTACTTGTTGTTACTTTGAGAAAAAAAATTATTCCAATAGAAAAAAGAGAGGAAGGTGGGGAGTTACATAGAGGAAGAGGAGGAAAATTTTCTCACTTTGGGGAAGTCTGTTAGCTTTAGGAGGAGAGGTAACTCTAAGTCTCTATTTTTAATTTAGTTCATTTCTTCTTCTACTGTTATTAGAATCCCTAATTCTTTTTATATATAGTAAGAACTAAAAGTTTCTACTTCTTCTTTTTTTATTAGGATGAACTATGTATTTGTTGATGGTATTTTGTTTTTATGGTCAAATGAATAAAGGTTTGAAGGAAAGGGAAAAAATGAATTGTTTAAAGAGAATAATCTCCCCTTTTCTTTGGCCTTGAGATGACCGAATTTTGTAGCACAAAAGGAAAAATTATATTTTGGAATTTTTTGTGTTCTTACAATATAGACATTTATATTTTATAGAAATTTTGTATCTGTTTGAAGTATTTTAGTCCTTTTTGTTTGGAAACTAAAATAAGATTCTGAAAATTTTGTGTTACTGAAACTATAAGATCTAATGTACTCCCTCCGTTTCAGAACATTAGGCCTTTTAGGCCTGGGCACACAGATTAAGAAAGTGTTAATTATTGTAAGTGTTATGTATAATTTTTCCAAAATGCCCCTATCAATCCTTATTGAAAATTGTAGTAGTATTTAATGTTTATTAGTAAGTGTGTTCATTAATTAATGTATAGTGGTTTAGAGATGAGAGAGATGATAAAAGTAGAATTAATGAGGAGAGAATGAAATGATTGAATAAAGGTTAGAATTGGAAAGAAAAATATGTTTATGTATTGGAATTGTAAAAGGCCTAATGTTATGAAACAAAGAAAAAGGCTAAAAGGCCTAATGTTATGAAACGGAGGGAGTAGCATTAAAAGAAAAGAAGAAAATCTTAGTCTTTTGCCTTGTTTTATTGTTTGGTCGTGATATATATATAGAGTGGTAGTTGTTATTATTATGTTATGTGACTTATTGGATGATTATTTGATCTCTGATGTTGTAATAGTGAAATGAAATTAGTTTTATGAAAACAGATGAAAATTCTGGATTTTATGGTGTTAACAGTGATGTATAATTGATTTTGATAAAAAGTTACACATGGTTTATATTATTTGGTTTGGTAAATTTATGAGTAATTAGGTAAATTTTATCTTGTGATTGTGTAAATGTCTGACTATGTGGTTAGTATAAATTGTAAACTAATTACTGTACAAAAGTAATTTTTCTTGAAAAGTGATTATCTTGTGTCAAATTGATTATTTTGAGTATATGAAATTAAGTGACTAAAGTATATATGTGTGTTTGAAAATTTAAAAAGTACTCTTTTATGTATATAATGTTGGCCGAATTTATTGAAGAGAAAAACAAAAATGTTTGATTATTTTTAATTGATTTTTTTATGTGAATAAATGGTTATCAGTGTGTATTATGTATTATGATAAAAATATATTTAGATCTGGAAATTCTATTAATGCCGAAAAGTATTATTTTCATAAGGTATAAGACCCCAAATAATAATTTTTATAGGTGTATACTATGCTTAACTGTTTACATATGTATAGGAATGTTAGAGTCTGATAGTTTAAATCTTTGAAGTGATGCAACTGGACTTATGATGTATGTCCATCAAACTGATATGCTTTATTTGAATCATATTTAATCATTTTATTATAGTAGGACTTGTAAAGAATTTTTAGGAAAAAGTGGCATGTGTTTTGGATGAACTGTTTAGGAGAAAATTGATTTTTGAGAAATAGTGTATGTGCTGTCCAAGATTGTAAAATAGTTGCATCAAGGATGAAAATCATTTTGAAATAATTGGTAATGTATGCTTTATGATAAAATCTTTATGATAAGTATTTAAAAATAAAAAGGAAGTACAAAAGTGATTTTTTGAATGTAGTGATGCTTGAAAGTTAATTTTCTGTAAACTGTTTGTAGTCTGTAATTTAATCTAATTAATGATAGAAAAAGTATTTTGAATTTGGAATGCTTGAGTTTATTTTCTCATTTAGTTATATGTTTTTATAACATGATTTTGCAAATTTTGTTTACTGCTTGGTCTGATTAAAAATTTGCATCAAAAGAAAAATACTTTAAAGTCATGTTGTCTGGACATGGTAGTTGTTATAAGGTGCTGAGAAGAGAAATTTGTAGTGAAAGAAAAATTGAGATTTATCCTTAGGATGTTATGATTATGTTTTAAAAGTTATATTATGATTGGAGATGATTTTCATAATTTAAAAGCTAAAAAGAAAAAGTGACTTTGCAAGACTTGTAGGGTATGCTGTCCAAAATTCTAGATTGGTTGCATCAATTATAAAATTTGTTTTGGAATGAATTAGTATGAGGATTTTTATGATAGGACCTTTAGTATAAGTGTATAGAGTAAAAAGAAATTATAAAAGTGAATTTGTGAAAGTATGATTTGATGTTATTTGTTTAAATAAATTTGTTGTTTTTACTGGTATAAGTGTGTGCATGTGGTAGTTGTTATATAAGTAATAAAGTATGGTATTATAGAAATAAAAATGTATTCTAAATAGTTTTCAAAGTATTAGATGAGTTTTAAATTATGTTTTGCAAAAGGGATTTCTTGAATTTTAAAAGGGATTATTTTAAGTTATTTGACGCCTTAAAAAGGACATTCTGTTTTGAAAAGGATTTCTGTTTTAAGGTACTTTGGTACTTTGGGTCTTATCCTTACCTAAGTAAATAGATAGTATAAGGTATTTGCTAGATATTGATTGTATACCGTTTATCGTTTAAGAATAAAAGAATTAAAAGTGAGTGAGCTGCTGGAGCTGCAGACACAAAGGTTGAAACAGAATAAGCGTGGATCTCAGGTGAGAGAGAAGCCTTCTTAAGACATAGTGGCATGTAGGGTAATATTAGGACGTTCCGTATCATCTCAAAGGTCGGAACTAGGAATCTATCGGTCGAGTATTAAAACGGCAATTGAGTGTGTGTTCCGCCATTTTTACGAAAAACGCGATTCCTCGATATTAATTGTATGTCGGTTGATAATTGATTATATCATGTTGTATATTTTTGAATTGTATATTGTATATGGAGATGAGTTATATGATGAGATATGAAATAAAATGTTGGAATTATATTTTTGAGATAATTGATGTTTGTGACCGGTTGTTCCTATGAAAAGGACTTGGTATATTTGGAAGTATTATTGTGAAAAGAAAATATGAGAATGAGTAATGAACCTTGTGGAAATTCGAAAACGATACTAGTGTACAGTGATGGTGCAAACGGCACGATAACTTTGTAAATATCCCCTTTAAGTGACTGGCCACGTGGATGATTGTGCCATGGTCTAAGTCTTGTGGAATCCACTGTACTGTAGAAGGGTGTTTGATGTTTCCCTTAGAGGTCGTGACCTGTTAGAAGCGAGGCTTAGAATGAGTCGACCAAAACTAGGATTAATGACATACTTAAAAGACTTAGGAACCCCTCTCCTAAACCTACGCGTTGAGAGTGAAGTAGTGGAGAGGAAAGATACCGAATACTTGGAGGCCGGTGTACTTTCAAGTGGTGATTGCGATAGGGGAAGGCAAGGATGGTGAACGTCAAGAAGCCTCGAGTGCTTCTCTAGGCGGGGCAAGACTACAAGGACTTGTCTTCCGGTTGTAGGCAATGTCGTAGCAAGGAACTACACGACCAACTAGAGATAGCGTTGTCGCCCCCTTGAGCAAATCTTAGATGGTGAGAGGGAACCCGAATGGGGCTAGATGTCACTGCATTTTTGAAACTGTATTGATGAAATGATTTTACTTCGGTTGTTGGATACTTGTTGGTGCGTACCCTTCGACATCGATGCCAGCATGGTTAGGGTTCTTGTGCGTCCCATCTGCTTTCCGAACTAGGATGTGGTTGGAATGATGGAGGAGATGTAACGTGTGTGCTACCAAACCCTTGAGCCTCGGTGTGGTACCCCCTCTTGAATTTCCGGTGGTTATGACAATGAAACTTAGAGCCTAAAGATAATTAAATATAATGGATATGGTTTCATGAAGATTATCCTTTTGGTGGGAAGGACCCTATGGTATTTAGCTGAAGTTGTTTATAAGGGATTGGTAATAATGATGTATATAATGTTTTATGATATGCTTGTATGGTCTTAATATTCCCCTATGGTAACCCCGCGCCGTCGACGATCATATCGTTCGGAAGTGCTTACTCTCTCTATCTCTCTTTCCTGTGAACATTGGGGAACAATGTTCACAGATGACAGATCATGTACTATCTCGAGTAGCGGTTGCTCAAGATGGAAGAGGATCGCGAGACGACGTACATACGAGGAGGAAGCAAAAGCAGCAATCAAGGAATATTCCAGACAGTTGCGGTGGAGGAAATGATGAAGACTAATAGTCTAGGATAGTTTTTGTTCCATCTTTAGATGGGTATTACACGGTTACTCTATCCCGAATGTAACCCCAGTTGTAATATGGATTATTTTAAATGAAATAAAAGAAGTTCTTTTTGGTTATTGTATCATGTTCATATGTACCTAAATTATTTTCCGCAAGTTAACCATCAATTAAATATGACATGGAGAAAATGAGTTTTTTTGAAATGTTGGATGGTAACATCTCTTTTTGGAAATAGAATTTTTATGACGCGAGTTAAGTATCAAATCATTTTGTAAACAAATGAATCAAATTGTTTTATGAAAATCTTTTCTTAAAAGAATTAAAATAAACTGATTCTGGAAATGTTTAATAAAAAAAAATGGCGCAATTTTTTAGTGAAAATTCTAAGTCCAAATTGGGGTGTTACATTTAGTGGTATCAGAGCGATGGTTGTCCTTAGTGGCCTTAAGCATAGCCTTATATGCTTTCCTTGTGTGACTCTGCCTTAGTTTGTGTGTAGATGTGAGTTAGTCCTTTTGTGTGTATAGATGTTTCCTTAGTCTAAGAGTTAAACTTGTACGTAGGATCGCAATGACACGTCGACAAGCAAATGAGGTGTAGAATTTCTGGTATGAATATGGAAATCAGTTCTTGGAAAAAGTGTGGTATTTTAAAGACTGCCAGAGGAGAATTGAGCTCAAGTCAAGGCAATACCCTACATTATTTTCAATTTTTGTGAAAACCCAATTGCCTTTTTATCTAGTCGTGAGCTTGATTTTCGCATTTCTGCGATAATTTGACCCTTTCAAATTAAAGAGACTTCCTCTTTTTTTCAGAAAATACCCAATCTAATGATCACATTCCATCAAACTATTCGACCAAATGCCAAATTTCGATAAATTCAAAGTTCTTTTCTTGGATTCTCGTGACTAAAACAGAACCTTACCTCATAAAGTTATGAAGGAAGTAACACTTGTATGCATAACACATGAGTTTTAGGAGGCTGAAGGGACAAGGTGATGGTATGATTGTGTGAAATCTTAGGAATTTTGGAATAATGGTTTAGAGTCAGTCCCTAAGTGGTGCTAAGAAGGGGATTTAGTGGGTGAAAAGTTGGGCAGTTATAGTCTTAAGGTGAAATTGGATATCGAGTTGTGTGATAGATGGTATAAGTTTGATCAAAGTTGGGGAGCAAGAGGTTAAGTAGAGTCCATGTTAGAAGAAGTGTAGTGACAAGTACCCGTGTAGCATAGGTAGTGTGGAAGTATGAAGTAACTCAGCTGGTGATTATGGTTTTGATATGCATACAAGAAAGTGCTTCTGGATTGACACCATTTTCGAAAATAACAAACTGTTTTACCAAGTCCCTTATATAAATACCAAAATCCCTTATGAATAATTCACTTGCCTTTAATGCTTTTGGTCTGACTAAAGGAACATAACTATTATCTGTTGCCTACCCTTGAACTTGACTCAATTCGACTCCCGCGCGGCGTTATGGCAAAGGCTGACCAATAAAAGAGTGTTGATCAACGAAGACATCGAAGGAAGGATATATTCTCAAAAGAAGTAAATAACAAAGTGAAGGGTCGTGAGAATGTCTGAATAACCTTGTGTGTTTCCTTGCTTGTTTCTGTTTGTATTTCTCGGAGACGAGAAATCTCTAAGTTGGGGAGGATTGTGAGACCCGCAATTTTATCCAATTTAATTAAATTATAATGTTTCTATTTTTGCCTTTATTTTATTTGGTCATATTCATTTTAAGAGTAATTTGGTAAGATTTGTTATTTAAAAGTTGATTTTGATTATATATATATATATATACATATATATGTGTGGTGGTAATATATATATATATGTATGTATGTATGTACATCTAATTATAAATCTTTATTTAATAAATGAGAAAAAAAATTATTTTTGGTGTGAAATTATATTTCTGAATATTTAACAAATATTTTATTAAGAAAAATTCTATTGGAATGATTTTAACTAAGGTTTTGACAAAAAGTGAAATTTTTGGGTTATAGAACTATAATTTCAAAAAATTCATATCTTTTAAACCGTACGTCGAAAAATTACAAACGATATGTCAAAACGATCGTATCGAAACGTAGATTATGAAAATATAAAGCTTTGATTTTTATTCTGGATTTTTCGAAATTTTATCACTGCTACAGTACTGAACGAATTTTTGAGTTTTAAGTGTAAATGTGTGATTTTAATGCATTAAATTACCTTTTGAAATGAAGCTGGGGTGGAAATGAAGCTGGGGGTGGAAATGAAGCTGGCCGCTTCACAGGGGCCTATGTCTCCACTCATTTAAAATTTGCTTCGGATCATTTCGTTTAATAAAAAAGTTAGGATTAAACTTTTTAAAAAGTCTATATATCTAAATAATTCGGATACAAGCTTTATACAAAGCCTACTATGTTCATTGGGTCGCCCTATTTAACTTTATAAATATTTATATATTATATGTTATAAATGATTTAAATCAAAATTAAAAACTTAATATATATATATATATGTATATATATATAATATTATAATTAAAAATAAAAATAAAAATAAAATTTCTTTCACTTTTTTTTAGTTTATTAAATTGAGACTCAAGGGCAATTATGCTTTTGTATAGTTTTACTTTTTCTTACTTTATAGTTTGAGTTTTGATATTGTTTACATTTTGCTTTGTTCTATTTCGGTCACATAATTTGAGTGCATGAGACATTTTTATGCTTGTGTTAAAATGTGAGAATTTTATTGAATAATAGGTTTTGAAGTGGGTTTTTGGACCAAATCAAGCCTTGAAATAGGTCGAACTTAGACTTAAAATTTAGCCTATAATCGACCAGTAGACAGGCTTGAGCCTTGATTTAGGAACACAAGTCAAGCTTGTTTTTGTTAAAACCTAGCTGAGCTTGACTCATTCCCGCCCTTAACACCAAACCAACAAATAACATGCGACAAGTTCCATAAATTACTCGTAATGTCTAGAATTCGCTTCTCAAGTTTTCCTACTGGTTTTTAAAGAGGAAGTAGCCCAAAGTCATAAAAGTTGTACAAAAGGTGAAAAGTATATGTCAGACACACCCAAGACCCAACAGTTGGCGCCTGGGCGCGATTCACCATCAGTCTATGCACTTAAGCGTAGCCCAGGGCGCTTAAGCGGTCCTGGCTTTTCTACGTGGCACTTAGGCACCAAATTTTCCACTCCTAAATGCAATTCTTTGCTGTTTCTTCACCCTTTTTCATGGAATTGCGCCCATGCATGAGTATGATGTGCCCGATCGCCCCTAAGTCCTTTTTTGGGCTTTTTTCACTTCTTTTATGCTACTTTAAGGGCTTTCTTCATCCTTGGATGTTTACATCTAAATAATCGTTTAGTCTAATCCCCAAAGCACCTGAAATTATGGTCAATATATTCATTATGTGATGAAGTTTATTTTGCAAAACTAAACAAAAATCAAAAGCGAATAAACTAACTTAAAAACCATTAGAAACAAATAAATACTACGATAAAGAGGGGATAAAATCAATGAAATATATAGCTTATTGTGGACCATCAACACTCCCCCAAAACTTAGCATGCAAAATAAAAAACAATTCCGAAAGTTGCCCCAACCAATTTTAGAACATATCTACAAGTCAGAGAAATGAACATAAATTCTTTGCAAATAACCTTCACATCAAGAGCATGTTAATGCCTTCAAAAACCTGCAAGAAAAACAAATTCTAGCATAATACAATTATCAGCAAAATGTACACACAATCCTCTTAATCACTCAAGTGTTTGGCTCAAATGTATACGCTCTATTCATCAAATGAACATTACACTACCATAAGCTTGCCAAAGATCTCATTGTCCACCACACTAATCACACACATGTGCAAATCAAAATGACTTTCTCAAGTTTGTAATATAAGGGAAAAGAAATAAAAGTGTTTAGGGTGAACAATTCATGAATAAGAGAACCATTGAAAATTTTTTATGAATATTTCCTCACATCATTTGTTGCATTACTTGCTTCCCCCACTTTTTTGAGGATTTTTCTGTAATACCCGCGATTTTTCATATTTAAGAAAATTATATTTTCATGATTTAAAATATAATTATATCTCTTTTTGTTGGAAATAAATAAATTTATTTAAGTTTTGTGATTCATAAGGAGATTTATTGATTTATTTTTATAAAAAGGAGTTACTAAGACGTTAAGTTGTCAAATTTCAGTTTTTGGGTTTTAGATTTGACAGGTTGATTTTATTTACGTCAGTGATGGGTTTCAATTTATCTATTTATTTATTGATTTAATTGATTACGTTATTATGATTTTCAAAGACATTACGTTTTCATACGAGGTTCAAATAAAATGATGTTATAGTTAAAGTGATTATATGAAAATATAAGATTTATTTTATAGCAGTGAAAGTTTAATTTTTGTAGTCTGTAAAGAATTATTATTTTTGAGGATTTAATAAATAAAGTCTTGTTATTGTATTTTGTAATTTATTAGAGCATGATTTTAATGCCTTCCATAAGAGTTTAAAGAAACTTTTCATTTCACCCCTATGTGTTATATTGCTACGGCTTGAAATGATAAAGGAAGCGGAAGAGTCTTTTGAAAAATGGACCCCAAGTGGTTACAATGTTCATTTTATTAGCACCCTAACTACCCAATTGATATTTTAATTTAAAAATAAATGAAACCCTCATTTTTCTCAAGCAAAACCGTCCCTTCCTCTCTCCTTTATTCCCTCATTTTTATTTTTGTCCTTTTGTATTTCTTACAACAACAAAAAAAAAATATAAAATAAAAAAATAATAACCACTCCTCCTTCTCATATACGTTTCTTACCCCTTCCCTTTAAGTTTCATTTTCCTCTCCCAAACAGCAAAAACACAACAGCAACATACTCCCTCCCCCAAAACTAAAGATATACTCCCTCCTTCTCATACCAAGACTTTTCAATTTTCTTCCTCCATAAAAAAAGAAGCAAAAATATCCAAGCATACTCCCTTCCATCTCACGCCCCTCATTCCATTCCTTATTGTAATTTCATTTTCTTCTTCATGAGCAAAACCCCATAACAGTGACACCACCCTCTCTTTCTCCATTTTTATTTCACAAATCAAACACCCACTCCCTTCTCATTACCCATTTGATTGAGAAGCAAAGAAACCAAAAACCCCCATTCGAGAATAAGAAGGGGACCGTGGCAGCCAAGAAGGAGGAGGAGGAGGAGGAACCCATTTTTGTCAATTTTTTATTTGTAGGTAATGATTTTTAACCCATTTTAATTTATTCCATTCTATTTTAATTATTTGAAAGTGGATTATGATTGAAGTTTAAATTTTTGGATTTGCATGTGTTATATATCTATGTGTAGTTGCTGTACAAAATGTTTTAAATGGGATTTTTGTTTAAAGGCCATATCTTTTGTACACGACAAGTTTTAAGTGTTACATGTTCATATTATAAATAGTAGAAGTTGAGATCTTTTGTTGCATGCATGATTTGAGCAAGTACCTGAGCCTAAAGTTGATATTTTTGTGAAAATGAGTTTAAGATGTTCTTGCATGTGGGTAATTCATTTAGACAAGTAAAAGTCTTTATTTTTTTGAAATTATGAATAGCTAATAATGAGTTTTGAATTAAAAATGTTTTTTCCTTTCATTAGGGGTCATGGCCGAATTGGCATTGGAAAAAGAAAAAGGGCTCTAAAAGTTGTTTTAAGCCTTGATTCTTTGTTTTTGTTAAAAGGGTATGTGTTAGAGCCTTGATTTTTATTGTGCAAGCTAATGACCTTGATTGTATGTTTTCAAGTGTTAAGGACAAGTTGTTTTTATTTGGTTTTTCATGAACTTTTGATTTTGGTTAAAGTAAAAAGTATTAGATGTTATGTGTGTTAGAGTTTTGATTATGTATGAAGCCAAAAGAATTGATTTGCCAAGAGATATGTTGATATTTTAATTGAGTTTAATTTCAATAATGTTGATAAGCTAGTATTTTGTAGTTTGTGGTGGAAATGAAAAATTGCATAAGAATACCTTATTTTGTGGTTATGGCCGAATTGGTATAAGAGGAAGAAAGAACTTTCAAAGTTTGCTCTAACCCTTGATTCTTGGATTTTATTAGAAATAACATGTGTTAGAGTTGTGGTTTTGTGTTTCATATTAATGATTTTGGCTTGTATTATTTTCAGATATTAAAGAAAAATTGTCTTTATTTGGTTTTCGTGAACTCATGTGTAGGAGGGTGTTAGACCCTTATGGATTTTTGGATTTTGTTAAGATAAAATAATTTGGGACTATATGTGTTGGTATATTGGTCAATTGCAAAGTTAAAGGACTTGATTTGCTTAAAGGTAAATTGGCAATTTAATTGGGTTTGGTTTCAATGATTACACTTGGCTTTAGGTGTATGGTCACTTATACGAAGGGTTGGATCCCTGTTGCTATTGAATGATTATTAATTTGTAAAAAGTATAATGTGCTGCCATGATGATATTATCTGTTATTATTTGCCTGTTGAATCTTGTTATGAAATAGAATTAATTGTGTTGAGGGATATCTGTTACGTCCTGAATAGATTTGTTGTGATAAATGAAATAATAACGTGATGAAAATGTTGCACAAAGAGAAAGGATATACGAATAATTTCAAGAAAGAGTATGAAAGTTAAGAGCAATTGGAAAAGAAAAGATTTATGAAATAGTATGCTGAGGTGCAGGATTATGAAAAAGATAGTTAAGGGTTTATGTGAAAGTCTGAACTCCCTGATGTGCACGGTTGTTATGAAGTGCTTTCCAGATCGAGGATGGTGCTGGCCACGTGAGTTTCATGTCGTGGTTCCGAGCCCCAATGTAAGTAAGCAAGTTGTTTTGTGGAAAAAGATAAATGTGAAAAACTCAAATAGAGGTCGAGGTTCATTGAAGGGATGAACAAGGGTGACTCGACCGAATCTTAGGAGTAATAAAACATTAATAAAATACTAAAAAGACATTGATTAATGTGGTGAGTTCAATATGAAGTAGTGGAGAGGAAGATACCCTGTTTATCTGCGGATATTCAGGTGAGATATTGTGACACCCAACCTAACGCTAATTATCCCAATTAAAATTAGCTACTTGAAAATTTTATTTTAAAAATTAATTAATTAAAAAAATCTTCGTGAAACAGGCGGAGTTTCCTCTGTTTTATGGATTTCCCAAAATATTAATTTTTTCTTGTAAACCTGTATAATCAATTTTTATAAAACCAACAATGGTCAGTGAAAATTAAATATTGTTATTTTTCTCTCTCTCTCGTGGCTGCAACCCTAGTAGCCGCCGTCAACCGCCGTAATGGCCAGGAAGAGGGGGAGGCCGCCGAAAACACCCTCATTTGTGAACAAATCTGCTTTGAACAAAGACTCTGATCAGGATGGTACACCTTCAAAGGTTGACTTCTCTCAACTTGATGACGATGATATAGAAGATATTGATAACTTGACTCCCAAGCAAGCGGCTGTATGGATTCAGAAGATCGATGTGTTACGTGCAAAAATTCAAGAACGAACAGATCCAACCAGTAGCAAGGATAAAAGTGACAAATCTGATGCTTCACATGACAACATCACCCCTAATCCTAGTTTGACAGAAGAGGCTGTGCATGACAAACCAAGCAGTGATAGTGTAGCTGACACTGAAATACCTCAAAGAACTAGTCTATGGGACAAGTTTGATATTACAAAACTCAGGAATGCATAGGAGAAATTACAATTTTTCAAACCTGAGTTAAAGGAGGGAGTGGCAGTAGGGAAGATTGAACTTTCAGTCGTGGAGACAGAGATAACATACTGGCAGAATGCTTTAATGGGGTATGTGCTTGGTGCAAAACCCCCCCTTTCCTGTCCTCAATGGTTATATCAGGAAGTTCTGGGGACCGCATGGTGTTGATAAAGTCCTATTGAACTCTGATGGAACTTTCATAGTAAGATTCAATACCTTGGAGGGAAGGAATGTTGTGTTGGAAATTGGCCTTTATCACTTTGATAGAAAGCCGATTATTATCACTCCTTGGACTGGTAAGCCTATGACTAGAAACTTTTTAGATAGAATTTCAGTTTGGGTCCAATTACCTAATTTGCATTTAAAATTTTGGGGGGCTGCTGCTCTTGGTAAAATAGCTAGCCTTATTGGAACCCCTATCATGGTGGATCAAGTTACTAAGGAGAGAAATAGGATTAACAATGCTAGAGTGTTGGTGGAGGTTAATCCAAAGGTGCTCCCTGATGAGGTATTTTTTGAAGATGAAAAGGGAACCTTAATTAATCAGAAAGTGATCTATGAATGGAAACCTGTTCTCTGTGCAAAATGCTCAACTTATGGGTATGATTCTAAAATGTGTAGAAAGGGGACAAAACAGGTTTGGGTTGTGAAGAACAAACCATCACAGCAAGACATTGAGGAGGTGGTTGGGGCTTTAAAGGTCCAGGAGGCCATTATCAATGAGACAATTCCTCCTGAGAATGTTGAGTCTGCTAAGGAGGAGGCTGAAAAGGTATTAGCAGCAGCCACTACACAAGAACTTCATACTGTCAGTCAAAATACTGCTTCTGTGACAGACAAAGGCAAGGGTATTGTTTCTGTGGATGAAGAAGGGTGGATTCCAGTGCAGACCAAAAGCAAAGCACAGGGGAAAACAAAGGATTTGCCAAGAGGAAGCCCCTCAAGGCAAGGATCACATGGATAAAATTGCAGCCTGGAACATAAGGGGGATGAACAGCCCCCTTAAACAACAAGCAATTGTTGATATGTACATTAAAAATAGGCAAAACTACTAGATTGGTCCCGTAAGTTATTTTTTGGTTGCGATTTCGTCCCTTAACTTTTTTTCGTTTCAAATAAATCCAGAAGTTTGTAACTTGTTTCAAATAAATAATTCCATCCAATTTTGTCTTAACAACGTTAATGGGAGGCTCCTACGTGGCAACTAATGGTCTTACCAAGCTAAAACTCAACACTACACCCAAAAACAATGTCGTATGAGGCCAAAATAGAAGTTTATTGGGCTACCCCTAACTGTTTTGGTTTTCTCTTTTGGCCTCATATGACATCATTTTGGGGGTGTAATGTTGAGTTTTAGCCATGTAAGACAAATGGTTTCCACATAGGAGGCTCCCATCAACGGTGTTAAGACAAAATTGGATGGAAGGATTTATTTGAAACAAGTTACAAACTTCCGGATTTATTTGAAACGAAAAAAAGTTAAGGGACGAAATCGCAACCAAAAAATAACTTACAGGACCAATCTAGTAGTTTTGCCTTAAAAATAATATAGGCCTTTTTGGCATTCTGGAAAATAAGCTGAGAACTGATTACTTTCAGCAAGTAAAGAATAAAATTGCCCAGGGGTGGGGCTCTCTTGACAATCTGGATGTTTGCACTATTGGTAGAATCTGGATTATTTGGAAAAGAGATTGCTATGATGTCATGCTCATTGCAAGATCCAAACAGTATATGCACTGTCTAGTCACTATGAAATAGACTATGCAAACATTCTTTATCACTTTTATTTATGCTTCAAATGATGATGATGAAAGAAGGGAGTTATGGCAGGTCCTCTCAAGTGTTCAAAGATTCATAGATAGACCTTGGCTCTTGCTTGGTGATTTTAATGCCTATCTAAGTAATCAAGAGAACAGTGAGGGTAATCCTGTTGAGTACAACAGTATGCTAGAGTTCAAGGCTTGTGTCAGCACTTGTGATCTAATGGATATGAAGCAAATTGGCCATTTTTTCACATGGTGTAATAAGCAGGTTGGCCAGGATAGGGTGTGGTGTAAACTGGATAGAGCTTTGGTAAACAGCTATTGGTGTTCTCAATGGCCTGAAGTAGTAGCTCAGTTTCTGAACCCTGGGATTTCATATCACAGTCCTGTTGAGATTGATTGGGGCCAGAATCAGATTAGGAAGAGCACTGGGTTTAAGTATTTCAATATGTGGTCCACCCATGATGATTTTTTGAGCATTGTCAAAACTGTCTGGGATAAACCTGTGCCGAGGCATGTCATGTTCCAGATTTGTAGAAAACTTAAAATGCTCCAGCAGCCTCTCAGAGAGTTAAATAGGAGACATTTCCAAGGTATTGATAGCAGGGAGTTGACAATTAGAGAAGAGTTGGATTCTGCTCAGGCTGATCTCATGAATAATCCTGATGACTCTATGCTCCAGATGAAAGAGAAGGCCTTGATAAGAGATTACGTGCAGGTTAAGGATGCTGCTTATTCTTTTCTGAGACAAAAAGCTAAATTGACTTGGCTTAACGAGGGGGATGAGAACACCAGAATTTTCCACAACTCCATTAAGAGTAGGCAATACGAGAACAGAATTTTAAGACTGTCTTCTCAGCAAGGTGTAATTAATGATCAAGAGCAGATCAGAATGGCTTTCCAGGATTTCTATGATGATTTATTCAGAGCCAGGCAGACCAGAATTGCAACCAATACTGATATTTTTAGAGAAGGGAATCTGTTAACAACTGAGCAACAACTAAGTCTAATTACTCCTGTGACTGATGCTGAAATTAGGGAGGCTTTCTTTTCTATCCATCAAGACAGAGCTCCTGGACCTGATGGATTTGGTGCTGGTTTTTTCAAATATGCTTGGGAGGTTGTTGGTCCTGACTGCTTAGCAGCTATTCACCAATTTTTTAATTCTGGTTAGCTCCTCAAGGAAGTGAATCAAACCCTCCTTGTAATGATTCCTAAAGTGGATGCTCCTAATTATGTATCTGAGTTTAGACCAATTGCCTGCTGTAATTGTATCTATAAGTGCATCTCTAAGCTCATTTGCAATAGGTTGAGCTCAGTCCTTCCTTGTCTGGTTCAAGATAATCAGGGAGCCTTTGTGCAAGATAGGAGTATTTTGCACAATATCTTAATCACTCAAGACTTGATAAGGCTATATGGCAGAAGGAATATATCTCCAAGATGTATGATGAAGATTGATCTCAGAAAAGCTTACGACTCTTTAGAGTGGCCCTTTATTGAAGAGATGCTTGAGGCTCTCAGGTTCCCTGCAAAATTCATTAATTGGATTATGACCTATGTTAGAACTGCATCTTATTGCATTGTCATTAATGGTATTAAAGGTGAGAGGTTTCAGAGTTCTAGAGGCATAAGGCAGGGTGATCCTCTTTCCCCCCTCCTTTTTGTTTTAGCAATGGAAACTCTTACTAGGCAATTGCAAGCAGCTTCAAGAGATAGGAACTTCAGGTTCCATCCTCAATGCAAGGAGATCAGATTACTGAATATAGCTTTTGTAGATGATTTGATGGTGTTCTCAAAAGCTCATCCTGCTAGTATCAGGATCATCTGGCATGCTTTCACTCAGTCCTCAAAGTGGTCTGGATTAGAAGCTAATCAAGCAAAATCCTCCATGTTCTTGGCTGGTGTGGATCAGACTATTCAGCAGAGCCTTTTATTGGTAACAGGGTTCGGTATTGGCCAATTCCCATGCAGATACGTAGGCATTCCCCTTATGGCCAGGAAATGGAATAGAACTACCTGCAATTTTTTGATTCAGAAGATCACTGCTAGGCTTACAACTTGGAAGACAAGAAATCTCTCATACCAGGGTAGGCTTTGCCTCATTAATTCTGTGCTAATGAATCTTCATGTCATTTGGTCCTCTATCTTCATCCTGCCTAAATCTATTATAAAGGAAATTGACAGTTTATGTAGGGGTTTCTTATGGGGTAGGAATAAGAAAGGTAACTACATGGCCAAAGTGTCTTGGGATGTTGTCTGCAGACCAAGAAGATTTGGAGGGTTGAATGTGAAACAGACTGACTTATGGAACACTGCTGCACTGGGCAAACAAGTCTGGTGGATCGTCAGTAGGAAGGAATGTCTTTGGGTCAGGTGGATCCATTCCATCTATCTCAAGGATTCTGATTTCTGGAATTGTACAAGTCAGCAGCACCACAATTGGCATTGGAAACAGTTGCTCAAGGTCAGAGATAGACTCAAACCTGGTTTTCAGGGAGATGTTTGGAATGCTGGATCAAGTGGTGTGTATGACATCAACTCAGACTATAGGTATCTGACTGGTGTCCATCAATTCTTCCCTATGCACAAAACTGTACGG
Source organism: Crotalaria pallida (assembly GCA_037953625.1). Classification (NCBI taxonomy): domain Eukaryota; kingdom Viridiplantae; phylum Streptophyta; class Magnoliopsida; order Fabales; family Fabaceae; genus Crotalaria; species Crotalaria pallida. The sequence goes on from CM075649.1 coordinate 102,626,384, forward strand.
AATCATGCTTCCCAGCCAAAGCACAGATTCATTTTTTGGTTGTTGATCCATGGAAAACTGCAAACATTGGACAGAATGGTTTGGATTACTACACCAAATCATTGTTGTTTGTACCTTGCTCACCAAGAAACCCAACAGCTCTTGTTCTTTGAGTGCATGTGGTCAAAGGAATTACTCACTCTTTGCTGTGATTGGTTTGGTTTGGACTACTACCCTTGTAAGTTTCAACAATGGACAAGATGGCTACTTCATGCCTTTAAGGATAAAGCTCGCAGGAAATCAATTACTACTCTATGGGCTACAATGCTATACCAGATTTGGAAGGAAAGAAACAAGCGAACTTTTTTGAATACCAATAGATCTACTGTGACCATCTTCAGAATAGTCAAGAGAGAAGTAGCTATTATAATACATTCTTGTTTTGATTTTAGGAATTGGACAAATAGGGCTTTTGTCCAAAGAATTTGTAATGAACTTTAATTTCCCTCTTGATTATTCTTGAACCCTTCTTAGAAGGTGGCAAGCAAGCTTGAGGGTTGGCATTCAATTGTTGGTTTGAACCCTTCCTAGAAGGTGGCAAATCACTTTTGTATGGCCTTGGTTTTGTATTCTTTATTGGTGCTGTGGTAATAAGATTTTCTTTTTTTTTGTAAAGCTAAAAAATTCATTACCACCAACAAATTCAAAACAAAACTAAAGGTCATTTCCTAGACTAGCCACCTTCTAGGAAGGGTTCCAATCATAAAGAAAATGCCTAAAAGAAAAGACTATACATCAATATAATTCAGTGCTTATCCTATTGACTAAAGCCACATTACTCCAACTTCTAAAATTTGGACATAAAAAATTAATCCTCCAAGCAATGCTCCTCTTCAACAGTTTTGCAATTAGCATCAAGTCTGTGTCCTTGTTTGCAAAAACTCTAGAGTTCCTTTCTGCCCAAACACTGTACAACGTCCCTTCAAAAATCGCGAACACCATCTTCCTCCGAGCTCGATCTTTGAATGCATGCAGTATCCACCTGGTCCATCTACTGTACTTCGTTGGCCATAAATCCAGTCCAAACCAGAGACAGATCTGTTCAAGCAGCGATCTACTCCAGTTACAATCGAAAAATAGATGATCTCGAGTCTCGTTTTGTTGGTTACATAAGCTACAAGTAAGAGGAATCTTCATAAATTGTGCCAAGCGGTCTCTGGTTTTGAGTTTATTCTAAGCAGCTAGCCAGGCAATGAACCTATGTTTTGGGATCGTGAGGGAGTTCCAGATAAACTTGTTCAAAGGGAAAGCATTGTGAGCACCTTGGAGCATCTGATACCCACTGCTGATTGTGTACTCTCCATTCGCACCATGCATCCATCTGCCATTACATAATCCAGGTTTCAATTTCTCCTTTATCTTTATAATTTGTTTCCAGTGCCAACTTTCTCGATTGTTAGATTCATAGGTCCAGAAATCTCTATCCTTCAAATAGATCGAACTGATCCATTTGACCCATAGAGAGTCTTTTTTGTCCCCTATATGCCAAACCTGCTTTCCAATTGCAGCTTCATTCCATACGCTTATGTTTCTAATCCCTAAACCACCATCCTTCTTGCGCCTGCATACCACATTCCAAGCCACAGCAGCTGTGCTATGGCCATTCTCATATACACCCCACAAAAATTCCCTGCACTTCCTCTCCACCTCCATGATGACTGCTTTAGGGATTATAAAAATGGATGCCCAGTAGCAATGTAAGTTCATCAGTACTGAGTTGATTAGGCAGCTCCTTCCTTGATAAGATAGGTTCCTCGTTCTCCAAGTTCCAATTCTTTTTGTAATTCTATCAACCAGTATGTGACAAGTATTCACTGTCCACTTCTTTGCTGATATTGGAAGTCCCAGGTATCTAAATGGAAAGACACCTTTCCTATACCCAGTTATCTGAATTAGCTCCTCTTGCTTACCATGATTTAACCCTGCCATATACAGCTGTGACTTTTCTAAACTGGCTTGAAGCCCTGAACAATCAGAAAAGTGCTGCAAAGCCTCAGCTAACAACCTCACACTTGCAGGGTGGCCTTTGCAAAATATCATTAGATCATCTGCAAAGGCCAAACTTACAAGCCTATAATCCTTACGTAAAGGATGGTACCTAAAGTTCCTGTTTTTGGCTGCCTTCTGAAGACATCTAGTAAGTACCTCCATTGCCATAACAAAGATAAGAGGTGAAATTGGGCCCCCTGTCTCAAACCCCTAGCTCCTTTAAATGGACCTGACAACTGTCCATTTACTAAAATTGAGTAGGTTGCAGTAGTAATGCATGACATAATCCAGTTCCTGAATTTCTCAGGCACTCTGAATGCTGTCATCATCTCATCTATGAACATCCGGTCAATAGTATCGTAGGCTTTCTTTATATCTATCTTCATTGTGCATCTTGGGGAGATTCTCCACCTTCCATATAGTCTCAATAACTCTTGAGTTATTAAGATATTATGAATGATGCTCCTGTCTTGAACAAAGGCAGTCTGATTTTCTTGTACTATACTAGGAAGTACCTGATTCAGCCTGTCACTACTACAAAAAAACCTTTTGAGGGCGGTTATTTAATCTAAAAGAGGGTCGTTCCGAACCCCCCTTAAATCCAGTGCCCTTGTAAGTGGCACAGTTACGAGGGTGGTTCGAAACCGCCCTCTAAACTTTTTTACAGGGCGGTTCCGCACAAAATTTGGAACCGCCCTCTTTAAAAGTATAAGGGCAGTTTCGAACCACCCTCATAACTTTGCTACTTACAAGGGCATTGGATTTAAGGGGATTTCGAAACGGCCCTCTTCTAGCTTAAATAACCGCCTTCATTTATTCTATTTTTTATTTTTTTTATATTTTCTGAACCATCCTCTTTAACTACTTTTTGAATCGCACTTGTATATCTTTTTACTAACCACCATTATATTTTTGGATTTTTTTTTATATTTTCTGAACCGTCCTGTTTTGCATTATCATGACACACGCAACATCATACATAATTCTAATTCTATGGAATATAATATATAACACAAGATATATTACTTATTTAATTCAACAAAATGACTTCCTTGTATCATTAAAGAGCTACATATAAGACTCATATCATTAGATACACATATGATGATGGTAGCTAGTGTTAACATCAAAAACCCAAAATCAAAAATCCAGCAACCCATTACAAAATCCCAGCATCACAAATCCAACAACCCATATAGCCATCATTTCTCAAGCACAAACAATTCTTTTGTCACATGACTTTTGAGACTCATACAGCCACAAAAAAGAGAAAAGATTATGAGATGGCTTCATAATTCTACTATAAGCGTAGCTTACTGAGATTGTAAGCCGAAACTATCAGCCACTCCTTTTCTTATGTTTTGTTACTTCTTCCATGGTTTCTACAGATTCTGCTGGCTACTGGTATCTTACTCCATTGTTACTTCTTCCATGGTTTCTTTGCTTCTTTATCATATATTATCTCTACAAAAACAAAAACTACCCATCAGGCCAAATCACTCAAAAAATGATTTTTTTAATTTACTTTAGCACTGAATTATATAAAAACATAAAGTGGGAATCTGAAAAGAAAAACATTAAAAAAATGAAATTGCTCCAATTGTGCAAAGGATTAACAAAAAAAAGACAGCAATTGCTCCAACATCACAGAGACAACTCCAATCCCTACTGCTACCAAGGGTACTAATAAAAATTCATTCCTTTCATCAACTCTTGGGCTAAGAAGACTATAAGCTATTTTCCCACTTGGAACACAAGGATGTATAGTAAAAAAGTTCTCTTTTATTTTCCTCTCCCTAAATGCATTATTTTAACATCAGCCTCGAAGCATAAATTATATAAAGCATAAAAAGTTGACTCTTTTCCAGAGCAAAGTAGGGTAAACAGAAATAATAAATAAAAATGAAAATGAAAATGAAAACAACCCCACTTCATATGATCACTTATTCACTTGATGGCAACACAATGGGAATATGAAAGTAACAATGATACCTTTGTAGCAGAGAAGGGTTTGGGAGAGGAAGTGGAAAAGATGCAAACTTTGGGGTTGAAACACAGAGAGAAGAGTGTTTTACTTAGAGGCTAAGGATGGATATTCGCAGGGAGAAAATAAAAAGGAGCAAGCGCATTTTATGTGGGGTTTCAAATCACACACCACTGTGTATATAGATATATCATGATCCTAACCTTATAACTATCATGATCCTAACCTTATAACTATCTTGTGGTGGATTACAGAAGGAATTTTTAAAGCATTGAATCATTTCATGTGCTAACCAAACCTTATAACTATCATGATCCTAACCAACCAGACATCACATGCATCATGAATGATTTGATTTTGAGGCAAAACAAAAAGTAACCTAAACACATGACAGAAAAAACAAAAGCAACTTAAAAGATTTCAATGAAAACTGAAAACCAACCTGGAAAAACATCTTTCAAGAGACAAAAGGCAGTGTCATTAGACTCAAAAATTATAGTCATAGATTAATCGTAAGTTATAATTTACTTATGAATAACATTATGGTTAGCAGAAATTAAGAACAAAGGTATGTACTAATACTGAAATGAAACTATGGAAGTATGGAACATTGTAAGTTTGTAACTAACCTCGAAGATAAACTACCTATCAAGTCTCTCTCTCACCTATTAAACCAAATCTAACAGAGAATCAAGAATTGAAATAATAATAATAATAGAAATAATAATAATAATAATAATAATAGAAATAATAATAATAATAATAATAATAATAATAATAATAATAATAGAAAAAGCAAAGGGATTGAAATGGTACCAAAACTTGAACTCGGGGAGGCGGCGAACGAAGGGACGGAAATCATCGGAGCCTTTGGTAGGATAAGCCCTAACAAACCACGAAAACATAAACGAAAACGTAATCATAATATCTGTACATTGAAATCTCTGTTTTTTTCCCTCTGTAGATTGCAATTTCATCACTACTGTAACAGTAAAATTAGTGAAAGACCATCAGTATACTCATATCATTTCAAAATTTAGTATTACTTTTTTTTTACAGTTCTTTTATGCAGCAACATCTCAACATGACTGAATGAAATATGATTAATGACATAGCAGTTGAAGGTTGAATATAACTATAACCAAGATTGACTACAACACACAAAACACCAATCTATCATGATAAGAACGAACATAAATAAATTGGTTAAATAAGAGCTAAGGATCATTCAAAACGACAAAAAAAATAAATAATTAACAACGCAAATTGTGATCCATTACTAGAAGAACAAAATAGGTGACGAACACCATAAGTAAACTACAATAATCTTCTTAAACATTAATCTTATCAGAATAAATCCAAATCATTACAGCTCCATAACATTGATTTTGTCTCAAATTAAAATAAAAAACGAAACTAATTTAAATAAACTTGGAAATAAATGCAGCAAGCACCTCAGAAACCGAGCTTGGTGCGACGCCAGTGGCAGCGCTTAGCATTGTACCTGAAATCATAAACAGAGCAAGCGTTAACGAAAAAGAGAGAGTATATAACAAACTAATAACAAAATCGAGAGAGAGAGAGAGAGAGAGAGATTTAGAAGAAAAAAGAACCTGATGGTGTTATCAGTTCTCATGCGGATCCAATATGGAATGGGCCTGTTCAGCCTCATCTTCTTCGCCAGCTTCTTTACACAAACAAAATACTTGGTAACACAAACAAAACCAATTACTTTACAAATAATTTAGGCAAACAAAACCAAGTATTTTGATTTGATCCAATATGCGGATCCAATATGGTTTTCTTGATTCTGAATGTCTTGTGTGACGGCTAACAACAACAACAACAATAATAATTACTTCAAATTGTTAAATCAAATACCAAACACAATTCCCAACAGGTACTGCAATCGATTAGAGAGAGTGAAAGAGGAATACCATTTTCGCTGCTTCGACTACGGCAACTTCGACTGAAACCCTAACTAAGCTAATCAAAATTAAATACAAAAATTAGGGATTCAGAACAAATGAGAAAATTAGGGTTCTAGAAAAATGGAATTAGGGTTAAAAAAAATGCAAAAGGAATTAGGGATTTAGAATACTCACCTTCCAACGATTGAGAGAACAACTACGATTCTGCATAAATGCTTCAACGAGTGAGAGAGAGAGAGAGAGATGAAAAGAAAACCGTTACCTTCAACAAAGAGAGAGGGAGATCGACTTTGATAAGGGAGAGGGAGAGGGAGAGGACGGCGATGGTGACAGCAACAACAAAGGGGATGACGACACCGACGAATAAGGCGACGGCTATGGCGGTGAGAAGAAGGAGGAGGAGGCGGTGAGCACAATGAAGAGAAGAGAACGAATAGAAGAAAATAAAAAAAAAAAAAACCAGAATTAGCGAAGAGAACAAACTGTGATCGCGAATCCAAGGTGAAGCGAAGAGGGTAACAGAGGAGGTATTGAGGGTTTGAGTGAGATCACGATTGGGCTGAGGAATTGGTGGTGGCTGAACGGTGATGGCCTAAAGGGTGAGACGACGGTGGGAGAGGAAGAGGAAGAGGACGGCGCTTGGCCTGAAGGGTTGGGTGGATTCATACGATGGGGGTGTGCTCTTAGCTTTTAGGGTGTTCAGCAGGGTGTTCAGCAGTGTTGGAGGGCAAAACATATGTGTTGGTGGAATGCTACAGGGGTTTTTCTCGGTGACTTTTTTTTTTTAAATTTAAGGTTTAAGCAAGCCATTCAATAACGGAACCCTCTTCTATAGTCTTATAATTTTTTCAAATAGGCTAAATGAAGGTGGTTCCCGTAAGCAACCGCTTCTAAAAATAAGATTTTTAAAGCTGGTTAAAGAAAACAACATTTCTCTTAAATCAATTTAAACAAAAGAGGCAGTTCCGTTAAGGAACCGCCTTTAAAATACCGCCTTTTATTATCCATTTTGTAGTAGTGTGTTACACAATAGCTTAGTGATGCATTTGTAAATTGTATTACAGCATGCTATTGGTGTGAGACCCACAATTTTACCCAATTTATTTGTGAATTTATATTTGAATTTAAAAGATTATATTTGATTTTTGATAAATTATGATACCTGGATTTATTTAAAATAGTATGTTATATAAAGATATGTATATATATATATATGCACGTGGGATATATGTATATATATATACATATATGTATACCAATGTTTTCCTTAATATATTTAAAATTGTATTCTTAAGGTGAAAATATTTTAAGGTATAGTATTTTATTTAAATGATCTTAGAATATGAAATGCTTTTGAAGGATTAAGGTGTTCTATCTTCAGAAATTCATATCTTTTTAATCGTAAGTCAGAAAATTACAAATGATATGTCAAAACGATCGTATCGAAATGTGGATTATGAAAATGTAAAGTTTTTATTTTTATTTTAGAGTCTTCGGATTTTTATCACTGCTACAGTACTGTACGAATTTTTGAGTTTTAAGTTTGAAAATGTGATTTTAATGCATTTAATGACTCTTTGATCCAAAAATATTTTTATGTGCATGGAAAATGTATTTTAAAAATCCCGTATTGGCTGCACCGTCCAAATAAAATATAATTTTCATATTTTTGAATTATAAATTTATTTGAAAGTTTATGAAGTGCATTTTTGGAGGAAATGACCTTAGAAATTCAAAAATTCATAACTTTCAAACCGTAAGTCCAAAAATTATAAACTTTATATGAAAACGAGCATATTGAAATATAGTTTCTAAAAATATAAGAATTGTAATTTTATAAGGTATCCTTCGAAAATTTTCTCTGCTGCAGTAACTGAATGATTTTATATGTTTTATGCTTGGAAAAATTATTTTAAAGCCTAGAATTAATTATTGGATCTCAAAGTATTTTATTTGTATGTTCAGATATTTATTTGAAAGGTTATTAGCTGCACATTGTAACACCTACAATTAATTACCCTTAAATACCCTTAGTAAAATATCGAGTTTAAAATTTTCTTTTTAACTTATAAAAATCTTCCGTCAAACGGACGGAGTTTCGTTTATTTTTCTGACTTTCCCAAAATTCTGATTTTTCCTGTAACCTGATAAACATCAACATATTCAAATTCATCAGAGGCCGGCAGGGCCCAAAATATTGTTTAGTCCACTTATTACATTATTTCCATGGACATACAAACATTTTCTCAAACTCTTAGTTTCTCAAAATACAAAGTAAATGAAATACAATAAAACTTCCCAAAATAACCCATGACCAATAGGTGGTCGCTAAATACTATACACACTCCACGTGGTGAAATGTAGTCCTGCTCGGCGAGACACGTGTATGCTGCTTCGGTACCTGTAAAAATATAGCAAGAAGGGTAGCATTACACAGTACTAAGGAAAATAGCTTCTAAGAAGCATAGCTGACAAACTAGGCCCTATTACAATAAAAATTATCTGATTAACCTAATATTCCTTTTCATGTAATTACGCACAAGCTCATTTTCGATAAAATAAGTCCTATGTCCATACTACCTTCCTAGCAATTCTACTTTCAACCTTAAATTACTTTTCAATTCCGGTTACATTAACATTTCCATATTCAGAATTCCAAACTCATAAAATGACCAACTCACATGCATATATCATTATTTTCATAAACCTTTTTATTCTCTTTTCTTTCATTCAATTCACAATTCTCAATCATTCTGTCCCTGGTCACGACCTACTGCGTCTGCACTCCTGTGCACTCACGTCTTACTGCGCCCGGGTATAATTCATATTCATTCTCCCCTGGTCACGACCTACTGCGTCTGCACTCTTGTGCACTCACGTCTTACTGCGCCCGGGTATAATTCATATTCATTCTCCCCTGGTCACGACCTACTGCGTCCGCACTAATGTGCGCTCACGACTTACTGCGCCCGGGTATAATTTATATTCATTCTCCCCTGGTCACGACCTACTGCGTCCGCACTAATGTGCGCTCACGTCTTACTGCGCCCGGGTATAATTCATATTCATTCTCCCCTGGTCACGACCTACTGCGTCTGCACTCCTGTGCACTCACGTCTTACTGCGCCCGGGTATAATTCATATTCATTCTCCCCTGGTCACGACCTACTGCGTCCGCACTAATGTGCGCTCACGTCTTACTGCGCCCGGGTATAATTCATATTCATTCTCCCCTGGTCACGACCTACTGCGTCTGCACTCCTGTGCACTCACGTCTTACTGCGCCCGAGTATAATTCATATACATTCTCCCCTGGTCACGACCTACTGCGTCCGCATTAATGTGCTGGTCACGACTTACTGCGTCCAGGTATGTTTCATTTCATTCTTGGATCATAACAACATCACATCTCATGAATATTCAAGCACAAACACCATTTCAATATCACATGTTATCACACAACCATTATTGTCACATTTACACTTAACAAATTAAATCAAGCACGACATCCATCAAAGTTCCTTGTCACTCAATCACCATCCTCTAATTTATGATTCATTTATTAATAAACTTCACTTCCCTTTTTCCAAGCTATTTATTCTTAATCCGTTCTTTAATTATTCGCTCATAATTTTCCATTAAATTCGGATTTCTCTTTTATTAAATCCGTTCCATTAATTTTCCAATGACGAGAAACAATCAACAGATAATAAACAAAACAGTCGACATACTCAGGTATGTCTCAGAGTACTATAAATTAAGTCAACTCCCTAGGGTTCTTCACTTCCTACTTTAATATTAATAAAAGAGAATTTAACAAAAATCATTTAATTAGTATAAAATTAACCATTAACATACTATTTACCCCTAAGGTTCATTTCATGCACTTTAAATATCCTAAGGTTTATTCTCTTAATTAATTATCTACCCCTAGTCATCATTACAACAACCTAGAATCTATATCCTTAGGAAAGGTAGCACAAACCCCTCTTACCTCAACCGATGAATCCAAAGAGAAAACCTTGATCCGTGGCTCCGCACTCCGCACCGATTAACGCCGAAACTCGCCGACGAGACGGGGCGGTGATCCTAGAAGCCTTTTTAGTGACCGAGAGCAAGACCGAGTCAGTTTCGGTCGGTGTCGATGAATGTCGGTATGTCGGTGGCCCGTGGCGGTTAATTTCCTTCCACCCCGGTGATGCCGAAGCCGCCGAGAGGAGAGAGGGAGGAGGGCTTGATGAGGCTCCTTGATTGCTTAAACTCCATGGAATCAAGAAGGGGAAAGGATTGAAGCTTGATGCTTCCATGGAGAGGGAGATGCATCGATAGTGGAAGAAGGAGGGAAATGAGGTCACGCCATTTTCATGCCTTGGAGCTATGGCTATGGAGTTTCCTTCATGAATTAGGGAAGAGGAAATGGTGATGGTTGGTCCAAAAGTGAGAGAAAGAGACGTGGTTGGATATGGTTGAGGGAGACACGGGTGAAGTTGGGGAAGAAAGGAAGTTGGTGCTTGGTGCCCACACAATCAACCAAGATAGGAAGGAAAGGTGGTGTTGGATAAAGGGGTTGGCTTCATGAACTAAGGGAGAAGGAGAAGTGATGATGGTGCTTGGTCCATGGGTGAGGGAGGGAGACACGGTGGGAATTGAGAAGAGAAGGAGGATGTGTGTTTTGGTGCCATAAGGAAGAATAAAACATGAAAGAATTGAATGGGTGTTGGCTTCCCAACCAAGCCACGGTTTTTGTGGCTCACATGGTGCCACGCACCAGTTTTTCCGCATCAGATGCAGCCCCGCGCGCCTGGGCGCGGGTCATGGCGCGCCTGGGCGCGGGTCATGGCGCGCCTGGGCGCGTTTCCTAATGATTGGTGCACCATTTTATGCCCCGGTGCGCCTGGGCGTGCCCCGGGGGGTCCCGACTTCAAATCGCCATAACTTCTTCGTTAACCGTTGGATCTTACTCAAATTTTGGGACAAGCTTCTTAAAATCCTAAACTTCACATCCAACGGTGGAATTTAATTTCTTAGCATCCTATAATAAATTCCTAATTTTCTCTTTTCGGTTGATTTCTAACATCTAAAACGCCGATTTAACCCCCGATTTCGCTTGATAATTTTGCCCGTTGCTACAAATGCCTTCTATACCACCCCTAGGACTTATAATTACTACTCACCTTGCTCACAAAATTCATTAAGCGATTAATCTACCCATTTTCTACACTCTAAACATATTAAATCACTAATTGGGCTTGTAAATTAAATTAGGGATGTTACAATTATCCCCCACTTATTAGAATTTCGTCCCCGAAATTCCGTTCAATTTCTTCAAATGGAGAACCATCCCAACAAAGGGTTTTCTAAACTACGATGCACACTGCACTAGGTTCTACTCCCCCACTTTGAATCGGCATACTACCTTGATTAAGTACGCCACAGGACTCATGCATCCAATGAAGAATACAAATCGTGGTTTAGTTTGGTTAGACTAGAAGCAAAGTGCTCTAAGGTTTTTAAGGTTTACTCCGATGTCGGTCAAACACTGCAAGAGTTCTAATAAAAAGACTTTTAATAAACCACAGGTTTCTAGAATCAAGAGCAACCTCTCCAATAGATTGGAGATAGCTTCTAAGGTCAACTGGGTTTTTCCCACACACTTTACTTTAAACGTCTGGAAAGGGTGCTAATCAAATTGGTTCTTACATTCTAGGCTTGGTTGGTCTTGTGCCATTTATAGTCCTCAGACGACATCAATCATTAATAAACATAAGATTAGGGGTATCAGTCTAATCTCATATCCATCAACGATAGGGTCATTGTCAGATTTACAAATAGCACTATCACTCAATAACTGCCGCATTCAAATCAACCCGAAACTATTTCTATACTCGATCTAAACGGTAGCATTAATAGAGATCTAATCACAATCTACCTAGTGATCTACGACTTAGGCGCTATTCTTAAGTCCTAAGCAATCACACTCATTAACAAATAAGCAGTTAGCACATACATAACAATCAAAATTCAAATATGCACACCAACATTTCATATCAGCGTGTAATTGCAAACACTAACTTGGCAACCTCTACTTGATTCTAATCTAATCCTGATCTACCTGAATCAGCCCTAGAACTCAGGTCTAAATCTTATGCACACATCTTAGGTAAGTTGCACACATTTCAAATGCAATCCAAGAAGAGTTTGAAAATTTGCATGGTTTCCCATGATTTGTTCACACATTCAAGTTATGCATGCCAAGATAAAACTTCGATAAAATCAATCACTTTGTATGGTTCCAAAATTCAATAAATAAAATCCCATACATCCAAAATATGTGTATCTTTATGTAAATCAGAATAGCGTTCGGGAAATTCGTTTGTGCATTTGCCGTAAAACATGTATGCGTTCACCGATGTTTAGAAATTTTGCTTATCATATAAGGAATGAATTTATATATGCATAAGTCAAGGTAGCACATCAACAATTATTGATGTGATGGTGTGTCGATGGAGTCGTTATTTTTGAAAATCGAATTCCTTCCTTGATGGAAAATATATTGATTTGTTTTACGTAAAATTCTTAGGAAAAGATTAAATCAGGAAAAATTTATTTCACACTTTAAAACTTTGATATGTTCATGCCAATTAACTCGGATGAAGTTTCCAAAAACAAATTTTATAAAGCAAAGCATATCTTTTGTAAATGATTTTCTCCATCTAATTTCGGGAGATTTAGGTGAAGGATTATAACCTTTCTCAAGATTAGCAAACTCAATGAGAATGGGAGTATGTGGTTTACTAGAAAATTTATTTCAATACATTCTCAAACAATCAAAATAGTCACATTCCCTTCGACTTTGAGTTTGACAACTAAGCTCCATTCCGAATTGAGTAAAGTCACATAGAAGGGTTCTTATTTAATCAGCGGGGGGAATCGATTAAAAGAATAAATTAGTTCACCGCTTGATTACTTAGGAATCCTTAGTTAATTAATCAACTTTTCAAAATTTCGTGATACGACTTAGCACTCAATTTAGAATGATTTTCGATCTTGTTAAAACGGTGATATTCATTTTTGAATTCAGTTCCAAGACATGAAAGTTCATTGGGGTTACTATCACACTTGAAAATCGAACGGTTCCGGGTTTTGAAATGATTATGCTTGAGAACCAAGCGATTTGTTGATAGCAACACCATTCCATGAAGAAGTTTTGGCGCGGGTCATGGCGCGCCTGGGCGCGTTTCCTAATGATTGGCTCACCATTTTATGCCCCGGTGCGCCTGGGCGTGCCCCGGGGGGTCCCGACTTCAAATCGCCATAATTTCTTCGTTAACCGTTGGATCTTGCTCAAATTTTGGGACAAGATTCTTAAAATCCTAAACTTCACATCCAACGGTGGAATTTAATTTCTTAGCATCCTATAATAAATTCCTAATTTTCTCTTTTCGGTTGATTTCTAACATCTAAAACGTCGATTTAACCCCCGATTTCGCTTAGATAATTTTGCTCGTTGCTACAAATGCCTTCTATACCACCCCTAGGACTTATAATTACTACTCACCTTGCTCACAAAATTCATTAAGCGATTAATCTACCCATTTTCTACACTCTAAACATATTAAATCACTAATTGGGCTTGTAAATTAAATTAGGGATGTTACACACATTCCATATTATTTTATTTATTTTTGAATTTTAAAGTACAAAGCTTTAATTTGATTGGATAAAGGAGAGGTGGATTCAAAGTGAGTAAATGAAAATTTTGTCTTCCCACTTTGACTAGAGTGAGCCGTCCAAATGCATGGGAAAGAGAGGGGATATTTTCTGAAAATGTACCTAGAAGAATCTTAGAGTTTAAGGCTTATAGGAGTTGGGAAAATCCCATTTAATGCATGTTCATTTTCCTAGACTTGGTTGAAGCAAAAATTGAAATTCTTTGACCCATTTTATGATGAAGGGGGCGTGTAACTCAGCCATGTTTTGGGGGGAAATTCATTTCCTACTTCACCTATAAATAGAGCCTAAGACCCCTCATTCTTTTACACACAACAAACAATATTTTTGAGAGAAAAAAATTAGAAAAAGGCTTGTAGAGAGAGAGGTATAGGCGTGACTCTTGTTGAGAGGAAGGGAAAAATTATCATATTCACTTTGAAGCTCTTCTTTGCTAAGGAGAAGAGGTAATCCTACAAACTTGATTTTTGTTTTCATTTTTAAGTTCTTATTCTTCATTCTTTTGTTAAATAAAGACTTCTTCTACTCTTCTCTGATTATGAAATTGTGAAACTAAAATCTCTAATCTTTTCTCCGATATAATCTGAATTTTGATTTGTTAATGTGAATTTGGTTGAAGGTCAGATGAATAAGGATTAAAAAGGGATAAAACAAAAATTGTTTAAAGAGATATTGATCTCCCTTTTTAAAACCTTTGATGATCAAATTATTGATGATAAAATAAGGAAATGATATTTTGAGATTGTAATTGATATCTGCTTTGAGAATTTTGATTTTCATCTGTACTGTATTGTTGTTTTGATTTTACTTTGATTATAAGAATGAAAACATGATTAATAAGCAAATGATGATGAATAACAAAATTATAAAATCGTGATGTGTGTGTGTTTTGGCCGTGAGGCCTATATTGTTTTTAAAATGATAATAGCAAATTATATATGTTATTTTTTTTAGTAATTATGTGTATCTGATGATATCTGATGTGGTTCAAAATGATTAATTGGATTTATGTTTATATGATTATATGGATTGGTATGGTAAATAAGCTATACTGTTAAGTGCTGTACAAAAAAAAAATCTGACTCAAAAATGCTTATTTTCTATTTAACTTGATGTTTTAAGTAAATCTTTGAAAGGTATGGAATTATATGAATAAGATATATATGTGTTTATTAATTGATATTACTTTTCTATTTTTATTGTGTGTGGCCGAAAATTATTATTGAGTAGAAAAGGATAATTTTTGCTAATTGCTAAATGGTTATATGATGCCTAAGTGTGATTACTGATGTGGATACATGAAATAAATTATGTGATTGATAGGAAGATAAAGTATATCTGAAAAATAATTTATATTAAACTATGAGATCCCAAATGATGAATTTTGTATGTGTTGCAATGCTTAACTTGTTTATAATTGTATCTGGATGTTAGAACATGTTTGTTTCAATTTTAAGAAGTGATGCAACTGAATTTTGGTGGCTGTCCAGCAAGCAAAACTATTTTATAAAACTCGTATTTAATCATATGTTTATAATGGAAATTTTAGGAAAAAGTGGCATGTCTTTTTGATAAACCAATTGTGAGAAAAGTGATTTTTGAGACTTGTAGTATATGCTATCCAAAATTATAAATTTGTTGCATCAACAGTAGGAATTGATTTGGAATGAATTAGTATGTGAATTTTATGTTAGGATCTTTAGTATAAGTATATAAAGTTCAAAAGGAATTATGGAAGTGATTTTGTGAATGTATGCTTAAATGTTCTAATGGTTCAGTAAATTGTTTGGTTTGATGAAATATGTGACTTTATGTGTTAGGAATTTAGATGCACAAATGTACTGATGTGTAAAAAGTAATTTTTCTATTCTGTTTAGAACTTGTAATTAAATTTCATCAACTTTAGAAAAATATATTTTTTAGTTTTGAATGCATGAGTTATGTTTTATATGAATTAGGTGTGCTTGTAATGTGGTTATGTGATTTTTATTTATGCTTAACTTGGTTTTAGAGTTGCATCAAAGCAAATGATTTTTAAATCCTGCTGTATGATTTATCTGCAAATGGTAGTTGTTATAAGGTATTTGGAAATGAGTTTTTGAGTAATTAATGTTTTGGAATTTATTTTTGAAAGGTGATAATTAAGTTCTAAAAGTTATATTATTTATAGAAAATGCTTTCGTGATTTAAAAAGCTAAAAGAAAAAGTGATTTTTCTAGTGCAGTAATCAGTTTTTAGTTTCAAAAAGGTTTTAAGCTACTGATGTTGTTTTGTATTTTTTATAAAAGGATACTAAGAGTGTTTGATTTGTAAAATGTTCTTTTAATAAATTTTGGATTGATTTGTTATTTGGATTATGTGTATCAAATTGTTAAAGGTTCTCATTTGGAATCAAGTAACGCGAATTCGATTCAAGAGGACACTAATTTCTTAGCTTCACATCAAGGTGAGAGAGTAGCTATCTTAAGACACAATGGCACTATGGTAACATTAGGATGATTTCGACCATCTCAAAAGTCGGGATCCAAGTTATATGTCAATATACGAGACGACAATTGATTGTGGTGTGCTTAGTCGTTCTACGTTGCGACAGTAACTTTATATTGATTGTCTGAATTTATTTTGATATTGACATGTTGTATAATATGAAGTTATTTTGCGTGATATGGTTTTGGAAATGATAAGAGAACATGTGATAAAGCATCTGATGTATTCGAATGAAATCATGATTTATCTTATGAAAGATTATTTGATATATAGGAATGGTTGTCCTATGGAAAGGACTTGGTATATTTTGATGAATTATGAAAAGAAAATATGAGAATGATTAATTTTGTTGAGATTCGTATTAGTGTACAGTGATGGTGCAAGCGGCACAATAACTTTTGTTGTATATCCCTTTAAGTGACTGGCCACGTGGATGACTATGTCGTGGTTACATGTCTTGTGGAATCCACTGTACTATAGGGAGGTGTTTGCCGTTACCCTTAGAGGTCGAGGCCTGTTAGAAGCGAGGCTTAGAATGGGTCGACCAAACTAGGTAATTAAAAGACTTAAAAGATTTAAAAAAACTTTAAGCTTTAATCCTTTCTAACTACGCGCTGAGTGAGAAGTAGTGGAGAGGAAAGATACCATATGCTTGGAGGTCGATGCATTCCTTCGAGTGGTGATTGCGATAGGGGAGGGCAAGGACGGTGAAACGTCAAGAAGCCTAAGAGCGCTTCCCTAGGCGGGACGATGTTACAATGATCAAGGTCACCTGCTGGGCATTGATCGTAGCGAGGACTGCAACGCGAACTAGGGATAGAGCTGTCGTCCCCTTGAGCAAATCGGAGATGGTGAGAGGGAATCTGAATCAAGGCTAGAAGTCATTGCTTTTTTGAAATTGTGAAATTATAAATGATGTTGTATTTTGTTTTGCTGGCCAGATGTGTGGTTTCAGCTTGGTACATACCCTTTGACTATCGATGCCTGTGTGGGTAGGATTCATGTGCGTCCCATCTGCTTTCCGACTTAGGTTGTGGTTGGATATTGAAGGAGGAGATGTATCGTGTGTGCTAATCTACCCTTACCTCGATGATTTCCCTCCCTAAATCATTGATGGTTATGAAAAGACTTAGTGGAAAGTTTACAAGTAATGAACCTTTGAGTAATGATAACAAGTTATGATAAGGTTATAATGATAAAGTGATATGATTGAGATGATATGGTAAGACATGGTGAACACATGATAATTATGACATGATAAGATAATGTTATATCAAGTTTATGTCTTGTGGTATATGTTTGATCCTAGTGTGATCCATGGAGTAAGCCCATGCTGTCGATGACTTGTTCATTCTGATCGGTAACTCTCTCTTCTTCTATACCTTCTTGTTTCTCTTATATGTCGAACGTTAGATGGCGGAGCGAGTTTTGAGACTGCTAATGTCTCCTCTGGCGGGGGGACAATGGAGTAGAACTGCTACCGTTTGGATATGGGAGGGGCCTACTAGACTGAGTTTTGAGGATATAGACCATGTGCTTCGAGGTGTTGCTACTGATCGCGTGGAGGTTTGCTTTATTTTGAGGGACTTTATGCCTGGAGGGCCGAGGGACTTTCATGAGGCTCAGGGTGTTCCACCTGCTAATGTTGAAGAGGAGGATCCTGAAGAAGACCCCGAGGAGGATCCTGAAGAAGATCCCGAGGAAGACCTAGTAGAGGACCTTAGCGAGGATGAGTAGTGATAGTTATTATGGTCTAGGTTTTGTTTTCAGTCAAGGACGGCAACTCTCTCTGATAAAACTTATGTAACCCCATCGGGGAGTTTATTTAATATTTCCGCATTTTATTCAGTATATTTTATTTCATGGATAATGGCCTGATGAGCCGAAACTCTTTTATATCAAATATTTTCTAATGAATGAAATGATCTATTATTCCGCAATTTACAACTATCGTATTTTATGGTAAAAGAGATGATGTGGTAACATGAAACTTCTTTTTGGAAAACAAGTTGAGAAAATATTTTGGAGAACTAAGTTATTTGTTTAATAACATGCAAAACCTTTTTTCGAAAAATAATAATAATTTGCAATGGATGTTTTTATAAAAGAAAAAAATGGCGCAAATTTTTAGTGAAAATTATAGTTCCTAATTGGGGTGTTACAATAGGCCTATAGTCATTCACATAATTAGGGCGGTCAACCTTTGGAACCATAACAAGAGTTGTTTGGTTTATAGATTTAAGCAACCGACCAGAATCAAAAAACTCTTGCACAACCTTAACACAATCTCTACCAACAGTTTGCCAGGAAGACTTGAAAAAACCAGACCCAAACCCATCTGGCCCTGGTGATTTGTCACTGCTTATTAAAAAGAATGCTTCCTTTATTTCCTCAACAGAGAATGGCTTGATCAAGCCTAGCTGCTGAGCTGGATTGAGAACAGGACCTTCCTCCATGGCATATTCATTCCATCTCATTTGAACTCTCTTGCTGAACAAATCCTGATAGAATGAGACAAACATATCACTGATTTTATCTTGCCCTATAACTAGGTTCCCATTAGCATCTTGAATACTCAAAATTTTGTTTCTATATATTCTCTATTTGATAGCAATGTGAAACATTTTTGAGTTCTCATCTCCCTCTCTTATCCAGTCAACTTTACCCTTTTGCTTCAGAAACGAGTAAGCAGCCTTCTGTGTATCCCTCAGTTGCAAATACACAGCCTTCTCTTCTTGTCTATGTCTGAGAAACTTCTAGCTCCTATTCAAAGTCTTTATAGGAGATTTGAATAGATGAAGTTTCCTACATACATGATACATCATGAAACCCTCTACATTTGTGGACCAAACAGACTGAACCACCTCATTGAACTCCTGGTGATGTGCCCACATGTTAAAATATTTGAATGTACTCCCTTTGCGCCTGGATTCCTGATTCCACATCATCAATATTGGTGAATGATCTAACAACCCTGGGACAGAAACTGAGCTTCAGAATTAGGCCACCTATCACACCAAATCTGGTTTATAAGACATCTATCAAGCTTACAGTTTATTCTTTGATGACCCTCTTGATTATTACACCAAGTATATATAGAAACTGCCCCTGTACCTCATATCAAACAAATTACTCTCCTGCACACAATCTCTAAAATCTTGTAACTGCAAAGGATCCACTGCATTCCCACCAAGCTTTTCATGAATTTCCATGAAGGTGTTAAAATCCCCTAGTACCAGCCAAGGCTCAGTGATCATATTCCCCACACCTTTCAGGACATCCCACAGTTCTTTTCTATCATCAGCAACATTTGAAGCATAAATGAAGGACACAAAGAAAACCTTATTGTCTGTCTTTGTAGTGACATGGCAAAGCACATACTGATTTGTCCTTGCTATGACAACAACATCATACATATCCTTCTTCCATATGATTAGGATCCTGCCAATAGGACTAGCATCTATATTAATGTAGTAACCCCAACCTGCAGCCATATTATTTAAGACACTGTTGATGGAATTACTCCTCAACTTAATCTCCAAAATTCCTATTAACCCTACATTATTTTTCCTACAGAAGTCCATGACTTCTTTTTGTTTAGAGGATTTTCTTTTTACCAAAAAAAACAATGGCCAGTGTAATATCCGCAATTTTTCCCATTTTAATAAATTGATTTTTTGAGATTTATGATTGGTCGATTCTTTTAAAGTTATATAAAATTATTATTTAATTTACGGCTACACGTATGAAAAAGAATGGTGCATTTATAATTTATTTTGATGAGTATTATTTTGTGAATTTTCATTTGTTGATCATTTTAATTAACTTTGAAAATTCATAACTTTTGACTGGTAAATCGGAATCTGACGAATTTACAGTCAGAACGATCGTGGTGAAACGTAGAATTTATTTTTGTAAGGTTTGGAATTTAATTCTGCAGCCACAGAATTTCTATATTTTATTGGAAAATTATAATGTTTTATTATGTAAGAAAATTTAATTATGATTTTTAAGTACTAATTACTGTACTGGAAAAATATTATTTTCTGCTGTATAAATATGATGCACGGTTTCGATATGTTCTTATGCATTTGAATTTTGAATTTGTAAGACTTCCATTTATTAATGCACAAGACCCTAGGATAAGCCAATTAAACACACCATATCCTAATTAAAGTATAGCCACCCTATATGTATCCTATAGGAGACATGTCATTAATTCCTAATCAATGCATGTCTCTAATTTATTTAATTACCGTAAACCTACCTACACCCTATTAAATAACTACTCATTAACCCAAGAGTAAAAATGCAAAGCCCCACCCTATTTTACAAGACAAAACCGTGAGGAGTAAAGAAGAATGTGGAAAAACACTTTTGGTTAACTTGTAACCCCACCTTTTTTATTCATGAACCACATTTTATTTTCCTTTATAGCTACTCCACCCTATAACCCACCTACACTCTTGCAAAGGCTCATTAACTTAAGAAAAAAAAAGAGAGAGAATGTAGAGAGAAAGAGGGGGAGGTCGTGAAGAGGAAGATGGAGGAGGAGGAAGCCCCTTTGATTTTCTTGCTCTTTTTCATTCCTCATTTAGGTATCCATTTTCTAAACTTGATTTCCTTCCTCTTTCTTCTTGTATGTTCAGTTTTTATTAGGGTTCATGAGGAAATTTGTTTGTTTGATTCTTAAAAGCTTATGCAGGTCACCTTTTGATGTTCCTCTTTACTTTTCAAGCCTTATTGCATATGGATTTGATGTTAAAAATTGAAAAATGGACATGCACCCAAATGGGAGGTCCCCACGGTTTTATGTAGTCTTCGGTCCCAATAATTTTGTTTTGTTTCCTTTATTTAGTTTATGTTTAGAATAAGTAAATAAGGGTTGATTTATGATGCATGTTGTTGTTTTGGTTCTTATTTTTGCAAAAGTTCCCAATTTTTCTTGGTGCATGTTTTGGCCAAGAGGAGAACATAGGGGAAATGAATTTTTGTTTTGATGCATGTTATGGATTTGTCAATCTTTGTTATATTCTTAGCTTAGTATTCGGCTTTTGTGTGAAAATAAATTGCTAACATGATTTTGTCTTAGTTTGATTTTGTGGGTGCTATACGGTTTTCTCAATAACTTTTACCCAAATAATTTTGCTTCATTTTAATTATTCTTTGATTTATGTTTGAAATGAGGAAATAAGGCTTGATTCTTGTTGCATGTTAACTTGATAAAGTGTTTTGTAAAAATCTAATCTTTCCCTCCTATGTATGTTTCGGTTCACATGAAAATGAATATAATAGATTAGCTCGTTTTCCTTATGATGGCTGGATGCATGTTAAAATAGGCCATTGATGTTGATTTTCAAGCAATGTGAGGCATGCATGTCTTAGTCTTGAGTTTTATGATAATGTTATTTGAAGAAGAATGAGTTTTGAAGTTAAAAATGTTTTTCTCTTATCTTTATGCTAGGACCGAGTGGGTTATGAAAAATAAATATTTGAACCTTGATTTTAACCTTTCATTTGTGTTTGTGATATAACAAAATGAAGTTGAGTTTTTAATTTGAGAAAATGTTTATTTTAATTAGTTTGAAAGAGAACCGGATTGGTGTGCATGTATATGATTTAAAGAAATTAATTTTTCTTTGATGCATATTGTGAATTATTAGGTGATATTGTATGTTTGGAGTATGATTAGAACCATGTAGGGGCTGTTTGTTAAGGAATGATATAGAAAATATTAATTTGATTCTAAGCTGAAATTTTAATTAATAAGTGATTTCCTTGTAGGATGTTTGGTTAAATAATAGTTCTACTCATTGTAGTCGATATCGCATGAATCGTATGATTCGTATCACGATACGATTCGAATCCGGAGGAAGACGACACGAATCGGCGTTCGTATCGCAAAACGTCTGTGGTGGACTCGGCCTAGCCGAGGTCCTCAGAACCCTTGCCCAAGGCCTCACGGCCCTATGAGAAGCCCTCTGTGTGCTGGGCCGAGCTCAAGGCTCAACGGCCGAACATATACAAGATACGGGCCGACCTCATACTCCAACCCAAGTCCGACTTCCCTGTCCGACACCTCCTTGTGTCCGACACCTCCCCAAGTCCGACACTTCCCTCAGAGTCCGACACCAAGGACCAGATGACGTGTCTCACCCTATCCACAAGGACAACTCATCCACTCATAGCTCATTACAAGCTGGCCCTACTTGGGCCTCAAGCAGGCCCATTAGGGCAACCAGCTCCCCCTTATAAGTAGCTCTGTACTACATGGGGCTCAGGTACGTCCTCTAACCCTAATTGCCACCTTCACACACCAGTGATTAGGGTTGATTCTTGGCTTTCTCCCTTAGCCATTTGAGGACTCCCACCAAACATCACACAGAAACCCTAGACAGAGGCTCCTCTGAAGGTCTTCTTCCCTTACCCTTAGGGAACCTCACCGTCTAGGACATCACATTGGCGCCATCTGTGGGGAGATAAACTTCATCCCCACCCAGAAGATTCTACCATGTCTGAGGAACAACCAGTCCAGAGGAGAAGGAGGGGGCGTCCAAGAAGGGTGCCGTCAACTGAGGACCTACGCCTGCATTTTGAAGCCAATAGGGCAGCGAGGTCCTCACCACCACCCCCTCCACCACCTCCACCTCCTCCCCCGCCACCACCCTCGTTTCCACCGCCACCTCCACCACCAGAATTCACCCATACCCACAGTGGACCTTACACCATCCACACTGGAGACACTACAAATCCAACCCAGCATCATGGCGGAGGTCGGCACGTACAGTTACGCTCTGAGCTCGGAGAAACCAACACTGAACAGCACCGCCACCGCAGCGAACGTGCCCACTCTGTCAGCACAACACACCGTTCCCACTCACGATAGTCTACGCTCTCTCGAGATGCAGAACTCTTATCCTTGATGAGACAACAGATGAGAATTGTAGAACAGCAAGGTAAAGCTATCGCAGATCTCCAACAAGTTGCTATGCAGCGTTTGGCTGAACGAGCTGTTGTTCAAGCTCCGGCCCCAAATGAGTTTCCCCCACCACCACCTCTTCCACCACAACCTCCGTTAACCCCACAAACCTTTGCAACACCACACACAACCGTCACACAACTTACACCACCCCCTGACCAGCAACAACCTGATTCGGATGATTCCCACCCTGGGCATCCTTTTACACCAGCCGTCATGGCTTATGAACCACCACCTGGGTACCTCGGGCCCAACAATATTCCCAGATACAATGGCCTCACAGACCCTCAGGAGCATGTCCTTTCTTATGAGAGAGCTGTGAACTTTCATGGTGGAGAAGATCGGCTCAAGTGCCGAGCTTTCTCTATGACCCTCCAGGCCCCAGTCCTCCGATGGTACTCAACACTACCCAAGAATTCTGTCAACAACTGGGCAGAAATGAAGCGAGTCTTTCTTAACAGGTACACTGCTAGCTGTGTGCAACCCAGATCGGACCACACGTTAGCAACAGTGACGCAAAAACCAGAAGAATCCTTACGTGCATACCTGCACAGGTTTCACAGCGAATCCAGTTCAGTCCCCAATCTATCTCCCGAGGTGGCTGTCCTCCTCCTCACTCAAGGCCTGGCCGAGGGAGGATTTAAAGACTCTTTGATCGGGAAGCCGCCGAGAGATATGGCCGAGCTGAGGTAGAGATCTAATAAATACATCAACCTCGAAGAATTCAACAAAGGACAATCAAGTAGGATGGAAAACGCTCAAGCCGCTTCGCAAAGTACCCTCCCCCAAGGTCGTCCTCGCGGGAATAGGGATGATAGAGGAAGAAAAGCAGACCAGGGTGACCGAGGTCGCTCTCACGTCGGCCAACAAGAGGACCACCGACGTCCGTACATCACTAAGTATGATTCTTACACCCCCCTGACGGTCCCGAGGTCTCAAGTCTGGAGAGAGACCATGCAGACCGAACTCAGGAGTGTACCTCGGCCCCCTTTTCTCAGAAATCAAAACAATATCAGGGACAAATCCAAATATTGCAACTTCCACGACGGGTACGGCCACCATACCGATCAGTGCACCTGGCTTCGGGATGTTATTGAGGATATGGTGAGAAGGGGCAAATTGCAGCAGTATGTGCGCGAAGCGTTGGAAAGACGAGGCCGAAGAAGGTCTCGCAGCCCAGACAACGGTAAAGGAAAAGCCAAAGCCGATCCGTCCCCAGAAAAGAAGGAAGAAGAACCACAGCGAGTAAACATGGTCGTGGTACAAGATCTGAACAAGTCACCGGAAAACTTCCGAGTTGAAACTATCTCGGGAGGTTTTGCCGGTGGCGGAGAAAAGAGGACAGAGAGGAAAAGGTACGTCAACCAAGTTCTCACTGTCCACCACAAACCCGTTGGCAAAAAACCATCTAGGAACATCCCTATCAGTTTTTCTGACCAAGACATGGAAGACGTCATCCCGGATCACAATGATCCAATGGTGATAACGGCGTTGATCGGCAATTTCGAAGTCGCCCGAGTTTTCATCGACCAAGGAAGCTCGGCCGACATTCTTTTTCTTCATACATTTCAAGCGCTAAAGCTGAGGTCGGCAGACCTCGTGCAGTTTGAAGGCAATCTCATCAGCTTCACGGGTGAGGCAATCTGCCCCCTGGGAGCCATTCACCTCCCGGTAACCTTAGGCAACCAGCCTTCGGCCCGAACGGAGATTATCAAATTTTTAGTGATTGACTCTGATTCCCCATACAACGTGATACTGGGACGAACCTGCCTACAAGCTTTTGGGGCAGTGGTTTCAACAGTACACTTAGCAATGAAATTTGTCGGATCCGACGAGGCGACGACAAGGTCATCACGGTCAAAGCTGACCAGGTGAAAGCCCGGCTTTGCTACAATGCGAGCCTACGGGAGGTAAAAAAGAAGCAGAAAGAGTTCACTGATCCGGCATTGACCAAAGGGAGAGTTCTATTGGCCGAGGTTCAGTTCGAACAAGATGTCCTTAGGACCTTTCCTCAAGAAGAAGGGTTTGCAATCCCCCCCTTCCCCTCTGCCCCAAGCAAAGATGTTATCATGGATGCCAACCTTCCCCAAGAAATCCAAGATGCATTTAAAGGAAATCTCCTTTCTTTTCCAGTCCTCTCCAACCCCCCACAGGGGGAGAATTCCCTCATTTCTCTAACTGTTAATAACCCTGCCCTCCATTCGGTATCGTTCCGAATTGAGAGCCGAAGTAAACTCCCTGCCCATTTCTCAAGCCGAGCTTTTCAAAT
This sequence comes from Crotalaria pallida, assembly GCA_037953625.1. NCBI lineage: Eukaryota > Viridiplantae > Streptophyta > Magnoliopsida > Fabales > Fabaceae > Crotalaria > Crotalaria pallida. Next base: position 102,651,793 of record CM075649.1, read on the forward strand.
TCCCGAGCTCTGGTGTCTCAAGATGAAAAAGCTCCCACTTTGCAACATTGCCAACAATCTCCCCGGCCTCTCCTATCGGGTCACCTCGGGTGACCATCACAAGGCCGAAGAAAATCCAACACCGGCAGAAGAAATCCAAGAAGCTGCTCTTGTTTAGAGGAAGATAGCAAGGGAAAAGCTAGCCGACCAAGACAACAAAACAACGCAGCCCGGGTTGTCCGAGCCTGATCACCTCGCGCCTCGAGGAGCAGACATCGGTCTTAACTATCGGAAAAGCGGGAAATGAACTCGAAATCGGGAAGTCCCAACAGAGGCGTTCCGGAAACATACTTTGGGAAATTCCCGAAAGAATCGAGCTCAAGGATTCCCAAGACTTTACAACATTGAGAACCTGTTCAAATAGGTTTACCTCAGATATCATCGGCAGTCATCAGCATCCTCATCTGAAAAATTCAAATTCAAGCTCATTTTAAATTTTGCTTCCTTTAAATTCTGTTCATGTTTATACATTCCCATTGTGAGATATTCACTTTTCCAAAAGGCAATGTACTCATGTCTACAATTAATGAAAAGTACAAACTTGCTCATACTCAAGTGCCACAGTTTTATATACGTACGTACTAGCTAGCCACCTAAATGTTGCATGGCGCTATGCACAGCCAACGTCTTCTAGATAAGATCGACTCATATGCACAGTGTACAAGGGACACCCGGTAAAGTACAGCTTGCTGTGAAATGATCTCTCATAACTTCACTCAGCAACCTCTTTCACATCGGGGACGAGGACACCCACCTCGGCTAAGGTGGGTGAATCCGAGATCCCAACCGTATGCACTTATATACAGTACCTTTATTCAGAGGAAAACTTATAAGATTACTACACTCACTGAGTCATCCGAGTTTATCCGAGTTATTTATACTAGATTTTAAACACCAATGTCTTGGGTACAAGTTTTTTAGGTCCGATCAGGTCTGAATACAACAAGTTGGTAAAGGACTTGTATTCTCAAAAGTAGTTTTACTTAGTTATCTAAAAAACAACAAGTATTCAGACCCCAGGTCTAAAAATGAACGAAGCATGCAACGAGTCAATAAAAACTCACATTTATGCAAAGCTTGCTTAAAAACGACCTCGGACGCAGTATATATGCAACAAGTTAAAACAAAAACTTGCATAAAAGTTGCAAAATGCAACAAGTCTCAAACACTTGCATTCGTTTTTAAAGCCTTCTTGGTAACCACCTACCTAATCGCAGTTCGGATCCGAGGTCGAACGAATAAACATGCAACGAGTTAGTAAAGTAAAACTCGCGTTCATGCAACAAGTTAAAGAAAAGGCTTGCATAACTCCGACCTCGGACATAGTACGTATGCAACAAGTTAGAAGAAAAACTTGCATAAGTATAACAACATGCAACAAGTTAAAGCTAAAGAGAACTTGCATAAATATAAAATGTTATACAAAGGTAGCAAAGTACAAGGACATGATTATACAAAGTGCAAGCGGACCAGCATAAGGGACTTACGCTGCTTCTTCTTCAACATCAGAAAGGACAACCGAGCTCGGGTCGAACTCTGCATCTGGCTTCTCCACCAAGGGGTTGGGAAGGTTCTCCTCGGGCTGGTCAAGGTCAACCTCGACCCCATCCTTGTCATAATCGACCATCTTCCCATCCTCCACCCCGAACCCGGTAGAGGCGCCGACATACCGAATTCGGAGCCCTTGGTTCAGGTGAAGAATTTGCTCTACTGCACTGGTAAAAATTTTACTCGCCACCCTCTCAAGATTGAAGTCCGACTCAGATGCGGCTACCTTATATTTAAGAGCTTGAGTAGCCCTTCTCTTCAGCAAAGTCCTAACCTTCTCCACCTCAGCAAGGCCTTCCTGCCGACCAGCCTCCCTAGCATCCGCTCTCACTTGGGCCAAAGCTTCCTCATGATTTTTTAGAAGCTCCTCCGTCTGTTGGCGGTGCTTCCCTTCCAACTCGGCCAGTTTTTGCTCAGCAGCGTTTTTGCCACTCTTCAGCTCCTCCACCTCGGCAGCCATAGCAGACCGAGATTTCTTCTTGGCCAGCGACACTCCATCAGCCACATCGTCAACGACTTCGGCCAGCACAGTAAACATGGTTGTGGCCCTTTTCAGCTGACAGGCCATATCCTCAGCCTTCTTTTTCCACTCAACTCCCGACATCTTGATGAGAGCGTCTTTGACCGAAGTTTTGGCGAGGGTGGTCGGCGGCCTCGGAAGAGCATCAGCTTCCGAGGGCGGAGTACCTGCAGCAAGGATTACCTCAGTGCTTGGACTCGGAGATTGAGGAGGAGGTGGGGCTATGATCACTGCAGGCGGAGTTGGGCGAAGAGGAGCGGATTCGGTTGAGGTCGTCTCAGTGGAGACTTCAGCAGCCACCGCTTCATTGGAAGGGTTTTCGGGCCTCTTCCTCTTCCGTGCATCTAGCACAGCCTTCATCGCCCTGGACGACATGTTCGACCAATGTTCTTCTGGAAACACAAAAGGATAAAGAGAAATTAATAAGAAAGCTGAAAGAAAATGTACAAGTATAAGAGCAAAAGTAACTACCAATTTTTGTCAAGACTTCGTTGTCAGGACACTGCATGAAAACGCCAATACCAAGCTGGAATTTCCGAGCACGATATTCGGTCTGGAAATGGTGGGTCGTTACGGACTCGTCGGCATCCAGGGTTACGCCCGACCACCTTTGCGGCGTGCTGGTATGACGATTAAAGAACTCGGGGGTCCACTCCAAAGGGAACTTCGGTCCCGTCTCGGACCGAAACCAAGGTAGCCCTGTTCCTATATACTTGTATTTGAAAAACTTGGGTTTGAAATGCTTCCAAGATTCCGAGAACATGCCGAATAACCCACAGTGAGCTCGGGCCTTAGTCGATACCCAAAGGCGACCAGTGACCCCGTCCTTATTGCTGACGAACGGGTTGTACATCCACAAAAATAGCCGAACAGTGCATACCAAATTCCTGGCTCTGCAGTACTTTTGGAATGCTCGGAGAAACGACCAAGTATTGGGGTGAAGTTGGGAAGGATCCAGTCCTAGCTCGTTTAAGACCCTCATTTCCAGATCGGTGAACGGGAGGGTCACGCCGAGATTGTGAATCAAATCGGTATAAAAGAAGAAAGAATTATTATCATTCTGGCTGCATATCCTGTCATTTGCCGAACAGGGGAGTACTTCGTAAGAGGTCCCGGTGGCGTCCCCTGGGCAAGGCAGCACGACTCTCCTTACCTCGGCGAGCTGGTCCTCGGAACAAAGGCAGGACTGGACTCCTTTGGGCTCCACGTCGACCCACTCGTATTGGTCGGCATCGAAAGGCGCAGGATAAAGCTCAGGTCGACTGACGCACTTCCTGGGTGGCATTGTACCTGTGGAAGAACAGGGGAGCTCGGTATTAGTCTTACGGGTCACAAAGAATAACCCCCCAGAGAATCCCCTCGAAGTTGTTCCGAGAGGTGAGCATCTCCCCTCTACCACAGGTACCCCCCGATCGTACATCCTCTCTCTCTCTCCATGCTCTGAAAGTCGGCACGTTCTCTACCATCAGCAAACTCGGCCCAAGCATATTGTCGTATCCAATCTCTTTTCTCTTCCCAATCCCGAGGATAGACGACCTCAACGGGATCGACCTCCAGAACTCGTCTCTCATATTTCCGCCTATACTCCCTCTGGCGTCAGAACGCCTCGTCTACCTCTGTGGAGGAGCAGGACGAGGAGGAAGAGCTGTCCTCCTCCTCGCTACTGCTCGATGACAGGGAGACTACCCCAGCCCATTTTCTAAACCAATCCCTACTCATACTGAACCCAACCTACTCCTTTGGTTTTCTGAAAAATAAACAAAAACACAAATCAAAAACTCTCCAAAAATCCTAACACATTCCCAGCCCAAAGACTGCCAAAACCCCAAGAACAGCCCCCAGAATCAAAACCCCCTAAACCCAGAAAGAACCCCCCTTTTCACAGAAATAAAAACAAAAAGTATCAAACCTCCCCATGCACACCATAAAGCAAAACAGAAGCAGGAAATCCAAAAGCTCTGATCCCCTCCCTCGAAAGCCAATACAGGGAAAAGAAAAAGCAAAGAACAAAGAAGAAGGAATGAGAGAGCAACCAGTACCTTAGGAGTTGGAGATCGAAGAAGAATGAAGCTTGAAAAATCAAAGCAGGATCCGCTGATAGAGAAGAAGGCAGTGAAGTGCAGAAAAGAAAAATGGAATTCGATTATGGAAGAGCGGAATCGGTGTTTTCGTGGGGAAGAGAAACAGTTTTCGGTAGAGAGAAAGAGAGAAGGCAATAGTGTTGAGAGAGAGAATAACTGTGGAAAAGAGAGAGAAAGCAGCGGTTTTGGGAAAGAGGGGGTAGAGAAACCGTTTTCCCCCCACTTTCGAAATATGGGCCTGGTCCAAAAAGGCCCAACCCAGCAGGAGGCCACATGCAATTAGACACGTGGCGCAGAGGCGCAGAGTAGCTGGAATCACGGATCTCGAAGCAACGTCGCCGTGATGGCGATGCTTCGTTAGGTACGATTTCTGACACGTGTCAGATCAGGAAAAAGCAAGCGTCACGGCGGGGCAGGAGAAAGGACAGTTTTCAAACCTGCTCCGTCATAATGAAAGGACATCAAGGACAACTGGATCCAGCTCTTAACAGCTCCATGGCCGAATTCCCCAAGACCTCGGATCAAGGCTCAGGTAGCCTTGACCGAGCTGGGGGGCTTATATGTGGTGAACTCGGCCTTTATGTGGTGGATTTGGGAAAAGGACCTAAACTAAGACCTCGGAACAAGGCTCAGATAGCCTTGACCGAGCTAGGGGGCTTATGTGGTGGACTCGGCCTAGCCGAGGTCCTCAGAACCCTTGCCCAAGGCCTCACGGCCCTATGAGAAGCCCTCTGTGTGATGGGCCGAGCTCAAGGCTCAACGGCCGAATAGATACCAGATACGGGCCGACCTCATACTCCAACCCAGGTCCGACTTCCCTGTCCGACACCTCCTTGTGTCCGACACCTCCCCAAGTCTGACACTTCCCTCAGAGTCCGACACCAAGGACCAGATGACGTGTCTCACCTTATCCACAAGGACAGCTCATCCACTCATAGCTCATTACAGGCTGGCCCTACTTGGGCCTCAAGCAGGCCCATTAGGGCAACCAGCTCCCCCCTATAAGTAGCTCCGTACTACATGGGGCTCAGGTACGTCCTCTAACCCTAATTGCCACCTTCACACACCAGTGATTAGGGTTGCTTCTTGGCTTTCTCCCTTAGCCATTTGAGGACTCCTACCAAACATCACACAGAAACCCTAGATAGAGGCTCCTCTGAAGGTCTTCTTCCCTTACCCTTAGGGAACCTCACCGTCTAGGACATCACAACGTCGTGTATCGTGCCGTGAATCGCCATGTCTCGCGTAATCGCGATTCCCGATGATTCACGTGATTCATGTGCGGCGCTGCAAGAAGCGGGTCGCGCACAGGAATCCGGGTCAAGTTTCCGGGTTTGCTGAAGGTTGAAGATGGCTAGGGTTATTTTGGGCTCTTTTGTTGGGCTTCTTTTTCTAAAATTTCCATTTGTCTTTTCCTCTTATTCTTATTTAGGTTTGTTCTAAAATCCTTTTAAAAACTGAATATTCCTTTTGACCTTTCCTTCCCTATTTTAAATTATCATCAATATCTAAACATTAAAATTGATTGATCATTAAAATATTTTTATGATTCTTAAATAATTTTTTAAATGATTCTTCGCCTGCTAAAAATCTAAAATACTCTTTCACGTTTTTTTTGTTCTGTTATCTGAACACATTTCTTCTCCTTCATCTGCTGCATAGAGCATAGTGCACACTTTTTTTCTTCTTAATTTGGATCTATTTTAACTTGAATTTGGAGGTTTATATTTTAGTTTATTAGTTTTCAATGAATCTTTTGACTTGAAAATGCTTATATCTATTATATATTTATATAAAATATATTTATGTTATTTTTATTATTAGTTATGTATCTTACGATTCACGATTCGATTCGATTCACGATTCAGAAAATCAATCTTTCGATACGCGGTATGAATCTCGATTTGATAACCATGGACTTCTACTAATTAGATTGTTCTGAAAATTTAGTATGTTGATCTTGATGCTATTTGGATGTGTTTAGGAAATTTTGAGTTGGTTTGGATTTGTTTTGTTATTTTTAGTGAATTTTGGTTATTTGATATTGAGTATGGAGTTTAGTTATTTTGGTTGCAAGAGATTTTGAAAAATGACACTTGCACATGTCCACTGATTGTGAAACTTGGCCACTATTTGGATTAAGTTAAAATAAGCACCTCTAAAATTTTGTGTGATTTTTGGAAATGATTTACTGTTTTTACAAGACTTACTTTTGAGAAAACGATTTCGAAAAAAAACGGGTTTTTCGGTTTAGAAACGAACAGAGATTTCGAACTTATGCTACTCCAATGAACTTGAAATTTTTATGGTAAGACCTTACGCCTGTTAGGAGACTCTCTTTAAAATTTGAGGTGAATTGGTATTTTAACTAATTGCAAAATAGTAAGCAACTCTGTTCAAATTTTTCAGAACTAGAGAGGAATTTAATTGGAAAAGTGTGACTTAGGGAACTCCAAATAATTTGAAATTTTTATGGGATGATCTTAAGTATTTGAAGAAGCTCTGTACCAAATTTTATGTGAATTGGAGTTAGTTTTCTATTTTAGTAATTGCATTTTTGCCTCAGATTCACAACAATCCCGATTTGGGTTTTATGGAAAAACTGGGTGAAAAGTCATGTTTTAAGTGTTGGAATGTCTTGAAACTTTTATGAGATGGACTTTAGTATATGTTTAAGTGTATTGCAAAATTTGAGACCGAAACTCATTGATTTGATATGCATTTGGAATTTTCTTTCCTTGATTTCCCCGTATGTGAGCTAATACTTTCTTGGACACTTTTCGGATGTGTTTGATTCTTGGTGCATTTTCTATGACTTGGCTGGACTTTACACATTAATGGTGATGTTTGGATATGATTAAATGTGTGTAGGAGATTGATTCTTATTTTTGTAAAGAGAGCTTGTGTGCTATGTGATTTAGATTGGTTTAAGGCAAAGAACTTAAATGATCTAATTGATGTATTTTTCTTGTTTTCGTTCTTGCTTTTATGAGCACGTGGTTAAGGAAATAGTTTGTTTTTTTTGTGTACTTGTTAAACATGATTTGTCTTAAGTTGATTAAAGCATGTAAATGGAGTTAGGACTATTGGTCGATTATGGTGTATGTCTCGGTTCTTTGAATAGGGGTTAGGAAATTAATTCTTGTCTTGATTTCTTAGTAAAGATTCATTTTTGAGTACGTATAAGAGTTAGACTTGATTTGTTTTAAGTGTTGCATGGTAATTGAATTATATGGGTTATAAGGGTAAACATGACTTGTTTATTTGACTATATGCTAAAAGTTTAAGCAAAGAGATATGAAGGCTAAATTGCTTTTGAATTGATTATGTGTTGTACGTTGAGTTCAAATTTGTTAATTGATTTTAGGATTAACAAGGAGTGTGATTAAGTGCTTTAGGAAGTGTTAGAAAAATAAATTGATCTTGGTTCCTTTTGATGCATGGTTCAGTTTTTACATGTTCATGAAGGGGGGAAATTGTTTTGTAAAATGTTAAGTGTTATTTGAAGTGTGTTAGCCTATGCGAAAATAAAATCAAAGATTTAGTTGTTTGATATGTATTTTTCGGTTAAGTACTTGGCTTAGGCCCGAGTTGATTTTATTCTAAGTGTTGCTTGGATGATTAATTGTTTACATACTCACTTACTTAATTTAATTGAAAATACATGAATGCACATATGTTGTTTGATTATATGATTTGATGTGATAAAGTATTTTTTGTCGTTTAAGTGTTTAAGCAATGTTTGGAAAGTGTTTAATTACGTAACTAGCATTTGAGAAATTATTTGATTTTGAGTTGGTTTGTCTTAATTTAATTGAAAATATTGGGTATGTTTACTGGCTGCCCAAGTTTATTTTTGGTGCTAATGTTTGGAAAATAAATTATTTAAGCATTGGTTTATGGTAAAGTTCTATATGAGTAAAATGTACTTTTTCGGTGTTTTCGGATTTTCTAAAAAGTGACGTATGGACTTAAAACCTTGATTTCCAGGTTTGTATCTAACTTGTCCTCGATTTTAAAAATGTGTTCAAGATATTTAAAGTTTGAGTTTTAAGTGGTATTCGATTTAGGAAAAAGTTGGATTGAAAAAGTTAAGTCTTTCGGTGTTTTCGGGCGTTAGGGAGTTGTTGTCCAAGAGGGACCAGCAGCTAACCATTTTGTTTAAATTGTACTTGTTAATATTTTTCAAAGTGTTTTGATGTGTTTAAGTAATTGTGTTATTGTGGAATAAATTTAGAAAAAGAATTGTTTTTGATTTTTACCCGAAGGACTTTAATAGGAGTTTTCAAAGGATGATTTTAATTAGGGACTTGATGCTTGATTTGAATTATGATATTAATATATATTGTCTGTCTTGAGGATGTAGAAGGTGTCAGTGGTGGACGCGTGTCGGAGGACCGCACCCGTAAAGGCTCTTTGGATTTCTGTCTGCATTTGAGGTGAGAGAGCAGTTTTCCTAAGACACTGTGGTCTGTAGGTAATGTGTTGAGATGTTCCTGGCCATCTCAAAAGCCGGAACGTAGGGGTCTGTGAGTCAGTTGTATGGTGGCAATTGGATGTGTGTGTATGGCCACTCATACGCAGGACTAAGACTTCCCTTTTTATATTGCATGATGAATACTTGAAGTTGTCAATGTAGTAATGATGAAATGGTATGATATGATGTGATATGCTGAAATTTTATTTGAAAATCAGAAAGTAATCATGCTATGTAAGATATCTCTTTGCGATATGAAATAATGATGCTAATGAAAATATTGAAAAGTACCTGATGAAAATAAAAGATTTTGTTTATGGCGAGACATAAAGATTGATGGTTTTGAGTTAACGAAAGTGAAAGTATACGTGATAAATTGATGGCAAGAGTTTGGGTAATTGATTAAAGGAAAGTGGTAAAGAAAAGTGGAATTATACAGAAAGTATTTTTGGAAGTGAAGAATTGTTGTGAATATTACGGAAAGGTGAAAGTGAATCTCCCTGATGTGCACGGTTTCTATTATGTGATTTCCAGGTCGAGGATAGTGATGGCCATGTGAGTTTCACGCTGTGGTTTCAAGCCCCAGTTATGATAATGACGTGTAAATGGGACAATGGGTATGTGAATTATTGAGGAAAATATTAATGCGAAAGATTTAATTAGAGGTTGAGGTTCATCGAAGGGATGAACAAGGGTGACTCGTCTGACCATAGGGTTAATAAAACTCTAAGAAGATACTAAAAGACATAAAATAATGCGGCGAGTTGAGTGTGAAGTAGTGGAGAGGAAGATACCTTGTTTATCTGCGGATACTCGGGTGAGTGATTGTGATAGGGGAGGGTGATGACGGTGAAACATCAAGTAACCTATAGTGCTTTTCTAGGAAGAACGAGACTATAAGTTATCGGAGATTGATACCCAAGGAATCGTAGCGTGTTCTGCACCCGGAACTAGAAAAGTATTGTCGCCCCCTTGATCAATTTCAAAACGGTGAGAGGGAACCTGAACGAGGTGGGCAGTCGATTGGTTGTTGGGCCCTGCGATATCGCTATAAAATGAATAAATTACAGCTGACCCGCCGCGTGGGTGCAGTATGTAAATGATACCTAACCCGAGTGGGTTGCAGCATATGTTTGTGTTTCTCGGCTGTTCAACCTGCGTAGGTTAAGGTTCCTGTACGTCCCATTTGCTTCCGATTAGGCTTGGGAGGATTGGAGGAGATGTATGCGTGTTAACCAAGTCCATGATGACAACTTCCTATCCCTTGTCATCGATGGATGCGATCAAATAAAACTTAATAAGAAAAGTTTGAGAATATTGAAAGGACTTATGAATTATGAGCTGATAATGATAAGGGAATTGATGATGAGAATGAGATTGGCCAAGCGATGGGAATACTATGGATAAGGTCAAGGAAGAGATATTTGTGATGATGTTGAGGTCGTGAATTACGCGAAGAAATGAGTTGAGATAAAAGAGATGATAACCATAAATGGTTATATTGGAAATGATAAATGGGAATGGTGAAGTATGAATGTATGCTTGATATGTTGTTATTTATTCTTATATCTTCATAGATTGTCTGCTGTAATTCCACGCAGTCGGCTTATCCGCCCGGAAAAGCTGACTCTCTATATCTCTCTGTTGTATATTTCTATCTGTCCTTTATCGACCGATTAGATGGCGGATCTACGGAATAGTGATTTGGGTCTATTGTAACACCCTAAGTTAATTTCCTTATCTAAAAATTTACAACTTAAAAATTTTCTTTTTTTTTGTTATTTCTTAAAAGTGTTAAGTAAAATTTTCTCGAAAATCGGACAGAGTTCTATTTGTTTTACGGATATTTCCAAAATTTAGTTTTCCCTGTGTAACATCCCGCATCTTCTGGACTCAAATAAATCCCTGAGATTTTATTTAAAAAGAATTTTTGAGAATTTAAGAAAGATTTTCAGAAAAATGTTTTGACAAATGATTTTTATTTGAGTTGGATTTCTTGAAAAAAAACCAAGTCACAATCTTGACTTTCTTAAAGAAACGAATTTCCTTTTTATTTGATTTGAGGTTTTAATAAATGTTTTCTTTAAAAGTCTTTGATTTGTGTGAAAGTAAGATTTTATTCTCAAAGATAGGCTTATTTGAAATAAAAATATTAAGTGAAATTATTTTCCCTTAAAGTTGTATCTTTGAAAAATTTTGAGATAAGAATGTGTGTTTTATCTTAAGAAATAAAATGAGATGACAAATTTAAATGCATGAATAAATGAATTATGTGAATAAGAATGTATGTGTGATGCGTGTATAATGTATGGGTGTGCCGTGTATTTTGGAGTGAGAAACATGATATGTCAAAGTGTTGTATGCATGTGTTAAATGATTCTATGCTATGTGCTTAATATGATGATGTGAAAATTAATGAAACTATATATGCATAATGTGTATGTGTCGTGTGTTTGAGTAGGGAAAACATGAGGTGTCAAAATGCATGTGTTAGTATGTGTCAATAGCATGTATCCTTCATGATTAATGTTGTGCGTTGTTGTGATAAAATAGAAAGGAAAAATTTATATGTGTGTGGTGTGTGCATGAGTTCGGCCGAGAGTGAGGAAAGGAACCCAACTAGAATGCATTCCCTTAGCCATTAAGAAAATAGAAATTAGATGGAAAGAAAATAGAAGGTTTAGGTGGCAAACAAATAAGAGGTTTAGAGGGATGAGTAATGGAACCTAGGGCCATGACTCATGAAGCCTAGGATGACTTTCTTTCCCTTTGTTCCCCTTGACTTTCCTACATAGAACCGTATGAGTGTATGAGTATTGGCCTTGATTCATTTCTCATTTCCTTCATTCATTTTCTTTACAATTATTCCAACACAAACACATGAGTTCCAAGAGCACACCAAACTCTTGGAGAACCTTAGAGAAAGAGAGGGTGGCCGAGAGAAGAAAATAGGAAAAGAAAAGTGAAATCCCAAATTTCCAACCCAAACACCATGATCTCTTCACCCAAACGCTTTCATCCTTCCCTAACGATCAAGAAGAAAACCCAACCCTTAACCCTAAGAAGAAGAGGTCGAAGCAACCTTAGGAAGAAAGGAGAGAGTTAAAGCTTGAAGATTAGAGTTTTGTTTAAGGTAGTTGTTTAGGAAAATTTAATATAATAATCTTAGTTTTGTAAAGAACTTTGTGATGGACTTTGTTAAATTTAAATTGTTGTGATGCATGTACTCTTTCCCTCATGATCTTGAAGTTTAAATGCTTTGCATGTTAATTTTATGTACGGATCTTGAATATTTGTGCTTAAAAACTTTGATCCCTAACTTGTAAAATCTCTTCTTCACGGTCTTGATTGGAAATCATGTTTAAGCTTGTGTTTTCATTTCTTGCATGTTGGATTTGTGGTGGATCTTTGCAAAGGCATGGAGTCCAAATTTTGTATGTTTGTTTGAGTAAAAAGTCTTGATTTTATTTTGATGCATGCCACAATTTTTTTTAAAGAGAAAATTATAATATTAAGCTTTAAAAATGATTTTTGGTACAAAAAGGATTTTTAATAAGGCTTTGTGTGTGATGATGATTTTGTTGATGTTTGAAAAGAAAGTGTTGTTAAAAGAGAACTCAAGACCTTATCTTGGTGCATTTTGCCATTCGGCCAAACCTAGGAAGAGTAGGAAACCATGTTTGATCTTCATTTTAGTTACATACATGTTAAAATCTATGTGATTTAAAGATTTTGATATGACCTTTGATTTTATTGTGAAAGAAATAAAATTAAAATTTGATGAAACTTTGCATGTAGCTTACGGTTTTGACCTAATGAATATTAAAGTTTGTCTATTTAGTTTTGCATGTGTGCTTCATTGCTAGATTTAGGGATTTCAAGCATAGGAAAATCTAAATTTTTGATTAAAAAATTAAAAGTGATTTTCATAGCTCTATTCGATTTTGGAACAAATTTCATTCAAACTATTTTCATTTTCTTGAGTGTTATTGTTTGAGTAAGCCTTGAGTGAATAAGATTGATTTGGCATGTGATTATGTTATTATGAATTTGAATTATTTTCTATGATCAATTCGGTTCGGTTGAGGAACAATAGAACATGAATTGATTTTCTTTGCATGTTAATTTAGGGATAAGGCTAATTGATTTAAGAGTTGTTAACATGGATTTTAAGTGAAAGTATTCCTTTTATTTTAATAATTATTTTCGGTTGTGATGCTTAAAGTAGGATGATGTGTTTAAATGATTATTTTTCACATATGTGTGTGTTCTGTTTAAGTGGTAGTAATTATTAGTGTTTGAGATTATGAATATAAACCTTGCCCTGTGAGTGATAGGATTCGGTCATGCATACAAATAGGAGTTTGTGTTTGATTCTTTGTTTCATATGCATGAATGATGAATGGCTGGTGACGTCATGTTTGTTTGTGTGTGTATTTGAATGATTTAAATGTTTAATGATTTTGAAAAGGTTTTTAATTTAATTTTGTTCTATTTTCTTTGATTCGGTAAGAAAAATGATTTGATTAATTGAAAGATGTTGTTTTGAAAAGATTTTCAAATGATTTTTGAAGTTTATGGTTTTAATCCAAAAGGTGTTTTATAAACTAACTATATTTTTAACAAATGTTCTAAAACTTTTATTAAACGTTTTACTTGATTTTAATTATGAGAAACCTAAATTGATTTCAAAGTGATAAGAAGAAACCGAATACTTGGTTTTCAAATAAAAGTTTTGTAGCGTTGCATTATTTATTTATTTTTTGAGATAACCGAATAAGAATAATTTTAATAAGAGGGAAATATTTGAGTTCCAGTAACGATCGGGAAGCAGTTACGAACGTCGCAATGGAAACCAAGGAGCACATTGAAGATCTCATCGGTTGAGGTGAGAGAGAAGTTTCCCCAAACACCGTGGTATTTAGGTAATGTATTAAGTGTTTCGACCATCTCAAAAGTCGAAACTCAGTGGTTCTGAGTCAGTAACACAGTGGCATTTGTTTGTTTGTGTGGCCACCTGTGTGAAATGGACAAAGACCACATGAAATTGGGTAATGAGTTTATATGAGGATGCCTGAATGCTAGTGAGTGGTTTATTTATTTATTTATTTAATGAATTTATTATGTTGATGAGATTGGAAATAAGCTGAATAATAATGAATTAGAAGAATGAAAGAGATGTAAGAAAAATTGAGAGAGGGTGTTAAGATGTTGTGGAATATATAACCAATGATGAGTAAGAATTGATGAATATGATGTGGATGAGCCAGAGCTGGGAGGAGTAATGTTGTTGTTGATGTGAGATGTGAATTGAGCGGAGTTGGACTCCTTTTATTTTGATTTTAGTCTTGGACTAGTGTTGAGTTGAGCTTGCTCCTCCATTAGTACCCAGCAAAGTTGTAATTTTGGAAAGGTTTTTGAAAAACAGTTTTAACAAGGTTTTGCAAGGAGTTTTCGGAATGATTTTTGGAAAAGAGATTTTGTGGAGGGTGGTGAAAGGAAAATTTTAGAAAAAGATTTGTGAGAAGAAATTCTTTAGAAAATGTTTTTGGAAATAAAGTTTTTATTTAAAAAGGTTTTTGAAAAGGAGAATTTTTGAAAAGAGTTTTTGAAATAAGACTTTTGATAAATTGTGTGAAAAGATATTTTTGAAAGATTTATGAAAAGAGATTTTGTGAGAATTTAAGTAAGTTTTTAAGGAAGGTTTGTGGACGGATATTTTATTATGAAAAGAAATTTTTCAGAAAGTGAGATTTTGAGAAGGTGGGACAAAAAGATTTTGAGACATTTGTAAAAGTTTGTGATTTTGAGATTTTAAAGGAAAGTTTTGTGAGTTGAGATTTTGAGAAAGAGGATGGTGTGAGATTGCTGAACCGAGTTATGAAGTGAGATATAAGTGTGATGATGCGAACCCAGCTCTGTGCTTTGATATGCGCAAAGATAGCGGTCAGGACTCACTGAAGGGATGTACGAAGGGTGAGTCGATCATTAGGCTAATTAAAAGAGTTAAAAGACTTTTAAAAGACATGAACATACGTGGTGAGGCATGAGAGTGCGAAGTAGTGGAGAGGAAGATACCCCGGAGTATCTGCGGATATCCGGGTTGTGATTGCAATAGGGGAAGGTAAGGACGGTGATACGTCAAGAAGCCTTGAGTGCTATTCTAGGTGGAACGAATTCCACATGTGGTACGGGCAGGCTGGTCCTATGCCGTGGTGAGTTCTGCACTCGAGACTAGACTAGTACTGTCGCCCCCTATGGCAATTCGAGAACAGTGAGAGGGAATGGAGTGGGGCATCTTGTTTGCCACTGCGAGGCAGTGTGCCATGTTTATTGTGAGTTGATTGAGGCAGAGTCCTCCTGGCCTGAGGCCATTTGTGTTGTGACAGCTGTCGTGCCCGCACGGTAAAGGTCCTGTACTCCTGTTTGCTTCCGACTAGGTTGGGTGGATGACCGAGGAGATGTAGACGTGTGTGCTAACTTTGAGAACGACCCTCCTCAATGATGATTAAATTCCCTGCATCATTGATGGATACGAATTCATAAAACTTAAATAAGAAAAGATAACCTGCATTGTAAGGTAAATAATTCTTAAGCGACTGTACGGAAAAGAGGATGAGATGCTGTGGTGATGAAATCAGAGTGCGCAGCGGAAGCAATTTGTGAAATGCGAGGTGAATTTGCATAATGTGTTAAGTAATGAAAGATTAGTGGAATAAGGCTAGTTTTCATGAGAGTACGGGTGAGTACTCTTTGTGTTGCTTGTTTGTATGGTTTGTCTATCTTAATATCTTACCTATTGTAATTCCACATCGTTGGCATAACATGCTTGGGAATACTTACTCTCTCGAGTTCTTTTGTTCTGTACGCTTGTTGTCGCGCTGTCTATCCCCTTAGTCTATGGACCCTGTCGGATGCACGTATTACGCTTGAGGCGAAGGAAGATGGGAAGTAACGTGAAGACATCAAGGTCGGTGGGCTAGTGGATCGCCATAGTGGACACCCGACGCCTTGCTTATACACAAGAACTGGACGAAGACGTAGTTGCTTGGAGGTGGACGCGATCGAGGTCGACTATAGTGAGGCAATTCTCCGTGGATCTCTGCCTTCAGTTCAATGGGCCTGGTGGTAGTCTTTCATTTTCCCGGAAGTAAGTTGTTTTCCATTCATTTACTTGGTGTCATTGCAATACCATGATGTAACCCCAAACTTGTGAACGAAATCTATTGTAGCAAACATCATTGCTCTTGATTGAGAAAAGAAACGGGCCATGATAATTGAGTTGAGAAGGATTAGGTTGCAAAGCGTAGTGTTAGTAACACTTCGTTTTGGAACTTGAACTCTAGCATGACGTACGAGAACACTCTTTGATGGCAAAGAAGTTTTGGAAAAACGGATTGGTTCTCATACTCATGCTACTCAACTACGTTACATGTATGTTTAAAAAAAAAAATTGGCCCTAATTTTCACTTAAAATGACTATGGTTTCAAGTTGCCAAATCGGGGTGTTACACCCTGCCACCTGTCAAAATCAAATTTAGCAAGCACAGCAGACAGAAATAATCATCATATGCCTCTTAGGGCCATCCATAGTGGGACTTAGTGAATCGTCACCACATCATCAAGTCCAGTCATAAAATCAGAGTATCACCAGCAGAAAAACAATAAGTATGCCACTAAACAAAATAAAAGACAACACCCAACCCAAGGGTGAATAGATCCCGGGCCACCCCAACCAGCATATATACAACAAAAGAGCTATCATACAAGTCTCCAACACATATAATACATGAGACTCAAAACATGGCCCAGAATCCTGTCATGGCTACTAGGAAAAACTATCACACCCCCTCGGCGGGAGTGGGGTCCTGCTCGGCCTCCATCTCGGTGTGCTCAAACTCAGTACCTGTAATGTTTGTAAGGGTGAGTATCGCACTAACTAGCAATGCATAAAGTATGCCAAGTCAATCACAGTTAGTTACAATTAACATTTAATGAACATAGATACAAATCATGATTCACACTCTATGCTACAAACACATGCGTCTCCATAAGTGCTAGCCGCCCCTCGAATAATTTTATGTCCACTTCCTCTCTTACTAGTTTTCTATTTTATTTACATTATCTCATTTACTTACTTCTTCCTTTTCTTATCCTCTTATCTATCTTTTCATTTTCGGCATTGTGAGATACTTCCACTGCGTTCCCCATCTTTCAGAGGATACGACTTACCGATGCGTGCGGATCCCCAAAGGCTGCACGTCTAACTCAACCCCTGCGATTGGTAGGCTTGTGACTTACTGCAGGTGTTACGCACCCGGCTTACAACACCCTTCCGCACGTCTTCTAGGGCTAGTATTCACAACCCGGGGAGATGGTAATGTGAATCCCTCCACTGCGTTCCCCGTCTTTCAGAGGATACGACTTACCGATGCGTGCTGATCCCCAAAGGCCGCACGACTAACTCAACCCCTGCGATTGGTAGGCTTGTGACTTACTGCAGGTGGTGTGCACCCGACTTATGGCACCCCTCCGCACGTCTTCTAGGGCTAGTATTCGCATTCCAAGGGAGTCTTTAATCATAATTACCATTTTCTTTATTCGTTATTTCTCTTTTAATGTCTAATTAATTCTCCTCTTGCCTAATAATTTTCTATTATACTAAATATTTCCTTGTGTCCACACTTACTCCCAATTACACACTTAATTGCCCTAAGTGTCATTTATCCCTTTTATTACGTGGAACAAGTTCCTACATACATAAACAATTCTTACACAACATTTAGCATCCATTATCAAATTAAACATTAAAAACATAAATCAATCAACACTTAGTTCACATAATTTAAATAATTAGTAAAATAAAATCCTAATTATCTAATTACTCTAACTTCTAGTCTCATCCTAACTTTTCCTAAGCAAACCAAATAATCTCAACACACTCACACACCACTAGCTTTACAACCACCGTACGGCGGCACATCCCCTTACCTTGAGATTGGAATAAAATAGAGAAAACCTTAATGGGTGTTGAACCCTAGAACCAAGAGTGCCTTTCCAAGCTTAATGCCCACAATAATCCTTGAATGTGTAGAGAGATGGCAAGAGACAAGAAAGTGATAATGATATTGTTCCTCTAGCCTTTACAAGTATGAGGACTTCAAGTAATAGAGAAATCCATGCCCCTTTTGTTAGGAAATAAGAGGGAAAACTCTATCTTAGAAAAGGGACATAAACAAAAATCAAGAAATGGAAAAGGGAAAGGAGTGGTTTCATTTACTTACCCAATCTCTTAGAATCAATAAGGAGTAAGATTGAGGAATGAGGGAACTAGCTCATGATGTCACTCCATGGAGAAGAAGAGAGAAGCAAGCTTGATGACAAAGCCTTGATGATAATCTTGAGGGAGAGCTCCAATAGAAGGGGAATTAAATCAACAAGCCAAACCCTAGCTTGGAGATGAGTGATTTTCGAATAGAGAGGAAGTGAGAATGATGAAGATTGTGTTTATCACCCCCTTGGTTCGAATATGTGGTTTATAGGGTGTTTGGGTGGAGAAAACCCAAAAATACCCCTGAAAATCGCAAAAACGTGTTGCAGATAACAGACTTTTCGCTTAAGCGAAATTTATTCGCTAAAGCGAATGAGCTCCAGTAATGGCACGAACCATTTTCGCTTAAGCGACCACTTTTCGCTTAAGCGAATTGGTCACAGTAAGGTCATGAATGATTTTCGCTTAAGCGGCCATTTTTCGCTTAAGCGAAATGGCTTCAGTGAGGAAAATCCCTGATTTCGCTTAAGCGACGGATTTTCGCTTAAGCGAAAAGTGCAAACACTGCTACTTCAGTTTTCTATTTTCTAGCTATTTTTTCCCAACTTCCAATAGCCATAAATTCTTCGTTCACCGTCGGATCTTGCTCAAACTTGACGAGCAACTCCCTAAAAATCATATCTTCTTATCCAACGGTGGGAATTGTGTTTTGAGTCCTAAATATTTTATTTTAATTTCTTATCCTATTTATTTCGTTTAACACTGAATCGCCCGTTTACCTCGCCCGTTCCCAACTTAATTTACTATTTCTTTATATTTTTAAAATTAAGTTACACGTATATAATAATAAAAAGAGGGATGTTACATCTATTATATGATGTTTTTGGGTTTAATTTCACTTCCTTTTGCTATGGTTTTGGCTTGTTTCTCTTGTAAATATAGGTATTTTGTATTAGTTTTAGGAATTAAAGAGAAAGAAAAAAAGACTCCATGAGCCAGTTACGCCACTTCAGCACAAGGTCTTGAATAGCCTATAAGAATTCTCACAAGGAGAGAGACGACCCTTCTCTTACGTGGGACACGGAGATGGAAGAATGGTAGGCCAGTCTTGACACAAATGGGCTTTCAGACTTAGCCAAGGAACGCCATGACAGATAAGCAGGGACCTCGAACATGAGAAAGACTGACGCCTGATTCAAGAAGGGACACGAGGGCTCCTCTTTATCACTGGAAGATCCTAATATTCTACAGTAGAATCAGTCCCCAACCTTCAAAATGAAGGATCATCAAAAGTCTGCTTTCCAAAACCTACGCAAATGGAGGCCGATGACCTCAGACCCATAACAAGGGGTAGAACAAAGCTTTTCCATATAGGAACTTGATCCATTATAGGAGGCCTCTGTCATTAGAAGAAGACCGCTTTGAAGCTAGGAGAATAAAAATATTACAAAACCAGCCATCTACACGGGTTGGCCACTAAAGAAGAAGGCCTCTACGAACGCTTTCACTAGATAAAGAGAGAAAGGCCCGTTCGGCTATGTAAAGAAGTCCCTGCAGGCTCCAACCCAGTCCTAACATTCTACAATAAGAGTGTCCGACGTCTAATAGAAGGGGCAGCTTTCATTCCTGCGCTTGGCGCTCAAACATTACCAACACTGACCACTGAATAAGGAAGACCTACCACCCACACAGCAAACCAACGCTCCCCTTTTAGTTCGGAAAGAAGAAGGGTTGCGCCCGGGTGAAAGACTATGCCTTCAAGGGGGCCAAAACGACCAGAAAAAGGAGTAGGAAGGCATGGTCACAAGACCCCGCTTTGAGCCATCGAAGACCAGATGATGGGTTACGAAGATATACAAGAAAAGAGATGCTCTGGAAGACCAGTCAGTGAATCAGGGGTTACGCCCAGAAAAGGCGGCCCTTTCATTTCTAAATGAAGCCTTACAGCCGAACTATAGTATAGAAGGAGACAGGCTTCAGCCTTTCCAGAGTGAGCGCCATACATTACTATAGCACACACAGGTCCCCAAAGATAAAGGCTTTCGTCCTTCCTGAAGATTATGGGAACTTTCTTCTATTAATAGAATTGTTTTCGAAATGCCGATTTTCCTGCCATCCTCATTACTAGGCTAAGGCGATAAGGAAAAAGAGAGGGGCCCTTAGTATGTGGCAAAAAAGGCAAAGCTGCAGGAGAGACCTCGCTTTCATGGATGCTCCAGTTACCGAAGATCCAAAGCAAAGGAAGAGCGAGCTTTGATTCCCAGTTCGTTAATCAATAGAAGATACCCACGGGTTACTTCCTTTCTACACAAGAACGGAACGATTTGACCAGACCATTCAACATCCGAAGGACTCTACCGCTGGAATGACCAATGCCTGATTCATTGCTCGCTCACGACCCCATAAGTTAAGGTTTGCACTCACTCTCTTTCGATAGAAAAAGGAAGAAATTACCGGGAGTTGAAGAGTAAGAAAAGGGTTTCCCCTTAGACCTTTAAACCTGACCAAGAGAAGTAAAACCGGTAGCCAATAACTCAGAAAGAAAGGTCCCTCGAGCTTTATTAGTAGTTACACGAGTGCTCAGATCAATACCGAAACACATATGGAGTGCCTGGCCTTTAAGCCTGATAATGCCACAAAGAAAGAGCACAAGCAGGACTCCCTGCCCCGCGTGAGGGATGATTGAATCCATACCGAAGAGAATGGACGACTTGAAAAGGTCTCCATAGACAAAGAGACGATCTACACCAAAACAGAGAAAAGACATTAGGAGCACTCATTCCTTGTACCCGGGGAACTGATTCATAAGGAAGGGGATCTACACCAGAAAAGGAGTTTACGGCCGGTTCCCATATAGCAGACACTTTAACTCACATTGCTTTAGGCAGTACTCTTCTTACTAAAGACGAAGCCTTTAGCAGATATCACATGCTGAAAGAGGGAGCAAATCCGTCACTGGACGAGGAAGGAAAGGCAAGGAAGATCTATACAAGAAAGAAAGTAGATTAGAAAGCGTTAACAAGACTATCAGACCAAGAACAGAACTGCTGGAGGAAAAACTACCTAAGGCTTAAAATGACATAGAATAAGTGGAATCTCATGCAAACTGTGAGGGAGGTGGTTAACCGGTGCTTAGAGAACTACCTGGGAGGCTTTACAAGCGATAGACCAAGGGAATGGGTACGTTGGTTACCATGGGCAGAATAGTGGTATTGTACCACTTATCATCCGGCAACCAAACAAACACCATTTAAAGTGGTATGTATATAGGCGCCCACCACCTCTAATTACGTCCTATACTCATTAGTCCAAAAAAATGCATCAAGTGGATTGTTACGCTAGGGATTGTGTTTTGCAACTTTGAAAGGCTAATTTGCATGGAGCTCAAAGGCCCGGACCATCTAAGTATGGGGAGTGCCACTACTGCTTTCATTGTTATACTATTGAGTGCAAGTCTCGCTCATTGAATTGCCGCGGTGCTGCCTTGAGAAAGGGAATCCCGACCTCCATCTCTATCCGTGCGAGAGTAAGAAGTAGAAATAGGAATGTTTGACGTAAACGTAATAAGTAGTGTAGTGAAATCTTTGTGATTGAAGTTCGCTTCTCCAGAGCTAGAATCTAAACTACCTACTGACCACCCCGGTAACTAACCGAAGCAACCCCCGGAGCAGAACGAAAACTCGTTTCCTCTTCAAGCTAAAGTAAAGCTAGATCCCCCTACTCTATTTAACGAACCAGGGAAAGGAAAGAGGGTTTTATAGAATCCTTTGATCGTTTTGATCCGTTTTGGGTATGTTTCAGGTATTTCGGAGCTTTATTTGGAGAAAATATTATTGTAGTTAAGAAGAGCATAAGAAGACCTTGAAAATGGCACAAGAACGGAGAGAAACGGAGTTGGAAGTTTCCTGAAACGCAAAGGTGTGGGAATGGCGCGCCCATGCGCGCGTGCAGCGGTGATTTATGGGTGATCAGAGATAGCACGCCCAGGCGTGCTGGTCCCTGCGCCCAGGCGCGCACTGTACGAGAAAGTCCAATTGGGCCAAATTCTGAGAAGTTTTGAAGGATTTTGATAAGATTAGACTTTTATCTATTTATATTAGGATTAGTATTAGGTTTAGCAGCAATGAATGGCAATAATCAGTCAT
The DNA here is from genome assembly GCA_037953625.1 of Crotalaria pallida. Taxonomy (NCBI): domain Eukaryota; kingdom Viridiplantae; phylum Streptophyta; class Magnoliopsida; order Fabales; family Fabaceae; genus Crotalaria; species Crotalaria pallida. The sequence goes on from CM075649.1 coordinate 102,673,874, forward strand.
GATTAGTCATTAGGATTCAATAGATAGTTTTAGAAAGGAGATTTACACAATTTTGGGAGCATTCGAAGGAGGAATCCGGAGAAGATTGAAGATTTGAAGCACATATCTGCGGTAATTTAGGAATAAATATCATAGTTATTTGTTTTCTTCTTCTCTTTCATTATGTGTAATTAAACCTCTTGTGTTAGGAACATGGTGAATTTGTATTTGTAATTTATTTTTATGAATTGATGTTTTTCAGTTTTAAATCAAGTGTTTAAGTGTGATTTTATTGTTATGCATGGAAGTAGCTAATCTATGTTTTGAATTTTTAAATCTAAAATTGGAAAATTAAGATTTAGAATAGGTCATGCAATTAAACAGCATAATGATTCAACTTGTAGGAATACTTTTGGATTATTATATAACTTGATAATTCACTGTTCTTAATTAAGGTTATTCAATGGTTTAAATTTCTAAGGAATTAGGATTTAATAAATTGGATAATAAACAGTAATTTCATAAGAGGAATCTAGGAATTACTACTTCCTGAATTTGTTCTTGATTTGAATGAAAAATATTGATTTATAATAAATAAATGAATATACAATGAAACTAAGTTCCTAACCAAGTTCTTCCATTTAATTTCTATTTTATTTTATTTTCATCATATAATTCTTCCTTTTAATTGATTTATTTAATTCTGAATTTTGCATTTTAATAGATTTTATTCTAGATTTTACCTTAGGTAGAGATAGATTGAACAATTCTGAGTCCCTCTAGGTACGATATCTGGTCTTAACCGACTATATTACTTTGCGATCTAGTATACTTGCTAGAGAGTGATCAAATAGGAAGGGCTCAAATAGAGGATCTCCTTCAGTAGAGTGCTCTGATGCGAACAAGTGGAAGTATGGCACGAAGAAGGCGCCGACAGCAGCTTCTGGTGGCGAGGGTCATAAATCCTCTTTAGTCTTGTTATGTTCAGGTAGACTTTGATAACTTTGGTTCAGATACCATGTAACTCCCGTACATGTAGCCATGCTTTGCAGACTTTATATTTGATATAGTATTGGAAGGATTTTGTTTACGGCAGATTGGGTTTCAAAGTGCAATGTTGGTAGAATCTCGATTTGGAACTTGATGGATGACGTGGGACATGAATGAATTAACTATATAATGGAAACGTTTTCAAAGATAATGAATTTACAAGAGTGAACCCATGTTCACGTCATTAATGAAAAAAAATCTTACCCGTATTTTCATGAATAATTTAAAAAGAATATTTTCAAGTTTCTAAATCGGGATGTTACAGCTCGCAGGGCCAAATATAAAAGAAAATATTAGTTACATCATTTTTCCAAAATAATTACAAGTAGCAGGATTAGTTCTGTTTTTCCAAGAAAATGTTGTTTATACACAAAATTCTAAAATACAACTCATGACCAACACTTGGTCACCCAGCTAAGGAATCACACTCCACGAAGTGGAGTGTGCTCCTGCTCGGCCAAGACTTGTGCATGCTCCTTCTATACCTGTAATAAAAATAGCAAGAAGGGTAGCATTACACATAACTTACGAAATGACTTCTATGAAGTCATAGTAGTAACTAAGCCTAAACATAAGTATTCACACAGCAATCACAATCATATTTATACATTCAAAGACATTTACTTTTTATCATTGACATAATACTATTCATTTCTTCGACCCGATTTAACTTAATTAGTTTTCAATACTTAATTCTCCTTACTCTTTGCTCATTCTTATTTCTCTTTTCATTCTTCATTCTCTTTTCATTATCTCACCCTTATTTTTGTTTTCACTCTTTCCTCTTTCTTTTCTTTTTCTGGTTAACTCTTTTCCTTTTCACTTGCATTTTCATCTCTTTATTTTTCCTCTTTCTTTTACTTTTTCATTTCTTTCATTCCTTTTCTTTCTTTTCTTTTTAACGGCTTTGCGAACTCACCATTACGCTCCCACACCGGGGCGTCTTACCGCTGCACACGCCATTAAATCATGCGGCTTACGCAACCAATGTGCCCCACCAGGGCGTACTACTTGGCTTGGCATCCGCGAAGCGTATTGAGTACTGCGAACCCACCACTGCGCTCCCACACCGGGGCATCTTACCGCTGCACACACCATTAAATCGTGCGGCTACGCAACCAATGCACCCCACCAGGGCGTACTTACATGGCCTGGCATCCGAGTACTAATCATCTGTAAAGGTACTACGAACCCACCACTGCGCTCCCACACCAAGGCGTCTTACCGCGGCGCACACCATTAAATCGTGCGGCTTACACAACCAATGCACCCTACCAGGGCATACTTACATGGCCTGACATCCGAGTACTAATCATTTGTATAGGTTTTGTGAACCCACCACTGCGCTCCCACACCGGGGCATCTTACCGCGGTGCACATCATTAAATCCTGTGGCTTACACAACCAATGCACTCCACCAGGGCATACTTACATGGCCTGGCATCCACAAAACACATCGGGTACTGCGAACCCACCACTGTGTTCCCACACCAAGGCGTCTTACTGCTACACACGTCATTAAATCGTGTGGATTACGCAACCAATGCACCCCACTAGGGCGTATTTACATGGCCTAGCATCCGCATACCAAATATCTTAGTCTTTTAATTACATTTTCTTTATTTTGTTTCTTTCAATTTATTCAATTATATTTTCTTCTTTTCGTTTAATACTTTAATGTCTTTTTCCTCTTTCTTTAATTACGTTAGTGCATTCTTTCTCTTCCCTTTAACTTTTAGTTCTCTTCCTCTCTTATTTATTTCTCATCTTCCCACTTCTTTTCATTCAAGATTCATTATCATTTTCTAGTATTATTACTTAGGGATTAACAAACAAATCATATATTCATAATAAACATACAATTCATACAAACTCACATGCAACTAAATTCGGCCTATTTATATAGTTTCAAATTCCAAGTTTTCATGCATTATTATTATCATCACTTCCTTTTATATTCACTAGCTACACAAACATTCCAATCCATCCTTTAATTTATGAAGCCCATTTACCCATTATGTCTTTAGTTCAGTTCACAACCCTTACCCTTCATATACTCGAACACACACATTTTTGTTCAACATAATAGCACAAATCATACACACAATATCACAAACATCGTCACATAATTCATTCAAACCTATAATTACAAATTATTTAGTGGATTCATTTCTTTACTCTTCTACTCTATTTATTATTTTTCTTCTCCTACAGTTCTTCATTTTCCTTATTTCCATTCTTTAACTTAATGTCAACATCAACTACCCTATTGTTTATTCTTTCACCTAATCTTTTCTACTCTTAGCCACCCCTATAAACAACCTAGAAATCACACCCTAAATCAAGGTAAGGCTACCTTCTTACCTCAATGAAGGTAGGGAGGTGGAGAACCTCAAGACCCTAAGATTCCATCTTGTCCTTACTCCTTAAAGCTTGAACCTTTTTGACCTTCCTTTATTTGATCTTGAAGGTGTGGAGAAGAGAGAGAGAGATGGCTTCCATGGTGGGTATTAAGAGCTAGAGAGAGAAAGCTCTAACAAAATGGTATGGTGATGATGATATATGCGATGATGAAGGTGAGTGGGTGGTGAGGCTTGGTCTTGATGTTCTTGAGCATGATAATAATGGATGATGGTGTGGGTGCTTGGGGTTTGGTGGTTGATGGCTTGGATGATGGCTCTTGATGAAGACGTTGATGGAGGTGATGATGGCAAGCTTGGATGAGGGATAAGGAGCTTGGATAATTTGGTTATGGAAGGGAGAGAGGGCTTGGAAGGAAGCCATGGAACTTAGCTTCCTTGTGAAGCTTGGGGTTTCACTTTTTGGTGAGGAAGAATGGCTCGTAATGCCTTATATTTTTTTTTCAGATTTTTATCGAACTAATCGATTAGTGGACTCACTAATTGATTAGTCAATGAAATTTCACAATTTGAACTTATCATTTTTGACAAACTAATCTATTAGTTGTTCGATTAGTTTGTCAACTAATCGATTAGCCACTGCTAATTGGCTTTTCTATTTTCTTCTTGCAGTTTTGACCATAACTTCTTCGTTAACCGTCGGATCTTGCTCAAATTTGAAAGAAAACTTCCTAAAATACTTATCTTCATATCCAATGGTGGAATTCTTGTTTAGAGTTATAAATCTTTTATTTTTAATTTTCTCTTATAACGCAATTATATCATCGAAACGTCAGCTTTAACCCTCGTTTCTCCTCACTTTCCACCCTCTTATCCTTTGCTAAACTTCCTAACTACTTCACAATATTACAAGTGGTCCTACTCCATTGCCTCATTTATTCCTGGACATAATTATATTCTTTCTAAGCGGTTTATTGTTCTAATTTACGATTAGGTCAAATAAATAAATAAATAAAAATTTAGGATGTTACAGCGATTGTGATAGGGGAAGGTGATGACGGTGATACGTCAAGAAACCGTGAGTACTTTTCTAGGCGGAACTAGTCTAAATGTGATCGGGGATTAATACCCAGGGGATCGTAGCGTGTTCTACATAGTTAACTAGAAGAGTATTGTCGCCCCCTTGATCAATTTCGAAACGGTGAGAAGGAACCTAAGGAGGCGGGCAGTTCGATTGGTTTTGGGCCCCTGCGATATCGCACTTTGATGAAATATGGAAATGATGATTATGATTATTGTGGCTGACCCTGAGTGGTTGCATCATATATGTGTTTTCTCGGCTGTTCGACTTGCGTGGGTTAAGGTTCCTGTACGTCCCATTTGCTTTCGTTTAGGGTCGGGAGGATTAGAGGAGATGTAATGTGTGCTAACTAATTCCTCGATGACATTCTCTTACTCCCTCGTCATCGAAGGATGCGATTCAATAAGACTTAAAAAGAAAAATTTAAGAATAAATTTATAATCCTTAATGTTGAGAAAAGAATTTGTGAAAAGATTTTGACAGGAGTGAGCCTTCAGGCATGGAAATAGTATTGGAAGAAAGGATTTGGAATAAAAGTGGTTATGGTGGCAAGAGATGCCTCGGGAAAAGAGAGAGATTGAGGATATTGATATAAAAGTGAAATTGGAGATTATGGTTAATTAAAATAATAACAACAAAGAGCATATGAAATGATTTGATTTTAATCCGCTGTGTTAAACGTGCTTATTTGCTTTGGTTGCCTAATTTAATTCCACATAGTCAACATTAAATTGTTTGGATTGCTTACTCTCTCTATCTTGCTATGTTTTTCTGCTTGTATAAAAAGGGTAAATACAACCGCAAAATTGGGAATGTTGTTACGGAGGTGGAGTCAAAGATCGTACCAAGGGAATCACCTGCAGACGCGTCAAAGTCAGTGGCTGAGGATACCTCTAGTCCTTAGTGGTAGTCTTTATTTTGTTCTATTCTGAATCCCGCTTATGTGCACTAGGTTGATATCGCGAGTACCACTGTGTAACATGTTTTGAAACTTAATTGGTTTTGGAAACAAATGACTCCGATGGAATTATTTGGAAAAATATGAACTTAAGACTTATGAACTGATAATTATGAAGGACGTTTTATGAAAATAGAGTCAAAGTTCCAAAGCGCAATGTTGGTAACATTTCGGTTTGGAAGTTGACAGGTGACGTGTGACATGACGACTTATTTTTATTTGAATGAAACATTTTTGGTAACAGTAATTGTATGTTCATGTCACCAATGAAAAAAATATTTACCCATACTTTTACCATATTGATTAAAATAAAAGGATATTTCAAGTTCTAAATCGGGGTGTTACATTTGTGGTATCAGAGCGATAGTTATCCTAGTAGCCTTAAGCATGGGCTTACATGCTTTGCTTATGTGTGCTCTGTGTGTTGTGTTTGTTTTGTCCTGTGATGGTTGTGTCAAGGAAGGGATGAATGGGAGCTACATGAATACTCTTTTGAACAAGATTATGGTACGACTGCTTTGCTTGGGTCTGCGTGCAATCCTGACAAGAACGGATTCGAGTTTGAGTCAAAGCCTTTCTGTGTAACCTGCTTGTTTCTACCCTCTATACGCAACCTCTCCTGTAATTCTTCTTTGTTTGAAATGACCTCTGAATTGACAAGGTGACCCTTTGATAAAATCTACCCAAGTCAACCCCAAGAACCCAAAAAAACCATGAAACGAGGAATCGTCCTGTAATGATTCGCGTGTTGTAAAATTAGTTTGACAAGACGATGATTTCATGAAAAGTTTCCCCTGAGTTGTTACCCTTCAGGTGTGTTATGCCAACTAAAGTAAGGTTCCGGTAAAGGAAGAGCCTAGTGTGTAATTATTGTGTAAGGATTTTGGAAGATGAAAGGAACATGATGGACGGCGTAAGATGATTAGATCCTTTTAGCCCCTTAGAGAAGTGAGTGAACCATCCTGAACAATAGGAATTTATGGCATTAATGGTGGAATCGTTAAGGAAATGGTGAAGAAGTTGTCCATATGGCTGACATTTTGGACGAAATTAGAAGACTAAGTCTTTTAAGAGCCTTAGTGGAGTAGGCATGTTGTGAGGAGCATTAGGAGCTCGTGGCATCTTGAGTAAATTTGGCGGACAAAGTAGTGTTGCGGTAAAGATAAGTAGTAAGAATTACGATAAGAACCAGACGAAAGTGTTGGAACCGAGTGCTTTAGGAGAACCCAATGAGAGAAGTTAGCGGTTGATTATGACGTTAAGGACACCCTTAGAGCTTAAGATGATTGTTATTGGTGGTGAATCTTAAAATTTTGATGCCTTTTTATGGTTTTAGAATACCCAAACAATGCCCTTAGGACTAAATGAACTTTGAGGACACCGTAGTATGGCTTAAATAGTGTTTAAGATAGAGGCTTCTGTGACCTTAAAACCCCTTGAACGAGTGATTGTGGAGATAAAATAATGAGTACCAATGGTTTTAGGAATAAGAATGGAGGATTAGCAAAAAATGGTGTATCGTATGGACTTAGTTGATGGAGGTTAAGTCAAAAATGTAGTAGGATCGAATAAGTGATGGAAAGTTTCGTAATAAAGGTTTAAATTAGTTTAAGCTGTAGAATTATGTCGGGATCATTCGGTATGAGTATCAGATAGCATGGTGTGATCTGTGTGCAAGTAGGCGTCCCGATCGATTATAGAAACCCAATGGTGCCTAGCTTAGGTTTGAACATGAAAGGAGAAGTTAATTACAAGATAATTAAGCGAAAAGTTTGAATTGTTAAGGTCAAGGAATGATGTTTTTTAGGATGTTGGCATAAAACGCACTTATGCCCGAATACCATTCATATATATATATATATATATATATATATATATATATATATATAAAATTAAGTCCCTAAGAGTTATTCTATTGATGAACCTTATAGTCTATAATACTTGAGATTATTCCCAAAGGTTTCAACTGGTCTAAAATGCTCCTATTGTATTTGACAATGGGAAATATGTAAAGAAATGTTTTCACCCCTAACCTGCTTCACTCAACTCAAATTCGGAACAGTGAATGTGTGGCGTTTGTCTATAACCTGTCGTCAGCTAAGGTCAAGTAGGTGGTAGCGTTGCCTCGAAGTTTTGGAATGTAGGGAGAGTCTTGCACTCTCGATTTTGCTTGAATCTTGCGTGCAATTTCTCAGGGACGAGAAATCTCCAAGTGGGGGAGGAATGTAATACCCACGATTTTTCATATTTAAGAAAATTATATTTTCATGATTTAAAATATTATTATATCTCTTTTTGTTGGAAATAAATGAATTTATTTAAGTTTTGTGATTCATAAGGAGCTCTCATTTTAATGTTATTGATTTATTTTTATAAAAAAAAAGTTACTAAAACGTTAAGTTGTCAGATTTCAGTTTTTGGGATTTAGATTTGACAGGTTGATTTTATTTACGTTAGCGATGAGTTTGGATTTATATATTTATTTATTTATTGATTTAATTGACTACGTTATTATGATTTTCAAAGGCATTACGTTTTCATACGAGGTTCAAATAAAATGATGTTATAGTTAAAGTGATTATATGAAAATATAAGATTTATTTTATAGTAGTGAAAGTTTAATTTTTGTAGTATGTAAAGAATTATTATTTTTGAGGATTTAATAAATAAAGTCTCATTATTGTATTTTGTAATTTATTAGACCATGATTTTAATGTCTTCCTTAAGAGTTTAAAGAAACTTTTCATTTCACCCTATGTGTTATATTGCAACAGCTTGAAATGATAAAGGAAGGGGAAAAGTCCTTTGAAAAATGGACCCCAAGTGGTTACAATGTTCATTTTATTACCACCCTAACTACCAAATTGGTATTTTAATTTAAAAATAAATGAAACCCCTCATTTTTCTCAAGCAAAACTGTCCCTTCCTCTCTCCTTTATTCCCTCATTTTTATTTTTTTCCTTTTGTATTTCTTACAACAACAAACCAAAAAAATATATATAATAAAAAAATAATAACCACTCCTCCTTCTCATATAGTTTCTTACGCCCTTCTCCTTTAAGTTTCATTTTCCTCTCCCAAACAGCAAAAACACAACAGCAACATACTCCCTCCCCCAAAACTCACGATATACTCTCTCCTTCTCATACCAAGACTTTTCATTTTTCTTCCTCCATAAAACAAGAAGCAAAAACAGCCAAGCATACTTGATGCTTCCTTCCATCTCACGCCCCTCATTCCATTCCTTGTTGTAATTTCATTTTCTTCTTCATGAGCAAAACCCCATAAAAGTGACACCACCCTCTCTTTCTCCATTTTTATTTCATAAATCAAACACCCACTCCCTTCTCATTACCCATTTGATTGAGAAGCAAAGAAATCAAAAACCCCCATTGGAGAAGAAGAAGGGGACCATGGCAGCTAAGAAGGAGGAGGAGGAAGAACCCATTTTTGTCAATTTTTGCTTTGTGGATAATGATTTCTAACCCATTTTAATTTATTCCATTCTATTTTAATTATTTGAAAGTGGATTATGATTGAAGTTTAAATTTTTATGTGTTATATATCTATGTGTAGTTGGTGTACAAAGTGATTTAAATGGGATTTTTGTTAAAAAGCCATAACTTTTGTAAACGACAAGTTTTAAGTGTTGCATGTTCATATTATAAATAGCAGAAGTTGAGATCTTTTGTTGCGTGCATGATTTGAGCAAGTACCCGAGCCTAAAGTTGATATTTTTGTGAAAATGAGTTTAAGATGTTCATGCACGTGCATAATTCATGTAGACAAGTAAAAGTCTTTATTTTTTTATGAAATTATGAATAGCTAATAATAAGTTTTGAATGAAAAATGATTTTTCCTTTCATTAGGGGTCTTGGCTGAATTGGCCTCGGAAAAAGAAATAGGGCTCTAAAAGTTGTTTTAAGCCTTGATTCTTTTTTTTTTGTTAAAAGGGTATGTGTTAGAACCTTGATTTTTATTGTGCAAGCTAATGACCTTGATTGTAAGTTTTCGGGTGTTAAGGACAAGTTGTTTTTATTTTGTTTTTCATGAACTTTTGGTTTTGGTTAAAGTAAAAAGTATTAGATGTTTATGTGTGTTAGAGTTTTGATTATGTATGAAGCCAAAAGAATTGATTTGCCAAGAGATATGTTGATATTTTAATTGAGTTTGATTTCAATAATGTTGATAAGCTAGTATTTTGTCATTGGTGGTGGAAATAAAAAAAATTGCATAAGAATACCCTATTTTGTGGTTATGGCCGAATTGGTAGGTCTAAGAGGAAGAAAGAACTTTCAATGTATACTCGAAGCCTTTATTCTTAGATTTTATTAGAAATAACATGTGTCAGAGTTGTGGTTTTGTGTTTCATTTTAATGATTTTGGCTTGTATTATTTTCGGGTATTAAAGAAAAATTGCCTTTATTTGGTTTTCGTGAACTCATGTATAGGAGGGTGTTAGACCCTTATGGATTTTTGGTTTTATTTAAGTTAAAAGACTCGATTTGCTTAAAGGTAAATTGGAAATTTAATTGGGTTTGGTTTCAATGGTTATATTGAGCTAAATTTTGTCCTTGATTGATGAAAAGGAAAATTTGCACAATGATACCCTATTTTTTTATGGCATGGCCGAATTGATTTAGATAAGAGAAATGGTTGTTTTGGTTTTTGATTTCAAGTATGTCAATTGATAAGTTTGATGTCGGGGTTTTGGAAAAGTCTTAAAAAAAAGATAAGGAATGATTATGTTTTTATATGAATTTGGTTGTTTTGTTTTGGTATATTTATGTCATTGTTTGATTAATTTGGATTAGTTGTTTTATAATGTTCATTTGTTATTTTTGGTCCCTATATTTGAGAAAGACTAATTGCTTTAAAAGTTTTAGTTTTGGTTTATGCTTTATTTTGTGAAAGGATGTGATTAGCTAAGTTGTTTTATGTAGTATATAAATTTAGAACCTTGCACAAGAATTAGAGTTAAAGAAAACCAAATTTATGGATAAAAACTTAGAGGAGGCCATGAGCCCTTTTCAATTTAAAACCAGGTTTTAAATTTTGACATTGAAATATTGTATTGGTTTGTGCAAGAATTTCAAAGTGTCATGCTTGTTTATTGTTTTGAAATGTAATTGAATTGTTTTTACTTTGAATGGTCTGAAAGTGTTAATGAGTTGATTGTTGAATTGAAATTATATGACTTTGGTTTTCCGTTGAAACTTGGTTGTTGTTAAAATTTAACCCTCTCTTTTTGATTCGATAAAGTTTGTAAATTAAAGTGTTTGAAAAATGAAATTTTCCAATGAAAAAGAAGAAGAGGCCGAATTGGCCACGTTAAAAGGAATCGAATGGAATTTTGTTTAAGCATTTTAATTTAGCATTTGACAAGTGTTTTGCAAGGACTATATTTTATTGTCAATAAGGTTTAACCCTTAAGCCATATTTGTAAAAATGAATACCTTCGAACGAGAGAAAAATGATTTTAAAAGGACATGTTTCAAAGAGGATACATGCTATACCGAAGTTATATTTTATAAATATTAGCTTAAGGTAATGATCCTATGACAAAGACTCATGAGTTTATAAGTGACTTAACATGTTTTCGGTTGTGATTTGATTTACTGTTTAAAAAGTATTTTTGGTTTGTAATGAGGATGCTATTCAAGAAGTTTATTTTCTAAAAAGGCTAGCTAATTTTAGTCACGTGATTAAGAATGAAACTAAATAAGTGATTTGCTTGTGTTTTGAAATAACTCGGATTGTTTTAAAATGACGAGTTTCTTTTATGCTTAAATATTGTCCCAAGATTTGTTTAAGTGATTTGGTATTTGAATTTATTTTGTGTATCCGTATATATTTGATTTTTGAGAAGGAAGTAGAAAAATAAAGTTTGGTTTGGATTTTTGAATAAGAGAGTATTGTGTAACATGAATTTACATAAGTGTAAGTGTTTGGATTTTGTATAAGTTAATGGTATTAGTACACTTAATTTCATATGATGAGAACTCTTAAAGTTTTGTGAAATTGTTCAAATGACTTTGAGTAAGTTTGATGAAGTTAAAAAGGCTAATTTCCTTATGCTATATATGTTGTCTGGAATTTTGTTACCAAGTTATAAATAGTTTGAAAAATGATTTTGGTGTTTGAAACTAAAAAGTTTTAAAGTAATGCGTATAGAAAAGGTTTGAACGAATTTCGTGATGATTAAAGCTATTTTCTAATCCTTTAGAGTAATTTCAGCATTACGTTAAGTATAAGTATTGAAAATAAAATTTATTGATTATTTTATTTGGATGTGAGCAATGTGTCTATAGTTATTTGGCTTTTGTAACAAAAAAGATTTTATGTATTTATGTTTTTATTTAGCATATTATTTTAAGTTATCAGCGTACAATTTACCCACGAATTTTAAAGTGAAATCGTAAAAACTCAAATTATTCTGATTTGATTTTAATTGAATTTTGTTTATGCGCGTTAAGAAATTTACAGAGGAATCCCTTCAATCCAAGATGCTTTTTTCAACATCTGAACAAGATGCTTGATATCATTTTTTCACTCGCATTCTAGGATATGTAGCACGTACAGAAAGAGTACACTTTTATTTCCACATGTCTGCTTTTGACCTGGCTTCAGTCCTGATAGTCCATAGTTGGGTAATCTGGTGTGTATTTTATGTCTGTCTACTTATCACTGCTAATTTATTTGATGCTTGAAACGGAACCTCCCTTTGATATAGAACAAAGTTTGTGATGTGATGATTTTTCTTTTTTTTGGGGTGAGTTTTGCCCCCTTGTATTGTGTAGTTGAACAATTATCAATTGTTGGATTAGAGGAATCCATTGCATTTTATTAAACCAGACTATTTATTAACGATCCGGTCCGATCCGATTTTTGTACTTAGAATACATCAAGACATAACCATATTAATTTAATTGGTCCGGTCTTTAATATTCATCAAAGATCACACCATTACACCCCTAATTTACAAAATAAGAACTTTCAATCCAACCGTTGATTTGATTAAATTTAACTTGGTATAAAAGTTATATAAGATATGTAAAAGTTAGTATGTGTAATTTGATTTGGTATAAATTTATCACTCAAATATATATATATATATATATATATATATATATATATATAAACATTATCTTCTATTCTTATATACAAATAAATTTTTTTTTTGTTATTTTAATTTTATTATTTCTATAGTACTAATTTATAGTACTCCGTATTATACAGAATAATGCTTTAATTGGCAAAATAAATTCTACAAGTACCCATATTTAGGACGAATCGCGGAGCTTAAAGTCAAAAAATATTTAATAACTTGAATAGAGATAATCGTAGAGAAAAATTATTAGTAAAGTCGAGCTAAAATTTACCCACACGCATATATTACATCATCACAGTACTATTAAGTAAAGATTACAAACGAGAATTCTCCTTAAATAAGTACTTAGGAGGAATAAACCATAGCAACTTCTTAAAAATATAAGAAACCGATAATTTGGAAATTAGTAATATCCATTTGAACTGGCCAATGTGCTATGGAGGACGTGTCAAATTAGGATTTGTCAACGTCAGATTTCCTAGTCCATTTCTTTCCAACAACTGGGTGGTAACTTCTGAGTTTAATCGGTAATTTACATAGGGCTTTATCTAGGGCTGGTTCCTCGAAAACAATTTTCTTTTAGCAAGAGCTTATCCCTTGGTATTTAGTCCTCGATAATTTACAGAGGACTTTACAGAGAACAAGGTCCTCGGAAACAGTTTTCATTTAACGAGGACTAAGCCATCAGTAATTCAAACTTTTATCGAGAGATACAACCCTCGGTAACTAAATTTTTACTGACGGATTTTGCCCTTGTGGTTGTATTTGATACCGACGGATGTTGCCCTAGGTAATTTAAAAGATAAAAAAAAATACCTAGGGCTTATTTTAAATTATGTAAATTTTTTAGTACCTGATTAACATTTTTATAATTTAATAAGAAAAACAATTATCATATATTCCCAAGGATAAAACCTACTAATTCAGGAATTACTAAAAAGTTAATAAAATTTTAAATACAAGACAACAAAATATTTGAAGGGTACTAAATCCAAATGTTACCCAATATCCAAACTACCTAACAAACTACGAAAATACCAAACATGTGACATCTTATTACATAAATCATATGTTTTAATCATTATAACCATCATAACCATCAACGTCATCTAAGCCCAAGTTCTAATCATGGTCATGCGGGCTAGGTGGAGGTGAGCGAGGCAAAATGTTATGCATGACAAAATGCGCAAGTCTAGCCAATCTTTCTTTGAGTAACTGATTTTCTAAAGTCAAGGTACTGATGGGTGGTAGTAGATCCTGATGGCTGGGTGGCTGGGTAAGTGGTTTTTGACCTCAGACAACATAAGAAACTGCACTTCCGGTACCATATACTTTCCCCTCTTTTCCCATCAGCTACTTCCAACCAACAATCGAGCCTTCAATTCATCTAGATTATTTGAGGCAGAACTCTTTGGTGACTGCGACGACATAGCTTACTCAAGCCTCATCATATAATCCTCCTGCAATTGAGGATTAATTAATACACAAGTTGAAACTCTTAACATAATAACAACTTAATGTTAATATTAATAAGATAACTTATCCATCACTATTCAAACTTTAAATTTAAAACATAATAAGATAACATGTCTTGCAATAATTTTATTTAAATAAACTAATAAAAGTACAGCCTAATATTTAACCAAACACCTAATATTAAACAATGACTAGAAAAACAATACTGTTATAGCACGAAGTGAGTGTAACACATTAACAAGTAACACTAATAAACTATAAAGTATAAACTATCAGCCATGCTATAACTGAGGAAAAAGCTAATAAACGTATAAAACTAAAAAATAAGTGAACAATAATAACTAATAAGTAAATAAACTAATAAAAGTACAGAACTGTAGAAGTAATAAACTAATAAAAGTAATAAACCAAAAGACAAAGAAGTGAAGAACTTTATTAAACTCAGACAAAATAGAGGCACAGAGGAAAGAGTAGGAATGAACAAACTACAAAGGAACAGCGACACGCATACAAAAGCAAAACAGAGCAAAACAACAACAAAGGAAAAACAAACGATTAATCAAGAACGAGCAAAACTAAATTGGATGCATATCTGAGAGTGTGACAACGATGAACAGCAGCAACTAGCAAGGGACAATAACAACGAGAGACAGCAGCGTTTGTAGAAATTTGAAGAGGTTTTTTTTCATAAAAATTACATTATGTTTTGACTTTTGATCTCTCATATCTGATTTGTACTGTGCATTTATACAAATTTGAAGAGTTTTTTTATCTTCCAAAAGAACAGAAAGAATGGATCATATGCAGAAGTACTTTAACCAAATACAATCCATATGCAAAAGTACTCTATCATTATTAAAAGTAGGAAGTAGCAAGCATCAAAGGAGAAGCAACATAACAACATGTGTCAGGTCAGTAAAATTTACAGTATCTTTCCTGAATTTGAGTGGACTTACAGTATCATTCGTCCATCACTAACAAAGTCAGGCTGCTCACTTGCATACCTAATAAACTCTTCAACCCCATTTATAAAAGTGACTTTTAAGCCGCCTCTATTTGGATGGTTCCTATCATACATCCAACCACGAGTCGGATGATTATTTTCCATCTTCTGCACGTCCGAAACAACCGAAATAAATTAAAATACACAATTTGGACAGCATGCAAACTATCATCCACATTGTGTTCAAGATTCGATATTATTATTATTATTGATATAATTTACAAGTGTTAATTAATATTGGATCTTGAACGGGAAAACAAATGCTTTGCATAAATATTTTTTTAAAAACATAATCAACACATGAAAGCAAATTATATGATGAAATCAAACATTAAATTTACCTCAATGTAAAAAGACAATGACAATGGTGTTGAGAGGAAGTAAGTCTGCAACTTATCTTAGTACGCAAATGGCTTCAAACCTGCAAGATGCAATGAAACAATGTGATATGGAATTTAATTCCTTGTAAAGCTAGTAGCTACTAGCTAGTGACTAATGATATATTTTCAACAACAGTTATATTTTCAAGCCAAGTTGCTTTGGTGGAAATAATAATTCTATCTAAAAATGCAGGAAAAAAATGGAATTTTTAATATTAAGAAATGGAGATAAGTTGTTATTATTATGTGTAACCAGAAAGGGAACTTTTTTTTTTGAGATAGAAAGTAAAAAGAAAAATAAAATTAGAAAATGGAAAATGGAAGTTAAACCAAGAAATAAAAGGTAATATATTTATTACAGCATACTTACTTAGATAGATAGAAAGATAGATGAAAATGAAATGAAGAAGAAGTTGATGTTCTAAGATCAGTACTTGTTTCTTGAATGAATAAAGTTGCTCTTCTTTCTTTCTTTGTTTCTTCTTCAACTGAGCTGAGATGAGTTTGCAGAATAGTGTTAAAATGAGTGTGCGTGTGATTCAGTGCACTTCTCTGAACAACTAATCTAACATATAACAATTAACAATTAGTCTTTTTTTTTTTTTAATCCTTAGCAAGTATTGCTTTTTAGTTTTTTCTTATTCAGTAACTCCAACAAAAAAAAGCAATGCTTTCTTCTTTTTTTCTTTTTCAGTAGCTTCAGTAAGTCCTTAGAGACTGAACCATATAAGATTATATCCATAAAAAAAAAACATCGTTCCATTTTCAGTTCAATGTTGGTGGAAATCTGATATCAATACTATCTTGCAAAACATGGACAAATTGTAGCAGAACGGAATTAACAAATTCAAGCAATTACTACACATATCAAAATCTTCTAGTAGAATGGACTTAACAATGCAAGCAATAACAACACATATCAAAATCAGTTATTACTATGCATGTATGCATTCCTATTTCAAAAGAAAGACACAATTGATACATATCAAGTATCACTGTATGCCATTACAAAAGGCTCAAAGTCACCATAATCCCAAACAAAAGAGCCAATCTTTGGAACCAAAAACAAAAACTTTCCTTTACAACTAATTTAACCAAACAGTAAAGGACTATTTAACCAAAACAGGGCATGAGCAAATTATTGTTAAGCATGGAGTAGATTGAGTGAAGGATGCACTCTTGAACCATTGGTGCTAAAGTTTAGTTTGCACCTCCAATTATGGACATTAGTAAAAGAGAAATGTAAAAATGTAAAATTTTCACTTACATACACTGCAGTTACTGTTCCAGCAGAGTTATCTTGAGCTGGATGGTAACTTTTCCAAATATATATTTGCATTTGGATCCAAAACCAGCACCTACAATATCAAATACCTATCACATTTTAATCATAAATAACAAAAAAGAATTTATTTATTTACTAATGAGAATTGAACCATGTTAAGAGAGTAATCATTTTGTAAACTAATGAGAACTGAACCATGGTTCACAATAATCTAATCTTCAAACTGTAACATATGGCAAATTAAAATATAGTCATCGTAAAATATATTAGAAAATTAGATAACTGATCTTTTGAGATTACTATCTATTAGAGTATATTGTAAATAGTAAATATTAGTTAGTTAGATAGACAGCTGTCAGCTAAGCTGACAGCACATCTTCTTAACTTAATGTATTGGACTAACTCATTATTGTAACTAACTCATTTCAGATTCAATAACAGAATCTTATTCAGAAACTCTTCTCTCTCTACATTTCTATCATGGTATCAATCGCTTCACACCTGAGAAGCTTTAGTAATCGCATCCTTCATTCTTCTCATTTGCGATTTTCTTTTCTATAATCGCATCTAATTTTCACTTTTCTTCTCCCTTGCGATTTCAATTCTCAAATCGCAAAATTAGGGTTTTCTTCTCCTTGCGATTTCACAATTCTGAAATCGCACCTCTGTTCTCTTCTTCTTCTTCCTTGCGATTGCTTTCATTCACTTCTCATCCGTGTGTTTTTGTGTTGTTCGATCCTGATCATCAATGGCTTCCGCACCTCATACTCCACCTCAACCAGTGAATACATTCTTCACTCCGGTTACTTTTTCTCACTCAGTTTCTGCCAAACTTTCAGATAAGAATTACTTAGTCTGGAAGCAACAGGTAGAAGCAGTGATTGCCTCTCATCGTCTTCAAAGGTTTGTGGTTAGTCCACAGATTCCTCCTAAATATCTTACTGCAGAGGATCACGAATTCGATCGAGTTAACCCTAACTACCTTAACTGGGAGGAGCAGGATCAGCACTTAGCTTCATGGCTGCTGCAGTCTCTATCTGAACCAGTTCAGGCTAGGGTAGTGGGATGTGTTCATTCTTATCAGATTTGGGATGAATTACACTCCTACTTCAGTTCTCTGCTTAAAGCCAGAACTCAAATGCTTTATTCAGAGCTTCGTTCCTCAAAGAAAGGTAATCAAACTATTTCTAAGTTTGTGGCCAGAATCAAGGCCTTAGTGTTTTCTCTATCATCAGTAGGAGAACTAGTATCTCAGAGGGAACAGGTAAGAGCAGTTCTGGATGGCTTACCATCAGATTATGAGGCCTTTGTTACCTCCTTGCTCATTCGTGATGATCCTGTCACTCTTGGTGCCTTAGAGGCTCTTTTGGTTACTCAAGAAGCCTATCTGGAACGTATTCATCCTGTGGTGAATGATAACTTTTTTGTTCAGTTGGCTCAAGGACCTCATTCATCCCTCTCAGCTGCACCACCTCCTGTTCAGCCCTTTGCATATGGTCCTGTTCCATCTTCTTGCACTCAAACACCTCAGAATGTGATGTATTTTCAAAATCCAGCTCAGTTTCCTCAGCAGGTGCAACTTTCAAACTCAGCACCAATCACTGCTCCTAATACTAAAATTCCTAAGTCCACAAATCCATTTGACACTGACAATGAGAGTAGTGACTCAAATGGTTATGAGCAAGCTGTCTCTAAGCAGAAAACAAATGGTACGGGCAACATTTCTAAAGGGAAGTCTGGTAGAGGAAGAGTTAAGTGTCAACTTTGTGACAAACATGGCCATGAAGCACTTCAGTGTTGGAATAAGGTCGATATAGTCATGGTTGCTGATGCAAATAAGTCTCAAAATAAATCCTATAAGGCACAAAAGGCCAGAATTCTAACTCTTCAACTACTGGAGTTGTTCCTTATCCTTCTCCCTTCTTCATGCCATATCCTCCTTGGGCAATGCAACAGATGCCAATACAGTATCCTCAATTTGCTGCAAGACCTACTGTTGCACCCTCTATTCTTGGTCCAGCACCTAATTCCTGGGCATCACAGCCATCTTTTGCTGTTCCTAGACCTCAACCTCAAGCTATGGTTATGGAGCCAATGGCCTACAATTCTCAGCTTTGGTACCCAGACTCAGGTGCCACGCATCATCTTACTGCTGATCCCTCAAATCTGACAGGCACTACTAATCCTCTACCTGGCCAAAGTCAGATTTACATGGGTAATGGTACAGGTATACCAATTACAGGAATTGGAACCAGCTCTTTTTCTTCTCCTATTTATCCTAACACTACTCTACACCTAAACAATTTATTACTTGTGCCTTCCATAACTAAAAACTTAGTTAGTGTTAGCAGGTTTGCCAAAGACAATTCTGTCTATTTTGAGTTTCATGCTGATTGTTGCTTTGTGAAATCTCAGGATTCCAATGCTATCCTGCTTGAAGGCACACTTGGTGTTGATGGGCTCTATATTTTTCATGACATACTCAAGACTAAGTCCACAAATTCTACTTCAACTTTTTCTGCTGGTTCTGGAGTTTCCAATATTGCTGGTCGTACTTGTACTAATGTCGTTTCTTCTGAAAATGCACATACATATGTACCTAGCTCTAGTCAAAATTCTGATGTATCTAGTTCTAGTACAGGTTCTGTTTTCAATGTATCTGTTGCCAACAATAAATACTCTTTATGGCACAGTAGGTTGGGTCATGCTAATGACAATGTTGTAAGAACTATTCTACAATCTTGTAATATACCCATCAATGTGAATAAAACTACTTCTATGTTTTGTGAAGCTTGTGCTGTTGCCAAATCTCATAAGTTGCCATCTAGTCCTTCTCTTACAGTTTACAATCATCCTTTTGATCTTGTTTATATTGACTTGTGGGGTCCAGCACCTGCTCTATCATCTACTGGTTACAAATATTACATTTCTATAGTAGATTCATGCACTAGATATACTTGGCTGTTTCTGCTTCATCAAAAATCTGAAGCTTTAAAGTGTTTTCAGCAATTTACTAACTATGTTCAAACTCAATTTTCAACCAAAATTAAATCAGTTCAAACTGATTGGGATGGTGAATTTAGACCCTTTACTAGTTTCCTTAATGATCAAGGCATGACTCATAGAGTTATTTGCCCTCACACTCATCATCAAAATGGTGTGATTGAAAGGAAACATAGGCATATTGTTGAAATGGGTCTTACTCTTTTGGCTCAAGCTTCTCTTCCAATCTCCTATTGGGATTATGCTTTCACTAGTGCTGTCTATCTTATAAATAGACTTCCTAGTACTTCTGTTCAGGGCAAGGTTCCTTATACTCTCTTGTTCAACACTACTCCTGACTATTCTTTCTTAAGGGTTTTTGGCTGTTCCTGCTACCCACATCTTAGACCTTATAACAACAATAAACTTCAGCCAAGGTCTACTCAGTGTACCTTCTTAGGCTATTCCTCTAGTCATAAAGGGTATCAGTGTCTTTCACCTACTGGGAGAGTATATGTGTCTAGGGATGTTGTTTTTGATGAAACCAAATTCCCTTTTCAGCAAAGTACAAGTACCACTGAAATTGTTAAAACTCCAGACTCAATTCCTCCTCTCACTGTTCTAAAACAAGTGCCTTCTTCAATCAGCACAGAACAATTTTCTGAGTCTGATCCTTCTTCTTCTCATCTCTCTTCTTCTACAAATTCTACTTCTCTGCCTCACACTGCTTCTTCTACTATAAATCTTTCTTCCTCTGATTCTAGTCCTATTCAGCAACCTATAAATACTCATCCTATGCTTACTAGATCTAAGGCTGGTTCCAATACTGTACACAGAGCTCTTGTAGCTAGTTCTGACTCTACATCAACATCCATTGGTCCTATTACTGTTCCAAAGTCAGCTAAGGTTGCACTTACTCTACCTGCCTGGAAATTGGCTATGGAAGATGAGTATAATGCTCTCATTAGGAATAACACTTGGGATATTGTTACTCTACCTAAAGGGAAAGTTGCTATTGGTTATAGATGGATCTACCGAATTAAAGAAAATCCAGATGGGACTATCAATAAACTTAAGGCAAGAGTTGTGGCAAAAGGTTATCATCAAAGGAAAGGTTTTGATTATAAAGAAACTTTCTCTCCTGTTGTTAAACCTGTGACTATCAGAACTATTCTCACTTTAGCTCTTACTCACAAATGGGATGTTCAACAAATTGATGTTAACAATGCCTTTCTTAATGGCATTCTTGAGGAAGAGGTATACATGGAACAACCAGAGGGTTTTCAGATAGGGGATAAGTCTAAGGTTTGCAAGCTGAATAAGGCCATTTATGGTCTTAAACAAGCACCTAGGGCCTGGTTTGATAAGCTGGCTGATACTTTGATCCGTTTGGGTTTCAGGAAATGTAGGTGTGATCATTCCCTTTTCATTCAGACTACCTCATCTCACAGAATTTATGTTCTGTGTTATGTTGATGACATCATCATCACTGGTACCTCATCCTCTCTCATTCAGACTCTCATCTCAAATCTGAATCTTGCCTTTGCCTTGAAGGATCTTGGTTCCTTAGATTATTTTCTAGGAATTGAGATTAAAAGGCTTGAATCAGGGAATTTTCTTCTCTCTCAGTCAAAGTACATCAAATATCTGCTCGAAAGGTCTCATCTCACTGACATGAAGAGTCAACCTACTCCTATGGTTGGTAATCTGAAACTCACTAAGCAGGGTAGTAATTTTCTGGCTGATCCCTCTCTCTACAGGTCTTTGGCTGGGGCTTTACAGTATGTTACAACAACAAGACCTGAAATATGCTACTCAGTTAATAAACTTTGTCAGTTTTTATCTCAGCCCCTTGAAGAACATTGCAAGGCTCTTAAACGTGTTCTCAGGTATCTTAGTGGCACTATTGATCAAGGCCTTCTTCTTAAACCTACTTCTGCTCATACACCTCTCAGTTTGTATGCCTATTGTGATGCTGATTGGGCATCAGATCCAGATGATAGAAAATCAACATCAGGATCTGCTGTGTATCTTGGTTCCAATCTTATTTCATGGTGGTCTAAGAAGCAAGTGTGGGTGGCTAGATCTACAGCTGAAGCTGAGTACAAGAGTTTGGCAAACACTACTGGTGAACTAATGTGGGTTCAGAGTTTGCTTAATGAGTTAGGTTTCAACTCACATACTCCAGTCATCTATTGTGATAATTTGAGCACAGTTATGCTCACTAAAAATCCTGTTCTTCACTCAAGAACAAAGCACATTGAGCTTGATCTTTTTTGGGTCAGAGAAAAGGTTCTCAACAAGAAGATTATAGTGGAACATGTTCCTGGTGAGCAACAAATTGCAGATATCCTCACCAAGCCACTGTCAAACACTAGGTTCAGTCTACTCAAGGGAAAATTAAACATCATTAGTCAATCTCAAGCTCTATCTCAAAGCACTTCTTTACTTGGTTGCTGTCCCATTCCTTCTTTACAGAACACCAAACACAAAGATGCATCTACTGGTTTCAAGCCTCCTATTCCTCCTGGGTAGCCTAGTTTTTTTTTGAAAGGGGAGTAATAGATAAATGCTGTATATGTGGTTTGGTTTCTGGGGGGACTATTAGAGTATATTGTAAATAGTAAATATTAGTTAGTTAGATAGACAGCTGTCAGCTAAGCTGACAGCACATCTTCTTAACTTAATGTATTGGACTCTTCTATAAATAGAATGAGTGCCTCATTATTGTAACTAACTCATTTCAGATTCAATAACAGAATCTTATTGAGAAACTCTTCTCTCTCTACATTTCTATCACTATCTATAGCTAGCTAATAATAGGCTGTTGATGAAGATTCAATTCTCTGCTGCGATGGCATTGCAACTATAGTGAACACTAGCAACATACATTAGACACGGTGCAGGGCCAGCTTGAACGGCCAGTTCACCCACCACTGGTCATTCATTCAAGCACAAAGAATATTTCATGAGCATAAAGATCAAACCTTTTTATAAATCTAACCTTGACCCAGCTGAAGTTTCAAGGTAAAGTTCAAAATTCAAATTGAGCACAGAAACCAGCTCCAACCAAAAGTAGAGAAATAACCCAAAACAAAAGCTATAAAAGGTGCTCATCAATGTTTCATCTTCCCTGAAAACTTAATTTAAACAGAATTCACTCACAACATTTAAATTAAGTTCGGTACTCATAACAAATTATCTTTCAAATAAACTCCCTCAAAATTGTCAAAAGATTCTAAAACAGAGCAGGTTCCTACAATCTGCTATTCTTTACAATGTGAACAATTATTACAGAAATTATTTCAGTTGAACAAGGGATATTTCTTGGTCAAAAGGGGACTTGGTCATAATGAAGGCACTGTCGTCAGGGGTGCTGGGGGACGGCACCGTCGTCAGGGGTGCTGGGGGAGGGCGCGGTTCACAGGGAGCGGCGTGAGAGGGAGAGTTGAAGTGGAAGTGAGGGATGCCAATAGAGAGTTGTGCTAGTCAGAGTAAAATGAAAGGGTATATGGAGAAATGAAAAGGATTTAAGGAGGCCTTATCCAGGGCATGGGCAATTTACTGTTACCGAGGGCCACAATTCCTCCGTAATACCGAGGGGAATTTATTGTTACCGACGACTATTGTTCCTTTATAATTTTTATTGATTAAAATTTAATATTTATTTATTTATTTTGATATTTTTCGACGGGATGGCCCTTGATAATTTTTTACAGGGTGGAAAATTTTTTTATTGTTACCGAAGGCTCATTCTCTCGGTAATTCTATTTTTACCGACGGACACGGAGGGCCTCGATAATTGGCGTCGGTAATACTGTTTATTCTTGTAGTACCTCGAGTGCTTTTCTAGGTGGAACTATTCTATAAGTGATCGGGGATTATTACCCAGGGGATCGTAGCATGTTCTGCACTGTGAACTAGAAAAGTATTGTCGCCCCATTGATCAAATTTGAAATGGTTAGAGGGAACCTGAACGAGGCTGGCTGTCAAATGGTATTTGTGACGCTCGCTCTTTTGGCAAATCTTTATAGGTAAATAAAGATATAATATAGAGATTATGGACTTGTGTTGTATACAATAGATGGTACACAAAATATGCTTTTCCAAAAAAAAAAAAGGTATTGATATCTCGAACTTATAAAGTAATGTTCTTTTGAATTGGATAGCTCAAATTTAATATCAGAGTATGCGGAAGTAAAATATGAACTTTGAGCTGATAAACATCAAACCAGTAGATATGTGTGTGTGTGTGTGTATATATATATATATATAATAGATAGCATGAAAGTACCCAAAGTACATCAAGGTCCAAGTCGTGATAGCAAAGATTCAAAAGATACAAGTCCATAGAACTAAATAAAAAAGATAGACCATCTCACTGAAATCTCTCAAAAATATATACAATATAGATACAGTATCAAAATATGAAATCCCAGCAATGGTCTGATAATCCTCCTCCAAGCCATGATCCTCCTCGTGACTCCAGCTGCTGCTCCACACGTCCCACATCCTAACCATCTATATTATGCATCGCCTGGTGGATCCCCAACTCCCCACTGGCTCCCAGTGGAGTACTCGACTGGCTCTCCCTCACTCTCTGCCTCCTCGGGGTCCTCCTCTACCTCGTCCGACTAGGTCGGTGCCCTAACACTGGGTACAGGGTCAGCTGATGGAGTCCCATGAACCGGACTCATCGGACTAGGAACAGGAGTCTCCTCTCGAATCACACGGGAAGCAGAGGGATGAGATCGGGTAGCTGCTCTAAAACGAAAAGTATGAAAACGACGAGCTGGTCGAGCCGGGGGTGGTCCATGGTAAGTATAGGGGGCACATGTAGGGTATAGATAATAGAGATGTGAAACCTACGAGGACGGACACGAGCCAAGGGATTGGGGTGATAGAGGGTCACCTCCACCTCCCCCTCGAAGGTGGCTCTGTGGTCCTCGTAGTACCACACTCCACTAGGGAGTGGGCGAAACTCTATGCAAGCTAGATAGCGAGTCATTACCTACATTGGGTATAAGGGATAAGCAATATAATCCACATTATCGAATAAGAATAATTGAAGCAAGTAAACAAACACATTTACCAAGTAGTCAAATGATCTGCATATACATATGAGCAAGATAGTTTCATTTATAATTAATCTCTTTAATTATATGACATGATGCATGCTCATTATCTCAAATTCCTGAGATTCAGCAGCTGGCATTTTATGGACATCCAACCAAACTACCCAAAGTGCTCCCAGAGTACACAATCCATGCTTGGAAGTGATACATAACGTCATCCCTCGATGAACGTCACGCCGCAAAGAGGTAACAATCACTTTATGGTACATAACACTACTCCCAGAGCTTGTGTCACACCGTCACGACATAATAACCATATCAACAGTGCACACACACTGGCCACATTTTCTCTCATAATGTGTCATCAAGCAGGATATCATGTTTGGTATTCTCAGCATACTCTCCTCGTGTTCCTCGAACATGGAAACGATATCACATCGCCTTATCATCATGTATGAATGCACATAAATATTCCATTTAAGATTATCCTTTAATCTCATTATGTGAAACATGAAATGATTCCATCAATGTAATTATGATTGTAATTTATCACAGTATTTCTTCTTTGGAACAGGATACATCTCTTACAAGTGTTCTTTTGTTCTAATTAAACTTGACTTAATTAGAAATGACATTTTTCAACATTCTGGTCAAAAAGACTCGAGTAGTTATTCAGTCTGTACAAAGTACTCGAGTGGATCATAATAATACTCGAGTGGATCATAGGTTTTATGAAAAGTTTTTGTTTCAATTTTTCTAAAAATACTCGAGTAGTTTATGAAATACTCGAGTCGTTCATCAACCCAAAATACTCGAGTGGTTCACGCAAGACTCGAGTTGTTCATCAGAAAGGTTCATTTGTTGCATCAGTCAATACTCGAGTCTTGGCTCAAATGCTCGAGTGTTGGTGCCATCAGATGCACTGGTGCGTCATAAACACTTGAGTCTCGAGCCAACTACTCGAGTCTTGACAGACAGAGTACACTGAAATTTGGGTTTTAACATACCAATTTCATTTCTAGTCAAATTTAGTCAAAACCAATGATCAACAGAGTTGTATTTGTGCATGATAAACATGTTCCAACACAGAAATTACATCACATTACACTGAATCAAAACTGAGCATCAATTATGCATGAAAATTACATTTTGAGCAACTAATCATACCAAACTCAATTCCAATCACTTTTGGCATGAAAACAACTTGCATACAGTACACATGCAACATAACAAACTTGCTCAAATCAAAGTTAATGCTCAGAAAGGCCTCCAAGCCTTAAACCTATTTCAAACTATGCCCAAAGAGTCTCATGGTGACTCTACACATAAAATCCAACCAATTAAACTTATTCTAGTGAACAAATAGCTTCACCCTTACCTCTAGGCCGTGAATCAACAAGAGAATTGCAGATAAATTGACTGGAACTCCTAAACCCACAAAACCCTTTGCATGCAGCCACAGTTGAACAAGGTACCAAGACCAGAAGATTTGACATGGAAAATCGTTTTAAAAATTAGGGAAAATGATTAGGAACTATTCTCTGCAACATAAACTAGAGGTAGGAATGGATTCGAGGGTCATAGGGTTCATAAACTTACCAAAATCCAAGCTTGAAGTAAGCTCCAGACTTCAGTTTTCCAGACTTGGCAGCAAAACACCCTCTCTTTCGAGCTTCGATTCTTCTTCTATATCGCACCTCAACTCACGATTTTTGTGTCTTTGTAAAGCTCGAGACGTGAGCTTTACAATGGTGTATAACACTCGACTCAATTCTCAAAAACGAAAAAGAAAGAAGAGGACGAATTCAGGAATCCTAACTTAGCACTTTCAAAGCAAATTGGAAAAATGGAGTGGTTGATTCATCAACCAATGCTTAAATAGACAGCATACATGGTCATGCAGCTCGACACGAAGACCATGAACATGTTCTTGAGTTGTTTTTGTGTCAACTCGTGGAACTCGTTGAGTGATGACTCATCAAACGCACTAACTCGAGCAACACTGACCAGAATACTCGAGTCTTTCCAGAAAGACTCGAGTCTTTTGGCTAAAATTTGAAAAATAATTATTTTAATTCCTTTCCCTCCAAAATCTTTCTAATTTTGCTTCTAGGTCCTAAAACAAGGGCTAATAAGCAAAAACCTTATTTTTACATATTATTATTTATCAAAATATTTTTCATGCATTTCCACTCAACATATACACATACAAAAACATATATTTCATCAAAATTAAATATAAAAGAAATTATTATACTTAAAAGAAATTATTAAGAATAAACTTTCATAATTAGAATTTTATTAATCAGGGACTAAAAATTTGGGGTGTTACAGTATTGGGCCCCGATCAATATGATGAATAATGTGATATGTGATTATAAAGTTGGACCTGCATGGGTTAAGGTTCATGTACATCCCGTTTGCTTCCGATTAAGCTTGGAAGAATATGGAGGAGATGTAGATGTGTGAGCTAACTTGTTATCCCCTTTGTCCCAATGATGCTTTGTTTCCTCACATCATTGGTGGATTCGGATTCAATAATACTTAATGAAAAAGATTAAGAAGAAGATATTGGTTCATAATGACTTGAGACTCTTGGAGATGAGGTTAAGTAATGGCATTTATAAAAAGGTTCAAGCTGTAATTAATAATTAATGATGATGATGATCATGCATGCATTCATTCCTATGTGCATTTATCTTGTTGTTTGTTTATTGATTTGAGTTATGCTTTGTGGTACGTCTGCTTTGTCGACGTGATATACGTCCGGAAAAACTTATTTTTTCTCCTATCTCGTTGTTTCTCCTCGTTATTCGTGGACGACGCAACGGGCATACCGCAACGAGATTCAAATGTGGCCCCTAGCGGGGGAGTGTGGGAGTGTGGGAAGTCACCCGTGACGGGTGGATCTGGAGAGGCAACACTCAGTTAGAGATTTCGGACCCGCAGCATGCAGTGACGGATCCAGGAATTTTACTTACTAGGGGCGATGCTTATATAAAAAAAATTTAAAACAAAAAAAATAATACGTCAAAGAGAAATATATTAATTATTGATGTAAGTCTTATGATATTTTGAAGTTTCAATACATAGAAATATCTTGCACGAATTTCATAATTGCTCCCTTTCAAGTTTTTTCCAATTTCTAAATACCTTTCATGTTTTTTCCAATTTCTAAAACCTTCTGTCATAAACGTATCGCCGCAACCTTTATGCTGATCAACATCAGATCTCATAAGATAACAACATAAACAAAATGCCGCATCCTTATTTTGACTGCATTCCAACCAATTACTATACTTTAAATACCATTCTGGATTAAATCTACAAAGATGATTCCCAAATTTTGTTTGTGGAAAATTAACCTCCTTTGGTTGACAAGGACCCTTTTGCAAATAATATCTCATAATATCATTTCTGTCACTTGGATGATAATCTGAGATACTGAGCCTTAAACCAGGATCGTTAGGAAGCTTTTCCAGATCAAATTCAAGAAATCTCTTTTTTATGGGTGGACCCAATTCTCTATTTCTACTTTCATTAGGTCCTTTATTAGGTGCTTGTTGAGGGCATGGTTGCTCTATTGTTGATTTTTTTTGAAATATTTTTCCATTGCTAAAAGCCTAAAAGTAAAATTAATACAAGAATAATCACAATTAATAATGATATTTACATAAACAAATTAAAAAGTCAAAAGTTTTCCATTGCTAAAATCCTAAAAATAAAATTAATACATGAATAATCACAATTAACAATGACATTTACATAAACAAATTAAAAAATCAAAAGCTAAAAAAAATTATCATTACAAATTAAAAATAACCACGGTAAAACTTGAAAAGTAAGAAATAAATTTAAAAAAATAACACATACCAGTACTAGGTAGTACCGTAGTGTAGCCTTTGATTTTTTCAATTGAAAAATAATACGTCCGGCTTCCCTGCAAAAGATTAATTTAAAAAGTTTGTCAATCTAACCTTTAATTTTTTAATTGAAAAGGATTAAAAAATAATACATCTCTGCAAAATATATACTTACCGGTATTACTTTTGGCTTTTTGTGTGAAAGAAAGAGTAAACAATCAAGGGAAATAACACTTGTGTGAGCAGACTAACAAAGTGACAACAATACACACTCAATGCAGTATGGCAGCAGCAAACTTTGCAATGCCTAAGTGGAATTTGTCAAGAGTAACCGTATGTTCGTATGCATCTTTCTAATTTTGGATGGGCTGGGGGCATTGGGCCTTTAATAATATAAAAATAAAAATAAGTAAAAAAACAAATATATGTATATATTTTTTTTTGCCAAAAACTTAGTGGGGGCACGTGCCCCCACTTGTGACTAAATGGCTCCGTCCCTGGAAGCATGTTTTGAGAGGAGTTAGGATTGATCTGCACATCGGTGGCATCACCCTGAGAGATTATATGGATGGTGGACCCCGAGATTACCATGCACAGCTTGCACCACTTGCTGTGGTGGAGCCCGAGGAGGATGAGGAGGTTGAGTTTGAGGAGGAGGAGGAGGAGGAGAGAAGGAGGAGGAAGAGTCTGCTGCTGAGCCGGATGAGGAGTATGTTCCGGTGGAGGACTCCGACTCTGATTCTTATCTAGCTGGTGGACCGTAGGATGTGTCGCTTAGGTGTGGTTGTTGTTAGGTGTCTTTGTTTCGGTTTTAGAAGTAGGTCTTGTTCTAACTGAGGATGTCGTGCTCTCGATTACTAATGATGTAATTCTTTTGATGTTTTGATGTATTTTGGGAATTACATGTCTGTAACTCTTTTAATCAGCTTTTCGTACTAGTATCAAACTTGTGTATGTATGTGGTACTGATATGACTTGACAGGTGATGTTTTAAAAGTATGAAACAAGTGTTTTGGTGGTGACATTGTGGTTATTAGTAATAGCTCGATTTTGTGAATGATAAACGGTAATGATATCTTTTAGAAAATAAATGAATAACGTTATCTTTTTGTAAATGAATAAAATGAATTAAAGTGTCATGTACATAAATGTTTTTTAAAAAAAAAATTACCCTCATTTTTACTAAGTGTTAAAATGAATATTTTTGAATAAACAAAATCGGGGTGTTACATATTGCGTTTGTATGTCTGTATCATTCACGTCATACTGCCTATTAGGCTCCACTTCACACCACGTGACTATTGACATGGTGTTCCGATTGCCGCATTAGCAAATAATAAATTTTTCTTAACGGTGGGAACCAAAACCAAAACATTTGAAAATTTAAGGAGTAGTTTCAATCAAAAATACTTTTAGGAACAAACCAAACACATTAAACATACATGAATAAACCATTATTGATTAAATACGTACATAACAGTGATTGATCCACGACAAAAAGCATAACATCCATCCTCAAAATGAAAAGAATTAATATTTGATCCACAGCAAAAAGCATAACAATAATACTGAAAATGAAAAGAATCAATATTTTATAGTTAACACAAACTTGATAGCCATCTTGACTACTATTTACATTATTATTGAAACTTGAAAGGAAGGACGAAATCTCACATTGTAGAGAAAGTTGACATTCAGTGCTTTTTGGAGCTGATTATGCCTGTTTCTGCCCGGAAATCATGATTCTAGAGAGGAATAATAAAATGCAAGTGGGTTCGTAAACTTAGTGAAATCAATGGCCTCGTTTTATTATGTATTGGAAAAAAGTACAAGAGAGAGGGTGTTTTGTGAATTCAATGCTCCTAATTATGTGGATTATGTTTTGATGATGACAAAATAATTAACAAATCATGCCTTGAAGATATTGCAACATCAACATCAACAAGAAATCAAGAAAACAAGACAAGTGCCCAATCATTCTCAATCAAATATTAATTGTAAATTTCTAATTTATGTTGAGAGTGGTTGAGAGTGGGTAGAAATAGTTAGTCTCTTCTAGGAATAAATTTTTATATGATTATTAAGTTGAGATTGACCAAAATTAATACTTGAGAAGAAAAACAAAATTGAAAAATAATTTTTCCCACATCTGATCAAAATACTCGAGTATTTTGAGAAAGACTCGAGTATATACTCGAGTATTTATAGAAAAACTCGAGTATTTGTGCCAGGTCAGCAATTATGACCGTTAGTCTTGTTCGTGCACCAATTCACTCGTGACCGACCAAAAAGACTCGAGTTTTTACCAAAAGACTCGAGTATTTTTGTCCAGTCAGCAAAAATGAACGTT
The DNA here is from genome assembly GCA_037953625.1 of Crotalaria pallida. NCBI lineage: Eukaryota > Viridiplantae > Streptophyta > Magnoliopsida > Fabales > Fabaceae > Crotalaria > Crotalaria pallida. Next base: position 102,704,827 of record CM075649.1, read on the forward strand.
GGAGAAACTCAAAAACCCAATTGAGGGCATTTGAGTCTCATCCAACCCCAAGAGAGAATTCAGAACCTAATTGTAAAATTTCTCTTTGAATTTGTGCAAGAACAAACAAGACAACAACACATTATTGATCACAAGCTTTCATAATTTCCTTTTCTCAAGTGTTAATTCCCAAAAAGCTCAACTTCTCAATCATATTGTCATTTTATTCCAAGTTGAGTTTTAGGCCTCAATTCTTACATTGAGCTGTGCTTATTTGTGCTAATCCATTGTGAGATTAGTAATACACATACAAAAAGCTTGATTATTCAAAGTCTTGGATTGTTCCCAAGCAAACCCTAAGTGGCTTAGGGTGTTGGAAGTCTTGAGAGGTTCTCAAGCACAAGACTAGGAGGTTCCTAGCTCGGTGGAGTTTCTTGAAGGGAGTTCAAGGAAGCTTTGTGAAGAGTTCTTCAATCACCGGAATCAAATTGGGGTAGAAATCAAGAGTTTGGTACACTCTTGAAAGGGTTAGGTTGAGTGAGGCCATTCTCAAGCAATCCTTTGTAATTTCTAACAATTTGATTATAGTAGAAACTCCTAAGTGATTAGGAGGACTGGATGTAGCTCATTGTTGGAGTGAACCAGGATAAAATTGCTTGAGTGTTGGTTTATTGCTTTTAATCTACTTTCTAGCTCAATAGACTTAAGTCATTTCAATCAATTAGGATTTATACAATTAGGTAGCAAGTTCAAGGAATCTTTGTGTTAAAAGTTATTTAGATTACTTGCTATTCTGTTGGATAAGTTCCTGTTTATTATTGAATTGATTTGAGTTAAATTGGTGAATTTTCGTTTCTGGTTTTTCTGCTATCTGATAGTAAAAACTCGAGTATTTAGTAAAAGACTCGAGTTGTTCATCCTGAAAAACTCGAGTATTTCACAAAAGACTCGAGTCTTTTGCTTCTGATTCCAGAAAATTCAGTCTAAGCTCCATTCTTCAATTATCAATCGAATTATTTGGTATTAGTGCTTCAAAATACTATTCACCCCCCCCCTCTAGTATTTGCTTAGCCCGCTTGTTGGTTTCCAACAAGTGGTATCAGAGCTCGGTCGAAAGATCGAGTGTAACAACTTTTTCGAAAAAGATCCTTTTGGAAACTAAATGGGCTCTAGCAATAACTTTGGTGGAGAAGGAGCTTCAATAAACCGTCCTCCACTATTTAATGGTGAAGGATATGTTTATTGGAAAACTCGCATGAAAGTTTTTATTGAAGCAATTGATATAGATATTTGGGATGCAATTGAAAATGGTCCTTTCATTCCCAAAAAGAAAATAAATGATGAAATTGTTGAAATTCCAAGGAGTAGTTGGAATGATGATGAAAAGAGAAAAGTCTCATTTGATTTAAAAGCTAAAAACATCATCTTTTCGGCTCTATCCCATGATGAATTTTATAGAGTTTCCCAATGTAAATCGGCAAAAGAAATGTGGGATACTTTGCAAGTCACACATGAGGGAACAAGTGAGGTTAGAGATGCAAGATTGAATTCTCTAACTCACGAATATGAATTGTTCCACATGTTGCCAAATGAAACCATTAGTGACTTGCAAAAGCGATTCTCTCACATTGTTAATCATTTGATTTCCTTGGGAAAAGTATTTCGCAATGGTGAAACTACTAACAAAATTCTAAGATGTCTTGATAGGAGTTGGCAACCCAAGGTAACCGCCATCAAGGAATCAAGAGACATAAATAGCATGGACTTAGCCACTTTGTTTGGCAAACTCCAAGAGCATGAGATGGAGCTTACAAGACTTGGGATGCATGAGGAATCGGACAAAAAGAAAAAGAGCATAGCACTCAAAGCTTCAACCAAAGCTACAAAAGAAGTTGAAGAATGCTCTACAAGTGGAGATTCCGATGGTGAACCAAATCAAGAAGAATTTGGGATGTTTGTGAAAAGATTCAACAAATTCTTCAAAGGGAAGAAAGGTGGATCTTCATCCAATTTCAAGAGAACCAAAGACTCCAAACAAAGAGAAAAGAGTACCAATGATGGAGTTAAGTGTCATGAATGTGGAGGGGTTGGTCACATAAGAATGGAATGTGCCACATTCTTGAAGAAGAATGACAAGAAGACCCAAGAGACCAAAGGGAAGCGTGCATACATTGTTTGGGATGCACCGGAGAAGAGCAATGAATCATCTTCAAGTAGCTCCGGTGATGAAAATGCAAACCTTTGTCTCATGGCCAAGAACAATCATGAGTCCTCATCAAGAGCTAATCATGGCATGAGTGAAAGTGATGATGAGGTAACCTCTAGTTCTTCTTGTTCCTCTTCAAACTCCATTTCATATGATGATTTGCAAGAAGCCTACAATGAAATGTTAATTCAATTTAAAAGGCTTGCTAAAATTAATAAGGAAAAAGGAAAGAAAATTTTGGAGTTTCAACATGAAATTGATGAATTGCAAAAATCTATAAATGAGTTGAAACTTCAAAATGAATCCTTGGAACTTATTAATTCTAGTCATCAAAGTGATTGTGCAAATCATGAGGAAATTATCACTTCATGTGAGAGATGTGATGATCTTGAAAAAGAAGTGAAAGAGTTGAAAAACAAACTCACAATCTCACATAGTGATAGAAACCTCAATCGGTTGTTGAACTCTCAAAGACATAATCACAACAAAACCGGTTTAGGATATGTTCATAAAAAGGACAAAAAGTACAAGGTGGTTGGAACATTTTCTAAGAAAAATTCATCAAAGAGACCAACTTGTACTTATTGTGGAAAAGTTGGACATATCAACATTGAGTGCCACATTAAGAAGTTTGAAATGAAAAAGGGCACTTATATGTGGATTAAGAAGGGAGAAAGTCCCAACACTAACCCTAAGGGACCCAACATTGTTTGGGTACCCAAAGTGAACAAGTGATTTCATATTGTAGGTGTGCCTTCGAACGGGAAAACAATTGTGGTATCTTGATAGTGGATGTTCGAAGCACATGACGGGAGATAAGCGGCACTTCATTGAGCTTACTCCAAAGGAAAAGGGTTATGTCACTTATGGGGACAACAACAAAGGCAAAATCCTTGGTATTGGTAAAATCGGAAACTCTTCAAACTTGATTATTGATAATGTGCTCTATGTTCAAGGATTAGAACATAATCTCTTGAGCATAAGCCAATTATGTGATGTTGGTAATCATGTAGTTTTTACCTCTACCCATTGCCTCATTAAAAGTGACAAAGATGAATCAATCAAATTTGTTGGTAGAAGGTCAAATAATACTTACTTAGTTGATTTGAACAAAGTCACTTCTTTGGTCTCTACTTGTTTAGTGAGCAAAGAAAATGACACTTGGTTATGGCATCGTAGGACCGCTCATATAAATGTAAACCAATTGAAGAAAATTCAATCTAAAGATCTAGTAGTTGGTTTACCAAAGCTAAATTTTTCTATTGAAGGTGTTTGTTCCCCTTGCAAGAAATGTAAACAAACTAAAAACACCTTTGGATCAAAAATGGTGATGTCCACATCAAGGCCATTAGAAATGCTTCATATGGACTTGTTTGGACCATCACAAGTAAAAAGCTTTGGTGGCAACTATTATGCATTGGTGATTGTTGATGACTGCTCTAGGTTTACTTGGACTTTATTTTTAACTACTAAGAGTGAGACCTACAAATCTTTTAAACATCATGTCAAACTTTTGCAAAACCAAGTGAATCAAAAAGTAATTATTATTCGTACCGATCATGGTGGTGAATTCGAAAACCACAAATTTGATAGATTTTGTGCTAAAAATGGTATTGAGCATCAATTCTCCGCACCAAGGACTCCGGAACAAAACGGAGTGGTAGAGCGGAAAAATAGGGTGCTAGAGGAACTTGCTAGAACCATGTTAAATGATTCTCAAGTACCTCAATATTTTTGGGCTGATGCCGTCAACACGGCTTGTTATGTTTTAAATCGTATTTTGATAAGGCCCTCTTTGGATAAAACCCCCTATGAACTTTACAAGGGAAGAAAGCCAAATATATCTCATTTTCATGTCTTCGGATGCCAAGTTTTTGTTTTAAATAATGGAAAAGAACACCTTGGCAATTTTGATTCCAAATCCGATGAAGGCATATTTTTAGGCTATTCTTCTCATAGTAAAGCTTATAGAATTTTCAATAAAAGAACTTTAACTATTGAGGAATCAATTCATGTGGTTTTTAATGAGTCTTCAAAAGAAGATAGTGTTTTATGTGATGCTAGTGAAGATGGCATTGTCTTTTCAAAAGAAGAAAAAGAGAGAGAGAATTCAAAAGTTGATGAAGGAGAAGTAAGGGAAGAACTTCCTCCAACTTGGAAATCGGTCAAGGCTCATCCTATAGACAAAGTCATAGGAGATATGTCAAAGGGAGTACTTACTCGTAGGTCTATTCAAAACATTTGCCACTATGTCTCATTTGTTTCTCAAATTGAACCCGATTCAATTAAAAAGGCCATTGAGGATGATCATTGGGTTCTTGCTATGCAAGAAGAATTAAACCAATTTGAAAGAAATGAAGTTTGGGATCTAGTCCCTAAACCCGATGATCATACCATAATTGGTACTAAATGGATTTATAGAAACAAACTTGATGAATTCGGGTTGATTATAAGAAACAAAGCTAGACTAGTAGCTCAAGGGTACAACCAAGAGGAAGGTATCGATTATGATGAGACCTTTGCTCCGGTTGCACGTCTTGAAGCAATCCGAATTTTACTTGCTTATGCTTCAATCATGAAATTCACTTTATATCAAATGGATGTTAAAAGTGCTTTCTTGAATGGGTTTATAAATGAAGAAGTGTATGTCAAACAACCCCCCGGTTTTGAAAATAGTGAATTTCCAAACCATGTTTATAAATTGAAAAAGGCACTCTATGGATTGAAACAAGCTCCTAGAGCTTGGTATGATCGATTGAGTTCCTTTCTATTAGAAAACAAGTTTCAAAGAGGGAAGGTTGATAATACATTATTTATTTATAAAACCAAGGATGACATTTTGTTAGTACAAATCTATGTTGATGATATCATTTTCGGTGCTACTAACGTGTCTCTTTGTAGAAAGTTTTCAAATTTGATGAAAAAGGAATTTGAAATGTCAATGATGGGAGAACTCAAGTTCTTCCTAGGCTTACAAATAAAGCAAGTCAAGGAGGGGATATTTGTGCATCAAGGGAAATATTGCAAAGAGCTCCTTGAGAAATTCGGATTGGACAAGTGCAAGGAAGCCTACACTCCAATGAGCACATCATGCTACCTAGACAAGGATGAACAAGGTACACCGGTTGATGTTAGTAAGTATAGGGGTATGATAGGTAGTCTCCTATATCTCACTGCATCTAGACCGGATATTATGTTTAGTGTATGCATGTGTGCTAGATTTCAAGCTAATCCTAAAGAATCTCACCTATCCGCAGTTAAACATATATTTAAGTATCTAAAAGGAACAATTAACACTGGTTTATGGTATCCTGCTGATGTCAATCTTTGTTTAGTTGGTTACTCGGATTCCGACTTCGCGGGATGCAAGCTTGATCGCAAAAGCACCAGTGGTACTTGCCATTTCTTGGGAAGTTCATTGGTGTCATGGTTTTCTAAAAAGCAAGCTTGTGTCGCTCTTTCTACCGCCGAAGCGGAATATATCGCAGCCGGTAGTTGTTGTGCTCAACTGTTATGGATGAAACAACAATTATCGGATTTTGGTTTGAAACTTGAAAATATTCCGATTAGATGCGATAACACGAGTGCAATCAATTTGACTAAGAATCCGGTGTATCACTCAAGAACTAAACACATTGAAATAAGACATCATTTTTTAAGAGATCATGTACAAAAGGGTGATTGCACAATTGAATTTGTTAGTACCACAAATCAATTAGCCGACATTTTTACAAAACCTCTACCAAGGGACACCTTTTATCATATTAGGAGAGAACTTGGTATTTTAGATGAAGCTAATATAGGCTAATTGCATTGTGTGTCATTTTTGGAAAATCACCATATTAGTCTTACTCTAATGTGTTATTGATTCTTAGTTAAATTGTCCTTGATGATATTTGAAATTGTATATGTTAATTGTGTGTGATTCTGTACTGTATTCCAAGTTGGTAGTGAAGCATTTGTGTTTGATTTGTGTTTGGTCTTTTAAAACTGAGTTTTTACTTTCTGTTCTGTAAAATACTCGAGTTTTTCCAAAAACACTCGAGTATTTTAATTCAAAATTAAATCAGTTTTAAATTGAAAAAGTTTTTAATCAGGGTCTGATAAAAATACTCGAGTGTTTCTAAAAACACTCGAGTCTTTACTAAAATACTCGAGTATTTTTCAAAACACTCGAGTCTTTCGAAACCTCCAATTTTTGAACTTTCAGACCAAACTCGAGTATTTTCCAAAAACTCGAGTATTTTGCGTTTTCCTGAAATTTGAACTTTCGGACCAAACTCGAGTTTTTCAATTTTTACTCGACTTTTCTGGGAAATCTGGGCTGAGTCACGACCGACTCGAATATATTTTCAAAAACTCGAGTTTATCCTAAAGAACAACTCTAGTATTTATGAATATATTCGAGTATTTTGAACTGTTTATATATACTCTCAGACTCAAGTTTTTGCGACCCTCTTCTCTCTCGGTTTTCTCATATCTCTCTCCTCAAAACTCAGATTTTCCTCAAAGTTTTGTCAAATCTTACTAGTTTTTCATCCTCTAAACTCTTCTCTCGGTTTTATCCTCCTCCAGATGCTCCAGCTCCTTCGATGTTTTGATGATGTTGACCTTTGGATTTTATCTTAGTTTTCATTCTGTTTTTATCATATTGGTCTTTGTTACATTTTCTGTATTTTGAGAACTTGGTGTTTTGAGACTTTGGGTTTCTTATTGCACCTTTGATTTGGACCTTTTATGATGTTTTTATGTTAATGAATTTGGTCTTCATTATGATGTTTGTGCAAAGCTTCAGGGGGAGCTCTTTATCGTTATTTTATCTCCGTTTTATTTGCATAGTTGGTTATGGGGTTTTCCGATTATGCACCTCTCCTCCCTTGATCTTTTTCTAAATTGTTACATCTTTTTGGCGTATGACAAAAAGGGGGAGAGATATTGCACTTGTCTTGTCTTGATATTGTTGCACCTAAAATCTCTAATTATGGTATATACTCTGATAATTGTTAAATTCTCTAATACCATAGGCTTGGTGCTAAAATTAAATTGTCATAACATCTTGCTCAAGCTGAATTTTTAGATAGGTGAAAAGTATCATATAGTGAGGGGGAGTTGCATCTCCAAGTGGATCAAGCTTAACAAATGGATCAAGTGTTAATTATTTTGTCATCACCAAAAAGGGGGAGATTGTGAATTCAATGCTCCTAATTATGTGGATTATGTTTTGATGATGACAAAATAATTAACAAATCATGCCTTGAAGATATTGCAACATCAACATCAACAAGAAATCAAGAAAACAAGACAAGTGCCCAATCATTCTCAATCAAATATTAATTGTAAATTTCTAATTTATGTTGAGAGTGGGTAGAAATAGTTAGTCTCTTCTAGGAATAAATTTTTATATGATTATTAAGTTGAGATTGACCAAAATTAATACTTGAGAAGAAAAACAAAATTGAAAAATAATTTTTCCCACATCTGATCAAAATACTCGAGTATTTTGAGAAAGACTCGAGTATATACTCGAGTATTTATAGAAAAACTCGAGTATTTGTGCCAGGTCAGCAATTATGATCGTTAGTCTTGTTCGTGCACCAATTCACTCGTGACCGACCAAAAAGACTCGAGTTTTTACCAAAAGACTCGAGTATTTTTGTCCAGTCAGCAAAAATGAACGTTGGAGAAACTCAAAAACCCAATTGAGGGCATTTGAGTCTCATCCAACCCCAAGAGAGAATTCAGAACCTAATTGTAAAATTTCTCTTTGAATTTGTGCAAGAACAAACAAGACAACAACACATTATTGATCACAAGCTTTCATAATTTCCTTTTCTCAAGTGTTAATTCCCAAAAAGCTCAACTTCTCAATCATATTGTCATTTTATTCCAAGTTGAGTTTTAGGCCTCAATTCTTACATTGAGCTGTGCTTATTTGTGCTAATCCATTGTGAGATTAGTAATACACATACAAAAAGCTTGATTATTCAAAGTCTTGGATTGTTCCCAAGCAAACCCTAAGTGGCTTAGGGTGTTGGAAGTCTTGAGAGGTTCTCAAGCACAAGACTAGGAGGTTCCTAGCCCGGTGGAGTTTCTTGAAGGGAGTTCAAGGAAGCTTTGTGAAGAGTTCTTCAATCACCGGAATCAAATTGGGGTAGAAATCAAGAGTTTGGTACACTCTTGAAAGGGTTAGGTTGAGTGAGGCCATTCTCAAGCAATCCTTTGTAATTTCTAACAATTTGATTATAGTAGAAACTCCTAAGTGATTAGGAGGACTGGATGTAGCTCATTGTTGGAGTGAACCAGGATAAAATTGCTTGAGTGTTGGTTTATTGCTTTTAATCTACTTTCTAGCTCAATAGACTTAAGTCATTTCAATCAATTAGGATTTATACAATTAGGTAGCAAGTTCAAGGAATCTTTGTGTTAAAAGTTATTTAGATTACTTGCTATTCTGTTGGATAAGTTCCTGTTTATTATTGAATTGATTTGAGTTAAATTGGTGAATTTTCGTTTCTGGTTTTTCTGCTATCTGATAGTAAAAACTCGAGTATTTAGTAAAAGACTCGAGTTGTTCATCCTGAAAAACTCGAGTATTTCACAAAAGACTCGAGTCTTTTGCTTCTGATTCCAGAAAATTCAGTCTAAGCTCCATTCTTCAATTATCAATCGAATTATTTGGTATTAGTGCTTCAAAATACTATTCACCCCCCTCTAGTATTTGCTTAGCCCGCTTGTTGGTTTCCAACATGTTTGCTATAGGGGAGTGTATAATAGGCGAAAACAAAGAGAATTTGTAGGACGCCTTTCACTCGTCTCCCTCAAGCTCTCTACTATTTTCACTTGCTGGGTTGTTGTGTTGATGTTGAAGTTCAGTGTTTGTGGCTTTTTCTGCTCTCTCATTGCTTGCCTTTGCTAATGCTTTGGATCTCCTTTTATACTTTACCCCTGACTTGGCCTCCACGTTCTTCCTTTATTTGGTCCAATGGTTACTGCATTGATACTCATTTTGTCCACTGGTTAATTTCTAATGCTGCATTAAACAGGGTGCTCCAGAAGCCTTCTTTATTTGCTATTGAGTGAAGTGGTGGAGTTTGCCATTTATAGTATCTTTGAATTACCATTGTTGATGGGTGCTAGGCTCAAGACTGCCCACTGTTGTAAAGGAGTATCTTCTGGCTCTGCTGTACTTCACGCAGGAAGAGTGCCTGGAGACTGGGGACGCCTTTCCCTTCTGGTTTGGTTACAGAGGGACTCCCTTATGGTTTGGTTACATGAAACCATTGCCTCCCTTGTTCTCTTGGGCTTGTCTTCAGTTTTGGTTTCTATTTCATAATGGGCCAAAGCCCAATATAATATATATTTTTTTTTGTCCTAAACAATAGCCCCCTTGCATGAAAGAGAAAAGTTTTTCTCTTTGATGCAAAACTCTTGCTTTCCTATTAGGCTTGATCTTCACAACTTTATTTCCTGTGATTTTCAGTGCAGCTTATTGGTACTCATGTACCACTTGGATTGCGCTTGCTAACTGTTGGACTGTGTTCACTTTGATTTCATCGCCTTCTAGAATACACTTGGCGATTTGCTTTTGATACCTGTTTTTGATTCCGCTTTACTTGAAAGGCGTCAAAAACTATGACCACTTCTTAACATTTTGTTGCTTGTGAGTATCTGTTTATACTTTTCACTTCTTGAGGGCGTCTGAGTACGCCTTTCTTTGCTCGTGATTTTGTAAGCTTCTTTACTGTTGAGTTTGGGCATGAAGGGAATTCGCATTGATGACTTGGTCTTGACGGGACTCGTTTTTTGCCTTTGATAGGGTCATCTTGGATGGGATCGCTTTTGTTAGGGCCTCCTTCGTTTTTGTTGTACCTCATGGAGATTGATTCATGCTTACAAAATAGATTCACCCTTTTGGCCTTTGTTGAGCGTCATCTACTGTCGTTCCATGTCGCCTTTAGTGAGTGTATTTTAAGATTCTCCAGGCTATTGCTTTGCTTTGTTTTTGCATTTCTTTCTTTTGTGGGTATTTGCACATCAAGATGTGGACTTTGGAGACGCTTCGAGCTTCGTACCACTATTGAACTTTTATCCGCTCAGACACCATGAAGGCGCCATTGGCGGTGCATGGTTGCTTTCTGCATATACATCTGATATGAGGGGTCAGCCCCCTTGTGAACTGAATCTTGACTTTTCACTTGCTTCTCATTCAATTTGATCTTCTTTTTGTGAATTTGTAAGGGAAGCGGGCTCTTCTTTCTATTGCATGTGCAGCATCGCCTTTGGATTGTTCTAGCTTGCATACTGCTGAGTGTATTGGTGAACTTTGATCCTTTGAGCTTTGAATTCTTGTTTTGTTTCCTGAAACTTCTTCGCTATATGCTTCTACATGCCTGCTTTATATACTAAAGCTTCTACGCTTTGCACCTTCTGAATCTTCTCATTTTGCAGTTTCTGTTTTGAGGAATTCTTTTGTGCATCAAGGGCCCTTTTTGTTTGAACGAATTGAATGAACAACTTGGGAGGCATTATTCTGATCTGATCACTGGCTTGACAATCTGTATTGGCTGAAGAGAGAGAGCCGACGTCCCTCAATTGACATGAAGGCGAGCAATGATTGAAATAGAGGACACTTTTCTTTTCTATAGCGCGTCTCGGGTGGCACTCTTATGCTTCTTATGATTTATCCAAGGTGGGCAAAGAGCTTGAAGGAATTACTTTACTGTTGATCTTAGACTTGTTACTTTTGTCATGTAGTGTGTACTGCTGAGGACATTTATGCTTCCATTTTGGAAACCTGTGCGCCTTTTGTGGTCACTGAGCTTTGTGTCGCCTTGGCAGACTTGGCTCTTGGAAATTTGTGTTACTTGCTTGGATAGTATTGAATTGAACTTCACTTTTCTGCACTTGTACTATGCTGCTCTGATGCTGAAATATGCATTTTGCGCCATGCCGTTTTGATAATTCTGCCTTTGGAAACCTTGGATTATGCTCTTGAATTGGATCGTTTTCATACTGTACAAGCTTTGATGTATTGCTTGTTATTGTGCTTTGTCATCTAATGCATCTGGTTATGAGGATGTCTGCAAAACTTCACCACAGGACGCCTTCTTCAAGATTTGGTAATTGTACTTTTTCAAGCATGCTGTTGTATTTTGACTGCATCACTGTCTTAGCATCCTGCTAATATTTTTCTTGTGCACCTTTTGTTAGACTTGGATTTATTCCATGCCATTGTTGATCCTCCTTTCAAGACTTGAATCATGCAGTCTTTCTTTTCTGCATTACTGCCGTTTTTCAGAGCTTGTGACATACTGGTATTTTTGTGTTCTGCCACTTTGATGTTGTCATTTTGCGGTTGCTTGATCATTATGCTGAAGGTACTCAAACTCTCCACTGCTCATGATGCTAATGCTTTCTCTTGGGAACAGAAGGCCTCTTGATTTTTGCAATTGCTGAGGCTTCACTAGTATTCAGGTTTCTGGCTCGAGGGCGTCCTCAAAAAAATGGAAGGTCAGCGTGCTGCTTTTGATGCTGATGCCTTGGCTGATCAAGAAAGGGAGTTGGATACTTGTCATGCCTCCTTTCTAAGCACCATTGAGAATTTATCTGTGAGTATGGCAAAAGCTACTGCTGATTTGGCTAGTTTGGATGTGGAAACTACCCTTATTGCAGCTCAACGAGAGGCACATGATGATGCTTGCCAGTCTTCACGCCTAAGTGCCTTCTTCCGTATCTAGGCCTTTCATTTTTGATACGTTTACTGATGGTGTTTAGACTTTGTATTTTGCATTTGGGTTGTAAGGTGGTACTTGTATTTTGGCTTTTGTGTTTGGGTAACTAGTGACTTTATGTCTGATGGTTTGGTTGGGCAGTCTTGTATGGAAGCCTTATCTTTCTATATTGTGTTTGAAGGTTTTATGCATATTTTCTCTGGTATCCTTTTGCTTTTTACTTTTCCTTTGAATAGAATCTCCTCCAAAGATCTTGGGCGTAATTGCCTTTGCCATTGTCTCTTCTGCCTTTAAGGAACTTGAGCAGAACTCTCTTTATCACCTTCTTTATTTGGACACCTTGGCTTTTCCTTCTTTCTTCTTCTTCTTTTCTACCTTTCTTCTTCTTTTCTTCTACTTCTTTTCGTTCTTTCTTTCTTTCTTTCTTTGTAAATGAAGCTGCCCCTTTTTGTTGCACTTTTTCAACACTTTTCTCGGTTGGTGCTTTTTGAGGATTTTGTTGATCTTGGTGGCCAGCGCCCTTTGTGGGAACTTTTCCAGCCTTTGTAGCTAGCGCCCTTTGTGGAAACTTTTCTAGCTTTAATCTTGTGACTAGCGCCCTTTGTGGGAACTTTTCTAGTCTTTGTAGCTAGCGCCCTTTGTGGGAACTTTTCTAGCCTTAATCTTGTGACTAGCGCCCTTTGTGGGAACTTTTCTAGTCCTTTGTAGCTAGCGCCCTTTGTGGGAACTTTTCTAGTCTTTTGTAGCTAGCGCCCTTTGTGGGAACTTTTCTAGATTCTGATACTGAGACTAGCGCCCTTTGTGGGAACTTTTCTAGTCCTTGGTTCTGTGGTGTTTTACTTTGGGGGGTGAGGCTTGCTCATTACAAACATTCTTCTCCCTTTTTTTTGGACACCTCTTGTCATTGGTGCTGCTTTTCTTGCCGCTTTGCTTGCTATTATCAGTTTGCAAACACTTGGGTTTTTGTACTGCTCTGGTTCCTTGACTTTGTGCTTAAGCTCGCCTTTTCATTTTCTGCTTTGATGCATGAATATACCCAGGTGCGCCTTGTTGTAAGGGTAGACTGGGTTGGATTCTTGGATTTAACTTGGCTGCTTGTTCAAGCAAACTGAGTTCGCCTTGGTTTTGTCATATTTCTGAACAGTTTCTACCTCAATCACTTGCATGCTTTTAGGCCAGCTTTCGTCTTGCAACTTGCTCTTGCATCAGATTTAGTGCTTTGTCTATGCATTTAACTGCGCTTTTGAGCAACATGCTTTTTTGGATCTTTGTACTTGCGTTTTACCCTTTGTATTGCATGCACGCCTTTTGATATTTCAATTGATTTTCATGTCTGGCTTTCTCAAAGGTGATCATAGCCGCCTTTCAGGTCCGCTTTTATTTTCTGATTGGCTGGTTTGCTTGGAAACGCCTTTTGTTTTTTGTCCGCCTTTTAAGTTTTGTTATGTCCTTTTTTGCTTTTCATCTTGTCTTGCTGTTGCGCTCAGATTTCTGCATTGATTTTCTTTTAACTTTCTGGCTTGTGATCTCTGGCAAGCTTTTGATCTGAAGTTGCCTTGGTCTTTTTGGTTTGAATTCATTGTCAGCTTTTGATTTCAACTTCTGCTATAACTTTGCTCTTAGCCTTTTGTTTGCATTTCCTCTAGAATTTCTAGATTCAACACGCTCTCTTTCTCTTTTTTTTCTCAATGCGCCTTCTACAGGGGTGCGCCTTATGCACGGGTGCGCCTTTAGTTAATCGATTGGGTTGGAACTGAACGGTGTATTTGAAATTGAACAGGGGGCGCTTTCAACGAGTGTGCGCCTTCGGTTGACTGATTCTATTGAATATGAACACTGAACAGGGGGCGCTTTGACGAGGGTGCGCCTTCGGTTGACTGATTCTATTGAATCTGAACACTGAACAGGGGGCGCTTTTGACGAGCGCCTTCGGTTGACTGATTCTGTTGAATCTGAACGATGTATTTGAAACTGATCAGGGGCGCTTTCGACGGGGGTGCGCCTTCGGTTCACTAATACTGTTGAATCTGAACATGGTACGCCTTTGACAACGGTGCGCCTTAAGAAGTCGCTCTTGAACTTTCTTCTCCCTTTCTTCCCTTTGAGACTGAACTGTGGGGACTCCTTCAGACCGCATGACAGTGGGCAAGTAGTCGCCCTTGGGACTAAACTGAGGATGCCTTTAGACTGCTGATTTTGGACAAGGTGTCACCCTTGGAACTGAGGACGCCCTCAGACTATTGATTCTGGGCAGGGCGTCGTCCTTGGACTGAACTAAGGACGCCTTTAGACAGATGATTCCGGGCAGGGCGTCGTCTTCTAGTATGATTTAATCTTTTCTTTTTGCTTGATTTCCCTTACTTGATTGTCACTGATCTTTCTGTTTGTGTTTACTTCTCTTGAAACTTTGCTTTTGTTTCATTATTTGCTTTCTGACTCCTCGCTTTTGATTGCCTTCTCACTGGGCGAGAGCGCTTTTCTATTCTGGATAGATCAGGAGTTTGTTGTTCACGGTGGAGGAATCGATCATCCCATGACATTGAGCGTCTTAGCAGAACTTGGTAAATCTTGGCCTAAGAGCGTACCAAGGACTTCTCAAATCTTAAAAAGAGGTCACATCTTATTCCTACATAAACAAATTTCATTCTTCGGATATTTTCATGCTACGCATGCCCGTTTTGTTAGTTTTCTCCAATAAATTATATACAAATCTATCATGCATCATTATATAAAATTGTCAAGATCTTGTTTTCATATAACATTTTTTCGAAAGCACGCTCTCTAGGCGTCTATGCAACTTATAACATTAAACACTGTGTTCGCATGTTGGGATCATGAAAAATAGTTTTTTTTTATAATCAATATATGTATATATATATATATTCTTTTTTTTTACATATGAGGGCGACATCATTCATGAATTCAGACTCACATTAGAGCTATCAAACCAAAGTTGTCATGCATGCATACAAAAGCGGGTACTGTAACTATTTTTTTTTTAAAACTGCCCGCACATTACATTACATAATCAAATACACATATAGAGTTCCTTGTCATGACAAACATAAAGTTCAAATCATCTCCATATCACTTCATGTCATCCAGTCAAGGTAAAAATAAATCATTGTCATTAGGATAATGTTAGCTAGACATGAAACTAGCTAGGCAGAACATGATATCATAAGAAAGTAATCCTACCAAAGCCATATTTAGACACGGATGCAAACAAAAACTAGCAACATAATGAGCATATGTATACTGTAACTATATTTTTTATTTTATTTTATTTTATTTTTATTATTTTTTAACTGCACACACAGTAACTGATATAGTACATATTTTCTTTCATCATGACATATATATCTATCATAATCAAATTCATGTAAAGGCATACCAGCATATAAATAATAGGCATGATAGTAAATTGGACTAAGTTGAGAGTTGTATGTACTTAGCTTATAACATAGATAACTGGTAGCAGTGTTGTTATGTGAACTCCCTAGGCGCGCCTTTGCTGCTGTGTTTTTACTTTCTGTAAAGGGACACCTTCTTCAGTGAGAGCGTACTTTCACCCGTCTAATTGCTTTATACTTTCTGGAAAGTTGAGTAAAAGCGAACGTGGACGCTTTTTAGGAAGGACGCTTTTTGTGGCTGAAAGACAACCTCTTTTCACCCCTCTAATTGCTTCATGCTTTCTGGAAAGTTGAGTAAAAGCGAACGCGTGGACGCTTTTTAGGAAGGACGCTTTTTGTGGCTGAAAGACAACCTCCTTGCTGCAACGCTTCTTGGGTTGGAGACTGTTGAGGTTGATATCCGTGAAGCGCTTCCCAAATCAGTGATGTGTGATACTGGTGCTTTTGAAGTTCCTCCAGTGGTCATCCTTGTGCCATCAAGAATCACCTTCTAAGCATCTCCCGGTGTATCTACTTTCAGAGTTGAAGCCATGATTTCCCTGGCAACGGCGCCAACTGTTTCTGCCAGGAAATCATGATTCTAGAGAGGAATAATAAAATGCAAGTGGGTTCGTAAACTTAGTGAAATCAATGGCCTCGTTTTATTATGTATTGGAAAAAAGTACAAGAGAGAGGGTGTTTGCTATAGGGGAGTGTACAGTAGGCGAAAACAAAGAGAATTTATAGGACGCCTTTCACTTGTCTCCCTCAAGCTCTCTACTATTTTCACTTGCTGGGTCGTTGTGTTGATGTTGGAGTTCAGTGTTTGTGGCTTTTTCTGCTCTCTCATTGCTTGCCTTTGCTAATGCTTTGGATCTCCTTTTATACTTTACCCCTGACATGGCCTCCACGTTCTTCCTTTATTTGGTCTAATGGTTACTGCATTGATACTCATTCTGTCCACTGGTTAATTTCTAATGCTGCATTAAACAGGGTGCTCCAGCAGCCTTCTTTATTTGCTATTGAGTGAAGTGGTGGAGTTTGTCATTTATAATATCTTTGAATGACCATTGTTGATGGGTGCTAGGCTCAAGACTGCCCACTGTTGTAAAGGAGTATCTTCTGGCTCTGCTGTACTTCACGCAGGAAGAGTGCCTGGAGACTGGGAACGCCTTTCCCTTCTGGTTTGGTTACAGAGGGACTCCCTTATGGTTTGGTTAAATGAAACCATTGCCTCCCTTGTTCTCTTGGGCTTGTCTTCAGTTTTGGTTTCTATTTTATAATGGGCCAAAGCCCAATATAATATATATTTTGGGAGTTGATTTTCTAACCTCCCCTCTTGGGTTTTTGACCCCCTTTTAATTTTTTTTTCCAAAAATACCCTTCTTCTTCTTCTTCTTTCTTTCTTCTTCACCCCCTCCATCATCATCATCTTCTTCTTCTTCTTTTTTTTTTTCCTCTTCAAACCC
This sequence comes from Crotalaria pallida, assembly GCA_037953625.1. Taxonomy (NCBI): domain Eukaryota; kingdom Viridiplantae; phylum Streptophyta; class Magnoliopsida; order Fabales; family Fabaceae; genus Crotalaria; species Crotalaria pallida. The sequence continues at coordinate 102,721,604 of CM075649.1, forward strand.
CCCTCCCCCCAATTTTCTTCTTCTTCTTCTTCTCTTTCTTCAACTCCCTCTTTATTTCTTCTTCTCCTTCTTCTCCTTCTTCTTATTTTTCTCTCTCACATACTTACATTCATTCCATTTCCCACACAAACACACTCACTAACTCACCCCCACACTCACCCCCAAACTCACCCACAATCACCACCACTCACATACTACACCATTCTGGTTTTTTTTCGTGTAAAAAGTGCCCTACGCCAATGTCGAAGCGTACAAAACATGTCGTACGCCTCGACAGAGGCATGGAGCTTTTCTTTTTATTTTTTTCCCAGTACGTCAAGGCCTGGGCGTATATGTAAAATACACGTACGCCTTGGCATTGGCGTACTGGGCTTTTTTAGCAAAAAAAACCCGTACGCCAGCCCCCTGGAGTATGTGTAAAATTGTCAACTTTACACATACTCCAGGGGGCTGGCGTACGGGTTTTTTTTGCTAAAAAAACCCAGTACGCCAATGCCGAGGCGTATGTGTATTTTACACATACGTCCAAGCCTTGACGTACTGGGGAAAAAAATTTAAAAAAAATCCCTACGCCTCTGTCGAGGCGTACGACATGTTTCGTACGCTTCGACATTGGCGTAGGGCACTTTTTACACGAAAAAAAACAAAATAGTGCAGTATGTGAGTGGTGGTGATTGTGGGTGAGTTTGGGGGTGAGTTAGTAAGTGTGTGTGTGTGTGAGAGAGTGAGTGTGAGTATGTGAGGGAGAAGAATAAGAAGAAGAAGGTGAAAAAGAAACAAAAAAGAAGAAGAAGATGGAAGGGGGTTAAAGAAGAAAGAAAGAAGAAGAAGAAAATGATGGAGGGAGGTGAAGAAGAAAGAAAGAAAAAAAGATGAAGGAAGGATATTTTTGGAAAAAAATTTAAAAGAGGGTCAAAAACCCAAAAAGGGGTGTTAGAAAATCAAATCCCTATATTTTTTTTTGTCCTAAACAATGCCCAAGATTCTTACATTATCAAGATTAATTTAAAAGATGAGTCCAGTAGTTTGGACGAAGATGCACGAGGTATGCAATATGAAATGTACAACAGGTCAATAAGATAATTACACACAGGTCCTTAAGAGCATGCACATCAGGAAGAGAATAAGGGACTGCAGACTGCCCCATTGAAATTATTATTAATTAGCAAGTTTTCTCCATACAAAGTAACAAGAATGACAGAAATTATTAGTAATGTTGGTGGAAGTTGGTATGGTATGGCTCCGCCAAGATTGTTGCTACTCAAGTCTTTGCACAAATTTACCAGCTCACAACAATAGTAACGATGCATAACTGGATATATGATGAACGGGATCATTAACTTACAGGGTGGTCAAAGATGTCAAGGATTTTAATCGATAACCCAAAGCTACCCGTTAGTTGAAGACCAGGTAGCTTACTGTAAGAAGTTTTAAAAAATAAATAAAAAATAAAAAATAAAAATTACAAATAATCATACGACTCAAACATCAGCACAAAATAACTATTAAATCATATAATGTGAATTGGAGGTTGAGACTATAAATCTCTATCTGTGACTTTGTTGCTCGAGCATGTTATGCCTTTCCAAGACTGTCCACAAGGATCATTACTATTTGGATTCCAATAGCTGGGATGGTGAGTTCATACTTTGAAACAAAACCCTTAGAGAAGCAACTGCATAAAACATTAAGAATAAGACATTTGGCAAACCTCATATTACATTGAGCAACTCAAAATCACATCTGCTATATGCTCAATAAAAAGAAGTGCGTTGTTTATGAACTAAAAATATCAGCATCCTATCACAACAAAAATGAAAGAATAACGAATACAAAAAGATTTTCAGTAACTAAATTCATACATTCATAGTTGTACCTGAAAGCAATCAAAGCATTGATAGGATCGGATACTGATGCAGATGGAACTAATTGTCATACCCGGGAACCATGAATCATATGTTATGTCTTCACAATTCAAAACATATTAAATGTTAGTTCACTAACAAAAAGCAGCACCAAGTCAATTATACTTTTTTAGTTTAAAATTACTAGCTAAATATTAAGTATGATATGATAGAACGAAATGGATGGGATTTCAGAATTTCTTGACAAAACCAACGAAATCATTTGTCTGACTAGCAAAATATGGGTCGTGTTAACATACGAACTATGCAGTAGTTCGGAGTGATACGAACTGTTTGTTTAAGGGCTGTGATTGCCAAAGTAAAGTGGACGGCAAGTGATAATTTATTTTCCAAGCTTCACCCGCTAAAGTAATTGCACCGTAGTAATGCTGCCACTAGCCTGTGTAGCTAGCCATGTTAATCATTGCCAACTAAAACCAATTGCAATTTATTTTTTTTTATTGAGTTTTCTAATGTATACCCTATAGCACATACTCCTTTGAGAAAGTTATTTGATTGTATTTAATTTTTTCAAATTTATAAAAAAATAACGGTATTTTAGGAAAGTAGTATCGGGAATGAAATAAAAATTGAATAAGATAACAATTTTCTAGAGATGTTCTAGGAAAGTGACATTGGGAATTGTTATGGACCATGTAAATGGAACCGGTATGCTGGATTCAGATACCGGATTGGGACATTGAGAGGCCCAACCAGGCCGGATTCAGGCCGGATTCAGATACCGGATTGAGGCCGGATTGAAGAGGTCCACTAGTCCCAGATGCCACCGCCGGATTGAGACCGGATTGAGGCCGGATTGATGAGGTCCACTAGGCCCAGAGGCCACCGCCGGATTGAGGCCGAATTGACCAAAGGAACCGGATTCCGAATTGAGGCTAGGAGTAGCCCATTAAAGCTGAATCCGGATTGAGTTGGGAGGCACTATCCAAACAGGATACCAGATACGATACCTAGAGCGAATCTTGAAGGATGGATTCGGATATGGTCTCAAGACCGTTATACCGGTATGAATTTAGACATGTGCACTAAGAAGCCTGAAGGAATCCCATTCACACCACTAGCATAGGATTCCATACACTTTAATACCAGCCATCATATCAGAGCCGTTTGGAGGAATCTTACCCGCCACATGAAAGCGATCATCAATACGGACAACGCTGGTATGTGTATAAGATACCTGGTAAGCTAATAGGTATGAACTAACTCAACTCACACAAGCACACACACCACCCCCAAAGCTGAAAACGACAAGAGAGTGTGTATCTTGGTATTCAAGGTGTTCATTTCGCGTCTGATATCAAGAGTGGGATTGCTGGATTCTTAGACCGAATTGCCTAAGTACTGTAATCCTACGACAGAACATTGGCGACCAGAGTGGGAGCGAGAAACTCATTCCCACCACCTTTTGAAGAAGTCCATGGCAAATCAGTCACAAGAGGAACGTGCTGAACCCAGCCACCATAGCATGCAGGAAGCGAGGAAAAATGGAGAACAAACACCTTCTCGTCAGAGGGACCTCAGGGAGCGGTTGAGTGAAGGAAGGAGAAGGGCAGAACAGGAGCGTTCAAGACAAGAGGAACCTCAGCAGGAGCAGGAAAGATCGCGACAGAGGCCCCCCACCAGAGGAGGAAGCCCTTCGCATTCTCGACATGAGAGTAAGGGGTCATCCGGCGGGTGTTCGCAGAGGAAAGCCAACATGGAAACAGAACTGGCTAGTTTGCGTAAGCGGCTGGATGAACAGGATAAGTTGCTGAAGAAATTAAGAAAGGGAACAGCCCAGTCAGGCGTGGGTAAAGGAAATGAAGTAGAACTGGTGGAGGAACCTGAGGAAAAGGATCACCCATTTTCAGAAAACATAATGGCTTTCCCCATGCCCGAGAACCTCAAAGCTCCAGCCAACTAGATCCATACTTTGGGAACTCAGATCCACAGGAACATATTGACAGCTTTCTGGTTGCAATGACATGTCAAGGGGCTAAGGATGCGTACAAGTGTCGCACGTTCCCCTTGACTCTGAAAAAAGCGGCTTTGCGCTGGTATTCTAAATTGGAACCTGATTCGATAACAGGATGGAAGGATTTGGCTGGCAAGTTCCTGGGACACTTCACAACAAGTAAAGCGCAGTCAAAGTCCGAACACCACTTATCTCAAATTAAGCAGGAAAAGGGGGAGCCATTGAGAGACTTCCTCACTCGCTTTAATACAGAGTATTTGTCTATCAGTGACATAGAGGCTTCGGTGGCCCTTCATATCTTAATGCGCGCTCTGAGGCCAGGAAATTTTACAGACTATTTGGTGATGCACAAGATCAAAACTATGGACGAGGTGATGGAAAGGGCTGAAAAATACATCAATTTAGAGGAGTACCAGAAAGCTCAGGATAGTTTTGCCAAGAAAGTCTTATAGACCACTGTCGTATTTTTAGTTTGTTTCTATTTTGAAAGAAGGTCATGTGGACCATTGTCTCGTCCAAGTTATGGTAGTTTCCATTTTATTAATAAGAATCCTGAAAATTCCATGAGTTGCAGGGTTAATAGAAAAGCCGAATTAAGTGTTATATCCCCATGAGCTGGTTGTCTCAGACCGGTTTCCTTCAATCAAAGACCCCATGAGTGAGTCTAATCTTTTTCAGATTCAAAGAGTGCCTCATATCAGCATCAGGAATTCGACATCTCGGTCTAAAACATGAGTTGTTAATACCATGAATTCGACAAAACGGTCAAAAAATCCAAATCCGGATATAAGAATTCAGTATCCAAAGCTAAATACACCACTTATTTGATAAGCCATCAGATAAGGAGAGAAATGGGTAGAAGATGTTCTTGTACAAAATGAACACCACCCATGTATCTAGTATGGTCCCTGTTAGTCTTGAATGTAAAAGACTAATAAGTTAAATGGAAAACCATTCGCTGGCTAGAATAGGATTTCCATGGATCAACAATTGTATGGATACACAAAGACAAAACCAGCATCTCGAAGTCGGTAATCCAGTATGATCAGTGCAGCTGGATTGAATTGATGAAGTCACTTGAAACTCATGGCTCATATTCATAAACCATGACTTGGGGGGCTACTGTTATGGACCATGTAAACGGAACCGGTATGCCGGATTCAGATACCGGATTGGGACATTGAGAGGCCCAACCAGGCCGGATTCAGGCCGGATTCAGATACCGGATTGAGGCCGGATTGAAGAGGTCCACTAGTCCCAGATGCCACCGCCGGATTGAGGCCGGATTGACGAGGTCCACTAGGCCCAGAGGCCACCGCCGGATTGAGGCCGAATTGACCAAAGGAACCGGATTCCGAATTGAGGCTAGGAGTAGCCCATTAAAGCTGAATCCGGATTGAGTTGGGAGGCACTATCCAAACAGGATACCAGATACGATACCTAGAGCGAATCTTGAAGGATGGATTCAGATATGGTCTCAAGACCGTTATACCGGTATGAATTTGGACATGTTCACTAAGAAGCCTGAAGGAATCCCATTCACACCACTAGCATAGGATTCCATACACTTTAATACCAGCCATCATATCAGAGCCGTTTGGAGGAATCTTACCCGCCACATGAAAGCGGTCATCAATACGGACAACGCTGGTATGTGTATAAGATACCTGGTAAGCTAACAGGTATGAACTAACTTAACTCACACAAGCACACGCACCACCCCCAAAGCTGAAAACGACAAGAGAGTGTGTATCTTGGTATTCAAGGTGCTCATTTCGCGTCTGATATCAAGAGTGGGATTGCTGGATTCTTAGACCGAATTGCCTAAGTACTGTAATCCTACGACAGAACAGGAATGAAACAAAATTTAACAAAGTTAGTTAATCTTGATATGTATAATATGTATCATTGGTCACACATCACGAAAACTTATTTAGTACATATAGTTTTAACACTTGTTTCTCTTCTAATAAAATGAAACTTATTGCTCTAAACTAACCAAAAGAATTGGCAGAATGACAAAGATATTCTCTCCGGTCTTTATTATAGATCATATTCTAGAAGGTTTTTTTGTTCTAATTTTAAGTCACTTTATATTTCCAATGTATCATTTATTGCTTTTTCTCTTTTTTGCTCTTATTAAATGCTTTGACTATCTATGTATTTTTGTTGTTCATTAATGAGTGTGAATTTTCCAAGAAAAGTTTAGAGGGTAAAATTGTAATGTTACAATATATTCTCATAAAATTTATAAAACTAACTACTTTCCTTGATATGTGTAATTCAGTTAAGTATGCCCTATAATAAGGACCGGAGGGAGTACATTGTAACCTCAGGCAGTGAAGGATCCAAAAAATTTGACCAACATATACATAAATATAGAGCTTTAAAAATATAATATATTAAAAAAAATTAAGAGATTGTATTTTCCATATGTTTCTCTGTTTTGAATTTTATTAATGTTGTCTGAAAAATGATATATATTTTCTTAATAATTTAGACTCAAATATTTTCCTAAATATATAAAATTAACGCGTTATTTGTAGATAATTATTAATTAGATAAATACGTATCTTATGACATGAGTTATTCACGTGTGTGGTTCACATAATTTCTAGACTAATTTACGAGGAAAACATATTGTTATTTTTTTTTCTATACAAAGGAGGTACCTGAGATTAGAATCCAGTACTTGAGGGCCTAAACTACTTAGATGTCCCTACAGCTACCAATTGGTCTGACTTACGCGGACAAAACATATTGTTATTTTTATTGGTATATGGTTTACATTTTTCACGGATTAAGTATCCTTTTACTTGCACTAATGATTACTCCCTACATTCCAATTTAATTGTCGTTTTAAAAATTTCACACGAATTAATAAGGTTATTTAATACTTTAATTTTCAAAAGAATTATTGGATAACTTACTAGTTTACTACTCCCTCCAGTCCTATATATAAGACATACTTAACCATATTCCTCGGACCAAGAAAAGTAGTTAGTTTTATGAATTCTATGAGAATATATTGTAACATTACAATTTTACCCTCTCAACTTTTCTTGAAAAATTCACACTCATTAATGAACAACAAAAAACACATGCATTTAATAAGGGCAAAAAAGAGAAAAAGCAATAAATGATGCATAGAAAATACAAAATGTCTTATATATAGGACCAAAGATTGCTTCTAAAATATGTCCTATATATAGGACCGGAGGGAGTATAATATTCTCATAGTACATTAATTATCACTCATTTCACATATTTCAACATACTCCCTCTGTTTCATATTTTTTGGCCTTTTAGGCTTTTTTTAGCATTCCATATCTTTTGTCCTTTTACAATTCCAATGCATAAACATATTTTTCTTTCCGACTTTAACCCTTCATTCAATTATTTCTCTTACTCCTCATCAATTATACTTTTATCATCTCTCATCTCTAAACCACTATACATTAATTAATGGACATACTTACTAATAAAAATTAAATATTGTTACAATTTTCAATAAGGATTAAATAAGAGCATTTTAGACAAAGTACACATAAAACTTACAATAATCAATATTTTCCTAATATTGTGCTCATGCCTAAAAGGCCAAAAGATATGGAACAGAGGGAGTATTAAATGCAAGTTTAAAGTTGAAAAAAATCAATTAATATATCATCGAATTCTTAAAGCGACTAATTTGAAACAAGTTAAAAAGGTTAAAGTGATAGATTAAGTGAAACGGAGGGATCGGAGTGATACAGTATGTCTATCTTCTTATATATATATATATATATATATATATATATATATATATATATATATTACTACCTCTGTCCCTAATTATAAGGTCATCTTGGGAGATATCACGTCCATTAAGAAAGTGAAATAATTTAGTTAATTGTATTGAAAATGTGAACTTTTGATATGTATTTTCAAAATTACCCCTATTAATATTATTGGGAATCTGAAGAGTGTTAAATAAATAGGGGTGTTTGTGGAAAAAAATAATTAATGCTCATTGAAAAATTGGTAAAGGGTCTTATAAATAGAGACAAAATAAAAGTGTTAAGAGACCTTATAATTAAGGACGGAGGTAGTATATTTTTTTAAAAAGCTCTATATTTATCTATCTGTGCTCAGACTTAAAAGACCAAACATAGTGAAATGGAGGGAGTACTAAATAAGTTTTTTTGATGTGTGACATATAATACATGTTAAAATTACTTAAAATAATTAATTTGTATGAGAAATAATTTTTTTAATATTTTATTATATGATATTTTAAATTTTTGAATAAAATTTAACTCTTTGAAATATATTTGTCATATGTCATAGGATACATATTAAAAAACTCAATAAAAAAATTAATTGGAAATTATTTTAGTTGGGAATATCACAATGATACATGGCTAATAGCATTACTATGGTGCAATTATTTTTGCAGGTGAAGCTTGGAAAATAAATTATCATTGACCGTTCATTTTATATTGGCAATCACAGCCCTTAAACCAACCGTACGTATCACTGCAAACTATTGCATAGTTCGTATGTTAAAACTCCCCGCAAAATATAGAGAGGAAAATTAAAGGAGCATTTGTCTGACCAACCCATGCTGGAAAAGGAAAGGAAAGCAGCAGAAAATTGTACATCAGTATCAAGCATTCATTGTAGCAGCATCTTTATGGCCTTGGGAACTGCCTATTAATCAAAATCCCTTGGATAACTCAAATCTTTTATTTTTATTTATTTTTGGTTTACATGGAGGTCTGAGATTAGAACCCATGACTTGGGAAGGGGGAAATCCTAAATATCCCTGCAGCCACCAACTAGACTGTCTTACGCGGTCTTTTAATATGACTAACAACCCATATGCTCAGAAATGCATAAATAATAAGAAAAAGAGCTGATATAAGAATATAATACAAAGTACTATATAGTAATCTTTTAATAAAAGATGCCAAGCTTGCTGGTTCTCTCCTACTCATACGTCTTAAAGTACTAATAGATGATTGTTACTGCAAGCAACATCCCTGTCCCTAAATCATTTGTCCCCCATAAAACCTGCAACACAAATACATACTAAATTAAGAAGAAAACACATATAGTCTAATGACTTGAGCATTTAGTCAAACAACTTAGATGATAAAAAATAAATAAAGACTAAATTAAGTACAAAAATGAGCAATATTCATCATAAACTAGTCCTTAATTTCATCACCAGAACAAACCCTAAAACAATTGTGAATTTCTTTATGTAGTAGTAGTGATATATAGGAGATCCCAAACAAACATAAAAATAAATGAGTTCAGGAATACAAACCCTATGAATTATTCTCAAATCCCAGTTTTAACCAAAATTTTAAATTATCTCAAAATTACCCTTATCCATTTTTCTTCTTTTTCTTTTTTCCCAAATTCTTTCCACCACCATCACCCCCAAAGAAAAATACATCTTCATGTATTTAGATAAGGAAACACACATATACTAGCTCAAGACAAAGAGACAGTGAGGGATATTCGTTCTAAAGAATGACTCTGTTTTCATATGCATCTCATAGTAATATTAAATGACTTGGTTCTTTTGTCAGTTAATCTTTGCTATCTGCTAAGACAGAGAGACAGTGAGGGACAAGGATAGCTCAAGACGTGGCATTCATTGTTGCATCTGAAAATTGTGTACTAAAATCAAGTCGATGCACAATATTGGAAGCATGAATTTTCAAAGCGAATGACTAGGTAATGACTAAAGTTTCATAGAGTTGTTGATAGATTGAACAAAAACATCATCATGCCAAGCAACAATATTTCATAAACCTTGATAATGAAAATAATTTAGTCATCATGGACACATGAAAATAGTCATCGCTTCAAGGATGTTAAGTATATTTCACAACTTTTCACTTTTAATTTGGTAGAGCAAAATTGGTGTGAGGCCTGGTGGTATAGGTGGAGGCAGAGAGGGTGGTGATGGTGAAGGGGATGGAATAGGGTTCAAAAAATTTGAGAAAGAAAAAGAAAGAAGAAAAAAAAATTGACAAGGGTAATTTTGGAATAATTCGAGTAAATGGTCATATTAGTCTCTGACTTTATAGGCGTCGGTCAAGTTAGTCCTAACTTTATCGAAATGGCAATTTAGTCCCTGCCGTCACTATTCTAGGGATGTATTTGTTTTAAGATGGGATAAATACAGGGACTAACTTGACCGATTGCCTACAAAGTCAGGGACCAATCTGATCAATTACTCATAAAAAATTTTAAAAAAATGGGTTTTGAGGATAATTTATGGTATTTGTATTCCAGAACTCAAAATAAATATCAAAATACCTATCCATATCGAAGTGAGCATGTTAAAGTCGTCCATCACCTTTGTTACCCCACCACCTCCCCTTTCAAGTGGTTATGGTGGGACGTCTACATCAAAGTCCAAAACATGTGCTACTAGTATCTCGGAGTGAAGGAAAATATTTGAGTCTCCTATCACCATTGAAAAGAAGGAGGGGGATGGATTTGGGAATTGTGATGAGTTAGGGTTTGCGTTTGATGCTGAGGAGGAAGAGGAAGAGGATGAGGATGATGTGTTGGGTTTGATTGTGGGTGAGACTTTAGAATTGAGGGATGCTGTGGTGAGGAGGGAAGAGATTAGCAGGGAAAGGGGTCAAAGTTTCGGCCAATTTCAGGATTTTGAAAAGAAAAAAAATTGTATTTTTGCATGAAATTAATCCCAACTAGATATAGACCCGTGCGATGCACGGGTTAAAAGTATGTTAAAAACTTTGTGTGCAAAGTAAATATAAAGACATGTGTTACATATGTACATAGTTGGTATGGAGAAAATCAATAGTGACAATGCAAAGAATCCATGAAAATCAACGAATGCAAAGTTAAATTTGTAACACATGCCAATTACTTTACAGATAAGTCGTTGAAACATATAACATGATTAAGCAGAAATAAGGCATATATACACACGATGTGAATGAGAGGAAAAAGTAATTAAAAAAGTTAGAAAATGTGATTTGAAGAAAGGCATACAAAAGCAGGATGTACCGTTCCATTCTTCTGTCCAACAAACAGTAGCCCTTTCAAAAGGATACGTATATACAAAGTTGTCATGGATTAAATCCATGAGATTGACGACATGAAAAGTTATAGTTGTTAACATTGGTTGCATCATAAATCCTTGAAACATACTACATGGTTAAGGGAAAATAAAACATAAGTACAAACGTTGTAAATGACATTAGAAGTTGTTATAAAAGATACTAAATGTATCTCCAAAAAAGGCAGACAAACAGAGCAGCTACCATTCCATGCTTGTGTCCAATAGATAGCACCCATTTCAAAGAGCTGCATATATATATATATATATATATATATATATATATAAACAACGAAAGTGAGCACAACTTAATATATGATTGAAATGAAGAGCGAAAGTAATTAGTGAGAGAAATTAAAATGAAAGTAGAAACATACAAATGTAGAAAATTATCCCTGGTTGATAGATATTCACTCCAAGTTTAAATTTTTGTCCAGCATGAAGATTATGCCGCCTGCAAAACCTTAGCCATCCTTGAGATAGATAAGCCTCATTCTTTCTTCTTGCTGCCTTCACCAACTTGCAAGCGAATGAATGTCTGTATTCATCGACAATCATGAAGTTTTTTTTGTTTGTCGGGAAAGCCTGACAGACAAATTCTTTGCGCAAAAACTACAAAAGAAATAAATTACATGAAGTTAGATAATATAAAATGTAAATTATGAACATAATATTGGATAAACAAATCAACATTGTAATTAAAGGTAGTAAACCAAAATCCCATTGTTGCATTGGTATTCAGTTAATTCAAACTTGTCTTCAAAGTGAAGAAGTCTGGTTTGACCTACATAAATGAAAGAGCATAAAATGTCATTACATAAGTATGACCTTACATCATTTAGTTTATATAATTGAGTAATCAGTAAGAATAATATTGTAGACAACACATACGTGGCATGCAATGTAAACACACGCAAGGTATCAAAGTGGTTGCTCTTGGAGGAACCGGATAAGAAATGCTGCTTCCATCTAATTTGGTTATTTTGAAATTACCTTCAGTATTATTGTTAGTGAAATAGACTTTGAGATAAACCTTTTCTTGAAGATTATAAAAACGCATGAGATTCTCAAACCCATCAATGATGCTTGTCTTCCCATCGTATGGACAAAATTGAAATCGCAGTTGATGAGAATTTCCAGCAGGATCATTAATGGTAAAAATATCACACTTTCGCAAGCGGATGAAAGCTGGTATTCTATCATCAACAACAGCAAGCCCCTGTTTATAAATATGATATTATTACGGTTAGTTTAAAACCCAGAGTAAATGAGTAGCTATTTTTTAAATGGTTGAATCTATGTAAAAGTTACAAACCATTCCACGGGTGATCCAATAACTAAATCCTGGCATATTTTCCACAATCTGAAAGAATGAAAAAAGATGGGATTAAAGTACTAATTGTTATTGTTAGTGTACAAATATTATAAGAAAAGTCCCCTAAAAACTTCCCCAAAAATTATATCATCGTAAAAATAAAGTCATATACTAACACATGAATAGAAAAGGAATCAAATAACATCAAAGAATTGGTTTGCAATAACCATGAGTCTAATGGTCTTCAAGTATGATGAATATGCTATAGTGAATTTTGGAAGCAAATTGAATGATACAACAGTATAATGTAGAAAAAATATTTACTTTCAAATATCAATTATGGTGGAGCTTTCTTCTTACAGGTAATTTGTCGAAATAGTAGATTAAATATCAAATATTGAAACATATAATAGCAAAAACCCTAAATATATGAATATAAGAAAGCAGAGTTATTTGTTACAGATCTGTAACGTAGGATGAGAAAGTGAGAGGATTTGAAAGGATTTTCATAATAAATGAGTATTTGTTGTACATGCATACAAAGAAATACCGTTCTAAAATCGATAATAGTGTAAAAAAGCCATGGCACTTTCCCTTTCAAACCCCCCTGTAACACCCCAATTTGGACTTAGAATTTTCACTAAAAATTTGCGTCATTTTTTTTATAAACATTACCAAAGTCAGTTCATTTTAATTCTTTTACAAAAAGTTTTTTCATAAAACAATTTGATTCATTTGGTTTTCAAAATATTTGGTTCATAAAATCGCAACATAAAATTCCTTTCCAAAAAGAGATGTTACTAATACTTTTCCAAAAAGCTCCTTTTCGTGATGCCAAAATTATTCGATGGTTAACTTGCGGAAAAACATTTAATTATTTAATGAACTTGATACATAACCAAAAAGAACTTTTATTTCATTTAAATAATCCATGTTACAACTGGGGTTACATTCGGGATAGAGTAATCATGTCCTACCTATCCAAAGATGGAATACAAAACAAGACTATCCTAGACTACTAGTCTTCATCATTCCTCCACCACAATTGTCTGGAAGATTCGTTGATTGCTGCTTCTGCTTCCTCCTCGTACGAGCGTCATTTCACGATCCTCTTCCGACTTGAACAACCACTACTCGATATATTACATGATCTTCCATCTGTGAACATTGTTCCCCAATGTCCACAGGAAAGGGAAATAGAGAGAGTAAGCACTTCCGAACGATATGATCGTCGACGGCGCGGGCTTACCATAGGAAAATATTAAGACCACACAAGCATATCATAAAACAATATATACATCATTATTACCAATCCCTTATAAACAACTTCAGCTAATTACCATAGAGTCCTTTCCACCAAAAGGATAATCTTCATGAAACCATATCCATTATATTTAATTATCTTTAGGCTCTAAGTTTCAATGTCATAACCACCGGAAATTCAAGAGGGGTACCACCACCGAGGCTCAAGGGTTTGGTAGCACACACGTTACATCTCCTCCATCATTCCAACCACATCCTAGTTCAGAAAGCAGATGGGACGCACAGGAACCCTAACCATGCTGGCATCGATGTTGAAGGGTACGCACCAACAAGTATCCAACAACCGAAGTAAAATCATTTCATCAATACAGTTTCAAAAATACAGCGACATCTAGCCCCATTCGGGTTCCCTCTCACCTTCTAAGATTTGCTCAAGGAGGCGACAACGCTATATCTAGTTGATCGTGCAGTTCCTTGCTACGACATTGCCTACAACCGAAAGACAAGTCCTTGTAGTCTTGTCCCGCCTAGAGTAGCACTCGAGGCTTCTTGACGTTCACCGTCCTTGCCTTCCCCTATCGCAATCACCACTTGAAAGTATACCGGCCTCCAAGTATTCGGTATCTTTCCTTTCCACTACTTCACTCTCAATGCGTAGGTTTAGGAGAGGGATTCCTAAGTCTTTTAAGTCTTTTAAGTCTGTCATTAATCCTAGTTTTGGTCGACCCATTCTAAGCCTTGCTTCTAACGGGCCTCGACCTTTAAGGGAAACATCAAATGCCCTTCTACAGTACAGTGGATTCCACAAGACTTAGACCACGGCACAGTCATCCACGTGGCCAGTCACTTAAAGGGGATATTTACAAAGTTATCGTGCCGTTTGCACCATCACTGCACACTAATATCGTTTTCGAATTTCCACAAGGTTCATTAATCATTCTCATATTTTCTTTTCATAATAATACTTCCAAATATACCAAGTCCTTTTCATAGGAACAACCGTTCAACATACACCAAGTATCTTTTCATAAGAACAACCGTTCAAAAACATCAAATAACTTTTCATAGGATAACTCATCATCACAAAATATAATTCCAAAATTTACTTGATATCCCATCATATAACTTATTTCCATATACAATATACCATTTCAGAATATGCAACATAATATAACAATTATCAATAGACATACCATTAATATCGAGGAATCGTGTCTTTCGTACGAACGGCGGAACACACACCCAATTGCCGTTTACTATTCAACCGATAGATTCCTAGTTCCGACCTTTGAGATGATACGGAACTTCCTAATATTACCCTATATGCCACTATGTCTTAAGGAGACTTCTCTCTCACTTTGAGTCGAAGCAAACTTAGTGTCCTCCTGAATTGAAGTTGCCTTATCTGATTCCGATCGAGAACCTTTTACCAAATCATATTTACAAGAATCATTTTATAAATATCTATTCCACTTAAAAATAATCAAGCCTACTATAGGTACATAACTTTTAACAAATACCGCTTTCTTAAATAACCTTTGAAATCAAAAGACTTTGTATTAGAATATACAACACTTGGAAAGTAAATCATTCCTTCTCCGAAAATCAAAACCTTTTAAACATTACTAAATAAAATCTTTAAAACCAATCATCAAATCAAAATCACTTTTCAAGGACATACAACCATTACCATTCACACACTTATACCAGTAAAAACAACAATTTACTTAAACAAATAACATCAAATCATACTTTCACAAAATCACTTTTATAATTCCTTTTTACTCTATACGCTTATTATATTAAAAATCCTCATACTAATTCATTCTTGATGCAACCAATTTAAAATTTTGGACACCCTACAAGTCTTGAAAAATCACTTTTCCCACAAATGGTTTATCGGAAAGACATGCCACTTTTTCCTAAAATTTCTTTACAAGTTCTAGTATAAAAATATGATTAAATATGAGTTAAACAAAATAGTTTTGCTTGCCGGGCAGCCACCAAAAATCCAGTTGCATCAATTCTAAAAATTGGAATAAACATGTTCTATCATTCATATACAACCATATGCACATCCTAAGGTCTAGAAATATAATACAAAATTTAGAACTTAATCAATTAAATCAAAAGATACTATTCATACTTTCATTGACTCATAAATCAATTCCAAATGCTTATATAACAACTACCATTCAAAGATTAACATAAGCCACTTAAACAAATAACTTAAACTTGGTGCAATCTTTTTAATCATTTGGACAGCCAAGAAACACATTCTTAAAAATCAATTTTAACATTTACACAAACACCTAACACATCAACAATCATTCTAAAATATAAACTCATTCACTTATCAAGTCAAAACAAGTTCTAGAGTTGATGTAACTCAAACTAAAATTCTGGACAACATTAGAATACAAACTCAAAAATCACTTTTCTTATTGTTAGTTTATTCAAAACTCATGCTACTTTTTCCCGTAACTTAATTACAAGTTCTATTATCTAGTTAACATTTAAATATCATGTAACTATATAAAAATCTTTTATGGACAACAACACAAAATAAAGTTGCATCAATTCACATTTACCCAAAAATTCATTCTTTTCAATTTCCTACTAAAAGATTCACATACCAAATTCTTAAAATGAAATTAAGCTTAAGAAAGTAATATTTTTCCACACTTATTCAATGATGGGCAGCACTTATATTATTTTAATTCACCTTAAATCTTACAGACATACTACTAAAACCACACTTTATACATACACATATATCATGTAGACAATCCAAACACATACCAAAATTATCATCTTAGACCTTATAGTGTCATAAAATATTATTTTTAAGAATAATATTAAATTTACAGAAATAAATTATTTTTCATAAAAATACATAATTTATTTCACACATACACATTAATAAACATTCATATGCATCAAATAATCACTTAGACAATTAGAAGTCAACAAAAATTATTCTTTCCCTTCTAAAATAATTTTCGGACATCGTGATAAAAATAGAAGAATATTTTCGAACACACATATACCTTATTCATATAATTTCATATATTCAAAACAATTAATTAAAATAGAATATAAGCACTTTTGAGTAAAAGACTTTTTTTTTAACAGCAACTACACATTATAATTCATACTTGTCCCCAATTCATATTACCACATTCCAATTAATTACTTTTAATCACATCAAATATTAATTAATTACCCACAAAATTATCAAACAAAAACACCATAAATCATTTGTTATTTTTTTTTCCAAAAACATACCATTGGCCTCACGGCCTAAACCCCCATATCAACATCTTTCATCATTTTTTTTGTTTATCATCATGTACTTTAGTATTTGTAAATATACACTCATATTCAAAGTTAAAACAAAACCAAAACAAAACTACTAAAATCAAAACAATAATTCCAAAACACAAACTTTCATTATTTGAGAAAACAAGCCTTTACCAACTAAATTTCCAGAATTTTATTTATTATTTCCTCTTCAAAAATTCAGTCATCAAGGCCAAGAAAAGGGGAGATTATTTTTCTCTTTAAACAATTTTTGCTTTGTCACTTTTTCTTAAACCTCATTCGTTTGACTTCCAACAAAATTATATCAACAATCAAAATGAATTTTTTTATTCAATACCAAAGAAGAGATTTGAGACTTTAGTCTATGATTTTATAATCATAGAAGAGATTAAGAGATTTATTTGTTTATTTAACAAAGGATAAAGATATTAAAATTAAAAGCTTAAAAATAAAAAGCTTAAGTTCTTAGGCTTACCTCTTTTCCTAAGCAAGATGACCTTCAAAAATGAGTATGAAAATTTCCCTTCCTTCCCCCAAAGAGTGCCACGCCCTTCTCCCTCAATTCTCAAGACTTTTCTTAATTTTTTTCTCTCAAAAATGGATTGTATGTCATGTGTGAAAATAGGAGGGGTCTTGAGTTCTATATATAGATGAAGTAAGAATACATTTCCCCCAAAAATCTGCTGTAATTCGTCCCCCCCCCCCCCCTTCCCCAAAGATGAGTCAACCATTTTCAATTTTTACTTTGGAACCTGAATGTGCATTTATGGAGATTTTTCTAACTCCTAAAGCCTTAATTCCAAGAGATGCTTCCACTAATTTTCAGAAAATATCTTCCTCTCTCCTTCCTTCATTTTGGACGGCACTCTTTGGTCCTAGTGAGGAGAAAATTTTCCATTGACTCACTTTAAATTCACCTCCTTAAAAACCAATCAAAATAAAGCATTTGTTTTAAAAAATTCAGAATTAAATAAGAAAATAGTAATATCTGGACGGTGCAGCCAATGAGCACCTAGCTAGATACCTAAATACATAAATAAAAATATTTTAGGGTCCAATAATTTATTTTTGGCTTTAAAATAATTTTTCCAAGCATAAAACATCAAAATTTCGTTTTACCTACTGTATAGATATTTTTCTCGTAGATGTCCAAATAAAAATTTTATTTTCACAAATTCAAATACTACATCTCGATACAATCGTTTTCATATAAAATTCATAATTTTATGACTTACGATTAAAAAGATATGAATTTTTGAAGTTCTAAAGCTTTTCCAGAAATACATTTTCATAAGTTTTGACAATTTAAAATTCAAAAATGCAGAAATAATATTATGTTTGGATGGTGCAGCCAATGATATATTTTTAAAATAGATTTTCCATATATAATTAAAATATTCTTTGGTTAAAAGTCATTAAATGTCTTAAAGTCATATTTTCAAACTAAAAACACAAAATTCGTATTTCTCATTGTGGCAGTAATAAAATTTCGAAAATTCCAGAATAAAAATAAAACCTTGGCATTTTCATAATCTATGTTTTGATACGGTCGTTTGGACATATCATTTGAAATTTTTTGACTTACGATCAAAAAGATATAAATTTTTGAAGTTATATCACTATAACTTTAAAAATTCACATTTTTATCAAAACCTTAGTTAAAAGCATCCCCATACTATTTATTCTAAGGTAAAAATATATTTATCAAATATTTACATATAAAAAATAATTTTCTATTTAAATAAATTTTATATTTATATGTATATATATTTAACGCCACACACACATATATATAATCAAAACCAACTTTTTATAACAATTCCTATTAAATTATTCTTAAAATAAATATAACCAAATAAAAGTAAAAACAAATAAATTGGGCAAAATTGCGGGTCTCGCAATCCTCCCCAATTTAACGATTTCTTGTCCCCGAGAAATACGCACAGAGATGAGCAAGGAAACAAACAAGGTTACCACTTTTTCTTTCTTCAAGAGTATTTCTTTCCCTCAATATTCTCGTTGATCAATACTTTCCCGGTGGTCCGTCTTTGACGTAACGCCGTGCGTGAGTCGACGTGAGTCGATTTGAGTCAAATTCAAAGGTAGGGAATATATATCAATTGTGTCTCGTTTCAATAGTAGTTTGGGTCAGACCGTAAGCATTAAAGGTAAGTGGGTACGAATTGTTCATAAGGAATATTGGTATTTACATAATAGACTTGATAAGGAGAGTTTGTTATTTTCAAACTTGGTGTCAATCCAGAAGTACTTTCTTGTATGCATATCAAAACCATAATCATCAGCTGAGTTATTGCTTATTCTCATACTACTTATGTCATGCGGGTACTTATCACTACGCTCTTCTAACATAGACTCTACTTAACCCTTTGCTCCCCAACTTTGATCAAACTTATAAAATACCATCTATCACACAACCTTATATCCAAGTCCACCTTAAGATTATGAGTACTTTCTAACTACTCGACTTTTCACTTACTAAATCTCCTTCTTAGTACCACCTAGGGACCGACTTTAAACCAATACTCCCAAAATTCCTAAGATTTCACATAACCGTACCATTACCTTGTCTCTTCAGCCTCCTAAAATTCATGTGCTATGCATACAAGTGTTACTTCCTTCATAACTTTATGAGGTTTTAGTCATGAGAATCTAAGAAAAGAATTTTGAACTTACCGAAATTTGGCATTTGGTCGAATAGTTTGATGGAATGTGATCATTAGATTGGGTATTTTCTGACAAAAGGAAGTCTTTTTTAATTTGAAAGGGTCGAGTTATCGCAAAAATGCGGAAATCAAGCTCAATAATCAGACGAAAGGGTGATTGGGTTCTCTTCAAAAATTGAAACGAAGTAGGGTAATGCCTTGACTCGAACTCAATTCTCCTCTGGCAGTCTTTAAAATACCACACTTTTTCCAAGAACTGATTTCCATATTCATACCAGAAATTCTACACCTCATACTTTAAGCACAAACATTCATCGAACTCACAGTGATTTCAATATTATTGTATCGTAGAAAAGCAAAAAGTAGGAATAATCCTTCAACATAGCCAGTCAAGAAGCAAAAGTTAAATCCAACAAGCGAAGCAAACACACTAGTGGATAACTCCACACCGTTTAAACAATTCAGAACAACACTTAAAACGAAAAACTCCTAAAGCACAAACGTAGACGCTGTCGTTACTTCTTCTGATCATAGCGGAGACCCTTCCATATCCCAGCGGGCTGATTATAACCTAATTCACGTCTTGGCTCAGGGCAATCTTTTGAGATGTGTTCTGGTCTGTTGCAGTTAAAGCAGTCCGGGTTTTCATAAGGGCAGTTTGGTCCATAATGGTTTCTATTGCAGCGATTGCATAACGGAATCACACCTCCTTGACCTTTTTCACCATTTCATAAACTACGAGCATTACCATTGTTGTTGTCGTTGCTTTGATTGTTGTTGTTGTTGTTACGATCATTTCCATGCCTATTCCGATTGCAACCGCTACGATTGTTGCCTCCAGCTGAGTTATTTCCTCCAGTTCTGTTGTCTCTCCTCCCACCAGTCCTACTGTCTCTTCGTTCACTTCCCTGTCCATAAGGACCTTGATGTCAGGCTCCACTGCTTTGGTTTCCACTTCCTGGGGAGTGTCTCATAGGACCACCACTTGAAACTTGTGCGGCTGACTTTCCTGTCGAGTTCTTTGACTTCAAACCACTTTCCACGATACTCCCTTTATTCACCAAAGTTGTAAACACGTTTATCTCCAAAGGCGCCAGAGCTTGCTTAATTTCTAGCTTCAAACCATCCAGGAACTTTGCACACTTAGACCTCTCATTTCCAGCTTCTCCATAGTAAGGCATAAACCTCGCCAAGTTCTCAAATTTGGAAGCATACTCTCCTACACTCATGTTACCTTGTTCCAATCGCAGGAATTCCATTTCCTTGGCTATTTTCAGATGCTCAGGGAAATACTTCTCCAAAAGCCTATTCTTAAATTGGTTCCAAGTTATCGCACAAGCTTCTCCAGCCAAAGCTTGCCTCTCATTACGCCACCAATCAGCTGATTCTCCCACCATCATATATCCAGCATAAGCAACCTTTTGTTCATCCGTACATTGCACCATCCCTCCGAATATTCTTTCCAGACTTTCTATCCATGCCTCAGCCTCTTCCGATGCATAACCTCTAGCAAACTCTTTCGGATTTCTGCGGCAAAACTCATCAAGACCTCCGATTCCTTGTCCACCAGCATTCTCGTTTTGATTATGTTGAAGTTGCTGGTTTATAAGGTTCATGTTATCCCTTACTCCTGCCAAAACTGCAGCCGTTTGAGCCATGATAGCAGCTTGTTGTTGTGCGTTCATCGGTTCCTCATTTGCTTGTCGACGTGCCATTGCGATCCTACGTACAGGTTTAACTCTCAGACTAAGGAAGCATCCACACACAAAAAAGGACTAATTCACATCTACACACCAATTAAGGCAGAGTCACACAATGAAAGCATATAAGGCTATGCTTAAGGCCACTAAGGACAACCATCGCTCTGATACCACTAAATGTAACACCCCAATTTGGACTTAGAATTTTCACTAAAAATTTGCGCCATTTTTTTTTATAAACATTACCAAAGTCAGTTCATTTTAATTCTTTTACAAAAAGTTTTTTCATAAAACAATTTGATTCATTTGGTTTTCAAAATATTTGGTTCATAAACTCGCAACATAAAATTCCTTTCCAAAAAGAGATGTCACTAACACTTTTCCAAAAAGCTCCTTTTCGTGATGCCAAAATTATTCGATGGTTAACTTGCGGAAAAACATTTAATTATTTAATGAACTTGATACATAACCAAAAAGAACTTCTTTTATTTCATTTAAATAATCCATGTTACAACTGGGGTTACATTCGGGATAGAGTAATCATGTCCTACCCATCCAAAGATGGAATACAAAACAAGACTATCCTAGACTACTAGTCTTCATCATTCCTCCACCACAATTGTCTGGAAGATTCCTTGATTGCTGCTTCTGCTTCCTCCTCGTACGTGCGTCATTTCGCGATCCTCTTCCGACTTGAACAACCACTACTCGGTATATTACATGATCTGCCATCTGTGAACATTGTTCCCCAATGTCCACAGGAAAGGGAAATAGAGAGAGTAAGCACTTCCGAACGATATGATCGTCGACGGCGTGGGCTTACCATAGGGGAATATTAAGACCACACAAGCATATCATAAAACAATATATACATCATTATTACCAATCCCTTATAAACAACTTCAGCTAATTACCATAGAGTCCTTTCCACCAAAAGGATAATCTTCATGAAACCATATCCATTATATTTAATTATCTTTAGGCTCTAAGTTTCAATGTCATAACCACCGGAAATTCAAGAGGGGTACCACCATCGAGGCTCAAGGGTTTGGTAGCACACACGTTACATCTCCTCCATCATTCCAACCACATCCTAGTTCGGAAAGTAGATGGGACGCACAGGAACCCTAACCATGCTGGCATCGATGTTGAAGGGTACGCACCAACAAGTATCCAACAACCGAAGTAAAATCATTTCATCAATACAGTTTCAAAAATACAGCGACATCTAGCCCCATTCGGGTTCCCTCTCACCATCTAAGATTTGATCAAGGAGGCGACAACGCTATCTCTAGTTGATCGTGCAGTTCCTTGCTACGACATTGCCTACAACCAAAAGACAAGTCCTTGTAGTCTTGTCCTGCCTGGAGAAGCACTCGAGGCTTCTTGACGTTCACCGTCCTTGCCTTCCCCTATCGCAATCACCACTTGAAAGTACACCGGCCTCCAAGTATTCGGTATCTTTCCTCTCCACTACTTCACTCTCAATGCGTAGGTTTAGGAGAGGGATTCCTAAGTCTTTTAAGTCTTTTAAGTCTGTCATTAATCCTAGTTTTGGTCGATCCATTCTAAGCCTTGCTTCTAACGGGCCTCGACCTTTAAGGGAAAGATCACACGCCCTTCTATAGTACAGTGGATTCCACAAGACTTAGACCACGGCACAGTCATCCACGTGGCCAGTCACTTAAAGGGGATATTTACAAAGTTATCGTGCCGTTTGCACCATCACTGCACACTAATATCGTTTTCGAATTTCCACAAGGTTCATTAATCATTATCATATTTTCTTTTCATAATAATACTTCCAAATATACCAAGTCCTTTTCATAGGAACAACCGTTCAACATACACCAAGTATCTTTTCATAAGAACAACCGTTCAAAAACATCAAATAACTTTTCATAGGATAACTCATCATCACAAAATATAATTCCAAAATTTACTTGATATCCCATCATATAACTTATTTCCATATACAATATACCATTTCAGAATATGCAACATAGTATAACAATTATCAACAGACATACCATTAATATCGAGCTAGGAATCGTGTCTTTCGTACGAACGGCGGAACACACACCCAATTGTTGTTTACTATTCAACCGATAGATTTCTAGTTCTGACCTTTGAGATGATACGGAACGTCCTAATATTACCCTATATGCCACTATGTCTTAAGAAGACTTCTCTCTCACCTTGAGTCGAAGCAAACATAGTGTCCTCCTGAGTTGATGTTGCGTTATCTGATTCCGATCGAGAACCTTTTACCAAATCACATTTACAAGAATCATTTTATAAATATCTATTCCACTTAAAAATAATCAAGCCTACTATAGGTACATAACTTTTAACAAATACCGCTTTCTTAAATAACCTTTGAAATCAAAAGACTTTGTATAACAGCCCGATTTTCACTTCCAAAACCTTAACTGAATTATTATTAATTTGTTGCAAAAATGAGGCCATTTTTTTAAAACATAAGTTCATTAGTTACCATTGTCTCTTACTTTGAAAATCGAGTTGTCACTTTCGAAACTTTCTCAACCAAACATCATCATAACATAACATCCTTTTCATTACGGTTGAAACATAAGCCATCAGTACTGGAGTCACACTCCAAAAAGTTTTCCAAAAGTAGGCCATAGTTACAAAATATTACCAACCATAATTTAAAAAGTAGCTTAGTTACATTCATAGTACTTCACAAAGTAATCCTCGATTGGAACTTAGATCCTAGACACACTACATCGTCTAGACACAGAACATAGGACATCACTCTTCAGCTGAACTAGCATCCGTCTCCATGTCTTCACTTGAGTCCGCCTCCGCTTCGTGATCAGAGTCACTAGCATCTTCTTCCTCCATCGGTTGAGGAATCACAGCAGCCAAAGGTGCGGGATCACCATCATACTCGTGATGCTCCCTCGGTCCACCATCTTGATAGTCACGGAGAGTGACCTGCCCTACGTGTACGTCCAGACTCGTTCCTCGCAGAATATGCCTTGGATCATCAATCTCCAACCGAGTTTCACCTCTCCAAATCCAACCTTCAGGAACAACCTCCCATGCTCCTCCCTGAAGAGGCCACATGTGGATTGCTACATGATACGCCATCTACCCGTTGCAATTCCGGCAAATGCCAATACGACAATCAGGTAGGAGAGAGTCAGTGTGCCATACACTAACGAGTTGACCATGAGGTCTCAGGGTAGACTCAATAGAAAGAAGACAGATGACAGATGACAATTGACAAGTATACAGAACGAGACAAGGTGCCCAGAGTATAGGATATGAGCGAAGTATAATAAATAACCAGAACAGGATAACAAAGCAAGTAATAGAACATAGGCATAACATCATAATCAGAAATACATAAATTCTACCGATAACATATAAAGCACATATAAGTAAAGCATATCATATCATTCAATGTCACCACGATCTTTCTCAATCTTTTCACCATTCAATTATATCTTTATTCTTTGAATATTAAGTTTTATCATAATTCAATTCACTCAATGAGGTAGGGGGAAAACCATCACTGAGGAAAAACACACACGTCTACATCTCCTCGGTCTCCATCCAAACCTAGTCGGAAGCCAACAGGAGTACAGGACCTTGACCACGCGGGCACGACAGCTGTCTCAACAATTAATTGGTCCCAGACCAGGAGGACTACAGCCTCAATCAATACAATTCACATAATTATCATTAATCAACGCAAACTGTATAAGCAGTGGCAAATCACAATGCCCCGTTCCAGTCCCTCTCACTGTTATAGACTTGCAATCAAGGGGGTGACAGTATCATTTCTAGTTAGCTATGCAGAACTTACCACGGCATTGGACCCAGTCCCTACCACGTTCATATGCCACTTGTGGGATTCGTTCTGCCTAGAAATATACTCCAGGCTTCTTGACGTTCACCGTCCTTTCCCTCCCCTCATGCAATCCCCTCCGGAGTATCCGCAGATACCCATGGTATATTCCTCTCCACTACTTCGCACTCTCATACCTCACCGCGTATGTTAAGTCTTTTAATATCTTTTAAAGTCTTTTAATGTCTTTTAGTTAACCTAAGGTCGGCTTGCCCTTAGTCCATCCCTTCGACAAGACCCGACCACTAAGGGTTACATCTTTTCCCCACTTTCACATAGCATACTTTCACTTTTACAAGCCACTTGGCACAAGTCCATCACATCATTCCCATAGGAATTCGCATAACTCTCTTTAACAATCATTCTCCGTCTTGAATCCGTTAGCACGATCTCAGCTCCACGAGTGCAATCTCTTCGTCTGGTGCATTGTTGCTCCACAAAACTATCTTTAGTCTCATCACATATCCTTAAATCTTACTTTCTCTTATAATTCTCATTATCATTCATCATACATTTAGGTCCACCGAACAGAATATAATATTTTCAGCAATAGAATCACAAAAGAACTAATACAAAACAGGAATAAGCATGCATCAAATTTAATAAAAACATATAAACATGTAACACATAAAAGATCGCGTAAACCTCTTTTCATCACCACACAAGCAACTACGTTACGGGCTCACCGCACTCTCACTCACTTACTCACTCACCTCTTAATCCAGCAAAAGAAACACTTTGCCCTCGAAAATCTCTAGCTTCTCTTTGTACGTCGTTCCCATCGTCTACTGAATACCTCAAAATAAATACACTTTTATCAAAAATCCATTTCAATTAAAAATCATCTCTTGGTCTCTTTACTTGAGATAGAAAATCCTTTACTTTCTTTGTTATATTTTGGAAAAATACAAGTGTTGATAAAAACAACTCTTAATCTTTTCTTATACTTGAAATCCTTCAAAAATCCTTTGAAAACTCATATTAAAATAAATAAAATAAATAGTTTATGTGGCTGTATGAAATAAGTCCAGCCACCTTTTTCAATTTGTAGAACACGGAAAAATCAATAATTTTCATTCTAACTTTTGATATATCAAATAGCACTTGAAATCCACACTTTTCATAAATCAAAAACACTTTTAAAAATTGAAATACTTTGTAACTAAATCTTGGACAGCAAAGAACTAAAAAAAAATCAAAATCATGAAAATACTTTTAGAAATAATCAAATGCACCTATTCCTTTTCTTTTATCAAAACCGAATTGAACAAAACCATAACAACACAATTTGAATATTTTTTTTTCTCAAAATAAAACACAAAACATAATCATTTCAATAAGTCAATCACATGCAAAAGGAATCTAGCCTATTGAACCTACTAAACCTACACTAGGCCGAATCATCATCATAGGAAAACAAAGTCTTTGATGCAAATTTCTACATGCAAAACCTTAAATTAACAAATCAAAACATGCACTTCAAACACATGGTTTTAGAAAATACCACTCCCTTTTTCTTCACAAAACTGTGACCTCTTTTGTCACTTCAAACATATTTTCATTTTCATTTTCTTTTGCATGCACTTTAAGAATATTTAAATCAA
Organism: Crotalaria pallida; assembly: GCA_037953625.1. Classification (NCBI taxonomy): domain Eukaryota; kingdom Viridiplantae; phylum Streptophyta; class Magnoliopsida; order Fabales; family Fabaceae; genus Crotalaria; species Crotalaria pallida. Next base: position 102,748,346 of record CM075649.1, read on the forward strand.
AGAGGAATCACATGAAAAAACCTTTTCATGAAAAACACTCATGATCTTTTTGTTTTCAAAGCTTGACCAAAAACCAATCAAAAAAATCAAGTGAAAAACTTAGATCTTTACTTTTCAAACACACATGTCTTAGATCAAAGTAAAACCATTTTTCAAAAGTTGTTTTCCTTTGCTCTCTCATCAAAACCGTGACATGCAAACCAAGATCAAGACTTTTTGAGTAGAAGAAAGTCACATGCAAGACTTTAAAATCAAAGCTATGGAAAAATCATGACAAGAATCAAATCCTTTTCTAGATCAAAACAAAATATCAAAAACCTTTTCGAAAAGAAAACCAAAGATCAAGGCTTCATAAAAAAATCAAAAGCAAAACCAAAACATCTTAACCACTTAGATCAACTCTAACAAGCATCAATTTAACATGCATGAACTCAAATCAAAATAGAAATCATCATGACCTAGTTTTCTAGACATGGCCGAATGGTAGAGTCCATGGTTTAAGGTTCTACAAGTTTGTTTGGCTCTTGAAAACTCAAGATCAAGGCTAAGAATTTACATACAAACATAGATCCACAAGAAAAATAGACATGCAACAACAAATAAACTTTACAAGACTTAGAAAAATGAAAACTACTCTAACTACTCTAAGACCTTCGAACAACCAAAGAAAAAGAGAAGATCTTCAACCACCTTCACTTGATCTTCAAGAAAACTTAAGGCTTTTTGGTCTTGATCTCCTTCTTCTCCTCCTTCAAGCTTCTCGGCCTCACTCTCTCTATCTCTCTCTCTCTATTTCTTTCTAAGAGTTTAAGGAGAGCTCTTAGAATAAGTGTTTAAGAAATGAAGGAAATGAAATGAGAAATGGTGAAATGAACTAAGGTAATGGGCTTAAATAGGCAATCGAGTATTTCCCTTATTGCCCTTGAAGAATTCGGCCAAGAGTGAATTGGGTGAAGGGTAAATTTTGCTTCACAAAAAGTTGCATGGCTTAAGGTCATGTCATGAGACAGATGGAGTAGAATTAGGCCTTAATCCTTTATCCTATTGGTTGGTCAATTTCTCTAACTATGCTTTTCACTAAACCAAACCTATATGATGCTAGTCTACTACCTTAGGGTTCTAGAAAAATCAACTCCTATTATGCATGCACATACACACTATGATGTCCTAGACGGTGAGGTCCTCCAAGGGTTAGGGAAGAAGACCTTCAAAGGAGCCTCTATCTAGGGTTTCTGTGTGATGTTTGGTGGGAGTCCTCAAGTGGCTAAGGAGAAAGCCAAGAAGTAACCCTAATCACTGGTGTGTGAGGGTGACAATTAGGGTTAGAGGACGTACCTGAGCCCCATGTAGTACGGAACTACTTATATGGGGGCGCTGGTTGCCCTAATGGGCTTGCTTTAGGCCCAAGTAAGGCTAGCCTGTACTGAGCTATGAGTGGATGAGCTGTCCTTGTGGATAAGGTGAGACACGTCATCCTGTCCTTGGTGTCGGACTCTGGGAGGTGTCGGACAGGGAAGTCAGACCTGGGTAGGAGTACGAGGTCGGCCCGTATCTAGTATCTGTTCGACCGTTGAGCCTTGAGCTCGGCCCAGCATACAGAGGGCTTCTTATAGGGCCGTGAGGCCTTAGGCAGGGGTTCTGAGGACCTCGGCTAGGCCGAGTCCACCACATAAGCCCCCCAGCTCGGTCAAGGCTATCTGAGCCTTGTTCCGAGGTCCTGGTTTAGGTCCTTTTCTCAAATCCACCGCATAAGGGCCGAGTTCACCACATAAGCCCCCCAGCTCGGTCAAGGCTATTTGAGCCTTGTTCCGAGGTTCTAGGGAGTTCGGACGATGAAGTGTTGAGAGCTGGATCCAGCTGTCTCTGACGTCTTTTCATTATGACGGAGCAGGTCTGAGAGCTGTCCTTTCACCTACTCCGAAGCGACGCTTGCATTCTCCAGGTCTGACACGTGTCAGAAATTAAACCTAATGAAGCGTCGCCATTACTGCGACGTTGCTCGAGGTTCGTGCTTCCGGCTATTCTGCGCCACGTGTCTCCATATGTGTGGCTGCATGTTGGGTTGGGCTTTTTGGGCCAGGCCCAAACTTCAAAACTGAGGGGGAAAACGGTTTCTCTTCCCCCTCTTTCACATAAAACTGTTTCTCATTCTTTCTCTGCCAATCCCTCTCTCTTCCATACAAAAAACTTCCCTCTTTCCCAGAACATACTCTTCTTTTCCTCTTGCACCATCGAACTCCTGTCTCCTTCCTTGCCCTTCATCATCTTCTTCCTCAGCGAATTCGCTTGGTCTGCAAATCCTTTCCACCAAGCTTATATTCTTAAGGTATTGTTCTTCTCCCTGTTTCTCTTCCTCTTCCCTTTTCTTCTTTTCTTATGGTTTTGCGGTTTACTTGAGAGGAGTTGGTAATTTTGTTCTCATTTTTATGGAATAGGGTGTTCTTTCTGGGTTTCGGTTTTGTGATTTTGGGGATTGATATTGGGAGTTTCTGGTGTTTTTGGTTTTGGGGTGCTTTGGGTTTTTTGGAGGGTGTTTGATACTTGTTTTTTGTTTTTATTTTTCAGAAAATTCGGAGAAGTGGATTGGGGAAATATGAGTAGGGAATGGTTTAGGAAGTGGGTAGGGGTAGTCTCCCTGTCTTCGAGCAGTAACGAGGAGGAGGACGGCTCTTCCTCCTCGTCCTGCTCCTCCACTGAGGTGGACGAGGCGCTTCGTCGCCGTAGGGAGTATAGGCGTAGGTATGAGAGACAAAACCTGGATATCGATCCCGTTGAGGTCGTCTATCCTCGGGACTAGGAAGAGCAGAGGGAATGGGTACGCCAATATGCCTGGGCCGAGTTCATCGATGGTAGGGAGCGTGTCGATTTTGAATGGATGGAGAGAGAGAGGATGTACCAACGGGGGGCACCTGTGGTAGAGGGGAGATGCTCGCCCCTCGGAACAACTTCGAGGGGGTTTTCTGGGGGTTTATTCTTTGTAACCCGTAGGACTAACACCGAGCTCCCCTGTTCTTCCACAGGTACCATGCCGCCCAGGAAGTGCATCAGCCGACCTGAGCTGTACCCTGCGCCTACGGATGCCAATCAGTACGAGTGGGTTGACGTGGAACCCAAGGGAGTTCGGTCTAGCTTAGACTCCGAGGACAAGCTTGCCGAAGTAAGGAGAGCCGTGCTGCCCTGCCCAGGGGACGCCACCGGGACTTCTTACGAAGTACTCCCCTGTTCGGCAAATGATAGGGTATGCACTCGGACTGACAGCAACTCATTCTTCTTTTATGCCGACCTGATTCAAAATCTCGGCGTGACCCTCCCTTTCACCGATCTGGAAATGAGGGTTTTGAACGAGCTCGGGCTGGCCCCTTCGCAACTCCATCCCAACACTTGGTCTTTTCTCCGAGCGTTTCAGAAGTATTGCGGGGCAAAGGGGTTGGTGTGCACAGTTCGTCTCTTCTTGTGGATGTACAACCCGTTCGTCAGTAATAAAGACGGGGTCACTGGTCGCCTTTGGGTATCGGCTAAGGCCCGAGCTCACTGTGGGCTGTTCGGCATGTTCTCGGAATCCTGGAAACATTTCAGACCTAGGTTTTTCAAGTATAAGTATGTTGGAACGGGACTACCTTGGTTCCGATCCGAGATGGGTCCGAGGTTCCCCTTGGAGTGGACCCCGGAGTTCTTCAATCGCCACCTCGGCACGCCGCATAGGTGGTCGGGCGCCACACTTGACGCTGATGAGGCAGTAACGGCCCACCACTTCCAGACTGAGTATCAGGCACGAAAATTCCAGCTCGATATTGGAGTATTCATGAAATGTTCTGATAACGAAGTCCTAACCAAAATTGGTAGTTAACTTTACCTTCACACTTGTACGCTTTCTTTCGACTTTCTTATTGACTCGCCTTTATCCTTTTGTTTGCAGAAGAACATTGGTCGGACATGTCATCCAGAGCGCTCAAAGCATCCTTGGAGGCCCGAAAGAGGAAGAGGGCTGAGAGTTCTTCCACTGAACACGCGCCTGCCGAGGTTTCAAATGACATAACCTCTACCGACTCGGGTCCCCTTCATCCTACTCCGCCCGCTGTGATTATCGCCCCTCCTCCTCCTCAGTCTCCAAGCCCAGGTACCGAGGTCATTGTTGCAGATTCCCCCACCTTCATCAGGTTGTCCGAAGAGAGGAACCGATAGTCTTCCGAGACCGCCGACCAGCATCGTCAAGCCTTCGGTTAAAGATGCTCTCATAAAGATGTCGGAGGCCGAGTGGAAGAAGATGGCTGAGGGGTTGGCTTATCACTTGAAGAGGTCAACAAAAATTTTCAATGTGTTGGATGAAGTTGCTGATGACGTGGCGGAAGGCGTGTCGCCTGCCAAAAAGAAGGCCCGATCTGATATGGTGGATGAGCTGAGGAATAACAAAAACTCGGCCGAGCAAAAGTTGGCCGAACTAGAAGAGAAGCACCGCCAGCAAGTGGAGGAGCTTCTGAAAAGTCACGAGGAAGCTCTAGCACAAGCGAAGGCAGGTGCTAAGGAAGCTGGCCGGCAGGAAGGCCTGGCCGAGGTGGAGAAGGTGAGGACATTGCGGAAGAGAAGAGTCGCTCAAGCTCTTAAACACAAGGTGGCGGCGTCCAAGGCAGACTTCAATTTTGAGAAGGCAGGGAGCAAAATTTTTGCAGGTGCCGTAGAGAAGATTCTTCATCTGAACCAAGGACTTCGAATTCGGGTTGTTGGGGCCTCCGCCGGGTATGGGGTGGAAGATGGGAAGATGGTCGACTATGACAGAGGCGGGGCTGAGGTTGACCTCGACCAAACTGAGGAGAATCTTCCCAACCCTTTGGTGGAGAAACCGGATGAGGAGTTTAATCCGAGCTCGGTTGTCCTTTTTGATGTGGAAGATGAAGCAGCGTAAGTCCCTTATGCTGGGCAGCTTGTGACTTGTTTATGTTTTTGTAACTTCATTGACAATATTTATTTTGCTAATTGTGTACAACATTTTTTATGCAAGTTCTTTTCAGTTTAACTTGTTGCATGTTATTTTGATGCAAGTTTTTATTTCACCTTGTTGCATACACATTGTGTCCGAGGTCAATTTGTGCAAGCCTTTACTTTAACTTGTTGCATGAATGCGAGTTTTATTATGCTAACTCGTTGCATGTTTATTCGTAAGACCTCGGATCCAAACTGCAGTTGGTTAGGTGGTCACCAAGAAAACATGAGAAAGAATGCAAGTGTTTGATACTTGTAGCATTTTAGATAACCAAGTAAAAATGTTTTTGAGAATACAAGTCCTGTTTTAACTTGTTGTATTCGGAATTGATTGGCCCCAAAATAAGAACACTTGATCGGACCTGGATAATGAGGCCGAGCTTGGACGACTCAGTAAGTGCAGTAATCTTATAAGTTTTCCTCTGAAAAAAGGTACTGTATATAAGGGCATACGGTAGGGATCTCGGATTCACCCACCTTAGCCGAGGTGGGTGTCCTCGTCCCCGATGTGAAAGAGGTTGCTGAGTGAAGTTATGTGAGAACATTTCACAGCAAGCTGTACTTTACCGGGTGTCCCTTGTACACTGTGCATATGAGCCGTTCTTATCTAGAAGACGTTGGCTGTGCATAGTGCCATGCAACATTTAGGTGGCTAGTGCTAAATGAGAAGCTAGTACGTACGTATATAAAATTGTGGCACTTGAGTATGAGCAAGTTTGTACTTTTCATTAATCGTAGACATGAGTACATTGCCTTTTGGAAAGGTGAATATATCACAATGGGAATGTAAAAACATGAACAGAAATTTAAAACTAAACCTAAATTTTAGCTGGTGGTGTCGGTGGCTGCTGATGATCGTCCGAGGTAAACCTAACTGAAGTAGGTTCTCAGTTTTGCAACGTTCCAGGAGTTTTTGAGCTCGGCTCCTTCAAGAGTCTCTAGCTTGTATGCCCCAGAGTTCGTTTTTGAAATGACTCTGTAGGGGCCTTCCCAATTTTGAGCAAATTTCCCGTCTCTTCGATTTTTAAGGCCAATATCTGCTCTTCGGAGGACGAGATCTCCGACCTCGAAAGATCTGGGTTGCACTGTTTTGTTGTACTGCTTGGCTTGCCTTTCTTTTGCTTTCTTCTCCCGAGTAGACGCGGCTTCTCTGATCTCTTCGGCCAGTATTAAATTTTCTTTGATCAAATTTTCATTTTGTTGCTCGGGCCTGTCCCTCATTCGGAAAGTATGAATCCTTCGTTCGATGGGGATGACCGCATCACAGCCGTAGGTTAGTCTAAAGGGGGTCTCTCCTGTTGAGGTTTGGACCGTGGTCCTGATCGACCAGAGGACCTCAAGTAGCAGATCAGCCCACACCCCTTTGGCTTGAGTAATTCTCTTCTTAAGGCCGTCAACAATAGCTCGATTAGCCGCCTCGGCTTGCCCATTGGTCTGGGGGTGCTCGACCGAGGAGAACCGATGAGAGATTCCGAGATTCTCAGCCAAAAGCTGGAAGTTGTTGGCCGCGAACTGACTGCCGTTGTCAGTGATCAGTGTGAGTGGGAGTCCAAAGCGAGAAATGACTTGTTTCATGAAGAATTTCTGTATTCTTGCCGAAGTGATGGTTGCCAACGGTTCAGCCTCGATCCATTTGGTGAAATAATCTATTGCTACCACAATGAACTTCAGCTGACCTGGAGCTGTTGGGAACTGTCCCACGATGTCCATCCCCCACATGCTGAAGGGCCAGGGGGATGCTAGAGAGTGGAGTTCCTCGGAGGGCTTCTGATAAACATCGCTGAAGAATTGGCATTGTGGACATCGTCGAACGTGGTCAATTGAATCCGTCACTAAGGTCGGCCAGAAATATCCGGCCCTCAGTATCTTCCTTGCTAGGGATTTGCCTCCGACGTGGTGGCTCCCCAGTCCTCCGTGAACCTCGTTCAAGGTTTCCTGAGCTTCCTCGGAGATGAGACATCGTAGGAGAGGGGAAGACATTCCTCTTCTATAAAGGATTCCATCCATAATAATATACTCAGCCGCTTTTCTCTTAAGTTTCTTTGCCTCCTTTTGATCGGCTGTGAGTATGCCATGTTCGAGGTATGCCTTTATCGGGTGCATCCAGCTCGGCGATACTGAAATAGCCATCACCACGCTTGGGGCCGAGATTTGTTCCTGAATGAGGCTTTTATTGTTTCCTCCGCCTTTTGTGCTCTCTAGCTTGGAAAGCACATCGGCTCGGGAGTTTGAACATCGGGGGATATGGGTGATAGAAAATTTTGCAAAACCAAGAGCCAGGGATTTAACTTTGTCAAGGTATTTTTGCATGATGGGTTCTTTTGCTTGGTAGTCTCCGATAACTTGGGAAACCACCAATTGGGAATCGCTCATAATTTGAACTTCAGTTGCACCGAGCTCCTTAGCCATGCGGAGACCGGCAATGACTGCTTCATACTCAGCCTGATTATTCGAGGTTAAGAACTCGAATTTCAGGGAATATTCGATGCTGAGACCCTCCGCATTTTCCAGAATAACACCAGCTCCTGCACCCTTTTGATTGCTCGAGCCATCAAAGTATATCACCCACGTGTCCGAGCTAGAGCTTTGGTGGGGCTCTGTGAACTCGGATACAAAGTCTGCCAATGCTTGTGACTTGACTGCCTTCCTCGGTTCATAGGAGACGTCGAACTCGGACAGTTCGATTGACCATGCCATCATTCTCCCAGCGAGATCAGGCTTCTGCAGAACTTGTTTGATGGGCTGGGCGGTTCTTACGACAATGGGGTGACTCTGGAAATATTGTCGTAGCCCCGTGCAGCCAAGATTAGACAAAATGCAAATTTCTCGATCTTAGAATACCGGAGCTCGGGACCTTGGAGAGCTCGGCTAATGAAGTAAACAGGAAACTCAGCTCGGCGCTCATCTCAGACCAACACCGTGCTGAGGGCGGAGTCACCAACAGAAAGATAAATGAACAGGTTTTCCCCCTGCCGAGGGCTGGAGAGAACCGGAGGAGAAGAGAGATACTCCTTAAGTGCTAGGAAGGAAGTTTCGCAATTTTGATCCCAATGAAAAGTTGTACCTTTCTTCAGGAGCTGATACCAGGGTAAGGCCTTCTTTGCTGCCTAAGGGAGGAACCTTGACAGTGTTGCCATCCTGCCTGTTAACTGTTGCACTTCTTTGAGATCGGCAGGGCTCTTCATTTCTAATATAGCTCGGCACTTGTTGGGGTTTGCCTCAATTCCCTTTCAGACAGCATGAATCCGAGGAAGGCACCAGCTGGAACTCTGAAGGTGAACTTCTCCAGATTCAGCCTCATCTTATGCGCTCTTACCCTTTCAAGAACCATGGTAAGGTCTCGGACATGATCCTCTTTTTTCTTGCTTTTTGTAATCATATCATCGATATAGACTTCCATGGTGGTACCAATGATTCCATCAAAGACCTTGTTCATCATTCTTTGATAGGTTGCTCCAGCATTCTTCAACCCGAAAGGCATGACAGTGTAGCAATAAGTTGCCTTTCCAGTTGTGAATGTGGTTTTTTCTTGGTCTGGGGGATACATGGGGATCTGATTGTATCCCGAGTAGGCATCAGTAAACGACAATAATTGGTATCCTGCCGAACTATCGACGAGCTGGTCAATAATTGGCAGTGGATACTGATCCTTGGGGCAGGCTTTGTTGAGGTCAGTGTAATCCACACACATCCTCCAACTGCCGTTTGCCTTTTTAACCAAAACAGTATTTGCCACCCATTCGGCGTATGGCACTTCTTTAACAAACCCAGCTTCCAGCAACTCGGAAACCTTTTCCTGGATAACTTTCGCTTTCTCTGTCCCAACTCGTCTCAACTTTTGGGCCACTGGCCTTGCCTTTGGATTCACGCTAAGCTTGTGACAGATAAAGTTCGGATCGATCCCCGGCATGTCGGCCGATGTCCAAGCAAACAAATCCAGATTAGCTCGTAACAGATCGATGATCCCGCCCTGGATCTCCCGAGGGAGGTCGGCGCCCACTTTGACAGTTCTGTTGGAGTCAGAAGGATCGATTTGGATTGCCAACCACTCCCCTTGAGGAGAGGGCCTAAGATCATCCTGCTCGGCCCGAACATCCAATTCAGCCAATAGGATCTTCCCTTTGGCCAATGTTGGACCAGCGAGCTCCTCTTGCTTCTTTTTGAATTCCCGTAGACTCGCGTTGTAGCAGAGTCGGGCTGTGAGCTGGTCGGCTTTGACCGTGACGAGCTTGTCATCAGAACCGATGAACTTCATGGCTAAATGTACCGTCGAAACCACTGCCCCAAAAGCTTGCAGTCAGGTTCGTCCCAATATCACGTTGTAGGGGGATTCAGAATCAACAACTAGAAATTTGATGATCTCCGTTCGGGCCGAAGGCTGCTTGCCTAGGGTTACCGGGAGATGGATAGCTCCTAGGGGGTGAATTGCCTCACCCGTGAAGCTGATGAGATTGCCCTCAAATTCCACGAGGTCGGCTGATCTCGGCTTAAGTGCTTGAAAGGTGTGAAGAAAAAGAATGTCGGCCGAACTTCCTTGATCGATAAAAACTCGGGCGACTTCAAAGTTGCTGATCATCGCCGCGATCACCATTGGGTCATTGTGATCCGGGATGATGCCTTCCATATCCTGGTCGGAAAAGCTGATGGGGATGTTCCGAGATGGTTTCTTGCAGATGGGCTTGTGGCGAACGACAAATACTTGATTTACTTACTTTTTCCTTTCCGACCTCTTCTCCCCCCACCGGCAAAACCTCCCGAGATAGTTTCCACTCAGAGGTTCTCCGGTGACTTAACCAAATCTTGTATCACAACAAAATTTCCTATTTGACGTGGGAATTCGTTTGGTGCTGGAGCTTGAACAACAGCTCGTTCCGCCAAACATTGCTTAGTAACCTGCTGAAGATCTGCGATGGCTTTACCTTGCTGCTCTATGATCCTCATCTGTTGTCTCATCAAGGACAAGACGTCTGTTTCACGAGAGAGTGAAGATTGATGTGAGCGAGGACGATGTGTAGTACTGACAAAGGGGGCACGTTCGCCGCAGTGGCGGTGCTGTTCTGTGTTGGTTTTTCCTGGATCGGAGCATAGCTGTACGCGCCGACCTCCTCCCTGGTGCTGAGTTAGATCTGCAGTGTCTCGAGTGTGGACGGTGTAAGGTCCACTGTGGGTGTGGGTAGACCCTGGGGGTGGCGGGGGAGGAGGTGGAGGCGGTGGAGGGGGTGGTGGTGAGGACCTCGCTGCCCTATTGGCTTCAAGGTGCTGGCGCAGATCCTCAGTTGAGGGCACCCTCCTTGGACGCCCCCTCCCTCTCCTCTGGACCGGTTGTTCCTCAGGCATGGTAGAATCTTCTGGGTGGGGATGAAGTTTTTCTCTCCCCACAGACGGCGCCAATGTGATGTCCTAGACGGTGAGGTCCTCCAAGGGTTAGGGAAGAAGACCTTCAAAGGAGCCTCTGTCTAGGGTTTCTGTGTGATGTTTGGTGGGAGTCCTCAAGTGGCTAAGGAGAAAGCCAAGAAGTAACCCTAATCACTGGTGTGTGAGGGTGACAATTAGGGTTAGAGGACGTACCTGAGCCCCATGTAGTACGGAGCTACTTATAGGGGGGAGCTGGTTGCCTAATGGGCTTGCTTTAGGCCCAAGTAGGGCCAGCCTGTACTGAGCTATGAGTGGATGAGCTGTCCTTGTGGATAAGGTGAGACACGTCATCCTGTCCTTGGTGTCGGACTCTGAGAGGTGTTGGACAGGGAAGTCGGACCTGGGTAGGAGTACGAGGTCGGCCCGTATCTAGTATCTGTTCGGCCGTTGAGCCTTGAGCTCGACCCAGCATACAGAGGGCTTCTTATAGGGCCGTGAGGCCTTAGGCAGGGGTTCTGAGGACCTCGGCTAGGCCGAGTCCACCACACACACATATAGCCAAACATACACATGCATACATACACATGGAAAATCATTTTATTTGCTTTCTCACAAAATCACAATTTCCTTAAAATACAATATATCAAATACTTAATTATTTCAACTCAAAAATTCAACCCAAAACTCATAATATTTTTCTCATAAAAATCATTTTCTTTGAAATCCTTTATCACTTGAAATCATAAAAGAAATTCGATTTAAGAAATATTCTTTCAAAATATTCTTTTTTTTAAAACACTTTCTCAAAATAATCTTTTTATCATTAAAACAAATATGAGGTATTCAGACGGGGTGTTACACTTTGTATTAGAATATACAACACTTGGAAAGTAAATCATTCCTTCTCCGAAAATCAAAACGTTTTAAACATTACTAAATAAAATCTTTAAAACCAATCATCAAATCAAAATCACTTTTCAAGGACATACAACCATTACCATTCACACACTTATACCAGTAAAAACAACAATTTACTTAAACAAATAACATCAAATAATACTTTCACAAAATCACTTTTATAATTCCTTTTTACTCTATACACTTATTATATTAAAAATCCTCATACTAATTCATTCCTGATGCAACCAATTTAAAATTTTGGACAGCATACCCTACAAGTCTTGAAAAATCACTTTTCTCACAAATGGTTTATCGGAAAGACATGCCACTTTTTCCTAAAATTTCTTTACAAGTTCTAGTATAAAAATATGATTAAATATGAGTTAAACAAAATATTTTTGCTTGCTGGACAGCCACAAAAATCCAGTTGCATCAATTCTAAAAATTGGAATAAACATGTTCTATCATTCATATACAACCATATACACATCCTAAGGTCTATAAATATAATACAAAATTTAGAACTTAATCAATTAAATCAAAAGAGACTATTTGTACTTTCATTGACTCATAAATCAATTCCAAATGCTTATATAACAACTACCATTCAAAGATTAACATAAGCCACTTAAACAAATAACTTAAACTTGGTGCAATCTTTTTAATCATTTGGACAGCCAAGAAACACATTCTTAAAAATCAATTTTAACATTTACACAAACACCTAACACATCAACAATCATTCTAAAATATAAACTCATTCACTTATCAAGTCAAAACAAGTTCTAGAGTTGATGTAACTCAAACTAAAATTTTGGACAGCATTAGAATACAAACTCAAAAATCACTTTTCTTATAGTTAGTTTATTCAAAACTCATGCTACTTTTTTCCGTAACTTAATTACAAGTTCTATTATCTAGTTAACATTTAAATATCATGTAACTATATAAAAATCTTTTATGGACAGCAACACAAAATAAAGTTGCATCAATTCACATTTACCCAAAAATTCATTCTTTTCAATTTCCTACTAAAAGATTCACATACCAAATTCTTAAAATGAAATTAAGCTTAAGAAAGTAATATTTTTCCACACTTATTCAATGATGGGCAGCACTTATATTATTTTAATTCACCTTAAATCTTACAGACATACTACTAAAATCACACTTTATACATACACATATATCATGTAGACAATCCAAACACATACAAAAATTATCATCTTAGACCTTATAGTGTCATAAAATATTATTTTTCAGAATAATATTAAATTTACAGAAATAAATTATTTTTCATAAAAATACATAATTTATTTCACACATACACATTAATAAACATTCATATGCATCAAATAATCACTTAGACAATTAGAAGTCAACAAAAATTATTCTTTCCCTTCTAAAATAATTTTCGGACATTGTAACACCCACAAATTCCTCGTATTAATTTAAAATATTAAAGAGATTTATTTGGAGAAAAGTGTTTTTGAAAGAGTAATTTTCTTAAAAGAATTTCTTAATTCATGTTTTCAAAAGTGTTGAGTGATTTTAAAGAAAGGGTGAATTTTAAACAAGAGTTATTTTATGAGAAAGTGATTTGTTTTCTGTATTTATGTGTTGATTGATACATGTTTGATATATGATGGTGTTAATGTGATCTCTTGAAAATGTTTGAATCATTATGTAAGCTTAGTAATTATATGTTTTAGAGTAAAAATGATTAAGAAATAAAAATATAAGGCATGTATATATGTGTATATATATGTGTGTGTGTGGCGCATGTATGTGTGTGTATAAGCCTAGAAGTTTCCTAAGTGTGGGACTAGGAACCAAAAGGACTAAGTTCTAACCATGACCAAACTAGATGTGTAGAAAACCCTAACTAGAAGCTAAATAGTAATTAAGCCCAAAGAAACCTAGTTCCTTGATTCACTCCTTCTTGTCCCCTTAAGATTGATAAAAACCACCCATGCAACCTTTTGAAGAGCCAAAATTACCCTTTCCACTCCCTCATGACCGAATTTTCCATAAGGGCAAAAGAGGGAAAGTCTCATGCCTTTGCCTTTGCCTATATATAGCCAAGTGGGTGAAGTGTTGGCTACTTCATTTCTTCATTTCCACCCTTCATTTCTTTCATTCCCATTTCCTTTCCCAAACACACTTAGTTGAGAGCAAAATTAAGCTCTCAACATTAGAGAGAAAAGAGTAAGAAGCCGTGAGTGAGAGGAAGGGAGAAGGAGAAGATCTATCCAAAAACCTAAGCCTTCCTTGAAGATCCAAGACCTTAGAAGTTTGGAGATCAACCTTTTCTTTGGCGGGTATTTCGAATAAGCATGAAGAAGTTGTAATAATGTAGATTTTATTTTGATTTTGTAATTTTTCTTTCTTTTCTTCCTTTGCATGTCTTATTTTATGTTGAATCATGAACTTTTAAGACTCAAAGAAACTTGTAAATGTCTAACTAACGAACTTCATGACTCGATTAAGGTCTTCATGAAAGATCTTAAAGTTTTTCAACATAAATCTTAAAGATCTAAAGGTTTGTTGAGATTTTTGTAAAGTTTAAAGCAAACCTCTTTGCATATTAATTTTTCAAGCTTAAATGATGAGTACAAGTATGTTTGTGCTTGATCATGAATTTTTCAAGCTTAAAGGAACTTGTAAACATCTAATCAACGGATTTCATAACTCGTTTAAAGTTTTTCATAAGAGATCCTAAAGCTTTTCAAACTAAATCTTCTAAATCTAAAGGTTTGATGGGATTTTTGTAAATCTTAAAGTAAATCTCTTTGTATGTTGAATCTTCTTTCTTAAACCATGATTTAAAGATGTGTTTAAGAGTTTATTTGTTAAATAAATGTGAGATCTAAACTTGGTTAATAATAAAGTTAAGATCTTTGGTGTTGCATGTGATTTGTTAATGATCTTGATGATTTGAGTTCATGCATGTGTTAATTAACCTTTAATCTTGAAATTTTAAGAATAAATATACTTATAAAACCCTAAGCAAGAGCCAAATGATTCGGCCTTGACTAGATATATGGGTCTCGATGCTTTTAATTTAATTCAAGTCATTGCATGTTAATTTTATGATTAGGAAAGTTGATTTGAATTGTTAAAGGTTTTGATTTTAACTTAATATTAATAAAGTTTTGATTTTGCTTTGATTTTTGGAAAAGTTTGACCTTTGGGGCATGCATGTTGTTTTTGAACCAAAAGAGCTAACCTTTCTTCATTGCATGTCACGGTTTTGACCTTTTCTTACTTAAAGTGATTTTTATCTTTGGTTTGTGTTACTCTACTTGATGCTATGACTTGATCTACAAGATCTAGGTGCATGCATGTCATTCTTGAGTAAAAAGATTTTATTTTCTTAATGAACCTCACGGTTTTTCAAAGAACCAAAAGAAATAAGCTTTTCAAAAATGATTTTTTTAGTCTTGATCTATGTTCTATGTGCATACATGATAAAGATTTGAAGATTTAAACCTTGATCTATGGTGATGTGCATTCGGTCTAAGCATTAAACCAAGAGGTCATGTTTTGTTTTCATGAAAAAGGGCTCATGCATGTTAATTTCTTTTGATTTAAGAATCTTGTGTTCTTGCATGTTGAAAAAGTGAACAAAAACCTAGTTTTGATCATGATGATACTCGGCCTACACATGTTAGCTCGACTAGGATCCTTTTTCAATGAAGTGACATAAAAGAAATGAGTATGTTTTGTGAAATATGATTAAATTAAATTGTTTGAAATTGTGTTGTGAATATCTAAATCCTATTCGGTTTTTAATTAAAGATAAGGAAAATAAATAAATTAATTGAT
This sequence comes from Crotalaria pallida, assembly GCA_037953625.1. Classification (NCBI taxonomy): domain Eukaryota; kingdom Viridiplantae; phylum Streptophyta; class Magnoliopsida; order Fabales; family Fabaceae; genus Crotalaria; species Crotalaria pallida. The sequence goes on from CM075649.1 coordinate 102,763,406, forward strand.
TTAAGAAAAACTCGGATTAAAAACGGTGAATTTTTCGGTGCTTTCAAAACGTAATTAAGGTGCTGTCCAAAACGGACCAGCAACCAAACTAAATAGTTTAAATGACTTTACATGGTGTTTTCAAATGATTTTTTTGAAAGTACTTAAGGTATTATAAATATCAGAATTGTTTGAAAGAAAACGGTTATGTTTTAAGTTTTCCGACGAGGAATGAGAGGTGTTTAAGTTACGAAAAAGATTTTCTTAATACAAGTTAATAACGTAAGCGTATTTTATTTAGTACAAGGAATTTGAAAGACGATGGATTGGGGCAGCCGGCAGCAAAAGGGATCCAAGGAGACGGTACGCATTTAAATCGCTGGACCTCAGGTGAGAGAGAAGCTTTCCTAAGACACCGTGGTAGTTAGGTGATTTATTAGGACGTTCCGTATCATCTCAAAGATCGGAACTAAGTGGTTCGGAGTCAGTAGTATAAGTGGCAATTGTTTGTGTTGTGTGGCCACTTATACGAAGGTGACAAAGACCACATTGTTGTTGTGTGATGTTTGTGTGATTGATCGCATGCTTTTGTTCATTTATTTAATTTGAATTTGAGTGTTGTTGATTAATATTAATAATATGCTGATGGACGTCTGTTACGTCCGGAATAAGAAATGAAAATGAAATGAATGAGTTGTGAAAGTAATAAGATTGAAAGTAAAGATATAAGGAGAAAGGAATGAATTGATGATAATGTTGAGAACGAGCCAGAGCTGGGGAAAGTAATGTTGTTGATGTGAGATGCGTTTTGAGTGGAGCTTGGCTCCTTTGTTTTTGTTTTTGAATGAGACTAGTGTTGAGTTGAGCTTGCTCCTCCATTAGCGCTCAGCAAAAATGTGATTTTTGAAAAGATTTTTGAAAAGAGATTTTTGAAGAGATTTTTGAAAAGAGATTTTTGAAAAGACTTTTGGAAAGAGATTTTTTTTTGAAAAGATTTTTGAAAATAGATTTTTGAAAAAGATTTGTGAAAGGGATTTTTGTACAGAGTTGTAAAAAAAAGGGAATTTTGAAAAGGTTTTTGAAAAGAAGTTTTTGTGCAGGATTATAAAAAGTATTTTCAGAAAAGTTTTTGAAATAAAATTTCGCGGAAGGTTTTAAAAAAAAAATAGATTTTTAGAAACTTGAGAAAAGAGATCTTCAAGAAAGTTTTTGAAAAGAGAGTTTTAGAAGATACGAAACTAGATTTTTGAGAAAATGTACGAGAGGGAATTTATGAAAAAGATTATGAAATAAGACTTGAGAGAAAGTTTGAGAAATGAGACGCGAGTTTGTTGATGTGATCCCAGCTCTGTGCTATGTGAGAAATGATGAGAGAAATATTGTGCCAAGTTAGTGGTCGGGACTCATCGAAGGGATGCACTAAGGATGAGTCGACCAATAGGACTAAGCTTTTAATTAAATAATTAAAAGACTTTAAAAGACATTAACAGCGCGAACGCGGTGAGGTATGAGAGTTAACCCGAAGTAGTGGAGAGGAAGGAACCATAAGTATCTGCGGATACTTAGGAGGAGATTGCATTAGGGGAGGACGATGACGGTGAAACGTCAAGAAGTCTTGAGTGTTTTCTAGGCAGAACGAACTCCACATGTGGCGTATGAACGTGGTAGGGACTGAGTCCAATGTCGTGGTAAGTTCTGCATGCGCACTAGAACAGTACTGACGCCCCCTAGATTGCAAATCTTGAACAGTGAGAGGGACCGGAACGGGGCATCTGAGATTGCCACTATGAGTTGAGATAGTGTGCCTTGTTTATATATATGATATGAATTGAATTGATTCGAGGCTGTAGTCCTCCTGGCCTGGGGCCAATTGATTGTGAGACAGCTGTCGTGCCCGCGTGGTAAAGGTCCTGTACTCCGGTTTGCTTCCGACTAGGTTGGGTGGATGGCCGAGGAGATGTAGATTTGAGACGTGAGTGCTAACATCGAAAGAAACGCGTACCTCGATGATACTTTAACTCCCCGATCATCGAGGGCCATAATTCAATAAGACATAATAAGAAAAGATTTATAATTGTGAGAAATAAGAGTTTAAGAAGTGTGAAGAATGAGAAAGAGATTGAGAAGGGAAATGTGGGAAAGGAATTAAACCCCATGAGTGGAATTAGAAATAAAGGTAGAGAATTAAGGAGGAAATAATAATGAATGATAATGATTTTGGAATAATAAGGAACATTGATAATGATAGTGACAATATGCTTGAATGTTATTTTGTATGTGTGTTGTGTGTATTGTTTGTATTGTCTTGATACTTCGCCTATCGTAATTCCACACCGTCAACGATGCGTCGTTCGGATCGCTTACTCTCTCCTGTTCGTTGGCATATCAGTGCTGCTGATATCTCAACGGGCAGATGGAGTATCGGATGGACGTCACTACATGGAGTAAGTATGGAAGAGGATGGAAGCACACATCCTACGGTTGGATATGGATCGGATATACCCAGATCGAGATTCTAGATCCGGAACATTAGCTGAGTGGAGCTAACTTGGGACCGCACTTGGGGCAAGTCACCGTGCGTGGATATAGGAATTACGAGGAGAAGATGCAGTATGTAACACCCTATATAATAATTACCCTTAAACCCGAGAATTAGGATTTAAAATTTCTTTTCATTAATACAAAAACGTTAGAGTTATAAAGCGGAAGATTTTAATTCGATCAAAGCATAAAAAGTTCAATAACAGGTACACCGAGTTCATATTCAAAATACAAGTTCAATAAAGGTTTAGCTCGGCCAACTGGCTGAGGTCCAACTAGGCAATCCGAAGTCAAAAATACAAAAGAGTGTTTTAGCTCGGCCCAACTGGCCGAGACCCAACAAATTCTCCTACTCTAAATAACTTACTCTCCCTGTGAGGGAGAGTGATCCTGCTCGGCCGGGGACTGCGTCTGCTCGGGCTCAGTACCTGAAAAATGATAAGGAGGTGAGCATTACACAGAACTTAAATAAGCAGTTTCTAACATGCCATACCGAACTACCAAGCCAAACACAAGTAGTCAAATAGCACATAAGTTACAAGTAATCAAATCTCATGCATACATCATCATTTAGCTCGGTTCACATCGTACAATCACAAATAGCTCGGATCACTTCATAATCCAGTTAATCCATTACCTATTAGTTATACCTCGGCACAACCTACTAATTCCCTTCATACCCTATCCTTAATTCTTACACTCAGCTTCTCGGCCACTATCCTCTTACCTCGGTAAATCATCTCTATCTCAGATTCATTACTCATTGTTCCACTTTTACATAGCTTACAATCTTTTACTCTTCTCGGATGCATACACCCAGTGCATGTCTTACACCATTTAAGGTCGGATATCGGAGTGTCCATAACTGCGAGTACCCGGTACCCGTCTTACAGCTGCACATACCCAGTATGCGTCTGACGCGATCAATGCACGCACCCAGTACGCGTCTTCTATGACCAGGAGCACTACCGCCGATCATTCTATGGAGTAAGGAGTGTCCATAACTGCGAGCACCCAGTACTCGTCTTACAGCGGCGCATCTCGGCATCTTACGCGATCAATGCACGCACCCAGTACGCGTCTGCTATGACCAGGAACACATCCCACCGATTCCGTGCTCGGAACCTTGTCTGAATCATAACTACGAGTACCCAGTACCCGTCTTACAGCTGCGCATACCCAGTATGTGTCTGACGCGATCAATGCACGCACCCAGTACGCGTCTGCTATGACCCGATCACACAACCATTTCTCTTTAATTCCTCTTAGTCTTTTTAACCATTCCTTTTAGCTCAGCCTCTCTCGGCTCACATCTCCTTAACTCCTCTTATCTTTTCCATTAACCTCTCTCATTATCTAACTCATTTAATTTATCTCTTCGTTTTCTCCCTGGTTACCATTTTCTCACTCCCCATTCTCACCCTCTCTTAGCTCGGCCACAGATATAAATAGTGAATAACAAAGCTCATAAACACTTATACCACAACAACAATATGAATAAAGCATTTAACCAATCCATCATGTAAAATATAGCATATAACCGAAAATAATGTTTCTTCTTCACCTAAAATCCATGTTTCTAGTTCATTCATTGGTTCCCTTTACCCTCTTTACCTTTCCTTTCTAACATTAACCTATATCCATTCCCTAATCTAACCCCCACTCTTAGTACCCTTTATGAACACCCTAGAAACCCAAACTCAAGTAGAGGTAACACTCACTCCTTACCTCAAACCGTGAGGAGATAAGAGTTGAGAGTTTGAGAATGGTTCCCTTGATGTTTGACCTTGTGAGCTTCACACCCTTGAATCCTTTCCTCCAAGCTGCACACGAATGCCACGACGGTCCAAGGACGTCCGGGACGGAGGAGAAGACGGCGGAAAGGAGGGTTTCCGGTTGGTGGAAGAGAGGGAGGCGGTCGTGAGTGAGAAGAGAGAAAGAAAGTATGCTGGGGTTTGTTGGTGGGTTGCTGGAACTTCAGAGAAAATGAGGGAGAGAGACGAAGGAGGAAGAGAGAGAATGCCAAGTGTGTTATGTGGTGTTTGGGATATTCTTTTATTCATTTAGGGGAATTATTTGTGTGGTCCTCATTGGAGGCTTCTTGGAGAAGCTAGAATGTGTGGACAGGATTCATTGGCTTCTAGAGGAAGCCATGAATAGTGACTTGAAAAGGACATAAAGCAATGATAGTGACATAAAGTGAATGATAGTACATAGTACGAATGGTGCGAAACCCAATGGGCCAACAGCTCAACATGAGCTGTCATGGAGGAGCTAGGATACGTCGACTCGATATAGAGGAACATCGGTAGTCCGAGTTTCCTTCTCGGATAATAGCGTGAGGTGCGCTGACGTCGGCTAATCCGAGCTTGACAACAGGTTCTGCGTTTGACTCCATTTAGCTCGGCCAGGATCGGTCCGAGGTCCTACATCTACATACTAGGTCGGCCTATGCTTCTTACTACACCACGACCCTTATACAACTTCTATGACTTAATTCTATCCTTAAATAAATATTTATATATATTATTTTATAAATTTATTATATTAATATTAATTTTCAGGATGTTACATTCCTCTCCCACTTACAGGAATTTCGTCCCCGAAATTTACTCGGCATTGAACAGTTGCGGATATGACTGCTTCATCTTCTCCTCGAGTTCCCAAGTAGCTTCCTCCATATCATTCCGATTCCAGACGACCTTGACCAAAGAGATTTCCTTCCCTCTGAGCCGTCTGACTTGTTTGTCCTCAACTCGGACTGGAAGAACTTCGAAGGTCAGGTTGCCTTTTAGCGGCAGCTCGTCCACTGCTATCACATGTGAGGGATCGTGAATGTATCTTCGAAGTTGCGAGACGTGAAATACATCATGGAGTTTAGACAATTGCGGAGGTAGAGCAATTCTGTAAGCTACTGGTCCGACCTTCTCCGATATCTGGTACGGTCCGACAAATCGAGGGGTCAACTTCTTTGATTTGATGGCTCAGCCGATACCCGTTACAGGGGATACCCGCAGGAATACATGATCTCCCTCAACGAAGTTCAAGGGTTTTCTTATCTTGTCGGCATAGCTCTTCTGTCGATCCTGAGCTACTTTCATCTTTCCTTGTATCATTCGGATCTTCTCGGTCGTCTCATGAACAATGTCAGGTCCAATCAACAAGTTTTCTCCTATCTGGAACCAGCATAACGGCGTCTGACATTTCTGACCATACAATGCTTCGAAAGGAGCCATTCCGATACTTGAATGGAAACTGTTGTTGTAGGTAAACTCGACCAAGGGCAGGAGTGCTTCCCAGCTTTCCGACTGTTCAAGCACACATGTTCTCAGCAAGTCCTCAAGAGTCTGAATGGTGCGCTCGGATTGTCCGTCGGTTTGAGGATGATAAGCTGTGCTAAACCTCAACTTTGTACCCATAGCTTGTTGTAAACTCTGCCAAAATCGGGATAAGAAGCGAGGATCACGGTCCGACACTATGCTGCTCGGAACACCGTGGAGCCGAACAATGTCCTTTATGTACAGTTGCGTCAGCTTCTCTAGGCTGTACTTCATGCTGATCGGCAGGAAATGGGCACATTTTGTAAGTTGGTCCACCACAACCCAAATGGCTTCCTGCCCTGATCTCGTTCTTGGTAGACCCGACACAAAATCCATCGAAATGTTGTCCCACTTCCACTGCGGAATCTCCAAGGATTTGAGTAATCCTCCTGGTTTCTGATGCTCGATCTTGGCTTTCTGGCATGTTAAACACCGAGATACATAATCTGCCACATCGGTCTTCAACTTCGGCCACCAAAATAACCTCTTCAGATCTTGGTACATCTTTGTGGCTCTTGGGTGTAGACTCATCTTTGTCTTGTGGGCTTCTTCCATCAATTCTCTTCGGACTTCAAAGTCCATAGGAATGCAAACTCAGCCCCGAAATCGTACGAGACCATCGAGTCCTTTAGTGAAGTCGGGGTCATCCTTGTCTCCTGCTCTTTCCAGTAGCTTCTGGAGTTCTAGGTCGGCAGCCTGTCTTTCCTTGATGAAACCCACAAAATCATTGGTTACTTGCAGCATTTCCAGTACAACACTGTTTTCCTTCTTCTGTATGCCGAGGTTAAGATCGCTAAACTCCTGCATCAACTGCATCTCTCGGACCATCATATTGCTCAGATGAAGGCTTTTCCTGCTGAGGTTGTCGGCCACAACGTTGGCTTTTCCAGGATGATAGTTCAGGTTGAAGTCGTAGTCTTTCATAAATTCCACCCATCTGCGCTGCCTCATGTTCAGTTCCTTCTGGTCAAACAGGTAGCCGAGACTCTTGTGGTCACTGAACACCTCGAATTTCGTGCCATATAGGTAGTGTCTCCAAATCTTAAGGGCGAACACCACAGCTGCCAATTCGAGATCATGAGTGGGGTAATTCTGTTCGTGTTGCCGAAGTTGCCGAGAGGCATAAGCCACCACTTTTCCCTGTTGCATTAACACACAGCCGAGACCCTGCTTCGAGGCGTCACAAAATACGTCAAAGGCTTTGGTCGGATCGGGCAAGATCAACACGGGCGAACTCGTCAACCTTTTCTTTAGCTCTTGAAAGCTCTATTCGCACACGTCGGACCACTGGTAAGGGGTATCCTTTCGGGTTAACGAGGTCAAGGGTAGAACCAGTTTAGAAAATCCTTCAATGAATCTCCTGTAGTACCCTGCAAGACCAAGGAAACTCCTGATCTCGGTTACCGAGTTGGGTCTCTCCCACTTAAGCACAGCTTCAACCTTGGAGGGATCAACGGCCACGCCGTGCTCGGATATTACATGGCCGAGGAAATGAACTTCTTTGAGCCAAAAACTGCATTTTGAAAGCTTGGCGTAGAGTTCCTTGTCCTTCAAAACCTGCAACACCGTTCTCAAGTGCTGCTCGTGTTCGCTCGGACTCCGAGAGTAGATGAGGATGTCGTCGATGAAAACTATCACAAACGAATCCAGGTAAGGTCGGAAGATCCTATTCATATAGTCCATGAAGATGGCAGGGGCGTTGGTAAGTCCGAAGGGCATAACCACATACTCAAAATGCCCATACCTCGTCCTGAAAGCTGTCTTCGGAATATCTTCATCTCGGATACGGATCTGGTGGTATCCAGATCGGAGGTCTATCTTTGAGAATACCGACGCTCCCTTGAGTTGGTCCAATAAGTCATCAATCCGAGGGAGGGGATATTTGTTCTTCATCGTTACCGCGATGAGCTTCCGATAATCAGTGCACATTCTGAGGCTACCATCTTTCTTTTTAACAAACAAAATCGGAGCTCCCCAAGGTGACACGCTCGGCCTAATTAGCTTCTTGGCCAAAAGTTCTTCCAGCTGCTTCTTAAGCTCTTCTAGCTCGGGAGGTGCCATTCTGTATGGAGAAATTGAAATTGGGCCAGTTCCCGGGACGAGGTCTATACTGAACTCTACTTCTCTTCTCGGCGGTAAGCCAGGCATTTCGTCCAAGAAAACCTCTGGGAATTCTCCGACTACAGGAATTCGATCTAAGGTCGGTTCCTCGGTTGCCTCTAACTTTGCAACAGAAGGGCCACTAAAGATGACAGTTTTCTCTCGACAGTCGAGCAGGACATGGTGTTGGGACATCCAGTCCATGCTGAGGATAATATCTAGTTTAGTTAGGGGCAGACAAATTAAATTGACCTTAAACTCTCGGCCTAACACTTGGATAGGACATTCTAGATACATTTGGGAGGTAATTACAGAAGAATTGGTTGGGGTAGATATGGATAACTTGTAAGGCATTTCTACTGGGGATAGTTTTAGTCTGTTCATACAGTCAAGGGAAATGAAAGAATGGGTGGCTCCACAATCAAATAACACAGCACATGTAATGCTGTTTACTTGGCAAGTACCTCGGATCAGTTCGTCGGCATCAGTCACCTCTTCACCATCCATGGTATAAACTTTGCCTCTCTGCATTGGTCGGTTAACACCAGCCTGTTGCGCCTTTGCCACATTGACTTCTTCCTTCACAATGCTCTCGGTACACCGAGCTGCAAAATGACCAAGCTTGCCACATCGGAAACAGGATCCTCTTGCTCTGCTCGGATCCAGACTCCAGCATTCTCCCCTGTGTTGCCTTCCGCAGTGTTGACATATCGGATAGGGGCCAGGAACGACCACCATCTGACCACCGCTCTTTGGAGTCGTTGACACTCTTGAGCTCAGATTCACATAGGGAGCAGATCTCTGAACAGCTCCTTTTCCTCTGATCGGACCCACTGCTTTCTGTGCCGACCTGCTCCGCTTTCCGTCGGCTTTCCTCTTGAGCCCCTTCTCATAGGTTCTAGCCATGTTTACCAGCTGTGAGAGATTGGCCACATTCTGATATTCGAAAGCGAGCCGAATCTCATCATGGAGACCAGACTCAAACTTGATGCACTTAGTACACTCATCAACATCTCGGTAGCTTCCAGAATAACAGATCAAATCCTCGAACTGAGCGGCGTATTCCCCGACACTCAAGTTTCTCTGTTCCAGCTTGAGAAAAGCGAGCTCTGTAACAGCCCGATTTTCGTAAACCAAAGTAATTGACTTTCATTCATTAATTTTTCAAAAAATGAGGCCAAATTTATTTTTTTTTAAAACATCATTGAAGGATTTGAAAACATTATTGATAACCTTCGACCTTCTCTTTCGAAAACCGAGTTGTTACTTAAAACCAAAACTCATTCACCTTGTTTCTCGAAATCATTTTATTAATAAAACACTTTTGTTCCAATTTAAGTAATTCCATTCATTTCCTCAAAAGTACTTAGACATGTTTTATAAAAGAGTGTTCTTACATTCCTTAAAAGTAGGGCATGCATCAGAGTAACTGAAGATACATTGATGGTTCGTCACTTAGGTAATCCTTCGTACAAAGTACAAACAACAACTTATCCTAATTCCTCTACTGATCCTCCTTTCTGTTAAAGACGATCGGATTCAATTTTCTTTTCTTCTCTGCTGTTGCCTTCGTACCGGAGGATGATGCTGCCACACTTGTTGATTCACCTTCGGAAGTTGGTTTAAGCTCTACTCCAAACAGCTTCACGGAGTTCTCCTTGGAACCTTTCCGAGACGGTGGTTCGGAATTATATCCCACAAAAGATACACTTTCCAAACATGATCCCGTTGTCCTTCCGCCTAGCTTGTGCTCCGGATCTGCGATCACCAACTGGGTATGTCCCGTCCACACCCATCCATAGCGTGTAGGTTTCCATCCCTTTCCCTCACGAAGCCATGTAGACACCTCCAAACGATGCTCCATCTGCCCATTGGAATACCAGAAACACCGATGTACCAACGAACAGGAGAGAGTAAGCGATCCGGATGACGTAGCGTCGACGGTGTGGAATTACGGTAGGCAAGATAATAGGACCACACAAACAACATACAACACACATACAGAATAACATTCAAGCATATTATCAATATCATTATTATTATCCTTATCATTGTTCCTTAGCTTCCCAAACTTATTGTCATTCCCTTACTTTCATTCATATTTCTCTTCATGGGGGTTTCACTTACTTTTCCATACTTTCCATTCTCAATCTCTTCTCATTATCCCCATCTCATAGACTTTTACTTCTCTTAATAATAAATCTCTTCTTATTATGTCTTATTGAATTACAACCATCGATGATCGGGGGAGTTCAAGTATCATCGAGGTACGTGTTTCATTCGTAGTTAGCACTCACGTCTCAAGTCTACATCTCCTCAGCCATCCACCCAACCTAGTCGGAAGCAAACAGGAGTACAGGACCTTCACCGTGCGGGCACGATAGCTGTCTCACAACAATTGGTCCCAGACCAGGAGGACTCAGCCTCAAATCATATCATATCAATTCATATATATACACAAGGCACACTGTCTCACAGTGGCAATCAAGATGCCCCACTCCAGTCCCTCTCAATGTTCTAGATTTGCAATCTAGGGAGCGCCAGTACTGTTCTAGTGCGCATGCAGAACTTGCCACGGCATTGGACCCAGTCCCTACCACGTTCATACGCCACATGTAGAGTTCATTCTGCCTAGAAAAGCACTCAAGACTTCTTGACGTTTCACCGTCATCGTCCTCCCCTAATGCAATCTCCTCCTAAGTATCTGGAGATACTTATTGTTCCTTCCTCTCCACTACTTCGGGTTAACTCTCATACCTCACCGCGTTCGCGCTGTTAATGTTTTTTTTAAGTCTTTTAATTATTTAGTTAACCTAATGGTTGGCCCATCCTTCGTGCATCCCTTCAATGAGTCCCGACCACTAACTTTTCACAATTTTTCTCTCATCCACACTCACATAGCACATTGCTGGGACCACATCTCATTTCTCAAATCTTCCTTTTTACCATCCTTCTCAAAATTTTAATTTCACAACTTACTAAAAACCTTATTTCTCAAACTTTTCTAAAAATATTATTTCCAAAAACTTTCACAAAAACTTTCAACGATGTTTGGGGGTTTAAAAATTGGGTTCTCACTCTTCCTCTCCTCTCCTCTCTTCACGGTTTCATTCTCTTTCTCTCTATGTCTCAAGAGTTTGAGAATGCTCTTGATATTAAGTGTTTGTGTTGGTGGAAATGTGAAGGAAAAATGAACTAGCCAACACTCACTTACACGGTTTTACATAGGCCAAAGGGCATGGAAATTTCCTATTTTGTCCTCAGTTCAAGGGCTTGGTTCATGGGCAATTCGGTCCAACTCAATTGTTGCATGGGAGGAGTCTTTTCAAAAGGGAGACAAGGTGAAGAAAAGTCCTCACTAGGTATCATGACTCACACCACCTATTTTCTACTTAATTTCTATTTAAATTCTAATTTCTTAATGCATAAGAAAATCACTCCTACTTGGTTCTTCTATTCCTCATATAGCCGAACCACATACACATGCACACACATACATACTACTTATTTTCATTTTGTCATAACAACACATAACATGAACTCATGTAATAATGCACACACTTATACATATATATGACATACATACAATCAATATTTTTGGGCATCATGTTCACACGACACACACATATATACATCCTATACACATTCATTTTCCTACATTTATCTAATCCTTATATAATCTTAAGCATGAACACATACATATGCACGTATTATACATATAAATACATACATGCCTAGAAATTTTTTTTTTGTTTTCATCATAAAGTGGTTCATACAAATATCACAAATATTTTTATAAAAACATCAAACATATAGACTTTTCCAAAACTCAATTTCTAAACTTTGGACATTACTTCAGGAAATCATTTCCTTAAAATCATTCATCATCTTGAAAACGTGAATTTAAGAAAATCATTTAAGAAAATACTCTTTCGAAACACTTTTCTCAAAAATAAGACACAAAACTTGCTCATCATTGTGGTTCCCACAAGAACGTTCTCCTTTCGCTTCGTGGTCGTATTCTCTTTTGCTGGTCTAATTCACTCCGCCGTGCTCCCTGTTTGTTGCTCATAGACGAAGAAGTCGCGTTCGCACATCCGCTTGCGTTGTCAAGTCGGGTTAAGTCCAGTGGACCAACCGAAGAAGATGTCACTGCTTCAGCTTATCGTTGTCACAGAAAGTCCAACCATAGGTACGGACTTAGGGAAAATCAATCAAACAAACATTCATACGTCTCCAAAGCATAGGGTTTCACCTAAAAATCCTTAATCATTCACTATTCACTACGACTCAGGTTCCTACTACCTCACAATAATCATTCTCACGTCCCGTTCTCCTCCTAACTCTAAGGTTTTCGTCTATCATTTCTTTGACTTAAGGGAATTCTATTACAATCTAAGCTCACCTACCTCCTTAAACAAACCTCATCTTCCTCCTTAGATTCACCCTAAACGTTAATCAAACTCATCGCCTTTGATCATCTCGTCCTCTAGTTGGGGTATAAGGTAATTCTAATCCTCAAATTTCCTTCAAAATTCCTCCAAGGACCGGTAACATACGCCGCTTTCCTTCCTTGTGACTCCCCAACTTTGATCAAACTTATAACTATCCCACGGTGATTTTAGAGCCTTACTTTGCTAAACTATTTCTCCTTCCTCAATCACTCAAACCTAAATTACTTGGGGCAACTATGGCACTTCCGACTCCGCAATTCGGACTAAAGAGTTTTAAATAGGATTGGTACAACTACAGTTTGATAGGGGTTCATGAAGAATGGGTTCGAATCTTAATAACAAAAACTGTTTTGTTGAAGCAATTCAACAAGCACGGAATTCCAGGTAGGATATACTATATTTTCAAGGGTACTAACTATACTTGTACAAAAAGGTACGCTAAGGTTAACAATCCTAAGTCTAACAATTACTAATGAAACATCAGGGGTACTGAGTCTTAATCTCAGGATCTATTCAGGATCTACTCCTTCGAGCTGTAGAACCAAAAGGTTCCTTAAACTAACACAGTCAATACTAAGCAACCAACTAGTTTCATGTCCTACGAGATGAAGGCTTAACCTAATACTCCTACCCTGATACTAACAAACACACAGAGTCACACACAAGCAAAGCATGTAAGCCCATGCTTAAGGCCACTAAGGATTACCATAAGCTCTGATACCACTCTGTAACAGCCCGATTTTCGTAAACCAAAGTAATTGACTTTCATTGATTAATGTTGCAAAAAATGAGGCCAAATTTTTTTTTAAAACATCATTGGAGTATTTGAAAACATTATTGATAACCTTCGACCTTCTCTTTCGAAAACCGAGTTGTTACTTAAAACCAAAACTCATTCACCTTGTTTCTCGAAATCATTTTATTAATAAAACACTTTTGTTCCAATTTAAGTAATTCCATTCATTTCCTCAAAAGTACTTAGACATGTTTTATAAAAGAGTGTTCTTACATTCCTTAAAAGTAGGGCATGCATCAGAGTAACTGAGGATACATTGATGGTTCGTCACTTAGGTAATCCTTTGTACAAAGTACAAACAACAACTTATCCTAATTCCTCTACTGATCCTCCTTTCTGTTAAAGACGATCGGATTCAATTTTCTTTTCTTCTCTGCTGTTGCCTTCGTACCGGAGGATGATGCTGCCACACTTGTTGATTCACCTTCGGAAGTTGGTTTAAGCTCTACTCCAAACAGCTTCACGGAGTTCTCCTTGGAACCTTTCCGAGACGGTGGTTCGGAATTATATCCCACAAAAGATACACTTTCCAAACATGATCCCTTTGTCCTTCCGCCTAGCTTGTGCTCCGGATCTGCGATCACCAACTGGGTATGTCCCGTCCACACCCATCCATAGCGTGTAGGTTTCCATCCCTTTCCCTCACGAAGCCATGTAGACACCTCCAAACGATGCTCCATCTGCCCGTTGGAATACCAGAAACACCGATGTACCAACGAACAGGAGAGAGTAAGCGATCCGGACGACGTAGCGTCGACGGTGTGGAATTACGGTAGGCAAGATAATAGGACCACACAAACAACATACAACACACATACAGAATAACATTCAAGCATATTATCAATATCATTATTATTATCCTTATCATTGTTCCTTAGCTTCCCAAACTTATTGTCATTCCCTTACTTTCATTCATATTTCTCTTCATGGGGGTTTCACTTACTTTTCCATACTTTCCATTCTCAATCTCTTCTCATTATCCCCATCTCATAGACTTTTACTTCTCTTAATAATAAATCTCTTCTTATCATGTCTTATTGAATTACAACCATCGATGATCGGGGGAGTTAAAGTATCATCGAGGTACGCGTTTCCGTCGTAGTTAGCACTCACGTCTCAAGTCTACATCTCCTCGGCCATCCACCCAACCTATTCGAAAGCAAACAGGAGTACAAGACCTTTACCGTGCGGGCACGACAGCTGTCTCACAACAATTGGTCCCAGACCAGGAGGACTCAACCTCAAATCATATCATATCAATTCATATATATACACAAGGCACACTGTCTCACAGTGGCAATCAAGATGCCCCACTCTAGTCCCTCTCACTGTTCTAGATTTGCAATCTAGGGGGCGCCAGTACTGTTCTAGTGCGCATGCAGAACTTGCCACGGCATTGGACCCAGTCCCTACCACGTTCGTACGCCACATGTGGAGTTCGTTCTGCCTAGAAAAGCACTCAAGACTTCTTGACGTTTCACCGTCATCGTCCTCCCCTAATGCAATCTCCTCCTAAGTATCCGCAGATACTTATGGTTCCTTCCTCTCCACTACTTCGGGTTAACTCTCATACCTCATCGCGTTCGCGCTGTTAATGTTTTTTTTAAGTCTTTTAATTATTTAGTTAACCTAATGGTCGGCCCATCCTTCGTGCATCCCTTCAATGAGTCCCGACCACTAACTTTGCACAATTTTTCTCTCATCCACACTCACATAGCACAGAGCTGGGACCACATCTCATTTCTCAAATCTTCCTTTTTACCATCCTTCTCAAAATTTTAATTTCACAACTTACTAAAAACCTTATTTCTCAGACTTTTCTAAAAATATTATTTCCAAAAACTTTCACAAAAATCTAATTTCACCAGCATTCCCAAAATATTGTTTTCACAAACTTTTCTCAGAGAGGTCATTTCGTAAAACTTTCTCAAAAATATTATTTCAAAGAGACTTTCTCAAAATATTGTTTCAAAAAAAAAATCCTTCCAAAACTTTATCAAAAGATTGTTTTGCAAGACTTTTCTCAAAATTAGATCCTTTCATAAAACTTTTCCAAAAAGATCGTTTCCTAAAAACTCCTCTGAAAATATTGTTTCACAAGCTTCGTCAAAATCCTATTTCAAAAACCTTTTTCAAAAATTTCTTTTCGCAAACTTTTTCAAAAAAATTTATTTTCATAAATCTTTTCGAAAATTCCTTTTTCAAAAACACATTTTTGCTGAGCGCTAATGGAGGAGCAAGCTCAACTCAACACTAGTCCCAGTCTAAAACCGAAAACAAAGGAGCCCAAACTCCACTCGATTCACCTCTCGTTCCAACAATCCACATCATTCTCCCCAGCTCTGGCTCGTTCTTATCATTATCATCAACTTCTGTTCCCAATCAACTCTTATCTCCCTTCCACTCAATCTCTTATCCTTTATTGTTATTCTTTTCTTATTATGCTATTACTTTCAATTTCATTACTTTCTCAACTCTTTCATTTCATTTTTATTTTCTTATTCAGGACGCAACAGACGTCCATCAGCCGTTTACTCATTATAATCGACAACAATAAGCATCATTATACATAATTAAGTAAATAAACAAAAGCATACTATCAACACACAACATCACACAATAGCATTGTGGTCTTTGTCACCTTCGTATAAGTGGCCACACAAAGCAAACAATTTGCCACTTATACTACTGACTCCGAACCACTTAGTTCCGATCTTTGAGATGATACGGAACGTCCTAATAAATCACCTAACTACCACGGTGTCTTAGGAAAGCTTCTCTCTCACTTGAGGTCCAGCTATTTAATGCGTACCGTCTCCTCGTATCCTTTTGCTGCCGGCTGCCCCAATCTCTTTTCTATATCATTCCTCGTATTACATAAAACACTTTACGTTATTGACTCATATGAGAAAACCTTTTCTTAGTTCAATACTGGTCCTTTTCTCAGAATGTTTTAACATTTTTCTAATACTTTATATACTTTCAAAAATCATTTTGAAAACTTTTAGTAAGGTAATTTAAATTATTCTAGTGGCTGATCCGTTTTGGACAGCACCTTAATTATTTTCAAAAACACAGAAAAATCCGACGTTTTCGATCCGGGTTTTTCTTATATCAATTTCCACTTGAAAATTTTACTTTAAATCATATGAAAACGTTTTTAAATAAAAAGCAAGTCCAAGTAATTCTGGACAGAAAAAATAGTTTTACAAAATTACTTTATTAAAACTCCGAAAATATTGTAAAAACATTCTTTGGTTTAAATAACGCTGTTACTAAAACTAAAATTCAAGTTTTTATCATAACACAAGTGTTGGGCAGCCATAAACACAATTTAAAAATCTTAAGTAAATCAAATCAGATTATCCCATAATTAATAAATTTCAACATTAACCACACAAATAACACTTAGGCATGCAAGTATTTATAAACCAAACGTAATCAAATTTCAAGTCAAACACATTCACATTTATCACTATGCACATTTTATATCATGCGATTAGACTCCCTAAACCTATTTAGACTAAATAACCGAATGAGATCAAAGGAAATAAGTCAAACATCACAATTTAAATCACATGAATCAACTTGGTTTATTTTAGGTACTTAAATTCCACTTTCTTTTAATCTTAACCGAATACACATAAGCACACACATATATTCATTTAAACATAATACTCCTCCAAGGTATATTTAATTTATTCTTTTCCTTTATTTTTAAATAAAGAACCGATTAGAAAATAAATGATCACAACACAATTTCAAACAATTTATTTTAATATAATTTCACAAAACATACTTATTTCTTTTATGTCACTTCATTGAAAAAGAGTCTAGCCTACTAATCCTAGCTAGGCCGAATCATCATCATGATAAAGCAAGGCTAAATTTTCAAATATTCATCATGCATGCACATAGATCATGGATCAATGCAAAGATCATTTTTCTAGAACTTGTCTCCTTGTTTTCTTTGTGAAAACCGTGAGGTCTATGAGGAAAAATAAAATCTTTTATTCAAAAACCGAATGCATGCACCTAAATCTTGCAAATCAAGTCATGAAATCAATCAATTGATACAACAAAAGATGAAAATTGTTTTGAGTTGAAAAAGAATCAAAACCGTGACATGCAAAGAAGAATGAGCAACTCTTTTGGTTCAAAAACACATGCATGCATCAAGGATCAAGCTTTTCAAAGATCAACACAAGATCAAAACTTTGGTCAAGTTTAAAATCACATTAAGGCATTTTAAATTAACTTTTCTAAACATAAAAGTAGCATGAAATCACTTAGATCAAATTAAAAGCATCTAGACCTATTTCTTCTACTCATGGCCGAATCACTTAGTTCTTGATTTGGTGGTTTATGAGTTCATTTATTCTTAAAAATCCAAGATCAAGGCATAAAGAGGGCATGCAAAGGAAAATAAGAATCATAAAGCCACAAAATCAATATGCATGAGAAAGTCAAAGCAATATATGAATTTAAACACAACTTTAAACAAAAACCGTGATGAAGAAAAGCGACAAGTAAGAGATCAAAACTTTTCAACATCAACTTTCAACATCAAAGCATAAAAATAACATGCAAGACACTTAGACCTCAAGATCATTCACAAACAATTACATGCATCTCAAAATTAAACAAAGTCCATTATAAAGTCTTTTATAACACAAAATGATTTAATTAAAACTCTCTCTACCTTAAATTAAAACTCCTAACTTAGATCTTCAAATCTCCTCTCCTCCTCCTTTAAGTTTGCTTCGGCCTCTCTTCTTCTAGGGTTGATAGGTGATTTTCTCCTTAAGTTTTGATGAAGGATGTGGGTGAAGAAAGAAATCAAGGATGTTTGGGGGTTTAAAAATTGGGTTCTCACTCTTCCTCTCCTCTCCTCTCTTCACGGTTTCACTCTCTTTCTCTCTATGTCTCAAGAGTTTGAGAATGCTCTTGAGATTAAGTGTTTGTGTTGGTGGAAATGTGAAGGATAAATGAACTAGCCAACACTCACTCACACGGTTTTACATAGGCCAAAGGGCATGGAAATTTCCTATTTTGTCCTCAGTTCAAGGGCTTGGTTCATGGGCAATTCGGTCCAACTCAATTGTTGCATGGAAGGAGTCTTTTCAAAAGGGAGACAAGGTGAAGAAAAGTCCTCACTAGGTATCATGACTCACACCACCTATTTTCTACTTAATTTCTATTTAAATTCTAATTTCTTAATGCATAAGAAAATCACTCCTACTTGGTTCTTCTATTCCTCATATGGCCGAACCACATACACATGCACACACATACATACTACTTATTTTCATTTTTTCATAACAACACGTAACATGAACTCATGTAATAATGCACACACTTATACATATATATGACATACATACAATCAATATTTTTGGGCATCATGTTCACACGACACACACATATATACATCCTATACACATTCATTTTCCTACATTTATCTAATCCTTATATAATCTTAAGCATGAACACATACATATGCACGTATTATACATATAAATACATACATGCCTAGAATTTTTTTTTTGTTTTCATCATAAAGTGGTTCATAATAATAGCACAAATATTTTTATAAAAACATCAAGCATATAGACTTTTTCAAAACTCAATTTCTAAACTTTGGACATTACATCAGGAAATCATTTCCTTAAAATCATTCATCATCTTGAAAACGTGAATTTAAGAAAATCATTTAAGAAAATACTCTTTCGAAACACTTTTCTCAAAAATAAATTTCTTTAGTGTTTTAAATAAATACCAGGAATTTGAGAAAGTATTTTCCGATAAATCGAGCTCGGAACAAATCCCAAGTAATGGCTTCATTAGCCGCTTCCAATCCACGACTCTGCTGCTCCCACCAGTGCTCGGCTTCACTAGCCAGCACAAACTCGGCCAACCTCACCCTGTACTCATAGGGCGGTTGCAGAGATCGGAAAATCTTCTCAATGTCCTGGAGCCATCTCTGAGCTCCATCAGGATTGTAACCCCCTTCAAACCGAGGTGGTTCGTTCTTCCTAAATCGGCTCATCCAGTCGATCTCGACCGGAGCCGGAGGTTGAGGCTGAAGGGCTGCAGCTGCAGCTGCTGCGGCTGCGGCGATGTTTTGAGCGAGGTTCTCAGCCTGATTCTGCTGAGCCTGCGCTTGGTTCTGCTGTAGTTGAACCAGAGTTTCCAACACAGCAGCAATTCGGTCGTTATCAGCTCTTCTCCCAGCCATTCTGCTCGGTCATTGAGAGAAAGACAATTAACTTCCGAATAATCAAGTAAATATATATACATAAACATATATACCTATGAGCTCTATTGTCTAACTTAGACTTCTAGACTTTACTTATTTGTCACTCTCTTGGTGAGTAACCACTGGAGTCCTTTGCAACTCCAATAGGCCGAGGAGAAACTGCTCTGATACCAAAAATGTAACACCCTATATAATAATTACCCTTAAACCCGAGAATTAGGATTTAAAATTTCTTTTCATTAATACAAAAACGTCAGAGTTATAAAGTGGAAGATTTTAATTCGATCAAAGTATAAAAAGTTCAATAACAGGTACACCGAGTTCATATTCAAAATACAAGTTCAATAAAGGTTTAGCTCGGCCAACTGGCCGAGGTCCAACTAGGCAATCCGAAGTCAAAAATACAAAAGAGTGTTTTAGCTCGGCCCAACTGGACGAGACCCAACAAATTCTCCTACTCTAAATAACTTACTCTCCCTGTGAGGGAGAGTGATCCTGCTCGGCCGGGGACTGCGTCTGCTCGGGCTCAGTACCTGAAAAATGATAAGGAGGTGAGCATTACACAGAACTTAAATAAGCAGTTTCTAACATGCCATACCGAACTACCAAGCCAAAGACAAGTAGTCAAATAGCACATAAGTTACAAGTAATCAAACCATATATCCCATGCATACATCATCGTTTAGCTCGGTTCACATCATACAATCACAAATAGCTCGGCTCACTTCATAATCCAGTTAATCCATTACCTACTAGTTATACCTCGGCACAACCTACTAATTCCCTTTATACCCTATCCTTAATTCTTACACTCAGCTTCTCGGCTACTATCCTCTTACCTCGGTAAATCATCTCTATCTCGGATTCATTACTCATTGTTCCACTTTTACATAGCTTACAATCTTTTACTCTTCTCGGATGCATACACCCAGTGCATGTCTTACACCATTTAAGGTCGGATATCGGAGTGTCCATAACTGCGATTACCCAGTACCCGTCTTACAGCTGCACATACCCAGTATGCGTCTGACGCGATCAATGCACACACCCAGTACGCGTCTTCTATGACCAGGAGCACTATCGCCGATCATTCTATGGAGTAAGGAGTGTCCATAACTGCGAGCACCCAGTACTCGTCTTACAGCGGCACATCTCGGCGTCTTACGCGATCAATGCACGCACCCAGTACGCGTCTGCTATGACCAGGAACACATCCCACCGATTCCGTGCTCGGAACCTTGTGTGAATCATAACTGCGAGTACCCAGTACCCGTCTTACAGCTGCGCATACCCAGTATGCGTCTGACGCGATCAATGCATGCACCCAGTACGTGTCTGCTATGACCCGATCACACAACCATTTCTCTTTAATTCCTCTTAGTCTTTTTAACCATTCCTTTTAGCTCGGCCTCTCTCGGCTCACATCTCCTTAACTCCTCTTATCTTTTCCATTAACCTCTCTCATTATCTAACTTATTTAATTTATCTCTTCGTTTTCTCCCTGGTTACCATTTTCTGACTCCCCATTCTCACCCTCTCTTAGCTCGGCCACAGATATAAATAGTGAATAACAAAGCTCATAAACACTTATACCACAACAACAATATGAATAAAGCATTTAACCAATCCATCATGTAAAATATAGCATATAACCGAAAATAATGTTTCTTCTTCACCTAAAATCCGTGTTTCTAGTTCATTCATTGGTTCCCTTTACCCTCTTTACCTTTTCTTTCTAACATTAACCTATATCCATTCCCTAATCTAATCCCCACTCTTAGTACCCTTTATGAACACCCTAGAAACCCAAACTCAAGTAGAGGTAACACTCACTCCTTACCTCAAACCGTGAGGAGATAAGAGTTGAGAGTTTGAGAATGGTTCCCTTGATGTTTGACCTTGTGAGCTTCACACCCTTGAATCCTTTCCTCCAAGCTGCACACGAGTTCCTCCAAGCTGCACACGAATGCCACGACGGTCCAAGGACGTCCGGGACGAAGGAGAAGACGGCGGAAAGGAGGGTTTTCGGTTGGTGGAAGAGAGGGAGGCGGTCGTGAGTGAGAAGAGAGAAAGAAAGTATGTTGGGGTTTGTTGGTGGGTTGTTGGAACTTCAGAGAAAATGAGGGAGAGAGACGAAGGAGGAAGAGAGAGAATGCCAAGTGTATTATGTGGTGTTTGAGATATTCTTTTATTCATTTAGGGGAATTATTTGTGTGGTCCTCATTGGAGGCTTCTTGGAGAAGCTAGAATGTGTGGACAGGATTCATTGGCTTCTAGAGGAAGCCATGAATAGTGACTTGAAAAGGACATAAAGCAATGATAGTGACATAAAGTGATTGATAGTACATAGTACGGATGGTGCGAAACCCAATGGGCCAACAGCTCAACATGAGCTGTCACAGAGGAGCTAGGATACGTCGGCTCGGTATAGAGGAACATCGGTAGTCCGAGCTTCCTTCTCGGATAATAGCGTGAGGTGCGCTGACGTTGGCTAATCCGAGCTTGACAACAGGTTCCGCGTTTGACTCCATTTAGCTCGACCGGGATCGATCTGAGGTCCTACATCTACATACTAGGTCGACCTATGCTTCTTACTACCCCACGACCCTTATACAACTTCTATGACTTAATTTTATCCTTAAATAAATATTTATATATAATATTTTACAAATTTATTATATTAATATTAATTTTCAGGATGTTACACAGTACAAAACCCAGAGGAACTCTTCCACTCTCAACGGAGCGGAGCCGGAATCCATAAGCAATGAGGGGATAACTACAAGGAGGGCATCATTCTCAAGAGCAAGGAGAGGACGCAAGAATAAGGAAGACCTTCATCCCTTTGTTTTCAATAGAAAGATTTAAGAGTAGGATTATTAGTTTATGTTGTGGTGTGTGCCTTGTGTTAAGGATTACCTAAGTGATGAACTAAGGATGTAACTTAACTTATTCTGAAGCATGCCTTACTTTTATACCACTTTGTGTGAAAATGTTTAATGTCCTTTTTGATGCAATGCAAGGAATCACTTTGAAATTGAAACTAAACTATTTTCCCGAAAAATGTTTTTGGAAACCCAAGTGAGTAAGGATTTGTTTTAGTAACAACTCAGTTTTCGAAAAAGGGTGTTGAGAACACCAAGAAATTTTTCAACAATTGTTTCAAACACTTCAATGCATGATGTTTTACAAAAAAAAAGAAAAAAAAATTGGCCTCATTTTCGCAACATTAATAAATAAAAGTCGATTATTTTGGTTTACGAAAATCGGGCTGTTACAGACATCGTGATAAAAATAGAAGAATATTTTCGAACACACATATACCTTATTCATATAATTTCATATATTCAAAACAATTAATTAAAATAGAATATAAGCACTTTTGAGTAAAAGACTTTTTTTTAACAGCAACTACACATTATAATTCATACTTGTCACCAATTCATATTACCACATTCCAATTAATTACTTTTAATCACATCAAATATTAATTAATTACCCACAAAATTATCAAACAAAAACACCATAAATCATTTGTTATTTTTTTTTTCAAAAACATACCATAGGCCTCACGGCCTAAACCCCCATATCAACATCTTTCATCAATTTTTTTGTTTATCATCATGTACTTCAGTATTTGTAAATATACACTCATATTCAAAGTTAAAACAAAACCAAAACAAAACTACTAAAATCAAAACAATAATTCCAAAACACATACTTTCATTATTTGAGAAAACAAGCTTTTACCAACTAAATTTCCAGAATTTTATTTATTATTTCCTCTTCAAAAATTCAGTCATCAAGGCCAAGAAAAGGGGAGATTATTTTTCTCTTTAAACAATTTTTGCTTTGTCCCTTTTTCTTAAACCTCATTCATTTGACTTCCAACAAAATTATATCAACAATCAAAATGAATTTTTTTTATTCAATACCAAAGAAGAGATTTGAGATTTTAGTCTATGATTTTATAATCATAGAAGAGATTAAGAGATTTATTTGTTTATTTAACAAAGGATAAAGAGATTAATATTAAAAGCTTAAAATTAAAAAGCTTAAGTTCTTAGGCTTACCTCTTTTCCTAAGCAAGAAGACCTTCAAAAATGAGTATGAAAATTTCCCTTCCTTCCCCCAAAGAGTGCCACGCCCTTCTCCCTCAATTCTCAAGACTTTTCTTAATTTTTTTCTCTCAAAAATGGATTGTATGTCATGTGTGAAAATAGGAGGGGTCTTGGGTTCTATTTATAGATGAAGTAAGAATACATTTCCCCCAAAAATCTGCTGTAATTCGTCCCCCCTTCCCCAAAGATGAGTCAACCATTTTCAATTTTTACTTTGGAACCTGAATGTGCATTTATGGAGATTTTTCTAACTCCTAAAGCC
This sequence comes from Crotalaria pallida, assembly GCA_037953625.1. NCBI lineage: Eukaryota > Viridiplantae > Streptophyta > Magnoliopsida > Fabales > Fabaceae > Crotalaria > Crotalaria pallida. The sequence goes on from CM075649.1 coordinate 102,787,238, forward strand.
TTAATTCCAAGAGATGCTTCCACTAATTTTCAGAAAATATCTTCCTCTCTCCTTCCTTCATTTTGGATGGCACTCTTTGGTCCTAGTGAGGAGAAAATTTTCCATTGACTCACTTTGAATTCACCTCCTTAAAAACCAATCAAAATAAAGCATTTGTTTTAAAAAATGCAGAATTAAATAAGAAAATAGTAATATCTGGACGGTGCAGCCAATGAGCACCTAGCTAGATACCTAAATACATAAATAAAAATATTTTAGGGTCCATTAATTTGTTTTTGGCTTTAAAATAATTTTTCCAAGCATAAAACATCAAAATTTCGTTTTACCTACTGTACAGATATTTTTCTCGTAGATGTCCAAATAAAAATTTTTATTTTCACAAATTCAAATACTACATCTCGATACGATCGTTTTCATATAAAATTCATAATTTTCTGACTTACGGTTAAAAAGATATGAATTTTTGAAGTTCTAAAGCTTTTCCAGAAATACATTTTCATAAGTTTTGGCAATTTAAAATTCAAAAACGCAGAAATAATATTATGTTTGGATGGTGCAGCCAATGATATATTTTTAAAATAGATTTTCCATATATAATTAAAATATTCTTTGGTCAAAAGTCATTAAATGTCTTAAAGTCATATTTTCAAACTAAAAACACAAAATTCGTATTTCTCATTGTGGCAGTAATAAAATTTCTAAAATTCCAAAATAAAAATAAAAACTTGGCATTTTCATAATCTACGTTTTGATACGGTCGTTTGGATATATCATTTGAAATTTTTCGACTTACTGTCAAAAAGATATAAATTTTTGAAGTTATATCACTATAACTTTAAAAATTCACATTTTTATCAAAACCTTAGTTAAAAGCATCCCCATACTATTTTTTCTAAGGTAAAAATATATTTATCAAATATTTACATAATAAAAATAATTTTCTAATTAAATAAAATTTTATATTTATATGTATATATATTTAACGCCACACACACACATATATATATAATCAAAACCAACTTTTTATAACAATTCCTATTAAATTATTCTTAAAATAAATATAACCAAATAAAAGTAAAAATAAATAAATTGGGCAAAATTGCGGTTCTCACACCCCCTTCGATTTGAAAATCTCCCTAGAGGAAATGGATCGTATGGGGTTTTGTCTGGTACATACTTGGTGATAAATGTTATGACGAAATTAAACAAAACGAAGTACTACTTGTACTGAGAAGCAGTATCATAAAGAAAAGGGAAAGTGAAAGCAACAGAAAGAAAGGTAGAAACGTACCTGATAGCTCCTCTTGTTTTATTTCTTCCAGCGAAGCTTGAGAAAGCAATAGAATTTTTGGTCTCTGATACTGCCTTTATCTTTTGACTATTAAATAGTTGTGAACCCTTTGTTGTGTTGGCAATGTCTGTGTGTCTGGACCGGGGAGGCTACCGGGGTGGTCCAGGGTCATGGGAGACACTAATAAGTGAGACACCACATCCTGAACCAAAACCTTAAGGCAATGGTTCTATGGGTTTTGCCACTTATAAACCTTCTCAACCATCTCATCCTATCCAATGTGGGACTTCATCTCACACTTGAATACCCAACAATCTCCCCCTTCAAGTGTGAATACCCACACTTTCCGGTCACTCCCCCTTGATCCACAAGTCCCAGCCGAACCATCGGCTCTGATACCACTTGCCTTAAGGCTTTGGTTTAGGATGTGGTGTCTTACTTATAGGCGGTTGCTCACAATTCCCAAGACCCTGGAGCAATGTGACTCCCCGGTGGTTGGAACCTCCCCGGTTGAAGGTCCAGCAAGTGGTATCAGAGCAAAGCTGGGTAACTTTAAGGCCCAAAACTCAAGACTCCAATACCAAAATTTATTACTTTATTAAAGTTAATAAAGTACATTTTTTATAGCTTCACTTTCATTAATAATTATTAATAATAAAATTCATTAACTTGTTCTTTCTACTCCCTCCGGTTACATTTATAGGACCCTTTTGGAATTTTTCACACCCACCAAGAAAAGTGGTTAAAGTAGTTAGTGACATTGGAAATGTGAAAATTTGATATACTTTTTCAAAATTACCCCTATTATTGTTATTGGAACTCTAAAAAGTGTTGACTTAATAGGGGTGTTTGTGGAAAAAAGTAATTAAATGGTATTGAAAATTGAAAAGGGGTCCAATAAATAGGAACAAAATAAAAACTCAAAAAGGGTCATATAAATAGGACGGGAGGGAGTATTAATTTACATATGTTGACAATAAAGGTTCTCAAAATATGTAATTTTTGGCAAAATTAAAGTTTATTTATTAAGTATGATGGGTAACTTGTTCTTTGTTTGAATTGTTTGTAATTTTAATTTATTTAAAATTTCATTCCTTCAATACATTGTGGATGTTAGAAAATTGTGGCATTAACATATGACCCACTCAGTTTCCCACTGACATCTTATCTTATAACAATTAATGCTCTCCATTTAAATAAACGTGAAATTCATGTCCTCAAAACTAAAATTGTTGAATTCATGAAATCATTTCTAAACTATTTTATATCATATTTTGCAAGTACACTAACAATATGTTCAAATCCCTGACAACTATTTCAAATTTGACACCAGTTCAAATTAAAATACTAAATATAAAATTATTATATGAAATTTCGTAAATAAGCATTCAATTTATAATATTGTTGAAACTTAAATTACTTGTTTATACCAAAAACACCCAAGTATTGTAAGATTTCGGTACTCTCATTTTGGAACTCATTTGCTAATCAATTTGATGCAACGTAAATGTTTTTCTACATATAAGTTTATAAAGAAAATACTCTGGCATTTAGTTAAAATAAAAAATAAAAATGTGATAATAAAAAACTAAACTTTATCAGTTGCAAAATTCAAACTTAAGTATTAACTCAGTCAAATTCATTAGCTATATCATGTAACATACATAACATAATAATGAAATAATAACACAATTGAACATAATATATTATATATTATATATATACCGCAAATAAGATAACCAAAAGCTTGCCACACCTAAGGTCATTTCATCAGCATAGTCACGTGCTTAAGTCTTTTGATCATCTACATTCTATTATCTAATTAACTGGTTCATAACAACTAACCTTGAATACACGCATAATATATATACCATTAATAACTTCCCCAAAAGATTGCCAGATGATCATAAGGTCATTCCATCATCATAGTTAGTAGCTAAGTCTTTGGATCATCGACATGCAGTAATTAACTGGTCCATGATAACTACACTTAGATACACACATAATTTTCCAAAAGATAGACACTATTAACAAACTTCCATCCAGTTTCAAAAGCAATCACCCACTTCTGTTAGAGCTTTCTTCCATGGTCATCCACATATAGAAATTTCCTGCAAAATTGTCACTTCATATTAGATTTGCAGAAATATAATCACATTATATTATTAGAGGATAGACAGATTTGAAATTTATAATGAGTATGTTAACTTTTTAATTCTACTTTTCCTTAGGGTTCAGATTTGATGCGCAAGGTTCCCTTCGTAGAAGATAGTTGAGGTGTTTGTAATTCTGCAATACCTAATATTTCTTCAATGTCTTCCTCTGATATTCCTTTTCCTTTCTTTTTGGATGAAATATCAGGAGTTACAAATGAAGAGGCTGGATCAAACTTTCCAGCTGAATTACTTGCCATTATAATGTAGAAAACAAAATACCATAATTAGTTATAACCCTTGAATCTGTCCCTGAAATCTAAATACATTGTTTAAACTTTCAAAATTTAAACAGTTTGAAATCACAAATATTCTTATCAATTGATTCTCACATTGTAACTTGCAACAGTCATGATCTCTTTGTTTTCACCATCACCAACAGATGAACTTAATTGAAGCAAAGCCTACAATGCATTCAATTCAAAACTGAATTCCTCCAATAATGAAAACTAACAACTGGTGAATATATATATTACATTTGAAACAAAGAGTTTTTGTTACTATTTACATACTTCATCTCTACTTATTGGAATTTGAGATAACTAACAGATGAGTCACAGAATCTGAGGTCGTTATAACTTACTTGATTTTCCATCACAAATTTCTTGAAATCCTCAAGGTGTTCATCCAAATCTGACATGAACAGAATCCCATAATTGTCCCTGTTTAACTCAATGTTAAATCTTTGTGAAACTTCCATCAGAAAGACAAATTCTTTGTTTAGTATTTGATATAAATCTTCCGGGTATCCAAATTCATCTCCATCTTATACAAAGAAATGAACAGTATTGCCAGTTTGTTATTGTGTAGGTCTTTCATACAAATCAGTATATTTCAAGTTGTCTCACTCTTAATTAGAAAAATCAAAAGTGTTGCAAATGTTTACCACCTGCAGCAATTGTTCACGCAGCTCAATAGCAGTCTTCTTTATCAAATAGCACAAAACATGCAGTTCCCATGCTATCCATGACCCTGATCTGAACTTTGTATCTATTTTATATGAAACAATTGAAACACCATTTGACATTATTATTCAAAATTTCAAAACATACACCGATTTATTAACAATGATGTAAGTTATTATTAAATAAAGATTCCATACCAGTTAATTGTGTAAAATTGACTTTCGAATTTCCTCACCTGGGTACTATAAGGTTCGGAGTTTCTAGGCTGCATAAATATAAATGAAGAGGACATTGAAACCAAGGGTTAATGGTCAACCCGCCGATTCAGGAAGTGGAAACTTTCAGGCAAATTTATGGGTTTATTTTGATGTAGTTTTTTGTTCATTTCATCACATAAAGGACATTGAAACCAAGGGCTTTTCTTGCTGAACTTATTCATGTGTTTATGATGCTACTCAAATTGTGCCTACTTAAGGGCCAAGTCAAACTCAGTATTCTGAAGGAAGCCAGCAGACGGGAAGCAGAAATTCCTTAATGGATCCAACAATTCGAAGAAGTCTGCTTCAAATTTACCACCATACACAAATATTGTTTAGTGTTATAGCTTCTGTTTTTAACTTAGAAAAGTGTGTACCCCAAGGTAAATTAAAACTATTACTTACGCTTCATCAGACAATAAAAAATTCAGCCTATGTCCTACTTGGCCCTTGCTTTGAAAGCTTTCTATCGATCCATGCTGAACAACAACTCCAATAGCATCTACATACATGCTGGGTTTGTAAGTAATTACGAAAAAAACAAAAATACACCTAACCATACAGTTTTGCTATAACTAATGTTATTAATAAGAATAACTAAGTCGTAATAATTAATAATAATAATAATAACAGCTTTAAAGAAGAGCCTGATATGAATGGCATGCCAAACCTATAAGACCCTTGTCAGAATTTTCAACCCTCTCAATCTGATCAAAAGGCATAAAATCCCATGCCCATTGTGCTATGTTCTGAACTTCAGATAGCTCAACTTTAGAACCATAATTGATGAATATAACATATGGGTTTGTGGTGACTTGAGGCTTGGATGGGTCAACAAAGGCAACATTAAACCTTGATATTGCAATTGTCCTACCCTCTAAAAGATTAACTTTATGTTTGCCCATGGCATCAGGAGACCTGATTGTAGCCTGAATTTTATCCATCTAGCAAAAGTCAAAAAAATAATAAAAAGGCTCAATATTATAAACATAAATTGGAAATAAACCTACACTAAAACTTTATAACTTGTATAAATATACTTCCATATATAAACTTACATTTTGATCAACCAACACCATATGTATTGTTGATATAGTGCCATCTTGAGCATACACTTTCCAAAGTCTCAGTATTCGGGCATTTAGGACTTTGATCTGTCTTCTAGGACTTAGATTTTTGATTGGTATGATATCAACCTTATAAATAAATGTGCTATTGAGACCGCCAAATATACATATTCACATCTTATACATAAAATAAAGACCATAAAAACTCATAAACTCTATATTTGATTCATACAAAAATAGGGATTCAGTAGAAGCATTGTTTGTAACACCCCTAATTTTCGTCTCCCGAATAATAGGAAATTAATAATAAAAAGTTTTATTATTAATTTATAGAAATTTTCCAAGTTTATATTTTGTATTTAATTAGCCTAAAATTTAAAGGCTTAAATATTCTTTTGGTCCTTTATCTTATTTTTAGGTTTCAATTTGGTCCTTCATCTTTAATAAGAGTCAATTTAGTCCTCTGTGTTTTTAATGTTTGTCAATTTCGTCATTTTGTCATGATAGTGTTAAATTTTCACCGGAATATTTTGATTTTGCCTAGAATTCCTTTTCTAATCATCATAATCTGCATTGTATCGTTGTAATTTGTAATTTTTAAAACAAAAAAGGCAAAAATGTGTGGGAATTTTCACCCTAAAAAATTGGAATGACATTGAAATTTTATCAATCAAAGTATCAAATGTGACGAAAAATGTAGATTTCGACGAGAAAATGTAGATCCTGGTTACTGAAATAAGAAACATGTTACAAAATTAGTATATTTCGGTGAAAATTTAACATCATTAGGACAAAAGAATGAAATTGACAAATATCAGAAATATGAAGGACTAAATTGACTCTTTTCAAAGATAAAGGACCAAATTGAAACCTAAAAATAAGATCCAGGATCAAAAAAGCATTTAAGCCAAATATAAAAATGGGTTGAAATATTTTTATATGGCAAATAAATGCAAAATATGAGGATATTGAATTTTGGTCCCTGAATGAGGACTTAAAAGTAATATTAAAAAGGTTCTTGGAGGGAAAGATTTAAAAATAATAATTTCTAAATTTTGTACTAATCTAACCAGTTAGTATTGCGCTGTAACCGGTTAGACGATGAACCCAGAAACTGGGTTAGTGGATTTTGATGAGTAATCACTTGATTAACTCCGTAATCGCCACGATTACTGCCTGAGATTAGTGGCAATACACGCGTCGCCCTGCATGCAAGTTCAATTTGCTTATAAATAGAGGAATTTCTGAGGATTTGAGGGTTCATGCAGCTGAATTCTTGTTGAGGAAGGGAACTAGGGTTCCATTTTCGTGTGGAGAAATTCGTCTTTGTTCCTGAGAGTGAGATCGAGAGCCATACACCATTGCAAAGCTTACATCTTGAGCTTTGTAAAAACACCAAATTTGTGAGTTGAGAGTCTGTGTGGAAGGAGAAATCGATTTGGGAAGTTGGGAGTTGAGTTCTGAATTCTCTGTTGTGCATGTTCTGGAAGCTGAGTTCTAGATCTGATTTTGGTAAGTATAGTCAATCCTTAAGTCTCAAATCACTTCCATTCCTTAGTACATGTTACCTATATTGAGTTCTAATCGTTTTCCCCAATTTCTTTGGTCAATTCCTGTGTCAAATCCTCTGATCTTTGGACCCTGTTGGTGAAATTCGTGGCTGAGAACAGAGCTGTGGTTTGTGAGAAGTCTGGGTAATTTCTTCAAGTTCTGTGTCAAATCTTCATCAAATTCAGTCTTAAGGTATGGGAGAAGTCTACACTATACTAGATTTAGACTAAAAATCAAATGAATTAGGATTTGAGTTCACAAAACTCAAAAAGGACATTATGTGTTTTAAGCACAAAGGCTTGGAGGCCAAAGTTGTGGCTCAATTCTGTTTGAGCAACATTAATTTGATGCATGCAAATGAATTAAGACTGGAAATCAGAAACTAATTGTTGTTTATGAGTTTTGTTGTGTTAAATTGTGTTTATGTGACTTTTTGTGCAATTTGATGCAAAGAACTTGATGCATGCACTTTGAAATTGGTTTCTGTGGTGAAACATGTTTGTTTATGGTATATGAACCCTGTTAAATGGTGGAATTAGGTTAGATTTGAGAAACAAAGAAAATGGTGTGTCAAAACCCTTAATTTAAGGGACTGACTGCATAATCTAACCGGTTACTCGATATTTGTAACCGGTTAGACACTGCAAAATTTCAAAAGAAAATCAATTTATAAAGCAGTCCTGAAATTGCATTAATATTACTCAAATCTATACTCTAAATTCATTGCAAACAATCTGAAAAATGAGTTGACAACATTGTCTTGGTTCAGATTAAATGATGAGGGTTAATACCTTGATTTAAAGGAACAATTTTCAAGAGAAAATTATGCCTTATAGAAACAAATGTGATTTTAATTTTGAATGATGGAAACTGTGATTTTTGAGGCATGAAACAAGGTTAAATGGTGTATAGATTGGGTAGAGAATTCAAGAAAAAGGGTTTTTCTGAATTGCAATGGTAAACAGTTCAGGTCTGTAATTCTAACCGGTTAGCCTGAGACTATAACCGGTTAGTACCTGAATCTGAAAAATAAAAAGTTAAGTTTTGAATACCATTGAAGTTGTCTTACTCAATCTAGGGTTAAAAAGGCATGTTTTGAGATAATTCAAAGGAGAATTATGTGCCAAAGAGTATGCCTCAAATAAATCATTCAAAAGAGAAAATCGGAATATTTTCTAAATCACATAATTAATGCAAAGATAAAACCAACCCTGATATTTGTGCATCCATATAGACTGGAAGTCTGGTTGGTAGGAACGTTTATCATATTCTGGGAATATGAGGAGGGTACTCCGGGAGTACCAAATTATAACCTACTTGATGACACATTATAGATATGTGGCCAGTGTCCGGGACCTGGTTTTGATGCGTTCTGGGAACGTATGCGTTCTGGGAACGTATGCGTTCTGGGAACGTGGTGCACACTCCGGGAATGATGCTTATTATCCAAGTATGGTTCGGCATTACGTTCTGGGAACGAATGTCGGTGTTCCGGGAACACAAGGGTGTATTGGATGGACGTCCAAGATGGACTTTAGAGGCCTCAGTTGTGGATAGAAAATCATACATCATGCCACTTGCATTATAAGAGTTATAATGTTGAAAACTGGTGTGCTCATATGTATTTGCATTATGGTCTGTCCATGATATATTTGTGATTGTAAATTTTAGTCTTTATCAATTATGTATTTGTGTATACTTACTCCCTGTGCCCTGTTTAGGTGATGGCCAGATACCTAGCCTGCATCGAGATACGCCCTATCCCTAGCGGTATATGGACGTATGAGGAGCACCGTGCCACTTTTGAGGGGGAGGTTGAGATCACTCTCTACCACCCTAACCCTCTGGTGCGTGTGCGACCTCGTCGATTTAGGATCCCATTAGTCTATACTATGCATGTTCCACCTTTTTATACATATAGAGGACCACCCCCGGCTCGACCCATGCGTCGTTTTCATAGTTTTCGTTTTAGAGCTGCCACTCATTCCCATCCTTCTTCCCATAGAGTTGTCACTGAGGAGACTCCTTCTCCTGGTCCGACTGATTATGATAGGACTGCTTCTGCAGATCCTAGACCCAGTGGTGGGGTCTCTACACAGTCGGGCGAGGTCGAGGAGGACCTTGTGGAGGATGAGAGCGAGGAGGAGGTGCATGTTGAGCCGACTGTTTCTGCTAGAGGTGGACCTGCTGGTTCATAGGAGCCTGCATAGCATAGGTGTTTTGGATCCTAGATCCTAGGGATAGAGCTGTGGAGGATCTGAGGAGCTGCTTAAGACACTGAAGACCTGCTCTGAGACTTCTATTTTGAGACTATGTGATATATTGTATATATTTTGAGAGGTCTTAGAGTGAGGTTTTATTTCATACAGCTGGGCTGTATATGTTTTTATAAACTCTTGCTATCTCGACTGATGTTACTTGCTACTTACTGTACTCATGGGGTTTCATATTATGCTATGACATATATATATATATATATATATATATATATATGATGTTTTATTTTTCCTCAGCAGAGCCCCATAAGTATTATTTTTACTTCTGCGAACTCTGATTTATATTTAAAAAGGGATTCGGTGATAAATTTATGTTTTTACTTATTCAAAACCACTCGAGAGACAAATGATATGTTTTAATAATAACTACAAATAATGTTTTCGAAAATTAAGGAATTGTTATCTCGAGAGTCCTTTCGGAACTAAATTATTATTAAGCCGAATTCAAGAAATAGTTTATATCCAAAAGGGTTTTTGATTGAGCAAGTACTAGTATTAAAAAGGAAAAATTTTCTAGCCCTAATTTTGATAGCAAGTGTTCAACTATTTGGAAATATTAATTATTTTCAAGTTAAAAAGAGAGCGTCACATTGTTCTTATATTATGTTCTTGTACTGTACCTCATTTCATATACAATAAGTGAAAAACTATCTGAAAATGGTGAATAAAGCACTACTCTTTTGAACATGTTCGTTAATTGCATGGGTCATGAAATATTTTGGGGATATCATTTTGGAGACAATGGCTTTTTTGTAACACAGCTATTATTTTTATCACCAATGTTCATAATAACCTTTATCTTTTATATATGTAATGGGAAACACTTATATCACCAGTCTTTCTCACTTTCTACCACAAAAATTTAACACTTTATCAACTGACAATACCTCTGCATAAATAAAAATGTACATAAGTTAATACATCCACGACTATATTGTTCTATAAATATATTTCTGCTTGTATTTTTAGAGACTTACCCTCTTATCTGTTGAAGAGGAGGTATTCTTTTTCGAAGCCATTACGAACACTGGTACAGAGTATTCCCTGAATCAACTGGTAGACTAAATAATAAAAACAAACATAACAACCTTTATAAATTAGTATCACCGCTCGATATGGAAGCAGATATAGGAATAGGAGAATATATATATATATATATATACACACACATTTATACGTGAAATTCTTCTTTTGTTTTTTTTATAAACGCATCAACAATGTGTAGGCAAATCCACCAGAGATGTATTTTCTTACCTTGTGATTGCTCTCTATTAGGTTCAGGAAGTGGAAGTAAAATAGGAGGGTCAATGTAAGGTGGTGCTGATATATAACAAAAAGAACCCTTTTTGTTTTTGCAATGTACTATAAACAATACTAATGAGGCTGAGTACATTGTAACTAATAATTTATAATATATTCCTCTGAAACTTTCTGTTTGATTTGATCACTCACTGATCTTTTCAATCAAATGAGCTCTATATCCCAATGCATCCATAAAAACTCGTGCATATGTAAAGTAAAACTAATTAGGGATTTGAACTAATAATTTCAATCTGGTTTCGTTAAGCAAACGGATTCAGCAATAGTGTTTAATCTAGAAATCTATAATATAATGTGTAATTTATTAATCTTTCAATGTAACCAAATACTCCCTGTAATCCTATTTCTATGACTGCTTTGGTTCCTTTTCATAGAAATAATAGGAAGTAAAATATTGGATAGTGTGTATAGAAATGTGACAATTTCAAGATGGCTTATTTCAAAACTACCACTATAGATATATTTAGAACTCTATAAAGTGTTTAATTAAATAAGTTTATATAAAAAAGTTATTAAATGTAGGCTTTCTAATTAAATTACTACCTATAAATATTGGTCTTTCTGAAATGAGTCCCTAAAATTTATTCTTATTTTCATTTTGGTCCCCAAACACTTTTTACGTTATCTTTTTATCCGACCAAAACGAAAAAAACAAAAAATGTTTAGGTACTCATTTCAGAACGATTAATATTTACTGGGACCAATTTCGAAAAAAGGTAAAAAGTGTTTGGGGACCTTAAAAAAAAGGTTTCTGTTATTATTTCAGACAACCAATATTTACAGGAACAAATACCCCTAAAAAGCCATAAATATACTATTGTCAATTGTAAATGGTCTTATAAATACTCCCTTCGGTCCTATTTATAAGACCCTTTGAAACTTTTATTTAAGTCCTATTAATAAGACCCCATAACAATTTTCATGCTCATTTAATTACTTCTTTCAAAATTCAAAATTCAAAATTGCTTTGTCCCATCCTTATCTATCTCTATAGTTATTTTTGTCCCGTCCTTCTCCTGCTCTAACTACTTAAGGTGGTACATATTACTTCTTTCCACAAACACCCCTACTAAGTCAATCCTTTTTATAAAACTTATTCTAATAGAAAACATGTGTGGATATAAAACTTAAAGGTGGTTCAAACACTTTTTTAACACCCCTACTGACCAGAATTCTAATAGAAAACTTCTTTCTACAAACACTCCTACTAAGTCAACCCCTCCATTTTCCAAAACATTGGACCGTAATACTTATTCTATGAAATAAAACTGATGTCTAACCAAATTTTTACAGACGCATATTAATATCCAGAATGATTATTGAAGTTTTTAAGCAAATCAACATAGGTTCTTCACACTATCAAGGTTGATCCTGTTTTATTTGTAACCACCTGTAGTAGATTAATTGTTAAAATCACCTAATAGTTATGAAAAATCAAACATATAAAAACAAACCTATAATTAAAAAACATACGACCATAAACATAGTTAAAGATATTAAACATATAAACATATAATATAAATAACGCATAAAAGTGAATCTCATAACATTCCAAATAACACTCACACAACCTTCCCCAGTGGACACATAGTCTTCCAAATATCCACAAACTTAAAAAGAAATGACGATAAGAAAACAACCATAAAAACCTTAACATGGACAAATATTTTCATATGTTCTTAGATCTTAAGCTAGTAATTAAACATTAAGAATACCATTTGCTGGCTGGACAGTAGGGTCGCTTGTAACTTCATCATCATTGGCTTCTTCCTCATACGGGTTTGTGATATTGCTCCACACAGTTGAATCATCATGATACTGAAGATGGGGATACAAAATTCCATCCCGCTCAGGTTATTAACCAAGAAACGTGACCATCAACATAGGAAAACTGCAGTACACGACCATCAGTCAACCCATATCTCTAGTTCATCTCGTCCCATTCATCACCTTCAACAGAGGTACCATCACACCAGTCGGCACCCACCGCAAAATCTGAATTTCCCCATCAACACAGAAACAAATCCAATAAGGACCAATTTCAGTCCATAAAGCGTAACGAACTCGCCAGCAACTTTGAACTTGTTATAAAAAAATACTCAAATGTTAAAAAATTATAAAGTTACATCGCAATATAGAAAGTAATAACAATATGGGGTAAAAAATAAAAAGAAATAGATTCCTCAATTTTCATTTGTATTGTAGTGGTCTAAAAGCTTTCCTATTTTTACCTTTGTTTCACCAACCACGATTTCAAACTGGTATAGAAAGCAACTTTAGCTACCCCTGGGTTTGCCATTCTCCCCTTCAATAATAATAAAAAAAAGCTTTACATTCACAATCATGTTTCACCTGATTAAAGGAAAAATAAACATTCCAAACATACTGCCTGCACTGGTTCAAAAGTACAAAAAACATTAGTATTACTCAATAACAGAGTTCATGAAAACGTTAATGCATTAATATTGAATACATCATAGAATAATAAAACTATAAACATAAAAGCATAACCTAAGAATATAATGTATTAATTAAATACACATTAACCCAACCTGAGATTAAACACTAAAGAGATTTAAAATTGAACAAACTTTATTCACATAGAAACCTATACTAATTATACAAAGTGATAGATAAGGACATTACCTTCAAAATTCCAGCCATGCTTCCTATTGTGCAGGACCAAAATACTCTGTTCCTCTATGTATTGTCATTTTTAGTTATTACTGTAACTGCAAAATAAAGGACAATACATGAGATCTTATTTCATAATATTGTTACCTCACTTCATATCCACATATCCTATATCATGAAAACATGACTTTAATTGTTGTTTGGTCTAAAGCCAACCACACTATCCCTCTGTTAAATGATCTGATGAACATATGATCTGACCCTGCTCCCTGTTTTTGAACTTATTACTGTAAGGAAATTCACAATGTTAAATGTCCATCACTTTAAGACGGTATATAACGAAGTATAATGCCTCTTGCAGACCGATATGTTTTATACTTTCTGTGATATAATATCAGTAATTTTTATACAAAATGGGGTGCACATTGCTGAAGATCAGGTTAAATTTGAAGATGAAATCCACATCGCACAAATTAACGATTTGAGCCATGGGCCAAAGTCGACCCTCCATTACATATTGATATACTGAAACAGAACAAAAACAATATGAATAGCTTAAACTGCATTGAAAGAAAGCAACAGATAATATATGCTATTAAAATTCATGTTTCATATATAAACTGTACATACATGTTTGAATGAAATCAATCACTCGCTACATGATTGGCCTACAATTGAAATCTGACGAAAAAATACATCAATATTTAATAAGTTTATGTTGTCAACAACTTACCTACATACCCTCAAAATCACAGTCAAGACTTTGTTCTCCCTCATTCAAAAATCCCCTTATCACCCTACAAACCAAAAATACATGCTATCAATCATTGCCTTCGATTTTTTATCAAGCCTTGGATCACCTATATATAATGCAGAATTATATAATTATCACCAACACAACATATATTTACAAAAGACCTCATCACAATTGCTTTACCTCATATTAAAAGTATAGTACTGTCATCAAGTTTCACCTGCCAAAAATAAAGAAATACATAGTGATACAAAATTAAGAGGAGTGGAAAATCTCTTTGAAAACGAAATTTGTCGTTGTCGTTTGAGAATATCCATCTTTGTCTAAAATAACAAATTTCAACCCATCTCTCACTTTAACTCTGGATATAGCCACATAGAGTTGACCATGACTAAAAATAGGTTTCGGAAGATAAACAGTAACAACAGACAAAGATTGGCCCTGGCTCTTGTTAATAGTCATACAATAGGAGGTTGTGATTGGAAATTGACGACGACATAGCTTAAACGGAAGTCTGGAATCTGAAGGTCTAAGATTCATCCTGCAGATAGAGAATTCCTCCCATCCAGTCATCACCTTTGCTCCAATCACATGTGCTCCCAAATGAGTGATTATTAACCTTGTACCATTAACCAATCCAACTGATTGATCAAGATTTCTAAGCAACATAACTGGAACCCCCAATTTTAACTTAAGCTTATGATTCGGCATTCCAGAAATTTTTAAGTTCATTAAGAATTGGTGTAGTGATATATTGAACAGACATGTCAAACTGGCCTCCATCCCTACAAAGTGTATCACATGACAAATAAATTCTCTCTTCACCTGGAACCTTGTCAAGTATGTAATCATTTACATCCTCAACAACTTGCAAAGTAGGTGCCAATATAGCTCTATCTCTTAGATAAGCCCCATCAGAATAATGCTGACAAAACCCCGGGAAAGTAGCTTCAAATATGGCTTCTAGTGGATTCTCAAATTCTGTTATACACAGCTCTTCAGGGATGTCAATATCTACTTCTCCATCATTTGGTTCATTAATTTTTCCTTCCTCAACATCTAACAACCATTGTGAAAAACTTCTTAGATCTTCTATATTCTTCATACTGCCAGCTTGAAGACGCATATTCTTAGTCAATTTATATTCCTTGCAGTAACTCCATAAATATGAAGAATTAATTGTAGAAAACACAATATCATATCTGCTCCCACCAGGAATAACAGGAAGAATTTGTCTGAAGTCCCCACCCAACACAACAGTCTTTCCACCAAACACCATTGACAACGCCGCCGGGTTAGATAATTGCATTATATCCCTAAAAGTCCTATCAACTGCTTCATAACATTCTTTTCTAACCATGGGAGCTTCATCCCAAATAATTAAGCTACACTTCACCAATAATTCAGCTTGTATAGTTCCTTGTTTAATGTTACATGTTGAATCTTAATTTATCACAATTGGTATCCCAAATCTTGAATGAGCAGTCCTGCCCAACGGTAACAGGGTGCCTGCAATTCCACTCGATGCCACACAAAGTACGATTTTACCTTCAGATCTAAGTTTAGATGACAAAGCTCTCCAAACATAAGTCTTGCCAGTCCCGCCATATCCATTCAAGAAGAAAAAACCTCCTACAAATTTAAAATTAATTCAACAAAAGTTCCATAGGAATTTTATGCTATAATCAATTTATTACCTCAAAGCTCATAAGTAGGAAAAAAAGTATGTATTAATATACTTATATACTGATTTGATAAATTTCTAAACATAATACCTTTGATTTATTCATCATTATCAATTTTCAATAATTTAAAAGTAAAATCCTTCATGAATAGATATATGAGTTACCTGATTCAGAATTCGTAGCTGCCACAATATTTTTAAACACTTCTTTTTGTTCATCGGTCATTGACGAAAACAGACGTTCAAATTCCTCCGCTTCTAGAGCTCTGTCAAAACTAAGTTGCGCCACAATCAAAGGATTCTGCACACTATGCAGAAGATCACTCTCTGCCAAGGGCATACTTGGGAAATCCTTCAGTGACTTCCCGGCTCGGTTAAGAATTCTTTTTATCTCCAACAAACCTAAATTCTGAATCTGCCCAGGTTGCATATTAACTACAATACAGATACCATACTATAATATTTAGCTTCTCATATAAATTCATTTTATTCTTAGGAGAAATTAATAAGATGGAATCTTTCATAAACAATCATATTTAGAGATTCGATAAGGATGAGACAAAGTAATAAGGATGTGACAAAAATGTTATAGAGATAGATAATATGTATCGTCATCACCAAGCAATCTCCTATGATGAAATGCGACATCTTCACACAAAATCTCCCAAACCTTTTCCCACACATATTCTGGCATACTCATAGAGTATGAGAGAAGCATGTTTACAAACATAAGTCTCAACATCATTCCACTGCCCCAATCACCAGCTTCTTCTATCGCCTGGATATATTCTCTGTCGTCTTCCAATAGTCCTTGTTCATAGCAACATTCCTTAAAGGAAGCATATTCCACGTTATTCACTGTTCTAATATCCGCATAACATACAGGTCCTTTGACAATATTCAAAAGTAGACTAAGATAATAAAGTTCCCCAGCAGAATAAGGAACAAATGTTAGTCTACCAATTCTAATCCCTTTTTTCCTCTTATGCCACGACTTTTCATCTGGATCATAAACAAATTTACTCGGGAATTCAACATAAGTTAGTTCCTTTGCCTCTTCGTAAATTTGATTAGCCTCCATCCAAGCAAGAAACATTGACGTTAGGTTCAGTTCTTTGTGCACAACATTTCCAAGATCATCATTATCTTGATAAATAACCGTTTGTTCATTCTCCAAATGAAACTTCAGCCTCTCAACACTTGGCTTTCGATAATTAATCTCAAAACCGAAAATTCTCCAAGCTGCTTTGCAAGGGGACACATATCGACAATCAATATAGCACTTAATTTCATCGACTGGTTCGTTTGCGGAGTTAACAGAGCTTTGGTAAATAGCAGCAGTGACTCTATCTGCACCCTTGTTGATATATTTGAACAAATACTTAATACTTCTACTTTGATTACACCATTCAGTGTTACAGTAAGATTGCGCCAATATGAGCAACTCCTCATTAAATGCAACCACATCCCTATTATCATAAACAGTACCACCCTTCTCCAAGGTAACACCATTGTTCCTTCTCCTATAAAGAGGGTAGCCATCCTCATTAACAGTGGTGACTTCATTCCATTTTTTGGGAAATGTTTGGAGCAACGTCCATCAACCATGCAGGGAGAATTGCTACCACGATTACCACATGGGCCATGCAACATGAACTCTTTGACAGCCTCATATAACTTTGGATTCGCCTCTTGATCAGGTATCTCCGCAGATATGATTCTATGAATATCATCAGCATTTGGATACTTGGCATCCGGGTAAAGAAATAGCAATATATGGGCATGTGGTAACTCTGTCTTCTGAAATTCTATTGTATATACCACTGCATGCACAAAAAAAAAGGGGAGTTAGTCCCCAAACCCCATTTTTATCCCTCCAAACCCCAATTTTTATTTTATTCCATTTTCACCCTTCTCTTCAATCCCAAACCCCAAACCCCAAACTCTCCACCAACACCACCTCTCCTCCTCCACCGACATCAACTCTCCTTCTCCACCTCCACCAACACCACCTCTCCTCCTCCATCACCTCCTCTACTTTCATTTTTTTCCCCATTGATCTGCCCCGGCCCAGAGTTAGGGTTCCCTTTCTGCAGATCAATCAATCAAACAAGTGAGTGAGAGCTTCTTGAATCAAATCAATGGAGAAGAAGCAATTACAAGTGGGTGGTTCACTGATAAAGCAGTTAGCTTGCTGCAAGTCCTTCGCACCCTCTCCAAGTCATGACTTCCCTCTCTCTCCACTCCCCTTCCCCCCTCTCTCCACCCTCTTCAGTTTTTTTTTAATTTTCGGTACTGTACAAAATTCTGACACCCATCTGTCAGAATTTTGAAAAATTCCGACACGGGGGTGTCAGAATTTTGTACAGTACTTATTATATGAAAAATTGAAAAAATTCCGACAAACCAGTGTCAAAAATTTATAATTTTTCCGACACGGGATAGTCGGAAATTGTACAGTTACATAAAAAAACAGAAAGAGAAGAGCTTTACCTTGAAGAAAAGATATGAACGTCCATTGACATAGATGAAGGGTTTGAGGTTTGGGGGTGAGAATTTTTCTTCTTGTGTTGGTGTAGAAGAAGAATGGTTGCAATCAATGATAGTGTTGGTTGGGAAAGAGAAGAAGGAGGTAAGGTGAACAATGGGGTTTGGGGTTTGGGGGTGGGAAGGTGGAAGGTTTTGGGGTTTAGGGTTCCATGATGTTTGGGGTTTGGGGGTGGAAAGGTAGAAGATGAGGGAGGGGCAGTTTTGACTTTACACCATTAAAATGGGGTTTGGGGATAAAAAGGGGGTTTGGGGACTAACTCCCAAAAAAAAAGGTTAGGGAGACATGGTTATTGTATTTAAGTGACGTAGTGTTTAATACTATCCATCCAGCTATTTTAATGTAAATATTTCTTATTTAAGAATCTTTGGTTTTAATTTGAACTTACCAGCTTTGCAAGGCCCAAAAATAGATCCATCTTTCAACTTTTTCATTATCTGCTTCAACTTTAGTCTGAAAATCTTAGCAACTATATCTGGTCTATCTTCCACTTTAAGACCCCGAGCAGTTATAATCCTTGTTATCTCCGGCCACTTCGGATTGCAAGTAACTGTGATAAAAATATCTGGATAACCGGACCATTTGCAAATGGCCATCGCATCCTGATAATTTTGAAACATATACCGTGGACCTCCTGTGAAGCTTGATGGCAATATCACTCTCTTACCGACAGATGAACCTTCTGTTTGCCCAGCCAACACTGCATCAGTGATTCCGGAATAGTTCTCTTGCCTTAATTTCTTTTGTTTAGACGACTCCACCATCGTATAAGCATCTACGACAAATTGTTGAAACAGTCTTCTTGTATGCAATAACACAGACTTCTCAATATCGCGATCATGAAGTCGGAAAGCAAACCATTCTCTAATAGTTAGATATTTGTTGGTCTACTTATCTAGAGCTGATTTAATTGAATGCAATGTATCCTCACAAAACCCATCTTCACCCCACGGGAAACCCAATGGATAGTGAAGCGGCACATATAATGGATGTAGTTCATCAATTCTCTGCAAATATCCACAATGCTTCTCAACAATGATATCTCGATCACTATTGTACACAGTGACATCACCCACATATAAAACAGCGACTTCATAACCGGCTGGAAAATTATATACTCGACTGTCTTTGCCCCTTTTTCTAATGAGCCGAATCTTGAGATCATGGACATCATCATCTTGGAGCCTATCGCGCGCCATTCGAAATACCTTTGCAATGGGATTATAAGTATCGACCATTTCCTTCAGCTTAGTTACAATAGCCTCCTCCATCACCCTTTGATCATCCAAGGAAACCGAAGTTCTGTATTACAGATATCACGTGGAAGTTAAATCACAATACTTACGAAACATATATGTAATTTGTAAGTTGAACAAATAGATATAAAATAAGAATATGGATACTGGAATTAGAGGGGTTAACCTGAAGGCATTCATTCGGTTGGAAACTTCGTTATCAGTGTCATAAATATAAAGCTAGGCAAACTTTGGATCACGACCTTCATTAGGAATCAAAGACCCAATCCTGTGGTGATTTTGTCCACTTAGTCTGAAGACATAGCGACCTCTCCCATCATTCACTGTCTTGTCAATTTTGCCGCCCATACAGGTGAAAGAAAACATCATATTGAATTTCCTTATGTTCTGTTGAAAATATATACACTCCAGATCTTCACGATCAAATATCAACCTATGTAAATAATCAGGTGCTTGTTTCAAAAAAGGAACTTTTATCTTCCCCTGATGGCAACAGCCAGAATAAATAGGCGGATCTGAACGCCTGCCTTTACTAAGTTTCTCCATGTACCAAAACCTTGCTCCACACCAATTACATGCATAAGTAGCATCATTCAGATCTTCATACTCAATTTCAGATGATCTGTTGCCCTTTTTCACTCTTCCAGCCCTTTTTCTTTTGGGTTCAGATACTGTCTCACCAACTTGTGTGACAGGGTGCACATTATTATCACTGACTCGGACTCCTTCTCTTTTCCTCTTGCCATTTTTTTTCATTGAATTGGAGGATCCTTGTCCGACTTCAACAACACATTCTGGTTTGCGACTGACAAAGCAATTTTGAATTTTGTCCTTCTCACAATTTTGTGCATTAAATCCTGAAATAGGATTGCCAATGTGACATGTGAGATTAAATATTTTCAGATAACAATAATGGTAATTAATTAAATTCATATACATATGAACCATTTCTACCACAGAAAAAGAAGCAGCAATATTCCTACCAAAGTTATCAAATTACCTGCAACCTCTCTAAACGCATTTGAAAGATCACGCTTTGTTTTGTTAATAACGGTTTTCCTCCTTGTCTCTATGTTGTATTCAACCGACGAATTTGTACCTCCAAATCTACCAAGATTCTCTTTATCCATGCATGTATTGGAAACCCCAGTTAACAAACATGGCACAATGGGTTGACCTGCATTCAAATTAGAAAATATTACCACATATGTAATAAAACACAAATAGAAGTTTATAAAATTCGAAAAAACACTTATCAATCTAGATTTTACAATATCAACATAGAAACCTTCTTTTATTGAATATCCAAGATTTGAGCTGTTAAATTCCACCTTCTTTCGACCCTCACTAAGTTCTAGTAGTTGTAACAGTGACAGTATTGAATCAACTCTTTGCCTACTCAATTCAATACATGCTTCAACATTTCTGGCTACGGTCGATTCATGTCCAGCATCATAACTTGGAAATGCATCTACATTGTTACAGAGGATGATCTTTTAATATAATCGTTACATTTACGACATAAACAAAGAACAAACAGTAAAGTTAAACCATTCACCTTTGTATTGTTTATCACAACATAAAGCAACATCGCAAAGAGAACATTCCACGTCAGGATCCAACAACATACCCACTTTCTCACTTCTTGCTCGTTTATTGGATGGACCTCCCACACTAACACTACCAACATTAGACACATCCACTCGCACATCAACCTCACATAAGTTATTTGAACACACACTGCTACACTTCAAATAAGGCAACTTGCCAATTCCTACATAAAACAAAGCAACCCTCATTTTCAATAATCATGTACATATACAATAGTCAATTAAGGTATAATGTTCATATGATAAATTTTAAGAATCCTGTTCATATGATATGCAATTCAAATACGGTACTACCTAAGTACTCTTCAATAGAACACCCCACATTAAAACATTGATTCAAACCCACATTAAAACAGTGATTCAAAATATTACACATTATCTCCCTTGCAAATGTCAATAACATTTACCTTTTCCACCATGAGTGTTGAGCTCTGCAATATTTGTGACATATTTAAAAACATTCCTCCTTCTTCGACACCTTCCAATGGAGTCACAATCGGTCCCTGACCAATGTTTAATCCCATTTAGCAATGCAAATTGAAAAATAGGAGGTTAATCCGTAAATTATAAGAAAATCAATACCTCCAAACTCCTCTCCATTATTAACCACAACGCTTCTTTCTCTTCCACTGGCGAGGTCGCTTCCATATTGCAGACCATCACGTTCCATCGGTTTCCAGATTGAAGATACCCTAACCACAGAGCTTGAACACATAAACGCAATATTGGACAGGGAATAGAGTCACAAAAAGAGAAGCTCGATATTGGCCACCCTCCAAAGTTCAATCTTCTAACGGAAGCCAAGTTGTTGAACTATCAGAATGAAGTCTTCTATGAGAAGCTACTCTATGAGAAGCTAAACAACACTATGCAGTACAATCCCCATCACATGCCACCCACGTGCAGAATTTAATCCTCCGCTACAGTGAAATTGAAATTGTACTGTTCATCTACAGTGATTTATGATTTATTATTGAATTTCATTTTGGATTTTAAAAATATGTTGATTACTCTAAAACACACGGGATTGAAGTGTTACCATTATATTTTTTTTCTTTAAATTTGAAGAATATCTTAAGATCCCGATTTCGTGTTATTATAAGTTTATAATCGAGATCAAATGTTTCCATCATTTTTTATATTTTTCAAATCATTAAATTTTAATATTCTGATTGAAAATGTCTTTTAATCCCGGGTCCTATACAAAACTAGTTTTAGAATGTGACTACTTTTTCCCTATTTTGTAGTAGTTTGTTACTACTTTTATTCGACTGAAAAATATTTATAATCACAAGCATGATTCGCAAGCCTTGATTGTAGACAAGCATGTTACTAGCCACAAACTAGCAAGGACTAATAAAGAAGAACCTTTAAGTGCTATCATTCTAGATAAGAAATTTTGGAATGATTGTTTGATCATGGCAAAACTTGTAGCTCCTATCATCTAATTATTAAGAATTGTAGATGAGGATAAAAAAGTTTCTCTGGAACATGTTTATGAAGGCATGCAAAGGGCCAAGAATGCAATAAAGGAGATGTTTAGGCAAAAGCAACATTTGTACCAGTAGCTTACTTTTTGAACCCTACTTTATTTTGTGATGGAAAATTTTGTATGAAGAATAGGGTTACACAAGCACTTCTTAATTTGTTTGATGTGAGATGTTTTTGCTTGATTTGTACAAAATCATTCAAGAGATGCAAACGTATCGTGTCAGTTAAGAAACTTTTGGGCGAAAAGAGTGCTCTTGAAGTGGCTCAAACAGTACGACCTGGTAAGTATGATTTTTTTCCCTCGGTAGTCAGTAATTTTCAATTTCAAATATTAACTACGATTATATAGTTGAATGTACTTTGGTGGTATTGCTCCAACTTTGCAAAAGTTAGCAATTCGTATTCTTAGTCAAATATCTTCTTCTTCTTCTTCTTCGATATGTGAGCGTAATTGGAGTTTTTATGAACACATTTAGAAAAGAAAAGAAATAGACTAAAACATCAAAGACCGGGTGGTCATGTTTATGTTACTGATAATTTGCGAAGAATAAGTATATTATTTTATTAAAAGTCTAAATATTGTTGCCATTTATTATGTCTAGAAAACTAAGTTTTATCTTATATTTCATACAAATTTCACAATAGGTTGCAATCGAAGAATCAATCCTATTGATTATGAGTCCATTGATAATGTTGGCTTTTGGGTAGTTACGGAAGAAGCACTCCTTGAGTTTGATGTTGAAGATCTCAAGGATGATAAAGTTATTTATCAAGAAAATGGAACTCTCGTACTTGGAGAATCATCGAGACATAATGAAGGTTAATATTTAATTTTTGGACTTTGTTTCTTATAATTGTAATACTCATGGTCAATAATTTATTTTTAACATATTGTTTTATTAGGTGGTGAAGAGATTGACATTACTAATCAATCCACATTGGAATTAATTTTTGACCTCTGCTTCTAATGAAGATACTAACGTATTGGTACATAATGGATTCAATGCTAATGAGTATTTTGATAATGAATGTGTAACATCCTAAATCTAATATCCAATTTAATTAAAATGATTCTGATTATAAATAATGGAAATCATAGAAATAAGTTGAGACGAGTTAAGGGAAAAGCATGTTAGAATAGGGGAACCTTAGCCGACCAACCAGCGATGTGCGGGGTCACAAATCCTCTTAGCCGAGCATATTTAGATGACCCACGATTACACGCGCTTGTCTTAACCATGTGCAGTCGACCACAGCGAGTCACCTTGTACTAACCGACCGAAGGTTCGGCCTTCTACCAGCCGACTAGCAAAAGACTAAGCTAAGCATTCATCAAGGCCAAGATGCCTCGGCTCCTCGTGCCGAGCAATTCCCCAGATTTCCGAGTATTGAGATCCTATCCCATCAAGACAAAGCCAAGCACTTATGCTCGAACAAACACCTTGCGCATCGTTATCCGTACCAACTGTACAAATGTCTCTTTCAATCATTGTCTGTCCCTTTTGTGAATTCAATGCTCCTAATTAGGTGGATTATGTTTTGATGATGACAAAATAATTAACAAATCATGCCTTGAAGATATTGCAACATCAACATCAACAAGAAGTCAAGAAAAGAAGACAAGTGTCCAATCATTCTCAATCAAATATTAATTGTAAATTTCTAATTTATGTTGAGAGTGGTTGAGAGTGGGTAGAAATAGTTAGTCTCTTCTAGGAATAAATTTTTATATGTTTATTAAGTTGAGATTGACCAAAAATTAATACTTGAGAGGAAAAATAAAATTGAAAAATAATTTTTCCCATATCTGATCAAAATACTCGAGTATTTTGATAAAGACTCGAGTATATACTCGAGTATTATACTCGAGTATTTATAGAAAAACTCGAGTATTTGTGCCAGGTCAGCAATTATGACCGTTAGTCTTGTTCGTGCACCAATTCACTCGTGACCGACCAAAAAGACTCGAGTATTTACCAAAAGACTCGAGTATTTTTGTCCAGTCAGCAAAAATGAACGTTGGAGAGACTCAAAAACTCAATTGAGGGCATTTGAGTCTCATCCAACCCCAAGAGAGAATTCAGAACCTTATTGTAAAATTTCTCTTTGAATTTGTGCAAGAACAAACAAGACAACAACACATCATTGATTCAAGCTTTCTTAATTTCCTCTTCTCAAGTGTTAATTCCCAAAAAGCTCAACTTCTCACTCATATTGTCATTTTATTCCAAGTTGAGTTTTTAGGCCTCAATTCTTACATTGAGCTGTGCTTATTTGTGCTAATCCATTGTGAGATTAGTAATACACATACAAAAAGCTTGATTATTCAAAGTCTTGGATTGTTCCCAAGCAAACCCTAAGTGGCTTAGGGTGTTGGAAGTCTTGAGAGGTTCTCAAGCACAAGACTAGGAAGTTCCTAGCCCGGTGGAGTTTCTTGAAGGGAGTTCAAGGAAGCTTTGTGAAGAGTTCTTCAATCACCGGAATCAAATTGGGGTAGAAATCAAGAGTTTGGTACACTCTTGAAAGGGTTAGGTTGAGTGAGGCCATTCTCAAGCAATCCTTTGTAATTTCTAACAATTTGATTATTAGTAGAAACTCCTAAGTGATTAGGAGGACTGGATGTAGCTCATTGTTGGAGTGAACCAGGATAAAATTGCTTGAGTGTTGGTTTATTGCTTTTAATCTACTTTTTAGCTCAATAGACTTAAGTCATTTCAATCAATTAGGATTTATACAATTAGGTAGCAAGTTCAAGGAATCTTTGTGTTTAAAAGTTATTTAGATTGCTTGCTATTCTGTTGGATAAGTTCCTGTTTATTATTGAATTGATTTGAGTTAAATTGCTGAATTTTCGTTTCTGGTTTTTCTGCTATCTGATAGGAAAAACTCGAGTATTTCAGAAAAGACTCGAGTTGTTCATCACTGAAAAACTCGAGTATTTCACAAAAGACTCGAGTCTTTTGTGTCTGATTCCAGAAAATTCAGTCTTAGCTCCATTCTTCAATTATCAATCGAAATATTTGGTATTAGTGCTTCAAAATACTATTCACCCCCCCTCTAGTATTTGCTTAGCCCGCTTGTTGGTTTCCAACAAGTGGTATCAGAGCTCGGTCGAAAGATCGAGTGTAACAACTTTTTCGAAAAAGATCCTTTTGGAAACTTAATGGGCTCTAGCAATAACTTTGGTGGAGAAGGAGCTTCAATAAACCATCCTCCACTATTTAATGGTGAAGGATATGTTTATTGGAAAACTCGCATGAGAGTTTTTATTGAAGCAATTGATATGGATATTTGGGATGCAATTGAAAATGGTCCTTTCATTCCCAAAAAGAAAATAAATGATGAAATTGTTGAAATTCCAAGGAGTAGTTGGAATGATGATGAAAAGAGAAAAGTCTCATTTGATTTAAAAGCTAAAAACATCATCTTTTCGGCTCTATCCCATGATGAATTTTATAGAGTTTCCCAATGTAAATCGGCAAAAGAAATGTGGGATACTTTGCAAGTCACACATGAGGGAACAAGTGAGGTTAGAGATGCAAGATTGAATTCTCTAACTCACGAATATGAATTGTTCCACATGTTGCCAAATGAAACCATTAGTGACTTGCAAAAGCGATTCTCTCACATTGTTAATCATTTGATTTCCTTGGGAAAAGTATTTCGCAATGGTGAAACTACTAACAAAATTCTAAGATGTCTTGATAGGAGTTGGCAACCCAAGGTAACTGCCATCAAGGAATCTAGAGACATAAATAGCATGGACTTAGCCACTTTGTTTGGCAAACTCCAAGAGCATGAGATGGAGCTTACAAGACTTGGGATGCATGAGGAATCGGACAAAAAGAAAAAGGGCATAACACTCAAAGCTTCAACTAAAGCTACAAAAGAAGTTGAAGAATGCTCTACAAGTGGAGATTCCGATGGTGAACCAAATCAAGAAGAATTTGGGATGTTTGTGAAAAGATTCAACAAATTTTTCAAAGGGAAGAAAGGTGGATCTTCATCCAATTTTAAGAGAACCAAAGACTCCAAACAAAGAGAAAAGAGTACCAATGATGGAGTTAAGTGTCATGAATGTGGAGGGATTGGTCACATAAGAATGGAATGTGCCACATTCTTGAAGAAGAATGACAAGAAGACCCAAGAGACCAAAGGGAAGCGTGCATACATTGTTTGGGATGCACCGGAAAAGAGCAATGAATCATCTTCAAGTAGCTCCGGTGATGAAAATGCAAACCTTTGTCTCATGGCCAAGAATAATCATGAGTCCTCATCAAGAGCTAATCATGGCATGAGTGAAAGTGATGATGAGGTAACCTCTAGCTCTTCTTGTTCATCTTCAAACTCCATTTCATATGATGATTTGCAAGAAGCTTACAATGAAATGTTAATTCAATTTAAAAGGTTTGCTAAAATTAATAAGGAAAAAGGAAAGAAAATTTTGGAGTTTCAACATGAAATTGATGAATTGCAAAAATCTATAAATGAGTTGAAACTTCAAAATGAATCCTTGGAACTTATTAATTCTAGTCATCAAAGTGATTGTGCAAATCATGAGGGAATTATCACTTCATGTGAGAGATGTGATGATCTTGAAAAAGAAGTGAAAGAGTTGAAAAACAAACTCACAATCTCACATAGTGATAGAAACCTCAACCGGTTGTTGAACTCTCAAAGACATAATCACAACAAAACCGGTTTAGGATATGTTCATAAAAAGGACAAAAAGTACAAGGTGGTTGGAACATTTTCTAAGAAAAACTCATCAAAGAGACCAACTTGTACTTATTGTGGAAAAGTTGGACATATCAACATTGAGTGCCATATTAAGAAGTTTGAAATGAATAAGGGCACTTATATGTGGATTAAGAAGGGAGAAAGTCCCAACACTAACCCTAAGGGACCCAACATTGTTTGGGTACCCAAAATGAAAAAGTGATTTCATTTTGTAGGTGTGTCTTCGAACGGGAAAACAATTGTGGTATCTTGATAGTGGATGTTCGAAGCACATGACGGGAGATAAGCGGCACTTCATTGAGCTTACTCCAAAGGAAAAGGGTTATGTCACTTATGGGGACAACAACAAAGGCAAAATCCTTGGTATTGGTAAAATCGGAAACTCTTCAAACTTGATTATTGATAATGTGCTCTATGTTCAAGGATTAGAACATAATCTCTTGAGCATAAGCCAATTATGTGATGTTGGTAATCATGTAGTTTTTACCTCTACCCATTGCCTCATTAAAAGTGACAAAGATGAATCAATCAAATTTGTTGGTAGAAGGTCAAATAATACTTACTTAGTTGATTTGAACAAAGTCACTTCTTTGGTCTCTACTTGTTTAGTGAGCAAAGAAAATGACACTTGGTTATGGCATCGTAGGACCGCTCATATTAATGTAAACCAATTGAAGAAAATACAATCTAAAGATCTAGTAGTTGGTTTACCAAAGCTAAATTTTTCTATTGAAGGTGTTTGTTCTCCTTGCAAGAAATGTAAACAAACTAAAAACACCTTTGGATCAAAAATGGTGATGTCCACATCAAGGCCATTAGAAATGCTTCATATGGACTTGTTTGGACCATCACAAGTAAAAAGCTTTGGTGGCAACTATTATGCATTGGTAATTGTTGATGACTTCTCTAGGTTTACATGGACTTTATTCTTAACTACTAAGAGTGAGACCTACAAATCTTTTAAACATCATGTCAAACTTTTGCAAAACCAAGTAAATCAAAAAGTAATTATTATTCGTACCGATCATGGTGGAGAATTTGAAAACCACAAATTTGATAGATTTTGTGCTAAAAATGGTATTGAGCACCAATTCTCCGCACCAAGAACTCCGGAACAAAACGGAGTGGTAGAGCGGAAAAATAGGGTGCTAGAGGAACTTTCTAGAACCATGTTAAATGATTCTCAAGTACCTCAATATTTTTGGGCCGATGCCGTCAATACGGCTTGTTATGTTTTAAATCGTATTTTGATAAGGCCCTCTTTGGATAAAAGCCCCTATGAACTTTACAAGGGAAGAAAGCCAAATATATCTCATTTTCATGTCTTCGGATGCCAAGTTTTTGTTTTAAATAATGGAAAAGAACACATTGGCAAGTTTGATTCCAAATCCGATGAAGGCATATTTTTAGGCTATTCTTCTCATAGTAAAGCTTATAGAATTTTCAATAAAAGAACTTTAACTATTGAGGAATCAATTCATGTGGTTTTTAATGAGTCTTCAAAAGAAGATAGTGTTTTATGTGATGCTAGTGAAGATGGCATTGTCTTTTCAAAAGAAGAAAAAGAGAGAGAGAATTCAAAAGTTGATGAAGGAGAAGTAAGGGAAGAACTTCCTCCAACTTGGAAATCGGTCAAGGCTCATCCTATAGACAAAGTCATAGGAGATATGTCAAAGGGAGTACTTACTCGTAGGTCTATTCAAAACATTTGCCACTATGTCTCATTTGTTTCTCAAATTGAACCCGATTCAATTAAAAAGGCCATTGAGGATGATCATTGGGTTCTTGCTATGCAAGAAGAATTAAACCAATTTGAAAGAAATGAAGTTTGGGATCTAGTCCCTAAACCCGATGATCATACCATAATTGGTACTAAATGGATTTATAGAAACAAACTTGATGAATCCGGGTTGATTATAAGAAACAAAGCTAGACTAGTAGCTCAAGGGTACAACCAAGAGGAAGGTATCGATTATGATGAGACCTTTGCTCCGGTTGCACGTCTTGAAGCAATCCAAATTTTACTTGCTTATGCTTCAATCATGAAATTCACTTTATATCAAATGGATGTTAAAAGTGCTTTCTTGAATGGGTTTATAAATGAAGAAGTGTATGTCAAACAACCCCCCGGTTTTGAAAATAGTGAATTTCCAAACCATGTTTATAAATTGAAAAAGGCACTCTATGGATTGAAACAAGCTCCTAGAGCTTGGTATGATCGATTGAGTTCCTTTCTATTAGAAAACAAGTTTCAAAGAGGGAAGGTTGATAATACACTATTTATTTATAAAACCAAGGATGACATTTTGTTAGTACAAATCTATGTTGATGATATCATTTTCGGTGCTACTAACGTGTCTCTTTGTAGAAAGTTTTCAAATTTGATGAAAAAGGAATTTGAAATGTCAATGATGGGAGAACTCAAGTTCTTCCTAGGCTTACAAATAAAGCAAGTCAAGGAGGGGATATTTGTGCATCAAGGGAAATATTGCAAAGAGCTCCTTGAGAAATTCGGATTGGACAAGTGCAAGGAAGCCTACACTCCAATGAGCACATCATGCTACCTAGACAAGGATGAACAAGGTACACCGGTTGATGTTAGTAAGTATAGGGGTATGATAGGTAGTCTCCTATATCTCACTGCATCTAGACCGGATATTATGTTTAGTGTATGCATGTGTGCTAGATTTCAAGCTAATCCTAAAGAATCTCACCTATCCGCAGTTAAACATATATTTAAGTATCTAAAAGGAACAATTAACACTGGTTTATGGTATCCTGCTGATGCCAATCTTTGTTTAGTTGGTTACTCGGATTCCGACTTCGCGGGATGCAAGCTTGATCGCAAAAGCACCAGTGGTACTTGCCATTTCTTGGGAAGTTCATTGGTGTCATGGTTTTCTAAAAAGCAAGCTTGTGTCGCTCTTTCTACCGCCGAAGCGGAATATATCGCAGCCGGTAGTTGTTGTGCTCAACTGTTATGGATGAAACAACAATTATCGGATTTTGGTTTGAAACTTGAAAATATTCCGATTAGATGCGATAACACGAGTGCAATCAATTTGACTAAGAATCCGGTGTATCACTCAAGAACTAAACACATTGAAATAAGACATCACTTTTTAAGAGATCATGTACAAAAGGGTGATTGCACAATTGAATTTGTCAGTACCACAAATCAATTAGCTGACATTTTTACAAAACCTCTACCAAGGGACACCTTTTATCATATTAGGAGAGAACTTGGTATTTTAGATGAAGCTAATATAGGCTAATTGCATTGTGTGTCATTTTTTGAAAAATCACCATATTAGTCTTACTCTAATGTGTTATTGATTCTTAGTTAAATTGTTCTTGATGATATTTGAAATTGTATGTGTTAATTGTGTGTGATTCTGTACTGTATTCCAAGTTGGTAGTGAAGCATTTGTGTTTGGTCTTTTAAAACTGTGTTTTTACTTTCTGATCTGTCAAAATACTCGAGTTTTTCCAAAAACACTCGAGTATTTTAATTCAAAATTAAATCAGTTTTAAATTGAAAAAGTTTTTAATCAGGGTCTGATAAAAATACTCGAGTGTTTCTCAAAACACTCGAGTCTTTATTAAAACACTCGAGTGTTTTTCAAAACACTCGAGTCTTTCGAAACCCCCAATTTTTGAACTTTCAGACCAAACTCGAGTATTTTCCAAAAACTCGAGTATTTTGCGTTTTCCTGAAATTTGAACTTTCGGACCAAACTCGAGTTTTTAAGTTTTTACTCGAGTTTTCTGGGGAAATCTGGGCTGAGTCATTATCGACTCGAGTATATTTTCAAAAACTCGAGTATATCCTAAAGAACAACTCGAGTATTTATGAATATACTCGAGTATTTTGAACTGTTTATATATACTCTCAGACTCGAGTTTTTGCGACCCTCTTCTCTCTCGGTTTTCTCATATCTCTCTCCTCAAAACTCAGATTTTCCTCAAAGTTTTGTCAAATCTTACTAGTTTTTCATCCTCTAAACTCTTCTCTTGGTTTTATCCTCCTCCAGATGATCTAGCTCCTTCGATGTTTTGATGATGTTGACCTTTGCAGTCTATCTTAGTTTTCATTCTGTTTTTATCATATTGGTCTTTGTTACATTTTATGTTTTTTGAGAACTTGGTGTTTTGCGACTTTGGGTTTATTATTGCACCTTTGATTTGGACCTTTTATGATGTTTTTATGTTAATGAATTTGGTCTTCATTATGATGTTTGTGCAAAGCTTCAGGGGGATCTCTTTATCGTTATTATATCTCCGTTTTATTTGCATAGTTGGTTATGGGGTTTTCCGATTATGCACCTCTCCTCCCTTGATCTTTTTCCTAAATTGTTACATCTTTTTTGGCGTATGACAAAAAGGGGGAGAGATATTATACACTTGTCTTGATATTGTTGCACCTAAAATTCTCTAATTATGGTATATACTCTGATAATTGTTAAATACTCTAATACCATAGGCTTGGTGCTAAAATTAAATTGTCATAACATCTTGCACAAGCTGAATTTTTAGATAGGTGAAAAGTATCATATAGTGAGGGGGAGTTGCATTTTCAAGTGGATTCAAGCTCAACAAATGGTACAAGTGTTAATTATTTTGTCATCACCAAAAAGGGGGAGATTGTGAATTCAATGCTCCTAATTAGGTGGATTATGTTTTGATGATGACAAAATAATTAACAAATCATGCCTTGAAGATATTGCAACATCAACATCAACAAGAAGTCAAGAAAAGAAGACAAGTGTCCAATCATTCTCAATCAAATATTAATTGTAAATTTCTAATTTATGTTGAGAGTGGTTGAGAGTGGGTAGAAATAGTTAGTCTCTTCTAGGAATAAATTTTTATATGTTTATTAAGTTGAGATTGACCAAAAATTAATACTTGAGAGGAAAAATAAAATTGAAAAATAATTTTTCCCATATCTGATCAAAATACTCGAGTATTTTGATAAAGACTCGAGTATATACTCGAGTATTTATAGAAAAACTCGAGTATTTGTGCCAGGTCAGCAATTATGACCGTTAGTCTTGTTCGTGCACCAATTCACTCGTGACCGACCAAAAAGACTCGAGTATTTACCAAAAGACTCGAGTATTTTTGTCCAGTCAGCAAAAATGAACGTTGGAGAGACTCAAAAACTCAATTGAGGGCATTTGAGTCTCATCCAACCCCAAGAGAGAATTCAGAACCTTATTGTAAAATTTCTCTTTGAATTTGTGCAAGAACAAACAAGACAACAACACATCATTGATTCAAGCTTTCTTAATTTCCTCTTCTCAAGTGTTAATTCCCAAAAAGCTCAACTTCTCACTCATATTGTCATTTTATTCCAAGTTGAGTTTTTAGGCCTCAATTCTTACATTGAGCTGTGCTTATTTGTGCTAATCCATTGTGAGATTAGTAATACACATACAAAAAGCTTGATTATTCAAAGTCTTGGATTGTTCCCAAGCAAACCCTAAGTGGCTTAGGGTGTTGGAAGTCTTGAGAGGTTCTCAAGCACAAGACTAGGAAGTTCCTAGCCCGGTGGAGTTTCTTGAAGGGAGTTCAAGGAAGCTTTGTGAAGAGTTCTTCAATCACCGGAATCAAATTGGGGTAGAAATCAAGAGTTTGGTACACTCTTGAAAGGGTTAGGTTGAGTGAGGCCATTCTCAAGCAATCCTTTGTAATTTCTAACAATTTGATTATTAGTAGAAACTCCTAAGTGATTAGGAGGACTGGATGTAGCTCATTGTTGGAGTGAACCAGGATAAAATTGCTTGAGTGTTGGTTTATTGCTTTTAATCTACTTTCTAGCTCAATAGACTTAAGTCATTTCAATCAATTAGGATTTATACAATTAGGTAGCAAGTTCAAGGAATCTTTGTGTTTAAAAGTTATTTAGATTGCTTGCTATTCTGTTGGATAAGTTCCTGTTTATTATTGAATTGATTTGAGTTAAATTGCTGAATTTTCGTTTCTGGTTTTTCTGCTATCTGATAGGAAAAACTCGAGTATTTCAGAAAAGACTCGAGTTGTTCATCACTGAAAAACTCGAGTATTTCACAAAAGACTCGAGTCTTTTGTGTCTGATTCCAGAAAATTCAGTCTTAGCTCCATTCTTCAATTATCAATCGAAATATTTGGTATTAGTGCTTCAAAATACTATTCACCCCCCCTCTAGTATTTGCTTAGCCCGCTTGTTGGTTTCCAACAAGTGGTATCAGAGCTCGGTCGAAAGATCGAGTGTAACAACTTTTTCGAAAAAGATCCTTTTGGAAACTTAATGGGCTCTAGCAATAACTTTGGTGGAGAAGGAGCTTCAATAAACCATCCTCCACTATTTAATGGTGAAGGATATGTTTATTGGAAAACTCGCATGAGAGTTTTTATTGAAGCAATTGATATGGATATTTGGGATGCAATTGAAAATGGTCCTTTCATTCCCAAAAAGAAAATAAATGATGAAATTGTTGAAATTCCAAGGAGTAGTTGGAATGATGATGAAAAGAGAAAAGTCTCATTTGATTTAAAAGCTAAAAACATCATCTTTTCGGCTCTATCCCATGATGAATTTTATAGAGTTTCCCAATGTAAATCGGAACTTCGAGTTCTCCTTGGCATTTCCGAAGCTCCATCAAGGCGTCACCGAAGATTAAAGGGAACACGAGTTAAGGAGTTCGAACGTGAAGAACAAGACTCAAACTCTTAGTACTTCCTTATCTATTATGGTTTCGAGGTAAGGAGTGAGTGTTATCTTAGCTTAGGTTTGGGTTTCTAGTGTGTACATAGTGGGTACTAAGAACGGGTGTTAGATTAGGGTACTGAACCGTGGGATAGTGGATAGAAAATGTTAATGGAGAACAAAGATCAATAAAAAGAACCAAGTAAAGAAAAAGTGAAATATATGTATGCTTGAATCTTGTTGCTGCATAGAAATGTGTCAAATGTGATAACTGTTGTTTTCGTATTTGATACTGTTAGAATAGCATATGAGCCGACCATAGGTGGTCGAGATGGGGAAAGGGTGTAAAATACTGAGTAACAGATTGATTGAGGAATAATAACTAAGAACAGGAATTGTGATAAGAAGATAAGTAAAAGGGGAAACAGGGAAAATGAGCCGAGAGAATCCAAGAGAGAATGACTAAAGATAAAAGATTAAGTAAAGGAGTAATGGTTGTGTGAGACGGGTCATAGAAGACGCGCACTGGGTGTGTGCATTGATTGAATAAGTAGCCGAGAGGAGCAGCTGTAAGACGCGCATCACGTACGCGGGGGTGCGCGCAGTTATGACTCACACAGGGTTTCAAGCAACGGAATCGGTTAGGATGTGCTCCTGGTCATAGAAGACGGACGCTGGGCATGTGCATTGATCACGTAAGTCGCACAAGATGTGCAGCTGTAAGACACACATCACGTACGCGGGGGTGCGCGCAGTGATGGACACTCCTCAACTCCAGAGAAGAAGTCGGCTGGATGTGCTCCTGGTCATAGAAGACGCACGCTGGGCATCTGCATTGATCACGTAAGTCGCACGAGATCCGCAGCTGTAAGACGCGCATCACGTACGCGGGGGTGCGCGCGGTGATGGATACTCCATAACCGAGAATAAAGAAGGTGTAAGACGTACACTCAGATCAAAATTTTGAGCAAACGACATTTTGATCAATGGTACATACAAATTGCTAAATTAAAGTAAGTATTTAGAGAGAAACATAAGAATCAAATAACATAAATTAAAATGAGTGAGAATTAAAAAAAAATAACGATGAAAAATATAAAAATTGAAATATTTATAAAGAAATTTAAGAATCAAATAATATAAATTAAAATTAGCGAGAATTATTAGAATTAAAAAGATTTAAAGACAAAAAAATACAAAAATTGAAGGCGAATATAATTGTGAGATTCCTGTTTACCTCAATATACATAAGTTTGGGAGCAAATTCGCATAAATGCTAAAATATTGTTGAGGAGTCATCCAATGCGTATTGCGTACTATATATAATGATTTGAAAAAACTTGTAAAACTAAGGACAATGATTTCACATGTAGATAAGATTAAATAAATTTGAATTATTTATTTAATTTTTGACAACTAAGGATAATTATTTCACATATAGATAATGATTATCTTCCTACAATCGCTCTGGTGAGAGAAAAGCTTCACGCGACAAACGTTGTACCTCGAAAATTTATCCAACAAATGTGGTGCCTCAAATAGGCATCTTTTTATATATAGATAGTAGATAGATGTGAGTGTTTTTTTTCCACCTCCTGCTATTCCGAGTGTGGTGGCAGGGGAGATTAAACGACAACACAGTCTTTCTTCATGAAGGATGATGACATGCTCATGCTAGGCGTTGATGAATGCTTCTTTGGTTCTCAAATTTGCTAAAGGGGATGGGCTCATCTATGGCCTTTTGGCCTATGGCTGATGATAGGATTCTAACATCCATTGAGGATGATGAGGAGTTTCTGTTGGGATTCTGACAAGTATACCAGATCGTACAAGTAATAAAGTGAAAGTAGAGTATCGTTCCCAACGAGGATTGAAATTGACTCTAAGAATTCTCACCTAATTGTAGTTACTAAGTGAAATTTAAATTGAGATTTAATTGATTTGGAAATTTTTAGCTAAATTAAATTGCAAGAACAAAAACTCAAATAAAAGATGGTTGTGAAACGATTGGGGAAACGGCTAGGAACGTGGTTTCATTGCAGGTTCCAATATTAATTATTTATGAATCAATGTTATTCCTAAGTTTTGAACCAATTTTGCAAAAATAGAAGAAGCCTAATGTCTTAGGTCAACTTCAGTTTCTTAGAACCTAATCTCCCTTAATGTCTTAAGAGAAGACTTAGAATCCTAATCCTTATTATTCGTTCAATCAAAATTATGAAAAGGTTATTCAACTCATAGAGATATGTCTACCAACTATGCAATTAAATTGTTTGATTATTGGCCTTATTCTAATCCAATATGTCTATTGTTAATTAGAACCACTAAATCACAATCGACGTCAAAATTAT
This sequence comes from Crotalaria pallida, assembly GCA_037953625.1. Taxonomy (NCBI): domain Eukaryota; kingdom Viridiplantae; phylum Streptophyta; class Magnoliopsida; order Fabales; family Fabaceae; genus Crotalaria; species Crotalaria pallida. The sequence continues at coordinate 102,823,877 of CM075649.1, forward strand.
GGTAATCAATTAAAACATAATCAACACAAAACTTTAATGGAAAAACATCAATTCATTGAATAAAAACTATATAGGTTCCATGCAAATCCACCATGTAACATCCCCGATTTTCCCAAGTTATTAGGTGCTTTAGTTAATAGAATTTTGATAAGGGTAGTGTTGTTTCCAAGTCTTTGAGTATGTCTAGAATGAGTTTAGAATGTAGGATTTAGTAAGGGTAGGTTTGGTGAAGTAGAATTAGTGTAGAAATGGGTTTTAGAAGAGTTAATGATGATCTAAAGAACATAGGATCTTAGGAAATTAGGAATAAAATATCCATAGCCTTAAGCCCAAATTCCACCATTGGATGTGAAGATGAGTGTCTTAGGATGGTTGTCTCAAAATTTGAGCAAGATCTGACGGTTAACGAAGAAGTTAGGACAATTTGAAGTGCAAGGGAATGGTGGGCTGAACCAGTTAATCGATTAAGCCTTGAGTTAATCGATTAAATTTTTAGCCAACTTCTGGCCTTAATCGATTAATGGTGGGGGTTAATCGATTAACCATGTGCAACTGATGAGTGTTAATCGATTAACCAAAGTGGTTAATCGATTAACCACTGATGTTCAGCCATAAAACACGATTTCAAAGTGTTGAAACTCATTGTTCTTCTTCCTCTTTCTCGAGCTTTCTTCTCCCTCTACTCTAATCTTCTCCAAATCATCAAAGTAACACCAAATCTCATTAAATCAATTTCATATAATCACTCCCTATTAATTCTCTATCATATTCCCTCTCTCAATCCCAATTAAATTCCTCTTTCACAAAACCCCCAAATCAAACCCATAAAACCCTAACTTTTCCAATCCATCAAATTGAGCCTCCCAATCATTCAATTAGTCTTAGAAGATTCTAGAGGACAAATAATAGGAGTCTTGGAGCATGGATTGGAGCTTGGTGTGGGAGCTTCAACAAAACCCCAATTCCTCTTCCTCTCTCCTCAAGGTAAGGGGGGTAAATTGGGTCTAGCTTAGGGGAAAGGTTTGAAATTAGTAATTGGGACATGATTAGGTATATTTAAATGTTTAGTTAAGATTAGGATTAGGAGAAAATAGTTTAGTGTAAAAACCCTAAGTGATTGTTGTGACGCTCTCTTTTTAACATGAAAATAATTAATATTTCCAAATAATTGAGTACTTGCTATCAAAATTCGGGCTAGAAAATTTTCTCTTTTAGAACTAGTACTTGCTCGTTCATAAACCCTTTTAAACATCAACCATTTTTTTTTTAAAGTTCGGCTTAACAATATCTTAGTTTCGAAAAGTCTCTTGAGATAACATTTCCTTAAATATAGAAAATACTCTTCATAGTTAATATTAAAACATACTATTTGCCTCTCGAGTTGAATTTGAATATATAAAGCATAAACTTATCGCCGAATAGAAATCAGAGTTCGCGGAAGTAAAAACAATACTTATGGGGCACTGTTGAGGTAAAGAAAAACATCATATATATATAAGTCATAACATAACCCCATCAGTACAGTCAGTAGCAAGTGATAAAAAGTCGAGATAGCAAGTTTTGATAAAGCATATACAGACCAGCTGCATAAAATAAAAGCTCACTCTAAGACCTCTTAGATATATACAATATATATAAAAAATCCAAAATAGAAGTCCCAGAGCAAGTCATCTGTGTCTTCAGCAGCTCCTCAGATCCTCCACAGCTCTATCCCTAGGATCTAGGATCCAAAACATCTACGCTATGCAAGCTCCTATGAACCAGCAGGTCCACCTCTAGCAGAAACAGTCGGCTCAACATGCACCTCCTCCCCGCTCTCATCCTCCTCAGGGTCCTCCTCGACCTCACCCGACTGTGTAGAGACCCCACCACTGGGTCTAAGGTCTGCAGAAGCAGTCCTATCCAAGTCAGTCGGACCAGGAGACTCCTCAGTGACAACTCTATGGGAGGAAGGATGGGAACGAGTGGTAGTTCTAAAATGAAAACTATGGAAACGACGCATAGGTCGAGCCGGGGGTGGTCCTCTATATGTATAAAAAGGTGGAACATGCATAGTGTAGACTAAGGGAATCCTAAATCGACGAGGTCGCACTCGCACCAGAGGGTTAGGGTGGTAGAGAGTAATCTCAACCTCCCCCTAAAAAGTGGCACGGTGCTCCTCATACGTCCATATACCGCTAGGGATAGGGCGTATCTCGATGCAAGGAAGGTATCTGGCCATCACCTAAACAGGGCACAGGGAGTAAGTATACACATATACATAATTGATAAAGACTAAAATTACAATCACAAGTATATCATGGACAGATCATAATGCATATACATATGAGCACACCAGTTTTCAACATTATAACTTTTATAATGCAAGTGGCATGATGTATGATTTTCTATCCATAACTGAGGCCTCTAAAAGTCCATCTTGGACGTCCATCCAATACATCCTTGTGTTCCCGGAACACCGACATTTGTTCCCAGAACATAATGCCGAACAATACTTGGATAATAAGCATCACTCCCGGAGTGTGCACCACGTTCCCAGAACGCATAAAAACCAGGTCCCGGACACTGGCCACATATCTATAATGTGTCATCAAGTAGGTTATAATTTGGTACTCCCGGAGTACCCTCCTCATATTCCCAGAATATGATAAACGTTCCTACCAACCAGACTTCCAGTCTATATGGATGCACAAATATCAGGGTTGGTTTTATCTTTACATTAATTAATGTGATTTAGAAATATTCCAATTTCCCTTTTCGAATGATTTATTTGAGGCATACACTTTGGCATAAAATTCTCCTTTGAGTTTTCTCAAAACATGCCTTTTAAACTTAGATTAGGTAAAACAAAGTCAATGGTATTCAAAAACTTAACTTTTTATTTTTCAGATTCAGGTACTAACCGGTTACAGTCTCAGGCTAACCGGTTAGAATTACAGACCTGAACTGTTTACCATTGCAATTCAGAAAAACCCTCTTTCTTGAATTTAATACCCAATCCATAAACAAGTTAAACATTGTCTTATGCCTCAAAATTACAGTTTTATCATTCAAAAGGTCTAAATCACTTTTCATTTTCCAATGAACATAATTTCCTCTTGAAATTATTTCATCCACTTAAGGCATTAATTTTAATCTTTCAAATCTGAACCTTGACATTATAACAACTCATGTTCAGATCATAGATAATGAGATTAAAGCATAGATTTGAGCAGATACCACTAAAATTTCAGGACTGATTAATAAACTGATTTTTCTTTGATGTTCTGTAGTGTCTAACCGGTTACGAATATCGAGTAACCGGTTAGATTATGCAGTCAGTCCTTTAAAACAAGAGTTTTAACAATTCATTTTCTTCTTTTCTAAAATCTAACCAAATCTCAATATTCACAGAGTTCATATGCCTTAAGATAAACATGTTTATACCCAGAAACACATTCAAATTGCATGCATCAAGTTTATGATATCAAATTGCATGAAAATTCACATAAACACAATTTAATACAACAAAACTTATAATAGGCATTCAAACTCAGAATTCAGCCTCCATATACTTTGCATGCATCAATATAAAGTTGCTCAAAACCACAGTGAGCAAAACTTTGGCCTCCAAGCCTTTGTGCCATATTGCACATAATGCCCTTTTTGAGTTTTGTTAACTCAAATCCTAAATCACTTGAATTTTAGTCTAAATCTAGTATAAGGTAGACTTCTCCCATACCTTAAGACTGAGTTTGATGATAATCAACACTGAATTTGAAGAAAACTCCACAGATTCCCACCAATCCTAGGTTCTGCCCTTCACACACGATTTCAGCAACAGGGTCCAAAAACCACCAAATTTGACATAGGAATTGGTCAAAGAAATTGGGGAAAACAATTAGAAATTGCTCTAAGTAACATGCACTAAGAATAGGAACAGATTTGGGGCTTAATGGTGGACTATACTTACCAAAATCCAAGCTTGAACTCAGCTTCCAGAATCAACAGAAAACAGAGTTCAGTCTCCAACTCTTAGCTTCTCAGATCGATTCCTCCTCACACGCACACTTTTGACTCACAAACTTTATATCAATGGAAAGCTCTTGATTTAAGCTTTCCAAAAGTGTATCTCTCACTCGCTAACACTCAAAGAAGAAGGAGAATTGCTCCCAGCGAATTGAAAACCCTAATCAGCCTTTCCACTCTACTTTCAGAGAAATCAACCCCATTTCTCATCAATCTTAGCCTTTTATAGAGGAATTCGCTTACATGCAGAGAGACACGCGTCTTCCACTATGAATTAAGTGGGATTCGTGGCGATTAATCGAATTAACCCAGGGATTACTCATCAAAATCCACTAATCCAGTTTCTGGGTTCATCGTCTAACCGGTTACAGGGCATTACTAACCGGTTAGATTAGTACAAAATTTAAAAATTAATATTTTTAAATCTTTCCCTCCAAGAACCTTTTCAATATTACCTTTTAGTCCTCATCCAGGGACCAAAATGCAATATCCTTATATTTTGCATTTATTTGCCCTATAAAAATATTTCAACTTATTTTTATTTTTAAGGCTAATTAAGTACAAAATATAAACTTGGAAAATTTCTATAAATTAATAATAAAACTTTTATTATTAATTTCCTATTATTCGGGAGACGAAAATTAGGGGTGTTACAATTGTGATTTTATATAAGTGTTTTTATGTTTAAATGCATGAAATCTTATGTTGGTTATATTATTGTTGTTTTCTCTGTGATTATGATGTGGTTGCGATTATAGGATTAAAAGTATTAGTAGTTATGCATACCTTAGGGTCAAGTACTATTCAATTGAGTTTGAACCAAATAATTAATGTGATTTTAAAAGGAGAACAAAAAGGGGTTTCAATCTCAATTGAAAAGCACTTGCATATAGTATCATTCAGGGTGTAAAGGTGGACGTTTGGAGTAGGGGGAAAACACACGTCTTTTTGATTGATGAGGACAAGAGTAAATTAATAGAATTATTGTGGAGGACTTTGATCTTGCACAGGACATGGGTTTGATTCCCGTGTTGCGGATTGGTTCTATGCAAACTATAATAATTCTATTACTTTGGTTCCTTTTGGCCAGTCGAGGGTGATTTCTGCTAAAGCCAATTCGGGCGAATCAATCCGAATTGTATGACGAACCCTAGACGGGTGAAGTACTGTGCAAGCAAGCATGACGAACCCTAGAGGGATGAAGTGCGGTGTGACGAACCCTAAAGGGGTGAAGCACTTAGGTTGAGAAATGCTTACTCCTGGTCGGTTTTTCCCCAGAGTGGAGGGTGTATGTGAGAATATGAATTGTTAATGAAAAGGGAAAAGTTAAAGTTAAAGTGTAAATATTAAAGTGAAAGTGTGGAAGGGATTGCATAAATGAGTTAGATCATTGAATCCGATTAAATTGTTAAAGTTAATGAAATGAAATGAATTGTGTAACATCGGATTCAATAATCAAATTCATAAGTGTGATGTGCATAGCATAATCATGTGATTGTACATTAAAGCATAGCATTATAAATATGAATCGTTTTATTGATTGGTGATTGTCATTGAAAACTCTGCTTTTATTTTAGTTACTTTATGTTATGATTGTGCTTAGTCATGCTTTATTATTACTTTCAAATGTTTTTCTTTAATCTATATCCAAGTTACTCACCCTTACTGTTGACCATATTAGGTACTCAGTGGAGAAAGATGTTCATAGCTTCTACGCCGAAATAGTACACTCTCTTTGAAAGAGAGTATATTATTGGTTGAGACCTTTTTGGTTTCAATCCGATTGCAGCCATTCTAGGGTCCTGTACTATAAATGATTTTTATTAAATTAAAGTTGTATTTAATTTTGAATTACTTTTCTCTACTTAAAGATACTTCTATTTTTGTAAAAAGGACTTTATAAGAGCATTTGTTTTGAATAAATGTACTAATGGTTGTGAAGGATATAAAAATATCCTTTTCTGAATTGTTTCTAAGTAAGTCACAACCTAATGTAATGTAATTATAGTTTTGTAATTGTTATAAACTGTTCTGGACTGACAGGTATAAAGTGAACTTGGGGAAAGTCCATATTTTAAAGTAAACTCTTGCAAAAATTTTATAAAACCCCAAGTATTTTCTAATGAAATCACTAATATAAAATAAAGTATTAAAGTATAAAAAGTGAAGATGTTACAGATGGTATCAGAGCAATGGTTGCAATTCTTGGTTGTGGAGTATGGATTTCCTACTCCCGAAGAGTTACTCCACATGAGAGTAACTAGCAAATAGTTAGCCTAGTAGCCCATGATAATAGTACATGCATGCATATCTAGTTAAAGTTAGCATAGTTTAGTAGTGTTAAGGGGATTATGCTAGTGCTAGTTTAGTAGTCTTCAATTCAAAGTGGGCTAAGTAAAATTTTCAATTATAACTTTGTCGTACTTTGAAGCGGACCGAAAGTAGAGACTAAGGGAAGTGAAAACTCCCAACGGGTCAGAGCATGAAATTACTACCCCAACGAGATGGACTAAACCTCAGTTTTGAATTAAGTAAGTCAACTTCGGGTATGACGAAGAATTGAAACTTTTATGTGAAATGAAATTTCAAAGTCTTCTTTTGAATGGAAGATGAGTCATTCCTTTAATTATTATTTGATTGGAATTCAGGTTGCACGAAAATGGTTTTATCTCTAATGCAATGTAGAATCGAGATGGGCCCCTCGAGATTTACATTTAATTGGAAGATAGCATCATTAAGTCCTTGAAATTCAATGAAATAAATTGTCGAATTTCTTTTCTATGCATAGGAATAGGATAAGTATTAGGAATCATTGCATCATAGACACTCCGAGCATTCTTTATCAGAGTGCACAGCGGAAGTGAATAGGTGTCAACCCAGTGCACTTGCCTTTAATTTTGACGACTGAGTGTCGTCTTTAATAAGACCTAAGTACTTTCTACAATTCCATATTATGTTTGGTGATAAATACTCTACTATGGAAAAGGTGTAAATGTGTTTTTGGCACCAAACTATCTTCAGACTTTATTTTGGAAAAGTATTAGTAGTATGAATTTTAACGAATGTCAAGCATACAAGTATTCTGTTACTTTCCAAGGTACGGAATCGATTCTAACTTTGATAATTGGCCGAATGTCACAACATCGATTTTTAAACATGTACTGTTAACAAAGTGAATTCCTAAGTGATGGGATGATGGTGTGGTTTATTATTGGACTACACCAATTGCCGATTAAATAGGAATTCACCGAATGTGACATACGTCAATTTGAAATAAGAGTTGAACTTCAAAGTTGAAATAAAAGGAAAGGCATTTATTAAGATTTGAAAATGCGGATGAAATCAAATTTCAACCGATACATGCAATTCCTTTTATTTGAGTCTGATGATCATAGAGGATCCTTGCTTTCTTTGACAAAGGAGTCCTCGAAACTTTTGAATTAATTCTAAAACTAATGTGAAATGATTTTGGAAGTCTTTATGAATACTTTGAACTTCTGGATGCTTGACATGTTTCTTATCATCAACTAATTTTGTTAAAGTTCGAAATGAAACTGATTTATAAATTACAAAGAGTTTTCCCTTATTTTCGGAAAGAGATAATTTTGGAAGTTCTTTATCACCAAGACCAAATATTTTCCTTATAAGTTAGAACTCCTTTATTTTCTAACATGATGTGGAATTGCGAAATGCAAATGACGATAACTAAGTGGGTTAAAGGCAATGTATCTCTCATAGAGTGAGATTCAAGTCTAGAATCTCAATTAAGGTAATTGATGTTATATCTTTTTCTCTAAGTTCATACAGAACTGAAGGGGAAATGAGGAGTTATTATTGAATAAGCTATATTCCATAATCGCAAACAGTTTTCAAACCAATATTAACTAGTTCTTGGAATGTAGTTTGTTGGGTATTAAAGTCCCAGTCCTAACATCCATTATAAGAGTCTTAGCACCAGAGTCTAGATAGTAATAAGAGAGTTCAACTAGGGTTCTAAGATAGAAAGCAATTAGACGAAATCCTGACCTAAGGAACCAAATAGGAAACCATGAATCTTGTGTGAGGAATAGACAAGCATAGGTCTAGTGGGAGTCTTAAGCTTGTAGAGTTTAAGTCTTGTGTATATGTATGTATGTATATATATATATATATGCTTATATAGGAGGTAGGCTATGGTTGTTCTAGAGTTATTGATTTGTGTGTTTGAACTATATATAAGTATGATTGTAATTTCAATTTTTCCTAAAATTGTATACTAAACCAAACTATCGTTGGAACCATTTGTTTTGTATTTTTCATACTAGTTCCAACTCTAATTATTTCATACGCCTTGTGCCTTATTTAATGATGACTTTTGATAAAGAATGTTTTCCCCCCACTATTTAAGGTGATTTTATAGAAGTACTAAATCATTCTTTATCTATTAAGTATCAAATTAAATTTTCAAAGAAAATTGCCTTGTGTTTTGTTTGGCTATTCTTAATTTCAATCTTTTCTTATGATCAAACTGATAATTTGATGGACCGAGTCCTTGTATAAAGGACAACTCATTTTTCATATATGGATATAGAATTAAAACATATATTTTCATATAATATTTTCAGTCTAGATTATAAACGTATAGCAAACTAGATTTTTCAAAGGACCACCACTATGCTTACCCTTCATAATAACCCTTATTTTCAACCGTATTCATGTATAATGTATTCTTTGATCTTGACTCTTTTGCAAAAGAAATTTTTTTTAAAAAGCATGAAATGGTAAATTTCTAAATTGCTTGCAAGCAACCTATCGCTTTCACCCGGCGAGGGCATATCTCAAAATCGTATTTCTTTTACATTGAACAACGTTGGGTTGGAATTTAAACTCATCTTCTTCATGAGTAACCAACTCTATTTTGAGTGACCTTCTATGTTTGCAAATGTGATTTACCCTTTTAACTGCAACATGCATAACTTTTTATCAAATGAATACCAAAATCTTTTCAAAACTTTTACTCAACTCAATTCAATGCAAGACTGTTCGGTATGTGTTGATCATTTTTATTAACTAGATTGAGTTGATGTTTTCATTTTCTTTTAAGAAATATACCCCTTGATAATATTTCGAAATGATATTTCTTGTTTTGAGTAAGTTTAACCTTACAAAGAATTTTAAATAAATAATGTTTTGAATTTTGTGTAGGTTGGTTATTTCTCTTGATTGTTCTTTTTAGAATTATGCTTTGTCGTGCTAATTTCTTTGGTTGATAAAAGCTTTCTGTTTTGCCCCTCCTTGAGCATGTTAATTACGCTTGTTCTTTAAAATGTCTCTTATGTTGATGTCTTACTTTCCTTTCAAAAGTATACTCTTTTATAAAATTTCAAAACAAGATGTTCATTGTATTTTGTTTTAGTTAAACAAATAATATTTTAAAACTATTGATGTGTGCTATTATCTCTTTTGATCGTGTTTGAATTAGGTTTTGTTATGTTAATTCCTTCTATTGATAAGTGCTTCGTGTTTTGTTCCTTTTTGAGTATGTTATTTATGATAATCTCCTTAAAATGTTTTCCTGATGTGAAGTCCATATTTTGTTGGATGATAATATGCTTTAGGGGAGTTTAGGATTTTATTTCTTTGGTTAATCAGAGCCGACTAGTTTTCCTAAGATTGAACCTTCCTTAAGGTCGTAGGACTTTGTGTAAGAAGCAGCCTCATTAGTAGTAGATAAATTATGCTAGTGAAACCCCACCTGAGTTGTGTCCTAAGTGGGGGAGCGTATCCCCGAAAATCAATACCCTTTTCATTGTATAAGCCCGGATTCCTCTAGTGATTAGAACATATAGCTCTATCTCTCTTTTAGTTCTTTGAACTCAGTCGAATTTCGGGGACGAAATTCCTTTAAGTGGGGGAGTATTGTAACATCCCCGATTTTCCCAAGTTATTAGGTGCTTTAGTTAATAGAATTTTGATAAGGGTAGTGTTGTTTCCAAGTCTTTGAGTATGTCTAGAATGAGTTTAGAATGTAGGATTTAGTAAGGGTAGGTTTGGTGAAGTAGAATTAGTGTAGAAATGGGTTTTAGAAGAGTTAATGATGATCTAAAGAACATAGGATCTTAGGAAATTAGGAATAAAATATCCATATCTTTAAACCCAAATTCCACCGTTGGATGTGAAGATGAGTGTCTTAGGATGCTTGTCTCAAAATTTGAGCAAGATCCGACGGTTAACGAAGAAGTTAAGACAATTTGAAGTGCAAGGGAATGGTGGGCTGAACCAGTTAATCGATTAAGCCTTGAGTTAATCGATTAAATTTTTAGCCACCTTCTGGCATTAATCGATTAATGGTGGGGGTTAATCAATTAACCATGTGCAACTGATGAGTGTTAATCGATTAACCACTGCTGTTCAGCCATAAAACACGATTTCAAAGTGTTGAAACTCACTGTTCTTCTTCCTCTTTCTCGAGCTCTCTTCTCCCTCTACTCTAATCTTCTCCAAATCATCAAAGTAACACCAAATCTCATTAAATCAAATTCATATAATCACTCCCTATCAATTCTCTACCAAATTCCCTCTCTCAATCCCAATTAAATTCCTCTTTCACAAAACCCCCAAATCAAACCCATAAAACCCTAACTTTTCCAATCCATAAAATTGAGCCTCCCAATCATTAAATTAGTCTTAGAAGATGCTAGAGGACAAGGAATAGGAGTCTTGGAGCATGGATTGGAGCTTGGTGTGGGAGCTTCAACAAAACCCCAATTCCTCTTCCTCTCAAGGTAAGGGGGTAAATTGGGTCTAGCTTAGGAGAAAGGTTTGAAATTAGTAATTGGGACATGATTAGGTATATTTAAATGTTTGCTTGAGATTAGGATTAGGAGAAAATAGTTTAGTGTAAAAACCCTAAGTGATTGTGATTTTATATAAGTGTTTTTATGTTTAAATGCATGAAATCTTATGTTGGTTATATTATTGTTGTTTTCTCTATGATTATGATGTGTTTGCGATTATAGGATTAAAAGTATTAATAGTTATACATACCTTAGGGTCAAGTACTATTCAATTGAGTTTGAACCAAATTAATGTGATTTTAAAATGAGAACAAAAAGGGGTTTCAATCTTAATTGAAAAGCACTCATATAGTATCATTCATGGTGTAAAGGTGGACATTAGGAGTAGGGGAAAACACACGTCTTTTTGATTGGTGAGGACAAGAGTAAATTAATAGAATTATTATGGAGGACTTTGATCTTGCACAGGACATGGGTTTGATTCCCGTGTTGCGGATTGGTTCTATGCAAACTATAATAATTCTATTACTTTGGTTCCTTTTGGCCAGTCGAGGGTGATTTCTGCTAAAGCCAATTCGAGCGAATCAATCCGAATTGTATGACGAACCCTAGACGGGTGAAGTACTGTGCAAGCAAGCATGACGAACCCTAGAGGGGTGAAGTACGGTGTGACGAACCCTAAAGGGGTGAAGCACTTAGGTTGAGAAATGCTTACTCCTGGTCGGTTTTTCCCCAGAGTGGAGGGTGTATGTGAGAATATGAATTGTTAATGAAAAGGGAAAAGTTAAAGTTAAAGTATAAATGTTAAAGTGAAAGTGTGGAAGGGATTGCATAAATGAGTTAGATCATTGAATCCGATTAAATTGTTAAAGTTAATGAAATGAAATGAATTGTGTAACATCGGATTCAATAATCAAATTCATAAGTGTGACGTGCATAGCATAATCATGTGATTGTACATTAAAGCATAGCATTATAAATATGAATCGTTTTATTGATTGGTGATTGTCATTGAAAACTCTACTTTTATTTTAGTTACTTTGTGTTATGATTGTGCTTAGTCATGCTTTATTATTACTTTCAAATGTTTTTCTTTAATCTATTTCCAAGTTACTCACCCTTACTGTTGACCATATTAGGTACTCAGTGGAGAAAGATGTTCATAGCTTCTACGCCGAAATAGTACACTCTCCTTGAAAGAGAGTATATTATTGGTTGAGACATTTTTGGTTTCAATCCGATTGCAGCCATTCTAGGGTCCTGTACTATAAATGATTTTTATTAAATTAAAGTTGTATTTAATTTTGAATTACTTTTCTCTACTTAAAGATACTTCTATTTTTGTAAAAAGGACTTTATAAGAGCATTTGTTTTGAATAAATGTACTAATGGTTGTGAAGGATATAAAAATATCCTTTTCTGAATTGTTTCTAAGTAAGTCACAACCTAATGCAATGTAATTATAGTTTTGTAATTGTTATAAACTGTTCTGGACTGTCAGGTATAAAGTGAACCTGGGGAAAGTCCATATTTTAAAGTAAACTCTTGCAAAAATTTTATAAAACCCCAAGTATTTTCTAATGAAATCGCTAATATAAAATAAAGTATTAAAGTATAAAAAGTGAGGATGTTACACACCACATCCCTAACAAGGAGTTTAGTTACACATAATAAGAGAAGAATCAAGAAGAAATAGAGAATACATAATTGAAGCCATGAATAATATCTCTAATCTCCACACAATGAAGGATCTTCAAAAGCACAATAATTCTTTTCCTATTCTCTGGTAACTCAGAAAACCTAATTCAATCCTATTTAAAAAAAGTTCAAAACTAATCCCAAATCAAATCCTCTCTAAAATCTCTAAAAGATATGAATTTGAGCTGCTGATTTCTGCGGCGCTCGCTTGGGCGAGAATTGGGCTCGCCTGGCCGAGTTTTAGACTGTGAAGACCCCAAGGTTTTTAAGTTGTTGACCCCACTCGTCTGGGCGAGAATTAGGCTCACCTGGGTGAGTCTGTGCAAATTTCACTGCTCAGCGCTGCTTTGCTCCAAACTCCTGATTCCAAGGCTTGCTTTTTTCCTTCCTTTCCATAAATCATCAAATTAAGCCTCTAAGCCCTGAAATTCAGAACAAATTAATACAAAATCCTCAAGGATCTCGTTCCTCATCATTAGCAAACTAAAAACTCAATCTTTTTCTTAAAATACTTGAGAAACAAGCTAAAATCACTAAGAAAGAGGGTTAAATATCATCCAAAAACATCATATATTGAGCTCAAATCAGTTTCAAGTCCCCTATATAATGATTCAAAGAGTTATTTTTCTTCTATAATAAATTTTGTTAAATTTTGTTTATTGTAGCGAATGAAGAGTTGTTTCGCCATGTACTTCCTTCAATCTCTCTCTAATATATATAAGTAACATTTTTTTATTTCTTACTTCAATTGGTATCTAAGCAAGGAAAGTGTCTAATGCTTATTACTATAATTTTATCTTTGAGTAATATGTCAAATTGGTCCTTGACTTTGTAGTCACCGATCAATTTAGTCCCTGAGATTTCGAAATTGCAAATTGGTCCCTGAGATATCAACACGTCAGTCATATTAGTCCTTGACGTTAACGACTGTCAATGGTCCTTAACATGGACTAACGGAATGGTCAAAACGATGTCGTTTTGGCAAAAAAAAAACAAAGACCATTTAGTATCCGTCAAATTAGTCCTTGAGATTATCGAAATCAGTCAAATTAGTCCCTGACTTTATAGACCATTAACGTCAGGGACTAATATGTCTGACGTGTTCCTATCTCGCAGACTGTTGATTTGCTAGCAAGAGGACTAGGTCGACAAGTAATACAGATAGTAAGTGAGTATCGTTCCACTCGGGGATTGCAAATTGTTTCTAATAACTTTTCACCAATTCGTAATTATTAATGCAACTTGTTATTGAATTTCAGAAGGAGAAGAAGAATTTAAAATAAAATAAAATAAAAAGATTGAGGAGATAAGATGTATAGAAAGCAATAGAAAAAGGTTAAGAACTTGGTTTCGTTGTATGATTCACTTATTTAACTATGAATTATATTTTCCTTTAATTATCCTTTAATTCATAGACAATTCCTCTCAAATAGCAATAGTTAGATCTCTCTAACATTACCCTTATTTTCTAAATACTTAATCCTCGATCTCTCAACAAATTACAATATAAGAAAATATCAAATTCAGCACAAGGGAATTACAAAGTCATATAATCATTTAATCATATCTCTATAACTAAACTGATTATACCGTTAATTGCAAGGCCTATTCAAAATCCCAACTCTCGTTGCGAATTAAGAGATCCATAACATAAATTGCGCGGGTTTATGTATGTAATAAAAACTCAATTAACGCATGAATTAAAAACAGCAAAATACTAAATCATAAATTGAAATAAGTTACATCATACAATTTACACCATGTTCCTAACAAGAGGTTTTAGTTACACATATAGAAATAAAGAAAACAGAAGCAAAGAGAAAACCTCATATCATAGACAATACAGGTTAACTCTCCAAGAGACCTTCAATCCTCACGCAGATCTCTCTTGTAGTGATGATCTCCAATCCTTGTGTCTTGCCTCCTTACTTTCAATAGATGTTACTAACCTCTCTCTCTAATCCTAATTGAATTCTATGATCTCAAAACCTACTGAAAACTATTTACAAATCCTCTATTTAAAGAGTAAAACAAATCCTAAAATAAATCTTAATTAAATCTAGTAGATAAGGTCCATGTTTATCTTCTAATTTCTGACCAAATCTAAGATATGAAGCCAAATTAGACTTCTCTTCTTCTACTTTGTTCAGAATCTGGTCAAATTGGGCCTCCAACATGCACGCGCGCCCCAGGCGCACGCGACCTCGCGCCCCAGGCGCGCACAGGTCTGATGCAATTTCCTTTCCACACAGGCGCGCCTCCGGCGCACCCGTCCTCGCGCCTCAGGCGCGCGGGACCTACTCCGACTCCGTTTTGCTCCGTTCTTTTTCCATTTGCAAGATCTTTTCGTCCTCTTTTTAGGTCCATAAATATTTTATCCATTTAAGCTCCAAAAAGTACCTGAAACACTAACAAACGGATCAAAACGCTCAAAGGACCCTAAACTACTAAAAATAATTAAAATCTACTAAAAAGTCCTAAATTTGCTAGAGAAACAAGTCAAATACATAGTAAAAGGGAGTCTAAATCATGCTCAAATCACTATATATTGGACCCAAATCAGAGACTAATTTGGAACTTCGATAATCTCAGGGACTAATTTGACCGGTGTCCACAAAGTCATGGACCAATCTGACATATTACTCTTTTATCTTTTTAATTTGTTTATTGTCATATGTTAAAGGATGAAAAGGAAATTATTGACATTATTTTAGCTACAATATATCGCACGGTTAAAACCTTTATAAATTACATTACATGAAACACATGTATCCTTTATTAAAAAAAAACAATTTTACACAAATTAGATAGGATGACCATAAATACTAGAATTCTCTTTTCCAATTTTTAACGCATCCTACATCAGTGGGTAGATGGTACTGGTTGACTAGCACATGCTCGGATTGCCCCAGATATGAATATTGCATAAATTAAAGAGGAAATCATTTATTTTATATTTTTATATAAATTCATAAGAACTCACGTTTTTTTATTTATTTTATTAAAAGTAATTATTAGAGTTTATCTTAGTTTTCACATGTTTTAATCAATTAAAAAGAAAAATCAATGTAATCAATTACTACTCATATTTTTTTATTCTTCCAAAATCTAAATTATAATTATTATATAATACAAAAATAATTATAAATTATTATTATTATTATTATTATTTTCATAAATGAATAGATAAATCATTTATTCTAAATCCTTATCTTTATTTTAAAAAAATTAAAACAATTCGAATTCATTTATCCATATATATCATCATTATAAAAAAAAAATAATAATATGTGATAATTACAAAGACATAAAAGAAGCGAGCCCATGTTTGTCGGTCAATATATGTTTCACATCATTGTGATAAGACATGCATGCTCGCATAAAAAGTCACAGTACATTAGAACTTAATTTCAATTAGGGTAATTATAATATATAATATAAGAAAAAGTTAATTATGTTTACACTATTAAATATTATCTTTCCTATGACATCATTCATTAGTTCTAAAATAATTCTTGAAAATTTTGCTTGCAAAATTATTCAAATTTTTCAAATAATTATCCAAAATCAAGATTTTATAATTTGAAATTAAATAGATTATTCAAGTCTTCAAAATCATTATCCCTAATCAAGATATTATTTATATGTAAAATCATTATCCACAATCAAAATATTTCGATTAAAAATATAACTTTTTTGTTAATTGTGTATTAAAAAATTAGTGAATACAAGCAATTTGATCAAAAGAGTACATGAAAAGATTGAAACATCGAGGAGTAGTTACAAAAGGGTTAAGGAGGGAGAAAGGATACAAATAGGAAGATTGGAGGAGGTTTGGCATAGATAAAAAGTATAAATTATTTTCATTTACGTAAAAAAATTATTTTTTATTTGAAATTAATTTCTAATAAGGATGTTTAAGATTTAAAAAATTAAATCTAAGTTTCAACTTTCCTTCCCAAAATCTAAAATTCTATTTTGGTTGTCTTATCATATTAAAAAAATGTTAATTTAATCAATCAAATAAATAAGAAATATCTTAGATAAAAAGTATTATTTTTTATTCATATGAGGGAGTACAAAATTTATCAACAATTTCATTTACATTGATTTTTATTTTAAGTGTAGCAATCAATTTGACCCTCTTTCTTTTTCATGATTATTTTAGATTATTGTTTAATAATAATCTATACCTTATAATAAAGAATAATAATAATAATCTTTACATTACAAAATTTAATTAAAAAAATTGAAATATAAATAACCAGTGCATTTCACAGGTAATATATATATATATATATATATATTGAGAGAGACACGTAGTGTATAGGAATTGATATTTTACAAAAAGCTTAATTACATTTTTAATCATTTATCTTATTTTCAAGATGCATTTTGGTCCTTAATCTTTTTTTTTTTACTTATTTTGGTCCTTTATTTTTTTTCAAAAAATTCAATTTGGTCCTTTTATCATAATATTATTAGTTTTATCGAAATATTCACACTCATAATAGACAAATGACAAATGTTGACGAAATTTGGAAATATACCAAGCCACCACCCAATAAGGATAGGAATAGTGGTACTACTTCATAAATGATGGAGCAATCCGACTTGTGATATGGATAAAAATGACAATGTGATAGAAATTTGAATGAAGATAACATTGGGAGCTTTATCGAGATAGACCCGTAGAAATATTTATTAAACTCTATTAATGAAATGTAATAAGCGTAGAAATATTTGTTAAACTCTACTAATGAAATATAATAAGTGTAAATATTATGAGTAAAAACTAACATTATTAATACGGAATGACAATATTCAATTTTTAAAAAAAAAAATAAAGGACCAAAATAAATCAAAATAAAAATTAAGGAGTGGAGTGAATCTTGAAAATAAGATAAAGGATAAAAATATAATTAAGTCTGTGGAAAACGAGAAAAATAAAACTGTAAAAAACCAAAAAAACAGTTAAAACAACGTGATAGGAGTAATACACTAATACCTACCCTCCCTTGTCCCCTCTGCTTTTCAGATTCCAAATCCGCTAAGTACTTATCATCAACCAGATAAAAATAATTCCAAATCCAGCATCAGAGCAAGTTGTTGTTGAGCTGAACATGGAGAATCTCTGGCGATCAGCGACAGGTCAAGACCCAAACCCAGATGACTACAACGGCATCGAGTACTGGTCCAACCCCGAACGGACCGGTTGGCTCACTAAGCAAGGCGACTACATCAAAACCTGGCGCCGCCGCTGGTTCGTCTTAAAGCAAGGCAAGCTCTTATGGTTCAAGGACCCATCCTCTGCCTCATCCCCATCTGGCGTTCCACGTGGCGTCATCTCTGTGGCCGAGTGCCTCACCGTTAAGGGTGCCGAAGACGTGCTCCGTAAACCCTCCGCTTTCGAACTTTCGACCCCTCACAACACCATGTTCTTTCTTGCTGACTCGGATAAGGAGAAAGAGGACTGGATCAACTCCATTGGCCGCGCCATCGTTCAACACTCGAGATCTCTTGCTGATAATGAGGTTGTTGATTATGATAGTAACACCAGACGGTGACTGTTGTTTTGTTAATTGGTTGAGATTCGTTGCATCTGTTTCTGAGTTCCATGTTTATGTATAATAGCGTAATTTTAATGTTTTGGAACTTGTATAATTAATCTTGGTGGTGTGTGTGGATTTGAATGTTAATTGTTAATAAAAATGTTTGGGTTTCGGGTAATACGTTTGTGGAATTCTGGGGTTTTGTTTGGTGTGGATCTGGTTGAATCTGCTTTGTTTTGGTTTTGTTATGTTTGGACTTGATCTTTGATGTTCTCTGTTTGGTTGATTGGGGTGTAGAATTCACACAAGTAAGCCCTTTTAGTTAACTGAACATGTGATTCCTACAAGAGTAGAGATCAAGCAAAAAGAAAAAACGCTGGAGAGCATTTGGTTTGATGGAATGTGATGGAGTGGAGGGGAGTGGAATAGTACTTAAACAAGTTCCATTGTTTTGATTGGTATATTTATAACAGAGTGGAATAGAACATGGTGGAATAGATTCCGTCCAGTTCCATCAAAAACTTCACTTTTTCATCCCTTCCCAAATTGGGATATATGTGATGGAACCAAACAATGGAGCATTAACTTTATCCCATTCTATTCCACCCCACCTCACTCCACTCCATTTTATCTTTATTCCATTAGGTTCCACCCGCAATAGTATATCCTAAAGTGTTTTTTTTTTTTTTTTTATTTTCTTGAATAATTTAGCATGTGTTGGATGAGTGAGTGATCCATATCACTGTATTTCATCTAACTACTGCACTTGTATTCTGGGTAATTATTTTCCGGCCTTGTAGTTTTATCGTGTGTGGCAAGTTTCAGAGAAGTAGTAGAAAATGGATGCTTTGTAATGAGCTCTGCCATCCATGAATCCATCCCTCGGTATGAAGATTCGCTACAAAATAAGTTTTTTTCCGAAAAGTATATCGTACGATTCTTTTTTTTGGAATAACTCATGTAGGTTTACGAACCCATCTTAGACCAGTTAAGGCATCTACCCAGTGTTTTGTGCTCCCCTGAAACCGGGGCTTAATATTCTGGTTGCCCACCATTTTTCATATACAATCACCTCTTTGGGCACCATCTTATTGATTAACTGCTGATTATGCCTTAAATTGATGGTGTTCCTGTCTGTATTCTGTACAGTGACTGTTAATTAATTATGATGCCCATGTCTTTAATTTTGTGTGATATTTTATTTCGAAGTACTTATATGTGAAGTGAAATTATTCTATTGTTTCCCTAATATTCGGTGTAGTTGCAACCCGCTATCCGCTTTCTTCCTATAGCGTTTTTGGGGTCGGTCACTATGTGCCACTGTCCAGGATTTATTACTAGGGTATAATGATGGACACTCTGACTGCACTTCATGGATCTGATTTGTAAGGGACTGATTAGTTATAGATCATTAGCTGCATTCTGATCTCAAATGTGCATGACGTTTATTTATAATGCAGAGCAGGTCAGAATTCAAAATTTTCGTTCCTGATTAATAACATATATTGAGCTCTAACAGAATTGTAGCCGGAAAATTATTGACATTCAAGTTTTATCCTTTACTTTGGTTGCTGCTTTATTTACTACACAGCCTAGTATTCTTCTCTCTGTTTTTTGGATTTGTTTCAATATGATTGATTATGAGTTGGTTTCATAAATCAACTCTTTCTATTCGCGTTTTAGATTATTTTTTCCTACTGCTTTAGGTGATTAACAATTCCTTTGACCCAATGTCAGCTACTCCATCAGCGTATGACTCCCTTATTTTTTCTTAACCCTCACCTAAGTGGACAATTGTAGGATGTCAACAATCTGTAATTGTTGGTGCTTAGCTTTGACTTTGTGTTAATAGGTCCTCTTTCATCACCCATACATAATTCTGATGACACTTTTGGAATGAATGTTAGTTGGTTTCACGAGGAGTGAATTGATTTCTTCTTTAGATATTGCAGCTGAAGATTTTATTGAAGTTTTTCTCTGATTTGTTGAGGGATCCTTGTTCCAATACGATTGTATTTTTTTTATCCTTCTTCCCTTTCTCTGAAAAGAGTGCCAGTTAGTTTGATTTGAAAACAGTTTCTTGGGGTATACACTATACAGCAATACTCCTGCCTGTACCTGACTGGATCTCATTTCCCTCAAAATGAAGGGATTCCCTTTTAGTAAAATTGAACATGGTTAGCGAATACTTATTACTCTCCCTCCGGTCCTAAATATAAGATTTTTATGGAAAAATTCACGTCTATTAAGAAAGTGGATTAAAGTTGTTAGTCATATTGAAAATGTAAATATTTAATATTTCAAAATTACCTCTATAATTGTTATTGAAATTTTAAAAAGTGTTGATTTCATATGAGTGTTTTTGGAAAAAGTAATTAAATATTATTGAAAATTGGAATAGAGTCTTACATATAAGATTAAATTTTTTTTCTTAAAAAGATTTTACAAATAACACGAGAAGGAATATACTCTGTAGGATGGTGAGGGATATTGCTTATAGTTGAGGAATGAGAGAAAAAATGGTAATAAAAGAATTGGCACCTAATTATATTAGTGGATTCTCGTTTCTTAAGCTTTTATTGTTTAATTTATTGTTTAATTTCATGGAAATTAAAAAAATTAATTAATATCGTTAATTACAAGAGAATCCATAACATTTGGTATTTTTTTTAAAAAAAAAAAAATTATCCTTATAATTATAATTGAGATTTTAAAAATGTTAAATAAATATTAATGTTTATAAAAATAAAATAATTAATATTATTAGAAAATGGAAAAAAAAAACTTATAAATAAAAAAAAGAAAAGCACATCCTTATCATTTTTGAGTTGGTGGGAGGGATGGGGGGCTACTTGTTCTCCCCAACAAAAAATTATTGACTTTCAATATGAAGGAAGAAAAGTTTAAGAAGATAGAGCTTTCACATTAGTTAGCTAATGTATCACTTTTCAAACCAAGAGCTAATGTGATTAGATGTCTTTTTTGTGTCTTAAGAGTACCGAATATACACAAGTGTGACATATGAATGATAGAGAGTATAGGGTAGCTATTTCATGGCTTAAAGCAAGCCCCATTAATTTTTATGAATATTATTAGGCATGATTATACCCTCTGAATTAGCCATATACCATACTTTCTTATCATCCATATGTCACACCTTGGCATATCATGGTACTCAATTTAACACACAATGGCGACCTCTAATTTCAATAACTTTTAAGTTTGCAAAGTGATACATTAACCAACTTCGATGGAACCAAAATCTTCTTAAACTTTTCTTCCTCCACATTGAACATCAACAAAACATTTTTAGGGAAAGAAGTACTTCTTTCGCTTCTTTCGGCTTGAAATATAAGCAACAAAAAACATATCTCATTTGGTTTAAAATATAAGCAAAAATAACTAATCTTCTTAAATTTTATTTCATTTCCAATGCCACATTCTTAAAATATACTTAGAAAATTGTTTTCTCATTTAATTTTTGTTTCATTCTCAATACTACTTTCCTAAAATACCTGTATTTTTTTATAAATTTGATAAAATTAAAACAATCAACTAACCTTAATAAGTATGAAAGTAGTTAAATTTGCTTATATTGTAAATCGGAGGATGTAGTAATGTTCGCCTAAATCAAATGTACATTTCCACTAAGATAACATCGTGAGTTGGAAAACTACACCAGCCTTAATTGCGAGTAGCCTTAATTGCGAGTAATTACTCTAATGACTTTGAAATCATTGTTCTGGGAATAAAACCCAAACCCTAGAGCCCTGTGTTTAATGGTTGGAGTGTCTGAAGTGCCTCTGAACTAAAGGATTTCATAGGAAGATACTCCCTTCGGTCCTATTTATAAGATTCTTTTGGGGTTTTTATTTTGGTTCTATTTATAAGACTTCTTTTCAATTTTCAATGACATTTAATTACTTCTTTCCACTAACACCCCCTATAAAGTCAACACTTTTTAGAGTTCCAATAATAATTATAGGGGTAGTTTTGAAAAAGTATATCAAATTTTCACATTTCCAATGTCACTGACAAATTTATCCACTCTCCTTGGTGGGAGTGAAAAACCCCAAAAGGATCTTATAAATACGACCAGAGCGAGTAGTTTGGACATCTCCGAAACTTCCTTAGCTCCTTTGATGAAACAAATGACATTTTAATCTTCGTCATAAATGCATTAGAATGTATGCATTAGAGTATAATTTAAATTCTAAGGTCTGAATGTTCTTAGGAAATATACCTTTAAGTCTAGTGCCTGTGTGAGAAATTTATGGAAAGTTGTGGTCATGAAGGTCAAATCTAGTGTTGCTCTTCTAATTATGTTGACGAATGCATGTGAAAATTTAGTTGTGGGATAATCTTATTAATTTACCAAACCTTGGAATGATTTTAGTTTAATTTGATTAAATTTATCTCTGAGCAGGCCCGGCCCGGGAAAGGTAACAAGGGCGCCCGTCCTGGGCCCATGATTTTTAGGGGTCCCAAAAAAATTTATATATATATATATATATATATATATATATACACACACACATATACATAAAATGTTAAAAATATTGATATCAGCACAGTCGGTCATTAAGTAGATTTCGAACATTAAGTAATGATATTATTAAGATATATAATTATATTATTGCATATTATTTTATTTCACCTCCCTTTAACTTTTTGTCCAAGTTCTTTTTACTAATTATGGTTTTGAAATACCTCTTTATTCTTAAACTTCTCTACTAATAGAATTGTTAAAGCGGTTGAAGCCTATGTGATTTATTTATGGTTGATTGTATTTTTGCAAATTTATAGAGTTATAAGCATTAACAATATTTTGGAAAAGTCCCTATATTAAGAGAGATTTTATTGTTAAAATTTTATTTATTTACAAGTTTTTTATAGTTTAAGGGCCAAAAAAAAATCGCCCAGGGCTTGTCTTTGAGTCTAAAATAAGAACCATCCCACTCTTTCTTATAGTATCAAATCTCAATATATTCAATTAAACCATGATTTCAGCATTTGAACAACTTGCATGCATCAAATGAAACTTGCTCAAGTAAGTTTTAGAGCCCAAATTAGCCTCTAAGCCAAAAACCTATTTCAAAACTATGCCCTTGAGTTTCTTGGTGACCCATCCTAATTTTTATCACACTTTATTCTATTTCTAGCAAATGGATAGCTTCTCCCTTACCTCTTGGTTGTGTTTGAAGAGATTTCCAGAAGAAAAATGCAACCAAGCACCAATTCCTCTTCAAACCCGAACTTGCAGAGCAGTTTCGACAGGGTCACAAGACCAGAGTTTTTGACATTCGAATCATGCACAAAAATTGGGGAAAACATTAGACTTTGTTCTATGCAAAATGCACTAAAGATTGAAATAAGTTTGAGACCAAGGAAGTGCATGAGCTTACCAAAATCGAAGCTTAAAGTGAGCTTCCAGACTCTGAAATTAACTTTGACAGGTTCAAGACTCGAACATTGCAGGCTCGTAACTTCTCACACAAGAACTCTCAGCTCACAATCTTAGTATCACTATGAAGCTTGAAGATTAAGCCTCACAATGATGTATAGTATGTGTATTATGACTCAGAATCAAGGAAGAATGAGAGGCATAAAGAAACAACGCAAAAATAGAGTGAAAATGCAGAACTTGAGCAAATGAGTTCAATTGATCGACCAAGAAGTTTTAAATAGGCAAAATTGATAGCCATGCATAGTGACACGAGTTTTCCACTAAGATTGGAAGTGATTTCGTGGCGATTAATGGAGTAATTTGGCTGATTACTCATCAAACGTGTGACGTGTAACACCCCGATTTAGTTACTTGATTTTATTTATTTATTTAGTAAAAATCATAGGAATTTTTTTTTCATTGGTGACGTGGACATGAGTTTGCTTTCACAAAACCTTTCCCCTTTTTCAAAAACATTTTCGTTATAAAAATAAACCATTTATGTCCACATCACCCTCAAGTTCCAAATCGAGATGTTACCAACATCGCGCTTTGAAACTCTTTCTTTTACTTTCGCAAAACTATTCCCTTTCCATTTATTCACAAAGTGTCTAGTACTAGTTTCCAAAACCGTTACAGTAATAGGGTAAGTTACATCATGATAGAGCATCGTTATCTTAGTAACTTAAGAAAGTACATTACATAAGTAAGACATAAATAATAACCTACACTATTGATCATCATCCTCGGCCTAAACCTCCTTCAATTCCAGACTCTCCTCAGCATCGTCGAATCTCCCGTCATTCTCCGACAGCACTAAAACCTTCACGTACTCGGGGTCGTCTAACTTTATCTTTTCCATCATATCCCACAAGTCGATACCCATTGGGGTGAACTGAGGGTCGTCCATAACCATGCTAACGTCTCCTCGCCATTTCCAGCCTTTCTCGAGCAAGTCCCAATCTCGGTCCTCCAAAGGGTGCATAATAACTTCGACGTCATGAACCATCTACATTCCACGACATCAAATGTCGGGAGAGAGAAAAAGAGAATAACAGAGAGAGGGTGAGCATCTCGAACGATTCCTCGTCGACGGGGTGATATTACAATAGGCAAAACATTAAGATATAAAAAACAGCAAACAATAACAATTAAAATACAACACATTTTCACCTAGTCAATTAGGCTCACTCATTCATAGTTCTCAAACCTTCCATTCTCTTTTCAACATCGTGGGTCCCTTTCTCAACTCATTTTCCACTGCCATTTCATAATTCAACATCATCGCAATTACCTCCTGCACTACTTATTCATAAGGCCACATCACAATTTCTTTGCCATCACAACATTATATTCTTGAACATTATTCATAATTCTCTTCCTTTTGACTTTCTCATAGCATCCTCATCACTTAGCCACTCTCGTTCTCATTATCAGTATCATTAGTATTCGCAACCCACAATTCATAAGTCCTTTCAACATTCTTAAACTTTTCTTATTAAGTTTTATTGGATCGCCTCCATTGATGACAGGGGAATTAGAAAGTCATCAAGGAGTTAGTTAGCACACATACATCTCCTCCAATCCTCCCAATCCTAGTCGGAAGCGAACGGGACGTACAGGAACCTTAACCCACGCAGGTCGAACAGCCAAGAAAATCCAACAGCATACAATATCATTGTCAAGACCACAACCGTACAGGCCGGTCATTACGACAATTAATATTTTACGTGATACCGCAAGGGCTTAAAATCATTCGACTGCCCGCCTCGTTCAGGTTCCCTCTCACCGTTTCGAATTTGATCAAGGGGGCGACAATACTTTTCTAGTCAGCTGTGCAGAACACGCTACAATCCCTTGGGTATTAATCCCCGATCACTTATAGACTCGTTCTGTAACACCCCTAATTTTCGTCTCCCAAATAACAAAGAAATTAGTTATAACAGTTATTTTATAATTGATTTATATTAGTTTTGAAAGTTTTAGTTTTTGTACATTATGTGTTTTTATATATAAAAATATGAGATATATTTTTATATGGTTATTTTGTACAAAAATATGAGTATTGCAATTTAATCCTTGGGTTGGGACCTAATTGCAATATTAGAAAGATATTGAAGAAAGAACAATTAAAATATTAAATTTTGGCATTTTATCAGTATCTAACCGGTTAGAAGGGATCTGTAACCGGTTAGACGATGAACCCAGAAACTAGGTTAGTGGATTTTGATGAGTAATCACCCAATTAATCAAGAAATTACCACGAATCCCACTCAAATCATGTCGGGGAACGCGTGTCGCCTTGGATGCTTCTTGAATTCATCTATATAAGGCAAAGATCATATCACAAATGAGGGTTTTTGTTCAAGTGTTGATGATAAGCTATGTTTTAGGGTTCCATAGTTTTTCGCTTCGATTCTCAATCTTTATTGAGAGTTAGAAAACGAGTGATACATTGTTACAAAGCTCACATCAAGGGCTTTGTATTGATATAAATTTTGAGTTAAGAGTGTTGGAGCAAGGAGAAATCAATCTGAGAAGGTTGGAGTTAGAGTATGTCAACACTGGTTTTTCAGTTCTGGGAAGCTAAGTTTGAGTTCGGTTTTGGTAAGTATAGGTAATCTCTTGACCTAAAACCGTGTTGGTTCTTTAGTATAAGTTGTATAGAACCCAAACTAATGGTTTTCCCTAATTCCTTTGGCTTTTTCATGTGTCAACTATTCTGGTTTTCGGACCCTGTTGGAAGTGTCATGACTCAAACCAGAGTTTCTGGAAATCATGGTTTTCCTCCAAGATCTGTGAATACTCTCATCAAAGGGAAAGCTTACTATTTGCTAGAGTGAGGATAAACATGTTTGGTAAATAGGATGAGTCACCAAGAGACTCTAAGGGCATAGCTTGAATTAGTTTTATGGCTTGGAGGCTAACTTTAGCTCATTTCTAATTTTTTTAGCAATTATAATATGATGCATGCAAGCTATTGTGATGACAATTTCATGACTTATTTGAATATTAAGTGAATTGATGCATTAAGTTGTGAAATATGTGATTTATGCACTTTTGGTGTATGATGATTTCGCATGCATGAACTTGTGATATGTTTAAGTGTTTAAACACGTGTACTTTAAGGTATTAAACTTTGGTTAATAATGAAAATAGGTTAGATTTGAGTACAATTGAAAATGGTGCTGAAAAATCAGTTTTAGTATGTTGTGCTGCATAATATAACCGGTTAGAGCCTGTCTGTAACCTTTTAGATACTGACAAAAATGAAAATATACAATTCTGGTTTTGTTAAGTAACTCCCACCATTTTTAATTGATACTTAAGGTCTATTATCACTGTTATTACCCTGTGATTGTTGGATATGGATTCCAAACTTGATAATTGGTTTATACCTTAAAGTGAATGACAAATTCAATTGAAAATTGTGAATTTATATGAAATTTGATGCTCATAATGTTAATGGATGCAAGATGAATGTGTTTCAGTGGGTAAACATGTTAATATTAAGGTATTGTCACTCTGTGTATGGCTGAAATTGGTTAGATTTGAGTATTGGAAAGAATGGTATGCAAAACCCCACTTTTCAGTGTATTTTCTGCATAATCTAACCGGTTAGTCTGAAGCTGTAACCGGTTAGATACTGTCAGTTTTCTAAAGAAAAAGGTTTCTGAAATTGGCTAAGTGTTCATACCATTTATACTCAAGTTTAAACTAGAATTTCATATAAAAACCAATCTGAAACTATGTGATTGAGCACTGTTTGGTTTAGATTGTAGGTGATGAGTTAATACCTTGATATTAATTGATAATTTCAAGAGGAAATTATGCCTAAATGAAATTGGATTATGACTTAGATCTTTTGAATGATAATGTATGTGTTGAACTTGAGGTATTCTGTTATGCTAAGACTTTGTTATTGGATTGAGTAGAGAATTCAAGAAAAGATTCTTTGAAAATCAGTGGTTTTAAGTTCAGGTCTGTAATTCTAACCGGTTAGGTTATGATGTAACCGGTTAGTACGTGGGACTTAAAAATAAAGGTTAAGCTGTTTTACTAAGAAAGTATGGAACTCTTTATTATGCCATATTCTTCATGTTTTTAGATATGAAAATGAAATATTAATTAAATAGTCAACCAAAATTAAGAAAGCATTATATGCATTCATGCATGGTGAAAGGTGAAAGGTGGTGAAATAGGTTGGCAATGATCGTTTGTCATGTTCTGGGAACATGAGGAGGGTACTCTGGGAGTACCAAATTGATGCAACCTACTTGATGACACGTTCTGGGAATGTGGCCAGTGTCTGGGACATGGTTTCTTTGGTGCGTTTTGGGAACGTGATGCACACTCTGGGAGTGGTGCTTGTTTATATTCCAAGTATGGTTTGCTATACGTTCTGGGAACGTATGTTAGTGTTCTGGGAACACATTGGTGTATTGGATGGACGTCCGAAATTGATTAATATTGGAGGCCTCATGATTGTGAGATAGAAAGCATGCATCATGCCACCTGCATTGAAAGACTTATTATGATTAACCGGGTGTGCTCATATGGTTATGCATTCTGATTTGCTACATGATTACTTGTGTATGTTAGTTTTATTCTCATTTGATTATGCGAATACGTATAGCTAACCCTCATGCCCTTATTAGGTGTTGATCGTATATCTAGCTTGCATAAAAATCAGTGAAGGGAGATGACCCTTAGGTGCATGCAGAGTATAGATAGTGTGGGTTGGGAACCCTTTGTACAGATATCGAGGATCCGGCCAGATGGATGTTTGGACAGAGGGCCAGTGACCAGCTCTATAACATCTCTATTTTTAGTACTATTTATATTATACATATTTTGAGAGATGTATCATAGAATGAATTTAGTTTTATAATAATACTTATTTGGTATCCATGGACTTGTTACACTTGATATACTTTGAGAGTATAATATAATTAATCTATTATGTTTCCGCAAACTCTGATTTTATTAGTCAAATTCATTATTAATCAAATTTTTGTAAAAGGAATTTTCAAATGAAGGGAAAATTTTTATTTTCAGATCTTTTTCCAACAATGACAAGTCCAAGTAATCATAAATTTATTACTTTTCTTATAAAGTAAGATGATAATACAAGGAGTGTTACACTTTTATGGTATCAGAGCAATGGTCCTGACTTTTTGTCCTTGGGTGTGTGGTCCAATACGCTGGTCATCGATATCTGCGATGTTTCCTGGGAAGTATGCTTTCATATACTTCCAAATTAGATCTAAGGTTATGTGTAATGGCTCTAGATAAGTAGTTTAGTCTGCTAATAAGAAGTGTTCTATGTAGTCTAAGTAGAAGTATGATAGTTGTATGCTTCTCTTTAGACATGTTGTAAACCCAAAACCATAGTGTTGGTTTATTACGTTCTCATAGAACCAGTGATAAGGAAATCTTAAAGGAGTTGTAGTTAAGTCCTTGACTCTGGAGAAGAGTATTTACCCTCACTAGTGTTAAAGTTAATCAACTTCTCAGATCGAGTGCAGGGCAGTCATCTTCTTAAGGATTAACCTTGTTGAGTTTGTTAAACTCTAAAGCTATCCTTTATTTTGTTCCTTATGGATATGGGTATTGATCAAAGCTGCTCTATGCCTTATCCAATCTGCTATCTCAAAGCAGAGGCTCCTCCAAATCTTATTGTAGTTGTTTACAATGTATGTCTGAATTGTTTTATTAAGGTATTAGACTTTGTCTATCTACCTGTGTCATGATTACATCTGATCTTAGGCACGGTTTGGAAGCCGAGAGATAAAGTGATCATGATTAATGATGATAGAACAACCCTGTATTGGGATTCCCAAGCTTCGAATCTGGAATCCAATGGATCCATGTGTTTGCTTCTGGGCAGCAGTGAAGGAAAGGAAGAAGGGGGTTAATGAAATCTTGGTTACAAGAAGTGATGTCAGGTTTACCCTTGAGTAAAGAGATAGAGTTTGGAATCAAGTTAATTCTTGAAGCTGATTCTATCTCTACTACCCTTATAATATGGTACCATTGGGAATGGTCAAATGGAAGAAACACGTAGAGAAGTTGCTAAAAAGGTTATGGTTGGATCAGGTTAAAGGAGTCTAATTGTTTTCTAAGATTGATTGGAGGTCGGATTAACCCCAAATTAGGATTCAGGACAAGGATACACCTAAGACTGCATTTTGATCTTGATACGGACATTATGGGTAGGAAATAATGCCGTTCGGATTGACTAATGCACCTGTTCTTTTATGGATTATAAGAACGGGACCT
This sequence comes from Crotalaria pallida, assembly GCA_037953625.1. Classification (NCBI taxonomy): domain Eukaryota; kingdom Viridiplantae; phylum Streptophyta; class Magnoliopsida; order Fabales; family Fabaceae; genus Crotalaria; species Crotalaria pallida. Next base: position 102,853,639 of record CM075649.1, read on the forward strand.
TTAGACTATATTTGGATTCTAAGAATCCGGAGGAGCATGAGGAACATCTCAGGATTGTGTTGAGAATCCTGCAGGAAGAGTAGTTGTGTGCTAAGCTCACCAAAGATGAGTTTTGGTTGAGCGAAGTTAAGTTCGCATGGCATGTGATCTTTAAAGAAGAAATTGTGGTGGATCCAGCGAAGGTGAATTCAGTGGTGTAATGTGAACAACTTGAGACTGTGGTTAAAGTAAGAAGTTTCTTAGGGCTGACTGGATACTATCGCCAGATTATTGAAGGATTTTCTAAGATCTCATGGCCTTTGACCAAATTGACATGGAAAGATCAACTGTTTGTATGGAATGATAGGATGTTGTTTAATTATAGTGGGGTAGTGATGGATTATACCCTAATATAATATGATCAGTCCAAGAGGAATTGTGGAAAAATGTGAGTATATTATGATTTAAATCATTTCAGTGATGAATTCAGTTGGAATCAAGGTATTAGATTATGTAACACCCCGATTTGGAAAACTCGAAAACAAACAACGTCAATTACTAAATAATTTGTTTATGAAAAATAGGGTGAATTTTTTTTCCACAAGTAGAAAACTCATCAGTCAAGTTTCCCAAAACAAGGTATTACTTCAAAGTCCATTTTCTTTAAAAGCACTTAATATCCAAACGTTTAATAATTAGAGTGAAAAGAGTTGGGTTTCATATCATGTTTGAAAAATCGTCATTGGAAACGGTGCACTGAATTTCTAAAAATGATTTGATATTGGTGACTTTACTTTCAACAAATAAAGAAACATTTTACAGGCATAAAACATAATTTACTTAAAATGGTTTGTCTGTCTGACTAGGACAATCCCTTAGAAAATAGTTTAGAAATAGATCATAGGGGTTCTTTCAAAATCAGTCACCATAGTTCATCGGTGCCATTCTTACAAAAATGTTACCTTAACCAAACAGTTTTGAAAGAAAAGGGGTACACTTGATATATATACCAGCAAGGGTCCATTAGAACCTAATTATAAACTACTAAGCAACATCTCCTTCTCGATTCGGGGCGTGAGTCCTCAAAAGCAATCTCCGTCGTCTAGCAGTAGCCCTCTCATCAGCGTACCACGATCAGCAAGTCCTTCTTCTAGGAGAAGCATCATCAGCTCCGCCATCTTTTAGAACCAGAGGTTCACCATCACATGTGTACAAGAAGTTGAGAGAGTAAGTTACCCGAATGGAATTACTCTCATCGACTTCTTGGATTTACACTAGCGACGTATACCAGAACATAACAAACAATACAGACAATACAAACAGTACAAACAGATAATTATGCACGATGCATGAGGATGCAATGCAATAGGCGCATTATCTAACGCTTTGTCTTTCACTTGAGGGAATCTCTTAATCACGATATCTCATAGGATCGAAGTCTCTTTGTTCACGTATCTCGAGTCCATAGTATCGGGAATTCAGGCTTTATGGTTTTGGGTCTACATCTCCTCGGAATCCATCCACCTAGTCGGAAGCAATCAGGAGTACAGGATCTCTAACCACACCGGCTTTTTATGGATGGCAAAATAAATAATGTCTCGAGAAAAAGGCACATCCAACCGTGTTCGAGCATCCCTCTCACTGATCAAGATTTAGTCAAGGGGGTGTCAGTCCTCTGTCTAGTGATCATGTGGTACTTCGTCCACACCACCGGGTTGCCAGCTCCGACCGGTCAAGCCAGGGCCTCTATGGTTTTTCCCACCTAGACATACTTCTCAAGGCTTCTTGACGAATCACCGTCATTGCCATCCCCTCTCTTAAACATCCAGCTGAACACCACAAGGGTAATTCAGGTGTATCTTCCTCTCCACTACTTCGGGTTAGGGTTCTAAGTCGTGAGGTTATACTCGTTTGTCCTAACGTCGACCCATCCTAAGTCATCTCCGTCATACAGCTCCGACCATATGTGGAATGCTTCTGTGGGACTCGACCACTATGTTTGACGGGCTCCGACCCATCCTGAATCACTTCCGGCATACGGCTCCGACCATATGCGGGATATCAATAATCATTCTGACGGGCTACGACCCATTCAGAACCAACTTCGGCATATAGCTCCGACTATATACGGGATATCAATCATTATTCTGACGGGCTCCGACCCATTCAGAATCAACTTCGGCATATAGCTCCGACTATATGCGGGATATCAATCAATCTTTAATAGATAGGCTCCGACCTATCTTAAATCACTCCAACATATGGCTACGACCATATGGGAACTGTCTCTGTAGAATTCTGCAATCATTGCGTCTGCGTCCAAAGGCATCATCGTCGTCCATATGCTAGTCCCTTAGCCGTGTCGTCAGCTCGATCCACGTATGCGGGCGCATCAGCATCATCCGGTTCCGTAGCGTGTCTTATCCATTAAAGTTCCGTTCTATTCTTGGGGAATTTCTTATAGTGTTCTAATGTCTTTGCTACTTCTATCTTATATCACGGGATGATGCATTATGCTCATGCAATGACATTATAAGCAACATTATATCTCAACATAAACACACAAATTAATCAATCAATAGCATGTGATAGAAAAGGTCTGGAGTCTTCGTATACCACGATACAAACAAAGCAAACAAGCTATTGGGTATACTACTAGCTACAATAGACCTTTACTCCGACTTTGAGAGAGTACGGAGTGTCCTAATATACTCACTAGACACCAAAGTGTCTTAGGATAACTTCTCTCTCACCTGGGTTTGCAGTTACCAAATCTACAAGTTCCGAACGATCCGCTTCCTTCCTAGTCTGCCCGACTCCAACTTCTTTCAAGTCCCACAAGATAGACACAGGGATATTAAAACTTTATTCAATATTACTCTTGAAATTATTCTCAAAGTAACTTAAGAAAATTCAAACTTTGTCTTTATGTAAAACCTGTAACATCCCAAATATAATTCCTAGTATAATTGATGATGGGTCAAGCCTAAAGTGAAGGAAGTAATGATATGGAGTTGAAACTAGTGGTTTGAAGGCTTGATTTAGGATTGATAACATAGGATATTAGGAAATTCAAAATAAAAGATTTACAACTCTAAACACAAATTCCACCGTTGGATGTGAAGATTAGTATGTAGGGAAGCTTGCTTTAAAATTTGAGGAAGATCCAACGGGTAACGAAGAAGTTATGGCCTTTCAAAATCTGGATACTGCAAAATTGTGCAGCTTAATCGCCTCTTAATCACCTCTTAATCGCCTCTTAACCGATTAAGCTGCAATTTCATCGATTAAACACTGCTGCTGAGGAAAAAAATAAAACGAAATCAACACTCTTTTCCCTCATTGTTCGACCTCTTCTTCTTCTTCTCCTCCAGGGCTTCATTCTTTTCCTTCAAATCATCAAGAAGCAAGGGTGATACTCCATTCCCATCATCAAACTTCCTTCCTCCTTGCTCCAAGTAAGTATTCAAGCCTTTAATTCCTTCCCTCTCTCTCTAATTCGAGTTCTCTCTCTCCTCCCTCTCATGGAGGTTTTCAATTCTAAGCTTAGAACCTTCAAGTTTTCCATGGGGTTTAGTTTGAGCATCATGGAATGAGCAATAATCCTACTTTTTGTGGCTTTATAATAGGTTCTATCACTCTCTTGTGGATTTTGAGCTCTTGGTGGGCAAACTCAAGCATAGGACACTTGGAATCTCCTTATCCTTAAGTGTTTGAGGTAAGGGGTGGATATAGTGAGCATTGTCTTGTTCTAGGGAGTAGATTCTAGTTAGTATATAATGCTTGTTAGGGTTAGGTGTTAGGGGAGAAAATTAGACTATAAAACCTTAGGTAATTGAATATAAAATTCTAACTAAATAAATATGTATGATGTAGGATGTAAAGATTAGGAAAAAGGAAACCCAATAATATGATAATGAATTATTTGATAAATGAAACTTGGATAAGGATTAAATTGGAGTGCACGAGGAATTGGGTAATGTGATAATGAAGTGGACACAAATGGTTTTTTTTTGTAATTATTGATTTTATTTGTAAAGTTGTGAATTAAATGATAATTAATCAATGTAGCAAATATATGTATGTGTTGTGGAGTAAATTGATATAGAAAGAAAATGGAATGGAAACGATTATATGTGATGAATATGCGTATTTGCACCTAAATGCTAAATGAGTATAAATGTTAAGTATTATCAATTGTGGACAAAGGACATGGCTTATGAAATTGAACTTGTGAATATAGGAAATGGAAGTAAATGATTTTGCGTAAACAAAAAGTAAAAAGGTGACTTTATTATGTGGTGATAAAGCAAATATGTAAGAAGGTGAAATATGTAGTTTGAAATGAAGTGTAGTATAAATGTTAGACTATGAAAGAAAATACTATTTGGTATGATTGTGATAACTGAGAAAGGAAAGGAATAAGGTAATTGCATGAATGATTAGATGTTGAATGTGTGTCGTTGAATTTAAATGTGATATAATTGTTTATGTGAGAATATGAAAGTATGTTTTGGCCTCTGATGTGAGGTATTGAATATGGAAATGTAATTAAGTGCGTTGGTGTAACACCCCAAAATTTTAATCCCCGATTAATGAAATGTTAATTATAATTTAATTATAATTAATGGTTTCTATATTAATCCTTGATTAAAATATGTGTTCATATGACTAGCTTATGTGTGTAAATTATTTAATAAATAATTTAAATGCATAAAATGAGTAGTTTGCATATTAGTCCCTGGGTTGGGACCTAGAGGTAATTATAAGAAAGATTTTGGAGGGAAAGTAAATAAAATAATTATTTTTCAAAAATTGGGAAAAATACTCGAGTATTTTCGGAAAAACTCGAGTATTCTGGGTCAAATTGCACGAGTGAGTGCGTTTGGTGAGTCACCACGAACAATTCTCTTCTCTCGCCACGAAAACTGGCGTGTCGACGTGCATGAACTACCTCTGCTTCTATTTAAGCTCATCAACATCCCTTAGTTGAGAATTTTGGATCACACTTGCTTTGTTGAAGAAGTTAGGGTTCTGAGTTTGTGCTCTTTGATTCTTCTTCTGTGAGTTGAATTGAGTGATAATCTATACACGAATACAAAGCTCACATCTCGAGCTTTGTATAAACACCAAAATCGTGAGGATTGAGTGAGTGTGTTGGGAGAACTGGAGATTGGAAGTGAAGCTGTTCTTGGCCAAGTTTGTGTCTGGAGCTTACTTTGATCTTGATTTCTGGTAAGCTCACGAATTCTTGAGTCTCAAATTCAGTTTCCTTAGTTAGATGATGCTGCATAGAATATAGAAAACCTAATTTCCCCAATTTATTTCTGTTTCATGTGCAAACCAATTCCACTTTGGTGTTGTACTCAAAATGCTCTGCATGTGGTGCTTAAAGTTGGTCTGAGAATTGTGGAGCTTTCCTTTGAGGATTTCTTGCTTAATTCACGTCTGAGAGGTAAGGGGAAGTAATTATATTCACTAGATAGAGTTTAAATTTCATTAATTGTGTTAGAAAGCCACCAAGAGGCTCTAAGGGCTTATTTTGAATAGGAACTTTGGTTTGGAGACCAATCCATGCTCTATGACTGTGATGAGCAAGTTCTATATCATGCATGCAAGCTTAAATGAACTTTGTTTCATGAATATTGTGCTTATTTTGCAATTTGAAGTGTTGAGTTGCTAAATTGTATATTTCATGCATAATGGATTGATTCTCTGTCAAATTTGTTATTTGATATGAAATGAGTATGTTAACATGTTCAATATGTGGTATATGAACTATTGTGATCACTGTTTTGGGTTAAAAATGTTTAGAAATTGAAATGGTATGTAAAAACCAAGTTTCACTCTGTTCTGTATGCAGATACTCGAGTATTTGGCTTAATACTCGAGTATTTCATGGTGCACCAGAGTGAAAATTGGCGCACCAACTTGGGAATCAGATTGGACACTCGAGTAATGTATGAACTACTCGAGTATTCTGGGTAATGGAATACTCGAGTATCTCATGAATTACTCGAGTATATTTATGAAGACCTGAAAACCTAAATCTCTGAAAAGATATGAACGACTCGAGTATAATTATGAACCACTCGAGTAGAATCTGGGAAATGATAAACTACTCGAGTATTTTGAAAAACACTCGAGTATTTTTAGTCAGATACTTAAAATACCATTTTCAATTCTAAGTCATTTTGTAAGTCTTAAAGGACAATAAACCAAGTGATCCTGGACTTAAAAGAAATTGATTGACGTTATGATGTTTCATTTGAATAATGATGATACGTTGCTCGGGAGGCACGTAGTGTATTAATAAAAGGACGAAACATCAATCAATTCCTTTTAAGTAAAGTTAATGCATTCATACTGGAGTTTGGATGGTAGGACGTATATCATGTTTTTCGTAAACATGTGGAGGGCCTCTGGGAGTGCCAATACGCTTGCTTGATGACACGTCGTTGACGTGGTCGGCTGAGTGGATGCCGATATGGTTGTACCGTTTGGATGACGGTCCGTTTGGATGATGGGATATGCTCGGGTGGCATGGATACCAAGCTTGTCGTGTACATTCTAGGTGAATGTACGAATTGTTGTATACCTAGGAATACAACGCACTGTTGAGTGCTGGGTTGTTAGGGATGGACGTCAGAGAGTGACATAGTATGATGGAGATAGGCTTGAGAGCTAAAGTCATGCATCATGCCACTCATTTAAATTAATTGTGATAAATGAAATAAGTGTGAGCATCCTATGTGCATTCATTAACTGCTAAGTGTTATATGTGATTGTTGTTAATTGATGCATATTTATTCTCTATTGGTTATGTGTATAGAATTGCTTACCCCTATGCCCTTGTAGGTGATGTCTCGTTACATTGCTTGCATCGAGATCCGGCCACTTCCTAGTGGCACATGGATCTATGAGGACCATCGCACGGTGTTCGAGGGTGAGGTAGAGATTACCTTCTACCACCCGAACCTGTTGATCCGATTCCGTCCTCATAGATTTAGGATTCCCATCATATACACTATGCATGTACCCCCGTTTTACACTTACCATGGACCACCTCCCACGCGACCAGCTTGCTCTTACCATAGTTTTCGTTTTCGACCTACCCGCTCTCACCCTTTTACTTCGAGAGTCGTCCGCGAGGAGACTCCCCTTTCTGATCCGAGGAGCCCAGTCAGGGTTTCATCATCACCTGACCCGGTACCCAGTGGTAGGGTACACTCTCCCTCGGATGAGATCGAGGAGGATCCGGTGGAGGACGAGGGTGGGGGCGAGCCTGTCGTGCATTCTACTGGGAGTGACTGGAGGGACGATGATCCCTAGGTACATGCATATGGTGTATGATGTGGATCTGTGGATCCGATGTGGGGAGGCTGTGGAGGAGACTTGTTGCTGCTGCTGTGTTGATGATGATGCTACTACCTTACTACTTTTACTTTTGGGAGACTGCTGCTATCACTACTACTACATCTGATGAGGCCAGATCTACGTGACCAGCCTTGGAGTTTATGTTTTGGTTATGTACATATATTGTAGATATACTTTTGGGGTAGTCTAGGGCTTTGGTCATATCACTATGTAGATCGGATTTTGGACTTGTATCATGGGATTTTGGAGACATGATGATGAGACTATGTATCTATAACTTTAACTATATATAAAACCTATGTTTATATTACTAGTGACTGCCTAGTCTGATAATTTCCGCTTACTCTGATTTAATCTATCTAAGAGCTCGGCTATATATATATATATTATTTGATGGTATCAGTATTATCGAACAAAGTATGGGTAACTTTAGTTACTTGTATGATACCAAGATGTTTCCAAAGAGCGAATGTTACCCTATTTGCGAAAAAGGTTTTAGAGATCGCCGAACTCGATACAAATGTTTTGAAATGGTTTAAAGTTTATTCTCCAAGAATTCCAAATGACGATTTGTGCACCCGCTTTAAAAGAAAATTTTATTTTCCATATTTTCTTAACACTCACAAGTCCATATATTATCCAATATGAAAGCTTAATTACTATATTATATTTGGGTAATTCGGAAGGGTGTCACACTGAGTGGTATCAGAGCAAAAGTCAGATCCTGTAGTAGTGGAAGTAGTTCAGAAAGGTAGCCATCAACATCAAGCAGGTATCTCCAAGGCAATTACATTACTTTGAATGTTTTTATTTTGATTGTTGAGGTTTAAATACCCTTGATTTGTTTGTATCTTGTCTCTTTGAGTACAAGACGCAATTGATTTTAGATTTAATAAGTTTAAGATAGAGCCTTAGAATAGGTAGTGTAATGGAAGTTTCTTTGGTTCAACATATGTGACCATAAGCCCATAGCGCAGGTCTAATATGGCAACTAGAAACCAAAATCACACTAATACGATGTTAGAAAGGATCACCACGGTGCTGGAAGCCATGCAACGACAGTCTCAACAACCATCTCAACCGGTCAACCCGTCTCATCAGTGTAATGCGGGTAACGCTAGGGCGAAGACTTTGGCTGATTTTAGAAGCTGTAATCCGCCAAAGTTTGAAGGAGGATTTAAACCGGAAGAGGCCAACAAGTGGATTCACACCATGGACAAGATCTTCAGAACGTTGGAGTGTTCTGATGTTCAAAAGGTGGCGTATGCAACCTACATGTTAGAGGAGGAAGCTGAGAACTGGTGGAATCACACGATGCAGCTTCAGCAATATGAAGGAAGAGAGGTAAGTTGGGGAGTATTCATGGAGAAGTTTCTCCAAAAGTATTTCCCTAAGGACTTGAGAAGGAAGAAGGAGGTGGAATTCTTGCAGCTGAAGCAAGGGAACATGAGTGTGGGTGAGTATGCAGCTAAGTTTGAGGAGCTGATGAAATACTCTCCATATTATCAGAACAATGCAGATGAGAGGAGTAAATGCATTAAGTTTGAAGGAGGCTTGAGGCCAAAGTTGAAGTCGATCTTCAGTTACCAGCGGATTCAAAGCTTTCCTGCACTGGTGGACATGTGTAGGATGTATGAAGATGATACAAAGGCTGAGGAGATGCAAGTCTCAGAGAAGAAGGACAATCAAGGCTATGGACCTCAGAGGCGGAAAGGTTTCAACAACCGAGGCAAAGGTCCGTATGATCGCCGAGGTAAAGGTAAAGGAAAAGCTGGTGGGTCTGATGGAAGGAATTATCGGAGCGAGGCTCCATTCTGCGACAAGTGCAAGCGCAATCACTATGGCCGTGTTTGTTGGGGGACAAGTGGTTGCTTTAACTGTGGAAAGCCGGGACATTTTGCAAGAGACTGCAAGGAACCGGCCAAAGCCAATTCAAGAGGGGCTGCTGATAGGCCTATGGCTCAAGGAAGAGTTTTCACCCTTAGTGGTGTGGAAGCAAGTCGGTCTTCTGATCTGGTGCAAGGTAAATACTTGCTTAATGGTCAGTCTTGCTATGTTTTGTTTGATTCTGGTGCTACGCATTCCTTTGTTTCATATGAATGTGTAGACTGTTTAGGCTTGATTATGTCTGAAATGCCTTATGCTCTCAAAGTAGAAACCCCTACTATACTCCTGTAGTTGTCTCTAGAGCATGTCTTAACTGTTGTATAGAAGTGTTAGGACAAACCTCTAAAGTAGATTTGATCTGCTTACCCTTAGCACAATTAGATGTGATCTTGGGAATGGACTGGTTAAGTCAAAATCAAGTGATCATTGATTGTAATAGAAAGATAGTAACCTATAGAAACCCGAAACCATCCGGCTATGTGTGCCTGTTCAACACTGAAGTGGAGGAGAATGGTCCAAGGATGGATGAGATCCCTATTGTCAGAGACTTTCCGGAAGTTTTTGCGGATGAGATCCCTGGTCTGCCACCAAGAAGGAAAATTGAATTTGGTATCGATCTAGTTCCGGGAACTGGTCCCATTTCTATCGCTCCCTATAGAATGGCACCACCGGAAATGGCGGAAATGAAGAAGCAGATTGAGGAACTGCTGCAGAAGCAGATGATCCGACCAAGTGTGTCACCTTGGGGTGCTCCGGTTTTGTTTGTCAAGAAGAAAGATGGTAGTATGAGGATGTGCATCGACTACCGGCAGCTGAATAAGGTCACCATCAAGAACAAGTATCCGTTGCCGAGGATAGATGACCTTATGGATCAAGTTTGTGGAGCTTTAGTATTTTCCAAGATCGATTTAAGGTCAGGATACCATCAGATCAGGATAAGAGAAGAGGATATCTCTTAAACTACATTTCGATCTCGATACAGACATTATGAGTATGTCGTGATGCCGTTCGGATTGACTAATGCACCAGCCATTTTCATGGACTACGTGAATCGAATCTTTAGACCTTATTTAGATTCGTTCGTGGTTGTGTTCATTGATGATATTCTCATTTACTCTAAGAGCCCAGAGGAGCATGCCGAACACTTGAGGATAGTGTTGAGCATCCTAAAGGAGAAGCAATTGTACGCCAAACTTACAAAATGTGAGTTCTGGCTAAAGGAGGTTAAGTTCTTGGGGCATGTGATTTCGGACAAAGGAATAGTCGTTGATCCGACGAAAGTGAGTTCGGTTTTGCAATGGGAGCAACCAAAGTCGGTCACGAAGGTGAGAAGCTTTCTTGGTTTGGCTGGTTACTACAGAAGATTCATTGAAGGTTTCTCGAAGATCACACTGCCTCTGACAAAGTTGACTCGGAAAGATCAACCATTCCTATGGGATGAGAAGTGTGAAAGGAGTTTTCGAGAGTTGAAGGAAAGGTTGACATCATCTCCTGTATTGGTTTTGCCCGATACACAGAAGAGTTTTGATGTGTATTGTGACGCGTCGAAACAAGGTCTTGGGTGTGTTTTGATGCAAGAAGGGCAAGTCGTCGCCTATGCCTCGAGACAGCTAAAAGTTCACGAAATGAACTATCCAACTCATGATCTGGAGCTGGCAGCTGTGGTGTTTGCATTAAAGATCTGGAGGCACTATCTCTATGGCACTACGTTCCGGGTGTTCAGTGACCATAAGAGTTTAAAGTACCTCTTCGATCAGAAATAATTGAATATGAGGCAGCGCCGATCGATGGAGTTTTTGAAGGATTATGAGTTTGAACTCCATTATCATCTTGGGAAGGCCAATGTTGTGGCAGATGCATTGAGTAGAAAGGCAATGCACATCAGTGCAATGATGGTCAGAGAAGCTGCACTGATGGAGGAATTCCGGGATTTGAGTCTGACGATGCAAGTGGAGCCGACAAGTATCAAGATGGGGATGCTGCAGATTGCTATTGAGTTTCTACAAAGGATTCGGGAATCGCAACGCAAGGATGAGAAGCTCATAGAAAAGAGGAAGTTGATGGAAGAAGGCAAGGAATTGGAGTTTCAAGAAGGGAAGGATGGAACCCTTCGCTTTAAACAAGGATTTGTGTGCCTGATGATTTAGAAGTAAGAAGGATGATTCTGGATGAAGCGCATAAGAGTAAGATGAGTATGCATCCGGGAGCTACCAAAATGTACCAGGACTTAAAGAAGCTATTTTGGTGGCCTGGTTTGAAGAAAGACGTAGCTGAGTATGTGGCCTGTTGTTTGGTGGGTCAAAAGGCCAAGGTGGAACATCAAAGGCCAGGAGGAGAGTTACTTCCTTTGGAGATTCCGTTGTGGAAATGGGATAGCATCTCGATGAATTTCGTGTCGGGATTGCCAAGGACATCTACTGGTCATGATGCAATCTGGGTGATCATGGATCGTTTGACCAAGTCGGCGCATTTCATTCCCGTGAATATGCGCTATTCGTTGGAAAAGCTCACTCAGTTGTACATCAAGGAAGTTGTTCGTCTGCATGGTGTACCATCAAGCATTGTGTCAGATCGCGATCCGAGGTTTACATCGAAGTTCTGGGAAGATCTGCATAGAGCCTTGGGTTCAAGATTGAAGCTGAGTTCTGCGTACCATCCTCAGACTGATGGCCAAACAGAGAGGACTATTCAGTCGTTGGAGGACATTCTACGAGCCTGTGCTTTGGAAGGACAAGGGAATTGGGAGCAGATGTTGCCACTCGTGGAGTTCACTTACAACAACAGTTACCACACGAGTATTGGGATGGCACCATTTGAGGCTCTGTATGGAAGAAAGTGTCAGACGCCGTTATGTTGGTTCCAAGTGGGGGAGAATTCTCTGGTTGGACCAGATTTTGTGCAAGAGACCACGGAACAGATCAAGATGATACAAGAAAAGATGAGGGCAGCTCAAAGTAGGCAGAAAAGCTATGCTGATAGGAGAAGGAAACCTTTAGAATTCGCCGAAGGAGACCATGTATTCATTAGAATAATACCAACCAAAGGTGTTAGTAGGGCCTTGAAAACTCAGAAACTATCACCTAAATTCATTGGTCCCTATCAAATCCTCAAAAGAGTCGGCCCAATAGCTTATCAGTTAGCTCTGCCCCCGTCATTAGCTAACCTTCATAATGTATTCCATGTGTCTCAACTAAAAAGATATGTCCATGACCCCACCATTGTCCTTAGAATCCAACCTGATGACTTAGAAATTCATGAGAACCTAACCTTCAAAGCTGTGCTAGTTCGTATTGAAGATCGAAGAATCAAGCAGTTTAGAGGAATAGACATTCGTCTGGTCAAAGTCGTCTGGGTTTGTGGAGATGTGATAGAAGCATCTTGGGAACTAGAGGATAAGATGCGTCAGGATTATCCTGACTTGTTTGTATGAGTTGAATTTCGGGGACGAAATTCCTTGTAAGTGGGGGAGTAGTGTAACACCCCAAAATTTTAATCCCCGATTAATGAAATGTTAATTATAATTTAATTATAATTAATGGTTTCTATATTAATCCTTGATTAAAATATGTGTTCATATGACTAGCTTATGTGTGTAAATTATTTAATAAATAATTTAAATGCATAAAATGAGTAGTTTGCATATTAGTCCCTGGGTTGGGACCTAGAGGTAATTATAAGAAAGATTTTGGAGGGAAAGTAAATAAAATAATTAATTTTCAAAAATTGGGAAAAATACTCGAGTATTTTCGGAAAAACTCGAGTATTCTGGGTCAAATTGCACGAGTGAGTGCGTTTGGTGAGTCACCACGAACGATTCTCTTCTCTCGCCACGAAAACACCTTCTTGCCAACGCCATGGGTGGCGTGTCGACGTGCATGAGCTACCTCTGCTTCTATTTAAGCTCATCAACATCCCTTAGTTGAGAATTTTGGATCACACTTGCTTTGTTGAAGAAGTTAGGGTTCTGAGTTTGTGCTCTTCGATTCTTCTTCTGTGAGTTGAATTGAGTGATAATCTATACACGAATACAAAGCTCACATCTCGAGCTTTGTATAAACACCAAAATCGTGAGGATTGTGTGAGTGTGTTGGGAGAACTGGAGATTGGAAGTGAAGCTGTTCTTGGCCAAGTTTGTGTCTGGAGCTTACTTTGATCTTGATTTCCGGTAAGCTCACGAATTCTTGAGTCTCAAATTCAGTTTCCTTAGTTAGATGATGCTGCATAGAATATAGAAAACCTAATTTCCCCAATTTATTTCTCTGTTTCATGTGCAAACCAATTCCACTTTGGTGTTGTACTCAAAATGCTCTGCATGTGGTGCTTAAAGTTGGTCTGAGAATTGTGGAGCTTTCCTTTGAGGATTTCTTGCTTAATTCACGTCTGAGAGGTAAGGGGAAGTAATTATATTCACTAGATAGAGTTTAAATTTCATTAATTGTGTTAGAAAGCCACCAAGAGGCTCTAAGGGCTTAGTTTGAATAGGAACTTTGGTTTGGAGACCAATCCATGCTCTATGACTGTGATGAGCAAGTTCTATATCATGCATGCAAGCTTAAATGAACTTTGTTTCATGAATATTGTGCTTATTTTGCAATTTGAAGTGTTGAGTTGCTAAATTGTATGTTTCATGCATAATGGATTGATTCTCTGTCAAATTTGTTATTTGATATGAAATGAGTATGTTAACATGTTCAATATGTGGTATATGAACTATTGTGATCACTGTTTTGGGTTAAAAATGTTTAGAAATTGAAATGGTATGTAAAAACCAAGTTTCACTCTGTTCTGTCTACAGATACTCGAGTATTTGGCTTAATACTCGAGTATTTCATGGTGCACCAGAGTGAAAATTGGCGCACCAACTTGGGAATCAGATTGGACACTCGAGTAATGTATGAACTACTCGAGTATTCTGGGTAATGGAATACTCGAGTATCTCATGAATTACTCGAGTATATTTATGAAGACCTGAAAACCTAAATCTCTGAAAAGATATGAACGACTCGAGTATAATTATGAACCACTCGAGTAGAATCTGGGAAATGATAAACTACTCGAGTATTTTGAAAAACACTCGAGTATTTTAAGTCAGACACTTAAAATACCATTTTCAATTCTAAGTCATTTTGTAAGTCTTAAAGGACAATAAACCAAGTGATCCTGGACTTAAAAGAAATTGATTGACGTTATGATGTTTCATTTGAATAATGATGATACGTTGCTCGGGAGGCACGTAGTGTATTAATAAAAGGACGAAACATCAATCAATTCCTTTTAAGTAAAGTTAATGCATTCATACTGGAGTTTGGATGGTAGGACGTATATCATGTTTTTGGTAAACATGTGGAGGGCCTCTAGGAGTGCCAATACGCTTGCTTGATGACACGTCGTTGACGTGGTCGGCTGAGTGGATGATGATATGGTTGTACCGTTTGGATGATGGTCCGTTTGGATGACGGGATATGCTCGGGTGGCATGGATACCAAGCTTGTCGTGTACATTCTAGGTGAATGTACGAATTGTTGTATACCTAGGAATACAACGCACTATTGAGTGCTGGGTTGTTAGGGATGGACGTCAGAGAGTGACATAGTATGATGGAGATAGGCTTGAGAGCTAAAGTCATGCATCATGCCACTCATTTAAATTAATTGTGATAAATGAAATAAGTGTGAGCATCCTATGTGCATTCATTAACTGCTAAGTGTTATATGTGATTGTTGTTAATTGATGCATATTTATTCTCTATTGGTTATGTGTATAGAATTGCTTACCCCTATGCCCTTGTAGGTGATGTCTCGTTACATTGCTTGCATCGAGATCCGGCCACTTCCTAGTGGCACATGGATCTATGAGGACCATCGCGCGGTGTTCGAGGGTGAGGTAGAGATTACCTTCTACCACCCGAACCCGTTGATCCGATTCCGTCCTCGTAGATTTAGGATTCCCATCATATACACTATGCATGTACCCCCGTTTTACACTTACCATGGACCACCTCCCACGCGACCAGCTCGCTCTTACCATAGTTTTCGTTTTCGACCTACCCGCTCTCACCCTTTTACTTCGAGAGTCGTCCGCGAGGAGACTCCCCTTTCTGATCCGAGGAGCCCAGTCAAGGTTTCACCATCACCTGACCCGGTACCCAGTGGTAGGGTACACTCTCCCTCGGATGAGATCGAGGAGGATCCGGTGGAGGACGAGAGTGGGGGCGAGCCTGTCGTGCATTCTACTGGGAGTGACTGGAGGGACGATGATCCCTAGGTACATGCATATGGTGTATGATGTGGATCTGTGGATCCGATGTGGGGAGGCTGTGGAGGAGACTTGCTACTGCTGCTGTGTTGATGATGATGCTACTACCTTACTACTTTTACTTTTGGGAGACTGCTGCTATCACTACTACTACATCTGATGAGGCCAGATCTACGTGACCACCCTTGGAGTTTATGTTTTGGTTATGTACATATATTGTAGACATACTTTTGGGGTACTCTAGGGCTTTGGTCATATCACTATGTAGATCGGATTATGGACTTGTATCATGGGATTCTGGAGACATGATGATGAGACTATGTATCTATAACTTTAACTATATATAAAACTTATGTTTATATTACTAGTGACTGCCTAGTCTGATAATTTCCGCTTACTCTGATTTAATCTATCTAAGAGCTCGGCTATATATATATTATTTGATGGTATCAGTATTATCGAACAAAGTATGGGTAACTTTAATTACTTGTATGATACCAAGATGTTTCCAAAGAGCAAATGTTATTTTCAAATGACGATTTAGAGATCGCCGAACTCGATACAAATGTTTTGAAATGGTTTAAAGTTTATTCTCCAAGAATTCCAAATGACGATTTGTGCACCCGCTTTAAAAGAAAATTTTATTTTCCATATTTTCTTAACACTCACAAGTCCATATATTATCCAATATGAAAGCTTAATTACTATATTATATTTGGGTAATTCGGAAGGGTGTCACAGTTGGCCTCTGACTTGAGGTGACGATTAATGGAAAGTGATGATTAGGCTGACCTCTGTTATGAGGGGCACAAAATGAGTTAAAGTAATGAGTGTTGACCTCTGACCTGAGGGACACAAGATGAAATGAATGTTATTGAGTGTTGACCTCTGACCTGAGGGACACCGGATGAATTACAATGAAAGTGTGTGTCGACCTCTGACCTGAGGGACACGATATGAATTAAAATGAATGAGTGTTGACCTCTGACCTGAGGGACACCGGATTAAATAATGAGTTGGGTGTTGACCTCTGACCTGAGGGACACCGGATGGAATGTGTATTGGTGTGTTGACCTCTGACCTGAGAGACACACCGTGAATTAAGAGATTGGGTGTTGACCTCTGACCTGAGGGACACAAAATAAATTATAATGAATGGGTGTTGACCTCTGACACGAGGGACACATAATTTAAATAAGGAAAAGAATGAGAGCCTCTGTTTTGAGGTGATAAATGTGTTGCATGAAACTGTGCATTGGCCTCTTATTTGAGGTGATGTACTGAAATGAAATGAGTATGTGAAATGAATAAAAAGAAAAGGAAATGAATGTTGATTGGATGTTGAAATGAATAAGGAAAATGGATGTTGAACTGAATAATGGAAATGGACGTTGAAATGAGTAATGAATATGGAAATGTTGAAATGAGTATGGTGTGCAATATGTGAATATATGCTTATTTGCTAATTGTGTTTGACCTAGCGGGTTGTTATGTCTAGTTAGAAACTGCTTTCTATTTCATGTGCAATGCTCACTCCCTTACATTTTCAGGTATGGAGATTGAGCTGGCACAGCCCCCGGCCGAGCAGGAGTACTTTCCCTTACAAGGAGAGTAGGGTGTTATGGGTTTAGAGTATATTATGAACTTAAGCCTCTTACACTATTTTGATGTAAAATTTGTTATTCATATTTTAAGTGAGGCTTAGGATGTTTTATTTTGACAAAGTTATATGTCTTGGTTATGACACTCAAACTTAGTATTTTTTCCGCTATTACTCTGATATATTTGGAGCCCATGGGGCCTTGATACAATTTAGGAATATAATCTGAAGCCCTGCTGGCTATTAGTTGTCTATTTGAAAATTGTTTACCACATGTTAAATTTTGGAATAGTCCGAAAAACAAACAAAACTCCGTCCGTTTGACAGTTGATTTTAATGAAATAAAAATGAATTTTTAAGTCCGTATTTTATTGTAAGGGGAAAATAAGGGTATAAATCCTAGGTGTTACATTTATGGTATCAGAGCAGTTTCTCCTCGGCCGTGGAGTTATACAAACTCCAAATGATTACTCACCTAGCGAGTAATCGATGCTCATAGTAATAGTTTAGGATTATAATAGGATAATTATAGTACTATGTATCTACTTAGTAATTGAGTCTTACTGGTATATAATTGTTTAAAAACATGTTGGATATCTGCCCTTCCAAATTCGATCTTGTTCTTATAGATAGCATATGAAAGACCTTATATGGAATTCTTAGGTTTGAGAATTCTAGCATCAAGTGACCAATATTATGTTGTGATGTTGTTATTTGATATAATGTAAGGTTAGAACTGATCACTCTAATCCTTGCATTTGTTAAATGATGACATCATTGACAGAACCCGACAGTGATGTGTTGTTGGTAGACGTGAGGATGAGATTGATCACCTCAATTCTTGCATCTATCAATAAATGCTATCATTGTAACCTTTAAAGTGAAAGTAGACACCCAAAGTAGTGACTTCCAAGGAAAATAATTATTGTAAGTGAAGCCAACCTAACCCAGAAACATTCGTTCAAAAGCTTCTTATAGAGTTAGGGAGTAGATAGAAAATAGTTCCAAAGAAAGGAAGTCTTGGTGTATGCTACTTGTTCCAAAGTAGTATAGCTAAGTGCTAAACCCTTGGATGAGTTAAGAAAACTCTCCAGAAATTATTCTCAATCATCATATCAACTAAACCAATCATTGAGCAATTTGACAATTGCTTCGAATCTTTTCCCGTTCCTAGATAACCATTCGTAAGAATAGCCGGTTGTGCCAAATTTGTGAAATCCCTGCGTTAAGACCAAACCATCTTAATAATTGACCCAGCCAACGGCAAGCTTGTTGTACCCTTCACCTTTGGTAGTTGGGTAAATCTTGGAACTAATGTGGACTTCTTCCTTCCTATTCTTTTTAATCGATTCATGGAAGAAGTTGATTGTGGAGCATTTAGTAGGAATTGTGTTTGCTCTAATCAACTAAGCATTGGGGGGATACTCTTAACCTTTTGGGGTGCTTCTTGTTCATGAATGCTTGTGTTTTTGAAAGGTTCTAAATCTTACCGGTGCTAGTCAATCCTTGTGAGGAGACAAACTCTAAGGCGTTCTATCCTACAAAAACCTTCGCATGCCACGATCCCCAGGGTATCTATTATGGGAAAGATTCTAAAACTATTCCGGAAATGTTAAATATTTCGAGTTTTCCCGTATCTAGCTAGTGCAACATCTGCCCTGCAACTATCCGAAGGACGATCGGAAGCGGATTCATCCGATCCCACATCCTTTAGCATAGCGGTAATTGGGTAAGTCGAAGCCAAGTGGGGGAGCACTTCCTACCCTAATTTAAATTCTGTTTAGGTAAAGACAAATCGAAAGAGTGGCAGAAGAAACCAAAGGGAATTAAAGATAAGAATTGCAAGTCCTATCACCGGGATGATTCTCCATTTACTAAACTTAACGGAATTTCGGGGACGAAATTCCAATAAGTGGGGGAGAATTGTAACATCCCAAATTTAATTCCTAGTATAATTGATGATGGGTCAAGCCTAAAGTGAAGGAAGTAATGATATGGAGTTGAAACTAGTGGTTTGAAGGCTTGATTTAGGATTGATAACATAGGATATTAGGAAATTCAAAATAAAAGATTTACAACTCTAAACACAAATTCCACCGTTGGATGTGAAGATTAGTATGTAGGGAAGCTTGCTTTAAAATTTGAGGAAGATCCAACGGGTAACGAAGAAGTTATGGCCTTTCAAAATCTGGATACTACAAAATTGTGCAGCTTAATCGCCTCTTAATCGCCTCTTAATCGCCTCTTAATTGCCTCTTAATCGATTAAGCTGCAATTTAATCGATTAAACACTGCTGCTGGGGAAAAAAATAAAACGAAATCAACACTCTTTTCCCTCATTGTTCGACCTCTTCTTCTTCTTCTCCTCTAGGGCTTCATTCTTTTCCTTCAAATCATCAAGAAGCAAGGGTGATACTCCATTCCCATCATCAAACTTCCTTCCTCCTTGCTCCAAGTAAGTATTCAAGCCTTTAATTCCTTCCCCCTCTCTCTCTAATTCGAGTTCTCTCTCTCCTCCCTCTCATGGAGGTTTTCAATTCTAAGCTTAGAACCTTCAAGTTTTCCATGGGGTTTAGTTTGAGCATCATGGAATGAGCAATAATCCTCCTTTTTGTGGCTTTATAATAGGTTCTATCACTCTCTTGTGGATTTTGAGCTCTTGGTGGGCAAACTAAAGCATAGGACACTTGGAATCTCCTTATCCTTAAGTGTTTGAGGTAAGGGGGTGGATATAGTGAGCATTGTCTTGTTCTAGGGAGTAGATTCTAGTTAGTATATAATGCTTGTTAGGGTTAGGTGTTAGGCGAGAAAATTAGACTATAAAACCTTAGGTAATTGAATATAAAATTCTAACTAAATAAATATGTATGATGTAGGATGTAAAGATTAGGAAAAAGGAAACCCAATAATATGATAATGAATTATTTGATAAATGAAACATGGATAAGGATTAAATTGGAGTGCATGAGGAATTGGGTAATGTGATAATGAAGTGGACACAAATGGTTTTTTTTTGTAATTATTGATTTTATTTGTAAAGTTGTGAATTAAATGATAATTAATCAATGTAGCAAATATACGTATGTGTTGTGGAGTAAATTGATATAGAAAGAAAATGGAATGGAAACGATTATATGTGATGAATATGCGTATTTGCACCTAAATGCTAAATGAGTATAAATGTTAAGTATTATCAATTGTGGACAAAGGACATGGCTTATGAAATTGAACTTGTGAATATAGGAAATGGAAGTAAATGATTTTGCGTAAACAAAAAGTAAAAAGGTGACTTTATTATGTGGTGATAAAGCAAATATGTAAGAAGGTGAAATATGTAGTTTGAAATGAAGTGTAGTATAAATGTTAGACTATGAAAGAGAATACTATTTGGTATGATTGTGATAACTGAGAAAGGAAAGGAATAAGGTAATTGCATGAATGATTAGATGTTGAATGTGTGTCGTTGAATTTAAATGTGATATAATTGTTTATGTGAGAATATGAAAGTATGTTTTGGCCTCTGATGTGAGGTA
Source organism: Crotalaria pallida (assembly GCA_037953625.1). Taxonomy (NCBI): domain Eukaryota; kingdom Viridiplantae; phylum Streptophyta; class Magnoliopsida; order Fabales; family Fabaceae; genus Crotalaria; species Crotalaria pallida. The sequence continues at coordinate 102,874,270 of CM075649.1, forward strand.
TTGAATATGGAAATGTAATTAAGTGCGTTGGCCTCTGACTTGAGGTGACGATTAATGGAAAGTGATGATTAGGCTGACCTCTGTTATGAGGGGCACAAAATGAGTTAAAGTAATGAGTGTTGACCTCTGACCTGAGGGACACAAGATGAAATGAATGTTATTGAGTGTTGACCTCTGACCTGAGGGACACCGGATGAATTACAATGAAAGTGTGTGTCGACCTCTGACCTGAGGGACACGATATGAATTAAAATGAATGAGTGTTGACCTCTGACCTGAGGGACACCGGATTAAATAATGAGTTGGGTGTTGACCTCTGACCTGAGGGACACCAGATGGAATGTGTATTGGTGTGTTGACCTCTGACCTGAGAGACACACTGTGAATTAAGAGATTGGGTGTTGACCTCTGACCTGAGGGACACAAAATAAATTATAATGAATGGGTGTTGACCTCTGACCTGAGGGACACATAATTTAAATAAGGAAAAGAATGAGAGCCTCTGTTTTGAGGTGATAAATGTGTTGCATGAAACTGTGCATTGGCCTCTTATTTGAGGTGATGTACTGAAATGAAATGAGTATGTGAAATGAATAAAAAGAAAAGGAAATGAATGTTGATTGGATGTTGAAATGAATAAGGAAAATGGATGTTGAACTGAATAATGGAAATGGAAGTTGAAATGAGTAATGAATATGGAAATGTTGAAATGAGTATGGTGTGCAATATGTTGAAATGAATGTGGAAATGTTGAAATGAGTATGTGAAATGAATAAAAAGAAAAGGAAATGAATGTTGATTGGATGTTGAAATGAATAAGGAAAATGGATGTTGAACTGAATAATGGAAATGGACGTTGAAATGAGTAATGAATATGGAAATGTTGAAATGAGTATGGTGTGCAATATGTTAATATATGCTTATTTGCTAATTGTGTTTGACCTAGCGGGTTGTTATGTCTAGTTAGAAACTGCTTTCTATTTCATGTGCAATGCTCACTCCCTTACATTTTCAGGTACGGAGATTGAGCTGGCACAGCCCCCGGCCGAGCAGGAGTACTTTCCCTTACAGGGAGAGTAGGGTGTTATGGGTTTAGAGTATATTATGAACTTAAGCCTCTTACACTATTTTGATGTAAAATTTGTTATTCATATTTTAAGTGAGGATTAGGATGTTTTATTTTGACAAAGTTATATGTCTTGGTTATGACACTCAAACTTAGTATTTTTTCCGCTATTACTCTGATATATTTGGAGCCCATGGGGCCTTGATATAATTTAGGAATATAATCTGAAGCCTTGCTGGCTATTATTTGTCTATTTGAAAATTGTTTACCAGAGGTTAAATTTTGGAATAGTCCGAAAAACAAAAAAAACTCCGTCCGTTTGACGGTTGATTTTAATTAAATAAAAATGAATTTTTAAGTCCGTATTTTATTGTAAGGGGGAAATAAGGGTATAAATCCTAGGTGTTACAAAACCAAAACATCAATTCTTTTTGCTCAAACTTTTCCAAAATCAAACACTAACTTTTATGCTTTAAATTCATGAGAAAATAATCAAATAAATCAATTTAAATCAAAAGTTTCTTTGCTGGTCTCTCTTGGATAGCAATGAATTATATCCCGAAAACACCGAAAAATTGCACTTTTCAAACCAACTTTATTTTATATTGAATACTCATAAAAACTCAACTTCAAAACACTTTGAAAACATTTTTAAATAAGAAATGCAGCTTAGAAAAACTTTGGACAACATCATATTCTAAGTCTCAAATTAATTTTCCATTGTTTAAAACCAATTTAAATCCATGGACAAACTAAGTATCTTGAAAACAATCAAATAAACACGTTGATCAACACTTTCTCAAGTTCAAACACTTAAAACCAAATGTGGGTAGCATGATGTTTAAATAAAACGAACCATTTAAACACTTTCATGCATTCCAAAAATCATTCCATTGCTATTTAAAAATCTCAAGCAAACATCTATTCAATACACAAACAAACTTTCATTCATTTCAACCATTACATAACCATGAGTCATCAAATTGAACATGCATATATCTTAATCAAATAAGGTAGTTAAACTTATGAACACATACAACCAAATCATACATCACATAAACACTTAGACCAATTTTCATTTAACTTACACTTAATCACATCAAAACCGTATGCATCATTTATCTTTCAAAAATTATTTCTTCAAGGAATAACTTCACAAATCAACACATAGTTTCATGATATCAACACACATACATTCAAGAAAATTTAACTCAAAAGCTAAGGTCCAAACCGTGACCTTGGCTAGGTTTCTCAAAAACATTTTCAAGAATTCAAGACTTCTAAAACCAATTCCAAATCCAACAACAATTTCACATAATTCATCAAACAAGTAAAAATATAATCCTAGCATATTTTCCTTCATGAAACCGTGAGCACAAACAAGTCTCTAAACAATTTTTATTTCACATCTAACACATAAATCAACTTAAAGTTCATGGAAATCACATATTCATTATTTAGGCTTAAGAAAATCTTAATCCTTTTCATCAAATTATGCAAACCATGGCTAACACTTAAAAATCACAACATCACACAAATTCTTATTCATCTAAAACATCATCAATTCCAAGATCATAACATGCATGAGATCAATCAAAAGAAAATCAAGCTTTCAACCACAACAATCATCAAAACCGTGACTTTTTCTTAAAAAGAATTTTCTTAAAGATTCAAACTTCCAAAACATACTCAAAATCTAAAGATATTCACATGCACATAACACAAATTCAACATCAAAACTTCTAATCCTAAAACCAATCAAAAACCGTGACCATTCTTAAGGAAATCACTAAGAAAAATTCAATCTTTTTCAAAGATCTTTACATCAAAAAACAAGTATCAAACATATCATAGTTTAAGAATCGATCTTGACATGCATGCAATCAAAAACACTAGATCTCTTGAAAAATCCTTCATGCAAAACTCAAAGCCAAACTTTTTCTTAAAACACTTTAAGAAATCAAGAAGAAAATGGATGATTTCATAAGATAACTCAAGATCATGAAAGAAAAACACTTTCTTAGCAAAAGCTTCAAAATCAAGTTTATAAATCAACATGCATGTGAGTAAAAACTCTATATCTAACTTGAAAACAAACATGCATCAACTTCTTCAAACAAAAATCAAAGCTTTAGAAAGGAAAACATGGAAAATGAAAATGAATTGAAGAAAAGAGGTTGAGAACCTAAGGATCTACCTAGATCAAGCTTGGAATTCAATTAGAGAAGCTAAGAATCCTCCTTCTTCTTCTCCTTAAGGCTTCGGCCTATTCTCTCTCTCTCTCTCACTAAGAGCTTGGTTCTGCTCTTAGTGTTGTGTTTGGTTTGGAATGAATGGAAATGAAGAAGAATCAAATGAAGGGTGTGTGTTGAGGTTTGTATACTCATGTTTTTAGTGGGCTTGGGCTTTTGTTTCCTCCTCCCCACGGCTCACCTTTTCTTTTCCCTTTTCTTTTCTTCTCTTATGTCATGCTTAGGTCACTTAGGTGATGTCATCAACTTAGCCACTAAGCAAACCAACTTGGAGACCAAGTAAACAAACTTGGAGACCAAGTAATGCACTTGTGCATTCGGCCTTAGGGGGTTTAAGGGTAGATTAGGTTAGTTAATTTAGGTTTAAGGTGCTAATTAGGATCTAATCATGATTAAGATAGGATTAGGAAAACTAATTTAGGTTTAGTCCACTAACCCGTAGAGTTTAGGGCTTAATCAAGGATTAAGGTACAAATCAAAAACTTAATCCATTCTAACATAGGTTTAGGAAAACTAATTCTAGGTTAGCTCACTAACCTTGAAGGTTTAGAGTCTAAGAGGGTGATTAAGCACTCAGTCAAGGATTAGGAACTTGATTAAGGTTTAATCAAAGATTAGGGATGCAAATTAGGGTTTTCTAGAGATGATTCTAGATTAAGGATAAGATAAGATAATTGGACTTTATTTTTGAAACTTAGAGTAAAGATAATTTTCCTTCTTAAAACCACAAAACCGTATTCATGAAGATAAAATCTTAGTCAAGACTTTAAGTAATGTGACTCATTGAAAACTTTAGAAAAACAAACACATAAAATCATAACACAAGTAGATTAAATTCCAAAGTGTAAAAATCCATCATGAAATCAAAACTCTTTTAACCGATTCTTAAATCAATTAGGTTAAAACAATTTCTTGATTAGGGACTTGTAGAAGAAGTGAGTCAAAAGGCAGATGTTACAGATTATGATTAAATCCTATTTTGAGTTGGATTGGATGATGTAAAGAAAATGGTCTTGAAATTCTTTGGTTTTATTTCTAAAACTGTACTTACTAACCAGTTAGAGTTTCTTGTAACCGGTTAGAAGCTGAAAGTTTAAAATAAAAATTTAAGTCATTTGTGAAGGAACTTATGGTATCAATAAACACTTCCTCCAATCCAAACTCAATGTCAATCACCTAAGTAAAATTTAAGGAAGGATTTAATGTGGTAAAATAACTTAATACCTTGATTCATCATTAAAATTGACTTAAGAGGATTGAATCATAATACTTATGGACTAATCAAGAGTTAAAATTAAGGAGCTACTCCAATCGGAGAAGGTAGAGAATTGAGCTGGATGATGCAAAAGAGAAGATAAGTACTAAGATAAGAAGGTTGTGATTCATGAACAAGTTTGGAGTTCGAAAATGTGAATGACAATAAGAAGAAGAAGAGTTGAAGAAAAAGAGAAGTTGGCTTTTGAGGGAAAGGAGTTAGATTTCCATGAATAAGCGAATGGAATTCTCTGTTTCGAGGTGAGAATCTGCATTCTGAGAAAACTGAAACTTATAAGGATGGTTAGGGATGAAGTGTGCAAGAGATGAATGATCAAAGATATTGTGAAAACTTGTAAGTCAGATGTTGGAAGCCGGTAACCGATAAAATCGTCGGAGGGATAGTTAAAGAAAAGCTTTTGAAAAAAAAAATATTCCCAGACGAGGTAAGGAGGAAGAATGAGATTTAATCTTTGGAATTAAAGCCAGGGATTATGGATATTAGAAAATATATTACTGAAGGCAAGGGATTTATGAAGTGTTTTCTGGAACAACCTAGATGAGAAATCCAAAGGCATGAACTTCAAGAATAGATTATGTTCGAACCCCAAGTCAGCTATCAACTATCAAGGAATAAGGAATTTCTCGATGTTGGTAAGAATGTATGATGACTATGGGAAAACACATGAATTTCATGCGAGAAATGTTTGAGTTCAGAATAAGAGAAAGATTGATGAAATAAAGGCTCAACTGGAGAAAGAGGAAAAGTAAATAGGAGAATATCAACCACGGAAATATCAAGGTTAAGGAATCCTCGACTGAAGAAAATTGACTAAAGAGAAAATAGGGAAGGGAACATTTGTCCATCTCAAGGTGAAAAATGTGAGGCACATCACTTTGGTTTTAGTTGTGATGTACCTAAGGGGATAGTCAATTCCGACTTCAGGAAGCTGGAGTATTATTCACCGAATTGTCTTGAAGGAAAAGGTGAGAAAGGAATGGACAACAAACGAATCAAGCACGAGAAGAGTTCACCAGCTGAGATGTGAGTTGAGTCTAATCCTGACGTAGATAACCCAAGTTTATCTCTTCCTTTGATCTGAGTTAACGTAGTCAAATGTTTTTCGATTACGTTAATGTAATCGTTTGAAAATATCAATATCCTGTTGGAAGTTCAACTCCAATCTTTCTGTGATCAAAACCTTTATCAGAGTTGGATGTGATAAATATCTGTGGACACTACAGCAATAGAAAGATTAGATATGGCTAGAGAGATTAACAACCACCGGGATAGGACAAATCTTTGTCTCCCCAACGGAAATGTCTCTAGAAGTTGACTATCTAGCTAAGTCTGATAGTGATAACTACCCTATCTTTAAGTTCATTTAACTTAGAGATATGTCGTATAATCTTTCTTGTGAAAGGTTATATCTGAATGGAATGGTTTTGTTATTAATGGTTTGAATATTAGGACTGATCACCCTAATGTTTCTAACTGTTAAGGAACAAAATCATACAAATGCCTCTTTAATCGTGCTTGAGTGATCAGAGTGCGCATCACAAAAAGTTTTTCCCCAAAAAGTTTATTGAAAAGTGTTTTATTTGAAGAATGTTTATATGAAGTGTATTACTCAAAAGAGTATTTCTTTTAAAATAATTCTTTCACATAAGAGTTTTTATGCAAAAAATCTTTATTGTTTAAATTGAAAGGTTTTATTAGAAATGTTTCGAAATAAAAGAATTATATCAAAACTCTTTTAAGTGGGGGAGGACCCCAGAACAATTTTTAAGGGAGTTAGATGAAGTTTTCTAGTATAAGAACATTTTCGAAAAGTCGAAAATTTCATAAGATGAATTTCGGGGACGAAATTCCTTTTAAGTGGGGGAGTAGTGTAACACCCCTAATTTTCGTCTCCCAAATAACAAAGAAATTAGTTATAACAGTTATTTTATAATTGATTTATATTAGTTTTGAAAGTTTTAGTTTTTGTACATTATGTGTTTTTATATATAAAAATATGAGATATATTTTTATATGGTTATTTTGTACAAAAATATGAGTATTGCAATTTAATCCTTGGGTTGGGACCTAATTGCAGTACTAGAAAGGTTTTGAAGAAAGAGCAATTAAAATATTAAATTTTGGCATTTTACCAGTATCTAACCGGTTAGAAGGGCTCTGTAACTGGTTAGACGATGAACCCAGAAACTGGATTAGTGGATTTTGATGAGTAATCACCCAATTAATCAAAAAATTGCCACGAATCCCACTCAAATCATGCTGGGGAACGCGTGTCGCCTTGCATGCTGCTTGAATTCATCTATATAAGGCAAAGATCAAATCACAAATGAGGGTTTTTGTTCAAGTGTTGATGATAAGCTTTGTTTTAGAGTTCCATAGTTTTTCGCTTCGATTCTCAGTCTTTGTTGATAGTTAGAAAACGAGTGATACACTGTTACAAAGCTCACATCAAGGGCTTTGTATTGATATAAAGTTTGTGAGTTAAGAGTGTTGGAGCAAGGAGAAATCAATCTAAGAAGGTTGGAGTTAGAGTATGTCAACACTGGTTTTTCAGTTCTGGGAAGCTAAGTTTGAGTTCGGTTTTGGTAAGTATAGGTAATCTTTTGACCTAAAACCGTGTTGGTTCTTTAGTATAAGTTGTATAGAACCCAAACTAATAGTTTTCCCTAATTCCTTTGGCTTTTTCATGTGTCAACTATTCTGGTTTTCGGACCCTGTTGGAAGTGTCATGACTCAAACCAGAGTTTCTGGAAATCATGGTTTTCCTCCAAGATCTGTGAATACTCTCATCAAACACGATCTAGAGGTAATGGGGAAGCTTACTATTTGCTAGAGTGAGGATAAACATGTTTGGTAAATAGGATGAGTCACCAAGAGACTCTAAGGGCATAGCTTGAATTAGTTTTATGGCTTGGAGGCCAACTTTAGCTCATTTCTGATTTTTTTAGCAATTATAATATGATGCATGCAAGCTATTGTGATGACAATTTCATGACTTATTTGGATATTAAGTGATTTGATGCATTAAGTCGTGAAATATGTGATTTATGCACTTTTGGTGTCTAATGATTTCGCATGCATGAATTTGTGATATGTTTAAGTGTTTAAACATGTGTACTCTAAGGTATTAAACTTTGGTTAATGATGAAAATAGGTTAGATTTGAGTACAATTGAAAATGGTGCTGAAAAATCAGTTTTAGTATGCTATGCTGCATAATTTAACCGGTTAGAGCCTGTCTGTAACAGGTTAGAACCTGACAAAAATGAAAATATACAATTCTGGTTTTGTTAAGTAATTCTCGCCATTTTTAATTGATACTTAAGGTTTATTATCACTGTTATTACCCTGTGATTGTTGGATATGGATTCCAAACTTGATAATTGGTTTATACCTTAAAGTGAATGACAAATTCAATTGAAAATTGTGAAGTTATATGCAATTTGATGCTCATAATGTTAATGTATGCAAGATGAATGTGTTTCAGTGGGTAAACATGTTAATACTAAGGTATTGTCACTCTGTGTATGGCTGAAATTGGTTAGATTTGAGTATTGGAAAGAATGGTATGCAAAACCCCACTTTTCAGTGTATTTTCTACATAATCTAACCGGTTAGTCTGAAGCTGTAACTTGTTAGATACTGTCAGTTTTCAAAAGAAAAAGGTTTCTGAAATTGGCTAAGTGTTCATACCATTTATACTCAAGTTTAAGCTAGAATTTCATATAAAAACCAATCTGAAACTATGTGATTGAGCACTGTTTGGTTTAGATTGGAGGTGATGAGTGAATACCTTAATATTAAATGATAATTTCAAGAGGAAATTATGCATAAATGAAATTGGATTATGACTTAGATCTTTCGAATGATAATATATGTGTTGAACTTGAGGTATTCTGTTATGCTAAGACTTTGTTATTGGATTGAGTAGAGAATTCAAGAAAAGATTCTTTGAAAATCAGTGGTTTTAAGTTCAGGTCTATAATTCTAACCGGTTAGGTTATGATGTAACCGGTTAGTACCTGGGACTTAAAAATAAAAGTTAAGTTGTTTTACTAAGAAAGTATGGAACTCTTAATTATGCCATATTCTTCATGTTTTTAGGTATGAAAATGAAATATTAATTAAATAGTCAACCAAAATTGAGAAAGCATTATATGCATTCATGCATGGTGAAAGGTGATGAAATAGGTTGGCAAGGATCGTTTGTCATGTTCTGGGAACATGAGGAATGTAACACCCCAATTTGGACTTAGAATTTTCACTAAAAATTTGCGCCGTTTTTTTTTTTATAAACATTACCAAAGTCAGTTCATTTTAATTCTTTTACAAAAGTTTTTCATAAAACAATTTGATTCATTTGGTTTTCAAAATATTTGGTTCATAAACTCGCAATATAAAATTCCTTTCCAAAAAGAGATGTTACTAACACTTTTCCAAAAAGCTCCTTTTCGTAATGCCAAAATTATTCGATGGTTAATTTGCGGAAAAACATTTAATTATTTAATGAACTTGATACATAACCAAAAAGAACTTCTTTTATTTCATTTAAAATAATCCATATTACAACTCGGGTTACATTCGGGATAGAGTAATCATGTCCTACCCATCCAAAGATGGAATACAAAACAAAACTATCCTAGACTATTAGTCTTCATCATTTCCTCCACCGTAACTGTCTGAAATATTCTTTGATTGCTGCTTCTGCTTCCTCCTTGTATGTACGTCGTCTCGCGATCCTATTCCGACTTGAGCAACCGCTACTCGAGATAGTACATGATCTGTCATCTATGAACATTGTTCCCCAATGTTCACAGGAAAGGGAAATAGAGAGAGTAAGCACTTCCGAACGATATGATCGTCGACGGCGCGGGCTTACCATAGGGGAATATTAAGACCATACAAGCATATCATAAAACAATATATACATCATTATGACCAATCCCTTATAAACAACTTCAGCTAAATACCATAGGGTCCTTCCCACCAAAAGGATAATCTTCATGAAACCATATCCATTATATTTAATTATCTTTAGGCTCTAAGTTTCATTGTCATAACCACCGGAAATTCAAGAGGGGGTACCACACCGAGGCTCAAGGGTTTGGTAGCACACACGTTACATCTCCTCCATCATTCCAACCACATCCTAGTTCGGAAAGCAGATGGGACGCACAAGAACCCTAACCATGTTGGCATCGATGTCGAAGGGTACGCACCAACAAGTATCCAACAACCGAAGTAAAATCATTTCATCAATAAAGTTTCAAAAGTACAGCAACATCTAGCCCCATTCGGGTTCCCTCTCACCATCTAAGATTTGCTCAAGGGGGCGACAGCGCTATCTCTAGTTGATCGTGCAGTTCCTCGCTACGATATTGCCTACAACCGAAAGACAAGTCCTTGTAGTCTTGTCCCGCCTAGAGAAGCACTCGAGGCTTCTTGACGTTCACCGTCCTTGCCCTCCCCTATCACAATCACCACTTGAAGAGACACCAACCTCCAAGCATGCGGTATCTTTCCTCTCCACTACTTCACTCTCAACGCAAGGTTTAGAAAAGGGGTTCCTAAGTCTTTTAAGTCTTTTAAGTCTGTCATTAATCCTAGTTTTGGTCGATCCATTCTAAGCCTCGCTTCTAACGGGCCTCGACCTCTAAGGGAAACATCAAACACCTTTTTACATTACAGTGGATTCCACAAGACTTAGACCACAACACAGTCATCCACGTGGCCAGTCACTTAAAGGGGATATTTACAAGGTTATCGTGCCGTTTGCACTATCACTGTACACTAGTATCGTTTTCGAATTTCCACAAGGTTCATTGATCATTCTCATAAATTCAAAAATATGCCAAATCCTTTTCATGGAACGACCGTTCGAAAAATACTAAGAAATCTTTTCATAGGAACAACCGTTCAAAAACATTAATTATCTTACTATAGGATAAACCATTATTTCCAAAATATATTCCCAATCTTCTTGTTATCTCATCATATAACTCATTTCCATATACAATAAAGATATATAACATGGTATAATCAATTATCAACCGACATACAATTAATATCGAGGAATCGTGTTTTTCGTATAAATGGCGGAACACACACTCAATTGCCGTTTTACTACTCAACCGATAGATTCCTAGTTCCGACCTTTGAGATGATACGGAACGTCCTAATATTACCTTACATGCCACTATGTCTTAAGAAGGCTTCTCTCTCACTTGAGATCCATGCTTACTCTGTTTTCAGCCTTTGAGTCCACAACTCCAGCAGCTCGTTCACCTTTGATTCCTTTTATTCTTAAATGACGAACCACATACAAATAAATATCTAGCAAGTACCTTATACTAACTATTTACTTAGGTAAAGACTAAACCCAAGGTACCAAAGCACCTTAAAACAGAAATCCTTTTTTAAAACAGAGGTCCTTTATAAGGGCATTAAATAACTTAAAACAATTCCTTTTAAAATTCAAGAAATCCTTTTTTTTTCAAAACATAATTTAAAACTCACTCCAATACTTTGAAAACTATTTAGAATATTTTTATTTCTACAATGCCATACTATATCACTTATATAACAACTACCACACGCACACACTTATACCAGTAAAACAAAAATTTATTTAAACAAATAACATCAAATCATACTTTTACAAATTCACTTTTATAATTTCTTTTTACTCTAAACACTTATATTAAAGGTCCTATCATAAAAATCATCATACTAATTCATTCCAAAACATTTTTTATTGTTGATGCAACCAATTTAGAATTTCGGACAGCATACCCTACAAGTCTTGCAAAATCACTTTTTCCTTTTAGCTTTTAAATTATGAAAATCATCTCCAATCATAATATAACTTTTAAAACACAATCATAACATCTTAAAAATAAACCTCAATTTTTTCTTTACTACAGATCTCACTCTTAAGTACCTTATAACAACTACCATTTATAGGCTATTCATACAGCATGAATTTGGAGTATTTTTCTTTGATGCACATTTAAATCAATCAAGCAGTAAACAAATCTTTGCATAATAATGTTATAACCACATATAACGTATTGAGAAAATAAACTCAAGTATTCCAAGTTGAAAATACTTTTTCTCTATGGATAATGAAATTAAATTACAAACTATAAACAATACACAGCAAATCACTTTTAAGCATCAGTACATTCACAAAATCACTTTTACACTTCCTTGCTAATTTTTAACTACTTATAATAAAGATCTTAGCATAAAGTACACATTACCAATTCATTTCAAAATAATTTTTATCCTTGATGCAACTATTTTAGAATCTTGAACAACATATACACTATTTCTTAAAACTCAGTTTTCTCGTAAACGGTTTATCAGAAACACATGTCGCTTTTTCCTAAATTCTTTTTACGAATTATTATATTAAAATAATTAAATCTAAGTCACATAAAATAATTTCACCTGCTGTACAACCACTACAATTTGTTGCATTATCTTAAGAAAATAAGGCAAACAAACTTAAATAATTATATACAAATTAAGCACTACTAACACACATAAAAATAATCATTTGGAGTCTTATATCTTAATAAAATGATAATTTTCCAGAATTAATTATTTTTCAGAGTTAAAATAACTAAACACTTATATATACTAATAATCATCTATTCACATCAAATCATTATTAAATCAAGTAGGAAAATTATCAAACTCTATATTTTTTCTCCTAAATAATTCGGCCACTGCTCAACAATTAAGAAAAATACTTTTAATTTTTAAAACACCTATACATCATAGTTACATAATATTATACCCTCAAAAGAATTGTTTTAATCATCAATAAAATATCAAATAGACACCATTCATAAAAATCATTTTTTTTACAGCAACTAAACTCAATCCTATAGTCATGTCATCACACAAAAATATCATTCTTATTAACCTATTTTTCCTTATTAAAATTACCCAATTACTCCTAGAATTATCAAACAAAATACTATAATTTATTTGTAACTTTTACTTAAAAAAATCAATTATATATTTCGGTCAACCATAAAAATTCAGGATTAAATTTTATTTTCATAAGACTATTATCATTTCATTTTTATATCAAAACATCAAAGATCAATATCACCCATTGGTTTATACTTTTTAAGAAATAAGTCACATAACAATTATACACATATTAACAACAACTATCACCTAATATATATATACATATATATATATATATATATATATATATCACGGTCCAGAAAAGAAAAAAATCAAAAATATATTAAACTTATTCAATTTTAATTTAGTTTCCATTCCTTATACATATATTCATTTTGAATCCAAGCAAAAAGAAACAAAATAATCCAAACAGATACAAAATATAAATTCCTAAATTTTAAGAACACCAAAAATTTCCAGAATTTTATTTTCCTATTTATCATAAAATTTGGCCATCATGGGTTACAGAAAAAGGGGAGATTATCTCTTTAAACATACAATTCATTTTGTCCCTTTTTCTTAAACCTCAATTCATATGACCCAAAAATAATATCAAAACACTATCAATAATCTTATTTTAATATCAAAATAGGAGTTAGAAATTTTAGTTCTTATTCTTTATCATAGAAGAAATTAGAGATTTTTATTTACTAAATAACAATAGAATAAGAGATGAAAAATAGATCAAAACATAAGTTTAGTGCTACCTCTTTTCCTTAAGCTAAATGAACTTCAAAATGATGATGAAAATTTTTCCTCCTCTTCCTCTATCAACTCGCCACCCACTTTCTTCTTCTAAGCTTTTTCTCAATTTTTCTCTCAAAAATGATAGAGTTTCTTGTGTGTAAAAAGAGAGGGGTTTGGGCCACTATTTATAGGCAAGAGGGAAAATTCAGATTCAACTAATCTACTAAGGGGTGAGTCACCATAGTCCAAGGGGGGTTTTTCCTAGTCTTTTTCACGTAATGAACCCTTTTAGAAAATGAAAATGCATTTATTTCTTTCACAAGTTCCATGTAAATTTTGAATTTCAAACTAAATTCTTCCTCTCACATATAATTATGGACGGTGCAGTCCAGAAATAAAATAAAAATATTTTCCAAATTAATTTTGCCTATTTTTCCATAATTCAAATAATTGCAACAATAATAAACTATATTAAATAAACATAGGTACAGTCATGAAAATATTTTTAAAAACCATATTTTTATTTATAAAGTGCAGTGTAAAAAGGAAAAATTTATTGGAGGTCCAAAAATAATTTTTCCAATATTAAAACTCTAAATTCGTTTTTTAATTGGTACAGATATAGAATTTTCGAAGCACCCAAAATAAAATTACAAATTTTACATTTTTGAAATCTACATTTCAACATGATCATTTTCATATAAAATTCATAATTTTTGGACTTACGGTTTGAAAGTTATGAATTTTTGAAGCTCTAAGATCATTTCCTTCAAAAATGCACTTCATAAGCTTTCAAATAATTTTATAACAAGAAAAATGCGAAAATATATTTTATTTGGATGGTAGTCCAATAGAAAACCTCAGAAATGTATTTTTGTTTTCAAAATAACATACACTTGAGTCAAAAGGTCATTTAATGCATTAAAATCACACCTTTACACTTAAAACTCAAACAATTCGTTCAGTACTGTAGCAGTGATAAAATTTCGGAAACTTCAAAATAAAAATCAAAACTTTACATTTTCATAATCTACACTTAGATACGATCGTTTTGATATATCATTTGTAATTTTTCGACGTACGGTTTAAAATATATGAATTTTCGAAGTCATATTACTATATTTCCTCAAAAATCCTTTTTGTATTTTAAATATAAATATAATACCATTCAATAACCTTATAAAATATTTGTATACTACTAATATACTTCAAATGCATCATATACAATTATATATATATATATATATATATATATATTTATACATTTTCCACGTTTATATATATACTTAACTCAAACAATTAGAAATATACAATCCAATAATCAATGGTTCTCTATAAGAATTTCACTAGAAAAATATTATCACATAAATAATCATACAAAATCTAATTATAATTTAAATTAAATTGGGGCAAAATTGTGGGTCTCACAAGGAAGGTACTCTGGGAATATCAAATTGATGCAACCTACTTGATGACACATTCTGGGAATGTGGCCAGCGTCTGGGACATGGTTTCTTTGGTGCATTCTGGGAACGTGATGCACACTCTGGGTTCTGCAGACTCGACTCGGGATAATTTTACGATAACTATAATTAATTCTATCGATCTCTAGGGGTATTTCGAGGCTACAGAGGACGGTCTTTAGTATAAATTACAAACGAGTTGTAATTGTATACTCGGTAGGAAGACGTTTACTCCCAGTTGTTTTTCCTTACTTTGTATTGTTTGGTACGTTGTCGTCAAACGTAAATGGAGCGTTGGTATATTTTCGTTAAAACGTAAATGGAATCGTTTGGCACATTCTTGATAAACGTAAATTGAATCGTTTGGTACGTTCTCGATAAATATAAATTGCTAAGTGCATGATATTAGATGAATATCACCGAGGAGATTGCATTAAACATATGCATTGCACATGCATTAGAAAACATACATTATCGCTTGATGCTTATTGTTTGACTATTTAAGTGTGTTTATATGTTTATGTGACTTTAATTGCTAATTGAATACTTGTGTTTGTTATTCCTAGTCTATTTAATTATTCATTTGTACGTGAATGACACTGTCTTACTCCCTTTGCCCTAATTGTTTGTTAGGTGATGTCTCGATACCTGGCCTGCCTGGAGATGTGTCCCGTGAGAGGGACATGGGAGTATGAGGAGCGTAGAGCCACCTTCGAAGGGGAGGTGGAACTGATATTTCGCCATCCGAATCCCCTGGTGTACATGCGTCCTCGTCGTTTCCGCATACCTATGATATACGCCCAGCTTGTACCTCCCGTTTTTACTTATTGACATGGCACTCCACCACCCCATCTGCACGCCGTCATTCACATTTTCGTTTCAGGCCAGCTGCTCCCGCTCACACTCCTCATGAGAGAGTTGCACCAGAGGATCCTTCTCGTCCGGGTCCATCGCGTACCGTGAGGTTTGCACCATCACTAGAGCATGTGCCTCCGGTGGTTCAGGTGGACTCTGAGGAGGAAGAGGATCTCAAGGAGGGCGAGAGTGAGCCAGCTAGAGATGATGACGCACAGACTGGGAGGGAGAGTGATCAGGTGGTTCCTTCTACCGGGAGCCAGTGGATGGTTGATGAACCGTGAGGCCATAAGCTAGGTTTATCTCATTAGTATGTGGAATTATTAATATTATAGAGTTTTGTTGGACCACTCTGAGTTACATTTTTTTATATGTATAAGTAAACTAATGGTTATCAGTTGACTCGGAGCTACGAGGCAATACTTACTCTTTTTGGATCAAATGATGTAAAATGATGTATATTATGTAAAACTCAGAAGCAGTTATGTATTAGTTTTCGGTTCAAATTATTTCTCATTTTCTTACACCATCATAAAACATCAACACTTTTTCAATAAAATACATTAATCATATATGTTTATCATAATCATAATATATATAATTACATATAAATATTTAGGTCATTACACCATCTCACTGAATAGACCATACTGCATGAACAATCTTCTCAAAATCCCTGTGCTCTGCCCACATATTAAAGAACTTAAAACCTGATCTTCTCGGTTGAGCACCAAGACCCCAGTCAATAAGAATAGGTGAGTGATCAAACGCCCCTAAAACAAGGAACTCTGTTTCAGCAGTCGGCCACTACATGCACCAATGATCATTCACAAGAGCACGGTCAAGCTTACAATAAATCATATCTGTTGATCCTGTTTATAGCACCAGGTATAGTAACAACCCCTATACCTCATATCAATCAACTGACAAGTATGTACACAATCATTGAAATCAGATAATAAGGTAACATCAACAGGCACACCTCCAAGCTTCTCATTATCAGAAAGGAAATTATTAAAGTCCCCCAACACAATCCAAGGGATTTGAATAAAAGCATGAATCCCTTTCAAAACACTCCACAACTCTTTCATGTGCTCATGATCATTAGAGGCATAAATAAAGGTATCATAAAAAACAGCATTAGAATGCCTAACCTTCACATAACAAAGAATATACTGATCAGACCTGCTAATAATCTCAACATCAAACTTGTCCCTTTTCCAAATTAGCCAGATACGGCCAGCTGGAGTTAAGTCATTATTGGAAAAGGAATCCCAGCCAGAAGCAATCTTATCCAGTACTATAGTAAAGGGGGATGCTTGTAATATATTTTCCAAAATTCCTAACAAACTTACACTATATTTATTATAAAAATCTACAACTACTTATTGTTTTAAAGGGCGATTCAGCCCTCTAATGTTCCATGCAGCTATTCTATCTATTAGAATTTTGCTTAGAGGTTACCCCCTTATGCAAAACTACAGCTTTTGATTTACCTCTACTTCTTGATGTGACAGGAGTCCACCCTTGTTCAGAATCTACTTCTTCCTCAGCACAATCCTGCACCTCCCTAGGAACAGTCTCTGAAGCTGGCACAGCCTCAGGTTCTGGCACTGCCTCAGAGGCAATCTCAGTAGTGTGTAACAGGTCCTTAATAGCTTCGTGGCTGACTCTATATTCTCTTCAGGAACAGTACCTTTCTCTAAGCTTTTCTTGAGCTTTAGTTTGTCAACTAACTCATCCGCCTCCTTCTGTGTAGGTTTGTTCTTAACCACCCATTGCTGCTTCACCCCTTTCCGACACATTTTTGCATCAGGCCCATAAGTTGAGCATTTAGTGCAAAGAGACTTGCAATTCATAAACCACTTTCTGGCTGATTATGTTGCATTTCTCATCCTCAAAATAGACTTCATCAGGAAGAATTGTAGGGTTTACCTCTATTAGGACTATTGCATAATTAATGTGGTTCCTCTCTTGGGTGACCTGATCCACCATAATTGGAGTTCCAACCAGACTTGCAATCTTACTCAATGCTACAGCATTCCGGTACTTAAAATTCAAGTCCGGAAACTAGATCCAGATAGGCACACGATCAATAAATGTTCTATCAGTAGGTCTTCCAGTCCAGGGTGTCAGGATCATAGGCTTCTTATCAAAGTGAAAGACACCTATCTCCAAAATCGTGTTCCTGGCCTCAATTGTATTGAATCTAACAATAAAAGTCCCATCATTATTCATCTAGACTTTGTCAATTCCATGGTGACCCCAAACCTTCTTAATGTAGCCATTAATCGTTGGGAAAGGTGGTCGTGACCCCAGAACATAGCACACTAGAGCATTTTGCCAGTACTACACCTCATTCACAACATCATTAGCTTCAATCTTCCCTACAGAGACTCCTTCTTTCACCTCTGGCTGATGGTATGTAAATTTCTCCCCGACATTACGAAGCTTCTTAATATCAAAACTATCCCACACAGACGACACCCTTGTAGAATCCTTCTTGTTCAATGCACTAGTGCCTTGCCCATTATCATGCAACACAGACGCACCAGGCACCAAAACAGGTGCACCAGACGCACCAGGCACCAAGCCAGGCGCACCAGAGAACGCACCAGGTGCATCAGATGTGCCATCCTTGTTGGCCGCACCAGGTGATGCACCAGCGCCAGGCGCATCCAGCCCGCTCGCATCAATCACCCCCAACGCCGCACCACGCATCAAGCCTCCCACCTGCGCCGCACCAACTGCATTAGCCAGACCCTCCAGCGCCGCACCACGCGCGCCAGGAGCAGCCGCACCAGAACGTCCAACCTCACCCGTGTTGGAAACCAACAAGCGGCTCAAAATAGTCTAGAGGGGGGGGCGTGAATAGAGTATTGAAACCTTAGTACAAATATTTCGATCACCGTAGAGAATGGTTTTAAGAAAATAAATTTTTCTTCAAAAATTACTAATCGATTAATGCTAAGCTTAATCGAGTAATTGCGCAAGTCACTTTTGAACTACTCGATTAACACAAATGTTACTCGAGTAATGCCGCAAGCTACTTTGAAATTAATCAATTAATGAACAGATTAATCGAGTAATCTGGGTAGAAAACTGATGCAGATTTAGTTTTGATGAGAATTCTCTTAGAATCGCAATGCTTTGATGATTCAACAAATTATGAATGAATACTAGAACAATTTATCAGTAAATTTACCAACCAATTTAGGTCAATTAATTAAAGATATGAAAAACCCCAATTCTAACCTAAATTCAATTATTCTTGAATTAATGCAAACTTGAAAAGAAAACAATGAAGACGATGATTTATCCTGGTTCACTCTCTACCACTGAGAGCTACTCCAGTCCCCTTTATCTAAAAGATAAAGAGTTTCTACTAGATAATTCAATTGTTAGAATTACAATGTTAAGATGCAACTTCTCACAAAGCTATCCTATCTTAACCCCTCTCAAAGAGTGTACCAAACTCTTTGATGTTCTAACCCAATTGAATTCCTTGTCCGTCTTCTTTTGATTTGTTGAAGATGCTTCCAACCAAATCCTTTCCAATTTGCTTTGACAACCTTCAAAGACTTTACTTGTGAAATTCTTCACCTTTGTTGAATCCTTGATTGTGCAACCTCTTGTTGCAAATAGCTTGAACACACACTTGAAAACTAGAAAGATCTTGATCTAAATCAAACTTAGAATATTGAATTGATCTTGAGTGAAGAATAGAGAGAATTGTTGAATCTTGATTTCTCAAAGAAAGTTTTGTAATAGCTCTTGAAAATGAAAGTATATTGCTCAATATGAAAAAATTATGAAAGAGTTTTTTTTTAACCTTGTCCAAGTACAAATGAGGTCTTTTTATATTTTTCTGAAACAGTACGTGTTACTCGAGTAATGATTAACACACTACTCGATTAACCAGTGTTAAAACATACTAATCGATTAATGATTATCTCATTACTCGATTAACCTATGTTAACACGTGCTACTCGAGTAGGCCTATCATGCTAATCGAGTAACCAGTACAGACATTGATTAAAAACAATGCTTTTCAAATGTACTTTGACAATTACTTTAATTTGAGCTATTTTAATCAAGATTAAGTTTTCTTCACTCTTAATCAAACAATATTATAAGCTTAATTAAGATCACCTAAAGCTACCCACTCTCATGATATGCATTGCATAAAATAAAATATTACATTGATTAAGAATTAAAATAAATCCTAATTCTAATCTTCATGAGTGAAGCTTCCTTGTTGAAATGTTGTTGCTTGAAATACGTTTGATATCATCAAAACATAGAAACCTACAAACTCCCCCTTTTTGATGATGACAAACCTCCTTTTCAATTAAGCACTAAGTTTTATAATACTCCCCCTAAATGTAATACACTTAGGAAAAATATAATAAAACTTATCCTACAAGAACAACATCAACAAAATATTCTCCCCCTTTTGGCATCATTAAAAAGATTTGAATTAGAAAAGTCCTTTGCCAAAAGTGGAAGGTGAGTGTAACAAACTATGATATTGAGATAAAAATATAGCAAAGACTAAAATAATATGTAAAAATCAGAGTAGAGTCTAAACCATATAATAGTCCATAATAGTGCCGTAAACCATACAGAATAATCCAAAATAGAGCACCATAAACATAGTTCAACTACACCATAAACCATAAACAGAGTTTAATGACATCAAGTCATGCAGCAAAACATAGTCCAGAACTTAGCCAAAAGATGTCAACCATAGTCATAAGATAAACTAGGCCATACACAAGGCCCTAAAACATATCCAAAAGACATAACATAACAAAGTCATAATCTAAGTCATAACATCATAAACCAGCAACAAAATAAACATAACCAGCAGAGAAGCAGTGCAAAAATCAGTGAATGAGTGAGAGAAAAAAAATGAAATCTCAACATGAAAATCATCAATCAAGAAACCACAAGGCTAAGGGTTTGGTGGAGGAGGAAAGTGCTGGGAAAAAAAAGATTCGAGATATGATCCATCAACCTCTGCTCCATAGCCACATTCTTAACATCTTGACGAATCTCCAAAGCCTCTAGCTGCTCATCAAAGTGCTGAAGTAGTGAAGCATGGGCAGCCTTTGCATCAAAAAGAAGTATCCAAATTTTCAAAATCAATGTAATCCTCAAGACGCGGTCCATGATCCATTTCCATGAGATCCAGTGGTTGAGCAGAAGGACCAGCTTGGTCACCAGCAGGAGCTTGAGCAGCTTGCTCTAAAGCTTTGATTTGAGATTTCCACAACCAAGCCCTTGATGGCTTATGATAAGCAATTTTCATGTAATTTATGTGATGTGCATTCAAGCACCAATTTTTCTTTGCAGCATGCTCATATGACTCATCAATAGCAAATGGAACCCGATAGTGCCTAAGCAACTTAGTAACATGCATAGGATAGGGTAATATTGAGTAAGAGGAGATTGAGCAGCATCATACATCCTAGCAAGTACTGTCTTATTCCAATTAATTTTATATTTCTTCTTAATACCATGAAACAATTTCAAATCATCTTCTTGAACCTGAGCATAGTTCTGGTTACCTTTTGGAAGCAAACAGTAACTAATAATGTACATCAATATCCTATCTTCAGCATGCAAAGGAGAAACATTCTTAGTAGCTTTATTTTCCCAAGTTTCACCATCCCTAAGTGCGTCAGTATAAACAAGTCCAGGGTCCACAACCAAATCAAGACACTCATCATCACCAATATAAGTACCCTCATCCTCTAATCCAAACAATAACCTCAAATCATCAGGTTTAATCACAAAATGTACTCCCTTAACCTGACTTTGATACTCACCATCTATTTTTGTAAAATTCTGATAAAACTGTTGAACTAACTTAGGGTAATAGTGAGTATTGAACTCCAAAAACTTTTGCACATTCTGAAATACCAGATTATCATAGAAATTGAACTTTTCTTTTCTTAGCCAAGCATAATTCACATATCGTAGAATACCAAAAGTGCGACGGTCAAACTTGTGAGCACGTGAGTCACGCTCCGCTGCAGAAAACCATGGGTGATTCTGGCTAGAAACCTTTTTGCCCTTCTTACGTGGAGGTTCTGCTGAAGAAGAAGCCATAACCTCTGAATTGAAGGCTGAAAAATCGTGGTATTTTGTCTTTGGTTCGGTTAGGGTTTGGAAATTTCGGGAAAATTGAAATTTTGTGAGAAATTGGTTAAATTGATGGAGGATATAAGGTGTATTGGTGTTATAATGAAGAAATATGGGAAGAATTTTAGTGATTTTGGATCATTTGGTAGCCCTTGGTTCGATTTGATGATGAATGCATGAGAGAAGACGGAGAGAAGAGCGAGAGGAGAGAGAAAAAGAAATGAAAAAAAATAACTCGAGTAGCAACCCAATTAATCGAGTAATGCCGAAAGTAGTTTTAAAATTAATCGAGTGACAGTGTCTTTACTCGAGTAATGCCGAAAGAGATTGAAAAATTAATCGAGTAAGGACCCTGTTAATCGAGTAGTCTGCACTAAAACTTAAAAATTTTCAAATTTTTCTTAAACAAAAATATTTTTCATACACACAAACACATAGAAACACTTAGCATTTAGCACACATACAATAAAGCAAGTAAACATATTATAGGGAAAACATATACACACAACTACATATCAAGAGAATTAAATGAACACTTTAGACATACAACTTACTCAAGTTCAAAAACATAATGAAATAGGCACTTGAGGTGATTAATAAAAATTTCAAATACAATTAGCTAATGGTAGACTCATCAAAAATACCAAGTTCCCTTCTAATTTTATAGAAAGTATCTCTTGGTAGAGGTTTTGTAAAAATATCAGCTAATTGATCCGAAGTTTGAACAAACTCAATAACACAATCACCTTTTTGAACATGATCTCTTAAAAAATGATGCCTAATTTCAATATGTTTTGTCCTTGAATGCAATACCGGGTTTTTAGTCAAATTGATGGCGGAAGTATTATCACATTTTATAGGGATTTTTGTCAAATTTAAACCAAAATCCGATAATTGTTGCTTAATCCAAAGGATTTGAGCACAACAACTACCGGCCGCTATGTATTCGGCTTCCGCGGTTGATAAAGCTACACAATTTTGCTTTTTAGAAAACCACGATACAAGTGAACTACCAATTAAATGGCATGTTCCGCTTGTACTTTTTCGCTCAACTTTACAACCAGCAAAATCGGAGTCCGAATAACCTATTAGTTTTAAAAGAGCATCCCTAGGATACCACAAACCGGTATTGGTTGTACCTTTTAAGTATTTCATTATTCTTTTAACAGCAGTTAAGTGTGACTCTTTCGGATTAGCTTGAAAACGTGCACACATACAAACACTAAACATGATATCAGGTCTAGAAGCAGTTAAGTATAACAAACTACCTATAATTCCGCGATACTTTGTTACCTCTACAGCTTTTCCAACCTCATCTTGATCTAGGTAGCATGCAACGCTCATTGGAGTAGAAGCGGACTTACACGAATCCATGCCAAACCTCTTGAGAAGTTCCCGACAATATTTACTTTGATGTATATAAATGCCATCATTGAGTTGCTTTATTTGAAGGCCAAGAAAGAAAGTAAACTCTCCCATCATCGACATCTCGAATTCGCTTTGCATTAAATCTGAAAACTTCTTACACAAGTTATCATTAGTAGCACCAAAAATAATATCATCAACGTAATAATACCACTTGTTGGAAACCAACAAGCGGCTCAAAATAGTCTAGAGGGGGGGGGTGAATAGAGTATTGAAACCTTAGTACAAATATTTCGATCACCGTAGAGAATGGTTTTAAGAAAATAAATTTTTCTTCAAAAATTACACTGACTAATCGATTAATGCTAAGCTTAATCGAGTAATTGCGCAAGTCACTTTTGAACTACTCGATTAACACAAATGTTACTCGAGTAATGCCGCAAACTACTTTGAAATTAATCGATTAATGAACAGATTAATCGAGTAATCTGGGTAGAAAACTGATGCAGATTTAGTTTTGATGAGAATTCTCTTAGAATCGCAATGCCTTGATGATTCAACAAATTATGAATGAATACTAGAACAATTTATAAGTAAATTTACCAACCAATTTAGGTCAATTAATTAAAGATATGGAAAACCCCAATTCTAACCTAAATTCAATTATTCTTGAATTAATGCAAACTTGAAAAGAAAACAATGAAGACGATGATTTATCCTGGTTCACTCTCTACCACTGAGAGCTACTCCAGTCCCCTTTATCTAAAAGATAAAGAGTTTATACTAGACAATTCAATTGTTAGAATTACAATGTTAAGATGCAACTTCTCACAAAGCTATCCTATCTTAACCCCTCTCAAAGAGTGTACCAAACTCTTTGATGTTCTAACCCAATTGAATTCCTTGTCCGTCTTCTTTTGATTTGTTGAAGATGCTTCCAACCAAATCCTTTCCAAATTGCTTTGACAACCTTCAAAGACTTTACTTGTGAAATTCTTCACCTTTGTTGAATCCTTGATTGTGCAACCTCTTGTTGCAAATAGCTTCAACACACACTTGAAAACTAGAAAGATCTTGATCTAAATCAAACTTAGCATATTGAATTGATCTTGAGTGAAGAATAGAGAGAATTGTTGAATCTTGATTTCTCAAAGAAAGTTTTGTAATAGTTCTTGAAAATGAAAGTATATTGCTCAATATGAAAAAATTATGAAAGAGTTTTTTTTTAACCTTATCCAAGTACAAATGAGGTCTTTTTATATTTTTCTGAAACAGTACGTGTTACTCGAGTAACGATTAACACACTACTCGATTAACCAGTGTTAAAACATACTAATCGATTAATGATTATCTCATTACTCGATTAACCTATGTTAACACGTGCTACTCGAGTAGGCCTATCATGCTAATCGAGTAACCAGTACAGACATTGATTAAAAACAATGCTTTTCAAATGTACTTTGACAATTACTTTAATTTGAGCTATTTTAATCAAGATTAAGTTTTCTTCACTCTTAATCAAACAATATTATAAGCTTAATTAAGATCACCTAAAGCTACCCACTCTCATGATATGCATTGCATAAAATAAAATATTACATTGATTAAGAATTAAAATAAATCCTAATTCTAATCTTCATGAGTGTAGCTTCCTTGTTGAAATGTTGTTGCTTGAAATACGTTTGATATTATCAAAACATAGAAACCTACAACCCGCACCAGCGCGCAGATCCCCACCAGCACTAGATCGTGGCGCGCCATCAGCCACAGATGGTGCAACGCCCTTGCCCCGTCAATTTGCCACGGATCTCCTGCAAGGTTTCTAGTATTTTTTCTACTTGCGTGGGCGGCAAGCTATCCAAATCAATATCATCCAATTTGGAGAAATCAATGACAATCGACTCATCATTGACATCCCGAGAGCAATCATCCTTCCTTGCTGTGCTTGGTGATTGTTTTGGCGGCCTCCCTCTTTTCTTTGCCATTGATGGTGGCTACAAAAACCCTAGGGTTTCCGCAAGAGAGAAAAGAGAGAAACCTAGAGAGAGAAAATTTTTAGAGAGAGAAAGTTTTTTTTATCCTGCGAACATCAAATGCTCTCTTTTAATTTAGAAAATATTTATGCTAAAATAGAAGAAGATAATAATGGAACTTATTTTTCCAGAAAAGGGTGCTTTGACAATAAAGGCTATATTTTGGGGAAAAAAAAACAAAAAAAAAAACAAAACAGTATCTTTAATTGCCAACTTTGTTAGCTTCGCTCTTCTCAATATCCAAAGCAAACAAACATATGATGGGCAATTAGGGCGGGCGGGCATGCCCGCCCTAATAAGATTCTAGGGCCAAAAAAACAGGTCCTGTCTGCCAGGGCAGGCATGCGGGCGGCCCATTTAGATTTAAAGATTTGCATTTTTACACCTTTCATTGGCAATTCAGGCATTATATTGCGTGGCCCGCTTGCCCGCCCTTCCCAAAAAGAATACCATAATTTCATGATTTGTTCTTCTTTTTCAATTTTCAGCAAGAACACAAAAGCACAATAAGAATAACAATTTTCAATTATTAAGAAATAAGAACACACAGAATACAAAAAAGAAAACCAAATACCTTGGCTAGCTGAAGAACCTCCAGGAAATCCATGCGGTCCTCGAGTTCGTCCTCTTACTCTGCTCCTCACAGCTGCTGTTTCTGTGTCCATCGGCGGTGTTGGCCTTGTGTTCGACGACGGTGCTGGCCTTGTGGCCTTTCGTGACTCCATCGGCGACGGCAGAGAGAGAGAATCGCGAGAGATGAGAGAGAGAATCGCGAGAGATGAGGTGAGTTTTGTGGCTGGATCGAAGGGAGAAGAAGAAGATCAGTTGAGGGAGGGAGGAGAAGATGAAGAAAATAGGAGAAGAAGAGGGGAGGGATGCCGCCGTCGAGTAGGAAGGAAGAGGAGATGGAGAAAATAGGGTTTATAATTGTGAGTTTTGTTTGTGTATTGTGTGTGTCACACTCACACTGTCACGTGTGTGTAGTGTGTGTCTCCACTGTCCAGGTTTTTATTTTTTTATATATATATACATAAGCCCGCGGGCGACTCGCAGCCCGTCCGCTTTTGCCGGCGAAAATAATGAGCGGGCGCGGGCGAGCATAATTTAAAGGATTTTCTAAAAGGTGTGCCCTGCCCGCAAAAAAATGCGGGCGGGCGGGTAAGGCCTGCGGACCACGACCCTACTTGTCAATACTACCCTCAGCTATGTCGATAGACTCAGACTCGCTCACTCGGTAGTTATGCTAATGGCTAATTAATAAGAGTTTGTTTTATTTATTATTTATTTTTTATTTTTTTTCAAATGCAGCCAAATAAGGCCGAGTGTTCAACAACAGAAACATTTTGTGCCAACCTTTTAGCAAGTTGATAATGTGATATTGTTATCAAAATCAAACTTATAAATTTAGACAAAACTTCTCTATTATTTTCAATAGACTAATTAGTTATTTATCCATTAAAAACACCACTAAAATAATAAGAAAATAATTTATATATCACAATACTAAAATATTTTATTTTAAATTTTAAATTACTAAAATTATAAAATATTTTCTCACACATACTTACCATTTTTCAAATCAATTTTTTGGCTTTTGACTTAATAGAATAGTATGCGAAGATTTCCGAAACCTTATGTCTTTTTTTTTTAATGTAAAACCTTATGTCATTGAATCAATTATTTTTAATAATTATTCTAATATTTTAAAAAATTGATCATTAAATTAAAAAGCCATGCCCGGTTTCTTTCTCACTGTTCACTGTGCAAGGAAATACACACATACTCAGTAAAAAAAAAAAAATTCTTTTTGAATTCCTTAGTTACTGAATGGCCCTCATTTGTATTTTTCATGGACGAAGTTGTTCTTTATTTATCGCCTGAAACCAGACGGAATTAACTTTCCGCTTTTTGGAAGTCGGGAACAAATTTAATATTTCTGATTAGTAAGAGTCGAAAAAATTCCGACTGGTTAGAGTCAGAAAAAGCTATTAAATATAAGTTTTTTTTGCTATTATAAAAACAAAATAACATAGAGGAAAGATTCATACTCCCTCTGATCCTATTTATAAGACATTTTTGGGATTTTTATTTTGGTTCTATTTATAAGATCCCTTTTCAATTTTCAATAACATTTAATTACTTCTTTCCACTAACGCCCTTATAAAGTCAACATTTTTTAGAGTTCCAATAATAATTATATGGGTAGTTTTGAAAAAGTATATCAAATTTTCACATTTCCAATGCCACTAACAAATTTATCCACTCTACTTGATGGAAGTGAAAAACCCCAAAAGGGTCTTATAAATAGGATCGGAGGAGTATCAAATACTCCCTCCAGCTCGAATTATAAGCAACGAAAAACATACTTCTTTAGGTTTAAAATATAAGCAAAATTAACTAACTTTATTAAATTTTGTTTCATTCCCATTGCCACTTTCCTAAAACATCTCTAGAAAATTGTAATCTTAATTAATTTTTGTTTCATTTCCTATACTACTTTCCTAAAATACTTCTATTTTTTATTAATTTGAGAAAATTAAATACAATCAACTAACCTATTTAATAAACATAAAAATGATTGGATTTGCTTATAATTCGAGCGGGAGGGAATATATATT
The DNA here is from genome assembly GCA_037953625.1 of Crotalaria pallida. NCBI lineage: Eukaryota > Viridiplantae > Streptophyta > Magnoliopsida > Fabales > Fabaceae > Crotalaria > Crotalaria pallida. Next base: position 102,902,020 of record CM075649.1, read on the forward strand.
ACCGTTGAAACTTTGACCCTAAACATGTTTAGAATTGTGGTTAATATAAATTATCATGATATTAGCTTTTTCCGACTCTAGTCAGTCGGAATTTTTTCTGACTTGAACCAGTCGGAATTTTTTCGATTCTAACTAGTCGGAAATATTAAATTTGTTCTTGACTTCCAAAAGACGGAAATAACTTTTTGCCTAGTTTCAGGCAGTAAATAAAAGATAACTTCGGCCATAAAAATACAAATAGAGGCCATTGAGTAACCAGGAGTTTCAAAAAGAAAGAGTAAAAAAAAAAAAAGAAAAAGGAATACACACATAGCGATGGACATCCTAAGAAACCAAACTGCGCCAAACCGCCTGTTTCATCCATCATCTACTTTCTTTCATAACATAATGGAAAGTGAACAACTAGAAAGTGACTTTAGTGGGGCCCTTACATAGCTGGAAGATAAAGTCAAGCATGTTTTTTTATTTTTTGTAAAGTTAGGAATGCTTTTTATCCGGCATCGTAAATAGATATATTCCCTCCGTCCCTATAAATAACCTATAAATAATTCTACATTATAAAAAAGTGGTATGTGTTATTTGTTAATCAATCAATAATAAATAAATGATACATATTCCCTCTGTCCTTATATATAAAGCTTTTTTGGGGATTTCATGTCCATTAAAAAAATGGAATAATTTAGTTAATTGTATTAGAAATGTAAACTTTTGATATGAAATTTCAAAATTACCCCTATTAATATTATTGAGAATCTAAAAAATGTTAAATAAATATGAGTGTTTATGAAAAAAAGTAATTAATGCATCATTGAAAATTGATATGAGACTTTATAAATAAAGACAAAATAAAAGTGTCAATAAAGTTTTAAATTTAGAAACAGAGTTAGTATTATTTTTCATGGAGTAAGCCTATTTATACGTTGAATTTGAAAATTATAAATCATTTTTCTTTTGTTTTTTGCTTTTTCCTCGTCATGTCTCTCTCACTGGTCACTAGTCGCTACCAAACACTAGTATCAATATTTTAAGGGTTTTTTTAACCTTAAGGCCAAAAATAAAAGGCTAAAAATGGATATCATATATTGTAAAATGGTACATTGAAAAAATTAAAACACTTTATATTTAGTTTTTTAATACGATATTCACTTTTAACATCTTATCCTCAGCCCAAGTTAAAAAAACCATATTTTAATGCCAATATAAATGTCCAATCTCATTCAGTTTTTTTAGTCTTTCTTGCTTTTCAATGTGGCAACTAGCAACAAGCCAGTGGGAATATCCAAGTTTTGTTCTTTCCCTATCTGTTCAAACATCAGCATCAGTACCGAGTCTCTCACTTCTTAGATTGTCTGAATCCTCCTGAATCTGTTGCAGAAACAAGGTATGATTATTATGATCTACCATCTGGGCAACTGAATTTGTTCCATGGAGATTCTGAGTTTTTAAGATCATCTTCTTTCTTTCTTTCCTGTTTGTTGCATTATAATTAATTTAATTTTTGCCACAAGGAATTAATTCCCTTTGTGCTTGGCTGGCATAGTGATTTCATAGGCTTAAATTTGAGATTTTGCGGTATGCAGAACTGGGTTTTATTCCTTTCATTGGAGGGTGTTGACTTGAGTGTTATGTTGATTTTTTGTTGAATATCTTCAAGACAGCTTGTGTGTTATGTTGATTTTGGGACATATAGGTTAAGTCTAGCAGGTGTTGCAAGCACAAAATACACATGCTTTTCATATCTAATGCACATTTTTTATTGGGATATTTTCAAACCAAAGTAAACTTGATTACATAAACTTGATTTTTATATTTGAATGTCATCTTTGTTGTTTGAGATTAATTTCATAGTGGTAGATTGTCTTTTCTTACCTTGATTTATTTGCTACATTGTTTTTTTGGATTATAGATAGGCAGAACATCAAGTTATCGATGTCAACCCTCAAGTTTCTTTCTTCCTTCTCTAATGGCCTTTCTCTATATCTTAAATCCAATAAGTTACATTTGTCTGGGGTTCTGTGGACTAACATAACTAAAATCCTGGATTGCAGAATAATCGACTCTTCAGCTTTATTGGTGGAGTATTAGATCCATAGACAGAGTTAGAGACAATGCCTATTGTCACTAAAGACTTGGATTCTGCATTCCTAACTGCAGGAGCGAACCCGTATCCTTACAACCACTTGCTTTCAAATTGTCTTATAACTTGCTTTAGTCTCTTGACCACCAAGATTGTGAGATTTGCTGCCACGATAATGTTGCTGCCTCATGACGCACGGGTTTAAATCCTCTCCGCTTGTGGGGTAAGGTTGTCTACATCTACCCTTCCATACCCCACCAGGTGGGAACTTTGCGCACTGGCCTGCCTTTTTTAATGCTGAAGAAAACTAGTTCTTGTACTTTAAATTGCATATTTTAAAGATAGTTGAGAAGGAAGAAGTCTTGGACAGGATTGTTGAGTTAATATGTTTAGATGTCTCCTATTTTTCCCGAATTTTCTCAAGTTACATTTCTTTATTTAAGTTTTCTGCTTTTTACTTAACTTTATACTCTTTAGAGGCTTAGACATTTGGTGTGTTGAGAACCAGCTGTTGGTTCCGGTGTCAAAGTCAAGCCATGGAAAATTCTATTCTGGAAGTGCATACCTAGTTTTGAATGTAAGATATCACTCACTTTATTTCTCTGTTGCTCCTTTTAAAGTCATGAAGAGGTGTAAAATTCCAGAGTTTCAAAAATATCCCCATTATAATCATAACTTTCACAGTTTCACTATCCTTTTTTGAAGTTGATCCCATTACTTCACCATAATGGAGTTATAGTGGCTAGCTGTCAGTATTAGCTAATTTAGCTTTATTTTCATCTAAGTTCTCTTGATATACAATTGATCCTGGCCTACTTATATTATTGATGAAACAGGCTGTTTTTCCAAAAAGTGGCCCTCCTCAGTATGACATACATTATTGGCTGGGAAATGACACAAACAAGGTTTGTATCCTTTCTTGTGTTATTGGTTTGCCTGCATTGATATAATTGTTTGTTTCTGTTTTAATGGAACAAAAATCTATATGCATTAAATTGATTTAAATGAATTCATCCTTCAATGAAGAATAAATAAGAACATTGAAATACCGAAAATAATTAAACAGCATGACCTGCACTGTTTCACCGTTGAGTTCTGTATTTGCAGGTTGATTCAGGCTTGGCATCAGAGAAGGCACTTGAGTTGGATGCAGCCTTAGGATCTTGCAGTGTTCAGTATAGGGAAATTCAAGGCCAGGAATCACAGAAGTTTCTATCATATTTCAAGCCTTGTTTGATACCCATTGAAGGAGTGTTTACTTCAAAGCAAGGGAATGTGAATGGAGAATATCAAGTACGCATGTACACATGCCAGGGAGACTATGTTGTTCATGTGAAAGAAGTAAGTTTACTCTGAAGTTTAATAATTAACTGCTTCTGTTTTCTCATGGTGTGAAACTTCTCTGCCAACTCCTTTGACCGAAAAAGTACATTTACTACAGCTTATTAGTGTCTTTTTCCTAATTATTTCAAAGGGTTTTTATTTTGGCTATGATTTTTTCAAAAGGATGGATTTGCTTTCAGTTGTTTAATTTTGCACACGTGTTTCTTATAATCTTTTATCATCAAATCCTTATCTTTGATTGGAAGTTGATTAGTGTAGCATGTCTGATGTGCTTCTATATTCATTAGGTGCCTTTTCAGCGCTCATCTTTGAATCATGAAGATATATTCATCCTTGATACTGCATCAAAAATCTTCCTCTTCAGTGGTTGCAACTCTACCATTCAAGAAAGAGCGAAAGGTTTGGAAGTTGTTCAGTATCTGAAGGAGAATAAGCACGGTGGAAATTGTGAGGTGGCAGCAATAGGTTGGAATATACACCTCTCTTTTGTTCTCATATATTTCTTTCGAGGAAAGATGTTGCAAATCATGATTGTACATTTGTTGTAGAGGATGGAAAATTTGTTGGTGATTCTGATGTGGGTGAATTCTGGAGTTTATTTGGTGGTTATGCTCCCATTCCTCGAGAATTGCCTTCTGTTCAGGAATTCGTATCTCCATCCGTTAAGCTATTTTGGTGAGGTTCATACATCTGTTTTCACGATGATTGTGTACGAATCCATCATGGCATGTGTTAATAATCCTTTCTTGCTCAACCTTAAATCTCGCTTAAACATCTATCAAGTTTGTGTTGTATCAACGGCTAAGCGGATTCATATTGATAAGCTTAGCCTTCATGGGGTTAACTTAATAGCATCACTGTTAATAGAAATAGAAAAATAACCTTTTTTTACTTCAAGAAATAGTTTATTCCTCTTTGCTAAAGAGTGGTTGTTTTCTCTTCTGAACAGGATAAATTTACAGGGAAAACTTTGTCCAATGGCAAGTGATGCGTTGGGCAAAGAAATGCTAGAAACTGACAAGTGCTATATGTTGGACTGCGATGGTGAGATTTTTGTGTGGATGGGAAGGCAGACTTTACTGACAGAAAGAAGAACAGCAACCAAAGCTATAGAAGTAAGAGTCTCTTTCTTGAAGTTCCCCTTATGTTTCATAGGAGCTGGGCTTTTAGTAAAGATCTTAGCTTTTCACAGTCTGAAGTGCTATTATTGTGAGTTCTTTCATTTCCATAGTCCCCAAGAATGATGCACATACTGTTACTTAACTACTTATCTCAAACTTACACTTATTAACTAAAATCCCACTTAAAATCCACCTCTTGCCAATCACAGTTGATTTCAACCAATTGCTGGCCATTCGCTTCATGAATTTTTATGTGAAAATCACGGACCATAACATGGGACAAATTTCATTCCTAAAGAAACTTATATTCTTTGAAGGTTTCATCCTTAATTTTGTCTTTCTTGTATACGCTTAGTAGTCAAATTCCTTGTCAGTATATAATAATGAAACCCCAATGCTTATTCTAAAGGCCTGTGACCGCACAAAGTAGTACTGTATGTTGGTAAATGGGCCTAAACTACGTATTACATAGATAAGGATGTTGTAGCGGAAGAGTGGATGCACAATGCAAGACAATACAAGATCAGAAATAAATGCGTCGAGAGAAAGTATGGGTTGCAGCTATAGAGGAAAAGATGGTAGAATCTCGTGTAAGTAGGGGCTGATCTAGGGTGTGACCTTCAATAGTTAAGGGGTGTGACCTTCAACGTGGTTCTGCCCCAGCGTGTAAGGTGGTAGAATCTTGTCTAAATGTTGATTTTCATATTTTCAATAGTCAAGGAGTGTGACCTTCAGTGTGGTTCTGCCCTTGCATCTAAGGTGGTTTGGTCCGTTTTTACCGAATACCCAGTGCAGGTACACGGTTCATCATTTTTACATTATTATTACATGACTTTCTTTTATACGAACCCTTACATGGTACAGTGAATTCGGTATGTGGTACGCAAGGGCAAGGTTAACAAGAGAATCCAGTAACTATGGTTTGACACTTTGTCCATTTATAGATGCCCCTGTAAGAAAAGCTGATAGATGATTGCCCAATAATTGGAGGTACAAGGAGACCAAGAAAAGCTCCATGTGAAAGTAGTAATAAGGACTCAGTATATTACAAAACACAGCGGTGTCATTTGATCTATGTAACCGACCCCACCTAGTGGGACAAGGCTGAAATTGTTGTTGTTGCATATAATAAAATCATAACTGTATGAAAGGTAAGTTACAATAATGAATGTAGTTAACTGTGCTTGCCTATAAGTATTGTATAAAGGGCATGGCTATTTGCTTTTTCTCACTACCATTTCCATTCTAGGAATTTGTCAGAAATGAAGGCAGATCAAACAGGTCTTATTTGACATTTTTATCAGAGGGATTGGAAAGTCCCATATTTCGGTCATACTTTGCTGATTGGCCTAAAACAGTGGAGCCTAGACTGTATGAAGAAGGCCGAGAAAAAGTGGCAGGTACGGTACCTTAAACAATTTAATTATGTTCAAGTGTGCACTTAGTGTGTTTTCTATAGTTCATTGCTTTATATTTGTTTTTTCTGCCCCAGCCATATTCAAGCATCAGGGTTATGATGTGAAAGAGCTTCCTGAAGAAGACACTGAGCCATCTATAGATTGCTCAGGCACAACAAAAGTAGCTTCATGCTCATACCATAGCTGTTTCTTGTTCTGTGATCATATTTCCCTTTGCTTGGGTAAATTATTAACCGAATACTACAATTTCAGGTTTGGCGGGTGGATGGTGACGAATTGTTCCTTCTTTCAGTTGCAGAGCAGACAAGACTATACAGTGGAGACTGCTACATAGTACAGTATATATTTCCTGGAAATGGAAGGGATGAGACACTGCTTTATGGTTGGCTAGGTTGCCAATGTGTAACGGTATGCACTAGGCAAGGTTCTCTTTTTTCCACTCAGTAGTTTTTCACCTTTGATTGATAGGTATGGGTCAAGATGTCATTATTAGATTGTTTACTTGAAAGATCTTTTTTTTCCTTTCTTTTCCCTTTTTGAACTTATCACAGGATAGTCTAAAGGTATCTGTTTAGTGTAGGTTGTAACTTGCAATTCAGTTTGTTGAAATAGCGGCAAGACATTTTGTTTGGCTTTAAAATTTGCAGAAAGAATCAGAATTTCAATTTTATATCCAAGAGCTGTCAAAATTGTGTTTTCCTTGTTGAACATAGTTCTTCAATTTTTGTAGCCACTGATAGACTCTTAACCTTCATCTAATTTCTTAAGGCTTGATATTTGTTGTTGTTGTTAAACTTTTAGCATAAGATTCTCTTTTGTTCAATGATTTTTGGTTTGCAGGAGGATAAAACTTCAGCCATTGCCCACATGAATACTTTGGCTGATTCAGTCAGAACTAATCCAGTTGTGGTTAGTGCTGATCTTGCTAACTTTTTCTTATAGATGTTGACTAAATGTGTGTACCAATAAAATATTGTTCTGGGAAATGTATATTTACGATTTTCATATTTTCAACAAGCGCTAGCTTCTTATTTCTACATTCTGCATCTTGAGTACCTCCACATAAAAAAAATTTATAACTTTCCTGTTTTAGTTTGCCTAATTTACCCAATCCATATCACATGTCTGTTCAGGCTCAAATTCACGAGGGTAAGGAGCCAGCTCAGTTTTTCTCAATACTCCGAAGACTGATCATATTCAAGGTAATGTATACCCAGTACCGACTGTAATATCATTTTAAGGTTTGTAATTATGCAATATTACCAAAAAAAAAAAAAAAATTAAAAATTAAAAATTAAAATGCTCCAAATTCTTTCATTTTTTTCTTATTTGTAAGGGGGGAAACAGTCCAGGATATAAGAGGTTTTTAGAAGAAGGTATGGTGGATGAAACCTACAGTGAAAACCGTGTAGCTCTGTTTCGAGTTCAAGGTACAAGTCCAGATAATATGCAGGCCATCCAAGTTGATCAAGTATGTTTCAATGATTCTGACATTTTTATCCAGGATGGAGCCAATTGAATTTCTTTATATCTTTTCTCTAGTTACCAGAAAAATTGGCACCAAGGGCTTGAAAAAGCTATTGAATACTTTCTTTTAAATTGCATAATTCATTTCTAATTACTGGAGAAATTATATCCAGGCTTGAAAGAAATCTCTTGTGAAAATAGAGGTTACGAATATATATCATTGCCAACTGTTTCAATATCTTGTTCTTATTGAACATGGATTAAATAATGAATTGTGGGCCTTGTTACTACAAGTCTTATTTTCTGTGCCTGTTATACATGTAATAATCAGTAATAACTTTCATCTAGTTGCTGGAACCAAAATAACATGATAATACGAATAAACTCTGAGAAATTAACTTTTCCATGTATTTTACTTGAAACAGTTGTTTATTAATTATTAAACAATTTGAGTGTATCCTATTTCATTTCTTGATATCATGTTCTGTACTATTTGTGAGCTTTTATTGACTATGATTTAAAACTGTTACAGGTTTCAAGCTCCCTGAATTCATCCTATTGCTACATTCTGCAAACTGAAGCATCTGTGTTTACTTGGATTGGGAGCCTATCTTCAACTCGAGACCATAATCTTCTCGATAGAATGGTGGAACTGTTAAATGTATGTCATTGCAATTGACGCAGTAATGGAATTTTTAATCTAAATGATAGTCTTTGGGAAGGAAGCATTTAATAAGTTTGGCATTTGGATTCATATTAAATTATATGAAATGACATTGCTGTTTTTATTTGATGGACTTAATTTTTATTTATTTCTTGATGCAAATCACAGCCAACATGGCTACCTGTATCTGTGAGGGAAGGGAATGAACCTGATAATTTCTGGGATGCTCTTGGAGGAAAAGCAGAGTATCCAAAAGGGAAAGAAATTCAAGGATTCATTGATGATCCACATTTGTTTGCATTAAAAATAAAAGGAGGTAAGAAAAATGCCCTTTTCAGAAAAATAATCTAGTTCTCACTTGGTTTAGAATTATCCTGGGTTAAATGACAGGGAAAGCATGTCTAATTGACGGTTCTGTTTCTCATGCAAATGTATTGGAATTCCAACTCAGGAGACTTCAAGGTAAATTTCTTCTACAAATTAAAACTGTTCATGTATACACCTCACATGACATGATTTGATTACCTAATACTTGCAACCAACCTTTATATAGTGCATACCACAAAGGCACAAAGTACTATTGCTGAAGAAGACTGAGATAAGCCCCACTTTGAGTAGCAGACTAGCCGTTCCTAAATTCATGTATAACATCTGCAGTTGAAAGGCCAAAGGCATCAATTAGAATTTAGGCCATTTATTTTTTTCAATAAATTATGTGAACTTTCTGTTATGACCTGTTTTTGTAATTTTTCCCAATGCATATTCTAATGTAATGTGAATGTGATTAAATAGATAATTGTGGCCTTGTGAAATAATATTTCAGGTAAAAGAGATATACAATTACACACAGGATGACTTAGTTACTGAAGATGTTTTATTGCTTGATTGTCAAAGAGAGATTTATGTTTGGATTGGCTTACATTCGGTTGTCAAATCAAAACAAGAAGCTATCAACTTTGGCGTGGTAAATACTAAATTGTCTCATTCCACTTATATTGATCTTTTCTAATATACTTTCGTTGCACTTATAGCCTTTGTTCTTGAAGTCATTGTCATGCCATGATGTCATCGCAAAGATACGAAGAAGTCTAGTTTATTTTATTTATATGGTGTTCATTTGGCCATTTCTTTTCAATATGGGTAATGGGATTTCTTCACTTATGCTTGAATTCCCAACGGTAGTATATTTTATAATTACGTTGGTTAAACTACTTTGTTGTTCACTTGAAAAGAAAACTTACTTTGTAGTTGTGCTTCAACTATTTTTTCTCAAGCACGACTGTAACTCGGCCCTTCCGGAACTCTTTCCTCTGCCGTTGAATCCATTATAGTTGAAACAACAACAACAAGCCTTTGTCCCACTAGGTGGGGTCGGCTACATGGATCAAACGACGCCATAAAGGCCTATCATAAATCATGTCTTTTGATAAGGCATTGATTGCCATATCCTTCTCAATTGTTTCGCCTATAGTTTTTCTAGGTCTTCCTCTTCCTCTAGCCCTTGTAGTACCCTCCATTTGGTCTACCCTCCTAACCGGGGCTTCCACCGGTCTCCTCCACACATGCCCAAACCACCTAAGACGAGATTCAACCATTTTTTCAACAATAGGAGCAACCCCAACTTTTTCTCGAATATACTCATTTCTAATCCGATCTTGTCTGGTATGCCCACTCATCCACCGCAACATCCTCATCTCTGCAACATGAAGTTTATTCTCTTGTGTGCCCTTTGCCGCCCAACAGTCTGTCCCATATAACATCGCCGGTCTTACAGCAGTGCGGTAGAACCTTCCTTTAAGTTTAAGTGGTACCTTCTTATCACATAACACGCCCGAGGCACTCCTCCATTTCATCCACCCTGCTTGAATCCTATGATTTACATCCCCTTCTATTTCTGCATCCTGCTGTAAGATAGAACCAAGATACTTAAACTTCGGGACTTGTGCTAAGACATGCTCTCCAACCTTCACCTCCCGAGTAAGGCCCACGTGCCTCTTGCTAAAATTACACTCCATATACTCTGTCTTGCTTCGACTTATCCGGAATCCAGACCCTTCTAAAGCTTGTCTCCACATTTCAATCTTCCCATTTATGAATCCATTATAGTTGAAAGCTTCATTAAAATATCTCTTACTAGTTTTAAGCCCGTGCACTGCATGAGATATTTGTTTGTTTGCATTAATTATTATTGGATAATTTAAATAGATAATAATTGTAAATTATTTTGTGCCTTCGAATTGATTTGGTATCATACTAATTTGTAAAAAAAAAAAAAAAAAATCATTTGATGAAACTTAGATGATTAAGTTCGTTAAAACATACTATCAATATATAATGTCTCATTCTTTTATTGTATTAGTGTCAATCTCGTACAGTTATTATTTTATTTCAGAAATACAATACCAACATATTTTATATATATATATATATATATATATCTCAAAAATACAGTACCACATTATATATATATATATATAACTTTATATAAGATGTATAAATAAGGGTATGTGTACTTAAATTAAATTTAATTAAGTGAAGTAGATAAAAAATTTAATACTAAATCAAACCTGCACATGATTAAGTATTCATTTTTAACCACATCACCAAATATGAAGCCTATATTCATATATATATATATATATATATATATATATATATATATATAAAACCACCAATAACTGACATAAATATATCACCAAATATATATACTCCGTTTGTTTTCCATCAATTGATTAGATAACTACAAAACACTAATACATCGTAATCTTTTTTTTTTATTTATACCAAATATATCATTAACATTTATATAAAATTCTTTTTTTCTTATTAAAAATATATATCTTTATTTGCTTTTTTTTTTTCAAGGACATGAATTAAAAAATATGAACAAAAAATTTATTACCATTATAAAAGAATTTGCAAAAGAAAATATTAACAAAAAAAAAGTTCACTAACAAATAATAAACAAAAATGTTTATGTAAAGTAAATTTTTCATCATAATAAAAGAATTTGCAAAAGAAAATATTAACAAAAAAAAGTTCACTAACAAATAATAAACAAAAATGTTTAGTGTCAAGTAAATTTTTCATTTACTTTAATTGATTCGTAATCAATATAATGATGACGAAAGGAAAGAAACTGAAAAGGCTGTTGCCCATGCTAATTGTTTACTTAAGAAAACCATGCTAATTGTTTAGCGACCCACAATACAAAGTACCATAAATATTGAAAGAAATTTAGATACCCAACCAAGAAAGAACGAAGTAAGAAAAATGGTAGTGAGGAACAATGTAGTACCATGATTAGATATTCTTTTAAGATTTCACTTGATTGGTTTCATAGTGGATCAAAGTTATGAAAATATGGAATGAAGAGAGAAACGTTAATATAGAGGGGAGAGATAAGAATAAGAGAATGAATGGAGAGAAGAGAAAAAAGGTTAAGAAAGAATTGGAACAGTTGGACAATTTTTTATAAAGTGATAACCACCACCACTGATGCTCTAATTGTTGAGGAATTCTCAACTTTTAATCAGGAGACAGAATTTCAAAAAGGAGCATTGTAGAGGCTCCATTAGGATAGCTTTTTATACTAAAAAGAAAGATGTTATTCAAGAAAGCCATTGTTTGTGGATCTTACTGTAATTCATATGCCAGACTTGGAGAATGTAAACATAAGTATGTTCTCTCTGTGGAGAAATTCTGTATATTAATATCAAAATGTCATCTGATTGTCAGCTTATAAATCAGATAAACTACCGTATACAAGCATATCTTTACAGGTAGTCAATCCTAATTAATGAAGGAAGATCAGCTTTACAAAAATCTGGATTTAAATGACCAGCTTGCTGGCCTAATCGAGCGCACTTAAATGACAGTGAATGGCTTTATATGACCATTAAATGACCAGCTAATTTGCTGATCTCATTGACATCATAAACAATCAATTTTCGTTGTTTTTTTTTTATCCATTATTCATTTTCAGTAATTGTTTGCTAGACATATTTTAGGAACTAATACATATCCATCTGTAAGATGGGATCAAAGTTCTCAATGTAACATAGACTGACACTTTACTACAATCTGTTTTGCTTACAATGGAAATTAAAATGAGCAGAAATTTCTGGAATTGGATGTTCTTGTTGAAGGCCTATCTCTGGAAGTCCCTATTTATGTTGTAACTGAAGGCTGTGAGCCACCATTTTTCACCCGCTTCTTTTCATGGGACCACTCAAAAGCAAATGTAAGTCTGCTCCTTTCAAAATTTTACTTATTGATTTTCTATGATATATGAATTTTAAAAAGGCTCAGGGTGATAGTAGTGAAGCTTTATAGAGACCAGAGGCAATCCCCAGGCGACCTTCAAAAAAATATAGATTAATAGCAGAATTCCCTCCAAGATATTTCATTATTTATTCCAGTGCTGATTTACCTGTAAATGCAGTGTAATTTCTTCCGGTTTGCTAGTCAAAGGAAGAATTCTTTTGTAATGCATTTTTCAATTACTTTGCTCATTAGCTTTGTTTTTTTCCTCATCTTTTCTTTTATGTACATGGTGCTTTCTTCTGCATGCTTGCTGTACTATTTATTTTATATTATATTTATTTTCAAATTCCATTACTATTTATTGTGGAAATGTAGATAAAGTTTTATACTAACAACTTATTCAAAGAATTGGATGAACTATTAAAGTTTAAAATTTGACTTGAGGCTAGGATTTTTGTGTCAGAATTTTATGTTTTAATGAAAAGATCAAATATAGATTTCACCTTATGTGGTTTGATATCAATCATGGCTTTGCGACATCATTTATGATATGAAACGATATTGCATTGGTTTAATGGAAATACATCCTTAACATTAAAAAAAAATGGACATTCATCCTCTCTGTTTTTGTTTCTTACATCCTAGCTATTTCAGTTGCCAGCAATTTCCCCCTTTTATTTTTTTCTTTTTTCCTGAAATGTATATGACAAGATTAAAATGTTAATCGGGACTTCATTAATATAATTTCGCATTCTTGTCTGATGTGAATATTTCAGATATGTTTTCCCCTCCTTTTCCAACATGCTGTATCACAGTTGCAAAATCATGGCAAAGAAATTTGGAGGGGGATTTGGACCTTTCTTGTCTTTCTCATCTCAATTATAGATGTCATCCTGCTTATCAATTATTTTAATTGCAATATTGCAGATTTTTGGTAACTCATTTGAGCGAAAGCTTGCAATTCTAAAAGGAAAATCAAAAACTCTTGAAGTAAGTGACTGACTTAGTAGTATTAGCCTATTAGGGTTATTTGGGCTGCCTATACATGAATTATTATGTTTCTAGGGATTTCGGTCTTGTTATTAGTTACATATTAATATTTGCAGATGGTTTGAGTTTTGTTTCTTTGGTTCATGGTTTCTCACTCTTATTCTTAATCTATTAATCAGGGACATAATAGAATCCCGTTGAAAGCAAACTCCGGGGACTCAACCCCTAATGGTCACCGAAGCACTCCTATTACCTCCAATGGCCGTGGAAGAAGTAGTTCACCTGTACCCAGTGGCTCAAATTTTAGGCCATCAGGTGATCGGCTTCTTCCGAGCACTGAGTCGGTTGTCAAGAAGCTCTTTGAAGGGTCTCCTACAGATAACAGTGGTGGTAATATGAAACCTTTTCACCATGTGAATTTTATTTGGTTAAACAATTAGCTAATAATTATTCTATGGGGTTCCTTTTTGTAGTTATCTAGATTCTAGTCTAATGTTATTTTGTGTTCCCCCCACTTCATGTATTTGATGTAGTTTGAAACCTAAGTATGATTCACATTGGAGTTCTAATTAGTTTACAGTTTGGACTAGTCAATGGTTCTGTTGCATATCCAAAGTTTAGGGATGAAATTCGGTTATTTGAACCACTTGAAAAAATTTAATTATTTAAACCCTTTATCTTGCCTGCTACTTGCATCCTGCTAACCTGATCAGAATGATAGTTTCATGTTTTTCTCGTTCCTTTTACCATACTGCCTTTTTTTTTTTTTTCCAGAACAAACAACTCCACTGTCAAGTTCTCCAACAACAGAACTGAGATCATCAAATGAGACTGCAAGTTTTACAGAAAAGGATAGTAGTGTGGACGGCAAGAAGTTGTTGATATACCCTTATGAGCGTCTGAGAGTGGTTTCTGGTAATCCAGTGACAGGCATCGATTTAACCAGAAGAGAGGTATTACTACCTTAACTGAACAAACCTAGCTCTCAGTTTACTCGCATTCACTCTACCTGTTCTTCTAGCAACTTTAAATTCCTTATCTTGTTGTTTGAGGATCACTGAGAAAGACCAATAATTGAAATTGCCAATCCTAAAGGAGAAAAATTTATATGTTTGATGAATCACCAAAATGAGTTAGTCTAGTATTACATGATCAACCAATTGTCAACTGCAAAACTGATAAGTAAATTTGGAATTTTGGTTCTTTAACATAAATGAAGTGTTTTAGGTTGGCTTAATTCACAAGTTCCTGAAGTTTGGGGTATTTTTGCCAGATACCCTTATTTTTTTTTCAATGTCTGACTCCTTAAAATTACTTCTAGGTTTGTTAACCAAAAAAAAAAAAATTACTTCTAGGTTTAGTCATATACCCCTACTACCCATTCTGGCCAATTTTGTTGACATGTAACATCGGAATCCTAGTCAAACGAAGGAGGTTGGCCATGTGGTGCCGTGTGATGTCACACGGGCGAAGACGATCTCTCTCTTCAATCCTTTTTTTATTTTTTTCTTTAACTAAAAATATAAAAATTTAGTTTTTTAATTAAAAAAAAAAAAACAGGATCTTCGCCCACATGGCACCACGTGCCTAACCTCTTGCGTCTAACTAGAATTCCGATGTTACATGTCTGCAAAATTGGCTAGAATTTGTAGTAAGGGTACATGACAAACCCAGAAGTAACTTCGGGGAGTCAAACATTGGAAAAAGAAGAATAAGGGTATTTGGCAAAAGTATCCAAAACTTCAAGGACTTGTGACATAATTAAGCCTTTTAGGTTCTTTAACTTATCTTCAGTTATCTACGAGATACTCCCTCCGTTTCACAATGTTTGGCCTTTTAGACTTTTTTCCTTGTTTCACAATGTTTGGCCTTTTACATTTTCAATACACAAACATATTTTTTTTTCCAATATTAACCTTTCATTCAATCATTTCTCTTACTCCTTATTAATTCTACTTTTATCATCTGTCTCGTCTCAAAACCACTCTACATTAATTAATGGACACACTTACTAATAAAAATTAAATACTATTACAATTTTCAATAAGGATTAAATAGAAGCATTTAAGACAAACTATACATAATACTTACAATAATTAACACTTTCTTAATCTGTGTGCCCAAACCTAAAAGGCCAAACATTGTGAAACGGAGGGAGTATTGTTTTATGTTAATTTTGAATGAATCTCGCTATTTTTATTTTGCATTTTAATTAGTGAATTTCTAGTTAGAGGCAACTCACCGGTTCCAACATCTTGATTATGTTACTATCATTATCTACCCATAATCAGTTTGTGTCTGAGAGGAAGCAACATCTTTCATTACTTTTTACCTAGCTAGTCTGACTTATGCCAAATTCCAAATATAAAATTTCATTGGAGCACTGTCTTCGTTTGCTTGAATAATGAACTTCGTTGTATACATTCATTATCACTATTTTCCGATAATTTTTTTTATACTTTTTTCTTTTTTGTTAACTCTTCCGAGTTCTGAGCAGATAGTTATGTGCTCTGATTGAGATATCATGCATAAGTTTTGGTACTATATATATATACATGAGATATGAATTGGCTTTTCACTAGATAATATCATTTCCACGCTAGGCATTGACTGGAATCTGCACTTTTTTGATGAAACTAGGCATATTTATCTAACGAAGAGTTCCGCGAGAAGTTTGGAATGCAAAAACTTGCCTTCCACAAGCTTCCTAAATGGAAGCAAAACAAGCTGAAGATGTCATTAGATCTATTTTAGAACAAGTGTGTGAGACGCCTGTGTTTTGTGGCACTATATGTTGTAACTATGTAGTATTATAAAACCTTTTCCCCATCAGAGTGTGGAGTGTTTGAGGCTTTGAGCTTGAGTGGCTCTCTTTTTTTGTGAAAATACAGGTCATGGTTATTATTCTTGACTTGTTCAATACATATTAATTCTTTCACTTTACCTTATATGTAATACTATAAACGATGATTTTGTGACAGTTGAACTGTGTTCTTTTTTTCCCTTTAAATAAGGGGTCGGTCAAGTTAGTCTCTGATTTTATCGAAATAACAATTTAGTCCCTGAGATAAGAGAACGTCGATCAAGTTAGTCCCTGCCGTCACTATCGTAGAGATGTATTTGCTTTAAAATGGGATAAAATAGGGACGTATGTGAATTAAAATGCTATCTCAGGAATTAAATTGTTATTTCAATAAAGTCAGGGACTAACTTGATCGACGCCTAAAACGTCAGGGGACCAATCTGACCAATTACTCTTTATCTTATCTATACAGCAAATTAAAAAAGGGTTTTACCAAGGTTTTTAATATTGGAAAATCAACCATGAGTGAGTATCATGAATTCCATGTTTCAAGAATAGAAAAAACCACAATTTTCTGAGTTTTTATTATCTTTAATTTCTTAACAAGTGTTCCCTTTTAGCATTTTCCTTAAAAAAATTAGTAATTTTATACTCCCTCGGTCCTTATATATAGGGCCCCTTTGAGATATTTCACGTCCATTAAGAAAGTTGATTTAGTTAATTTATTGGAAATGTGAACTTTTTATATGTATTTTCAAAATTACCCCTATTAATATTATTGGGAATCTAAAAAGTGTTAAATAAATACGGGTGTTTGTGTAAAAAAACTAATTAATGGTAATTGAAAATTGATATAGGGTCTTATAAATAGGGATATTATAAAAGTGTCAACAGAGTCTTATATTTAAGAATGCAGGTAGTACATTGAAATTGGTAATTAATGATATATTTTTTTTAAAATTATCCTAGTAATTATGACTGAAATTCTAAAATGTACTGTTAAGTAAATAAGAATGTTTATGAAAAATAAGCAATTAATATTATTAAAATATCATTCAGGGTGTTTGTTGTAACACCCATTAGAATTAATCCACAAATTAACTATATAAATATGTGTTTAGTATGTGAATAAAATAAATTATATGTTATGATATTGGGTATTTTGAAGTATTATAAGGATAAAATAGTCATTTTACACCCTTTATAATTAATCAATATTTTAATTGAATGAGAATATAATATTATATTTTGAATTCTTGAAATTTTAACTAGTGTAACTAGTTATGGGGATAACATAACCGGTTATTTGCATTTAATTTTACAAAGGTCTGCCGAATTATAGTGTAACTTTAAGCAGGATAATCGGTTACAAACAATAATATATATAATCGATTATATCATCGCCACCGTTGAATGGGATGTTGATGTGATACTGCGTCATCCGAACCCTCGGTCCTGAGTAAGACCATGGTGTAACATCCCTGGCAGGCAAATGGATCGCGACTGTCCCCACATACCAACACGAGTCTTTTCAGCGTGCTTTGTCCTCACTCGTAGACTTCCCGGGAAAACTTCCCAGGAGGTCACCCATCCCAGAATTACCCCATGTCAAGCACGCTTAACCATGGAGTTCTTATGTGATGGGCTACCGAAAAGAAGATGCATCTTGGTGATACGGGTAGTACTAATCAATTCATTTAAGCCTCCCTGTACTATGTAGTCTCATACCTACACAGTCTCAGGATCACCCTCTCATTCCGGTGTGTCGGTTCATCCATGTACCACTCCCTTAGAAGCCTGCCAGGAGCCGCTCCTTGTCCGTGCCTCTTTGCACCGGCGATCACTCCCCGCCCTCATCAGCCCGGGGTCTTACATTGTAACATCCTAAACTTTGATTTTAAGGAAATTATTGATTTAAAACCTTAGAAAAATTGGAAAAAGTGATTTAATGAATTTTGCCAAATATGTGGGTGGTGATTATAGGTCCTAGGAGTTGTATAGGAGGTATATATGGCCTTGGGCAGGGTCATATAAGCGAGATCGGGAGTAAAATCGGCGTTTTAGGTGTTAGAAATCAACCGAAAAGAGAAAATTAAAAATTTATTATGTGAAGCTAAGAAAATAAATTCCACCGTTGGATGTGAAGTTTAAGGGGTGAAGAAGCATGTCTAAAAATTTGGACTCGATCCGACGGTCGACGAAAAAGTTACGGCGAATCGAAGGTTGGAAACCCTGAAACTCGCCCAGGCGCACCAGCCATGCGCCCAGGCGAGTCACTATTCATTTGGCGCACCATCCAGTGGGAAATCCGCCCAGGCCAGCCCACCATTCGCCCAGGCGGGCGCAACACCACTCCAGCGCACCAGGAGCGTGTGTTGGCGCACCAGAAAATCCCCCAGCCGCACCATTTCCATTTCTGACCGAGCCAGCTACGCACCAGCTTGGTTCTGGTGCAGTTCTCTCGCCCAGGCGAGGAAATGGCTCGCCCAAGCGAGCTGACGCGCACACCAGCCGCACCAGAAATTCTGTTGGCGCGCCAGAGCCCCCACCAGCACGCACCAGGTGCACCAGCAGCACCAGCTGGTGCTTGAGCTCGCCCAAGCGAGTATAAAGCTCGCCCAAGCGAGTGGCGCAGACCAGATTTGATCTGGTGCGTCCAATTAGAACTTGGGGGCCAAGTTGTGGCCTCTTGGCCACACGATTTTGCTTTTCTTTGGCAAGAACAAGCACCCAACAACAAGAACACCACTCTTCATCATCAACACCATCTCTTCATCCATTTTCCCTCCATCTTCAACACATTTCCATCATCAAAACCACCAATCCCACCATAAACACATTGTTTTGGGCACCTCAAACCCAAAACCACCAAGCTCCACCAAGCTTTCACCATGGGTGTTGATTGAAGCTTCATCCTCTTCCTCTTTTGGTCCACACGAATTACTCCCTTCTTCATTCTCTTTGGATTTTCAATTTTTCCACCATTGATTTGGGTAAGTGAGCTTCATGCCATGAGTTATTTCCTTTCCATTTCAACTTTCCTTGATTCATAGAAATTTAGCTCTAAAACCCTAGGATTCTTGCACTTGTTGCTATCTAGGGATTGTGTTTCAAACCTTCCAACTCAAATCAAGGAAAGGACAAAGATCATTCCTCTTGTGCTCTATCAAGTAGGGTTGTCTATCATCACTTCATCATTTCCTTATTGTGGTGGCAAGCTAAGCTTTGGAAATTCAAGTTTCCAAGATTTTGAGCTAGGGCTCACTAAGGTTCTATTTACTCTTTACTAATTTAAGGTAAGGAGTGGGTTATAGTGAGTATTACCTTACTCTGGGGTTTAGTTTACAATATGCATATAATGGGTACTAAGATATTTGTGTTAGTTTAGGTTGATATGATATAGAATAATTGTTAGAATAGAATTTATGACTTAGGGAATTTATTTTGATGTTGATATATTGCATTTTGTGATTTGGTGATGTTGATGAATTAAATGTTTATGTTGTTTAAATATTTGAGTTGTGATAATAAGATGAATTGTGCTAATTTAGTTATAAAATATATTTGTGATCATTGGATAGTGGAAATGGATAATGTGGTGATTAATTTTGAGTAATGGAAATTTGCTAAAGAATTAATAATGATAAAGGAACTAAATGAATTATACCCAGGCTCAGCCAGGTGAGATTGTATTATACCCGGACGCTGTAAGTCGCTATCGCACGGTGGTGCGAGCGCAGTAGGTCGTGACCAGGGGATTACCCGGACGCAGTAAGTCGTTATCGCGCGGTGGTGCGAACGCAGTAGGTCGTGACCAGGGGATTGAGAAACACACCCGGACGCAGTAAGTCGTTATCGCGCGGTGGTGCGAACGCAGTAGGTCGTGACCAGGGGATTGAGAAACACACCCGGACGCAGTAAGTCGTGAGTGCACAGGAGTGCAGACGCAGTAGGTCGTGACCAGGGACAGATAAAAAAGAATATAAATATGGTTAAAATACATGGAACGAATGACTTAAGAAAATGTTAAATAAAAATAGATTTGAGAAACTAATGAATACTTGAAATTGAATCGTGATGAATTGACTCTTATTTATGATGTTGTGATTGAATTGTTATATGTGTATGGCTTAGTGTCGCATTATGTCTTAATTGGAAACTGCCTCCCCATTTTATGTGTAATACTCACTCCTTACTATCACCACAGGTACTGAGGAAGAGTTTGCACCTGAGCAGGCCGAGCAGGAGTACTCTCCCTCTCAGGGAGAGTAGGTTACCTCTAGTGATGTAGGACATGGGAATGTCCTGGGCCCGATGATATAAATCATTTTGTTGTGTATAAATGTAAATAGTTTTTTTGGGGCCCAGGACTACTCCTTTTGGGAAAAGGGGTCTATTTTGGGGAAAAACTTATTTCCTAAAACCTGTTTATATTCCGCTAACTCTGATGACTATGTTATGATGTTTAAACTTGTTTCTGATGCGTGCACGAAGATGCACTAGCTGGTATATATATATATATATGAATAGCCCTGCAGGCTTTGCTATTTGAAAATGTTGTTATTTATCAGGTTGCAGGAAAACCAGAAATTTTGGGTAAGTCCTAAAAACAAACGAAACTCCGTCCGTTTGACGAGAGATTTTCTTATGAATTAAAAGTAACTAAGAGTTTTTCCTAATCAATTCATGAGTCGAAAAAGGAATTTTCAAGTCGCTATTTTTAATTAAGGGTATAAAAGGGTAAATAAACCTAGGGTGTTACATTTATGGTATCAGAGCAGTTTCTCTCGGCCTTTGGAGTGTGGACTCACATCTCCAAGTGGTTACTCACCAAGCGAGTAACCGATATGAGTAAATAAGTGACTAAATTAGAGTAATAAGATAGAGTAGTTATTACTGCTAAATAATATATGTATTAACTTGTCATTTTTCTAGGATTAGAAGTTATGGCAAGTAGGCACAGTGACGATGATAGGATCGCTGCAATCATAGAGAGTTCGGTCCAAATCAATCAAAGACAAGCTTAATTGGTGGCTACGACTGTGACAACCATAGCCTCACTTAACCAGTCGTCTCAGGCAATTCAGGATCCCTCCCCAGCTGAAATTCATTGGTTGGCCGAATTCAAGTGGCATGGTCCCCCTAAGTTCGAGGGTGGCTATTATCCGAATGTAACTCGGAAGTGGCTTCGGGATATAGAAGAAATTCTCCACGATATATCGCCGCCTGAGGAACAGAAAGTCCTTCTGGTTCAATATGCACTCGTTGGAGAAGCAGAGCAGTGGTGGGAGCAGGTTCAAAAGTGTATGGAGACCAATGAATAAAAAGTGACATGGGACGCATTCAAGGAAAGGTTCCGGGGAAAGTATCTTTTCGAAGATGTCCGAAAGGAGAAGGAACGTGCTTTCCTATTCTTGAGACAAGAGAACATGAGTGTTGATGAATATGTAGGGAAATTTGAGGATCTGATTCGCTATGCTACCAGCTATAAGGGCGTGAATGAAGAAATCAAATGCATCAAGTTCCTTGCAGGACTCCGTGGAGATCTTAGAGCAGTTCTTGGAAAGGTACCCATGGACAACTTTGCTCAGCTAGTACATTGGGCCAGCGTTTGGGATAAAGGTATGGCGAGGTCGAAAGATGTCACAGGGAAATCGAAGGTTCATTCTAAACCTGAGATCGAGAGGGTTACTTCAAAGAAAGCAAGGCTGATGGTAACCCCTCAGTTTCCCAAGTCTACTTGTGTCCATTGTGGGAAGTTTCATGGGGGCGAATGTTGGAAGGTGCTGAGAAAAAGTATGAAAGGGCGTTGTTTTCAATGTGGGCAACCGGGGCATTTCATTGCAAATTGTCCCCTGAAGGGTGTACGGGAGGAAGCAGTTATGTCACAGCAGCAGCAGGCACCTGGAAGTCAGCATATTCCGAGGGGTACGTCTTGTATGTTGCTATCTTTTGTAGTTATTGTTGGAATTAGGAAATTGAGTATTCTTGCAAATTTTCCCTAGTCGCCCTATAAAATTATGAACATCTTAGGAGCTGTAAGTTTCTACCCTTGTTAAGCTTTTAGTAAAACCATATGAAGTATACTCCCTCTATCTATTTTAAATGGCTGGCCAATAGTTCAAAATAAGTTAATGTTGGGCCTAAGCGAACGAAAATCAATCAACCAATGCCCTTAGGTATTGTAGGAAGCGATTTTCTTCGACGTCGTTTTGATAGCTACATTCCTTGGATTGTATTCCTGATTTAGGTCTCGTTCTGGAAATTAGTGGTCATAGGAAAAGACTTAGAACTTCTGAGTCTTTATAACAGAAAACCATGGAAAATTTAGTGATATACCAAAATAAATCTGACCTTAGAAAGAGCTTATAAGTGTAAAACATTAGTTAAGACGCTTAAGCAAGAACTGCGATAATGTTATTATCTAATGGAGTGTGAGGTTAGAACTGATCACTCTAATCCTTGCATTTGTTAAATGATAACATTGTCAACATCCATTTAATAGTGATGTACTATTAATAGATGTGAGCTTGGGATTGATCACCTCAATCTTCGCATCTATTAATGGATACTGTCATTACAACCTTTTAAGTGAAATCGAGACAGCCGAAGTAGTGGCTTCCAAGAAGTAAAACCCTTGTAAGAAAGTCAACTGACCGAAAAATACCTTTCCCAAAACTTATTGTAGGATCTAGAATTTGACCTAGAACAAAACGGAAGGAAGGAGAACCTTATGATGTTTTTCCCTGTTGTAGAATAGTATTGATGCATATTAGAATTCTGGGACGAGTTAAGCAAAACCTTACAGGAGTTAACTCTAACTATCATAGAGACCGAACCGGATATGGGTAATCCAGCACGTATTGGGAATCTTACCAAGATTCCTAGATGACCCTCTGTCAGGAGAACAAATCTTAACAAACTTGTGAAGTCTCCACATCGAGACTGAACAATTTTAATGATTGACCAACCACAAGTGGTAAAACACCGCTTGGCCTTCAATCGTAGAAGTGATGTAAATCTTAAGCGTGTTGTGACTCCTAAAAGTGACATAAGAGTCAGATTCCATAAACACTCTTAGTCTATACCGAATTTATTCAAGCATCCTTGAAGGTTCGATTTAAAGTAAGCGAAAGTTTGGTCATTAACAAGCATCAAGACTTGGTTTATAACTCTATAGAGTTAGCTTAGTGAACAACGAAACCCCTAAATCTCTAGTATATATATATATGCCCACCTTGGATCATGATTACCCAATCATCATTTGAATGCTCCATTGCTATTCTGTGAAACTTTGACTAATGATTCGGTTAGTAAAGTGGATCTCCTTCTTCTTATTCTATTTGGTCCAATGCAATTATGGAGTAGTGGCTTTTACGTCATAATCAAAGATTGCCTCCTTCCAGCCGACTAAGAAGAGCGAATTCACGACTTACCCTTAGTTCTCATCCTGGAATAATCATTATCCCTGGAGTCCCCGTTTTATCTACTCGGCTCGTTCCTTATGGACGAGTAGAGTTCTAACCATGATCCGTTGTATTCTGCAAAAGTCTGTGGATTACATGATCTTATTCTGTCTCCCTAAAATTAGCAACATAAATTCTTCATGAAATTCTATGGATTTAGTAATTATCATTGTTTAATCCTTGCGTTCTTCGTCGGGAGTTCCACGGGAGACGATCAAAAGCTGATACAATCGGTCTCTTACCTTTGGGCATCGAGATAAAATAGTATGTTAATGCCAAGTGGGGGAGCAACTTAGCAATCCAACTTGGAATTTGTCTAAGTAAAAATGAGTCGAGAAGTAGACGAGCTAAAACGGGAGGAAAATCCAAACCGTAGGCTAAAGTTGTATCAGTGGGGTGGTTCTCCAATTGAGGGACAGAATGGAATTTCGGGGACGAAATTCCAGTAAGTGGGGGAGAATTGTAACATCCTAAACTTTGATTTTAAGGAAATTATTGATTTAAAACCTTAGAAAAATTGGAAAAAGTGATTTAATGAATTTTGCCAAATATGTGGGTGGTGATTATAGGTCCTAGGAGTTGTATAGGAGGTATATATGGCCTTGGGCAGGGTCATATAAGCGAGATCGGGAGTAAAATCGGCGTTTTAGGTGTTAGAAATCAACCGAAAAGAGAAAATTAGAAATTTATTATGGGAAGCTAAGAAAATAAATTCCACCGTTGGATGTGAAGTTTAAGGGGTGAAGAAGCACGTCTAAAAATTTGGACTCGATCCGACGGTCGACGAAAAAGTTACGGCGAATCAAAGGTTGGAAACCCTGAAACTCGCCCAGGCGCACCAGCCATGCGCCCAGGCGAGTCACTATTCATTTGGCGCACCATCCAGTGGGAAATCCGCCCAGGCCAGCCCACCATTCGCCCAGGCAGGCGCAACACCACTCCAGCGCACCAGGAGCGTGTGTTGGCGCACCAGAAAATCCCCCAGCCGCACCATTTCCATTACTGACCGAGCCAGCTACGCACCAGCTTGGTTCTGGTGCAGTTCTCTCGCCCAGGCGAGGAAATGGCTCGCCCAAGCGAGCTGACGCGCACACCAGCCGCACCAGAAATTCTGTTGGCGCGCCAGAGCCCCCACCAGCACGCACCAGGTGCACCAGCAGCACCAGCTGGTGCTTGAGCTCGCCCAAGCGAGTATAAAGCTCGCCCAAGCGAGTGGCGCAGACCAGATTTGATCTGCTGCGTCCAATTAGAACTTGGGGGCCAAGTTGTGGCCTCTTGGCCACACGATTTTGCTTTTCTTTGGCAAGAACAAGCACCCAACAACAAGAACACCACTCTTCATCATCAACACCATCTCTTCATCCATTTTCCCTCCATCTTCAACACATTTCCATCATCAAAACTACCAATCCCACCATAAACACATTGTTTTGGGCACCTCAAACCCAAAACCACCAAGCTCCACCAAGCTTTCACCATGGGTGTTGATTGAAGCTTCATCCTCTTCCTCTTTTGGTCCACACGAATTACTCCCTTCTTCATTCTCTTTGGATTTTCAATTTTTCCACCATTGATTTGGGTAAGTGAGCTTCATGCCATGAGTTATTTCCTTTCCATTTCAACTTTCCTTGATTCATAGAAATTTAGCTCTAAAACCCTAGGATTCTTGCACTTGTTGCTATCTAGGGATTGTGTTTCAAACCTTCCAACTCAAATCAAGGCAAGGACAAAGATCATTCCTCTTGTGCTCTATCAAGTAGGGTTGTCTATCATCACTTCATCATTTCCTTATTGTGGTGGCAAGCTAAGCTTTGGAAATTCAAGTTTCCAAGATTTTGAGCTAGGGCTCACTAAGGTTCTATTTACTCTTTACTAATTTAAGGTAAGTAGTGGGTTATAGTGAGTATTACCTTACTATGGGGTTTAGTTTACAAAATGCATATAATGGGTACTAAGATATTTGTGTTAGTTTAGGTTGATATGATATAGAATAATTGTTAGAATAGAATTTATGACTTAGGGAATTTATTTTGATGTTGATATATTGCATTTTGTGATTTGGTGATGTTGATGAATTAAATGTTTATGTTGTTTAAATATTTGAGTTGTGATAATAAGATGAATTGTGCTAATTTAGTTATAAAATATATTTGTGATCATTGGATAGTGGAAATGGGTAATGTGGTGATTAATTTTGAGTAATGGAAATTTGCTAAAGAATTAATAATGATAAAGGAACTAAATGAATTATACCCAAGCTCAGCCAGGGGAGATTGTATTATACCCGGACGCTGTAAGTCGCTATCGCACGGTGGTGCGAGCGCAGTAGGTCGTGACCAGGGGATTACCCGAACGCAGTAAGTCCTTATCGCGCGGTGGTGCGAACGCAGTAGGTCGTGACCAGGGGATTGAGAAACACACCCGGACGCAGTAAGTCGTTATTGCGCGGTGGTGCGAACGCAGTAGTTCGTGACCAGGGGATTGAGAAACACACCCGGACGCAGTAAGTCGTTATCGCGCAGTGGTGCGAACGCAGTAGGTCGTGACCAGGGGATTGAGAAACATACCCGGACGCAGTAAGTCGTTATCGCGCGGTGGTGCGAACGCAGTAGGTCGTGACCAGGGGATTGAGAAACACACCCGGACGCAGTAAGTCGTGAGTGCACGGGAGTGCAGACGCAGTAGGTCGTGACCAGGGACAGATAAAAAAGAATATAAATATGGTTAAAATACATGGAACGAATGACTTAAGAAAATGTTAAATAAAAATCGATTTGAGAAACTAATGAATACTTGAAATTGAATTGTGATGAATTGACTCTTATTTATGATGTTGTGATTGAATTGTTATATGTGTATGGCTTAGTGTCGCATTATGTCTTCATTGGAAACTGCCTCCCCATTTTATGTGTAATACTCACTCCTTACTATCACCACAGGTACTGAGGAAGAGTTTGCACCTGAGCAGGCCGAGCAGGAGTACTCTCCCTCTCAGGGAGAGTAAGTTACCTTTAGTGATGTAGGACATGGGAATGTCCTGGGCCCGATGATATAAATCATTTTGTTTTGTATAAATGTAAATAGTTTTTTTGGGGCCCAGGACTACTCCTTTTGGGAAAATGGGTCTATTTTGGGGAAAAACTTATTTCCTAAAACCTGTTTATATTCCGCTAACTCTGATGACTATGTTCTGATGTTTAAACTTGTTTCTGATGCGTGCACGAAGATGCACTAGCTGGTATATATATATATATATATATATATATATATATATATATATATATATATATGAATAGCCCTGCAGGCTTTGCTATTTGAAAATGTTGTTATTTATCAGGTTGCACGAAAACCAGAAATTTTGGGTAAGTCCTAAAAACAAACGAAACTCCGTCCGTTTGACGAGAGATTTTCTTATGAATTAAAAGTAACTAAGAGTTTTTCCTAATCAATTCATGAGTCGATAAAGGAATTTTCAAGTCGCTATTTTTAATTAAGGGTATAAAAGGGTAAATAAAACTAGGGTGTTACACATGGTGTACTCGGATATCCATGATCTACACTGTAACATCTTGATTTTCTTTTGTATCATAAATTTTGAGTTTTATCAAATTAAATAATTAATCCTTGAAATTAATCATTAGGGCGTTGAACATTTTCTTAAAATATCCTATGGTATTTATGAAAATATATTTTAATTATATATTTGAAAGTATATTCATTTAAAGTAATTATCCTGTTTGAAAAATATACTATTTATACCTCATACTTCACCTTGCTTTTGATGTATTCATTAAATAAATAGTTTGTTTTAATATTTCAAATTACTAACTTTGTAATTTCCCTATATTACTGATCATTGTTTAAAGTTATATTAGTGGTATTTATTTAGATTTGACAGAATAAATAAATAAAATATATTTGTAGTATTTATTTGGGCTTAAAAATAAATAAATAAAATTGTTTTAAGGGTATGTGTTAGGTTAATGGGGGAGGGAACCCTATTCCCTTTGTTTTTTTTTTTTGCGCCTTCAGCCCCCCCTCCCCCCACCACTTCGTAATCCCTTCTTCTTTGTGGCCTTTATTCTTCTACCGGCGTTGGCGTGCGCGACCTGCCACAGGCCAACCACCCCATACCCTCTTTGTCATTCGTCTTCTCCATCTGCCCTTCCGGTTCACGCCGCCTTTGATCGCGATCCGCTTCTCCCTCCCTGGTGTGGACCGCAGCCTCGGTTTTCTCTTCCCATTCACGACCCTCAAGAAGCCTCACCGTCGTCGTCCTCTCCTCGCTGCCACAATGGAGGTCACTGCTGTAACATCCCAACTTATATTTTATTTAGAAAATGTTATAAAGTTACAAAATAACCTTTCCTTTAAAAAAAAGGCTTATTTATGGTTTTGGTCCCTATAAGTTGACCTCGTTTTGAATTTAGTCCTTAAATCTTTTTTTGACCTTGAATGGTCCTTAAATCTTTTTAAATTTTGTTTTTAGTCCTTAAATCTTTTTTTGACCTTGAATGGTCCTTAAATCTTTTTAAATTTTGTTTTTAGTCCTTCTGTTTGTCTTCTTCTGTCATCTGCTGACATGGCAAACGATGTGTCATGTCAGCCCTTATATTGGTTGCCAACGATGCATCTGATGTGGACCTCCCACTCATGTGAGTAGGAACCGAGCATAAACCGAGCATGAGCCGAACATTAACCGTGCATGAGATATCGATCGAGTACGATGCAATTGGTAACGACATAGCTTGGTTCGTGCTCAGTTCATCGTGCTCGGTTCGTGCTCGGTCGATATCTCCCCTCGGTTTGGCAAGTCATGCACGGTTAATGCTCGGTTCATGCTCGGTTCCTGCTCACATGAGTGGGAGGTCCACATCAGATGCATCGTTGGCAGTCAATGTAAGGGCTGACATGACACACCGTTTGCCATGTCAGCAGATGACAGAAGAAGACAAACAGAAGGACTAAAAACAAAATTTAAAAAGATTTAAGGACCATTCAAGGTAAAAAAAGATTTAAGGACTAAAAACAAAATTTAAAAAGATTTAAGGACCGTTCAAGGTCAAAAAAAGATTTAAGGACTAAATTCAAAACGAGGTCAACTTATAGGGACCAAAACCATAATTAAGCCAAAAAAAAAAATTTAAATAAAATATTTGGGTTTGTACAAAGAACATTGGGATTTCACAACATGGAATGATAATTTCTTCAAAGACAATTCTTTCCCTTGCCCTTGCCATTATGAATCTCTGGTTCCTTACTCGTTCCAATAAGTACCTACAATGTTAAGCCACAAGGAGTTAGACACTTATCTATAATTTAAGCAAAAGAATTAAGGGAAACAATAATAGAAACAGGAAAGATTTGACCATATCCATAAAGAAATCTAGATCTTATTAAATTACTTCAAATAACTTATTGCTTCCTTAGAATCTTATTAACCTTAGTTACGAGAATAAAATCTTAACCGGTTATTGAATTCAACTAACCGGTTAAGTTAAGAATAGTGTTATCCTCTATGTTCACTTCATGATTAATTCTCTATTTCTATCTTGATATTTAATACTTCTCGAAATTGTTTACATTTATTGTATCTTTCAACTACTATTTTAATATTTTTCATGAATTTAAAACATAAGCTTAACATTCCATTCAAGCACATAGACACACAACTATGTATGTATATATATATATATATATATATATAAGTATATTTATTAGAATCCACTACTCATTAACATTCAATCATACTTAATAATAATATACTCTTGTGTTCAATCATAACAATCCATACGTGGAATCATTCAACAATATTCACCTTCAAACAATTAATCAATCACCTAATCAACACCCTCAGGGGTGTCTCAGTATCACAATATAAATCTTCTACCTAGGGTTTTCCATTACATCTCTCTAATTCTAATCATTATTACTAGGAATATCATAGTTATATATATATATATATCTATGTATTATTACATGAGAATGATAATATACTTAATTAAGTTTTGATTCTTTTGAAAGTGAGATGATTATGATGGATTAACTCTTATTTCCTACTTCTTCCAAATTTCTATCATGATTTCATTAACTCTTAAGCTTAAATAATAGAAAGTATCTCCTCCTTACCTTAGAGGAAGAGAAGGCTTGGTGAAAACTCGAAGACTCTAAAGGCTTCCTCCAATCTTCCTGGTTTCTACCCTTTTTGAAATATCCTTCCTGTTTTACCTTCTTTTCCTTGTAGTTTTGTATGATTAACTCCTCTTCTTTCAACTTATAGAAGAACTTACGGTCATGGAGAAATAAGGAAGATGTTGAGGAGGAAAATGATACTTTGATATGGATTAGAGAAGAGAATTTGAGTGAGAAGAAGATATAAAGTACCTATGGATCTTGTTGAGTATGAGAGATGAGAGTTTTAATGGGTTTTATAGAGAGAAACCATGAAGTTTTTAGAGAGGTAAGGAGAGAAGTCGAGATTTCTAGAGAACTGGAGAAGGAGGAAATGAATGTGTGGCTTATAATGAGTGTTAAGAAGTTTCTAGATTTCCGGATTTGCCCCCTTCCCCCCTAATGAGGTGCACTTTCGCTCCTAGTCTTTGGCCGAGCTCCTGGTAGGGCGCTGATTTGGGTCTAATATATGATGTTTTTGGGCTTAATTTCACTTCCTTTTGCTATGGTTTTGGCTTGTTTCTCTTGTAAATATAGGTATTTTGTATTAATTTTAGGAATTTTTAGTTTTATAGAATCCTTTGAACATTTTGATCCGTTTTGGGTATGTTTCAGGTGTTTTGGAGCTGAATTTGGAGAAAATATTATTGGAGCTGAGAAGAGCATACGAAGACCTTGAAAATGGCACAAGAACGGAGAGAAACGGAGTCGAAAAATATTTTGCACGCCCAGGCGTGCGGATGGCGCGCCCAGGCGCGCGTGCAGCGGTGATGTTGGGGTATCAGATATGGCGTGCCCAGGCGTGCTGCTTCATACGCCCAGGCGCGCAAGGTTCGAGCAGGCCCAATTGGGCCAATTTCTGAGCAATTTCGAGGGTTTCTATTAGGATTTGTGTTTTAGGTATATATTTATGTGTTTAATTAGGACTAGGTTAGGCAGCCATAATCAGTTATTATTAGAGATTAATATTGAGTTTGAGGGAGATTACATTCTCTGGAGAGCATTCGGAGGAGGAATCCATTGAAGGCTGAAGATTCAGATCAAGGATTAGTGGTAATTTAGGAATGAATTACTTCTTTTCTTATTTGTTTTCTTCTCTATGATGTGTGACTAAACCCTCTTGTGTTAGGAACATGGTGGATTTGTTTATGGAGTTTATTTATATGAATTGATGTTTTTCAGTTTTTAAATCAAGTGTTTAATTGTGTTTTTATTGTTATGCATGAACTTGATCAATTCATGTTATGGTTTTTTAGATCTGAATTGGAAAACTAGGATTTAAAATAGGCCATGCAATTAAACAATATAAGGATTCAACTTGTAGGAATACTTTTGAATTTTTATATAACTTTTCATAATTCACTGTTCTTAATTATAGTTATTCAATAGATTAAATTTCTAAGGAATTAGGATTTAGCAAAATTGATAATAAACAGTAATTTTATTAGAGGAATCTGGGAATTACTAATTTTCTGAATTAGTTCTTGATTTAGATGGAAAACATTGATTTATAATAAATAAATGAAACATTCAATGAAACTAGTTCCTAACCACCATTCACCCATCGTTAATTGTTTTTATTTATTTTTCCAGCAGTAAAATACTTTTTTAATTAATTTATTTAATTCTGAATTTTAATAGATTTTACTTTTAATTACTCTTAGGTAGGAATAAGTTAAATAATTCGTAGTTCCTGTGGGAATGATATATGGTCTTCCTAGACTATATTACTTTCCGATCTAGTATACTTGCTAGAGAGTGAACAAGTTTTTGGCGCCGTTGCCGGGGACTAGAATTTATTTAATTTATTTTTGGTACTTTGTAGTAGTTTTTAGTAGAATTTATTTTTTTTAGTTTTTATTTTTCCTTTTCTTATTTTTCTTTTCTTGACGAGTGCTGCTTAACCCTATGTTATGCTTTTGCGTTCTGCAGGAAGCCGTGAGGTGTTGCATTTTGACCCCGACTTGGAGTTGAGTGCAAAGAGGAGGAAAAATCAAGCAAGGAAAGAAAGGAAAGAGCAAGAAAGGAAGATGGCTGAACCAACTGAGCAAGGCACCACACCTCCGGCTAGGAAGACATTGGCTGACTATGCCGTCGTGGACCCGGATATTTGCGTGTCCAGCATTGTCCAGCCAGAAATCACTGCAGCATCATTCGAGATTGATCCCCAGTACATCCATCTTATCAAGCAGGATCAGTTCTCGGGTGCACCAAATGAAGACCCCACGGAGCATGTAGCCAACTTCCTGAACATGCTCGATTTCTTCAAGATCGAGGGTGCGTCGGAGGAGGCGATAAGGATGAGGATGTTTCCTATCTCTTTGAGGGAACATGCCTACCAGTGGATGAAGAATCAGCCGCCCGGAAGTCTTTCCAGCTGGGATGTGCTTATCAAGAAATTCATAGACAAGTTCTTTCCGGCGGGAAAGCAAGCCAAGCTGCGTCAAGACGTCAATTCCTTCATGCAAGAGGAAGGTGAGCACTTGCATGAGGCATGAGATTGGTACAATCAGTTGCTGAAGAGGTGCCCCACGCATGCAATTCCAGACTGGATGCAAATTCGGCTATTCTACTTTGGGCTGAGAATGTCGCACAAGATAATGATAGATGCAGCAGTTGGTGGTTCCCTCCTAAAGAAGACTGTTGAAGAGGCAAAGGAGATAATTGAGACAATGGCCTACAACAGCAGTCAAGCTGTTTCTGACAAGGTGATTCTGAAGAATACTGATCTGGGCTCAAGTCAAGTGCAGACAATCATTCAACAAAACAAGGAACTGCAACAACAAATTTCTGAATTGGTGAAGAAGATGGCTCAGACCCAGTTGGCTGCAGTCAACACTCTGGTGTGTGATTTCTGTCGCCAAAATGGAGATTGCTCACCAGATGTGGGGAAGGCACCGGCTACCATTGAGGAGCAAGCCAAGTTTGTGGGTGGTGGAGGCCAGAGAAAAAATATGTACTCCAACACCTACAACCCAACCTACAGAAACCATCCAAACTTCTCATGGAAGAGCCCAGCTCTCCACCCACCAATGAAGACTCAGCAGCCTCAGAAACAAACTTGGGAGGCAGCAATGGAGAAGTTAGCAACTAATACGACCACATTCATGGAGGAGACAAGGGCTAACTTCGCCAATCAAGGGGAGAGTATTCGGAACCTGGAGGTGCAAGTGGGCGAGCTTGCAAAGCATCTATCAGAGAGGTCGCTAGGAACATTTCCTAGTGACACTGTCACAAATCCAAAGGAGAGTCTAATGGCGGTGACTCTTAGGAGTGGCAAGTCGTATGAGGAGCCACTTCCAAAGAGTGATGCAACTGCATCAGAGAAGAAGGAAGAAGAGGAACAAAAGAAACAAGAAGTGGAGAAAGAGCAAGGCAAGAGAAGAGCATTGAAAACGCAGGGTCCACCTGCGGATAACCACCGGGAATCAGCCAAGCCTGCTCCACCACCTTTGAGGGTGCCTTATCCTCAGAGGTTGAAGAAAGAAGAGGACCGGAGGCAATTCTCCAAGTTCCTGGACATGATCAGACGGATTAACATAAACATCCCATTCGCAGAGGCTCTTGCACAGATGACTCTGTATGCGAAGTTTATGAAAGACTTGCCGACAAGGAAGAAGGGAATGCTCTCGAAAAAGACATTTCCGATTGCGGAGAAATGCAGCACCATTATCAAGTGCAACCTACCACCGAAGATGAAGGATCCGGGAAGCTTCAACCTTCCCGTCAGCATTGGCAAGGAGTACTCTGGTAAGGCCCTGTGTGACTTAGGTGCTAGTGTTAATATCATGCCTTTATCTGTTTGTAATGCACTAGACTTAGGTGATATCAAACCTACCCCTGCGATTTTACAATTAGCTGATAAGTCCATCATCCGTCCTTATGGAGTGGTGGAATATATTTTGGTGAAGGTTAACGATTTCATATTTCCCTTGAACTTCATTGTCCTTGATATAGATGAGGATGAAAATATTCCTCTGATCTTTGGAAGGCCATTCTTGGCCATAGCGGGGGCAGTAATAGATGTTCCTAGAGGAGAGGTTATTCTCCGTGTCAATGGTGAGCAAAGTGTTATAAATATTTTTGAAAAACCACCATGTACGGCGAAGTGCTTCATTTCGCTAAATTTGGTTCAACATTCAGTTGCTGACAACTCTCTTAATGCTCAGATGTAGTCCCCTTAGCCTCCGAAAGGAGGTGACCCGTCAGGCTCGTGACGTTAAACAAGCGCTAGTTGGGAGGCAACCCAATGTTTAGGTGACTTTCCCTTAGTTTAGGTAGTTTTTAGGAAATTAGTTAGTGTAGGTCTATTTTTTTTATTTTATTCTATTTTCTGCATTTTTATTTTTATTTAAAAAAAAAGCAGTGTACAGGTCCTGCACACCTGGGCACGTACTAGGCGAGAAAACTCAAAGTTGGGGGAATTATTTCTTTTTCATTAATCTATTTTGTACCCCCTTTCCCTATTCAGACCAGTTCCTGTACCTGTGCAACAAAAACATGTATTTGCTTTCTAGGATTTATTTTTTTTAGTTTTATTGCATGGATATTTATTTGGATCATTGATTATTTGCATCTAGTTATATTTTGTGTAACAGGTGTGAGTTGATATTTCCCCATTAGAGGTGCTATTTTTGGCACTTGTTTCTAATGACTTATAAATGCTAAGATTGGGGGAAAGTCTTCTCACTTTTGTAACATCCTAAATCTTGACTTTAAGTGAATTAAATACTAAAAACCTTAGAAAAATTGGAAAAGTGATTTAATGAATTTTTCCAGATATGTGGGTGGTGATTATAGGTCCTAGGAGTTGTATAGGAGGTATATATGGCCTTGGGCAGGGTCAAATAAGCGAGATCGGGAGTAAAATCGGCGTTTTAGGTGTTAGAAATCAACCGAAAAGAGAAAATTAGAAATTCATTATAGGAAGCTAAGAAAATAAATTCCACCGTTGGATGTGAAGTTTATGGGGTAAAGAAGCATGTCTAAAAATTTGGACTCGATCCGACGGTCGACGAAAAAGTTACGGCGAATCGAAGGTTGGAAACCCTGAAACTCGCCCAGGCGCATGAGTCACTCGCCCAGGCGAGTCACTGTTCATTTTGGTGCACCATCCAGTGAGATTCCCGCCCAGTCCAGCCCACCATTCGCCCAGGCGAGTGTGGCACGCACCAGCCGCACCATTTCCGTTTTCTGGCGCGCCAATTCCCCTTGTGCCAGCATCTGACCGCATCAGTTACGCACCAACTTGGTTCTGGTGCAGATTTCTCGCCCAGGCGAGGGATTGGCTCGCCCAGGCGAGCGGATGCGCACACCAGCGCACCAGGAATTCCGTGTGGCGCGCCAATTCTCCAGCTGACCGTGTGAGCCATGCACCAGTCTGGTGCTGGTGCAGGACGTGCGCCCAGGCGAGCCTGGCATGCGCCCAGGCGCGTGGCGCGGACCAGATTTGATCTGGTCCATTGATTTTCAACTTGGTGGCTAAGTTTTCCCCACCAGCCCTTGGATCCTCCTGCACCAGCCAAGGTAAAAATAAAAGAAATAACAACAAAGCTCTCCACCACCATTCAAACCCACACAACTCCATCAACTTCATCAAATTCTCTCAACTCCAAGAACATTCCAATCACCAAATCCACCAAAACACATTTGATCTTGGGCACCCCAAACCCAAATTCTATCACACCCACCAAGTCTTGCACCATGGATATTGTTTGAAGCTCATCCTCTTCCTTCTTGGGTTCTCACGAATTGCACCCTTCTTCCCTCTCTTTGGATTTTCATTTTCTCATCATTGATTTGGGTAAGTGAGTTTCATGCCATAAGTATTTTCCTTTTCAATCAAACTCTTCTTAGTTCATGGATTTTATTCTAAAACCCTAGGATTCTTGCACTCTTTATGATATAGGGATTGTGTTTCATGCCTTCCAACTCAAATCAAGGCAAGGACAAAGACCATTCCTCTTGTGCTCTATCAAATAGGGTTGTCTATCATCATTTCATCATTTCCTTATTGAGGTGGCAAGCTAGACTTAGGAAATTCAAATTCCCAAGATTTTGAGCTAGGGCTCACTAAGGTTCCATTTTCTCTTTGCTAATTTAAGGTAAGGAGTGGGTATAGTGAGTATTACCTTACTCTGGGGTTGAGTTTACATTATGTATATAATGGGTGCTAAGATGTTTGTGTTAGTTTAGGTTGGTATAATATAGAACACATGTTAGAATAGATTTTATGACTTAGGGAATTTATATTGATGTTGATATGTTTAATTTTGATATTTGATAATTGTTGATGATTTGAATGCTTGATTTATGAAATGACTGAGATATTATGTTGATTTAAATCCAATGCAATGAATGATGAAAATGTATAAAGTAAATAATAATGGAAAGTGCAGTTGAATTGAGAATTGGTGCATTGGTAGAGTAGGTGCCCCTGCCGGGTGTTTCAAAATGCCCAAGGGCTACGTTCCCAACCAGGCATAAAATCCCATTAGGTACAAATCCCTGTTAGGCATCGATGCACCAAGACTCAATTCACTGCCAAGATAAAAGACATAAAATGTGTTGAGAATGTGAAAAGTTAATGAATTTAAATAACTGAATGTATATGGGAATGTGGAAACTATATGTTAGCATAGCTTAACAGGTGAAGCCTTTTGGGTGATATAGAGACCTGGTTGGGCGAGAGACCCTTGGTTGTTCCAAAGTTCCTGGCAGGAGCGTTAAATTCCTAGTGATGCAAACCGGTTCTAACCGGGAGTGTTGTCCAGACGTGGTAAGTCGTCATCGCGCATGGGGTGCGAACGCAATAAAGTCGTGACTGGAATACACTAAATGAGAAATGTGATTATAAATGTTGAAATGAGAATAAAAGACATTATGAGATTAATACATAAGAATAATGAGATAAAATCGACTTAAGGAACTAATGAATACTTGAAAACGAATTGTGATGAATTGTCCCTTATTTTGATGTTCTGATTGAATTGCTATTTGTGTTTGGCTTAGTGTTACATTTTGTCTTATTTGGAAACTGCCTCCCCATTTTATGTGTAATACTCACTCCTTACCATCACCACAGGTACCGAGGAAGAGTTTGCACCAGATCAGGCCGAGCAGGAGTACTCTCCCTCACAGGGAGAGTAGGTTACCTTTCATCATGTAGGACATGGGAATGTCCTGGGCCCGATGATATGAATCATTTTTGTTGTGTATAAATGTAAATAGTTTTTGGGGGCCCAGGACTACTCCTTTTGGAAAAAGGGGTCTTTCTTTTTGGGGAAAAACTTATTTCCTAAAACTTGTTTATATTCCGCTAACTCTGATGCTGATACTATGATGTCTTAAACTTGTTTCTGATGCGTGCACAAAGATGCACTTGCTGGTATATATATGTGAATAGCCCTGCAGGCTTTGCTATTTGAAAATGTGTTGTTTACCAGGTTGCAGGTAACAGAAATTTTGGAAAAGTCCAATAAACAAACGAAACTCCGTCCGTTTGACGGAAGATTTTCATATGAATTAAAAGTAATTAAGAGTTTTTCCTAATCAATTCATGAGTCGAAAAAGGAATTTTCAAGTTGCTATTTTTAATTAAGGGTATAAAAAGGGTAAATAAACTTAGGTGTTACAACTTTTGTTAGTGATGAGTATTTTATTCAAATGTAGTAGGCAGTGTCCCAGATTTATTCGATGTAATTTTTTATTTTGTAGTTAGGTATGTTTAGTTTAGTTTGCTTGAGGACAAGCCAACCTCTAAGTTTGGGGGAGTGGACAAAATAAAATTTTTCAGATCTGAATTTTTCTCCCATTTTTGGTGTTGGTTTGTGTCTTAGGTAGAGGTTTTGTAATTATTCTAGCCTTAGGATTATTTTTCTTATGATAGGTGTATATACTTAGTTTAGGATTAGACTCATTGATCATGTTATTTATTTGTTGAGCTGTAAATATTTTTGAAATTTGGTTATTTTGACAAAGTTTTTCAGAACTTGAGATTAGTGAACTCACTTTAGCTTAGTGAGACTTTGAGCCTATATTGATGGCTTATGTGAATAATTTGAAATATTTTGATTTGAGACCCCTATTTCTTTCATGAGTGTGTTCTCTTTAGTTTTGTATTCTAGAACTTGACCGGTGACCATTTTGAGATTGATAATTGATTACATGCATGAAAATGATTAAGGAATTTAGGATGGTGTTTTTGTAGCCTTCAGAGTTTTTTGTTGGATTTTTTTCCCTTAGTTTCCCATTTTGAGCCTGATATAAATATGATTTTTCTTTGGTACCTTGCATTGATTGTATATTTTTGTGAGTACCTTAGGAATTTTGAATGAGCAATTGAGAGAGGGACATTTCAAAAGTATGAAAATTATGAAAGTGTTGTTGAGTTACTCTTCTTCCAAAAGAAAAAAAAAGAAAAAAAATGAGAAAAGTTGAAAATTGTTAAATGTTAAGAGAAAAGAAATTTGTTTGGAAGAAGTAGTAGAGTAAAATTGAAAGAGAAGAAGTTTGAAATAGTTGTGATTTGAGTGTGAGTCCTCATAGTATTCATTGCTCATTCATAATTTTAGAGGGAAATTTGTTTTAGCATTTTAGCCCTTAGTTTCATCCTTTCTTTCTTTTATCCCACCTGACACTTTTAGCCACGGCCTCATTACAACCAAATTAAAGACCTTTTGATTTGTGCATGTTTTTAATAATTTTAGTGGAGATTTGGGTCTACGGTCAATCTTATGATAACATTTAACTATTGTATGAACTTGAGTGAATTGTTAATACCCTTGATACACATGAGAGATATACATTGAGAGGTTGAGACACTACAACAGAAATGCTAAAAGATCCCGGTTCCGCATGCATATTGATCCCGGTTCCGAACTGGGATTGTATCCCCTGGTATAACAAGTCTGATACTTGTGATCCCAGGTGTTTTAGAAAACACGGAACCGGGATCAATAAATAACAAGGAGCCGGGATCAATAGTATATATGATCACTGTTAATTTTTAATAATGAACCGGGATCTTTAATATATATAATCACTGTTGAGTTTTTTAAAGCGAACCGGGATCTTTAGTATTTATGATCACTGTTGAGTTTTTTAAAATGAACCGGGATCTTTAGTCAATATATATTTTTATAAAATTTTTTAATATTTGCTATATCCATATATTTAAATAAATTGTCAACATTTTTTTAATTATATACATTAGAAACGTAAATGTCAATACACATTTAAGATAGATAACTCCCAAACCAAAACAAATGGCTCCATACATACAAAAGTCGATCATATAGATGCTACATAGTCACATTCAAAAATATATATGGTGCCCTAAATTCAAAACTAAGCTAAGGTAACTCGTCAAGAACATATGTTGTCCATTCATCCTTGACTTCATTCAGCAATTCATCGGAATAGTAGGTGTACTGGCAATCTTCAAAATACTATACAATTTAATAGAAAATGGAATTAGAATTGTGTTGATATATTTTCTTCCGAGACAATAGACAAGTAAATATAATTTAAACTAATAAAAAAGACATACACAAGAGTACAAGACCACAAGGTTGCATTCTTTAATTAGTTAGTCATAAAGCATAAGATCAAACATAAAATTGCACTAATGTACTAGTAAAAAGAATGAAAAGCAAGAATAGCATGTTCCCAGCTCTTTCCAACCAAAACATAAAAATGCACTAATGCACAAGACCATATATAATCAAACATAAAAATGAAGATATGTTGTACTTGATATAGTTGGCTATACTCAACAACCAAGTAGCATTGGCAGCATAAGTTCAACATTAACAATTGATCTTGGCATCTCCTAACTCAAATAAAATTAAAAATGAATGGAATTTTAAATTAAGAAAATAATCAACACATACATACATTCAACAAGGAAAGAAATTTAACCATAATAATAATAAAATTAAGAAGTAAAGAAAGCACTTGCTAACCAACACATAATAATAATAATAACCAACACAGAATAACTAACACACAACACATATAGGGATAGACAAATATACTTTGATATGGTTATAACCAACACAGACAACATATGTCACGGGGGGATTAGTTACCAGGCATCTGTGTAGTAAGGTTTTAGCTGGAAAAAATCCCTTTCAAATGCATCTTGATCCTCAAGTTTCACGCTAAGGACAACAACATGTTCGTATGTATCCCCTGAAAGTTTCAAAAAGTCTTCTTAGAGAGTGGAGTTTACTGATATACGATAGACATAAGTTGTAAGGACTAAGGAGTAGTAATTAACAAGAAGTTCCATACTATGTAGTTTTCATATGATGACTATGAAAACTTTGGACTAACAACAGTAAAAGATAATGAAGGATGATGGTAACTTACCCTCTCCCAAAGACTAGATCATCAAAACTAAAAAACCTCAGCACAAAGAAAAACAGGAAGAACAAAGCTTCTAATATGAGGTTAATAACAAGATCAGGATATCAACTAGAACCATTAAGGAAATGAGTAGGCAAGCTAATAAAAATATTAACTAGAAACCATCAACATACATATTAATCTAAATCATCAGTTATATACCTGAGTTCAACCAAAAGCTACAGACTTAAAACAAACCCCTATATTAGATACCAACAAAACATAGTTCCCTTTAATGGAAATAAAAACAAGATAATTAAAATAAAACCTATTAGCAATTCAATCAACAAGTAGTAATTTAAATACACAAGAAGCTAGAATAATTTAGTCTCCATAATTATAGAGTTGGTCATCAACTTTGGAGTCTGTGAATCCATAATTATAGAGTTGCTGATCAGAGTGCAAGAGACCCTTTTTGTACACTAAATTCCAGTAATAAGAACTATCAAAGAAGTCCGGAGTGGTGG
This sequence comes from Crotalaria pallida, assembly GCA_037953625.1. Classification (NCBI taxonomy): domain Eukaryota; kingdom Viridiplantae; phylum Streptophyta; class Magnoliopsida; order Fabales; family Fabaceae; genus Crotalaria; species Crotalaria pallida. The sequence continues at coordinate 102,942,684 of CM075649.1, forward strand.
TGTCTAAAGGAGACAAGTTGTTATCACCACCTATCTTTGGGCAATTTGCTTTCAATGATTTTGCATACCAGGGATCAATATTGCTTTCGTTGTAAATCCTGTTTCTGAAAAGTGCACCTTTGGATTTGCCTATAGTGTGAGCACCTGAAAGAAATTTAACTTGTTCAATGTAACTGAATGCCTATGATGTCAAACATACATAATCTTTGTTGTAACACCCTAGTTACTTTTACCCTTATTTTGTTATGAATTTAAAATTCTTTTTTTTTTCTTTTAATGCTACTAGTTGATTAAGGAAAACACTTAAATACATTTATTTCTTTTGAAAAAATCTCCGTAAAATCGGACGGAGTTTCCTTTGTTTTAGGGACATTTCCAAAAATTTACTTTTCCTGATAAACCTGCATAAAACTTCATTTTCAACAACAATGGGCCAGCAGGGCCAAAATACAATTCATACTTCAATTACACTTTTCAGAAAATGATTTCAATTCTAAAGTGGGTTTGTTTCCCAAAATATTATACATTTCAAAATTCCCAAAACTAAAACTATTGACCCACAAGGGTCACTCAACTAACTAAGCAACATTCCACGAGGTGGAGTGTAGTCCTGCCCGGCCATACTCGTGTAAGCTCCTTCTTCACCTGTAAAAATATATCAAGAAGGGTAGCATTACACAGAACTTAGAAAATACATTCTAAAAAGACATAGAGAACAACTAAGTGATTACTACCCGTTATCACTTGAATTATATTTTCTATTTCAATTTCCCATGATTCCTTAATACCCCAATTGTTGTCCATATTCATCTCTCGTTCCTTTCGACTAATTCCTTAACTTTTCTTGATTTCTATCGTTTATTTCTATCATCTACACACTTGTCTATCTATCCTCTTATTCTCATTAATACTCACTCCTAATGGAGGGTTCTGTAAATATAATATTCCACTCTTCTATAGGGAGTCCTGATATAATTCACTTCCTATGAGGGGTCATGAAAACAGTATCCACTCCTTTCGGAGGGTTTTGAAAATAGTATCCGCTCCTTTGGGAGAGTCATGAAAACAATATCCACTCCTTTCGGAGGGTCATGAAAACAATATCCACTCCTTTCGGAGGGTTTTGAAAATAGTATCCGCTCCTTTCGGAGAGTCATGAAAACAGTATCCGCTCCTTTCGGAGGGTTTTGAAAATAGTATCCGCTCCTTTCGGAGAGTCATGAAAACAATGTCCACCCCTTTCGGAGGGTCATGAAAACAATGTCCACCCCTTTCGGAGGGTCATGAAAATAATATCCGCTCCTTTCGGAGAGTCATGAAAACAATATCCACTCCTTTCGGAGGGTTTTGAAAATAGTATCCGCTCCTTTCGGAGAGTCATGAAAACAATGTCCACCCCTTTCGGAGGGTCATGAAAACAATGTCCACCCCTTTCGGAGGGTCATGAAAATAATATCCGCGCCTTTGGGAGAGTCATGAAAACAATATCCACTCCTTTCGGAGGGTCATGAAAACAATATCCACTCCTTTCGGAGGGTTTTGAAAATAGTATCCGCTCCTTTCGAAGAGTCATGAAAACAATGTCCACCCCTTTCGGAGGGTCATGAAAACAATATATAATTCTCTCCATTCTAAACCCTAAATTAATGATATAATCAACTTCCTAATCGCTACATTCATTATTGACATCCCTACCAGAGTATAATCTACATCCAACATCAATATTCCCAATTGTCTCATGTTCATTACATTTCCATTCCAACCACTAGAATTAATGTCATAATCAACTCCCTAATCACTATGTTCTTTGTAAATCCTCAAGCCATGCCATATTCTACCATCATCATCATTAAATCCAATTTTTGTTAGAGCAACCACAAATACATATAGAAACTTGCATATTCCTAAATTCTAATTCATAGTTCGATTGTACCATATTCTAACCCCGTCATTTACCCTAAGGTTCCTCTTTTCTATTTTAATTCATGCCCTTAATTCCCCCTATATACAGGCTAGAAAATACCCTCTAAGTAGAGGTAACACTTCCCTTCTTACCTCTTTGAAGGGAGAAAGCCACCAAAATCCTAGCATTTCCTTAGCTTTAAGAACCCTAGCTCCTTGAACTCCTTAGCTCTAGCTCTTTAGGCTTGAACATCTCTACTTTCCATCCTTGGATCTTGGGAGAGAAGGCATGAAGGTGTGTTTTCTCCATGGCTTTGAAGTTGAAAAGCCCAAAGGAGATGAGGGGGAGGCACACGAATTTGGAGGAGAGGATGAGGGTTTGAGTTGGTTAATTTCTTGCTTGATTCTTGGTGGAAATGATGAAGGTGATGGGGATATGGCTTGATTTTGGGTGATGAAGCTTGATGATGATTTGGTGCTCTTGGGGGTGTTGGAGAGAGAAGGAAAAGATGAATGAGTTTGGGGTGACTCTTGGTGCTTGATCCATGATGGAGGGTGATGGTGATGAAGATCAAGGTTGAAAGTGCCTTGATCATGGTGTTTGGATGTTGATGATGGATTTGGCTCTTGGAATCCATGGAGAGAGGGAAGGAGGAACATGGTGGAAGAGGAAGAAGAAGGTGTGTTGGTGGTATTGTTGTGTTTGCTATAGGGCCCCTTGCCAAAAAGAAAAGGATTGGACGGAGGAGATTAGCCAACTTGGTTCCCAAGCCAAGATCTAATGGATGAAAATGCATCAGCCCCGGTCGCGCGCCTGGGCGCAAGTTTAGCGCGCTTGAGCGCGGGTCTTGCACCAGGTGGAGAGCTGGTGCGTGTTGCATGCACCTGGTGCGTGGCTTAAGGGGAATTGGCGCGCCATTTCAAGTCTGGTGCGTGGAAGGCGCGCCTGGGCGGGTTGGTGGTGCGCCTGGGCGAAAAAGCCCCTAAGTTGGTGCATCTGATGCACCCTGGTGCGCCTGGGCATGCACCAGTGCGCCTGGGCGTGCACCAGTAAGTCCAGACTTCGATTCGCCGTAACTTTTTCGTTAACCGTCGGATCTTGCTCAAATTTTGAGACAAGCTTCTAAGACCCTTATCTTCACATCCAACGGTGGAAATTGGGTTTAGAGTTATGGATATTTTATTTCTAATTTCCTTGCACAGGATGCTTTGTAACACTTAAAACCCCGATTTAACTCCCAATTCGACTTCTCTAATTCTACTTCTTGTTACCGATGCACCCTACGTAACCCCTAGTACTTAAAATGGCTGCTCACCTTGCTCCCAAAATTCTTTAAGCAATTAATCTACCCATTTTCTACACTCTAAGCCTATTAACTCACTAATTGTGCTTGGGATTAAATTTGGGATGTTACAATTCTCCCCCACTTATTTGAATTTCGTCCCCGAAATTCCGTTCAATTCCTTCGAATGGAGAACCATCCCATACTCAGGGTTTTCTAAACTATCATACTCACTTAGCTTCGGTCCTACTCCCCGACTTGGAATCGGCATACTACCTTCTTAGTACGCCACCGGACTTTTGCATTCAATGAAGAGTATGGCTCTAGTTCAACTTGATTAGGGAAATTGGAGATTGTTTCTAGGGTCAACTGGATTCCCTCAGCAATTCTGCTACAAAGGTTTAGAAAGGGTACTATTCAGGTTGATTTCCTTTCCTCTATGTCAGGTTGGTTTCTGCTCTACTTCAAACTTTCAATGACATCAGCCATTAATAAATGCAAAGATCGAGGTAGTCAATCCCAATCTCACATTCATCAATGGTAATATCACTGTCAGGTTTACTGATGATAACGTCACTTAACAGTTGTAAGAGCCAGGACGACCAATCCTACTCTTACACCCCATTAAACAACAATACCACCATGGGTTTGGTTCTATTCTACCCAGAGTTCTACAATTTCTTAACCATTCCTAAAAACTCTAATCAAACACACACATCATTCAAGCATACATTGCAGCATTTCACATCAACACACACACAAATATCAAAATGAACGCTATCCATTCCTATTCACACACTAGTTACCGTCTACCTATGTGTCCTATTTTACTTATCCTAGTGTTGTCCTACCAAGTCTTTCTCTCAAACTTTATCCTAGTTCATTATAATTCTATCCTACTTGAGAATTCACCGACAACTAATACCACTAGTTCATACATATAAGAGAATAACATACATATCATGCATAGCTTCACACACCTATACATTCAATCATAATCCTAATAGGATTTCTGCCTCGACTCTAACACTTGGACATCTAACTTTACATCGGTTACTCGCTTGATGAGTAACCACTGGAGTAGTGAATAACTCCAAGGGCCGAGGAAAAACTGCTCTGATACCATAAATGTAACACCCTAGTTACTTTTACCCTTATTTTGTTATGAATTTAAAATTCTTTTTTTTTCTTTTAATGCTACTAGTTGATTAAGGAAAACACTTAAATAAATTTATTTCTTTTGAAAAAATCTCCGTAAAATCGGACGGAGTTTCCTTTGTTTTAGGGACATTTCCAAAAATTTACTTTTCCTGATAAACCTGCATAAAACTTCATTTTCAACAACAATGGGCCAGCAGGGCCAAAATACAATTCATACTTCAGTTACACTTTTCAGAAAATGATTTCAATTCTAAAGTGGGTTTGTTTCCCAAAATATTGTACATTTCAAAATTCCCAAAACTGAAACTATTGACCCACAAGGGTCACTCAACTAACTAAGCAACATTCCACGAGGTGGAGTGTAGTCCTGCCCGGCCATACTCGTGTAAGCTCCTTCTTCACCTGTAAAAATATATCAAGAAGGGTAGCATTACACAGAACTTAGAAAATACATTCTAAAAAGACATAGAGAACAACTAAGAGATTACTAGCCGTTATCACTTGAATTATATTTTCTATTTCAATTTCCCATGATTCCTTAATACCCCAATTGTTGTCCATATTCATCTCTCGTTCCTTTCGACTAATTCCTTAACTTTTCTTGATTTCTATCGTTTATTTCTATCATCTACACACTTGTCTATCTATCCTCTTATTCTCATTAATACTCACTCCTAATGGAGGGTTCTGTAAATATAATATTCCACTCTTCTATAGGGAGTCCTGATATAATTCACTTCCTATGAGGGGTCATGAAAACAGTATCCACTCCTTTCGGAGGGTTTTGAAAATAGTATCTGCTCCTTTCGGAGAGTCATAAAAACAATGTCCACTCCTTTCGGAGGGTCATGAAAACAATATCCACTCCTTTCGGAGGGTTTTGAAAATAGTATCCGCTCCTTTCGGAGAGTCATGAAAACAGTATCCGCTCCTTTCGGAGGGTTTTGAAAATAGTATCCGCTCCTTTCGGAGAGTCATGAAAACAATGTCCACCCCTTTCGGAGGGTCATGAAAACAATGTCCACCCCTTTCGGAGGGTCATGAAAATAATATCCGCTCCTTTCGGAGAGTCATGAAAACAATATCCACTCCTTTCGGAGGGTTTTGAAAATAGTATCCGCTCCTTTCGGAGAGTCATGAAAACAATGTCCACCCCTTTCGGAGGGTCACGAAAATAATGTCCGCTCCTTTCGGAGAGTCATGAAAACAATATCCACTCCTTTCGGAGGGTCATGAAAACAATATCCACTCCTTTCGGAGGGTTTTGAAAATAGTATCCGCTCCTTTCGGAGAGTCATGAAAACAATGTCCACCCCTTTTGGAGGGTCATGAAAACAATATATAATTCTCTCCATTCTAAACCCTAAATTAATGATATAATCAACTTCCTAATCGCTACATTCATTATTGACATCCCTACCAGAGTATAATCTACATCCAACATCAATATTCCCAATTGTCTCATGTTCATTACATTTCCATTCCAACCACTAGAATTAATGTCATAATCAACTCCCTAATCACTATGTTCTTTGTAAATCCTCAAGCCATGCCATATTCTACCATCATCATCATTAAATCCAATTTTTGTTAGAGCAACCACAAATACATATAGAAACTTGCATATTCCTAAATTCTAATTCATAGTTCGATTGTACCATATTCTAACCTCGTCATTTACCGTAAGGTTCCTCTTTTCTATTTTAATTCCTGCCCTTAATTCCCCCTATATACAGGCTAGAAAATACCCTCTAAGTAGAGGTAACACTTCCCTTCTTACCTCTTTGAAGGGAGAAAGCCACCAAAATCCTAGCCTTTCCTTAGCTTTAAGAACCCTAGCTCCTTGAACTCCTTAGCTCTAGCTCTTTAGGCTTGAACCTCTCTACTTTCCATCCTTGGATCTTGGGAGAGAAGGCATGAAGGTGTGTTTTCTCCATGGCTTTGAAGTTGAAAAGCCCAAAGGAGATGAGGGGGAGGCACACGAATTTGGAGGAGAGGATGAGGGTTTGAGTTGGTTAATTTCTTGCTTGATTCTTGGTGGAAATGATGAAGGTGATGGGGATATGGCTTGATTTTGGGTGATGAAGCTTGATGATGATTTGGTGCTCTTGGGGGTGTTGGAGAGAGAAGGAAAAGATGAATGAGTTTGGGGTGACTCTTGGTGCTTGATCCATGATGGAGGGTGATGGTGATGAAGATCAAGGTTGAAAGTGCCTTGATCATGGTGTTTGGATGTTGATAATGGATTTGGCTCTTGGAATCCATGGAGAGAGGGAAGGAGGAACATGGTGGAAGAGGAAGAAGAAGGTGTGTTGGTGGTGTTGTTTTGTTTGCTATAGGGCCCCTTGCCAAAAAGAAAAGGATTGGACGGAGGAGATTAGCCAACTTGGTGCCCAAGCCAAGATCTAATGGCTGAAAATGCATCAGCCCCGGTCGGGCGCTTGGGCGCAAGTTTAGCGCGCTTGAGCGCGGGTCTTGCACCAGGTGGAGAGCTGGTGCGTGTTGCATGCACCTGGTGCGTGGCTTAAGGGGAATTGGCGCGCCATTTCAAGTCTGGTGGGTGGAAGGCGCGCCTGGGCGGGTTTATGGTGCGCCTGGGCGAAAAAGCCCCTGAGTTGGTGCATCTGATGCACCCTGGTGCGCCTGGGCGTGCACCGGTGCGCCTGGGCGTGCACCAGTAAGTCCAGACTTCGATTCGCCGTAACGTTTTCGTTAACCGTCGGATCTTGCTCAAATTTTGAGACAAGCTTCCTAAGACACTTATCTTCACATCCAACGGTGGAAATTGGGTTTAGAGTTATGGATATTTTATTTCTAATTTCCTTGCACAGGATGCTTTGTAACACTTAAAACCCCGATTTAACTCCCAATTCGACTTCTCTAATTCTACTTCTTGTTACCGATGCACCCTACGTAACCCCTAGTACTTAAAATGGCTGCTCACCTTGCTCCCAAAATTCTTTAAGCAATTAATCTACCCATTTTCTACACTCTAAGCCTATTAACTCACTAATTGTGCTTGGGATTAAATTTGGGATGTTACATTTGTCATCCCCAACAACTTTGATTAATATATATCTATAACAAAGCCATAAGATTATTCTCATTTAAATACATAACTATGTCAAACTATATGCTTTTAGCATAATATATCATTCCCTGCTTAAAATCTATTCGTTCAAATCATCTCATCTCCTCCTAGCATCTTTAAAAAAAAAACCAAACAAAACTGAAACAGAAACAGTATCTACCTGATAAAGCAACCATTTCTTGAACTGTGAAATTCTTTTTCTTGAAAGCAGCAACAAGGCCATTAAGATCGAAAAAGAGAGAGGGTAAATCTGAGTTAGCTCCATTAATATATATCTTGATCCAACACCTACTTCTTTTAGAAAATAGGCTCTATTAAATCTCCTAACTTTATAATTTTCAAAATATTAAATATATTATTTTCTAATATAAATTAATGAAAATGATATAAATTAATTAAAATAAGTTGGCAATACTAACCTTTAAGAAATTAGAAATATAAAGAAAGATATTCACCTAATTAAATGGAGTGAAAAACATTCAGAATTACTAAAGACTAGAATAGCTTATAAGAAGTCCAGAAGTTAGTGTATCAGTACAGTGTTTCCACCAGAGCTTGTATCTTTGTGGAAATCTAGAATAGAAACCACATTTTTTCCAATTTTCTAAAAAACATAATAAGAATCATTCATAGAAATGCACAGTAGGATCCAACCAACTGGAATATAAGGCTTAAGCATTCACAAAACAACCAACATATAGATTTTACTAAGCTCAGTCAACGTCCGTGCCAGAAAGATTTCGAACAACTTAGAACTGACGTTTCAACAATGCTATAATTCTGAAAATCAAAATAGTCAGTAAATCGCAGCGATGTATGGACGGAAAACCTCAAAGCAAATGAATTCATAGACAAACATTTTCAAAGACCAAACCAATTGCACACCATTCGTAGAAGACCCAAGATAACTGAGGAAAATGGAATGACACCTAGAAGAGACCAATATTCATCAGCTTAGAACAAATGGATTAGCAACCAACACAACACAAGCATTCCCTGGTTCAAACATTATATCAAACAAGTTGTGAGCATTATATTTGAACAAGAAAAGGCATAGTAAAATAGGACTACAAACTAAGTCAGGCATTTTATCAAACAGAACATGTACAATTAAGAATGAACAAGTGCATACATTCAAATCTGGATGGATTCTAATACAAATCTAACAGCTGGAAACGCATGACATAAATGAAAAAGAATGAATGGCGTAGATTAGATTAGATTACTTACCTTGCAATCGGTTGCTTGTTTGTGCAAAAGAGAGTGGAATTCAATGTGGACTTGTGCGTGGTGTGAGGTCATCAGCCTAATAGAGCAAGTAGTATTTCTTTTGGTCTTTGCTTGTTTGTTTATATGGAGAGAAAATCAAACTCGTAACAAAAAAAAAACCGTTATATGTTCACTTGCTTTTTTTTTATATTTTATATTTTATAGTGAACAAGGGAAAAACCTAGGGTGATTTAACAAAAAGTTCAAGTAATGAGACAATTTAAGCTCACTTCAGCTTATTGCAACTAACTTTGTTCAGATACATGTCTTTCTCTTTATCAAGTAAAAAAAAGCTTTCCCTGTACTACTCCTCTGAATAAATTAAAGAAAGAAGTTTTAGTCAAATAAAAAGAAGTTTTTGTCTCTCTTTAAGGTCGGATGTGACAAATCTCAGCATAATTGCTAGGGAATTTTATGCAAAACATGCAAAGCCTATACTATGTTCCAATTAGCACTCCATAAAACTTTCTTCCTATATGAAAGTTGGCTTATAACGTAACACTCCATAATACCAACAGATTAAACTAAAAACAGTTTTTCCGGTTGAAGTAAAAGTAGCATAAGCAAAAGAAGCAGAAATAAATAAGCAAAAGAAGCAGAAGCATAAACCTCAACCCCATCACCGTAGTCGTCGCCATCACCGAGATAGGGTTTGTTGCGATTTAGGAAGCAACGAGCTGAAGGGGGGAGAGATGTCGCCGTAAGGATGATTGACGCCACTGTAAGGCTGAGTCTTGTCGTCGCCGTCCTGCGGAGGGAGTGACGGCGTTAGGCGGTTAGGTTAAGAGAGAAAAGGGATCAATATTCAGAGAGAGAAAGAGAGAAGGGTTTGCACTTTGCAATGTTGGGCATTTTTCATTTTTTTTATGTAGTGTTAGTTTTATTCATCCCAGTTGAAATAAAATATGGGATAAATAAGGTTTGTGAGATTTTTAATTTTTAAAAAATAAAAAATTATTTATGTTATAACATCGATCCCGGTTCCGTGTTTTTATTATTCATCCCAGTTGAAGTAAAACAATGGGATAAATAAGATTTATGTGATTTTTAATTTTTAAAAAATAAAAAATTATATATGTTATAACATTGATCCCGGTTCCGTGTTTTTTATAACCGGGATTAATAAATTCATGGTTTTTTTAACTATCATTTGTCTATTAATCCCAGTTCCTGAACGGTTTCCGGAACTGGGATTAATGTCCGGCTACTTTTTTGCAATTCTGTAGTAGTGAGAGTGTTCACTAGTTATGAGTTCTGATTGATTTTGTTTCTTTAACCAGGTTTTGAAATGTGAATAGCTTGTGTAAATATGTGGCTGTATTGATGAGTCAAAGTCTAAAATTAAATGTTGTACATTTTGATTTAGAGGGTAGTCTTGAGTTTATGAATATTTATTTTACTTTTGCCTGGGACATGCAAAATGCTAAGTTTGGGGGAGTGATTTGGGTCTAATATATGATGTTTTTGGGCTTAATTTCACTTCCTTTTGCTATGGTTTTGGCTTGTTTCTCTTGTAAATATAGGTATTTTGTATTAGTTTTAGGAATTTTTAGTTTTATAGAATCCTTTGAACGTTTTGATCCGTTTGGAGTATGTTTTAAGTGTTTTGGAGCTGAATTTGGAGAAAATATTATTGGAACTGAGAAGAGCATGAGAAGACCTTGAAAATGGCACAAGAACGGAGAGAAACGGAGTCGGAAAATATTTTGCATGCCCAGGCGTGCGGATGGCGCTCCCAGGCGCGGGTACATCGGTGATGTTGGGGTATCAGATATGGCGCGCCCAGGCGTGCTGCTTCATACGCCCAGACACGCAAGGTTCGAGCAGGCCCAATTGAGCCAATTTCTTAGCAATTTCGAGGGTTTCTATTAGGATTTGTGTTTTAGGTATATATTTATGTGTTTAGGACTAGGTTAGGAAGCCATAATCAGTTATTATTATAGATTAATATTGAGTTTGAGGGAGATTACATTCTTTGGAGAGCATTTGGAGGAGAAATCCATTGAAGGCTGAAGATTCAGATCAAGGATTAGTGGTAATTTAGGAATGAATTTGTAACACCCCAAATTTTCATTCCCTGATGTAATGAAAATGTTGATTATGAAAGGTTATTTCATAATTATTTTCCTTAATCATAATTATATATTTCATAATTAACTTGGATTAATTATGTGTTGGTATTGATGCCTGGGTAAGGTGGAAAAGTATTTTAATAAAATATAATATGTAAAAATAATGTTTTTGCATATTAATCCCTGAATTAGGACCTAGAAGCAATATTAGGAAGGTTTTGGAGGGAAGGACATTAAAATAAATATTTTTGAAAAATTGGCCAAAACACTCGAGTATTCCAGGAAACACTCGAGTATTTTGGCCAGTGACGAACTCGTGAGTGCGTTTGATGAGTCAACACTCGACGATTCCCTTCGTTGACACGAAAACACTTCTGGGACACGTTAATAATCTTCGTGTCGAGCTGCATGATCAATGGGAATGGCTATTTAAGCTTTTGGTTGAGGAAGATGGACCATTTTTGGTCGGATTGCTCTTTAGACACCAACTTAGGGTTTCCAATTTCGTGCTTTGATTACTCGATCGTTGCTGAGAGTTAGATTAAGCGTGATACACCGTTGTGAAGCTCACGTTTTGAGCTTCACAAAGATATAAGATTCGTGAGTTGAGGGGCTGTGTGGAAGGAGAATCGAGGATCGAAAGGAGAGGGATTGTTGCTGCCAAACCAAGTTCCTGAGGTCTGGAGCCTACTTGGAGCTAGGATTTTGGTAAGTTTATGAGCCCTCTGAATCTCAAATTCGTTCCTACCTCTAGTTTAAGTTGTAGAGAATAATTCCTAACCTCTTTCCCTAATTTTTACAATGATCTTGCATGTCAAATCATATGGTTTTGGTACTCTGTTCAAATATGGCTGAATGCAAAGGATTTTTGCGGTTTAGCATTTCCAGCCAATTTCTCTGCAATCTCTGTATTGATTCACGACCTAGAGGTAAGGGTGAAGCTATTAATTCACTAGAATAAGTTTAAATCATGTGAATTTAGGTTGAGAGCCAACTAAAGACTCTATGGGCATAGTTGGAAATAGGATCAAGGCTTGGAGGCCTCACTGAGTTCAAATATTGTTTTGGACAAGTTTATTATGTTACATGCAAACTGTACCAAAGTTGTTTTCTTGCTAAATGTGCTTAAAATTGGATTTGGCATGTTGAGTTGTTGGAAAAATGGATTTTATGCATAATTGATGCTATGGTGTGATTCAGTGTAATATGTTGTTAATTCTGTATTGGAACATGTTTAATATGTGTAATGTAAGCTCTGTTGATCATTGGTTTTAACTGGAATTGGTTAGAATTGGAAATGGTATGTTAAAAGGCAATTCACAGTGTAATCTGTCTGAAAACACTCGAGTATTGGGGTTGATACTCGAGTATTTCGACCAAACCTGGGATATGGATTTATGGAAAATGAAGAACACTCGAGTATTTTGATAAAATCTGAGGAACACTCGAGTATCCATGAAGAACACTCGAGTATTTTGGTAAAACCTGAAAAATGAATTCCTGGAAAATGAAGGACATTCGAGTATTCATGAGTTACTCGAGTATTTTTATGAAAAGTATGATTCACTCGAGTCCAGGACATTTCACTCGAGTCTTTTGTCCAGGGGCAGAAAAGTATTTTTTTAACATACCTAAATTATTTCCAATTGAATCAACTATGCTTATGAAGAGAGTATCATGTTCCAATAAAAAGAATGGGATGGTTAAGAACAACATTAAAATACATTGATAAAATATTATTGGTTGCACATAATAAGATTATTGGTTAATCTTAATGGATTAATTTATGTGCATTCATACATGGAGAAAGGAGATGGATACTTAATTCGGTGGTAACTGGCTCGATGACACATTTTGGTAATGTGGGAAGCATTGGGGAATGCTGTTACGTCTTGGTGACGTTGTGTGCACACTATCCGAGTAGTTTCACAATACATGTTGATCATGTATACGAATTACTGGATTGAACGTTCAATAAACAATGGAAATGGGAAGCATGCATCATGACACATAAATAATGGGATTATTATAAATGAACCATGCTTGCTCATTTGTCTATGCATCTGACTACTTGGTACCTGTGGATGTTACTTGCATCATCTATACTTATTCGATTATGTGAATTATAATGCTTACCCCTTATGCCCATTGTAGGTGATGGCTCGCTATCTAGCTTGCATCGAGTTGCGCCCACTCCCTAGTGGAGTGTGGTACTACGAGGACCATAGACCCACTTTTGAGGGTGAGGTAGAGGTGACTCTATATCACCCTAACCCTCTGGCTCGTGTCCGTCCTCGTAGGTTTCGCATCCCTATTATCTATACTTTTCATGTACCCCTTTTTATGCTTATCATGGACCACCCCCGACTCGACCAGCTCGTCGATGTCATTCCTTTCGTTTTCGAGCTGCTACTAGATCTCACCCTTCTGCTTCCCGAGTGATCCGTGAGGAGACTCCTGTACCTAGTCCGATGAGTCCAGTTCATGGGACTCCTTCAGCTGACCCAGTGCCCAGTGGTAGGGTACCCACTCAGTCGGACGAGATAGAGGAGGATCCTGAGGAGGCTGAGAGTGAGGGCGAGCCAGTCGAGAACTCCACTGGGAGCCAGTGGGGAGTTGGGGATCCACCGGGTGATGCATAGTACAGATGGTTAGGATGTGGGACATGTGGAGCAGCTGCTGGAGATTCTGGAGACTTATGCTATGGAGGAGGATCATTGGACCGCTGCTGGGATTTCATATTTTGCTCTATACGTATATTGTATATATTTTTGAGAGATCTCAGTGAGGTGGTCTTTTCTTTTAGTCTTATATCATGGACTTGTATCTTATAAACTTCTGCTATCTCGACTTTGACCTTGATATATGTTGGTACTTTTATGTGATGTTATGAATATATATATATATATATATATATCTTTATATAAATGACATGAAATGTGGATTATCAAATCAAGGTCACTATTTTATCAAAATTCCGCTTACTCTGATAATAATGTTGTTTTATTCTCACAAGAAAGATTTTAGTGCTGAGTTGGGAAGTTTTTAATAATTGCAAATGAAGACCCAACTTATGCTATCACGAGCTACTTTAATCGTCTGCATGGAAACAAGTATAATAAGAAAAAAAAGGATTTTCATTACTTCTCCAATGAACGCAAGTCCATATTTATTATATAAATACAAATAGAGACTATATTTTGTAGATTAGAAGAGAGAGTGTTACATTTTATGGTATCAGAGCATAATGGTCCTGATTCTTGATCCTCTCGAGCATGGTCTTCCAGAAGATGCTACAGCTGGGTAAAGTTTCTTAGCTATTTGATTTATTTCATATAGCTTGAATTCTAGTGATGTTTTGTTTAGAACAGAATTGGATAGGTTTCAATGGTTTAGATAGACCTTTAACGACCTAGGTCCATAGTGCAGGTCCACTATGGCATCGCGTTATAGAAACCATACGAACGACCTGTTGGAAAGGATCACGGCAGTGTTAGAGTATATGCAGCAGAATCAGCATCAACAACATCAATCTCAGCCCGTTAATCCACCTGCAGTGGGTGTAGCAGCTACGGAGGCCAAAACTTTGTCGGACTTCAGGAGTTGCAATCCCTCAAAGTTTGCTGGTGGGTTTAAGCCTGAAGAAGCTAATAAGTGGATCTTAGAAATGGACAAGATCTTTAGAACTTTGGAATGCTCCGATGCGCAGAAAATAGTTTATGCTGTTTTCATGCTGGAAGGTGAAGCGAAACATTGGTGGAATCATACTGCCCAGTTACTAGCTCATGAAGGAAGAGAGGTAACTTGGGAAGTATTCATGGAGGAATTTCTAAAGAAGTATTTTCCTGACGATCTAAGGAGGAAGAAAGAGGTGGAGTTTCTACAACTCAAACAAGGCAGCATGAGCGTGGGTGAATATGCTGCGAAATTTGAGGAATTGATGAAATACTCTCCTTAATATCAGATGAATCCTGATGAAAGGAGTAAGTGCATTAAGTTTGAAGGAGGACCGAGACCTGAATTAAAGTCAGTATTCAGTTATCAAAAGATTCAAAGTTTTCCCATGCTGGTTGATATGTGTAGAATGTATGAGGATGATAAAAAGGCGGAGGCAGTTCCGATTGTGTAAGGAAAGAAGGAACATCAGGGATATGGACCACAGAGGCGGAAAGGGCATGATCACCATCACAAAGGTCCTTATTCCCATAAGAATCGAGGAAAGGGAAAGATGTCTGGTGATCGAAATACCTCTTATAATAATGCTCCTTATTGTGAGAAGTGCAAACGTCATCACTTCGGAAGATTTTGTTGGTCTCACAATGGATGTTTTAACTGCGGGAAACCTGGTCATTTTTCTCGCGATTACAAGGAACCACCTAAGGACACTCAAAGAGGATCTATGGGCAAGCCGGTGACCCAAGGGCGAGTTTTCACCCTTAGCGGTGCTGAAGCAAACCAGACTCCGGGACTCGTGCAAGGTACTTATTTGCTCAATGACCAACCTTGTAGAATTTTATTCGATTCAGGAGCCACTCATTTATTTGTTTCCTTTGAATGTGTGAATCGTTTGAAATTGTCTGTGTCTGAATCACCCTATTGTCTTAGGGTAGAAACCCCTACTAATTCTCCCGTGATCGCTTCAAAGGTGTGCCTTAATTGTAGAATTAAGGTATTAGATCGAGTCTCTCAGTTAGATCTGATCTGTTTACCTTTGTCCCAATTGGATGTGATTTTGGGCATGGATTGGATGATTAGTAATCATGTGGTTATTGACTGTGATAAGAAGGAAATTTTATATAAGGAATCAATCTCAGAGAAATATCTCTGTTTTGTCTCTGCTGTTGAATCGGAGGAAGGAGAAAGGTCTGTGGAGGAAATTCCAGTTGTTCGGGAGTTTCCTGAAGTATTCCCTGAGGAGATGCCGGGATTACCACCCAAGAGGGAGATTGAGTTTGGAATCAAATTGATTCTAGGAACTGGTCCCATTTCTATTGCCCCTTATAGAATGGCACCACCTGAGATGGTCGAATTGAAGAAACAAATAGAGGAGCTGCTGCAGAAACATCTTATTAGACCCAGCGTATCTCCGTGGGGCGCTCCGGTGTTGTTTGTTAAGAAGAAGGATGGAAGCCTTAGAATGTGCGTAGATTACAAACAGTTAAATAAGGTGACCATAAAGAATAAATATCCTTTGCCAAGGATTGACGATCTAATGGATCAGGTAAGAGGAGCTTCAGTGTTTTCCAAGCTTGATCTGAGATCTGGGTATCATCAGATCAGAATTAAGGAGGAAGATATCCCTAAGACTGCATTTCGATCTCGATACGGGCATTACGAGTACGTTGTAATGCCGTTCGGTTTGACAAATGCACCAGCTATCTTCATGGATTATATGAATCGGATTTTTAGACCATATCTGGATTCATTCGTGGTAGTTTTTATTGATGATATCCTGATATATTCTAAGAATCCGGAAGAGCATGCCGAACATCTTCGGATAGTATTGAAGATTTTGAAGGAAAAGCAACTCTACGCCAAAATCTCTAAGTGTGAATTTTGGTTGAAGGAAGTTCAGTTTTTGGGGCATGTGATTTCAGAAGGTGGCATAGCAGTTGACCCCGCTAAAGTTGAATCGGTTCTGTAGTGGGTTCAACCGAAGACAGTCACTGAAGTCCGAAGTTTCTTAGGACTGGCTGGTTATTATAGAAGATTCATTAAGGGATTTTCGAAGATCGCGCTACCTCTCACCAAGCTGACTCGGAAGGATCAACCATTTATATGGGATGAGAAATGTGAGAAGAGCTTTCTGATGCTTAAGGAAAGGTTAACATCCTCGCCAGTGTTAATCTTACCTGACCCTCGTAAGGAGTATGAAGTGTACTGTGATGCATCAGGACAAGGGCTTGGGAGTGTCCTAATGCAAGAGGGAAAGGTCGTGGCGTATGCATCTCGTCAATTGAAAGTTCACGAGGTGAATTATCCCACCCATGATTTGGAACTCGCTGCAATAGTTTTTGATAGTTTTTGCACTGAAGATATGGAGGCATTATCTCTATGGCACTACATTTCGAGTGTTTAGTGACCATAAGAGTTTGAAGTATTTGTTTGATCAGAAGGAGTTAAATATGAGGCAGCGTCGGTGGATGGAATTTTTAAAAGACTACGACTTTGAGCTTCATTATCATCCCGGTAAGGCTAATGTTGTAGCAGACGCTTTGAGCCGTAAAGCGATTTATGCAAGTTCCATGATGATTAAAGAAGCAGCTTTGATTGAAGAGTTTCGAGATTTAAGTTTAGTGATGCAAGTGGAACCAAGCCATATTAAGATGGGTATGTTGCAAATTTCTAGTGAATTCCTGGCTCGAATTCGAGAATTGCAACAAGAGGATGAAGAGTTATTAGAAAAGAGGAAGTTGGTGAAATGAGGAAAAGAGCCTAATTTCTTGGAAGGGTCGGATGGAATTCTTCGTTTCAAAACAAGAATTTGCATACCAAAGAATTCAGAGATTAGAAGGTTAATTTTGGATGAGGCACATAAGAGTCAGATGAGCATTCACCCGGGATCAACTAAGATGTACCGGGATTTGAAAGGCATGTTTTGGTGGTCGGGCCTTAAGAAGGACGTTGCGGATTACGTAGCGTCATGTTTAATCTGTCAAAAAGTTAAGATGGAACACCAGAAACCTGGAGGAATGCTGCAACCTTTGGATATTCCACAATGGAAGTGGGATAGTATTTCCATGGATTTTGTGACCGGATTACCAAGGACAGTTGCAAACCATGATGCAATCTGGGTAATTGTGGACCGCCTTACTAAGTCGGCGCATTTTGTAACACCCCTAATTTTCATCTCCCGAATAATAGGAAATTAATAATAAAAAGTTTTATTATTAATTTATAGAAATATTCCAACCTTATATTTTGTATTTAATTAGCCTAAAATATAAAAATAAGTTGAAATATTTTTATATGGCAAATAAATGCAAAATATGAGGATATTGCATTTTGGTCCCTGAATGAGGACTTAAAAGTAATATTAAAAAGGTTCTTGGAGGGAAAGATTTAAAAATAATAATTTTTTAAATTTTGTACTAATCTAACCGGTTAGTAATGCCCTGTAACCGGTTAGACGATGAACCCAGAAACTGGGTTAGTGGATTTTGATGAGTAATCACTTGATTAACTCCGTAATCGCCATGATTACTGCCTGAGATTAGTGGCAATACACGCGTCGCCCTGCATGCAAGTTCAATTTGCTTATAAATAGAGGAATTTCTGAGGATTTGAGGGTTGATGCAGCTGAATTCTTGTTGAGGGAGGGAATTAGGGTTCCATTTTCGTGTGGAGAAATTCGTCTTGGTTCCTGAGAGTGAGATCGAGAAACATACACCATTGCAAAGCTTACATCTTGAGCTTTGTAAAAACACCAAATTTGTGAGTTGAGAGTCTGTGAGGAAGGAGAAATCGACTTGGGAAGTTGGGAGTTGAATTCTGAATTCTCTGTTGTGCATGTTCTGGAAGCCGAGTTCTAGATCTGATTTTGGTAAGTATAGTCAATCCTTAAGTCTCAAATCACTTCCATTCCTTAGTACATGTTACCTATATTGAGTTCTAATCGTTTTCCCCAATTTCTTTGGTCAATATCTGTGTCAAATCCTCTGATCTTTGGACCCTCTTGATGGAACTCGTGGCTGAAAACAAAACTTTGGATTTGAGAGGAATCTGTGAAGTTTTCTTCAAAACCAGTGTTAATCTTCATCAAAATCGACTTAGAGGTATGGGAGAAGTCTACACTATACTAGATTTAGACTAAAAATCAAATGAATTAGGATTTGAGTTCACAAAACTCAAAAAGGGCATTATGTGTTTTAAGCACAAAGGCTTGGAGGCCAAAGTTTTGGCTCAATTCTGTTTGAGCAACATTAATCTGATGCATGCAAATGAATTAAGACTGGAAATCAGAAACTAATGGTTGTTTATGAGTTTTGTTGTGTTAAATTGTGTTTATGTGACTTTTGTGCAATTTGATGCAAAGAACTTGATGCATGCACCTTGAAATTGGTTTCTGTGGTGAAACATGTTTGTTTATGGTATATGAACCCTGTTAAGTGCTGGAATTGGGTTAGATTTGAGAAACAAAGAAAATGGTGTGTCAAAACCCTTAATTTAAGGGACTGACTGCATAATCTAACCGGTTACTCGATATTTGTAACCGGTTAGACACTGCAAAATTTCAAAAGAAAATCAATTTATAAAACAGTCCTGAAATTGCACTAACTTTACTCAAATCTATACACTAAATTCATTGCAAACAATCTGAAAAAAATGAGTTGACAACATTGTCTTGGTTCAGATTAAATGATGAGGGTTAATACCTTGATTTAAAAGAACAAATTTTCAAGAGAAAATTATGTCTTATTGAAACAAATGTGATTTTAATTTTGAATGATGGAAACTGTGATTCTTGAGGCATAAAACAAGGTTAAATGGTGTATAGATTGGGTAGAGAATTCAAGAAAAGAGGGTTTTTCTGAATTGCAATGGTAAACAGTTCAGGTCTGTAATTCTAACTGGTTAGCCTGAGACTGTGACCGGTTAGTACCTGAATCTGAAAAATAAAAAAGTTAAGTTTTTGAATACCATTGAAGTTGTCTTACTCAATCTAGGGTTAAAAAAAAGGCATGTTTTGAGGAAAAATTCAAAAGGGAATTTTATGCCAAAGGGTATGCCTCAAATCAATCATTCAAAAAGGGAAATTGGAATATTTTCCAAATCACATTAATTAATGTAAAGATAAAACCAACCCTGATATTTGTGCATCCATATAGACTGGAAGTCTGGTGGGTAGGAACGTTATCATATTCTGGGAATATGAGGAGGGTACTCCGGGAGTACCAATTTATAACCTACTTGATGACACATTATAGATATGTGGCCAGTGTCCGGGACCTGGTTTTTATGCGTTCTGGGAACGTATGCGTTCTGGGAACGTGGTGCACACTCCGGCAGTGATGCTTATTATCCAAGTATGGTTCGGCATTACGTTCTGGGAACGAATGTCGATGTTCCGGGAACACAGGGGTGTATTGGATGGACGCCCAAGATGGACTTTAGAGGCCTCAGTTGTGGATAGAAAATCATACATCATGCCACTTGCATTATAAGAGTTATAATGTTGAAAACTGGTGTGCTCATATGTATTTGCATTATGATCTGTCCATGATATATTTGTGATTGTAAATTTTAGTCTTCATCAATTATGTATTCGTGTGTACCTACTCCCTGTGCCCTGTTTAGGTGATGGCCAGATACCTAGCCTGCATCGAGATACGCCCTATCCCTAGCGGTATATGGACGTATGAGGAGCACCGTGCCACTTTTGAGGGGGAGGTTGAGATCACTCTCTACCACCCTAACCCTCTGGTGCGTGTGCGACCTCGTCGATTTAGGATCCCATTAGTCTATACTATGCATGTTCCACCATTTTATACATATAGAGGACCACCCCCGGCTCGACCTATGCGTCGTTTTCATAGTTTTCGTTTTAGAGGTGCCACTCGTTCCCATCCTTCTTCCCATAGAGTTGTCACTGAGGAGACTCCTTCTCCTGGTCCGACTGATTATGATAGGACTGCTTCTGCAGATCCTAGACCCAGTGGTGGGGTCTCTACACAGTCGGGCGAGGTCGAGGAGGATCCTGTGGAGGATGAGAGCGAGGAGGAGGTGCATGTTGAGCCGACTGTTTCTGCTAGAGGTGGACCTGCTGGTTCATAGGAGCCTGCATAGCATAGGTGTTTTGGATCCTAGATCCTAGGGATAGAGCTGTGGAGGATCTGAGGAGCTGCTGAGGACACTGAAGACCTGCTCTGAGACTTCTATTTTGAGACTATGTGATATATTGTATATATTTTGAGAGGTCTTAGAGTGAGGTTTTATTTCATACAACTGGGTTGTATATGTTTTTATAAACTCTTGCTATCTCGACTGATGTTACTTGCTACTCACTGTACTCATGGGGTTTCATATTATGCTATGACATATATATATATATATATATATATATGATGTTTTATTTTCCTCAGCAGAGCCCCATAAGTATTATTTTTACTTCCGCGAACTCTGATTTATATTTAAAAAGGGATTCGATGATAAATTTATGTTTTTACTTATTCAAAGCCACTCGAGAGACAAATGATATGTTTTAATAATAACTACAAATAATGTTTTCGAAGACGAAGGAACTGTTATCTCGAGAGTCCTTTTGAAACTAAATTATTACTAAGCCGAATTCAGGAAATAGTTTATATCAAAAAGGGTTTTTGATTGAGCAAGTACTAATATTAAAAAGGAAAAATTTTCTAGCCCTAATTTTGATAGCAAGTATTCAACTATTTGGAAATATTAATTATTTTCAAGTTAAAAGAGAGCGTCACACATTTCATTCCGGTGAATATGCGCTATTCTTTGGATAAGCTCACCCAGCTTTATATCCGGGAAGTGGTACGATTGCATGGAGTGCCATCCAGTATTATTTCTGATCGTGATCTGAGGTTCATGTCTAGATTTTGGTCAAGCCTGCATCAAGCTCTGGGGACGAGGCTTAAGATGAGTTCAACATATCACCTTCAGACAGATGGGCAGACCGAAAGGACCATTCAAACCTTGGAAGACATCCTGCGAGCTTGTGTATTGGAAGAACGAGGAAGTTGGGATCAGATTCTACCACTCGCAGAATTCACATATAACAATGGATATCATGCAAGTATCGGTATGGCACCGTTCGAGGCGTTGTATGGAAGGAAGTGTCAAACCCCGCTATGTTGGTTTCAAGTGGGGGAGAACTTACCTCTTGGTCCGGATGTGGTGCAGCAGACGACTGAAAAGATCAGAATGATTCAAGAAAAGATCAGGGCTGCTCATAGTCGTCAGAAAAGCTATGCTGATCGGAGAAGGAGACCTTTAGAGTTTGCAGAATGCGACCATGTGTTTCTCAGGATTGCACCGCTGAAGGGAGTGAGTAGAGCGTTGAAACCTCAGAAGCTTTCGCCTAAATTCATAGGTCCCTACCAAATCCTTAAGCGAATAGGACCGGTAGTTTATCAGATAGCTCTCCCACCATCTTTAGCCAATCTGCACAACGTTTTTCATGTGTCTCAATTGAAAAAGTTCGTGCATGATCCAACCACGATTCTTCAGATTCGTCCGGATGACTTAACCCTACGAGAAAACCTAACCTTTAAGGCTGGCCCAGTTAAAATTGAAGATAGAAGGACCAAACAGCTTAGAGGAAAGGAGATCCCGTTAGTCAAAGTCGTGTGGCAAAGTGGAAATGTGTATGAAACAACTTGGGAATTAGAGGATAGAATGCGCAAGGATTATCCTGAGTTATTTATGTAAGCTGAATTTCGGGGACGAAATTCCTATTAAGTGGGGGAGTAGTGAAACACCCCAAATTTTCATTCCCTGATGTAATGAAAATGTTGATTATGAAAGGTTATTTCATAATTATTTTCCTTAATCATAATTATATTTTTCATAATTAACTTGGATTAATTATGTGTTGGTATTGGTGCCTGGGTAAGGTGGAAAAGTATTTTAATAAAATATAATATGTAAAAATAATGTTTTTGCATATTAATCCCTGAATTAGGACCTAGAAGCAATATTAGGAAGGTTTTGGAGGGAAGGACATTAAAATAAATATTTTTGAAAAATTGGCAAAAACACTCGAGTATTCCAGGAAACACTCGAGTATTTTGGACAGTGACGAACTCGTGAGTGCGTTTGATGAGTCAACACTCGACGATTCCATTCGTTGACACGAAAACACTTCTGGGACACGTTAATAATCTTCGTGTCGAGCTGCATGATCAATGGGAATGGCTATTTAAGCTTTTGGTTGAGGAAGATGGACCATTTTTGGTCGGATTGCTCTTTAGACACCAACTTAGGGTTTCCAATTTCGTGCTTTGATTACTCGATCGTTGCTGAGAGTTAGATTAAGCGTGATACACCATTGTGAAGCTCACGTTTCGAGCTTCACAAAGATATAAGATTCTTGAGTTGAGGGGCTGTGTGGAAGGAGAATCGAGGATCGAAAGGAGAGGGATTGTTGCTGCCAAACCAAGTTCCTGAGGTTTGGAGCCTACTTGGAGCTAGGATTTTGGTAAGTTTATGAGCCCTCTGAATCTCAAATTCGTTCCTACCTCTAGTTTAAGTTGTAGAGAATAATTCCTAACCTCTTTCCCTAATTTTTACAATGATCTTGCATGTCAAATCCTCTGGTTTTGGTACTCTGTTCAAATATGGCTGCATGCAAAGGATTTTTGGGGTTTAGCATTTCCAGCCAATTTCTCTGCAATCTCTGTATTGATTCACGACCTAGAGGTAAGGGTGAAGCTATTAATTCACTAGAATTAGTTTAAATCATGTGAATTTAGGTTGAGAGTCAACTAGAGACTCTATGGGCATAATTGGAAATAGGATCAAGGCTTGGAGGCCTCACTGAGTTCAAATATTGTTTTGGACAAGTCTATTATGTTACATTCAAGCTGTACCAAAGTTGTTTTCTTGCTAAATGTGCTTAAAATTGGTTTTGGCATGTTGAGTTGTTGGAAAAATGGATTTTATGCATAATTGATGCTATGGTGTGATTCAGTGTAATATGTTGTTAATTCTGTATTGGAACATGTTTAATATGTGTAATGTAAGCTCTGTTGATCATTGGTTTTAACTGGAATTGGATAGAATTGGAAATGGTATGTTAAAAGGCAATTTACAGTGTAATATGTCTGAAAACACTCGAGTATTGGGGTTGATACTCGAGTATTTCGACCAAACCTGGGATATGGATTTCTGGAAAATGAAGAACACTCGACTACTCATGAAGAAGACTCGAGTATTTTGATAAAATCTGAGGAACACTCGAGTATTTTGGTAAAACCTGAAAAATGAATTCCTGGAAAATGAAGGACACTCGAGTATTCATGAGTTACTCGAGTATTTTTATGAAAAGTATGATTCACTCGAGTCCAGGACATTTCACTCGAGTCTTTTGTCCAGGGGCAGAAAAGTATTTTTTTAACATACCTAAATTATTTCCAATTGAATCAACTATGCTTATGAAGAGAGTATCATGTTCCAATAAAAAGAATGGGATGGTTAAGAACAACATTAAAATACACTGATAAAATATTATTGGTTGCACATAATAAGATTATTGGTTAATCTTAATGGATTAATTTATGTGCATTCATACATGGAGAAAGGAGATGAATACTTAATTCGGTGGTAACTGGCTCGATGACACATTTTGGTAATGTGGACAGCATTGGGGAATGCTGTTACGTCTTGGTGACGTTGTGTGCACACTATCCGAGCAGTTTCACAATACATGTTGGTCATGTATACGAATTACTGGATTGAACGTTCAATAAACAATGGAAATGGGAAGCATGCATCATGACACATAAATAATGGGATTATTATAAATGAACCATGCTTGCTCATTTGTCTATGCATCTGACTACTTGGTACCTGTGGATGGTACTTGCATTATCTATACTTATTCGATTATGTGAATTATATTGCTTACCCCTTATGCCCATTGTAGGTGATGGCTCGCTATCTAGCTTGCATCGAGTTGCGCCCACTCCCTAGTGGAGTGTGGTACTACGAGGACCATAGAGCCACTTTTGAGGGTGAGGTAGAGGTGACTCTATATCACCCTAACCCTCTGGCTCGTGTCCATCCTCGTATGTTTCGCATCCCTATTATCTATACTTTGCATGTACCCCTTTTTATGCTTATCATGGACCAACCCCGACTCGACCGGCTCGTCGATGTCATTCCTTTCGTTTTCGAGATGCTACTAGATCTCACCCTTCTGCTTCCCGAGTTATCCGTGAGGAGACTCCTGTACCTAGTCCGATGAGTCCGGTTCATGGGACTCCTTCAGCTGACCCAGTGCCCAGTGGTAGGGTACCCACTCAGTCGGACGAGATAGAGGAGGATCCTGAGGAGGCTGAGAGTGAGGGCGAGCCAGTCGAGAACTCCACTGGGAGCCAGTGGGGAGTTGGGGATCCACCGGGTGATGCATAGTACAGATGGTTAGGATGTGGGACATGTGGAGCAGCTGCTGGAGATTCTGGAGACTTATGCTATGGAGGAGGATCATTGGACCGCTGCTGGGATTTCATATTTTGCTCTATACATATATTGTATATATTTTTGAGAGATCTCAGTGATGTGGTCTTTTCTTTTTGTAACGCCCCGCATTTTCCCGAACGTGCGTAAACGAATTCTTCAAAAATAAACCTTGAAATTTTGTTTTCCAAAAAGGATTTTCTAAAAGAGGATTTCTGATTTTATTAAAAGTGAATTTCTTCATGGAATAAATTTGCATTTTGGGTTGGTGAGCTTTGAAAGTGCGATCTTTTGAATTTTTGGATTGATTTACAAAATTTATTTTGAAAATTGTGAAGGACGAAATTTTTGAGAAATAATATTTTTTGGAAGTTACTGACTTTAAATAAATTTGTCTTTTGGAAATTTCTCATTTTCATGGAAGTTTGATTTTTAGAGATTTTCAATTGTGTGTATTATATGTAGATAATTATTTTACTTTTGAAAGAGCCTAAGTTTTCTTAATAATAAAATGTGTTCTGATAGGAAATTTAATTAATTGTCATGATGTCAAATTGATTTATGATGTATGATTCAACGTGATATGTGTTTGTTTTAATATGTGAATATTACTTGAAAAGTAAATGTGTGTGTGTATATGTGTGAATGGTGCTACGGTTTTGTATATGGTGTGTGCATATGAATCTTGAAAATGCTTGCATATTTGTGTGAATTAATGATCCTAATACCATAAGTGAATATGATTAGAAAAATATAGAATGTGTGTGTGCATATGTGTGTTACGGTTTTAGCATGTGTGTGTGTGAATGACTTTTGAAAGTATTGCATAAATTGCATGAATTAATGATCATGGTGCCTTGAATAAATAAGAGTAGAAAATGAAAATGAAAATGCATGATGTGTGTGCATGTGTGTGTGCCACGGTGTTGGTGTGTGTAAGCTAGTGAGAAGGGTTGTGAAATGGATTAGAGACCAAGTGGGATCACATGGGTAGAAAAGAGAGCTTTGAAATGACCTTGCATGATGAAGCCTAGCCCTAGACTATGAACCATGTTCCCTTTGATTTAACCCTTGCCATGCAAACTTTTGGAAACCCCATTTTGCCCTTCCATTTGATGCCTTAGCCAAACCTCCATCCAAGGGCAAAGAGGACCAATTCGGTTGCCCTTAAATCCCCATTGCCTTAGTTCTTTTCTTCACTTTTCTTTTCATTTCCTTCACTTACAACCGAAACACTTTCTAAGGGCAACAAGAAGAGAAAGAGAGTGTGGCCGTGGAGAACAAGAAGCAAGAAGAAGGAGAATTGGAGCTTGGCCATAGATTTTCTTTGGAGATCAAGAACCTTAGGAGTAAAAAGACCAATTTCTTGGTAGGTTATGTGAAGATCAAGAGGAGAATCATGAGAGTTAGGATTTTCTTTTGGTCTTGTAATTTTTCCTTTTTCTCTTTTCATTGCATGTTTATTTTCATAGCTTGAGAGATGAGTGCAAGTGTGACTTAGATTCTACTATGGACTTTTAAATTGGTTTGTAATATGTGAACTCATGGACTCTCTCTATGCTTCGGTTATGGCTTCATTAGGTAGATCATGATGATTTTCTAAACAAACTTCTAAAGGATCTAACTTATTACTTGAGATTTTGATAAAACTAAAATGAAACTCCATGCATGTTGAATTTATTCTCTTAAACCGTGAACCGTGAGGTTTTTATGAAAGGTTTTGGCAAATAAATTATGATCTAGGTTTGATTGGTAACAAAGTAAGGAATTTATGCCTTGCATGTTGATTTCTTGTGTTCAATCCGTGATCTATGTGTCTCTATGTGAATATTTGATACGCCTTTACATGGTCTAAGTTTATTTGAGAAGGAAATAGGGATTTTTAGCTTTGCATGTTGACCTTGTAATGGTTTGGTTGATCTTTGTATGTGCATGTTTTAATCCATGTTCATTATCTTACAAGTTAGGACTTTGAGGTTTGCATGTCAATTTTCAAGTAAAGAAATTAAGTTTTCCTATATGTATGTCTCGGCCTAGTAGAAATAAATAGGGTAATGGTCTTTAAAATGATTTTTCTTTTTATGAGCATGATTTGATTTAAAGATTTGTTTTATATTTATTGTGTTGGTGTGAAGGCCATTCGGCCATGGTTGATGAAAGTGTGATGGTGCTTGATTTTTGGGTGCATGTATGCATTAGGAATAGATTTAGTAGGTCTTGAGTTCATGCATGCTATTCTTTTTAGAAGATCAAGTTATAATTCAAAATTTTATTTAAGAAAAATTATAAGTTGAGTTTTAACAAAAAGTTTAAGGAAATCTCATGATGGTTCATGCATGTTGATGTAATATGATTTGCTTTGCTTTGATTGTCTTTAGTGCATGGAAAAGTGAACTAAGATTCTTGTCTTATGTATGGTGATAACATTCAGCCTTGAGATAGGAAATAGGGAAGTGTGCTTGATAATCATTTGAATTGCATGTAGACTAAGATTAGCCTCATTTAGGAGCATAAAGATGCATACATGAAGTGATTTGTGGCCTTGATTGTTGCTTTGAACTAAGTTAGGAAAAGAATGCAATTGAAATTGTTTAATTTCCCTATGATGCTTACGGTTTTAGTCTTGGAAGAAATAAAATGATTTCATTGTTTTATGTCTTTGATGGTGTGTTACATTTTGCAAGATTTTACTTGAATAATTCGGTTAGTGCATGTGTAGGTGCTTAGAATGATTTTTCTTCTTAAATGACTAATGAGAGTGATTACATTCTATGTTTGTGTTATCATATGTTTGATACAAAGATGTGCTAAGTTCTTTTATTCTTTTCGGTTTTAGAGACTAGGAATAGGTAGAAGTACTTGAATTAATTTTCATAATGCTAATCCTATGATTTCAAGGTTTAGAATTTGTTAGAATTAGGAAATGTTAATTGTAGGCAATTCGGTCTTGCCATGATTTAATTCCTGTGCATGATTGAAATTGTGTGTTAGTGTTATAATTTAATTAGATTAATTTCTTTAGCCCAAAAGTGTTTTGTGATAAGTGAATGATGAATGTTTTAAAAAAAAGAATGTTTTCATAACATGAATGTTTTAAATTAAGTTTTAATGATGAGAAGTTTATTTGAATAAAAGAGTATTTCTAAATGATTTTCAAAAAATTGTCTTAATCATGAATTTGAATTGAATTTGAAAATCTTGGACAATGATAACGAGTTTTTAAAAGAAAAATTGTTTTCATAAGCGGATTCAACGAATGTATCGAAATTGTTTCTAACGCACGGGAAAATTTCTTAGTTCGAGCGACGGACGCGAGGATATGAGGCGAGGAAAGATGATCGGGAAACTCTGGAAAGCGTTAGGATGTTCGTCATCGAGGTGAGAGAGGGGCTTTCCCTTAAGACGCCGTGGTGATTAGGTAACATATTAAGGCATCCAATCATCTCAAAGATTGGACCCCAATCTCATTTAGCGTAGTGGTGTATGTGATAGAACATGTTTGATTGCTTTGGCTATCCACCCGAACGGCTGAGATTGGTTGTTAAGCATGATGTTATATTTTTTGTTTGTTTATGCTTGAGCTGTTAGTTATCTTCTTTTGCGAATAATATATTGATTAGTTAAGTAATTATGATATTGTTAGGATTATTTGATTGTGCGATGGTAATGAAGTTGTGGAAGTAATAAGCTAAGAATGATAAGAAAAGAATAATGGATTTGAATAATGAGAATAAATAAGGGAGAGAGGCAAGTTATGACGAGATCGAATTGTGAGAGAAGTAGATGGTAATTGGAAATTTGGAAAGAATGAGAGGAGTTGCTGATGCTGCGGAGCCCGAATTGGCGAGAAAGAACACCAATGATGCTGCTGAGTCACAATTGGCAAAGAGGACAGTGATGGCGTGCTGAGTGACAGTTGACTTGAAATAGTGATGCTCATGTTGATGAGAGCAATGTTGCTATGATATGAGAAAGAGAAAGATGATGCAATGATGTTGTGATGATTCAAGTGATAGTATATGAGCTTTAGGGGGATTAGATGCGAACGATCAGCGATCGGGTCTCATTGAAGGGATGCACCAAGGATGAGCCGATCATTAGGACTAAGCTGTAATTAAAATTCTTTAAAAGATTTTAAAAGACATTAACAATTGCGGTGAGGTATGAGTGTCGTATCGAAGTAGTGGAGAGGAAGGAACCATAAGTATCTGCGGATACTTAGGAGGAGATTGCATTAGGGGAGGACAATGACGGTGATACGTCAAGAAGTCTGGAGTACTTTTCTAGGCGGAACAATTCCACAAGTGGCGCACTAACGTGGTGGGGACTGGGTCCAATGCCGTGGCAAGTTCTGCTTTCGAAACTAGAATAAGTACTGTCGCCCCCTAGATTGCAAATCTAGAACAGTGAGAGGGACTGGAACGGGGCATTGTGTTTTGCCACTGCGTGGACAGTGAGCCTTGATATTATGAAATTGAATTGATTTGAGGACGAGATCCTCCTGGTCTGGGACCATTTATGTGTTGAGACAGCTGTCGTGCCCGCGTGGTAAAGGTCCTGTACTCCTGTTTGCTTCCGACTAGGTTGGGTGGTTGACCGAGGAGACGTAGACATGTGTGAGCTCAATGATGTTTCCCCCTCATCATTGACACTAACCGAAATGATAAGACTTAAATAACCAAGATGTTCCAAAGATAAGTGTAATGATAATAATAATAATGATAATGGTGATGACAATACCAAGTGATGGATAGGACGGAGGAGTCATTGGTGATATGAACTTCTTGAAACATCTGACGAGTTGGAGAGTAAGGCATGAAAGAAAGGTACCAAGGTTGAGGATGTGATAACGAAGAATTCTGAAAATAGTATTATTGTGAATGATCAAATGTATGTCTATGTTTATACCCTGATGAGAATCATCTGTTGTTTTGATTATGCTTTATTGATCGTTTGATTTACTTTTTTTATATTTATTTTGTCTTAATATTTACCTGATGTAATCCCACATAGTCGACATTACCGTTTTGGGTTGCTCACTCTCTCTATCACTTCTATTCTGTCTTGTATAAAATTGTACGGATTCTAGATGGCCAACATTGCGAGATATCAGTTGATGCGGAAAATAGGTGCGACTCCACGGAGAGGTGACAATAGCACCATGTCTGTCTCTGTGATGTTCTTCATAGAGATTCCGCGTAGGAGGGCAGAGCTAGAAGAGAGGGATGCTGCTTCGGAGGAGGATACAGATGGTGAGTTGGACGACTCCCCGGTGAAGGTTGCTGATGAAGCTGAGGAGGAGGATCCCGACCTTTGGTCTGAGGATGACCCAGAGGAGTATCTCAGTGATGAGAGCTGGATCTTTAGCCCTGAGGATCTGCTGGCAGATGACGAGGACGAGTGACAGAGTAGTATTAGAATGCATGCGTTAGTAAAGGTTCATGACTAGAAGATTAGGTAGTTCCCTTTTGAGTTTGTATTTCCACTATGAGTTCTTAGCGACCTGGTGATGTCATGATGTAACCCCAACTATTTTATTTCAAGTATTGTTGTTTTGAGAAATCAATTGGGCTATTCTATTTAAAGGATGTTTTGGAAAGACGAGTTTCGAAGCGTGGTGTCTTGTGACATCTCGGTTTGGGACTTGGAAGAGTTGGTGCAACATGAGGACATGAGTTTTATATGTAACTATGTTTTGCAAATAGAAATGTTCTCATTTTGCACATCATTCAAAAAAAAATGGCCCTAATTTTCACTTAAAATGATTATGGTTTCAAGTTGCCAAATCGGGGTGTTACACTTTTAGTCTTATATCTTGGACTTGTATCTTATAAACCTCTGCTATCTCGACTTTGACCTTGATATATGTTGGTACTTTTATGTGATGTTATGAATATATATATATATATATATATATATATATATATATCTTTATATAAATGACATGAAATGTGGATTATCAAATCAAGGTCACTATTTTATCAAAATTCCGCTTACTCTGATAATAATGTTGTTTTATTCTCACAAGAAAGATTTTAGTGCTGAGTTGGGAAGTTTTTAATAATTGCAAATGAAGACCCAACTTATGCTATCACGAGCTACTTTAATCGTATGCATGGAAACAAGTATAATAAGAAAAAAAAGGATTTTCATTACTTCTCCAATGAACGCAAGTCCATATTTATTATATAAATACAAATAGAGACTATATTTTGTAGATTAGAAGAGAGAGTGTTACAAAATTACTTCTTTTCTTATTTGTTATTCTTCTCTATGATATGTAACTAAACCCTCTTGTGTTAGGAACATGGTGGATTTGTTTATGTAGTTTATTTATATGAATTAATGTTTTTCAGTTTTTAAATGAAGTGTTTAATTGTGTTTTTATTGTTATGCATGAACTTGATCAATTCATGTTATGGATTTTTAGACCTGAATTGGAAAACTAGGATTTAAAATAGGCCATGCAATTAAACAATATAAGGATTCAACTTGTAGGAATACTTTTGAATTTTTATATAACTTTTCATAATTCAATGTTCTTAATTATGGTTATTCAATAGATTAAATTTCTAAGGAATTAGGATTTAGCAAATTGGATAATAAACAGTAATTTCATTAGAGGAATCTGGGAATTACTAATTTTCTGAATTAGTTCTTGATTTAGATGGAAAACATTGATTTATAATAAATAAATGAAACATTCAATGAAACTAGTTCCTAACCACCATTCACCCATTGTTAATTGTTTTTATTTATTTTTCCAGCAGTAAAATACTCTTTTTAATTAATTTATTTAATTCTGAATTTTAATAGATTTTACTTTTAATTACTCTTTCTTTTGGTAAAATAAATAATATTATTAAACCACAAGCAAAAAAATGAATCATACAATCACACCTTAGTCAAATGCCACCTTCTAGGAAGGGTTCACCAGACCAAGGGGATTAAACCAATAACGGTTCGACCAATAATAGAAAAAACCAAACCAATAACAGTTCGACCAATAAAAGAAAAACCAAAAATAATGAAAGAGGAAACTACAGTCCAGACAACAATCTATCCACCAATGTTCTATCCTTCCAAGATCGGAATTGAGGAAAGCAGAACGCCAGCCTTGTTGCAATCTCCTTCCTCAATGCATGCATAACCATGGAGACCGATTTGCTCATGCCTATTAAAATACGCTTGTTCCGCTCAGTCCAGACTGCATAAAGCACAGCAGAGAACACGGTAAACATGCACTTCCTTCTTGATTTCTCCTTAAACGCATGAATTAACCATCTACTCCAATTCACGAATTTATACGACCAATTGTTGATTCCTATCCACAGGCAAGCTGATTCTAACAGTGCTTTGGACCAGTCACATTAAAAGAAGAGGTGGTTTCGTGATTCGTCTTCTCCATTACAGAGCACACAGGTACGATCTTGGCTAAACAATCTATCTCTCGTCTTTAATTTGTTTTGCACTGCCAGCCATGCTATGAACATGTGTTTAGGAATAGATGTAGGGTTCCAGACAAATCGATGTAGGTGAAAACAGGGCAAGGTACCTAATAGGAACAGATAGCCACTTTTTATGGTATAATCCCCAGTAGCAGTGGCATTCCAACAATCACCTGTAAAACCATTAGCTAAATTTTTCTTTGCCTTCACAATTTGTTTCCAGTGCCAGCTATCCCCCTGCCTTATTTCAATCTGCCAAAAACTTTTATCCTTTAAATAAATAGAACTTATCCATTTGACCCATAGAAAGTCCTTTTTAGCACCAATATGCCAAGCTTGTTTCCCTATAGCAGCCATATTCCATAAGCTAGCACTTTTGAAACCCAATCCACCATTCCTTTTAGCCATGCAGACAGATTCCCAAGCCACAGAGGCATGATAATGCCCATCTGAATTCACACCCCAGAGGAACTCTCTGCATTTCCTTTCCACTCCCTTAAGAACAGCTTTAGGAATTATAAAGATTGATGCCCAATAAATATGTAGAGACATGAGCACAGAGTTGATTAGAATGCACCTTGCTTGTTAGGATAGATTTCTGGACCTCCAAGTGGTTATTCTGCTACTAATTTTATCAACCAAAATTGAGCAAGTAGCAGTAGACCATTTCTTAGCTGAGAGGGGAATACCAAGATACCTGAATGGAAATCCCCCTTTCTGGAACCCTGTGATATTTAGAATATCAGCTTCTCTTGCTTGATTAACCCCAGCCAGAAAAATCTGGGATTTGTCAATGCTTGGATGTAGTCCAGAGCTGGCAGCAAAATCCTGGAGAGCAGAATATAAAATGCTCACACTGGCTGGATGTCCTTTGCAAAACACCATTAGGTCATCAGCAAAAGCAAGGCTGATTAATCTATGGTCTTTGCACAAAGGATGATATCTGAAGTTCCTATGCTGAGCTGCTTTCTGAAAACCCCTAGTTAGAACCTCCATGGCTAGAACAAAGAGCAGGGGAGACAAGGGATCACCTTGCCTTATCCCTCTTTACCCCTTAAAATAGTCTGAATTCTGACCATTGATACAGATAGAATATGAAGCAGTAGTAATGCAAGTCATCACCCAAATCCTGAATTGCATAGGGAAATTAAAAGCTATTAGCATGTCTTCAATAAAAGTCCAATCAAGAGTATCATAAGCTTTCCTGATGTCTATTTTCATTAGGCATCTAGGAGAGCTATTTTTCCTACCATATAACCTTAGGAGCTCTTGAGTGATTAATATATTATGAACAATGCTTCTCTCTTTGATGAATATTGTCTGATTCTCCTGGATAATACTAGGCAACACCACACTCAGCCTTGAACATAGAAGCTTTGTAATACATTTTTAAAGGAAATTACAACATGCAATAGGTCTGTATTCCTTAACCTGAGTAGGACTGTCCACTTTTGGTATCATAACCAGATTTGTAGCATTAAGACTATTGGGCATAGTAGAAGTTGAAAAAAAATTCTCTTATAGCCTTGGTGCAATCCTGACCCACAATATTCCAAGCAGCCTTAAAGAATCCAGCTCCATACCCATCTGGACCTCGAGCTTTATCTTCGTGAATAGAGAAAACAACCTCATTAATTTCCTCATCAGTAAAAGATCTCAGTAGTGATAACTGTTGTTCAGAAGATAGGATAGGACCACAATCAACAATTCCATCATTCCATTGATAATACTGCTTCCTTGTGAACAGGCTTGTGTACTACTCTGTGAATTGCTTAGCAATTTCCTTTTGCCCAGAAAAATAATTTCCACTCTCATCAGACACAAACATGATTCAATTCCTGTATGTCCTTTGCCTGATAGCTTGATGAAATAAAACTGTATTCTGATCCCCATCCTGAATCCAGCTTATTTTAGCTTTCTGCCTAAGGAAGGAGGAAGCTGCCAAATTAGCTTTCCTGTGAAGGCTTAGAACATCCCTTTCTTCCTGCTGCAGCATACAATTAGCAGTGTCTGTGCTCAAAAGAGATTGAATAGCCTCTAGCTTCTCTCTAAGCTCCTTCTCCCTATTCACAATGTCAGCATATCTAGATTTGTTAAGCTTGAGAAATTCCTTCCTTAGGCAGAAAAGCTTTTTAATAATTTGCACCATAGGATAACCTGAAACTTGCTTATTCCAACCAGCCTGAACAATAGCTAAAAAGTTTTCATCATTTGCCCACATATTGAAAAATTTAAAATTAGGCCTGCTAATCTCCACATTCTGGTTCCATTCAACTAACATAGGAGAGTGATCTGACAATCCAGGGTTTAGGAAGTTAGCTTCTGTGTCTGGCCAATAATCAACCCACCTCTGATTAACAACAACCCTGTCAAGCTTGCAATATATTCTATTAGCACCATCTTGCTTATTACACCACGTAAAAAAATGACCTTTAGACTTCAGATCTACCAAATGACAATCCATTAGGCAGTCCCTCAATTCTTCATATTGATTCACCTCTAAAGGAATTCCTCCAAGCTTCTCACTAGGCTGTATCATTGTATTAAAATCACCAAGAAGAATCCAGGGTAGATTAACAAACCTTTCAACCCCTTTTAACACTTCCCATAATTCCTTCCTTTCCATCTGATCATTGGAGGCATAGATAAAGGTTGCATAGAATGATTTATTAGTAACCTTCTCAGTTACCATACAATGAGTATATTGTCCAGATCTTTCCATTACCAAAACATTAAACATGTCTTTTCTCCATAACACCAGAATCCTACCAATGGGACAAATATCTAAATCAGCAAAAAAAACCCCAACCTGGTGCTCTATTTTCCAACACAGAAACTGTAGCATCACTCCTTAATTTATTTTCCAAAACACCTAACAAACCTACCTTATACATCTTATGGAAGTTCCTCACTTCCTTTTGTTTAGAGGGACTATTCAGCCCTCTAATATTCCAACAAGCAATTTTATCCATAATGTTGCAGGCGAGTTCCCTCACCTCTCAGCTGAGTCTTGCTTCTAGTTTTCACAGGAGTCCAAGGCCCTCCCTGATCATTCTCAGTAACAGAATTAGAAATACTGCCTCCAGTGTTCATGCCAGTCTTAGGTATACTTCCTGTAATAGCCAACTGAGCTTGATTCCCACCAGATTCAATCATATCTCGTGTTCCAGAATCTACATCAACCATATTCCTTGAACCTGACTCCTTACCTTTACCAGATAAGTCACCAGCCTTGTTCTTAACTTTTGAATTAGGAGCAGACAAATTAGCCAAAGCCTCACCTGATCCCAAGTCCTTACAAGTAGTCACTGCCCCTCCCATATTCTCCTCAGGAGTACTATCATCATTCTGGGATTGATTCAGTTTGAGCATGTCATCCACTTCCTCAATTTCCTCCCTTGAAGGCTTCCTTTTTTCAACCCATTGCTTCTTCACACTCTTCCTACACATCTTAGCATCATGGCCATACATTGAGCATTTTGAGCACAAAACAGGTTTCCATTCATATGTTACCCCTTGAGTGATAATATTTCCTTTGTCATCTTTAAAGAAAACTTCTTCAGGCAAAATTAATTCGATTCCTCTCCTGAGTGACTTTGTCAACCATAATAGGGTTACCAACCAGACTTGCTATCTTGCTAAGAGCCCCAGCACCCCATAACCGAGGGCTCAAATTAGGAAATTGGATCCATATTGGCACACGATCAATGAAACTCTTTGACATAGTTCTACCAGTCCATGGTGCAAGGATCATGGGTTTTTTTTTATCAAAGTGATAAACCCCTATTTCTAGAACTGTATTCCTTGCCTCTATAGATGTAAATCTAACAACAATTGTCCCATCACCATTCATTAGGATTTTATCAATACCATACTGACCCCATGCTTTTTTAATAAAACCACTTATTACAGGATATGGTGGTCTAGCACCTAACACATAACACGTTAGTGCACATTCCCAATATTTTAATTCCTGTTCTACATCAACTGTTTCAATTTTCCCAATGGAAACACCTTCCTTTAGTTCTGTTTGAATGAGAGATAATTTTTCACCTGCATTACGTAGCTTTGTGATGTCAAATGAATCCCAAACGGAGGCTTTCCTCCCAGGATTAGGATTAGGGACAGTAGGAGTTGATACCTCAGTTCCTTTTGGTTCATTGTCCTTCTCAATATTACTCTGTTCCACTACAGCTTTCCCTTTGATTTTTGCTCTAATCAAATCAAGGCTTCTCAATAGGTCCTCAGATTGCTTGGCACTCAAGTTTTCCAATTTCGCAAGATCTTCATCATCAACATTCGAGAAATCCAAGAAAGGATCAACATCAGATTTCTATTTCCCAGCAGTAGAGGGGGAGGAGGGAGGCCTCCCTTTCTTCTTGGCCATTACGGCGCAGGCGGCGGCCTTGAGGGACCACCACAAGAGGAGGAGAAAAAAGGAGGCTCTACTAGGGTTTTCTGTTTCCCTTTCGGAATTGTTGAGAACGTGATTTTTTACTTTTAATTACTCTTAGGTAGGAATAAGTTAAATAATTCGTAGTCCCTGTGGGAACGATATCTGGTCTTCCTAGACTATATTACTTTCCGATCTAGTATACTTGCTAGAGAGTGAACAGGCGCGCCTGTGCGTGGAAAAGTTGTGAGAGCCAGCAAATCTGGCGTTGATTGTAGCACCTCGGTGCTCGGATCCTTGTAGCACCTCAGTGCTCGGATCTTTGTAACACCTCGGTGCTCGGATGTTTGTAAGCACCCACTCGGAATGAGACAGATAAGGCGAGACGCTCGGCCCGTGGAAGCTGAGATGCCTTGATTCGGTTTGAGCTCGATGTAGCCTCTCGAACGAGTGACAAGTAAGCGAAATGCTGGCACTCGGGACCGAGATGAATTTTTTCGATGTTCTCGGCACGTGAAGGCCGAGATTCCTTGATGTCATTGTGAGGTCGGTTTAGCCTCTCGGTGGCCGACTAGAGGGCCGAACTTATAATCGGTTGTCACAAAGGCTCGATGTGATCGGCTGACTACTGCCGAGGGTGTAAAATGAAACGAAGTCGGCTCTCATGAGCTCCTAGCTCGGTAAGGTGATCCACTGTTCGATGTACGTCGATTAGGATAAGGTTTGTGACCCTGCACGTCGCTCTTTGGTCGGTTAAGATGAGCTCGGTCGGGCAGAGGTCTGATCCAAAACTCTCACTCTTTACTAAGGTTTCCTAATTTTCCCAACTGCTTAATAGAATGATTGCAATCGGTTATCACCCTACGCTCTTCAATTATTAAGAAAATTCAGGATGTTATAGCTGCCGCTAGATCCGTTATTGCCGCCGCTGGTCCTCGCGAGCCACAGATCTCCGGCCTTCATCTCCGCCCCCTCGCGAACTAGGACCACTCACCGCCATCAAGCGTCGCCACCATCGCCACCGTCGCCACTGTTGGTCGCTGCTACCACTGAAGGAGCCAAGACTGAATCGCCGCCGCCTCCTTGGTGCTCTTTCACGGTTCAAATCGCGAGCCAGGGTCCTGGAGCAGCCATGATCTTCGCACCTCTCGTCACTGATGTCCGCTACGGGTGCAGATCGAACCGCCAACCTTTGCCCTTGCTACGGTGGCTGTATTGTTGGTTCAAATCGGGTTCAACCGTTTGGGCCAATTTCTTTTTGGACTGGGTCTGAACCGAAGTGCTTTTTGTCCTCCCTGCTGCTTCAAAAATCACATTTGTGGGTAAATCCCTAATACTTTTCTAACTGCTCTATGTGGTGTTTTAATAATAATATTAATAATATTGGTAATATTAATTAGCGTTAAATTGTGTTGGAATGTTATTGTTATTTTAGAAAATAAATGGTATTTGGATTAAGTATTAAGTTTTAATTTTTATATTTATACTATTATTGATAATAATTTTGATTAGTTACTCCAATTTGTATAATACCGAGTTGACCGTTATGCCGAACGATGAGTTTTAAAAGTGTTTTGTTAAAGGTGTCAGGTCCCTAAGTAATTGAGTTGTTGTTTAGTGAGGTTAATTGTAGCACCCCGATTTGGCAACTTGAAAACCGTGGTCATTTTAGATGAAAATAAGGGGCCATTTTTTTTTTGACAAGAGTTACACGCACGTGAGAACATTTTCAATTTGAAACCGAGGTATGAAACACTACGTTCTCAAGGCATGTCACCCTTCAAGTTCCAAATCGAGATGTCACGGGACATCGCCCTTTGAAACTTGTTTTCCAAACATAGTTTAAAACAAATTACCCCATTTGATTTGATTTCAAAACATCATTACTTAACATAATCTGGTTTGGGGTTACAGCATAGCAGAGCCAGGTGTCTAATAACTTGAAGTGGAATACAATACTCAAAGGGGAATTACCTAGTCTACAGTAGTCAGGTTCTACTCGCTCTTGTCACTCGTCCTACTCCTCTGTCTCCTTAGTGATTTCTGCTGTGGAACCATTCGGCGCTCTATTAGTCTTTGTATCCCAGGGAGTGACGCTTTCGGCTAGCTCTACTCTTCTGCGCTGAATCCTCAGAAAGAATACCACGTAGGCCGACATAGCGTTGTTATCTCTACTCATTGGTAGGACTCCGATCTCACGGAACCGCTGATACCTTGCAATGTTGTCCATCTAAGATCCGCACCATTTCATACATAATAGAATTGTAGAGGAAAGAGAGAGAGTGAGCTACCCAAAACGGCAATGTCGACTATGTGGGATTACATTAGGTAAATACTAAGACAAAATAAATATTGCAAAGGAAATTCAACCACCAATAAAACATAATCATAACAACACGTAATTCTCATCAAAGGGTAAACATAAACATACATTTGTTTATTCCTAAACAATAATATTCACACAATTTCCTCAATATCCTTTCTCAATATCAGTACTTCTTTTCATTTCTCATTCACACCCTCCACGTATACCTCAAGATTCCATATCACAAATACATCATCCATTTCTGTTGTCACTTAATATCGTCCTCACCACTATTATCATTATTGTTACTATCATCATTGCTATACTTATCTTTGAAACATCTTGGTTCTTTAAGTCTTATCAATTCGATTAGCATCAATGATGAGGGGGAAACATCATTGTGCTCGCACACGTCTACATCTCCTCGGTTAACCTCCCAACCTAGTCGGAAGCAAACAGGAGTACAGGACCTTTACCACGCGGGCACGACAGCTGTCACAATACATAATGGTCCCAGACCAGGAGGATCTCGTCCTCAAATCATATAATCACGGCTCACTACCTCGCAGTGGCAAAACACGATGCCCCGTTTCAGTCCCTCTCACTATTCTCGACTTGCAATCTAGGGGGTGACAGTATAATTCTAGTTGGCCTGCAGAGCTTACCACGGTATTAGACCCAGTCCCCACCACGTTAGTGCACCACATGTGGAGTTCGCTCTGCCTAGAAAATATACTCTAGACTTCTTGACGTTTCACCGTCATCGTCCTCCCCTAATGCAATCTCGTCCTAAGTATCCGTAGATACTTATCGTTTCTTCCTCTCCACTACTTCGATTCGACACTCATGCCTCACCGCGTTTATAAATGTCGTTTAGTAGTCTTTTAAAGATTTTTAATTACGGCTTAATCCTAATGATCGGTTCATCCTTAGTTCATCCCTTCAATGAAACCCGATCGCTAATCGTTCGCATCTAATCCCCCTAAAATTCACATACTATCACGTAAGTCATCACGACATTATTGCATCCTCTTTCTCTTTCTCAATCACAGAAGCATTATTCTCATCAACATGAGTATCACTCTTTCAAGTCATCTATCACTCAGTACGTCATCATTGTCCACTCCGTCAGTTATGGATCAATAGCATCCTTTACTTCTGTAACTCATCAGCGTTATTAACATATTTTCAGATCAGCTCGTCCTCGCAGCCTTGTTAGGTCCATCCCTCATCACCACGCTTCCGCTCGCTTACATTCTTCCTCGATTAATCACATCTTTCACAATTATTGTTTTCGTCTCTTATTTCTTCGATTAATACTTTATGATCTTAGTCGCTGTTGTTTACTCACACGGTTTCCAACCATATAATCTTAAATAACAATTAAACCGTCCTCAAAATAAACAAGTAAATAGCACAACATGAACAATTATAGAACATATCATCATTTGTATAATTCAATCTCAGTCGTTCGGGTGGATAGCTAAATCAATCAAACAAGCGCTATCACATACACCACTACGCTAAATGAGATTGAAGTCCAATCTTTGAGATGATTGGACGCCTTAATATGTACCTAATTACCACGGCGTCTTAAGGATAAGCCCCTCTCTCACCTCGATGACGAACGTCCTATAGCTCTCCAAGGTTTCCCGATCATCTCTTCTCGCCTCTTATCCTCTCGTCCGTCGCTCAACTAAGACATTTTCCCGTGCATTAGAAACGAACTCGATACATTTGGTGAATTTGTTTTGAAAAAAATTGCTCTTTTAAAAACTTGTTATCATTATCCAAGATTTCCAAATTCAATTCAAATTCATGATTAAAACAGTTCTTAAAAAAAATACTTGGAAACAATTCAAAAATACTCTTTTATTCAAGTAAACTTCCTTAATTGAAAACGTTAGGTTATGAAAACATTATTTTAAAACACTTATCAAAATGCAAGAATTAAGGATAAGACTCGAGGATTCCATTAACTAGTTCGTAAAAATCCTAAAACATTCATCATTCACTCATTGCAAAACACACGTGGGTTTAAGAAAACAATTAATTGAATTACAACACTAACACACAAATTCAATTATGCACAGAGGAATAATTTAATTTCATTTCTTAACTAGGTCATGGCAAAACCGAATTGTCCATACTCAACATTTCCTAATTACTAATAATTTCTAGACCTTGAAATTATAGAATTTACATTATGAAAATTAATTCAATTAATTCTACCTATTCCTAGTCTCTAAAACCGAAAAGAAGGAAAGAAATCATATCATTTCATCAAACAGATAATAGTATAAACATAGCATATAATCACTCTCATTATTCATTTAAAAGAAATTCTTCTAATCATCTAAACTTGTATTACACAGAACATTTAAATGGGATCTTGTAATGACATAACACACAACCAAGCAAAAATAAAATCATTCCATGCCTTCAAAGATTGAAACCATGAGCATCATAGGGAAATTTAACAACTTCAATTTCATTTTCTTCACTTCAATTCAAACAACAATTAAAGCTACAAATCATTTCATGTATATACTTTTATGAGGTTAATCTCGGTCTACATGCAATTCAAATGGTTATCAAGCACACTTCTCTATTTCCTATCTCTAGGCCGAATGTTACCACACATAAGACAAGAATCTTAGTTCATTTTCTTAATGCACTAAAGACAATTAATCCAGGCAAATCATATAGATCACACATCACCATTTAATCACACCAACATGCATGAACCATTATGAGGTTTTCTTTAAACCTTTTGATTAAAACTCAAACTCATAACTTTCTAAAAATAAAAACATGTTTTATAACTTAATCCTCAAAAAGAATAACATGCATGAACTCAAGATCACTAAATCTTTCTCTAATGCATACATGCACCAAATAATCAATCATCAAAACATCTTTAGCACTCATGGCCGAATGACCTTCATACCAACACCACAAATATAAAACAAGTCTTTGAATCAAAGCATGCTCATAAGGGGAAAAAATCATTTTAAAGTCCATTATCCTATTTATTTCTACTAGGCCGAGACATACACAAAGGGAAACATAGCCTTCTTCATTTGAAACTTGACATGCAAGGCCTCAAAGTCCTAAATTTTAAATCAACAAACATGGATGAATGACAACACATACAAAGATCCACCAAAAATCATTACAAATCAACATGCAAAGCTAGAAATCTCTATCTTCTTCTCAAATAAACTTAGATCATGAAATTGTTAATCAAACATTCACATATACACACATAGGTCACGGTTTGAGTGCAAAACACAAATTCTTCATTTTGTTACCAATCAAACCTAGATCATAAATTATTTACCAAATCCTTTCAATAAAAACCTCATGGGTCACGGGTTTGGAGAATAAATCAACATGCAAAGGTTTCATTTTAGTTTTCATGAAAATCTCAAGTAGTGATTTAGATTCTTTAGAAATTTGTTTAGAAAGTCATGATGATCTACCTAATGAAGCCATAACCGAAACTTAAAGAGTCCATGAGTTCACATAATTACAAACCGAATTAAAAGTCCATAGGTAAGGCTAAGACATACATGCACTCATCTTTCATGCCATAAGGACAAACATGCAAGGAAAGAAAAAGGAGAGAAAAGTTACAATCCAAAAGAAAATCTAACTATCATGGTTTTCTTCTTGATCTTCATATAACCTACCAAGAAAATTGGTTCTCTAACTCCTAAGGTCTTGATCTTCAAGAGAACTTCAAGGTCTTGGTCTAATTCTCCTCCTTCCTCCTTCTTGGTTTCCTACGGCCACACTCTCTTCCTCTTGCTCTCTTTTCCTTTCTAAGGGTGTGATGATCCCTTAGAAAGTGTTTAGATGTGTAAGTGAAGGAAAAATGGGAATGAAATGAACTATGGCAAGATAGATTTAAGGGCCACCGAATTTGCCTCCTTTACCCTTAAGTTGAGGTTCGGCCAAAGCACTACAAGGAAGGGCAAATTTGGGTTTCTAAAATTTTGCATGGCAAGGTACCTAGGCTAGGGTTAGACTTCATCATGCATGGTCACTTCCACTCCTCTCTTTTATACCCTAAAGTCAAGGTTCCATCCCACTCACACTCACTCATCATCGTGGCACTCACACAAGCCCACACCGTAGCACACACATGTCCACACCTCATGCATTTTCATTTTCATTTCCTAATCCTAATTAGTCAAGGCATCATGGTCATTAGATTATAGAACTTATACAACATTTTCAAAAGTCATACACACTTACATGCCCAAAATCGTAACACATTCTCACACATATGCACATATGTTTAACTTCAAGCAACATTAAATCAATCACGTATCATAATAAACACATATCACAATTTGATTCTATATCATGGCAATTGAGTTAATCCCCCTACAAGAACACATCATTATCTTAGGAAAACTTAAATTCTCTCAAAGTGAAACAATCATTTATACAAAACACATAATTAGAAATCCTTAAAATCAAGTTTTTCGTACAAATAGAAAATTCCCAAAAGATACAGTTCGTAAATAAATCCAGAAATACAGTTTTATTTAAAGTCATCAGCTTTTTGGAAATCATGGTTTTATAAAAATCCATTTTCCAAAATTCCCAGAAATACAATTCGTAAATAAATCCAGAAAATCCAAAAAATTGCATTCTCATAATTCAGCAATCAAAATGCAAGTCCTTTCCATAAAGAAATCATTCTTGAATAAAATCATAAACAATTCCTTTTGGAAAAATCCTTTTGAAAGCAAAACTCAAGGTTTATTTTAAACGAATTCGTTTATGCACGTACGGGAAAAATACGGGGTGTTACATTAATTGTCCATGAACTAAACAATATACTAGTTAATTAGGAACCCGATATATTTGGCATACGTAATTCGGGATAGAATCGTGAGCTTTAATTTAAAATTGAAAGGGGTTATAATTACTTGAATTTTGGAAATGTGGCATAGGCTTATTTTTAAACAAAGAGCACTCTCTTTCGATTTGGAATTTATAACGTCAAGTAACATAATGATTTGATGTTTTGTGAATTGTTATTAAAGCTACTTAACCTCAATTTATCTTGATAATTTTGTTAGT
This sequence comes from Crotalaria pallida, assembly GCA_037953625.1. Taxonomy (NCBI): domain Eukaryota; kingdom Viridiplantae; phylum Streptophyta; class Magnoliopsida; order Fabales; family Fabaceae; genus Crotalaria; species Crotalaria pallida. The sequence continues at coordinate 102,986,853 of CM075649.1, forward strand.
TTTGAAAGTTAGCATATTTTCGATAAAAAGCTATACTACTTTATTGAGAAGCCAATGGTCCTAATTTATACTTTATTTAACTTCCGTTTGTAACTCATAATCAAATGATTTTCTGATTTATAAACTTGCCCAAAATTTGATACCTTAATACTTGTCAATTTTCGAGATGTCGAAGTTAATTGTTTTGATTTCCCTTTCTAAATTCCTTGAACGTAAAGTTCTAAAGTGTTTGTTTTAAGGAACCTTGAATGGTCTTTTATGACCTCATTGATATTTGCTAATTTATTGGTTATAACGAAAAATATGTTTTTATAACGTTATAAACCTAATAACTAATCTAATATTGATATTGTTTTAGCATAACTAAAAAGGATTAAATGATGGTTGATTGTTGTGCAACAAGATTTGGCGCATTATATTGACTGTTGTTTCATTGGTATGACATGGTTAGACGACGAAGGACTTTAGGATCAGCCGTGATGCGAGCAATGAACCGCATTACGTTTGGGCATCATAATACGAAAAGGAAGATGTCTTTGGAAAGGCAAGGTAAGGAGTGGGTGTTACCCTTACCTAGGGAGTAGTTTGTAGTGTGTTCATAATATGTGCTAAGGATGAGTGTTAGTTTAGGTTATTGCACTTTAGGGTAGTTGATATAATTAGTAACTAGTGAAAGAATATAAAGAAAATAGGCTACTTTAATAAATGTTGTGATAAATGTTTTATGTGCTGGAAAATGATGTGATGAATTTTATGAGTATTCGTATATGTGTATGAATGATTAGAATGAAATGAATAAATAAAAGAAATAAGAAAAGCTAAGTGTAATGTTTGTGTGATAAATGAAGAATTGAAGGATGACTAGGTTAAAGCATGCTTACATAAACAAAGAGAGAATTGTAAATTGAGGATTAAAGGAATGTGCATCTGTATTGAGAATTGGTGCATTGGTACACTAGGTGCCCGGCTAGGTGTACCAAATGCCCATAGGACCAAATGCCCATCAGGCCAAATGCCCATTAGGTTCAAACGCCCGTTAGGCGTCAATGTACCCAATGACTCAATTTGTTGATGAATAAAAGATACATAAATGTGGAATAGAATTAAAGAGTATAAGCATAGCCTAACAGGGTGATGCCTAGTGGGTGCCAAAGTCCTGATTGTGTAAAGTCCCTATAGGGTGTTTCCAAATGCCTAGCAGGTGCAATTAAAGCCTAGTGATGCGAACCATTTGTGTGATCCAGGTCATAGAAGACACACGTTGGACGTGTGCATTGATTGCGTAAGTCACACGCGATGTGCAGCTGTAAGACGCACACGGTGTGTGCGCAATGATGGTCACACCATAACAAAAAATATATGAAAATTGTATTTAAATGAAAGGAAACAATACGAGAAAACATAAGAGAAGAAAGATGTAAGAACAAAAGAGAGAAAGACACTAGAAAATGATATAAGTGTGAATAAAACGAAAGGAAAGGAAAGAGCTAAGTTAAGGATTATAAATGTATGTGATTGAGCATGATTTGGAATGAGTTTGAAATTATATGAGCTATTTGATTTGTTGTGTTTGACTTGGTACAGTATTATGTCATATTAGAAACTGCTTTCCTATGTTTTGTGTAATGCTCACTTCCTTACTATTTTTACATAGGTACTGAGCTAAGCTTGCACTATTACTGGCCGAGCAGGAGTACACTCCACACCGTGGAGTGTAAGTTAGTTAAGAGGGAATTATATTTATTTTATTATAATTAATCTATTTTGATTTTGAAATAATTTAATCGTTGTAAGCCCTGAGTTTTGTTATATGTTGCTAATAGGGCATGTAAAACTAATTAATATGTTTAAAAGCATTGAAATGTTTTTCTGGACTCTACTAGATTGAACAGGTGAAAAATGTAAATTTTATGTAAGTCCAAAAAACAAAGGAAACTCTGTCGGTTTTTCGAAAGAAATTTTCAAGTAACTAATGTTAATTAAGGGAATAAAAGTGAGGGTGTTACATACACCCTTCTTGCACCACCAGGATATACCTTCCAACCTAATCACTACCTCGAGTTCCTCGAAGGCCACCAGTGCCTTATCCACGTCGTAAAACGTCCTCTCCTCCATTCTCCAATAGGACCCCTTCTTCCTACAACTCACACGGTCGGTATGTTTTGCCTCCCCATCGGGCTCTTATCCCAAAACACATGGGATAACTAATGGGCATGTTGCGACAGGGGGATGATCCCATGATCGATGGAGAAGAAGAGGATCAGATGGAGTGGCCTTCAAAGAATTAGTGGTGCGTTAAATGTAAGCCTGGTGGAGGATCATTGTATAGTAGAGGAAAAGTGGTGGTGGTGAAAATGAAATTCTAGGTATGACGTTTTATATGTATTATAGTCGTAGACATTCTTGCTTAGGTTGAACCTTGAAGAAGAGAGAAGAAACCCCTCTCTCTTGATGCAAAAATAATAATGTAAAATATTAATGTGAAATATAATGGATGTTTGCTCTATGTTTCTATTGGACTTGGTTTTATAGTTTTAAGTGTTGAAACTCATGTTTATCCATGATAATGTTTTGATGATGACACAACACAATTTAATATAATATGTTTGAACAGGTTCAAGTACATTGATGATGCAAGAAGTGTTTTCCTGATTGAAGATCTAGTCGCTTAGGACTTAGTATTTGTGTAGAGCAAAAATTAGTCTAAAGCACTCAAGTCTATTTTTATATTGCTAGATTATGATGATAATACTTTTCGTTTTGAAAAGCTAGAAGAAGTATTTTTAAAACCCCTTTGCTCCTGGAAAAGTTTTTGTGAAAATCCTTTTTATGAAAAACTTTGGTTACAAATTTTTAATGAAAATCTGATTTTATTTTGGAGTAATCGATTACCCCTTCTGGAATAATCCATTATCTGCTGCAACTTGTAACCAGAGATTAAGTAATGGGTTAACTAGGTTCATGTAATGGATTACTTCCTTGAATTGGTCATTTAATTGAAAGTAATCGATTACTTGAATCTAATAATCGATTATCTTTTAATGCTGCAACCTTTTGTGAAAAACCTGAGAGCAAGTAATCGATTACATTGACCAAAGTAATCGATTAACCTATTTCAATTTTTTGAAACACGTGCTGAAATCAATCTGATTCCCAGAATGATTTATTTCCTTTTCTGAATGATCACGATTCTGATTTTTGGCTTCTTCTTCTACCTTTTTGAAAAACACACACAATTTGAACATCCTTCTCCTTCTCTATTTTCTTTTGAAATATCTTTTGAGAAGAAATATCATCATCATCACCATCTTCATCTATTCTTAATCAAGAACAAAAACCTTGAGTGTGCTTTAGTCTAATCCTTTGCTATAGGACTTTATTGTAGTATATATCTACTCTATTTAGAGAGCTTCATTGTTAGTTGCACAAATTCTTCATGCAAACCATTTTCTCTGTAAGGGGAGTGTTTACCCTTAATGTTTTGGGAGTGTTATCCCTTAGGTTGAACGTGCGTCGCGTTCATAGGGCAAGATCCCTTTGTGTTGGGTAGTGCTAGACGAAAAGTGGGTCACCTAGTAGTTAGGCTATCTGTAAAATCTAGGAAAGGTTTTCCTAGTTGTTGTTTCTGAGGTCCCCAGTGAAAGGAGGTTCCTAGTAACTTGCGGGGCGCTCTGGTTGTACTCGGGGACGCGAGGCATCTTTGGTTTATTGAAAAGCTCAAGTGGGTCGCTTGAGGACTGGATGTATGCCTTTTTGCCGAACCAGGATAAAATCCCCGATGCATGTTTTCTCTATCCCTTATCTCTTTACAATTCGCGTTTATATTGTGTGTTAATCATATTTTGCGAATAAACCTATTTGAAATTATATAACACGAGAATTGCATTTTCATTGTGTTAATCTATTCAATCTCGTGAATAATATGTTTTCAATATAAATATAAATATTCTATTTATTTTGCACTTAAAAACGTTTTCATTCGTTCTTTAAGTCTTCCGCTTCGTTAAAACTCTTTTATTTTTCAAAGAACGTTTGAATTGATCGTTTTTCTATGATTTTATAAATACCCAATTCACCCCCCCCCCCTCTTGGGTGACGTTTGCCAATACCATCAATAATTCTAACAATTGGTATCAGAGCTTCGTGCTCTGGTATAAGCTTAACCGCTTGAGTTAAAGATCCATTGTGCTTTGGCATATTGGGATATTTTTTTAAAATGGAGGGTTGTTCATTCGATGAAGCACCAATGTTTGATGGATGTAATTTTCCATACTGGTGTGCGAGAATGAAAATATATTTACAATCTATTATTATTCATTTATGCAATATTGTGCTTCAAGGTGTTGATTCAAAATCCAAAAATGTTTTAAATGATTTTGATAAAAAAAATCTTTTGCGTTGAATATTCAAGTTATGCAAATTTTGAGAAATGCCTTGAATGATGATGCATACGCTAGAATTAGAGATTGTATCAACGCTAAAAGTATTTGGGACACTTTAATAACACGCTATGCTAGTAATGATCTATGGGAAAGTGTTAGTGTCCGCAGGGATAAAGGAACGCACATAAGGAACGATGAATTAAATGATGATGTCCTTGATGATGAGACAAAGAGTAACACAACAAGTGAAGATGATGATTTGGAGAGACTACTTGAAGAGTTCATACAATCTTATGAGGAATTGAGTTCTTTGGAAGAAGAGTCCACGGACAATGAAAGTGAATCAAATGGGCACATTCCTCATGAGGTAACAATTTTTAGTTCTCTCTCAAACAATTTACACATTACTTATAATAGTTTGAGTGATGATAAGACAATTTTAAAAAACCATAACTTGGACTTTGTGTGAGAATTATCTTCAACAGAAATTACTTTTGATACTTTGAAAATTGGAGATAATCTTTGCAAAGAAATATTTTTAGAAAATTGTTCCTCAACGCACTTTGAAAAATATTCTTTTCCTGAAAAATACGTTGAGGATACAAATTTTGGAACTCATTCTGAAAATCCTATTGACTCAAATTCATTACTTGGTCAAGCTAATGTTGATATTCAAAAACCAAGTAAAGATTTGAACAATAGTACCTTGTCTTTTCAAAACAAAAATTCCAAGTTATGTAACCAAGTTTGTGAAAAAGTCAATTCATTACCCAAACACATTATATGTAACTATTGTGGATGTTCAGGACATATCTCTTATCTATGCTATTATAGGAAAAATCAAACTATGAGAGGTAATTTGAAATGGGTTCCTAAAGCTTCAAGGGAATCCAAGACTAACTCCCAAGGATCCAAAATGAGATGGGTACCAAAGGTTTCTCCTTGTAACAGGAAAGTAGAAAATCAATTGCCCAAGGAAAAACCAAGAGGAAATCAAAAGGAGAAAAGCCTCGAAATGACTCAGTGGATACCTAAAGTTAGATGGAGTGATCAAAGGAAGATCGTATCATCAAGAACCAACGCTTTCACTAGAAGAAATGGAAAATTCACGTTGATGAAACATCAGAAAAGAAAGCAATGGTCTACGGCAAGATCTCCATGGAATAAAAGGGTTGAGGTAAAAAAGTCATATTCTTATTATAACCATGATTATACAAGAGCATACTTTGACTATTCCAAGTTGTATTGAAATTGAAAATAAATCATGTGTAGTAAAATTTTTCCTTGTCACATGATTATCATACCTTGGAAAAGTTGAGTACTTCATTCATAATGTGTTACCTAGTGCAAGCTTGAGTTGATTAAGTTTGCATCTAAATGCATATTATGATTGAACTTGATATAACTCTTAGTTATAATAGAGCATATGATTTGGTGTATTGTTTTTATGTGGTTCATATTAATCTCTTTAACTGCTCTAAATGTTTATCTTGATAAATTACTAACTTGAGCGTTGGAAATATCTGTTAGATCCAGTGAGAATGTTTTGATAATGACAAAGGTTTTGAACAAGCTACAAGTGTTTGTGATCAAGCTCAAGTATGGAGAAGTTCATCAAACAACAACAAGCAACAAATGATGAAGAGAGAGCAAGCTCATGAAGATTCAATTTGTATTTAATTGTAATATCTTTAGCTTGAGTATTTTATTTTAATGAGTTTGGGTAGAGTCTTTAGAGGGTAGTGAATCTCTATCAAGTGCATGATTATATTATAATTTGAGTATTCACTTAACCTAAAATCAATAGGTGGCTTAAAGGTTTGAAAGGAAAGGTTTAGTTTTGAGAAAACAAGTTTTTAATTGAATTTAGCAGTGGCTAATCGATTAATGGATTAGGTTAATCGATTAACACACATGTTACAGTGGCTAATCGATTAAGCCATGTGTTAATCGATTAACACCTGCAAAACTGGTTTTTAAAATACGTTTTTCACTTCTCAAAATCAGTTTTTAATGATCCTAACTTTTGGGTATTCTATATAAACCTTTTCCTAACCTTTGTGAATTATTAGAACAAACTAATGTCATTTTCATATCAATTTTACAAAGATCAAGCCACACTATTATCTCTCACTTTCTCAAGATCAAAGCTTTCACTTTTACATTCTTTGATCAAGAATATTTGAATCTCTTATGTTGATATTTTCATAGCTATTGAAAGAGATTCATAGGATTGTTATTGTTTTCAATTGGGTTGTAATCATTGCATAGAAGGCAAGCTATCTACAACATTGGAAGCCTTGGTGGTTGTTCATCAAGCAAAAGAAATGTTGGAAGTCTTGTTGGGTTAACAAGCAATTTGGAAGCCTTGGTGTGAGGTATCATCAAGCAATTTGGAAGACTTGTTGTGGGGATATCAACAAGCAAGAGAAGAGGTTAGATTAGATTTCAATAGGGTTGCAAGACAAGAGTGTGGTATCTCTTGGAGGCTATCAAGAAGGGAGTCTTGAGAGGCATTTGCTTGTAATTTGAGAACTCTAATTCCTCATAGTGAAGAATCTCTCTTGGTTGAAGAGGGGACTGGATGTAGCTCACGGTGGTTGTGAGTGAACCAGGATAAATCTCTGTGCAGTATCTCTATTCCCTTATCCTTTACATTCTTGTCATTTCAATATTGTTCTTGGTTGAAAACCTAGAAAAGATTGATTTTTCATAAGTGATTGAATTGAATCTTAATTGTGCAAATTGATTTGGGAAAATCATTTTCATAACCTAGGTAATCAATAAGAATATTGGTGTTAATCAATTCCGCTTAATCTCTGATCTTACGTGTTAATTGATTGATTTTCGTATTCGATTGAAAAGTGATTTTTCAGTTTTAACAGTGATTAATCGATTAACTGGAGGTGTTAATTGATTAACCAAAAGCAAGCTTTCAAGCACTAATCGATTAGTTGGTCAGTTTAATCGATTAACTTGTGTTTTACAAGGGTTAATCGATTAATCAACTTGCTTAATCAATTAAGGGCTGAAACTTTGTGTAAAAATCATTTGTTTTAATTGTTCTGATTCGTTTCTTTCGAAAATCTTTCAAGGTTTCTCTAACACCTATTCAACCCCTCCCTTCTAGGTGTTCTCCTAGTGTTCCTTAGTTATTTCACCCACCGATTGTAGTTCTTACAATATCCAGAAAAATCTATTTTGTAGGAAACAGTGTTCCGAAAGGTAAGTTGACCACAAGCTAAATCCACCTATAGTCCCTATTATCAGAAAAATCAGTCATAGCATGAAAGGAAGCTTGGAATTTGCAGAAAAAGAAGAATTCTAGAAGTTTGAGCAGCAGTAATCGATTACTCTACAACAGTAATCGATTACCCAATGTTTAGTGCAACAGGTCTGATTAGTTTAAGGCAAGTAACCGATTACAGGACTCAGGATAACCGATTAGCTCTGCAGCATCATACAACTCACCTGAGAAGAAGTAATCAATTAAAGCAGATGAAGTAATCGATTAAAGGCTATCAAGTAATCGATTACAGCCAGCCCAGTAATCGATTAAAAAAGTTACATCATATACTCACCAGAGAGGAAGTAATCGATTACAGGTATGTAAGTAATCGATTACATGAGGAAAGTAATCGATTACATCCTGTAAGTAATCGATTATCAGCTTCACTATCTGAAAAAAAAAGAAGGATAATTCGTGTGGACCATGTTGGGCCTTGACCCGTTTGACCAGAAAAGGACCTCTCTTTGACTTAACCCTAGCCACCAAATCCTTCTCCTTTCTCTCTCACACGTCCTCTCTCTCTCTTACACTCACGTTCTCTCTCTTTTTCTCTCTCAAACTCACGGCCTCCTCCCTCCTCTCCTTCTTCTTCATCAGTTTCTTCTTCTTCTTCCAACCAACTTCCATAGCCTCCTCTCCACCAAACCTTCACCATTCTTACTCAAATCTCCTTCCTTCTCTCTCACTCAAAACCTGTCCCTTTCTCTTCTTCTCTCTCATTCGACCTCCATCAACAAACCACCACAACCACCATTAAAACCACCATAAGATCACCATTCATACACCATTAGCCTCCTCTTCACCACCATTATCTAACCTCTCCACCATAACCTTCACCTTTGCAAATCCTTGGTTCAAAACTTGGTTCAACAAGGTTCATCTCTTCCAGTTCAGCATTGGCTCAGTTCGGTTCAGAGAAGAGATCGGTTCAGTGTTATTGGTTCAGTGGTTCTCTTGTGGCTTCTGGTTCAGTCTTGGTTCAGTGGTTCACGGGTTGATTCGGTTCAGCGCTTCTGGTTTGGTTCGATCTCGGTTCAGTGGTTCAGTGCAGAGTATTCCGGTTCAGGTTTTCAGCTCTTCCTGCTACTATTTGGTATAGTGTTCATCCTCTGAATCTCTGGTTAACATGTTGATATTTTGAGATTAGTGGAGTATTAGCATTGGTAGTAGGACTGCATTATCTGCCTTGGTAATATCTGGATTGTGAACTGCATTGTTGGACTTGTGCCTGGTCAGTTGTGTAGTTGGTTATATCATCCCATTGGACTCATAGTAGAATATCCGGTTCATAGTGATGTGGTTGATATCTACTATCTGTGTGATATTTATCTGAGAACATGGCTGTTAGATCCGATGTGATGGTTTTGATAATGACAAAGATTTTGAACAAGCTACAAATGTTTGATCAAGTTCAAGTTATGGAGAAGCTCACCAAAGTTCAACAATCAACAATGATGAAGACAGAGCAAGCTCATGAAGATTCATTTGTGTATTTTATTGTAATATCTTTAGTTTGAGTCTTTTAATTTGATGAGTTTGGGTAGAGTCATTAGAGGGTAGTGAATCTCTATCAAGTGCATGATTATATTATAATTTTAGTATTCACTTAACCTAAAATCAATAGGTGGCTTAAAGGTTTGAAAGAAAAGGTTTAGATTTGAGAAAACAAGTTTTTAGAAGTGTTTTACACTGGCTAATCGATTAATGGGTTGAGCTAATCGATTAACACACATCTTACAGTGGTTAATCAATTAAGACAATAGTTAATCGATTAACACCTGCAGAACTGGTTTTTAAAATACGTTTTTCACTTCTGAAAATCAGTTTTTAAGTTTCCTAACTTTTGGGTATTCTATATAAACCTTTTCCTAATCATTGTGATTAACTAACACCACTTTCATATCATTTTTAGAAAGATCAAAGCCACACTATTCTCTCAACATTCTCTCTTACTTTCTCATATATCAAAGCTTTCACTTTTACATTCTTTGATCAAGAATCTTTGAATCTCATGTTGATATTTTCATAGTTCTTGAAAGAGATTCATAGGATTGTTATTGTTTTCAATTTGGTTGTAATCATTGCAAGGAGGCAAACATTCTACAACAAAGGAAGTCTTAGTGGTTGTTCATCAAGCAAATCATCTTGGAAGTCTTGTTGTGTTGACAAGCAAATTGGAAGTCTTGTTGTGAGGAATCGACAAGCAATTAGAAGACTTGTTGTGGGGATATCAACAAGCAAGGGAAGGTTAGATTAGATTTCAATAGGGTTGCAAGACAAGAGTGTGGTATCTCTTGGAGGCTATCAAGAAGGGAGTCTTGAGAGGCATTTGCTTGTAATTTGAGAACTCTAATTCCTTTAGTGAAGAATCTCTCTTGGTTGAAGAGGGGACTGGATGTAGCTCACGGTGGTTGTGAGTGAACCAGGATAAATCTCTGTGCAGTATCTCTATTCCCTTAACTCTTTACATTCTTGTCATTTCATATTGTTATTGGTTGAAAACCTAGAAAAGATTGATTTTCATAATTGAATGAATTAAGTGTTTAATTGTGCAAATTGAATTGGGAAAATCATTTTCATAACCTAGGTAATCAATAAGAATATTGGTGTTAATCAATTCCGCTTAATCTCTGATCTTATGTGTTAATTGATTGATTTTCGTATTTGATTGAAAAGTGATTTTTCAGTTTAAACAGTGATTAATCGATTAACTGAAGGTGTTAATCGATTAACCAAAAGTAAGCTTTCAGGCACTAATCGATTAACTGATCTGATTAATCGGTTAATTGAATGCTTAATCGATTAAGGGCTGCAGGATTTTGTAAAAATCATTTGTTTTAATTGTTTTGATTTGTTTCTTTCGAAAATATTTCAAGGTTTCTTAAACACTTATTCAACCCCCCCTTCTAGGTGTTCTCCTAGGGTTCTTTAGTTACTTCACCCACCGATTGTAGTTTTTACAATGGCTACTCGTCGAACAAAAAGAAGAGCTCTAATTATAGAATCTGAGGATGATGAGCCTTCACCCCCAGTTGTTCAGAATCAGAGAGCAACTCCTTCCTCCAGTCGTGCTCCTAGGCCTTCTCGATCTCGATAGAATGAAGCTGGTCCGTCTGCTCCTCCACCTTCAGTTCCTCAACCAGCAGCACTCGAGAAATACAACCGTTGGTTCTCCTCTCCGGATCAGATTGTTGATTATGAAAAGTATTTTGCAGCGTGTTCAGTGATTTCTCCTAGATTCTTGGATGCAGAAACTTTTGATGATGATGAGTGTAATCTTCCCGCGGTGAGGCTGCTGAAAGAAAAAGAGTTATTTGAATTCAGCACCATCGGCGGAGATTTCTATGAGGATCTAGTCAGAGTCTTCTATTCTAATTTGAAATGGGATTCAGATGAAAAGATTCTTTATTCTGAAGTGAAAGGAAGACAGATAAAGATCACTTTGGACACTTGGAAAAATATCACTCGACTGCCTATGGAAGTCTGGCAATGACAGTCTTTGGGGTGATGAGTATGACAAAAAGGCTGTTAAAGAAGAGTTTATTGATGACAATATTCCAACAGGAAGGGCCATGACTTCCGGTAATTTGAAGTTTGAGTATCGTGTGCTGCACTTCATTCTGAATCGTTGCTTGATCCCGAGACAAGGGAACTACTTCAGAGTCTTAGACACAGACTACATCATTCTATGGGCATGGTTTCACGACAAACCCATCAATTGGGGTTGGTTTGTTTTGAATCATTTGACTGAAACTGCAAGTAAAGTACGTCGCTCTATTGATCGTGATATGAAACTGAAAACAACTCGACTTCCTTATGCAACATTGATCACCAACATCCTTAGGCGTTTCCGATCCGAATTCCTCTGAATGGAGAGTCGAGGACTACTCCTAATGCGGATATGCGAATGGACACCAATTTTCTTGGAAACATGGGATGGGTGAATATGGAAGGACGTGGTTGGATTCCTAAGACGAAGCGGCGAGAAAGAAAGACAGCTCATAGGAATGAACATGAAGAGGATGATGACCAAGATCAAGCTCCTGCACATGATCCTGATTTCACACCACTACAAGCTAACTTACCACCGGATCATATTCCTCCCTACATGCAGAATTTCATGGATGATGTTAGGGGTTATATGAGAAGATCTGATGACCACATGCGTTCAGTTGACTCTACTCTTGCTCAGCTTACCTCCGGCATGGAACAGATGAATGTGAACATGGAGGCTATGCAGCAAGATATCTATCATTTGAGGCATCAGAATCGGGAACCCTTGACCCGTGGTCTTTAGCTTGTGGCTCCGCTCCCTGATCTTATTATTTTTTTGCTAACTGAATATTTTATCTTTGATTTATGCTGTTATCTTGACCCCTAGTTCTTTACACTTCATTGACTGCATCTGTTTCTGGTTTTAGATTTTTTTTTGACATGTCCTTGGATATTTCGTTGAGACTTCTCATGACAATTTCTCTATTATCAGTTTGATATTTTTTGTGTCATGCGGTGTCATTATATTTCCTTTGGACAGCTCACCTTTTTGATGATGTCAAAAGGGGGAGAAAATATCATGAGAAAATATCTATGGTATGAGCATAACAGGACAACAGGTTTCAAAACAGGTTCATGAATGATTCATGAATTCAGGGGGAGTTGTGCTTTGTGTTAAAGCATCTTAATGCTTATCATTAAATTGTTTTATAATATCATGTACTAACCTTGTTTTGCAGGTAGTGTTTGTCATCATAAAAAAAGGGGAGTGTTGAAACTCATGTTTACCCATGATGATGTTTTGATGATGACACAACACAAGTTAATATAATATGTTTGAACAAGTTCAGGTACATTGATGATGCAAGAAGTGTTTTCCTGATTGAAGATCTAGTCGCTTAGGACTTAGTATTTGTGTAAAGCAAAAATTAGTGTAAAGCACTCAAGTCTATTTTTATATTGCTAGATTATGATGATGATACTTTTTGTTTTCAAAAAGCTAGAAGAAGTATTTTTAAAACCCCTTTGCTCCTGGAAAATTTTTTGTGAAAATCTTTTTTATGAAAACCTTTGGTTACAAATTTTTAATGAAAATCTGATTTTATTTTGGAGTAATCGATTACCCCTTCTGGAATAATCGATTATCTGCTGCAACCTGTAACCAGAGAGTAAGTAATGGGTTAATTAGGTTCATGTAATGGATTACTTCCTTGAACTGGTCATTTAAGTGAAAGTAATTGATTACTTGAAGCTAATAATCGGTTATCTTTTAATGCTTCAACCTTTTGTGAAAAACCTGAGAGCAAGTAATCGATTACATTGAAGAAAGTAATCGATTACCTATTTCAATTTTTTGAAAAACGTGTTGAAATCAATTCGATTCCCATAATGATTTATTTCCTTTTCTGGATGATCACGATTCTGATTTTTGGCTTCTTCTTCTACCTTTTTGAAAAACACACACACACATTTGAACATCCTTATCCTTCTCTATTCTCTTTTGAAATATCTTTTGAGAAGAAATATCATCATCATCATCTTCTTCATCTATTCTTAATCAAGAAAAAAAACCTTGAGTGTGCTTTAGTCTAATCCTTTGCTATAGGACTTTATTGTAGTATCTGCTCTATTTAGAGAGCTTCATTGTTAGTTGCACAAATTCTTCGTGCAAACCATTTTCTCTGTAAGGGGAGTGTTTACCCTTAGTGTTTAGGGAGTGTTATCCCTTAGGTTGAACGTGAGTCGCGTTCATAGGGCGAGATCCCTTTGTGTTGGGTAGTGCTAGATGAAAGGTGGGTCACCTAGTAGTTAGGCTATCTGTAAAATCCAGGAAAGGTTTTCCTAGTTGTTGTTTCTGAGGTCCCTAGCGAAAGGAGGTTCTTAGTGTAGGTTTTTGATGTTTTGATGATTAGCAACCTTATGTCAAGCAACAACATTCAACAAAGCAAGCAACCACTTATGAAGATTAGAATAGGTTTATTTTATTTCTAATCAATGTAATATTTTATTTTTGCATATCATGAGAGTGGGTGGTAGCTTTAGGATTAGAAATCTCAACTAGATTTATAATATTGTTTGATTAATGGTGAAGAAACATTAATCTTGATAAAATAGCTCTAAATAAAGTATTTGTCAAAGTACATTTGAAAAGCTTTAATTTTAATCATTTTTTTACAGTGGTTAATCGATTAGCACGTATGGCTTAATCGATTAACTCAAATAACTGTATAGCACTGATTGTGTTAATAAGGGTTAATCGAGTAGTGTGTTATACGTTAATCGATTAGCACGAATTAACACAGGTTAATCGATTAGTGTGTTTTATCTTAATCGATTAATTGCTGTTGTTTCTGAAAAATAATATTTTGTTTAAAAAGACTTTACTTCTACTTTGACAAGGTTACACACTCTTTCATAATTTTCATATACAGAAACATACTTTCAGATTTTCAAGAGCTATTACTACTTTCCTATTGTGATATCAAGATTCAACTACTTTCAATTTTCTTCACTCATGATCTTTCAATATTCTAAGTCCTATTGAGATTCAAGTTTTATAGTTTTCTAGTTTCTAGTTTTGTGTTGAAGCAATTCACAACGAGAAGGTTGTCACATTCAAGTTTCAACAAAGAAGTGAAGATTTCACAATTCAAGACTTTGAAGAATCTCAAAGCAATTGGAAAAGGAATTTGGTTGGAGAGCATCCTTCAACAAATTCAAGAGGGCAAGATACGGATTCAATTGGGGTAGAATATCAAAGAGATTGGTACACTCTTTGAAGGGGTTAAGATAGGATAACTAGTAAGAGTTGCATCTTAACATTGTATTCTAACAATTGAAGTATCTAGTAGAAACTCTTTATCTTTTGATAAAGGGGACTGGAGTAGCTCTCAGTGGTAGAGAGTGAACTAGGATAAAATCTTGTCTTCCCTTGCTTTTATTCTTTCTAGTTTTCATTAACCAAGAACAATTGAATTAGGTTTAATTTGGGGTTTTTCAATTCCTTGTTAATTAACCTAAATTGGCTTGGTAAATTTACTTGATATTGTTCAATCATTCATTCATCATTTGTTGGTGCATCAAGGCATTGTAATCTTCTTTGAATTTGGATTAAAACTGAATTTGCGTCAGTTACTGTTCTTATTAATCGATTAAATCGATTGTTAATCGATTAATTTTTAAGTTGCTTTCGGCATTAATCGAGTAACGCTTCAGTTAATCGATTAGTTTGAAAGTAAGCTTCGGCATTAATCGATTAATACTGGAATTGATCGATTAACCAGTACATTTTTGTAAGAAAATTTATTTTCTCAAATCCATTCTCTTTGGTAATCGAAATATTTGTATTAAGGCTTCAAAATTCTATTCACCCCCCCTCTAGACTATTTTGAGCCGCTTGTTGGTTTCCAACAAGTGGTATCAGAGCTCGGACGAAAGAACCGAGCCTTAAAAAGCTTTTTCGAAAAGATCCTAATCTTTGGAAACAATGGGCTCAAATTTCAATCCTTTTGGTGGTGAAGGAGCTTCCGTTAATCGACCCCCACTATTCAATGGTGAGGGCTACGCTTATTGGAAGGTCCAAATGAAAATTTTTATAGAAGCTATTGATATGGAAATTTGGAATGCCATAGAGAATGGGCCTTTTATTCCTCAAACAAAAGTTAATGATACTGTCTCTTTGAAACCAAAGGCAAGTTGGAATGATGATGATAAGAAGAAAGTTCAATATGATTTAAAAGCCAAAAACATCATCACTTCGACATTGTCTTATGACGAATTCTTTAGAGTATCACAATGCACTGATGCAAAACAAATGTGGGACACTTTACAAGTCACACATGAGGGCACAAATGAAGTTAGAAGGGCTAGGCTTAACACTCTCATGCATGAGTACGAGCTCTTTCGTATGTTGCCAAATGAAAACATAGGCGACATGCAAAAGCGCTTTACTCACATCATTAATCATTTTTCTGCTCTTGGAAAAAGACTAACTAATGGTGAAGTTGTTAATAAAGTTTTGAGATGTCTTAGCAGGGAATAACAACCTAAATTCACGGCCATTATGGAGTCTAAGGATCTTGACGAAATGGATTTAGCAACACTATTCGGGAAACTTCTAGAGCATGAAATGGAGCTAGGGAGATTATCCATGAATGAGGATGCCAATAAAAAGAAGAAAGGGATTGCTCTTAAAACTAATTCAAAATCCTTAAAGGAACATGAAGAACACTCTTTAGTGGATGACTCCGACTCGGATATCGATGATGAGACACTTGGGTTGTTGGTCAAAAAACTTGGACGTTTCCTTAAGAAGAAGAATAATTTCAATAGAAATAGATCAAGAGACTCTAAGGACGCTCAACCAAGGAACAAGACCAATAAAGACAACATCATATGTCATGGGTGTGGGAAGCTGGGCCATTATAGATCAAATTGTCCAACAAATTCAAAGAAGGCCGAGAATGACAAATCAAAGCCCAATCAATCTAAAGGAAAAAGGGCGTACATAGTGTGGGATGAACCGGAAATTCAATCTTCATCTAGTTCACCGGAAGATGAAGAACTTGCTAACCTTTGCTTGATGACTAAGTTTGATGAAGAAGCATCTTGAAGCATGAAATCAAGTGATAACACAAATGAGGTAGATTATCTTTCCGATGCTAGTTCTAATTCTAATTCTCCCTCCTTCAATGAACTTTATAATGTGTATGTAGAAATGCATAAAGAGCTAAAGAAATTAGCAAAAATCAATGTTGAAAGAAAGAATTTCATTTTGAAGCAACAAGAGAAAATTTTGGAATTACAAAAATCCCTAGAGGAGCTAAAGCTTCAAAATGAAACCCTTGAACTCATTTATGCAAATTCTACATGCAATTGTGATTTGAAAACAAATGATAACTCCACTTGTGATAATTGCAAATCTCTTGAAAAGGAAGTTTTTAATTTGAATGATAGAATTGCAAGGCTCACAAGAGGAGACACATGCTTAGATCATTTGCTTTCTAATCAAAGGAATAATAGTAATAGAACCGGACTTGGGTATACCAAACCCAAAAATCGCAATTTTCGCAAAGTTGGTACTTTCTCCAAAATTGACTTTTCAAAAACTCCAACTTGTCATTATTGTGGTATTTTTGGGCATACTACAAATAAATGCAATATTAAGAAATTTGGTATACCAAGTGGAAAGTATGTTTGGATTGTTAAGGGGACTTCACCCCAAACTAACATCAAAGGATCCAAGATAACTTGGGTACCTAAGTCAAGTAAATGACATTGTTTTGTAGATGTGCCTTCGAACAAAGGAGCGTAGATGGTACTTGGATAGTGGATGTTCGAGGCATATGATGGGAGACAAAACGCACTTCATCAAACTTACTTCAAAAGGTGGTGGTCATGTGACATATGGCGACAACAACAAAGGCAAAATTCTAGGAGTGGGTAAGATTGGTAATGTATCTAACCTTATCATTGAAAATGTTCTATTGGTAGAAGGCTTAGAACACAACTTGCTTAGTATAAGCCAACTATGCGATATGGGCAACAATGTGACCTTTACTTCAGAATTTTGTTTTATTAAGAGTTGTATAGATGATAGTGTTAAGTTTGTAGGTCGTCGTTCTAATAACACTTACTTAATTGACTTGGATGAGATAACTTCATTATTTTCAACATGTTTTAAATCTTTTGATGATGAAGTTCGTCTTTGGCATCGACGAATTGCACATGTCAATGTAAATCAATTAAATAAACTTTTACGAAAAGACTTAGTGATTGGTTTGCCTAAACTTAATTTTAAACTTGATAACGTTTGCGACTCATGTCAAAAATGTAAGCAAGTTAAAAATACTTTTAAACCAAAAAATGTGGTAAGCACAACAAAGCCATTGGAGTTAATCCACATGGATTTGTTTGGCCCATCACAAGTTCGAAGTTTAGGTGGCAATTACTATGGATTTGTTTTAGTAGATGACTTTACTCGATTCACATGGACTTTGTTTTTATCCGCAAAAAGTGAAACTTATAAAAGTTTTAAAAAGTTTGCCAAGCTCATCCAAAATCAACTAAGTTTGAAAATAGTGTCTATTAGAAGTGACCACGGAGGTGAGTTTGAAAATTCAAAGTTTGATGCGTTTTGTGAAAAGTTTGGTATAGATCATCAATTTTCAGCCCCTAGGACTCCGGAGCAAAACGGAGTTGTAGAAAGGAAAAATAGAGTTTTAGAGGAACTTGCTCGTACTATGCTTAAAGAATCTAGGGTTCCTTCTTATTTTTGGGCTGATGCGGTAAATACCGCTTGTTATGTTATAAATAGGGTTCTTATCCGTCCTCATTTAAACAAAACACCTTATGAGCTTTTAAAAGGGCGAAAGCCAAATATCTCCTATTTTCATGTATTCGGGTGTAAGGTGTTTGTTTTAAATAACGGTAAGAATCCGGTCGGCAAGTTTGATTCTAAAGCCGACGAAGGTATATTCATAGGTTATTCAACCCATAGTAAAACATATCGTATTTTTAACAAAAGGACTTTAACCGTTGAGGAATCGGTGCATGTTGTATTTGATGAATTTCCGAAAGGAGATTGTGTTGTTTCTTGTGATGATGATCTTACAGGTACTTTTATGGATCATGAGAAATCAACACAACAACAAATAGTGGAGAATGAAGTTGAGCATGGAGAAGTGCAAACACATGATAAAGACTTAGCACAAGAGACACAACCTCAACTACCAATTGCTTGGAAGTCAAACAAAAATCACCCGGTCTCGAATATCTTAGGTGACATTGCTAAGGGGGTGGTAACCCGAAGCACATTGAACAATTTTTGTTATTATGTTGCTTTTGTATCGCAAGTAAAACCTAAGAATACTAGTGAGGCTCTTCAAGATGAGCATTGGGTTATGGCCATGCAAGATGAACTAAATCAATTTGAAAGAAACCAAGTTTGGGAGCTTGTGCCAAAACCCGATGATCGTCCTGAAATCGGCACTCGTTGGGTTTATAGGAATAAACTAGATGAGTCGGGTATAATTGTTAGGAATAAAGCTAGGTTGGTAGCAAAGGGGTATAGCCAAGAAGAAGGGATAGATTATGATGAAACATATGCTCCCGTAGCTAGGTTAGAAGCCATTAGAATTCTACTCGAATTTGCATCTATAATGAACTTTAAATTGTATCAAATGGATGTAAAAAGTGCTTTTCTTAATGGGTACATTCAAGAGGAAGTGTATGTCTCACAACCTCCCGGATTTGAAAGTTTTGAACATCCGGACTATGTTTTTAAACTTAAAAAGGCTTTGTATGGTCTTAAACAAGCTCCTAGAGCTTGGTATGATCGACTAAGCAACTTTTTATTAGAAAAAGGTTTTAAAAGAGGTGCTGTAGACACTACACTTTTTATTGAAAGATCCGGTAAGGATATACTTTTGGTTCAAATATATGTGGATGACATTATTTTTGGTGCAACTAACGAAATTTTGTGCAAGAAATTTTCTGACACCATGCAGAGTGAATTCGAAATGTCTATGATGGGAGAGCTCACTTTCTTCCTTGGGCTTCAAATTAAGCAACTTGATGATGGGATTTATATCCATCAAGGCAAGTACTGTAGAGAGCTTCTCAGACGGTTTGGCATGGATTCATGCAAGCAAGCATCAACTCCAATGAGCGTTGCATGCTATTTAGACAAGGATGAAGCCGGGAAACCGGTTGAGGTAACAAAATACCGAGGCATGATAGGTAGTTTACTTTATTTAAATGCTTCACGCCCTGATATTATGTTCAGTGTCTGTATGTGTGCACGTTTTCAAGCTAATCCGAAAGAGTCACACTTAACTGCTGTTAAACGGATTATGAAATATTTAAAAGGTACAACTAATACCGGTTTATGGTATCCTAGAGATGCCCTTTTAAAACTTATTGGTTATTCGGATTCCGATTTTGCGGGTTGCAAAGTTGAAAGAAAGAGTACAAGCAGAACATGCCATTTGATTGGTAGTTCACTTGTATCGTGGTTTTCTAAAAAGCAAAATTGTGTCGCTTTGTCAACCGCGGAAGCCGAATACATTGCGGCCGGAAGTTGTTGTGCTCAAATCCTTTGGATGAAGCAACAACTCTCGGATTTTGGTTTAATATTGTCTAAAATTCCTATTAAATGTGACAATACTTCCGCAATCAATTTAACTAAAAACCCGGTATTACATTCAAGAACAAAACATATTGAGATTAGGCATCATTTTTTAAGAGATCATGTTCAAAAAGGTGATTGTGTCATTGAGTTTGTTCAAACATCAGATCAATTAGCTGACATTTTTACAAAACCTTTACCAAGAGATACTTTCTATCGTATTAGAAGGGAGCTTGGTATTTTTGATGAATCTACTATTAGCTAATTGCATTTGAAACTTTTATAATCACCTTAAAGCCTATTTCATTATGATTTGTGTTTTTGAGTTGTTGTATTTTGAAAATTATTTCATAATTCTCTTGATAAGTAGTTATGTGTGTATGTGTTTCTATATATGTTTAAATGCTTAATTTTGTGTGCTAAATGCTAAGTGTTAATATGTGTGTTTGTGTGTATGAATAACATTTTTTATAAAATTCAGAAATTTGAGTTTTTGTGCTGGTTAATCGATTAACAGTGATCATTAATCCATTAAAATTTAAACCTCTTTCGGCATTACTCGATTAATGACACTGCTACTCGATTAAATTTTAAACTCCTTTCGCACTTACTCGATTAATGAAGTTGCTACTCGATTAAATTTTAAACTGCTTTCGCACTTAATCGATTAAGGGTTTTCTACTCGATTAAGGATCAAATTAATCGATTAATGGCTTCACTACTCGATTAACGCGTGAATTTTATAAAAATCAATTTTCATCACACTTGTTCATTTTTCTTCTTTCTTTTCTCTCTCCTCTCGGAACTCTCTCTTCTTCTCTCATTCTGAAATTCGCATATGATACCAAAGGGCTACTGAATCTTCAAAATTACCCTTATTTCTTCTCAAATTACTTCCTCCCAACATCAATCCTACCCAAATCCATCACCAATTTTACAAATTTCCCACAAAATCAAATTTCCCCCAATTTCTCCAAACCCTAACCCTAAAAACCGAACCTCACCATTTTCTTCAGCAATTATGGCCTCCTCCTCCTCTAATCCTCCAAGAAAGAAGACTAAGCAGCACAAGGACAGGAATTATCCATGGTTCTCACAAGCAGAACGCGATTCTAGGGCTCCCAATTTCGAAAATCGCCTCTTTGGGATTCTCCGTTATGTTAATTATGCTTGGTTAAGAAGAGAACGTTTTCAATTCTATGATGACCTTGTTGCTCAGAATGTTCAAAGGTTTTTGGAGTTTAATACACATTACTATCCTCGTTTAGTAAGGCAATTTTATCAAAATTTCACTAAGATAGATGGTGTGTATCAAAGTCAAGTGAGGGGTGTGCATTTTGTTGTGAAACCTGATGATTTACGTTTGTTATTTGGTTTGGAAGACAAGGGAACTTATTTTGGTGATAATGATTCTGTTGAGTTAGAGGTTGATGCTGTCACTGTTTATAAGGATGCTATTAGGACTGGTGAAGTTTGGGATAACAAAACTAAGATTGTTTCTTTATTGCATGCGGATGATAGGGTATTGTTGTATATCATTGCTAATTGTCTGCTTCCTAAAGGAAACCAAAATTATGCTCAAGTCCAAGAGGACGATTTGAAATTGTTTTATGGGTTTAAGAAGCGTGTTGAGATAAATTGGAACAAAATTGTGTTAGCTAGGATGCATACTGCTGCCCAATCTGCATCTACCCAATATCTTCCTTATCCCATGCATGTCACCAAGTTACTTAGGCATTATGGAGTTCCTATTCCTGATAGTGAGCCTTGTGAGAAGGATCCTGAGAAAAAATGGTGTCTTAATACTCATCACATCAACTACATGAAAATTGCATTTCATAGACCTTCAAGGACTTGGTTATGGAAGTCACAAATTAAGGCTTTGGAGCAAGCTGCTCAAGCTGCCCAAGATGCTCTTGTTCCTCCTCCTGATGCTCAAGCAGCTCCTGCTGCTCCTATGGACATGGATCAAGGGCCAAATATTGAGGATTTCATAGATTTTAACAATTTGGAAGCCCCTTTTGATCCACAGGCTGCTCATGCTTCTTTGGTTCAGCATATTGATGAGCAACTAGAAGCCATGGAACAACGTATGGACATTAAGAATGTGGCTATGGAGCAAAGACTGATGGAGCATTTCTCAAGTCTTTTCACCCATCATTTCCCTCCTAACCCTTAGTCCTTCTGGTTATCTATGCTGATTTTCATATTTTTATCACTTCACTGACTTTTTGCTGCACCTTTTCACTGATGGTTATGATGTTTTGTTAACTGTTTCTGCCGTTTTATGATGATTTTCTGGACTTAGATATTGCTGGACAGATTTGTTTTGACTATGGTTGATGTACTTAGGGCCTTGTGTATGGCCTAGTTTACCTTTATTAGTATATTTTGCTACTGGACTATTATGTTTAAACTCTGATTATTGTGTTACTATTTGCATATTTGGACTGGTTATGTATGTTTAGCACTATGTTGGTTTATGCACTTATGATGAAAGTGTGGTATCATTATGGTCTTGGTTATGGCCAAACTTATATGTTTTACTGCATTACTTTTATTATCCTATTTAGTGCTTATTCATATATATATGCAATTGTTAGCACTTACCTCCAACTTTTGGCAAAGAAATTTTTTTAATAAGTTCCATACTTTTTAATGATGCCAAAAGGGGGAGAAATGTTTGTTGATGTTGTTTTTGTAGGATAAGTTTTTAGATATTATTCCTAAGTGTATTACATTTAGGGGGAGTATTTAAAAACTTAGTGCTTAATTGTAAAGAAGGTTTGTCATCATCAAAAAGGGGGAGTTTGTAGGTTTTTGATGTTTTGATGATTAGCAACCTTATGTCAAGCAACAACATTCAACAAAGCAAGCAACCACTTATGAAGATTAGAATAGGTTTATTTTATTTCTAATCAATGTAATATTTTATTTTTGCATATCATGAGAGTGGGTGGTAGCTTTAGGATTAGAAATCTCAACTAGATTTATAATATTGTTTGATTAATGGTGAAGAAACATTAATCTTGATAAAATAGCTCTAAATAAAGTATTTGTCAAAGTACATTTGAAAAGCTTTAATTTTAATCATTTTTTTACAGTGGTTAATCGATTAGCACGTATGGCTTAATCGATTAACTCAAATAACTGTACAACACTGATTGTGTTAATAAGGGTTAATCGAGTAGTGTGTTATACGTTAATCGATTAGCACGAATTAACACAGGTTAATCGATTAGTGTGTTTTATCTTAATCGATTAATTGCTGTTGTTTCTGAAAAATAATATTTTGTTTAAAAAGACTTTACTTCTACTTTGACAAGGTTACACACTCTTTCATAATTTTCATATACAGAAACATACTTTCAGATTTTCAAGAGCTATTACTACTTTCCTATTGTGATATCAAGATTCAACTACTTTCAATTTTCTTCACTCATGATCTTTCAATATTCTAAGTCCTATTGAGATTCAAGTTTTATAGTTTTCTAGTTTCTAGTTTTGTGTTGAAGCAATTCACAACGAGAAGGTTGTCACATTCAAGTTTCAACAAAGAAGTGAAGATTTCACAATTCAAGACTTTGAAGAATCTCAAAGCAATTGGAAAAGGAATTTGGTTGGAGAGCATCCTTCAACAAATTCAAGAGGGCAAGATACGGATTCAATTGGGGTAGAATATCAAAGAGATTGGTACACTCTTTGAAGGGGTTAAGATAGGATAACTAGTAAGAGTTACATCTTAACATTGTATTCTAACAATTGAAGTATCTAGTAGAAACTCTTTATCTTTTGATAAAGGGGACTGGAGTAGCTCTCAGTGGTAGAGAGTGAACTAGGATAAAATCTTGTCTTCCCTTGCTTTTATTCTTTCTAGTTTTCATTAACCAAGAACAATTGAATTAGGTTTAATTTGGGGTTTTTCAATTCCTTGTTAATTAACCTAAATTGGCTTGGTAAATTTACTTGATATTGTTCAATCATTCATTCATCATTTGTTGGTGCATCAAGGCATTGTAATCTCCTTTGAATTTGGATTAAAACTGAATTTGCGTCAGTTACTGTTCTTATTAATCGATTAAATCGATTGTTAATCGATTAATTTTTAAGTTGCTTTCGGCATTAATCGAGTAACGCTTCAGTTAATCGATTAGTTTGAAAGTAAGCTTCGGCATTAATCGATTAATACTGGAATTGATCGATTAACCAGTACATTTTTGTAAGAAAATTTATTTTCTCAAATCCATTCTCTTTGGTAATCGAAATATTTGTATTAAGGCTTCAAAATTCTATTCACCCCCCCTCTAGACTATTTTGAGCCGCTTGTTGGTTTCCAACACTTAGTAGCTTGCGGGGCGCTCTGGTTGTACTCGGGGACGCGAGACGTCTTTGGTTTATTGAAAAGCTCAAGTGGGTCGCTTGCGGGCTAGATGTAGGCCTTTTTGCCGAACCAGGATAAAATCCCCGGTGCATGTTTTCTCTATCCCTTATCTCTTTACAATTCGTGTTTATATTGTGTGTTAATCATATTTTGCGAATAAACCTATTTGAAATTATATAACACGAGAATTGCGATTTCATTGTCTTAATCTATTCAATCTCGTGAATAATATGTTTTCAATATAAATATAAATATTCTTATTATTTTGCGCTTAAAAACGTTTTCATTCGTTCTTTAAGTCTTCCGCTTCGTTAAAACTCTTTTATTTTTCAAAGAAATCGATCGTTTTTCTATGATTTTATAAACACCCAATTCACCCCCCCCCCCCCCCCCTTGGGTGATGTTTGCCAATTCCATCAATAATTCTAACATTAAGTTGGTAAAGAAAAGAAAAATTTTATTTCTAAACTCAACTTAGGAATTTAACTAAGTCGGGTTGTTATATTTGTGTAATCCGAGTTTGAGTAAATAGAAAGTCGGATCGCATGGATTTCATAAAGGCATTTTTGCAATCCGAGTTTGAGTAAATAAAAGTGTTTGTGAAAAAAAACGACTAATGTCATTCGAATGGAATGGTTTTCAATTAGAGTTAATTAAGATTGTTTCTTAGTTCAATTATATAAGAATGGTCGACGCCTTTTTTTTTTCTTTCTGATCTTGTGAAAAAAAAAATTAATTCTAGATATCGATATTAATGTGCTCACCATAGTCCAATCATGCATAAAACAATTTAAAGTTTTACATGTGGAGTATAAGAACCATAGTTTAGAAAATCGACGTTTTTCAATTTTAAAAGAGTGTTGGTCCAAAATGCTTGCCAATCGATTGAAAGTGATTCTCCCAAACATAATCTCTGAATCTCAGAGTGCTTTTGTTCTAGGTAGACATATTACTGATGATATTCTGGTGGCGTATGAAATGACTCATATGATTCAGAGTAGAAAATCAGGAAGAGAAGGAGTTATGGCTATAAAACTGGATATGAGTAAAGCCTATGATAGGGTGGAATGAAGTTTTTTTGAAAATATGATGATTAAATTAGGATTTTCATCTTAGTCGATCTCTTTGGCTATGAAATGTGTCACCTCTGTTTCATTTTCAGTTATCCTTAATGGGAAACAATTTGATAATTTCAAACCTAGGAGAGGCATTAGACAGGGTGATCCTCTTTCAACGTACTTGTTCCTTATTGTTGCTCAAGTGTTCTCCAGTTTGCTCCAAAAAGCTGAAAGTGATAATAAGATTCATGGAGCTAGAGCATCGAGGTATGGCCCTTCTGTTACTCATTTATTTTTCGCCGATGATAGCTTTATTTTCGCCAAGGCAAATTATGAGGAGGTTGACATTTTGGGGAATATCATTAACATTTATAGTTTGGCGTCAGGTCAGGTTATAAATTTTGACAAGTCCTCAATTATGTTCAGTCCTAATTGCAGTGATACTGTTAGACAAACAATCTTGGGGAAGTTGGGAATCACTACACAAGCTTTTTCTGAATCTTATCTAGGGCTTCCAACTCATCTTGGTCGAGCGAAAAATGCTTCATTTCAGAGCATAGTGGACAGTTTGGAAGAGAATCCAAGGGTGGAAAGAGAAGTTTTTATCCATAGCAGGTAAAGAAGTCCTTATCAAAGGTGTAGCATAAGCTATCCCTTCTTATGCCATGAATGTTTTTAAACTTCCCATAGGGCTATGTAATCAACTGTCAGGAATGTTCAATAAGTTCTGGTGGGGTTCTTCGGAAGAGGAGCAGAAAATTCATTGGCTTAGTTGGAAGAAGATATGCATTAATAAGGGAAGTGGTGGTCTGGGGTTTAGAGATCTGGAGGTATTTAATTTAGCCATATTAGCTAAACAGGGCTGGAATCTTTTGTTAAATCCCCAATCTCTGGTTTCTAGAATCCTCAAAGCCAAGTATTTTCCTTACTGTGATTTCTTTGACGTTGTGGGTGGTCACAATCCTAGTTATACTTGGAGGAGCATTTTGGAAGGGAGGGAAGTGCTTCGCAAAGGAATTCATTGGAAAGTGGGTGATGGCCATAGTATCTCGGTATGGAACTCTCCCTGGATTCCTAGGTTGTGGAGCTTTAAGCCTGTTATAATAGGAGAGAATACTAACCTGAATCTGCTGGTTGCCGATTTGATCAACTCATATGGTGTTAGTTGGAACTCTGATAGAGTTAAGGAGCTTTTCATGCCTGTTGATTATGAAGTTATTTTGTCTATTCCTCTTGTGGAGCGAAATGAGCCTGATTCCTTAATGTGGCACTTCAGTAATGATGGTATATTTTCAGTTAGGAGTGCTTATAGAGCTGAAATGAGTTGGCGGGATAGTCGCGATTCTATGGGCTCTACATCAACGCATGAAGGTTGTCAACCAGTGTGGCAGTTTCTCTGGAGATTGAAAATTCCTGAAAAGTTTTAACTTTTCTGGTGGCGCGTTCTGAAGGGGTTCCTTCCAACAAAAACAAATCTGCATCGTCGAAAAATTCACTTAGAGGTGGGCTGTAATGTCTGTCCTGCTACAGTTGAGACCGAGGGACATGTTTTCTTCCATTGCTTTGCTGCTCAATCAGTGTGGAGGAATCTTGATCTGGACTTTGTGTTGAAGGCAGATTTGCAGAAGGGTATGTTCAACTGGTTTAGCTATATAATCTCTGTTTGCTCCTCATCTGAGATTGAGTGGATAATTGTGGTTTGTTGGTTTCTGTGGCAAGCTAGGAATGGATCTATTTTTCAGAAAAAGGAACTGAATGGTTCTGCTATTATCGCTGCGGCGGTGGCTTTTTGGGCTTCTTGGCACAAAATAAAACAGAAAGAGGCTACCGACAGGAGCAGAAACTCGAATTCATCTACAGGTTGGTCACCACCTCAAGAGGATTTTGTCAAAATTAACACTAATGCAGCGTGCGACTTAGTGTCTAATGTAACACCCCAATCTGGACTTAGAATTTTCACTAAAAATTTGCGCCATTTTTTTTATAAACATTTCCAAAATCAGTTTAGTTTAATTCTTTTACAAAAAGATTTTCATAAAACAATTTGATTCATTTGTTTACAAAATAATTTGATACTTAACTTGCGTCATAAAAATTCTATTTCCAAAAAGAGATGTTACCATCCAACACATTTCAAAAAAAAAAAAAACACTCATTTGCTCCATGTCATATTTAATTGATGGTTAACTTGCGAAAAATAATTTAGGTACATATGAACATGATACAATAACCAAAAAGAACTTCTTTTATTTCATTTAAAATAATCCATATTACAACTGGGGTTACATTCGGGATAGCGTAATCGTGTCCTACTCATCCAAAGATGGAATACAAAACAAAAACTATCCTAGACTATTAGTCTATCATTTCCTCCACCGCAACTGTCTGGAATATTCCTTGATTGCTGTTTCTGCTTCCTCCTCATATGTATGTCGCTTGCGATCCTCTTCCGACTTGAGCAACCGCTACTCGAGATAGTACATGATCTGCCATCTGTGAACATTGTTCCCCAATGTTCACAGGAAAGAGAAATAGAGAGAGTAAGCACTTCCGAACGATATGATCGTCGACGGCGCGGGCTTACCATAGGGGAATATTAAGACCATACAAGCATATCATAAAACAATATATACATCATTATTACCAATCCCTTATAAACAACTTCAGCTAAATACCATAGGGTCCTTTCCACCAAAAGGATAATCTTCATGAAATCATATCCATTATATTTAATTATCTTTAGGCTCTAAGTTTCATTATCATAACCACTGGAAATTCATGAGGGGGTACCACCACCGAGGCTCAAGAGTTTGGTAGCACACATGTTACATCTCCTCCATCATTCCAACCACATCCTAGTTCGGAAAGCAGATGGGACGCACAGGAACCCTAACCATGCTAGCATCGATGTCGAAGGGTACGCACCAACAAGTATCCAACAACCGAAGTAAAATCATTTCATCAATACAGTTTCAAAAGTACAGCGACATCTAGCCCCATTCGGGTTCCCTCTCACCATCTAAGATTTGCTCAAGGGGGCGACAGCACTTTCTCTAGTTGATCGTGCAGTTCCTTGCTACGACATTGCCTACAACTGAAAGACAAGTCCTTGTAGTCTTGTCCCGCCTAGAGAAGCACTCGAGGCTTCTTGACGTTCATCGTCCTTGCCCTCCCCTATCACAATCACCACTTGAAGAGACACCAACCTCCAAGCATGCGGTATCTTTCCTCTCCACTACTTCACTCTCAACGCAAGGTTTAGAAAAGGGGTTCCTAAGTCTTTTAAGTCTTGTCATTAATCCTAGTTTTGGTCGACCCATTCTAAGACTCGCTTCTAACGGGCCTCGACCTCTAAGGGAAACATCAAACACCTTTTTACAGTACAGTGGATTCCACAAGACTTAGACCACGGCACAGTCATCCACGTGGCCAGTCACTTAAAGGGGGTATTTACAAAGTTATCGTGTCGTTTGCACTATCACTGTACACTAGTATCATTTTCGAATTTCCATAAGGTTCATTGATCATTCTCATAAATTCAAAAATATGCCAAATCCTTTTCATTGAACGAAAGAAATCTTTTCATAG
Source organism: Crotalaria pallida (assembly GCA_037953625.1). Taxonomy (NCBI): domain Eukaryota; kingdom Viridiplantae; phylum Streptophyta; class Magnoliopsida; order Fabales; family Fabaceae; genus Crotalaria; species Crotalaria pallida. The sequence continues at coordinate 103,015,672 of CM075649.1, forward strand.
GAACAACCGTTCAAAAACATTAATTATCTTACTATAGGATAAACCATTATTTCCAAAATATATTCTCAATCTTCTTGTTATCTCATCATATAACTCATTTCCATATAATATACAATAAAGATATATAACATGATGTAATCAATTATCAACCGACATACAATTAATATCGAGGAATCGTGTTTTTCGTATAAACGGCGGAACACACACTCAATTGCCGTTTTACTACTCGACCGATAGATTCCTAGTTCCGACCTTTGAGATGATACGGAACGTCCTAATATTACCCTACATGCCACTATGTCTTAAGAAGGCTTCTCTATCACCTGAGATCCATGCTTACTTTGTTTCCAGCCTTTGAGTCCACAACTCCAGCAGCTCGTTCACCTTTGATTCCTTTTATTCTTAAACGACGAACGACATACAAATCAATATCTAGCAAGTACCTTATACTATCTATTTACTTAGGTAAAGACTAAACTCAAGGTACCAAAGCACCTTAAAACAGAAATCCTTTTTAAAACAGAGGTCCTTTTTAAGGGCATTAAATAACTTAAAACAATTCCTTTTAAAATTCAAGAAATCCTTTTTTTTTTTTTTTTGCAAAACGTAATTTAAAACTCACTCCAATACTTTGAAAAACTATTTAGAATATTTTTATTTCTACAATGTCATACTATATCACTTATATAACAACTACCACATGCACACACTTATACCAGTAAAACAAAAATTTATTTAAACAAATAACATCAAATCATACTTTTACAAATTCACTTTTATAATTTCTTTTTACTCTATACACTTATATTAAAGGTCATAAAAATCATCATACTAATTCATTCCAAAACAGTTTTTATAGTTGATGCAACCAATTTAGAATTTCGGACAGCATACCCTACAAGTCTTGCAAAAATCACTTTTTCTTTTTAGCTTTTAAATTATGAAAATCATCTCCAATCATAATATAACTTTTAAAACACAATCATAACATCTTAAAAATAAACCTCAATTTTTTCTTTACTACAGATCTCACTCTTAAGTACCTTATAACAACTACCATTTACAGGCTATTCATACAACATGAATTTGGAGTACTTTTCTTTGATGCACATTTCAATCAATCAAGCAGTAAACAAATCTTTGCATAATAACGTTATAAACACACACAACTAAAAAAAAGCTTTTTAGTGACCGCAAATTTCGGTCACTAAATAGCATTTTTCGGTCACTAAACCTGTGAGTGACCGAATTAGTGACCGAATTAGTGACGGAACAGGTACGGTCACTAAAAGTGGCGTCACAAAACAATTAGTGACGGAAAAATTTTTCCGTCACTAATTTGTGACCGACTTTCACAGTCACAAAATATTACATTCCGTCACTAAAATAGTCACCAAATAAAAGGGGGGACCAATTTAGTGACGGAAAATATGAAGTTAGTGACCGAATTTTCGGTCACTAAATATTAACAGTCCCTAAAACGGTAACAAAATTAAAACTGGCCCAATTTAGTGACGGGATTTTCATTTTACTGATGGAAACATCCGTCACGAATTTCTAACCGTCACTAATAGTGACCGAATTGTAAGTTTTGTGACTGCGGTTTGCAGTCACTAATAGTGACGGATTTCTGCATTTTGAGGTTACGTTTTTCCAGTCACTATTAGTGACTCATTTGTCATGTTAGTGACTGAAATATTCCGTCACTATTTAAAAAATTTGTGACCACAATTTTTTAATTACTAATCACTGTTTTTATCGCAAACTACACTTATTTCACAAAATTTAGAAAAATAAACACTATTGACAAATAAAAATATAAAATAAGATTTAATATTGTTGTATAGCGCTAGCATCGATCTATCAACAAATAACATAAACCATGTCCTAGTAATAATCCAGAAATTCTAAACCAAACGCAAATTGTGGTAAACATAAACACAAACACCAACACGTTATAAAAAATACCAAAAAAATGGTTCAATATTCAAATTAGTAATGACTAAAGGGTAGGAGGGACATGGTCATCACCATCATCATCACCACCAGCAACACCTTGATTATACCTGCAGATAAGGTGGATTAAAAATGTTTAGAAAAAAAAAAGAGCCTTGATGCTAAGATATGGCAGTCAGGATTATTGATATTAATATCAATTTAAATACAGAAGCATAAGTATTAAGTATTTTGAAATCAATAATGCAATTTTATCAACAAGATTCCTCGATGTTAAGATCTCAGGGCTAATAATATCAATAGCAGATTTAGATACAAGAGCAGAAAGTATACAGCATGTTGAACACAATGTCATACATTATCATATGACATGTGCAATAATTATTACTTTAGATAACTAAACAGTGTACAAACTTTTACACTTGATCAATATTAAATCCTTAGTAATAGTAATATATTATTATCTAACAAAAATTCAGCAATGAATAACATAATCATTCATGAATAGGGACAAAAATCCAACCATAATTCTAATTAGTCAAGCTTAAAATTTTTTAAAAAAAGCAGACGAAAACCCTGTTTTTTTTAATGAAGGAATCTGGGCAGTGCCCTTGATAAAGTAACTATTATACTTAGATAAATACAAACTTTGCAATGGTCACTATTAGAACATTATTTTGTCCAACACTGCCCATGGTCACTATTAGAACATTATTTTGTCCAACACTGCCCCCCCCCCCCCCCCCCCCCTTCCCCTCTACATTCTAAATGAATTTGAATGAAATTAATCTATTAGAATAGTGACTAAGTAGAGAACCGTTATACTGAGTGCAATAGAAAAAGTGGCTGCATCTTACCAAAGAATTGTATCATATAGTTCTTCTTCAAGTGGAAACCGAGTCTGAACAAAATTCCCTTGTTTGAATGAAACTACATCAGTCACATTTCTTTCCTCCAAAGAACCGATTTCCAATGAAGTCTCTGATGCAGATGATGAAGCAATATCATCCCTAAATTTCGATCTGATTTTGCTCAGATTTGAATATGCTTCCTCAATTTGATCTAGCAAATTGGCCAGAAGAATAAAAATCAACAAGAATAAATAACAATTATTTACTCAAATATGCACCTTTGTCCTTTATTCTGTCAGCAAGATGCTAAATTATGAACACAATGGCTGTAAACTATTTCACTATGTTCCAATGAGTATTCAACTTTGGCTTAAGAAGCAAAATCCAAATCACAAATTACTTGCTAAAGAAGCCTCATCCATATTGTAGCCCATTGAATCTGATTATAGGGAAAGTGTGTCAGTTTATATTGGTGCCATTGAAACCTTAAACTGTCCTTTCCTATATCCCATATTTTAATCAGTGAGGTTAACGTTGTAATATGCAGAGGGTAATGCCATATGGGTAGTGATGATTTGTTCAAGTTTTAGGAATCAGTGCCCGGCATGCAGAAACTTCGTATTGAAAATGACAATTTTTAAACTTCTAATATATTCTTTTGCTGAGTACCATTACCACTACGCCTTAGCATTCTAATATCAACAGAAATGTAAACCGACACATGCCTACTAAACTAAGTGAAAAAGAATTCCTTTTCCCCCTCAGCTTCATGTTAGACAGTTGTGAATTCAGTATCATGTTGACAATTACTAAGCTGAACAATGATATTATGCTAACTCACAATGACAATGATTTAAACTGACACACAATCATGTTGTGAATTCTCAAGCATTATTGTGAGAGCTATTTTCAAAGGTTCAAAGCTATAAATATAATTAGTAAGGTAGTCACCTTAGATCTTTCCACACATTGTGGAATTCAAAGTGTGGTATAACTAATATTGCATTCAAGATGCGCAATGGTTAAAATGAAAAATGAAAGCGGAGAAAAAATTCTGACATAAGCAAAGCATTTGGCAAAGAGAAAAATGAAAGCAGAGAAAAAAATGTACCTGCACAGTTATCCTACCCCGAACCATGTCCATTGGATAAGTTGCCGACATGGCTATTATTCCAGCACATGCTCCAGCTCCAAGACGTAAGACAGGAGTCAGCTGAGCATCCTCTACAAAAAGTACAAGAAAAAGTACTTAGACAAGCAGAGGAGTTTTATTACTAACAAATCTTTATAGTTTTTTTATTGTGCTAAAGAATAATTCTAGATATGAATTTCAAAAAACCAATTAATAAAAAAGCAGCAACTGTTAACCTAAACCAGTACTAGCCCTACACCAACACTGAAGAATTATCCAACAAGTCAAAAACAAGAAACATGGACCTACCATTTCCAGTTTGCTGCCGATACAGCTGTAGTATATCCCTTCCAACAAAATAAAGGAACATTAAATTCAAAAAGAAAAGGAAAAAAAGAAAAAGACAAAAATAGAGGAATAAAAAATGTGGGATGTATTGTCACAAATATTTCCCCATCTTTGCCACAGGAGTGACCCTGCTAAAGTTAAACTGTGCCATAAAAGAAAAATGTTTAAAGAGGATTGCAGAATCCAATGATAAACCATTAAAAGTTTATCAGCATAATTGTGCACCAGAATGAAGAAACAAAAAAAGAAAATGCTAAACAATGAAGCAATGAATGTGTTACTATATATCTAAAGAAGGAAGCTTACTTAGAAGCTTGTCATAACTGAAGAACTTCACTGCAGAATTAGGGACGATTAGAGCACAATTAGTGCCATTCCCTTTGAACAGCCCACGAAAAAAATTATATGCACTAAAAAAGTAAAATTTCTTCCCCAAATAGTCATAATATTTAGAAGGAAAAAAATAAAAGTTAAAAAAGGGAACTTTACCTAGGGTAGCAGATTCAAGTGGCCAGAGTCTCTTGCACTTAGAGACTGAGACTGAAACAACATAACAAAACAACAAGATTCAGTTTTCGCGCGTCTTCTTCATTGAAGATAGAGTGCTCTTCATTCCATGGAGAACAACTACCCATACCCATCATCCTACCCAGAATCCTAAAAGCCTTGATTCTTAAAAATGTATAGTAATTCTCTCTTGTCATTGCATTCTTCTTGTTGCAGGATCAAGAAACTAATTAATTTATGCACTCACACCCAAGCTTTCACATGATGTCAGAGAATTTTGCAAAGGTAATTAGCAGACACAATATGCCTCTTCAAACAGAGAAGAAGCAACAGTGCTTGATACTAAGCTAAGCTAGTAATACTGGCAAGAGTCTCACTCACCTTGAAGACCAGGTCCTCCACTATCTTGGAACAAATCACAATAAAAATTAAAGCAAAGCAATACACTTTGTCCTGGCACATTACCCACCGAAAAACATTCTGCCCATCTTGTTTTTTCCCTTTATTTGATTGAAGAATATTTTCCTAATGGCCTTTGTTTCTTTACATTCTTTCATGGGAAAGGGGGAAAGGGTACAGGTTTACTAGCTTTTTTTCCATGGCACATGGATTTAACGCTTTAACTTTTGAATGGGCCAATGTAACAAAGCAGATAAAAGCAAATATGCAGCATTGGGATCTGGTTGAACAGTTTTAGGACTATATACTACTGTATTCAAGTACGGCCATGATTGGAACATGAAATTGTAATAGGGGTAATAAGATAATTGTCTAATAAGATAACTGTATTCTTAGCAAACTTAAAAAAGAAAGAAATGCAATGCATAACAAGATAATCACAAGCATTGACAACCAACGAATTAGGTTATTAATCCCTCACACCATCTCGCTGCTAATGTTCATAAGACCACATTACATCAAAATGAACAAAAACAGTTAAACATGAAACAAAAAATACAAAAAACAAAATCCAAGAAATGAGAAGATGCAGCTATGACCGAGAGTGAGAAAGGAACTCACCGAAGAAGAGGCACAAGCAAGAAGAGGAGCAGAGTGAGATGATTCTCGACATACGGTGTTCTCGACGCCGCCGTGAGATGGGGAGATAGTGAGAAGGGAGAGTGAGATGGGGGTTCTCAACGCCGCCGACGCCGCCGCTGTGAGCCAATAAATTGACGATGACGATTTAGGGATTTAGGGATTTAGAGAGATTGAGGGATTTCGAGATTTAGGGATTTAGAGAGAGTTGGCGGTGGTGGTGAAAGACGGAGGTGGCCATGAAGGAGGAAGGTGGTGGTGAACGAGAGAGGTGGTGGCGGTGGATCGGAGGTGAAAGAGGGAGGTGTGGCGGTGGAGCAAAGAAAGAGGGAGAGTGGAAAGAAAGCTCTAGTATGTTAGTGAGACAGTGGAAAGAGAGTGGTCGTATGTGAGAGTCAAAGCTAGTAGTACTAAACTGTGGACAATAGAAAGAGAGTTAAAGCGGGATATTTTCCCGGGTTTAGCTTTTCCCAAATTTTGTGACTGAGTTTAGTGACTGAATTATTCAGTCACTAAACTGTACTTTAAATAAAAATGAAAACATGTGTAGTGACTGACTTAGTGACTACAATTTTGTGACTGAAAATTTCGGTCACTATTTCGGTCACAAAATTTTTTCTCCCAATATTAGTCACTAAATCGGTCACAAATTGTGACCGTTTTCATTACGGTCACTAAATCGATCACTATTAGTGACCGCAATGAAAACGGTCACTAAGTCGGTCACTATTAGTGACCGTTTTCATTGCGGTCACTGTATCGGTCACTATTTGTGACCGTTTCCATTTCGGTCACAAATTTTGGTCACTAAATTTGAGTTTTCTAGTAGTGACATATAACGTATTGAGAAAATAAACTCAAGTATTCCAAGGTGAAAATACTTTTTCTCTATCGATAATGAAATTAAATTACAAACTATAAACAATACACAACATATCACTTTTAAGCATCAGTACATTCACAAAATCACTTTTACACTTCCTTGCTAATTTTTAACTACTTATAATAAAGATCTTAGCATAAAGTACACATTACCAATTCATTTCAAAATAATTTCTATCCTTGATGCAACTATTTTAGAATCTTGAACAACATATACACTATTTCTTAAAACTCAGTTTTCTCCTAAACGGTTTATCAGAAACACATGTCGTTTTTTCCTAAATTCTTTTTACAAATTATTATATTAAAATAATTAAATCTAAGTCACATAAAATAATTTCACCTGCTGTACAGCCACTACAATTTGTTGCATTATCATAAGAAAATAAGGCAAACAAACTTAAATAATTATATACAAATTAAGCACTACTAACACACATAAAAATAATCATTTGGAGTCTTATATCTTAATAAAATGATAATTTTCCAGAATTAAAATTATTTTCCAGAATTAATTATTTTTCAGAATTAAAATAACTAAACACTTATATATACTAATAATCATCTATTCACATCAAATCATTATTAAATCAATTAGGAAAATTATCAAACTCTATATTTTTTTCTCCTAAATAATTCGGCCACTGCTCAACGATTAGGAAAAATACTTTTAATTTTTAAAACACCTATACATCATAGTTACATAATATTATACCTTCAAAAGAATTGTTTTAATCATCAATAAAATATCAAATAGACACCATTCATAAAAATCATTTTTTTTACAGCAACTAAACTCAATCCTATAGTCATGTCATCACACAAAAATACCATTCTTATTAACCTATTTTTCCTTATTAAAATTACCCAATTACTCCTAGAATTATCAAACAAAATACTATAATTTATTTGTAACTTTTACTTAAAAAAATCAATTATATATTTCGATCAACCATAAAAATTCGGGATTAAATTTTATTTTCATAAAACTATTATCATTTCATTTTTATATCAAAACATCAAAGACCAATATCACCCATTAGTTTATACTTTTTAAGAAATAAGTCACATAACAATTATACACATATTAACAACAACTATCACCTAACATATATATATATATATATATATATATATATCACGGTCCAGAAAAAAAATACATTAAACTTATTCAATTTTAATTTAGTTTCCATTCCTTATACATATATTCATTTTGAGTCCAAGCATAAAGAAACAAAATAATCCAAACAGATACAAAATATAAATTCTTACATTTTAAGAACACCAAAAATTTCCAGAATTTTATTTTCCTATTTATCATAAAATTTGGCCATCATGGGTTAAGGAAAAAGGGGAGATTATCTCTTTAAACAATTCATTTTGTCCCTTTTTCTTAAACCTCAATTCATATGACCCAAAAATAATATCAAAACACTATCAATAATCTTATTTCAATATCAAAATAGGAGTTAGAAATTTTAGTTCTTATTCTTTATCATAGAAGAAATTAGAGATTTTTATTTACTAAATAACAATAGAATAAGAGATGAAAAATAGATCAAAACATAAGTTTAGTGTTACCTCTTTTCCTTAAGCTAAATGAACTTTTTCCTCCTCTTCCTCTATCAACTCGCCACCCACTTTCTCTTCTAAGCTTTTTCTCAATTTTTCTCTCAAAAATGGTAGAGTTTCTTGTGTGTAAAAAGAGAGGGGTTTGGGCCACTATTTATATGCAAGAGGGAAAATTCAAATTCAACTAATCTACTAAGGGGTGAGTCACCATAGTCCAAGGGGGGTTTTTTCCTAGTCTTTTTAACTTAATGAACCCTTTTAGAAAATGAAAATGCATTTATTTCTTTCACAAGTTCCATGTACATTTTGAATTTCAAACTTGATTCTTCCTCCCACATATAATTATGGACGGTGCAGTCCAGAAATAAAATAAAAATATTTTCCAAATTAATTTTGCCTATTTTTCCATAATTCAAAAATATCCTCTAATCAAATAATTGCAAAAATAATAAACTGTATTAAATAAACATAGGTACAGCCATGAAAAAATTTTGTAACACCATATTTTTATTTATAAAGTGCAGTGTAAAAAGGAAAAATTTATTGGAGGTCCAAAAATAATTTTCCCAATATTAAAACTCTAAATTCGTTTTTTAATTGGTACAGATATAGAATTTTCGAAGCACCCAAAATAAAATTACAAATTTTACATTTTTGAAATCTAAATTTCAACACGATCGTTTTCATATAAAATTCATGATTTTTGGACTTACGGTTTGAAAGTTATGAATTTTTGAAGCTCTAAGATCATTTCCTTCAAAAATGCACTTCATAAGCTTTCAAATAATTTTATTTTAAGAAAAATACGAAAATATATTTTATTTGGATGGTATTCCAATAGAAAACCTCAGAAATGTATTTTTGTTTTCAAAATAACATACACTTGAGTCAAAAGGTCATTTAATGCATTAAAATCACACATTTACACTTAAAACTCAAAAAATTCGTTCAGTACTGTAGCAGTGATAAAATTTCGAAAACTTCGAAATAAAAATCAAAACTTTACATTTTCATAATCTACACTTCGATACGATCGTTTTGATATATCATTTGTAATTTTTCGACTTACGGTTTAAAAGATATGAATTTTCGAAGTCATATTACTATATTTCCTCAAAAATCCTTTTTGTATTTTAAATATAAATATAATACCATTCAATAACCTTATAAAATATTTTTATACTACTAGTATACTTCAAATGCATCATATACAATTATATATATATATATATATATATTTATACATTTTCCATGTTTATATATATACTTAACTCAAACAATTAGAAATATACAATCCAATAATCAATGGTTCTCTATAAGAATTTCACTAGAAAAAATATTATCAAATATTCATACAAAATCTAATTATAATTTAAATTAAATTGGGGCAAAATTGTGGGTCTCACATCTAAACGTTGCGGAGCAGGTTTTATTATCAGAGATAAGAATGGCAAATTGCTTCTCTGTGGTGGAGCTAAAGAATCTTTTAATGGATCCCCTATAATTCATGAAGTGAAATCTCTGTTGTTTGGTATGCAGTGTGCTTGCTCATATGGGTGGCCTAAAGTATTTGTTGAATCTGATTATAAAATTTTGATTGATTCTTTGATTGTTTCTAAAGCTGATCTTTCAGAGTTAGGATCTTTCAAAAATTGTATTAGGCGCCTAGCAAATAACTTTGTTGAATGTCGTTTCTCTTATGTTAATAGGAAAGGCAATGTTGCTGCCCATGAATTAGCAAGTTGGGTTAAGCATGGTTCTGTAGACAGGGTTTGGTTTGATATCCCCCTGCCTTTTTGGTTGGCTATTTGTAAGCCTTAATAAAATTTCTTCCATTTCAAAAAAAAAAAAAGAGTGTTGGTCCAATTTGGTTCCTCAAGTTTTTCGATTGGGACACTTTAGTCCCTCAAAAATTATAATTCATTTTTAGTCCCTAAAGAATTTAAAAAATATCACTTTAGTCCATGTTTTCATTCCGTTAACTACTGTCACTGTTTTCAGAAACATCAGGGACATTTACTGGGAGGCCATTAGAATCTGGGAATGAAATGTTACAGTTTATGCCAACAGACAACAGTGACAGTAGTTAACGGAATGAAAACAGGGACTAAAGTGGTATTTTTTAAATTCTTTAGGAATTAAAAGTGAATTATAATTCTTGAGACAATAAAGTGTCCTAGTCGAAAAACTTGAGGGACCAAATTGGGTTTTCACTCATTTTAAAAAGGGTATTGTTGGCGCTTGTTAAGGATACTAAAAGTAGAAAAAATTCACAAGTCCAAGATATTTACTCTCTCGATAATCCAAAAAAATGCATTTCCAATAATTTTTAACCACATTTAATCTCTTAACATTTTCCTTTTAAAAATGGTATGAGTTTAGAAAATCATTAACATTTTCTTTGATAGTGTATGTTTGATTTTTAATGCATGAATGTGTTTTCTAGAATTATTTCGAGTTTGTATTTAAATTATGAGAATTTAAATATTGATATATTTGAATATATGATAAATGATTGTTATATGAAAATTATTGAAACCGTGTGAAGAGGATAAATCGTTTATAATTGAATAAAGGAAATAAAGAAAATTTCATTTATCATATGGTTCACGTGGTGATGGTAAACAAATAGAGAAAAGTGAATTTGAACAATAAGAGTTAATAATTACTCTCTCCGTTCTTATTTATTTGTTATATTTCAAACAAAACACATCTTTTAAGAAAACTAATCATTATCCAGATTGTCAATACATTAATTATGTTTTTTCTCACTATACCTTTTGTTCTGTCGTGGAATTACCGGTCTTAGTCTATCCGGCTAAGTATTCGGTAATCCTACTGTTCATGTCAGACTTGAAGTGGACACCTTGAACACCAAGATACCACACTCTGGTCGTTCTACTTTGATGTGGTGTGTGTGTTTTTGTGAGTAAGTTAGATCCATACCTGTCTACCTTACCAAGCTTATATAGGCATACCTGCCTTGCTGATGTTGAATGCTACCATTATGAGGCAAAAGAAAGCCCTGGTGCATCATAATTGCGGGTAACATAACGTTGAGGAATCCAATGTCCAACAAGACAACGGATTTCTTGGATTCCTGACACGTGCAGCTGACATGAAATTGATTGGTCGTTCTAACAGTTTAAGAACGGACGTGAGGCTGTTGAAAAGTCCCGTCGGATTCCGGTATGCCATTATCAGGGTAATTGGCTCATGAGGACCTCTTACCGGTATGCCGGTATCCGGATAGTTGGCCATGTGGGACTGTGACACCCTTTTTCCCCAAGAGATAAATACTATAATAATTAAGTATTACTTGGAAAATATATGGACTTGTTATTGAATAGAAAATGTGAGAATAAAATTTTTCCTTTAAAGCGGGTGCACAAACCAACACTTGGAATTCTTGGAGAAGAAGTTCTATATTATTTCAAACCGTTGAATTGAATTCGGTGATTTCTAAAACCCTTTTCATGAGCTGAATAGCATTCGCATTTGAAATTGGATTTATATGTTAGAAAGTAAAGGAAGCTATTCATTCTTTTTGTCTTGTAAAACCGATACCATCTAATCCTTTTTCTCACCGAACTCTTTAAAAAGATTTCAATCAGAGTAAGCGGAAATTATAGGACTATGCAACTAATAGAAATATAAACATAGGTTTTATATAGAAGAAAAGAGTCGTGCATACATAGTCCCAGCATAAATCTCCAAGATCCATAATACAAGTCCATAAGAGATCTACATCAAAATATAACCATAACCCTAGAGCTCTCATGAGCATATCCACATCATATATACATAACAAAATATTAACTCCAGGGGTGGTCACGTAGATCTGGCAGCACCAGTAGTAGTAGTGATAGCAGTAGCAGTCTCGAGGTAGCAAAAGTAACATCATCATCACAGCAGCAGCAGTATCTCCTCCATAGCATCCCCACACCGGATCCTCTGATCCTCATCATATACCACATGCGCATACCTAGGGATCGTCATCCCTCCAATCACTCCTAGTAGAATGCACGACAAGCTCGCCTCCGCTCTCGTCCTCCACTGGATCCTCCTCAATCTCATCCGAGGGAGAGTGTACCCTACCACTGGGTACAGGGTCGGGAGATGGTGTGACCCTAATTGGGCTCCTCGGATCAGATAGGGGAGTCTCCTCGCGGACGACTCTAGAAGAAAAAGGGTGTGAGCGGGTAGGTCTAAAACGGAAATTGTGATACGAGCGAGCTGGTCGTGTGGGAGGTGGTCCATGATATGTGTAAAACGGGGGTACATGCATAGTGTATATGATGGGAATCCTAAATCTACGAGGACGAAATCGTATCAGCGGGTTCGGGTGGTAGAAAGTGATCTCCACCTCTCCCTCGAACACCGCGCGATGGTCCTCATAGATCCATATGCCACTAGGAAGTGGCCGGATCTCGATGCAAGCGATGTAACGAGACATCACCTACAAGGGCATAGGGGTAAGCAATTCTATACACATAATCAACAGAGTATAAATTTGTACAATATAAAAACGTAAATATGCAACAATGAACGACAGTCACATTTAGCACTTAGCAGATATTGAATGCAAATAGGATGCTCATACTTGTTTCATTTATCCCATATAATTTAAATAAGTATCATGATGCATGATTTTAGCTCTCAAGCTTATCTCCATCAAACTATCTCACTCTCTGACGTTCATCCCTGACAACCCAGCACTCAACCGTGCGTTGTATTCCTAGGTATACAACAATTCATACATTCACCTAGAATGTACACGTCAAGCTTGGAATCCGTGCCACCCGAGCACATTCCGTCATCCAAACGGACCGTCATCCAAACGGTAAAACCATATCGGCCTCCACTAAGCCGACCACGTCATCAACGTGTCATCAAGCAAGCGTATTGGCACTCCCAGAGGCCCTCCACATGTTTACCAAAAACATGAGATACGTCCTACCATCCAAACTCCAGAATGAATGCATCACTTTCTAAGCTTAAAGGAAATTGATTAATATATTACTGGCCACCTAGGCTTATTTCATCATCAAAAAGAACCGTCACCAAACGGTACACTTATATTAATCAATTTCTTTTAAGTACAGATTCCTTGGATTACTATTGTTAGATCCTTACCCAATTAAGTCAGAATTAAAAATGGTGTTTCTCAGGTTCTGGTTAAATTACTCGAGTATAATTCAGAATACTCGAGTGTTCTTCAATTTTTCCAGATTACTCGAGTGTTCTTTAGGAAACTCGAGTGTTCATGACTTTCTGGGGATTTGGGTTTCAAATTCATAAAATTACTCGAGTAGTTCATGGGTACTCGAGTGTACTTCATGATTCCCAGAATACTCGAGTCACCCCTGCATTACTCGAGTGGTTTACCTTAACATGTCCCCAGGTATCACTCGATACTCGAGTACCAGACACAATACTCGAGTGTTCTTGCTCAAATTACATTGTTTTACAGACATTTTACTCAAGTACCCTGTCCAATACTCGAGTGTTTCTCAGCAGAACAGACTGAAATCTTAGTTTTAACACACCATTTTCAGTTCTACTCATTTCTAGTCCAATCCAGGGATCAACAAAGTTCATATATCACAAAATGAACATGTTACAACGCTCATTTCATATCAAATTACAGGTTTGACAGAGAATCAATCATTAATGCATAAAATACACAATTTGGCAACTCAACACCTCAAATTGCAGAATAAGCACAACACTCATGAAATAATGTTCATTTAAGCTTGCATGCATCATTAGAAACTTGCTCCAAACAACCATAGAGCAAAATTTGGTCTCCAAACCAAAGTTCCTATTCAAACTAAGCCCTTAGAGCCTCTTGATGGCTCTCTAATACAATTCATGGGATTTAAACTCTATCTAGTGTACAAAATTACTTCCCCTTACCTCTCAGACGTGTTTCAATCAAAGAATTCCCAAAGAAAAGCTTTCCAACACCAGAAATCACTTTGAGCATCACATGCAGGACAGTTTGAGTGCACCATCAAGATTGAATTGGTTCACACATGAAACAGAGATACAAATTGGGGATTTTAGATTTTATAGACTCTATGCAACATACACTAACTAGAGAAATCGAATTTGGGACTCAGAGACTCGTGAGCTTACCAGAAATCGAAATCAAAGTAAGCCCCAGACAACAGCTTGACCAAGAACAGCTCCACTTCCAAGCCTTGAATCTCCCACCACACTCACTCAATCCTCACGATTTTGGTGTTTATACAAAGCTCGTGATGTGAGCTTTGTAATAGTGTATAATTTGTAGCTCAATTCAACCCAGAGAAGGAGAATCGATTCAGAGAAGTTTGGAACCCTAATACTCGAATTCTACATGAAATTGGCAAAATGGAGTGTTGATGCATCAACCAGAGGTTTAAATACATGGCTAAGTCCTTCATGCAGCTCGACACGCAGATTGGGACGTGTTGTGGAGGGTGTTTTCGTGTCAAGGCGGCGGTAACTCGGTGTTGACTCATCAAAACGCACTAACGTTGAGCAACTTTGTCCAGAATACTCGAGTATTCAAGAAAATACTCGAGTATTTTGCCCAGTTTTTGAAAAATAATAATTTTATTTACTTTCCCTCCAAAACCTTTCCTATATTTGCTTCTAGGTCTCAACCCAGGGACTAATATGCAAAAATATTATTTCATGTATACTTATATTTATTAAATGAATTCACACACATTTTCTAACTACATGAACACATATTTTAATCAAGGATTAATATAGAATTCATTAATTATAATTAATTTATAATTAAAATTCCATTAATCGGGGATTAAAATTTTGGGGTGTTACAGGGACTCTTACCGGTATGCCATATCCGGATAGTTGGGCCATGTGGGCCTCTTACCGGTATGCCATATCCGGATAGTTGGGCCATGCGGACTTCTTACCGGTATGCCGGTATCAGGAGAGTTGGGCCATGTGGACCTCTTACCGGTATGCCGGTATCAGGAGAGTTGGGCCATGTGGGCCTCTTACCGGTATTCCAGTTTGATGAGTACAGTCCATAACAGTAGCCCCCAAGTCATGGTTTATGAATGTGAGCCATGAGTTCTAAGTGGCTTCATCAATCCGCGAATCCTTCAATTCTTACTTTAATTTCTCGGTGTGTTGGTCATACCGACTTCACAACTTCGGGACGATGGCTTTGTCTGATCATAAATTTCATCTGTTCCCCAATTCGAAAGTTTCAGGGGCTCAGTCTTTGAGGAAAAGATTCCCTACTGTCAGTCAACCCCTAGCCTGACACCTCTAGCCCTATGCAAGCCAGTCCTCCCTATAGCTGTCCTCTTGTCTTGTTCACGCTTCCCAAAGAAACCTATTTCCCAAGAAAACTTAAGGCTTGGATTCTTGTTTCCATTGTATCAGAGCAAATAAAGTTTCCTGCCATTATGAAGCCCAGCTTCCAAAAACGTGTTCAGCTTCTTGAAGAGATGGAAAGGTGTTGTCAACCATCATGACTTATCACTTCCCAACAGACATGACTTTTGATTATCAACTAGTATGACCTTTGGTATAACACTTATTTATTGCAAACACCTCTTCTCATGCCTCCTCTAAAAACCGAACTCCCCTTATAAATAAAGGAGAGTCCTTCAGTGAAAATCCACTTAAAAATCTTTCTGAACTATTAAGCAAACTCACTCCCTTTTTGTATTCTTCCTTCTCCCAGTATCTTCATCTCATTCAGGTATATATCTTCTTACCCTTTGCTTTTTTCTTTAATCATGAACTCATTTCCTTCCAACAAACTCTCATGATCTTCCTCTTCCAATTCGTCAAAGCCCTTTTCCACTGACCTTGGGGATTCTGCTAGCCAACCCAGTGGCCTTCAAAACTCTTCTTTTTTCGAACACGAAAAGGAAGCTTTAGACGAACTAGTGAAGAAATGGATCATTAGGGACATGTTTAGTGAAGTCACCAGCATTCCTCCTAAATTTTCTTTCCACACTTCCTCTCAGGAATCCATCATGGAGAAAAAGAGGTCTGAAAAAAAACCCTGAGGAATTCATCCTTCCATCTGATATTACTGGCTATGAGACTGTAGATCTTGATGCTTTAGGCAGACCCTCCTTGTTTGTAGATGTCCAACTGTTACAAGAGTATCATAACAAATCTGACCTTGTAGTTCAAGGACTCACTCCCAACTTTTATGCCTTAGAGGCTCCCTCTTCCCAAAACCGAATTTGCACTGTAGGAAACCCCATTGAATATTTCTTCTTCATGGATGTGGTTCTCTTTGAAACTTGTGGAGTTCGTATCCCCTTTACTGACTTCGAATGTAGAGTTCTTAGGCACCCAGAACTTGCTCCATCCCAACTCCACCCGAACGGCTGGTGTTACTTGAGGGCATTTCAACTTTTCTGCCATCACTTCAATCTGGCTTGAACACTCCCAGTATTTTTCACCTTCTTCGGACCATTCGCCTCAAGTAAAGTCAAGGGGAAATGGTCCTGGGTTACACTGAAGTCTCTCCTTAACTGAAAAGTTTTTGAAACCTACTCGGAGACATGGAAAGGGTTCAAGAATGAATACTTCAAGATAACAGGGGCCCCGAATTCATGGCCTTTCTTCTTCGATCATGGGGGAAATCCATACTTCCCACTCTTTTGGTCTTCCAAAAATTCAATGATTCCAGCTCGTTCTTTCCTTATCCCCAATAATGTCCTTACTGACACAGAGCGGTCCACCTTAGCATTTTTATTTGCTTGGTATGAACGTTTTGGATACATCAATACCAGGGTGATAGTGGATGCAGAACCAGACTCCCTGCTTTCGGTATTCGGTAGGATACCTGATGCATATCATTAATTTGCTTTCATTGCCTTTGGAATTATTAACGCTTTGTACTGTTTTTATGCAAAAAAAATGGCCAGCCCTCAAGACCTTGCAGCTCTTGCTGCCGCTCTCGGGAACGCTCCAAGGAAGCCCCCCAAGCGAAGCAAGACAAGCGCGAGCCGTCCCCCTCCCGCTGCCGTAGTCCTTGACAGTTCGGAGGCTGCTTCTAGGAAAAGGAAAAATCAGGAACCTCTTCAATTCGGGTCTCCAACAGGGTCTCACTTTGATGCTGGACAAGGATCTACTGATTTCACTTCCTCTGTGTGGGTGGAAAACTTGAGCGAAAACTTTGACCGCATGCTCCTAACTGAGACTGATTCTCACCGGTTCCAAGGGACGACACGCCGGGAATTTGTAAACTTAATAAAGTCACTGAAGAAACACCAACTCCGTGCTTCCTCCACACTCCAGTTCTTAGAGGTAAATGCTGAAAAGGTCCTGTTCGTTGGGCAGGATATAACATCCCTAATTTTAGTCCCAGGTTTAATTTGGAAAAGCCTAAGTTAGAAATTACGAAGATAACCAATAGTAAGCCAAGGGTAGGAGTTAATAGTAGTGTCTTAGAGTTAGAATTTGCCAAGATAGGAGTTTTGGGCAAAGTGATCGATTACCTAGTGGGGTAGTAATCGACTACAAGCCCTCTGGTGAAAACACTTAAGTGTTGCAGCATTGGTAATCGATTACCTCTTGGAAGTAATCGATTACCTTGTGTTTTTGTGAAGTAATCGATTACTTCTCAAGGGATTAATCGATTACTTGTCCTCTGTCAGAAACACTAAAAATGTTGCATCAAAGGGTAATCGATTACTGATGGGGTCAGTAATCGATTACAGGGTCTCAGGTGGAAGTACTAGGAGTGTTGCATCAAAGGAGTAATCGATTACTGTGGGCAAGTAATCGATTACCCTTGTGTAGATCTGGAAAAAAAAATAAACGTGTGTGGACCACACGTTCTTAGCCTTCCCCTCCAAGCCAAACTCTCTCAGCCACACAAAGGGACTTGGTTGCCAAGTTAAAAACAAAAGAAGGAAAAGAAACACAAGTTTCACCTTCTTCCTCCTTCTTCTACGTCTTCTTCCTCCTCCTCCCCTAGATTTCTATTCTTCTTCTTCAATCAACCAAGCCCATCAACCATCATCCCCACCACCATTGAAGCAAAGAAAAACCACACACCCTTCACTCCTTTCTTCACACATACTACACACATACACATCTTTCTCTTCTCTCTCTAAGATTTGGTTCTCTCTCTCCTCTAGGGTTCCAAATCCATTCCTCTTTCTCAACCATTTGATCATCAACTAATAACAATAAATCATCACATCCAACCTCCACCATGGGAGCAAGTCTCTAGATCAACCCTCAAGCTCTCTCTCTCTCTCACGTGTTTTTCTCTCTTGAAGCTTCCCTCTCTCTCTTCCAATCTTAAAGAATGGAGTGGAAATCGGTCAAGGGAATTGAAAACAAAGTAGATCAGGGGTAGATCCAAGATCCTTGGAGCTTTGTGTGAGCTCTCTCCTCCTCTAAGGTAAGGGGAGTCTCTTTTCCACACTTTGAGTTAGGGATAGTTAGGGTTCATAATAGGATTTGAGTTTAATAGTTAAGTTGGGTTGTGGGAGCCAGATTAGGATGTGATTAGAATTAATGAGGGGTGATTGTTTTATATTGGTTGATTTTATTACTATGGAAACTTTTTATGTTTAATCTTCTCGTATATTAATTAAGTAGGAAGTGAAGAACCCTAGGGAGGTGATTTATGTTAAGCACTCTGGGACATACCTGAGTATGTCGACTGATATATGTTGATTTTAAGCGGGTTGTTATCCGTTGATAATTTATCATGATGTGTATCTTGTATAGGAATGAAGATTATGATCTGGATTATGTGATAATAAGGGACAATGGTTCTAAAGGCTAAAATATTGAATGTGGTTAAATGCTAATTATGGAATGTAACCTTAAATGTGAATCTCTGGAAATGTTTTTGATGATGGATGATAAAGTGTTATTTATGAGTATATCTGTGTACCTATTTGGAGAATGTTTGTGATTATGGATGATATACATGTATATATTTGTTAATTTTCATGGAACTTTGATTTGGAATATAAATGAATGGAATGGTTTGTTGATTAGTTGAAAAGGTAAAGGTAACTAAAGTGGAAACTGATCGGTGGGGCCCGGAACACTAGGTACCCGGCTAGGTGTTCCAATTACCTGTTAGGGCCAATTACCTGCCAGGCCAATTACCCATCAGGCCAAACCGTCCTGTAGGCGCCGGGTGACCCACAGGATCAATTTTCCACACCAATAATTTGATTAAATAAATGGAATGGTAAAAGTACATAGTCCTACAGGTTATGGTCTGGATGGGTGTAAAGTCCTGGGCAGGTGTTCCAATTACCTAGCAGGTACTCAAAATCCTAGTGGTGTACGATAAAAAGGAAAAAGGGAAATTTGGTATGTAGATCTCTGTTTGGGGTTACATACATTATTAGGAATATGATTGGTATGTAGATCTCTATTTGGGGTTACATACATTATTAGGAATATGATTGGTGTGTAGATCTCTGTTTGGGGTTACACACATTATAGAAAATGGATAAAGAAAACGATAAATAGAAAATGGAATTGATAAGGGAATTAAATGGAATAAATAATGAAAATGGATAATGGAAATAGTTATGGATATGTTCTGGATGAATGGGAATGGGAATGGAATGAATTGGTTGATCCCTAATTTAATTTAATTGTTATTCTTAAGTTTATATTATGAGCTTTATATTATCTTCTGATTCACTGTGTTGTGAAAAGGTCTCACCCTTAGTGGTTAACATTCTAGGTGATTGCTAAGGAGCTTGTGGATCAGAGTGGCGCAGTGGAAGACGGGAAAGAAGGAAATTATATGTTTTGTGCTACTTATATTGTAAATGGGTGCCCATAATTATTTTTAAACTTGAATTGGAAAAAGGAATTTTTGAGTACACTAGTTTAATTATAAACTTTTACTTACTATTTTTGCATATAAAATAAGGGTGTTACACAGGAAGCTGTCGACTTGGCTGCTTATGTCAAGAAAGAGGCTGAGATGGCTGAACAACTTGCCTCCCAAGCATCCGAACTGAGGAAGACCAAGCAAGCTCTTTCCCAGGCTGAAGAAGATTTTGCGAAGCGAATGGACGACAAACTGAAAGAAGTGAATGATGCCAATGATGCTGCTTTAAACACCCTGAGAGATGCCCTTAATGAGGCTGAGAAACAAAGGGATATGTATAAGGAAAAGTGGATTGAGTCTGTCCAGTCCTCCTTTATGAATGCGGTGGAGCAGGCCAACTTCCTTAACAACGATTTTTCTGCCAAAGGCATGCACTTTTTGCACAAAGTGGAAGAAGGGGCGCTTTACAGCTACCTTTTGGATGGAACCAGGGTGCCTGTCAACCTAGATGATGAGAACTGTCCCAAACCCTTAGCCATTGAGGATGATGAAGAAACTGAGGACGACAAAAGACATGAGGATGATGGTGCTGCTGCTTAATCTTCTAGTTTTATCTTGTTTATTTCAAGTCTTTCATTTTTCAGTCTTGTATCTTTGGCTTTTCCCTAGTTTGCACTTTGTATTTTGAACTTTCGGCTTTTCTTAGTTGCACTTTGTATTCTGAATTTTCCAATTAATGAATCTAGCCTAGTGTCTTTTATTTCTTCCTTTGCGTATCCATTTTGCTGTTGATCCATGGAAGTCTTATTCTAGCCAACAAATGGTTTTCCATTTAACTTATTAGTTTTTTGAAACTAACAGGGATCATAGTAAGTACATGGGCGGTGTTCATTTAAACACAAGAACATCTCCTTACCCATTTCTCTTCTTATCTGATGGCTAGTCAGATAAGCGGTGTATCAGACATTGGATACTAAGTTTTTCATTCGAATTTTACCAGCTTCATGGTACTACTGCCCGAATTAGTGATGTCGGTATAAGACACGTCTTTGATTCTGAGAAAATAAACTCTATTATCTGGTGTAGGATCCCTGATACCGGATTCCTAATACCGGATTCTTGATACCAGATACCGGATTCTTGACACATTTTTTTTAATACCGGATTCATGGATTCCTGATACCGGATTCCTAACTCGTGGCATCTTTGAATGGAGGAAACCAGTTTGAACAACCCAACTCATGAGGTTATCATACTTAATCCTGTAACTTATGGAATCTTCATAATTCACTTTAATATAACAGAAAACCAAGTATGAAACATCATAGTCATAACTTAAATAAATAGAGGTCTACATGTGACCTTCTTTTAAAGCGAAAATAAACTAGAAATATGACATTGGTCTATAAGACCTTCTTGGAAAACCAATAACTCAAAGAAAACTTTTAAAAAGAAACAACATTCAACTATAATAGATGCGAAGCTTAGCTGCATTCCACGAATTCTTGATGCCTCTGCCAGTGAGCGTTTCCAGAAAGTAAGCTCCCTTTCCGGTTTTGGACCGGACCCGATACGGTCCTTCCCAATTGGCTGCCAACTACCCATGTGCTGGCTCATTACCGTGTACATCAGCCCTTCTTAATACAAAGTCTCCTTCCTCAAAGGCCCTAGAAATCACTCTTAAATTGTACTGTTTCGCTGACTGCTGCTGGATTGTGGCCATGCGAACAGTCGCATCTCCCTGGATTCTTGCAGGAAGTCCAAATTTTCTCTTATGAGTCTTATATTAGCTTCTGGATCAAAATACCTTGACCTCATATTAGTGGATCCCACTTCTAGCGGAATCATGGCTTCACTCCCATATGTAAGCTTAAATGGAGTCTCCCCAGTGGTTGAGTGTGGGGTAGTTCTATAGGACCAAAGAATAGCATCTATAGAATCGACCCATTTCCCTTTGCTATCTTCCAGCTTCCTCTTCAAACCTCTCAGGATACACCTGTTAGCTGCTTCCGCTTGCCCGTTAGTTTGCGGGTGTTCCACAGAAGACAGACATTGCTTTATCCCTAATCTCTGGAGGAAGTCCTTGAAAGCGTTGCCAGTAAACTGGGTGCCATTGTCAGTGATTAACACAGCGGGAACCCCAAACCGCGTTATCACTTGATTACTAAAGAACTTCAGGATTTGCGTAGAAGTAGTGACAACAACTGCTTTAGCTTCGATCCATTTTGTAAAATAATCAACCGCCACCACTAGATGGGTGACTTTTCCAACCCCTGCGGGAAGGGCCCTAACAGATCCATTCCCCACTGAAAGAAAGGCCATGGGGCAGATATAGAATGGAGTTCCTCTGGTGGTGCCAAGTGAACATCGGCATGTTTTTGACAACGATCACACTTCTTCACATGATTCAAGGAATCCAATTGAATACTGGGCCGGTAGAATCCAGCCCTCAATATCTTTCTTGCAAGACTTCTTCCTCCCAAATGGTGACTACATCTCCCTTAATGTACTTCTTTCAGAGCCAATTCAGCTTCCCTTTCGGTCAAACATCGAAGTAGGGGTGATGAGAACCCTCTACGATAGAGTAACCCATCCTGTATGACAAAGTGAGGAGCCATTTTCCTTACCTTCCTCGCCGCGTTCTCCTCTTCTGGAAGGATTCCATGTAGTAGAAATGCCAGAATAGGAGAAGCCCATGAATCTTCATCCTCCACTGCCAATGTTGCACTGGGGTGAGAGATAGCTTGTTGAATCACAGACCTGTGGTTCCCTGGTTTCTTGGTGCTAGCCAACTTGGATAAGACATCAGCTCTTGAATTCTGTTCTCTCGGAATGTGTTGGAAATCCACCTTGTCAAACATCTCCGCCAACTGCTTGCATTTGGAAAGATATTTTTGAAGCAATGGCTCCTTGGTTTGGAAGTCTCCTCTGATTTGGGAAATCACCAGCTGGGAATCACTGTATAATAGGATTGAGTGCGCTCCAAGGTCTTTGGCCATCGTCATACTAGCCAGACAGGCTTCATACTCAGCCTGATTGTTAGAAGTCGGAAAATCAAACCTTAATGAATACTCGATGGAAACCCCTTGAGCATTCTCCAATATTATGCCAGCTCTCATACCTGTCTGATTGGACAAACCATCCACAAATAGAGTCCAGACTTCAGACTCTGTCTTCGGTGCCAATTCTACAATGAAGACTGCCAGAATATGAGATTTGATAGCTGTCCTTGACTCATAGCTGATCCCATATTCAGATAATTCCACTGGCCAAGCGATAATACGACCTGCTAAGTCGGGTTTTTGTAATACCTGCCGAATGGGCTGATCTGTTCTGACCACGATTGGATGGCACTGAAAATATTGCCTCAAACGCCTTGCAGTGATCACAAGTGCAAATGCCATTTTTTCGATTTTCTAATATCTTTTTTCTGCTTCCTGCAACACTTTGCTGACAAAGTATACCGGCCTTTGTCCCTCTTCCAAATCCCTTACCAAAGTTGCACTTACTGCCTCATCGTTAACAGACAGATACAAGTACAAAGTTTCACCTGGCTCAGGTCTGCTCAAAATCGGAGGATTGGAGAGGTAATGTTTGAATTCTTGAAAAGCTGCTTCACAATCATCCATCCATCTGAACTCTTGGTCCTTTTTAAGCATATGGAACAGCGGGAGCGATCTGTAAGCAGATTTTGATAGAAATCTCGTTAACGTCGTTATACGTCCAGTTAGATGTAAGGATTATTTTGGAAAAAATTACAAGAGAATCTTATATTTAGGACCAAATTTTTTTACCCAAAAAAACTTTATAATTAAGGACAGAGGAAGTAATAAATTGACAAATGACAATTGAGTTGACTTGCTTCTAGATATTCCAAACAACATCATCGTAAATCGTAATACTCCCTCAGTCTTATATTCAAGGAAAAAAACTAATTTCACACTTACAAAAGAACTTATTTGAATGTATTTAATTTTCTAATTTTTATAAAAAATAAACTATTTTAGAAAACTTGTATCAGGAATAAAAAAAATTTAAATGATATCACCACTTTATTGAGATATTTTAGAAATAATTGTATTAATGATAAAAAAATTAGTTAAATTTTGCTTATATTTGAGATCACTAATGAAATATTTTTTTTTTGCTTATATTTGACACCGAAAAAAAAAACTTAAGAACATTTTGTGGCCGAATGGCATATTCCATGTTTATGTTTGTACATTTCTGTTTATCTTTGGTATACTGTTTATCTCTTCTTTACGTAATACTAGAACAAAAATAAACACGTAAGAACGTTCATTACCTTTGATTTTTGGTTGGTGAGTCAATTAAAGGAAAATAACGACTTTGAAGGACGGAAAATGAAAGGAAGGTGGCCAAGTTGATTGCAATAGTGAAAATTGGCTGGACATTTAGGGATTTCAAAGTCAAAGGTTCGAGTTTTAGTGAGACAACAATTTTTGAGGAGGATTCATATCATTGAGTCAAAGACTTATACAATTTGCATATTCGAACTAGATTAATTGGACTACAAAAAGTGAAACTCATACACCTCAGACACCACCTGATTTCGACAATAAAAACAAAAAAAAATAAAGGAAGATGCTACCAATTCCAAACCCTATCCTTCGCTTGGCCACATCTTTTCTTGGATATTTGTACATCTCCTTGGTACCTTACATGACTTTTGCGCCTATTAAATGTCACCAATTTCACAATCAAATTTAGGTGTAATATTGATACATTGGCCACATCTTTTCTTAGATATTTGTACATCTCCTCGGTACTTCCTCCATATTTTAATATAAGTCATTTTTACCTAATTCACACATATTAAGAAAAATAATTAGTACTTTCAAATTTATCAAAACAATATGTTGTCATTCCCAAATTACCTCTATTTAAAACTTTACAATTCTATTCATTTCTTTTTTTATTGTAATTATTATCCTATCACCCCCTATGTAATTATGAGGAGTGTTTTGGAATAAACTCTTTAATGCTACCTAAATATTCCAAAAAAACTTATAAAAAAAAGGACAAAAAATCTATCCAAATGATACCCTATAACAAGTGAGGGATACATGACTTTTACGCCTGTTAAATGTCACAAATTTTACAATCAAATTTAGCTGTAATATTGATACATTTATATCTTTTCGTAATTGCTCTTTATGACCGTATGTCATATTTTAGGAGAGCTTTTTTTTGTCTTATTTACTCCATTTGTCTTTTGATATAAGTCATTTTTATCTAATTTATGCAGATTAAGAAAAGTAATTATTATTTTCAAATTTATCAATAAATATGTTATCATTCCAAAGTTACCCTTAATTAAAAGTTTACAACTCCATTAATTTATTTCTCTATTGTAATTATTACTCTATCACCTTTATGCAATTATGAGGGGTGTATTTGGAATAAACTCATTAATACTACCTAAATACTCCCTCCGATCTTATTTATAGGACCCTTTTGGGGTTTTTCACACCCACCAAGGAAAGTGGTTAGTGGTATTGGAAATGTGAAAATTTGATATACTTTTTTAAAATTACCCCTATTATTGTTATTGGAACTCTAAAAAGTGTTGACTTAATAGGGGTGTTTGTGGAAAGAAGTAATTAAATGCTATTGACAATTGAAAAGGGTCCTATAAATAGGACCAAAATAAAAACCCCAAAAGGGTCCTATAAATAGGACCGGAGGGAGTATTCTAAAACGATTTATAAAGAAGGACACCAATTCTACCAAAATGGTGCCCTATAATAAGGGACGGAGGGAGTATAAGGTTTTTTTTTCTTTATTTTTTAGGAAACATTTATTGTTTATTGTTTATTTTATCATTTATTCATGAATATCAAATAATACATTGTGAAATTTCTAATACAAGTTTAAAAAAATTATAATATTAAAACATTTTTTTAAAGCTCTAAGAAATGTAAATACCCGCCTAAATTTATATGATACGATTAATTATAATACGGAGTATAAATTAAACAAATGAAGTATTATTATTATTATTATTTTTATTTTTATTTTTTTGGTTTACGAGGGAAATCCCATCATCATTGCCGCACATTGACGACTCTGATGGGCAACCCCGCCTCCAGGTCATAGCCTGCAAACTGTCCGAAGGAGACCAACCACTCCCAAAGGAGCGACAAGCTCATACCGCCGAGGTGGGATTCGAACCCGTATCCTTGCAAACCGAGAAAAAGTCCCGAGTCAGATATGTCACACCTCGTTGGTATTATTATCGTTGGTATTATTATTAGTTTTTGTTTTTGAACCAAATGAAGTATTGTTTTTGTCCCATATAGGTACGTGACTCCTAACTGCCACACTTTTACGTGGAGTCATCCAATAAATACATCTTACATACAAAGTCAGAGATCAATCTTATCAATTACTCGTTATGATTCGAATTTGTCAGCATCAAAGATTCTACAAGTTTCCTAGAAAAGAGTAAAGCAATAATAAAATCAACAAGATCCTCATTTTTGAAAGCATATACCCTATCCTTTAATTTAACTTAACTTCGTATATAAATATCACTCCAACTTACCAAACAAACACTGTATACCACATTCATTCCTTCACACTTCAACGGCTACAATCTCCGGTCAACGGAGATGGACCACCGGCGAGTCCCACTCTCCCCTTTCTTCCTCCTCTTCCTCCTCCTCTCTCCCCTCTCCACCACCTCCGACGACCTCTCCGGCACCCTCAACCGCAAGAACCACAAAATCAACGGCCCAATCAAAACCATCGTCGTCATCGTCATGGAGAATCGCTCCTTCGACCACGTCTTAGGCTGGCTCAAATCCACCCGCCCCGAAATCGACGGCTTAAACGGCACCGAATCAAACCCTATCTCAGTCTCTAACCCCTCTTCCCCTTCAGTACCCGTCTCAAACGACGCCGTTTTCATCGACTCAGATCCTGGCCACTCTTTTCAAGCAATTAGAGAACAAATCTTCGGATCCGATGACACGTCAGCAAACCCGGCTCCAATGAACGGGTTCGCTCAGCAAGCCGAGTCAATGGAACCCGGGTTTTCCAAAACCGTTATGAGCGGTTTTAAACCCGAGCTCCTCCCCGTTTATACCGAGTTAGCAAACGAGTTTGGAGTCTTCGATAAGTGGTTCGCTTCGGTCCCTGCTTCGACTCAGCCTAACCGGTTCTACGTTCATTCCGCCACGTCACACGGCGCAATGAGTAACGTTCGGAAAGACCTAATCCACGGCTTTCCTCAGAAAACGATTTTTGACTCTCTCAACGAAAACGGACTCAGTTTCGGCATCTACTACCAGAATATTCCCGCAACGTTGTTCTTCAAGAGCCTCAGGAAGATTAAAAACCTGGTGAAGTTTCATAGCTACGGTTTGAAGTTCAAGCGCCACGCGAGGAGAGGGAAGCTGCCGAATTATGTTGTGTTGGAGCAGCGGTACTTCGATTTGTGGATTTCTCCGGCGAATGATGACCATCCGTCGCATGATGTTGCGGCGGGGCAGAGGTTTGTGAAGGAAGTGTATGAGGTTTTGAGGAAGAGTCCTCAGTGGAAGGAGATGGCGATTTTGATTACTTATGATGAGCATGGTGGGTTTTATGATCATGTGCCTACACCTGTTGAAGGTGTCCCTAACCCTGATGGGATTATTGGGCGTTACCCTTATTACTTCCATTTTGATAGGTTGGGTGTTAGGGTCCCGACTTTTCTAATCTCGCCTTGGATCGATAAGGGTACTGGTAAGTGTGGTCAAGTTTTTATTTGTATGGTTTTTGAGTGTTGGTTGTTAATAGTGATTTCATTTACCGTTGAAGTCCACGTTGTCTACCTCATAATATGTAGCATGGTTTAAATACCTGTTGGATATTTCTCCTTTCATTGCCATTTGGTTTTGACATGAAACCTTAATATGGTATTAGAGTCACAGCCCAACTTATTTCCGGTTGTTATGGGTCAATAGTTACCCTGGCCAATAGTTGCCCTTTCTTCTTCATGGGTCAATAGTTACCCTTTGCCTGATCCGGCTTGGAGGAGGCGTGTTGGAAGTCTCACATCGCCTACCTCATAATGTAAAGCATGATTTAAATACTTGTTGGGCTATTCTTCTCATTGCCGATTGGTTTTGAGAACCTTAACATTTACTGTTGGTTTTAGCTGTTTGAAGCATGAGGTAGACTTACCTAATTGGTTTGATTGGATAGCAGAGACAAAAAAAGGTCACCTGAATTGAGAGACATCGGTATAGAGAGTAGAGAAAATAGACCGATGAGTTTGAGTGTTAGTGTGAATTGTGATAACTCTTTTTCGAGGCAAAGTAGAAATATCTTATAGAAAACTAAATGTTGATTTTAGTTAATAGAGTTGGCATGTTTGGCTCTGCGGTGAGTTAGCCAGAATCAATTATGAAATGCCAACACCAGTAACAGTTGCTTATACTCCAACGTGATTTTGGGACCAGAATTGATTTTTTGTAGAGTAACCAAACATGCTTTGAATCGATAAGATTGACTAGTGCCACAAAAAGTTTGAGTTGAATTCTTTACCGTGGTCCTTCTTGAAAGTTTTTATTAAGTAGGCTCGTGGTATATTTTAATTAGTATTGAGGTATCTTATATTTCAAGGTTAAGTAGACACTAGACACACCATGTAAAAGTATCTTGAGTGTTGCTTGGGTGTCGATTTAGCTCTACAAATAATAGAGTTGTTTAATTTAACTCTTAGGGTTTAACAGTGCCACAAAAGTGGTTTTGAGTTCAGTTCTTTACCTTGGTTCTTCTTGACAGTTCATTTGTTAAGTAAGCTTGTGGCATATTTAGACTGACCTTAGAATTGGACATCCTTTTGTGGCATATTTAGACTGAGCTTGTACTTTTTAAAAAAAAAAAAAAAAAAAATCTTTATTAGGCTTAACTCAGCATTCGGTGTCTTGCCGAGTGTTTTTTTTTTATTGTTAGTCTTCAAAATTTTTTGTTGATTGCCCAGTTAGGTAATTGTTCTTTTAGACTTGGTTCTAGTATAATTCTGCCCAAAGTTGTACATCCTACATATGTTTAGGTTTATCAGGTTGGTAATGGCATTTTTACCCCTAACTTTTGATTTTTATGGATTCAAATTTGGTGATAATCTTTTCGCTTTGTTGGGTTTAACTTAGAGCTTTTGGCATCTTGAAAATTATATGCAGATAGGTTAGTTGTCCCTTTAGACATGGCAAGTATACTTCTGCACAAAGCTGTTCAGATGTTTAGGTTTATTTGGTTTATGATGAATTTTAAGGTATAATTATCTGATAAATATATGTGACATTAAACACTCCTTTGTTAAACTTTTTTGGGTCTTCATGTAGGGTTAATATGGTTTCTTGGCACTCTTGGCACTTATAGAAGTTTTCTTGCTGAGCTATATTCTTGGATAGTCATAACCCGGGCCTTATTACCCAATTCTAAATTTTGATTATTTCAGTACATGTTTAACTTCTTTTTCTCCAGAGGAATAACTCTAGGGTTTTTTTTTTCTTGGCAGTGATTCATGGACCAGATGGACCAACACCGTATTCTCAATATGAACATTCGTCTATTCCTGCCACAGTAAAGAAGCTATTCAATTTGAAGTCTAATTTCTTGACCAAGAGAGATGCATGGGCTGGTACCTTTGAAAAATACTTCTATCTCCGAGATACTCCTCGTGATGATTGTCCAGGTTTGCATCTATTTCTTTGATTGTTACATCTTACTACGTGTGACTACAGCACTCTGCCGTGATAGTATAATGTACGCTTTTGAATTACTGTGTGCTACTAAATTAATCTGTACTCTCCTGGCCAAACATATGTATATATTAATCTGCATTTTTTTTTCCCTGGGTTCAAGACTCTAGCGGATGCTACGTTAATCTGCTCAATATCTTAGTTTTCCTACATCTTGTTATTTTTCTCTTCTACTAACTATAGTATGAATAAGTTTCCACTTCTGTCTCTATCTTAAAAGTGTTAAGTAGATTGAAATGACAATTGTGCATTCATAAATATATGATCTAAAATATAGCATACTAAGCCCTTTGTATGTCATTTTCTAATTAGAGGCCTATGGTAGTGGGATTTATTCCGACATACGCGTCTTGGTAATATGTCCAATATACTTACAGAAACGCTTCCAGAGGTTGGGACAGATCTAAGGCCATGGGGACCTAGAGAAGATACAAGTCTCTCAGAGTTCCAGATGGAATTAATCCAGCTTGCATCTCAGCTCAATGGTGATTATGTACTCAACTCATACCCAAATATTGGGGAAAGTATGACAGTGGGTGATGCAAACAAGTATGCAGAAGATGCAGTGAAAAGGTTCCTGGAAGCAGGAAAGGCTGCTCTCAAAGCAGGGGCTAATGAATCTGCCGTTGTCACAATGAGGCCTTCCCTCACAAGCAGAGTTCCTGTGGGAGTTTCCCGCAAACACTTGGAATCTTACTGATTCTTTCTCAACACTAGCTGTAAATATAGTACTATATATTTAGCATCTTAAGTGTTTTAAATTCAAGGAAAAATACAAAAAGAGTTCTTGATAAAAATATTTTCTTTTTAAGAGCAATTAACCAGGAGGTAACTGATTGATAATGTTCAGATGACAATCAGTTATTGACTTAATCACTTCAGTGGTTAGTTGTGTTCTTAAAATGAAAATAATTTTACTTTGAATTTAATCTTTGTAATTTTTTCCAAAAATTTATAGATCGTAGTGCCCCACCAAAGATGGGAAAAAAAAAAAAAAAGGGTCAAGACTTTGTAAATATTTTTTATAATTCGAATATTTTTCTTTAGACTACTGTGTAGTATGCGTAATGCTTACCTGTAATATTCCAAGACTTATTTAAGTTTTTAATTTTTGAATTTAGGTGTTGTTTTGGAATTTTTCTTTGAATATTTTTTTTTGTGCTTTGGGTTTATGAACTTTATTCAAATTTTTGGAAATTCTCATTTTATCATTTGAGTGATGATATGGTTGATGATATGTCCTATTATATTCGTAACATTAATATGTGACATAGTATATAGCATCATGTAGTACCATATTCTTTTTTTTTAATTCTAAAATTTATTAAAAAGTTTGAGTTTCTTATTAAAATAGTTTTTAAATTATTTTTAAGAAATTTTAAATTTTTTATTTAATAAGTTCTTGACATGTTAATTATCAACGTCGTAAAGATGCATGACATATCATAGGTCATTTCATTGCTTAAATGATGAAATAACTATTTTAAAAAATTTGAACAGCTATTGTTTTTTTAAGAAATTGAACAAAGTTAAAGAGTCCAAATATTGAAAAAATTCAAAAACCAATTGAAAAAAGTTTCTAAAAGTTTAGGACTAGTCTCGTATGGGGATTTCAAATTCTATACGTTTATTATACTATTAAAATTAAATCCGTCGTGATCAACAAAGCTCAACATAGTTGGTGGATAGTTGAGTTCTTTAAAGAACCTACTTCAGGTGATTTTTACGCTTTGAAGGGAATTAGTCATCGGCTGTTGGCTGGGGATACCTTTGATGTACACAAAAAAATCGGCTGTGTTATAATGTTCATAGATGTGAAAAAAAATTACTACTTGTTAAACCAGTTTTTATAAATTGTTTTTTTTTTTTGTGTTGCTAACTGGTGTTTAAAGATATTCGTTAAAAAATTCATTAAATTTCTTTTTTTTAACCTTATCTCAATTTAGATTTATTTTTTTTAACAATAAAAATATAAGATTTTATCTCTCCAAAATAAACATTGTCGGAAACTAACAAGCGGGCTTAGCAATTACTAGAGGGGGGTGAATAGTAATATGGAAGCAACAGTGACTAATTTTCGGTGCAATTAAAAGATAATTGATCAAAAGCTTGTTTTTCTGAAACTGAGCAATTTACTCGAGTGAATTTAAAAACACTCGCGTGTTTTTCAGAAAACCTGAAAAACACTCGCGTGAAAATGAAGAACACTCGAGTGAAATGCTACGAAATACTCGAGTGAATTGAAAAACACTCGAGTGTTTTATGCAGAACAGAAAGCAGCAGTTTCAGAGAAATTTAGCAAAATGATTCAATTTCTTAAAGACTAATCCAGGGCAGATATAAATCAAAGTAGAGGGCAATTAAACTAAGTTAAAACAAGTTGAAAACAAGTTAATTGCAACCAATTGCTACTAGAATTATAAAAGCCCCTTTCTAGAGAACTTAGGGTTTGGTTTTACTTGAAAACTAAGAAAGCTATAAAAGAGAGAGACAACACCAATTTTATCCTGGTTCACACTCAATTATAGAGTGTTAATCCAGTCCCCCTAATCAACTTAGGAGTTTCTACTAGTAACCAAATTGTTAGAAATTACAAGGATAAATTGAGATTCCTCACTCAATCCTAACCCTTTTCAAGAGTGTACCAAACTCTTGAAATTTCTACCCCAACTTGATTTGGTGATGAAGAGTCCCTTCTTCTTAAGCTCCTTGGAACCTCCAAGAGCCCACCAAGCTAAGAATCCTCTTAGTCTTTGTGCTTGAGAACCTCCCAAGGCTTGAGAACTTGGATACCTCACCAAGTACTTGGATACCTCACCAAGATTTTCTAAACAAGCTAAAGTGTTTGAGTGATTGAGAATTTTACAACAAATAATTCTCTTACAAATGAAGCACACTCTCTTAACTCACTAAGACAAATAATAAAGATGAATGCTTGGTTGAGTTTAGAGAGAGAAAATGATTTTAACACTTGAGAGAGAGAATCAATGATAGAATGTAAGCTTGTTCACTTGGATAATGGCCACTATTCAGAATATAAGTGAGGGGACAAAAGGGAAGCAAAAACCAAGTTATTCTCCCTTTTTGTCCTCTTCTAACGTTTAAAAAATTTGCTGACAGACCTAAATCACTCGAGTCTTTTTGAAAACACTCGAGTGTTTTAGTCAACTCTGATAGTGTTGCCTTTTTACTTTATCCTACGGCTATATTACTGAAAATTCATAAATCACTCGAGTGAATTGAGAATCACTGGAGTGAATTGGTCAATGTTGGAAAAATTAAATTTTCTAACATTGTTTTCAATTCTCTTCTCAAGACTGATTGGTTTTAATCTCAACCTTTCATGCATGAATATCATTTGACCTTATGTGAGAATAAAAACCTAAACTACCCACTCTCATAAATAAAATAAAATACAATAAGAATAAATGAGAATGAATAATTAAACTAAACACTTGATCTTCTTTATTGTTGGGCTTGCATTCTTCAAATTATGTCCATAATTTAATTACATTGTCATCATCAAAATTAATCCACCTTAATCAAAGATTTGATTTTACTATCTCCCTCTTTTTGATGATGACAAAATAATTAAACCTCTAGCACTTGAGAGCTCCCCCTCAATCTAGGAACCTTTTTAACCTGTACAATCCAGAAAATGCCAAGCACAACGTAATACAATAATAATCATAATCAAGTGCTCATTGGTATCAGAGCAAGAGCATATATCATCAGAGTGAAAGTAAGAAAGCGGAAAAAATAAAAAATATGCTCTTTGCTCTTTAATCTCCTTTCTCCCCCTTTTTGTCATGATCAAAAATATAACAGTTTGGAAACAAAGGTGGAGAATGAAGAATACCAATAAGAAAACTTTCCCTTAAGAGTAAATAAGAATCAAAATATGACTATGAAGCGATAAAAAAAAACTTTAAAGA
Source organism: Crotalaria pallida (assembly GCA_037953625.1). Taxonomy (NCBI): domain Eukaryota; kingdom Viridiplantae; phylum Streptophyta; class Magnoliopsida; order Fabales; family Fabaceae; genus Crotalaria; species Crotalaria pallida. The sequence goes on from CM075649.1 coordinate 103,049,481, forward strand.
ACATGAAAACCATGAAGAAAACATGATTAATGCATAAATATCATAAATCCACCATACACAAACCATAAAACATGAGTTTGAAGATAGGTACATCCAACTCCCAACAAAATTAACAAAAGTCTCAAAATAACGAAATAAAGTCATAAAGCATAAAATCTAGTGCAAAACTAGAAGAAATTTTGAGAAATTGGGGTTTTGGGGAGTTAGGGTTTTGGAAAGGGAATGATGAATTTGATGCTCAAAAACTTGAATTTGATGTGAAATAGGAGTAGAAATGAGTTTAGAAGATGAAATAGAGTTGAAATATGACTGATAACTGAGTTTAGAAAATCGCAGCAGCATCAGACTATAACTGATGAATTCACTCGAGTGAATTTTAAAACACTCGCGTGTTTTTCAGAAAACCTGAAAAACACTCGTGTGAAAATGAATTCACTCGCGTGTTGGCCGAAAGATAGATTTTCAGAAACTTTGAATTCACTCGAGTGAAATGGGATTCACTCGAGTGTTGGCCCAAAAGACTCGAGTCTTTTATAAAAGACTCGCGTGTTTTGCATCAGACCTGCTCAAAAAATTTTCCAATTAAAACTGATTTAATTTTGAATTAAAATCACTCGAGTGATTTACGAAACACTCGAGTGTTTTTATCAGATATGCAGAAAAACTCAATTTTGAAACACAAAAGCACAAAATCAAACACATTTAATGAAACCAATAGATAGGAGACATGATCACACACAATTAAAGACACAAATTTATAACATCTTCAAGGTAATTACTAACAAGTATCACCACACACTAAAGTTAGACACACTTGGTGATTTTCAAATGACACAAATCAATTAGTTTATACTTGACTCCTCTAAAATACCAAGTTCCCTTCTTATATGATAGAAGGTATCCCTTGGCAAAGGTTTTGTAAAAATGTCCGCTAATTGATTTGTGGTACTTACAAATTCAATTGTGCAATCACCCTTTTGAACATGATCCCTTAGGAAATGATGTCTAATTTCAATGTGTTTAGTCCTTGAGTGATATACCGGATTCTTAGTTAGATTGATGGCACTCGTGTTATCACATTTTAATGGAACACTTTCTAATTTTAAACCAAAATCCGATAATTGTTGTTTCATCCACAAGAGTTGAGCACAACATTTACCGGCGGCGATATATTCCGCTTCGGCGGTGGAAAGAGCAACACAAGCTTGCTTTTTAGAAAACCATGACACTAATGAACTTCCCAATAAATGGCAAGTACCACTAGTGCTTTTGCGATCAAGCTTGCATCCCGCAAAGTCGGAATCCGAATAGCCAACTAAACTAAGACTAGCATCCCTAGGATACCATAATCCGGTGTTAATTGTCCCTTTAAGATATTTAAAAATATGTTTAACTGCGGATAGGTGTGATTCTTTAGGATTTGCTTGAAAACGGGCACACATGCATACACTAAACATAATATCCGGTCTAGATGCGGTAAGATATAGAAGACTACCTATCATGCCTCTATATTTACTTACATCAACCGGTTTACCTATGTCATCCTTGTCTAGGTAGCATGTTGTGCTCATGGGAGTGTATGCTTCTTTGCATTTGTCCATTCCGAATTTTCCAAGGAGCTCCTTGCAATATTTTCCTTGATGCACAAAAATCCCCTCCTTGACTTGCTTGATTTGAAGTCCTAGGAAGAACTTGAGCTCCCCCATCATGGACATTTCAAATTCCTTTTTCATCAAATTAGAGAACTTTCTACACAAGGACATGTTAGTGGCACCAAAGATAATATCATCTACATATATTTGCACTAACAAAATGTCCTCTTTGGTTTTGTAGATGAATAGTGTATTATCAACCTTTCCCCTTTGAAAGCCATTTTCTAATAGAAAGGTACTTAATCGATCATACCAAGCTCTAGGAGCTTGTTTTAATCCATAAAGTGCCTTTTTCAACTTGTAAACATGGTTTGGAAACTCATGACTTTCAAAACCGGGTGGTTGCTTAACATACACTTCTTCATTTATGAAACCATTCAAGAAAGCACTCTTGACATCCATTTGATAGAGTAAAATTCATGATTGATGCAAAGGCAAGCAAGATTCGGATTGCCTCAAGATGTGCAACCGGAGCAAAGGTCTCATCATAATCAACACCTTCCTCTTGGTTGTACCCTTGGGCAACAAGTCTCGCTTTGTTTCTTATAATCAAACCGGATTCATCAAGTTTATTTCTATAAATCCATTTTAAACCAATTATGGTATGATCATTGGGTATAGGCACTAATTCCCAAACATCATTTCTAACAAATTGATTTAGCTCTTCTTGCATGGCCATAACCCAATGTTCATCCATAATTGCTTCCTTAATTGAATTTGGTTCAATTTGAGAAACAAAGGAAACAAAATGACAAATGTTTTGAATTGACCTACGAGTTAATACTCCCTTTGAAAGGTCTCCTATGACGTTGTCAATAGGGTGAGCTTTCACCATTTTCCAAGCCGGATCAAGTTCATCTTTGACTTCTCCTTCATCCTTTGATTTTTCCATCTCTTTGTCAACATTTGAAATCTCAAGTCCATCATCACTACCATCACATAAAACACTATCTTCTTTCGAAGACTCATTAAAAACAATGTGAATAGATTCTTCAATAGTCATAGTTCGTTTATTATAAACTCTAAAATCTTTTCTATGAGAAGAGTAACCCAAAAATATTCCCTCATCCGATTTAGAATCAAATTTTCCAAGTTGATCTTTTTCATTGTTTAAAATGTACACTTTGCATCCAAAAACATGGAAATGGGATATATTGGGTTTTCTACCTTTGTAAAGCTCATAGGGGATTTTCTTTATCATGGGCCTAATTAAAATTCTATTCATTACATAACAAGCCGTATTAACGGCATCGGCCCAAAAGTATTGAGGTACTTGAGAATCATTTAACATGGTTCTAGCAAGTTCCTCTAGCACCCTATTTTTCCTCTCAACAACTCCATTTTGTTGTGGAGTTCTAGGTGCCGAAAATTGGTGCTCAATTCCATGCTTATCACAAAATCTATCAAATTTATAGTTTTCAAATTCACCTCCATGGTCGGTTCAAATTATAATCACTTTTTGGTTTACTTGGTTTTGTGCAAGCTTAATATGGCGTTAAAAAGACTTGTAGGCCTCACTCTTAGCATTTAAAAATAATGTCCATGTAAATCTTGAAAAATCATCAACAATCACCAAGGCATAGTAGTTGCCACCAAAGCTTTTTACTTGAGAAGGTCCAAACAAGTCCATATGAAGCATTTCCAATGGTCTTGTTGTGGACACATCATTTTTGGAACCAAAATGATTTTTAGTTTGTTTGCACTTCTTGCAAGGAGTGCAATCACCTTTAATTTGACAATTGAGCTTTGGTAAACCAACTACTAAGTCTTTGGATTGAAGTTTCTTAAGTTGATTTACATTAATGTGAGCAGTCCTACGATGCCATAACCAAGTATCACTTTATTTGCTAATTAAACATTTTGAAACTAAAGAAGTGATATTATTCAATTCAACCATGTAAGTGTTATTAGACCTTTTTCCAACAAATTTGATAGATTCATCTTTGTCACTTTTTATGAGACAATGAGTAGAGGTAAATAATACATGGTTACCAATATCACATAATTGACTAATGCTCAAAAGATTATGTTCTAATCCTTGAACATAAAGTACATTATCAATAACCAAGTTGGAAGAATTACCAATTTTACCTATACCAAGTATTTTGCCTTTGTTGTTGTCTCCATATGTGACATATCCCTTTTCCTTAGGAGTAAGCTCAATGAAGTGTCGCTTATCTCCCGTCATGTGCCTAGAACATCCACTATCAAGTATCCAAAGTTGCTTTCCGGTTCTAAGGCACACCTACAAGATACAATCACTTGCTCATTTTGGGTACCCAAATTATGTTGGGTCCCTTTTTGTTAGTCTTGGATGATTCTTCCTTCTTAATCCAAACATAAGTACCATTTTGAATTCCAAATTTTTTGATATGGCACTTATTGTTTGTATGTCCAAATTTTCCACAATAAAAGCAAGTTGGTTTCTTTGTAAAATCAATTTTTGAGAATGAACCAACCTCTTTATTTTTCTTTTTCTTGTGGACATATCCTAGACCGGTTTTGTTTGAATTGTGTCTAAGAGAACCAATTAACCGATGTAGGTTTCTATCACTTTTGTTAAAAGTGTTGAGTTTGATTTTCAAATCATTAACTTCATTTTCAAGCACACAACACTTTTCACAATGAGTGATGGTATATGATTGATTTGCATTCTCACAAACATGACTAGAGTTAGCAAGTTCCAAGGATGCATTTTGGAGTTTCAAATCAGTAATAGATTTTTCTAATTCATTGATTTCCTTTTGATACTCCAAAAGCTTCTTTCCTTTTTCCTTGTTAACTTTAGCAAGTCTTTCAAATTGTGTTAGCATCTCATTATATTCATTTAGCAAATCATCATAAGAAATAGTATGAGAGGAGGTGTAAGAATAGTTAGATGATACCTCATCCTCACTCTCATTGTCATTTCTTTTACTACTTGAGGAGGCTTCATTGTCATTCTTGGCCATGAGGCATAGCTTGGCTTCCTCATCATCCGAACTACTTGAGGATGACTTGGAATCCTTTTCCGGTTCATCCCAAACAATGTAAGCTCTCTTTCCCTTCCCATCATGGGTCTTCCTCTCATTCTTTCTCAAGTAGGTGGGACATTCCATTTTTATGTGTCCTATCCCACCACACTCATGACATTTTACACTTTCGCTTGAGCTCTTGTTTCTTTGCTTGTTATCCTTGGATCTTTTGTCTTGAGGTTTCTTGTCCTTAGAGAATGATGAACTACCCTTTTTGCCTTTGAGGAATTTGTTGAACCTCTTGGCAAATAAACCAATCTCTTCCTCATTTAGAGCATGATCGGAGCTTTCACTTGAAGATTCATCTTCATCCTCTTTTGACATTTTAGTTGAGGCTTTTAGAGAGATGCTCTTCTTTTTCTTGTCCGAATCTTCATTTAAGTGAAGTCTTGATAGTTCCATCTCATGTTCTTGGAGCTTTCCAAACAAGGTGGTCAAGTCCATAGATTTTACATCCTTAGCTTCCTTGATGGCGGTCACCTTAGGTTGCCATCTCCTATCAAGACATCTCAAGACTTTGTTAGTAGTTTCACCATCTCTAAATTCCTTTCCTAAGCCAATCAATTGGTTAACGATATGTGTGAACCTTGTTTGCATATCATTGATAGACTCATTAGGGAACATATGAAAGAGCTCATATTCATGAGTTAAAGCATTTAATCTTGAGTCTCTAACTTCACTAGTTCCCTCATGAGTGATTTGCAAGGTATCCCACATTTCTTTAGCCGATTGACATTGTGAAATCCTATGAAATTCATTTTTGGACAAAGAGGAGAAGATGATATTTTTAGCTTTTAAATCATATGAAACTTTCTTTTATCATCTTCATTCCAACTTGTCCTAGGAATAACAATGGCTTCACCATTAATCACTCTTCTAGGAATATAAGGACCTTTTTCAATTGCGTCCCAAATATCGGTGTCTATTGCTTCTACAAACACTCTCATCCTAACCTTCCTATAAGAATAATCTTCACCATTGAAGAATGGAGGTCGGTTAAGAGACATAGACCCTTCTTGTTGATTGCTAGAGCCCATTTTTTCCAAAAGGATCTTTTTCGAAAAAGCTTTTACGCTCGATCTTTCGACCGAGCTCTGATACCACTTGTTGGAAACCAACAAGCGGGCTTAGCAATTACTAGAGGGGGGGTGAATAGTAATATGGAAGTAACAGTGACTAATTTTCGGTGCAATTAAAAGATAATTGATCAAAAGCTTGTTTTTCTGAAACTGAGCAATTTACTCGAGTGAATTTAAAAACACTCGCGTGTTTTTCAGAAAACCTGAAAAACACTCGCGTGAAAATGAAGAACACTCGAGTGAAATGCTACGAAATACTCGAGTGAATTGAAAAACACTCGAGTGTTTTATGCAGAACAGAAAGCAGCAGTTTCAGAGAAATTTAGCAAAATGATTCAATTTCTTAAAGACTAATCCAGGGCAGATATAAATCAAAGTAGAGGGCAATTAAACTAAGTTAAAACAAGTTGAAAACAAGTTAATTGCAACCAATTGCTACTAGAATTATAAAAGCCCCTTTCTAGAGAACTTAGGGTTTGGTTTTACTTGAAAACTAAGAAAGCTATAAAAGAGAGAGACAACACCAATTTTATCCTGGTTCACACTCAATTATAGAGTGCTAATCCAGTCCCCCTAATCAACTTAGGAGTTTCTACTAGTAATCAAATTGTTAGAAATTACAAGGATAAATTGAGATTCCTCACTCAATCCTAACCCTTTTCAAGAGTGTACCAAACTCTTGAAATTTCTACCCCAACTTGATTTGGTGATGAAGAGTCCCTTCTTCTTAAGCTCCTTGGAACCTCCAAGAGCCCACCAAGCTAAGAATCCTCTTAGTCTTTGTGCTTGAGAACCTCCCAAGGCTTGAGAACTTGGATACCTCACCAAGATTTTCTAAACAAGCTAAAGTGTTTGAGTGATTGAGAATTTTACAACAAATAATTCTCTTACAAATGAAGCACACTCTCTTAACTCACTAAGACAAATAATAAAGATGAATGCTTGGTTGAGTTTAGAGAGAGAAAATGATTTTAACACTTGAGAGAAAGAGAATCAATGATAGAATGTAAGCTTGTTCACTTGGATAATGGCCACTATTCAAAATATAAGTGAGGGGACAAAAGGGAAGCAAAAACCAAGTTATTCTCCCTTTTTGTCCTCTTCTAACGTTTAAAAAATTTGCTGACAGACCTAAATCACTCGAGTCTTTTTGAAAACACTCGAGTGTTTTAGTCAACTCTGATAGTGTTGCCTTTTTACTTTATCCTACGGCTATATTACTGAAAATTCATAAATCACTCGAGTGAATTGAGAATCACTCGAGTGAATTGGTCAATGTTGGAAAAATTAAGTTTTCTAACATTGTTTTCAATTCTCTTCTCAAGACTGATTGGTTTTAATCTCAACCTTTCATGCATGAATATCATTTGACCTTATGTGAGAATAAAAACCTAAACTACCCACTCTCATAAATAAAATAAAATACAATAAGAATAAATGAGAATGAATAATTAAACTAAACACTTGATCTTCTTTATTGTTGGGCTTGCATTCTTCAAATTAAGTCCATAATTTAATTACATTGTCATCATCAAAATTAATCCACCTTAATCAGAGATTTGATTTTACAAACATTTTGTATAAAACTTAACCATTTTAATATTGAGTTAATAGTCACATAGGTCCCCGAAAGATACCTGTGGAATCAGTTAGGTCCCTGAAAGATTAGTGAAATCTCTTAAACCCCCAAAGATCATTTTGGAATCGGTTAGATCCCTAAAAGATTTGTGGAATATCTTAAACCCTCAAAAGATCAATTTGGCATCACATTAGTCCCCCCATGAGGGACCTAACGGAATCCTATGTGGCACATTAAATGTTTTGTTGGCCCAAACGTGACACCTTCTTAACATTCCAACATCGCATTGGGGCCGACAAAGCATTTAACGTGCCACGTAGAATTACGTTAGGTCCATCCTGACGAAATTGAATGGGAGGGACTAATGTGACGCCAAAATGATCTTTGAGGGGTTTAAGAGATTCCACAAATCTTTTAGGGACCTAACTGATTCCATAGGTATCTTTCGGGACCTATGTGTTGGAAACCAACAAGCAGCTAAAACAACCTTCTAGAGGGGGGGTGAATAGAAGTTGCAAGCGATGATACCCAAATTTAAAAAGTAATTAAAATTGGTTCAGAAACTATTAATTTTTAAGCCAAAATACAGGTCTTAATCGATTAACCTGTACTCTAATCGATTAACGTCAGATAGCTTGAAAAATCTTAATCGATTATGCTTCAACTTAATCGATTAAGCACTGATAAAGTTTGTAGAAAATCAAGTTCAGTTCAGTTCAAGAAACACACGGAAATCTAGATACACAGAATTCGATCTAAGGTAATCAATTACGAATCAATTAAGCAGAATATAGAATACGTAAATTGAAATCCCCAATCTAAACCTATAACCAAGAACTCTCGCAAGATTCAAATTAATAGCAAAATGTAAAGAACGAAAATAACAAGAACACGCGAAGATTTTAGCCTGGTTCACTCACAACCACCGTGAGCTACATCCAGTCCTCCCTCTCTGACTTGGGAGATTTGCTTCACTAAGAAATAAAAGAACTTAGTACACAAGAGTTAGAATTCCTCAACACTCTCAATCCTAACCCTTTCTCACGATGTACCAAATCGATGAGAATCTACCCCAATCTCTTTATTTCTTTGATCTTGTTCTTTTGATTGAAGGTCGCCTTCAATCCCTTTAGCTTTTGCCTTTGAAACCTTCAAAGTCCAAGGTATTGCTCTACCTTGCTTCCTTTTTCAATTAACAATTGAAAATAGCTTTGTTGAATATCTTGAATGTAACCTTCACGTTACTAATTGATTCAACCAAGAATATGAAGTACACTTAAAACCTCAACTTGATACAATATGAACAAAATATGTATTAGAATTGAGATTTCAAAAGAATATGATAGAGAATTGATTTATAACAGAATAATAGCTCAACAAAGATTGTAAGATAGTGAAAATATGCTCTTGAAAATATGAAGTTCGTAACCTTTTTCAAAACACATAAGAAAAGCTTTTATTTATTCTGATTTAACAACCCTTAATCAATTAAAGGATAGCTTAATCGATTAACCACTGTTAACAGAATATATTAATTAAAATTTGCAAACATGTTAATCGATTAACCTGTGGTTTAATAGATTAACCACTATAAAAATGTTTTTCTTTTATTTGCAATTTTCACTTGTAAGTTTTAATAAAACTTTGAGCTAAAATTCTCTATCATAGTAATCTCAATTCTTAAACATATTAAATGTTAGATCCAGTGAGAATGTTTTGATAATGACAAAGGTTCTGAACAAGATACAAGTGTTTGTGATCAAGCTCAAGTATGAAGAAGTTCATCAAACAACAACAAACAACAAATGATGAAGAGAGAGCAAGCTCATGAAGACTTAATTTGTGTATAATTGTAATATCTTTAGTTTGAGTCTTTTATTTTAATGAGTTTGGGTAGAGTCTTTAGAGGGTAGTGAATCTCTATCAAGGTCATGATTATATCATAATTTGAGTTTTCACTTAACCTAAAAACAATAGGTGGCTTAAAGGTTTTAAAGAAAAGGTTTAGTTTTGAGAAAACAAGTTTTTAATTGACTTTAGCAGTGGTTAATCGATTAAGAGGAGTGGTTAATCGATTAACATGTTTTTAACAGTGTTTAATCGATTAACATGATGAGTTAATCGATTAACACCTGCAGTACTGGTTTTTAAAATACGTTTTTCACTTCTCAAAATCAGTTTTTAATGTTACTAACTTTTGGGTATTCTATATAAATCTTTTCCTAACCTTTGTGAATCATTATAACACATTAGAACAACTTTCATATCATTTTTACAAAGATCAAGCCATACTATTCTCTCTCACTTTCGTAGATCAAAGCTTTCAACTTTTACATTCTTTGATCAAGTATCTTTGAATCTCTCATGTTGATATTTTCATAGTTCTTGAAAGAGATTCATAGGATTGTCATTGTTTTCATTGAGTTGTAATCATTGCAAAGGAGGCAAACATTCTACAACACAAGGAAGACTTGGTGGTTGTTCATCAAGCAAAGTTATCTTGGAAGTCTCGTTGTGTTAACAAGCAATTAGAAGTCTTGGTGTGAGGCATCATCAGGCAAGTGGAAGTCTTTGAAGCATCTCAAAGCAATTGGAAGACTTGTTGTGAAGATATCGGCAAGCAAGGGAAGAGGTTAGATTAGATTCAATAGGGTTGCAAGACAAGAGTGTGGTATCTCTTGGAGGCTATCAAGAAGGGAGTCTTGAGAGGCATTTACTTGTAATTTGAGAACTCTAATTCCTCATAGTGAAGAATCTCTCTTGGTTGAAGAGGGGACTGGATGTAACTTTCAAGTGGATGAAAGTGAACCAGGATAAATCTCTGTGTCGTATCTCTATTCCTTTAACTCTTTACATTCAAGTCATTTCAATATTGTTCTTGATTGAAAACCTAGAAAAGATTGATTTTCATAATTGATTGAATTTAATCATAATTGTGCAAATTGATTTGGGGAAAATCATTTTCATAACCTAGGTAATCAATAAGAATATTGGTGTTAATCAATTCTGCTTTATCTCTGATCATATGTGTTAATTGATTGATTTTCGTATTTGAGTGAAAAGTGATTTTTCAGTTTTAACAGTGATTAATCGATTAACTAAAAGTGTTAATCGATTAAACAAAATCAAGCTTTCGTAAATAATCGATTAACCTGTTTGATTAATCGATTAACTAAGTGTTTTTAAAGGGTTAATCGATTAATAAGCTTTGTTAATCGATTAAATGCTGAGATTTTTTTAAAATTCATTTGTTTTAATCGTTTCGATTCGTTTCTTTCGAAAAGCTTTCAAGGTTTCTCTAACACCTATTCAACCCCTCCTTCTAGGTGTTCTCCTAGTGTCTCCTAGTTATTTCACCCACCGATTATAGTTCTTACAATTGGTATCAGAGCTCGGTCGAAAGACATGAGCATATAGCTTTTTCGTTAAGATCCTTGAGGAAACTACAATGGGTTCTACGAATCCCTTTTGTGGTGAAGGTGCTTCTGTAACATCCCAAATTTTAAACGCAAATACAAATAAATTAATAATAGTTGGAATAATCGAAATAATAGTAATAAACCATAAATAGGTATTTAAAATAAGTATTTTAGCCTAATAAAAAGAAAAAGAATAATTATAAAATTAATAACCATAGTAATAGTAATAATATTAATAACAATAATAACAACAATAATAATAATAATAAATAAAATTAATAATAATAATAACAATAATAACAATAATAGTAATAATAATAATAATAAATAAGAAAAAAATAAAATAAAGGGGGGGAAGGGGTTCGAAACCCCCTCCTACTTCCCCTTCCTCCCGCCGGCCCTAAAAGTTTTCCCCCCATTGTCTTCTTCTTCTTCAAGCCAAATTCTCCCCCACCCAAAGATGCCGCCACCAACCAAGGACCGCCGGCCACCCACCAGCCACCATCACCACCGCCTCTTCCTCTCTCAGGCCCAAGCTCTCTCTCTGCACTCGAACTCTCCCTCTCGCTCCAATCCCTCTCTCCGTCGCGGTCTTTCCCTCTCTACCGTCATGCGCGCGCCTTCCTCCCTCCATGGCCGATTGATGTTCACTGCAGTTGTTGGAGCACGAACCGTCGCACACATTCCCTGGTTCGTGCTGCTGAAACCGCCGCCGTCCCTCTCTTGTGGCTACCGCCGTTCCCTGCCACGGTGGAGCCATCACCACCACCACTTCTTTCCCTTCCTAGTTTGCATATGCTGCCCCTGGACCGAGAGGTCAGTGTTCGTGGAGTTAGTCGAAGCTTTGCGAATCGCTAACCGACGCCGGTATCGTCGTCATCGTCACCGGGGCCAGCCGTTCCTTTGTGCGTTGAACCGGGTCTGAACTGAACCGGCCTTGATCTTTTGCTGCCTCAAAAGCCTAATCGGAGGGTAAATCCCTATCACCATTTTTTTAATTGCTCTTCGTTATATGTTAATAATAATTTGATTATACTAACGGTATTAGCATTAATAACAATGATTTAGTGTTAAATGATTTTTGGAAAAAATAAAAGTAATATGCAGTTTAGTATTGATTTTCAATTACATAGTTATTTATAATGATTTTAATTAGTTACTCTGACTTGGGATAATATTGGATTAACTGTTATGTCGAATGATGAATTTTAAAGAGTATTTTTGTGAAAGGTGCTGGATTCCTAAGTAAGTGAGCTGTCGTTTAGTTTGGTTGAGTTGTCCCTGAACTAAATGATATCTCAGTTAATTAGGAATCTGATATATACGACATAACGTTAATTCGAGTCAAAACGTTGAGCATTAATTTCAAATTGAAGGGGAGTGTATTATTGGGACTTTTGAGATCTACTTAGACTTATTTTTGAACAAAGAACGCTCTCTTTCAATCCGAAATTAATGGTGTCGAGTCACGACATTTGATTTTGTGATTTGAAACTAAAACTACTTAACTTTAATGTATTTTTGACTATTATGTTGGTATTGAAAGTTAATATATTTTCAAGAAAAAGCTTTATTTAAGGGACTATGGTTCTAATTTTATTTAACTTTGATTCATGAATTTTAATTAAAGGTTTTTGAAATTAACTTGTTTGATTTTTAAGTTAAAGCCCCTTTTCGTAAAACGCATTATATTGATGATATTTAATTCGTATGACATGGTTAGACGACGAAGGATTTTAGGAACCGCTGTGATGCGAACAACAAACCGCGTAGCGTCGTGAGCCAGAACAGGATAGCCCAGTCGTGCCTCGAAATAGGTTCTGGTAGAACCCCAAGGTAAGGGGTTTATTTGCCGTCTCGGTGGGTGAGATACTAGTACTGTATAATCTGGTTCAAGGTTAATTACTTATGTGTGATTAGGGAATTTAGAATTTATTTTAATGAGATAATATGCTTGTATGAGATAAATGCTATTTGAAATGTGTTAAATGCTAAAGTGATGAATTCTTTGAATTATACGTTAATTATATATATATATATATATATATATATATGTATGAGTACCTGAGTAAGTGCTATTTGATGTTAAGAATTGTAATTGTTAACTGAATATTTAATTGATGATTGTAATTTATATGTTTGATGGGTTCAAAGAGGTAAAGTGAGTTGAGTTTGCATAGGTGCTAAGTTGGAAGAGAATAGAACATAGAGGAAAGTTTAGGGAGAAAAAGAGGAAATAAGTTAGTAGAAGAAAAAGGTGTTAGGCGAGGGCGGATTAAAATTGAGAAAAAGGAAAAGAATAAAAAGAAAAGGGTAAAAAGGAAAAAGGAAAGAAAAAGAGAATATTGGTATGCGGTTTGGATCCTGTAAGACACACGGTGGGGTGCAATAAGTCGGGTGCGCAACACCTGCAATAAGCCGCTGGCTGGTTCGTGTGCAAGGGTTGAGTTAGACGTGCGGCCTTTGGGGATCCGTACGCATCGGTAAGTCGTATCCTTTGAAAGACTGGGGAACGCAGTGTCAAACTCGCATAGCCAAGGATTTTGTGGCATTCTGGCCGTGTAAGACACGCTCTCGGGTGCAGGAAACGTAAGCCGCCTTGGCAGAGTGCGTAGTGGTTGAGTTAGACGTGCGGCCTTTGGGGATCCGTACGCATCCGTAAGACGTATCCTCTGAAAGACTGGGGAACGCAATTGTGAAACCACAAAGATCCCGAAAAAGTAAAAAGAAATGAAAAGAATGAAATGAAAAGAAATAAAAAGAAGAAAGTTGAGAAGGTGGTGAATGAAATGGAGAAATGAGAGATAGAAATTAGAATTAGTTAACAGGAGAAAAATAGGAAGAATGTGAGTAAAAAGGAGAAATGGAAGAAGAATTGAGAGTTTAAGTTTAGGTGAGGGTAAAAAGCTAAGAGAACGGAAATAGAATAGGAATTGACATTAATTAGGAAATGCGAATAATTGGAGATGTTTGTGTTTGCAATGGATAGGTGATTGGGTGTGATGTATTTGCATTGTTTGGTTAATTGCTAAATGTGTATGACTTGGCTCGTATTATGCTTTACTAGTTGTGCAATTCTCACCCTTACAACCACCACAGGTACAGGTCAGGAGCATAGCTATTATTTGGGCCGAGCAGGAGCACACTTCCCCACGGGAAGTGTGAGTAAATTATTTTAACTATTGTTGAGTCGTACCGGGCCATATTATGGATTACTATGTATTTTTAAGAATTATTTAATAATTGTATTTTTAATCTCAGTTGAATTTTGGGTGGCCCGAGCTCTTTATTTGGTTCCTCTGAAATCTAATCATTTTCATCTTAGTATTTATCCCCGGATATTGGGAGAAGAATTAGATTGTATATGTATAATTTATCTGGATGTCTGGTTGTTGTTGAAACTGTTTTGAGCAGTTTACAGGTCATAACTAAATTTTGGGAAAGTCGAAAAAACAGAGGAGACTCTGTCCGATTTTCCGGAAAAATTATAATACGTATTTTAATTAAAAAGAAATTTTCAAATCCATATTTTTAAAATAGGTAAAATAAAATAGGTTGTTACATTTATGGTATCAGAGCAATTTCTCCTCGGCCTCGGAGTTATGAGTTACTCCACTAGTACGCTCACCAAGCGAGTGACCAAAGTTGTTGTCGAATCCAGCCATAGTTAGTCAGTATATTTACACGCCTATGATATCAGACTTAATTAATTCTAGGAATATCCGACTATTCGTGCCTTAACTTGTTTCTATTACTAAACTCTAGCATTATGGGAGACACATCTAGTAATAGAGCTAAGGTTGTGTCAATCCTAAGGGACTTAGTTCAGATGGACTCAAGTCAAATAGAGGCGATTGCCGTTTCATGTGCTACACCACTATGCCCATGATGTGGGAGACCTCATCGGAGTATATGCTGGTTCCTGGCTCAACTCAAAGAGGAGGAATGTATCTTATGGTTGAAAAGGACGAAGGGAATCCAGACGAGAAGTGTAGAGGCATATTATGTCTCTAAGATAGGAAATTACATCCGAACATCAAGTCTCCATCTTTGCTAATCCTTTAAGGAGAAACTAATAGAAGGAATGTATCATATGAAGTGCTAATTAGCTAACATAGAATGAGTAAACAGGTTAGGACAACTACACAATAGAAATTGTTTATGAACCTTAAATCACTTTCTTTAGTATTCTATTCAAGCTTCGTCAGGCTTGACCATCCTAGGACTTGGATCTCGTTGACCTTTTCAATGTGGCATTATGACACTGATGGAGTGCGCAATTTCTATTTCCTTGTATAGGTGACCGTAAAAGCCATAGGAAATCATTGACAAGTTGTAGAGCCTCACTTGACACCTAACCAGTGGTAGTATCGTCCTTTAATAAAAAGTGAGGTCAGGACTGGCCATCATTTCCTTTACATTTATTATAGATAATACTATCATAAAGAATGCGATGAGGTGCTGTTGATAGATGGGAGATTGGGACTAGCTACCCTAGTCTTTGCGTTTACTGACAAGTGACATCATTGCAATATCCCAACTAAATAAGAGTAATCGACTTAGAAAATTCCAATCCCATAAAACTAGATTAAACTTCCTCCCATTAGAAATCTATTAGAACTCACAAACACCCATTAGCTGGGCAAATCCACTCTTGACAATATCGTCAAATGTTTTCATCTAACTTAGCTCGGTAGAAATGCCGAACCACTTTTCCACTTAGTGCAAGAGCTCGGAGAGATGTAGATACGTGAAATCTCCATACCTTAGACGATTCGCCTTCTATCTAATAGTACCAACAATGTAGTCGGCTTGGTCCTAATTTTGATCCTGTTAACTAATCAGAAAGGTAGACAACCAACCCTTAGTACTTCTAGTCTTTCCCCTTGATATCGACCTACCTGTTTATGTCGATGCTAAGTGGGGGAGAATCCAACGACCCAGCCTGAGTTCCACCCGAACGACGATAATGAAAGAGGAAGAGAGTCGAACTGAAACAGAACTTGAAATACCCTAACCTGCCTTAAAGACGTTAAGTCTGTTAATGGACGAGAACCCACACAAGTCGTTAGCTAATATCTCTTCCAATCCCTTGGGAAAGGAGTAACAAGCGCGTATGGACCGCCATTATTCTTCTAATTGGATGATGATATTGTACTGAGCATCAACCAAATATCTAGAAATCCTACCCTCACTAATTGTTACACTATTATCTCAAAACATTCTACGTTAGCTAGTGAAGGAATCCACGAAGACTTAATCAGGGATCAATCTGGACTGAAGTAAGAAGTTCTTAATGTAACGCCGAGTTGAGAGGTAGAGTTAAATCTTTACCTTGACCTTAAGATAGAATTAACCTCTAAGTGTTCCCATGACTGATCGAAGCTATAGAATAACCGAAGCTGAAACAATCCTGGAGTAGAATACGGCAACACGATTGAAAGTCGTCACTTTCAATTTGACACTTAGCTCATAGAACTTGTGATAAGAATCAGGATTGTGAATATACATTGGCATATAGAAGTGGTAAATTACAAACCCTGTCGACATAACTCCTTAATAGAATCCTTTCACATTATGGAACAGAGTACTCTAAATTGGTGAAGTATTGCGATTAAGGGAATCACAACCGACCGGTTAGGCGAACTCCAGAATTCCAAGGAGTTGAGCGTGAACGTAGAACCGAGATAAAACCTTCACTTCAGGGAATAACTAGAATTTCGAGGATGAAATTTTATTAAGTGGGGGAGAAATGTAACATCCCAAATTTTAAACGCAAATACAAATAAATTAATAATAGTTGGAATAATCGAAATAATAATAATAAACCATAAATAGGTATTTAAAATAAGTATTTTAGCATAAGAAAAAGAAAAAGAATAATAATAAAATTAATAATCATAGTAATAGTAATAATATTAATAACAATAATAATAATAATAAATAAAATTAATAATAATAATAACAATAACAATAATAATAATAAATAAAAAAAATAAAATAAAATAAAGGGGGGGAAGGGGTTCGAAACCCCCTACTACTTCCCCTTCCTCCCGCCGGCCCTAAAAATTTTTCCCCCATTGTCTTCTTCTTCTTCAAGCGAAATTCTCCCCCACCCAAAGATGCCGCCACCAACCAAGGACCGCCGGCCACCCACCAGCCACCATCACCACCGCCTCTTCCTCGCTCAGGCCCAAGCTCTCTCTCTCTCTCTGCACTCGAACTCTCCCTCTCGCTCCAATCCCTCTCTCCGTCGCGGTCTTTCCCTCTCTACCGCCATACGCGCGCCTTCCTCCCTCCATGGCCGATTGATGTTCACTGTAGTTGTTGGAGCACGAACCGTCGCACTCATTCCCTGGTTCGTGCTGCTGAAACTGTCGCCGTCCCTCTCTTGTGGCTGCCGCCGTTCCCTGCCACGGTGGAGCCATCACCACCACCACTTCTTTCCCTTCCTAGTTCGCATATGCTGCCCCTGGACCGAGAGGTCAGTGTTCGTGGAGTTAGTCGAAGCTTTGCGAATCGCTAACCGACGCCGGTATCGTCGTCATCGTCACCGGGGCCAACCGTTCCTTTGTGCGTTGAACCGGGTCTGAACTGAACCGGCCTTGATCTTTTGCTGCCTCAAAAGCCTAATCGGAGGGTAAATCCCTATCACCATTTTTTTAATTGCTCTTCATTATATGTTAATAATAATTTGATTATACTAACGGTATTAGCATTAATAACAATGATTTAGTGTTAAATGATTTTTGGAAAAAATAAAAGTAATATGCAGTTTAGTATTGATTTTCAATTACATAGTTATTTATAATGATTTTAATTAGTTACTCTGACTTGGGATAATATTGGATTAACTGTTATGTCGAATGATGAATTTTAAAGAGTATTTTTGTGAAAGGTGCTGGATTCCTAAGTAAGTGAGTTGTCGTTTAGTTTGGTTGAGTTGCCCCTGAACTAAATGATATCTCAGTTAATTAGGAATCTGATATATACGACATAACGTTAATTCGAGTCAAAACATTGAGCATAAATTTCAAATTGAAGGGGAGTGTATTATTGGGACTTTTGAGATCTGTTTAGACTTATTTTTGAACAAAGAACTCTCTCTTTCAATCCGAAATTAATGGTGTCGAGTCACGACATTTGATTTTGTGATTTGAAACTAAAAATACTTAACTTTAATGTATTTTTGACTATTATGTTGGTATTGAAAGTTAATATATTATCAAGAAAAAGCTTTATTTAAGGGACTATGGTTCTAATTTTATTTAACTTTGATTCATGAATTTTAATTAAAGCTTTTCGAAATTAACTTGTTTGATTTTCAACTTAAAGCCCATTTTCGTAAAACGCATTATATTGATGATATTTAATTCGTATGACATGGTTAGACGACGAAGGATTTTAGGAACCGCTGTGATGCGAACAACAAACCGCGTAGCGTCGTGAGCCGGAACAGGATAGCCCAGTCGTGCCTCGAAACAGGTTCTGGTAGAACCCCAAGGTAAGGGGTTTATTTGCCGTCTCGGTGGGTGAGATACTAGTACCGTATAATCTGGTTCAAGGTTAATTGCCTATGTGTGATTAGGGAATTTAGAATTTATTTTAATGAGATAATATGCCTGTATGAGATAAATGCTATTTGAAATGTGTTAAATGCTAAAGTGATGAATTCTTTGAATTATACGTTAATTATATATATATATATATATATATATATATGTATGAGTACCTGAGTAAGTGCTATTTGATGTTAAGAATTGTAATTGTTAATTGAATATTTAATTGATGATTGTAATTTATATGTTTGATGGGTTCAAAGAGGTAAAGTGAGTTGGGTTTGCGTAGGTGCTAAGTTGGAAGAGAATAGAACATAGAGGAAAGTTTAGGGAGAAAAAGAGGAAATATGTTAGTAGAAGAAAAAGGTGTTAGGCGAGGGCGGATTAAAATTGAGAAAAAGGAAAAGAATAAAAAGAAAAGGGTAAAAAGGAAAAAGGAAAGAAAAAAAGAATATTGGTATGCGGTTTGGATCCTGTAAGACACACGGTGGGGTGCAATAAGTCGGGTGCGCAACACCTGCAATAAGCCGCTGGCTGGTACGTGTGCAAGAGTTGAGTTAGACGTGCGGCCTTTGGGGATCCGTATGCATCGGTAAGTCGTATCCTCTGAAAGACTGGGGAACTCAGTGGCAAACTCGCATAGCCAAGGATTTTGTGGCATTCTGGTCGTGTAAGACACGCTCTCAGGTGCAGGAAACGTAAGCCGCCTTGGCAGAGTGCGCAGTGGTTGAGTTAGACGTGCGGCCTTTGGGGATCCGTATGCATCCGTAAGACGTATCCTCTGAAAGATTGGGGAACGCAATTGTGAAACCACAAAGATCCCAAAAAAAGTAAAAAGAAAGGAAAAGAATGAAATGAAAAGAAATAAAAAGAAGAAAGTTGAGAAGGTAGTGAATGAAATGGAGAAATGAGAGATAGAAATTAGAATTAGTTAACTGGAGAAAAATAGGAAGAATGTGAGTAAAAAGGAGAAATGGAAGAAGAATTGAGAGTTTAAGTTTAGGTGAGGGTAAAAAGCTAAGAGAACGGAAATAGAATAGGAATTGACATTAATTAGGAAATGCGAATAATTGGAGATGTTTGTGTTTGCAGTGGATAGGTGATTGGGTGTGATGTATTTGCATTGTTTGGTTAATTGCTAAATGTGTATGACTTGGCTCGTATTATGCTTTACTAGTTGTGCAATTCTCACCCTTACAACCACCACAGGTACAGGTCAGGAGCATAGCTGTTATTTGGGCTGAGCAGGAGCACACTTCCCCACGGGAAGTGTGAGTAAATTATTTTAATCACTGTTGAGTCGTACCGGGCCATATTATGGATTACTATGTATTTTTAAGAATTATTTAATAATTGTATTTTTAACTCAGTTGAATTTTGGGTGGCCCGGGCTCTTTATTTGGTTCCTCTGAAATCTAATTATTTTCATCTTAGTATTTATCCCCAGATATTGGGAGAAGAATTAGATTGTATATGTATAATTTATCTGGATGTCTGGTTGTTGTTGAAACTATTTTGAACAGGTTACAGGTCATAACTAAATTTTGGGAAAGTCGGAAAAACAGAGGAGACTCTGTCCGATTTTCCGGAAAAATTATAATACGTATTTTAATTAAAAAGAAATTTTCAAATCCATATTTTTAAAATAGGTAAAATAAAATAGGTTGTTACAGCTTCAATTAGCCGCTCTCCTATGTTTGGTGGAGAGGGTTATGCTTATTGGAAAGTTAGAATGAAAATTTTTATAGAAGCCATAGACATGAACATTTGGGAAGCCATTGAGAATGGTCCTCATATTCCCTCAAAACAAGTAGAAGGTGTATCTCAACTTACCCCCAAAGATAAGTGGACCGATGATGATAAAAAGAAAATTCAATATGATTTAAAAGCAAAGAATATCATCACCTCCTCTCTATCTTATGATGAGTTATTTAGAGTCTCCCAATGTCATAATGCCAAACAAATGTGGGACACCTTGCAAGTCACACATGAAGGCATTAGTGAAGTTAGGCGTGCTAGATTAAATTCTTTGATGCATGAATATGAATTGTTTCGTATGTTGCCTAATGAATCTATATGTATTATGCAAAAACGTTTTACTCATATTATTAATCATCTCATTGCTCTTGGAAAAACTTTCATGAATTGTGAACTTGTTAACAAAGTTTTAAGATGTCTAAGTAGGGAATGGCAACCTACGGTTACCGCAATTGTTGAATCAAAGGACTTGGACACCATGGACTTAGCTACACTTTTCGGAAAGCTTCAAGAACATGAAATGGAGCTTGGATGTTTGCATATGCATGAAGAATCATATAAGTACAAGGAAAGAAAAGGAATTTCTCTCAAAGCCAAAAGTTCATATAAAAAGGAAGAGAGTTCCGATAGTAATGATAATGAAGATTCCGATTCGGACATTGATGAAGAAGAGATGAAACTTCTACTAAGAAATTTTAGCAAGCTTCTAAGGAGAAAAGGATGGTTGAAGAAAGACAAAAGTAAAGAGAAGAATTCCCCACACTACAAGACCAAGACAACAAAAGAAGGAGTAGTTTGTCATGAATGTGGAAAGCCCGGTCATCTCAAGTATTCGTGCTCTAAGTATCTCAAGAAGAAGGAGAAAGAGAAGAAAAATGCAAAACACAAAAGGGCATACATAGTTTGGAATAGTGATGATGAAGAAGACAAGAAAAGCACAACTAGTAGTTCTTCGGATGAATAAGCCGCTTGTCTCAACTTGATAGCTCTAGTGGATGAAGAGGAAAGTTCAAATGACGAATCAAGTGAACAAAGCAACCAAAGCGATGTAAGTGAAACTAAATCCGAAATTTCTTCCAAATATGAAATTTTATATAATGCTGATGAAGAAATGCATGAACATCTTAAGAAACTAGCATTGAAAAACATTGAAAGGAAGAAGCTCATTTTGAAACACCAACAAGAGATTTTAGAACTTCAAAAACAAGTTGATGAGATTAATCTTCAAAATGAAACTCTTGATCTCATTTATGCTAGTTCTTCTTGTGATTGTGCTAGTAGATTGAATATTGTGGTTGATTGTGAGAATTGCAAGTTGCTTAAAGATGAAAATGCTATTTTGAAAAATAAGCTTGCAAGTTTCACAAGTGGTGATATTAAATTGCGCACATTGTTAAATTTTCAAAGAGAAAATTCAAACAAGTTTGGTTTGGGTTATACTAATGCTAAGAGTAAGTCTCATAGAAATGTTGTTGATTTTTCTAAAGTTGATTTTTCAAATGCACCAACATGTTTCTATTGTGGCACTCATGGACATACTTCAAATGTGTGTTATATTAAAGTGCATGGTATACCTAAAGGAAATTTTGTTTGGGTTAAGAAGGGTGAGAGTCCCTTAACTAACAAAAATGGATCCAAGACTATTTGGATACCAAAAGGCAAAGCATGATTTTTTTGTAGGTGTGATTGAAGAGCAAAAGGCTTTCAAGTGTTATTCATTATTTGCTTCTTCAAATCTCAAGTGAAACTCCTACATTTTGGTACAATTGATATTGTTGGATATTCACAATTGGTATCAAGTGAATTTCTTACAAGAGATAGCAAGTATTCACAATTGGACTTACATTTGGTATATTCTAATCTTGCTATTAGTCTTTGACAATTGATATTACTTCTACAAAATTCATAATTGGTATCATTGTGTGATTATTAGATGTTTATCATGCTATTGTGATTATTGTGATATTTCTTTACAATTGATATCTTATTTTGTTAAGTGATATGATAACTCTTTAGTTACAATTGGTATTATATTTCATTGTTATATCTCTTTCCAATTGGTATTACATTTCAAAGTATAGTTCATTAGTTTTACATTTGGTATCAATGTTGTGAAGAAATGAATGTTATAATTTCTCTTATTTTGGCTTAGTATTTTATATTTCAATTGGTATATATCACTTTTTGATAATGCCAAAAGGGGAAGAAAGGGTTGTTTTGTTGTTTTTATATAGGTTGAGCAAAGTTGTTGGAGTTAGGGGGAGAATCAAGCTTAACTCAATTGGATTTCAAATGTCAAAAGAATTTATTGAGGGGGGGCAAGAGTCTCACCAAGTGATCAAATGGTTCAAGAATCAACAACTTCAAACAAATTCAAAACGTGTTTGTCATTTTCAAAAAGAGGGAGATTATTAGATCCAGTGAGAATGTTTTGATAATGACAAAAGTTATGAACAAGATACAAGTGTTTGTGATCAAGCTCAAGTATGAAGAAGTTCATCAAACAACAACAAACAACAAATGATGAAGAGAGAGCAAGCTCATGAAGACTTAATTTGTGTATAATTGTAATATCTTTAGTTTGAGTCTTTTATTTTAATGAGTTTGGTTAGAGTCTTTAGAGGGTAGTAAATCTCTATCAAGGTCATGATTATATCATAATTTGAGTTTTCACTTAACCTAAAAACAATAGGTGGCTTAAAGGTTTGAAAGAAAAGGTTTAGTTTTGAGAAAACAAGTTTTTAATTGACTTTAGTAGTGGTTAATCGATTAAGAGGAGTGGTTAATCGATTAACATGTTTTTAACAGTGTTTAATCGATTAACATGATGAGTTAATCGATTAACACCTGCAGTACTGGTTTTTAAAATACGTTTTTCACTTCTCAAAATCAGTTTTTAATGTTACTAACTTTTGGGTATTCTATATAAATCTTTTCCTAACCTTTGTGAATCATTAGAACACATTAGAACAACTTTCATATCATTTTTACAAAGATCAAGCCATACTATTCTCTCTCACTTTCATAGATCAAAGCTTTCAACTTTTACATTCTTTGATCAAGTATCTTTGAATCTCTCATGTTGATATTTTCATAGTTCTTGAAAGAGATTCATAGGATTGTCATTGTTTTCATTGAGTTGTAATCATTCCAAAGGAGGCAAACATTCTACAACACAAGGAAGACTTGGTGGTTGTTCATCAAGCAAAGTTATCTTGGAAGTCTCGTTGTGTTAACAAGCAATTAGAAGTCTTGGTGTGAGGCATCATCAAGCAAGTGGAAGTCTTTGAAGCATCTCAAAGCAATTGGAAGACTTGTTGTGAAGATATCGGCAAGCAAGGGAAGAAGTTAGATTAGATTCAATAGGGTTGCAAGACAAGAGTGTGGTATCTCTTGGAGGCTATCAAGAAGGGAGTCTTTAGAGGCATTTACTTGTAATTTGAGAACTCTAATTCCTCATAGTGAAAAATCTCTCTTGGTTGAAGAGGGGACTGGATGTAGCTTTCAAGTGGATTAAAGTGAACCAGGATAAATCTCTGTGTCGTATCTCTATTCCTTTAACTCTTTACATTCAAGTCATTTCAATATTGTTTTTGATTGAAAACCTAGAAAAGATTGATTTTCATAATTAATTGAATTGAATCTTAATTGTGCAAATTGATTTGGGGAAAATCATTTTCATAACCTAGGTAATTGTAACATCCCAAATTTTAATTCCAAGTTTAATTAGGAAGACCGAAGTTAGAATTTATGAGGAAAACCATAGGAAACCATGGATAGGAGTTAAGGGTAGTGTCTTAAAGTTAGAATTTGTCAAAATAGGAGTTTTCAGAGGAGTAATCGATTACCTGAAGGGTATAATCGATTACATGCTCTCTGGTGAAATCATACAAAAGTTGCATTAAAAGTAATGGATTACTTGGGCACTGTAATCGATTACTTGGGAAAAGTAATGGATTACTCAGGCAAAGTAATCGATTACCAGTGCTTTGGTGATTGTATGATGCTGCAAAAATAATCGATTAATTGGAGGAAGTAATCGATTATTTTGGCAAAGTAATGGATTACTTTAGGCAAGTAGTCGATTACTTCAGGTCTGATACAGAAAAAAAATAAAGTAAGGGCAGAAACGTATTTTCACCCTTATATCTCCCTATATCAGCCACTAATCCTCCTTCCTTATCCATATTCGACCTCCCCTCTCTCCTCCTCCCTCCACACGCATTTCTCTCCCTCTCCTCCATCCCAAATCATCTTCCACCACCATCAATCCTCCATGGCTCATCCTCCAATCCTTCTCCATGGCAAGCTTCTCTTCTCCTTCTTCTTTTTCTTCTTCTCTTCCTTTCTTTGGTGGTTCTCTTTCTCCCTCACCTCCATGGCTTTCTCTCTCTAAGCACCCACATACACCAAACCAAGCCCAAGCACCCAAACTCCATTTTTATACCACACCAATGGATCTAATCTTGATTTTTAGGTTAGATCCTACACATAAATCCTCCATCCCTTGAACCCAAGCTTTCTCTCTCATATAGGGTTCCCTTTCTCTCTCCTCCAATCTCAAGATTCAAGTGGAATTTGGGCTAAGGAGTTGGAGTCAAGGTAGATTCGGTGTAGATTTGGTGTCTTTGGAGCTTGGTGTGGGCTCTCTCCCTCTATAAGGTAAGGGGAGTCTCTTTTCCTCACTTTGAGTTAGGGATAGTTGGGGTATATAATAGGATTTGGGCTAAGTAGTTGAATTGGGTTGTGGGTAGCAAAATAGCACCTGTAAGAGTTGGTTTAGGAAGAATGAATGTAATTGGATTTAAGTTAATAAGTTAATAATTTAATTTAATTGTCATAAATTGCTAAAACCCCCTTTATGTATGTTGTAAATGTAGGAAGTGAAGAACCCTAGGGAGTTGATTTATATTTAAGCACTCTGAGACATACCTGAGTATGTCGATTGATCTGTGATATATGTTGATTGTTGAGAGTTACGTGGCTAGGTTTGTTATATGTGTGTAAAATGAATATATAAATGGCTAAATGTTACTAATATGATAAATTAATAATGTTGGCTATGAGGTGGAGTAATAACTAATGGACATAGGGATAATATTTGAATGCTTGAATAAGAAGATTAGTGTTAATAAGGATATTTCTTGGCTTAATAATAATGGACTACTTAGTGATGAACATGTTTATTTTGGATGCTTGATGAGGGTGTGGTCTTAGTTTGGAATTTACGCATTTATAGATTGCGTTGGCGAATAAATTGGGGTATAAATGATAGGAATGCTAAATGGTATGAGTATTGGTTGGACAAGTATTGAACCCTTGACCTAAGCTTGTGATTAGTTGTGGATAATGTATTTAATTTTGATTATTGTTGTTGTGTGATGTGGAAATTGAGAATGATGTGAATGCATGAATGTGGATGATTATTATCTATTATAGATGGCTAATTGAAATGTGAGCATTGTGGTGAATGTGTTTGTGTTGTTAAGGATGGTTGAATTGATCATTGGGACATTGGGACACTAGGTGTTCCTGCTAGGTGTACAAACGCCCCATTAGGGCCAAACGCCCCATCAGGCAAAAACGCCCCACTAGGTGTAAATGCCCCGTTAGGAGTCAATGTCCCCAAATGATCAATTCAACGAAAACTAAAAGACTGGAAAATGTGAAAAAGACTAAAGTATGTAAATTGAATATGCTAAGGAATTTAATGAGCATGAGTAAAGATTATATGTATTGGTCCTAACGGGTGAGGCCTAGTGGGTGATAGTCCTGATGGGTGACTAAAGTCCCTAATGGGTGTACAAACGCCCTAGCAGGAGCAACTAACTTCCTAGTGGTACAAATTAAAAGATAAGTGGTATGTTGTCCTCTGACCGTGAGGAGACATGCGGTAATATGTTGGGTGTGTTGTTCTCTGACCGTGAGAAGACACACGTTATATGGTTTTAAAGGGAAATGAAAATGATTTTGGAAAATATGAAAAAGTGAAGCATTTTGTTATTCATAGCTTGATTTGATTATGATGCTTATGTTTTTATTATGTGCTCTTAATTATCTTCTAATTCACTGTGTCGTGAAAAGGTCTCACCCTTATGTGGTTAACATTTTAGGTGAATGTTGAGGAGCTTGAGGATCAGAGTGTCGCAGCGGAAGTTATGGAAAGAAGGAATGTATATGGTTGCGCTACTCATATTGTAATTGAAATACCCAACTTCATATGTAAATTTGATTTATGAAAGGAAATTTTAAGCTCTCCAATTTATTTATTAAACCTTTTGAATAATATTTTTAAATAAAAGCTGGGTGTTACATTTATGGTATCAGAGCAGTTCCTTCCTTTCCGACCTGAGGGAAAGTGGTCCCGATCTCGCTGCGAACACTTTCATATCAAGCTTCCTGATTAAAGGTGAGACCCTTTTACATGAAAATTTTAAATGTTTGATGAATGGTGCAGATGTTTGATAGTAAATGAAAATAGAATGTGATTCTTTGGGAACCTAAGCCGGATCCCTTAGGAATTCAAAGAATTACATCCTATAAGTGTGGCACGTTTGTAAGCAGAAAACTTCCAAGGTGCAATAGATGCTTGTGTAAGGGATGCAAATTCCAAGTTGAGTTACTTAAAAGTTAAAGTTTCTTACAAAGGAAATCTTACTAATTAATAACGGAGTGCATAAACTTTAACTGGATAACGAAGACTATTACCACTGACGGAATGTAGTGTCGGAACTGGCCAATCCGATGTTGCATTTACCGGGAGGTGATATCGTCGAAATCTAGGAGTTTGTGCATCATCGTGAATTAGCAATGGATCTCCTGTGTATAAAACTTAGGTGTTAATTCTTTTATGTATGTTTGTTTTACTAAGTTCTTTGTGTGATCTTCATGTTTGTTTGTTGGGTAATTTGGTGTCAAAGTAATTGAATCGGGATTAGAAATGGAACCGCATGGAATAAATAAATTGTGAATCCCGAATACTAATCCAACCAAGTGCTTAAAGTCACGTTGATTCGATTAGTATTTAAGAGAAACGAAAAATAAGGTTTCTACTAAATTATTAAGCGGTTCTGTAACTAAACTTGATTCAAGCGATTGTGGCATCAAATGAATATAGGCATCGGGAACTAATAGATCGGATTTAAACCACTGACTCGTATTAATTTGAATTACAAATAAAAACAAACTTTATGCCCAATGTGAGAAGTGGCTTGAATTCAATCCAAAGGGTTCTCGAAATATGCTTACATGTGGAATGGTGTAGTGTTAAAGTAAGCAGACCAAAAATTAGAAGTGGAATCATGAGAATCGAAATGATTTACTACCCCCGATTCTAATCTATTCGAGTGACATAGTGGCACCGGTTAGATTAGACTCCATAAAAACAATAACAACATTTTATTGAATTCGTGGTTGATTCCATCACTAATTTGATTCCGGTGACTTTAATATTAATCGAAAGTTAAGTTGAACCTTCTAATGATTGGACTTGAACCCCAAGTTACTATGATAAAATTTTGTAACGAAAAGAGGTTCATCTAATCGAGGATGGGGTTAAAATTCAACATAGAAGTTCTTACCTCACTTTTGATTACATCATTGGTAGTGCATTGGTATATATGAAAAAGTCTATGTTTATGTGGAAGTGAACCTAAACTTTCGAAAATGTTTTCAAAATGATTTGGGATTAACAACTTTTCAATTGCACTCTTTATGTTTGAAATCCCAAATTACTTTCCACTAAGCATTGACTAAAAGTGTTGTTTTTGAAAATTGTGTTCTTGATGAACTGCATTTTCTTTGTTTATGCTCGATTGATATGTGTGCTTGATAGATCTATGTGCAAGGTGAAGTTTGTATTTGATGCTTGTGAGTGTTTAAAATGAATTTCAAAAGTTGCACAGAACTATAATCATTCCAAATGGATCGTGAGGTCGCCCGACCAATTTTCAAGAAATAGTAAGAACACAAGGATTTCTAAGTGATCGAGTAGTGAATTTTGTAACCAAATCACCCATCGGTCAAATAGGAACTCTTCTTATGCGGCTCAAAATCACTTCGGAATGAAAACTATATTTTTTTTTAAAACTTGAAGTAAAAAGGGAATGTAACTGTTTTAATTCTCACATAATGAACTAAACTTTTTCAAGTTCCAGGCACATTCCCTCTTTCTCTGAGTTTATCCATCTTGAGTGATTTGTCACTCCTTCATCTAGGATCTTATGAAATCAGATGAAGGCAACTCATCATGGTAAGGTGCATGATTAAAAGTTTTAGTGAATTTTCAAATGAAATTAATTGTTCCTCATTAAGAGAGGGACCTAATTTGCAAAAAAAAAATGTTTTTATAAATGTATCTTTGTTTTCTAAACGTTCCACTAGTATGGGATCCTTTTCCTAAATTTTAAATCCCCATACCTAGTGATTTTTCAAGCCAAAGTTTTTAAAAGACTTATGTGTTGTAGTAAAGTGTTTTTGGGTAATCAGGGTTTTTATATAAAGGGAAAACTAAGTTTTTGGGTTTAGGTTTTGTTTGACTTGGAAAATTTGGCTTAAACCCCCTAAGGTTGAATCTTTGCTTAGTGTAACATTTCAAGCCAATTGGAGCAAGCTAGTAATTTAAACAAAATGAATTTAATGTGCTCTAATCGGTTTGACAATTTTACACAACCTTGGGCCAAGAATAGATGATGTCTCATCAAATTTTAAAGTCAATTGGAGTTTGTTTGCTATTTTAAATGGATTTGACAAAGGTTCACCCCGACCATTACAAATCTTTTAGAAAGTGGTCATAGGGTCAAAAGTGAATCTAATGAACTCTGAATTGACTTGAAGATTTGCCATAATGCTCTATTATGTTCAGGGACGATATCTTCCAATTCTTCAAAAGCCTTGGGAAACTGAATTTATGAAACGCATTTTTAGTTGTGAACTATGTAAGTCCTATTCCCCGAACCACTGTTAAACGCTCTTTAAAATATGTGATGATATTTGTGCATGTGTTTGTAGAGGTAAGTGTTAGCCCTAAGTTAGGCTAGGAATAGTTAGGAAGGAAACCAGGTTGAGTTAAGTTTAGGGTTTAAGGTGTAAGATGTTGTGGACTTCTGTTGTGAATGTTTGACCCTGGAATGATGTTTGCATGATTTATGTTTGTGTGAATGATGGATGTGTTTGATTAGAGTCTAGGAATAGGATATAAGTGGTAGGTTTTGGAGCTAGATTAAAGTCAGCCTGAGCGGGTATTAGTGTGTAGGGCAGAATAGAACCCTTTCCAAACCTTCGAAGTAGAATTTCGAAAGAAACCCGTTTGATCTTAGAAACTATTCCCAACTTCTTTGTGAAGCCAAGATCCTTTGGGAGTCTTGCTAGAGGGACTCCTGAAATAGTTAATCGATAGAAGTGTAAACCTTAGCAAATCTGATAGAGCCTCCACCTCGAGTCAGACCGAATCAACCATAGTCGACACTCTTCAATAAGTTCCAAAGTCTTGTGGCACATTCATGCTGAATGGTATGCCAATCCCAAGTGGGGGAGTAGAAATAAGATGAGTAAGTTGCTTAGCTTAGAAAACCTTTTTCCGGGATGGTTCTCCAATTAAGGATTTTGAGCGGAATTTCAGGGACGAAATTCCAATAAGTGGGGGAGAATTGTAACATCCCAAATTTTAATTCCAAGTTTAATTAAGAAGACCGAAGTTAGAATTTATGAGGAAAACCATAGGAAACCATGGATAGGAGTTAAGGGTAGTGTCTTAAAGTTAGATTTGTCAAAATAGGAGTTTTCAGAGGAGTAATCGATTACCTGAAGGGTGTAATCGATTACATGCTATCTGGTGAAATCATACAAAAGTTGCATTAAAAGTAATGGATTACTTGGGAAAAGTAATCAATTACTTGGAAAAAGTAATGGATTACTCAGGCAAAGTAATCGATTACCAGTGCTCTGGTGATTGTATGATGCTGCAAAAATAATCGATTAATTGGAGGAAGTAATCGATTATTTTGGCAAAGTAATGGATTACTTTAGGCAAGTAATCGATTACTTCAGGTCTGATACAGAAAAAAAATAAAGTAAGGGCAGAAACGTATTTTCACCCTTATATCTCCCTATATCAGCCACTAATCCTCCTTCCTTATCCATATTCGACCTCCCCTCTCTCCTCCTCCCTCCACACGCATTTCTCTCCCTCTCCTCCATTCCAAATCATCTTCCACCACCATCAATCCTCCATGGCTCATCCTCCAATCCTTCTCCATGGCAAGCTTCTCTTCTCCTTCTTCTTTTTCTTCTTCTCTTCCTTTCTTTGGTGGTTCTCTTTCTCCCTCACCTCCATGGCTTTCTCTCTCTAAGCACCCACATACACCAAACCAAGCCCAAGCACCCAAACTCCATTTTTATACCACACCAATGGATCTAATCTTGATTTTTAGGTTAGATCCTACACATAAATCCTCCATCCCTTGAACCCAAGCTTTCTCTCTCATATAGGGTTCCCTTTCTCTCTCCTCCAATCTCAAGATTCAAGTGGAATTTGGGCTAAGGAGTTGGAGTCAAGGTAGATTCGGTGTAGATTTGGTGTCTTTGGAGCTTGGTGTGGGCTCTCTCCCTCTATAAGGTAAGGGGAGTCTCTTTTCCTCACTTTGAGTTAGGGATAGTTGGGGTATATAATAGGATTTGGGCTAAGTAGTTGAATTGGGTTGTGGGTAGCAAAATAGCACCTGTAAGAGTTGGTTTAGGGAGAATGAATGTAATTGGATTTAAGTTAATAAGTTAATAATTTAATTTAATTGTCATAAATTGCTAAAACCCCCTTTATGTATGTTGTAAATGTAGGAAGTGAAGAACCCTAGGGAGTTGATTTATATTTAAGCACTCTGAGACATACCTGAGTATGTCGATTGATCTGTGATATATGTTGATTGTTGAGAGTTACATGGCTAGGTTTGTTATATGTGTGTAAAATGAATATATAAATGGCTAAATGTTACTAATATGATAAATTAATAATGTTGGCTATGAGGTGGAGTAATAACTAATGGACATAGGGATAATATTTGAATGCTTGAATAAGAAGATTAGTGTTAATAAGGATATTTCTTGGCTTAATAATAATGGACTATTTAGTGATGAACATGTTTATTTTGGATGCTTGATGAGGGTGTTGTCTTAGTTTGGAATTTATGCATTTATAGATTGCGTTGGCGAATAAATTGGGGTATAAATGATAGGAATGCTAAATGGTATGAGTATTGGTTGGACAAGTATTGAACCCTTGACCTAAGCTTGTGATTAGTTGTGGATAATGTATTTAATTTTGATTATTGTTGTTGTGTGATGTGGAAATTGAGAATGATGTGAATGCATGAATGTGGATGATTATTATCTGTTATAGATGGCTAATTGAAATGTGAGCATTGTGGTGAATGTGTTTGTGTTGTTAAGGATGGTTGAATTGATCATTGGGACATTGGGACACTAGGTGTTCCTGCTAGGTGTACAAACGCCCCATTAGGGCCAAACGCCCCATCAAGCAAAAACGCCCCACTAGGTGTAAATGCCCCGTTAGGAGTCAATGTCCCCAAATGATCAATTCAACGAAAACTAAAAGATTGGAAAATGTGAAAAAGACTAAAGTATGTAAATTGAATATGCTAAGGAATTTAATGAGTATGAGTAAAGATTATATGTATTGGTCCTAACGGGTGAGGCCTAGTGGGTGATAGTCCTGATGGGTGACTAAAGTCCCTAATGGGTGTACAAACGCCCTAGCAGGAGCAACTAACTTCCTAGTGGTACAAATTAAAAGATAAGTGGTATGTTGTCCTCTGACCGTGAGGAGACATGCGGTAATATGTTGGGTGTGTTGTTCTCTGACCGTGAGAAGACACACGTTATATGGTTTTAAAGGGAAATGAAAATGATTTTGGAAAATATGAAAAAGTGAAGCATTTTGTTATTCATAGCTTGATTTGATTATGATGCTTATGTTTTTATTATGTGCTCTTAATTATCTTCTAATTCACTGTGTCGTGAAAAGGTCTCACCCTTATGTGGTTAACATTTTAGGTGAATGTTGAGGAGCTTGAGGATCAGAGTGTCGCAGCGGAAGTTATGGAAAGAATGAATTTATATGGTTGCGCTACTCATATTGTAATTGAAATACCCAACTTCATATGTAAATTTGATTTATGAAAGGAAATTTTAAGCTCTCCAATTTATTTATTAAACCTTTTGAATAATATTTTTAAATAAAAGCTGGGTGTTACAGTAATCAATAAGAATATTGGTGTTAATCAATTCCGCTTTATCTCTGATCATATGTGTTAATTGATTGATTTTCGTATTTGAGTGAAAAGTGATTTTTCAGTTTTAGCAGTGATTAATCGATTAACTAAAAGTGTTAATCGATTAACTAAAATCAAGCTTTCGTAAATAATCGATTAACCTGTTTGATTAATCGATTAACTAAGTGTTTTTAAAGGGTTAATCGATTAATAAGCTTTGTTAATCGATTAAATGCCGAGATTTTTGTAAAAATCATTTGTTTTAATCGTTTCGATTCGTTTCTTTCGAAAATCTTTCAAGGTTTCTCTAACACCTATTCAACCCCCCCTTCTAGGTGTTCTCCTAGTGTCTCCTAGTTATTTCACCCACCAATTGTAGTTCTTACATTAAATTCTTATTAAATCATATTGAGATTAACTAAACCTAATCTACCCACACTCATATATAAAGAATAAAGAATAATAAACAATATAGTACAAATATATGAATGCTAAGGTAAACTAGTCTTCTTGATGTGTTGTTGTAGGTTGTCTATAAATCTTGTCTTCATCAAAACGTACAATTGAACCTTGAGCCATCACTATGTGACTATTTACTCTTTTTATATTCTTATCATCAGCCCTGAGGATTGAACAAACCCTTAAAAAATGTCTTAAAAATATAAATTCACTAATTTTCAAAGGTTGACATTTATCATTTTTTAAGATAAAATCACTTCTTTTACTTTGTTAATAAACAATATTTTAAAAGTATTCCCTTCGTCCCCCTTTCGATAGATTTCATTAGGCTATAACAACATTCATGTGACATACATTGAGTTATTTATGTACTGTCAAACTAGTTAAGTATCGAAAATTACTTGCATCCACCACAATAGAGTATGTCTCCTCACAATCAAATCCAGGTCTTTATGAAAAATCTTTGGGCAACCATTCTTTCTTTATATCTTATAAATTATCATTTCTCATCATTTCGCTTCTGAAAAAATTCACATTTGCATCCACCTAGGTTTACACCTTTAGCTATACGAACTACAAGAAGTTCAAATACCTGTCACTTTTCGAGCAAGATCAATTTTGCCTCAATTGCATCTTTCCATTTTGGTAAATAATTTTTTTGTCTATATTCCTAAATAGACTTTGATGCGTGATCGTCATCTTATATCATATAAGTGCTATATCCTATGTAAAAGCACCATCAACGTTGACTTCATTTCGGTTCCATTGTATTTCAGTCATGACATAATTTATTGAGATCTCTTTGTTTTCACAATTTTTAGGTACCTGAGTTTCTTCTGGAATGAGCTATTAATTATGTCTAAGGGCTCTTCGAGAGTCATTACATCCTCGAATTGATCATCTTTTTTTCTCGCTCCTTTTTTTTCGAGGATTTTTTTCTTTGAAACTGATGGGTCTACCAAGCTTCAGGCGTGCCTCAAACTTATTTGCAATTATAATTTGCCAAACAGGGATATCAATTTTATTGTAGTATTAGCAGCTGAAATATGTGACTTAGTTACTCTTTTTAGGTCAATAAATGCGTCTAGCAATTAGTTATCTAAATTTTGCAAATGAATTATTATTTGAATTTCAAATTCAAATTGTTTTGTACGAGGATCAAGATAAGATAATGATAACTCTTTCTAAATCATTTCTTTTTTCAACTGCTTATTTTCTCCCCCTAATGTTGGGAAAACGGATCCATCAAAATAACAATCGAGAAATCTAGTTGTGAATGAATCTCTTATTGTTGTTTTGAGATATTTTATTATGAGTGTAGATCCGGATCTAACATATTATATTCTCAATCTTCTTTGATGTCCTATCTTAGTGTGTTGTGGTGGAGCAATGACAACATATACCGCACATCCAAAAGTTCTTAGATGGAAAATATTAGGTGTCTGACAAAAAACCATTTGTAAATGGGAAACTCGTGATAATTTAATGGTTTGATGTGAATCAGTGCTAGCATGTTCCCAAATAGTAATGGCAATAGACATACAATAGTTAATAATTAGATTTTGGTTTATTCAATTGCACAAGTAATCTCGCAAACTTCTGTTGCGAATTGCCAATGAATAAACATGTGATCATCTAGTTGATGCATCAATTAAAAATATTAAATATATAAATGGTCCACATGATGGAAGTAAAGACATATAAATATCATCTTGTATTTTTTCAAGAATCAATCTCCAATTTTTTATGGAGATGGTCGAATAAACTTTCTTTGGGAGCAATTATTAGCACATGTGATATTATTATATTGAAGAAACTTTGGGTTTTTCATTGGATGTCAACATAAATTTTAATTATTTTTTTCGCATCGTATAGTTGATTTGGGATGGTCTAACAGACCAAACCAAATAATTTTTTTTTTTATAATCTATGTATTTGGATTGAAATGAAACTCACTTATATTTGGAAGTAATGACATATAAATATCATCTTGTATTTTTTTATTATATTTAATTGAACAATTTTCATCTCTCTGCCACATTTACTCACTCTTACTGCTTATCATTTATTTTTACAGGTTTTGATAACAAATTGTATGAGCGAAGGCATGATATGCAACTATCACCTTAAACAAAGTAGCATGGAGTTTGAAATGTTTTTTCTAAAAAAAAAAAGTTTTGAAATGTTTGATTTTACTATTAATGAACTTGATTTCCATCTTTATTCCGCTTCTGCAAAATAACTGTCATCTTGATTCTTGAGTATTCACAGCCAAAAATCAATTTTGTGAAGTATTTATGTACAAATTATGGAAGATGGAAAGAAGCCACATTATTTTTTGAATGTACAATTTGCATTGTGGCACTCTTTGACACAAATAATTTTAATCTTGAATTATTACTTTATAAAATATGCAAACTATTTTGTCTTTCTTCTGCTCATGAATGTATTTAGTCCTCTTTTTTTTTCTTTTTCCAACTAATGCACATTTGTATTAAATACTTTCATATATACCTTCATGATTTTATTATCATACTACCTGAAAAACTTTACTAAAAATAATATAACAAAATTTTGGACAAAAATATTATAATCGAATTACAATATCATTCAAAATTTGAATTTGGACTTAATATTTTACTAGTAAGCGACGAAAGCCTACAATTAAATGATAAACTCATATATTAAAGATTTTAATTTTTAGTGTATGAGTATGTTCTTTTCAAATAATTAATTATTAATTATTGTAGCAAATAATGACTATTATTGAAAAGAGAACAAAAATAACTCATTATAAAGATAACAATATGCCCAATGATCCATCAATAAAATTACGATACCAATTGCTTTATTTTTAAAGCAGTAAAATACACACCATGGACCAAACCTTCCTTGTCTCCATTTCTAAGTCTTGCTTAACCATCCTAATAAAACACAGAACCATCTACTAAAATATAATCAAAGAAAGCATAGATTTACTTAAGACTAAAGCTATGACATAATTTATGTGTGAAAATTTGTCTCCTGTGGCATACAACTATGGAAGTTTGACATGGATTTTGGAAGGTGGGGAGATTGGGCTTCACTTATCTCCATAGGTGGGCTTAGATGAATAAATTCAGAGCTTTGAAGAAATTAGCTTTTTGATTTACCAAGTAATTGCTCTAGTTTTATACATGAGTGTAAATTTGCTATATAAAAACTATGATACTGAGATATGTTTATGTGTTACAATCAACTTTCAAAGTGTTTATTTCTAATTGGTCAACCAAGTTAAAAAGGAAAAAACCTGTTTCATATATTATAACTCATAAGATTTATAAAAGCCTATTAAAGCCATTGCAGTCACAACTTCTAGGTTGAATGCAAAAGCAAATGTGCAGTTAGAAAACAATGTTTATCATCATCACCATTCATGCAACCAATAAAAGAAAACAGAGGCATTGATTTTCAAAATTATATCTTAGAAAAATTGATTTTCAACCACTTATGTTGCAGAAGAATCAAATAATAAAAAATACATTAAAACTAAACAGTGAGACACCAAAAAAAACATATATAACAATACCACAACAGATCTTATAATGTTGGCAATTCCTCAAACTAAACAATAAGGATAGTTATTACAATGAAATTTTGTCAAACACATGGCGTGAACTTTTCATAATAAAGCCAATTTACATAAATGACTTAGAGAGAAATTGCATTATCTCATTAAACTAAGCTTCAAATTTAAGACATTTGTAATCAACAACTTAAAACTGAAAAAACTTTAAACATTGCCTTATATCAAGGAAATAAAAATAATAAGTAGTCATGAAAAATTTACATTTTATCTTGATTAATAGATGGAAGGCTTTCATGAGGTCCACAATAGTGTCTCTTTCTCCTATAGAATACTTGATATTAAGTGCTCAAAACTATATATCATCATCAAATGCTCCATTGCCTTGCCAAAATCTGTCATAATTTGTTGAAATTAAACAGTCAATTATTGGTGAAAACATAGCATGACCAAACCAAATGGCATAAAAAAATTACCCCTTTTTTTTTAAATACATTTGTATAAGAGGTCCTGGAAAAGTCTCATCATCCCTTTGCTCACTCCACTTTTCGACCTGCAACAATTTAATCCAAAATAGAAAAATTAAAATAGAGGAGAGCTAAACCAATTAGTTTACTACAGAGTCAATTTCCAGGCTTATATAAAAACTTTCATCTCAAAAATTACAACCTTTCAGAGAAGGAAACTAAGAAGTAGCCAAAAGTGACTCAAAAATTACAACCTTTAAAAAATTACAACACTTAACATGTTGCATTATCATACCAGACACAGACTCGCTGTACATTCTTTATAACCGCTCATTTAAGTTCTTGCAAGGATTTGCCTGTAGAAAAGGGGTACAGTAGATCTATCTTCAAAAACAGTTATTTCTTTCACAGCTAAAAGTTTCCAAAAGTTAAGCATTGACGTATAGAACTGATAAAAAAACATTTTAGCCTGAATAGTCAAACTTAAAGTTGCAGCAGATGAACATGCAGCATTAGTTCAATATAAGCTTCCACTAAAATAAAAAGAAATCCAAACTAAAATAATTCATGGACTTTTCTTTTCATCATACTGTTGACAAACAAATCAAATACTCAATACTTAAGGGCTAAGGCTCATAACCACGATAGGCTAACACGAAGATCCATGTTATCTTGTAGAATTCAATCCATCCTCTTCGGCAGGTTTCTTTGGATTTTGCCCTGGCTTAGTGTTGCCACCTGGAGGGGAAAAAAGAAATTCAAAAATAATGAGCTTCTGTCCATACTGGAGACTAAAAGAAAGAGGTACCAAGCAGCAAAAGGTAAATCATTCTCAAACTGTAAAACTCATAAATCCTTGAACTCATAAAATGCCATGAAATTTATCTATAATTAGCCTATTAAAGGAAAGAGACAGATTGAATTTATTTAGCAGCTATGGGAGATGATAAACAGACATTCAAACCATAAAAAAATGTTCAACAATTCATGACTTATTGCTCCCTTTTGGGAAGTCAACCTTCGGGTTGATGGAGCTCGTGCCACTAAGGAAGCAGCTGCGGCTGCGGCCACACGTGTTCTGCAAAATAAAATTTATGACATCAACATTCAGATTTGGAGCAGTTTCATCCATCTCTGCAACTTAAAATTTTGAAAAAGTTTGTACTCTCTAATCTCTACTACCTCTTATGAACATCAACATATTCATCTGTCTCATATAGCCAGATTTCAAACATTCCCCTGTCAAGCTTCAAAAACACAGTTTACTCATATGAAAGGTTTAAAACATAAGTATTGCCTTTCACTTATACAGTCATGTTTGAAACATTCCCCTCTCAGGTCTATGATGTATCATTACGTATGTTTTACCTAAAAAAGAAAAAAGAAGAAGTAGAAGAGTAAAGAACAATCAAAGTTTAATACTAAATTGATCAAAACACTAATTCGCGAGAGAAAAGGATTCATTATTCCTATGCCAAATATTGTACCTCTCTTTCTCTGTCACTACTCTATCTCTCTATATTGTACCTCTCTATTTTGTCATTCCAAAATGCAGAAATGACTTATGGTTACCTCAAGAAGACAATATTCTGAGAAACTAAATTAGAGGACACAATAGAGAACCATTAAGTCAGAGGACAAAACAGAAAACTAATGAGATCAAATGACTAACTCAAATCATGCTTAAATGATATGACCAAGTAATGAATTATTATTTTTATATTGAAATATACATGTTAAATTATAAATGTAAGTCGAAACAATAGAAGAATCAAGAGCATGAATCAAATTTATGCTAAGTTGAAAATATCTCAAATCTTGCAAGAATAAGAAGCTCACCTTTGAATTACTTGGATCAAGGGCCATAGTAGGATTCCCAATCAAGTCATGAGCATAACCCCGTAGGAAACATCAAAAAGATGTTTTTAAAGTGAGTAATTGTGAGCGAATGATCATACTAAATAATAAAAACAACAATCTAGAGACAAATGATTAAAAGGTGAGTATGATGACTTTTTGAGAATTTTTTGACCCTGATTAAAAGATGACCTTGGAATTACATCTTAGCTTTTACATGTCTTCTCCTTTTACCTCTGCAATTGAGGAATACAACATGGAACACCATTGAACAAACATAGCATTAAAAGAATATGAAAATTAAAGAAAGGATATCAAATGTTAGACATATAATGATAAAATAATTTACCTTGGTATTCAAAGTACCGTACCTGGAATTTAATAAAATCATAATGACATTGATTAGAAGATCACCTTTACAATCACTTTAGCTATTTCAGCATCATCACAAACCTCTAATACCAAAGCTTGATCACAAAAAATACCATGTAATTAGCAGCAGCATCAGAAAACAGATAGCAATAGGCATCAATGCTTTGTAACAAAATAGCAATAACTGACAACAACAACAAGAAATATAAATAGCAGCAGCAACAACAACAAATAGGAGCAAAACAAATTCAAGTCATCATATGCCTATATTTTCGTCGAGGATGTATGAGAGACTTACAAAAACCCGGGGAAATTCACCGTCACATCCTTTTGCATATTTTCTCCATACTCATCAGTTTTGTAGGAATAAGGTAAATTTCCCTGATGCACTTCACCAAGGATGTTACTGCATTCTACCATTCAATTAGTCAACTGATCAGTCTTACATACATGATGTACTAAGCAGTGTGATAGAAAACTTAAGTTTCCTTTTGTTCGCTGCCTTCCTCAAATGCGTTGTTAGTAGTCATTGCTGAAAGGAAATTATGCTTTTTAATCATAGCTCCATTGTATAACACAGAAAATGAACTCTGTTCAATAAAATAAAAAAGAACCATGACATTTTTTTCAACATGTAAGATCAAATTATCATTGTTGCAGTAACATTAAAGGATTGTGACTTGATTAAATTCATAAAAATACCCATTTGAAGGAAAAAACCCATTAGAAAAACAATAGTAAACCCCAAATCAAAAACTCCAAGAATAAAAAAAAGAGTGTCGTGTTACCGTAAGTGATGGTGAACCACCATGAATCCAACAACACCATGGCAAGTCTCCATTCTTAAATTTCAATATAAGCCATAACCTGTACAGAAGCAAGAAAAAAAACGAAATGGGTTAGGGATTTGAGGATGAGAATGAAAATATTTAAAATACCCAAATCCAGAAAAGAGAGACATGGTAGAGATTGATGAGATAGGGCAAAATGGGTGAGCGGAGCGGGTGATGGTGGTGGCCACTGCGATTTCCGGCGGTGTGGTGATGGGAGAGTGAGAGAGCAGGAGAGAGAGCGAGTGGTGGTGGCGGTGCGATTCGCGGCGGTGTGGTGGTGGCGGCGCGAGTCGCGGTGGCGTGGTAATGTGATGATGAGAGAGAGTGCGGGAGTGAGAGAGTGAGAAAGAGAGATAGAGTTGAGAGAGGGAGAAATGAGAAGAAAGAGAGAGTGGGAAAGAAGAAAGACTGAGAGTCGTGAGGCAGGTTTTTGTTTTTTTTATTATTTATCACACACATACATTGAACAACTATATATCATATATACATTGCCTCTTCAGCCTCTGGGAAGTTTCGTCAAGACTTCACTCATTAATAGTTAATAGTGTTATTAATGAGTGTTTTGAACGGGAAATGAGTATTAAGGTGTATGATACCCATTTGAATTTATAAATAGTATTGGTCCCCCTTCAATGAAAATCTGAATTTGGTCTGCACGGACTTGAGACCTAGTTAAATTAAATTAGGAAAATGTTAAGCCAACATCTGCGTGAGACATCATACGGGTACACCGTATGTGTATGGTATGAACTTAATAGGAAAAGTCGAAATTGCCCTCCAAAATTCCCTCTTTTTCACTTGTCTCTTCTTTCCCTCCTCTTTCATTTGGTTCCCTCTTAATCTAGCTGCTCTCTCACTCTGTTCCTCTCTCTCATTCTCTCTCCCTCGCCATAGCCGTCGGATTTCTCTCTCTTGTGCTTCGATTCGGCTTTCCTCTCTCTCGCTCCCTTTTTTTTCTCCTCATCCTTCAACCTTCCTTCTCTCTGACTCTCGGCCATTGTTGCTCTCTCTCACTCTCAACCTTGTCCGTCCGTTTGACACTCCTCTCTCTCCCTCATTCTGTGCTCCGTCGTCGTTCCTCTCTCTCCCATTCCGTTCTTCTCTATCTCCCTTTCCGTTCGCTGCCGTACTTCTCTCTCACTGGTGTTGAAAGTCGGTGCTCTGTGTTTGATACTTCATTCGGTGAGTTTTTTCTTCATGTGCTCTAATGCAGTAGTGAATCCTTTTGTTGGTCCATATTTGGGTGAAATCCCTAATTTTTGTAACAAAATTAATTTAGGGTTTGTGATAAGAAAAAAATTGGACTTATCAATAATGCTATTATCTCTCTTGCTCGTGGATTATGTAACACCCCTAATTTTGTCCCTTGAATATTATATTTATATAATAAAAGTTTATTTTTCAAATTATAAAGTTTTCTTTTAAATCGATTAATTATATAGATAATGTGCATTTAATTAGTAAATATTTTAAATGAGTAAATTATGTGAAAATATAATTTTCATAGTTTGATCCTTAAATTAGGACCTAATAATGATATTAGAAAGGTTTTTGGAGGGAAAGGAATTAGAAACTAAATTTTTGAATTTTCCCAGCATCTAACCGGTTAGATGTGCCCTGTAACCGGTTAGACGATGAACCCAGAAAATTGAGTTAGTGCGTTTTGATGAGTAATCACTCGATTAATCCGTTAATCGCCACGAAATCAACCATAAACGCAGTGGGAAATACGTGTCGACCTGCATGGCAATGGAATTGTTCTATAAATAGC
Organism: Crotalaria pallida; assembly: GCA_037953625.1. NCBI lineage: Eukaryota > Viridiplantae > Streptophyta > Magnoliopsida > Fabales > Fabaceae > Crotalaria > Crotalaria pallida. The sequence continues at coordinate 103,091,149 of CM075649.1, forward strand.
CCCAATTGATCAAGGTTTTGGTTCATTTGTTGATCTGAAGGTGTTGAAGCTCTGTTAGGGTTCCTGAATTCGTTTTTGCAATTCTTCTTGTTCTCAGAGAGTTTAAGTGTGAGTGATACACCTTTACAAAGCTTAAATCAAGGGCTTTGTATAGATATAAAAATCGTGAGTTGAGAGTTCCTGAGGTAGGAGAAATCAAAGCACGAAGTGGAGGCTTTCAAGCTGTCAACATTGTTTTTGTGTTCGTGGAGCTGTCTTGGAGCTTCAATTTTGGTAAGCTCAAGCATTCTTTTGACCTCAAATCTGTCCAATTTTGTAGTGCATGTTGCATAGAACACAATCTAACCACTTTCCCCAATTTGTTTATCCTTTTCATGTGTTAAAATCTCTGATCTTTGAACCCTATCAAAACTGTCCTGCATGAGAGCAAAATCTGTGATTTTGGAGTGTCTCTGTGTCAATCTTGTTGTGGCTGTGTTGATCCTCATTAAGCACGACCCTAAGGTAAGGGAGAAGCTAATTAATCACTAGAATGAGAATAATTACTAGGAAATTTAGGTATGAGTCACCATGAGACTCAAAAAGGGCATATATTTTAGAGGTTAAAGGCTTGGAGGCCAATTTCACTTGTTCCAGGACTTAGAGCAAGTTTCAATGAATGCATGCAAGCTATGTGTGTGAAAGTTTGATGTTAAAATCTTGTATATGTGAAATTGGTATGTTAAGTTGTCATTTATGTATTTTCATGCAATTTGATGTGTGTTTTTGAAATGCATGAGTGTTGAATGTAATTGAGGGTTGGAATATGTTTAATTCATAGGAGTAAAGCTCTGATTATAGTTGGAATGGATTGGAAATGAATAAAATTAGAAATGACATGCAAAATCCCAAAACAGTGTTATGTTCTGCATGTTTTAACCGGTTAGGCTGTCGTGTAACCGGTTAGAACCTGGCAGATAGGAAAAGTAAATTCTGCATTTTAATAAATCAACTTCCACCATTTCCAATTTGTGCTTCCAATCTTATTCTGCTATAAATTACACTGTTTATGAAAATGAATGTGAATGGATTCAAGGAGCTTTATGACTTAGAGTTTTTAACAACTTTAAAAGATGAATTAAGCCATGAGATGTTGCTTCAACACTTGGGACATTCTTTGGAATGAACAAAATCAATTTGAGGTATTTGAGTTATCCCTAATCTGTTTTGAGTGTTGGATTGAATTGGAAAAATTAAAAATGGCTTCAAACTTTAAAGAAAATTATGTTTTGCCTGCAGATTCTAACTAGTTAGAATCCGTTGTAATCGGTTAGAGACTGACGGCAGTGAAAAATAAATTGAATTATAATGTAAACTTTATTGTGCCATTTTAATTTATCTTTTTCAATTTAATACTAATCTAATTATCTTAAATAATAAAGTATGATTTTAGGGGATAATTCATGGAACCTCAAGTTAAGCTATATTACTAAGAAAGTATGGAATTCTTAGTAATGTTATAGGCTGTATGTGTTGAAAAATGGAAAGTGAGACATTAATTAATGGCCAACGAAATTGAGAAAAATATTGTATGCATTCATGCATGGTGAAAGGTGATGAAATAGGTTGGCAAGGATCGTTTATCATGTTCTGGGAACATGAGGAGGGTACTCTAGGAGTACCAAATTGATGAAACCTACTTGATGACACATTCTGGGAATGTGGCCAGTGTCTGGGACATGGTTTTTATGCGTTCTGGGAACGTAATGCACACTCTGGGAGTGGTGCTTGTTTTCCAAGTATGGTTTGCCATACGTTCTGGGAACGTATGTGAGTGTTCTGGGAACACATTTGTAGTGTCCTTGAACACTAGATGTCCTTAACCCTCTAAGCACTCAAGATTATGGAAACCAGGAGCCCAAGAGAGGATCAAGTATTAATGTGTGACTTGTGATATTTCTGCAGTTCCAGTTGGGAAAAGCAGGATCTCCCTAGTCAACGTGTGTGTGCAGAGTGTCAACTTAGGGATGAGAGTACTTACCTGAAACCCTAGCTGTGATGAGCTATTTATAGGGTTTGGAGGAGGCTGATATGAGCCGTTTGGGCCCTGCATCAGAGCTGTGCTGAACCAGGATTCTGTGAGATAATATCGATGGATTATGCTCTTAGAATCTAGTTAGGATCAGCTGAAGATCTCATGTCTAGGCTGTTGCGAGAATCCAGGAGAGATTTGCGGAAGGGATAAGAAGCCTTGGTGAGCCTGTGCTTATCCACGAGCCGACGATATGTCTCGGTCCTAGAGTCTCGAGCCTGATGGATTGAGGACCGATGGTGAGGCTCGGTTCCATCAAGTCCGTGCCTGGTCCTTTCGTATTGCTCGGATCCTACGAGTCCGAGCGGAGGGCTTTAATAGTAGGTGAACCGAGCAAAGTACCCTTAGAGAATCCCTTTAATAAGACTTAGGTCCGTATGTGGTCGGCAGACCATACAAGCCCCCCAGCTCGTAAGACTGGAAAGTCTATAGCGAGGTAGCAAGTGGCTAGGGTTGACCTTTTCACATGTCTTAGTTCGGAAGTGTGGGACAACTGTAACCATGTAGCCTGTTCGAGGTGACGTTTTAGGTTCTCTAGGTACGGCGCGTGTCTTGGGAAGTTGTGCCAAATCATTTTGAATTTCGAATTTTGAAACAGCAACTTCAGCAACCGCCACGTCTTACCCTGCGAGTGGCTGAGTGGGTTAGTGGGCTTTCGGCCCAACGTGTGCATCGTGGAGGGAAACTAAAGGGGAAACTGAAGGGTTTTTTAAGGTTATTCGAATCCTATACTCCCATTTGCATCTTTCACAAATCAGAAACCTCTTCTTATCTGCTCTAAACACGTCTCCTTTGCGCTATACTCATTTTCAGTTTTCACGAATCAGAAACCTTTGTTCTCATTTGCTCCAGAAACATTCCCTTTATTCTCGTCCGCGCGTTCACGATCATCCGTTGCTACCAACTTTTTCCAGAAATCAACAATTGAAAGCAGGTAATCCTTTCTTCTCTTATAACTTAAAACAACTTATTCTTGGTTCTGTTTTTTCTATCTTTTGAGAGGGTTTTGCGTTTTGTGGGTTTTGCAGAAATTTGGGGGTTTTTGTTCTGGGTAAGTAGTTGGAGGGTTTGGGTTTCCTAATCATGAGAGGTTGGAGAGATTGGAAGAAAATTTACCATGAACTCTGTAGGAGATTAGGTGAGGAACCTTCCAGTGACAGCGATTCGGGTTTTTCTGGGAGTTCTGGGGATTCTGAGGATTCTGAGGGAGAAAATGTTACCTTAGAAATTAGTTCTGATACTGATGATACAGTAGATCCTCCTTCCCCCCCTTGTGGTCAAGGATCAAACGAGTCACCCGAGATAGAACCGTTAACCATAGAGTACCCTTCTGATCCCGCAAAGGAAAATAGGTGGCTGTTGGCTTATAGGTTTGCCGAGCGTCGGGCTCAGGTGAGGACTAACCCAGAATGTTTTACAGGAAGGGAAGAGTTTTTGGGGGATCCTATGAGGGAGGGGGAAAAAGGTTCAAGGCTCGGCCTTAGTTTTAGATTTAAAACATCTGCTATAAAAAATGCTAATGCCGAGCCTTTTACTTTTTCCCCAGATATGGTGGAGCGCAGGTGTGATACCCATCCTGAAGAATATCCTTTACCACCCAACCACTCGCAGTACGATGGAGTCTTCGATCGGGAAGTACTTGGAACGAGGCCTTCGTTGCTGACGACGGACAGCCTGAATCACCTTCATCCAATCCTAACACCTCCGAGCCCAGATGGGAATGCTTCGGAATTTGTTTTAAGACATGTGAGCATAGACGACCGGATATGCCTCCAAGTGCCGGAAAACCAACATATTTTTTACTTTTACGAGGAGGTAGTGACAAAGGTCGGAATCCGCACGCCCTTTTCTACCTTAGAAATAGAAGTCCTCAACCACTTAGGTATAGCTCCGAGCCAGCTGCATCCGAGCGGGTGGGCCTTTGTCAGAGCTTTCCAACAGTTTTGTGATGCTGAAGGTCTGACAGCGACGTTACGAGCCTTCTTCTGGTTATATGCCCCCCCAGGTAAATAAATTCGGCGACTCCAAGGGGCTCTGGGTGTCATTGAAGGCTCGGAAGGAGCATGCCCTTTTTGCGAAGGTAACCGATTCTTGGAAGTCCTTCAAACCACGCTTCTTCCAATACGAGTATACTGGAGCCGAATTGTGCTGGTTTATGAAGCAAATTGAGGAAGAAGGGGAAATTAAGGTCGTGCCTCAATTCCCCTTGAGCTGGTCGAATGGTATTTATAACCGAGGGGCCTCTTTGTATCAATTTGATTATAAAGCAGATTTAACTAAGGCCGAGAGACGATTATGCGATCGGGTTTGGGAGTATCTCCGAGAAAAGGGGCAAATTGACACCAAACAAATTTTGTTGAAGAGAACACAGGCTGAAGTGAAAGCCGAACTTGGTACATATACATATATATGTATTTTTTTTTGTTCGGTATAACATATTTTTTCTTGTTGCAGAGAAAATGGGGAAGAAAGCTTCAAAGGCAAAGAAGAGTGCTGCTGCCTCGGCCAAGATGGCTCAGCTGGCTGCTATGAAGGCAGGCTCGGGCTCCTCGGCCAAAAGCCAGTCCTCCGAGCCAACACCGAAGAATAGTCCGACTGTTGCTCCCCGTGCTGTCCCTGCCGAGGTGATTTCGGCTGCCGAGAGCATTGAGCAAACAGTCAATTCAGAGGCCCAGCCAAGTGCTAGAGGTGCCCCTGAGCGTCCCCCCAAGAGACCTCGGGTGGATACAGGGGAGGGGGTAGCTGGGGATTGGCTCCATCTGAGTAAGTCCCACAAAGGGATTCAAGTTGTTGAAGGCATGGATGACATTGTCGCCAAAACAGTGTGGGCTAGGAAGAATTCTGATACCTTTAATGCGACTGTCTTTCCTCCCGAAGATGCGCAGGTGATAGGTGCCTGGACCCCAGGTACCTGGGAAAACAATTGTTCTTCCTTGGTGAGGAGTCTTCTAAGAGGTGCGAGCATTCTTCGTTACCTCAGTCAGCATGGTGATGACGTTCATGCTGGTGTGTCTACCGAGGAGAAGAAAAAACAAAGTGAAGCTGATGCTCGGGAAGACTACTTACAGCTTCAAGTAGAGGGCCTTAATAAAAAGCTTCAAGCATTGGCTGCCGAGAATGAAAAGCTGCAGAAAGGGAAGCAGGATCCTGAAGATGCCAAGGCTAAAGCCGAGGTTGACAAAGAGAAAGCAGAAAGAACCCTTCAAGAGGCTAATGAGGGGATGAGAAAGGCTGAAGAAATCATGAAGAAGGCCGAGGAAGATGCTGCAACCCTGCAAGAGGCCATAGAGAAGGCTCGGAAAGCCGAGGAAGACGCCGTAGTGGCTCGAGAGCAACTCGAGTATGCCAAGGACGAGGCTGCTGGGCTCTGAGCTTCTCTGGATAAAATGAGAGCAAAAGCTCTTAAGCATAAAAAGGCAGCCAAGGAGAATCTGTACAATTGGGATCATGCGGTTGAAGATTCTTTCCTCAACACCGCCGAGCAACTTTGCATCTTGAATCCTGGCCTCGTGACCAAGGGTGCTGACCCCAACTTTGCTATTAAAAATGGTCGGATCGTGGGCGAGGATGGGGTCCCAATTGATATGGGCAGACCACTTGGCTGAGGAATCCGAGGAAGAGGGGGTCGAGGGTGCCGAAGGCGACGAGGAGGAAGAGGATAAGTTTGATCCTGAAAGCATAGTACTGTCTGACATAGAGTAGAATTTTCCTTTTGCTTTTTAACTTTTGTATTTGTCCCAATAGATGGGTTTGAACCTCCTTGCTGTAACTAATTTAGAATATTTATAATATCCGCTATCATTTTGTGCTTCTTTTCGTTCTTTGAGTTATGAATTCAAGTGTTAAGACCTCGGAACGCCGGCACTTCAGCCGAGGTGGGTTCCTCTATCCGCGATGTAAAAAATGATTGATGATCATGTTTGAATCGGGAATCTTTCAAAGTACTTGACGAGTTATAAGCTCTTGTTCGAGCTGTTTATAATCGTTCGGGTCATAAACGGTGGCTAATCGGTTATGAGGAAAAGTACGTAAATACAATGAATTCAAGAACAGAACTTTTATTTATTCGAAGCAGTAAATACAATGGGCTCGGAGTTCCACCGAGCGTACACCATCATCAAAAATAAACAATCCTAACATTAAGCAAAGGTAATAATGAAACTAAAAACAATTGAAAATAGAATTGAAATAGGATGAAAAACTTTAGCTGAAGTATGCTCTAAGCTTTGCCACATTCCAAGTGTTGTTGATGAGAGCACCAGAGAGTTTTTCGAGCTTGTAGGCCCCTGTTCCTGTTTTAGAAGCTACTCGGTATGGCCCTTCCCAGTTTTGGGCCAGTTTCCCGTCTTTAGCGTTTTTGAGGCCGATGTCAGCTCTCCTTAGGACGAGGTCACCTACTTCGAACTCTCTGGGTACTACCGAGCGATTATACCCTTTTGCCTGCATAAGCTTGGCATGTCGTTCCCGCTCGGCGGCCAGATCTCTGACTTCATCAGATAGAACGAGGTCCTCACACAGTAAAGTGTTGTTGAGGGGGTTTGGTTGTTGCATGGCTCGGAATGAGGGAATGATCCTTTCTATCGGGATGACCGCGTCGCAGCCGTAGGTAAGTCGATAAGGAGTTTCCCCCGTCGAGGTCTGTATTGTGGTGCGATATGACCAAAGTACTTCATGCAAATTTTCCAGCCAATTTCCTTTTGCACCAATGAGCCTCTTCTTGATTCCCTGGATGATGGACCGATTTACTGATTCCACTTGTCCATTGGTCTGAGGATGCTCAAACGAGGAAAAATAGTGCTCGATGTTTAAGGCATTGACCAAGTCTTGGAACGCCTTTGCTGCGAACTGAGTTCCATTGTCAGTCACCAAAACTTGTGGAATTCCAAACTGAGCTATGACCTGTCTCTCAAAAAACTTCTGAACCTTGGCAGACGAGGTAGTTGCTAGAGGCTCGGCTTCTACCCACTTGGTAAAGTAATCAATGGCGACTACAACCCATTTCAACTGTCCTGGTGCTGTGGGGAACTGGCCAATCAAATCCATTCCCCACTAATAAAATGGATAGGGAGATGAAAGTGAGTGGAGTTCCTCGACCGGCTTCTGGTACACATCGTTGTGAAATTGACACTTTTCACATCTCTTCACATGATTGATCGTATCTTGTTGAAGGGTTGGCCAGTAATATCCTGCCCTCAGAATCTTTTTGGCCAATGATTTTCCCCCAACATGATGGCTTCCGATTCCTCCGTGAACTTCCTCCAGTACCTGTTTCGCTTCAATGGGATCTAAACATCTAAGCATAGGGCTACTGACCCCTCGGCGAAACAAAATTCCATCAACCATAGTAAACTGTGACGCCTTCCTGACGAGCTTCCTAGCCTCGGTTGGATCAGTAGGCAAGGTTCCCTGTTCTAGGTAACTTGTGATTGGAGCAGTCCAACTCGGATCCACTGAAACGGAGAGGACAACGCTAGGCCCATGCACCATTTCTTGGATCAAAGTCTTGTTATTCCCGGGGCCTTTTGTTGAAGCCAATTTTGAGAGGATGTCAGCTTGGCCGTTGCTTTCCCTTGGGATATGGCAGAACTCAACCTTGGCAAACTCTGAAGATAGGAACTTCACCTTCTCAAGATACTTTTGGAGGATGGGTTCTTTGGCTTGATAATCACCTTTAACTTGCGAAACCACCAACTGAGAATAACTGAAAATCTTTACTTCTCGGGCCCCTACCTCTTTTGCCATCCTGAGACCAGCCATTACAGCTTCATATTCTGCCTGATTATTTGAAGTAGGAAATCCGAACTTCAAATAATACTCAAGGGTAACTCCCTCAGAGTTATCCAAGATTATTCTAGCACCTGCTCCAAGCTTGTTGCTCGACCCGTCAACATAAACGCTCCAGTCCAAGTTTGAGCTCGTCAATGGCTCAGTAAACTCGGTAAGGAAATTGGATAGGACCTGAGATATCATTGCCTTCCTTGGTTCGAAAATGATGTCGAACTCGGAAAGTTCAATGGCCCAAGTAACCATTCTTCCTGCCAAGTCAGGTTTTTGAAGAATATGCCGGATCGGTTGAGCTGTTCTGACCTTGATGTGATGGCTCTGGAAGTACTGTCGTAGTCTTCTGGCCGTGATAACCAAACAAAAAGTCAATTTCTCCACCTTCTGATACCTCAGCTCTGGTCCTTGAAGCGCTCGGCTGACAAAATAAACAGGGGATTCTTTGCTTGATTCTTCCCGGACTTGAACCGAACTGACGACCGAATCACCCACTAATAAGTAAAGGAACAAAATTTCTCCAGTTATAGGACTAGATAGGATTGGGGGGGATGCCAGGTATTGCTTAAGGTCAGTGAAGGCCTTTTCGCATGCCTCGTTCCACTCAAACGTCTTTTCTTTTTCCTTCCTCAGCAGTTGGTACCATGGTAGAGCCTTCCGAGCTGATTGGGATAAAAATCTGGAAAGAGCCGCTACCCGACCTGCCAGCTGCTGGACACCCTTGATGTTAGATGGACTCTTCATCTCGAGGATGGCTCGGCACTTCTCTGGATTTGCCTCGATTCCTCCTTCATTGAGCATAAATCCGAGGAATGATCCAGCAGGAACCCCAAAGGTGCATTTTTCTGGATTCAACCTCATATCGAACTGCCGAATTTTGCCAAGAATGATCTTCAAATCCTTAGCATGGTCTTCTTCCTTCAAACTCTTAGCAATCATATCGTCAATGTACACCTCCATTCTGGGCCCGATAAGCGAGCCGAACACCTTGTTCATCATTCGCTGGTAAGTTGCCCCAGCGTTCTTAAGTCCGAAGGGCATGACATTATAACAAAATGTAGCATTTTCAGTCATGAATGAAGTCTTCACCTGATCCGGGGGATACATCGGGATCTGATTGTAGCCCGAATAAGCGTCCATGAAGGATAGTCTCTGATATCCTGCCGAGCTATCTACTAATTTGTCTATGCAGGGAAGTGGATATTGGTCCTTGGGGCAGACCTTGTTCAAGTCTGTATAATCCACGCACATTCTCCACTTTCCATTGGATTTCTTGACCAGTACGGGATTAGCCAACCAATCGGTGTATACCACTTCCCTGATGAACCCTGCTTCAAGTAGCTCGGCAACCTTTTCTTCTGTTGCTTGAGCCTTCTCGGTTCCGACCCGCCTTTTCTTCTGACAAACTGGCTTAGCGCCAGGATACACACTTAATTTGTGGCAAATGAAATTTGGATCGATTCCTGGCATGTCTGCCGATGTCCAGGCAAATAGATCTTTGTTTTCTACGAGCAGTTCTGTCAGTTCTCTCTCAACTTCTTCAGCAAGACCAACACCAATCTTGACACAACGGGATGGATCGGAACCCAAAATTACCTTCTTGAAGTCCCCCTGAGGGGTTGGCCTAGTTTCATCCTCCTCCCTTACATCGAGATCTGCCAGGTTAACACTTCCCTTGTTGAGTGGTTCTTGCATGATCTTCTCATCTTCAATCTTCAGTTTACCCAGGCTGATATTGTAACACTTCTGAGCCAACTCTTGTTCAGAATGTACCGTTACCACCTTGTCATCAGACCCTGGAAACTTCATAGCTAGGCGGACAGTTGATACAACGGCACCAAAAGACTGGGGTGCAGTACGGCCGAGGATGGCATTGTATGCCGACGGAGCCTGGACAACTAGAAAATTTACTATCTCAGTTCGAGTAGATGGTTGTTCCCCCAGGGTAACTGGGAGGTGGATATGCCCTAGAGGAACAATCGAATGGCCCGTAAAGCCAATCAAACTTCCCTCGAACGGAGTTAGGTCAGATCTTTTCAATTTCAAGGCTTCGAACAGATCCAAGAACATAATGTCTGCTGAGCTCCCCTGATCAACGAGAATCCTCTTTACTTCGTAATTGCCGAGCCTGGCTGTAACTACCATTGAGTCATTGTGATCTTGGATTATGTCAGCAAAGTCCTCGTCACTGGAACTGATGACGATGTTCTTCTTTTTGGGCTTTTGAATTGGTCAACTAGCCACCGAAAGAACTTGACCCACATACTTCTTTCGATCACCTCTTTTTTCCCCTCCACCTGCAAATCCTCCAGCAATGGTGTAACACCCTATTTATAATTACCCTTAATTACCCAATAATAAAATTAGTGACTTAAAATTTCTTTTTAAGACTATTGCACTTATAAAAATCTCCGTGCAAAACGGACGGAGTTTCCTCTATTTTATTAACATTCCAAAAATTTACTTTTCCTGTTAACCTGTGCAAATTAAAATATTTGCTAATTTCAAAAGCCAGCAGGGCCAATGTACATAATTGCGCAACAGGCACCACCACATCAGAGTGCGACTACATCACATATAACAATAAATATGAACAAGTTAGAAGTTGTTAAAGTTTTCCCCAAAATATACATCCTATCCATAGGAAGAGGTCCTGGCTAACCCAAAAGAGTACTACTTTACCATTGCATTCACAAAACCAAAATAGCATGTACAAATCCCTAGTATATTCAAAACTACCCAAAAACCCCTATTTCCCATAACCTACTCTCCCTGCGAGGGAGAGTGCACCTGCTCGGCCGGGGGTGGTGCAAGCTCAATCTCATTACCTGTAAAAATATAGCAAGAGGGTGAGCATTACACATGAAGTAGGGAGCAGTTTCTAGCTAGACATAATAATCTACCAAGCCAAACATAATTAGACATGTAGCACATTTAATTTCATTTAATCATTCCACCAATCATGCCCATACACACTCAACATTTGCATACATAGTCCCATTATAAGTCAATTATACTTCAGTCTTTTCATCATTCAATCTCTTCTTGCTTTTATACCTTTTTCTCTTATTTGTACCACTAGGAATTTGTTGCTCCTGCTAGGGCGTTTGTACACCCATTAGGGACTTTATTCACCCATCAGGACTTTCACCCACTAGGCCTCACCCGTTAGGACTAATACATATAATCTTACATTCATTCTTATCACATTTTTTTCCATTCTTTTAGTTTGCGTTGAATTGATCATTTTGGGACATTGACTCCTAACGGGGCATTTACACCTAGTGGGGCGTTTTAGCCTGATGGGTACCTAGGCCCTAATGGGGCGTTTGTACACCTAGCAGGAACACCTAGTGTCCCAATGTCCCCAATGATCAATTCAACAGTCCGTTTTCTTTAATTCATTTTATTGCTCTTTTCAAATAGTCATACACTCAATTCAATTAATCTAGTCCTAGCATATCAAATCGAACATAGCTACCATCATACATATAATTCAATTAGAAATTAACATCTTTGTGTTTCTACTAGAGGCTTAGTAATCGATTACTTACCCAAGAGTAATCGATTACCCCTTCAGTGCAACATTTTAGTGACTTTTGCTGAAGGCTCGTAATCGATTAATTCACTACAAGTAATCGATTAATTTTTCAGTTTCCTCTCTTTTGATAGTTTTTAACTCTAAGACATTTCCCTTAACCCCTATGCTTATTTGGCTATGATTTCTATACTCAATCCTAGCTCTTATTCTTATAATCCTCCTAAATTCATCTCAAATCACTATAATACTCGTAAATTGAAAATTGGGATGTTACAATTCTCCCCCACTTATTGGAATTTCGTCCCCGAAATTCCGTTCAATTCCTTAAATGGAGAGCCATCCCATTGATAAGGTTTCTGACTACGTGCTCTAATTCTCTCTTGTTTTGTTTTTCAGCCTAGGATACCTTCGAGTCAATACCCCTTGGCGCTTCCGATCTTTCGTCAACACTTCACTTCTTATTCTCGCCCGACTTTCCTTATCGTTCCCGCTTGCTACACCATTAAATCTTTAATTGGTTCATTAAATCCTCCTCCACTTGGCATCGACATACCTGGTTATCTCAACGCCAGGAATCAGGGAATTGAATGCATCAGCTTCTGATCGCCTTTCGAATGACTTCAAATGAGGAATGTACGGGTCTAGCAACGAAAGGGAATGAAATCTTTGAAATTCACGAGGAATTTGGGCTTTTATTTTAAGGAAAATAGCCTAAGATTATGCAATCCAAAGACTTCTTGCAAAACGCACTACTTATGGCTAGAATTTTCCTCGTCAATGAGGAAATGAATTGAATAGACAATACTGGAATTCCAGGAACAATTATTTTTAAAGGGTGAGAAACAAGAAGAAGAGCATGAGTTCATGATCCTTGGTCGGTTGGAGTGAGAAAACCTTTGATTGTGATCTAGAATTGCTGCTTTAGAATTGATTCAAAACAAGAAGGACAAGAGGAAAAAGACTTACTTGCACGAATTGGAGCATTAATTAAGGCTTACAGGAATACTAATAAAGCCTTAAATGAGTTTTGGGTAATCACAAAGTGAGGTAGGCCGACATTCTTGAACTCTGAACGCTTCCCCAAACTCCGTTTAAGGTTAATGAAGCTTATGTCATACCTTGGTATATGCCAATGACTCCACTTCGATTTATTTCAAACTGGGTCTTTAAGGAAGGATTGAACGAATTCGATATAGACTAAGAATGCTAATGAAATCCGACCTTTACCTCACTCGTAAGATTTGCATCACTCTCGAGACCGAAGGCTATGTTGAGCTGACCATCCGTTGGTGGTCGATGGGTTGGACCGAACTTCCTAAGGTTTGCGATATCTTGCCTTTGCACACATCTAGGTTCTTGTGCTTGGCGAGGAGTACGGATCAATTGCTCAACTTGGTGAGTCTCGGTGTAGAGACTCCATGAAGTTGTCAAGGTTAGCTTTTCCTATCGGACGATCATCCAGGAGCCTTGGTAAGATTCCCGGTGAGTTTTAGGAAATCCTAAAATCTGATTTGTTCCCATGATGGTTAGAGGGGATTCTTGTGTAGTTCGCTCATTTTGTGTAAGGGTTATGTATTAGGCTACGTTACTCTTAAGCAAGTAAAATAGACTAAGGTTCTTATTTGTTAGTTTTGTTCCAAGTCTAGTTCCCGATTCTGTGGAAGGGCTTGGAAGGGATACTTTTCAAGCTAGTTTCTTGTCTTCCAAGGGATCTATTTCTTGGTATGTTACTATCTCGGTTACCTTAATTTCATTCATGAGGCTGCAATGATACCATCCGTCCATAGATGCAAAGATTGAGGTGATCAGTCCTAACCTCACGTCTATTAACAAAGCACCATTGTTGGGTTTTGCTGATAATATCATCATTTAACAGATGTAAGATTAAGGATGGCCAATCCTAACCTTACACTCTATCAAATGACAACACCATCATGGAATTTAGCTATAGTACAACTAGGATCCCACCACTTATTGGTTCTGCCCGAGGCTTCTCATGATTTTTCTAAAGGATTGGTTTGCCTCTGCGTATCTCTTAAGTTTCACAGTCCCTTGATACAAGGAATTGGAATTCTAAGTCCTTTCCTGTTGATGATGACTTTCAAGATGATGCTTTTAACAAAGACGTAATCTAAAGAAAATAGTTATCAGAAACTATATCGTGTAGAGCCACATCCGGGAAGATTTAAGGGTGTTGGTTGTTTGCTCTCATTCAATTGGACTCGTACCTTAGTTTGGCTTGCACTATTGCCCAAACGCTTGGAAAAGGTAAGCAAAGTGCGCTTCGTTAGTCTTCACTAATGAACTAATGAAGATGAAAACCTAACACTTACTGGATGTCGCTAATCTTGTCCTACTCTTAAAGAGAAGTTGCAAAAATGTGTGACCTCATATTCTAACTAAACACCCTTTAGAAATGCAACACCTAGTACGTACCTCTCGGTAAGGGTCGGCTTCCCGATGCCGGTTGTTCCTGCATCGCATTCACTTCATTCTTTGCAATGTCCTGGGGACAGTTTACAGCCACGTGTCCCGGTTGACCGCAGTGAAAGCAGAGACCCTTCTCTCTATACTGGACCAAAAACCTACACAAATGGCGATGAAATTTTCCACAATGATGACATGGTGGTTTAGTACTTAAAGTAGTTGCATCCTGGACCATTTTCCTTTGGCCTGTTGATCTAGCCTGGGCACTGACATATGGACCTGATTTCGGAGCCGGTCCCTTGCCCTTTATAGGACCTCCTGCCCTCTGCACCTCCCTGCTTCTAGCGTCATACACCTTCGATGCATTAGCCGCCTTCACCTCTTGCTTAGGATCATGTTTAGGACAGCCAACGGCCAAATGCCCTGGTTGCTCGCAAACAAGGCACTTCTTCCAGATTCCCTTCATCCAACAATCACCTCGGTGAAACTTCCCACACTGGGAACAAAGAGATCGGGAAAATGGGATAGCCATCACAGGCTTTGCTCTCCCAGGAGTAACTGCCTCGGTCTCTGAAATCGGGTAGAATTCTCTTTTCCCAAAGAAATCTTCTAGCCTCTGAATACCCTCCTCATAAATGCTGGACAGGTACACTAACTGGGCAAAGTTGTTAGTATGTGCATCCCCAAGGGCAATCCTGATATCCAGGTGGAGTCCTGCCAGAAACTTAATGCACTTGACTTCCTCGCCTACATCCTTGTAACTAGTCGCATAACGAATTAACTCTTCGAATTGCTTTACATATTCGTCCACACGCATGCTCCCCTGTTTCAGGTGCAGAAAGGCAACTTCCTTTTCTCTTTGAACATCCTCGGGAAGGTACTTTCCCCGAAACATTTCTTTGAAGATTTCCCAGGTGACTTTCTGGTTAGCAGCCTCCATACCTTTTCGCTCCTGCTCCCACCACTGTTCTGCTTCCCCACTGAGCGCATGTTGGGCCAAAAGAACTCTCTGCTCCTCGGGTGGTGACATTTCGCTGAGAATCCTTCCTATCCCCTGAAGCCACTTTCGAGTTCCATCCTGGTTATAGGCGCTCTCGTACCTCGGGGGATCACGCCACCTGAACTCAGCCAGCCAGTTAATTTCAGTTGAGGATGGGTTCTGAGATGCCTGTGGCGGTTGACTAGTGGCAGCCACTGCCGATGCAGTTGCGGCCTCCGCCTCAACCTGCCTTCGACTTATCTGAACTAGGCTCTCTAAAATTGCAGCGATCCTATCATCGTCACTGCACTTACTTGCCATAGTACTTAGTCCTGGGAAAAACAACAAATCAATACTTACACTATAAAGTAACTATTTACATATCTTATTACTCTAACTTAGACACTTAAATATTTATCGGTTACTCGCTTGGTGAGTAACCAGTGGAGTAGTGAATTCACGCTCCAATGGCCGAGGGAAACTGCTCTGATACCATAATGTAACACCCTATTTATAATTACCCTTAATTACCCAATAATAAAATTAGTGACTTAAAATTTCTTTTTAAGACTATTGCACTTATAAAAATCTCCGTGCAAAACGGACGGAGTTTCCCCTATTTTATTAACATTCCAAAAATTTACTTTTCCTGTTAACCTGTGCAAATTAAAATATTTGCTAATTTCAAAAGCCAGCAGGGCCAATGTACATAATTGTGCAACAGGCACCACCACATTAGAGTGTGACTACATCACATA
This sequence comes from Crotalaria pallida, assembly GCA_037953625.1. Lineage (NCBI taxonomy): Eukaryota > Viridiplantae > Streptophyta > Magnoliopsida > Fabales > Fabaceae > Crotalaria > Crotalaria pallida. The sequence goes on from CM075649.1 coordinate 103,106,703, forward strand.
TAACAATAAATATGAACAAGTTAGAAGTTGTTAAAGTTTTCCCCAAAATATACATCCTATCCATAGGAAGAGGTCCTGGCTAACCCAAAAGAGTACTACTTTACCATTGCATTCACAAAACCAAAATAGCATGTACAAATCCCTAGTATATTCAAAACTACCCAAAAACCCCTATTTCCCATAACCTACTCTCCCTGCGAGGGAGAGTGCACCTGCTCGGCCGGTCAATCTCATTACCTGTAAAAATATAGCAAGAGGGTGAGCATTACACATGAAGTAGGGAGCAGTTTCTAGCTAGACATAATAATCTACCAAGCCAAACACAATTAGACATGTAGCACATTTAATTTCATTTAATCATTCCACCAATCATGCCCATACACACTCAACATTTGCATACATAGTCCCATTATAAGTCAATTATACTTCAGTCTTTTCATCATTCAATCTCTTCTTGCTTTTATACCTTTTTCTCTTATTTGTACCACTAGGAATTTGTTGCTCCTGCTAGGGCGTTTGTACACCCATTAGGGACTTTATTCACCCATCAGGACTTTCACCCACTAGGCCTCACCCGTTAGGACTAATACATATAATCTTACATTCATTCTTATCACATTTTTTCCATTCTTTTAGTTTGCGTTGAATTGATCATTTCGGGACATTGACTCCTAACGGGGCATTTACACCTAGTGGGGCATTTTAGCCTGATGGGTACCTAGGCTCTAATGGGGCGTTTGTACACCTAGCAAGAACACCTAGTGTCCCAATGTCCCCAATGATCAATTCAACAGTCCGTTTTCTTTAATTCATTTTATTGCTCTTTTCAAATAGTCATACACTCAATTCAATTAATCTAGTCCTAGCATATCAAATCGAACATAGCTACCATCATACATATAATTCAATTAGAAATTAACATCTTTGTGTTTCTACCAGAGGCTTAGTAATCGATTACTTACCCAAGAGTAATCGATTACCCCTTCAGTGCAACATTTTAGTGACTTTTGCTAATGGCTCGTAATCGATTAATTCACTACAAGTAATCGATTAATTTTTCATTTTCCTCTCTTTTGATAGTTTTTAACTCTAAGACATTTCCCTTAACCCCTATGCTTATTTGGCTATGATTTCTATACTCAATCCTAGCTCTTATTCTTATAATCCTCCTAAATTCATCTCAAATCACTATAATACTCGTAAATTGAAAATTGGGATGTTACAAATGGTGTTAATCAGAAAAGTCTCTCGACCTTTATCCTGTTCGGACAGTAGGGTAGAGGCTCCCCCTGCAGGTGGTGAAGGGATCCTATTTCTTTTTTGCTCGGGTCTGGGTGGTGAATGAATTTTTCTCCTGGAACGCTTCCGCATTGCTTCGCCAATGTATTGTTGAAGCTTTCCGTCCCTCACCATTTCTTCAATCAAGTCCTTCAGCATAGTACACTGGTCAGTGGTATGCCCCCATCCACCATGATGGTCACAATACTTTGTCTTATCTTTTTGAGCAGCTCTTCTCAAAGCTGGAGGCCGAGTGATATTGCGCATCTCGGTGTGCATAGTCTCGCGAAGGATTTGACTTCTTGGGACTGTAAGCTGAGTATACTCATTGTATTTGCCTTTTGGAGGCAGTTTTTCTCCTCTGTCTCTTTTCCTTTTATCCTTCCTTCCCCTACTATCTCGAAAACGATCGCCTTGACGAGGGTCGTTTTGACGAGGACGTTCTTCCTTACCCCGTGCCGCAGTACTGATTCTATGAAATTCTTGCTAGGTAGTCGCGTAGAGACTCGTCCGGTCTCTGTGCGACTCCAGCTAACGAATGATCGGATTTTGGCTGTGACATACTAGTTGTGTATCTATTTAGGAATGCTCTTCTAAGCTCAGCCGAAGAGTGAATTGAATTAGCAGGTAGGGAATTGAACCATCTCAAAGGTGCCGAGCCCAGAGTCATCAAGAAAGCGCAACACTTCATGAAATCCCCTCCTCCATAAAACATCATGGAAGACTCGTAAGCCGCAATGTGGTCCATCGGATCAGTTGTCCCAGTGTACCGAGGAATATTTTGATGGTCCACATAAGTCTGCGGTGTTTGGAATGCCATAATCTCAACTGTGAAAGGATGTCCAGGATGAGGTTCTCCGGAAATTCGCTCGGGAACCACGCTCGGGTTGAGAGGTGGGGGAAGAGGAAGGTTGCTCTGATTGCCGAGAGCCACGTGAGGGCTATGCTCGGCTGCTCTTGCCATGCTCTGCTGTTGAAGAGCATCAATAGCCTGATTCTGTTTCTCAATCAGGGAAGTCTGAGTTCTCAAAATTTCCATGATTGATTCTTCTCTCCTTCGAGCCGAAGAGGTAGTCATGTAAGACCTGCCCTCTGTTTCAGAACGTTGACCACCTTGAAGCGTTCCAAAGTGACCCCTCGTCAAGTGAGGTATTTCCCTGTCGGATCTCTCGGCTCGGGAGTGATCACGACGAGCGGAACGCTCTACTCGACGATCCTCATCAGTTCGTGATCCAGCAGGGGCCCTCCGAGACTGATGTGGTCCAGAATCTGCAGTCTCATGCCATTCTGAAACGTGACCATCAGGAACAGTTCGAGGGTTAGATCGCCCTCCGCCACCTTCAATACGGGGAGGGACAGTGACTTGTCCCTGAACTGGAGGAACCGGAGGGACTGGAGGGACATTAGCCTCATTGCCTTTAGTGGGTCCTCCCGGAGCGATTCTGTCCCTCACATTCCTTCCGTTCTTAGGTGGCCTCCCCCGGAGGCGACGGCGGAGATCTCCCTCATTACCGTTGTCGTTTGCCATGAGAACAGTGGACGTGGGAATACTAGTTATTCGTTCCCCACAGATGGCGCCAATGTAGTGTCCTTGAACACTAGATGTCCTTAACCCTCTAAGCACTCAAGATTATGGAAACCAGGAGCCCAAGAGAGGATCAAGTATTAATGTGTGACTTGTAATATTTCTGCAGTTCTAGTTGGGAAAAGCAGGATCTCCCTAGTCAACGTGTGTGTGCAGAGTGTCAACTTAGGGATGAGAGTACTTACCTGAAACCCTAGCTGTGATGAGCTATTTATAGGGTTTAGAGGAGGCTGATATGGGTCGTTTGGGCCCTGTATCAGAGCTGTGCTGAACCAGGATTTTGTGAGATAATATCGGTGGATTATGCTCTTAGAATCTGGTTAGGATCAGCTGAAGATCTCATGTCTAGTCTGTTGCGAGAATCCAGGAGAGATTTGCGGAAGGGATAAGAAGCCTCGGTGAGCCTGTGCTTATCCACGAGCTGACGATATGTCTCGGTCCTAGAGTCCCGAGCCTGATGGATTGAGGACCGATGGTGAGGCTCGGTTCCATCAATTCCGAGCCTGGTCCTTTCGTATTGCTCGGATCCTACGAGTTCGAGCGGAGGGCTTTAATAGCAGGTGAACCGAGCAAAGTACCCTTAGAGAATCCCTTTAATAAGACTTAGGTCCGTATGTGGTCGGCAGACCCTACAACATTGGTGTATTGGATGGACGTCCGAGATTGATTAGTATTGGAGGCCTCAGGATTGTGAGATAGAAAGCATGCATCATGCCATTAACATAAAAGAATAAATAATTGCTAAACCGAGTGTGCTCATATGTAATTGCATACTTGCTTGTGTTTGAATATTTGTGAATGTTAGAATTATTCTTGTTTGATTATGTGATTATATTATGCTTACTCTCGCGCCCTGTGTAGGTAATGGCATACTATTACCTAGCTTGCATCGAGATCCGTCCCATCCCTAACGGGATATGGACGTATGAGGAGCGCCGGGCTACTTTTGAGGGAGAGGTGGAGGTTACACTCTACCATCCCAACCCCTTGGCCCGAGTGCGACCTCAACGATTTCGGATTCCCATTATTTATACTATGCATGTACCCCCGTTTTATACTTACCATGGACCACCCCCTGCTCGACCTGTTCGTCGTTATCATACCTTTCGTTTTCGTCCCTATACTCGTTCTCACCCAGTTGCTGCTAGGATTGTTCCTACTGGGACTCCTTCACCTGATTCCTCGGATCCTGAGAGGGCTGCACCGGTGGCAGATCCTGTACCCAGTGGTAGGGTACCATCTCCGGTGGATGAGGCAGAGGAGGACCCAGAGGAGGGTGAGAGTGACGAGGAGCTAGTCGAGCAAGAGGACATTACTGATAGTAGGATGGGTGGCCCTTAGGTATGGGCATAGTGTGAGTAGTGTGGGTTTGGGTCGTAGTAGCAGCTGTAGCAGATCATGGTGATGGTGGAGCATTCTTGGAGGACTTGATGACCAGCTCTGGAGTGTCTTTATTTTGTTTATGTATACATTGTATATAGCTTTTGAGAGACTTCAGGATTTTGGTCTTTACTTTCAGTTTATGTTTTGGAACTTATCTCTGGACTTGGATATCCGTTGATGTATTTCAGACATGATGGATGTATGGTGGTACTCATGACATCTTTTTATATATATATATATGTATGTATGTTTTATGTCCAGCGATAATATTATTTTCCGAAACTATACTTTTTCCGCGTACTCTGATGAATAATAAACGAGTTCGGTAACAGCAAGGGTTTTACAAAGATTTGATAATAATTTCAATACCGAATTCAAAGTATTTTTGAAAGATATGTTTAGTTTGAGAATAAACATAAAGGAAAAATTTTATACCCTATTTTTCCTATAATATCAAGTCCATATTATATATGTTCAACTATATTTTCTTATAAGGTATTTTAATCCAAGAGCATCACAGATTATATCTATGAAAAACATTGATAAGTGCATGTATTATTTTGGTAAGTGTTGAAAAAAGTTATTTTAGTAACATTAATGTGGGTTGTTGATATCAATGGAATAATATTAATGTGGGGTATTGATATTATTTTGTCTGTTGGTATTGTTCTTTACGTTGGTTTATCTGATGGGGTCATAGTTGTCTGATGATTTGTTCTTTTTGTTGGTTTGTCTGTTGGACCACAACATGATGATATTGTTATTTGTAGTTCGAATGTTAATAAATGGACCACACTATTGTTCTTTGTGTTGGTTTTTGTGGTGGGTCCATACTTGTCTGGTTATATTGTCTTTTTTCTTAAATAATATGTAACTTTTTCTTAAAAGTATGTACGTTTCTGTTGTTAACATGCTGATAAATATTTGTAACCCCTTCAACTTATGTTGATAACTTCTTGTTGAATGTTGGTATTTTCGTTGTAATAGTGCTTATATTATGATGGCTACTGCTGAGGAAATGTTGGTAAATTAATTGTTAATTATCGTTAACAATTTATAAATGTTTGCAACGTGTAGATTGTGACATGTAGGCTAAGTTAATTGTTAATTGTTGTTGGAAATAATTTGTAAATGTTGGTAACTTGTAGGCTACAACATGAGTAGTGCCAAACAATCAAAGAGTAGAGTGCCAGCATTCGACACTCGATGCTCCCCAAGAGGATGCAACAGTTGATGAAGAAGCTAAATGAGGAGCAACTGCAGGTGGTTAGAAAGATGCAGTTTGGTGGGTTGGAGTATGTTGATTGCCCAAATCTTAACAGGAATATTTGTCTTCAGTTGGTCAACAACTTTGAATGGATTCAAAATGCGTTGCTTGTCAAAGGTTCAACAATTGTGTTGACACAGAGATGTAGGGAGGGCTTTTGGCATTCCCGATTTTGGTATGTTTGGTCTCTAAGTTTAATGTTGCATATTATGATTAGAAAAAGAAATATGAAACTCAATGAATGTTAACGTATTTGCATTGTTTTAAAATGGTAGGAATGAAAATTCCAACTTCCTTGACAGAAAGTCAAATGGAGAAAGTGAAAGATTTTATGAGCGTTTCAAATCGTCAGCAAGAATTTGGAAACAATTATTTGTGAGGGAGGTGCTGGTAATAAGTTCGCTAGAGCATTTCTTCTATGTGCTCTAATGAACTTTCTTTTTCCTAGCACTAAGGTAGGACCAACTTCAAGGTTATTACCAGCTATTGCGAACTTGACTAGAGTTCGCAAATATAATTGGAGTAAGCTGGTTTTTGATTATCTTATTGACGAAATATTGAAATATAAAAAAAAACCGTCCAAGAACAGCATCGGGGGTGCATCTTCTTCTTGAAGGCATTGAATTTATTTTAGGGAAATATCTATTTTGTTTATTTTGATTACCGCAAATTTATTTTCAATTCATTTAACTCATTTTACTCCTTATATTGGTTATATATTTCGAAAGAAGACTCTTGGGACGCATAAATGCTGCTACTGAGAGGCCTTATATTAAGGCATGGACCAAAGACAACATTCATATGCGTCTTCTTGAAGAGATAAATAATGTGTAGGTATAGGAGTAATTTTTAATTTAATATTTTTTGGCAAATCAAATTATTATGTCAGTTCATTTACGTAAACAATATTTGTAGGGTCTTCTTCACCGAAGGTTGAAGACTGGTAAATCCGTTGATATATCAATCCATGCTTTAAACACGAGGTATTCATTTAAGTAGTTTTCATTTGTTTTTTCTGTGAATTACTACTTGCGTCATTCTAACTCAAGAACTTGTTCCATTACAAATGTCACGTGAAGCAATGAAAGACATCTACTTTCGTTGGTTGAAGCCACTAGATGATGCGTTGATGGCGGGGCATTTGAATGTTGATCAATTCAAGCGGAATCAAGAGGAAGAAGACGAAGAAGAAGAGAATGAGAACGATGAAGATGAGGTGGGAGAGGATGAGGATCAAGATGATGATGAAGTGGACGTGCAAGTGGAGGAAGAGCAAGAGGAAACATAAGTGGAGGAAGAGGAAGAGGAGGAATCAGAGAGTATATCGGAAAGAGGGGATGTGGTCCCTAATTATGATACCCCCCTTAATGCGACTGAAAACAAAGTGTGGACGTATTGCATCAGAAGAGCAAAATTAGATGAGTAAGCATTTCAATTTTTATTTTATTTGTGTGGTACTTATAATTGTCATTAAAGAAACTGATTCTCGGTGCATTGTTTAGATATCTTCTGCAACTGCATGACCAGTACATTACTGGCAAGGATGCATGAAGCTTGGCCCCAAGAGCATGGGTAAATAACATGATAAGTTGCGAAATTTGTACAATTCATACACATTTTGTACATAATTATCATTGTTTGGGTAACATTACAATTGATATTTTGTTAGGTTATGTTTCTAGCGTGTAAATGGCTGTTGGAAGAACATAAATTTAGAGCCAAACATGTGACACGTCACATTTTTACCAATTTGTTCATGGTTAGTGTGTTGTGTTCATTCTGTATGTAGATTACAAATTGTTGAGAATTCATATTACTTATGATTTCATTTAATAACATATAGGATGAGGTTAAATCTGATTTGGATGCTTTTAGAAGTGGTCATCATGAACTATGGAAGGTTGTTCCCTCTTTTATATTAATTGGACAAGTTGATTATGATATCATGAAGTGCAAACTGGTATGTCTTTGTGGTTTGTTTCATACAATTTTGATAAGGGATAACAATTTTCATGAATTTGATTTTCACATGACATTTTGCAAACTGCTGTAGATATTTGCACCTATTTTGTATGCGGGGCATTGGTGGTGTTACGCATTGGATCCAGTGAACAAGAAATTATTCATCCTGGATTCAATGGGTAGCGAGAGATCGGATAGAGTTGATATCGACAAGTTGGCGGTCGGTTCAAATATTTCAATTTCTCTTGATTTTAAGTCATTGGTTTAAGTGTTTTCTTTTCATTTGAATTGTTGATTTTTTTTGTTTGTATAAGTCAAGATTTGAAGAGTTGTTTCGACTATTGACTTCAAAAACGAGAGTGAGACAGCAGGTGATACCAGTTGATGTACCCACACAGCACCTTATGTAAGTATGATTGAGTTCGTAATTTATTTAATCGTCGTCAATTCAATGTTAATCACAATTTGTTTGCGTGGTATGTATTGTAGATATGATTGTGAGATATATGTGATATTATACATGCAAATTTGGGATCCGGAGTCTACCTATGATAACGGTTTGACCATGCCTTCCTTCACAAAGGTATGTTTTTATATTTGTCCATATTAATTGAAAATTAATATTTGATATGATAAAGTTATGCACTTAAATCGTGGGTGTTAAACGTTTCAGACAGAAATCTTGAACGTGAGACACCAGATTCTTTGTGGCTGGGTTATGCATCCCAAGAACGCTTACAAAGATGATGTTATGAGAAATGTATTAAAGGCAAAAAAATTGACATAAAATGTTTGTGCTGGAAATGTTTGTTAAGAATGCAAAATTTTTTGTATGAAATTTGTATATGATTGTATGTTGTACAAAAACCTTGGTAACTTTCATAAGAAATGTTTGTATGTTGGTAACCTAGTTTGTGATGCAACTGTCAAATGTTGGTAACATCTTCAATTCACAGGTTTTGAATGCACATTTGTGCAAAATATAAATGAATGTACAGGTTAAAATGAGACAAATATGGGTCCTTCATGTCAAAATTTTCAAAAAAATGTTGTTAACTTTCAGATTAATGTTTGTAACCCCTACATTAAATGTTGGTAAGTTTCTCAAATCATTAGTAACACCTACAAAATTTGCAATCTTATTACTAACATCCAAAAAATCAATCGACACGCTTGAATGAATACTATGAAAATGAGTAACTTGAAATAGGAGTGCAAAAAAAATTGAGCACAATGTTGGTAACAGTGTTGCAAATGTTGGTACCTTCTCCAATTTAAGTTGGTAACCAACTGCCAATAGTTGGTAACGTTTCAGAAAAAATGTTATTTGCTCCATACACAAGGAAAAAACATTTTCTGAAATCTGTTGGTAACAGGGTTAAGAATGTTGGTACTTTCTTCATGTTATGTTGGTAAACGAGCACCAAATGTTTGTAACGTTTCAGAAAAGAAATACACGGTCAACAGTGGTCAACATTTTTTGAAACCTGTAGGTAATAGGGTTTAAAAATGTTGGTACCTTATTTAATTTGTGTTGGTAACCAACTGCAAATCATTGGTAACGTTTCAGAAAAAAATGTTATTTGCTACATACACAAGTGAAAAAACATTTTTTGAAATCTGTTGGTAACAGGATTCAGAATGTTGGTACTTTCTTCATGTTGTATTGGTAAACGAGCGCCAAATGTTTGAACGTTTCAGAAAAAAAAAATATTTGATATCTTCAATATTTTGTCTGTCAAGTAAGTTATGGGCATGTCATGTGTGCCTGTCATGACTAACATTTACAAAAGTGATTCCTACATGTGTTTAGGTCACATATCTATAAAAAAAAAGCTAATCATACATATGTGCTCCCCTTTACTAACATTTGCAATAGTACTATCCCAAAATATAAACCCAAAAATTGGAGACGAAGCACCGCCAAAAAATAAGGTATCGCCCCAAAATAAACACCAAATCCCTTGTACACTTGATTAATGTCTTCAAGATTGTCGTGTTGATGGATCAGCAACAACCTATCAAAAGGTTATATAAGGAAAATTACTCACAAAATTAATTACATTAGTACAAATCTAAACAAACATAAGAACGTGTACATACGTTGGTAACTTCAGTAAGCAATGACATAAATCTGGTAGATGAATGATTGCTTGATAGCCATGGTACCCAAGTTTGGTCCTCCAAAATAGGTGCTGCTACATTATCTTTGACACTAACTTCATTCCACTGATGAGAATGAAATTATAGACAACAACACAAAATAATTACCAGCAACATATGCATAAATTAACAATCATAATGAACTTAGTTGTATAACAAATGACATACACATAAAAGAACAGCGATAATACATAATGCAATTACAACAATTAACATCCACATTAATGAATGAACTAACCATAAAAATATGTCTACTATTGGCGCAAGTACAACAATGAACGCTATTAGTTGAACTTAAATATACATAAACATTATACTATCACATTAATCCCAATTCGGCAACGAACCATGATACTTCCATCACGAAACTGATTAGAGGACTCTACACAGAAGTTGCTTATAGTATCATTCTTGCCAATAGTGATGTCAATGCCTTCCTGTACATATGAAGAAAAATTATCAAAGTTAACAACTTAGTAATCAAGTAAGAATCAAAAACAGAACAAGTTACCACCATAGGTACACATTTTACTAACATTAGATTTTCCTACAACACATACCTGAATGGTCAAATTTTGACCTCTTTGCTTGTTTCGCTTTTGAATCTTCTTTACAACCTTCTCTACTGTTGGCATCTTTCTAGTCGATGGTGGACGACCCTTACGTTTCACTCGTAACGGACTGCGAATGATAGGAACCTGATTTTCACAACGTTGGCCATGCTTTTCATGAGGGCAATCACCTTTGGATCCAATGTCAACATTCTTTCTACAATGCCTCCTACACAACAAGTCATGCTTCAAATTGTCCAATGTTTGGTGAAGCAAGTTTGACTCATCTTCAAACTTCAGCGAGTTCACCAACCTCATGGAAATGTTTGCATAATTTATCATATTTTTCCATTGTAGGCTTCATTGTTAGCACATCATAGCTGGTCTTCATATACGAGTGCTTCCATTTTATGTTTTTGCTCCATCTTCTGAGAATGTACTTGGAGGACAATCGTTCAACCCTTTCGAGAGAAAACACAGAAAGACAGTGCCTACACATAATCCCCTAAACTTAAACAAGAAACATTTACAATTGATATCATGATTGTCGCGATTAAACGCAACATCTAAGATCCGCTTCCTCATGTTATCTCCAAAGGTCATCTCCTCCAATACTTCATAAGTAGCAACTGTACCATCAAATGACTTTAGGAGGGCAACACAATTCATTTTCCCCCTAAGTTCGGATTGCACCTCAACAAATTTCGCATGTTTATATTCCTGTTGGAATTGCTTCTCAATAGGGGAGCTTGATCCACATGGGATGATAGTATCCATGGAACGAAATCAGCGTCAAACTCTTTTTCTGCCTTATCACGGAGAGCATTGTCATACTGTTTTACAAATTGACGCAAGCTTGTTGTTGAGTTGATATAACCATCAAAGAAAGCGTGGATGCTCTCACTTCGTTGCGTTGTTGACATCCCACCCCAAAAGTATCTTTTCAAATATATGGGGAACCATCTATGACGCTCCGCAAACAACCCGCTCAACCATTCGTTGTCATGGAGGTGATACACTTCAATGAATTTTAACCATTCTTCTTCAAACTCAGCCTCCGTTAGTGTATCGTAAACTGCAGCTTTCATTGCATGCTTCATATTCTTATACTCCCCAAATCCTTTAAGCTTCTCAGGAATTTTTTTTCAATATGTGCCACAAGCACCACCTATGACGGGTGGTCGGGAATGCTAACTCAATGACATTCTTCATGGCTTTGCATTGGTCAATCACAATACCACCTGGGGGCTTTCCTGACATGTAACGAAGCCAAGAACTAAAAAGCCATGCAAAGGAACTGGTATCTTCATTTGAAACCAACCCACAACCAAGCAAAACATATTGCCCATGGTGATTGATGCCAACGAATGCAGCAAAGGGCATGTCATATTTATTGGTCAAATATGTGGTGTCAAAATTAATTACATCTCCAACAGACTCATATGTAGCTCTGCTTATCGCATCGGCCCAAAACACATTTTTAACATGAAAACCATCATCCAAATCTATGTCATAAAAGAAATTTGCATTCTCATCCCGCATCCTGCTGAAGTATGAGTTTAGAGCTGCACCATCACCATCTTTACCAATAGCTCGCCTCTCTTTTTGGATGAAATTCCTCACATCGCGTTCATCACATGCTAAATTGGCGTGCCCACCTGCTTCTTCGACAAGAGCCTGAAAAGTCTTGTTAATTCTCACCCCCGCATCATCATTAATTTGGATTGTTCTCTGCACATTCATACTTATCTTCTTGTTATTTCTAAACTTTCTAGCTTTAGTAGGACTAACTTCTTGATTATGCTCTAGGCCAACTTTTTTCAAGTACCATAAACCATCTTCTTCTAGCTTTGTCGTAATCTTAGCCAGACACCCTTTTGCTCTGGTAGGAACTGTCTTCAATGTGCTCGGTATTGAAGATACATGACTACCTTCGCGAGAACATGCTATAATCATGTAATATACAATTCCATCTTCGCTTTTTCTAGAAGTTCTAATTTTTCATCCAAAACCCACCCTAGAAGCATATTCTGAATAGAAGGACTTCAACTCTTCTATTGATGAAAAGCACATCCCAAACTTAGGCTGCCACCATAAGCAATCATCATTCTCATCATCAATATCAATTTCAATGGCAGTAGTTGTCTCTACATTGTTAACATGATCAATTGAAACTGATTCTTGATAATTTGAACTACCCTCCTGGATACAAAAAAAACACAAACTCAACAGTTCATGAAACTTTACACACTAATTACAAACATTTTCTCCATATTTACTAACAATCAGGAAATTACTCAGGTAACATTATTAACACATAACAGAAGTTGCCAACAAATCACACACAAGTTACACACATTTTCTTTATAGTTACTAACAAATATCATAACATTATTTTACTCACCTTCACACTCTTTAACACAATATCCTCATGCTAACATATTTATATCAACCCCAAACTCCATTAACTTGAGAAAAATTAATTTTCAAAAATAATGCAAAACTATAAACCAACTTCTTATTTGTCAAAAATCAAACCTCATCACTATCAACAATCAAAACCATGAATAAGATAACTACAAAAAACTAAATAATGAAGAAATGAAGGAACTTTTGGTGCCTACCTCAATCACCATAGCTTCATCCATTGCTTCCCATCTATGATTTCCTTCTAACTGTTTTTTTGTTGTTGCTTTGTGGTTGCCAACTTAAAAAAAAAGAAATGGGAAGAACCAATAGAAGAAGAAAGTGATCAAAAGGGAGAGAGGGAGGAAATGATGTTGAACTATGGAAAATGGATAGGGAAGAAGAACACAAATGGGACGTCACAAAGCAAAAGAGATGAGGAGAAAGGTTGGAGCTTCATGGACAAAGAGGTTGGAGCTTCATGGTTGTAAACGTTGGGATGGAAGGAACATGAGAGAGAAGAGAGGGAACTTGGCTTGGAGGGAAATAGAGAGAGAAGAGAGAGAGAATGCAGCTCTGTCTTTTTCATTTTAAGTTTTGGCTTTATTGTGTTAAAGTAAAACTTAAATTAATTAAATGTTTAAATGACATCCATAATTGACAATAAAGGGTGACACCTGCTTTTTTGGGTAAAAACTGGTGGGTTCTGTAAGAAAGAGAAACTGCAGGACCCACCAGTTTTTGTCAAAAAAGGCAGGTGTCCCGTAAAAATGTCAAATACAGATGTTTATGTAACAAAGTTGAAAAGATAAAGAGCCTTGCATACGTATAGGCCTACGGTGTGTGTACTGATGTTGCATCCTGATGTCTCAATAACAGAGTTGATTAAGTTAAAGAGTAATGTTTTCTGGACAACAAAATTAAACACCCACACCGTATAAAATACACAAAGTCAGCAAAAAGACAAAAGCAAGTCAAAAGGACAGAGAATAAAATAAATGAACAACCAAACCATGGAAAAAGAAAGATTTGAAAATATTATTTTTCAAAGAGAAGAAAGTTTTAATAAAAATTTACAAAACAGAAAATTAAAAATAATATATAAATTAGAACTACCGAATAATATAAAGGAGCTTATAGCATAAAAAATATGAAAAGAATAGAAGAATAAAAAATAAAAATACAACTAGAAAGAATAATGTTAGAAGAAAGATAATGAAAAAATTTATTAAATGAATATAAAAGGCAACAAAGATATGAAAAGGCTAGAATTATGAATGATTCTGACTATACAGATTCAGAATAAAAATGAGCGAAACAAGAATTTCTAAAAAATTAGAAATAATAATAAATTATTAAAAGAAATACAAGAAAAAGAAAGATATCTAATAAAGGAAGAACTTACATCATTTTTTAACAAAATGAGAGAGGAAAGAGAAGAAAAAGAAAGACAAATAATAATCCCTTCAAATAAAGGAAAGTTCGATTAACCTCCATTACATTAAGTGGAAGATTTATCAGAATAACTCCAAGAACAAATGAATAGTTTATGACAATTAATGGCAACGTTAAACTTAAATGATGAAACCAAAGAACTAGTTTATGATTATGAAGCAGACGAATTAGAAAGTAATGAAGAAAATACATATGATTCAAACCCATATGAACAACCTAATTTTGTAAAAACTAAAGAAGGACAGACTTCTGGAACAAAAATAAATCCAGAAGGACAACCCGAATCATTTAGTCGTTTTTGGGAATCAAAATTTAGAAAAGTCCCCAAAAAATATACCCCAACAATTGATATAAATACAAAAGAAAATATTTTAGATATTGACTGCAAAATAGAACAAGAAAAAACCATAACTACATGGTACCAAGAAGTAGGAATAATGTTAACTCTACAAGAAGAATTAAAAATTCTAGATAGAAAAAATCAATGGAATTTAATCTTGTACAAAACAAGAGGAATTGCATTAGATTTTTTGCTAGATTTCAATCGAGAAGAAGTAGAGGAGCTAATAAAAGATAGTCGAACACCAGTAATAGATGTAGTCTATAAAATCCTAATAGAAGAATTTTTTGGAAAAGAAGTTAATAAAGCTGAAACCAAAGATTTAGAAACTAATAGAGCTATATGGCATCCAACCAATTTAAGAATTTGTAACATGAGCTACTTAGAAAATTTTATATGTGAATATAAAAAATACTATTATCAAATAAAAAGAGAAATAAGAGAAAAAATAGGATTAAACAAACTTTCTTACAATAAGTTACCTCACCAAGTCAGTAAAAATGTTAAATCTTTATTTAAACAACAAATCGAATTAGGGCAAATTAAGGATACACTAGGAGGAAGAATAATGGTACTTGATCAATGGGTACAAGAAGAATGTGCACAAAAAACCGCACGAAAACAAGCACAAATAAGTTTGTGTTGTAATAAATTTAGAAATAAGGTGGGCGATTATGGTTGCATCCCTACTAGAAAACGAAAATATAAAAATTTTAAACAAAGAAAATCTAATAAATCTAAATATAAAAAATCATGAAATAAGAAAAGATTTTTTAGGAGTAGAAATAAGAAAAATCAAGATAAAAATCATTGTCCAACTAGAAAGAAGACATCATGCAGATGTTGGATATGCAACGAAGAAGGTCATTATGCCAATACTTGCCCACAAAAAGGGAAGGATAAAAAGAAGTTAGAAACCTTAAGAATAGCTTACAATATAGGTTATGAACCAATAGAGGATTTCGAAATTGATTCGGATGAAAGCCTTCTAGAATTCTGCAGCTCTAGTGAAGATGAGCAGGATTCTGAGGAATGGTAATCCTAACGCAACTTTTATAAAAGTTGAAATAGAAAATAGAAAATTTCTAGCATATGTTGACGTGCAACATTATGTTTCGCAAGAAAAACTATCTCAAGAAATTGGAAAAAATTACAAAAACCAAAAAATATTATAGTAGCTGATAAATCCGTTCATGAAATTTGGTTTTTTTTTTCAGAAAATCAAGATATAAAAGTAGAGGATCGTATTTTTGAGGCAAAAACGATATATTTACATGACTCAGGAATAGATATAATTTTAGGAAATAATTTCTTAAAGTTATATGAACCTTTTATACAAAGAAAAAATAATATTAGTCTACATTGGTGGGACTTAATATCAAAAGAAACTTCAAAAGAAGTAAAAACAAGAATAATTACAAAGAATGAAATTTAAAAATAATTTCAGAATATACATATAAGATATATCTTATTCTTGACGAATTATATTTCCTATCAGAAACTGAAAAAATAGAAGAAACACTACAACAAGTGTGTAGTGACCATCCTCTAGACCCAATAAAAAATAAAAATAAGGAATTAATTATAATAAAACTAAAAAATCCAAAAACAGAAGTAAACGTCCCTAACAGAATACCTTATTCTACCAGAGATATCGAAGAATTCAAAATAGAATGTAGAGAACTTCTTGAAAAAGAATTAATTCGAGAAATTTTTAGTCCACACTCTGCACCTGCATTCTATGTAGAGAATCATAATGAAATAAAAAGAAGACGAAGGCGTATGGTTATTAACTACAAAAAACTAAACAAAGCAACGGTAGGAGATTCTTATAAACTTCTTAGAAAGGATCATATTTTAGAAAAAATCAAAGGATGTAACTGGTTTTCATCGTTGGATGCTAAATCAGGATATTATTAATTAAGATTAGCTGAAGAATCAAAGCCTCTAACCGCTTTTTCGTGTCCTCCACAAAAGCACTATGAGTGGAATGTTTTACCCTTTGGGTTAAAACAAGCACCGTCAATTTACGAAAGATTTATGGATAGTTCTTTACAAGGATTAGAACATATATGTCTTGCATATATTGACGATATAATCATATTTACTAAAGGGAAAAAGGAGGAACATATATCAGCATGTTTAAAAGTATTAAATCGAATTAAAGAAAAAGGAATCGTCATTTCTAAAAAGAAATCTAAGCTATTACAGCAAGAAATAGAATACCTAGGATTTATGATAGGAAAAGACGCGCTTTAAATTTGTCGCCACATATAGCAGAAAAAATCTATAAATTTCCTGATGAATTACAAGATCGAAAACAAATTCAACAATTTTTAGGATGTTTGAATTATGTTGTCGATCAAGGACTTTTTAAAAATTTGTCACAAGAACGAAAGATTTTTCAAAAGAAAATTTCTGAAAAGGTTCCTTGGAAATGGACTTCAGAAGATACAAAGATAGTGAAAACTATTAAATAAAAAACAAGGTTTTTGCCAGAACTCTATAATCCAACAGAAAAAGATTTTTTGATTATAGAGACTGACGCCTCATACACCATATGGGTTCGGTGTATGACAGTTATTCCTAATGGGAAAGAGCTGCTACAACTAGACGAATATGGTAACCAGAACTGCGAGGAAATCTCTGAAAATGAGAATACTCGTTTAAAGAATAATCATGTAGACTCTGAAAAAGAGGATACTGATCCAAGAAAACTCCCTACGGAGAAGTTTGAAAGAAAGCTATGTCGATACGTATCGGGCACCTTCACAGATGCTGAAACACGATACACCATAGCAGAAAAAGAAACGTTGGCTTGCTTAAGAATCTTGGAAAAATGGAAGATCGAACTTCTATCCACAAGATTCGAATTGCGAACTGACTCTCAGTATCTAACAGGTTTTTGGAGATACAAACTCCAAGCTGATTACAAGAAAGGAAGATTAATCAGGTGGCAGCTAAAATTACACCAGTTCAATCCTACATCAAATATATCAAATCAAAAAAAAAAACAGCTTCGCAGACACGCTAACAAGAGAATGGAAAGTATAATCAAGCAACTAATGAACCAGCTCAAACAAAAAGATGAACAAATCGAAAGAATGAAAGAACAACTTCAAATCCTCGAAGGAGAGAGGGGGAGATATACACAACAATTAATACCCTAACAGGTAAAGAAAAAAAAGAAGAGAAGAAAATTTGGTTCGAATTAGTCGAACAAGAAAAAGTAAAAGAAAAAATAAATGAATTAGAAAAAACAAGAAAAGAAAAATGGTATGTCATTTTTGATGGACCAACTAAGGGAATCTACAAAAATTGGGAAATTGTGAAGTCCCATGTAACTCATAAACCCTATGCATATAAAGGATATGATTCAAAAGAAGAAGCAGAAAACACATATAAAAATGCTTATAAGGAAATAACAGCAGCAAGTCATATAACGAAAGAGAAATTCAAAGGAATTATCCTACCAGGGAAAGTGCCAACTAATTCTATCGAAAAAAATCAGAATGGCAATTCAAACTGCAACACCTCTAACTATAGAAAAATTTGAAAGAATGTGGAAACTGGTAACAAACTACACATCGAAAATGGCTGGCGAAGGATTCTATCCAAGAAGAAGAAGTACGGGTCCTAAGGTGATATTAATTAAGGGAGCTAATAAAGAAACAGTCTTCGATTTCTACCAGTATGGATTAATAGACACACTATATATCCAAGAAGAAAAAGAAAAAGAAATAGAAGAACTAAAAATGTTTCCTCAAAGTCTCAAGAACATTGTAAAAAGTTTCAATTCAAGGTTTGCTCGGGGAAGAGAAATATTTCTTAATTTTATCTCAAATTATCCAAGATTTGAAGACGAAGAGCTAAAGTTCGAATCAATGCATGAGCCTAATTAAAATTGGAATATCCAATGGCGATTATGCCCCAATCGAACTATCTCCTGAAGAAGAATTAACAGAAGCTCATGTTTTAGAATCTATGTTAGGTCTTTTTACAGGAACACTTCGGCTAGGAAGTGATATGAAGAACTTTAAGATTTTGTACAAAGGTGCCAAAACACTCTTGTATACTATCAATAAAAAACCAGCCTCAGAAGAAGACCTAAAATCCGTGACCCAGTTTGAAAGGCCAATAGCAGCAATCGAAGGCCCAATTGCACAAGCATCGGCTCAATTCAAGGAGGCCTTATGCAGCAGACTCAAGGTGCTCAAGGGACACAACTGTCAGATGTGCCATGAAGAAAAAATACTCGACGATGTGTCACCAATAAGTGAGTAAAAGGACTGTCGGCACAAAACGACAAAAATGTAATAATTTTGGTGATAAGATGGGGACCACTATGAGTCACCCACTACTTAATCTTATCGTTTAAAGAATCTTATCTTTTACTCTGTTAGATCAGGACCATTAAAAATAAACGGTTGAGAAGGCTTGCATGTGTGCCTATCCAACCCATGGTTTCTATATAAAGGAGAACTGAGGCTCCTATGTCCTTAGAGCTTGAAAATCAGTTAATAAAATATTGTGAGTTTGTGTAAACACTCTCCTTCTCTTCTACCATATTTGTAGAAGTAGAATAGCTTGTTTGGTGTTGAGGTAATACTCTGGAGCATCAAGCTTGCTCGGTGTTGAGGTAATACTCTGGAGCACCAGCCCTACCAAAGAATTTTCAACAGAATCACGCATCAGGTATGAAATCGATCCGTTTTTATGAATAGTTGTATAGTAGAAGAGCAAGAAGACCAACAGGGATATTTCCTAGACGAATTGATAGATAGAAATATAGAAAATGAAGATTTTACCCTTAAAGAAGATGACAATTTTAAGAGAAACCTTAGAATAACCCTAAGAAATACCTTTTCACGAAAAAATATACTAAAATTTGGAATGATGATAGGAGAACTACCAGTTCCTATAGAAAATACCTATGGAGATGTTATGATTTCGGTCATAAATAAGAACCAGATTCAAGAAAAAATTAAAAGGTTAAAAATAGAAGAAAGGTCAAAAATCCAATATATACATATATCTACCATACAGGTGATAATCAAAAGTACTTATATGAAGGGCATTGAATCGCCTATGAAACTTCAACTTCTAGATAATAAATTTATTCAAGAAAAGGATGCAATTATCGCTCAAGGGCATTGTAATCTTAAGAAAGGAAAAGTTAAATTTGATGTAAATTTTCAAATAGGACTTTCATTATTAGACAAGGATCTAAACAGGTCTATTGTTTTTCATTATGAACTATTGAAGAAGAATTTCATGAAGGAAGAAAATTCTCATTTTACGATATGTTACAGGGTTAATTACGCTTTGAGTAATAGTCACCATAGCATAGAATTTAAAGGGAAGGATTTAATCCATATAAATGAACTCTTTACTCCTTTAATTTCATTAAGAACTCCAAAGTTCCTAGAAAAAGAGTCAGAAGAATTATTTCTACCTATAAATAAACAAATAGAATTAGAAAGAACTAATTCAGAAATTAGAGCACTGAATGAAAAACTTTTAGAAATAGAGAAAAAATTATGATTAGAAAGTGTTATCCATAATTAAATAATTTATATTATTATAAATTAGGAAATAAACAAATAGAATTTTGGTTACTAAAAGCATCTGAAAAGCTAATAATGATAAATTATTTAACTCCTATTAAAGAAGTAAATGAAATAATAAAAAATGAATGGATAAAGGAAGAAATAATATTAAATGTTATAACTTCAGAAATAAATAAAACATTAGATACATATATAATTGACGAATATTTATACAATAAGGAAGATTTAGATGATGAATACTGGTATTCAGAATAAAATATTCCTGGAAAAAACTGGATAGTTATTTTTACAGAAGTTTTAGAATTTATGAAAATAAGAATAAATGTTTTTAAAAATATTAAGAAACAAATAATAAAAGAAAAAGAATGAAAAGATTTAGATATAGTTAGAAAAGATATTTATAGAAGAATGACTCTAAACAAAAATTTAATCTTTTATAGATATCAACATGTTAAAGCATTAAAAAGAAAAATTGAAAATCATCCAAACATTATAGAAAATATTAAAGAACATTTACAAGAAATATCCATAATTCCGCATGATTTAGAAAAAGTTATAGAATTAGTTAACGTTATAATAGAAATAGGCCCCGAAAAATATCTGGTATCAGAGCTCGGAAACGAGTTCACTGGAGAAAGAATCTTAGAAGATGAATCTAATTATTATGAATTTTTAGACTCAGTTAGTGAAAGATGACACTAAAAGAGGATAAGCTGATCGTTAAAAGATTACAAATATATAAACACATTCAAGTGGAAGTAATAAAAGACTTAAAAAGAGATTTAAAATATTGGTGTCATTTATTAGAAAACAAGGCACAAGAAGCAAGCTATACAATTTGAGAACAACAAAAAGGAATAGTATTAGAAAAAATTATTTATGCAAAGTTACAAATAGCCATAACCAATACTGAAATAAATAAAATAACAAAGACACCTGTTTATGGATTTTAAGAAATAAAGATGAATAATAGCCAAAGAACATGTATACAAATATCAGAAATCATCGAAAATACTTTATGTATTGAGGATATACCTTATTGGAAACTAATAATAAAAAATAAAATAGAAAAATTTACAGACAAAGTTGAAAATCCTATTCCATTAAATATAGAAACAGGATTAATACAAGATCATAAATTAGTATTAAATGTATTTAGAAAAATATTAAAAGCATTAGAAAAAATTGAGTAAAGAATCAAATAAAAGCAGAACTCTTATAACAAAACTAAAAACAAAAAAGATCAATAAAAAACAAAGGGAGTTAGTCCCCAAACCCCATTTTTATCCCCCCAAACCCCAATTTTTATTTTATTCCATTTTCACCCTTCCCTTCAATCCCAAACCCCAAACCCCAAACTCTCCACCAACACCACCTCTCCTCCTCCACCAACATCAACTCTCCTTCTCCACCTCCACCAACACCACCTCTATTCCTCCATCACCTCCCTCTACTTTCATTTTTTTCCCCATTGATCTGCCCCGGCCTAGAGTTAGGGTTCCCTTTCTGCAGATCAATCAATCAATCAAACAAGTGAGTGAGATCTTCTTGAATCAAATCAATGGAGAAGAAGCAATTACAAGTGGGTGGTTCACTGATAAAGCAGTTAGCTTGCTGCAAGTCCTTCGCACCCTCTCCAAGTCATGACTTCCCTCTCTCCACTCCCCTTCCCCCCTCTCTCCACCCTCTTCAGTTTTTTTTTTTTTAATTTTCGGTACTGTACAAAATTCTGACACCCATCTGTCAGAATTTTGAAAAATTCCGACACGGGGTGTCGGAATTTTGTACAGTACTTATTATATGAAAAACTGAAAAAATTCCGACAAACCAGTGTCGAAAATTTATAATTTTTCCGACACGGGATAGTCGAAAATTGTACAGTTACATAAAAAAAACTGAAAGAGAAGAGTTTTACCTTGAAGAAAAGATATGAACGTCCATTGACATAGATGAGGGGTTTGAGGTTTGGGGATGAGAATTTTTCTTCTTGTGTTGGTGTAGAAGAAGAATGATTGCAATCAATGATAGTGTTGGCTGGGAAAGAGAAGAAGGAGGTAAGGTGAACAATGGGGTTTGGGGGTGGGAAGGTGGAAGGTTTTGGGGTTTAGGATTCCATGATGTTTGAGGTTTGGGGGTGGAAAGGTAGAAAACGAGGAAGATGCAGTTTTGACTTTACACCATTAAAATGGGATTTGGAGATAAAAAGAGAGTTTGGGGACTAACTCCAAAAACAAAAACCGTATAAAGTGTTTGTATAGGTGTTAGAAGCAGGAGTTCAAATATAAGAACTCTAAATTAAATGTAACAAACTTCACTTTTCCCTCCAAAACTCACCTTCGAACCTTCGAACCTTCTCTCAACAATGGCGTCATCCTCCTCCTCCTCTCGTTCACCTTCTACCTCTCGCCGCAGATTTTTCTCAACTATGACATTACCATCACCCTCTTCAACAAGACCTCCTTCTCCACTACCTCGAATAATCTCATCCCCTCCACCCTCCCCGGAGCCTCAACGGCGCGACCCCAACCCACCTCCGCGGGACCCCTACCGCGACCCCTCATCTCCTCCACCACCCAAACAAACCCACTACGAACGAGTTGCCAAGAAAAGGCGCGAAGGCGAAGCCAAAAGAAACATCACCATCTTCCAATGCCTCCACCTCCAACAAATCGCCACGACGCTCCTCCACTCAAACGACATCACACCTCTCCTAACCCTCATCCAACAATTTACCCTAGTCCCCAAGCGAAAGCAATACTCCAAGAAGAAACTCTTCAACTCCCTCTCTTCCTGTTACCCCAACTCCTTCTCTCTCAAACTCGCTAAGCTTCTTTCTACTCACCCTCCGCTTCATATCCGAAACGAGGCCGTTTTGCTTCTCCACGGAACTCTCACTAAACCATCCGCCATTCTCAGAATCTCTTGCTCCATGCTCGTTGAGATCAATTGCATCCTCGACGGCTTCAACCTCCTACAAACTGCCACGTCACTCCTCCAATCAAACGACGTCG
This sequence comes from Crotalaria pallida, assembly GCA_037953625.1. Classification (NCBI taxonomy): domain Eukaryota; kingdom Viridiplantae; phylum Streptophyta; class Magnoliopsida; order Fabales; family Fabaceae; genus Crotalaria; species Crotalaria pallida. Next base: position 103,129,674 of record CM075649.1, read on the forward strand.
CACCTCTCCGAACACTCATACAAGAATTCACTCAACTCCCAAACCCAAACAAAGATGCCAAGAAGAAGCTCTTCAACTCCCTCTCCCTCTATTACCCCAACTCCTTCTCTCTCAAACTCGCTAAGCTTCTTTATACTCACCCTCGGCGTCATATCCGAAAGGAGGTCGTTTGGCTTCTCCAGGAGACTCTCATCGAAACGCATGGTAACGACAATCTAAGAATCTCTTGCGCTGTGCTCGTTGAGCTCAAGAGCCTCCTTCTTGAGTCTTTCAAGATTGAACTCTATGTACCGTTGCTCGCTCCGTTGAGCAAAACAATCGCAAACGTAGCTTCTAGAGTCTACGAATTTCCGTTGGAAGGTTGGGTGGAGCTTCTCGAATACATCTTTTCGAGTGTTGTTACTTCTTCCATCTATGAAGACGACTACACTGTTTTTAACCGCGGAAAGGGGCTTATGTTGTTAGCGGATTCGTCGAGCGACATCTTTCAAAACGAAGAGTTTTGGAAGCATCGTTACGGACATCTATGCGGGACCATTATTGCGCGAATGCTCGATGAAATGGTGAGCGAGACTTTCCAACAATTGACTTTCGATGCATTGCTTACGGCGCTGCAAATCACTCAGCCTTGTCTTTTGAATAAATATGAGAACATGATGGCTCTGATCTTGGATATGATGATGAGGTGCATTGATCAGCACCCGAGTGAAAACATTGTGCTGAAAAGGCTTGAAAATTTTGTCGATTTCATTCTCTCAGATTTTGGGACAGTCGTGCACGGAAAAGAGGAGTTTGAATTTCAGGCTATACTTCGAATTGTAGACAAGAAAGATGTGAATGAGGAACTAAGGTGTGCCGCGGTTCAACTTCTTCAGTATCTTGATGAAACGAGCATGGACAATATGAAGGCAATAATAAAGGGACTTTCTGATGTGGATGCACAAAGGATTATTACGGTTTCTATGGACATGTTGTTGTGCATTGAAGATGATCCTCTTTGGTTTGAAATCAACAAAAGAGAGAGCATCTGCGCAGGGCTCTCAAGAAGCTTCAAACTTGGAAAGTTCCTGCTGAATTGGCTCTCAATGGCAGCTGATGGAGGTTTAGTGATTCCTATGGCAATTGAGTTTCTTAAAACAACATATGCAACTTCTGAGGATTGGAGGAAACGTCATGCGAGAATGATTGCAATTGCTGGTTTTGCAGATGGACAACAAAATGTAATGTTGAGTTTGGTTTATGGAGCCGACTTTGTTCTTGTTATGTTGAAATTCTTTAAAATTCATGTATGCTTTGTGTTTTTAACATTCTCTCTCGGTTGTTGGTGCAGGACGTAGCTAAGTGCTTTGTGGAAGTTGAGAAATTGATTATTGAGTCGCTGAATGATGGGCACCACCGTGTGCTTTGGGCTGCTATGGATGCAGTGCAGTGTTTGAGTGAATATAAGATAATACCGGATGAATGTCATATAAAGTTCTTCTCTAAACTATTTCACATCGTTAGGTCTAACCGTTGCACCCAAATACAGGTGAATGAATTGATTGATTCTGTTCCTCACATTTGTCATTGTGAAGTCCATTTTCCTAATTGATTATATCTATATTTTCTTTATATGGGGTTAGTCACCACTTGGGTGACGTTGTCAGTTCCTAGAGTTGAAGGGGTTAATTGTTCATATAGAAGAAGATCAACTCTAGCTTCTTGGTACTATTGTTCATAAAACAGAAGCTCAACTCTAGCTTCCTGATACTTCTGCTACGTAGTACTGTGATTAGTGGCTTCACAATCATACATGAATCATAAATGACCTACTTTTGGTGCTGCTTCCTTAACAAATTTCATGCATAGTTATCAAAACTAACAATTGATTGGTTCTTCCATGTTTCTTATGTTCAAATCTTTCTCTCTTCAATCTTTCCTTTGCAAATACACGTTAATAGTTATTATTCATATTCAAATTTGTTCAATTATGATTTATCCTGATCTAGTTAATATCCTAGAAGTCGATTTCAATGAACTTTTTCTCTGCATTACTTATTCAGTACACAATATAGCTCTTTTTATGAATACTTTCTGCAGGTAAAAGCTGTTCAAGCTATTCACTCCCTGATGAAAATTTGTTGCTTAGACAAAATGGTGCCTTTTGGAGAAAAAATTGTGATAGTCCTGCTTAAACTTCTCGAGGTATATTACCTACAGTTTTCACTATTAACTTCTCATTTACACACGTAGTCATGGTATGTGGCTTTATAATCTATATGAATATCTCCCTACTTAATTTAATCCCCCCCCTTACATTTATGTGGTTTCTTACGTTGGATATGTAATTACTATAAGATGATGATTTACTCGAGCTTTCAGAATGACAAGAAGAAAATACAGGAAGAAGCTATGCAAACCCTGAAATTCATTGCAGCTTTAGCACCGGTATATCTTGATATCTGAAGTCTACGCAGAGTATAGATTTGATTGCAGAAATTATTGGCCTGGTGTGAATTGATGTGTAATTGTTGCATGCAGACCCATTTTTTCAAATACTAAGATATTACTATGGAATCACTGAAAGCCATCCTGTTTCGTGATTATAGAAAGTCAAAGTTATTGCTCCGTGCCAAATCTCTAGAATTCATGAGTAGTATTCTTTTTAGATATGAATATGCTCATTTCACAAGAGAGGATGTTGTTCGGGTGAGTATTTCTACTAATTCCAATTGTTTCATTATCCCAAGGATAACTTGTAAGTTGTTTCAACTTTCAATCCTTATTCAATTATATTGGCTACTTCAGTCTAACTAAAAAATATTGGTTATTAAACTTTTTGTTCACTTATTTCTTTTTCGATGTTTAAATATATTTGAAAAAATAAACAAAAATAAAAATCAGACTAATACTTTCTTCCTATATTTGTTGAGGGATACCGCACAGGTCTGTTATGTGAAAAGACACCACTGCTTAATCACCAAGAAAATTTTGAGTACTCGGGGTTCTGGAAAGCTACAGAAAATGATGCTTGTACCTTACAAATTGATTTGAACTGTAGCATAATTGTTAGGAGTATAATTTGTGGTTTCATCTGGCAATTTTAAAATGGAATCATAAGCATAGAACTTATCACTGTATGCCATTTAAAATATCAGTGGGATCACTGTTTCTAAAATGATTTCACAAGAAATGGATGGTGTGATTAATGAATGGAATAGCAAAGAAGAGTTTCCTTTTCTCTTTTCACTGAAGGACTAAAAGTAATGGGTACTTTTGTTGGTTGGATTATAACACAAGATATACTTTTGAATATTTTTTTGCCCAAAAAAAATGTGTCTTTATTTAATGGGTTATATTGGTTCAGGTTATATATAAAAGAATAAGGAAAATATTATGATTTGGAAGAATGGGGTAAAGATTGGTATAGAGAAGAATTGACTTTTCGAGAATACCCGAAAATATCCTTTTCGAAAATATTGTTTCTAAAGTGGTTCCACAAAAATTTGATCATGAGTAAAGAATGGTATAGAGAAGAATTGACTTTTCTCCATTAACTCAAGAACTAAAACTATTGGGGACTATTGTTGTTGTTGGTTTGCTTGGTTGGATTGAAATTGAAGCTATACTTTTCAATATTGTTTTTCTAAAACTGAAATTGTCTCTTTATTTGATTTATAATCGTGGTTTAGATTATATAGAAAACAATAATGAAAAAAGGTATGATTTGGAGGTATGGTTAGTTTAAAGACGAAATACGAAGAGTGCTTTTTGATGTTATGCAGATATGTTTTCGATTGTTCAAGGATATATAATCTAACTCTACCTCATGATCTATAAATTTGTGTATTGATTCTCATGAAAGGTCTTCAAATAATTATGAAATTATGCTTCTGTTCTAATTTACCCCGTAACACTTTGAAGGTCATGGACTCTTTCATATCACTTGAAGGACAATTGAGCAAAAGAGATTACTTAGTGAGAAATTGCATGTTAAAGGTATATTTATGCTTTTTCGAAATCAATAATAGACCATTTACTATGCAATATCAGCCCAGCATTTCTACATGAACTTAACAGCAAACATTATGCAGGCACTGGATCAACTCCTTCGATTCCCAGGAGTGGACATTGACAGATATATCATAAAATTGATGCCTATGTTGCTTCGGTCTGCTCAACTAGATATTGACCTGAAGACTGCCAATATGACCACCAGTGATAGGTTTGGCTTTTCATTTTGGTATTACATGGATCAAATATTTTCAACCAGCATTGAAAGTCACACTCTTTTGATGATAGGTCAATATTTAATTGAGTGATAGCATTAAAAGCAAATCAAAATTGAATTCTCGATCGATGAATAGTTGTTTTGAGGCATTTATACATTAAGCTTTGAACTGTAAAATATTAATGAGAACCCTAAATATATACTCTACTTAATATATTGGCCCCTTTATAAATTTTACATTCATAAGCAATGGATGTACTCATTTGCAGGTATTTGTTTGAAAATGAGAGAGTTCATGCCCTTAATGTACTGTCATGCGGTGCCGTTCTGTCATCGGAAGTGTTTTCCCCTCATATACCCCAGGTTGGTCAGATGCATCTAATTGTGATTTGTGTAGAGGCTTTCATATACCTATATAATAAACATGTGACTGAGTATGTATTCAAATGTTTAGGTCTGTGAAATTTTTAATGCCTGTCTTAGTTGCTCTAGTTCCAAAACTCAAAAGGCATCTGTTTCAGGTGAACATAATTATTTGAGTTGAAAGTTTTGGCCTTGACATTTTTGTGTTGCCCTTGTTTGATAAAACAATTTTCTTTCTGATTCTAGCTCTTCCAAGCCTATTGCGCGCGGTGAAGTTAGGAGAAAAAGATGAGGTGATTCAAAGTACTTTGCATAACTCCATGGTAAAATCTCTGGTTGAAGCGTTACACAAGGTATTTGGTTCTCACGTCTTATTGTTATCATTTCTTGCATTGACCTCTTTCTTCCTATGTGGTTTACATGAAGCATGATTTTGATTAGTTTGTGATTTGATGTTTAAATAACTGCATGCAGGAAACTCATGATACTATGTCTATAAGAATGTTAAACACCCTCCCCACATGCATTCAGGTTTGTCAGCTATCCTGAAAGATTTTACATGTTTTATTAGCTGTGTATCATCATGGAACACTATTGAGTTATTGTTTTTTTCCCTTGATCTAAATGTGCTTTGCAAATAATTAGTGCTTGGTGATATATTTAGGTCATATTTTTCTCTTACAAATAATGCATGCTCTTATGCAGATCGCTGGTTCAGTTTTCACTGCTGAACTAATCAAGGAAATTGCTGATGAGATAAACCATATACTAAGCACGTGGTCTCATAAGATTATTGAAAGCAGGAGAGCACAAGAAGCTGGGAGTCCTGCGACTTCTGCAGGGACAAGTGAATATTTACCAGATGAAGAAATGGTTCAAGTTGTGTCTTCAGATTCTCTTTTTCTTCCATTCTATGTTAAAACTTTAACACATTCTTTTCCATACACCCTTTTCTTAATTTTTGGTATGATTTTGTGTCTCTTTCTAAATTAGTAGCATAATACTTCCCTTACATTACATCTGTTGATACATAGAGTGGGAATAATTGATTTTTTTTACTCATTGCAGAGTGTGAAGCTCTTAACAAAAGTAATGGCTGAAACATTTAAAGGTGGATTATCGCCGTATGTTGATGGCCTTTTTTCAACTGTTGCACAGCTTTGGGTCAGTATTTTCTCATCTGGTATTCTTTTTGTTCTAGCTGAATTTCAAATTGAATATAACAAGTATGCAATTTTACTATATTTTTCTTCGTGTGCATATAACTGGCAATGATTTAAGTGCCATGATTTTACTTTTATGATTACGTATCAAGTTAGTAGACCTTAGATGATCCAATCTTATTATTAGAAGTTGTTTAAAGGTCATATGACTACTTAAAAGAGTCACATGATTCTATGTTTTAATTTTGGTCATAAATGGAAGATCTAATTGAACCAGGAACATATCAACCACTCCACCAACTCATCCACCATGTTGCCAACCAATCCACCTTGTTGTGTTTTCTGCTTTTGCTTATTCTAATTTCTGCTTTTGATTATTTTATTTCAATTATTTGCTTTCCCATTGCTATAAATAGGAGCCCTTGTAAGCTTAAGAAATCAAGTTTAAGTATAAGCAAATTGCTCATTTGAGTGTTCTCTCTTTGAGAGTTACCCCCCTTTGCATTCTGTGACACTAATGGTTAAGATTTTCACCTCTAGTTCACACAATGAGCTAATCCTTGTGTATAAATACTACTACAAGTCTACAAGTACATACCTTATTCCCATATATTCTTTTGTGATTCTGAATACATTATCTTTGCTTCTGCATGCTCTTTGGCAGGGCAATGATTTCCCAGGTAGAGTGAAAGCAGTTGCAGTTTCCAATTTCAATGTTATTGTGCCACATTTTCCGGATAAATTGCAAATGTAACTCCACTTTCTTTAGTCCATTTTGTCTTAAATTATGGCTGTTGTGTTGCCTATAATCGTAATATATCTCGGCTCTGATTTCTATTTTGAACAGGTATCATGACATGTATACTTACGAACTCTTGAGAGACTGGGACAGAAGTCTTAATGTGGAAATGGTATTTTTAAAGATGTGCCAATGATAATGTTTCTTTACTCTCATTTGTTTAGAATGGTTTTCAATCATTTTTTTTTTTAAAATGAATCATTCAGGAAACTGCACGGGGGATTGGCATCTGTGCTAAATTTGGAGGACAAAATTTCAAAACCATTGTTAATGGTAGCTTCTTTAAACTCTTGCAAGTACAAAGCGCACTAAACTTCAAGTTTACTTGTGTCGTTGAATATGTGTGAGACTAGTTATGGGTTTTATGCAGTGGCTATGTCAAGGTTAAACTCTCTGATGGTACATGGACCTTCAGTTGATGTTGATGTTGCAATGATATCTGATATGGTAGTTTCAGCTCTTGGGACGATATGTGAATTTCATCGCGAAAACATTGATGGGCCTGAGGTAATAATCTTCCAAATACCAATAGTCCAACACTCCAACCATGTTTTGTTTAAAATCCTAGGACAACAACCTTTTTATACCTTTATTTGCTGCATTGTTCATTGTCTGAATGATTTCTATAATTTTGTCTGAGAGAGAGCTAAGCACATGAAAAGTTTATGGAGTTTTCAAGCTTCAATTTAACAAAAACAAGAAATATCATTTAAGCCTATGTCTATCTTAAGAAAACTTCAAAAGATTCACTTGCACTGCCAATCCCTGGCAGCACAATTCATTTGGCAAAGGGTAATTTGATTGATTTTATCAAGGGGTATGAACTTTAGTTTGTGAGTGAGAGGAGGTTCAAACCATGAAGCTTTGTTACAAACTTAGAACAAAAAAAAAACCTGTTACATATCTTAGTTTGAAGCTGTCAATGTGGTGGATATTGCCTCTATACTTGGTCGTTATTTTGAAGGATCCCTAAACTCTTATTGCTAAGTGCGGCTGTTATTCTTAACCTTTTATTGGAGGATAAAAACATAGAAAAAAATAAGTCATGGAAAATAGAAAAAAAAATTACTATTACAAATTAAGTTAAAAAATAAATGAAAAATACATTTTGGTCCACATAACATTGGCTTTTTAGCTGTTGCGAGTATAATTCTTCCCAGCTTGGATTGCACTCCAAACCAGGATTGCAAGAGCAAGATATAGGTTCCATAAGATGTTCTGTAAGTGCCATTTATGTTACAAATTAAGAATGACATGCCAAGTCCAAATTTATATTTCAGAACAATCGTTAAAAAGTATACTACACATAATTCCTAATATAATCTATAATTTGATTCATAGCAAATGCCTCAGAACTTAGAAGAGTCTACTGTTTATGTTACATGACTTCATTGTACTTGTGACTCTATATATAGATTACCGGCTAATTGATCCCATTTGTTTCAGCATGCTTGTCTTCTATATTGATTTGCAATTGCACTGCTTTGTCACCGTTTTTCTAGTTTTTCTATATCCTCATCTATAAAGCTGTTAGCAGGTGATTCGGAGCTGGTTAAATTTCTTGCCATTAACGAATGATCTCAATGAAGCCAGAAATGTACATGCACAACTTTTCAAAATGGTGAAAAGGTTTGAAATCAATCTTAATTATCTTCTTGTTGTACTATATTCAAATCATTACATCAACACAAAGGTACAAATGTTGAGCTAAGCACATGTTGAAAACTAAAACAGGAAAGATGCGGACGTTTTGGGGCCTAATATGGAAAATCTTCCCAAGATTGTTTTCATCTTAAAAGCAGTAAGTTAAAGTTTTCTTTACCTCCTCTCTAATGGTATATAGATTTGTCTTAATTATCTTGGTGAATTATTTTCTTGTAGATTTTACTTCGGAGTAATGAAGAACTTGCAACTGAGGAAACTTTTGCAGAGCTAATTGAATTTCTGGATAAACATGATGGTGGATTGTCATAACATCCCTGCTTAAAATTCAGTGTGTGTATATATATATATATATCAGATTTGGCTTTATTCGGCTTCCAGTCCAATGTTTATAGGAATTACAACAGTTGTTCATACAGATAAAAATGTACAGCTTTTCATATTTGGTGACTGTTTCAGATTTGTATGATATTTGTTACTTGTATTTTAAGTTTGGAGATTGTTAACATAGGTTTTGAGAGAAGATGATGAGTGTTGATATATGGAGAAATTATTTGATTCTCCAACGTATACCATGAGATTGAAAATATTGAATCATGGGATCCACATTTAACAAAAAAATAAAAATAACCCTGCTTAACTATTTTACTCTGATAGATTTTATTTATTTACAACCAACTTTTAGAATATTTACACTTATTTTCAATTTTACCCTCCTTCCAAAAAACTAAACATTTTTTTTTTTCATTTTTAGTTATACCCATTACTCTTAAACCCTTATTTTTCCTTCTCCCACCCACTCAATTCAAACGGCACAAACCTCTCTTATTAGTGTTATATCTCCTCTTCTTCTTCTTCACCATTTTGTTCACCATTGTTATCTCCAACTACTTCTCTCTTAAATTTTAGTGTGCATGTTGTTGTTCATATTCCTATTCCTACTTTTTTATTCTATTTGTTTATTTTTTTTCATGTTGTTGTAATGTGTTTTTTTGAGTGTTTTGTTCTTTGTGTTTCGTGTTTCGTTGTGCTATTGTGTTTGTGTTCTTCGCCATTTCTCAGATCTGCAGCGGATTGTTCATCCGTAACCCTCCGAATGGTGTATCCGTCCCCTTTGACGGATGGCTAATCCGTCCTCTTTGGCGGATAGCTCATCTGTCCACCTTAACAGATGCCTCTTTCGTTCTAGAATCCAGTATTTATTTATTTATTTTTTAAATTTTAGTTAACTATCATATTTAAATTATTTTTATTTATTGAATGTTCTTTTATTTAATAAGTAAAAAGTAAGGTTAATTATATCAAAGCCAGAGCGAGAGATGATTGCTGAAAAATAAAAATGTGATATAAGATTTTTGGCAAAACAACTAGATTGGTCTTGTAAGTTATTTTTTTGTTGCGATTTCGTCCCTTAACTTTTTTTCGTTTCAAATAAGTCCTGAAGTTTGTAAATCGTTTCAAATAAATCCTTCCGTCCAAAACTGTCTAACACCGTTAACAGGAGTCTCCTACGTGGCAACCTTGGTCTTACGTGGCTAAAGTTGAACGTTACTCCTCAAAACGACGTCGTTTGATTCCAAAATAGAAAATCAAAACGACGACGTTTGGTCTTCCCCTGAAATCAAGTAATGAAGCGTTGCCTACAAGTTTGGAGGGAAAGTTGGTAAGAAGAAGTAGCCGAGGGAAGAAGGAATGTTCGTTTCACAAAGAGAGGGAAATCCTAGGGTTAGAGAAGACTGGCTTAGTAATGCGAAGGAACACTGAATCATAGGGTTTTTTTTGCTTCAATCAAATCGAAATCGTGAATCAGAGAGAAGGAACACTAAGTTATAAGGTACGAATTTTTATTTGAATACGTTTTAATGATTGCATGCGTATGTGTTGGTTGGTTTTCTATTTAGGTCTTCTATGTCCTTGTGATAGCATATTCTGTAGTCCCATTGTTTTTTGGAGTTTTCCCATTGCAAAATATTTGTGTGTTGGTTATGTATGTGTTTTTTATTTTGGTTCTGCTAATAGTTATGTTATTTAAAGATGTTTTGGTCACTGTTGTGTTGATTCTAGACTTATTCTATTACTGGGTTTTGTTTTCGTTGGTTTAGGTGGAATGGACAACTACTTTAGGGTTCATGTTCATCACGGTGGTCACTTTGTCGGTGGGAATAGATCTCTGTACTTAGGTCACATTTCTTTATGGAATTTTGACCCTTGTAGATGGAGTTTCTTTGAGATGTTTGATATTGCAAGAGAAATGAATTATGAAGAAGTAGAGACCATTTGGTACAAAGATTTGGACAATAACATACAACAGATTGTTGATGATGAAGGTGCTGAGGAGGTTGCAATATTGCTATGGCAAAAGGATCAGCTCACTTATATTTGTTGCACCCAGTGTGACAACCAATACCTGTAGGTGAACTTCCAGCTAGTGGGCCTCAACAAAATGATTCTGAAGTTTTTGAGACTGAAGAAAATGGGAGGACAATAATTGACTTAACATTAATGGGCCTGAGGAAGACACTGGACCACAAGAACATCAGGAAGACACTGGGGTCCACATAAATGAAACAGAGAATGTGGCCCAAGGAAATGAGGCTAACACTGAGGCTAACACTGTGGCTCAAAGTGTTAGCCCTAACAAAAAAGGGAAGACAAAGAAGATTGCCAAGACTGCCAAGAAAGCCAAGAAGGCCAAGGTATAGGAAGAAGGTCAGAAAGAAGAACAGGAAAAGAATGATGACAGTGCTATGAAGGTGAGGTTTGATGATTCTGATGATGAAGATATTGGGAAAGACTTCTTTGATAAAGCTACAAGCAAAGCAACCAACTCTGATGCAGCAACCAATTTGGAACCAAGGCAAGCAAATGCAATAATTAATCCTAATGCAGCCACCAAGCCTGATGCAGCAACTACGGCTGAACCAGATGCTACACCAACTGAAGCAGATGCATCAACCAATCCTGAAGCAAATCCAAGCCAATCAGCAGCTGCTGCTACACCACTTCCCAATGCAAACCAAGCAAATGCATCAACCAATCCTGAGACCACACAACCCACTGAGACACAAACCGAGACTACAACAAAGAAAAAGAGAGGAAGGCCCCCAAAGAGAGCAGCTACTGCCTCAGGTGTTGATGAACTTCCATTCAACATTGAGGATGAAAATGACTGCCTACAATTTGATACAGATTCTGAACAGTCTGAAGAAGAGCTTGAACCAGATTTGGATCGATTTTATGAACCTAAATACAATAGTTCTGAGCTTGAAAGTGAGGAAGATAGTGATGAAGAAGGAGATATTACTGTAAGAAGGAAGAAGAAGAAGAAGTATGCTATATTCAAGATGCCTAAAGACATGACTGATTACAAGTGACATATTGGGACTTTGTTTTCTATAGAGAGGAGTTTAAGGAGGCAATAACAACTTATGCCATAAACTCTGGAAGGCAACTGAAATTTCAGAAAAATGACACAGAAAGAGTGAGAGTTGAATGCAAGAAGGGCTGTCCTTGGGAGGCTTACTGTGGCAAGATTCCTGATCAGAACACTTGGCAATTAAGAAAACTGGTTGATATACACACTTGTAGCAAGGAGTACAGGATTAGGATGTTGACTTCAAAATGGTTGGGTAAGAAGTTATATTCTGGCGTTAGGGAGAATCCTAGGATAAAACTAAGTAGTATTAGTGATAGAGCCCAAGAGAAGTGGAATATTGGTGTGAGTAAAACCAAAGCTTATTGGGCTAAAAAAATGCCTTGGATATGGTAGAGGGATCATATAGAAAACAATACACAAGACTGTTTGACTCCTGTCATGAATTTCTTAGATCAAATCCAAATTCTACCGTGCAGTTGAGTGTACAGGTTTTTGACGAACCTATCCCTGATGAAGAACAAGTTGAGCATCCTCAACTGAGCCTTCCAACATTTCAAAGGTTGTATGTAAGTTTTAAGGGTTGCAAAGAGAGTTTCTTGATGTGTAGACCCATTATAGGACTAGATGGTTGCTTTCTCAAGGAATATTGTGGAGGGAAACTATTGGCAGCAGTTTGTAGAGACCCCAATGACCAAATGTTGCCAATAGCATTTATTGTGGTTGAGTGTGAAAACAAAGATTCCTGGGCTTGGTTTCTAGATGTATTGGTCAATGACCTTGGAGGGAGAGCATCTTGCAGACTACTCACATTTACATCTGATCAACAGAAGGTTAATGTAGTTTTGAATTAGTACATTTAGTTACAATGAGGTTTTAAATTAGTCCTGAATGTTTCTTATTGGTTTTAATTTGGTCCTTTATGTTTATAATTGATATAGGGATTATTACCTGTAATGGATGAGTTACTGTCAGGAGTTGCACACAGATATTGTGTCAGGCATTTGTACAACAACTTCTGGAAGAATCATCCAGGACAAAAGTTGAAGCAACTCATGTGGAAAGCTGCAAAGGCGACTTATGCACAAGCTTGGGAGAGGGCAATGCAGGAGATAAAGACTGAAATCTTGGAAGCCTTCAAGTTCAAGGAACTAATCAGGACTCCACCTTGATTCTGGAGTAAATCGTATTTCACTTTTGATGCTAAGTGTGACACATTGGTGAATAATATTTCAGAAACCTTCAATAGTGTGATTGTTAGTCAAATACAAAAGCCAATCTTCACCATGATTGATGAGCTGAGGATTTACTTGATGGAAAAGTGGGAAACAAATAGGTCAAAGATTGCCAACTACAATGGAAGTGTGCTGCCTAGAATTAAAATTAAGCTAGACAAGGAAAAGGAGTTAACAAAAAATTGGTTGGTGAGGTATATCATATGTGTATTTGTGTTAATTCATACACTGTTGATGTCTATTTCTCATTATATGTGGACTTGTGTTAATTCATACGTTGTTGATTGACAGAGTTGCTGGTGATGAATTATATGTGGTTAGGCATATTAACTTTAACCTAACTGAAAGGTCAAAGGTTAATTTGAATGAAAGAAGTTGTGACTGCATGAAATGGAATTTAACAGGAATTCCATGTGCTCATGCAATCTCATGCATAAACAAAAGGAACAAGATTCCAGATGACTATGTAACATCCCTAATTTAATTCCAAGCATAATTAGTGAAGTAATAGGCTTAAAGTGTAAGGAATGGGTAGATTAATTGCTTAAAGAATTTTGGGAGCAAGGTGAGTGGTAATTATAAGTATTAGGGGTTGTGTAGGAGACATTGGTAGCAAGGGGCAAAATTATCTAAGCGAAATTGGGAGTTAAATCGGCGTTTTAAGTATTAGAAATCAGCCAGCATGAGAAAATTTGGAATTTATTATAGGATGCTAAGAAATTAAATTCCACCGTTGGATATGAATTTTAAGGGATTAATAAGCTTGTCCCAAAATTTGGGCCCGATCCGACGGTTAACGAAGAAGTTATGGCGAATCGAAGTTGGGAATCACCGGTGCACGCCCAGGCGCACCGGTGTGCATCAGATGCACCAGCTCAGGGGCGCCAGCGCTCAGGCGCGCCACACCGGCGCCCAGGAGCGCGACAGAACCTCAAACACGCACCAGATGCGCTAAATGCGCCCGACAGGCGCGCCTCGCCCTGCGCCCAGGCGCGCGGGTGCGTATTTCCGCACCAGACTTCATAAAAGGCCGCACCAGCCACTCTCCTTCTCAATTCTACGCCCCTCTCTTCTTCCCCTTCACCCCAAACCTCCTCCAACCTCCATGGAACCCCCAAATCCTTCCCTCCAACCTTCTCCCATGGCAACTCACTCCCTCCCTCGTACTTCCTCCTTCCTTCTTTCCTTCCTCCATGAAGCTCTCTCTTTCTCTCTCACCTCCATGACCCATTCTCTCTCTCTCTCATCTAGGGCTTTGATTCCTCTCTCCACCACCATATCCTCCACCAGCCACCACGGCCAACCACCACGCCGGCCACCCACCACCCTCACAACCTCCTTTCACTCTCTCTCTTACTCTCCCTTTGACCCTTACTCTCTCTCCCTCTTCCCTCTACTTGATCTCTCTCTCTCTTTCTCCTTTCACCGGATCTCACCGGCGTCATTACCGGCCGTGATCGTACCGGGCTCGTGTTGGGTACTCCGAGGCTTGAAGCTTTGGCCTCGATCCGGCCGCAATCGTTCTCACTATCGAGGAGCAACGCCGACGCCGTTATCGACACCGAGCCACAACTCAGATTCTTTTTAAACGAAAGCCTGAGGTAAGAAGGGTCGTATTACCTCTATTTAAAAAGTAAATTCTAGGATTCTATAGTGGTGACTAAGAATAGGGTAATTAAAGAATAAGTTAATGAACCTTAGGGTAGTCCCTGCAAATATAAATGATTTATTTAAATTGATAATGGAATAAATTGGATGTACATAGAATGAGTTCCGGAGAGAATGAATGTGATAGGATATTAAAAGAGTTAATATAAAATGAAAGTGTAGGAAAACACAAAATAAACCAAGGGAAATTAGTTAAGGGAAATTAGAGAAGCGTGAGAGTAAAAGAGTATAGAGTGTTTGTAATAGGCGAAGGGTGTAGAATGAGTTAAAACTAAAGGTAAGGAAAAAGAGGAGTTAGAGTACGAAAGCAATAAGAAAGCACGGAGTAGACTTAGTTAAGAGTTGTCAGGTAGTAATGAAATAGAAACGAAAATAATAAACTAAATTCCAAATACAAGTGGGTAATCGGTAAAAGAATTTAGTGAAAAGATGATAAGACAAAAGAGAGAATGCAATCATGGTAGTTAAACAGAATGGAGTAGTAATATAAGGAAAAATAAGTAAATAAAAGAGTGAGACAGAGGAGTCATTGGGATAACTAAGAATTTGAAACGGGAATTAAAAATATAAAGACTATACCAAAGCTAAGTGGAGTTAGATGTAAACTAGAGTAATTAATAAAAAGGATAAGGAAAAAGGAAAAGGAAGAGAAGAAGAAAAAGAAAAGAAAGGGAAAAGGGAAATAATTAAGAGTTAGTGACGAGAATTAAAATATAATGTATATGGCTTAATCAAGCAAAGTTAGATGAGAATGAGAATCATTAATGAATTGAATATATTTAAAATAGACAAGAATAAAGAAAAGGGAAAGGACTGAGCGGCAGGAGGTCGGTAGACCCTGTCACAATAATAAAAGTAAAATGGCGGGAGGTCGGTAGACCCTGTCACAATAATAAAAAGTAAAACGGCGGGAGGTCGGCAGACCCTGTCACAATAATAAAAAGTAAAACGGCGGGAGGTCGGCAGACCCTGTCACAAAGATAAAAGTGAAATGACGGGAGGTCGGTAGACCCTGTCACTATAATAAAAAGTAAAATGGCAGGAGGTCGTTAGACCCTGTCACTATAATAAAAAGTAAAACGACAGGAGGTCGTTAGACCCTGTCACCATAATGAGAAGTAAAATGGCGGGAGGTCGGTAGACCCTGTCACAATAATAAAAGGTATAAAGGCGGGAGGTCGGTAGACCCTGTCACAATAATGTCACAATAATAAAAAGTAATAAGGCGGGAGGTCGGTAGACCCTGTCACAATAATAAAAAGTAATAAGGCAGGAGGTCGGTAGACCCTGTCAAATTAATGAAAAGAATAAAGGAACGAAAAGGTAACCGGCATGTGGACCAAGTAATGGAAAATGAATAAAGAATGGAAATGAATGCATGATAAGAGAATTAGAGATTAAAGGAATGTGAGAATAATTAAAAGACTAGAAGGGATAAATTAAATAAATACTATATGCTAAAAGTTGTGTTGGCTTGGTTTATTACTATGTCTCTTTTAGGATTTATCTTTTTAAGTTCTGTGTAATGCTACCCTTCTTGCTATATTTTGCAAGTATCGAAGTGGAGCTTACATGGAATATGGCCGATCAGGGTTTTCATTTCACTACGTGGAATGTTTATTGGATATTAAGAGTGGACAAATATTTTTTTTAAATTATAATATGAATTAGTAGCTTGCCCTGAAAACTTGTACTAATCGGGCACTAGGTTATGTTATGACTATTAAACTGTTATGGTTTATGTTTTAAATATTTCTGGCTGACAGGTTTTAAGAAGAAAAATTTTGGGAAGTCCGGAAAATAGAGGAAACTCTGCCGGATTTTTGTAAAACCTTTTAAAGGAATTAAGTTTTAAAAAGGAATTTTATAACTCCAATTTTTAATAAAACCTAAAATTAACTGATAAATGTGAGAGTGTTACAGACTACATTCCAAGCTACTTCAAGAAGGAAGCATATGTGGCTTGCTATCAACCTATAATCTACCCATCAAATGGTGAAAATCTGTGGTAAAGAACAGATGCTAGTGATGTACTGCTAGGGATGGCAATGGGAGACTGCAGATGGGGATCCCCGCGGGGAACGCCCCGTTTGGGGACCCGAATTTGGGGATTTTTCCCCAGCGGGGGCGGGGATGGGGGGGATTTTTTCCCCGAACAGATTTTGGGGCGGGGAATGGGATTGGTTCCCCCGTCCCCGCGGGTTCCCCGTCCTTGACAATTTTAGTTATATGTCCTTAAATATTTAGGCTTTATATAGTTAAAAAATAGGTTTTTTAGTAACTTCACATATATTATTATAATTATAATTATAATTATTATTAGAGTGAAGGGACACTTTGATCCCTCAAATTTTTCGACAGAGACACTTTAGTCCCTCAAGAAATTTAATTCATTTTTAGTTCTCCATGTTTTCCAAAAGTACCAATTTAGTCCTTCATGTTTTCCAAAAATACCAATTTAGTTCCTCAATGAAGTGGCAAGCGGAAATAGGACAGAGACTAAATTGGTACTTTTGGAAAACTTTGGGGACTAAAAATGAATTAAATTTCTTGACGGACTAAAGTGTCCCTATCGAAAAACTTGAGGAACCAAAGTGTCCCTTCACTCTTATTATTATTAACGATTATTTTAACGATTTTTTTAAAATTGAATCTCTTGAATTTTAACGATTATTTTTCTGTAGTGTACAAGTTTAAAAATACTATTCGACATTGTGAATTTTATAACAGGTCAAGTTGAAGTTAGGTTCCCTGTGGGGACCGTGGGGTGATGGGGAATGGGGATGGGGGTTAATCAACCCCCCGACATGGGGAATGGGGATGAGGGGCAAATGAGACCCGAGGATGGGGAATGAGAAAAGTCTCCCCGAGCGTTCCCCGCCCCGTTGCCATCCCTATGTACTGCCTCCTCCACATAAAAAACAATCTGGAAGACCTAAGAAGAAAAGGAACAAGGAGGCTGGAGAAAAGGATGCACACAAAATTGGTAGAAGAGGACTTCCGAATAGATGTAGTAGATGCAAGAAGCCAGGACACAAGAAGAGTAGCTGCAAGCTGCCTCCACCACCATTTGAGACCACACAACCCACTGAGACCACCCAAACCAATGACACTAATGCAAACAAGCTACAGTCCCAAATCTCTACCACAACCACCCCTGCACCAGCAACCTCCACCCCTGCACCAGCCACTCGATCATCTACTAGAAAAATTGCAGCCACCACTGCACCATCCAACACCCCTGCACCAGCCACCACTGCACCTACTAACACCCCTGCACCTGCCACCACTGCACCAGTCAAGCCCAAATCCTCTGCACTAGCCAAAACCAAATCACCAGCCAAGCCCAAATCCCCTGCACCAGTGGTGAACCAAATATGCACCAGCCAAGCCCAAATCCCCATCCAAGCCCAAATCCCCATCCAAAACAAAACTTGCACTAACCAAACCAGCCCAATCTGCACCAGTGGTGACCAATACTACATCTCAACCAACTGCACCAACCAAGCCCAAACCTGCACCAACTAAAGCCAAAGATGTACCCACCAAGTCCACCCAATCTGCACCAGTCAAGACCACAGAACCATCACATTCTACTGCACCAGCCAATAGCAGAAAGAGAGGCAACTCACCTGTCGTCACAGGGCAGTTCAAAGCACCAAGGATTCAACAAATTACTTTTCAGAGTGGCAGCACCAACACTATTACTGAAAGGATGACAAATCCAAATCAAAGGTAGAAGTTGGTGCCATGGAGGCCATGGAAATAAACGCTTGAGATTTTCTTTTTGTCTGAAACTTTTGTTTCTTTTGTGGTTGTATTTGAACCTTTTATGGTCATTTGGCTTTTGGTTAAGATGTTGCATTATGCTGTTATGTATTTGAACCATTTATGGATGTTTGAACCTTTATGGTAAATGTTAAATTATGGATGTTTGAACTGTAACATCCCGTTATTTCTAATACTTTTAATAAAATAATTAAATGATTTAATATGATGTTTTCAAGATTTGAGTCTCGGAATAAAATTCTGATTTCATCATTATACTTGAAATATGTTTTCTAGTCAAAATAAGTATAAATTTGTTATCATATGTTTTCCAAAAATAAAGTAGTACTTTTATTTAGTTTAATTAACATTTTGACAGGGAACTCAAGTGGCAAGCCTTAAAGGCATTTTTATAAATAGTTTCTTTAGAAAAATATGTTTAACTTAATATTTTGAGCGTCCCTGTAAATTTTCATAGTGTTCGGAGGCTGTTTTATTTTTAGCTTCTGGACTGGTTTAATGTATTACCAGTATAAGTTATATATAATGATCTTCTATTTCAAAATTATAAATGTTATATTTTATCAAGTTTAATATCAGAATTTAGAAAATATATTTACTTTTGAATTTCGATAATTTTTCTTACGCAATAGCTAACCGGAGGGACCGGTAACTTTATTGTTTTCTAATTAATTTTGAGTAATTAAAAATACAATATTGTTTTACTTAAATATATTTTATGATTTGGATCGTGGAACTTTTAATTATAATTCAAAATACCTACACACATTTCCCACAAATATATATATCCCTAATACTACCCAAGTGCCCCACCCCACCGTGAATAAAAAAAAAAAAGAAAGAAGGTGTGGCCATAAGGCCACCACGTGAAGGAAAAGAAAAAGAAATTATAAAGGAATGTGGCCACAAGGCCGTGAGATCAAAAGAAGAAAAATTAAGAAAAGAGGAACATTCTCAAATCCTTTTCAGGTATATAACATTCTCAACACCCTCTACCCATCCATGTAATTTATTCGACGATCCGTCAATATTTTATTATCCCTATATTTTCAAATAAAGATATGTTTTAGGAAAAGTGATATATTTTTATTGTATAATTATATATATTTATTATTTTGACAAAAATGAATTTATTTGATATATATTTTAATGTTATAATTAGTTTTATCAAATGTCCCTATTTAGATCCAACACGCTATTGACCTTGACCCTGGAGCAAGTCGCGGATGAAAACGTGGCTCTGTTGTTATTGCTAGGATTTCCAGGTAAGGGGAGTCTCTTTTCCACACTTTGGGATAGGGATAGTTAGGGTGTATAATAGGATTTAAGTTTAATACTTAAACCGGGTTGTGGGTAGCAAAATGGTTTTGAAATAAAATTGATTTAGGAGTGATTAGTATGTTTATGGTTAATTTTATATTAATTAAATTGTTTATATTAAATTCTCTTTTTATTAATATTAAAGTAGGAAGTGAAGAACCCTAGGGAGTTGACTTACATTCAATGTACTCTGAGACATACCTGAGTATGTCGATTGATTGGTGATATTGGTTTATGGTTGATAAATTGATGTGACCCTATATGTGAGTAATTAATGGCGTATGTGTATAAATACTGAAACGGGAATGTGATGTAAAAAGGAATAATAAATTGGAATTGGATATATATATAACTTGAAATTGTTGTGTGTGAAGAATGTTTGGAAATGTGAGATTTGAGTAATACTTGGTAAATGGTGGTTTGATATGTGAATTAAAGGAATGATTATGTCTGCTAAAAGTGATGAAAATGAATATTTGATATTACTTGCAATTCTCTGAGTATTTGATGAATGGTGTGAATGTGGTGCTTGACTTTTTGTGAATGAGTTCTGATCTGGAATAAAAAGGAATGCAGTGTGGTTGATCCTTGGATGCCCCGGCACACTAGGTGCCCTGCTAGGTGGTGAATTGCCTGCTAGGGCCGAATTACCTGTCAGGCGAATTGCCCATTAGGTCCTAAATTCCCGTTAGGCGTCGGTGCGCCAATGGATCAATACACTGCATAACCACCTGAAAAAGTTAATAAATTGTGGACTGGAATTGAGAAATGAATAATTAATGGAAAGGTAATTAATTGCGTTGTCCTAACGGGTGATGCCTAATGGGTGTCTCAGTCCTGACAGGTGTAAAGTCCCTAGTAGGTGCCGAATTGCCTAGCAGGTGCGCTAATTCCTAGTGGTGCAAAGATAAAAAGAAAAAGAGAATATGATTTGTATGTTGTCCTCTGACCGTGAGGAGACATACAATGTATATGTGGTTTGTATGTTGTCCTCTGACCGTGAGGAGACATACAATGTATAAGTGGGTATGTTGGCCTCTGACCGTGAGGTGACATACAGTTTTATGAACCTGGAAAGAGAATGAATATGGAAATGTATTTGGATATTGAAAATATGTGATTATGATACATTTTGTTAATCCATGGCTTGATTTACTTATTATCCTTGAGTTTTTGTTATATACCATTTTACTATCTTTTAATCCACTGTGTTGTGAAAAGGTCTCACCCTTATGTGGTTAACATTTTAGGTACTTGAGCAAGGAGCTTGGAGATAAGAGTGCTCAGCGGATCAGTCGAAAGAAAGGAACTCAAGTGTATTTTATTATATTGTAATTGAAAGCCCCCAACGCTATTTGTGAACTCTGATTTATAAAAGAAAATTTAAAGTCCAATGTTTCATTTTTCAAACGTTTATTGTTTATTATTCATTATATTACGGGGTGTTACATTTATGGTATCAGAGCAGTTCTTTCCTTTCGACCTGAGGGAAAGTAATCTTGATCCCGCTGCGACACTCTCATCTCAAGCTTCTTGACCAGAGGTGAGACCCATACAAGTGAAAACTTTTGAATAACAAGTGGATTTGTATATGTTTGTTACTATGGTTGTGCATATTTGCAATGAACCGAATGGGTTTATTTTTGCATAGGGAACACCGACAATTGACAATGTAAAAGAAATCATTTATGGAAACCAAAGAGAATAGAATTCTTTGGAAACTAAGCAGGATCCCTTAGTGATTCCAAGAATTGGATATTCTGAGTATGCACCCAATTGCAAACAGGAAACCTAATTGGTATGAACACGATTAGTCGAGAGTGTAATTGTTGAGTTTTTGGACTAATCGAAAGTTAAAGTTTTATACAAAGGAAATCTAATTAAGCATTCAAACATGTAGTATAGGAATTCAACCGAATTGCGAGGACTACTACCACCGATTAAATGTAGTGTTGGAAATGGCCAATCCGACATTATATCTATTAGGAGGTGAAGTCACCGAAATTCAAGAGTTTGTGTACTATCGTGAAGTTGTAAACGATTTCTGATGTACGAAACCTTAATGCCAATTATATGACTCTCTTTGCTTCGTTGTGTTTAATTGTTTACTACTCGAATATGTGGGTTTGACAAGTAGTTTGGTATCAAAGTAGTTGGATGGAGATTTGAAATGGAACCATATGGATTTTTATGAGTTAAAATCTCAATGCCAATCTAATCAAGGGATTAAATTCACATTGATTAGATTAGTACCTGAGAGAGCAAAAAAAAGAATGCTTAAAAATTAAACTAATAGTCAATTCCATTACTAATCTCGATTCGACTAACTGTGACACCAATTGTGAAATAAGCATTGAGTACTGACCAATTGAATTTGAATCGCTGAACCGCACCAATTTGATTTGCGAATATAAAAGGACTTTTGCCTAACTTGGGGAAGCGGTTCGGACTCAATCGAAAGGTTCTCACAATATGTTATACGCGGAATAGTTTAGCATTAAAGCAAGAGAACGAAAATTAGAAGTGGAATAAGGAGAATTAAAATAACTTCTTGCGCGATTCTAATCTAAACGAGTGATTTAGTTCGCATCGCTTAAATTAGAATCCACGAAGAACAATAACAACTTTTATATCAGATTAGTAGTTGACTCCACTACTAGTTTAGTTCCGATAACTTTAATACTAAACAAAAGATAAGTAGGGAGTCCTAGCAATTCCTATCGATTGAACTTAAACTTCCAAGTGACAACACTTGGATTTATACATGACAAGAGATTTTACTCAATCAGAACCAAGGGTTTAAATTCAATCGGGAGGTCTTTGCACAAGTTTTGGATTAGTTCCTGTAGTGGATCTGAGAAATAGATCCACCACGATGTGTGTTTGGGGTTGTTGCAGCTGACGAGGGTGACCCCGGTCCTACGTACCCCCAGTGATAAGGGGATCAAGCCACACGTAGTTCTTGAGAGTAGGGATGAGAGAACATACCTTAGCCCCTATAGCATGGCGATACTTATAGGGGAAGTTGTGTTGTGATGCCTTATGGGCCTGTTCGGCCCAGTAGGGCTGACATGGCTCTTAGAGGATAAGAAGGATGAGTTATTCACCCTTATCCTGTACTAGAGAGCTCATGCTTATCCTGTAGCGGTAGGATTTATTATTGGTTAACCCTACAGTTCCATAGTAGTATATGTGCATATCTATATGTATATACTTATTGAATTACTTGTATGTGTATGTATGCATATTACACTTGATGATATAGCTATAAATACCAGGTGTTGTACTAAATGATCGTGGTTCATTGCATATGTTTGTTTATTCATATGTCTTGCATTCATGTGTGCTTTTGCTTAATGCTACTAAGTTATTTTCTTATTTGTACATTAAGATGGTCACCCTATAGTATTAATATTTCTGGGTTGTTACTATATACGGTTGTTGCATTTGTGTGTTGGATATTTTTACAACCCAAATTATTAAACATTTTTGCAACATGATTCTAAACCATTTCTAAAACTAATTGTGTTGTAGTTCCCGTTCGATTTCAAAAGGCTTCCCGATATAAAAGGGAACTCCTATTTTCGGACTCAAAATTATTTTTGTATATTTGAAAGAATATATCTGCAGATGTGCATATACCAAAAAGTTTATGTTATGATTGAGATGAATTTAAACTTTCGAAAATGCTATCAAACGATAATCTGGACTAAGAACTTTTCAATTACCATCCCCATATTTAAAAATCCCAAAATCCATTTCAATCACAACAGCGATTAAAAGTATTATTTTCAGGATTTGCTTTCAAAATAAAAACTTGACTATGTTGGTGTATGTATATATCAATATATGTACATGTATACATTTCATGTTTAACTTGGATGGTTTCAAATTTTGCAAGCGTTTTCAAATGGCTTTCAAATTATGAGCTTTTGTGTTTTGTCCTAGGATTAGGAATCCTAGATAGTCCTTAGCGAGTAGCTAGGATTACGGGTCTAGTTAGTAGCTATGAAATCCTAGGATAGATAGAATTGTTAATTGTGCATAGTTGTGTCCGTCCGATTAACACATGTACTTGATGTTTGTGAGTGAATAACATCATGATTGTTTGTTTGATAATATGGATGTTCAGAATAAGTTTTAAAAGGGTGCACCGAACCACAATCATCCCAAATGGATTGTGAGGTTACACGACAAATTTTTAAGAAAGTAATAAAGGATGAAAGGATTTCTAAGTAATCGATCAGTGAATTAGCTCAATTACTTTAATCAAGTCACTCGTCGATTAAATAGGAATTCTTTATATACAAATCCAAGTCAATTTGGAATGAAATTCAATTTTCAAACTTGGAGAAAAAAGGAATGTAATTGTTCTAAATTTTGAAAACTTACTAAACTAATTTTGTTTAAAGTAACAGCATATCCCTATTCTTTAAGTCTGACGAATTGGAACAAGATTACACTTCCTCATCTAGATTCTGGTGAAACTAGATGGAGGTAGCTCTTTATGGTGACGTGCAAAATTTTCATAACACTAGGGGAATTGTATTTATGAAAATGTATTTATGATTGCAAATCATATAAGCCCCTTTTCTTTCCCCTGAAACCCTTTTTGAACTGATTTTCATATATTTGGTGATCGTTATGAATGTGTGTGGGTGTAGAGGTAGGATTTAGCCCTAAGTCAGGCAGGGTAGACAAGGACTAGCTTAGGAGGATGTAGGGTTGAGTCATGTTTATGTTTGGAGCTTATGATGTTGTGGATTGTTGTTGTGAATGTTTAAACTTTGAATGACATTTATATGATTTATGTTTGTTTGAATGATGAATGTGTGTGATTAGGGCCTAGGAGTAGAATTTAAGTGGTATGTTTAGGGCTAGATTATAATCAAACCCTATAGTGTTTCCACATCGAAACCAACCGAAAGGAACCATAGATTGTACTCTTCGTGGAGTGCAAGACATTAGCTGCTTCTTAATGCCAAGTAGTACGCCTAATCCAAGTGGGGGAGTAAGACCAAGAGAAGTGAGTATCGTGGCCAAGAAACCTTGTATAAGGGATGGTTCTCCATTAAAGGAATCAGACGGAATTTCGGGGACGAAATTCCAATAAGTGGGGGAGAGTTGTAACATCCCGTTATTTCTAATACTTTTAATAAAATAATTAAATGATTTAATATGATGTTTTCAAGATTTGAGTCTCGGAATAAAATTCTGATTTCATCATTATACTTGAAATATGTTTTCTAGTCAAAATAAGTATAACTTTGTTATCATATGTTTTCCAAAAATAAAGTAGTACTTTTATTTAGTTTAATTAACATTTTGACAGGGAACTCAAGTGGCAAGCCTTAAAGGCATTTTTATAAATAGTTTCTTTAGAAAAATATGTTTAACTTAATATTTTGAGCGTCCCTGTAAATTTTCATAATTTACATAGTGTTCGGAGGCTGTTTTATTTTTAGCTTCTGGACTGGTTTAATGTATTACCAGTATAAGTTATATATAATGATCTTCTATTTCAAAATTATAAATATTATATTTTATCAAGTTTAATATCAGAATTTAAAAAGTATATTTACTTTTGAATTTCGATAATTTTTGTTACGCAATAGCTAACCGGAGGGACCGGTAACTTTATTGTTTTCTAATTAGTTTTGAGTAATTAAAAATACAATATTGTTTTACTTAAATATATTTTATGATTTGGATCATAGAACTTTTAATTATAATCCAAAATACCTATACACATTGACCCACAAATATATATAAATATATATATCCCTAATACTACCCAAGTGCCCCACCCCACCGTGAATAAAAAAAAGAAGAAAGAAGGTGTGGCCATAAGGCCACCACGTGAAGGAAAAGAAAAAGAAATTATAAAGGAATGTGGCCAAAGGCTGTGAGATCAAAAGAAGAAAAATTAAGAAAAGAGGAACATGCCCAGAGGGAGCGAAACAGAAACCGCTAGAGAGAGAAGGTTTTCGTTTTTTTTTTATTTTTCGGTTCTAATAATTCAAGATCCAACCGTCCAATCTTAAATCCTTTTTAGGTATATAACCTTCTCAACTCCCTTTACCCATCCATGTAATTTATTCGACGATCCGTCAATATTTTATTATCCCTATATTTTCAAATAAAGATATGTTTTAGGAAAAGTGATATATTTTTATTGTATAATTATATATATTTATTATTTTGACAAAAATGAATTTATTTGATATATATTTTAATGTTATAATTAGTTTTATCAAATGTCCCTATTTAGATCCAACACGCTATTGACCTTGACCCTGGAGCAAGTCGCGGATGAAAACGTGGCTCTGTTGTTATTGCTAGGATTTCCAGGTAAGGGGAGTCTCTTTTCCACACTTTGGGATAGAGATAGTTAGGGTGTATAATAGGATTTAAGTTTAATACTTAAACCGGGTTGTGGGTAGCAAAATGGTTTTGAAATAAAATTGATTTAGGAGTGATTAGTATGTTTATGGTTAATTTTATATTAATTAAATTGTTTATATTAAATTCTCTTTTTATTAATATTAAAGTAGGAAGTGAAGAACCCTAGGGAGTTGACTTACATTCAATGTACTCTGAGACATACCTGAGTATGTCGATTGATTGGTGATATTGGTTTATGGTTGATAAATTGATGTGACCCTATATGTGAGTAATTAATGGCGTATGTGTATAAATATTGAAACGGGAATGT
Source organism: Crotalaria pallida (assembly GCA_037953625.1). Lineage (NCBI taxonomy): Eukaryota > Viridiplantae > Streptophyta > Magnoliopsida > Fabales > Fabaceae > Crotalaria > Crotalaria pallida. Next base: position 103,155,971 of record CM075649.1, read on the forward strand.
GATGTAAAAAGGAATAATAAATTGGAATTGGATATATATATAACTTGAAATCGTTGTGTGTGAAGAATGTTTGGAAATGTGAGATTTGAGTAATACTTGGTAAATGGTGGTTTGATATGTGAATTAAAGGAATGATTATGTCTGCTAAAAGTGATGAAAATGAATATTTGATATTACTTGCAATTCTCTGAGTATTTGATGAATGGTGTGAATGTGGTGCTTGACTTTTTGTGAATGAGTTCTGATCTGGAATAAAAAGGAATGCAGTGTGGTTGATCCTTGGATGCCCCGTCACACTAGGTGTCCTGCTAGGTGGTGAATTGCCTGCTAGGGCCGAATTGCCTGTCAGGCGAATTGCCCATCAGGTCCTAAATTCCCGTTAGGCGTCGGTGCGCCAATGGATCAATACACTGCATAACCACCTGAAAAAGTTAATAAATTGTGGACTGGAATTGAGAAATGAATAATTAATGGAAAGGAAATTAATTGCGTTGTCCTAACGGGTGATGCCTAATGGGTGTCTCAGTCCTGATAGGTGTAAAGTCCCTAGTAGGTGCCTAATTGCCTAGCAGGTGCGCTAATTCCTAGTGGTGCAAAGATAAAAAGAAAAAGAGAATATGATTTGTATGTTGTCCTCTGACCGTGAGGAGACATACAATGTATATGTGGTTTGTATGTTGTCCTCTGACCGTGAGGAGACATACAATGTATAAGTGGGTATGTTGGCCTCTGACCGTGAGGTGACATACAGTTTTATGAACCTGGAAAGAGAATGAATATGAAAATGTATTTGGATATTGAAAATATGTGATTATGATACATTTTGTTAATCCATGGCTTGATTTACTTATTACCCTTGAGTTTTTGTTATATACCATTTTACTATCTTTTAATCCACTGTGTTGTGAAAAGGTCTCACCCTTATGTGGTTAACATTTTAGGTACTTGAGCAAGGAGCTTGGAGATAAGAGTGCTCAGCGGATCAGTCGAAAGAAAGGAACTCAAGTGTATTTTATTATATTGTAATTGAAAGCCCCCAACGCTATTTGTGAACTCTGATTTATAAAAGAAAATTTAAAGTCCAATGTTTCATTTTTCAAACGTTTATTGTTTATTATTCATTATATTACGGGGTGTTTATTTTTGGTAAATTTATCGATGTTTGAACCTTTGGTCAATTATGTATGTTTAACCAATTAAGACATTTATGGTCAATTTACGGTATTTTAAAGGAATTGCTCAATTTAGATTGTCTCAAAGAGGCTTTGGATTAATAAGTAGTATAACAAACTGTACATGATTATAGAATTGAACACATTCCCACCTAAGTAAACAAGTGAAAAACAACATACCTAAACACCCATAACAATACATTGAACCCTTGTTTGAGGCATGCACAAACAAACCAACACATATTACAACTAAATTTTAATCCATCTTCTTGAGAACTCTAAATCTTTCTGAAATGACTCTAAATCCTTCTTAATGGAGTCTAAATCCCTCTAAATGGACTCAATCTCCATCTTCTGTTTGATAATCATCATCTCCTTCTCACAAACAACATCATCTTTGTACCAATCAAAGAAATTGCACCCTGAATCTTTGACATCCCTCTATAGAAGAAGAAAAGGAATTGATGAAAACCCTAACTAAAATCAAATCAGCTAGAGTAAATAGTAATAGCACATTATTTACCTTATAGAACCTACACTGTAATACCCGTAATTTTCCATATTTCAGTAAATTGATTTTTTAGAATTTATGATTGGGAAGTTATTTTCGAATTTATATAAATTCGTTATTTGATTTAAATTTACGGATGAAAATTATTTGTAATTTATTTTTATAATGGTGGATTATTTTATTTTGTTTTGTGTTTTAAAGGAATTATTATTTATTGATTTCTTTGATTTACTTAACTTTGAAAATTCATAACTTTTGATCTGTAAATCCGAATTGGATGAATTTATAGTCAAAACGATCATATTGAAATGTAGAATTTATTTTGTTACAGTTTGTGATTTATTTTGCTGAGCACGAAATTTTAATCATTTTGGAGAAAATTATAATGTTTTATTTTAGTAAATTTAATCATGATTTTCAAGTGGTATTTTGCTGTATTCGAAAAATATTGTTTTCTACTGAATGGATGTGTTGTACGGTTTTAATGAAATATTTTGTGCATTTTGAATTCTAAATTGGTAGCTATTTTACACATACAATCATGAGTGCACAAGACCCTAGAGTAACCCAATTAAACACACCCTATCCTAATTAAGGCATAGCCACCCTACATGTACCCTATGGGAGACATGTCATTAATTCATAGCCAATGCATGTGTCCTCTTTAAGTATTCACCCTTTTCCATAACACCCTACCTCAACCTACCTATATTGTATTAATTAACACTCATACACATAAAGTAAAATTGTAAAGTCCAACCCCCTATTTTTATGACCAAAACAGTGAGGGAGCATGGCTTGGAATAAGTCCAACCCTCTTCATTTTTCTTGTACCCCAATTTTAGTTAATGCACCCCACCTTATGTCCCATTATAAATAAGCCTCCCACCCACACATCCTCATTTTTTCTTCTTGGCATTTCTAAGAAAGAAAGAAAAGTCTAGTGAGGTGGAGAAGGAGGGAGAGAGGCCGAGAGCCCCTGAGGAGGAAGAAGGAGAAATTTTTGCCTTCCAATAGCAAATCAACCTCATTTCCATTTGTTTATCTAGGTATTCATCTTCATTTCCATTCCTTTTATTCTTTGTTCCTATTTATTTTCGGTTTTTATGAGTTTTGGTTATAAGTTGGTGATTTGTCATTGCCTGTTGGTTTTTGTTGTTGATTTATGGTTTTCAAGTCTTTGTGAGTATTGATTCAAGCTTGAAAATGAAAAAGGGACATGCATAAACAAGAAGAGGTCCCACCGTTTTGCTTCCTTTAGGTACCCATATGATTTTTGTTTTTACTTTTGATTTGGAATGAAGAAATAAAAGAGTATTTTTGTCGATCTTAAAGTGTATTAGTTGTGTTACAAAATTTTTGATTTTTCCCTATGTATGATTCGTCCAAGGCAAGAAACAAAGGAAATAAATTTGTGTTCTTAATGCATGTTGGATTTTTGTGGTCCTCTATGATTTTTAAGCCCTAAAGTGTAAGGATTTAAGCTCAAGAAGTTAAAATGAACATGCATGAAACAATGAGGGTCATACGGTTTTTATTTTGATGTATGCTCAAGTGGTTTTGTTTTGATTTGAAGATTTGTTTTGTGTTTATAATAAAGGAATAAGCTTCGATTTTTATTAATTTTGAAGCATGTGTTTTTGTGTTGATACTATTTTAAAAAGTTCCTCATTTTTTCTTTTTAATGATTCGGCCAAACAAGAAAAAGAGGGAAATAAAATTGATTTTTGGTGTTTGATTGATTTTGAGCTTTGATCTTTGATTTATAGTTACGTGCATGCTTAAATCTAAGATTAAAATGAATAAAGTGATCATGCATGATGCTTTGAGGTTCATACGCGTTTCTTGCCATTTTTACTTTAAGGATTTTGTTTTATTTTTTATGTTTGATTTGTGCTTGAAATAAGGGAATGAAAAATAGATTTTTGATGTATTTTTGTAGGTTGATCTAATTGTGTAAAAATCCCTAGTTTTCTGTGTGTGATTCGGCCTAAATAGATAAGAAAGGAAAACAAATTGATTCGACTATGCATGCCTTATTTGAGTTAAGATAAATTGTTTCCATGCATGATAATTCGATTTTGGAAGGAAAACAATTGATGAATTGATTTTTTTGTTGATTATGTGCATGTATGTGCTATACGGTTTTGTACATGGAAATGCCTAAATGAAGAAATTGATCTATGTTCTTGAAATGTTTGATTAAGTGCATTTGGTTTAAACTTAAGAAGAAATGGCTAATTGAATTGATTTGAGTTTGTTTGTTAAAGAAGTTAAGTTAGACTATGCATGAAAGTGAATGAAATTGGTTTTGAAAAGTGATTGTTTGCATAAGCTAATTTTGCTAGCTGTAAATTTGTGATATTGATGCATGTTGTTGTGTGTTCGGTGTAGGAATAGAATCATTTAGGGGCTGCACATTTGAGAATGATGTATGAAATGCTAAATTGAACCTATGCTGAATTTTTATGAAGTAGTGTTGTATTTGCAAGAGGTTTTGATGAACATTAGTTTCACTAATCCGATTGCTCTGAAAATTTGATATGTTGTTCTTAATATTATTTAAATGGATTCTGGAAAATTTTGATTGATTTGGAAGTGTTTTGATATTTTAAACGAATTTTGTTTGTTAATGAATGTTTAAGAAAAACTTGTGTTTTCAATTGCAAAAGGCTTGGATGAAAATTTTTCCTCAAATTCAATACTTGTGAAACTTAGTCACTGTTCTGATGATGTTAATTGTAGTGCCTCTGAATTTTTATATGATTTTTAGAATTGGTTTACTAATTGTAACGAAGTCATTGTGGTGAAAACGATTTCGTAAAAATAAGTTTTTTGGGTAAAACGTGAACATAAATTTTGAACTTAAACAACTCCAAATAGCTTGAAATTTTTATGGTGGTTTCTTGAACATGTCATGAAACTCTCTGTGAAATCTTATATGATTTGGAGTTGATTTGATATTTTTACCAATGACAAAACAACAAATGACTCTGTTCAGATTTTTCAGAGTTAGAGAAGAATTCAATCAGAAAAACGTGACTTAAACAACTCCAAATAATCTGAAAAGTTTTATGAGATGATCTTGACTGTGTGAGGAAGGTTTGTACCAAATTTCATGCAATTCGGAGTTGAATCACTATTTTTAATTGTGGCATTTTGGCCTCAGGTATGCAATAGTGCTGTCTTGCTTTTCATGCAAAATATGATTTGAAACCTAAGTTAGGATTGTTCAAATGACTTGAAAATTTTATATTATGAACCTTGGCATATATGTGTATGTTCGGTAAATTTTAAGATTTAAACAAATTGATTTGATATGATTTCAGAATTTATCTTTTGTGTTTCACCCGTAATCATACTAAAAACTCTATTTGAATATTTTTGATGAATATGAACTTTTGTGTCTTTTCTTTGTGGCTTGGCTGGACCTTGTATGCTGAATATGATGTCTTCGTTTAACGGGAATAAGTATTGTTTAAAATGTGTTTAGGTTATGTGCAAATAAATTTGTAAGTTCATTTCTTAAAGTTATGTTTTGGATTAGAGATCTAGTTTTAAAGAATAGGTTGATTTGCCTTATGTGATACATGCTAATTAATCTATTTCATATGGTGCATGCTAAATACTTTACTATGTGTTTACTTGTCTTTGAATTATTTGTATGATTGAGGAATAAAAAAGAAAATGAATTAGTTAGCTAAGTTAAAGTGTTGAGTTTGGCTATGTGCTATCCTTTGAAATCGATTGATTTTCGAAGAGGTTTGTTTAATTGAATTATATTGAGCTTGTTTGGTTTCTGCCCTATTTTATTACATGGTGTCATGATTGAAAATAAATTGTTTCAAGTAGTTATTAGTAAGCAAATTATTAAAAGGATTTAAAGTACGTCCAACAGTGTTTTCAGATTTTTCGAAAAAGTGATTTCGAGATTACTCCACTGCTGTTCAGCATTGATTTAGCTTGTATTTTACTTCTAAAAATGTTTTCAATTGATTTAAAGTTTGAGTTTTTAACGGTATTTGATTTGGAGAAAAGTTGGATTGAAAAAGCGACGTTTTTCGACCGTTTTGGGCTTTGGTTCGTGGTTGTCCCGGATGGACCAACAACTCAATTATTTGTTTTAAAGTGTTTTGTTAATTGTTTCAGAATGATTTTGAGGTATTTAAAGTATGTCCAAAAGTTGGATTTGATTTGAGAAAGTAAAGGTTTTGCTTTACGATTACCCGATGAGGAATAAAACGAGTTTTCAAAAGTGATTTGATATTAAACATGAATGTTAGTTAGATAGCCTTGTATTAATTATGTGTCTTGTTTTAAACAAGGGACTTGCAAGTCGGGGAAGTGGAGCTGTTGTCATTCAGGAGAAGCCGCAACAGTTTCTGACGAGTATTTGCTGGATTCGAGGTGAGAGACGGGCCTTCCCTAAGACACTGTGGTATTTAGGTAAAATATTAAGACATTCCGTATCATCTCAAAGATCGGAACCTAGTGGTCTCTGGGTCAGTAGTATCGTGGCAATTGTTTGTGTGTGTGACCACGTATACGAAGGGGACTAGGACCACGCACCTTATGATGCATGATGTTATTGATGTGAATAGGCCATGATGATATGATTTACTCTTATTTATTATGCATGATGAATATTCTACATGATGATGATGATGTTAATATCTGGAACTCTGTGAGATGTTTGTATGTTTAATCCATGATGGAGATTAAGTGAGGCAATGGAAATTATGAAAATAATAACGATACTGATGAGAATAATGCGATAGTGCTGAAAGTGAGTGATGGAAAATGACATGATGTGTTTATGATGAAAAGATTGATGGTTCAAGGAAAGAAACGATAAAGTGAATGTGATTGGAACCCAGTCGTTGAGTACGTTCTATATGGCAGAAGGTTGAGGTACTCCCTGATAAGCATTGTTCGTGTGACATGCTTGTCAGGTAGAGGGGACTCCCTGATGTGCGTAACGGGGAAATGATTTTTGGATTGAGAATAATGCCGGCCACGTGAGTTTCATGCCGTGGTTCCGAGCCCGATGTCATTAAGCAAGTTGTTTTGTGAAAAGAGATTAATGTGAAAGATTTGATCAGAGGTCGAGGTTCATCGAAGGGATGAACAAGGGTGACTCGTCCGAACTTAGGATTAATAAAATACTAATAAGACATTAAAAGACATTGAATGACTCGGTGAGTTGAGTGTGAAGTAGTGGAGAGGAAGATACCCTGTTTATCTACGGATACTCAGGTGAGTGATTGCGATAGGGGAGGGTGATGACGGTGAAATGTCAAGCAACCTATAGTGATTTTCTAGGCAGAACGAGTATATATGTGATCAGGGGTTAATACCCAAGGGATCGTAGCGTGTTCTACACTCGGAACTAGAAAAGTAATGTCGCCCCCTTGATCAATTTCGAAACGGTGAGAGGGAACTTGAACGAGGCGGGCAGTCGATTGGTTTTGGGCCCTTGCGAAATCACACAAAATCGATGATTATGAACAAAGTTATGATAGTCGGCCTATACGGTTGCGGCATTGATGTATTGTGATTCTCGACTGTTCGACCTGCATGGGTTAAGGTTCCTGTACGTCCCGTTTGCTTCCGATTAGGCTTGGGAGGATTGGAGGAGATGTATGTGTGCTAACTAAGTCCACGATGACAATTTCTTACCCCCTTTCATCGATGGATTTGATTTCATAATACTTAATAAATCAAGCTTAAGATATTGAAAAGACTCTTAGAATAAGAGAGGAATATACAATGAGAATTTTGGTGAAGGAGATGGAAAGGACAAGTGAAAGGGAATTATGGTCAAGTTCAAGGAGGTGAATTATGTTGTGCATGTAGTTGTTGATATGTTTTATTGTGTGTTGTCTTAATATTTGTGCCTATTGTAATTCCACCCGTCGACGAGAAATCGTTCGGAATCGCTCACTCTCTCTTCTGCCCTACCTTCTGTTGGCATTCTATACCGCACATTGCAGATGGCTTATAGTGTAACACCCCAAAATTTTAATCCTGGATTAATACAAGTTAATTATAAATTTTATTTATAATTAATTGTTATTATAAATCCCTGATTAAATTAGGTATTTAGTATGCGAGTGGGTGAAAACTAATTCCATAATTATTTTCTATGCAAAAATTAGAATTTTGCATGTTAGTCCCTGCTATAGGACCTAAGCGCAATATTAGAAAGATTTTGGAGGGAAAAAGGATAAAATAATTATTTTTCAAAATTGAGTCAAAAGACTCGAGTATTTCTTGCAATACTCGAGTATTCTGGGTAGTGTTGCTCGAGTTAGTGCGTTTGATGAGTCATCAACCCACTAACTCCAGATTTCGACACGAAATCGTTTCCTTAACACCTCAGGGACCTCGTGTCGACTTGCATGCACTCAGGAATCGCTTATTTAAGGCCATCAACACGGAGATTGGATCCTTTGTTGATTCAATTGCATGTTTAGGGTTCCGAATTCGTATGCCTTAATTCTCCTTTGATTTTGAGTGTTAGGCTAAGAGTGATACACCATTACAAAGCTTACATCCTGAGCTTTGTAAAGAAACAAAAAGTTTGAACTGAGAGTTTGTGTACTAAGAGAATCAAAGCTTGAAAGTTGAAGTCATTTTCTGGAAAACAGTTCGTGAAGCTTACTTTGGTCACTGATTTTGGTAAGCTCTGGAACTTTTGAAGCTTCGATTTCGTTTCATTCTCTTATGCATGTTGCAGAGAACAATTTCTAATTAATTTTCCCAATTCTTTTACATGATTTGATGATCAAAATCAATGGCTTTGTAACCTTACTCAAAACTGTGTTGCTGTCAAATGGATTTTGGGGAAACTAGCTTGGAGGTTGAATCTCTGTCCAGTTTCAGTTCTCACACAATCTAGAGGTAAGTGGGAAGCTATACATTCACTAGAATAAGGTTTAATTACTTGATTTGTGCTAGAAAGCCACCATGAGGCTTAAAGGGCTTAGTTTGAAATAGTATATTGGCTTGGAGGCCATTCTGTATGTTATAACTTGTTGGAGCATGTTTGTTATGTTGCATGTGAGCTAAATGCAAGTTACTTTCATGTTAAACATGCTCAAAATTGAAATTGGTATGCCAAGTTGTTGAAAATATGATTTTTATGCATATTGAATGCTCAGTTTTGATTCAATGTAATTTGATGTAATTTCTGTGTTGGAACATGTTTCATATACTTACACTTAACTCTGTTGAATATTGATTTTGGTTAAAATTGGTTAGAGTTGAATTTGGCATGTGAAAACTCAGTTTTAGTGTTTTACTGTCATGAAATACTCGAGTCTTTGGCTCGATACTCGAGTAGTTCGTGGCGCACCAGTGCGTCTGGTAGCACCAGAACTCGAGTGTTTGAGCTAAGACTAGAGTATTGTCTGATGCACTAATTTGAAATTGTGATGAACCACTCGAGTCTTTCGTGAACTACTCGAGTATTCTGGATGATAAACTACTCGAGTAATTCATGAACTATTCGAGTATTTCTGGAAAATCTGAAACTTTATTTTTCAGTAAACGTATGAACTACTCGAGTCTTTTTAGTGAGAATACTTAAATTTTATTTTTTTTAAAAACTAACCAAGTTGTTTTAACCCAAGTTATTAATTTTTAAGTTGATTAATCATGTTCCATGAAATTAAGGAGATTGTAAGATTACATCAATTACTTTGAATACTTGTGAATAAATTATTCCATGTTGGATATACATTAAGATTAAAGAGGATTTAATCTTAAATGGAATATGTCAATGCATACATGCATGGTGTTGGGGATACGTCGTTATTTTGTCATGTTCCAAGGTTACTGCTTGCTCAACCCCACTTCAAGATTGACGTTGTGGGTCTTATGTCTAGATGACTATGTAATAAAAGTGATAGTTTACGTTTTGGCGACGTGACGTTCACTAGATAAAGTGACGTTGTTTATCACTTTCGGGCAAGTACGCCATACGTTCGATAACGTATTTTTTAAGGAACATGAGGAGGGCCTCTGGGAGTGCCAAAGGTTAATGCTTGCTCGACCCCACTTCAAGGTTGACTTTGTGGGTCTTATGTCTAGATGACTATGTAATACAAGTGATAGTTTATGTTTTGGCGACGTGACGTTCACTAGATAAAATGACGTTGTTTATCACTTCCGGGCAAGTACGCCATACGTTTGATAACATATTTTGTATTCTGGAAATACAATGAAGTTATGGAAGGACGTCCATTTGAGTGACTAGTTGGAGAATTTTTAGAAGAGTGAGATAGAATGCATCATATCATCATTGATTTAATTATGTGATTAAATTTGATATGATTATAAAATGTTAATTGCTATCTTTGCATATTGATGGATTATCGTTATTTGATTATGTGTATGTATATGCTTACCCCTGTGCCCTTGATAGGTGATGGCATGTTACCTAGCATGCGTAGAGATCAGGCCCATCCCTAGCGGGATATGGACGTATGAGGAGCACCGAACGACATTTGAGGGTGAGGTGGAGTTCACACTCTTCCTCCCTAACCCCCTCGTCGGGTGCGCCCTCGTAGGTTTAGGATACCTATTATATATACTATGCACATCCCTGCTTTTTATGTTTAAAGAGGACCACCACCGCCAGCTCGACCTGTACGTAGGTTCCATAGTTTTCGTTTCCGTCCTGCTACTCGTTCTCATCCCTCTGCCTACAGAGTTTTCACTGATGAGGATGTTCCTTCATCCGATCCGGTTAGAGCTGGTAGGGCTACACCAGCTACTACTTTTGGACCTACTGATAGGTTTTTCACTCAGTCGGATGAGATAGAGGACGATCCCGAGGAGGGGGAGAGCGAGGAGGAGGAGGTACCAGTCGAGCCGATTCCCAGACCTCGAGGAGGACCCAGTGGTTCCTAGGAGTATGCATAGTATAGATAGTAGGGATCACAAACCGACCTTTGCTGCTGCAGTGGACAGACGGATGCATGGAGGATCAGTTGACCTGCTCTCTGATCGAGGTCGTACCCGATACAAATAAAAACAGTTTAAGTATAGTACTAGGAAGTGACTCCTAGGTCGTCTCCCAAGGAATATCTTATCAAGCAAAAGGTCGAACACATAGTATGCATAGAAAACAGGGGGTTTTTTTTTGTATTGAATATTGAATAATTGAAATCAAAACAAAATTAAATCAAAACGAGGAAACAGATAAGGAAAAGCGGATAAACCCCTTTGGCTCGCGTTCACAACTCTATCATCGGTCACAAAAGATCAATTTCTTTCCTCTTCACTGTCCAACTCGTGATAATTAAATAGTAAGCGAAAATTCAATTCTCACCCCAAAACCCAAACCTCTAATTAAGCATTAAAAGCCAAAGCATGGAGTTTTTACGAGTTTGCATAAATTAAGCATTCATACACATGGATTATCTCTATAGAATGGAACTAAGCGAACCATAACATATCAATAAGCATGAAAACAGTGAATAAAAACAAAATAGCATTAAGAATAAAACCTCAAGAGTATGTGATACATTACCAAAGGGATTTAACCTAAGAGTTTAGCCTTCCATGAAGAAAAATACCAAAAACGTGTAGAAAGGGAAGAAAGAGAAACCCTAGCAGCCACCACAAGCTTGGAGAGCAAAACTAAGCCTTCTCTATGAGAGAGAATGTAAAAAACGTGGAATGATAGATGTCTCCTAGGGTTTACACGAATTTAGCTTTTTAAATCTCAAAACGGGCCTAAATCATGGGCCCAAATCCTAAGGAAACCTTATCTCTAAATTAAATCTAAAAATATCTTATAGATAAAATCTAAATCTTAAAAGATATAACTAAATCTCAACTAATCCTAAAGATAGATTACAATCTTCACTTCATCATATATCTTCTCTTCCAAAATTAAATCTTCATTCCCAAAATGTCCAAAAAGCCCTTGTGCCAAATATGACCTGAAAATAGAAATAGAATTAATTAGGCTAAATAATCCCAAATTAAACAATATTCAGAATAGTAGTCCAATAAACTCTAAATCACTAAATCAAGCTAAACAATGTCAAATAGGCAACAAGTATCAATAATAGGAGTAAAATAATGCAAGGAAAAATGGGAAATAAAATGCTCATCAAATACCCCCACACTTATCCTTTTGCACTCCTGGGCAAAACTAAGAATTAGGACTGAGAAAATCAATATGCACCAAAGTGAATCATGTAACAAGATTACTAAAACTAATGAATGCAAACCTAAGAGATTACATACTTCACAATGAATTCTAGGAAATGCAAAGAAATGGGCAAAATCGAGCACACGAAGAAAATAAGGACCAAAGAATCAAGGCATCCATGAACATCATCCAATTATTTCAAATATGCAAAGAAAACCAATGACATCAAGAGGGTAGTCACAAAGATGATAGAAACTCACAAGGATCACTCAATAGTGTTTACACTCAAGTGTTTAAGGTTAATCAGTGTTTACACTCAAGGCACATCATGAAAAACAAACACAACCATAGGCTTGACAAGCCTCTAACATCAACAATCAACACACATGCACATTAAGATCAAAAGGTCTTTTCAGGGTTGTTATGGGGCCAAGGACAAGGTAGGATAAAAATATGGGAAATGTAGCTAAAACCCAAGGGAATAGAGGAGCAATGGGGAATAAGTAAAAATAAGCACAATCCACCCCAGAATGAAATGGTAAACATAACAACAACCTCTAATTCCAATCCTCCATGCCTCAATCAACCTTTTATTCCATTTTTTTTTGAATTGCATTACATTGCAGAACTTCATGAACGAAAGAAAAGAAGAAACAACAAAAATGGCATAATGAGATAAAGCCATAATTACATCACCGACCATAGAGGCAAAACCCAGAACTCACAAGAGATGAAGAACAAAGCACCCTCGCTTACTTAATACCCATTCCCAAAACAATTCCAAAGCTCCAACATTCCCTAAGGTTAGGACAATCATGGTTTTTCAGTCATAGGCTTGTAATGAGCTAAAGAACAAAGAAAAGGGATATAAAGGCTCAAAGGGGCTATCAAAGGATAAATTCATTCAAGGTAGGCTCATATGGCTAGTGGCTTATTCAAGAAAAACAATGCCTAAATCATTTCAAAATATGCATGGGAATATCAAGTATCAACAAGAGTCAAGTCAAGGTCTAAAGTGCAAGTAATCCAGAGTGCAATCACACATGAAAGAAAAATTAGGTGGCATATATAGCAATCCACCCACAATTAAGGCTCAAATCCTCACAAAAGGGACAATTCTATCACAGTGTTACCACCTCTTAATTATCAAAAGCAACTTTACACACAGAAATGCATGAATTCAGACACAAGATACCAAGACTCTACTAAAATGAAGCAAAAACATGCAAGAAAATGCCCAAAACTTAGCAAAACCTAAAAAAATCAAAGAAAAAATATGCAACCTAAACTACTCTCCCCCCCACACTTAAATCACACATTGTCCTCAATGGAAAACAAATAGTAGAATCAGACAGATATAGACAAGTGGAATAAAAGTAGTAAAGAAGGAGAAAAGAAGACTCCCTAAATCATGGTGGGTCAAAAATGGGGTCGACCAATGAGGCTTCCTCCACAGGTGCATCATCCAAAGAAGGGGTAGTGAGGAAAGGCTTGAGTCGGTGACCATTGACTTTGAAGCTCTTGTCTGTGGACTCACTCTTGATCTCCACAGTGCCATAAGGAAACACCTGGGTGACTACAAACGGTCCAATCCATTTAGAGCGGAGCTTTCCACTCATGAGTCCAAGCCTAGAGTTGTAGAGCAACACTTTTTGACCAACCAAGAACTCCTTTCTGGAAATTGAGCTATCATGGAGCTTCTTGGTCTTCTCTTTGTAGAACTTGGAATTCTCATAGGCCTCCAAACGGATCTCATCTAGCTCACTCAACTGCAGCTTCCTCTCCTCACCCGCTTGATCAAGAGCTAAGTTACATTGCTTCACAGCCCAATATGCACGGTGCTCTATCTCCACAGGCAGGTGGCACGCCTTACCAAAGACAACCCGATAAGGTGACATCCCTATGGGTGCCTTGTAAGCAGTCCGATGGGCCCATAGAGCATCCTCCAATCGTGTGCTCCAATCCTTTCTATTAGGCTTCACCATCTTCTCCAAAATCCGCTTGATCTCTCTGTTTGAAATCTCAGCTTGCCCATTGGTTTGGGGGTGATATGGTGTAGAAACTTTGTGCACAACCCCATACTTCTTGAGCAAAGCTTGCATGGATCTATTGCAGAAGTGTGTGCCTTGATCACTGACTATGGCTCTAGGTATGCCAAACCTGCAAAGGATATTAGTCCTGACAAAATCTACAACAACCTGAGCATCATTAGTCCTGGTGGCCTTAGCTTCCACCCATTTGGATACATAATCCACAACAAGTAAGATATAATAAAAACCAAAAGAAACAGGAAAGGGGCCCATGAAATCTATACCCCAGACATCAAACACCTCACAGAACAACATAGGTTGTTGCGACATCTGTTTCCTCCAAGATAGGGTGCCTCCTGCCCTTTGACATTGCTCACATGAGCTGCAGATTTTGCTTGCATCCTTGAAGATGGTAGGCCAATAAAATCCAGAATCCAGCACCTTTCGTGCTGTCCTTTGAGTGCCAAGGTGGCCTCCAACTGGTGAAGCATGGCAAAATTGGAGAACCGATTGGATCTCCTGGTCTGGAATGCACCTGCGAATGACCTGATCACTGCAAAAACGCCACAAATAGGGGTCATCCCATACATAATACTTGGCATCGCTCTTCAATTTGTCTCTTTGAGCTTTGGATGCCAAGGGTGGAAAAACAGATGCAACTATATAATTTACAATATCAGCAAACCAAGGAATAAGGGGAGGGGGATGTGAAACATGCAAAACTAAAAGCTGCTCATCCGGGAAGTCATCCCGGATAGGAAATGCATCCTCCTCTCTCTATTCTACTCAAGTGGTCTGCGACAAGGTTATGTGCACCACTCCGATCCTGAATCTCAAGATCAAATTCCTGGAGGAGCAACATCCATCTAATCAACCTAGGTTTGGAATCTGTCTTTTTCAAAAGATACTTCAGAGCAGCATGATCAGTATACACCACAACCTTAGAACCTAATAGATATGATCTAAACTTATCAAGTGCAAAGACAATGGCTAACAGCTCTTTTTCAGTTGTGGTGTAATTAACTTGTGCTGAATCTAAAGTCCTAGATGCATAATAAATCACATGAGACATCTTACCAACCCTTTGGGAGAGAACTGCTCCCAAAGCATAATTCGAGGCATCGGTCATGAGCTCAAATGGGAGAGTCCAGTCAGGTGGTTGGATGATGGGAGTGGTGGTGAGTGCTCTCTTTAGCTCATCAAATGCCTTCTTGCATTGGTCTCCAAACTCAAATGTGGTATCCTTTTGAAGCAAGTTGGATAGTGGAAGGGCTATCTTGCTAAAGTTCTGAATAAACCTGCGATAGAAACCTGCATGGCTAAGAAAAGAACGCACCTCTCGCACGCAAGAGGGGTAAGGCAAATGTGATATTACATGCAGCTTAGCAGGGTCAACCTCTATGCCCTTATGCGAAATAATGTGCCCTAAGACTATGCCTTGTTCTACCATAAAATGACATTTTTCAAAATTCAAGACAAGGTTAGTCTCAATGCACCTATTAAGCACCTTAGACAAACTATCAAGACATGCATCTAAAGAGGAACCATATACACTAAAATCATCCATGAAGACCTCTATGCAATGCTCAAGTAAGTCATTAAAAATACTCATCATACATCTTTGAAAAGTGTCAGGAGCATTGCATAGGCCAAAAGGCATCTTCCTATAAGCAAATGTACCAAAAGGACAGGTAAATGTAGTCTTATGTTGGTCCTCTGGTGCAATACAGATTTGGAAATAACCAGAGAAACCATCTAAGAAGCAATAGTGAGATTTACCTGCCAGGCGCTCCAACATCTGATCAATGAAGGGAAGAGGAAAGTGATCCTTGCAGGTCGCCTGGTTGAGCTTCCTATAATCAATGCAGACTCTCCAACTGTTCTGCACTCTAGTGGGAATCAGCTCATCCTTCTCATTTTTGACAACTGTCACCCCAGACTTCTTGGGAACTACTTGAACCGGGCTTACCCAAGTGCTGTCTGAAATGGGGTAGATAATGCCAACTTGCAGCAGCTTGGTGACCTCTTTCTTCACCACATCAAGAATCTGGGGGTTCAACCGTCTCTGGGGTTGTCTCACTGGTTTAGCCCCATCCTCCAATAAAATCCGATGCATGCACATGGAGGGGCTAATACCAGGTATGTCTGCCAAAGTCCATCCTATTGCCTTTTTGTTTGCTCTAATCACATCCAGCAGTTGCTTCTCTTGATCAACAGAAAGGGAGGTAGAGATGATCACTGGAAGTTTCTGCTCAGCCTCCAAGTAAGCACATTTGAGATGAGGAGGAAGGGGCTTCAGGTCCAATAAAGGTGCCTGCATCACAGATGGAACTAAAGGAGCAGCAGAATTGGATTCTGCCGCCTGCACCTGAACAAGTGAATTAGACTCATGCAAAACAGAAATGGGGTTAGCATGATCTGAATCTATATCATATGAATCAACAGATGCAGTAGCAGAATTTAAAAACTGGTCAATTTCAATGCATGCAGTGCACATTTCGGAATCAGAACATGAAGAACAAGTAAATGAGCTAGTGAAAGATGGCAAATCATAATCATGCAAAAAGTCTAGAACATGCTCATCAAATCAGATCATCAATCAAGTCAACATGAAAAACAGAGTGGTCATCAGAAAAATGTTTCATAGCATCAAAAATATTGAATCGAACCACACTGTCATCAAATTCCATGGAAAGTGTACCTGCATGCACATCTATCTTGGTTCGGGCTGTTTTCAAAAATGGTCTCCCTAATATGATAGGGACAGCACTACGAGAGGTGTCCTCTTCCATATCAAGAATATAAAAATCAGCAGGAAAGATAGGCTCTTCAACCCGAACCAGGACATCCTCTATCAAACCTGCGGGGTAGGCAGTAGATCTATTTGCCAAGTGAATAACCACACCCGTAGGTTGAAGAGGTCCAAGTGAAAGAGACTTGAAAACAGACATAGGCATAACATTAATAGATGCTCCTAAATCTAGCAAAGCATTCTCAAATTTAGTATTACCTATGATACAAGGCACAGAGAAAGTTCCAGGATCCTTACACTTTTCAGGAATATGAGGGACGGGTTTACCTATAAGAGCAGAGACATTTCTTCCCATGTTGATCCTCTCATTGCCCTTGAGCTTCCGTTTGTGTGTGCATAGATCCTTCAAGAACTTTGCATACCTTGGAATCTGCTTGATTGCATCAAGAAGGGGTATGTTGACTTCCACCTTCCTGAATGTGTCAAGTATCTCTTTGTCAATCTCTTCCATTTTCTTGCTTTGAGTCACCCCCCTTGGTGGGAAAGGAAGAGGAATGGGGGGTGGTTGTTGGGCAGCAGCAGGTGTTGTGCTTGTGGAAGGCTGAGCTGGATGGCATTTTCTGGTACTTGTGTGCTCACTCTCCTCGACCATTTGGCTCTTCTTGTTGGTTGAAACTAGATCATCTTTGTTGACGTCAGATTCTGGTGTGGGTGTGACAATCTGCTTCCCTGACCTTAGACTAATGGCATTCACATTCTGGTTTGGATTGATCACTGTTTGGGATGGCAACTTGTTAGAATTCTGAGATTGCATAGTGTTGATTGCTGTTGCCATCTGTCCCATCTGATTGGTCAAAGATTGAATGGAGGCCTCTTGTCTTTGAATGGATGCTCTAGTTTCCTGTTGGAATTGGAGATTTTGCATGGTCATCTGTTTCATCAGCTCTTCCAATGAAGGCTGCTGCTCAGTACTAGGAGCTGGTGGTGCAGAATTAGTCTGTTGTTGTCTCTGTTGCTGGACTGGAGGAGGTACATATGGTGGTCTAGAATTGTTCTGAAATTGAACCTGTGAAGGTTGCTGCTGATCAGACCATCTCAGGTTGGGATGGTTCCTCCAACCAGGGTTGTATCTATTGGTAGAGAGATCAAAGTTCTGTGGCTGCTGGTTTCTACTGTTGAAGATGTTGGCGGCATATGCCTCAGGTTGGTCAGCACCAGTCGTGGGCTGCTGCTGCACAGAAGGGCATGCATCTGTGGGGTGCTCAGCGGATGTGCATATGCCACATAATCTAGCAGGCAGAGACAACTTCTTCTGGTTGATGGCCAATTGAGTGACCAAAGTTGTAAGTGAATCTATCTTCTGTTCAAGCTTCTCAACCTTACCAGAACTTGTGCCAACATCATTCACTCCTCTCACTATGATTGCATCGCTGTTGCCCCTTGCATGGAATTGTTGACAATTGGAAGCCATCTTCTCAATCTTGACTCTGGCTTCTAAAGGTGTCATGTCTCCTAGGGCACCACCACTTGCAGCATCAAGCATGTTTCTCTCCATGAGATTGAGACCTTCATAGGAATATTGAATAAGCAGCTGCTCTGAGATCTGATGGTGGGGGCAGCTCGCACACAGTCTCTTGAATCTCTCCCAATACTCATAGAGACTTTCTCCAACTTGTTGCCTGATGCCTGATATATCCTTTCGGATTGCTGTTGTTCTGCATGCAGGGAAGAATTTCTCCAAAAATGCCCTCTTCAGGTCATCCCAGACTGTGATAGAACCAGGGGCCAGATCGTACAACCAATCCTTGGCTAGCCCCTCTAGGGAGTGTGGGAATGCCTTAAGACAAGCATGATCCTCTTGCACATCATGTGGTTTCATAGTAGCACAGACAATAGGGAACTGCTTGAGATGTTTATGAGGATCCTCACCTGCAAGACCATTAAACTTGGGCAACAAATGAATTAGTCCAGACCTTAGCTCATACGGGTCATCGGGATACTGGATGCACAAATCTTCAATAGTGAAATCAGGTGCAGCCAGCTCCCTCAATGTCCTCTCACGTGGTGGAGGTTGAGCCATATTTTCAGAATAATCAGAATAAGAATCAGAATTTATAGGAATAGAAGAAAAAGAAGCAGACTCACTATGTAAAGACTCAATAGACTCACTACCTATGGACTGGTTCCTATTTTGTCTAACTAGTCTGTGATAAGTTCTATCAATTTAAGGGTTATATGGATGCAAGTAGCTTGGGTTGCCCCTAGTCATGTACTGAACAGAACACCATGAAGCATAGCAAACTGTCACTAATATACATGACCAAAATAGGCAACAAAATTTTTTATTTTTTAAAATTTTTTTATTTATTTTTTTCAGCACCCTAAAATCATGAAAACATACCACAAAAAGTTTGAGGACAAAATTCAAAAGGGAACCAAGTCAAACAATTAAATCAGAGACCAAAAACTAAGAAAATAAAACTTGTAAAATAAAAAAGAAATAGTAAAACGGCTTATTCAGGATCCAGATGAAGGAGTTTTCTGACAAAGATAGAAAAATCAGATTATTCAGAAAATTCCCTTCGATTTGATATAAAATTCGTCAAATTCCGAGTTACGGGTCAAAAATTGCGACGATTTGAAGAAAGTGCTGCTAAAACATGGAAAATTTTTCTGGAACTCACAACCAGTGATGATCTGAGTGATCGTGGTGCCTCAAAACCTTTTTATATGATAAAAGTAGTGTGGATATAAATTTTCGTGCAAAAATTCCACCCACAACTATGTGAACTAGCAACCACAGAATCAATCAAATACACTAATTGCAACAAAATAGCAAAACAGCAAACAGTGCAACTTCAACCGGTTATCAGAATTGACTACTAGACCCTAAATCAGACACGACACACTATAATAACTATACTAACTACGACACTAACTAACTACTAATGACCTTTGGCAAGAACCGATACTCCCCGGCAACGGCGCCAAATTTGATCGAGGCCGTACCCGATACAAATAAAAACAGTTTAAGTATAGTACTAGGAAGTGACTCCTAGGTCGTCTCCCAAGGAATATCTTATCAAGCAAAAGGTCGAACACATAGTATGCATAGAAAACAGGGGTTTTTTTTTTTGTATTGAATATTGAATAATTGAAATCAAAACAGAATTAAATCAAAACGAGGAAACAGATAAGGAAAAGCGGATAAACCCCTTTGGCTCGCGTTCACAACTCTATCATCGGTCACAAAAGATCAATTTCTTTCCTCTTCACTGTCCAACTCGTGAGAATTAAATACTAAGCGAAAATTCAATTCTCACCCCAAAACCCAAACCTCTAATTAAGCATTAAAAGCCAAAGCATGGAGTTTTTACGAGTTTGCATAAATTAAGCATTCATACACATGGATTATCTCTATAGAATGGAACTAAGCGAACCATAACATATCAATAAGCATGAAAACAGTGAATAAAAACGAAATAGCATTAAGAATAAAACCTCAAGAGTATGTGATACATTACCAAAGGGATTTAACCTAAGAGTTTAGCCTTCCATGAAGAAAAATACCAAAAACGTGTAGAAAGGGAAGAAAGAGAAACCCTAGCAGCCACCACAAGCTTGGAGAGCAAAACTAAGCCTTCTCTATGAGAGAGAATGTAAAAAACGTGGAATGATAGATGTCTCCTAGGGTTTACACGAATTTAGCTTTTTAAATCTCAAAACGGGCCTAAATCATGGGCCCAAATCCTAAGGAAACCTTATCTCTAAATTAAATCTAAAAATATCTTATAGATAAAATCTAAATCTTAAAAGATATAACTAAATCTCAACTAATCCTAAAGATAGATTACAATCTTCACTTCATCATATATCTTCTCTTCCAAAATTAAATCTTCATTCCCAAAATGTCCAAAAAGCCCTTGTGCCAAATATGACCTGAAAATAGAAATAGAATTAATTAGGCTAAATAATCCCAAATTAAACAATATTCAGAATAGTAGTCCAATAAACTCTAAATCACTAAATCAAGCTAAACAATGTCAAATAGGCAACAAGTATCAATAATAGGAGTAAAATAATGCAAGGAAAAATGGGAAATAAAATGCTCATCACTCTCTGACACTTTATTTTTGGGTTGTGATATATTGTATATATTTTGATAGTGTTCTGAGAGTTCAGGTCTTATTTTCAGTCTTATATATGTATTTTCAGCTTTATGGACATGGATACTTATACTTTGATGACTTTTGTACTGATGGATCCCTTTTATGATGATATATATATATATGATGTTTATCACCACATGGATCCTTGAGTACTACTATCTTCCGCGAACTCTGATTTTGTTAAAAGGAGAATTCGGCATCTATTATTATTTGGGAAATAATATATGCGAACAACAAGGCAACGCTATGTTTATAATTATGAAAGTTTAAATTTTTGATTAACAATTATACGTTGTCTTGCAAATTATTAATTGTGAAAGCGTACGGAGCCGAATTCGTTAATTTGTTTCATGATTTAATATAAAGTTAACTTATCCAAATTATTAATGTCCATAAATAATATTAATTAATGAGAATAATAAATAATATTGTATTAAAGGAAAGGGTGTCGCATATAGCATCAGGATATCCCATTGGACGACGGAGATTGGGAGTTGACTCCAGCAGGTTGGAGATGGCGTGGAGCCATCGGTTTGGAGGTCATTCACGGATTCACCCAATGTCCATTCTTACGGGATCAGATTTGGGAGACATGATGAGCAGGCTTGTGTTAAAAAACCAGGAGTGCACTATGAGTCTGATGTTTCCTGATGAAGATGATGGGAGATTCGATGATGCAGAGGAGCTTTTCGAGCTGGTAGGAGTGCCCGGTGAAGGTGGCGATCCGTAGTATAGGTTCCTAGTCATGTTTTGAGTATGTATTGCACTCTTTTGAGATGTACTAAGATGAAATTGCTCTACCCTGATGTAACCGTTTTGTCAGACAATGCGTCTTGAGAACTAATTTTCCTGACGGATGTAATCCGATTAAAATGGTATTTATAAACCAATGTTTATTTTGATAAACAAAATAATTTATGATAATGGAAGAAATAATTTCAAAGCGTGATGTGGGTAACATCTCGATATGGAACTTGATGTGTGATGTGGGGCATGAATGATTTATTTTTATAACGAAAATGTTTTGGAAAAGGGAAATAATTCATAAAGGCGAACTCATGATAGGGGAAAAGGGAAATATTTTTATAACGTCACTAATGAAAAAAAAAATTTCTAGATTTTTCTTAAATAAAAGATGTTCAAGTTGCTAAATCGGGATATTACATACACCCCCAGAATCGGAGCCCATAGTGCTCCTGTGTGCGTGCAGTTCGTAGTACAGCCCTAACTCCACCGCAAGCACGACATGAAGGCATACCTTCAAAGTCTCTGTTGTACGAGGACGCGGAATTCAAGATGATTATTCATCGGATTGTCTTGAAGGTAAAGGTAAGAAAGGAATAGACAACAAGCGAATCAAGCACGAGAAGCGCTTATCTAGTGGGATGTAAGTTGAGTATAATTCTCATGTAGATAACCCGAATTATCTATTCCTTTGATCTGAGTTAACGTAGTCAAATGTTTTTCGATTACTTTAATCTAATCGTTTGAAAATATCAATATCCTGTTGAAAGCTCAACTCCAATCCTTCCATGATCAAAACCTTTATCACAGTCAGATGTGATAAACATCTGTGGACATTACAGAAATAGAAAGATCAGTTAAGGCTAGAGAGATTAACTACCACCGGGCTAGGACAAATCTTTGTCTCCCCAACGGAAATGTCTTTAGAACTTGACTATCTAACTAAGTCTGATAGTGATAATTACCCTATCTTTAAGTTCATCTAACTTAAAGACCTGTCGTATGGTCTTTCTTGCGAAAAATTATATCTGAAAGGGATGATTTTGTTATTAATGGTTTGAATATTAGGACTGATCACCCTAATGTCTCAAGCTGTTAAGGAACGAAGTCATACAAATGTTTCTTTAATCGTGCTCGAGTGATCAGAGTGCGCAGCACAAAAAGTTTTTCCCAAAAAGTTTATTGAAAAGTGTTTTATTTGAAGAATGTTTATGTGAAATGTGTAACACCCCGATTCGGCGACTAGAAATCATAACCCTTTTTAAGTGAAAATTAGGGGCCATTTTATTTTTTTTAAAACATTAGTTAAATAGAATGGCCCATTGAATTCATGTCAAAATATCCATACAAAGATTAACTTGTTGGGGTTACAGCAGGACCAGGTTGCTAAGAACTCATGGGGATTACATACTCAAAAGGAAAATTACCTACTCCCTAACCGTATTCATAAATTATTCCCTAATCTTGCTTTCCGAATCTACTATACTATTCGTCATCGACCATCAGCAACTCCTCAGGACTAATGATCCAGCTCTCGTCACTAGAGTACTCCTCTGCATCCTCGTCAGACCAGAGGTCGGGATCCTCCTCCTTTGTGTCCTCAGTAAGCTCCGCCTCAGCATCGTCAGCCTCACAATCAGTCTCCTCCTCCGCAGCAGCCTCCTCTTCTTCTAACTGTAACTCAGCCCTTCTACGCGGAATCGTTATGTAGAGCATCTCAAAAACAGATATAATACTGTTGGCACCTCTTCTGGGAGTCGCTCCTATCTCCCGCAACTGTTGGTATCGTACCATATTGGCCATCTAAAGTCCGCACATTTTTACACAAAACATAATAGATAGAGTAGAGAGAGTGAGCTACCCAAAACGGCAATGTCGACTATGTGGGATTACATTAGGTAAATATGAAGACAAACACACATAAAGGAGAACATAAATCCAACTCTAGCATAAGGTAAATCAAAACAGCACATATAACCATCATGATGTACACATACATAATCACCCAATTATTCATTCCAGTATTTATAAGCTCAAGACAATCACATCCTTCACCATGATACTTTTCTTCCATTCTCTCTCATTCCTCAAACTCATCAAATGCTTCAAGGGTATTCGTATCCACTTCCGCTCTTGTTATTAGCATTTTCATTATCATTATTATTTGGATCATTATCACACATATCTTTGAAATATCTTGGTTATTAAGTCTTATCAATTCTATTAGCATCAATGATGAGGGGGAAACATCATTGTGCTCACACACGTCTACATCTCCTCGGTCAACCTCCCAACCTAGTCGGAAGCAAACAGGAGTACAGGACCTTTACCACGCAGGCACGACAGCTGTCACAAAACATAATGGTCCCAGACCAGGAGGATCTCGTCCTCAAATCATATCAATAACATTAAGGCTCACTGTCCACGCAGTGGCAAAACACAATGCCCCGTTCCAGTCCCTCTCAATGTTCTCGATTTGCAATCTAGGGGGCGACAGTATGTTTCTAGTGGGCCCGCAGAACTTGCCACGACATTAGACCCAGTCCCCACCACGTTAGTGCGCCACATGTGGTGTTCGTTCTGCCTAGAAACATACTCTAGACTTCTTGACGTTTCACCGTCATCGTCCTCCCCTAATGCAATCTCGTCCTAAGTATCCGCAGATACTTATCGTTCCTTCCTCTCCACTACTTCGATACGACACTCATACCTCACCGCAATTGTTAATGTCTTTTAAAATCTTTTAAAGAGTTTTAATTACGGCTTAGCCCTAATGATCGGCCCATCCTTGGTGCATCCCTTCAATGGGACCCGATCGCTAGTCGTTCGCCTCTAATCCCCCTAAAACTCACATACCATCACGTGAATCATCACAATCATCATTGCACCATCTTTCTCTTTCTCAAGTCATAGAACATTGCTCTCATCAACATTAGCATCACTATTCCAAGCCAATTGAAACTCAGCACGCCATCATTGTTCTCCTCGTCAATGGTGATTCAGCAGTATTATTGGTGTCCTTCCTCGCCCATTTCGTTCAGCAGCATCAGTAACTCCCCTCGTTCGTTCCAAATTTCCATTTACCATTTATTTCTCTCACCATTCAATCTCATCATAACTCGCCTCTTTCTCTCCCTTATTCACTCTCATTATTCGAATCCATTATTCTTTTCTTATCATACTCGGCTTGTTATTTCCATAACTTTATTACTAACGCACAATCAAATAAATTTCCAGCAACATCATATAAATATAACCAATAAATGAATCATAAGAAGATTAAATAATTCAGAACGAACAGTTAGAATCACAACATCATGTTGATAATCCAATC
This sequence comes from Crotalaria pallida, assembly GCA_037953625.1. Taxonomy (NCBI): domain Eukaryota; kingdom Viridiplantae; phylum Streptophyta; class Magnoliopsida; order Fabales; family Fabaceae; genus Crotalaria; species Crotalaria pallida. The sequence continues at coordinate 103,180,851 of CM075649.1, forward strand.
TCAGTCGTCCGGGTGGATAGCTAAACCAATCAAACAATCGCTATCACATACACCACTTACGCTAAATGAGATTGGGGTCCAATCTTTGAGATGATTGGACGCCTTAATATGTTACCTAATTACCACGGCGTCTTAAGGGAAAGCCCCTCTCTCACCTCGATGACGAACGTCTTATAGCTCTCCAAGGTTTCCCGATCATCTCTCCTCGCCTCTTATCCCTTTCGTCCGTCGCTCAACTAAGACATTTTCCCGTGCATTAGAAACGAGTTCGGTGCATTTGTTAAATTCATTTAGAAAAAAATTTCTCTTTCTGAAAGCTTGTTATCATTGTCCAAGATTTTCAAATTCAATTCAAATTCATGATTAAACAGTCCTTAAGAAAACTTTTGAAAACTATTCAAAAATATTCTTTTATCCAAATAAACTTCCTTTCATATTTAAAACTTAATTATCATTTACTTGTCACAAAACACATTTGGCTAAAGAAATTTAGCTAATCAAATTATCACACACACATACAATTTCATTCATGCGCATGAAAATAATTCAAACTTAATTTCATCATGGCAAAACCGAATCATTCATGACTATTACTTCTTACTTACTAACAGATTCTAATCCTTGAAATCATAGAATCACATTATGAAAATCAATTTACTTATTTTCAGCCCTAAACCGAAAAGAATAAAAGATATTAGCACACTTTTGCATCAAACATATGATAACACAAACATAGAATCTAATCACTCTCATGAGTTGTTTTAAAAGAAAATCCTTCTAAGCACCTAAACATATACTAACCGAATTATTTCAAGTAAAATCTCACAAAATATATCAAACCATTAAAGTCATAAAACAATGAAATCATCCTATTTCTTTAAGACTAAAACCGTAAGCATCCTGGGAAATTTAATAGTTTCAATTGCATTCTTTCCTTAACTTAGTTCAAAGCAACAATCAAGACCACAAATCATCTCATGTATGTACCTTTATGCTCTTAAATGAGGCTAATCTTAATCTATATGCAATTCAAATGATGATTAAGAACACTTTTCTATTTTCTATCTCAAGACCGAATACTAGCATGCATAAGACAAGAATCTTAGCTCATTTTTCAATGTACTAAAGACAATTAGAGCAAACCATATCACACCAACATGCATAAGCCATCATGAGATTCCTTTTATTTTTAGTAAAACTCAAACTTATAATTTTCTTGAATAGAAACATGGTTTATAGCTTGATCTTCTAAAAGAATGGCATGCATGGACTTAAGGCCACTAAATCAATTCCTATTACATACATGCACCTAAAAATCATGCACCAACACATTTTTAGCACTCATGGTCGAATGGCCTTCACATCAACACCACAAACATGAAACAAATGTTTAAATCAAATCATGCTCATAAAAGAAAGATCATTTTAAAGACTCTTACCCTATTATTTTCTCTAGGCCGTAACATATATAGGAAAAACTTTATTTATTTTCTTGGAAACTTGACATGCAAACCTCAAAATTCATAACTCGAGTTAACACACATGGATTAAAACATGCACATATGCAAGATCAACTAAAAATCATTACAAGTCAACATGTAAAGCTAAAAATCCCTATTTTCTTCTCAAATAAACTTGGATCATGAAGTTGTTAGTCAAGCATTCACATATATGCATATAGATCACGGTTTGAGCACAGGAGATCAACATGCAAGGCATAAATTCCTCACTTTGTTACCAATAAAACCTAGATCATAAATTTTTCACCAAATCCTTTCAATAAAAACTTCATAGGTCACGGTTTTGGAAGAAGGAATCAACATGCAAGGGGTTTCATTTTAGTTTTCATAAAAATCTCAAGTAGTGATTTAGATTCTTTAGGAGGTTTGTTTTAGAAAATCATGATGAAACTACCTAATAAAGCCATAACCGAAGCTTTAAGAGTCCATAATGTTCACATATTTACAAACCAATGTAAAAGTCCATGATAAAGTCTAGATCATGCTTGCACTCATCTCTCAAGCTATGAAAATAAACATGCAATGGAAAGAAAAGAAAGAAAAATTACAAGACCAAAAGAAAATCCTAATTCTCATGATTTTCTCCTTGATTCTTAAATAACCTACCAAGAAAATGGGTCTTCTACCTCAAAGGCTCTAGGTCTTCAAAGAAAGTTCAAGAACTTGGTTCTAGATCTCCTCCCTCCTTCTTCGAGTACCTCACGGCCACACTCTCCCTTCTTCTTTCTATTTTATTTTCTAAGGGTTGGATAGTCCCTTAGGAAGTGTTTAGGTTTGTTTGTGAAAGAAATGAAAGAAAGCAAAGAAATGAGTCAAGGCTTGGTTGATTTAAGAGCACCGAACTTGCCTTCCTTGCCCTTGGAATAGGTTTCGGCCAAGGCACAACTTAGAAGGGTAGTTTTGGATTTCTCAAAGTTTGCATGGGAGGGGTTAAATCAAAGAGGGATCATGGTGCTTAGTCTAGGGCTAGGATTCATCATGCTTAGTCATTTCAAGCTCCTATTTTCCACTCTTCTAATCCACTTGTTGGCTTTTAAGCCTTCCAAGTATCTTTTCCCAATTTGAAAATCTACCCCCAACATACACACACACTCTCACCGTAGCAACACACACACACATGCACACACTTCATGCAATTCTTCATTTTTATTTTCTATTTTAAGATGTCATTTTAAGGCATCATCAATTCAAGAATTATATGCATGCATTCACACACATAGTGAAGCCGTAGCACCATATGCACATACACATAGTCTATATTTTTCTTATGATCACCAATTCACATAAATATGCAAGTATTTTCATACACACACCAATACCGTAGCACACACACATACATACACACATATTTACTTTTCAAGCCACATCCTCATATGAAATTAAACATATAGCATATTGAGCATGATTAATTTCGTGTCATGGCAATTAATCTAATTTCCTACAAAACACGTGTTATTATAAAGAAAACTTAGGCTATTTCAAAGAAAAGCCATGGTATTCACATAACACACATAATTAAAATCTCTAAATGGCCTTAAAAATCCAATTTTCCATTCAAACAAGAGATTTCCAAAAGACAAATTTATTTAGGGTCATTAACTTTCAATAATCATGGTTTCATAAAAATTCGTCTTTTATAAAAATAAATTTTATAAATTGAATCAAAATTTTAAAAGATTGTCCGCGTAAGACAGCCCAATTGGTGGCTGCAAGGACATTTAGGATTTCCCCTTCCCCAGGTCATGGGTTCTAGTCCCAAACCTCCCATGTAAACCAAAAATTTTTTTTTTAAAAGATTACACTTTCAATGCTCACAAATCCAAAAATGCAAATTTATTTCATAAAGAAATCGTTCTTTTAGAAAATCCTTTTTGGAGAGCAAAAACTCAACGTTTATTTTTATCGAACTCGTTTACACACGTTCGGGAAAATGCGGGGTGTTACAAAATGTATCACTCAAAAGAGTATTTCTTTTTTTTTAAAAAAAATTCTTTCACATAAGAGTTTTTATGCAAAGAATCTTTATTGTTAAATTGAAAGATTTTATTAGAAATGTTTCGAAATAAAAGAATTATATCGAAACTCTTTTAAGTGGGGGGAGGACCCTAAAAACAATTTTTTGGAAGTTAGATGAAGTTTTCTAGTATAAAAACATTTTGGAAAGGTGGAAAATTTCAGAAGATGAATTTCGGGGACGAAATTCCTTTTAAGTGGGGGAGTAGTGTAACACCCCTAATTTTCGTCTCCCAAATAACAAAGAAATTAGTTATAACAATTATTTTATAATTGATTTATATTAGTTTTGAAAGTTTTAGTTCTTGTACATTATGTGTTTTTATATATATATATAAAAATATGAATATTGTAATTTAGTCCTTGGATTGGGACCTAATTGCAATATTAGAAAGGTTTTTGAAGAAAGAGTAATTAAATTATTAATTTTTGAAGTTTTAACGGTATGTAACCGGTTAGAAGGGCTCTGTAACCGGTTACACGATGAACTCAGAAACTGGGATAGTGCGTTTGATGAGTAATCACACGTTTTAACCCAGAATTCGCCACGAAATCATCTTAATCTTAATGGGGAAAGACGTATCAACATGCATGGGACTCTTATTTTGCTATATATAGCCTTGTGTTGATGAAATGAAACCCATTTTTGCTCTAAGTTGAAATTATGCTCTGTTTTAGGGTTCCCGAATTCATTCCTTCGATTTTCTCTTGTCCTTGTGAGTTAGAGTGTGAGTAATACACCTCTACAAAGCTTAAATCAAGGGCTTTGTATTGACTTAAAACTCGTGAATTAAGAGTCCTTGAATCGAGAGAACGAAGCTTGCAAAGTTAGGGTGTTGAAGTTGTCAACACTGACTCTGGATTTTTGGAGCTTACTTCAAGCTTCGATTTGAGTAAGTATACACACTTTTTGAGTCTCAAACCTGTTCAAATCTTTAGTGCATGTTGCATAGAGTGAGTATTGATGGTTTTCCCCAATTTGTTTGTCCATTTCATGTGTCAAATCTTATAGTTGGTGGACCTTGTCGAACCTGTTGTTGGCTGAAAATGGAGATTGTGGATTCTGGGGAGATTTTGCAAATTCTAGTGATTCAACTCATCAAACATGATCTAGAGGTAAGGGGGAAGCTTACTATTTGCTAGAGTGAGGATAAACATGTTTGGTAAATAGGATGAGTCACCAAGAGACTCTAAGGGCATAGTTTGAATTAGTTTAATGGCTTGGAGGCCAACTTTAGCTCATTTCTGATTTTGAGCAATTATAATATGATGCATGGAAGCTATTGTGATGACAATTTCATGAATTATTTGGATATTATGTGAATTGATGCATTAAGTTGTGAAATATGTGATTTATGCACTTTTGGTGTACGATGATTTTGCATGCATGAATTTGTGATATGTTTAACTGTTTAAACATGTGTACTTTAAGGTATTAAACTTTGGTCAATGATGAAAATAGGTTAGATTTGAGTATTGGAAAGAATGGTATGCAAAACCCCACTTTTCAGTGTATTTTCTGCATAATGTAACCGGTTAGTCTGAGGCTGTAACCGGTTAGATTCTGTCAGTTTTCAAAAGAAAAAGGTTTCTGAAATTGGCTAAGTGTTCATACCATTTATACTCAAGTTTAAGTTAGAATTTCATATAAAAACCAATCTAAAACTATGTGATTGAGCACTGTTTGGTTTAGATTGGAGGTGATGAGTTAATACCTTAATATTAAATGATAATTTCAAGTGGAAATTATGCATAAATGAAAATGGATTATGACATAGATCTTTTGAATGATATTATGTGTTGAATTGAGGTATCCTGTTATGCTAAGACTTTGTTATTGGATTGAGTAGAGAATTCAAGAAAAGATTCTTTGAAAATTAGTGGTTTTAAATTCAGGTCTGTAATTCTAACTGGTTAGGTTATGATGTAACCGGTTAGTACCTGGGACTTAAAAATAAAAGTTAAGTTTTTGAGTAAGGATTGTTAATACCAATGATTATATTCTTTCAATCCAGGTCTATGAGCATATGTTTAACTTAAATTCAAGGGTGAATTTTATGAGTAAAGTTATACCTCAAGATATCATTCAGAAGTTGTGTTTTCTAAGTCATAATAATGGAATTAATGGAAAGACCAACCTTAATAATTATGTGTGCATTCATGCATGGTGAAAGGTGATGAAATAGGTTGGCAAGGATCGTTTGTCATGTTCTGGGAACATGAGGAGGGTACTCTGGGAGTACCAAATTGATGCAACCTGTAACAGCCCGATTTTCGTAAACCAAAATAATTAACTTTTACTTCTTAAAGTGGCAAAAATGAGGCCAATTTTTTTTTAAAAAAAAACGTAGTTGGAAAGTCATTGATGTATTTAAAAATCCCTTTTGCCAAAAACCGAGTTGTTACTAAAACCTTTCTTTTCATAAAACATTCGTTTCCATAAAAGAACTTGGTTCAAAAACATCATGACAGTTCCCAAAAACTTTACATGGGTCAATCTTGCAAAAGAGATACATTCCACAAGACAAACTAAAAACTTAGCTCGATTACATAAATGGCTCATGGCTCGGTAATCCTTAACTCAAAACATTCACAACAAACCTAAACTAATAACACTATCCTTAAACTTTCCTATTGAAAACAATCGGATGCAGCTCCTTCTTCTTCTTGCGCCCTTTCTTCCTTCCTGACGAAGATGCCATCTCTGTCGCAACTTTCCCTTTGTCGGTTGACTCCAACTCTACTCCATTTAGAGTGGTGGAGTTTCTCTGGGTCTCGTATCGCTTCTTCTCCTCGTAGCTCCTATATCCTCGCACGGTGACTTGCCCTAGGTGCGGCCCCAAGTTAGCTCCGCTCAGTTGATGCTCCGGGTCTGGAATCATGATCTGAGTGTAGCCGATCCATGCCCAGCCATATGGAGCGTGTTTCCAACCACTCCCATGCCTACTCCAAGTAGCGATCTCCATACGATACTCCATCTGCCCGTTGAGATACCAGCAGCACCGATATGCCAACGAACAGGAGAGAGTAAGCGATCCGAACGACGCATCGTCGACGGTGTGGGTTTACGATAGGCAAGATATCAAGACCATACAAACAAGACAAGCAACACACATACAACATGGCATTCAAGCATCTTATCATTATCATTATCATTATTCTTTATCTTTCCAAGCTTATTATCATTCATTATTATCTCGTCCAACTTAATTCATTTCTCAACATCATCATTCTTTTATTACCCAATTCATTTCTCATACTCAACTTTCAAGTCCATCATTTTCAGTCACTTCCCTCTTCATGGGGTTTCCTTCATCCTTCCATTCTTTCCATTCTCAGTCTCTCTTTCTCACTATCCACATCTCTTAAGCTTTTGCTTCTCTTAATTATAAATCTTTTCTTATAACGTTTTATTGAATTATAACCATCGATGATCGGGGGAGTTAAAATATCATCGAGGTACGCGTTTCTTTCGCAGTTAGCACTCACGTCTCAAGTCTACATCTCCTCGGTCATCCACCCAACCTAGTCGGAAGCAAACAGGAGTACATTACCTTTACCGTGCGGGCACGACAGTTGTCTCAACAATCAATTGGCTCCAAGCCAGGAGAACTGTAGAAAACTCGGGTACAGTCTCAATTCAATTTATATCATTTCAATTCATATATATATAATCAAGGCACACGGTATAAAACTCGGGTACAGTGGCAATCAAGATGCCCCACTCCAGTCCCTCTCACTGTTCAAGATTTGCAATCTAGGGGGCGTCAGTACTATTCTAGTAGCGCTGCAGAACTTACCACGGCTTTGGCCCCCAGTCCCTACCACGTTCGTATGCCACATATGGAATTCGTTCTGCCTAGAAAGTACTCAAGACTTCTTGACGTTTCACCGTCATCGTCCTCCCCTAATGCAATCTCCACCTGAGTATCCGCATATACCCATGGTTCCTTCCTCTCCACTACTTCGGTATCACACTCATACCTCACCGCATTCGCATTGTTATGTCTTTTAAAGTCTTTTATCTTTTTAATTAACCTAATGGTCGGCCCATCCTTCGTGCATCCCTTCAATGAGTCCCGACCACTATCTTTCAACATCACTGTTCCTTTCTTTTCTCAACATAGCACAGAGCTGGGATCACACCGATAAACTTGCATATTTTTTCACCATCTTTCTCAATCAATCTCATATCACAATCTCATTCCACAATCTTTCTCAAAAATCTTATTTCTCAAATTTTCTCAAAATAACATTTCATCAACTCTCTCAAAAATATCATTTGGCAGCTTTCCCAAAGGTTTCATTTCGTAAACTTCCTCAAAATTTTTGTTTCATAAACCTTCACAAAATATCCCTTTCAGAAGCTTTTTCAAAAATAACAGCTTGTGAAATTTTCTCAAAAATCTAGTTTTGTAAGCTTTCCCAAAATCTCTTTTTTTGTAAACCTTTTCAAAAATAAAAATCTCTTTTTACGAACTTTCGCAAAAATCTCATTTTGTAAACTCCCTTAAAAATCTTGTTTCGTAAATTCTTTTTCAAAAATCTCTTTTCATAAACTTCCTAAACTTATTTACACTATATGGCCGAATGAAATCAAAGAAAACAAGTCAAAAATTACAAATTTAAAACACACAAATCAACTTGATTTATTTTAAGCACTTAAATTCCACTTTCTTTTTCATGCAACAAAATTATTTACTCTTCCTTTTACTCTTAACCGAATGCACACACACACACACACACACATATATATATATATATACATTTAAACACAAACTCTTTCCAAGCCAATTAGTTCATTTATTTCCCTTATCTTAATTAAAAACCGAAGAGAAATTAAATATTCACCACAAAATTTCAAACACATTAATTTAACAATATTTCACAAAACACACTCATTGCTTTTATGTCACTTCATTGAAAATGAATCCTAGTCTAGTTAACATGCATAGGCCGAATCTCATTTTAACAAGAACAAGGTTTTTGGTTCACTTTTTCAACATGCACACATCAAAATTCATGAATCAAATCATGCACCTTAGAAACCCTTAAATCAAGAAGAAGTCACATGTATGTGTCCTTTTTGAAAAACAAAACATGATTTCTAAGCCTAGACTGTAACACCCCGCATTTTTCCCGTACGTGCGTAAACGATTTTTAACGAAAGAAACCTTGAAATCATGTTTTTGGCAAAAAAAGTATTTTCATAAGAAAGAAAAGAAGTGTTAATTTCTATGGATTTTTATAAACAAAATATTTTCTGTAAGAAGAGTGAATGATTTTGTTGAGATAAAAAATGATTTACTAAATTGTGATTTTATTAAAAGATGATTTTGTTAAAAATGAAGTTTTTGGATATGTTATCTTTGAAAATTTGTATCTTTTAAACCGTAATTCGGAATTTGATGATCCATATATGAAAACGAAGGTTTTGAAACCTAGAATTTGAAAATGTAATTTTTAAAATTTTCTGGAGTGATTTATAAAAATCTATTTTTCAGAATATAAGAAAAACGAATTTTTAAGAAAAATGTGTTTTGTGATGTTGTTTTGGCATAAATTCTTATGTGTTGTGTGTTCAATTTAATGTGTGTGATGTGTGATGCATGGAAATGGTTGTGAATATGATTTCTTAGGATTGGTTGCATGATTGTGTGAATTAATAATTTCTAAGTAAAAATGATTAGGAATAAATTAATGATTTAGGAAATAAAAAATTGCAAGACATGTGTGTGCATGTGAGAGTGCCACGGTTTGTATTTTTGCATGTAGGTGTGTGTGTGCTATGTGTATATCCGTGTGTGTGTGTGTGTGCGCTTAGGGAGTAAGAAACCAAACCAACTAAGTGTAACCATGAACCAAACTAAACTAGCAAAAACCCTAACTAAGAAACCAATTACCATTAGAACCTACATGACCCCTAAAGCCCTAGCCCACTCCACTTTGTCCCCTTAGTTTTGCTAAAATCCACCCATGCAAACTTTTGTTGAGACAAAACCGCCCCTCCCATCATGTATGACTCAACCAAGACTTAAGGGCAAAAGAGGGAAATTCGTGGCTTATATGTATAGGTAGCCTTAGTTCATTTCCTCTTCATCAAACTCATTTCTTCCAAACACAAAACACTCTAAGAGCTCCTTCACCTCTTAGAGAGAAAAAGAAAAGAAAGAGAGAAAGAGAGAGTTGGCCGTGAGCCTTAGAGAGGGAGAAGAATAAAATCCAAAGCTTGATCAAGCCTTACCCTTTGAAGATCTAAGAGTTAAGACTAGAAGAACCAACCCTTCTTGGTAGAAGATTCGAAGATCAAGAAAAGAAATGTAATAGTTTAGTCTTTTTCCTTTTTAGTTGTAGATCCCTTCTTTTCTTCTTGCATGTTTATTTTTATAATTTGTAAACTGAAATTATGTGCTATTCTTTCTTAATCTTGAACTTTCATGGACTAAAAGTAAGTTGTAATATTTGTAACTCTATGTGTGTGATTCGGTTTATATTTTCTTGTTAGATCTAAATATTTTTCTAGCTCAAACTTAAAGATCTAAAGTTTTGTTTAAAATTTTTGTGAAGTTTAACATAGATCTTTCTTGCATGTATGTTTTTCTTGTTCTAAATCACGATCTATGTATGTTTATGCGCTTATTTGCCAAGACAATCTATGATCCAAGTTTAATGAATGGCAAAGCAAAATTTTTTGGTCTTGCATGTTGAATTTCTTGTTAAAACCGTGAGCTATGATGATTTTTAGTCTTGCATGTTAAATTTTGTTTGCTTAAATGAAGATCTATAATATGTTTGTGTGATTTCCTCATGAACGAATGTATGATCTAAGTTTGCTTGAAAATAAAGTTGAGATCTTTGGTTTTTCATGATGATTTGATGATGACTTTGTTGATTTATGTGCATATATTTAATGATCCAAGTTTTTAAATCATGCATGTTATTTCTAGAAAGTAATCTTGATTTCATGTAAGAAAAGTGATGAACTTGAGTTATTTGTGGATGTGATATGGATGAATGATGTGGTGTGATGTTGTGAAGAGTTTGATGTCTTGATCTAATTTTATATGTTGAAAATTGAACCAAGAACCTTGCCTTCTTGCATGTTAGCATTCGGCCATAAGGAAAAGAAATAGGAAATTATATTTTATCCTTGTTTAGGTTGCATTCATGATGAGATTAACTTAATCTAAGAGCTTAGGAATACATGCATGAGGAAATTGAATATGTGAATGAAACTTTGAAGTGATTTAACTTATTGTTTGATTTAGGTTAAGAGAATAAATTAAGTTTTCCTTTTCATACTCTCGGTTTTAATCTAAAAAGAAAATAAAATAATTTCATTGTTTATGCTTGTATGTGTGCATTAATCTTTGTGAAATTATGCCTATGTGATTCGGCCTAGGTATGCTAGTGCAGCTAGGAAAATTTGTCTCCATGAAATGACCTTGTGAATGATTATGTTTTCATGTACATGATGCTATGTGTGTGATTGGAATGATATGTTGTTTGTTTTGATTTTCTTTTCGGTTTTTAGAGATAAAAATAAATAAATTGATTTAATAATTAAAGAAGAATTTTGGTGTTGATAATTCAATAATTTTAATGTGATTAGCATTATGTGAAGTTGTGAATGTTTGAAAAATGATGTGTTGTTTTTATTGAATATGTTTCCTATATTTGAATTTCCAAAGAATTGAAAAATGTTTTACTGAAAAAGTATGATTTAAGAAACTTAAATTGACTTGATGTGATTTTGGAATTTTATTTTCTTAAGTTCTGAATTTTGTTTAATAACTAAGAAAAATGATTTTTATAACATAAACATTTAAAGTAAGTTTTCCCTAAAGAAGAATGAATTCGGTTTTGATAAGAAAATTATTTTAAAGTTGTTTCAAAGTTTTCTTAAAAACGTTTTATTATAAACTTGATTTGGATTTGAAAACCTTTTGGGAATGTGAACAATGTGTTTTCAAAAAGGGACGATTTCAAAGTGTTTTCTAAAACAAATTAATACATTCGCTAAAGTTGTTTCTAACGCACGGGGAAAAATGCTATAGTTCGGACGACCGACGCAAAGGAAACGAGGCGGAGTTAGCAGTCGGGAAACCTTGGAACGTTTTCGGAGATCTACGTCATTTGAGGTGAGAGAGGGGCTTCCCTTAAGACGTCGTGGTATTTAGGTAACTTATTAAGAGGTCCAATCATCTCAAAGGTTGGACTCCAATCTCATTTAGCGTAGTGGTGTATGTGATAGCAATTGTTTGATTGTTTGTTTGGCTATCCACCCGAACGGCTGAGATTGGCTTATTAAGTATGATGTTATGTTTTCTGATTGTTTATGTTTGAGTTATTTATTTATCCCGTCTTGCAAATGATCTGTTTATTGGGTAAGTCATTATGTTGTTGTTGTTGGAGAAACATTGGTGTGCTGAATAATGGGAAAAATTTGTTAAAGTAAATTGAGAGAATGATAAGTAATAACAAAGGTGATGTGAGTGAAAGAGAAGAGATAAAGAGTTGAGATTGGAAAAGAGAACGTGGTTCTGGAAGTAAGGTGAGTTATGGAAGTAAGATGAGTTATGGAATGAGAAATGTGGTTGGCTCCTTTGTTTCGGTTTTAGACTGGGAACTAGTGTTGAGTTGAGCTTGCTCCTCCATTAGCGCTCAGCAAAATGTGATTTTTGAAAAAGGTTTTTGAAAAGTGATTTTTGAAAAGCTTCTTTTTTTTAAAAGATATATTTTTGAAAAGTTCTGTGAACCAATCTTTTCGAAAAAGTTTTGGGAAAAGACCTATTTTTGAGAAAAGTCTTGGAAAACAATTCTTTTGATGAAGTCCTTTGAAATGCCATTTCGAGATAATCTTTTTATAACAATATTTTTGAGAAAGACTTTTTGAAACAATATTTTTAAGAAAAGTTTTATGAAATGGCCCCTTTGAGAAAAAGTTCATGAAAACAAGATCTTTGTGAAAGTTTGCGAAAAGAGATTTTGTGAAAGTTTTTGCACGATATTTTGAGAAGGCTTTGTGAAATGATATTTTTGCAAAAGTTTTGTGAAGTGATGTTTCGGGAAAGTTGTAACATCCCGCGTTTTTCCGATTAGGACGAATAAAAATTCATTAAAGAGGAGTTTTAAGAAATTGTTTTACAAAGAATTTTCAATAAGTATTTTATTCGATTTCAAAATAAAGCGTTGATTTTACGGAGTTTTGATAAACAAATATTTTATTGGAGTTAGTAAAAATGATTTTTAATGAAAAATGATTTTTTATTGATGGTGATTTGTAAAAATGAATTTTCTTTATATACTTTGAAAGATTGATTAACTTAGAAAATCCATAACTTTTTAACCGTAACTCCGATTTTTATGATCTTTATATCAAAACGATCGTAACGAAATGTAGTTTTGAAAAATATATCTTTCATAGTTTTATGTGTAACACTCCTTGTATATCATCTTACTTTATAATAAAAGTAAGAAGTTTATGAAAACTTGGACTTGTTATCGTTGGAAAAAGGTCTGAAAATAATAATTTTCCCTTCCCTTGAAAATTCTTTTTCACAAACACTTGATTAGTAATGAGGTTGACTAACAAAATCAGAGTTTGCGGAAACATAGTAAAATCATCATATTGTACCCCCAAAATATATCAAGTGTAACAAGTCCATTAATACCAAATAAGTATAATTATGAAACTGAATTCCTCTTATGATACTTTTTTCCAAAATATGTATCATATAAGTTCTATTAAAAATAGAAATGTCATAGAGCTGGTCACTGGTCCTTTGTCCAAACATCCTTCTGGTCGGATCCTCGATATCTGCACAACGGGTTCCCAATCCACACTTTCTATACTCTGTATGCACCTAAGGGACATCTCCCTTTACTAATTCTTGTGCAAGCTAGATGCACGATCAACACCTAATAAGGGCATGGGGGTTAGCTACACATATTCGCATAATCAAATGAGAATAAAACTAACATCCACAAGTTAACATGTAGCAAATCATGATGCATAATCATATGAGCACACCCGGTTAATCATAACAATTCTTTCAATGCAGGTGGCATGATGCATGATTTCCTTCCACAACTGAGGCCTCTAAAAGTCCATCTTGGACGTCCATCCAATACACCCTTGTGTTCCCGGAACACCGACATTCGTTCCCAGAGCGTAATGCCGAACCATACTTGGATAATACGCATCACTCCCAGAGTGTGCACCACGTTCCCAGAACGTGTAGCAAACCATACTTGGAATAATAAGCACCACTCCCAGAGTGTGCACCACGTTCCCAGAACGCATACGTTCCCAGAACGCATAAAAATCAGGTCCCGGACACTGGCCACATATCTATAATGTGTCATCAAGTAGGTTGCATATCAATGTGTTCCCAGAACACTAACATACGTTCCCAGAACGTATAAAACCAGGTCCTAGACACTGGCCACATATCTATAATGTGTCATCAAGTAGGTTATAATTTGGTACTCCCGGAGTACCCTCCTCATATTCCCAGAATATGATAATCGTTCCTACCAACCAAACTTCCATTCTATATGAATGCACAATCATCAAGGTTGGTTTTATCTTTAATTCTATTATTATACCAACGTGTTCCCAGAAAACTCACATACGTTCCCAGAACGTATCGCAAACCATACTTGGAATAAAATCAAGCACCACTCCCAGAGTGTGCACCACGTTCCCAGGACGTGTCCAAGAAACCATGTCCCAGACAATGGCCACATTCCCAGAATGTGTCATCAAGTTGGTTGCATTAGTTTAGTACTCCTAGAGTACGGGGTCAAGTACCCGAACATCACAAACTATCCTTGCCAACCTATTTCATTACCTTTCTCTATGCATGCCTTGCATACATAATTACTAAGGTTGGTCTTTCCATTAATTACTGTGATTTAGAAATATTCCAATTTCTCTTTTGAATGATTTCTTTGAGGTATAGTCTTTGACACAAAATTTTCCTTTGAATTATCCCAAAACATGCCCTTAAACTTAGATTGAGTAAAACAAAGTCAATGGTATTCAAAAACTTAACTTTTTATTTTTCAGATTCAGGTACTAACCGGTTACAGTTCCAGGCTAACCGGTTAGAATTACAGACCTGAACTGTTTACCATTGTAATTCAGAAAACCCTTTTTCTTAAATTCCCTACCCAATCCATAAACCAGTTTAACAATGTTTATACCTCAAACCCACTGTCTATATCATTCAAAAGTCTATGACAGTGAAATCAACTTATTTTTAGATTGTTTTCCATGAAATTAAGGCCTAGATTTGAGTAGGATTTATAAGACCACAATGCTGATTTTGTAAACTTATTTTCTTTTGCATTTTAACAGTGTCTAACCGGTTACGAATATCGAGTAACCGGTTAGATTATGCAGTCTGACACTAAAACATGAGTTTTAACAAACCATTCTCTTCACTACTCAAATCTAACCAAATTTCAACCTTTAACAGAGTACATATACCTTAAATAAGTGTGTTTAAACACAAAAATATATCTATCTTGCAAGCATTCCATTTGGATACACCAATTGCACATAATTGCACATATTTCAGAACTTAATGCATCAATTCACATAATATTCAATTAAGTCATGAAATCAACATCAACATAGCTTGCATGCATCCAAATAACATTGCTCAAAACAACAATTGAGCTCAAATTGGCCTCCAAGCCATTTAACCATTTCAACTAATGCCCTTTGAGTCTCTTGGTGACTCATCCTATATTCTACCACAATTTATTCTCATTCTAGCAAATAGTAAGCTTTCCCCTTACCTTAGGTTCGTGCTTGATGAATCTAATCACTGAAATTTGCCAGATCTCCCCAGAATCCACAATCTCTATTTTCAGTCCACAACAGGTTTGATAGGGTCCAAAAACCACAAGATTTGACATGGCAGTTGGCCAAAGAAATTGGGGAAACCAATTAGGACTCAATATAGGTAACATGCACTAGAGAATCAAAGAGATTTGAGACCAAAAGGGTTTGTGTGCTTACCAAAATCGAGCCTCAAAGTCAGCTCCAGAAACCAGAAGCTGAGGTTTGACAGCACCAACACCCTTACTTTGCAAGCTTCGTTCTCTTGATTCAGGGACTCTCAACTGAAAAACTTTATATCAATACAAAGCCCTTGATGTGAGCTTTGTAACCGTGTATCACTCATGTTCTAACTCTCAGAAACGAAGGAGAATCGAGGAGACGAACTTGAAAACCCTAAACAGAGCATTTCTTCAACACTAAGGCAAAATCAACCCTGATTCAATCGTGATTGAGATTTATATAGAACAAATTGGTGTTCATGAAAGCTGACGCGTGTTTCCCACTTGGTTTGGACTGGATTCGTGGCAAATTTTGGATTAATCCATGGGATTACTCATCAAACGCACTAATCCCAATTTCTGAGTTCATCGTGTAACCGGTTACACAGCCCTTCTAACCGGTTACATACTGATAAAATTCAAAAATTAATAATTTAATTACTCTTTCTTCAACAACCTTTTTAATATTGCAATTAGGTCCCAACCCAAGGACTAAATTACAATATTCACATTTTTGTACAAAATAACCATATAAAAATATATCTCATATTTTTATAATAAAAACACATAATGTACAAAAACTAAAACCTTCAAAATTCAATTATAAAATAATTGTTATAATTAATTTCTTGGTTATTTGGGAAACGAAAATTAGGGGTGTTACATTATGGGTTGGTTTACAAAAATTGTTTTTCAGTGGGATAAAGGACGAATTTCCAAGGAATAAATCATGAAAAATAGTTTTTGACTTTTAATAAATTTTTCATTTTGGGATTATCTTTAATATATTCAATTATGATTTTAGAAAATGGAATAAGGGCTATAAGTGCAACCAATAAGTGCAGTTTATTATTTAAAGGAAAGATGTGTTTAAGTGTTAATATGTATGTTTGATTAAGTAATTTGTGATTAAAGTGTGTACATGATTGATGTGTGCTAATATATGTATGTGTGATTAATTAAATATAAGTGTATGTATGATTGTGTTAATAGGAATGTTAGAGCTAATTGCTTGGTTACGAGTTGATAATTATAAATAACCATGATTAAGAAATGGAAAATTGTAAGGACATGTGTAGGCACATAAAGGTGCCACGGTTTGTGCTTGTGTGTGTGTGCATGAAGAATATATGTGTAAGGTGTGTATGTGTGACAAGTGTAGGAGTGTGTGCATGTGTAGGCTTAGGAAGCCTTGCATGGTGACTAAGTAGGAGAAGGGAAAATAAAATAAAAAGAAAATAAAGTAAAAACTTGGGGACCAAGTAGTAGAAATCTTAGAATGCCTAAATTACCCTCCTAGATGCATGTAGGGGCTGAATTACTTAGAGGCCAAAGAGGAGAATTGTGCTTCACCACTTAGCCTATTCCTTCGTTCCTTCATTCTCCCATTCCATTTCTTTCACTTCTTCATTTCACTTCCACCAACCCAAACACGAAGTCTCCAAGAGCAACACTAGCTCTTGAAAGACATAGGAAAAAAGAAGAAGAGGAACCGTGAGGTGTAAGAAGAAGGAGGCTCTAAGCTTGATCAAACCCTTTTCTTGAAGATTCAAACACTAGGAAAGCTAGGAGATCAACCTTTTCATGGTAGGACTTGGACATCAAGATGAAGATTTTGTAATAGTATAGATTTTCCTTTCTAGTTGTAGATCTACTTCTTGTTCTTTCTTGCATGTTGATTTTTATAAGATGATGTTATGTGATCTTGGACTTTAAGGACTCACTTAATTTGTAATATGTTAAAGCTTTATGTTTGATGTTCTTTCTTCTTCATCATTTTATTTTCGGTTCTATGTGTTGATTTGTTCTTGCATGTTAATTTTTATTGTTGATCTATGTTTTTCCAAGGCTAATGAACAAAGATTAAAGTTTTAAAATGAAAAATGAACATGCAAAAATATTTGAAAGGTGATTCGGATTTATAACTATTTTGATGTAAATGATTTTGTTTTCTTTGAGGAACTTTGGTTTATTGTATGTCTTTGGAAAAGAAATTGATTTTTGAAGTTGTCCTTTAATGCATGTTTGTTTTTAAGCTAGATCTAGTGTTTTTAATTACATGCATGCAAGGATCTTGATTTCTACTATGTTTTAAAGAACTTGATGTTCAAATCGGTTCTAAAAGAATTTTTGTGGTAATGATCTTATTTTCTTGCTTGATTTGGTTTTATGTGCATGAAAAGAAAATTATTCTTAGTTAAAGTGCTTGACTTAAAGCATGAAATCTTTGATAGAATGAACTCATTTTCTTTATGCATGTTTCGGTGATGACATGAATTTTTAAAGATGAATTTTTAATTGAAGTATTTGATGCATGTATGATTTTTTTCTTAAGGTCCATAAATTTTAAGTATGTGCATGCTAGGATCTAGGTTAGTTTAGTTTGATTCTTGGTTTTTAGTCTAAAAGACTTGATTTCTATTTCTAAGAAGTTGATGCATGATTTATTTGAATTAAAATAAATTGTTTTCATGAAAAATTAATTCTGTTTTCAAAGGAAATATAGTTGATGGATTGATTTTTGGTGTTGATTGTATGTATGTGTGCATTTTTGATTTTCATGAAAAGAAATGAATAAACAAACTGTTGAATAAAAAGTGTATGCTGAAATTGTGAATATGTGTGTTTATACTTGGATAAATGATATTTATGTATGTTCAATAATTCTGGAATTTTGTCACTGTC
This sequence comes from Crotalaria pallida, assembly GCA_037953625.1. Lineage (NCBI taxonomy): Eukaryota > Viridiplantae > Streptophyta > Magnoliopsida > Fabales > Fabaceae > Crotalaria > Crotalaria pallida. Next base: position 103,199,144 of record CM075649.1, read on the forward strand.
TTAAGTATGATAAAATGAACTTCTCTGGATTTTTGGATGATTTTTGGATTGGATTTCCTATTTTTATAAGAATAAACTTTGTGAAAACCATTTTAAGAAAATAAGTTTTTCAGTTTAATGATGAACAGACTTTTCGAACTTTTCCTGCTTGAAATGGTTTGAAATTTTTATGGTAGCTTCCTGGACATCTCTAGATGTTCTCTGTAAAATTTTAAGAGATTTGGAGTTGATTTGATATTTTTAATAAAGGCAAGACAGTGAATCACTTGGTTCAGATTTTCTGGACTTAGTGACAATTTTAATTGGAAAAATATAACTTTCACAACTCCAAATATTCTGAAAATTTTATGAGATAGTCTTGACTGTATAAGGAAGACTTATACCAATTTTCATGCAATTCTGAATTTAAAAAATATTTTTAATAATGACGTTTTTGCCTCTGACCAGCAGCAGTACCATGTTGTTTTTCATGCAAAATTTGATTTGAAACCTAGCTTAGGATTGTTTAAATAACTTGAAAATTTTGTATGATGAACTTTATCATATATGTGTATGTTCTGGAAATTTTTAGGATTAAACAAATTTATTTGATAAAGTTTTGGATTTTATCTTTTGTGTTTTACTTTAATCACCCTAAGTGTCTATTTGGATGTTTTTGGTGAAGGTGAATTTTTATACTTGATGTTGTGACTTGATTGGTTTGTATGATAATTGTGATGTCTTGAAATGATTGAATGAGTGATTGTTTGATGTTATGCTTGGGTTGTGCATAAATGAATTATTTAGTTAATCCAAGTATTATGTTTGATTTTGTAATTGGTTTTGGGAATTAATTGGTTTTGAAATAATTTAGCTTTGATTTAATTAAAGAACATTGGACTTAGTGGTTGCTGCCCTTAATTCATTTCACAATGTTAAGTTTGAAAAACAAATCATTTAAGTGTTTATTTTATAACAAAATGTTATACTAACCAAAATATGATTTTTCGGTGTTTTCGAATTTTCTGAAAAGTAATTTATGGACTAGTTTAATTGCTGTCCAGACCTTATTTAAGTTGTTTTTAAATCCTAAAAATTTATTTAGTTGGTATAAAGTTTAAGTTTTAAGTGGTATTTAAGTTGAGAAATTTGAATTGAAAAAGTTTTAACGATTTACGATTTTCCGACGAGAAATAAAAAGAGTTTTCGAAAACGCGTTTTGATCTAAGTAGGACGATTATTTAAAATAAGTTTGTAACGTAGTATCGTCTATTTAGTAAAAGGTGCGTATAAGTCGAGAAGCGGAACAGCTGACTCGTTGGGAAGGAACCGCAACGATTTCAGATGCTGGAGTGTGAGGTGAGAGATGCAGTAGGCCTAGGTCCTCGTGACGCGTAGACTCAGTTCTAAACTGAGTACATCGAGTCTAATATGTTACATGCTGCATTATCATACGTGATGCATATATGTGATAGATGTTTACCTATTTGTTTAAATATGATGCATTATTGATTTTATTACTATTGAATTTCTCTGTGAATTATTCCGTGGAGTATATTTTGTTCTGTTTGGAAAAGTCGTGCGTAGTAATGAGAATCATAAAAAGAAATGAGTTATGAGACGAAGGAATTGTAAAAGTTGAATGTGATTATATGTGGTAATGAGAAAGAGAAAGACTTGAGAAGTGTGAGAAAGAAATAAGATGAGTAAATCGCAAAAGATGTGAAGAGTTGAGGTTTGAAAAGAGAAAGTGGTTGTGAAAGAGAGATGTGGTTGAGTGGATATGTGATTCCTCGTCCACGTTTTTGGGAAGAAGCTTAGTGTTGAGTTGAGCTTGCTCCTCCATTAACACTAACTCAAAAATGTGATTTTTGAAAAAGGTTTTTGAAAAGAGATTTTGAAAGAGCTTTTGTGAAAATAATATTTTTGTGAAAGTTTTTAGAAACACTACTTTTGAAAAAGTTTTATGAAAAGATTTATGAAATGAGGTTTCTGAAAGTGTTTTGTGAAGTAAAAGTTTGTGAAATCAAGTTTTCGAAAAAGTTTTGCGAAAAGATGTTTGAGAAAGACGAGGAAATGAGCTTTGTGAAAATTGATGAGATGAGATGAGAAAGAATGTTCATGATGATGAGATGTGTGAGAAAGTGATGTGAGGCCAAGGGCCATTGAGATTTAGGGGGAAACAGTTTGCGATTAGTGGTCGGGCTTCGTTGAAGGGATGCACCAAGGACGAGCCGACTGTTAGGATTAAGCCGATAATTAAAACTCTAAAACTTTAAAAGACTTTAAAAGACATTTATATACGCGGTGAGGTATGAGTGTCGTATCGAAGTACTGGAGAGGAAGGAACCATAGGTATCTGCGGATACTTAGGAGGAGATTGCATGAGGGGAGGACGATGACGGTGAAACGTCAAGAAGTCTAGAGTATATTTCTAGGCGGAACGAATTCCACATGTGGTGCACTAACGTGGTGGGGACTGGGTCTAATACCGTGGTAAGTTCCGCATCGCGAACTAGAAATTATACTGTCGCCCCCTTGATTGCAAATCGAGAACAGTGAGAGGGACCGGAACGGGGCATTTGTGATTGCCGCTGAGAGCGTGCATTGTTATTATGTGAATTATGATTATGATTTGAGGCAAGTCCTGGTATGGGACCATTTGTGTGTGTGACAGCTGTCGTGCCCACGTGGTAAAGGTCCTGTACTCCTGTTTGCTTCCGACTAGGTTGGGTGGATGACCGAGGAGATGTAGACGTGTGCGAGCTCAATGATGTTTCCCCCTCATCATTGAGCTAACCGTTTGATAAGATTTGATAATGATAAAAAGATTATAAGAATGAAAGGATAAAGAAATTATGAAGATTGAGAAAGATTCAAAGAAAGAAAAGTATAAGTGGTGGTTGGAAAGATTGAGAAGAATTGAGATGAGACTCGAATGTTCGAAGGCTGGTGATGCCAAGTGTAGTGATGTGAATTGGGCTGAGCTATGGTTCTTATATATGCTTGGTTTGTTATGATGTGTTTTATTTATGTGCTTACATGAATATACTTGTCATATGCATAGCATGGGTAGTTGTTAATGCATGATCCTTATATTTTTATTCTGAGTATTTTTTTATAAGAAGTCGTTAGTATTCTGCTTGTCATGTTTGGACTTCGGGAATACTGACCATCTCTCCTACCATGTTGTCGTGTCGGGTTACTCCGATATTGCAACGGGTAGATGGTCGACCCTGTAGTAGGATCGGTACTTTCGTCTCGAAGCGATTTCGGCAGTGGGCTTCAGCGAAGAAGATTAGAGGTCAAGAATAGTAATAGGTAACTCCCTTGAGCACTGTACCCTTTGCAACTATTTGGTTACATTGTCTTATCATTCTGAACCCCGCTTGAAATTTTATTGAGAATGGTTTTATGAAACCAGATTTGAAAATGTTTTCTCAAATCCGATTTATAAAGTTAAGTTACAAAGCGCGGTGTTAAGTAGCATCCCGGTTTGGAACTTGACTAGTGATGTGCGACATGAGAACATTATTTTATTTCAATCAAGTCAATGAAATGTTTTTGAACTTAAAGGTTCTCATGTCCATGTCACCATTTAAAAAAAAAATTCCCAAATTTTTACTATAAAATGGTTAAAGAGATAATGTTTTCAAGTTGCCGAAATCGGGGTGTTACAGAGTGGTATCAGAGCAATGGTTGACCTAAGTAGCCTGATGCATGGGCTTACAAGCTTGCTTGTGTGTCGGTCTGTGCGTTAGTGTTAGAATTACGATGAGTAAGGATAGGAGTACGGAGTCACGTGAGCATCTCTAACGTTCGTTCTATTTCTATCGTTCTATCTCTCTATCTTCGGAACGTGTTACGGATTTGTCTGCGATGGTGCAAGGAGCCGTGATCAGAATCGTACGGAGACTCTATTCTTTGTGACTTGAACCTTTCTTGACTGTTGAAACCTCTTTCGTTGAGAATCCATTTTTGTTTGTAACGATCTCTGAGTTATTGATATGCGGCTTTTTTTTGCGGCGAGAATCCTCTTTTCCTTGTTGAAACTTCTTCTTATGAAAACCTTATGTGTTGTTGAGTTGCCTTGACAATACGATTGTTTTCTCTAAAAGCCTTCCATGAAAACCCTAGACCGTGATGCCTTATGCCAATCGACTAGATATGCCTAAGTTATAAGGTGGACGGTGAGGTGTTGTTAAGGAAAGAGTTATAATGGTTGAGGAAGGAATAAGCCTGAACGGATATGATGCGTTAGAATAAGAGTACCCCTAGAACCTTAAGTAAGATAGTGGAATGTACAACAGGATCAAAATTGAAAAGTTTGATAGTAGTCTAACCCAAGTGATGGTATAGATGGTGTTAAGTTGGTGGATATCTGGGATGAGTCTGAGAGAGTTGGAGTTAGAAAAACTCTAGTTGGAGTAGGTAAATGATTGGGGTAAGTGTAAACCTATGATAGGACCATAAGATCAACTAGATGGAGTGGTGAAATTAACGGATAGAACCTTTAAGTAATGACAAAAACTAGGATAAATGATCAAGATTTGATGTTTTAATGGACATAGGTGACCATAAGCTGTGGAATTAAGAGTGTCATTAGGTGCTAAGATCGTTAATCTGGAGGATCAAACCCTAAGTTGGAGAGTTTTTAATGGTTTAGAGGACGAGAATTTGGTTTAGTTAGCAGAATTTAAGATAGGCTTGAACAAAGCGATGGGAAGTTTTGTAAGATAACCTAGAATTAGTAGATGTTGGGAGATTTTATGACCTTAGTCCCTCTCAAATATTATTGGATAGATGCGATGTATAGGAATATGATCAGTCAAAGTTGGGGAGTAAACGTGGATTTTAAGGTTTGTAATAACCCACCTAGGCTTAAAAGGATAAAAAGAGTCGAACTAAGGAAGAAAGACCATGAGGAAAGTACTATCCCTGTCAGGATTGGCATAAGCGTGCTATTCTTTTTGAATTTTGTTTCGAAACCATTGAACCCTTTAAACCCTTCTTGACAAAACCATACCATTAGCATTTCATTGTGTCCGATAATGAAATGGCCTAAGAAGATTACTTTTGAGAAAACGATGCATATACGACGATTTGAAGGCAACGACTGCTATCATAAATTGAGAGAAACACTCCGAGGAATTTGACATCCGTTGATCGTGGAATTCTGCGTCGCATTTCTCGAGGACGAGAAATCTGCAAGTTGAGGAGAATGTAACATCCCGCGTTTTTCCGATTAGGACGAATAAAAATTCATTAAAGAGGAGTTTTAAGAAATTGTTTTACAAAGAATTTTCAATAAGTATTTTATTCGATTTCAAAATAAAGCGTTGATTTTACGGAGTTTTGATAAACAAATATTTTATTGGAGTTAGTAAAAATGATTTTTAATGAAAAATGATTTTTTATTGATGGTGATTTGTAAAAATGAATTTTCTTTATATACTTTGAAAGATTGATTAACTTAGAAAATCCATAACTTTTTAACCGTAACTCCGTTTTTATGATCTTTATATCAAAACGATCGTACCGAAATGTAGTTTTCAAAAATGTATCTTTCATAATTTTATGGGTTGGTTTACGAAAATTGTTTTTCAGTGTGATAAAGGACGAATTTCCAAGGAATAAATCATGAAGAATAGTTTTTGACTTTTAATAAATTTTTCCTTTTGGGATTATCTTTAATATATTAAATTATGATTTTAGAAAATGGAATAAGGGCTATAAGTGCAACCAATAAGTGCAGTTTATTATTTAAAGGAAAGATGTGTTTAAGTGTTAATATGTATGTTTGATTAAGTAATTTGTGATTAAAGTGTGTACTTGATTGATGTGTGCTAATATATGTATGTGTGATTAATTAAATATGAGTGTATGTATGATTGTGTTAATAGAAATGTTAGAGCTAATTGCTTGGTTATGAGTTGATAATTATAAATAACCATGATTAAGAAATGGAAAATTGTAAGGACATGTGTAGGCACATAAAGGTGCCACGGTTTGTGCTTGTGTGTGTGTGCATGAAGAATATATGTGTAAGGTGTGTATGTGTGACAAGTGTAGGAGTGTGCGCATGTGTAGGCTTAGGAAGCCTTGCATGGTGACTAAGTAGGAGAAGGGAAAATAAAATAAAAAGAAAATAAAGTAAAAACTTGGGGACCAAGTAGTAGAAATCTTAGAATGCCTAAATTACCCTCCTAGATGCATGTAGGGGCTGAATTACTTAGAGGCCAAAGAGGAGAATTGTTCTTCACCACTTAGCCTATTCCTTCGTTCCTTCATTCTCCCGTTCCATTTCTTTCACTTCTTCATTTCACTTCCACCAACCCAAACACAAAGTCTCCAAGAGCAACACTAGCTCTTGAGAGACATAGGAAAAAAAAAGAAGAAGAGGAACCGTGAGGTGTAAGAAGAAGGAGGCTCTAAGCGTGATCAAACCCTTTTCTTGAAGATTCAAACACTAGGAAAGCTAGGAGATAAACCTTTTCATGGTAGGACTTGGAGATCAAGATGAAGATTTTGTAATAGTATAGATTTTCCTTTCTAGTTGTAGATCTACTTCTTGTTCTTTCTTGCATGTTGATTTTTATAAGATGATGTTATGTGATCTTGGACTTTAAGGACTCACTTAATTTGTAATAGGCTTATTTAAGTTTTTAGTCCTTGAACTTAGGTGCTCTTTTGAAATTAGTCCTTGATCTTTTTTTTGTTGGTTTGGGTCCCTAAAGTTTTTCAATTTTTGAAAAATGACCTTGTTGTTGCTTAAGTGATGATATGACCGATGAAATGCTACATAACCTTCGCAGTATCGATAGATAACATACTAGATGATGCCACGTGAATTTTAAAGATTAAAAAAATTCAAATTTATTAAAAATAATTAAAAATTGTATTTTTTTTAAAAAAGAAAATAAAATCCTTTAATAATTTTGAAAAAAAAATTTAATAAAAAAAAATCATGTGGTGTTACATAACGCTACATAGCACTTCATTCTTCGATCTCGGAGAAGTGACGTGACATTTCATTGGTCATATCATCACTTAAGCAACAACAGGGTCCTTTTCCAAAAATTGAAAAAGTTTAGGGACCCAAAACAACGAAAAAAAAGATCAAGGACTAATTCCAAAAGAGCATATAAGTTCAGGGACTAAAAACCTAAATAAACCTTTGTAATATGTTAAAGCTTTATGTTTAAATAACTTAAAAATTTTGTATGATGAACTTTATCATATATGTGTATGTTCTGGAAATTTTTAGGATTAAACAAATTTATTTGATAAAGTTTTGGATTTTATCTTTTGTGTTTTACTTTAATCACCCTAAGTTTCTATTTGGATGTTTTTGGTGAAGGTGAATTTTTATACTTGATGTTGTGACTTGGTTGGTTTGTATGATAATTGTGATGTCTTGAAATGATTGAATGAGTGATTGTTTGATGTTATGCTTGGGTTGTGCATAAATGAATTATTTAGTTAATCCAAGTATTATGTTTGATTTTGTAATTGGTTTTGGGAATTAATTGGTTTTGAAATAATTTAGCTTTGATTTAATTAAAGAACATTGTACTTAGTGGTTGCTGCCCTTAATTCATTTCACAATGTTAAGTTTGAAAAACAAATCATTTAAGTGTTTATTTTATAACAAAATGTTATACGAACCAAAATATGATTTTTCGGTGTTTTCGGATTTTTTGAAAAGTAATTTATGGACTAGTTTAATTGCTGTCCAGACCTTATTTAAGTTGTTTTTCAATCCTAAAAATTTATTTAGTTGGTTTAAATTTTAAGGTTTAAGTGGTATTTAAGTTGAGAAAGATTTGAATTGAAAAAGTTTTAACGATTTACGATTTTCCGACAAGAAATAAAAAGAGTTTTCGAAAACGCGTTTTGATCTAAGTAGGACGATTATATAAAATAAGTTTGGAAAGTAGTATCGTCTATTTAGTACAAGGTGCGTATAAGTCGAGAAGCGGAACAACTGACTCGTTGGGAAGGAACCGCAACGATTTCAGATGCTGGAGTGTGAGGTGAGAGATGCAGTAGGCCTAGGTCCTCGTGACGCGTAGACTCAGTTCTAAACTGAGTACATCGAGTCTAATATGTTACATGTTGCATTATCATACGTGATGCATATATGTGCTAGATGTTTACCTATTTGTTTAATTATGATGCATTATTGATTTTATTACGTATTGAATTTCTCTGTGAATTATTCCGTGGAGTATATTTTGTTCTATTTGGAAAATTCGTGTGATGTCCTAGACGGTGAGGTCCTCCAAGGGTATAGGAAATGACCTTCAAAGGAGCCTCTGTCTAGGGTTTCTGTGTGATGTTTGGTGGGAGTCCTCAAGTGGCTAAGGAAGAAAGCCAGGAAGTAACCCTAATCACTGGTGTGTGAGAGTGACAATTAGGGTTAGAGGACGTACCTAAGCCCCATGTAGTACGGAGCTACTTATAGGGGGGAGCTGGTTGCCCTAATGGGCTTGCTTTAGGCCCAAGTAGGGCCAGCCTGTACTGAGCTATGAGTGGATGAGCTGTCCTAGCGGATAAGGTGGTGAGCGGTCCTTATGGATAAGGAGGGAAGACGTCACCATGTCCTTGGTGTCGGACTTGGGAAGGTGTCGGACTTGGGGAGGTGTCGGACTCAGACGTCGGACCTGAGTTGGAGCACGAGGTCGGCCCGTATCTGGCGTCTGTTCGGCCGTTGAGCATTGAGCTCGGCCGAGCGCTCAGAAGGCTTCCTGAAGGGTCCTTAGGTCTTTGGTGAGGAGTCTGAGGACCTCGGCTTGGCCAAGTCCGCCACATAAGCCCCCCAGCTCGGTCAAGGCTATCTGAGACTTGTTCCGAGGTTCTGGTTTAGGTCCTTTTCCCAAATCCACCTCATAAGGGCCGAGTTCACCACATAAGTCCCCCAGCTCGGTTAAGGCTATCTGAGCCTTGTTCCGAGGTTCTAGGGAGTTCGGACGATAAGTTGTCGATAAGTTGGATCCAGCTGTCTCTGATGTCCTTTTATTATGACTGAGCAGGTTTGACAGTTGTCTACTCGCCAGTACCGAAGTGACGTTTGCTTTTACCGGATCTGACACGTGTCAGAAATCGCGGCCTACGAAGCGTCACCATTATTGTGACGTTGCTCGAGGTCCATAATTTCCGCTGCTGTGCGCCACGTGTCCTAATATGTGTGGCTGCACGCTGGGTTGGGCCTTTTGGGCTAGGCCCAAACTTCAAATTTGAGGGGGAAAACGGTTTCTCTTCCCCGTCTACCCCCAAAAACCGCTTCTCCTCCTCAATCTATCGATCATTCTCTTTCTCCTATGAAAAAAGAAAACCTTTCTTCTCTCTCCATAGAAACATTCCTTCCCTCTTCGCAACAACTTTCCCATCGAACCCTATTCGGCTTCTCTGCCCATCGCCTTCTTCTTCTTCAGTAGTGACTCCTTCCCACTTTACTAGCTTCCAATTTCCTTCGCTCCCCTTCTACTCCAGGTACTGTTACACTCGCTTCTTCTCTTTCGTTTTTATTTCCTTCTTCTCTCTGGCTTTTGCTTTTTTCTGTACTGCTTCATGATTTATACGGTGGGGGGTTAGAACTTCTTGTTTTTGGTTTCTATTTTCATGGCGGTGGGGTTTTTTAGGTTTTGCGGTGTTAATTTGGGGGAGAATGATGGGGTTTGAGGTTTTTCTGGGTTTGGGTGTTTCGGTTCTAGGGGTCGTTCCTGGGGTTTTATCCTTCTTTGGGTTAGGCGTGTTTTGAGATTTTTTGGAGGGTTTTTGATTCATGTTTTTTGTTTATTTTTCAGAAATCCAAAGGAGTAGATTGGTTTCGGTATGAGTAGGGAATGGTTTAGGAAATGGGCTGGGGTAGTTTCCCTGTCATCTAGCAGTAGTGAGGAGGAGGATGACTCTTCCTCCTCGTCCTGCTCCTCTACGGAGGTAGACGAGGCGCTCCGTCGCCAAAGGGAGTATAGGCAGAAATACGAGAGGCGGGTTCTGGAGGTTGATCCCGTTGAGGTAATCTATCCTCGGAACTGGGAAGAGAAGAGAGAGTGGATACAGCAGTACGCCTGGGCCGAGTTTGTTGACGGTAGGGAGCGCGCTGACTTCGAGAGGATGGAGAAGGAGGGGATGTACGAACGGGGGGTGCCTGTGGTAGAGGGGAGATGCTCGCCCCTCGAAACAACTTCGAGGGGGTTCTCTGGGGGGTTATTTTTTGTAACCCGTAAGACTAATACCGAGCTCCCCTGTTCTTCCACAAGTACCATGCCGCTCAGGAAGTGCGTCAGTCGACCTGAACTTTACCCCGCGCCTTTTGATGCTGATCAATACGAGTGGGTCGATGTGGAGCCCAAAGGAGTCCAGTCCAGCCTTTGTTCCGAAGACAAGATTGCCGAACTAAGGAGGGCCGTGCTGCCTTGCCCAGGGGACGCCACCGGGACTTCTTACGAAGTACTCCCCTGTTCGGCAAATGACAGGATATGCAGTCGAACTGACAACAATTCCTTTTTCTTTTATGCCGATCTGATTCACAATCTCGGCGTGATCCTCCCGTTCACCGACCTGGAAATGAGGGTCTTAAACGAGCTCGGACTAGCTCCTTCCCAACTTCATCCCAATACTTGGTCATTTCTCCGAGCATTCCAAAAGTACTGCGGAGCCAGAAATTTGGTATGCACTGTTCGGCTGTTTTTGTAGATGTACAACCCGTTCGTCAGCAATAAGGACGGGGTCACTGGTTGTCTTTGGGTGTCGGCTAAGGCCCGAGCTCACTGTGGGCTGTTCGGCATGTTCTTCGAATCTTGGAAACATTTTAAACCAAGATTTTTTAAGTACAAGTACGTTGGAGCAGGTCTACCTTGGTTTCGGTCCGAGACGGGACCGAAGTTCCCTTTGGAGTGGACCCCCGAGTTCTTTGATCGCCATACCAACACGCTGCAAAGGTGGTCGGGTGTAACCTTGGATGCCGACGAGTTCGTAACGGCCCACCATTTTCAGACCGAGTATCGTGCTCGGAAATTCCAACTTGATGTTGGAGTTTTCATGAAGTGTCCTGACGACGAAGTCTTGACGAAAATTGGTAGTTACTTTTGCTCTTATACTTGCACATTTTCTTTCAATTCTGTTACTAATAATTTTTTTTTTGCATAAGAACATTGGTCAGAGATGTCCTCCAGAGCGCTGAAAGCTGCTTTTGAAGCTCGGAGGAAGAAGAAGCCCGAGGTTCCTTCTGCTGATGCCGTGTCGTCCGAGGTTTCCGCTGATACGCTCTCGGCCGACTCTGGTCCACTCCATCCTACCCCACCTGCCGTCATCATTGCCCCTCCTCCTCCTGCATCGCCAAGTCCCAGTACCGAGGTAGCCATTGTTGCGGATACACCACCTTCAGGGACTGAAACTCAACCGAGGTTGTCGACTACCCTTGCTAAACCTTCGCTGAAAGATACTCTTGTCAAGATGTCGGGTGCTGAGTGGAAGAAAAAGGCTGAAGAGATGGCTTGCCAGTTGAAAAGGGCCACAACCATGTTTAATGTGTTGGCCGAAGTGGCTGATGATGTGGCGGACGGTGTTTCGCCTGCTAAGAAGAAAGCTCGGTCGGCTATGGCGGCCGAGGTGGAGGAACTGAAGAGTAGCAAAAGATCAGCCGAACAAAAGTTATCTGAGGCTGAGGAGGAGCACCGCCGATAAATGTAGGAGCTTCAAAAAAGACATGAAGAAGTTTTGGCCCAAGCCAAAGCAGATGCGAAGGAGGCTGGTCGGCAGGAGGGCCTTGCCGAGGTGGAAAGGGTTAGGAATTTGCTGAAGAAGAGGGCTGCCCAAGCTCTTAAGCATAAGGTGGCAGCACACGAGTCGGACTTCGACCTTGAAAGGGTGGCAGGCAAGGTTTTCACCAGTGCGGTTGAGCAGATTCTTCATATGAACCAAGGGCTCCGAATTCGGTATGTCGGCGCATCTGCCGGGTTCGGAGTGGAAGATGGAAAAATGGTTGATTATGACAGGGGTGGGGCTGAGGTTGACCTGGACCAGCCTGAGGAGAATCTGCCCAACCCTTTGGTTGAGAAAATGGATGAAGAGTTCGACCCGCGCTCTGTTGTCCTTTCTGATGTTGAGGATGAAGCAGCGTAAGTCCCTTATGCTGGGCGGCTATAACTTTTACGATTTGTCTATGTTCTTTTTATAACATGTTTGACAATGTTGGGTTATACTTTGCTTTATTGCGTACAACATTTTATTTCTATGCAAGTCCTTTCCAGTTTTGACCTGTTGCATGTTGTTATATTTATGCAAGTTTTTACTCTAACTCGTTGCATATGTAATATGTCTGAGGTCGGAGTTGTTCCAGCCTTTTCTTTAACTTGTTGCGAGTTTTTTACTGCCAACTTGTTGCATGTTTATTCGTTCGACCTCGGATCCGGACTGCGATTGGTTAGGTGGTCACCAGAAAGGCTTTTAAGAAAAAATGCAAGTGTTTGAGACTTGTCGCATATTCTAACTTTTATGCAAGTTTTTGTTTTAACTTGTCGCATATATATTGCGTCCGAGGTCGTTTCTAAGTGAAACTACTTTTGAGAATACAAGTCCTTTACCAACTTGTTGTATTGCGGCCTGATCGGACGTAAAAAACTTGTACCCAAAACATGGGTGTTTAAAATCTCGTATTAATAAATCGGACGAACTCGGATGACTCAGTGAGTGCAGTAATCTTATAAGTTTTCCTCTGAATAAAGGTACTGTATATAAGTGCATACGGTAGGGAACTCGGATCTACCCACCTTAGCCGAGGTGGGTGTCCTCGGCCCCGATGTAAAAGAGAGTGCTGAGTGAAGCTGTGTGGAAACATTTCACAGCAGTCTATTCTTTATTGGGTGTCCCTTGTACACTGTGCATATGAGCCGATCTTATCTAGAAGACGTTGGCTGTGCATAGCGCCATGCAACATTTAGGTGGCTAGTGCTAAATGAGAAGCTAGTACGTACGTATATGAGACTGTGGCACTTGAGTATGAGCAAGTTTGTACTTTTCATTAATTGTAGTCATGAGTACATTGCTTTTTTGGAATGGTGAATATCTCACAATGGGAATGTAAAAACATGAACAAAATTTAAAGGAAGCAAAATTTAAAAAGAGCTTGAATTTGAATTTTCCAAATGAGGATGCTGATGGCTGCCAAGATATCTGAGGTAAACCTATTTGAAACAGGTTCTCAGCGTTGTGAAGTCTTGGGAATCCTTGAGCTCAACCGAGGCTTTTAACCACGTGGTCGTGGGTTCGATCCCCACAGACGGCGCCAATGTGATGTCCTAGACGGTGAGGTCCTCCAAGGGTATAGGAAATGACCTTCAAAGGAGCCTCTGTCTAGGGTTTCTGTGTGATGTTTGGTGGGAGTCCTCAAGTGGCTAAGGAAGAAAGCCAGGAAGTAACCCTAATCACTGGTGTGTGAGGGTGAATATTAGGGTTAGAGGACGTACCTGAGCCCCATGTAGTACGGAGCTACTTATAGGGGGGAGTTGGTTGCCCTAATGGGCTTGCTTTAGGCCCAAGTAGGGCCAGCCTGTACTGAGCTATGAGTGGATGAGCTGTCCTAGCGGATAAGGTGGTGAGCTGTCCTTATGGATAAGGAGGGAAGACGTCACCATGTCCTTGGTGTCGGACTTGGGAAGGTGTCGGACATGGGAAGGTGTCGGACTTGGGGAGGTGTCGGACTCAGACGTCGGACCTGAGTTGGAGCACGAGGTCGGCCCGTATCTGGCGTCTGTTCGGCCGTTGAGCATTGAGCTCGGCCGAGCGCTCAGAAGGCTTCCTGAAGGGTCCTTAGGTCTTTGGTGAGGAGTCTGAGGAAGTCGGCTAGGCTGAGTCCGCCACAAGTCGTGCGTAGTAATGAGAATCATAAAAAGAAATGAGTTATGAGATGAAGGAATTGTAAAAGTTGAATGTGATTATATGTGGTAATGAGAAAGAGAAAGACTTGAGAAGTGTGAGAAAGAAATAAGATGAGTAAATCGCAAAAGATGTGAAGCGTTGAGGTTTGAAAAGAGAAAGTGGTTGTGAAAGAGAGATGTGGTTGAGTGGAGATGTGATTCCTCGTCCACGTTTTTGGGAAGAAGCTTAGTGTTGAGTTGAGCTTGCTCCTCCATTAACACTCACCCAAAAATGTGATTTTTGAAAAAGGTTTTTGAAAAGAGATTTTGAAAGAGCTTTTGTGAAAATAATATTTTTGTGAAAGTTTTTGGAAACACTATTTTTGAAAAAGTTTTATGAAAAGATTTATGAAATGAGGTTTCTGAAAGTGTTTTGTGAAGTAAAAGTTTGTGAAATCAAGTTTTCGAAAAAGTTTTGCTAAAAGATGTTTGAGAAAGACGAGGAAATGAGCTTTGTGAAAATTGATGAGATGAGATGAGAAAGAATGTGTCATGATGATGAGATGTGTGAACAAGTGATGTGAGGCCAAGGGCCATTGAGATTTAGGGGGAAATAGTTTGCAATTAGTGGTCGGGCTTCGTTGAAGGGATGCACCAAGGACGAGCCGACTGTTAGGATTAAGCCGATAATTAAAACTCTAAAACTTTAAAAGACTTTAAAAGACATTTATATACGCGGTGATGTATGAGTGTCGTATCGAAGTAGTGGAGAGGAAGGAACCATAGGTATCTGCGGATACTTAGGAGGAGATTGCATGAGGGGAGGACGATGACGGTGAAACGTCAAGAAGTCTAGAGTATATTTCTAGGCGGAACGAATTCCACATGTGGTGCACTAACGTGGTGGGGACTGGGTCTAATACCGTGGTAAGTTCCGCATCGCGAACTAGAAATTATACTATCGCCCCCTTGATTGCAAATCGAGAATAGTGAGAGGGACCGGAACGGGGCATTTGTTATTGCCGCTGAGAGCGTGCATTGTTATTATGTGAATTATGATTATGATTTGAGGCAAGGCCTCCTGGTCTGGGACCATTTGTGTGTGTGATAGCTGTCGTGCCCGCATGGTAAAGGTCCTGTACTCCTGTTTGCTTCCGACTAGGTTGGGTGGATGACCGAGGAGATGTAGACGTGTGCGAGCTCAATGATGTTTCCCCCTCATCATTGAGCTAACCGTTTGATAAGATTTGATAATGATAAAAAGATTATAAGAATTAAAGCATAAAGAAATTATGAAGATTGAGAAAGATTCAAAGAAAGAAAAGTATAAGTGGTGGTTGGAAAGATTGAGAAGAATTGAGATGAGACTCGAATGTTCGAAGGCTGGTGATGCCAAGTGCAGTGATGTGAATTGGGTTGAGCTATGGTTCTTATATATGCTTGGTTTGTTATGATGTGTTTTATTTATGTGCTTACATGAATATACTTGTCATATGCATAGCATGGGTAGTTGTTAATGCATGATCCTTATATTTTTATTCTGAGTATTTTTTTTATAAGAAGTCGTTAGTATTCTGTCTTGTCATGTTTGGACTTCGGGAATACTGACCATCTCTCCTACCATGTTGTCATGTCGGGTTACTCCGATATTGCAACGGGTAGATGGTCGACCCCGTAGTAGGATCAGTACTTTCGTCTCGAAGCGATTTCGGCAGTGGGCTTCAGCGAAGAAGATTAGAGGTCAATAATAGTAATAGGTAACTCCCTTGAGCACTGTACCCTTTGCAACTACTTGGTTACATTGTCTTATCATTCTGAACCCCGCTTGAAATTTTATTGAGAATGGTTTTATGAAACCAGATTTGAAAATGTTTTCTCAAATCCGATTTATAAAGTTAAGTTACAAAGCGCGGTGTTAAGTAGCATCCCGGTTTGGAACTTGACTAGTGATGTGCGACATGAGAACATTATTTTATTTCAATCAAGTCAATGAAATGTTTTTGAACTTAAAGGTTCTCATGTCCATGTCACCATTTAAAAAAAAAATTTCCCAAATTTTTACTATAAAATGGTTAAAGAGATAATGTTTTCAAGTTGCCGAAATTGGGGTGTTACAAAAGTTTTGTGAAATGATATTTTCAAAAGAGTTTGTGAAAGGATGTTTTTGAAAAAGAGGAGGAAATGAGTTTTGAGAAAGTGGATGAGATGAGATGAGAAAGAGTGTGATATGAGATGTGGAAATTTGATGTGATGAATTGGGGAACAGTTTGAAAAGATTAGTGGTCGGGACTCGTTGAAGGGATGCACTAAGGATGAGCCGACCATTAGGATTGAGCCAGTAAATAAAACTTTAAAACTCTCAAAATTTTAAAAGACATGAATAGCGCGGTGAGGTATGAGTGTGTGTCGAAGTAGTGGAGAGGAAGAAACCATATGTATCTGCGGATACTTAGAAGGAGATTGCATTAGGGGAGGACGATGACGGTGAAACGTCAAGAAGTCTAGAGTACTGTTCTAGGCAGAATGAACTCCACATGTGGTGTACTAACGTGGTAGGCTCTGGGTCTAATACCGTGGTAAGTTCTGCACTCGAGACTAGAACTGTATTGTCGCCCCCTAGATTGCAAATCTAGAACAGTGAGAGGGACTGGAGTGGGGCATTTGTGATTGCCACTGTAGTGAGACAGTGTGCCTTGATTATGTATAAGAATTGAATTGAATTCATTTGAGGCTGAGTCCTCCTGGTCTGGGACCATTTGATTGTTGAGACAGCTGTCGTGCCCGCACGGTAAAGGTCCTGTACTCCTGTTTGCTTCCGACTAGGTGTGGATGGATGACCGAGGAGATGTAGACGTGTGAGCCGTGTGCCTCAATGATGTTTGTGTTGGAAGTCAAGCTGGTTGGAAGGCATGTTTCAAACTCTCTATGGACTTCAAAGTAATGCAAATATATGTTTTGATGATAACAAGCCAACTCAAGATCAAGCTCACAAGTGAAAGTCAAGTCTCAAGATTGAAGACTCAAGCAAGCCTAGAGTAGAAACCTTCTCCTTAGATCAAATGTAAGGTAATGAAGTTGTAGTTTACTTAGAAGTTACAAAGCCAACATAGTTTTTCATTTTTGAAAAAAAGAAGAAAACGTGTTTTCTGCATATAAAATGTTTTTCTGCATTTAACCTTAGTGAAAATACTTGATGGTACAAAACTCTGCATATTTATATGACTGCAAAGGAGAGTAATCGATTATCTCTCAAAGTAATCGATTAACTTTGTTGCATCATAGAAAAATCAGAGAAGCTGTAATCGATTAACTGAATTTTGTTAATCAGTTACTTTCTTATTAAAGTAATCGATTACAACAGTCAAGTAATCGATTATATTTGTTGCATCATATATTTTTCAGAGGCTTAGTAATCGATTACAAGTCTTGTAGTAATCGATTACATGATGTTGCATCATATGCAAACCAGAGGCTTAATAATCGATTAACTCCTCAGTGTAATCGATTATCATAGTTGCATCATATAATGAACAGGAGTGATGTAATCGATTAACTATTCTTAGTCTAATCGATTACATGTTTTTTCAAATGTATTTAAGAATTTCTATTTTTGTAGAAATAATCGATTATTCCTTTAAAGTAATCGATTACTTCTTGATTTTCTGAAAAACGTGTCAAAATCATTTTTACTATTTCCTGATTTGTTTTTATATAAAAGATTCTGATATATTTTATAAAATTCGAAAATGATTTTAATTTTGAATTATTTCCTTTTTGGTTTTAAGAATCAAATCTTTATTTTATTTCGAAAATCGTTTTGATTTTAAAACTTATTACAAATCTTTTATTATTCTATTTTGATTTTGTTTTATTAATTCAAAATCGTTTTTGATTCAAAAGAGTTTTTCTTTTTAAATAAAGTCACTCCAACAAGTTTTGAGGTTCAGTGATTATTATTCATTCATTCTAACGTTCTTCATCTTCTTCTTCTTTAAGAGTTCTGGTTTTCATTGTTCTATATTTTTTTTGAAGAACAAACCTTGTTGGCTGAGTAAATCCTAAGACAAACTTCTTCTTCATTATCATAAGAGCATATTGTAGAATCCGTGTTGTGAGAACACAAAAAGCTATTTTAATAACTTTCATTGTAATCGTTCTAAACCTTAGTGGTAGGGAGAGAATCCCATAGTTGGACGTTTGATACGTCGTAGGGCGAGGAACCCTGCTGTGTGATTGAGGCCCCTAGCGAACGGAGGTTCCTAGAAGTGTGTGGGGTGCTCTTGGTTGTAATAGGGTGCGGCTCTATTGCTTGGTTATAAGAACTCTCAGGCGGGTCGCTTGGGGACTGGACTAGGCCTTTCGATGGGAAGGCTGAACCAGTATAAAAATCACCGGTGCAAGCTTTTCTATCCCTCTCTCTTTTACTTTCCGCATATTTATTCTTTTACGTTTCCACGCTACTCAATTATTATATTTCCATCGTTTTCGCGATCCATTTCAATCGTTTAATCTCTCCATCTCATATCATTTTTTTTAATTTGGTACGAATTTTTCAATACATAATAAAACTCGATTCACCCCCCTCTCGAGATTTTGAGGCCAAAACCAACAATTGGCATCAGAGCTAGTCTCTTGTGTTAAGACTTTACCGTCTCAAGAGTATGGCTTCAAACTCTCTGTTTGGAGGTGAAGGGAGTTCTATTAACCGTCCTCCCATGTTTGATGGGGTAGGGTACGCGTATTGGAAAGCCCGTATGAAAATTTTTATTCAAGGAGTAGGATTAAAAGTTTGGGATGCTGTTGTTAATGGTCCCTATGTTCCTACCTATGTGGTTAATGGTAACACCGTCGAAAAGCCTATGGTTGAATGGACGGAGGAGGAGGAACGTAGAGTCCAGTACGACTTGAAAGCGAAAAATATTATAACATCTGCTTTGAGCTATGATGAGTTTTTCAGGATATCAACATGCGAGACAGCACAACAGATGTGGGATACGCTGGAAGTCACGCATGAAGGAACAACTGAAGTAAAGAGGTCGAGAATCAATACGTTGACTGGTGAATATGAGCTATTCAGGATGAAAGATGGAGAATCAATTCAAGAGATCCAAAAACGCTTCACAATGATTGTTAACCAACTGACGACATTGGGGAAGAAGTTCACCAATGAGGATCTCATCAACAAAGTTCTTAGGTGTTTGGGAAGAGATTGGCAACCCAAAGTGACGGCAATTGCTGAATCAAGAAATCTCTCAACTATGACGCTGGCAACTCTGTTTGGAAAATTACAAGAACACGAAAGCGAACTAAAAAGGTTGGCTCAGCATGAAGAAGAGAACAAGAAAGTTAAAAGTTTGGCATTCAAGGCTGAAGCACCTACACCAGATAGTGACTCGGACAAAGAATTATTGAATGATGAACACATGAGTCTATTGGTGAAGAAGTTCGGGAAATTTCTGAGGAAGAAAAATTTCAACAGAAGAGACAACAATAAAAGTGGAGGCTCAACCATCACATGTCATGAGTGTGGCAAGCCTGGTCACATTAGAGCAGATTGCTACCAGCTGAAAAAGAAAGAGAATTCAGAAAAAGGCACCTCAAGTTCAAAGAAGGGGAAGCAAGCGTACTTGGCATGGCTCGACAACGATGGAAGTTCGGATGAGGATTCAGACGAACAAGAGGAGACTGCCAACCTATGCTTGATGGCTCACGACAATGAGGTAACTACTGAACTTAACTTTTCTTATGATGAATTACAAGAAGCATTTGAAGAGTTACATGAGGAATCGACGAGGTTATCCTTATTGGTTTCTCTAGAAAAGAAAAATTCAGCTTCCATTTTAGAAAAGAATAAAGAACTTACTAAGGAAAATGATTTTTTGAAAAATCAAAATAAGGAGCTGAATTTGCCTTTAAAAAATTCTTCAAACACTTCATGTAATGACATTAAACTTAAAGCTAGTTCTTCTTCTTGTAAATTCTGCAAGGACTTGGTTAAAGAAGTTGAAGATTTAAAAGAAACCCTTGCTAAATTTACAAAAGGTAGAAATACTTTAAATTTAATGTTAGGTAGACAAAAATGTTTCTTTAATAGAGCGGGTTTAGGATATCAACCCGGAAGACATCAAAAGAAACTAAGTACCATTTTTGTCCCTGCCAGTAATCATAAGAAACCTCTTATTATATGTCATATTTGTGGTAAAAAGGGCCATGGTGCACATGAATGCATACACCGAAAAGTGAAGTTCGTTAAACCGAACAATGAAGCTAGAAGGTGGCATGATTTAAACTATGGCTATACTAACACTCAAGGACCCAAAAAGATATGGGTACCTAAAAAGAAACCTTGAAGTCTTTGCTTGTAGGTTACTCCGGAAGGAATGAAGGCATGGTGGTACTTGGACAGCGGATGCTCAAAACATATGACTGGAGATAAATCTAAATTCTCGCATCTCGTGCCTAAGGACCAAGGACATGTGACTTTCGGAGATAACAATCAAGGAAAGATTATCGGAATTGGTAAAATTGGTACACCTCCTAACCCTTGCATTGAAAATGTTTTACATGTTGAGGGCCTAAAGCACAATTTGCTAAGTATTAGTCAATTGTGTGATAAGGGCAATAGGGTTATATTTGATTCTGATAGATGTATTATCGAGGGAAAAATTGATAATCTTATTAAGCTAATTGCTCGCAGGATAAACAATGTTTATGTTATTGATTTTGATTCAATTCCCTCAAATGATGCAAAATGTTTATTATCTAAAGAGGATGAATCGTGGCTGTGGCATCCTAGAATAGGTCACATCCACATGGCTCATTTAAATAAAATTTCTTCTAAAAACTTAGTAGTTGGTTTGCCAAAGCAAAATTTCTCCTTTTCTGAAAATTGTGATCCTTGTTCAAAATCAAAACTCACAAGGGCTACTTTTCCGTCTAAAAATCTTGTTTCAACTCAAAGGCCCTTGGAACTTTTACATATGGATCTTTTTGGACCGTGTCAAACTAAAAGCTTTGGTGGCAACTATTATTGTGTAGTTATTGTGGATGACTATTCTAGGTATACATGGACGCTTTTTATTACTCATAAAAATGACGCATTTCATGAATTTAAAAAGCTAGCCAAGATTATTCAAAACCAATTGCATTTGAGCATTGCATCCATTAAAACTGATCATGGTGGAGAATTTGAAAATCATCTTTTTGAAAAGTTTTGCGAAAAACATGGAGTTAAGCAATATTTTTTGGCTCCAAGGACTCCAGAGCAAAATGGAGTTGTGGAGAGGAAAAATCGTTCATTAAAAGAGCTTTCTAGAACAATGCTTAATGACATGAATTTGCCTGCATATTTTTGGGCCGATGCAGTAAGTACAGCATGTTATGTTATGAACCGTGTTTTGATTAGGCCTATTTTAAAGAAAACCCCTTATGAGATGTACAAGGGGAGAAAACCAAATATTTCCCATCTTCGAGTTTTCAGATGTAAATGTTTTGTGCATAATAATGGTAGAGAAAATCTAGGAAGTTTTGAGGCTAGAGCTGATGAGGGTATATTCCTTGGATATTCTGCTTCGAGCAAAGCTTATAGGATATACAATAAATCTCGTAATACTATTGAAGAATCTATTCATGTATCATTTGACGAATCCGATCCCAGAAGGTTGGGAAAGGTATCTGTTAATGACATTTCAGGTATTCTTGGAGATTTATTCATTGATGAGGATAAGGAGTCAAACGCCAAAGAAAAGGAGCATTCCGAAAGCAATGGAAAATCAGTCGAACCTGTTGAGGAGAAAAATCAAGAACAATCTATGGAACTCAACGCTGATTTGCCTAAGGAATGGAGAACATCGAGGCACCATCCTATAGATCAGATTATCGGGGATATCTCAAAAGGTGTAAGTACTTGCAACTCTATTAGCAATCTGTGTAACTTCTTTGCATTTGTTTCTCAAGTAGAGCCAAAGAATTATTCTGAGGCTATGCTTGATGAGCATTGGCTTTTGGCAATGCAAGAGGAATTAAACCAGTTCGAAAGAAATCAGGTGTGGGAACTTGTTCCTAGGCCTGAGTCTCATCCGATTATTGGAACTAAGTGGATTTATAAAAATAAACTTGATGAGGCTGGTTTAATTGTTCGAAACAAATCTAGGCTAGTTGCACAAGGTTACAACCAGGAAGAGGGGATAGATTATGAGGAAACATTTGCCCCTGTTGCTAGGTTGGAAGCCATAAGACTGCTATTAGCATTTGCATGTATTCTAGATTTTAAATTATATCAAATGGACGTAAAGAGTGGTTTTCTTAATGGTTTTATAAATGAAGAAGTTTATGTGTGTCAACCTCCTGGCTTTGAATGTTATGAACACCCTGATTATGTTTATAAATTGAAAAAGGCTTTGTACGGTTTAAAACAAGCTCCTAGAGCGTGGTACGACCGTCTTAGCAAATTTTTGTTGGAAAATAACTTTGAAAGAGGGAAGGTTGATAACACACTTTTTATCAAAAAGAAAGGAAAGGACATTCTTTTAGTTCAGATTTATGTTGATGATATTATTTTCGGTGCTACTAATGAAATCCTTTGCAAGGAATTTTCTAGTATAATGCAGGAAGAGTTCGAAATGTCTATGATGGGCGAGCTGAACTTTTTCCTCGGATTACAAATAAAGCAAGCAAAGGACGGAATATTTATTAGTCAAACCAAATACTGCAAAGAATTATTGAAAAGATTTGGCATGGATAAGGCCAAGGCAGTAGCGACACCGATAACCACATCATTTTACTTGGACAAAGATGAAGGAGGTAAATCCGTAGAAATCACAAAGTATCGAGGTATTATCGGATCCCTTCTATATTTAACGGCAAGTAGGCCGGATATAATGTTTAGTGTATGTTTGTGTGCTCGGTTCCAGTCGAATCCAAAAGAAACGCACATGGTTGCTGCCAAGCGAATAATGAAATACTTGTCTGGCACAACTGATATGGGTTTATGGTACCCCAAAGGTTCTTCTTGTAATCTTGTTGGGTATTCTGATTCTGACTTTGCCGGTTGCAATGTAGATAGAAAAAGCACTAGCGGCACTTGTCATCTTCTTGCCAATTCATTGGTATCATGGGCTAGTAAGAAACAGTCTAGTGTTGCCCTATCTACAGCTGAGGCTGAATATGTAGCCGCAGGTAGTTGTTGCGCCCAGATTTTATGGTTAAAACAGCAACTCCTAGACTTTGGTGTAAGTCTAGATCACATTCCTATTAAATGTGATAATACCAGTGCTATTTCTATTACCAAAAACCCAGTGCATTCTCGCACGAAGCATATAGAGATTCGACACCATTTTATTCGTGATCATATTTAGAAAGGTGACTGCATTATTGAGTATGTTGATACTTCGCGGCAGTTGGCTGATATCTTTACGAAACCGCTTCCAAAAGAAAATTTCTTTTTTATTCGTAGAGAAATTGGTTTAACATCTGCCTCTCATCTCTTTTGAATATGTGATTTTTTTTATCTCTCATGTTATTATTGACGCATCTCCTTAGTGTTTCAGGGGGAGATTACACATTTTTTTGATGATTACAAAAGGGGGAGAGAGATTCTGATATTTCATGGATTTCATGGCTAATATATTCAGGGGGAGATACTCTGAAGGATGATATTCTGATATCAAGCATTCATACAGGGGGGCAAAAATTAATCCATTATATTTCCTGTATTTAGTGATACTAAGGAAGGTTTTATTATTATATATCTATTTCTGCTTGTATAACACTTGTGATGCAGATTATAAAAGAGCATATCAGAATGGTTGTTTGTCATCATCAAAAAGGGGAGTGTTGGAAGTCAAGCTGGTTGGAAGGCATGTTTCAAACTCTCTATGGACTTCAAAGTAATGCAAATATATGTTTTGATGATAACAAGCCAACTCAAGATCAAGCTCACAAGTGCAAGTCAAGTCTCAAGATTGAAGACTCAAGCAAGCCTAGAATAGAAATCTTCTTCTTAGATCAAATGTAAGGTAATGAAGTTGTAGTTTACTTAGAAGTTACAAAGCCAACATAGTTTTTCATTTTAGAAGAAAAGAAGAAAACGTGTTTTCTGCATATAAAATGTTTTTCTGCATTTAACCTTAGTGAAAATACTTGATGGTACAAAACTCTGCATATTTATATGAATGCAAAGGAGAGTAATTGATTATCTCTCAAAGTAATCGATTAACTTTGTTGCATCATAGAAAAATCAGAGAAGCTGTAATCGATTAACTGAATTTTGTTAATCAGTTACTTTCTTATGAAAGTAATCGATTACAACAGTCAAGTAATCGATTATATTTGTTGCATCATATATTTTTCAGAGGCTTAGTAATCGATTACAAGTCTTGTAGTAATCGATTACATGATGTTGCATCATATGCAAACCAGAGGCTTAATAATCGATTAACTCCTCAGTGTAATCGATTATCATAGTTGCATCATATAATGAACAGGAGTGATGTAATCGATTAACTATTCTTAGTCTAATCGATTACATGTTTTTTCAAATGTATTTAAGAATTTCTATTTTTGTAGAAATAATCGATTATTCCTTTAAAGTAATCGATTACTTCTTGATTTTCCTTTAAAGTAATCGATTACTTCTTGATTTTCTGAAAAACGTGTCAGAATCATTTTTATTATTTCCTGATTTGTTTTTATATAAAAGATTCTGATATATTTTATAAAATTCGAAAATGATTTTAATTTTGAATTATTTCCTTTTTGGTTTTAAGAATCAAATCTTTATTTTATTTCGAAAATCGTTTTGATTTTATTTTGATTTTAAAACTTATTACAAATCTTTTATTATTCTATTTTGATTTTGTTTTATTAATTCAAAATCGTTTTTGATTCAAAAGAGTTTTTCTTTTTAAATAAAGTCACTCCAACAAGTTTTGAGGTTCAGTGATTATTATTCATTCATTCTCACGTTCTTCATCTTCTTCTTCTTTAAGAGTTCTGGTTTTCATTGTTCTATATTTTTTTTGAAGAACAAACCTTGTTGGCTGAGTAAATCCTAAGACAAACTTCTTCTTCATTATCATAAGAGCATATTGTAGAATCCGTGTTGTGAGAACACAAAAAGCTATTGTAATCACTTTCATTGTAATCGTTCTAAACCTTAGTGGTAGGGAGAGAATCCCATAGTTTGACATTTGATACGTCGTAGGGCGAGGAACCCTGCTGTGTGATTGAGGCCCCTAGCGAATGAAGGTTCCTAGTAGTGTGCGGGGTGCTCTTGGTTGTAATAGGGTGCGGCTCTATTGCTTGGTTATAAGAACTCTCAGGCGGGGTCGCTTGGGGACTGGACTAGGCCTTTCGACGGGAAGGCTGAACCAGTATAAAAATCACCGGTGCAAGCTTTTCTATCCCTCTCTCTTTTACTTTCCGCATATTTATTCTTTTACGTTTCCGCGCTACTCAATTATTATATTTCCATCGTTTTCGCGATCCATTTCAATCGTTTAATATCTCCATCTCAAATCATTTTTTTTAATTTGGTACGAATTTTTCAATACATAATAAAACTCGATTCAACCCCCCTCTCGAGATTTTGAGGCCAAAACCAACAGTTTGTTCCCCTAATCATTGAGTGAGCTGAGATGATAAGACTTAATAAATTTAAAGATTGAAAGGAAAAAGTAAAGTAATGGTATTAAGTATGGAGTAAGATTTGGGAAGTGATAATGAGATGATGTTATATGATGATGATGATTATGTCTGTTTATATGTTCTGTTCGTTAATTATTGTTTTATCTTAATAATTGCCTATCGTAAATCCACATAGTCGACATTACATGTTTTGGGTAGCTCACTCTCTCGCACTTCTGCTTTGTATTGGAAAATTTCTGTGCGGTCTTAGATGGAAAACATAGAGAAGTTTCAGCTCATTCGGGAGATAGGAGCATCTCCTTTAAAGGGAGACAATATAACTATGACTGGCCGTGTCATAGTTTATATTGAGATGAAACGGAATGAAAAGGAAATCATGGAAAGACTGCTAGCCCATTATGAGGAGGAGAAGAAAGCACGAGGAGCTTCCGTGGAGAGTGTTTCTAAGGAGGCTGCTGAGGATGACGCTGCTTGTGACCCGAGGATTTGATCTACCAAGATTCAGAGTTTGACGGCGAGCATTAGTGTAGATGACTAGAGGTTAGGTAATTCCCTTTCAGAGTTTTGTAATTCCATTGCAGTTACTTAGGATCCTAGCTCTATCATACTGTAACCCCAACTGAGTTCATTTTCAGTATTTGTGTTTTGAAATTAAGATGAATGGGCTGTTAATTTAAAAAGAAGTTTTTGAAAAACAAGTTTCAAGGTGCGGTGTCTTGTGACGTCTCGGTTTGGAACTTGAAAGGTTTATGCAATATGAGAACATAAGTCTTAACTTGTAACTATGTTTTGAAAACCTAAATGTTCTCATCTTGTATAACCCTCGTTTTTTTTTAAAAAAAAATTGGCCCAAATTTTCACTACAAACAGTTGTGGTTTCAAGTTGCCAAATCGGGGTGTTACAGAAGTGGTATCAGAGCAATGTTTGATCTAAGTAACATTATGCATGGATTTACACACTTTGTGTGCACGTTAGTATTAAGATAGCCATAGACGAACATAGGAGCGCTAAGAGTACGCGGATGCATTCCTGGAGAGTGTCAGCTTTCGTCTACAGCAAAGACGAGGAGTAGTGATCAGTGCCGTCATGGAACGTTAGTTCGCGGTTTGAGCTTTCTTCGTTGAATTTCTCTTTGACGTGAACCTGTTTGTTTGCGATGACCCTTGATCCGTAAGATTTGTTTTGAGACCAGAACCTTTCCTTTCTTGATTGAAACTTCTCCTGCGGAAACCCTATGCGTGCCAAATTGCTTTGGCATGACATTTGAAGAAGACTTTTCTGAGGATCTTAAACCATTATTTTAACCAAGCCTTGATTGCTAATGAACCCAAAACCTACTTTTTGATCTTTGACTAAACATCCATTCCTTCCTAAAATCCTGTTGAGAATTCGGGGCTCTGACACCTAGTATCGGTCAAGTAGACAGTTTTAAAATGGAGGGTTAGTTGTGAAATGATGAGTTGCAAGAACTCAGGAAAATAAGGATTAGATGGTATGAAGGAAGTGTGAGTTTTGGGAGAAATAGGAGGATCCTTTTTTTTTAGGAAAAGTAATTAGAATTAAGAATTTTGATGATGGAGTGATTAAATTACTGGTTTAGATGGTGGTAAGATAAGGAAAAACTTAAGGTAATAATAAGAATTTAGAGTCATAAATGTCTTGATTCGAGTTGGCAAATGGTTAGGTAAAGGTGAATAAGTGATGATGTGGTAAAGTCGAGTTGATAAGTTGGTAGAATTTGTGGATAGAATCCTTAAGTGTTGACCCAAGGTTAGGTAAAAATCTAAGATTTGATGTGGTAATGGGTAATTAGTCTTTGAGTGGAGGAATTTTAATGGTTTATAATAAGAAGAAAATCGTGGAAAAGTGGAAAAAGGTATAGAGTGCCTAAGTTATGTGATCAAATGTTGAAGATAAGGAGTGAGATGATACGTGTTTCTTGAGGATTAGTGGTCGTTAGAGAAAAAGGAGGATTGAATAGTGATCATGGGAGTCTGAAGAGGACATATATTTAGTGAGATATAAGGCAATCAGAGGATAGATTGGAGCTAAGTGATGGGAAATTTTGTAAGAATTGATCAAAAAGTGGTGAAGGATAGGATTATTTAAAGGTTAAGTTTGTGAAGATGAAGGTGATATATAGAGATATGAGTCGTCCAAGTTGGGGAGTAGTCGGAAATGTGAGATTTTGAGGAGTACCTTGTTTAGGCTTGAATTGTTGACAAGGATGTAACCCTAGGCATGGTGGTGTCTTGACCCTAAATAAATGAAACCCTGTTGTCCTTGGACACTGTTTTGATGCCCTTGAATCCCTAGTTCTTTGTTTTCCATGAAACCGTATTGTTTCTACCCCTATCATGTTTGTTGTTGAAAGTACCCCTAAGAGATTACTTTTGTAAGTAATCTGTTTGATCTGCTTTTGAGAACGATGAATAGGCAGTGCGTATTCGAAGATACGACGATTGTTACAGCTGAAGAGGAAAAGGATTTCTTCAAGAAGCTACGTGTTCACGGATT
Source organism: Crotalaria pallida (assembly GCA_037953625.1). Taxonomy (NCBI): domain Eukaryota; kingdom Viridiplantae; phylum Streptophyta; class Magnoliopsida; order Fabales; family Fabaceae; genus Crotalaria; species Crotalaria pallida. The sequence continues at coordinate 103,227,149 of CM075649.1, forward strand.
GGCCAGACACTACGCAGCATTTCTCGAGGACTAGAAATCTTCAAGTTGGGGAGAATGTAACACCCCGCATTTTTCCCGTACGTGCGTAAACGATTTTTAACGAAAGAAACCTTGAAATCATGTTTTTGGCAAAAAAAGTATTTTCATAAGAAAGAAAAGAAGTGTTAATTTCTATGGATTTTTATAAACAAAATATTTTCTGTAAGAAGAGTGAATGATTTTGTTGAGATGAAAAATGATTTACTAAATTGTGATTTTATTAAAAGATGATTTTGTTAAAAATGAAGTTTTTGGATCTGTTATCTTTGAAAATTTGTATCTTTTAAACCGTAATTCGGAATTTGATGATCCATATATGAAAACGACCGTTTTGAAACCTAGAATTTGAAAATGTAATTTTTAAAATTTTCTGGAGTGATTTATAAAAATCTAATTTTCAGAATATCAGAAAAACGAATTTTTAAGAAAAATGTGTTTTGTGATGTTGTTTTAGCATAAATTCTTATGTGTTGTGTGTTTAATTTAATGTGTGTGATGTGTGATGCATGGAAATGGTTGTGAATATGATTTCTTAGGATTGGTTGCATGATTGTGTGAATTAATAATTTCTAAGTAAAAATGATTAGGAATAAATTAATGATTTAGGAAATAAAAAATTGCAAGACATGTGTGTGCATGTGAGAGTGCCACGGTTTGTGTTTTTGCATGTAGGTGCGTGTGTGCTATGTGTATATCCGTGTGTGTGTGTGTGTGCGCGCTTAGGGAGTAAGAAACCAAACCAATTAAGTGTAACCATGAACCAAACTAAACTAGCAAAAACCCTAACTAAGAAACCAATTACCATTAGAACCTACATGACCCCTAAAGCCCTAGCCCACTCCACTTTGTCCCCTTAGTTTTGGTAAAATCCACCCATGCAAACTTTTGTTGAGACAAAACCGCCCCTCCCATCATGTATGACTCAACCAAGACTTAAGGGCAAAAGAGGGAAATTCGTGGCTTATATGTATAGGTAGCCTTAGTTCATTTCCTCTTCATCAAACTCATTTCTTCCAAACACAAAACACTCTAAGAGCTCCTTCACCTCTTAGAGAGAAAAAGAAAAGAAAGAGAGAAAGAGAGAGTTGGTCGTGAGCCTTAGAGAGGGAGAAGAAGAAAATCCAAAGCTTGATCAAGCCTTACCCTTTGAAGATCTAAGAGTTAAAAATAGAAGAACCAACCCTTCTTGGTAGAAGATTCGAAGATCAAGAAAAGAAATGTAATAGTTTAGTCTTTTTCCTTTTTAGTTGTAGATCCCTTCTTTTCTTCTTGCATGTTTATTTTTATAATTTGTAAAGTGAAATTATGTGCTATTCTTTCTTAATCTTGAACTTTCATGGACTAAAAGTAAGTTGTAATATTTGTAACTCTATGTGTGTGATTCGGTTTATATTTTCTTGTTAGATCTAAATATTTTTCTAGCTCAAACTTAAAGATCTAAAGTTTTGTTTAAAATTTTTGTGAAGTTTAACATAGATCTTTCTTGCATGTATGTTTTTCTTGTTCTAAATCACGATCTATGTATGTTTATGTGCTTATTTGCCAAGACAATCTATGATCCAAGTTTAATGAATGGCAAAGCAAAATTTTTTGGTCTTGCATGTTGAATTTCTTGTTAAAACCGTGAGCTATGATGATTTTTAGTCTTGCATGTTAAATTTTGTTTGCTTAAATGATGATCTATAATATGTTTGTGTGATTTCATCATGAACGAATGTATGATCTAAGTTTGCTTGAAAATAAAGTTGAGATCTTTGGTTTTTCATGATGATTTGATGATGACTTTGTTGATTTATGTGCATATATTTAATGATCCAAGTTTTTAAATCATGCATGTTATTTCTAGAAAGTAATCTTGATTTCATGTAAGAAAAGTGATGAACTTGAGTTATTTGTGGATGTGATATGGATGAATGATGTGGTGTGATGTTGTGAAGAGTTTGATGTCTTGATCTAATTTTATATGTTGAAAATTGAACCAAGAACCTTGCCTTCTTGCATGTTAGCATTCGGCCATAAGGAAAAGAAATAGGAAATTATATTTTATCCTTGTTTAGGTTGCATTCATGATGAGATTAACTTAATCTAAGAGCTTAGGAATACATGCATGAGGAAATTGAATATGTGAATGAAACTTTGAAGTGATTTAACTTATTGTTTGGTTTAGGTTAAGAGAATAAATTAAGTTTTCCTTTTAATACTCTCGGTTTAAATCTAAAAAGAAAATAAAATAATTTCATTGTTTATGCTTGTATGTGTGCATTAATCTTTGTGAAATTATGCCTATGTGATTCGGCCTAGGTATGCTAGTGCAGCTAGGAAAATTTGTCTCCATGAAATGACCTTGTGAATGATTATGTTTTCATGTACATGATGCTATGTGTGTGATTGGAATGATATGTTGTTTGTTTTGATTTTCTTTCCGGTTTTTAGAGATAAAAATAAATAAATTGATTTAATAATTAAAGAAGAATTTTGGTGTTGATAATTCAATAATTTTAATGTGATTAGCATTATGTGAAGTTGTGAATGTTTGAAAAATGATGTGTTGTTTTTATTGAATATGTTTCCTATATTTGAATTTCCAAAGAATTGAAAAATGTTTTACTGAAAAAGTATGATTTAAGAAACTTAAATTGACTTGATGTGATTTTGGAATTTTATTTTCTTAAGTTCTGAATTTTGTTTAATAACTAAGAAAAATGATTTTTATAACATAAACATTTAAAGTAAGTTTTCCCTAAAGAAGAATGAATTCGGTTTTGATAAGAAAATTATTTTAAAGTTGTTTCAAAGTTTTCTTAAAAACGTTTTATTATAAACTTGATTTGGATTTGAAAACCTTTTGGGAATGTGAACAATGTGTTTTCAAAAAGGGACGATTTCAAAGTGTTTTCTAAAACAAATTAATACATTCGCTAAAGTTGTTTCTAACGCACGGGGAAAAATGCTATAGTTCGGACGACCGATGCAAAGGAAACGAGGCGGAGTTAGCAGTCGGGAAACCTTGGAACGTTTTCGGAGATCTACGTCATTTGAGGTGAGAGAGGGGCTTCCCTTAAGACGCCGCGGTATTTAGGTAACTTATTAAGAGGTCCAATCATCTCAAAGGTTGGACTCCAATCTCATTTAGCGTAGTGGTGTATGTGATAGCAATTGTTTGATTGTTTGTTTGGCTATCCACCCGAACGGTTGAGGTTGGCTTATTAAGTATGATGTTATGTTTTCTGATTGTTTATGTTTGAGTTATTTATTTATCCCGTCTTGCAAATGATCTGTTTATTGGGTAAGTCATTATGCTGTTGTTGTTGGAGAAACATTGGTGTGTTGAATAATGGGAAAAATTTGTTAAAGTAAATTGAGAGAATGATAAGTAATAACAAAGGTGATGTAAGTGAAAGAGAAGAGATAAAGAGTTGAGATTGGAAAAGAGAACGTGGTTCTGGAAGTAAGGTGAGTTATGGAAGTAAGATGAGTTATGGAATGAGAAATGTGGTTGGCTCCTTTGTTTCGGTTTTAGACTAGGAACTAGTGTTGAGTTGAGCTTGCTCCTCCATTAGCGCTCAGCAAAATGTGATTTTTGAAAAATGTTTTTGAAAAGTGATTTTTGAAAAGCTTCTTTTTTTTTAAAAGATATATTTTTGAAAAGTTCTGTGAACCAATCTTTTCGAAAAAGTTTTGGGAAAAGACCTATTTTTGAGAAAAGTCTTGGAAAACAATTCTTTTGATGAAGTCCTTTGAAATGCCATTTCGAGAAAATCTTTTTATAACAATATTTTTGAGAAAGTCTTTTTGAAACAATATTTTTAAGAAAAGCTTTATGAAATGACCCCTTTGAGAAAAAGTTCATGAAAACAAGATCTTTGTGAAAGTTTGCGAAAAGAGATTTTGTGAAAGTTTTTGCACGATATTTTGAGAAGGCTTTGTGAAATGATATTTTTGCAAAAGTTTTGTGAAGTGATGTTTCGGGAAAGTTTTGTGAAATGATATTTTCAAAAGAGTTTTGCGAAAGGATGTTTTTGAAAAAGAGGAGGAAATGAGTTTTGAGAAAGTGGATGAGATGAGATGAGAAAGAGTGTGATATGAGATGTGGAAATGTGATGTGATGAATTGGGGAACGGTTTGAAAAGATTAGTGGTCGGGACTCGTTGAAGGGATGCACTAAAGATGAGCCGACCGTTAGGATTGAGCCAGTAAATAAAACTTTAAAACTCTCAAAACTTTAAAAGACTTTTAAAAGACATGAATAGCGCGGTGAGGTATGAGTGTGTGTCGAAGTAGTGGAGAGGAAGAAACCATAAGTATCTGCGGATACTTAGGAGGAGATTGCATTAGGGGAGGACGATGACGGTGAAACGTCAAGAAGTCTAGAGTACTGTTCTAGGCAAAACGAACTCCACATGTGGTGTACTAACGTGGTAGGGACTGGGTCTAATACTGTGGTAAGTTCTGCACTCGAGACTAGAACTGTACTGTCGCCCCCTAGATTGCAAATCTAGAACAGTGAGAGGGACTGGAGTGGGGCATTTGTGATTGCCACTGTAGTGAGACAGTGTGCCTTGATTATTTATATGAATTGAATTGAATTGATTTGAGGCTGAGTCCTCCTGGTCTGGGACCATTTGATTGTTGAGACAGTTGTCGTGCCCGCACGGTAAAGGTCCTATACTCCTGTTTGCTTACGACTAGGTGTGGATGGATGACCGAGGAGATGTAGACGTGTGAGTCGTGTGCCTCAATGATGTTTGTTCCCCTAATCATTGAGTGAGCTGAGATGATAAGACTTAATAAATTTAAAGATTGAAAGGAAAAAGTAAAGTAATGGTATTAAGTATGGAGTAAGATTTGGGAAGTGATAATGAGATGATGTTATATGATGATGATGATTATGTCTGTTTATATGTTCTGTTCGTTAATTATTGTTTTATCTTAATAATTGCCTATCGTAAATCCACATAGTCGACATTACATGTTTTGGGTAGCTCACTCTCTCGCACTTCTGCTTTGTATTGGAAAATTTCGGTCTTAGATGGAAAACATAGCGAAGTTTCAGCTCATTCGGGAGATAGGAGCATCTCCTTTAAAGGGAGACAATATAACTATGACTGGTCGTGTCATAGTTTATATTAAGATGAAACGGAATGAAAATGAAATCATGGAAAGACTGCTAGCCCGTTATGAGGAGGAGAAGAAAGCACGAGGAGCTGCCATGGAGAGTGTTTCTAAGGAGGCTGCTGAGGATGACGCTGCTTGTGACCCGAGGATTTGATCTACCAAGATTCAGAGTTTGAGGGCGAGCGTTAGTGTAGATGACTAGAGGTTATGTAATTCCCTTTCAGAGTTTTGTAATTCCATTGCAGTTACTTAGGATCCTGGCTCTATCATACTGTAACCCCAACCGAGTTCATTTTCAGTATTTGTGTTTTGAAATTAAGATGAATGGGCTGTTAATTTAAAAAGAAGTTTTTGAAAAACAAGTTTCAAGGTGCGGTGTCTTGTGACGTCTCGGTTTGGAACTTGAAAGGTTTATGCAATATGAGAACATAAGTCTTAACTTGTAACTATGTTTTGAAAACCTAAATGTTCTCATCTTGTATAACCCTCGTTTTTTTAAAAAAAAAATGGCCCAAATTTTCACTACAAACAGTTGTGGTTTCAAGTTGCCAAATCGGGGTGTTACATAGACCGAATACCTCATCACCAAAATTAAGATTTAACTTCAAATCTTTCACATGCAAGAACACAAGACATGAATCAAGTTAAAAATCATTTTCCAAAACTTGTTTCCTTGATTTCTTTGTGAAACCGTGACGGTTCTCAAGAAAGATCAAATCTTTTTATTCAAAAATGACATGCATGTATCTAGATCTTGTAGATCAAGTCATAAAATCAATTATAATGGTACAAATCAAAGATTAAAGTCACTTTAGGTAAGAAAAGGTCAAAACCGTGACATGCAATGAAGAAAGGTTAATTCTTTTGGTTCAAAAACAACATGCATGCACCAAAGATCAAGACTTTTTCAAAGGTCAAGGCAAGATCAAAGCTTTTTATTTATAAATTACATGCAAAGCTCAAGAACCAACTTTTTCATGAACAAGTTAAAGATTAAGATCAAAATCAAGACTTTATCAAGATCAAGTTAAAATCAAACACTTTAACAACTCACATCAACGTTTCAAAGCATAAAGTTAACATGCAACTACTTGAATCCAATTAAAAAGCATCAAAAACCAAATCTTCTAGTCATGGCCGAAACATAGGGTTCATGATCTAGTGTTTTATAAGTTCATTTACTCTTAAAAATTCAAGATCAAGGTTTATTTAACACATGCATGAACTCAAGTCATCGAGATCATCATCAAGTCAACATGCAACACCAAAGATCTTAACTTTATTATCAATCAAGTTTAGATCACACATTTATTTATCAAATAAACTCTTAAGCACATCATGGTTCACGGTTTTAAGAAAGAAAATTTAACATGAAATGAGATTTACTTTAAACATCACAAAAATCTCAACAACTTTTAGATCTAAAAGATTTAGTTTGAAAAACATTAAGATCTCTTATGAAAAACTTTTAGCCGAATCATAAAGTCCATTGTTTAGAATTTACAAGTTTCTTTTAGCTTAAAAAAATCCATGATCAAGCACAAACAACACTTGTACTCATCATTTAAGCCTTGAAAATTAACATACAAAGAAAAAGAGAAGAAAAATTACAAGATCAAAAGAAAATCTAACTATTACAATTTCCTTCATGCTCATTCGAAATACCCACCAAGAAAAGGTTGATCTCCTAGCTTCTAAGGTCTTGGATCTTCAAGGAAGGCTTAGGTTTTTGGCTTGAACTTCTCCTTCTTCCTCCTTCTTACTCACGACCCTCTCTCTTTCTCTCTCACTCTCTCTTTCTTTTTCTCTCTAAGAGTGAAGGAGCTCTTAGAGTTGTGTTTGGTTTAGGGAATGAGAAGTGAAGGAAATGAAATGAAATTGTGTGAGAATGAACTAAGGCCAAAGGTTTATATAGGCAATTCGTGAAGTCCCTCTTTTGCCCTTGGTTTGGTTTTGGTTAATGTGTGTTAAGGAGGGGCGATTTTGGCAATCCCATTTGTTGCATGGGTGGAGTTTATCAAAGGGGACAATAAGGAGTGATTTTAGGCTTTAGGTCATTTCATGCTCATTTTGTTTCTACTAATTAAGTTTTTCTACACCTTAATTCCCTTTTGGTTCTAATCTACCTCATACGCTTCTTATAAAAAAAATGAAATCCTAGCATGCATACACATACATACACACGTATCACACACATATACACTCATACATGCATTATCATATTCTTCCAATAATTTAATTTCCATATAACCTTAAGCATACACACATAGCAATACCGCACATACATACACATATATACATGAAAATAAATATTTTCCTCATAAAACCACTCATGTATAAAAATCATAATCCTTTTAAAGCATAAAAATTGTAAACACATAACCATTCCAAAACTCAATTTCTAAAACTTATATTAGCATTTCATGAAAACCATTCCTTTAAAATCATTCATCACCTTGAAAACGTGAATTAAGAAATCCATTTAAGGAAATACTCTTTCAAAAACACTTTTCTCAAAAATAAATCTCTTTAGTATTTTAAAATAATACGAGGAATTTGAGGGGTGTTACACAACCTACTCGATGACACATTCTGGGAATGTGGCCAGTGTCTGGGACATGGTTTCTTTGATGTGTTTTGGGAACACATTGGTGTGCAACCTACTTGATGACACATTCTGGGAATGTGGCCAATGTCTGGGACATGGTTTCTTTGATGCGTTCTGGGAACGTGACGCACACTCTGGGAGTGGTGCTTGTTTATATTCCAAGTATGGTTTGCTATACGTTCTGGGAACGTGATGCACACTCTGGGAGTGGTGCTGGTTTATATTCCAAGTATTGTTTGCTATACGTTCTGGGAATGTATGTTCGTGTTCTGGGAACACACTGGTGTAATGGATGGACGTCCGAGATTGATTAGTATTGAAGGCCTCAGGATTGTGAGATAGAAAGCATGCATCATGCCACCTGCATTGAAAGACTTATTATAATTAATCGGGTGTGCTCATATGGTTATGCATTCTGATTTGCTACATGATTACTTGTGTATGTTAGTTTTATTCTCATTTGATTATGCGAATATGTATGGCTAACCCCCATGCCCTTATTAGGTGTTGATTGTATATCTAGCTTGCACAAAAGTCAGTGAAGGGAGATGACCCTTAGGTGCATGCAAAATATAGATAGTGTGGGTTGGGAACCCTTTGTACAGATATCGAGGATCCGGCCAGATGGATGTTTGGACAGAGAACCAGTGACCAGCTCTATAACATCTCTATTTTAGTACTATTTATATTATACATATTTTGAGAGATGTATCATAGAATGAATTTAATTTTATAGTAATACTTATTTGGTATTCATGGACTTGTTACACTTGATATATTTTGAGAGTATATTATAATTAATTTATTATGTTTCCGCAATCTCTGATTTTATTAGTCAAATTATTTATTAATCAAATTTTTGTAAATGGAATTTTCAAATGAAGGAAAATTTTTATTGTCAGATCTTTTTCCAACAATGACAAGTCCAAGTAATCATAAACTTATTACTTTTCTTATAAACTAAGATGATAATACAAGAAGTGTTACAGTTTTGCCTTTTAAAAGAGAAATGATATATAGTTGGTAAAAGTTTATTTACTTTCCTTGAATTACAAAAGTATCAATTCAACTTTGAAAATACATTTGGATTTACAACATGGATCAAGGAATACTTAGAAGAAATTCTTTTCCTTTGCCTTCACCGTTGTGAATCTCTGGTTCCTCGCTCGTTCCAGATTTACCTAAAAATGTTAAACCACCAGGGAGTGAACACCTTTTCATCATAGAATATGAATTAAGAATTAAAAGTAGTAAATGAGGCACATCTTAAAATCACACTATTAAATTAGTGAACCATTAATTCAAACATATACATTTCTTAATAGAGTTAAAGGATTCATGTTTCTATTACCTTTATTTCATTTATTTTATAGACTTAATTGGAAGTACTCTCTTACCTCAATTACGTGTCCTTCTTTACTATCGTGGTTTTTGTTCCCTTATTTGTTCAAATTTCACTCTCCTTAGCATCATGGCGGTGGCTACTATTAGTTCAATTCTCAATTGTTGTATCCTTAGCTATAATTCAAATCCAAACATGTTTTCTATTCATTCATAATAACCTTTATATCTTTCATTCGTAGTTATACTATACCATCATCAGCAGTACAATCTATCAATAATTCAACATGCGGGTCATAATCTTAGAGCTTATTCAAGCATAATAACCTGTCCTCCATTATTTAATTATAAAGCCATCATCCCATATATGTTTTAAGTAGCATAACAACATTACATATTCATTCAGGCATTTCATCGAACATCATAGCTACACTCAATTTTACTTTGTTAAATTATAAGTTTAGAACCACAACCAAACATATTAGTGTTTAATCCACATACACAGGTATGTGGTAGAGCAGAATCAACTACCCTAGGGTTTGATTTATCTATTAACCTATAACATACTAACAATCCTTAACTAATTCCCAAACCTAATTCTTATTCTAAGAGAAAAGATTTCCTCCCTTACCTCAAGGGAGAAGAAAAGCCCAACTCCAAAGTCTTCCTCTACTTTACCCATACCTCCTTCCAAGCTTTAGACTCTAGATACCCAAGGCTTCTTTTGAATCTTCAAAGATTTGCGGGAGATAGAGCTTGTTCTTTCATATTAGGATGTGATTAGTGTGGGGCATAGATATTATGGAGGGTTGGTTCTGTGCGTCTGATGTAACACCCCAAAATTTTAATCCTGGATTAATAAGAGTTAATTATAAATTTTATTTATAATTAATTGTTATTATGATAATCCCTGATTAAGATTAGTTGTTTAGTATGCAAGTAAATGGAAAATAATTCCATAATTATTTTGTATGCAAAAATTAGAATTTTGCATATTAGTCCCTGATGTAGGACCTAGGAGCAATAGTAGAAAAGTTTTGGAGGGAAAGTAGAATAAAATATTATTTTTCAAAAACTAGTCAAAAGACTTGAGTATTTCTTACAATACTCGAGTATTCTGGGTAGTGTTGCTCGAGTTAGTGTGTTTGATGAGTCATCAACTCACTAACTCCAGATTTCGACACAAAATCGTTTCCTTAACACCTCAAGGACCTCGTGTCGACTTGCATGCACTTAGGAATCGATTATTTAAGGTCATCAACATAGAGATTGGATCCTTTGTTGGTTCAATTGCATTTTTAGGGTTCCGAATTCGTACGCATCAATTCTCCTTCAATTTTGAGTGTTAGGCTAAGAGTGATACACTGTTACGAAGCTTACATCCTGAGCTTCGTAAAGACACTAAATTTGTGAGTTGAGGATTTGTGTTCTAAGAGAATTGAAGCTCAGAAGATTGAAGTCTTTTGCTGGAAATAGTTCGGGTAGCTTACTTGGATCCTTGATTTTGGTAAGCTCTTGAACTTTTGAGACTTCAAACTCGTTTCATTCCCTTATGCATGTTGCAGAGAACAATTTCTGATATTTTTCCCCAATTATTTTCCATGATTTAATGATCAAAATCGATGGTCTTATGACGTTACTAAAAACTGTGTTGCCGTCAAATAGCTTTTGGGGAAACTAGCTTGGAGGTTGAATCTCTGTCAAATCTCAGTTCCTACACGACTTAGAGGTAAGGGTGAAGCTATACATTCGCTAGAATAAGATTTAATCACATGAATTTGTGTAGAAAGCCACCAAGAGGCTTCAAGGGCTTAGTTTGAAATAGATTTTTGGCTTGGAGGCCAATTTGTGTTCTGTACCTTGATGGAACATGTTTTATATGTTGCATGTGTACTGTATGCAAGTTACTTTCATGACAAATATGCTTAGATTTGAATTTGGTATGTTAAGTTGTTAAAAATGTGTTTTTATGCATAATTGATGCTTGGATATGATTCACTGTAATTTGATGTAATTTTTGAGTTGGAACATGTTTATTTTGTATAAATATAACTCTTTTGATTAATGGTTTTGGTTAGATTTGGTTAAAATTGAAAATGGTAAGTGAAAACCCAATTTTTAGTGTTTACTGTCAGATAAGACTCGAGTCTTTGGCTCGAGACTCGAGTGTTTCGTGGCGCACCAGTGCATCTGATAGCACCAACACTCGAGTATTTTAGCTGAGACTCGAGTATTATCTGATGCACCATCTGGAAATATTGATGAACTAATCGAGTCCTGCATGAACTACTCGAGTATTCTGGGTTAATGATCCACTCGAGTATTTCATGAACTACTCGAGTATTTTTGGAAAATCTGAAACATAAACTTTTCAGAAAACTATGATTCTACTCGAGTCTTTTGAGAGAGACTCGAGTCTTTTTAGTTAGATTGTTGAAAATACCATTTTTAACTTAACCAAGTTGTTTTATACCAAAAGTACACTTAATGAAACATGTTTCAAAGGATGAAGTGTACCAATAGATTACATCAATTACATTGAAATTCATAAATGAAGTTATTCCGTGTTGTATAATTTAAGACTAAATGGATAATCTTAAACAGAATCGGATATTGCATACATGCATGGTGAAAGGTGATGAGTTATTGTTTTGTCATGTTCAAGGAACATGAGGAGGGCCTCTGGGAGTGCCAAAGGTTAGTGCTTGCTCGATCCCACATTAAGGTTGACAATGTGGTTATTTGAGTAGCACTAAAGTGATAGTTTTACGTTTTGGCGACGTGACGATCATCAGACATGGTGACGTTGTTTATCACTTTTGAATGTGCGTAATGAAGTGATAGTTTACGTTTTGGCGACGTGACGATCATCAGATGTGATGACTTGTTTATCACTTTCGAGCAAGTACGCCATACGTTTGATAAGGTATTATATGTATTCTGGTAATACATTGAAGTTGTGGAAGGACGTCCATTTGAGTGATTAGTTGGAGAATCATAGGAATGTGAGAAATCATGCATCATATCATGAACCATGATAAATGACTAAAATAAAAGATGGTATGATCATGTGTATAAAATGTTATTGTTATGCATTTACTGAATATCCTTATTTGATTATGTGTATGTATATGCTTACCCCTGTGCCCTTGTTAGGTGATGGCTCGTTACCTAGCATGCGTCGAGATCAAGCCCATCCCAAGCGGGATTTGGACGTATGAGGAGCACCGAGCGACTTTCGAGGGTGAGGTGGATTTTACACTCTTCCACCCTAACCCCCTCGTTCGTGTGCGCCCTCGTAGATTTAGGATACCTATTATATATACTATGCATATACCAGCTTTTTATGTTTATAGAGGACCACCACCACCAGCTCGACCTGTACGTAGGTTTCATAGTTTCTGTTTCCGTCCTGCTACTCGTTCACACCCCTCTGCTTATAGATTTTTCACTGATGAGGATGTCCCTTCATCCGGACCGACAGGTTTTGATAGGACTGCACCGGCTACAGACCCTAGGCCCAGTGGTAGGGCCTCTACCCCATCGGACATGATTGAGGAGGACCCAGAGGAGGGGGAGAGCGAGGAGAAGGATGTACCAGTCGAGTCGGTTCCCAGACCTCGAGGAGGACCGAGTGGTTCCTAGGATGATGCATAGTATAGATGATAGGGATCCCGGACCGACTTTGTAGCTGCAGTGGACCAGATGGATGCATGGAAGACCAGTTGACCTATTGTCAGATACTTATTTTTGAGTTGTTATATATAGTACATATTTTGTAGTGTTTGAGAGTTTAGGTCTTATCTTTCAGATCTTATTATGTATTTTCAGTATTATGGATATGGTATCTTGTACTACCTATTTTGATGATGAAAGCTGTACTCTTTTCTCATGACACACACACACAGATATATATATATATATATATATATATATATATATATATTATATATATATATGATGGTATGATGTTTATTTCAATTATGATCCTTGAGTACCATTATTTTCCGCACACTCTAATTTTGACGAAAGCGAATTCGGCAAGTATTGTCACAATTGAATATGTTGTTTACAACTCACAAGACAACTCTAAGTTTATAATATTAAAGTTCATGCCTACATTTCAAATATCCAATGTTGTCTGAGAAAAGTTACTATCGCTAAATCTACTTTTTAATTGACAAGTCGATATTTTTATGATTTAATCTAGTTTTTTAAAAAATGTCCATAAAAACATGTTTAGTATCAAAAGGAAATACTTTATTATTTTCTTATTATTATTATTAAGAAAAGGGTGTCACATCTGGGTGCGTGTCGGCCTTATAAAAACCCCTCTCCACCATGCCAAACCAATTTTTGGCCCCCATCTTCCTCTCCTCCGATTCTCCCTATTCCCAACCAACCCTCCATATCATCTATACCCCACACTAATCACATCCTAAATGCTTTGTTGACCCAAACATGGCACCTTATTAGCAATCCAACATGGATTTGGGGCCAATAAAGAATTTAACGTGTCGCGTTGGATTTCGTTAGGTCCTTCCTGACGAAAATGGATGGGCGGGGGGACTAACGTGATACCAAATTGATGATCTTTGGGGAGTTTAAAAGATTCCACAAATCTTTCAGAGATCTAATAGATTTCACGGGTATCTTTCGAAGACCTATGTGACTATTAGCTAAATTGGAATTATATGCTAATCTAACCAAATAGATTATACCTAATCAAATCATGATAACATATTAATCAAATCATGATAACATATTAGCACTTGAAGAGGGAGATTGTTGGGGACATGGTGGATCATTGGGGTGTGCTCGATAAGTGTGGGATCCCCACTTGAAGGGGGAGATTGTTGGATATTCAAGTGTGAGATGAAGTCCCACATTGGATGGAATATATGGGAGGGTTTATAAGTGGCAAGACTTGTCTAAGGTTTTGGTTCAGAATGTGATGTCTCACTTATTGATGGTTCCTTACTATTCTTATGACCCTGGAATAATGTGACTTTTTGGTGGTTGGAACTTCCCTTGATTAAAAATCCTAACAATTCACAATATAGCGAGGTTAACTTTTTCAAAAATTAAACACATTTAAAAATAAAAATGAAATAATATTATTTTTTACATTCAATGTGCTCTAAGAAGTTTAGCACCCGAATAAACTAAAACAAAATGTATTTATTTGGTTTTACATTTCTTAGTGAAAATAAAACCTATTCACGGGGATCATCACTAGAATGAGTGCATGTCAAAAGATTAGTTCTTATGATATAGATGAGAGAGAATACTTTGAAAAAAATGGCTAAATTACTCATTTGGTCCCTTACTTTATTTTTCAATTTCAAATTGGTTTCATATCCTTTCTTGGTTTCGTATTAGTCCCTTATGTTTCTTTTCGCTGTCAATTTGGTCCAAGAATCACTGTTCATCCTATGTGGACCAATATGTTATGAACACGTGGACCAATATGATATTGACACGTAGGATGAACAGTGATTCTAGGACCAAATTGATAGCGAAAAGAAACATAAGGACTGATATAAAACCAAAAAAGGTAAGGAACCAATTTGAAATTGAAAAATAAGGTAAGGGATCAAATGAGTAATTAAACACAGTGTTTTTAACAATGTTTTTAACAAGCCAAATATTTTTAACAATATTATCTTTCTCTTTTTTTGTATGTTTAAGGAATTGGTGTAGTTTTTATTTCCGAGATTGATTTGGTTTGAGGTTGATTTTTACCTTACATATTTCAGTTTGCTCTTAAATTTGAACATAGAAACATTAAAGCATGTAACTATATTTCATTAATATGCATCTTTTGCTATTGATATTAAAGAGAATCACTTTTGATAATGGATACATTTTTCACGAAAGGTCAAGAACAAAAAAATAATATTATATTTTTTTATATTTTTGGATGAACATTTTTTAGAATTTATTATCTTCAATTTCAAAAGAAAAGAAGATTTAAATATGAAGTATTATATATTTTGGATAAGAGATGTTATTTTTTTAATTGTGAACTCTTTTTTATTTTTTATTGCAATTTCAACAAATTCCAAAAAAATATATATGATTTTTATTTTAATTCTTTTTGTCTCTCATCCAACAAACATTTCAAAATTTATTTTTTATTGAGTATTGCATTTTTCGTTTAGTTTTTTATCTTATGTAATCTATGAAAGTAATATATAAATGAGTAAATATTGTAATCTATGATTCATTATAGAGATTTTTTTTGGTTTGCACCCTGGTATCCGGCCCACTGGGCCGACTAATCCAGTTCGAGGGGGGTCCCGGGATTAAGGTTTTATTCCTCTCCCAACGTTGTTGCGGGGGATCGAACCGTGGTTCGCCCTACCAAGTGCAGCCCCTGGCACCACTGCACCAACAGCTCGTTGGTATTCATAAGATAAAGATAATCATCAAAAAGAGTAAAAATATTTAGCTTGAGATAAGATAAAGATTTTTGGGATTCAGTCTTATTATTAACTTGAGCTAAGATAAACGATAAAAAATGTAAAAATATAAGAAATTTGATAACAACAAATTTGATAATTATATTTAAAAAATACTAATTGTAAAAAAAAAAACTACTTCATCCCTCACATAAATCTAAGAAATATCACATAATATCATCAAGAAAAAAGATCAAAATGTTCAATTCTGATTTAATATTTATTTATCATAATGAATTTAATAATTATATATAAAAATGTCAATTTATCCATAAAATAAATGAGGAATATCTCAGGAAGTACAAAATTTATCAACTAGATCATTTAGATTGATTTTTTTATAAGTATAGGGTTTGGTTTGAACTCCTAACTTTTTATATAATTATTTTTTATTGTTGTTTAATAATAATCTTTACTTTATAATAAACTAATAATGATCTTTAATTTAAAATATTTAATATAAAAAAATTGAAATATCAACAACTCGTGCATTGTATGAGGTAAGAGCTAGTGTTAAATATTCCCTCTGGTCTCAATTATAAGCAAATAATAATACTTTATTAATGGTTTTATATATCAGCAAAATTTAACTAACTTTTTATTCTCAATAGAATCATTCCTGAAATATCTCGAAAGTAGTTGTATCATTTACTTTTTGTTTCATTTCCAATGCAAATTTTTTAAGAGTTAATAGTCACATTGGTCCCCGAAAGATACCCGTGGAATCAGTTAGGTCCCTGAAAGATTTGTGAAATCTCTTCAACCCCTCAAAGATCATTTTGGCGTCACATTAGTCCCCCCATTCAATTTCGTCAGGATGGACTTGATGTAATTCTACGTGGCACGTTAAATGTTTTGTCGACCCCATTACGATGTTGGAATAATGTTAAAGAGGTGTCACGTTTGGGCCAACAAAGCATTTAATGTGTCACATAGGATTCCGTTAGGTCCCTCATGGGGGGACTAATGTGATGCCAAATTGATCTTTGGGGGTTTAAGAGGTTCCACAAATCTTTCAGGGACCTAACAGATTCCAAAATGATATTTAGGGGGTTTAAGAGATTCCACTAATCTTTCCGGGATATAACTGATTCCATAGGTATCTTTCGGGGACCTATGTGACTATTAACTCATTTTTTAAAGTAGTATATGTAACATCTCAACTTATTTTAAGAGAAATAATGTATAAAACTTACAAAAGTTAATTTTGTTTTCATTTAATTTCAAAAGTCTAAGAAAAAAATTTAATAATACAGTGGGATTTACAATATGGAACAAGAACTAATTCGAGGAAATTTCTTTCCTTTGCCTTCTCATTGTGAATCATCTGTTCCTCGCTTTCTCGAAATTTACCTAAATTGTTAAATCACAAGGAGTTCGCTAAAATTTAAACGTAAGGATTAAAAGAAAATATAAAGGATCGAAAAGAATGAAAGCTGTAAATATATGTGTACAATTTGTGGAGACAACTTTTAATTATCTTTGAGTCACTTTATTAATCCTTAATTCAAATATTTGACATCTAGGTATATACATCTAATACAATATTAGTTATATTCCTTTCTCTATTCCAATCTTAACCGGTTATTAAATTCAATAAATTCAACTAACCGGTTCAGTTAGAAATAAGGTACAATCTTCACAATTCATTTTATAAACCAAACTTTAATTTCATTTTTAATTCATTCTATGATCATTTACTAAATTAATTAATTACCACTTACTTTTATAATTTGTCTTGTTGATCCACTTATTTAAACGTATTGCTTATGTAACATCCCATATTTTTAACACCTGATTAATAAAATGTTAATTATGAAGCTTATTTATAATTAATTATTTTTATTCTTGATTTCAAAGTAATTTATTATGAATGATAATATTAGAAAGTTTTAATATGAGAAAATAAATATTTTTCACATTAATCCCTGTTTGGGGACCTTGAAGTAATTTTAGAAAGGTTTTGGAGGGAAAGAAAATAAAATTAATATTTTTCAAAAACTGGGAAAATTACTCGAGTGTTTTTGGGAGTACTCAAGTAATTTGGTCAGAGTTGACGAGTTAGTGCATTTGGTGAGTCACCACCAACGAGTCACCGCCGTTTGACACGAAATCAGTCCTTCAACACGTCCATGGCTTTCGTGTCGAGCTGCATGAGCTCCATGAATGGCTATTTAAGCCATGGTTGATGAATCAACCAACCCATTTGCCAATTTCGTGAGTTTTGCTTGAGTTAGGGTTTCTGAATTAATTCAATCGATTCTCCCTCTCTGTGTTGATTCAAATCACAAATCATACACCAATACAAAGGTCACATCACGAGCTTTGTATAGACACCAAGATTGTGAGCTGAGAGTGAGTGGATTGGAAGAATCGAAGCTTGGAAGTTGGAGTCCGTTTGCTGTCTCAAGTTTCCTGGAGCTTACTTTGGAGCTCGATTTTGGTAAGCTCAAGCAACCTCTCCATGTGAATCTTGTCTCTTTAGCTAGTACGAATTGTAGAGAGTATATAGAAACTAATTTCCCCAATTTTTATGTCTGTCTTATGCATCAATCAATTCAATCTTGGTGCTCTGCTGAAACTGCTCTGTTTCAGTGTATGTGGAGTTTGGAGAATTCAGCTTGGAAGCTAAGTTTTGGTAAAGTCTTTGTTGAGTCACGTCTAAGAGGTAAGGGGGAAGCTCTCTATTCACTAGATAGAGTATAAATTGCATGCATTTGATTAGAGAGCCACCAAGAGGCTCTAAGGGCTTAGTTTGAATAGGGAAATTGGTTTGGAGACCAACCTGTGTTCTAATGTTGTTCTGAGCAAGTTCTATATGTTGCATGTGAGCTATATGCAAGTTGTTTTCATGCCCAAAAGTGTTTGGAACTGAATTTGATATGTTAAGTTGTGAAATTGTATGTTTTATGCATAAACTCTTGATTCTATGTAAAATCTGTTATTTAATGTGTTCTAAGTGTTTGAGCATGTTCAATATGTGTTATATGAACTCTGTTGATCATTGGATTGGACTAGAAATGGTTAGAATTGAAAATGGTATGTTAAAACCAAGTTTTTAGTCTGTTCTGCAGGAAAAGACTCGAGTACTTGGCTTTATACTCGAGTAAAATTTTGGTAAAACAATGTATTTTGTGTTAGAACACTCGAGTACCAAGCCCAGAACTCGAGTATCAACGGGTGTATGGGGACATTTTATGGTAAACCACTCGAGTAATGCAGGAGTCACTCGAGTGTTCTGGAATTGATGAAGAACACTCGATTACTCATGAATCACTCGAGTATTTTTATGAACCTGAAACCCAAATCCTCAGAAAGACATGAACAACTCGAGTAAATGAGAACTACTCGAGTAATCTGGAAATGATTGAAGAACACTGGAGTATTCTGAAGAACACTCGAGTAATTTACCCAGAATATTAAAAATATCATTTTTAATTCTGAACCATTTGGTTAATACTTAAATGACAATAATCCAAGTGATTTAGGACTTAAAAGAAATTGATTGATGATATGGTTATTCCGTTTGGATGACGGGACGTTGCTCGGGTGGCACATCATAACGTAGCTCGGGTGGCACGTTATATATTATCAATTGAGTTAGACCAATCAATTTCTTTAAGTTAAGAGCTTGAGTGCCAGATCGTTTATTCATGTTCGGGTGACATGGGCAAGATCTCTGGAAATACTAAAAGTTGCTACTAGCTCGATGACACATTAAGGTGGACAATGTGGGCAGTATGTGGTACACTGTTAATTTGAGGTTTCAACGGTGTGATGCACACAAGTGGTAAGGTTTATGTTTTGGCGACGTGATGTTCATCAGACATGGTTACGTTGTTTATCACCTCTGTTGTGTATCACGAGTGATAAGGTTTACGTCCTTAGGCGACGTGACGTTCATCAGATGTGGTGACGTTTTTTATCACACCCGTTGTATGTTGAGAAGTGATAGGTTTATGTCCTTGGGCGACGTGACTTTCACCAGATAGTGTGACGTTTTTATCACTTCCGAGCTAGTACGCCATACGTTTTGGTTTCGTATTCGTGATCTGGGAATGCACTATGGTAATGGATTGACGTCTATGAGGACATTAGATGGAGAATCTCAGAAAAGAAGAATGTCAGGCATCATGCCACTTACCCTTAATTAAGTTAAGGCTTGATATCAAGAATGAGTGCGAACATCTTATTTGCATTAAGTGTTTTCTAAGTGTTAACTGTGGCTATTAATTGATTTGGGGTTATATTTGTGCATAATTATGTTGCTTCAACATTTATGCTCTATTGATTATGTGAATAGAATTGCTTACCCCTATGCCCTTATAGGTGATGTCACGTCACATCGCTTGCATCGAGATCCGGCCACTTATTAGTGGCATATAGATCTACGAGGATCTCAGGATGGTGTATGAGGGGGAGGTAGAGATTACCTTCTTCCACCATAAACCACTGATTCGGTTCTGTCCTCGTAGGTTTAGGATTCCCATCATATACACTATGCATATACCAACTTTTCATACTTACCATGGAACCACTCCCACTCGACCAGCTCGCTCGTATCACAGTTTTCAATTCCAATCTACCCGCTCACACCCTTTTTATTTTAGAGTCATTCGAGAGGAGACTCCCCCATCTATTTAAAGGAGTCCTATTAAGGTCACGTCTTCACCAGACCTTGTACCCAGTGGTAGGGTACCTACTCCTTCAAATAAGATCGAGGAGGATCTTGTCGAAGACGGGAGCGGAGGTGAGCCTGTCGTTCATTCTACTGGGAGTCGGGGAAGGGATGATAATCCCTAAGTACATGCATAGGGTAAATGAAGAGAATCAGGGATCTGGTGTGGTGGATGCTGTGGAGGAAAGTTTCTGCTGGAGATGTTGGATGATGACTGCTGTTACTTCTTGGAAGACTTCTACTACTACTACTGCCGCTACCAGTGCTATGAGACCAGCTTTGGAGTTTTATATATTGTGGGAATTTCTTTTGGAAAACTCTTGAGTCATGGTCTATTTTGATGTACATATAAATACATAGCCTTATGGACTTGTACTGGGATTTTGGAGATCTTTACCATTGGACTATGCATTACGAACCTTTGTTATATATAAAATCTGCGTTTATATTATGGTGTATTTCATAGTCCTGTTATTCCGTTTACTCTGATATTGATTTAAAAGAATTCGGCTATGACATTTGGAAATGGTATCACTTGGTTAGATGAAAACTGGATGGCATTACTTAAGTTCCTATATATGAAATATATTACATCTATCTTCAAAGAGAATGCTATCTAATATTTGCGGAACTATCTTTTGAGCAAAGCAAATGTCGAATTCGATTTTAAATGTAATACGTAAACTATTCTCCAATTATCCTATGTTTTGGTTTGTGCACCCGACTCTTTAGAAAATAAAAGGAAAATTTTGAATCCAGTATTTTCTAATATTCAACAAGTCCATATATTCTCAAGTAATAGCCTTTATTTTGTATTAATTACTTGGGTTATTTTGAGGGTGTCACACTTAATGGTATCAGAGCAAAAGTCAGATCCTGTAGTAGTGGAAGTAGCTCCAGAAAGGTAGTCATCAACATCAAGCAGGTATCCACATGGCATATCTATTGTTTTGAATACTAGTATCTTGCTCGAATGGAGCAATTGATACAATGTAGAAATTGTATGCATTGATGAAAGTTATTGTTATAACCTTAGGATAGGTTGTGTGAAGAATGTTTCTTTAGTCCATCATATGTGACCATGGGCAATAGTGCAGGTCTATTATGACGACTAGAAACCAAAATCGCACCGATGCGATATTAGAAAGAATCACCGCTGTAATGGAATCTATGCATCAATGGCAACAACAACAATCTCAACAACCACCTCCCCAATATAATGTTGGTAATTCAGAAACTAAGAGTTTGACGGATTTTAGAAGTTGTAATCCACCTAAGTTCGAAGGAGGATTTAGGCCTGAGGAGGCTAATAAGTGGATTCATACTATGGATAAGATCTTCAGAACATTAGACTGCACTGAGGCTCAGAAGATGGCATATGCAGTTTATATGATAGAAGATGAGGCTGAGAACTGGTGGAAACACATAGTTCAGCTCCTACACTATGAAGGGAGGGATATTAATTGGAGTGTGTTTAAGGAGAAGTTTTCTCAATAAATACTTCCCAGAAGACTTAAGAAGGAAGAAGGAAGTTGAGTTTCTGCAATTAAAGCAAGAGGACATGAGTGTGGGAGAGTACGCAGCTAAGTTCGAGGAACTAATGAAGTACTCTCCATATTATCAAAACAATCCCGATGAGAGGAGCAAATTCATCAAGTTTGAAGGTGGTTTGAGACCTGGACTGAAATCTGTTTTCAGTTATCAGAAGATTCAAAGTTTTCCTACGTCAGTAGATATGTGTCGAATGTATGAGGATGACAAGAAGGCTGAGGTATTAGCTGATCAGGCAAAGGGTAACCAGCAGAGTTAAGGACCACAAAGAACGAAAAGATTTGATCATCGGAATAAGGGTCCATATTTTGATCAGAACTGAGGCAAAGGAAGAGTTGAGGTTAAGGATGGAGTTAAGTCTCACAGTAATGCTCCTTACTGTGAGAAGTGTAAGCTTCATCATTATGGAAGGATCTGCTGGGCAACAAGTAATTGCTTCAATTGTGGAAAGCAGGGTCATATTGCACGTTATTGTCGAGAGTCTGTGAAGAGTAACCACACCGGATTTGCTAGCAGACCAAAGACTCAAGCCAGAGTGTTTACCCTGAATAAAGTAGAAAAGAACCAATCTCCTGATCTCGTGCAAGGTAACCATTTATTCCAAAACCAACTTTGCATGATTGTGTTCGATTCGGGATTTACCCATTCTTTTGTTCAATATATATGTGTGAGTAGGTTGAAGTCGGATTCCCCTAATTGTTTTAAAATTAGAGACCCTACGAAACTACCCAAATTTGTTTCTAAAGTTTGTTTAGATTATAGTGTCGAGATATTTGATCGCTGCACTAAGTTAAATTTGATCTATCATCCTTTATCACATTTGGATGTGATTTTGGGGAAGGTTAACATTTCCTGTTGTGTTACTCCTACTCGATTCATGCCAGAGTATTGGAGCATACTTTCATGTGTCGAGACCAGGACTTGGAGGGAGGTAGTTTTAAGAAAGGAAGGTAGATGTGTATGCATCAAAGTGATTGAATACACACAAGGTGATACATTTGGCACATGACTTGAGCTTTGCAATGATCATGGTTGCTTTAAGGGCTTAAGGCCTTTTCCCCGTGTCACTACGCTTTAAGTGTTAATGACCCGGGAGAGTCGAAGTAATTGTTCAACCGAGAGGAGGAGTTGAACAAGGGACAACGTCGACGGACAGAATTTTAAAGGCTCATGATCGGAGACTCTGTCGTCGTTACGACAAAGCAAACGAGGAAGCAACCACAAGGGGCTGAAAGGCAATTCATGTGAGCTCTATGGAGTTTAAGGAAGTGGTTTTAAGGAGTCTAATAGCTTCGAGCTTGATGATACAAGTAGACCGACGAGAAGTAAGGAGGGAAGGTTGCAAATCACAATAGAATTCCTAACTCGAATCCGTGAATTGCAACAAAGAACTGAAAGAACTAAGGACAAATAAGAGATTGATTTTGAAAGGGGAGAAACCTAAATTTCGTAGGGGACATTTTAAGGACAAGAATTTGGATTTTGGATGATTTGGAAATTTAAGGCTAATTATGGAATTAAGCAAAATGGATGAGTGAAGGTTATACCACTCATATGCTAAGTGGTGAAGCTAAGACATAGTGGAACTATGTAAATTTGATATTGGAAACGAAGGAATTGGCATGTCACTTGGGAATTACTCAAGGATGAAGTTTTGAAAATTAGAGAAAGAAGATTAAATTGTTGGAAATAAGGTAGGGCAATATGAATCTCGGGGAAAACATTGCCAAGTTCAAAAGATCGGAGAAGTATGTTTCGTTGCAATTTTGATAGAAGATTCAAACATGCGGAGTCCGAAAAGAATGATGTTCGAATTTCAAACCAGTTATCAACCATTAAGGAATAAGGGATTCCTGACATTAGTGAGCATGTGTAGAATTGGTATGGATGATGAGGAAAGCACAGGAAGTTTATAAGCACAAGAAGCTTATGAGTGAATTAATTATGGGGACCAGAATTTCATAAGGGGTTAAGGAAACCTCAATGGCATGAAAGTGACTGAAAAGCCGATGGAAAGAAATTATTTGTCAATTTAAAGTAAGAAGGTAAGGTGCATCATCATGGATTGAATAGTGATGAATGGAAAGGGATATTTGATTTCAATCGCAAGAAAATGAAGTCTTATTCGCCGAATTGCTTGAAGGAGAAATACGAGAAGGGAATGGCCAGCCAGCAAATCTAGAATGGGAGAGTTTTCCATCCTGCTAGGATGCGAGTTAGATTCGGATATAGGTAGTCTGAGTTATTCCTTCGCCGATTTGAATTAACGTAGTCAAATGTTTTCGATTGCGTTAATTAAATCGTTTTGTAATTCGAATATCTGAGCAAGTCTTTAACTTGAATTTCTGTGATCAAAACCCTTATCACAGTTGGATGTGATAAATGTCTTTGGGCACTACAGAGAGAGAAAGATCAGTTAAGACTAGAGAGACTAACAACCACCGGGATAGGACAAGTATTTGTCTCCCCAACGGAAGTTTCTCTAGAACTTGGCTATCTGACTGAGTCTGATAGTGACAATAATGCTCTTTATCTTTAAGTTCATCTAACTTAAAGGTAAATTGTATAGTCTTTCTTGAGAAGGATTATATCTGAGAGGGATGATTTCATTACTGATAATTTAAATATTAGGACTGATCACCCTAATGTTTACAACTATTAAGAAATGAAGTCATACGAATATTTCCCTACTCGTGCCCGAGTGATCAGAGTGCGCAACAGGACAAGTTTTTCCTCAAAAAGATCTTTGGAAAATGTTTTAATTGAGGAGCATGTATATATATATATATTCTAAAAGTATTATTCGAAAAATTTTTTAGTCAAAAGATTCCATTTGAAGGAATTGCAAGATAATTTTTGAGGAAGTTTAAGAAAAACCCTTTTATGTGAACAAGGATTTGTATATGCTTTGGAATGCAAAAGTTTTATTTGGGAAAAAGTTCATTTGAAATATTTTGTGAAACATTTTGGGACAGAGAGTTTGAAAAAGTATAAGAAAATTCTTTTAAGTGGGGAAGGATTCTTCCTAACTATATTTTGAAAATGTATATAACCTCAGAACAACTTTTTGTGTAACCTTGGAAATTATAGAATTTCTAAATAAAGAATTTCGGGGTCGAAATTCCTTTTAAGTGGGGAAGAGTGTAACATCCCAGATTTTTAACCCCTGATTAATAAAATGTTAATTATGAAGCTTATTTATAATTAATTATTTTTATTCTTGATTTCAAAGTAATTTATTATGAATGATAATATTAGAAAGTTTTAATATGAGAAAATAAATATTTTTCACATTAATCCCTGTTTGGGGACCTTGAAGTAATTTTAGAAAGGTTTTGGAGGGAAAGAAAATAAAATTAATATTTTTCAAAAACTGGGCAAAATACACGAGTGTTTTTGGGAGTACTCGAGTATTTTGGTCAGAGTTGACGAGTTAGTGCGTTTGGTGAGTCACCACCAACGAGTCACCGCTGTTTGACACGAAATCAGTCCTTCAACACGTCCATGGCTTTCGTGTCGAGCTGCATGAGCTCCATGAATGGCTATTTAAGCCATGGTTGATGAATCAACCAACCCATTTGCCAATTTCGTGAGTATTGCTTGAGTTAGGGTTTCTGAATTAATTCAATCGATTCTCCCTCTCTGTGTTGATTCGAATCACAAATTATAAACCAATACAAAGCTCACATCACGAGCTTTGTATAGACACCAAGATTGTGAGAGTGAGTGGATTGGAAGAATCGAAGCTTGGAATTTGGAGTCCGTTTGCTGTCTCAAGTTTCCTGGAGCTTACTTTGGAGCTCGATTTTGGTAAGCTCAGGCAACCTCTCCATGTGAATCTTGTCTCTTTAGCTAGTACAAATTGTAGAGAGTATATAGAAACTAATTTCCTCAATTTTTATGTCTGTCTTATGCATCAATCAATTCAATCTTGGTGCTCTGCTGAAACTGCTCTGTTTCAGTGTGGAGTTTGGAGAATTCAGCTTGGAAGCTAAGTTTTGGTAAAGTCTCTGTTGAGTCATGTCTAAGAGGTAAGGGGGAAGCTCTCTATTCACTAGATAGAGTATAAATTGCATGCATTTGATTAGAGAGCCACCAAGAGGCTCTAAGGGCTTAGTTTGAATAGGGAAATTGGTTTGGAGACCAACCTGTGTTCTAATGTTGTTCTGAGTTCTATATGTTGCATGTGAGCTATATGCAAGTTGTTTTCATGCCCAAAAGTGTTTGGAACTGAATTTGATATGTTAAGTTGTGAAATTGTATGTTTTATGCATAAACTCTTGATTCTCTGTAAAATCTGTTATTTGATGTGTTCTAAGTGTTTGAGCATGTTCAATATGTGTTATATGAACTCTGTTGATCATTGGATTGGACTAGAAATGGTTAGAATTGAAAATGGTATGTTAATACCAAGTTTCCAGTCTGTTCTGCAGGAAAAGACTCGAGTACTTGGCTTTATACTCGAGTAAAATTTTGGTAAAACAATGTATTTTGTGTTAGAACACACGAGTACCAAGCCCAGAACTCGAGTATCAACTGGGGTATGGGGACATTTTATGGTAAACCACTCGAGTAATGCAGGAGTCACTCGAGTGTTCTGGAATTGATGAAGAACACTCGAGTACTCATGAATCACTCGAGTATTTTTATGAACCTGAAACCGAAATCCTCAGAAAGACATGAACAACTCGAGTAAATGAGAACTACTCGAGTAATCTGGAAATGATTGAAGAACACTCGAGTATTCTGAAGAACACTCGAGTAGTTTACCCAGAATATTAAAAATATCATTTTTAATTCCGAACCATTTGGTTAATACTTAAATGACAATAATCCAAGTGACTTAGGACTTAAAAGAAATTGATTGATGATGTGGTTATTCCGTTTGGATGACGGGACGTTGCTCGGGTGGCACGTCATAACGTAGCTCGGGTGGCACGTTATATATTATCAATTGAGTTAGACCAATCAATTTCTTTAAGTTAAGAGCTTGAGTGCCAGATCGTTTATTCATGTTCGGGTGACATGGGCAGGATCTCTGGAAATACTAAAAGTTGCTACTAGCTCGATGACACATTAAGGTGGACAATGTGGGTAGTATGTGGTATACTGTTAATTTGAGGTTTCAACGGTGTGATGCACACAAGTGGTAAGGTTTACGTTTTGGCGACGTGATGTTCATCAGACATGGTGACGTTGTTTATCACCTCTGTTGTGTATCACGAGTGATAAGGTTTACGTCCTTAGGCAACGTGACGTTCATCAGATGTGGTGACGCTTTTTATCACACCCGTTGTATGTTGAGAAGTGATAGGTTTACGTCCTTGGGCGACGTGACGTTCACCAGATAGTGTGACGTTTTTATCACTTCCGAGCTAGTACGCCATACGTTTTGGTAACGTATTCGTGATATGGGAATGCACTGTGGTAATGGATTGACGTCTGTGAGGACATTAGATGGAGAATCTCAGAAAAGAAGAATGTCAGGCATCATGCCACTTACCCTTAATTAAGTTAAGGCTTGATATCAAGAATGAGTGCGAACATCTTATTTGCATTAAGTGTTTGCTAAGTGTTAACTGTGGATATTAACTGATTTGGGGTTATATTTATGCATAATTGTGTTGCTTCAACATTTATGCTCTATTGATTATGTGAATAGAATTGCTTACCCCTATGCCCTTATAGGTGATGTCTCGTCACATCGCTTGCATCGAGATCCGGCCACTTATTAGTGGCATATGGATCTACGAGGATCTCCGGATGGTGTATGAGGGGGAGGTAGAGATTACCTTCTTCCACCATAAACCACTGATTCGGTTCCGTCCTTGTAGGTTTAGGATTCCCATCATATACCCTATGCATATACCAACTTTTCATACTTACCATGGAACCACTCCCACTCGACCAGCTCGCTCGTATCACAGTTTTCAATTCCAATCTACCCGCTCACACCCTTTTTATTTTAGAGTCATTCGAGAGGAGACTCCCCCATCTATTTAAAGGAATCCTATTAAGGTCACGTCTTCACCAGACCTTGTACCCAGTGGTAGGGTACCTACTCCTTCAAATAAGATCGAGGAGGATCTTGTCGAAGACGGGAGCGGAGGCGAGCCTGTCGTTCATTCTACTGGGAGTCGGGGAAGGGACGATAATCCCTAAGTACATGCATAGGGTAAATGAAGAGAATCAGGGATCTGGTGTGGTGGATGCTGTGGAGGAAAGTTGCTGCTCGAGATGTTGGATGATGACTGCTGTTACTTCTTGGAAGACTTCTACTACTACTACTGCCGCTACCAGTGCTATGAGACAAGCTTTGGAGTTTTATATATTGTGGGAATTTCTTTTGGAAAACTCTTGAGTCATGGTCTATTTTGATGTACATATAAATACATAGCCTTATGGACTTGTACTGGGATTTTTGAGATCTTTACCATTGGACTATGCATTACGAACCTTTGTTAGTTATATATAAAATATGCGTTTATATTATGGTGTATTTCATAGTCCTTTTATTCCACTTACTCTGATATTGATTTAAAAGAATTCGGCTATGACATTTTGGAAATGGTATCACTTGGTTAGATGAAAACTGGATGGCATTACTTAAGTTCCTATACATGAAATATATTACATCTATCTTCAAAGAGAATGCTATCTAAGATTTGCGGAACTATCTTTTGAGCGAAGCCAATGCCGAATTCGATTTTAAAAGTAATACGTAAACTATTCTCCAATTATCCTATGTTTTGGTTTGTGCAACCCGACTCTTTAGAAAATATAAAGGAAAATTTTGAATTCAGTATTTTCTAATATTCAACAAGTCCATATATTCTCAAGTAATAGCCTTTATTTTGTATTAATTACTTGGGTTATTTTGAGGGTGTCACAGCTTACAATTCTAACATACATATAATTTTAAAAAAAATTAATCTTTTATTTGTGGAATACATACATGTATCATAGGCATAAAACAAGACAAGTAACATCAATTCACAAACAATTATAACAAGAATCATAACTGATACAATCGAAGTAAATTAATATACTTTACCAATAACATTTGTCAAACAACCATTTAATAATCAATAGTCACAACAAATCAATATCTTCAGGGATGTCTCAATATTAGAACACATTTAAAATAAATCATTCTCCTAGGGTTCTTCACTTCCTATTTTATAAACAACAATATAACAATGATTAATCATCTCTCTAAGGTGCTAAATATTATTATCATTATAGGACACAACAATCTCTTATTTTAATATAATTAGTAATTATAAATTATTGTTCAAAATCTACAATTATTATAACTTTAAGGATTAATTTGTTCCTTCTTTCCAATTCCATTATAAGTTTCATTAATCCTTAGGTTTAAAGGATAGGAAATATCTCCTCCTTACCTTGATTGAGGAAAGGGAGAGAGTCTTAGAGAGAGAAAGCTTCATTTGAAGCTTAATGACCACCACTCCTTGGCTTCTTTCTTTCTCTAATTCTTTTCTTGTGGTTCCTTGCCCTTAAACTTCATTCTTTCCACTTGTTGATGAGAAACTCCAAGATTTAGTGAGAATAATGATTATGGTTGAGGAAGGATTGAGGGTTTGATGAAGGTTAGAGAAGGATTATAGAGATGGAAGAGGGAAATCAAGTGTGTATGGGTGATGGGGGGATGAAATATTGGGTGGATTTTAATGGAATATATGATGATGATTGAAGTTTCTAGAGAGTCTAAGGGTGTAACATCCCGAATTTTTATTCTAATAATAATTAGAATAATAGTAAGATTTGGAAGTGAGGATTATCATAGAAGGGATTTAAAATGATGGATTAGGAATACTTTGAGTGCCATATAGGAGTCTAGGAGCATTGGCATCGAGAAGCAAATTTAAAGAAGACCCAAACGAGTGTTAAAAATCGATTTTTCGGTGTTATAAACACCCGACGTTAGGAAATTCAAAATAAAAGATTTAGGACTCAAAACACAATTTCCACCGTTGGATATGAAGGTATGATTTTTAGGAACCTTGCTTTAAAATTTGAGCAAGATCCGACGGTTAACGAAGAAGTTATGGTGATTTGAAAACACGATGAAAATAGAAGAAAAATAGCAAAGGCAATTAGCAGTGGTTAATCGAGTATTAATCGATTAACTGCCATTTTAATCGAGTATTAATCGATTAAGTCGAGTGTTCTCAGCCTCTACTCGAGTCTTTGTGAAAAGACTCGAGTGTTTTACAGATCCTGAATCAGGGAAAGGCAAAACCCTCAGATTCACTCGAGTCTTTTAGAAAAGACTCGAGTATTTTTGGATTCACTCGAGTAATTAGTAAAAGACTCGAGTGTTTTTCATGAATTCACTCAAATGATTTTGAAAAGACTCGAGTGTTTTTATCAGATCAGCAAAAAATAAAAGCACGAGTTGGGGTCATTTTAACCCCAAAAATCACTTTCTCACTCTTCTTTTCTCCGGCTTCTCTCTAGGGTTTTCATCCCCAATCCTTCTCCAATGTTAAAATAGCACCAAATCAAATCAAATTAACATCCCATAATCATTCCCCATCAAATCCCCATGATTCTCTATCAACAAAAACCCCAAATTCATTCTCAATCCCTCAAATCCCCAAATTCCCAATTCAAAACCCTAAATCCTTCCAATCCCCATAATCACTCAAAGTTATCAAAAATTAGTGCTACAAATCACCTACAAATCAATTCCTCATGAATTTCCCTCTCCAAAAACACATATTACTTCCTCTTTCTCATGAAATCCCAATTCCCTATCAAACCCCAATTTGTGTAATCGGTGGCATAGGGTCTTCTAATCATGCAAGGAAGCTTAGGAAGGGATTAAGGGCAAGGAATAGGAAGCTAAGAGGCATGGATTAGAGCTTGGTGAGGATGCTCCCTCAAAACCCCCATTTTGGTTCTTTCTCTTCAAAGAGGTAAGAAGGGTTGTTCACATTACCTTTACTTAGAGAGTAAATTCTAGGATGCTATAGTGGTAGCTGAGAATAGAAAAGATTAGTTAGAATAATATACAATAGGGTAATTGCAATAGACAATAAACAAAGCTTAGGAATAAAGGAAATGAACTCATTAGATAAATTGCGAATATATGTAGTATATGATGATGTTTGTAATGTGTGAACTTAGTATGGAAATGTTAAATGAACGGATAATGAGTGAGGAAACTATAGGGAAATAAAGGTAATAAATCGAGTAGGTGAATAAATAAAATAAACCCGCCAAATTGTTTGTAATGCTATGTGTAAGTGAATTGTGTTGTTATGCTTGAATGCTTATATGTGAGATAATGGGTCTTAAAAATGAACCTAGGACTTAGTAAGATTAGAGGTATCACAAGCTAATGAAAGAATCAGAATATTGGGTATGTGTGAGAAATTAATAAAGATAGTTAAACAAGAATAGTAATCAATTAATTAATCGAAAAGATAAGGAAGGGGTAAGAGGTTTATATTGGGAAAATGATTGTGAATGTGCGAATGTTGTGAATGTTAGTTTTGTATGCTAACACCTTTAAGTGAAGATAAAGAAAATGATAACAAGTCACATGATAAGACATAAATGAAAATACAGATCAAAGATAAGATACAAACGTAAACGAAATGCTATAATACAAATCATGTATATGTGTTATTTCTGAAATGGAAATGTAATGTAAAGTAAAAGAAAAGCAATGAGGTCTGCAACTATTAATCGCGTTTTGGGATCCACACCCATTAGGTGCACACGGTTAGGACAGGGTCCTACTAGCAAAGTAGGCCCGAATTAGCCCCAATAGGTACAAAGCTCGCTTAGGAAAAATCCCCATAAGATCAAAGGCTCGTCGGTTACGTGGATCCTACGCGATGATTAATAGCTGCATTACCAAATATAATAATGAAATATGAATAAATGAGAATATATGAAAGAGACTGAAGAAAAGAAAATAAAGAAAAGACCCTAACGAGGGAAAGGTCTTATGGGTCAAGAAGTCCTTAGTGAGAAGAAGTCCTATTGGGTGAAGATACCATCCTAACCAATTGTGCAGCAAGAATACCTAATGGAATTATTATTTTGCTAGTAAAGCAAAAGACAAGATAAAAAGTTCGATGCGATCCTGACGAGGCGTATCAGCATTAAAAGAATTAGTCGGCGCTCAGTACCGTACGGCTGGCTGAGGTTGGACTACATAATGAATACTGTAAAATGAAATAAAGAATGGAATTAAAAGAAAGCAAGCACATGAATCTTCATGTATAAGTATGCTAATAAAAATGAAAGAAAGAAAAGAAAACCAAAGATTAAAAGAATTAGAAGAAATAAATTATATGCAAGCTTTATGAATAAATGTATATTAAAAGAATTAGAGGAAATAAATTATATGCAAGCTTTATGAATAAATGTATATTAATGGAATGAAAAAAAATAAGTGAAGAAATGTATATTAAAAGAATGTAAAAATAAGAGAAAAATTAGAAGAACTTAATTATATATGAAAATTTATGATTAAGGAAGATTCATAATAATGTAGGCTTAGTTATTTGCTATGTCTTCTTTTAGAATTTATCTTCCTAAGTCCTGTGTAATGCTACCCTTCTTGCTATACTTTTACAGGTACAGAAGCGGAGTTTACATGGGTCATGGCCGAGCAGATTTATGTTCCACTACGTGGGATATACATATATTTTGTTTTGAGTGGACTGTTATTTTGTAAAACTGAATATGTAATAGTTTTATGCCCTGAGACTAGTTCTAATCGGGCGTAGGATCATTTAAGTTGTTTGTAATATTTTTGTGTTTTATGTTTTTAAATAATTTTGGTTTGATAGGTTTAATTAGAAGAAAACTTTGGAAAGTCCGATAAACAGAAGAAACTCTGTCGGATTCTTCCTAAGGATTTTTACAAGTATTTAAGTTTTTAAAAAAAAGAAATTTTAAATCACCGATTTTATTAAAACCTAAAAAATTAACTAATGAAAGTGAGGATGTCGCATTTATGGTATCAGAGCAGTTTTTCCTCGGCCTTGAGTTTGGAGTCACAACTCCTGTGGTTTACTCACCAAGCGAGTAACCGATATGTATAGTCAAGTGTCTAAGTTAGGCGAATGGGATGCATATATATATAGCTATCTATGCATATATGTGTTCAATTGCTATCTTAACCAGGATTAAGTAGTGACAAAGACAATAGGACGCTAGTTTAAGCTTAACTAATTCCCTCGATGGTGTTATCGTTTAAATAGAGTGTAAGGGTAGGATTGGTCGTCCTTACTCTTTCAACTATTAAATGATGCTATCATCAACAAACCCGATGATGTTGTTGCAATTGATACATGTGAGATTGAGACTGACCATCTCGATCTTCGCACTTGTCAACAGTCAATGTCATTGAAGACTTCGAAGTAGCACAAACTCCAACCAGGCATTCAATTTCCCCGAGAAGTATCTCTTTCAGAAGGAAGGGAATCAAGTTTACCCTAGAAACCATCTCCAGCTTTTCCGAAAAGCCAAGCCAGACACTGGTAGTCTGTGATCTGTTAGGAGTCTTCCCACTAAGATTTCTGAACGGTCGCCTGTGAGAAAAGCCAAAATCTTGTCAGCCTTACAAAGTATCCACGCCGAGATCAACCAAGACTGAACCATTGAACCATGGTCTCTGGTAAAAGTAAGAACCCGACATTGGTGCGCTGTTGATAGACATGAAGTTGGGATTGATCACCTCAACCTTTGCAGCTATTAACAGATGATATCATTGCAATCTTCTTAATGAAGTTGAAACAATCAAAATAGAAACTCTCCAAGGAAATAGATCCCTTGAAAGCAAGGAAACCAACCGAATGGTGTTTTTTCCGAACTCTTTACATAGAACCGGAAAGTAAATCCCAAAGCGAAATTAGAAGAGAAAAGTCTTAAGCTATTTCATCAGTTTAGGAATGGCATAGCCGAATGCCTAATCTTTGAAAATATAACCAACCCTATAGGAATCACTTCTAAATTCTACGAAAAGCCAAACCAGATTCCGGGAGTTCAAGTTTTAACGGGAATCTTATCATGGTTTCTGAAAAGACACCGCGAGAAGGGGTAAACCTTAACGACTTAGTGAGTCTCCACATCAAGACCGACAAGGTTAAACTATTAATCTGTACTCCTCATTCAGTATGAGAACCTGGATGCGTGCGAACACAAGCCTTCGCAAACCTTAGGAATTTAATCCAACCCGTCGATCAACAATAGGTTGTTAGATCAACTTCAATCTCGAAAGTGGTGAAACACTCAAGAGTGACACAAGGGAAAAGTGGACCACAATTTCAAGTGATACAAACCCTTTTGTTCAAGAACAATGGAGGACAAGTAGGGAACTAGAGGCTAATCTCATTAGCACTTTTAGTCCATACCAAATTCACAACGTATCTCCTTTAAGATCCAGTTTGGGATAAGCTGAAACCGGGTTGCTGGCATGCACTCAACGTGAGATTTAAGTTTCGTAGATCTCTGATACTGCCCAATAAAGCGTCTAAATTTCAAGAGTGTTGGTATACCTCAATCCGTGGCCGCCAAGTATCGTTCAAGACTTTATTTGTGTTTCCGTTGAACCATGGATAATGGTTTAATTTGTGCAAGTAAACCTCTGTCTTCTTGCTCTGACCTTCTTGGTTCCGAACCAATCTTGATTAAATGTGTCCTTGTTTCAACCAACTAAGGTTGGCGAACTCTTGAATCCTTCTCTTTGTTTTCACTGGTAAATATCAAACGTTCATGTAGTTCTCGCCTTGACTACTCAATTCAGTCACCTCGTATGACGAATGCTGGACACCTTTACCAGGTACCCTTACCGAGATCGATCAAGTCAACCATCGCTCTGTAGAAAACACATCTTTCGTTGATTTTCCAACGAAGATGCATTCTCTGGGATAAATCTCTATTATCTTCAGGGGCGACATGTAACCAGTCATGTTGCTACCCCACAATGTCGGTGCTGCACGATTCTTTTATGTTGGCAACCGACCGATACTCGCTAGTCACCGAACATTATGGAAAAAGCCACGATACGATAAGATGCTGAAATTTCTACACTCTCATCACCTCCCACGTCTTTGGTAATCTTGCAAAGCCCATTAAGCATTCCCTTGAATGCTTCTAGTTTCTTCTTTTCATCTTCACTCTCTTCGAGTTTCAGGTATCTAGTGATAGAACTCGGATGTGTATGCAGGAGTTTGCCAAATTGTAGGAATCTAGTATGATTCAATGCCACCACAAGTAGTCAAACCCCCTTCACTCCCACTTCCGAAGAACGCTTGGGAAATCCATACACTCCATGCTTAGTAGCGATCGAACCTACTCCTAACATTGATATAATCAAGTATGTCGATGCTAAGTGGGGGAGGATTTCAATCCAAACGATTGGGAGATGGAACTTTAATAATAAGAAAGTCGATGATCTGGTGCAGATGGAGTTAATACGTGGTCTTAGAAGACAAGCATTGAAATAGGCATGAACCTAACCACACCTAGAGCGGGAAGTGAAGACCATAGTTAAAAGCTTTACCAATGGGATGATTATCCATTTAAGGAATCGAGCGGAATTTCGGGGACGAAATTCTAATAAGTGGGGGAGAAATGTAACATCCCGAATTTTTATTCTAATAATAATTAGAATAATAGTAAGATTTGGAAGTGAGGATTATCATAGAAGGGATTTAAAATGATGGATTAGGAATACTTTGAGTGCCATATAGGAGTCTAGGAGCATTGGCATCGAGAAGCAAATTTAAAGAAGACCCAAACGAGTGTTAAAAATCGATTTTTCGGTGTTATAAACACCCGACGTTAGGAAATTCAAAATAAAAGATTTAGGACTAAAAACACAATTTCCACCGTTGGATATGAAGGTATGATTTTTAGGAACCTTGCTTTAAAATTTGAGCAAGATCCGACGGTTAACGAAGAAGTTATGGTGATTTGAAAACACGATGAAAATAGAAGAAAAATAGCAAAGGCAATTAGCAATGGTTAATCGAGTATTAATCGATTAACTGCCATTTTAACCGAGTATTAATCGATTAAGTCGAGTGTTCTCAGCCTCTACTCGAGTCTTTGTGAAAAGATTAGAGTGTTTTACAGATCCTGAATCAGGGAAAGGCAAAACCCTCAGATTCACTCGAGTCTTTTAGAAAAGACTCGAGTATTTTTGGATTCACTCGAGTGATTAGTAAAAGACTCGAGTGTTTTTCATGAATTCACTCGAGTGATTTTGAAAAGACTCGAGTGTTTTTATCAGATCAGCAAAAAATAAAAGCACGAGTTGGGGTCATTTTAACCCCAAAAATCACTTTCTCACTCTTCTTTTCTCCGGCTTCTCTCTAGGGTTTTCATCCCCAATCCTTCTCCAATGTTAAAATAGCACCAAATCAAATCAAATTAACATCCCATAATCATTCCCCATCAAATCCCCATGATTCTCTATCAACAAAAACCCCAATTTCATTCTCAATCCCTCAAATCCCCAAATTCCCAATTCAAAACCCTAAATCCTTCCAATCCCCATAATCACTCAAAGTTATCAAAAATTAGTGCTACAAATCACCTACAAATCAATTCCTCATGAATTTCCCTCTCCAAAAACACATATTACTTCCTCTTTCTCATGAAATCCCAATTCCCTATCAAACCCCAATTTGTGTAATCGGTGGCATAGGGTCTTCTAATCATGCAAGGAAGCTTAGGAAGGGATTAAGGGCAAGGAATAGGAAGCTAAGAGGCATGGATTAGAGCTTGGTGAGGATGCTCCCTCAAAACCCCCATTTTGGTTCTTGCTCTTCAAAGAGGTAAGAAGGGTTGTTCACATTACCTTTACTTAGAGAGTAAATTCTAGGATACTATAGTGGTAGCTGAGAATAGAAAAGATTAGTTAGAATAATATACAATAGGGTAATTGCAATAGACAATAAACAAAGCTTAGGAATAAAGGAAATGAACTCATTAGATAAATTGCGAATATATGTAGTATATGATGATGTTTGTAATGTGTGAACTTAGTATGGAAATGTTAAATGAACGGATAATGAATGAGGAAACTATAGGGAAATAAAGGTAATAAATCGAGTAGGTGAATAAATAAAATAAACCCGCCAAATTGTTTGTAATGCTATGTGTAAGTGAATTGTGTTGTTATGCTTGAATGCTTATATGTGAGATAATGAGTCTTAAAAATGAACCTAGGACTTAGTAAGATTAGAGGTATCACAAGCTAATGAAAGAATCAGAATATTGGGTATGTGTGGGAAATTAATAAAGATAGTTAAACAAGAATAGTAATCAATTAATTAATCGAAAAGATAAGGAAGGGGTAAGAGGTTTATATTGGGAAAATGATTGTGAATGTGCGAATGTTGTGAATGTTAATTTTGTATGCTAACACCTTTAAGTGAAGATAAAGAAAATGATAACAAGTCACATGATAAGACATAAATGAAAATACAGATCAAAGATAAGATACAAACATAAACGAAATGCTATAATACAAATCATGTATATGTGTTATTTCTGAAATGGAAATGTAATGTAAAGTAAAAGAAAAGCAATGAGGTCTGCAGCTATTAATCGCGTTTTGGGATCCACACTCATTAGGTGCACACGGTTAGGACAGGGTCCTACTAGCAAAGTAGGCCCGAATTAGCCCCAATAGGTACAAAGCTCGCTCAGGAAAAATCCCCATAAGATCAAAGGCTCGTTAGGTTACGTGGATCCTACGCGATGATTAATAGCTTCATTACCAAATATAATAATGAAATATGAATAAATGAGAATATATGAAAGAGAGTGAAGAAAAGAAAATAAAGAAAAGGCCCTAACGAGGGAAAGGTCTTATGGGTCAAGAAGTCCTATTGAGAAGAAGTCCTATTGGGTGAAGATACCATCCTAACCAATTGTGCAACAAGAATACCTAATGGAATTATTATATTGCTAGTAAAGCAAAAGACAAGATAAAAAGTTCGATGCGATCCTGACGAGGCGTATCGGCATTAAAAGAATTAGTCGGTGCTCAGTACCGTACGGCTGGCTGAGGTTGGACTACATAATGAATACTGTAAAATGAAATAAAGAATGGAATTAAAAGAAAGCAAGCACATGAATCTTCACGTATAAGTATGCTAATAAAAATGAAAGAAAGAAAAGAAAACCAAAGCTTAAAAGAATTAGAAGAAATAAATTATATGCAAGCTTTATGAATAAATGTATATTAAAAGAATTAGAGGAAATAAATTATATGCGAGCTTTATGAATAAATGTATATTAATGGAATGAAAAAAAATAAGTGAAGAAATGTATATTAAAAGAATGTAAAAATAAGAGAAAAATTAGAAGAACTTAATTATATATGAAAATTTATGATTAAGGAAGATTCATAATAATGTAGGTTTAGTTATTTGCTATGTCTTCTTTTAGAATTTATCTTCCTAAGTCCTGTGTAATGCTACCCTTCTTGCTATACTTTTACAGGTACAGAAGCGGAGTTTACATGGGTCATGGCCGAGCAGATTTATGTTCCACTACGTGGGATATACATATATTTTGTTTTGAGTGGACTGTTATTTTGTAAAACTGAATATGTAATAGTTTTATGCCCTGAGACTAGTTCTAATCGGGCGTAGGATCATTTAAGTTGTTTGTAATATTTTTGTGTTTTATGTTTTTAAATAATTTTGGTTTGACAGGTTTAATTAGAAGAAAACTTTGGAAAGTCCGATAAACAGAGGAAACTCTGTCGGATTCTTCCTAAGGATTTTTACAAGTATTTAAGTTTTAAAAAAAGAAATTTTAAATCACCAATTTTATTAAAACCTAAAAAATTAACTAATTAAAGTGAGGATGTCGCAAAGGGAGGGAGTCAAAATTTCTAGAGAAATGGAGAAGGAGGAAATGAATAAAAGTGAGCCAAAATCACGTTCTTTAAGTGATCTGGGTCGATCTAATCGATTAGATCAGGAGCTAATCGTTAGACTGTGCAAATCTAATCGATTAGATCAGGAGTCTAATGGATTAGACTAATTTTCTCATTTTCTTTGCATTTCAAAACGTCATATCTCATTTGTTAACCGTTGGATCTTGCTCAAATTTGATAATAACCTTCACTACATACTTATCTTCACATCCAACGGTGGAATTTGTGTTTAAATTTGTAAATATTTAATTTCAAATTTTCTAATATAGGGTGTTTCTAACACTCTTTTGTTCATTTTTCAATCTCTTTTCCGATGCTAATGTTTCCTAATTCCTTCATGACACTCAAAGGGATTCTACTCCATCACCTTAAATCCTTTTTAAACCTAATTATCATTTTTATAACCTTATTATTATCACAATTATCTTTGGTATTTAAAAATTTAGGATGTTACAGTATAACTTTTTAAAAATTTGAAAAAATTAAATACACTGAACTAATTTCCTCAACTTTATATCATTTTACTTTGTGTGAAATTATTTTTTTTCTTGTATTTAATATCGGAGTGGTAACTTTTAAAGATATAAGTTTTTGTTTGTGAGATACTAGTATTGTCCTCGTGCAAATTGCATGGGAATTAGTTCCAATTATTATGTGTTAATATAAATTTAATTATTATTAAACAATGTAAGATATGATACCAAATTCGATTACATTAGATTAATCCTACATGAAGTCATGTGTAACATCCCTATTGTTTTAATTTAAAAAAAAATTAATGCAATTTTAAAAGTTAAGAAATTTTTTTGCAAGGTTTCCTCTGTAATTCGGACTTTTCCCAATACTATAATCTATAGATATAACCTGTCAGAATCCAGAAATTCATAATTACATATTACTTCATTATTTATGCTCACTAGCACAAGATGTAGTCATCATCATAAAAGCAGTTGTTTCACAAGTCCACAAAAGTCTACATACAATCCAAAAGAGGTTGTGATTTAAGAAACTAGAATTTACATCAAAAGAACGGATGATTAGCCATCCTCAAACCTTTACATATCATAGAAATATGTACATCAAAATGATAGCAAGAGAGTGAGCATCAAAATAAGAAACTACATAGAAAGAAAAGTCCAATGCATGCTAATGCAACTACACTCCATCAGGAGGAGCGTAGTGGTCCTCGGCAGAGGGAACAGTCGGTGGATCCTCTCTATGAGTACCTAAAAATATCAACATGTAAGGGGTTAGTAACTCAAATTTAGATTAAAGAAAAAATTAGAAAATAATAATAAGACTTAACTAAGCATAAACATATAATAAGCACTTTAAGGAATAAATTTAACATGGGCTATAATGAATATAAAACAGTGCACATGTATAGTATAATAATGTAGTATGCAATTATATGTGTATGCTATGCACGCCACACTGTAAATGACTTAGTTCACAAATGCGATATTACACAATATATTCCATTTTATTTCACTTAAACAATTTGATCGGATTTAATGAATTAACCCATTTGTGCAATCTTGTTCCACACTTTCACTTTCACTTTACACTTTAACACTTTTACATTTTAACACTTTAACACTTTACTTTTACCCTTTTCATAAACAATCTCATAACCTCACATACACCCTCCACTCTGAGGAAAAACCGACCAAGAGTAAGCATTTCTCAACCTAACGCACTTCACCCCTCTAGGGTTCGTCATGCTAGCTTGCACAGTACTTCACCCCTTTAGGGTTCGTCATACAATTTGGATTGATTCGCCCAAATTGGCTTTAGCAGAAATCGCCCTCAACTGGTCAAAACGAGCCAAAGTAATAGAATTATTATAGTTTGCACAGAACCAATCCACAACATGGGAATCAAACCCATGTCTTGTGCAAGATCAAAGTTCCCTATAATAATTCTAATAACTTACTTTTGTCCTCATCAATCAAAAGACGTGTGTTTTTCCCCGACTCCTAACGTCCCATTTGCGCCATGCATGATTCGACAATCAAGTACTTTTCAATTGAGGTTGGAGCCCTTTTTATTTTATTAAAAATCAATTTAGAGTGGTTCCTCTCAATTGGAAATTGCTTGTCCCTAGGTTATGTCTAACTAATAATATATTAAGTTCATAATTAGCAAACATCTCACAACATTTATAAAAGCCACAATTATCAATTACAAATAAATTAAAGCATTAGCCATAAACAATTACATACAAAATCTACCAACACTTAGGGTTTTCTGGACTAAACTAATTCCTCTTGATTCTCACTACAGCCAATCACTTAAACACACCTAACTAAGTACCAATTACTAGTTTCTAACACTTCCCCTAAGCTAAACCCAAGCTAAACCCCCTTACCTCTTGAAGGGTAGAGGAGAACCTCCCAATATCTAGAGAAAGCTCCAAACTAGACCCCTAGCTCCTTAGCTCTTGCCCCTTAGCCCTTCCTAAGCTCCTTGATGACTAGAAGACTTCAAACCAAGGTTTACACATAGTTGGGGTTTATGGGTGATTTGGGGAAAGTGAGGAGAGGTAGAAATTGAAAGATTAAAGGGTAGGGAATTAGTGTGGGGATGACGTGGAATTGATTTGGGGTTTTAATTTGGTAAAAATTTGAGGATTAAGAGTAGAAATTGAAAGCCCTAGAGAAATTGAGAAGAGGATTTCGAGTAGAGAGAAATGAACCTTGAAAAAATGATTTTCACAACAAGTGTTTCTTAACTTAAACACAGGGGTTAATCGATTAGTTTGGCCCTTAATCGATTAACATAGCCATTAATCGATTAGTGCCAGAATGTGCAACAAAAATTAATCGATTAAGCCACTCCTTAATCGAGTAGTGTCTGAATGTTGCTTAAAATTTAATCAATTAAGGCTTTCATTAATCGATTAACTCATTGAATTTTGGCTTTCTTTCACACTTCTAAGACTCTTAAGCTATCACAACCCAATCTAACTTAGCTAAACACTAAGGTCTACACTCTAATCATAATCTAACCTATTCATAACTCATTCTATCATACACTTAGCTAAATTCTAATTCTAAACACGTATAATACTAAAGCGAAACAACACTTCTAAACGAAATCGAAAATTGAGGATGTTACAATTCTCCCCCACTTACCGGAATTTCGTCCTCGAAATTCAAGCCGCCTCAAAAAGGTAGGGATGAGAAATCCTAAACTTGTCCTCTAGCTCCCATGTGGCTTCCTCAACATTGTTGCGATTCCAAATCACTTTCACCAATGAAATCTCTTGGCCACGAAGTTGTTTAATCCTTCTATCCTCAATCCTGACCGGCTGCAACTCAAAAGTCAGGTTCTCCCTTATTGGAATCTCTTCTTCTGTGATAACATGGGAAGGATCAAACACATACTTGCGAAGCTGGGACACATGGAACACATCATGCAAATTGGATAATTGAGGAGGAAGAGCAATTCTATAAGCCATTGACCTAACCCTTTGCAAAATCTGATAAGGACCAATGAACTTAGAAGTGAGCTTCTTGGGTTTCAAAACCCTTCCGACTCCTGTGGTTGGAACCACCTTCAGAAACACATGCTCACCCACTTCAAACTCAAAGGTTTCCTCCGTTTGTCCGCATAGCTCTTTTGCCGATCTTGAGCTGCCTTCATTCTTTCCTGAATCGCCTTCACCTTCTCCGTTGTCTCCTGGATAACATCAGGACCAACTAACTGGCTCTCCCCCACTTGGAACCAACATAGGGGAGTTCGACATCTTCTTCCATACAAAGCTTCATAAGGAGCCATCCCGATGCTCGAATGGTAAGAGTTATTATAAGTAAACTCCACCAAGGGCAACAGTTGCTCCAAACTCTTCTGATACTCCAAAGTGCAAGTCCTTAGTAAATCCTCCAAGGATTGAATAGTCCGCTCAGTCTGTCCATCAGTTTGAGGGTGATAGGCAGAACTGAGCTTCAATTCTGTTCCAAGAGCTTGCTGAAGACTTTGCCAGAATGGTGAAAGGAACCTTGGATCACGATCTGAGATGATATCTGATGGCATTCCATGCAACCTGATAATCTCCCTGATGTACAACTGTGCCAGCTTCTCCATGGAATACTTCATGTTCATGGGGAGAAAGTGAGCAGACTTTGTCAATCTATCCACAATCACCCACACTGCATCATGTCCAGCTGTGGTTCTTGGTAAGCCAGAAACAAAGTCCATAGCTATACTATCCCACTTCCACACTGGAATCTCCAATGGATGCAACACACCTCCAGGCTTCTGGTGTTCCACTTTGGACTTTTGAAAGGTCAAACATCTAGCAACATAACTTGCTACATCCTTCTTGATACCGGGCCACCAGAACAACTTCTTCAAATCTTGATACATCTTCGTTGTGCCTGGATGCAAGCTTAACTTGCTCTTGTGTGCCTCTTCTAGAAGAGATTCTCTGAAATCTGGATTAGATGGAACACAAATCCTACTCTGGAACCTTAGAACTCCATCTGCACCCTCCTGAAAATCCGGCTCATTTATGCTTACAGCTTCCCTTTTTATTTCCTGCAATTCAACATCTTCCAATTGCTTCTGTCGAATTACATCCAAGAAAGTATTGGTGATTTGAAGCATCCTAACACTCATGCTCTCTTTCTTGAATTGGACTCCAAGATTGAGATTGCGAAAATCCTCCATCAATTCCAATTCCTTAATCATCATGCAACTGATATGGAGGGCTTTGCAACTAAGGGCATCAGCAACCACATTCGCCTTGCCTGGATGGTACTGCAAACTAAAATCATAGTCCTTGAGGAACTCCATCCATCGTCGTTGCCTCATGTTCAACTCCTTATGGTCGAACAAATACTTAAGGCTCTTGTGATCACTAAACACCTCGAACATTGATCCATAAAGATAGTGCCTCCATATCTTGAGAGCTAAGACAACAGCTGCAAGCTCCAAGTCATGGGTAGGATAGTTCTCCTCATGCGGCCTCAACTTCCTGGAAGAGTAAGCAATCACCCTTCCTTCTTGCATAAGAACACATCCTAAACCCTGCCTTGAGGCATCACAATACACATCAAAATTCTTCTTTGGATCCGGAAGAACAAGAACAGGAGAGGAAGTCAACTTGTCCTTGAGTTCTAAGAAACTCTTCTCACACTTCTCATTCCAATCAAACGTCGTCTCCTTTCTTGTTAACTTGGTCAAAGGCAAAGCTATCTTAGAAAAATCATTGATAAACCTCCGTTAATAGCGTGCTAATCCAACAAAGCTTCGGACCTCTGTCACCGATTTAGGTCTTTCCCATTCCAACACGGCCTCCACCTTTGCAGGATCTGTAACACCCATTGTTTTTATATGAAATATCACTTAAAATAAAGCTTAATAATTAAAAAGAAGAGTTTAAAATTTTCTTTTCATAAATCAAATTTACAAATGAAATTGGGTAGTTCAATTATAATATGAGTAGCGCAACATAAAATTTTCCTTCTTTCCAAGTCTTCCATTGCGACACTCTGATCCTTAAGCTCCTTCAGCATATACCTAAAATGATAACCACTAAGGGTGAGACCTTTTCACAACACATTGAATTAAAAGATAGTAAAGAGCACATAATAGCAACTCAAGCATCATAATTAAACCAAGTCATGAATAACAAAATGCTTCTCGTTCTCATTTCCAAAATCATTTTCAATTCCCACTATAAACCATATAACGTGTGTCTCCTCACGGTCAGAGAACAACACACCCAACATAATATCGCATGCCTCCTCACGGTCAGAGGACAACATACCCA
Source organism: Crotalaria pallida (assembly GCA_037953625.1). Taxonomy (NCBI): domain Eukaryota; kingdom Viridiplantae; phylum Streptophyta; class Magnoliopsida; order Fabales; family Fabaceae; genus Crotalaria; species Crotalaria pallida. The sequence continues at coordinate 103,271,672 of CM075649.1, forward strand.
CTTTTCTTTCTTTTACTCATTTCTTTTAGTTTGTACCACCAGGAATTGGTTGCTCCTGCTTGGGCATTTGTACACCCATTAGGGACTTATACACCCATCACGACTTTGGTCACCCATTAGGCTTCACCCGTTAGGACAATACAATGCAATCTTATTATTGCATACCAATCTTATAACTTAATCATTTTCACATACTTTATTCCTTTTCACATTTTCCATACGCTTAATTATCGTTGAATTGATCAATTGGGACATCGACGCCTAACGGGGCGTTTGGACCTAATGGGGCATTTGGCCTGATGGGGCATTTTGCCCTAATGGGGCATTTGATACACCTAGTAGGGGCACCTAGTGTGCCAATGTCCCAATGATCAATTCAATCGTCCGTTCCTTTTTAATTCATTCAATCAAACATGTCCATCATAATGCATACCTTTCAATTAGTCATTCCATCAAGTAGCAAATATCTACATTCAAGCACTTACAACATTCTAAATTCCAAACATCACACAATAACAATAAATAAAAATTTAACAACAACCACAACCAATCACAAGCATAAATCAAGGCTTCATATTTTTCAATCAACAATAATAATATTAATTAGCCCTAGAATCAACTCCACACATTTGCACACTTAACGTTTAAGCATTCAAGTAATCTATTTTACAATTAATTAACTATTTTCACCAATGCAAATCAAGAACTCATACTCTTTCCCAACTAATACTCATACCATTAATTAACACTAAAGAAATTAATCCCATGCATTTCGATAAACATCACCATCCTTAAATAAACGATTATATTACACTTCTTATTCAAGCATTCAAGTTTTATCCTTATATCCATTAAATATTACATCACCACATAGTCGAAATTATTAATTTATCACATTATTTAACACTTAGTCATAAATATACTCATCTAACACACATAGTGAACATAACAACTCTCAAAAGACAACAGATATCACAAATAAATCGACATACTCAGGTATGTCTCAGAGTGCTGTAAGATAAGTCAACTCCCTAGGGTTCTTCACTTCCTACTTTTAACAACACACTTGAGGGGTTTTTAGCAAATTAATGTCAATTAAATTGAATAATTAAATCAAATAAAAATACATTCAGTCTCCCTAAACCAATTCTAAACAGCTGCTATTTTGCTACCCACAACCCAATTCAACTACTTAACCCAAGTCCTATTATATACCCCAACTATCCCTAACTCAAGGTGTGGAAAAGAGACTCCCCTTACCTCAACCAAGGAGAGAGAGCTTGATTCCCACAAATGAGGTTTGGTCTGGTTTTGTAGCTCCACCCAGATTCGGTTCACAGCAAAAGGGCCCCAAACCGGTTCAAAACAGTCTGGACCATCACACAGCAACATCAGGGGCTGAGACAACAGCTTTTCCGATGGCGGTTCGAGAGCCATCTTTCACAGCAGCACCGACGGCGACGCGAAGAGAGAAACCATAGAGGGTCTACGACTGAGGAAGGAGAACAGCGGTGGAGCGATTTGACCGAAGAGGGTTGTGATTTGCAACTTGGAGGGAGAGAAGTCGCAAGGCAGTGGCGGCGCGACTTGGGGAAGGAGACACGCGAGTGTCGGTGAAGGAGAGAGAGAGAACGAGCGGCGGCCATGGCTTCGGGGGCAGCAGCACAACAACGGTGGCAAGGAACAATGGCAACCGAAGGTGAGGGACGAAGGGACCATAAGAAGAAGGGGGGGCGGCGCTGCAGAATAGAGAAGGGAATTAGGGTTCCCTTTCACAACACACACATACACTCCTTTTTGCTTTTCTTTTTTTTAAAAAAAAATAAATAAATTTAGTCATCAAATAAAATAAATAGATTTATTTTGGTAAATGCCTTATAGTCGAATATTTATTTAAAAAAACACTACATATAATTCATTATAGAATATATAAAAGTTTAAGTAAAATATTCAAAACTTTTAGTATTATTTCAATATAATAATTTTTTTTCTTTAAAAGAGTTTACTTTTTTAAAAAAAATAAATATAACTAAATGTTCTTTCGTAATTACATAGTGCATTTTAGGAAAATACCCAACAACTAAATAATTGTTTTCAAGAAACAAATATTTAATTCGATAAACTCATAATTATCGCGGGGATTAAAATTAGGGATGTTACAGGATCTACTGCTATGCCTTCCTTAGCAATCACATGCCTCAAGAATTTTACTTTCTCAAGCCAGAAATCACACTTGGCGAGCTTTGCATACAACCGCTTCTCCTTCAAGATTCTTAGGACTATTCTGAGATGCTCCCGATGCTCATTGGAGTCCTTTGAGTATATAAGAATATCGTCAATGAAGACAACTACAAAGGAGTCCAAGTAAGGTCGGAATATCCGATTCATATAGTCCATAAAAACTGCAGGGGCATTGGTTAGACCAAACGGCATTACCACATACTCATAGTGGCCATACCGTGATCTAAAAGCAGTCTTGGGTATATCCTCTTCTTTAACTCTGATTTGGTGATAACCAGATCGAAGATCGATCTTGGAAAACACCACTGCACCACGCAATTGGTCCATCAAATCATCGATGCGTGGAAGAGGATACTTATTTTTAACTGTCACCTTATTCAGCTTCCTGTAATCCACACACAATCTGAGGCTTCCGTCCTTCTTCTTAACAAAAAAGAACCGGTGCACCCCAGGGTGAGGCACTAGGCCTGATAAACTTCTTATCTAACTTATCCTCCAGCTGCTTCTTCAATTCCACCAACTTAACTTGAGCCATTCTATGCGGAGCCAAAGAAATAGGTCCAGTACCGGGCACCAAATCAATACTGAACTCTACCTCACGCACCGGAGGTAACCCAGGCACCTTGTCAGGAAACACCTCTGGAAACTCATTCACTATAGGGATTTGGTGAAGGGTTGGTTCTTTGTCGATTTCTAAAGCAGCTAAGTTTAACTTTGGTTCTTTGGTTTGAGGGAAAATTATGGTCTTTTTGTGACAGTCTATAATGATGTGGTTTTCTGATATCCAATCCATCCCTAAGATAATATCTAGTTGGGTTAAGGGTAAGCATATGAGGTCAACGTGGAATGTGTGGTCATGTATTGTGAATGTGCAATTTGGACACATTTGAGAGGTAGACACTGAGGGGTTGGTTGGGGTAGACACTATGAGTTTGAAGGGAACTTCTATAATTGACAATTTTAATCTAGTAGCACAATCTAAGGATATAAATGAATGAGTTGCTCCACTATCAAATAAAACATTGCAAGGCATTCCATTGACAAGACCAATACCTCTGATGAGATCCTCTGACTGATTCGCCTCTGCACCACTCATAGCATACACCCTACCATACACAGCTGGCTGAACTCCTCCAGATTGACCCACTGGTGCACTCCTTCCTTGAACTTGATTTGGACAATTAGCAGCACGATGTCCAACTTGCTTGAAAATGAAACAAGGACCAATCTGACCTGTTTGTCCACCATACAACAACCTCCAACAAGTCCCCTTATGAAACTTCCCACAATGCTGACATTGAGGGTAAGGTGGAACAAAACCTGGAACTGGAACAGGAGTTGCTGCTTTTCCCACTACTCCCTTAGTCTTGTTGTCCACAAACTTGGGAGTTGGATAGGGGAGGTTCCTTTGGATGGAAGGTCCCTTACCCTTGTCCCTCACCGGTCCAACAACCCTCTGAGCCGCTCTTATGCTCCTGTCATTGGCCTCTTTCACCCTTAGATCACCTTCATACATCCTGCACATGTTTACCAACTGGGGGAAATTCTGAATCCCCTGGTATCCAATAGCCAACTTAATCTCAGGTCGAAGACCATTCTCAAACTTGATGCGTTTGGAACCCTCATCTGGATGCTGGTGGTAATAGGGAGAGAACTTGATCAACTCTTCAAACTTGGAGACATAATCCCCAACAGACATGGCCCCTTGTTTCAACTCCAAGAACTCAATCTCTTTCCTCCTCCGCACATCCTCTGGGATGAACTTGTCCAAGAATCTCTCCTTGAACAACTCCCATGAAATCTGTCTCCCTTCTGCCTCTAGGAAATGGCTGGTGTCCGCCCACCAAGATTCCGCCTCACCAGAAAGCATGAAGGTGGAATACATCACCTTCTTCGCATCAGAACAAGGAAAAGACTTGAAAATCTTCTCTATCTCCTTCAACCATTGCTGGGCTCCCGCCAGATCAAACCCACCCACAAACCTTAGGGGCTCCAACTTCTTAAACTCTGTGATACCACGAGCTGCTGCATGGGGCTGGTGATTAGCATTTTGGGCCTGTTGAGCACTGGCCTGCACCAAATTCTCTATAATATTGGTCTGATTGGCATTGGTCCGAGACAAGTCCTCTAGGACCTCGGATATTCTTTCGAATACTCGATTTTGTTGAGCCGCCATACTAATCCTGGAATCAAAGAGCGATTAATAAGAATCACATCTATTAAGAAAATTTAAAGCTAGAACTAACTAACCAATTGCTTAGGAATGAAAACAAACTAATTACTAGCTACTTTAGTGCTACTCTCATGTGGAGTAATACTTTGGGAGTAGGAAAAACCATACTGCACAGCCGAGGAATGCAACCACTGCTCTGATACCAAATGTAACATCCATATTTTTTTAATTTAAGAGAAATTTAATGCAATTTTAAAAGTTAAGAAAATTTTTTGCAAGGTTTCGTCTGTAATTCGGACTTTTCCCAATACTATAATCTATAGGTATAACCTGTCAGAATCCAGAAATTCATAATTACATATATTACTTCATTACTTATGCTCACTAGCACAAGATATAGTCATCATCATAAAAGCAGTTGTTTCACAAGTCCACAAAAGTCTACATACAATCCAAAAGAGGTTGTGATTTAAGAAACTAGAATTTACATCAAAAGAACGAATGATTAGCCATCCTCACAACCTTTACATATCATAGAAATATGTACATCAAAATGATAGAAAGAGAGTGAGCATCAAAATAAGAAACTACATAGAAAGAAAAGTCCAATGCATGCTAATGCAACTACACTCCATCAGGAGGAGCGTAGTGGTCCTCGGCAGAGGGAACAGTCGGTGGATCCTCGCTATGCGTACCTAAAAATATCAACATGTAAGGGGTGAGTAACTCAAATTTAGATTAAAGAAAACATTAGAAAATAATAATAAGACTTAACTAAGCGTAAACATATAATCAAGCACTTTAAGGAATAAATTTAACATGGGCTATAATGAATATAAAACAGTGCACATGTATAGTATAATAATGTAGTATGCAATTATATGTGTATGCTATGCATGCCACACTGTAAATGACTTAGTTCACAAATGCGATATTACACAATATATTCCATTTTATTTCACTTAAACAATTTGATCGGATTTAATGAACTAACCCATTTATGCAATCTTCTTCCACACTTTCACTTTCACTTTACACTTTAACACTTTACTTTTCCCTTTTCATAAACAATCTCATAACCTCACATACACCCTCCACTCTGGGGAAAAATCAACCAGGAGTAAGCATTTCTCAACCTAACGCACTTCACCCCTCTAGGGTTCGTCATGCTAGCTTGCACAGTACTTCACCCCTTTAGGGTTCGTCATACAATTTGGATTGATTCGCCCAAATTGGCTGTGGCAGAAATCGCCCTCGACTGGTCAGAACGAGCCAAAGTAATAGAATTATTATAGTTTGCACAGAACCAATTTGCAACATGGGAATCAAACCCATGTCCTGTGCAAAATCAAAGTTCCCTATAATAATTCTTATAACTTACTTTTGCCCTCATCAATCAAAAGACGTGTGTTTTTCCCGGACTCTTAACGTCCCCTTTGCACCATGCATGATTCGGCAATCAAGCACTTTTTAATTGAGGTTGGAGCCCTTTTTATTTTATTAAAAATCAATTTAGAGTGGTTCCTCTCAATTGGAAATTACTTGTCCATAGGTTATGTCTAACTAATAATATATTAAGTTCATAATTAGAAAACATCTCACAACATTTATAAAAGCCACAATTATCAATTACAAATAAATTAAAGCATTAGCCATAAACAATTACATACAAAATCTACCAACACTTAGGGTTTTCTTGTAACATCCTCACTTTATTTAGTTAATTTTAAGTTTTAATAAAATCAGAGTTTAAAAATTCATTTTATAAATTGATTTCTTAAGAAAGGATTTGCGAAAATCCGGCAGAGTTTCCTTTGTTTTTCGGACTTCCCAAAAATTCTCTTCTTAAAACCTGTCAGTCCAGAATATTTAAAAACTTAAAACATAATAGTTCAATAACCAGATCAGATCCTAAAGCCCAATTAGTACAATTTCAGGGCATATAACTACACATATTATACATTACAAAAATAACAGTTTTTAATGTAATGAAATCCACTCAGGTATCACAATTTCACTCCACGTAGTGGAGAGTTCCCAGTTCGGCCCGCAACAGTGTAAGCTCCGCTTCCGTACCTGTAAAGTTATATCAAGAAGGGTAGCATTACACAGAACTTAAAAAGATAAATCCTAAAAGAAGACATAGCAAATAACTAAGCCTACATAATTATTAATACATTTTATTCACAATAATTCATATAATTAATCTCTTTTAGTTCTTCACTTATTCTCACGTTCATTTAATTATTGATCTTTTAACAGGTCTTTTATTATTTCTACATTCACTTTTCTTTTTCTTTTTCTTCTTCTCTTCCTTTTCCTTTCTTTTTCTTTTCTTTATCTTTATCTTTTCCTTTTTTCCTTATGACTGAGTCCAACAGACCATCAGCCGTTTTCCTTTATTTGACTGAGTCCAAAAGACCATCAGCTGTTTTTCCTCTATATGACTGAGTCCAAAAGACCATCAGCCGTTTTTCCTCTATATGACTGAGTCCAAAAGACCATCAGCCGTTTTCCTTTATCTGACTGAGTCCAAAAGACCATCAGCCGTTTTTCCTTTATATACTGAGTCCAAAAGACCATCAGCCGTTTTCCTTTATCTGACTGAGTCCAAAAGACCATCAGCCGTTTTTCCTTTTCTTATGACTGAGTCCAACAGACCATCAGCCGTTTATCTTTTATCATGACTGAGTCCAACAGACCATCAGCCGTTTTCCTCTTCTTTATGACTGAGTCCCAAAGACCATCAGTCGTTCTCTTTTATTCTTTCTTAATTATTTCTCTTTTCTCTTCTTATAATTTCAGTATTTCTTTTATACTTATCTTTATCTTTTGGTCTTTGTTCTCGTTTATGACTTATCACATTTTTTCTACATTTTCTACTTTTCTCTTTTTATTTTTGTTAGTTTCCCTCGGTTTTATCCAACTCTACTTAACTTGGTTCTATATGTTATATTTTAGTTCTCGTTATTATTTCTGAGTCATATCTTTGGTTCCTTTATTTTATACTATTTACTTAACTTATTATTTCTAATTCTTTGTCTCCAGTTTATTTAACTACTATATTAACTCACATTATTACTTAACCCCTTATCCCTATCTCATTAATTCCATTTTCTTTGATTATCCTATTAACTCCACTTAGTTTCCCTATTTTATTTCGACGTTCTATTCTAACTTCCCTACTATCATACTCTCTCTCCATTTTATTAGTTATTTATTTACCCACTCGTCGTCTTTCCTATTTTCTTTTAAATCAAATTCATCATTTTATTTCTATTCCCTAATTTACTCTGCGTGCATTCATTATTCCTTATTCTAGACTCTCTTTTACCCTTTTTGTTCCTTTACCTCCCCTATAGCTTTTACTTTATAATTTCCCTCATTTCGTTTTATATTAACTAGTTTAATATCCTTAAATACGCTCATCCACTCCGAGCTTTATTCTACGCACATACATTTTATTCCCTAGGGTGTGGTTTCTTGTCACAATTTTATTTACTTTATCTATATCAACGGGGTACCCTAAGGTTCATTAACATACTTTTAATTACTCTATTCCTAGCTACCACTATAGCATCCTAGAATTTACTTCTTAAGCAAAGGTAATGCGAACCCTCTTACCTCGGGCTTTTTTAAATAGAACCTGGATTTTAGCTCGGTGACGATGACGGCGTCGGTGTTGCTCCTCGTTAGCGGGAACGATCGCGGCTGGACCAAGGCAAGAGCTTCGAGCTTCGAGGTTCCCGACACGAGCCCGGCACGATCACGGACTGGTAACGGCGCCGGTGAGATCCGTGGAGAGAGAAAGCTCGAAGAGAGGGAGAGAGAGAGACCAAGCTAAAGGGGAAGAGGGAGAGGGATATTTGATGGTGGTGATGAGGAATAGTGATGGTGGCTCGTGGTGGAGGTGGCGGTGGCGGCCTTGGCGGCGGCGGCCGTGGTGGTGGAGAGAGAAGGAGAGGGAGAGCTCAATGGAGAGAGAGAGAGAGTTGATGGTGGAATGTGAGGGAAGGAGGGAAGGGAGAGGTGAAGAGTGGTGGTTGTGGGTGGTGGTGGCTGCCCTGGAGGAGGAGGGCGGAGGAGGGTGGAACGGGGGAAGAAAAATGGGGGTTTGGGGGTGGGTTTCCGCCCCAAAACGCGTTTTTAATGTTCAGATCGAAGTAATTTCGCTTAAGCGAAATCTGTTCGCTTAAGCGAACCCCATATGTGTTGCTAATGGACCGTTTTCGCTTAAGCGAAATATTTTCGCTTAAGCGAAATGAGCAGATACTGCTACTTCATTTTTCTATTTTTCAGCTATTTTCTCCCAACTTCAAATAGCCATAACTTCTTCGTTCACCGTCGGATCTTGCTCAAATTTGACGAGTAACTTCCTAAAAATCATATCTTCATATCCAACGGTGGGAATTGTGTTTGGAGTCTTAAATCTTTTATTTTGAATTTCCTAACGTTGGGTGTTTATAACACCGAAAAATCGATTTTTAACACTCGTTTGGTCTTCTTTAAATTTGATTTTCGATGCCAATGCTCCTTGACTCCTCTATGGCACTCAAAGAACTCCTAATCCATAATTTTAAATCCCTTCTAGGATAATCCTTACTTCCAAATCTTACTATTATTCTAATTATTATTAGAATTAAAATTCGGGATGTTACATTTCTGGACTAAACTAATTCCTCTTGATTCTCATTACAACCAATCACTTAAACATACCTAACTAAGTACCAATTACTAGTTTCTAAAACTTCCCCCAAGCTAAACCCCTTTACCTCTTGAAGGGTAGAGGAGAACCTCCCAATATCTAGAGAAAGCTCCAAACTAGACCCCTAGCTCCTTAGCCCTTGCCCCTTAGCCCTTCCTCAAGCTCCTTGATGACTAGAAGACTTCAAACCAAGGTTTGCACATAGTTGGGGTTTATGGGTGATTTGGGGAAAGTGAGGAGCGGTAGAAATTGAAAGATTAAAGGGTAGGGAATTAGTGTGGGGATGGTGGGGAATTGATTTGGGGTTTTAATTTGGTAAAACTTTGAGGATTAAGAGTAGAAATTGAAAGCCCTAGAGAAATTGAGAAGAGGATTTCGAGTAGAGACAGAAATGAACCTTGAAAAAATGATTTTCACAACACGTGTTTCTTAACTTAAACACAAGGGTTAATCGATTAGTTTGTTCCTTAATCGATTAACATAGCCATTAATCGATTAGTGCCAGAATGTGCAACAAAAATTAATCGATTAAGCCACTCCTTAATCGAGTAGTGGCTGAATGTTGCTTAGAATTTAATCGATTAAGGCTTTCATTAATCGATTAACTCAATGAATTTTGGCTTTCTTTCACACTTCTAAGACTCTTAAGCTATCACAACCCAATCTAACTTAGCTAAACACTAAGGTCTACACTCTAATAATAATCTAACCTATTCTTAACTCATTCTATCATACACTTAGCTAAATTCTAATTCTAAACACTTATAATACTAAAGCGAAACAGCACTGCTAAACGAAATCGAAAATTGAGGATGTTACATCATGCTTATATGCCTCTCCAAGAAGGGGGACTTAAGCAAAAAAATGAACTTGAGATTTCTTAGTTTGGGGTCCATTTCCATGTTTTGAAGTTGGCAAAATTGCATCACTCGAGTCAATCGAATTACATATTTAAATATTTATTGAAAAATTAGTTTGAGAAAAAATATTTGTAAAGTCATAATAAAAAAGATTTATTTCAATTTTGTATTCATAAAATATAAGTGATATTATAATCAATTAGTTAATCATTATCTTTTTTGGTATGTTATATAACAAATTGAATCGCGTATAGTTATTGAACAATGCCTCGTATAATTGGACGGGAATAAACCTTAATTGTTATAGTTGATAATACTTTCTAAAAATATAATAAATGAACAAAAATACTTAAATATTAGTTAAACATATCCTAATTAATATTCGAAATATTAAGATGAATGCACACTCCAATAATACATGGATATATGAATTTATGCAATAATCAATATGTGAATCTTTCAAAGTGATAATTTAAAATGAAGATATTTGAAACTAAGGAGTAGTTATCTTTTGAATTATATATTATTTTAGATTGTATGAGGTTGAAATTATTTATTCATGTACATGCATATTGAATAAGTGAAAAGTTCAAGCAAAGAAAATATGGGAAGATTTTTCTGTACTATAACAATAAAAAATTAAGGCTTATTTATGTATTTAGTCCTTGAAAGTTGGGGGTGTTTTGGTTTGGTTCCTAGAAGTTTTTTTTACCTTGACTCATCCTTAATTGTTTTGAAAATTTGGTTTAAGTCCATGTCGTTAGGAAAAATCCGTTAACTACTAATGTGGCTAACGAAACTCTCTGCATCAGCTTACTTGTGTGCAAGTACTGCATGTCATTGGTACGATTGTGACACCCTCAATATAATCCAAGTAATTAATACAATAATTATACTATTACTCATAATATTTATGGACTTGTTAGTATTTAGAAAATGTAGGAAATAAAATTTTTCTTTAAAGGCGGGTGCACAAATCAAAACATGGAATTCTTGGAGTATGTAACCTCTATCATTTTGAACATTATACTAAGTTCGGCATTCTCTATAATAAGGAAATCTTTTCTCAATCCAGATAGCAATGATACTTTGAAATTGTATTTATATCGTAAAAATTAAGCGATGCCATCCATTCATACGTTTTGTGAAACTGATACCATTTTCAAATATCGTAGCCGAACTCTTTAAATAATCTATATCAGAGTAAGCGGAAATAGTAGGACTATGCACAATTGTAATATAAACATAAGATATATATATATATATATATATATCAGTAGGTCATAAAATACATAGTCCAAAGTCGTATCCAAGAACCAGTACAAGTCCATATAAGATCTATATCAAAAGAAAACCATAACCCTAGAGCTCTCAAAAGCATATCTACAATATATACATCTCAAAATATGAAACTCTAGAGTTGGTCACATAGATCTGGTAGCAGCAGTAGTAGTAGTTATATCCAGGTAGCAGTAGTCTCCATCCAACATCACAGCAGCAGCATCAACTCCTCCATAGCATCCACCACGTCGGATCCCCTGATCCTCATCATCTACCATATGCACATACCTAGGGATCATCGTCCCTCCACTTACTCCCGGTAGAGTGCACGACAGGCTCACCTCCCCTCTCGTCCTCCACAGGATCCTCCTCGATCTTATCCGATGGAGTGGGTACCCTACCACTAGGTACAGGGTCAGGTAATGGTGAGACCCTAACAGGGATCCTCAGATCAGATGGGGGAGTCTCCTCGCGGACGACTCTCGAAGAAAAAGGGTGTGAGCGGGTAGGTCAAAAACGAGAACTATGATATGAGCGAGCTGGTCGTCTAGGAGGTGGTCCATGGTAAGTGTAAAAGGGTGGTACATGAATAGTGTATATGATAGGGATCCTAAATCTACGAGGACGAAACCGGATAAGCGGGTTCGGGTGGTTGAAGGGAACATCTACCTCTCCCTCGAACACCGCACGGTGATCCTCGTAGATCCATATGCCATTAAGAAGTGGTCGGATCTCGATGCAAGCTATGTAGCATGACATCACCTACAAGGGCATAGGGGTAAGCAATTCTATACACATAATCAATAGAGCATAAATATATGAACAATAAGAGTATGTAAACATGCAGCAATAATCAACAACCACATTTACCACTTAGCAAATATTTAATGCAAGTAAGATGCTCATACTTATTTCATTTATCAACTTTAGGTTAAATGGGTGGCATGATGTATTAGCCTAGCTCTCAACCCTATCTCCATCAATCTATGCCACTCTCTGACGTCCATCCTTTACTTCGTCCAACACTCAACAGTGCGTTGTACTCCTAGGTGTACAACATTCGTACATTCACCAAGAATGTACATGACAAGCTTGGAAATAACACGCCACCCGAGCAACGTCATGACGTGCCACCCGAGCAACGTCCCATCATCCAAACGGAATAACCATATCATCAGCATCTCACTATGTTGACCACGTCGTTCACCATAACGTGTCATCAAGCAAACCGTCAGTTGGCACTCCCAGAGGCCCTCCTCATGTTACCAAAACATGATAAATGATCTATCATCCGAGCTCCAGAATGAATGCAATATCTTAACTTAAAGAAATTGATTGGTGTATTTCTCTTTTTTTTAATAATACCTAGCGTGCCACCCGAGCAACGTTTCGTTATCCAAAGGAAATCACCCTATCATCAATCAATTTCTTTTAAGTCTTAGATCACTTGGATTATTGTCATTTAAGTATTAATAAAATGATTCAGAATTAAAAATGGTATTTTTAATATTCTGGGCAAAAATACTCGAGTGTTCTTCATAATACTCGAGTGGTTCTTCAGTCTTTCCGGATTACTCGAGTAGTTCATGGCTACTCGAGTCGTTCATGCTTTCAGAAAGGTCAGATTTCAGATTCTTAAAATTACTCGAGTAGTTCATGAATACTCAAGTGTTCTTCATCAAATCCAGAATACTCGAGTGACTCATGCATTACTCGAGTGGTTCATCAGAAAATGCTCTTGTACATCAGTCGATACTCGAGTTCTGGGCCTGGTACTCGAGTGTCTGGAATAAAAGACACACTATTTTATCACAAAATACTCGAGTATCAAGCCAAGTACTCGAGTCTTTTCTGACAGAACAGACTGGAAACTTGGTTTTAACATACCATTTTCAATTCTAACCATTTCTAATCCAATCCAATGATCAACAGAGTTCATATTTCATATATTGAACATGTTTAAACACTTGGTACACATCAATTTACAGATTTGACAGAGAATCATGAGATTATGCATAAAACATGAAAATTCACAACTCAACATACTAAATTGCAATATACTCAATAAACTTGTGAATTTAAGCTCAAAACAGCTTGCATGCATCATATAGGACTTGCTCAAAACAACTTTAGAGCACAAGTTGGTCTCCAAACCAATCTCCCTATTCAATCTAAGCCCTTAGAGCCTCTTGGTGGCTCTCTAATGAAACTCATGCAATTTAAACTCTATCTAGTGAATAGAAAGCTTTCCCCTTACCTCACAGACGTGAATCAATGGAGAGATTGCAAGGAAAAACTTCACAACACCAAAAACGACTTCAAGCATCACATGCAGGATAGTTTGAGTGGAGCACCAAAATTGAATTGGTTGACATAGAAAACAGAGATAGAAATTGGGGAAATTAGTATTTCTAACTCTATGCAACACATACTAACTATAGAAATCAACTTGAGACTCAGAGAATACGTGAGCTTACCAAAATCAGGGATCAAAGTAAGCTCCAGAACCAACTTGACAGAAACCAGCTCCAACTTCCAAGCTCCAATTCTTCCACCACACTCACTCTCAGCTCACGATTTTTATCTCTATACAAAGCTCGTGATGTGAACTTTGTATTGGTGTATAGTTTGTGACTCGAATCAAAACACAGAGGTAGAATCGAAGGAAACGATTCAAGTGAGGAAACCGCAATTGGTGGTTGGAGAGACTTAGGAACCCTAGGAAAACACCTAGAAGGGGGGGTTGAATAGGTGTTGAAGCTACCTTGAAAGATTTTCGAACGAAACAAATCGAAACAATCAAAACAAATGATTTTTGCAAATTCTACAGCACTTAATCGATTAACCTGCAACTTACTCGAGTAGTACTCGATTAAACTTGAACTTAATCGATTAAATATGACAGAAAACAGAAAAATCAATTTTTCATTCGAATACGAAAATCAATCAATTCACATGCAAGATCAGAGATACAACGGAAATGATTAACACCTATATTCTTATTGATTAACCTAGTTATGAAAATGATTTTCCCTTTATCAATTTGAACAATTAAAGATTCAATTCAATCAATTATGAAAATCAATCTTTCTAGGTTTTCAATCAAGAACGCAATCAAATGACTTGAATATAAAGAGTAAGGGTTTAGAGATACGACACAGTGATTTATCCTGGTTCACTTTCATCCACTTGAAAGCTACATCCAGTCCCCTCTTCAACCAAGAGAGATTCTTCACTATGAGGAATTAGAGTTCTCAAATTACAAGTGATTGCCTCACAAGACTCCCTTCTTGCTAGCTTACAAGAGATAACCGACACCCTTGCCTTGTAATCCTATTGATCTTCTCTCTAATCTAACCTCTACCCCTTGTTGATAATCGACACAACAAGTCTTCAATTGCTTGATGATAATCCACACACCAAGGCTTCTCCTTGCTTGATTCACAACCAAGACTTCTTCTTCTTCTTCAATAAGAATACACTTGCTTGATGATAAAATCGACACACCAAGACTTCTTGTTTGTTGTAGTGGCTTGCCTTCTTGCAAAGATTACAACACAATAAAAAACACAAAACAATCCTATGAATCTCAATCAAGAGTTATGACAATTCACCATAAGAGATTCAAAGGTTCTTGATCAAAGAATATGAAAATATGAGAACTTTGATCTTTAGAAAAATGAGAGAGAATAGAGTGGCTTGATTCTTTGTAAAACTTGTATGAAATGATTCTAACACATCACAAATAATAGGAAAAGGTTTATGTAGAATACCCAAAAGTTGTAGCACTTGAAAACTGATTTTGAGAAGTGAAAAACGTATTTTAAAAATCAGTTCAGCAGTACTTAATCGATTAAGCAAGTCGTGTACTCGAGTAGTACTCGATTAAGTTAATCACTTAATCGATTAAGTTGGTACTGCACATGTTCAAAACTTGTTTTCTCAAAATCCAACCTTTTCTTTAAAACCTTTAAGCCACCTATTGATTCTAGGTTAAGTGAAAACTCAAATTATGATTAAATCATGACTTATGAATGAGATTCACTACCCTCTATAATAATCTACCCAAATAAAAAAAAACTTATGAAGCTTGAGAGGCAAAAGATAAAAGAAATACAAATACACTCAAACTTAAGTCTTCATGAGCTTGCTTTCTCTCTTCTTCATTTGATGTTTGTTGTTGCTTGTTGAGCTTGAAACTTGATCAACACTTGTAGCTTGTTCAAAAACACTTTGTCATTATCAAAACATTCATCATGTTCATCATGGAACTAACAATCTCCCCCTTTTTGAAAATGACAACCCATGTTTTGAAATCGCTTGAAGTTGTTGATGCTTGAAACATTTGATCACTTGAGAAGACTCTTTCTCCCCCTCAATCAATGCTTTAACACTTGAATCCAATTGAGATAGAAGCTTGATTCTCCCCCTATCTTAAACAACTTAGCTCAACCTACATAAAAACAACAAAACAACCTTTCTCCAAATATAATATCATATATTTCTCCCATGTTTTGAAAACATACCATTTCTCCCCATTTGAGAAACATTTCATTCAATTCAAAACATCATATTTCTCCCCCTTTGGCATTATCAAAAAGTAATATATACCAATTGAAATATAACATCTAAGCCAAGGTAAGAAATCAATGATCATTTCTTCACAACATTGATATCAATTGCACAAATACAATAGAGCTATACTTTGAAATGTGATATCAATTGGTAAGAGAATATAACAATTGAAATATGATACCAATTGAGAACTAAAAAGATCATAATATCACTTAACAAAGAAGATATCAATTGTAAAGAAGAATCAATAATCACAAAAGCATGATAATCAACTAATAATCTCTCAATGATACAAATTGAATTAACTAAACATTTAGAAAAGTAATATCAATTGAGAAGATACCAATTAAGATAATATATCAATATCAAATATTACCACTTTGTAGGACATTCACTTGTGATGCAAGTGTGATACCAATTGAAGATGTGAATATAGACATTCATAGTTGAGACCAATTGAGAACATGTGTCATTCATTTGCATCTTCAATCAAACCTACAAAACAATCATGCTTTGCTTTTTGGTATCCAAATGGTTTTGGATCCATTTTTGTTAGTGTAGGGACTTTCACCCTTTTTCATCCAAACAAAATTTCCTTTAGGTATACCATGCACTTTAACATAACACACATTTGAAGTATGTCCATGAGTACCACAATAGAAACATGTTGGAGGATTTGAAAAATCAACTTTAGAAAAATTAACAACATTTCTATGAGATTTACTCTTAGCATTAGTATAACCCAAACCAAACTTGTTTGAATTTTCTCTTTGAAAATTTAACAATGTGCGCAATCTAATATCACAAGTGGTGAAACTTGCAAGCTTATTTTTCAAAATAGCATTTTCATCTTTAAGCAACTTGCAATTCTCACAATCAACCACAACATTCAATCTACTAGCACAATCACAAGAAGAACTAGCATATATAAGATCAAGAGTTTCATTTTCAAGATTAAGCTCATCAACTTGTTTTTGAAGATCTAAAATCTCTTTTTGATGTTTCAAAATGAGCTTCTTTCTTTCAATGTTTTTCAAAGCTAGTTTTTCAAGTTGTTCATACATTTCTTCATAAGCATTATGTAACAATTCATATTTAGAAGAAATTTCGGATTTAGATTCACTTACATTGCTATCCTCGCTTTGATAACTTGATTCATCATTTGAACTTTGTTCTTCATCATCTACTAGAGTTATCAAGTTGAGACAAGCGGCTTCTTCATTATCCGATGAACTACTCGATGTGCTTTTCTTGTTATCTTCATCACTATCCCAAACTATGTATGCTCTTTTAGATTTAGAATTTTTCTTGTCTTTCTCTTTCTTCTTGAGATACTTAGAGCATGAGTACTTGAGATGACCGGGCTTTCCACATTCATGGCAAACTACACCTTCTTTTGAAGTTTTGGTCTTATAGTGTGGGGAATCCTTCTCTTTACTTTTGTCCTTGTTCAACCTTCCTTTTCTCCTTAGAAACTTGTCAAACTCTTTTAACAAAAGTTTCATGTCTTTTTCATCAACATCGGAATCGGAATCTTCACTATCATCATCATCGGAACTATCTTTCTTTTTATATGCAC
Organism: Crotalaria pallida; assembly: GCA_037953625.1. Lineage (NCBI taxonomy): Eukaryota > Viridiplantae > Streptophyta > Magnoliopsida > Fabales > Fabaceae > Crotalaria > Crotalaria pallida. The sequence continues at coordinate 103,289,086 of CM075649.1, forward strand.
TTTTGACTCTAAGAGCAAGTCCTTTCCTTGATTTGTTCTTATCCGACTCTTCATTGATACTTAATCGTCCAAGCTCCATTTCATGTTCTTGAAGCTTTCCGAAAAGTGTTGCTAGATCCATAGCATCCAAATTTTTAGATTCAACAATAGCCGTTACTTTTGGTTGCCAATTCCTGTCTAAACATCTCAACACTTTGTTAGAAAGTTCACCTTGAAGAAAAGTTTTACCAAGAACAAGTAAATGATTTATAATATGAGTAAAACGCTTTTGCATATCATTAATAGATTCATTTGGAAGCATATGAAACAATTCATAATCACGCATTAAAGCATTCAATCTAGCTCTCCTAACCTCACTAGTTCCTTCATGAGTCACTTGTAAAGTGTCCCACATTTCTTTGGCACTAGAACATTGAGAAACTCTAAAGAACTCATCATAGGATAAAGCGGATGTGATGATATTTTTTGCTTTATAATCATATTGTACTTTCTTTCTATCATCATCTTTCCACTTGTCCTCGGGAATCAATTGTTCTACACCTTCAACTAAACTAGAGGGGATATGAGGACCTTTTTCAACTACTTTCCAAATTTCACTATCTATGGCTTGGATAAAGATTTTCATTCTAACTTTCCAATATGCATAGCCTTCTCCGGTAAACAATGGAGGACGACTTATTGAAGCACCTTCACCACCAAAGGGATTCGTAGAACCCATTGCGATTTTCTTAAAGGATCTTTACGAAAAAGCTCTTATGCTCGTGTCTTTCGACCGAGCTCTGATACCAATTGAGGAAACCGCAATTGGTGGTTGGAGAGACTTAGGAACCCTAGGAAAACACCTAGAAGGGGGGGTTGAATAGGTGTTGAAGCTACCTTGAAAGATTTTCGAACGAAACAAATCGAAACAATCAAAACAAATGATTTTTGCAAATTCTACAGCACTTAATCGATTAACCTGCAACTTACTCGAGTAGTACTCGATTAAACTTGAACTTAATCGATTAAATATGACAGAAAACAGAAAAATCAATTTTTCATTCGAATACGAAAATCAATCAATTCACATGCAAGATCAGAGATACAACGGAAATGATTAACACCTATATTCTTATTGATTAACCTAGTTATGAAAATGATTTTCCCTTTATCAATTTGAACAATTAAAGATTCAATTCAATCAATTATGAAAATCAATCTTTCTAGGTTTTCAATCAAGAACGCAATCAAATGACTTGAATATAAAGAGTAAGGGTTTAGAGATACGACACAGTGATTTATCCTGGTTCACTTTCATCCACTTGAAAGCTACATCCAGTCCCCTCTTCAACCAAGAGAGATTCTTCACTATGAGGAATTAGAGTTCTCAAATTACAAGTGATTGCCTCACAAGACTCCCTTCTTGCTAGCTTACAAGAGATAACCGACACCCTTGCCTTGTAATCCTATTGATCTTCTCTCTAATCTAACCTCTACCCCTTGTTGATAATCGACACAACAAGTCTTCAATTGCTTGATGATAATCCACTCACCAAGGCTTCTCCTTGCTTGATTCACAACCAAGACTTCTTCTTCTTCTTCAATAAGAATACACTTGCTTGATGATAAAATCGACACACCAAGACTTCTTGTTTGTTGTAGTGGCTTGCCTTCTTGCAAAGATTACAACACAATAAAAAACACAAAACAATCCTATGAATCTCAATCAAGAGTTATGACAATTCACCATAAGAGATTCAAAGGTTCTTGATCAAAGAATATGAAAATATGAGAACTTTGATCTTTAGAAAAATGAGAGAGAATAGAGTGGCTTGATTCTTTGTAAAACTTGTATGAAATGATTCTAACACATCACAAATAATAGGAAAATGTTTATGTAGAATACCCAAAAGTTGTAGCACTTGAAAACTGATTTTGAGAAGTGAAAAACGTATTTTAAAAATCAGTTCAGCAGTACTTAATCGATTAAGCAAGTCGTGTACTCGAGTAGTACTCGATTAAGTTAATCACTTAATCGATTAAGTTGGTACTGCACATGTTCAAAACTTGTTTTCTCAAAATCCAACCTTTTCTTTAAAACCTTTAAGCCACCTATTGATTCTAGGTTAAGTGAAAACTCAAATTATGATTAAATCATGACTTATGAATGAGATTCACTACCCTCTATAATAATCTACCCAAATAAAAAAAACTTATGAAGCTTGAGAGGCAAAAGATAAAAGAAATACAAATACACTCAAACTTAAGTCTTCATGAGCTTGCTTTCTCTCTTCTTCATTTGATGTTTGTTGTTGCTTGTTGAGCTTGAAACTTGATCAACACTTGTAGCTTGTTCAAAAACACTTTGTCATTATCAAAACATTCATCATGTTCATCATGGAACTAACATCAAGAACCCTAACTCACGAACTCTTCAACAATTGGGCAAAATGGTTGATCTTCAATCGGTTTCGAGCTTAAATACAGATGTTGGAGGGCCATGCACGACGACACGAAGCTGTTGATGTGTTGAGGGTGGTGTTTTCGTGTCACACGGCGAGAATCGTTGGTGGTGACTCACCAAACGCACTAACTCGTGCAACTCTGACCAAAACACTTGAGTCTTTTCAGAAATACTCGAGTGTTTTGACCATTTTTTGAAAAATAATAATTTTATTTACTTTCCCTCCAAAATTTTTCCTATAATTACCTCTAGGTCCCAAATCAGGGACTAATATGCAATGTATTTATTTTATGCATAATTATAATTGCCCAATTAAATTCCCACATTCACTAATATCATAAACACAGATTTTAACCAAAGATTAAAATAGAACTAATTAATTTTAATAAACTTTATAATTAATATTCCATTAATCCAAGATTAAAATTTTGAGGTGTTACACTACTTCCCCACTTAAAAGGAATTTCGTCCCCGAAATTCACTTTTCAAAATTACACGTTCTCAAAATTAAATAAAAGACTAGTTTATTGTTTTTCAAAATATCCTTAGGGAAAATCCTTCCCCACTTAAAAGAATTTCTTATACTTCTTTAAATTCCTTGTCTCAAAATATTTCACTAAATATTTCAAATAAAACTTTTCTCGAATAACACCTTTGCGTTCAAAAGCATATATCAATCCCTTTTTCTCACAAAAGAGTTTTCTTAAATTTCTTCGAAAATTATTTCATAATTAAGTCAAATAAAATCTTTTGATCATTTCGGACAAGATGTTTCAATACATAGCTTAAACTGAAGCTTTTCCCAATAAACTTTTCGAGGAAAACTTTTTCGAATAATACCTTTCAAATATATATATATATATATATATACATAAATATTCCTTAATTAAAACATTTTCCAAAGATATTTTTGAGGAAAAACATGTCCCGTTGCGCACTCTGATCACTCAAGCACGAGTAAGGAATCATTTGTATGACTTTATTCCTTAACAGTCATAAACTTTAGGGTGATCAATCCTAATATTTTAACTGTCAATAATAAAATCATCCCTTTCAGATATAATCTTTCTCAAGAAAGATTATACGATATATCTTTAAGTTGAATGAACTTACAGATAAGGAGTGTTATTGTCACTATCAGACTTAGATAGATTGTCAATTTCTAGAGACATTTCCGTTGGGGGAGACAAATACTTGTCCTATCCCAGTGGTTATTAATCTCTCTAGTCTTAACTGATCTTTCTCTTTCTGTAGCGCCCAAAGATATTTATCACATCAAACCGTGATAAGGGTTTTGATCACAGAAGTTCAAGTCAAAGACCTGCTCAGGTTTTCAAATTACAAAACGATTTAACTAACGCAATCGAAGACATTGATTACGTTAATTCCAATCAGAGAAAGGGTAAATTCAAACTATCTATACTCAGATCTAACTCGTGTCCTAGCAGGTTGAAGACCTTTTCGAGCTTAACTCGCTTGACGTCCATTCCCTTCTAACTCTTAAACCTTGCTGAATCTGGCGAATTAAAACCTTAGTCTCTCACAGCTGCAACCGAATGTCCTTATAGGTATACCACTACTTGGTCCAAAGTGATGCGCCTCATACTTTACACATAGAGGTGGGCAAGTTCTTTACTTCTTATTAACATACTTGATAATCCCCACGATCGAGGTTTCATTAATTCACTTAACCACCTTTCCTCTTCTTCTAATTGAATACTCTTTTGCCCAAGTCCCTCTTATATTGGGTTTGGACATTCGTTCTACCAACTTCTTGTGCCCTTCCATCGTACTTATAAATTCCACATATTTCTCCAATATCGGGAAATCCCTTATTCGCTGATAGTTGATAGGTGGCTTGAGGTTCGGGCATATTCCATTCTAACTTCACATATTTGAATCTCCCATCCAGGTCGTTATGAAACATACTTCCTTAATCTTTTAAACTTGGCAATGCCTTCTCCGAGACTAATACTTTCTCGTTTTTATTTTCAGCAATTCAGTCCCCTATAACCTTCTCATGCCTCTTGAGAATTCTCTTCAGTTTCCAAAGACTTCTTTTCGAATGTTACTGAAGCGACGTACCAGTCCTTTATTTCAACATCCGCCCTATACGGTTCCCACAAGTTCCTCGCTATATCACTTAACATAGAAGTGGCATAACCTTCTACCCATTCATCTCTCGTGCGCATAACTCCAAAAATTTTCGTTCCCAGTTCACGTATCATTCGGAATGTAAATTCTTGTATAAAGCGAAGAATTTCTTCCGTCCACTTATGGAAATTGGTTTCCCTTCTCTTCCATAAGTCAATCTCTTATTTATTTTCAACTTCCTTACTTAGAATAGTCTCTTTAGTCACCTTAAAGTTCGCATGAACTGCTCTTCGACTCAAAGTTTGTCATTACCTTTCACTTTACGAGGTAGGTAATGGAGCTTTGAAATCAAAACTTTCAAACTCCTACCATCGATGATGACTCTAATTCAATTTCTCCTTCTGATTGAATCAACTTTCTTCATACTCCTTTGGTCTCTAAATTCCCAAGACATAGAGCCATAGAGACAAAGCCTCCAAATCTTGTAGAGTGAACATACTTGTTGCAGACTCCAAGTCACACAACAAGAACTACCCTGTGTGTATTCGATCACTTTGACACATACACACCCACCTTCCTTCCGTAAGACTACTCTCTTCCAGGTCCTTGCCTCGATACATGAAATTATTCTTTAATACCTTCGCATGAATTGAGTAAGAGCAACGCAGGAGAGGATGTTAGCCTTCACTTCAATTACTGAAAACCCTCGTTGCATTCTTATTTCATATGAAAGACTAATCCTTCCGGGTTACCTTGGTTAAATGTAATTGACTTAAGGAAGTCCACTCGTGATCCTATAATAGCACTTAATCAGTCCACTCCCAAGATCGCATCCCAATGCGATAAAGGTAGACAAATCAAATCTATTCTAACGACTTGTCCTAACACTTCTATACAACCGTTAAGACTTGCCTTAGAAACAACTACAGGAACGCTCGTAGGAGTTTCTATCATAAAAACATAGAACAGTTCAAATACAGGCAAAGTCAAACGATTCACACATTCATAAGAAACAAATGAATGCGTAGCACCGAAATCAGACAACACATTATAGAATTGACCATTTAGCAAGTAATTACCTTGCACAAGATCAGAGGATTGGCTTGCTTCCACACCTCTAAGCGTGAAAACCCTTCCTTGAACCACGGGCTTGTCAATTGCCCCTCTTGAACTAGTCTTGGCTGGTTCCTTGCAATCCTTCACAAAGTGTCCCGGTTTCCCACAATTGAAGCAGTTACTTGTTCCCCAACAAAAACGACCATGATGACGACGCTTGCACTTGTCACAGAAGGGAGTCTCACTTCGGAAATTACCTCCATCACTACTTCCAACTTTTCCTTTGCCTTTCCCTCGGCGATCATACGGACCCTTGCCTCGATTATTGAAACCTTTGTGCCTTTGAGGTCCATAACTCTGACTATCTTTCCTCTCTGATGCTTGCAATTTTTCTGCCTTCTTGTCATCCTCATACATCCTACACATGTCCACCAATGTATGAAAACTTTGGATCCTTTGATAACTGAAAATAGACTTCAACTTAGGCCTTAAGCCTCCTTCAAACGTGATACACTTGCTCCTTTCATCTGGATTGTTCTGATAATATGGAGAGTACTTCATCAATTCCTCGAACTTGGCTGCGTACTCACCCACAATCATGTCTCCTTGCTTCAACTGCAAGAATTCCACTTCCTTCTTTCTTCTTAAATCCTCTGGGAAGTATTTATTGAGAAATTTCTCCATAAATACACCCCAGTTCACCTCCCTTCCTTCATAATGCAAAAGTTGAACTGTATGATTCCACCAGTTTTCAGCCTCATCTTCCAACATATAAACTGCATACGCCACCTTCTGAGCTTCCGTGCAATCCAACGTTCTGAAGATTTTATCCATGGTATGAATCCACTTATTTGCCTCCTCAGGTTTAAATCCTCCTTCAATCTTGGGTGGATTACAACTCCTAAAATCTGCCAAATTCCTCGCCTCGGTATTACCCACATTACACTGGTGAGGTGGATTAACCAGTTGCGGTGATTGCTGAGATTACCGTTGCTACATAGCTTCCGGCACCGCGGTAATTTTCTCTAACATCGCGTTAGTGTGATTTCGGTTTCTAGTTGCCATAATAGACCTGCACTATGGACTTATGGTCACATATGATGAAATAAAGAAACCTTTATCACACCACCTATACTAAGGTTATAACCAAAACCTCAAACAAAACATTCAATTGTATCTAGTGCTCAAAATAAGAAAGATACTAGCATTCAAAACAATAAATATGCCCTATGGATACCTGCTTGATGTTGATGACTGCCTTTCTGGGACTACTTCAACTACTACAGGATCTGACTTTTTCTCTGATACAACTCAGTGTGACACCCTCAATATAATCCAAGTAATTAATACAATAATTGTACTATTACTCGTAATAGTTATGGATTTGTTAGTATTTAGAAAATGTAGGAAATAAAATTTTTCTTTAAAGGCGGGTGCACAAACAAAAACATGGAATTCTTGGAGTATGTAACCTCTATCATTTTGAACATTATACTAAGTTCGACATTCTCTATAATAAGGAAATCTTTTCTCAATCCAGATAGCATCAGTATTTTGAAATTGTATTTATATCGTAGAAATTAAGTGATGCCATCCATTCATACGTTTTGTGAAACTGATACCATTTTCAAATATCGTAGCCGAACTCTTTAAATAATCTATATCAGAGTAAGAGGAAATAGTAGGACTATGCACAATTGTAATATAGACATCAGATATATATATCAGTAGGTCATAAAATACATAGTCCAAAGTCGTCTCCAAGAACCAGTACAAGTCCATATAAGATCTATATCAAAAGAAAACCATAACCCTAGAGCTCTCAAAAGCATATCTACAATATATACATCTCAAAATATGAAACTCTAGAGCTGATCACATAGATCTGGTAGCAGCAGTAGTAGTAGAAGTAGTAATATCCAGGTAGCAGTAGTCTCCATCCAACATCACAGCAGCAGCATCAACTCCTCCACAGCATCCACCACATCGGATCCCCTGATCCTCATCATCTACCATATGCACATACCTAGGGATCATCGTTCCTCCACTGACTCCCGGTAGAGTGCACGACAGGCTCACCTCCGCTCTCGTCCTCCACAGGATCCTTGTAACATCCCGTTATTTCTAATACCTCTAGCAAAATAATTAAATGATTTAATATGATGTTTTCAATATTTGAGTCTCGGAATAAAATTCTGATTTAATCATTATAATTGAAATATGTTTTCTAATCAAAATAAATATAAATTTGTTATCATACGTTTTCCAAAAATAAAGTAGTACTTTCATTTAGTTTAATTAACATTTTCACAGAGAGCTCAAGTGGCAAGCCTTTGAGGCATTTTTATAAATAGTTTCTTCAGAAAAATATGTTTAACTTAATATTTTGAGCTTCCCTGTAAATTTTCATAGTGTTCGGAGGCCGTTTTATTTTTAGCTTCTGGACTGGTTTAATATATTACCGGTTTAAGTTATATATATACTAATCTTCTACTTCAAAATTTTAAATATTATATATTATCAAGTTTAATATCAAGATTTAGAAAATATATTTACTTTTGAATTTCGATAATTTTTCCTACGCAATAGCTATCCGGAGGGACCAGTAACTTTATTATTTTTCAATCAGTTTTAAGTAATTCAAAATACAATATTGTTTTACCTAAACGTATTTTATTTTTAGTATCATCCAACTTTTAATTATAATCCAAAATACCTACACACATTGATCCACAAATAAGAACAAATTATTAAAATATAATAAATATATAATATATGTGCCAAGTACCCCCACCCCATTAGATGCGTGAAACAATAAAAAAAAGAAAAAAAAAAGAAGAAAGTTAAGCGTGAGAGAGAACCAAGAAAGTGAGAGAGAGAGTAGAAGAAATAGAGAGCAGCGAGGCAGAGAGAAGAGGAGAGGCGACAGAGATGAGGAAACTTAAGGTTTCTTCAACTTCCCGATCCAATAACTCAAAATCCAACCGTTCAATCTCAAATCCTTCTTAGGTATATAATCTTCTCAACTCCCTCTATCGACCTACCTAATTTATTTGACGATCCGTCAATATTTTTATTATCCCTATATTTTCAAATAAAGATATGTTTTAGGGAAAAATGATATATTTTTATTATATAATGATATATATTTATTATTTTGACAAAAATGAATTTATTTGATATATATATTTTAATGTTATAATCAGTTTTATCGTATGTCCCTATTTAGATCCATCACGCTATTGACCTTGACCCTGGAGCAAGTCGCGAATGTAAACGTGACTCTGTTGTTATTGCTAGGATTTCCAGGTAAGGGGAGTCTCTTTTCCACATTTTGGGTTAGGGATAGTTAGGGTGTATAATAGACTTGGGTTTAATGATTCGACCGGGTTGTGAGTAGCAAAATGGTTTTGATTTAGTGTTGGTGTAGGAGAGATTAGTATATTATGGTTGATGTTATGTTTATTGAATTGTTTATCATAAATTCCCTTTTTTATTAATATTAAAGTAGGAAGTGAAGAACCCTAGGGAGTTGACTTAATATTATTTGTACTCTGAGACATACCTGAGTATGTCGACTGATTTATTGTAATTGTTGATGAGGGGATATTATGTTAATTATGTGCTAAGCTTATTTTATTGCGTCAATGAGTGTGTGGATATTTGGAAAAAGGTTTATGATAAGAGGAATAAAATTGATGGAGGATAAAATGTTAAATATGAGTATATGTGTATGATTATTTGGAGAATGTTTGTAATTGTTACTGATAACGGTTTTTACATGTGTATTGGTTGCTTGATGGAAAAGGATGCGCTATATATACGCGAAATTTTGGGTTTTTGATTGTGAAAGTGATGAATGTGAACATTGAATGTTATTTGCGATTACTTGATGAGTTGATGGATGATGTGTATGTTGTGCTTGACTTTTTGTGAATGAGTTTTGATATGGAATAAAAAGGAATGCAGTGTGGTTGATCCTTGGATGCCCCGGCACACTAGCTGCCCTGCTAGGTGGTGAATTGCCTGCTAGGGCCTAATTGCCTGTCAGACGAATTGCCCATTAGGTCCTAAATTCCCGTTAGGCGTCGGTGCGCCAATGGATCAATACACTGCATAACCACCTGAAAAAGATTATGATAAACTGTGAATTGGAATTGAGAGGAATGGATAATTAATGGAAAGGTAATTAATTGCGTTGTCCTAACGGGTGATGCCTAATGGGTGTCTAAGTCCTGACAGGTGTAAAGTCCCTAGTAGGTGTCGAATTGCCTAGCAGGTGCGCTAATTCCTAGTGGTGCAAAAATAAAAAGAGAAAGAAGAATAAGGAAAAAGGAAAAGAAAATGAAAAGAGAATGTGGTTTGTATGTTGTCCTCTGACCGTGAGGAGACATACAATGTATATGTGGGTATGTTGGTCTCTGACCGTGAGGTGACATACAGTATTATGAAATATGGAAAGAAAATAATTATGGAAATGTTTCTGGAACTTGTTAATAAGTGAATGTGATATATTTTGTTAATCCATGACTTGATTTAATTATTATTCTCGAGTCCTTATTATGTACCTTTTTACTATCTTTTAATCCTCTGTGTTGTGAAAAGGTCTCACCCTTAGTGGTTAACATTTTAGGTGATTGCTAAGGAGCTTGGGGACCAGAGTGGCGTAGCGGAAGACTGGGAAAGAAGGAAACTTTAATTTTGCGTGCTACTATATTGTAAATGAATGCCCAAAAGTAATTGTAAACTTAATTTGTGAAAAGGAATTTTTAAGTACAACATTTTGATTATAAATTTTTACTTACTATTTATAAATAAAATAAGGGTGTTACAATCCTCCTCAATCTCATCCGATGGAGTGGGTACCCTACCACTGGGTACAGGGTCAGGTGATGGCGAGACCCTAACAGGGCTCCTCGGATCAGATGGGGGAGTCTCCTCGCGGACGATTGTCGAAGAAAAAGGGTGTGAGCGGGTAGGTCGAAAACAAGAACTATGATATGAGCGAGCTGGTCGTGTGGGAGGTGATCCATGGTAAGTGTAAAAGGGTGGTACGTGCATAGTGTATATGATAGGGATCCTAAATCTACGAGGACGAAACCGGATCAGCGGGTTTGGGTGGTAGAAGATAACCTCTACCTCTCCCTCGAACACCGCGCAATGATCCTCGTAGATCCATATGCCACTAAGAAGTGGCCGGATCTCGATGCAAGTGATGTAGCGTGACATCACCTACAAGGGCATAAGGGTAAGCAATTCTATACACATAATCAATAGAGCATAAATATATGCACAATAAGAGTATGTAAACATGCAGCAATAATCAACAACCACATTTAGCACTTAGCAAATATTTAATGCAAGTAAGATGCTCATACTTATTTCATTTATCAACTTTAGGTTAAATGGGTGGCATGATGTATGAGCCTAGCTCTCAACCCTATCTCCATCAATCTATGCCACTCTCTGACGTCCATCCTTTACTTCGTCCAGTACTCAACAGTGCGTTGTACTCCTAGGTGTACAACATTCGTACATTCACCAAGAATGTACACGACAAGCTTGGAAATAACGTGCCACCCGAGCAACGTCATGACGTGCCACCCGAGCAACGTCCCGTCTTCCAAACGGAATAACCATATCATCAGCATCTCACTATGCTGACCACGTTGTTCACCATAACGTGTCATCAAGCAAGCCGTCAGTTGGCACTCCCAGAGGCCCTCCTCATGTTACTAAAACATGATAAACGATCTATCATCCGAGCTCCAGAATGAATGCAATATCTTAACTTAAAGAAATTGATTGGTGTATTTCTCTTTTTTTTAACAATACCTAACGTTCCACCCGAGCAACGTTTCGTTATCCAAAGGAAATCACCCTATCATCAATCAATTTCTTTTAAGTCTTAAATCACTTGGATTATTGTCATTTAAGTATTAACAAAATGATTCAGAATTAAAAATGGTATTTTTAATATTCTGGGCAAAAATACTCGAGTGTTCTTCAGAATACTCGAGTGGTTCTTCAGTCTTTCCAGATTACTCGAGTAGTTCATGGCTACTCGAGTCGTTCATGCTTTCAGAAAGGTCAGATTTCAGATTCTTAAAATTACTTGAGTAGTTCATGAATACTCGAGTGTTCTTCATCAAATCCAGAATACCCGAGTGACTCATGTATTACTCGAGTGGTTCATCAGAAAATGCTCTTGTACATCAGTCGATACTCGAGTTCTGGGCCTGGTACTCGAGTGTTTGGAATAAAAGACACACTATTTTATCACAAAATACTCGAGTATCAAGCCAAGTACTCGAGTCTTTTCTTACAGAACAGACTGGAAACTTGGTTTTAACATACCATTTTCAATTCTAACCATTTCTAATCCAATCCAATGATCAACAGAGTTCATATTTCATATACTGAACATGTTTAAACACTTGGAACACATCAATTTACAGATTTGACAGAGAATCATGAGATTATGCATAAAACATGAAAATTCACAACTCAACATACTAAATTGCAATATACTCAATAAACTTGTGAATTTAAGCTCAAAACAGCTTGCATGCATCATATAGGACTTGCTCAAAACAACTTTAGAGCACAAGTTGGTCTCCAAACCAATCTCCCTATTCAATCTAAGCCCTTAGAGCCTCTTGGTGGCTCTCTAATGAAACTCATGCAATTTAAACTCTATCTAGTGAATAGAAAACTTTCCCCTTACCTAACAGACGTGAATCAATGGAGAGATTGCAAGGAAAAACTCCACAACACCAAAAACGACTTCAAGCATCACATGCAGGATAGTTTGAGTGGAGCACCAAAGTTGAATTGGTTGACATAGAAAACAGAGATAGAAATTGGGGAAATTAGTATTTCTAAACTCTATGCAACACATACTAACTATAGAAATCAACTTGAGACTCAGAGAATACGTGAGCTTACCAAAATCAGGGATCAAAGTAAGCTCCAAAACCAACTTGACAGAAACCAGCTCCAACTTCCAAGCTCCAATTCTTCCACCACACTCACTCTCAGCTCACGATTTTTATCTCTATACAAAGCTCGTGATGTGAACTTTGTATTGGTGTATAGTTTGTGACTCGAATCAAAACACAGAGGGAGAATCGAAGGAAACGATTCAAGAACCCTAACTCACGAACTCTTCAACAATTGGGCAAAATGGTTGATCTTCAAACGGTTTCGAGCTTAAATACAAATGTTGGAGGAACATGCACGGCAACACGAAGCTGTTGATGTGTTGAGGGTGGTGTTTCTGTGTCACACGACGAGAATCGTTGGTGGTGACTCACCAAACGCACTAACTCGTGCAACTTTGACCAGAACACTCGAGTCTTTTCAGAAATACTCGAGTGTTTTGACCAGTTTATGAAAAATAATAATTTTATTTACTTTCTCTCCAAAATTTTTCCTATAATTACCTCTAGGTCCCAAATCAGGGACTAATATGCAATGTATTTATTTTATGCATAATTATAATTGCCCAATTAAATTCCCACATTCACTAATATCATAAACACAGATTTTAACCAAAGATTAAAATAGAACTAATTAATTTTAATAAACTTTATAACTAATATTCCATTAATCCAAGATTAAAATTTTGGGGTGTTACAACGATGACGTGGATAATCCGGACCCGCATGAGCAAAAGGGCCAAAGCCCAACCCAAATGTGTTTGTGGATTGAGCTTTGGCCCTTTTGCTCCTACATGTCCAGATCATTCGCGTTATCATACTGGTGACACACAATACTTGCACACGAGTATGCTAATGCAGAGTTTCGTTAGCCACATTAGCAGTGAACGGATTTTTTCTAATGACATGGACTAAAACCAAATTTTCAAAACAATTAAGGATGAGTCAAGGTGAAAAAAAACTTATAGGGACCAAAATCAAAACACCCTAAACTTTCAGGGATTAAAACCATAAATAAATATAGTTAATATGGCCATTATGAATGAGTATATAAGAATATCTTGAGAAGAATAGCGCATAAGTTGAATATTCCTATGCAAGAGTTGAACTGAAATGCATTATTTGGATTTCTGCGTCAATAGATAATTCGACTAGTTTAATGCTCCAATGGGACTATAACATATTTACATTTGTTTGTTTTACTGTTACGATAACAATGAAAATATTAATTATATTTATTCAATCATGTAAAATTTGAATACAATTATTTTTATTAAAAAAATTTGTTGGTAAGAGTAACAATTTTTTCTTATATTTCTAAATATGTATTTATAAATATTTAGAGACTAAATTGGTGCAGTAAAAAAAAACAACAGAGACTAATGTGACATGTAATCGATCATGTCACCACTTAACTAACAAATGGATCATTTCCAAAGTTTAAGGACGTAAAAAAGTTTTAAAAAAATGTTTAGGACCAATTCCAAAAGTGATCTTTTTTATGCATTATATTACTGAATCCCTGCATTAGTAGTTATCATCCATAAACACCAAAAGTATGGTAAATTTAAAGGATTTGATCATTTACAACATCAGTAGTCATTTAATTAAATATATAGTTCAAATGTTACACAGATATTATACAAATTCGTACAAATAGTTGAAAGCAACATCTATTTGTGATTAATTGTAAACTCAATAAATAAACTCAATAAATCGATTACTATTTAATAAAATTGAAAAATTCAATGTAAATAATCCTTCTGTTTCAATTTTTTCTATTTAATTGTTTTTTAAAAATTCAATGAATTTTAATAATTGCTATTTCATTTATTCCTTTACATCATGCAATCCATAAAAGTTAATTTTTCATTAAAATATCATATAATTGACCTACTATGGCTTCTAAGAGATATTCACAGATGACATTTAGGCGATCCCCTGTCTCCATATTTTAGCTCCAACCCCTATTTTAAATGCACAACAACAAAAATATCCGTTTCTCTTAAATTTTTCTCCAAACCCAAGACCAAAGTTATAAAGTGAACATCTTGCCATTCATTTATGTACATCAACAAATGCTTTCAAATTTTAAAAAAGGTTTATGAACTTTATATACTAACAACACAATCTATATGTCCGCTTTGTTACCTTTTGTTTTTTTCCCCTTTTAGGATACATCAACAATAAGGGAAAAAAGATGACACTAAAAAAGCTGGAAAGATGTCCAAATAAAAAGCTAGAAAAACAGCCCAGGTCATCATACTTGAATGCAGTCTAGGCCAAGCAAAAGAAAAAAAAAGCTGGAATACTAATATGAGACTTAAAATGGGTTGTGATACTAAAAAAAAATATATATGATGACCTTTGACATGCATTTGATAAGCATTTGCATACTTGGTCAAAATCAAGATAAATATCAGATTTAGGACCTATGGATTTCCATGCCATCATAGAAGTGCCTTTCTACTGGATATATTTAAACATAATATGCATACTTGGTCAAAATTAAAACTAAATCATAACTAAAAGGAACAGAGATACCTTAAATTGCACAAATTAAGTGGAAAAATCTCAAATGACAATCGATGGAGCAAATAAAATATATCTGCTTACATATACTGCTAAATCAAATATGTCCTCACAAGAATTGTGACGCTCTCTTTTTAACTTGAAAATAATTAATATTTCCAAATAATTGAATACTTGCTATCAAAATTTGGGCTAGAAAATTTTTCCTTTTTAGAACCAGTACTTGCTCGTTCATAAACCCTTTTGAACATAAACCATTTTTGAAAGTTCGGCTTAATAATATCCTAGTTTCGAAAAGGCTCTCGAGATAACTTTTCCTTAACTATAGAAAATACTCTTCATAGTTAATATTAAAACATACCATTTGTCTCTCGAGTTGAATTTGAATATATATAAAGCATAAACTTATCGTCGAATCCTTTCTTAATAAAAATCAGAGTTCGCGGAAGTAAAAATAGTACTTATGGGGCACTGCTGAGGTAAAGGAAAAACATCATATATATACATATAATA
The DNA here is from genome assembly GCA_037953625.1 of Crotalaria pallida. Classification (NCBI taxonomy): domain Eukaryota; kingdom Viridiplantae; phylum Streptophyta; class Magnoliopsida; order Fabales; family Fabaceae; genus Crotalaria; species Crotalaria pallida. Next base: position 103,304,665 of record CM075649.1, read on the forward strand.
GTCATAACATAACCCCATCAGTACAGTCAGTAGCAAGTGATAAAAAGTCGAGATAGCAAGTTTTGATGAAACATATACAGACCAGCTGCATAAAATAAAAGCTCACTCTAAGACCTCTCAGATATATACAATATACATAACAAAATCCAAAATAGAAGTCCCAGAGCAAGTCCTCAGTGTCCTCAGCAGCTCCTCAGATCCTCCACCGCTCTATCCCTAGGATCTAGGATCCAAAACATCTACGCTATGCAAGCTCCTATGAACCAGCGGGTCCACCTCTAGCTGAAACAGTCGGCTCAACATGCACCTCCTCCTCGCTCTCATCCTCCACAGGGTCCTCCTCGACCTCGCCCGACTGTGTAGAGACCCCACCACTGGGTCTAAGGTCTGCAGAAGCAGTCCTATCCAAGTCAGTCGGACCAGGAGAAGGAGTCTCCTCAGTGACAACTCTATGGGAGGAAGGATGGGAACGAGTGGCAGCTCTGAAACGAAAACTATGGAAACGATGCATAGGTCGAGCCGGGGGTGGTCCTCTATATGTATAAAAAGGTGGAACATGCATAGTGTAGACTAAGGGAATCCTAAATCGACGAGGTCGCACTCGCACCAGAGGATTTGGGTGGTAGAGAGTAATCTCAACCTCCCCCTCAAAAGTAGCATGGTGCTCCTCATACGTCCATATAGCACTAGGGATAGGGCGTATCTCGATGCAAGCTAGGTATCTGGCCATCACCTAAACAGGGCACAGGGAGTAAGTATACACATATACATAATCGATAAAGACTAAAATTACAATCACAAGTATATCATGGACAGATCATAATGCAAATACATATGAGCACACCGGTTTTCAACATTATAACTCTTATAATGCAAGTGGCATGATGTATGATTTCCTATCCACAACTTGTGAATTCAATGCTCCTAATTATGTGGATTATGTTTTGATGATGACAAAATAATTAACAAATCATGCCTTGAAGATATTGCAACATCAACATCAACAAGAAGTCAAGAAAAGAAGACAAGTGCCCAATCATTCTCAATCAAATATTAATTGTAAATTTCTAATTTATGTTGAGAGTGGTTGAAAGTGGGTAGAAATAGTTAGTCTCTTCTAGGAATAAATTTTTATATGTTTATTAAGTTGAGATTGACCAAAAATTAATACTTGAGAGGAAAAATAAAATTGAAAAATAATTTTTCCCATATCTGATCAAAATACTCGAGTATTTTGATAAAGACTCGAGTATATACTCGAGTATTTGTAGAAAAACTCGAGTATTTGTGCCAGGTCAGCAATTATGACCGTTAGTCTTGTTCGTGCACCAATTCACTCGTGACCGACCAAAAAGACTCGAGTATTTACCAAAAGACTCGAGTAGTTTTGTCCAGTCAGCAAAAATGAACGTTGGAGAAACTCAAAAACCCAATTGAGGGCATTTGAGTCTCATCCAACCCAAGAGAGCAATTCAGAACCTTATTGTAAAATTTCTCTTTGAATTTGTGCAAGAACAAACAAGACAACAAGATCATATTGATTCAAGCTTTCTTAATTTCCTCTTCTCAAGTGTTAATTCCCAAAAAGCTCAACTTCTCACTCATATTGTCATTTTATTCCAAGTTGAGTTTTAGGCCTCAATTCTTACATTGAGCTGTGCTTATTTGTGCTAATCCATTGTGAGATTAGTAATACACATACAAAAAGCTTGATTATTCAAAGTCTTGGATTGTTCCCAAGCAAACCCTAAGTGGCTTAGGGTGTTGGAAGTCTTGAGAGGTTCTCAAGCACAAGACTAGGAGGTTCCTAGCCCGGTGGAGTTTCTTGAAGGGAGTTCAAGGAAGCTTTGTGAAGAGTTCTTCAATCACCGGAATCAAATTGGGGTAGAAATCAAGAGTTTGGTACACTCTTGAAAGGGTTAGGTTGAGTGAGGCCATTCTCAAGCAATCCTTTGTAATTTCTAACAATTTGATTATTAGTAGAAACTCCTAAGTGATTAGGAGGACTGGATGTAGCTCATTGTTGGAGTGAACCAGGATAAAATTGCTTGAGTGTTGGTTTATTGCTTTTAATCTACTTTCTAGCTCAATAGACTTAAGTCATTTCAATCAATTAGGATTTATACAATTAGGTAGCAAGTTCAAGGAATCTTTGTGTTTAAAAGTTATTTAGATTGCTTGCTATTCTGTTGGATAAGTTCCGGTTTATTATTGAATTGATTTGAGTTAAATTGCTGAATTTTCGTTTCTGGTTTTTCTGCTATCTGATAGGAAAAACTCGAGTATTTAAGAAAAGACTCGAGTTGTTCATCACTGAAAAACTCGAGTATTTCACAAAAGACTCGAGTCTTTTGTGTCTGATTCCAGAAAATTCAGTCTTAGCTCCATTCTTCAATTATCAATCGAAATATTTGGTATTAGTGCTTCAAAATACTATTCACCCCCCTCTAGTATTTGCTTAGCCCGCTTGTTGGTTTCCAACACAACTGAGGCCTCTAAAAGTCCATCTTGGACGTCCATCCAATACACCCTTGTGTTCCTGGAACACCGACATTTGTTCCCAGAACATAATGCTGAACCATACTTGGATAATAAGCATCATTCCCAGAGTGTGCACCACGTTCCCAGAACGCATAAAAAAAACCAGGTCCCGGACACTGGCCACATATCTATAATGTGTCATCAAGTAGGTTATAATTTGGTACTCCCGGAGTACCCTCCTCATATTCCCAGAATATGATAAACGTTCCTACCAACCAGACTTCCAGTTTATATGGATGCACAAATATCAGGGTTGGTTTTAACTTTACATTAATTAATGTGATTTAGAAATATTTCAATTTCCCTTTTGAATGATTTATTTGAGGCATACACTTTGGCATAAAATTCTCCTTTGAATTTTCTCAAAACATGCCCTTAAACTTAGATTAGGTAAAACAAAGTCAATGGTATTTAAAAAAAAACTTAACTTTTTATTTTTCAGATTCAGGTACTAACCGGTTACAGTCTCAGGCTAACCGGTTAGAATTACAGACCTGAACTGTTTACCATTGAAATTCAGAAAAACCCTCTTTCTTGAATTTAATACCCAATCCATAAACAAGTTAAAATTGTTTTATGCCTCAAAATTACAGTTTTATCATTCAAAGGTCTAAATCACTTTTCAATTTTCCAATGAACATAATTTCCTCTTGAAATTATTTCATTAACTTAAGGCATTAACTTTAATCTTTCAAATCTGAACCTTGACATTATAACAACACATGTTCAGATCATGTATAATGAGATTAAAGCATAGATTTGAGCAAAAAAAACACTAAACTTTCAAGACTGATTTATAAACTGATTTTTCTTTGAAATTCTGCAGTGTCTAACCGGTTACGAATATCGAGTAACCGGTTAGATTATGCAGTCAGTCCATTAAAACAAGAGTTTTAACAATTCATTTTATTCTTTTCTCAAATCTAACCAAATCTCAATATTCACAAAGTTCATATGCCTTAAGATAAACATGTTTATACCCAGAAACACATTCAAATCGCATGCATCAAGTTTATGATATCAAATTGCATGAAAATTCACATAAACACAATTTAATACAACAAAACTTATAATAGGCATTCAAATTCAGAATTCAGCCTCCATACACTTTGCATGCATCAATATAAAGTTGCTCAAAACCACAGTGAGCAAAACTTTGGCCTCCAAGCCTTTGTGCCATATTGCACATAATGCCCTTTTGAGTTTTGTTAACTCAAATCCTAAATCACTTGAATTTTAGTCTAAATCTAGTATAAGGTAGACTTATCCCATGCCTTAAGACTGAGTTTGATGATAATCAACACTGGATTTGAAGAAAATTCCACAGACTCCTCACAAACCCAAAGTTCTGTTTCCAGTCACGAATTGCATCAACAGGGTCCAAAATCCAGAAGTTTTGACATAGTAAATGGCCAAAGAAATTGGGGAAAACAATTAGGACTCACTATATGTAACATGCACTAGGAGATAGAAGTGATTTGAGGTCAAAGGAGTTCTTATACTTACCAAAATTGAAGCTTCAATTCAGCTCCAGAAATCAGTCTCTGCTGAACCAACTTCTTAACTCCTTCACTTCAAAGACGTCGTTCTCCTTCCACACTCAACCTCAACTCTCAAACTTGGTGTTTTTACAAAGCTTAAGATGTAAGCTTTGCAATGGTGTATCACTCGTCTCTCAACACTCAACAACAAAAGAGAATTTCAAGGGGCGATTTTGAAACCCTAAAACAGAGCTTCTCCCAAAATCAGAGCAACAACAACCCAATTTCTGCAGAAATTCCTCTATATATAGATCAACAAGGATTACATGCACGTTGACGCGTGTTTCCCCACTAATTTCAGGCTGTAATCGTGGCGATTACGGGGTTAATCAAGTGATTACTCATCAAATTCCACTAACCCAGTTTCTGGGTTCATCGTCTAACCGGTTACAGGGCATTACTAACCGGTTAGATTAGTACAGAATTTAAAAATTAATATTTTTAAATCTTTCCCTCCAAGAATCTTTTTGATATTACCTTTTAGTCCTCATCCAGGGACCAAAATGCAATATCCTTATATTTTGCATTTTTTGCCCTATAAAAATATTTCAACTTATTTTTATATTTAAGGCTAATTAAATACAAAATATAAACTTGGAAAATTTCTATAAATTAATAATAAAACTTTTATTATTAATTTCCTATTATTCGGGAGACGAAAATTAGGGGTGTTACAAAAATGACCCAGAAGGAATTTCTTGCATCCCGATCAAGCATCACAAAAGTCCAAGTACATGCTGATTCTTGAACTAGAATATAAAATTTCAAGCTAATAAAGGAAAAGATAATTAATCAGTCACGACATACTTCAAGGGAGAAATGATATAGCTAGTAAATAAGTCAAAACAAAATACAAACCGCTGTACAAAGATCAGAACATACTTATCGCATGTCTCACAAAAAGTGTCCAAACATTGCCTAATAGTGATCCTTTACATACACATTCACTAAAAAACCATTGTGACTCATTAAACTCTTGAATATTCAATAAGGCATTTTCACAAACATGAGGCATGCAACGGTTTTTGCAAATAGTAAAACAATGCATTTCTCTTCCTACTTATTTCTCAAAGAAAGAACAACACTAAAAAAGAGAGATTGAAGGCAAGTGATGAGAATGAGCTGACAATGACCGATTTTTAGAGGAGAAGAAGATGAATCACAATTTATCTTTTGGGAGGGACAACAACAAAATTGCTGAGATGATCTGGGCGGAGGAAAACTGATCACCGGGGATGATCTTCGGGGTTTTTTTAGTCCCGTGGCGTTCGACGGCCAATGTTAGCATGCACGGCAGTGAATAGGACAAAAAACGAACCTGTCCCGAATTGCTACAACCTCAGGAATGTCGGGATTAATAAGTAACCTTGAGACCCATTCGACTGTAAATAATTAGTAGACTTGGAAGCAGAAACATAACCGGATATAGCAGAAGAATGAATTTGAAATTGAGCTATTGGGAGGGAAAAATTTCTAACATTCAAAAGATTGCAACCGAGGAAGGGAATAACTAAGCTAAAACGTTTACTTTCAACACCCCATAGATACTTAGCAGCTCTCCACAGAATGATATAGCTGCGTAGGGGAGACAGAAATTGAAGGGAAGTAACAAGAATTTGGGCACATGGGTTTGTACGTACTGATAGACATGGCAGAGAATTGATAGAGCCCTAGAAATAGCCAACCAAGCAGCTACTACATAGACACCGCTTGAGTCAACACGAACATTGAACGGGGATGAGGCAACGGAGTGAGGAAAGCGACAAATTTGCCAGCGTACTATGAGAATAGGATTACTGTTGCGTAGAGTCAACTGCTCTATGCAGGTAGGAGGGTGAACACAGAGCAGGCCCAAGAAATCATAGTCAACGTTTGAATAGAATTTGAGGGCCAATCTAAAGACAAAGTATGCCACGTGGAAATGAACAGTAAAAGCTTTACTGAGCTGGAGGTATAGTAATGGATTATATCACATAATGGTAAGACAATTTAATTTTATAAATATTTGTAGATTTGTTCATTAAAATGTCATTGGATAAGTATATTAAAATATCCTATTATATATTATGTTATTTAAAATAATATTATTTTCAATTAATTATTTAACTTTATAAGTTGTTTTCACTGCAAGTGAAGAATTGAATGACTTGAACATGAAAATTTAGTGTTTTAATTCACAAATTAAACATGTTATGAAACTATATGTTGAGTTTTTTTGTAAAAAAAAAAAGAGTTCATGCAGGACGTTTTTGATTTTGATACACAATGCTAAAAAATTAAACCTAACATTGCTTCTAAGAAATTCTGAACAGAAATGTTACTTGTTTTTCTTTTTCCCTCCTTTATGTGAAGGCAATTACATTTTGCCTGCCCAAATATATGATTATTCACTTGTAATCTTAATCTTCTTGTTCATCTATTTTGTCCTTCTCTTCTTGTTATATTTCTCTCTTTACCTTTATCTTTGTTAGTAACTTTTAAATCTCCCTCGTATTGGTCATCCACCTTTCTATTTGGAATAAAATAAATATGAAAGAATTTTTACTGCTTTCATCTTCATCACCGCATTGGCAATCACAAAATATAATCTTAATCACCTCACGACATGGGCAACCAAATGATTCTTATTTAATATCTCAATATAAAATTTCACAAATTCATTATCTAGATGAATGAATGAATAAATAAATAAAATATCTTTTATTGAAAGACTATACCTAGAAGGATATTGTGGGTAGGATCCTGATTCTTTTCCGCATATTATGATGCAACAATATCTTCATCCGGTTGACGAACTGTAACTCATAGCATTTGAAGACGTGGAGAAACAAAATTTAAATGAAATATAGTTTTTAGTGGATACTCTTTAGCTTATTCTTTTCTCATCGACCTCGATGTATTCAATGGCTACTCTTGCTAATTCCTTTCTCGCCGACCTCGATGAATATAACGAAGGTTTAATCATTCAGATAAATTATGCCTGCGTGTAATGTTCAGCTCCTTGGTGCCAAAAGAGTGCTAAAAGAGAATGAAGTGGCAGGAGCCCTCTTGCTAAGCAACCCAAGCAACTGCCAGTTCGTGATTTTGAGCCTAAAGAGAAGAGAAGAGATGTGGCTGTCACCAGAAATATGGACTCCAAAGGGAGTTAATTTTTTTTTGGGTTAGAAGTGGGTGTGTGAATATGAGAAAAAGAAGAAAGTGGAGTAAAAGAGATGATGGAGAAATAAAAAAAACATTAATATTTTTTATCAAGGGTAATTTTGAAAATAAAGAAATAAGTGAGGTGTGTAAAGTCTAGAGTGGGTAACAAAAGCCTCACTCATTAAATAATAGATATATTAATCAATTCGAATCGGTTTTCTTGGATTTGCAATCTGTGCGAGTGTTTGACTCAACGGAGTGAATCCTCTCGCAATAATACTTGCCTCACTCGGACTCGAGCATTTGACCTTGAAGTCCCTAAGCGTCTAGCCAATTTTCACTATGCTAATCCTGTAACGTCCACCGTTCTATAAAAAGAATTACAATTGTTTTGGATTCTGATGGAAAAATCTGAATATAAAAATTTCTTGTAAGGTGGTACTTCAAGTATAAGACATGTATTTGGAACTGAATTCGGTGGAAGGAATAATCATTTACTAAACATTTCAAAATATCTTTTTGAGATAACAACTCTAGTAGCACAAAATAGTTTTCGAGAATAACTTAAATACAAGGTTATCTCAGGAAATCAATTTTTAAAATACTTCCTTCATACCGAACTCATATGGTAAAATCAGAGTCAGCGGAGTGTGTGTATATATATATATTGAAATAGTTCATTTATTTTTAGAGTTTATATATTGATCAGGTGTAAAAACTCTGTGAGTACCATATTTATAATCAAATTATGAAAACTAAGTTTTGCTCTGGTACATCTCTCAAATCATGAACAATATGGTTTTTATCAAAAATTAGGGACGTCTAGATCTAGTCAATGGTCCTTCGTCCAATAATCCTTTTGGCCAGGTCTTCAAGAGTTGCACAAGGAGTCTCTACCCCATGATCACTGATCTTTAGAAGATCTAGGTACCTGGCCAACACCTAATAAGGGTAGGGAGGTAAGCTACACTCATTCGCATAATCAAATGAGAACAAAGTTCTATCATGCACAAGTAAGTAATTCATCATAATCGAAATGCATATACACATGTACCAAATAGCCAAGAGATAAGCACAACACGTGAGCAAGCCAAATTAGTTAATAATCAATCTCATTAATGATATGTCATGATGCTTGCACACAGTCTCTCAAATCCTGAGATTCTCCAACTAATGCTCTCATGCATGAACATCCAAACAACCCGTATACGTGCCTCGGACGTATAGTGAACCTGCTCGGAATTATAATCCATATCGACACTACCAAAGGGTACGTCGCATCACCAAGACGTAACAGCATCTCCTATGCTGCCCACATTACCAAAATGTGTCATCGAGCAAGCCACACGACTATGCCTGGAACGTGGTCCATAATACCAATTCAATATCGATGTGCACATATCGCCACCAAGACGAATATCCAACGTTCGCAGAAACCAATGCTGGCCACATTACCAAAATGTGATTACAGGCAAGTCGTAACCAAATTGGTACTCCTAGAGTACCCTCCTCATGTTCCTCGAACATGACCAAATGATATGCTATCACCACATCACCATGCATGAATGCACACAAACATTCCATTTAAGATTATCCTTTAATCTTCTTATGTGCAACATGCAATACATTCAACAATGTAAATATCAATGACGTATTTCACCTTCCATACTTAACATGATGACAAAGTTTATCAAACAAAATATCACATCATACGCTTTAAGTGTCATTAAGTTTAAATAAGAGTGATTAGATTAAAAATGGTATTTTCTCAACATTATAGTAAAAAGACTCGAGTGGTAGCTTCAATACTCGAGTAGTTCATCAATTTCATGAAACTGTGTACCAAACTACCCAGAATACTCGAGTATTTCACAAAATACTCGAGTATTTTTCAGCCCAGAATACTTGAGTATTTCACAAAATACTAGAGTATTTTACAGCCCATAATACTCGAGTATTTCACAAAATACTAGAGTATTTTACAGCCCAGAATACTTGAGTATTTCACAAAATACTTGAGTATTTCATGATCATCTGGGAAACTTGCATCAGACAATACTCGAGTATTTTACCAAATACTCGAGTATTTTTGACAGCAGATACACTACAACTTGGTTTTAATACCATTTTCAATTCCAACCAATTTTAACTTAAACCAATGATCAAAAGAACTTTGTTTACATATTTGAAGCTTGTCTCAACATAGAGATCACATCAATTCACCGTAAATCAAGTCATGCTTTCATTTATGCACAAAATCCTCATATTATGCAACTCAACATAGCATTATCAAATTTACTCACATATAGCATGAAAACAGTGTTTGTACAGCACAAATGCAACATATTAAACTTGTTCAAAAATGAATTTTGAGCACAAAGGGGCCTCCAAGCCATATTCCTATTTCAATCTATGCCCTTAGAGTCTCATGGTGACTCTCCCTACTTTCTAATGCATTTCATCCTCATTCTATAAAATGGTAAGCTTCCCCCATACCTCAGGGTCGTGATTGAACAAAACTTGATCAGAGATTTTCAAGAGAACTCCATGCACCATTGCCCCTCCTCAAAACAGAACCACTTTGATAGTGTGCAAGAACCAGAGGAATTAGAGCATGAAATGGACAAACAAATTGGGGAAGAAGGTTAATAACTCATCTATGCAACACTAACTTTGAAATCCAACAAGTTTCAGACCAAGAGAAAGCTTGAGCTTACCAAAATCGAAGCTCAAAGTCAGCTCTCCGAATCTGAAATCTGGTTTTGGCAGATTCAAGCACTCAACTTCGCAGGCCCATAACTTCTCAACCAGAGACTTTCACCACACGAATTTGGTATCAAATCGAAGCTCGTCGAAAGATCTTTCCAATGGTATAACAATCATGAGCTAACTCTCAAAGATGAGAGAGCATCAAAGGCACGAAGTTGGTGGCTCCAAACAGAATTCTGGTTTTTTGGCATATTTGAATCTCTATCTTGCAAAGCTCACTACTCCTCACACACTCAACTTAGCTCACGAATTATGACTCTTTGCGAAGCTCTAGATGTGAGCTTCATAACGGTGTATAACTTGTTGTCTAACTCTCAGAGTTGAAGAAGAATCGAAGAGAACAAGTTTAGAACCCTAAGTGAGCTTCAAAATTGATTTTAATGCATAAGAGTTGAAGAATTGCTCAATTCTTCTTCCCTAAGGGTCAATAACGAATGGGGAAGGGCTCATGCGAGGCGCCACGAGTCATAGGACGTGTTGATGAGTTGCTAACGTGTCAACTCGTGAGGTATTCGAGTGGGTGACTCACCAAACGCACTAACTCGTGCAACACTGTGCAAAATACTCGAGTCTTTTCAGAAAGACTTGAGTCTTTCAGCCAAAATTTGAAAAATAAATATTTTTATTTCTTTTCCCTCCAAAATCTTTCTATTATTATTTTTAAGTCCTAAAACAAGGACTGAACATTATTTTCACATATTAATGATTTTCAAATCATTTTCATGCATTTTCACTTACATAATTAATCAAAATTAAAATAAAGAAATCAATTATAAACAAACTTCATAATTATATTTTTATTAATCAGGGATTAAAAATTTGGGGTGTTACACTACTCCCCCACTTAAAAGGAATTTCGTCCCCGAAATTCATTCCTCAAAATTCTACATATTCAAAATTACATAAAAGACTGTTCTGATGTTATTATTCTTCAAAAGATCATTAGGGAAAATCCTCCCCCACTTAAAAAGGATTTCTTATACTTTTTCAAACTTCCTATTTCAAAATATTTCATAAGATATCTAAAATGAAACTTCTTAAATAAAACTCTTGTGTCCCAAAGCATATACAAATCCTTTCTCACATAAAAGGGTTTTCCTTAAACTTCCTCAAAAATTATTTCCCAATTACTTCAAATGAAATCTTTTGACTAAACTTTTCCGGATAAAATGTTTCAAATATATATCTTAAATTAAAACATTTCTGAATAATATTTTTCGAGGAAAAACTTTTTCTGAAAAAAAAATCACGTTTCAAAAACATAACCCTACATTAAAACATTTTACAATAAATTTTTCGATGAAAAAATTTTTCCGCTACGCACTCTGATCACTCGAGCATGAGTAAGGTAATATTTGTGTGACTTCATTCCTTAACAGTTATAAATATTAGGGTGATCAGTCCTGATATTTAAACTATCAGTAATAAAATCATCCGTCTTAGATATAATCTTTCTCAAGAAAGACTATACGATTTACCTTTAAGTTAGATGAACTCAAAGATAAGGAACATTATCGTCACTATCAGACTTAGCCAGATAGTCAAGTTCTAGAGAGGTTTCCGTTGGGGAGACAAATGCTTGTCCTATCCCGGTGGTTATTAATCTCTCCAACCTTAACTGAACTTTCCATTATGTAGTGTCCAAGGGATTTATCACATCCAACTGTGATAAGGGTTTTGATCACAGAAATTTAAGCCAAGGCTTACTTAGGTTCCCAGATTATCAAACGATTTAATTAACGCAATCGAAAGACAATAGACTACGTTAATTCAGATAAGGGAAGAAGAAAAACTCGGGTTACCTATTCCCGGATCTAACTCACATCCAAAAAGGATGAACACCTTTCCGAGCTTGATTCGCTGGTTGACCATTCCCTTTTTGCTCTTATCCCCTGATGAATCCAATGAATACAACCTCGGCTTCTTGCATCTGAAACTGAATATTCCCATAAATACACCACTAACTAGTCCAAGGTGATGCATGTCACATTTTTCACATTGAGGTGGAAAAGTTCTTTCTTTTCATTATCCTTTTAGATAATCCCCATCGATCGAGATCTCCTTAACCCCCGATGAATGAAATCTTGGTTTCTCAATTGGTCATTCCTCCATAATTATTTCACTCGACCACTTTTCCTCTTCTTCTAATTGATTCCTTCCTTTGTCCGTGTTCCTCTTATCCTAGGTTCGAACACTTGTCTTACAAACTTCTTGTGCCCTTCGATCGTTCCTATAAATTCCACACATGCTTACCAATACCAGGAAATTCCTTATTCTCTGATAGTTAGTAGCTGGCTTAAGATTCAAATACAATCCATTCTGGACATCGCATACTTGAACCTCCCATTAAGGTTGTCATGAAACATATCTCCTCAATCTATTGAACTTAGCAATACCTTCCCTGAGGTTCATACTTTCTTGTCCTATTTCCAACAATTCGAACCCCCTTTTAACCCCTTCGCATTTCCTGAGAATTCACTTTAATTTCCAAAGACTTCTCTCTGTATGTCATTCAGGCGATGTGCAGGTCCTTTGTCTTTCAACATTTGTTCTATATGGTTCCCTCTCGTCTTCGCTTCATCACATAGCATGGATATGGCATAACCTTCTACTCATCCATCTATTGTGCGCATAATTCCAAAAATTCGCTTCCAATTTCCGTATCATTCAGAACGTAAATTCTTGTCTAGAACAAAGAATTTCTTCCGTCCCCTTATGAAAGTTAGGTTTCTTCCCTTTCATTGCCATTCTTCTTATTTCTTTTCAAATTTTCATCGCTCTGTTGCAATTCACGAATCCCGACCAAGAATTCATTTGTGATTCGCAATTTTCCCATCTTAACACTTGTCTATCTTTTTGAGGAAACCGCAATTGGTGGTTGAAACAACTAAGGAACCCTAGGAACACACCTAGAAGGGGGGGTTGAATAGGTGTTTAAGAAACCTTGAAAGATTTTCGAAAGAAATGAATCGAAACAATCAAAACAAATGATTTTTGCAAATTTTATAGCATTTAATAGATTAATCTGAAATTTAATCGATTAAACCTGAAAGTTCAAAAGTCCTTAATCGATTATGAATATGCTTAATCGATTAAATCTATCAGAAACTGAAAAATCACTTTTCAATCGCATACGAAAATCAATCAATCAACACGTATAACCAGAGATTCAGCGGAAACAAATAACACCTATATTCTTATTGATTACCCTAGTTATGAAAATGATTTTCCCAAACTTAATTTGAACAATAAAGATTCAATTCAATCAATTATGAAAATCACTCTTTTCTAGGTTTTCAATCAAGAACACAATCAATGACTTGAATGTAAAGAGTTAAGGGTTTAGAGATACGACACAGTGATTTATCCTGGTTCACTTTCATCCGCTTGAAAGCTACATCCAGTCCCCTCTTCAACCAAGAGAGATTCTTCACTATGAGGAATTAGAGTTCTCAAATTACAAGTAAATGCCTCACAAGACTCCCTTCTTGCTAGCCTACAAGAGATACTCCACACCCTTGCCTTGTAATCCTATTGATCTTCTCTCTAATCTAACCTGTACCCCTTGTTGATAATCGACACAACAAGTCTTCTTTTCTTGATGATAATCCACACACCAAGGCTTCACTTTGCTTGATTCACAACCAAGACTTTCTTCTTCTCCAATGAGATTTGCTTGATGATAATCGACACACCAAGGCTTCTTGTTTGTTGTAGATGGCTTGCCTTCTTGCAAAGATTACAACACAATAGAAAACACAAATGACAATCCTATGAATCTCAATCAATAGCTATGACAATTCACAATAAGAGATTCAAAGGTTCTTGATCAAAGAATATGAAAATATGAAAGCTTTGATCTTTGAAATTGAGAGAGAATAGAGTGGCTTGATTCTTGTAAAATTGATTATGAAAGTGTTCTAATTAATCACAAAGGTTAGGAAAAGGTTTATATAGAATACCCAAAAGTTGTAGCACTTGAAAACTGATTTTGAGAAGTGAAAATCGTATTTTAAAAAATCAGATCTGCAGTATTTAATCGATTAAATTTCAGCTTAATCGAGTATTAATCGATTAAATTCATCCTTAATCGATTAAATCCATACTGCACATTTTAGAAACTTGTTTTCTCAAAACTAAACCTTTCCTTTCAAACCTTTAAGCCACCTATTGATTCTAGGTTAAGTGAAAACTCAAATTATGATTTAATCATGACTATGATAGAGATTCACTACCCTCTAAATAATCTACCCAAATAAAAGACCTAAGAAGCTTGAGAGACAAAAGATAAAACAATTACAATTACACTCAAACTAAGTCTTCATGAGCTTGCTTTCTCTCTTCTTCATTTGATGTTTGTTGTTGCTTGTTGAACTTGAAACTTGATCAACACATGATAGCTTGTTCAAAACACTTTGTCATTATCAAAACATTCATCATGGAACTTACACTTTTTCCATCATCCAACCCAAGTTTCTAAATTTCTCACTTAGAACAGCTTCTTCAGTTTCCTTAGAGCTCTCATGAATCGCTCCTCGACTCAATGCTTGCCATCCTCTTTCACCTTACCAGGTTGGTGATGAAGCCCAAAATCATCATCCTTCAAACTCCATTTATTGGCGTTGCTTCTAGCTCAACTCCTTCTTATCGACAATTACTTCAAATCCTTATAGTCAATAAACTCCCGAAATATAGTTCCATAAAGATGATGCCTCCAGATCTTTGGAGTGAATATACTCATTGTAAGCTCCAAGTCATGCGTCAAATAACTCACCTTGTGTGTATTCAATCGCTTTGACGCATACACATCCGCTTTTCATTCTTGTGTCTACACTCTTCCAAGACCCTGCCTCGATGCATGACAGTATTCTTCAATACCTTTACATGATTCGGGCAAGAATAACACAAGTAGTGGAAACCAACCACAAATTCAATGTAAACGTTGTCATGGTTTTCTTGGATTTTAGTCTAACCAATGCCAACTAAGTCACTCGGTTAGATTAGAATCGCGAAAATAAATTATTTGATTTTCATGGTTCCACTCCCAATCTTTGTTCGCTTACTCTAACACTAAATTAGTCCATATTCAAACACATTTCAAGGACCTCCTGATTGAATTCGAACCGCTTCCCAACTTAGGTAAAAAGTTCCTTTATTCTTGAAAATTTTCAATTGGAATAGTTTGGCGGTTTGAATCCGATCGATTAGTTCTCGATTTCTATTTCACTCTTGGTGTCACAACTACTTGAATCAAGATTAGCAATGGAATCGACCATTAATTTTATTTAAACATTATTTTCCGTTCTCTTTTATACTAATCTAATCGATGTGAACTTAGTCACTCGATTGGATTAGGATCGAAGTCACGGTTCATTCAAGTCGAACGGTTCCATTTCTAATCACCATCCAATTACTTTGACACCACACCACTCCACAAACATACATCCAAGACATACACACATACACAGAGTCAGGAAAATAAAGAACAACAAATAATTGGGCACTAAGGTTTTATACATAGAAAATCGTTTACTAATTCATAGTAGTGCACGAACCCCTAGATTTCGACGACTTCACCTCTCGGTAAATGTAACGTCAGATTGGCCAGTTCCAACACTACATTAAATCGGTGGTAGTAGCCCTCGCAATACAATGAATCCCCGTACTATGGTTTCAATTGCCTTGGCATTATTCGGATTTCCTTTGTATAAAACTTTAGCTTTACATTATCCTTGTACTTAAAACACTTTGTCTTTCAACCATTCGCCTAATACCACTTAGGTTTGTTGTTTGCAATGAGGAATACTTACAATATTCAAAATTTTCCGAATTTTCTTCTTTTATCACTTGTCAGTATTCCTTTTGCAAACTCAAACCGGTTCCTTTTTCTCTTAACATTGAACACTATATATATATATACACACTTACTTCTCTATTAACTATTCATATACATTCTCCTCATCATAAATCATCAACTAATGTTGATGATGCACAAACCAATATTCTAAATGTGATCCTAATGCAATGCGGTGCAAATGCAATGCGATGCGAATGCAATGCGGTAACTTTTCATTTTCCTTTACTTTTCACTTTGTAGCATTTTCACTTTTAATATAATGCAATGCAATCACACTTCTCCCTATTGTACATTGTGCTTCACATTCTCCCCGAAGGAGGGTTCTTCACACAATGTACCACTTTTAATTTTTATAACTTTATTGACATTTTCCTTCACATTCTCCCCGAAGGAGGGTTCTGTAAGATCCATGAAGAATGTTTTGATAAATACCAAAAGGTTTTGAACAAGCTACAAATGATACCACTTGTTGGAAAACTACACTCGGTGGGTGAAATAACTAGGAACACTAGGAGAACACCTAGAAGGGGGGTTGAATAGGTGTTATAGAAACTTTGAAAGATTTTCGCAAGAAACAAATCTAAACGATTAAAACCAATGAAAATCAATCAATTAACAAATATTATATCAGAGATTAAGCGGAAACAATCAACACCAATATTCTTATTGATTCACCTAGGTTATGAAAATGATTTTCCCTTTATCAATTTTGCACAATAAAGATTAAATTCAATCAAATATAGAAAAATCACTTTTTTCTAGGTTTTCAATCAAGAACACAATTAAAGACTTGAATGTAAAGAGTTAAGGGTTTAGAGATACGACACAGTGATTTATCCTGGTTCACTTTCATCCACTTGAAAGCTACTCCAGTCCCTTCTTCAACCAAGAGAGATTCTTCACTATGAGGAATTAGAGTTTCTCAAATTACAAGTAAATGCCTCACAAGACTCCCTTCTTGCTAGCCTACAAGAGATACCACACCCTTGCCTTGTAACCCTATTGATATCTAATCTAACCTCTTCTCTTGCTTGCCGATACCCACAACAAGTCTTCTTTGCTTGCTTCACTCACAAGACTTCCAAGTACTTTGAGATTCTTCAAAGTGCCTTCCAAATGCTTGATGAAATGCTTCTTCAAGACTTTCAACTAAACTTGCTTGATTCACAAAATCAAGGCTTCCTTTGTTGTAGAATGTTTGCCTCTTGCAATGATTACAACTCAATAGAAAACAAAAACAATCCTATGAATCTCTTTCAAAAGCTATGAAATATCAACATGAGAGATTCAAGGTTCTTGATCAAAGAATATAAAAATGAGAGCTTTGATCTTGAGAGAGTGAGAGAAAATAGTGTGGCTTTGATTCTTTGTAAAATTGTGTATCAAAATGATTCTAGTTGATAGAAATGATTAGGAAAAGGTTTATATAGAATACCCAAAAGTTGGAGCACTTAGAATGGCTTTTGAGAAGTGAAAAACGTATTTAAAAAACCATATCTGATCAAGTTACTCGAGTGAAATAAGTGTTACTCGAGTAATAGGAAAGTCTGATAAATTTCACTCGAGTGAAAAAGGTTTTACTCGAGTAAAAGTTCAGATAATCGATTATCAAAAGATTGTTAATCGATTTTCAGTTCAAAATACACTGTTAATCAATTATCAAAATCTGTTAATCGATTATTAACATTAAAAATCACTTAAAACTTGTTTTCTCAAAAACTAAACCTTTTCTTTCAAACCTTTAAGCCACCTATTGATTTTAGGCAAAGTGAATACTCAAAATATGATATAATCATGCAATCAAAAGAGATTCACTACCCTCTAAGAAACTCTACCCAAACTCATAAACTAAAAGACTTGTGAGGCAAAAGATAAAACATTAAAACACAAACTACCAAACTAAGTCTTCATGAGCTTGCTCTCTCTTCATCACTTGATGTTTGTTGTTGCTTGTTGAGCTTGAACTTGATCAACACATTTGTAGCTTGTTCAAAACCTTTTGGTATTTATCAAAACATTCTTCATGGATCTTACAATCTCCCCCTTTTTGAAAATGACAAACATGTGATATCAATAGGGTTACAAGGCAAGGGTGTGGTATCTCTTGTAGGCTAGCAAGAAGGGAGTCTTGTGAGGCATTTACTTGTAATTTGAGAAACTCTAATTCCTCATAGTGAAGAATCTCTCTTGGTTGAAGAAGGGACTGGAGTAGCTTTCAAGTGGATGAAAGTGAACCAGGATAAATCACTGTGTCGTATCTCTAAACCCTTAACTCTTTACATTCAAGTCTTTAATTGTGTTCTTGATTGAAAACCTAGAAAAAAGTGATTTTTCTATATTTGATTGAATTTAATCTTTATTGTGCAAAATTGATAAAGGGAAAATCATTTTCATAACCTAGGTGAATCAATAAGAATATTGGTGTTGATTGTTTCCGCTTAATCTCTGATATAATATTTGTTAATTGATTGATTTTCATTGGTTTTAATCGTTTAGATTTGTTTCTTGCGAAAATCTTTCAAAGTTTCTATAACACCTATTCAACCCCCCTTCTAGGTGTTCTCCTAGTGTTCCTAGTTATTTCACCCACCGAGTGTAGTTTTCCAACAGGTTCTTCATACAATGTCCACTTTTTAACAATTTTAACTTTATGTACATTGCACTTCACATTCTCCCCGCAGGAGGGTTCTTCATGCAATGTACCACTTTTATAACAATTTCACTTTTTTCCTCACCCACTTGCCCCTCCACTCTGGGGAAAACTGGCCAGGAGTAAGCATTTCTCAACCCCTAGTTGGGTGCTTCACCTCCACTTAGGAAAGTCCTTCGCTCACCCGCTTGCACAGCACTTCACCTCCACTCCGGAAGGTCCCTCATGCAATTTGGTTTGATTTGTCCAAATTGGCTTTAGCAGAAATCACCCTCAACTGGCCACGAAAAGCCAAAGCAACTGATAGAATTATTGTGGTTGCATAAAACCAATCCCCAACACGGGTAGCGAACCCGTGTCCTTTGCAGGATCAAAGTTTTTCACAACAATTCTCAGCGATTGTTTCAATAACACAATCTAGTTACTTTTGCCTTCATCAATCGTAAACGACGTAAGTTTTTCCCTATACTCCTAAGGTCCACCTTACTCCTTGAATGCACGTGTTTCTAGTTCGTTTTCGCGGTATTAATTATTCATCTTTTTTTTATATAGGTTCATTGGGAGGGTTTTCTAACCTATGACATGTGGCCATATGATGCAACAATCACAATCCAAAGATGCACACACTTGATCACAAAACACTTAACAACAAACATGCACAATTCAATTCTAATTATGCTTAACAATGGCATCACACATAAACAAAAAGCACATGACATTAACATTTTCACTTGAATATAAGTCTCACCTTTAGCCAAGAGACTTGAGATAAAAGTGTTTGCAGCAGAATCGGGATTACTTTCCCTCAGGTCGAAAGGAAGAACTGCTCTGATACCATATTGTAACACCCCAATTTTATAATATAAAATATACAGAAATAAAAGTTTTGGAGATAATCAAGGAACTTTAAAAGTTATTTTATTAAACAAAATACATAATCAGAGTTTGAAATTAAAACAGATGACTTTAAAAATTTCATTTACAAAGTAAGTTTGTACAAAATGTGGGGCACCCAAATTACAATATAACAGTTTATACACAATCTCCTTTCTTTCGACTTGTTCCGCTGCGCACTCTGATCTTCAAGCTTCTTGAACATGTACCTAAATTGTTAACCACTAAGGGTGAGATCTTTCACAACACAGTGAATTAAAAGGAAAGTAAACAGTTCATAATAAAACTTAAGAATAACAACTAAATCAATGATGGATTAACAAAATATATCCTATTCAATTCACTACAAAATCCACTTTCACACTTGAGTTCAATTCCCATTATTCAATTCCAATTCTATAACCATTTCCATTCATTTCATTTATACTCATTTTAATTCCCTGATCCTTTAACAATTCAAACACCTCACACTATCATAATTACTCTATTATAACACTTATCCTATTCACAAGTATAAACAATTAGCACTTAGGTTGCATAACAACTATCACAAGCAACACAAATTCACAATCAACAAAGAACAAGAAAAGCAGTAGACATACTCAGGTATGTCTCAGTGTGCAATAATATAAATCAACTCCCTAGGGTTCTTCACTTCCTATTTTATTAACATACAACAAAAGAAATTATCATTAATATTACTCTAAGAACTCCTATCACAAATTTATCAACTATTATTTTGGCACCCATACTCTAATTTAATTATTAGACCCAAATCCTATTATAAACTCTAACTAACCCTAACTCAAAGTGTGGAAAGAGTCTCCCCTTACCTTTTGAAGAGAAGAGGAGAAGGAGAGGGTGTGGGTTGCACTCCACCAAGCCCTTGGGATCAAGCTCCTAAGCCTCTAATTCCTTGCTCCTTAACCAATTCCTAGCTTCCCTTGGTGATTACCCAACTCTATGTGAAGGATTGAGGGAGTTAGGGTTTTGAGTGAGAATTGGGGATTTGAGAGAAAGAGAATGAAATTGGTGTTTTTGATGGAGGAAAAAGATGGAGAGTTAATGGGAAATGATTATAGGTTGATGGATTGGAGTTATTTGGTGTTAATTTGATGATTGGGAAGGATTGAGTGTGAGAGGAGAAGAAGGGTTCGAATGAGGAGAAGAGAAACAATGAGGAACAACACTTAGAAATCGTGTTTTATGTCTGAGTTGACAGTGGTTCATCGATTAACCACTTTGGTTAATCGATTAACACTCATTGTTTACAAAGGATTAATCGATTAATACATGAGTTAATCGATTAGTGCCTGAAGGTGCTCTTAATTCTAATCGATTAAGCTAAGCCTTACTCGATTAGTGGCTGAATGTGGCTCAAAGATTAATCGATTAAAGGACCTCTTAATCGATTAATGGCCTAGGTTTTCCTTTCTTTCATGCATTCTAAGAGTTCTAAGCCACACCCAACACATACTAACTTACTCCTATCATACTTCCACTTTCTAGGCACCTTCTAAGCATCTTTTAACACACACACAAACATCACAATCATAAGTTACAATAATGAACACATAAATCACAAACACGGAAGGACGACATGAACTAACAGTCGAATTCTAAACTTAACCTCTTCTAAAACTCTCGATCTAACCCGACCAACTTAAGAAAAACCCTCTAACCACTTAACCCTAATGCCAATCACGCTCGAGGCATAACCAAGGGGTTGGAATGAACTCAAATGCCTCACGCACTTATTAAATTTCGGAACTCAGTCGAACCGTGAGTTCGAAGGAATTCTCCGAACATAGACGCTAAGGTCTATCCTTATACTCAAGGCTCTATCCTAGGATCCTTTATCCACTCACTCTATCGAGGTCGAAGCACTAAAAGGCACTTTTATGGGCTATGGAATACTCTAAGCCCCGAACCTACACACTGTCCTACTTACACGATCGCAACCACACCAATCTAAACCTAAACCAATTACCCTTCGACTATACTACCAACTCTAGAACACTTCTCTACCCAAACCTAACGATTCGATCACATAACAAATACACACATACACACAAGGAAACAAATACAATTATTTATACAAAAGCACATATATATGTATGTATCCTAACTCAACCTACATACATATATATATATATACATACATATTCATACACACACACAGGCAATTACCAATACACACATTCATATATACAAGAGTATAATTACAAATACTACTATCTACATAAGGAAATGTATTTATCTAAATATACACATGTACTAGGAAAATATTTACAAATACTTATACTTATACATATTTTATCTCAATATAGTTATATACATATACGCAGATACTAAGAAAATAGTTTTAAATCGTTTTTCTCATGTAAATAAGATATTCCTAAATATACTTATTAGGTTAATAAAAACCCGGATGTTACAGGGCGCGCGGTGTGGGTTGAAGCTGGTGCATACGGGACTGGCGCGCGTTCTGGTGCAGGGCTGGTGGCTGGTGCGTGATTTTGGTGCGCAATTTATGCTCGGTGCGTCAGGAACGCGCCTGAGCGTGGGTGATGGCGCGCCTAGGCGTGGATCTACCTGTGAGCACCAACTAGTTTGGTGCTGGTGCGCTTGGGCGTGGCCTAATGTACTTGCATTCAACTTGCTATATCTCATTCGTTAACCGTTGGATCTTGCTCAAATTTTGAGACAAGCTTCCCAAGACACCTATCTTCACATCCAACGGTGGAATTTATGTTTAAGGCTGTAGATATTTTATTTTTAATTTCTTAATACAAGGTATTTCTAACACCGAAAACACTATCTTTAACACTCGTTTGGTCTTCTTTAAATTTCCTATTCGATGCCTATGCTTCTTAACCTTTCTATGGTATTCATAGGAAATTTAATCTATCACCTTAATTATTGTCGAACATAAATATTATCTCCTAATCTTATTATTATTCTAATTACTCTTGGAATTAAAATTTGGGATGTTACAATTCTCCCCTACTTATTGGAATTTCGTCCCCGAAATTCCACTCAGTTCCTTAAATGGAGAACCATTCCATTAACACTTCACTTCGGTTTCATTCTTGCACTTGGAATACTTCCAAATCCATACTCCTTGAAGTTTCACAGGTTTAGGTTAGCCCTTTCAACTTCTTGTTCTCGCCCAACTTCCTTATCGCTTCCGCTTGTTACACCGTTAAGATCCCAGTTGGGTCACCAAGCTCTCCCCCACTTGGTATCGACATATCTGGTTATATCCATGCCAGGAAGCATGGGATCGAATGCGTCAGCTTCTGATCGTTTCTCATATGACTTTCAATCAGGAGTGTAAGAATCTAACCACGAAAGGAAATGTAATCCTTGGAATTCATGACGGATTTGTGCTTTCGCTTTAAGGAAAATAGCCTAAGATCACGCGATCCAAAGACTTGTAGCAGAATGCAACATCTTATGGCTAGAACTTTCCTATTCAAAGAGGAACCGAATTGATTAGACAAGATTGGGATTCCAGGAACGATTGACATTCAAGGGTGAGAAACAAGGAGAAGATCGCAAGTTCACAATCCTTAGTTGGTTGGAGCGAGAAAACCTTTGATTATGATCAAAATTGTTGCTTTAAGCTAAGGCTGAATAAAACCAAAAAGGAATATGAAGGAAGAGGTTCACTTGCACGAATTGTGACATTATTCTAGGTCCAACCGAAGCACTAAGAAAGCCTTGAGAGACACTTAGTGGCCATTAGTTGAGGTCGGCAAGTCCTCTTGAAACTTAGACGCTTTATCAGACACCATTCGGGACCTACGAAACTTAAGTCACACCTTGGGTGTATGCCAGCACTCCCATTTCAACTTATTTTAAGCTGGACCTTGAGAGAAATTTGAATGAATTTGATATAGACTAAGATTGCTAACGAAATCCGACCCTTCTATCACCTTTGAGGTTTACGTCACTCTCGAGATCGAGGGCCGCGTTGAGTTGATTACCTATTGGTGGTCAATTGTTCAACTTGGTTAGTTTTGGTGTGGAGACTTCATGAAGTTGTCAGATTGTCTTCTCTATTGGACGATCATCCAAGAACCTTAGTAAGATTCCCGGTGAGTTTTAGGTTATCAAAAATCTGGTTTGGTTTTCATGATGGTTAGCCATAGAGTTTGCTCCATCCTTTCGAGGGTTCTGTATTAGGCTACGCTACTCTTAAACAGGTAGAATATCCTAAGGCTCTTATCTTTTAGTTTTGTTCTATGTATACTTCCCGATTCTAAGCGAAAGTTCGAAAAGGATACCTTCCGGGCTGGTTTATTCTCTTCTAAGGGATCTATTTCTTGGGAGTTACCACTTCGGTTGTCTTAATTTTACTTAAATATTGCAATGATATCATCCGTTAAAAGATTCAAAGATTGAGGTGATCAATCCCAACCTCACGTCTATCAACAACACATCATTGTTGGGTTTTACTGATCATATCATCACTTAACAGATGCAAGGATTAGAGTAATCAGTTCTAACCTTACATTCTATTAAACGACAACATTATCACGGATTTTGGTTAGGTTTTGATTTGGGTCCAATATATGATGTTTTGAGCATGATTTAGACTCCCTTTTACTAAGGATTTGGCTTGCTTATAAATTTAGGATTTTTAGTATAGTGTTAGGAATTGTTATTAGTTTAGGATCCTTTGAACATTTTGATCCGTTTTGTGTATGTTTCAGGTACTTTTGGAGCTTAATTGAGAAAAATAATTATGGAAGTGAAAAGAGGACGAAAGGACCTTGAAAATGGCGCAAGAACGGAGCGAAATGGAGTCGGAGTAGGGCTGGCACGCCCAGGCGCACAAACCTGCACGCCCTGGCGCACAGCCCCCGGTCAGCAGCATCAGATCAGACCTATGCGCCCAGGCGTGTGGCTCTGGACGCCTAGGCACACGCACTTCAAGAAGGCCCAATTGGGCCGATTTCTGATCAGTTTTGCTCCAATTCAATTAGGATTAGTTTTAGACGTTAAATATAGGTTTTTTCCATTAGGTTTAGTAGACTTTTCAGAGGCAATTAGAGATTAGAATAGAATTAGGATTAGAGAAGAGAGGCTAGTTCTGCAATTGAGAGCAAAGAGGCAAGGCACAAGGATTGAAGATCATTATTGCTGGAGGGATCCACTTGAAGATTGAAGATCTCTTGGGGGTAAATTGATTATTGTCTATGATGATTTGTTTTTCCCATCCCTTTATCTTCTTCTTCTAATTATGTATAACTGAACCTCTTGTTAGGAATAGGGTGGATTTGTATGGATCTTAATTTAGCTATTTATTTAGGAATTAATGTTTTCCTTTTAAATCAATTGTTTGGCTGCGTTTTAATTACAATTCATAGAATTGATCACTTTATGTTTTGCTTTGGTAATCTGAACCTTAATTGGAAAATTAGGATTTAGATTAGGCCTTTCAACCAAACAATATAATTACTCAACTCGTAGGAATACTTTTGGATAATTGTATAACTTTCATAAACTAAAACTCACTTAAGGGATTAGGGGGTAAAGTTTAGTAAGAAACGTAATAGCCATGAGGGATCTAGCTTTTATTGTTTCTGGAGTTGTTGATTTATTGGAAAACAAATTTTCATAATTAATAACCTGATCCCACAATGAAACCAAGTTCCTAACCTTTTCCATATTTGTTTCTAATTACTTTTTGTTTTCTGATTTGTTTCATTCCATCAATTCTATAACACCCTATATAATAATTACCCTTAAGCCCGAAAATTAGGATTTAAAATTTTCTTTTAAGATGGATATGATATTTTGCCAAAATAATATTTCCTTTCATTAAAACAAAAGCATCAGAGTTAAAAGCGGAAGACTTCATTAATCATTAAACAAGAGTTGAGAAACATAGCTACACCGAGCTCATTAGTTCGAATTACAAAAATGATGTTTAGCTCGGCCATCGGGCCAAGATCAAAATATACAAAAGTGTGTTTTAGCTCGGACCAAATAGCCGAGACCCAATACAAAACAAATATTTTAGCACGGACCTATCCACATCTATGACTCTAAATAACTTACTCTCCCTGTGAGGGAGAGTGATACTGCTAGGCCGGGGACTGCGTTTGCTCGGGCTCAGCACCTGAAAAATGGTAAGGAGGTGAGCATTACACAGAACTTAAATAATTAGTTTCTAAAATGACATACCGAACTACCAAGCCAAACACAAGTAGTCAAATAGCATATAAATAGCAAGTAATCAAACCCTATATCACATGCATACTATCTCATTTAGTTCGGTTTACATACACACAATCTCATCCGGCTCGGCTCACATCACAATATCCAATCACTCTATTACCTATTAGTTATACCTCGGTTCACATTCTCTTACCTCAGATTACCATCTCTATCTCGGACATTACTCATTATTCCATTTTCACATAGTTTACAATCTTTTACTCTTCTCGGATGCATACACCCAGTGCATGTCTTACACCATTTACAGTCGGATATTGGAGTGTCCATAACTGCGAGTACCCAGTACCCATCTTACAGCTGCACATACCCAGTATGCGTCTGACGCGATCAATGCACGCACCCAGTACGCGTCTTCTATGACCAGGAGCACTATCACCGATCATTCTATGGGGTTAGGGAGAGTCCATAACTGCGAGCACCCAGTACCCGTCTTACAGCGGCGCATCTCGGCGACTTACGCGATCAATGCATGCACCCAGTACGCGTCTGCTATGACCAGGACCACTTCCCACCGATTCCGTTCTCGGAATCCTGTGCGAATCATAACTGCGAGCACCCAGTACCCGTCTTACAGCTGCACATACCCAGTATGCGTCTGACGCGATCAAGGCACACACCCAGTACGCGTCTTCTATGACCCGACCACAAGCCATTTCTCTTTTATTCCTCTTGTCCTTTCAACCATTATTTAGCTCGGCCTCTCCCGGCTCAACTCTTTAATTTATTCCTCTTTACATTAATCTCATTATTTACTTAGCTCGGACTCTCTCTCGGCTCAACCTCTCTACTTATCCCTTTAACCATCTTACTTGCTCGGCCTCTCTCTCGGCTAAACTTGGTAACCATTCCCTCTTTCCATTAACCTTACTCATTTTCTGCCTTATTACTCTATCTCTCATACTTTCCAGCTCTACCATTTCCTCATACCCATTCCCGAAGTCACTCAGCTCGGCCACATACATGGATCATAAATATCAAAGCTCATAAACATTTATACACCAAGTTCATAATCACTTATACAATAGCAACAACAATAAGAGCAAAACATTTAACCAATCCATCATGCAAATACCAACATATAGCATATAACGATACTCATCCCTACTTCAAACTCATGTTTCTAATTCATTCATTAGTTCCCTTTTTACCCTTTTTACCATTTCCTTTCTACATTAACCTAGATCCATTCCCTAATCTAACACCCACTCTTAGTACCCTTTATGAACACCCTATAAACCTAAACTCAAGTAGAGGTAACACTCACTCCTTACCTCAAACCGTGAGAGATAAGAGTTGAGAGCTTGAGAGTGGTTTTTCCTTGACCTTGACCTTGTGAGCTTCACACCCTTGAGTCCTTTTCTCTAAGCTTCCACGAGTTCTTCCCAGCTGCACACTCAAAACTGGCTGCTCCAGGGACGCCCGAAACGGAAGAGAACGGAGAGGAGGAGGGTTCCGTTTTGTGAGAAGGGAGGGAGAAAGAAGGTGTTGAGGTTTTGTTTGCTGAAGCTTTGGAGGAGAAAGAGAGAGAGATTCGTAGGAGGAAGAGAATGAGAAATGCAAAGTGTGATATGTGGTGTTTTGGGCTTTCTTTTATTCATTTAGGGAAAATATTTGTGTGGTCAAGATTCATTGGCTTCTTGGGGAAGCTAGAATGTGTGGACAGGGTTCATTGGCTTCTTGAGGAAGCCATGAACAGTACATTGAAAAGGACATAAAGCAGTGATAATGACATAAAGTGGATGCTGGTACAACGTACGGATGGTACGAAACCCAAGGGTTATCAGCTCAACATGAGCTGGCACGGAGGAGCTAGGACGTGTTGGCTTGGGTATGTCGGCTAGGATACGTTGGCTCGGTTTGGAGGAACAACAGTAGTCCGAGCTTCGTTCTCGGATAGGACAATGGGTTTCACGTTGGATCCCCTTTCAGCTCGGTTCATAAGTACACAATCTTATGTAGCTCGGCCGGGATCGGGCCGAGGCCTTAAACTCACATCCTAGGTCGGCCTATGCCCATACTACCCTTCTAACCTTGTACACTTTCTAAGGCTTATTCCTATTCCTTAAATAGATATTTATATACTAAAATTATATTATTAAATATTAATTTTCGGGATGTTACAAATTCTACATTCCTTTCTCCAAACCCAAACTAAACTCAAGTTTCACGTAGTAATTACTATTTGCCTAAGAATTATTAGAAACACTTTGAAATACCCGAGTGGAATGATAATTTTACTTACTCTTCATTACTTGTGCGATCGGTATACTTGCCGAATTGCCAACAGGTTTCAGTTGAATCCCTACACTTATTGATTCTTCCTATGACTTTCTCGTGATTTCCTAAATTACTAGTTTGACTCTGTGTATTCCTTAAGCTTCACCACCCCTGGCTATGAAAAGTCAGGAATCCTAAGTCCCTTCCTATCGCCAATGACTTCTAGGACGACGCCTTTATTAGAAACGTGATCTAAGAATAGTTATCGAACACAACCTTGTATAAGGTCGCCTACAAAAAGATCTAAAGGTATTGGTTATTTAACCTCGTCTAGTTTCAGCTGGTGTTGGGTTCTGAGATAAATGTGGCTGCTGACTAGTTGCTGCCACTGCTGATGCAGTTGCAGTTTCCTCTCAGCTTGACTTCGGCTTATCTGAACTAAGTTCTCTAAAATTGCAGCGATACTATCATCGTCACTGCGCCTACTTGCCATAGTACTTAGTCCTGGGGTAAATAACAAATCAATACATGTACAATTAAGTAACTTCTCATATACCTTATTACTCTAACTTAGACACTTAACTATTTATCGGTTACTCGCTTGGCGAGTAACCCATAGGAGATGTGAGTCCACACTCCAAAGGCCGAGGGAAACTGCTCTGATACCAAACTGTGACATCCTCACTTTTAATTAGTTAATTTTAAGATTTAATAAAATTGGTACTTGAAAATTTCTTTTAAAAAACTTAATTACTTATAAAACGTTCTCACAAAAATCCGGCAGAGTTTCCTCTGTTTTTCGGACTTTCCAAAAATTTCTTCTTTTATATGTGTCAGTCCAGAACATTATGAAACATAAAATTTTCTTTAACTACTGCCAGCTTAATCCTAATGCCCGCTTAACCATATAACATAAACTCAGGGCATACAACTACTATATATTTAAATTACAAAATAATAGTCTTTAACATAATTAAACTACAGTTCACTCATAACAAATGTACACTCCATGTCTTGCTCGACCATGACTCGTGCAAGCTCCCTCTATACCTGTAATATAAATAGCAAGAAGGTTAGCATTACACAGAACATAGGAAATAACCTCTAAGAGGTCATATAAATAACTAAGCCTAACATTATTATTAACATATAATAACATAATCATTCATACATTCAATTTCATTTATCTCATTCTTAACTCTTTTACTCATTTCTTGACTTTTCATCTTTTACTCTTGATCTCGTTCATTATCTTTCTTCACTTTATTTGGCTACAGGGTCACCACAACCAACCTGTGCCGGTTATCTTTTATCTTTATTAGGTCACAGGGTCACCACAACCAACATGCGCCAATTGTCTTTTATTTTCATTAGGTCACAGGGTCACCACAACTAACCTGTGTTAATTGTCTTTTATCTTATTAGGACACAGGGTCACCACAACCAACCTGTGCCAATTGTCTTTTATGTCTTTTATCTTTATTAGGATACAAGGCCACCACAACCAACCTGTGCCAATTGTCTTTTATCTTTATTAGGACACAGGGTCACCACAACCAACCTGTGCCTATTGTCTTTTATCTTTTCTCTTCACTTTTAGTCCCTTAGTTCTCTTTCGTTCTTTTAATTTCTTAGCTCTTCTTTTAGTTTCTATTAATTATTCACTTCTCTCATTCCTTCCCTAAGTAACTGATTACCATTTTCACTTTATCTCCCCTAAGGGTTAACAACCAAATCATTCAATTCATAACACCCATACAAACACAATCATTTCCATATTATCGATCCTTACCTCTTCATCTATATTCTTACTTGTTAAATAGGCTCTCATTCTTGCTTAACATCTTATATTAATCTCTATAGATTGTAATTCCCTCGACTCCGCTTAAATTGATTCATTTATGCCTAAGGCCTTTCAACTAATCTCAAACATCATCATCAATCAAAACACTTTCTTGGGTTCATTGCTCTTTATAGTTTATTTTACCACCTACGGTTACCCAACTAGTTCTAGGTTCATTCAAACATTTATTCACATACATGCACAATTCATTTTCGCATAATATTACAAACAATTTAGTGGGTTCATTTCCTATATTCTTCCACTCCATTTACTATCTTTATTTTCCTATAATTTCCTCCTTCATTACTCATTACCTAACATTCTCGTTATAATTCCACACATCACAAACATCATCATATAGCACATACATTCAATACATTCAAGTGGGTCCATGTTCTTTATTTTCATTCTTAACTTATTGTCAGCCTCAACTACCCTATTGTTTATTCTCATAACTAATCTTTTCTATTCCTAGCTATCACTATAAACAACCTAGAAGTCATGTCCTAAATAGAGGTAAAGCTACCTTCTTACCATAAAAGACAAAGGAGAGAGAAAGTGTGAAACCCTAACTTTTTAAAAGCTTTAAGATTGAGACCATATGAGCCACGTGTAGTGAGGAAGGAAAGTGACTAGGAGGCAAAATGAGGATGTGTTGATGGTCTTCCTCCTTTCCTCGTAGAGAGAGAGCTTCAAGCTATGGAGGAGAGAGAGAGCCAGGAAACAAAAGAGGTAATATTAGTGAGAATGAGGATGGAAATTCGTGTAACATGAAGGAAAGAGGTAGGAAAGCTTGAATCCAACTTACTTTGAGCTTGGAATGATGGAAATCAAGAATGAGTGTTGAAACTCTTGAACCCTAACTCATTTAATCATGACTTTTGAGAGGGAAAATGTTAAATTGATGAAGGTTTAAGTGTTTATATGTGATTGGGATCAGATATATGATGATGATTTGTTGGGTTTTTAGGTGATCTTTGTGATTGAAGATTCTAGGGTTTGGAGGGGAAGAAATCGGTTTTGGGAGAGAAGGAGAAGAGTGGTGTGTGTGTGGTGTGGAGCTGGCTGCACCAAATTTTATTTCTGGTGCGCACCTGGGTGTGGGCTTTGCGCACCTGGGCACGTGGTGCGGGTTGAAGCTAGTGCATAAGGGACTAGCGCGCGTTCTCGTGCGGGGCTGGTGGCTGGTGCATGATTTTGGTGCGCTATTTATGCTATGGTGCATCAGGCATGCGCCTGGGCGTGGGTGATGGCGCGCCTAGGCATGGATCTACCTATGAGCACCAACCAGTTTGGTGATGGTGCGCTTGGGCGTGGCCTGGAGTACTTGCAATCAACTTTCTATATCTCCTTCATTAACCGTTGGATCTTGCTCAAATTTTGAGACAAGCTTCCCAAGAAACCTATCTTCACATTCAACGGTGGAATTTACGTTTAAAGTTGTAGATATATTATTTTTAATTTCTTAATACAAGTTATTTCTAACACCGAAAACATTATCTTTAACACTTGTTTGGTCTTCTTTAAATTTCTTATTCGATGCCTAGACTGGTGTGATTTCAGGTCTTGTAAGACACGCATAGACTGATGTGATTTCAGATCTTGTAAGACGTTGTCCGGGTTGTGGGACTGTACGCATAGACTAGTGTGATCCAGATCTTGTAAGACGTTGTCCGGGTTGTGGGACTGTACGCATAGATTGTGTAAGACACACATTGTGTGCAGCTATAACACGTTGTCCGAAGGAGACTGTACGCAATGATGGATCCACGTAATACTTTCTAAAATTTATGAAAAAGTCAAAGAATATGAAGAGAGAATAGAAATTATGGAAAGCAATGAAAAGAGATGAAAAAGTGATAACTTGTATACCCTAGAAATGTATGAAGTAAAAGAGTTTAAGAAATGATAAGAGAAAATATTTGTCATTGATGTGAACATAAGTGAATTGTATGGGTATGACTGATTGAGTTTAGTATAATATATGAATAAATGTGTTTGGCTTGGTAGATCATTTTAGCATATTAGAAACTGCTTTCCCTATTTTATTGTGTAATGCTCACCTCCTTACCATTTTTCAGGTACTGAGCTGGAGCATACACCAGACATGGCCGAGCAGGTTTACTCTCCCTCACAAGGAGAGTAGGGTTTATATGGGATAGGTTTTGAGAATGGACCTGAGCCTCTGATATTTTGATTTGTATGTTATGTGTAAATATCTTTTGGAGTGAGGCTCAGGATGGTTTCTTTTGAAAGAGAAAAATGTTGGGAAACATGTGTTCATATTTTGTACCTCCGTTGTTGTTTATGATACTGTTATATGTTGCTGTATTTTGAGCCCATTGGGCACTGATATGAGAAATGTGAAGTGAAGCCCTGCTGGCTGCTGAATGTTATAAATTGTGAATGTTTTCAACAGGATAAATTTTGGAAACGACCGAAAAACAAAGGAAACTCCGTCCGTTTGACGGGAGAGTTTTAATAATTAAAAAGAAATTTTAAATTCACATTTTTAATAATGGGGAATTAAGGGTAAAAAGTGTAGGTGTTACATTTATTGTATCAGAGCAGTTTCTTCTCGACCTTGGAGTTATCCAACTCCAATGGTTACTCACCTAGCGAGTAATCGATGTTTATAGTAAGATTCTAGAATTTTTAATAGGATATTTATAGTGCTATGTATATATTTATTTATTAAGCCTTAATGGTCTGTTCTCCGTGGTTAAATAGTATGGCTGGAAGAAGGGTCGGTAATGATGGGTTGGCAGCCATTCTAGAGCATCTGGCCCAGATGCAGCAACAGCAAGGGGAACAGATGGCAGCTACAGCAGCAGGAGCAACTTTGCAACCTCCTCCGCCAGCTCTAGTGGAAATTGACTGGATGGCGCGATTTCGGAAGAGTGAGCCGCCTCGCTTTGAAGGTGGAAATGATCTGGATGGGGCACAAAGGTGGATACAAGAAATGGAAAAGATTCTTTGTTCCCTTCAGCCACCAGTGGAGCAGCAGGTTCGATTAGCAGAATATATGTTGACCAGTGAAGTAGAACACTGGTGGGAACAACAGAGGAGAGGGCTGGAGGCAGCAAATCCGGTAATTACTTGGGAGTTGTTCAAGAGTCGTTTTTTAGGGAAGTATTTCCCTGAAGATGTTCGGAGGGAAAAGGAGATTGCTTTTCTTCAATTGACACAAGGTTCCTTGTCGGTTGGGGATTATGCAGCTCGATTTGAAGATATTATCCGCTTCTCAGGCAGTTATAGAGATACGGATGAACGTGCTAAATGTATAAAGTTTGAAGCTGGTCTCAGGGATGATATTCGCCTTTCTTGCGAGTATCACAACATTGGTAATCTGTCACAGTTTGTCAACATGGCGAGCACGTACGAAAAAGGTCTTAAGAGGAATTTGGCCAATGATAAGAGCAGGACAGCACAGAGAGTTGGTGGTCCAATGAGGGGCAAGAGTCCGGTGCAGCGACCAGGTCCCTATCCTCAGCCTAGATCAGGCCCTACAGGGAGTGTTCCTGGTCCTATTCCGCTTTGTCCTCATTGTGGCAAGCAGCACAGGGGAGTATGTTGAAGTTTGAATCAGAACCAGCCTAATGTCACTTGTTTCAAGTGTGGGCAGCCAGGTCATATTGTAGCTAATTGCCCAAAGAATGCAGTAAAGAAAGAAGCAAATGTGGCTGGGGCACAGAAGGTTGGCGATGGTCAGCCACTGCAGCAAGGAAAAGTGTATACTCTTGATGGAGAAGAAGTTACTGATGTTGATGAGTTGATCCGAGGTATTGGTTATGTTAATGATATTCCTTGCGGTATTCTTTTTGACTGTGGGGCTACACATTCTTTTATTTCTGTGAGTTATATGGAGAAGTTAGGCCTGTCTGCAGTTGAGATGCCTTTTTAAGATATCTGTATCTACCCCTAAAAATTCAGCTGTAGTCACATCTTTGATGTGTTTGGATTGCCCACTTCGAGTATTGGAGTGGGAATTCAAAGTAAATTTAATATGTTTGCCCTTAACCAAGCTGGATATCATTTTGGGCATGGACTGGATGTCCCAGCACTGTGTCCTACTTGATTGTAGTCAGATGTCAGTAATCTTCTGTAAACTTTCGGTGTCGGCCATGGATGTTGATTAAGCATCAGATATAAGTCGAATTCCGCTGGTTAGTGAGTTTTCGGAAGTCTTTCCTGCCGAGACTCCCAAATTACCTCCAGTTAGAGAAGTGGAGTTCGGCATTGATCTTATGCCTGGCACCGACCCGATATCTAAAGCACCCTATAGAATGGCACCTCCGGAGTTAGCAGAATTAAAGAAATAGTTGGAGGAGGTTTTGGCTAAGGGGTTCAACAGGCCAAGTGTTTCGCCTTGGGGAGCTCCGATTCTTTTTGTCAAAAAGAAGGACGGAAGTGTCCGTATGTGCACTGATTACCGGCAATTAAATGCGGTGACGGTGAAAAATAAATATCCACTCCCTCGCATCGATGATTTGTTGGATCAACTTACGGGAGCAGCAGTTTTCTCTAAAATTGACCTCCGATCTAGATATCATCAGATTCGTATCCGAGAGGAGGACATTCCTAAAACTGCTTTTAGAACCTGGTATGGGCATTTTGAATATGTGGTAATGCCTTTTGGTCTCACGAACGCTCCTGCAATCTTCATGGATTATATGAACAGGATTTTCAGGCCGTACTTGGATTCGTTCGTCATAGTGTTTATTGACGACATTCTCATTTATTCCGAGAGTCAGAAAGAGCATGAAGAGCATTTGAGAACAGTGCTTCAAGTTCTCAAAGACAAACATCTTTATGCAAAGTTCTCTAAATGTAGTTTCTGGTTGAATGAAGTTCATTTTTTGGGGCATGTAATTTCTGAGAAGGGTGTTGTTATAGATCCTTCTAAGGTAGAAGCGGTGTTAAAGTAGGAGAGACCCAAGTCTGTTACCGAGATCAGAAGTTTCCTTGGTATGGCTCGGTATTATCGAAGATTTATTGAAGTGTTTTCTAAGCTGGCACTTCCTTTAACTATGCTGACTAGGAAAGGTAATCAGTATGCATGGTCTCTGTGACACCCTTCCGGTTTACCCAAATATAATATAGTAATTAAGCTTTTATATTGGATAATATATGGACTTGTGAGAATTAAGAAAATATGGAAATAAAATTTTCCTTCCTTTAAAAGCGGGTGCACAAATCAACACTTGGAATCCTTGGAGAATAAACCCTAAGGTATTACCAAAACAGTTATATTGAATTCGGTGATTTCTAAAACCTTTTCGAAAGTTGGGTAGCATTCATCTTTTGGAACCGTATTTTATATTATAGAAAATAACTGAAGCTACCCTTGCTTTATTTGATAAAATTGATACCATCGAATAGTTTTCACAGCCGAGCCCTCAAATAGATTAAATCAGAGTAAGCGGAATTATCGGACTATGCAATTACTAGTAAGATGAACATAGGTACATATATATAATAAGAGTCATAAGTACATAGCCCCATATCAAAGCTTCCAAGATCCCAAAATACAAGTCCATAAACAGATCTACATAATAACATGACCAAATCCCTAGAGAACCCCAAAAGTATATCTACAACATATATACATAACCAAAATAAAACTCTAAGGGTGGTCACGTAGATCCAGCAGCATCAGATGTAGTAGTAGTGATAACAGCAGTCTCCAAGAAACATAAGTAGTAAGGTCGTAGCATCATCATCAACACAGCAGCAGCAGCAATATCTCCTCCACAGCCTCCACACATCGGATCCCCTGATCCTCATCACATACCCTATACACAAACCTAGGGATCATCGTCCCTCCAATCACTCCCAGTAGAATGCACGACAGGCTCGCTCCCACTCTCGTCCTCCACCGGATCCTCCTCGATCTCATCCGAGGGAGAGTGTACCCTACCACTGGGTACCGGGTCAGGTGATGGTGAAACCCTGACTGGGCTCCTCGGATCAGAAGGGGGAGTCTCCTCGCGGACGACTCTCGAGGTAAAAGGGTGAGAGCGGGTAGGTCGAAAACGGAAACTGTGATAGGAGCGAGCTGGTCGCGTGGGAGGTGGTCCATGGTAAGTGTAAAATGGGGGTACATGCATAGTGTATATGATGGGAATCCTAAATCTACGAGGACGGAATCGGATCAACGGGTTCGGGTGGTAGAAGGTAACCTCTACCTCTCCCTCGAACACCGCGCGATGGTCCTCATAGATCCATGTGCCACTAGGAAGTGGCCGGATCTCGATGCAAGAAATGTAACGAGACATCACCTACAAGGGCATAGGGGTAAGCAATTCTATACACATAATCAACAGAGAATAAATTGTGCGATATGAGTATGTAAATATGCATCAATTAACAACAATCACATATAACACTTAGCAGTTAATTAATGCACATAGGATGCTCACACTTATTTCATTTATCACAATTAATTTAAATGAATGGCATGATGCATGACTTTAGCTCTCAAGCCTATCTCCATCATACTATGTCACTCTCTGACGTCCATCCCTGACAACCCAGCGCTCAACAGTGCGTTGTATTCCTAGGTATACAACAATTCGTACACTCACCTAGAATGTACACGTCAAGCTTGGTATCCATGCCACCCGAGCATATCCCGTCATCAAAACGGACCGTCATCCAAACGGTATAACCATATCGGCATCCACTAAGCCGACCACGTCAACGACGTGTCATCAAGCAAGCGTATTGGCACTCCCAGAGGCCCTCCACATGTTTACCAAAAACATGATATACGTCCTACCATCCAAACTCCAGAATGAATGCATTACTTTACTTAAAAGGAATTGATTGATGTTTTATCCTTTTATTAATACATTACGTGCCTCCCAAGCAACGTATCATTACTCAAATGAAAATATCATAACGTCAATCAATTTCCTTTAAGTCCAAGATCACTTGGTTTATCGTCCTTTAAGTGTTACAAAATGACTTAGAATTGAAAATGGTATTTTTAAGTATCTGACTAAAAATACTCGAGTGTTTTCCATAATACTCGAGTAGTTTATCATTTTCCAGATTTTACTCGAGTAGTTCATGATTATACTCGAGTCGTTCATGTCTGTTTAGAGATTCAAGTTTTCAGATCTTCAAAAATATACTTGAGTAATTCATGAGATACTCGAGTAGTCCATTACCCAGAATACTCGAGTAGTTCACATATTACTCGAGTTGTTCATTAATTTTTACTCTTGTTGCATCTGAAATACTCGAGTGCTTAGCCTGGTTCTCAAGTTGGTGCGCCAATTTTCACACTGGTGCATCACGAAATACTCGAGTGTTAAGCCATATACTCGAGTATTTGCAGACAGAACAGACTGAAACTTGATTTTTACATACCATTTCAATTTCTAAACATTTTTAACCCAAACCAGTGATCGCAATAGTTCATATACCATATATTGAACATGTTTCCATACTCATTTCATATCAAATAACCAATTTGACGGAGAATCAATAAATCATGCATAAAAACACATTTTAACAACTCAACACCTCAATTTACACAATAAGCACAATACTCATGAAACAAAGTTCATTTAAGCTTGCATGCATGATATAGAACTTGCTCAACATAGTTTTAGAGCAAAGCTTGGTCTCCAAACCAAAGATCCTATTCAATCTAAGCCCTTAGAGCCTCTTGGTGGCTCTCTAACACAAATAATGGAATTTAATCTCTATCTAGTGAATATAATTACTTCCCCTTACCTCTCAGACGTGAATCAAACCAAGAATCCCAAAGAAAAGCTCCACAACTCTCAGACCAACTTCAAGCACCACATGCAGAGCATTTTGAGTGCAACACCAAAGTGGAATTGGTTCACACATGAAACAGAGAATAAAATTGGGGAAATTAGGTTTTCTAGACTCTATGCAACATAATCTAACTAAGGAAATCGATTTTGAGACTCAGGGATTCATGAGCTTACCAGAAATCAAGATCAAAGTAAGCTCCAAACACAAACTTGACCAAGAACAGCTTCATTTCAACTCCTTGAATCCTCCAACACACTCACTCAATCCTCATGATTTTGGTGTTTATACAAAGCTCGTGATGTGAGCTTTGTATTCGTGTATCACTCGAATCCTAACACTCAGAATTTAAGGAGAATCGAAGAGGGCAAATCCGAAACCCTAACTTTCATCAACAACCCAAACTTAACCAAAAAGCTTCACGAATCTGTTGTTGTTGAGCTTAAATAGAGCAAGGAAGCTCTCATGCAAGGCGACACGAAAGCCTTGAGGTGTTGGGGAAGGAGTATTCGTGGCGGGAAGAGGGAATCGTTCATGGTGACTCATCAAACGCACTAACTCGTGCAATTTGACCCAGAATACTCGAGTATTCGGAATAATACTCGAGTATTTTGCTCAATTTTTGAAAAATAATTATTTTATTTAATTTCCCTCCAAAACCTTTCCTATAATTGTTTCTAGGTCCCAACCCAGGGACTAATATGCAAAATACTCATTTTAGGCATTTATTATATTTATTAAATAATTTCACACACACAAACTAGTTACATGAACACATATTTTAATCAAGGATTAATATAGAAAATATTAATTATAATTAAATTATAATTAACATTTCATTAATCGGGGATTAAAATTTTGGGGTGTTACACTACTCCCCCACTTACAAGGAATTTCGTCCCCGAAATTCAATTTATAAAAACAAGTCAGGATAATCCTGACGCATCTTATCCTCTAATTCCCAAGATGATTCTATCACATCTCCACAAACCCAGACGACTTTGACCAGACGAATATCTTTCCCTCTAAGCTGTTTGATCCTTCGATCTTCAATGCGAACCGGCACAGCTTTGAAGGTTAGATTCTCATGAACTTCTAAGTCATCAGGTTGGATTCTAAGGACAATGGTGGGGTCGTGGACATATCTCTTTAATTGAGACACATGGAATACATTATGAAGGTTAGCTAATGACGGAGGCAGGGCTAACTGATAAGCTACTGGGCCGACTCTTTTGAGGATTTCATAGGGACCAATGAACTTAGGTGATAGTTTCTGAGTTTTCAGGGCCCTACTAACACCTTTGGTTGGTACTATTCTAATGAATACATGGTCTCCTTCGGTAAACTCTAAAGGTTTCCTTCTCCTATCAGCATAGCTTTTCTGCCTACTTTGAGCTGCCCTCATCTTCTCTTGTATCATCTTGATCTGTT
The DNA here is from genome assembly GCA_037953625.1 of Crotalaria pallida. Taxonomy (NCBI): domain Eukaryota; kingdom Viridiplantae; phylum Streptophyta; class Magnoliopsida; order Fabales; family Fabaceae; genus Crotalaria; species Crotalaria pallida. The sequence continues at coordinate 103,343,592 of CM075649.1, forward strand.
CCGTGGTCTCTTGCACAAAGTCTGGCCCAACCAGAGAATTCTCCCCCACTTGAAACCAGCATAACAGCGTCTGACACTTTCTTCCATACAAAGCTTCAAATGGTGCCATTCCAATACTCGTGTGATAACTGTTGTTGTAAGTGAACTCCACGAGTGGCAACATCTGCTTCCAATTCCCTTGTCCTTCCAAAACACAGGCTCGTAAGATGTCCTCCAACGATTGAATAGTCCTCTCCGTTTGACCATCAGTCTGAGGATGATATGCAGAACTCAACTTCAATCTTGAACCCAAGGCTCTATGCAGATCTTCCCAAAACTTCGATGTAAACCTCGGATCGCGATCAGATACAATGCTTGATGGTACACCGTGCAGACGAACAACTTCTTTGATGTACAACTGGGTAAGCTTTTCCAACGAGTAGCGCATATTCACGGGAATGAAATGCGCTGACTTGGTCAAACGATCCACGATCACCCAGATTGCATCATGACCAGTAGACGTTCTTGGCAATCCCGACACAAAATCCATCGAGATACTATCCCATTTCCACACAGGAACTTCCAAGGAAAGTAACTCTCCTCCTAGCCTTTGATGTTCCACTTTCGCCTTTTGACACACCAAACAATAGGCCACATACTCAGCTACATCTTTCTTCAAACTAGGCCACCAAAATAGCTTCTTTAAGTCCTGGTACATTTTGGTAGCTCCCGGATGCATACTCATCTTACTCTTATGCGCTTCATCCAGAATCATCCTTCTTACTTCTAAATCAGCAGGGACACATATTCTTGTCTTAAAACGCAAAATTCCATCCTTCCCTTCTTGGAATTCCAATTCCTTGCCTTCTTCCATCCATTTCTTCTTTTCCATAAGCTTATCATCCTTGTGCTGCAATTCCCGAATCCTTTGCAGAAACTCATTAGCAATCTGCAGCATCCCCATCTTGATACTTGCCGGCTCCACTTGCATTGTCAGACTCAAATCCCGGAATTCCTCTATCAGTGCAGCTTCTCTAACCATCATTGCACTGATGTGCATTGCCTTTCTACTCAATGCATCTGCCACAACATTGGCCTTCCCCGAATGATAATGGAGCTCGAACTCATAATCTTTCAAAAACTCCATCCATCGACGCTGCCTCATATTCAACTCCTTCTGATCGAAGAGGTACTTTAAACTCTTATGGTCACTGAACACTCGGAACGTAGTGCCATAGAGATAGTGCATCCAGATCTTTAATGCAAACACCACAGCTGCCAGCTCCAAATCATGAGTTGGATAGTTCATTTCATGAACTTTTAGCTGTCTCGAGGCATAGGCGATGACTTGCCCTTCTTGCATCAAAACGCACCCAAGGCCTTGTTTCGACGCGTCACAGTACACATCAAAGCTCTTCTGTGTATCGTGCAGAATCAATACCGGAGACGATGTCAACCTTTCCTTCAGTTCCCGAAAACTCCTTTCACACTTCTCATCCCAAAGGAAAGGTTGATCTTTCCGAGTCAACTTCGTCAAAGGCAGTGCGATCTTCGAGAAACCTTCTATAAACCTTCTATAATACCCAGCCAAGCCAAGAAAGCTTCCCACCTCCGTGACCGACTTTGGTTGCTCCCATTGCAAAACTGAACTCACTTTTGTCGGATCAACGGCTATCCCTTTGTCTGAAATCACATGCCCCAAGAACTTAACCTCTTTTAGCCAGAACTCACATTTTGTAAGTTTGGCGTACAATTGCTTCTCCTTTAGGATGCTCAACACCATCCTCATTATAATTAAAATTTCATTAATCGTGGATTAACATTTCATTAATCGGGGATTAAAATTTTGGGGTGTTACAGTCTCCAGAATGTGAGAATAGTTTTCAAGAACTGAAAAGGCGATTGACCAGTTCCTTGGTGTTGATTTTGCCGGATCCGACTCAATCTTTTGAAGTATATTGTGATGCTTCAAAGCAAGGGTTGGGATGTTTTTTAATGCAACAAGGGAAGGTCATAACCTATGCATCCAGGCAGTTGCGGCAGCACGAACAGAACTATCCCACTCACGATCTAGAGTTGGCAGCAGTAGTCTTTGCATTGAAAATCTGGAGGCATTATTTGTACGGCTCAAGGTTTGAAGTCTTCAGTGATCATAAAAGTCTCCGCTATCTCTTCGATCAGAAAGAATTTAATATGAGATAGAGGAGATGGATAGAATTTTTAAAGGACTACGATTTCAATCTTCAGTACCATCCGGGCAAAGCTAATGTTGTGGCTAATGCACTAAGCCGCAAGACTTTACATGTTAGCAATTTGATGGTAAAGGAAATGCAGCTGATACAGGAATTCAGTGATCTCAATCTGAACATGAAAGTGAAAGAGAAGAGCATTGTTTTGGAGATGTTGCAAGTTACAAATGAATTGATTGGTTTTATCAAAGAAAGACAGGCTGATGATGAAGAGCTTCAAAAGTTGCTGGAAGGAGCAGCGGACAAAGAAGAGCCCGATTTCATAAAGGGTTCAGATGGTATCATCCGGTTTAGAGGACGGATATGCGTTCCTATGGATTTTGAAGTTAGAAGGGATATATTAGTGGAAGCTCATCGGACAAAAATGAGTTTTCATCCGGGTACAACCAAAATGTATCATGATCTAAAGAAGCTTCATTGGTGGCTAGGGTTGAAAACAGATGTGGCAGATCATGTATCTCATTGCTTGACTTGCCAGAAAGTGAAGATAGAGCACAAGAAACCAGGTGGTCCGTTGCGGTCACTTGATGTTTTGGAATGGAAATGGGATATCATTGCCATGGACTTTGTGTCAGGTAGAGGTGTCAAAATGGGTCGGGCCGATGCGGGCCGGGCCAAAAAACCCGGGAAAAGTGCGGGCTTGGGTTCCAGAAATGTGGTCATAAATTGAACCCGGGCTTATTAGCCCGGTCTAGAGCCGGGCCAAAAAACCCAATCGCGGGCCGGGCCAAAAAGCCCTGGGTAAAGTGCGGGTTTGGGCCGCATGCTAGGGAGCACAACTTGCACCCGGGCTATTTGGCCCAGAATCATTTGGCCCGCACCCGGGCCGGGCCGGTCCGTTTTGACAGCTATAGTGTCAGGGCTACCCAAAACTGCTGCAGGATGCGATGCCGTTTGGGTTGTTGTGGATCGTTTGACGAAGTGTGCTCACTTCATTCCGATTCATAAGAAGTACACTTTGGAAAAGTTGACACAATTGTACATTCGGGACTTAGTGAAGCTTCATGGTGTGCCCTCAAGAATAGTATCTGATTGTGATCCTAGATTTTTATCTAGATTTTTGCAGAGTCTCCAGCAGGCCTTGGGTACTAAGCTGAAATTTAGTACGGCTTACCATCCGCAAACTGATGGGCAATCTGAACGTACTATTCAAACATTAGAGGATCTGCTGAGAGCTTGTGTGCTAGAACAGGCTGGCAGCTGGGAGCAGTTGTTACCACTGATGGAGTTCACTTACAATAATAGCTTCCACTCCAGTATCGGAATGGCACCATTTGAGGCACTCTACGGCAGGAAATGTAGAACGCCTCTTTGTTGGTTCCAAATAAGTGAGAATATTTTGACAGGACCAGATCTTGTGAAAGAAACTACTGAGAAGATCACCATGATTAAGAATAAGATGAAAACTTCTCAGGATCGACAAAAGAGCTATGTAGATAAGCGTAGGAGAGCTCTGGAATTCGATGTTGGGGATCATGTTTTTCTAAGAGTGTCCCCTACCACAGGAATTGGTCGGGCGATCAAGTCCAAGAAGCTGACTCCCCGATTTGTTGGACCTTATGAAATTATGGAGAAGGTTGGCCCAATGGTGTAAAGAATCGCCCTGACTCCACATATTTTAAAGCTTCATGATGTTTTCCGTGTCTCTCAACTGAGGAAATACATCCATGATCCTTCACATGTGGTCACTGTAGATGATTTGCCCTTGAAGGAAAATCTGACCTTCGAAGTATTGCCGGTAAGGATCGAAGACAAGCAAGTGAAACGGTTGAGAGGCAAGGAGATCACCTTGGTGAAAGTTATCTGGAGCAGGAACAATGTAGAAGAGGCTACCTGGGAATTAGAAAGCAAGATCAGGCAGTCTCACCCGCAGTTGTTCGACGAAAGCTGAATTTCGAGGACAAAATTCTAGTAAGTGGGAGAGGATTATAACATCCTCAATTTAAATTTGATTATAATGTGAATTATGCAAGGTGTTTATGAGAATTACCAAGTTTAGGGAGAGGTTAGGAGTAGTAATTCAAGTTTGAATGAGAATAGGAGCCTAAGGAAATGAATTGGAGTTAGAAAACCATCAAAATAGGATTTTTGCAAAAAGTAATCGATTACCTTAGAGGGGAGTAATCAATTACAAGCTCTCTGGTAGAATCACTCCAATGTTGCATCAATGGTAATCGATTACCTCATGGAAGTAATCGATTACCTTGTGATTTTAAGGTAGTAATCGATTACTTGGAGTGGAAGTAATCGATTAGTTGTTCTCTTCTGATATTACTAAAATTGTTGCATCAAAGGTGGTAATCGATTACTTCATGCAAGTAATTGATTACCCTTGTAAAAATCTGGAAAAAAAAATAACGCGTGGGGACCACCAAACTGGTGACTTAATAGGGAAGTAAGCATCCTCAGCCACACAAACCAACTTTAAGGCTAAGATTAGATCATAAAAGAAAAGAAAAGAAAGTTAAACACAACATCAACATAAAAGAACAAAACTCTTTCTCTCTTCCTTCAAAACTTCGAACTTCTTCTTCTTCTTCTCCCCTAGGGTTTCTATTCTTCATCAACTCTCATCCAAGAAACAAGTGGTTTCCTTCACTTTCATCATCAACTCTCTTCCTACAAGCTCCAAGTAAGTGTTTAAGCCAAAGAGTCCTTTCTCTTTCTTCTCTATAATTCGAACTATCTCTCTCTCTTCCTTCCATGGTGGATTTCAAGCTTCAAACCATGGAAACCTCATTATTTCATGAACCTTAACAAGGAACAAGACAATAATAATAACCTCTCTCCTTGTAACTCTCAAAATAGGTTCCTTCCTCTTCCTTGGATGATAGCTATTATGGTGGCAAGCTTGTAAGCTTAGGGCAAGTGGAAAATCACCATATCTCTAAGTATTTGAGGTATGGAGGTGTGTGTTACCTTATTCTAGGGGGTAGTTTGTATTATGTATATAGTGGGTGCTAAGAGTTGTTTGTATGTTAAGTAAAACCCTAGGATAGAAAATATGCTAGAAAAATATTGAGTTATATTGTTTGTGCATGGTTGTGATGATTGAGATTTGTATGTGTGTGGTTTGGTATTTTATTGCAAATTTATGTTGGAATCTTGAAATATAAAACAATGACACAGAAAATGATGGTTCCATGAAAGTGGATACAAATTGAAAATATTTCAAGTATGTCTTAAAAGATTAAAGGCAAGTTAAGTGGGTGATCCAGATCTTGTAAGACGTTGTCCAGGTTGTGGGACTGTACGCATAGACTGGTGTGATTTCAGGTCTTGTAAGACGTTGTCCAAGTTGTGGGACTGTACGCATAGACTGGTGCGATTTCAGGTTTTGTAAGATGTTTTCCAGGTTGTGGGACTGTACGCATAGACTAGTGTGATCCAGATCTTGTAAGACGTTGTCCGGGTTGTGGGACTGTACGCATAGATCGCGTAAGACACACATTGTGTGCAGCTGTAAGACGTTGTCCGAAGGAGACTGTACGCAATGATGGATCCACGTAATAATTTCTAAAATTTATGAAAAACTCAAAGAATATGAAGAGAGAATAGAAATTATGGAAAGCAATGAAAAGAGATGAAAAAGTGATAACTTGTATACCCTAGAAATGTATGAAGTAAAAGAGTTTAAAAATGATAAGAGAAAAATATTTGTCATTGATGTGAACATAAGTGAATTGTATGGGTATGACTGATTGAGTTTTGTGTAATATATGAATAAATGTGTTTTACTTGGTAGATCATTTTAGCATATTAGAAACTGCTTTCTCTATTTTATTGTGTAATGCTCACCTCCTTACCATTTTTTGGGTACTGAACTGGAGCATACACCAGACATGGCCGAGCATGTTTACTCTGTGAGGGAGAGTAGGGTCTATATGGGATAGGATTTGAGAATGGACCTGAGCCTCTGATATTTTGATTTGTATGTTATGTGTAAATATCTTTTGGAGTGAGGCTCAGGATGGTTTCTTTAGATAGAGAAAAATGTTGGGAAACATGTGTTCATATTTTGTACTTCCGCTGCTGTTTATGATACTGTTATATGTTGCTGTATTTTGAGCCCATTGGGAACTAATATGAGAAATGTGAAGTGAAGCCCTGTTGGCTGCTGAATGTTATAAATTGTGAATGTTTTCAACGGGATAAATTTTGGAAACGACCGAAAAACAAAGGAAACTCCGTCCGTTTGACGGGAGATATTTATAATTAAAAAAGAAATTTTAAATTCACATTTTTAATAATGGGGAATTAAGGGTAAAAAGTGTAGGTGTTACATTTAAGGTTATAATTAGTTTTAACGCATGTCCTTATTTACATCCCGCACGTTATTGTTGACACTGACCCTCAAATAAGGCGCGGACATGAACGTGATATTGTTCCTATTGTCAGGACTCCCAGGTAAGAAGGTGGTGTTACCTTGGCTTAGGATGTAGTTTCTCTTTTGTTATAGTGATGACTAGGGGTAGAGGAATAAATAGAGGATAAAACATTATGGTAGTTGATATGAATATTGAAAATGCGTATTATGTATGAGGAGAAGGAGTATATTGTAGCTTTTGAAGAATGAGTGTATGTGATTATGCGTAGAAAATGAATGATGGGTTAGATAGATAGTAAATGAGAAAGTTATGAGAACAACAATAAAGTAGAATATTCATAAGTAGAATAAAAGAGAAATAAGGATAAATAATAAAGTGAGAACAAGAAATGGAGATAAAACCAAGAACATAAGATAAAGGAGTAATAAAGAGGAATAATGACAAGAAATATAAACTCTGGAAATATGATAATGGATAAGAGGTTAAATCTAAAACACTAGGTAAACCTAAGGAAGGAAATAATGGTAATGTATGAGGTACCCTTTAGAGGGTGAAGTACTCAGATATAGAAAGCGTGTACGAGGGACCCTTGAGAGGGTGAAGTACTCGGAATAGGATGTGTGTACGAGGGATGTGACATCCCTTACTTTTAGAACTCTAATTTGACCCTTAAATAAAATTAGCACTCGAAAATTTCTTTTTAAACATAAACTTCGCATAAAAATCTCTGGAAAATTCGGCGGAGTTTACTCTGTTTTATGGACTTCCCAAAAATTACTTTTTACCTGTTAAACCTGTAAACAACATTTTTCAAATAATACCAGACATCCATAATTTATATCATATCATATCACATCATATCCGGTCATATCATGCCACATGATATGATGTCGTATCCTACATTCTGGCAATACATCGGCAAGTAATATAACAAGTTTGGAAAATAAAACTATTCTTCAACTATAACCCCAAAACCCTAAATGGCATGTCCCGGGCCGACCCTGCGGCATATCTACATCAAAATATACATATAAAGGCTCACATAAAGATCATAAATACAACTAAGACTCAAGACCGGCCCAAGACCTTCGCGTTTGTAAATGTGAGATTGGGACTGACCACCTCGGTCTTCGCGTTTATTGATATGCTATATTATTGCAATTACCAAGTTGAGATCCGAATAAACCATCTAGGAATTCTATCTCTATCAAAAGCCCGATTAGACTTTAATCCTATAGGATCTTTACTAAGACTCATGAACAGTGATTCACAAACCAGCCCCATTCAGGACACTCTTATTTTATATTTCTACCGAGAACACCCAACTAAATGATCGAATCACCCTTCTAACTCGTATGAGAACTTAGCCGTATGCGTAGGTATTGATGAGCATTTTATTTCCCATTATTCCTTGCATTATTTTACTCCTATTATTGATACTTGTTGCCCATTTGACATTGATTAGCTTGATTTATTGATTTAGAGTTTATTGGACTAATATTCCGAATATTGTTTAATTTGGAATTATTTAGCCTAATTAATTCTATTTCTATTTTCAGGTAATAGTTGGCACAAGGACACTTTGGGAAGTTTGGAAATGAAGATTGAAGTATTGAAGTGAAGATTGTAATTTGCATTTAGGTCCCTTTTTAATTGTAATGTTCAGAATAGTGTTTCTTAGGATTTGGGCCCATGTTTTAGGCCCATTTTGTGTCTTAAGAGGGGAAATTCGTGTAACCCCCCAAAAACACACTCCCATTTCAGATTTCTCACTCTCTCTCTAGGTTAGAACTTCTCTCTTGGCTCTCCCAAGTGGTGGTGGCTGCTAGGGTTTTGTTCTTCCCCATTTCTACTCGTTTTTCTTCATTTATGGCCATGGAAGGCTAGACTTCAAGGGTTAATCCCTTTGGTATTGTATTATCTACTCTTGAGCTCTTGTTATTAATGCAATTTCATTTTCTCTTCTCTGTTTTCATGTTTATCGATGTGTAGTGGTTTGCTTAATTCCATTTCGTAGAGATAATACATGAATATAAATGCTTAATTTGTATTAACTCGTAAAAACTCCAATTCTGGTTTCTGATGCTTAATTAGAAGTTAGGGTTTGGAGTGATAACTGAATTTTCGCTTAGTATTTGGTTATCACGAGTTGGACAGAGGAGAGGAGAGGAATCGATCTTTAGTGAGCTAGGATTGAGTAGTGTACGTAGCCAAAGGGGTTTGCCCGCTTTTGTTTCTGATTTTCTTAGTTTTTATATTCTGTTTATGTTTTGTTCTTCACATTTGTCACACACAAAAACCCCCCCATTTTACTGCACACTACGTGTTTGATACTTTGCCTAGACCGATATTCGCTGGGAAACGACCTAGGATCACCTTCCTAGTACTACAGAATAAACACCTTTTATTTTGATCGGGTACGGCCTCGATCAAAATTTGGCGCCGTTGCCGGGGATTATCGGTTCTTGCCAAAGATCATACAGTAGTTAATTAGATTAGTTAGTGTAGTTAGTGTGTGAATAAGCATTCTGATAACTGATTGAAAGTTGCCCTGTTTGCTGATTTGCTGTTCTGCACAACTGATGTTATTCTAGTGATTCTGTGAGTGCCATTCAACATAGCTGCGGGTGGAATTTTTGCACGAAAATTGGTATCCACACTTGTTTCATCATATATTAGTGTGTTGATGCATCACAGACACTCAGATATGCACTGGTTGTGAGTTCCAGAAAAATTTTCCAAGTTTCAGCAGCACTTACTATAAATAGGCATAACTTTTGATCAGTAACTCGGAATTTGACGAATTTTATATCAAATCGAAGGGAATTTTCTGAATAATCTGATTTTTCTTACTTCGTCAGAAAACCCCTTCGTTTGGATCCTGAAAAAGCCTGTTTACTGTTTCTTTTTTATTTTACAAGTTCTATTTTCTTAGTTTTTGGTCACTGTTTTAATTCTTTGACTTGGTTCCCTTTTGAATTTTGTCCTCAAACTTTCTGTGATATGTTTTCATGATTTTAGGGTGCTGAAAAAAATAAAGAAAAAAATTTTAAAAAATAATAAATTTTGTTGCCGATTTTGGTCATGCATATCTGTTACAGTATGCTATGGTTGATGCTGTTCTGTTCAGTACATGACTAGGGGCAACCCAAGTTATTTGCATCCTTATAACCCTGAAATTGATAGAACTTATCACAGATTAGTTAGACAAAATAGGAATCAGTCATTAGGTAGTGAGTCAGAGTCATCTTATAGTCCATCTAATTCTGATTCTGTTTCTATTTCTTCTATTCCTTCTACTTTTATTCAATCTGATTCTATACATTGTGATAACATGGCTCAACCCCCACCAAGGGAAAGGACACTTAGGGAGCTGGCTGCACCTGACTTCACTATTGAAGACTCGTGTATCCGGTATCCTGATGAGGATGTTCCTTTTGAGCTTAGAACAGGACTAATCCATTTGTTGCCCAAGTTTCATGGTCTTGCAGGTGAGGATCCTCATAAGCATCTCAAGAAATTCCATATAGTGTGCACCACAATGAAACCACATGATGTGCAAGAGGATCATGTTTGTCTCAGAGCATTTCCACATTCCTTAGAGGGTCTAGCACAAGATTGGTTATCTGACTTGGCCCCTGGTTCCATCACAAGCTGGGATGACTTGAAGAGGGCATTTCTGGAAAAATTCTTCCCTGCAAATAGGACCACTGCAATCAGAAAGGAAATTTCTGGTATCAGGCAACAACATGGAGAGAGTCTCTATGATTATTGGGAGAGATTCAAGAGGTTGTGTGCTTCCTGCCCTCACCATCAGATCTCAGAGCAGCTTCTCATCCAATACTTTTATGAAGGTCTCAACTTCATGGAAAGAAACATGGTAGATGCTGCAAGTGGTGGTACATTGGGAGATATGACACCCTTACAAGCCAGGAGCAAAATTGAGAAGATGGCTTCCAACTGTCAACAATTCCATGCAAGAAGCAACAGTGATGCAATAGTTGTGAGGGATGTAAATGATGTTGGTGCAGACTCGGGCAAGGTTGAGAAGCTTGAGCAGAAAATTGATTCTCTCACAACATTGGTCACACAATTGGCTGTCAATCAGAAAAAGATGATACTTCCTGCTAGAGTGTGTGGCATATGCACATCCATTGAGCACCCCACAGATGCATGCCCTTCCCTTCAGCAGCAACAGTCGATGACCAGTGGTGACCAACCCGAGGCCTATGCAGCAAACATATACAACAATAGAGGTCCACAACAACACAATCATGACCTCTCTTCCAATAGATACAACCCTGGATGGAGGAACCATCCCAATCTAAAGTGGTCTGATCAACAACAACAACCTCCTCCTAATGTTCCATTTCAGAACACCGCTGGACCGAGTAGACCACCATATGTACCTCCTCCAATCCAACAGCAAAGGCAACAACAGCAGCAAGTGGTTCATCCTTCACCATCAGCCCCTCCATCCAACCAACCTACCTTGGAGGAGTTGGTGAGGCAAATGACCATGCAAAACCTCCAATTTCAACAAGAGACTAGAGCATCCATTCAGAGACAAGAGGCATCCATTCAGACTTTGACAAATCAGATGGGTCAAATGGCAACTTCTCTCAACAACTTGCAATCTCAAAATTCTGACAAGTTGCCATCCCAAACTGTGATCAACCCTCAGAATCAGAATGTGAGTGCCATCAACCTGAGGTCGGGAAAGCAGATTGTCACACCCACACCACAACCTAACCTCAACAATGATGCTCTAGCTTCCTCTAAAGGGAAGAGCCAAGTGGTAGATGAAGGTGAGCATGCTAGCACCAAAGAGAATCATCCAACTCAACCCTCCTCGACTTCAACCACAAGCCCTGCTGTTGTCCTACAACCTCCTCCTGTTCCTCTTCCATTCCCACCAAGAGTGCCTCAAAACAAAAGGGTGGAAGAGGTGGACAAGGACATTCTTGACACATTCAGGAAGGTGGAAGTCAACATACCCCTTCTTGATGCAATAAAACAGATTCCAAGGTATGCGAAGTTCCTTAAGGAGTTGTGCACTCATAAGAGAAGACTCAAGGGCAATGAGAGGATAAGCATGGGAAGGAATGTCTCCGCTCTCATAGGTAAACCTATCCCTCACATTCCTGAAAAATGTAAGGATCCTGGAACTTTCTCTATACCTTGCATCATAGGCAATGTTAAGTTTGAAAATGCTATGCTAGATTTAGGAGCATCAATAAATGTCATGCCTATGTCTGTTTTTAAGTCTCTTTCTCTTGGACCTCTTCAACCTACGGGTGTGGTGATTCAATTGGCAAATAGAAGTACTGCCCACCCCGCAGGTTTGATAGAGGATGTCTTGGTTCGGGTTGAAGAGTTGATCTTCCCTGCTGATTTTTACATACTTGATATGGAAGATGACTCTCCCCGTAATGTTGTTCCTATTATTTTGGGGAGGCCATTTTTGAAAACAGCCCGAACCAAGATCGATGTGCATTCAGGTTCACTTTCCATGGAGTTTGATGGCAGTGTGATCCGATTTGACATTTTCCATGCTATGAAACATTTTCCTGAGGATCACTCTGTTTTCCATATGGACTTGCTCGATGATTTGATAGATGAGCATATGCTTGACTTTTTGCATCATGATTTTGAATTGCCATCTTTCACTGATTCATTTACTTGTCCATCATGCACTAACTCTGGATGGTGCACCGCATGCACTGAAATAGCCCAGTTTTTAGACTCTGCTACTGCATCTGATGATTCATATGTTATAGATTCAGATTATGCTAACCCTAACCCCATATCTGTTATGCATGAGTCTGATTTACTTGTTCAGGTGCAGGCAGCAGAATCCATTTCTGCTGTCCCTTTAGTTCCATCTATTATGCAGGCACCCTCATTGGACCTGAAGCCCCTCCCTCCTCATCTCAAATATGCTTACTTGGAGGATGAGCAGAAACTCCCAGTGATCATCTCTACCTCACTTTCTGTTGATCAAGAGGAGAAACTGCTGGATGTGATAAGAAAGAACAAGAGGGCAATTGGATGGACTTTAGCGGATATTCCTGGAATTAGCCCCTCCATGTGCATGCACCGCATTTTGTTGGAGGATGGGGCTAAACCAGTGAGACAACCCCAAAGACGATTGAACCCCCAGATTCTTGATGTGGTAAAGAAAGAGGTCACCAAGCTGCTCCAAGCGGGTATCATCTACCCAATTTCAGATAGCACTTGGGTGAGCCCGGTGCAAGTTGTCCCCAAGAAGTCTGGTGTCACAGTTGTAAAAAATGAGAAGGATGAGCTGATTCCCACTAGAGTGCAGAACAGTTGGAGAGTCTGCATTGATTACAGAAAGCTCAACCAGGCGACTCGCAAGGATCATTTCCCTCTCCCCTTCATTGATCAGATGTTGGAGCGCCTGGCAGGTAAATCTCATTATTGCTTCTTAGATTGATTCTCTGGTTATTTTCAAATTTGTATTGCACCAGAGGACCAACATAAGACCACATTTACCTGTCCTTTTGGCACATTTGCATATAGAAAGATGCCTTTTGGCCTATGCAATGCTCCTGCCACATTTCAAAGATGTATGATGAGTATTTTCGCTGACTTGCTCGAGCATTGCATAGAGGTCTTCATGGATGATTTTAGTGTTTATGGCTCCTCATTTGATGCATGTCTTGATAATTTGACTAAGGTGCTTAACAGGTGCATTGAGACTAACCTTGTCTTGAATTTTGAAAAATGCCACTTCATGGTAGAACAAGGCATAGTCTTAGGGCACATTGTTTCGCACAAGGGCATAGAAGTTGACCCTGCTAAGCTGCATGTAATATCACATTTGCCTTACCCCTCTTGCGTGCGAGAGGTGCGTTCTTTTCTTGGTCATGCAGGTTTCTATCGCAGGTTTATTCAGAACTTTAGCAACATTGCCCTTCCTCTTTCCAAGTTGCTTCAAAAGGATGCCCCATGGGAATTTGGAGACCAATGCAAGAGGGCATTTGATGAATTGAAGAAAGCACTGACCACCACTCCCATCATCCAACCACCTGATTGGACCCTCCCATTTGAGCTCATGACTGATGCTTCAAATTATGCTTTGGGAGCAGTTCTCTCCCAAAGGGTTGGTAAGCTGTCGCATGTGATTTATTATGCTTCTAGGACTTTAGATGCAGCACAGGTTAATTATACAACAACTGAAAAAGAACTTTTGGCTATTGTTTTTGCACTTGACAAGTTTAGATCATATTTGCTTGGTTCTAAGGTTGTAGTGTACACTGATCATGCTGCTCTGAAGTATCTTTTGAAAAAGACAGATTCCAAACCTAGGTTGATTAGGTGGATGTTGCTCCTCCAGGAGTTTGATCTTGAGATTCAGGATCGGAGTGGTGCGCATAACCTTGTCGCAGACCACTTGAGCAGGATAGAGAGAGAGGAGGATGCATTTCCTATCCGGGATGACTTCCCGGATGAGCAGCTTTTATCTTTACATGTTTCCCATCCCCTTCCCCAAACTCCTTGGTTTGCAGACATTGTTAATTATCTAGTTGCTTCTGTTTTTCCTGCCTTGGCATCCAAAGCTCAAAGAGACAAATTAAAGAGCGATGCCAAGCATTATGTATGGGATGACCCCTATTTATGGCGTTTTTGCAGTGATCAGGTCATTCGCAGGTGCATTCCAGACCAGGAGATCCAATCGGTTCTCCAATTTTGCCATGCTTCACCAGTGGGAGGCCACCTTGGTACTCAAAGGACAGCACGAAAGGTGCTGGATTCTGGATTTTATTGGCCTACCATTTTCAAGGATGCGAGCAACATCTGCAGCTCGTGTGAGCAGTGTCAAAGAGCAGGAGGCGCCCTATCTTGGAGGCAACAGATGCCGCAACAACCTATGTTGTTTTGTGAGGTGTTTGACGTCTGGGGTATAGATTTCATGGGCCCCTTTCCTGTTTCTTTTGGTTTTTATTATATCTTACTTGCTGTGGATTACGTATCCAAATGGGTGGAAGCTAAGGCCACCAGGACTAATGATGCTCAGGTTGTTGTAGATTTTGTCAGGTCTAATATCCTTTGCAGGTTTGGCATACCTAGAGCCATAGTCAGTGACCAAGGCACACACTTCTGCAATAGATCCATGCAAGCTTTGCTCAAGAAGTATGGGGTTGTGCACAAAGTCTCTACACCCTATCACCCCCAAACCAACGGGCAAGCGGAGATTTCAAATAGAGAGATCAAGCGGATTTTGGAGAAGATGGTGAAGCCTAATAGAAAGGATTGGAGCACACGATTGGAGGATGCTCTATGGGCCCATCGGACCGCTTACAAGGCACCCATAGGGATGTCACCCTATCGGGTTGTCTTTGGTAAGGCGTGCCACCTGCCTGTGGAGATAGAGCACCGTGCATATTGGGCTGTGAAGCAATGTAACTTAGCTCTTGATCAAGCGGGTGAGGAGAGGAAGCTGCAGTTGAGTGAGCTAGATGAGATCCGCTTGGAGGCCTATGAGAACTCCAAATTCTACAAAGAGAAGACCAAGAAGCTTCATGATAACTCCATTTCCAGAAAGGAGTTCTTGGTTGGTCAAAAAGTTTTGCTCTACAACTCTAGGCTTGGACTCATGAGTGGAAAGCTCCGCTCTAAATGGATTGGACCGTTTGTAGTCACCCAGGTGTTTCCTTATGGCACTGTGGAGATCAAGAGTGAGTCCACGAACAAGAGCTTCAAAGTCAATGGCCACCGACTCAAGCCTTTCCTAACCACCCCTTCTTTGGATGATGCACCTGTGGAGGAGGCCTCATTGGTCGACCCCACTTTTGAACAACCATGACTTAGGGAGTCTCCTTTTCTCCTTCCTTACTCTTTTTATTACACTTGTCTATATCTGTCTGATTATGCTATTTGTGTTCCATTGAGGACAATGTGTGATTTAAGTGTGGGGGGAGAGTAGTTTAGGTTGCATATTTTGCTTTGATTTTTTTTAGGTTTTGCTTAGTTTTGGGCATTTTCTTGCATGTTTTTGCTTCATTTTAGTAGAGTTTTGGTATCTCGTGTCTGAATTCATGCATTTCTGTGTGTAAAGTTGCTTTTGATAATTAAGAGGTGGTAACACTGTGATAGAATTGTCCCTTTTGTGAGGATTTGAGCCTTAATTGTGGGTGGATTGCTATATATGCCACCTAATTTTCTTTCATGTGTGATTGCACTCTGGATTACTTGCACTCTAGAACTTGACTTGACTCTTGTTGATACTTGATTGCTCATGCACATTTTGAAATGATTTAGGCACTTTCTTTCTTGAATAAGCTACTAGCCATATGAACCTACCTTGAATGAATGTATCCTTTGCTAGCCCCTTTGAGCCTTTTTATCCCTTTCCTTGTTCTTTAGCTCATTACAAGCCTATGACTGAAAAACCATGATTGTCTTAACCTTAGGGAATTTTGGAGCTTTGGAATTGTTTTGGGAATGGGTATTAGGTAAGAAGTGTGCTTTATGCTTTAATTGGTTGAGTTCTTGGTTTTGCCTCATTGGTTGTTATAGTTATGGCTTCATCTTCATGCCATTTGTGTTGTTTCTTCTTTTCTTTTTGTATATCTCTCAAAAACAAAAAAAAAAAAAAATAGAAGACAAAAATACAAAAAAAAAAATGCAAAAATAAAAAGAAAAAAAAAGAAGAAAAAAAAAAAAAAAGTGAATAAAAGGTTGTTGAGGCAAAGAGGATTGGAATTAGTGGTAGTTGATTTTGGGGTGGATTTTGCTTACTTTTTACTTATTCCCCATTGCTCCTCTATTCCTTTGGTTTTAGCTACATTCCCATATTTTTATCCTACCTTGTCCTTGGCCCCATTACAACCCTTAAAAGACCTTTTGATCATTTTGTGCATGTGTGTTGATGGTTGATGTTAGAGGTTTGTCAAGCTTATGGTTGTGTTTGTTTTTCATGATGTGCCTTGAGTGTAAATAATGATTAACCCCAAACACTTGAGTGTAAACACTTTTGAGTGATCCTTGTGAGTTTCTATCATCTTTGTGACTATCCTCTTGATGTCATTAGTTTCTTTGCATACTTGAAGTAATTGGATGATGTTCGCGGATGCTTTGACTCTTTGATCCTTAACCATTTTGTGTGCTTGAGTTTGCCCATTTCTTTGCATTTCCTAGAATTCATTGTGAAGTATGTAATCTCTTAGGTTAGCATTTCTTAGTTGTAGTCATCTTGTTGCATGATTCACTTTGGTGCATATTGATCTTCATAGTCCTATCTTTTGGTTTTGCCCAGGAGTGCAAAAGGATAAGTGTGGGGGTATTTGATGAGCATTTTATTTCCCATTATTCCTTGCATTATTTTACTCCTATTATTGATACTTGTTGCCCATTTGACATTGATTAGCTTGATTTATTGATTTAGAGTTTATTGGACTAATATTCCGAATATTGTTTAATTTGGAATTATTTAGCCTAATTAATTCTATTTCTATTTTCAGGTAATAGTTGGCACAAGGACACTTTGGGAAGTTTGGAAATGAAGATTGAAGTATTGAAGTGAAGATTGTAATTTGCATTTAGGTCCCTTTTTAATTGTAATGTTCAGAATAGTGTTTCTTAGGATTTGGGCCCATGTTTTAGGCCCATTTTGTGTCTTAAGAGGGGAAATTCGTGTAACCCCCCAAAAACACACTCCCATTTCAGATTTCTCACTCTCTCTCTAGGTTAGAACTTCTCTCTTGGCTCTCCCAAGTGGTGGTGGCTGCTAGGGTTTTGTTCTTCCCCATTTCTACTCGTTTTTCTTCATTTATGGCCATGGAAGGCTAGACTTCAAGGGTTAATCCCTTTGGTATTGTATTATCTACTCTTGAGCTCTTGTTATTAATGCAATTTCATTTTCTCTTCTCTGTTTTCATGTTTATCGATGTGTAGTGGTTTGCTTAATTCCATTTCGTAGAGATAATACATGAATATAAATGCTTAATTTGTATTAACTCGTAAAAACTCCAATTCTGGTTTCTGATGCTTAATTAGAAGTTAGGGTTTGGAGTGATAACTGAATTTTCGCTTAGTATTTGGTTATCACGAGTTGGACAGAGGAGAGGAGAGGAATCGATCTTTAGTGAGCTAGGATTGAGTAGTGTACGTAGCCAAAGGGGTTTGCCCGCTTTTGTTTCTGATTTTCTTAGTTTTTATATTCTGTTTATGTTTTGTTCTTCACATTTGTCACACACAAAAACCCCCCCATTTTACTGCACACTACGTGTTTGATACTTTGCCTAGACCGATATTCGCTGGGAAACGACCTAGGATCACCTTCCTAGTACTACAGAATAAACACCTTTTATTTTGATCGGGTACGGCCTCGATCAGGTATGAAGAGCCTAGCTAATCAATGCTTGGAATCAACTCAGTTTCCTCCCTGCCTTCGACTTACTCAGGTATGTTGACAATAAGTGAGGGAGACTTGACGACTCAATTTCGGATCCTACACGAGCGACAATAACTTGTAATCATACCGTAAGCCAAAGGACTTCTAAACCGATAATTCCAAACATTTCGCGGAGAATCGAATGAGGGTTAAACTAGAGATAAAACAAGACCTTCCCAAAATAACACCGAATTGAAAAGCAACAACTAGACCTTGACCTTGACCCTCAAGTGGAATCGATCTCTAGGAATTCTTTTACCGAATTGGAATTATTAAACGAATGAGAAGGAAGTAGCATCGAAGTAGAATGCAAACACGGTGAAGATTGATTTTAAAGAGTGACTTTGCTAGACTCACTTGAAGGAGTAAAAGGTGAACGGGATAAAAGTGAAGTCACGAAGTGAAATCTCAATCAAGACGTTACGTTGGAACACCGCAAGTGATATTCTAAGTCTTTAGGGACTCGGTGCATTTGATAGGACCCCGAGTGACCGAGACCAATCAATGAACCGCAAATCCATAGAAAACGCATCCTTCGACGGCTCTCTGCTGAAAAGGCACACTTTGGGGATAATCTCCATTGTCTTCTTGCTTGACATGTATCCAGTCCATCCTGGGTCATCTTGCAAAGACCATGAGACTCATTCTTCAATACTTCATGTTTCTTCTTTTCATCTACACTCCCTTCAAGCTTCAAGCATCTCAGATGCAAAGGTGAGAATTTGCCAAGTCGTAGAAAACCCGGCGTAGTTCTATGCCTACCGATAGATAGTCACCCACGTGTCCTCTTCTCAGCCTTGGATACTGGTCAGGAACTTGCGTACCTTGTTCTGAGAAACGAATGAGCATACCCCCTAGCATGGATATGATCAAGTATGTCAATGCTAAGTGGGGGAGGATTTCAATCCAAGGAATGGGAGATGGAACTTTAATAATAATAAAACCGAAGGGAAGTAAAAACCGTAGTCCAGAGTTTACCAATGGGATGGTTCTTCATTCAAGGAACCGAACGGAATTTCAGGGACGAAATTCTAACAAGTGGGGGAGAAATGTAACATCCCGAATTTTAATTCTAATAATAATTAGAATAATAGTAAGATTTGGAAGTAAGGATTATCCTAGAAGGGATTTAAAATGATGGATTAGGAGTGCTTTGAGTGCCATATAGGAGTCAAGGAGCATTGTCATCGAAAAGCAAATTTAAAGAAGACCAAACGAGTGTTAAAAATCGATTTTTCGGTGTTATAAACATCCGACATTAGGAAATTCAAAATAAAAGATTTAAGACTCAAAACACAATTTCCACCGTTGGATATGAAGGTATGATTTTTAGGAAATTACTCGTCAAATTTGAGCAAGATCCGACGGTGAACGAAGAAGTTATGGCTATTTGAAGTTGGGAGAAAATAGCTGAAAAATGGAAAAGCAATCTAGCAGTATCTGATCATTATAGTCGAGTATTTTGGGTAAAAATACTCGAGTATTGACAGAAATACTCGAGTATTCTGCGATCTACAACATTAAAAACGCGTTTTGGGGCTGAAAACCCCATTTCAACCCCTCCCCCTCTCTCTCCGCCCAGCACCACCTCCAGCCACCACAAGAGCAGCCCAAGGCCGCCTCCTCCCCTTGATCTTCCTCCCTCCTCATAGATCCACTCCCTCTCCTCCCTCTTGATCCCGTCTCCTTCTCTCTCTTTCCCTCATCTCCTCCACCCACTTCCGGCCTCCACCACCACGAGCCACCCACCTCCTGTCGCCGCCACCCAAAACCGCCTCCCAACCACCACCCATCATCACCTTCTTCCTCCTCCAGCTCTCTCTCTCTCCATTGCCTTACTTTCTCTCTCTCCCTCTCCACCCACACACACAGCCGCACCTCACCACCACAGCCGCCATCGCCGCCACTCGCGGTGGTGACCGCCACCATCACCAAATCACCACAGTCACCTTTCATTCCCATATCCCCTCTCTACCGTGCTCTCTCTCTTCCCGGTGTCGAAGAGCAACACCGTCACCCTGATCGAGGTCGATTATCCCCACCGTGCTTGGAATCGAAGATTGGGGAAGCTTAGGATCCAGTTGGAGCCGAGCTAAAGCGTGAGTCGGGGAGTAAAGCGTCAGATTAAGGTTACCCCTCTCACTGTCATCGATTGAGGTAAGGGGTTTCATTACCAGTCCTTAAGGGGCGTATTTCTGGGTAGTTATATCTATCGCTAGGACCGGGGGAAATGTTGATTGCTAATGAACCTTAGGGTAACCCGCTAATAATGAAGAAAGATAGATGGAGTAAATAGGGGAAACAAATAGTGATGAGTAAAAAGGTAGGTAACAGAATAACTAATCAATTAGATCGGTAGGGTGTGGCAAAAGAATAGAAATGGTGAATAGGGAAATAAATTTAGAAATGAACAAATGAGAGTAAAGAGAATTTAGTGAGACCGCTGAGTAGAATAGGACTAATAATATAATAATAGGATATGTAATAAGGAAGAAAATCAGGAAAGAAAATTTAGTTAAAGAAGAGTCGAAGCAATTAGCGACAAAATAAACGGAAAATAAGAAAGGGAAATGGAATTAATTAAGAGTTAGTGACGAGAATTAAACTATAATGTATATGGCTATTTGGTTATATATATATATATATGATGAGGCTGGTGCTTGAAATGTTTAGGTAAAAGTTAAACAAAATTGGTTGGTAAATTAATGACATATAATATGGATAACTAATACTGGATGAATATGGTGATGTATATAGGCCTTCGATTTGGGGGAGATATACATCGTAAATATGGGTTGTATTGTAGGCCTTCAATTTGGGGGAGACAATACAACGAAACTGGGGCGATGTCTGTAGGCCTTCGATTTGGTGGAGACATACATCGTCGATGGTGTATGTATGTAGGCCTTCGATTTGGTGGAGACATACATACACCGTAAATAAAAAGGAAAAGGAAATAAAAATGGTAAATGTCACAGGTGATTGTATTGACCCTGTGGTACGGCGTAGGTGGTTGTATTGACCCTGTGGCCTAATAAATGGTAAGTGTCACAGGTGGTTGTATTGACCCTGTGACGCGGCGCAGGTGGTTGTATTGACCCTGTGGCCTAAATAAAATTTTACATGTAACAGGTGGTTGTATTGACCCTGTGGCACGGCGCAGGAGGTTGTATTGACCCTGTGGCCAAATAATAAAGAGGTAAAACGGTAATGGAAAAGCGATGTATGTAGGCCTTCGATTTGGTGGAGACATACATCGTAAATGGTGTATGTATGTAGGCCTTCGATTTGGTGGAGACATACATACACCGTAAGTAAAAAGGAAATAAAAATGGAAAGGTAATGAAAATGGAATAAAAAGGAAATAAAAATGGAAAGGTAATGAAAATGGAATAAAAAGGAAAGATGGATAATAGAACGGATATTGGAAAAAATGAAATAAGAAAGTGAACAATGGAAATGATGTAGAAGTTAGAGGAAATAACTAATGGGAATAATTGTGGAAATGCTAAGCATAAACGAATAATGGAAAACGGATAAAGGATGAAAATAAGGGGATGGGAAAGGAAGAGAAAGAAACAGGTTATTTGGAAAGAGAGTGAATAGAGAAATTAGGGTGATTAGGAAAAGGAGTAAAAGGGATAGAGCGAAAGTAATGAGCAACAAGAATAATTATGGGCTAGAGATTATTTAAAAGAAAACAATTAAAAAGAAAAAGAATTGGGAAACAGTTAGGAAGTAAAAAGGAAAAGAAGAGTATGAATTAAGTAGTATGGCATAGGCTTGATTGGTCTTGGTGTGTCGTATATATCTGCTTAGAAATCTCTTTTTAAGTTCTGTGTGATGCTTCCCCTGTGTGGTTAATATTTTTCAGGTACACAAGTGGAGCATACACCAGTGCCGGCCAACAGGATTTTCATTCCATTACGTGGAATGTTTATTAGATATTATGAGTGGATAACTATTTAATGTAATTTATAATATGAATTAGTAGCTTTCCCCGCAACTTGTATTATTTGGGCATTAGGATCTGTTATAACTATTAAACTGTTGTTGTTTATGTTTTTAAACAATTCTGGACTGACAGGTTTTAAGAAGGAATTTTGGGAAAGTCCGAAAAACAGAGGAAACTCTGCCGGATTTTCGTCAAAATTTTCAAGTCCATTTTTCAATAAAACTTAATAAAACTAATAAAAGTGAGAGTGTTAGATTTTGGTATCAGAGCAGTTTTTCCTCGGCCTTTGGAGTGTGGACTCACATCTCCGATGGTTACTCACCAAGCGAGTAACTGATTTGTTTAGTAAGAGTCTAAGTCTAGGAATAGGATATTTAGATTATTGATTAAGTATTCAGTCTTTAACTGGCTGTTCCCTTCATGACCTAACAGTATGGCTGGGCGACGTGCTGAAAATGAGCGGATGGTTGCTATATTGGAGAACCTGATTCAAATGAATCAGAATCAGGCCCGAATGCATCAGAACCAAGCTGAAAACATCGCCGCAGCCGCAGCCGCAGCAGCAGCAGCATTAAATCCACCACCCATTCCTGTTGAAATTGACTGGATGGCTCGATTTAGGAAATGCGAACCACCTAGGTTCGAAGGAGGGTATAATCCTGATGGAGCTCAGCGATGGCTCAAGGAAATTGAGAAGATCCTTCGCACCATGGTGCCACCTGCTGAACAAACTGTGTTGCTAGCGCAGTATATGTTGACTGATGAAGCAGAGTATTGGTGGGAACGAGTGCGAAGAGAATTGGAGGGAGCTAATCAGGTTATCACTTTTGATCTGTTTAAGGCTCACTTCCTGGGAAAGTATTTTCCTGAGGATGTTCGTAGGGAAAAAGAGATCGCCTTTCTGCATCTGGAACAAGGAAGTATGAGTGTTGGCGAATATGCGGCACAATTTGAAGATCTGATTCGCTATTCTGGCAGTTATCGGGACGCAGACGAACGCACCAAGTGTATTAAATTTGAAGCAGGTCTCAATGCCAGGATTCGGACTATCTTTGTGCACCAGGGTATAGCTAACCTCTCTCAGCTGGTGAATATGACTAGCGCTTATGAGAAGAGTTTGAATCAGCATGAAGCAGAGGAAAGGAGCAAGAATATACCGAATGAAGTAGGTCTCAACAAGGGTAAGGGACTGGCTCAAGGATCAGGTCCGTACGCTGTGAACCGCACCAGAGAAGTAGTGATAGAGAATGCGGGTCAGAGTGCGACCGCTCCAAGGACCAGGCCACCATGTCCACATTGTGGAGGATCCCATACTCGTATGTGTTGGATGCTTGAGAAGCGTAGAAAAGAAGGTCTCTGTTTTCAATGCGGGCAACCTGGACACCGTTCTGCAGACTGTCCCATGGGCACGTAGAACGAGGAATAAACTTATCCAAGGTACTTTTCATGTTAATGCTGCATCAACTGATTACTTTAGCGTCTTTGCCTAGAGTAAGTGTGAGTAGTGTAATCTAGAAGGAGTCGATAAGTGTTAAAACCTTAGTTAGAAATTCCACCAAGCTCAATTATGATAGTGTCGTCCTCTAATAGAGTGTAAGGTCAGGATTGGTCATCCTTTCTCTTGCACCTGTTAAAAGATAATGCTATCATTCAATAACGCAATGATGTACAGTTGATAAATGTGAGATTGGGACTGACCACCTCGGTCTTCGCGTTTATTGATATGCTATATTATTGCAATTACCTAGTTGAGATCCGAATAAACCATCTAGGAATTCTATATCTATCAAAAGCCCGATTAGACTTTAATCCTATAGGATCTTTACTAAGACTCATGAACAGTGATTCACAAACCAGCCCCATTCAGGACACTCTTATTTTATATTTCTACCGAGAACACCCAACTAAATGATCGAATCACCCTTCTAACTCGTATGAGAACTTAGCCGTATGCGTAGGTATGAAGAGCCTAGCTAATCAATGCTTGGAATCAACTCAGTTTCCTCCCTGCCTTCGACTTACTCAGGTATGTTGACAATAAGTGGGGGAGACTTGACGACTCAATTTCGGATCCTACACGAGCGACAATAACTCGTAATCATACCGTAAGCCAAAGGACTACTAAACCGATAATTCCAAACATTTCGCGGAGAATCGAATAAGGGTTAAACTAGAGATAAAACAAGACCTTCCCAAAATAACACCGAATTGAAAAGCAACAACTAGACCTTGACCTTGACCCTCAAGTGGAATCGATCTCTAGGAATTCTTTTACCGAATTGGAATTATTAAACGAATGAGAAGGAAGTAGCATCGAAGTAGAATGCAAACGCGGTGAAGATTGATTTTAAAGAGTGACTTTGCTAGACTCACTTGAAGGAGTAAAAGGTGAACATGATAAAAGTGAAGTCACGAAGTGAAATCTCAATCAAGACGTTACGTTGGAACACCGCAAGTGATATTCTAAGTCTTTTAGGACTCGGTGCATTTGATAGGACCCCGAGTGACCGAGACCAATCAATTAACCGCAAATCCATAGAAAACGCATCCTTCGACGGCTCTCTGCTGAAAAGGCACACTTTGGGGATAATCTTCATTGTCTTCTTGCTTGACATGTATCCAGTCCATCCTGGGTCATCTTGCAAAGACCATGAGACTCATTCTTGAATACTTCATGTTTCTTCTTTTCATCTACACTCCCTTCAAGCTTCAAGCATCTCAGATGCAAAGGTGAGAATTTGCCAAGTCGTAGAAAACCCGGCGTAGTTCTATGCCTACCGATAGATAGTCACCCACGTGTCCTCTTCTCAGCCTTGGATACCGGTCAGGAACTTGTGTACCTTGTTCTGAGAAACGAATGAGCATACCCCCTAGCATGGATATGATCAAGTATGTCAATGCTAAGTGGGGAAGGATTTCAATCCATGGAATGGGAGATGGAACTTTAATAATAATAAAACCGAAGGGAAGTAAAAACCGTAGTCCAGAGTTTACCAATGGGATGGTTCTTCATTCAAGGAACCGAACGGAATTTCGGGGACGAAATTCTAACAAGTGGGGGAGAAATGTAACATCCCGAATTTTAATTCTAATAATAATTAGAATAATAGTAAGATTTGGAAGTAAGGATTATCCTAGAAGGGATTTAAAATGATGGATTAGGAGTGCTTTGAGTGCCATAAAGGATTCAAGGAGCATTGGCATCGAAAAGCAAATTTAAAGAAGACCAAACGAGTGTTAAAAATCGATTTTTTGGTGTTATAAACACCCGACGTTAGGAAATTAAAAATAAAAGATTTAAGACTCGAAACACAATTCCCACCGTTGGATATGAAGATATGATTTTTAGGAAGTTACTCGTCAAATTTGAGCAAGATCCGACGGTGAACGAAGAAGTTATGGCTATTTGAAGTTGGGAGAAAATAGTTGAAAAATAGAAAAGCAAACTAGCAGTATCTGATAATTATACTCGAGTATTTGGTGAAATACTCGAGTATTTTGGGTCCAAAAACCCGAGTATTTACCGAAATACTCGAGTATTCTGCGGTCTGCAACATTAAAAACGCGTTTGGGGCTGAAAACCCCATTCCCAACCCCACTTTTTCTCTCTCTCCGATCCTCCCTCTCCTCCCTCCTTCACGGCCTTCAGCCACCAAGGCCGCCGCCCCACCGTGGCCACCCTCCTTCTCTCCCTCAACCGGTCTCTCTCTCTTGCTCTCTCTCCTTCCCTCACACTCTCCCTCCTCACAATCTCACTCTCTCTCTCTCTTCACCACCACCAACCACGACCAGACGCCGCCGGAACCGCCCTCCTCCAGCCACCACCACCACCCTCATATTTCTCTCTCCCTCTTCCCCTTTGACTTCGGTCTCTCCCTCTCTCCCCTTTTCTCTCTCTTTCCGATCGGAGCCGCCACCGTGGCCGCCGATCGAACCACCACGGGCCACAACCCCCCATAGCTCTCCCCCATTCATTGCTCTCACACCCACGAGCCTTCTCTCTCTCCTCGGATCGCACCGACGCCGTTACCGGTCCGTGATCGTGCTGGACTCGTGTCGGGAACCTCGGAGCTCGAAGCCTTGCCTCGGTTTAGTCACGGTCGTTTCCCGCTAACGAGGAGCAACACTGACGCCATCATCGTCGCCAAGCTAAATCCAGGTTCTATTTAAAAAGCCCGAAGTAAGAGGGTTCGCATTACCTTTGCTTAAGAAGTAAATTCTAGGATTATATAGTGGTAGCTAGGAATAGAGTAATTAAAAGTATGTTAATGAACCTTAGGGTACCCCGTTGATAGAAATAAAGTAAATAAAATTGTGGCGAGAAACCACACCTTAGGGAATAAGATGTATGAGCATAGAATAAGTCCCGGAATGGATGAGCGTATTTAGGATATTGAAATAGTTAATATAAAACAAAATGTGGGAACTTATAAAGTAAAAGCTATAGGGGAGGTAAAGGAACAAAGAGGGTAAAAGAGAATTTAGAACAAGGAATAATGAATGCATGCGGAATAAATTGGGGAAGAGAAATAAAATGATGAATTAAGATTTAACATAAAATAAGGAAAACGATAAGAGGATTTACGAAAAGATAAGAAAACTAAGAGAGCGCGTTATGAGGGAGAATTGGGTAAAATAATGTAATAAGAATTGAAAAGCTAGATTAAGTGAGTTGAGCAATTAAAAATAATATAGTTAATGAAATAGGGACAACGAGTTGGATAATTGATTGAGATGAGGAAA
Organism: Crotalaria pallida; assembly: GCA_037953625.1. NCBI lineage: Eukaryota > Viridiplantae > Streptophyta > Magnoliopsida > Fabales > Fabaceae > Crotalaria > Crotalaria pallida. Next base: position 103,370,268 of record CM075649.1, read on the forward strand.
CTGCGAAATAACTAAGAATTAGTAATGAGAACTAGAATATAATATATTTGACCGTATTGATTAGAGTTGGATAAGATTGGGGGAAACTAACAAAGAGAAAAAGAATGAAGTAGAAAACGTAGAAAATGTGATAAGTCATAAATGAGGATAAAGGCTAAAAGATTTAGATGAGAATAAATGAATTATTTAAATTATAAGAAAAAGAAAAAGGAAGAAAAGAATAAAAAGGAAAAGAAAGAAGGATATTGAAAAGAGTGAAAAGTAAATAATGTAATGATAAGTCTATAAATAAGGAAATGAGAGAAAAGAGAAAAGTACAAAGAAAGAGAAAAAGAGAAAAGTACAATGAATCAGGAAAAGAGAAAAGAGAATTAATTAAAAAAAGAATAAAAGAGAACGGTTGATGGTCTGTTGGACTCAGTCATAAAGAAAAGATAAACGGCTGATGGTCTGTTGGACTCAGTCATAACGTCTGTTGGACTCAGTCATGATAAAAGATAAACGGCTGATGGTCTGTTGGACTCAGTCACAAGAAAAGGAAAACGGCTGATGGTCTTTTGGACTCAGTCATAGAAAAGGAAAACGGCTGATGGTCTTTTGGACTCAGTCATAGAAAAGGAAAGCGGCTGATGGTCTTTTGGACTCAGTCATAGAAATGAAAACGACTGATGGTCTTTTGGACTCAGTCATAGAAAGGAAAACGGCTGATGGTCTTTTGGACTCAGTCAGGTAAAGGAAAGCGGCTGATGGTCTTTTGGACTCAGTCATAATAAAGATAAAGGACTGATGGTCTGTTGGACTCAGTCATAAGGAAAAAGGAAAAGATAAAGAAAAGAAAAGAAAGAGAAAAAGAAAAGGAAGAGAAAAAGAAAAAGTAAAGAAAAGAGAATGTAATAATGATGGGAAAACTAAGAATGGAAATTAAATATATGAGAATGTATAAATAATGTATGTTGATAATAATGTAGGCTTGGTTATTTACTATGTCTTCTTTTAGGATTTATCTTTTTAAGTTCTGTGTAATGCTACCCTTCTTGATATCATTTTACAAGTACGGAAGCGAAGCTTACACTGTTGCGGGCCGAACTGGAAACTCTCCACCACGTGGAGTGTATTTATGATACTCTGAGCGGATTTTATTATTAAAAACTGTTATTTTGTAATTTATAATATGTGTAGTTATATGCCCTGAATTTGTACTAATTGGGCTTTAGGATCTGATCTGGTTATTGAACTATTATGTTTTAAGTTTTTAAATATTCTGGACTGACAGGTTTTAAGAAGAGAATTTTTGGGAAGTCCGAAAAACAGAGGAAACTCTGCCGGATTTTCGTAAAATCTTTTATAAGAAATCAATTTCTAAACTGAATTTTTCAAACTCTGATTTTATAAAAATCTAAAATTAACTATTAAAAGTGAGGATGTTACACGGAATATCAAGACAGTACACACAATACAAACAAAGCACACACAACATAACATCAAAACTCTTAATTATTAACTTATTAATATTCTTATGCAAACATCTTTTAATTTTCGATCATTTCCTCAATCACATCTTCCTTCAGCATTCTCAATCTTTCACGTCTTTCCTCCCCTTTTCAAGGGTCTCATCATTTCCTTTCACACTTCCATTCTCATCATCAAATCTCCACAAACTCTACTTTCTTAATTATAAATCTTTTCTTAATGAGTCTTATCGAATTACTACCATCGATGATTAAGGGGATTTAAAGAATCATCGAGGTACGCGTCCATTTGTAGTTAGCACTCACGTCTCATGCCTACATCTCCTCGACCACCATCCACCTAGTCGGAAGCAAACAGGAGTACAGAACCTTTACCGTGCGGGCACGACAGCTGTCACACAACAAATGGTCCCTGACCAGGAGGCCCAGCCTCAAATCATATCATTTCATATATAACATATGGCACGCTCTCAGCGGCAAACGAAATGCCCCACTCCAGTTCCTCTCACTGTTCTCGATTTGCAATCTAGGGGGCGACAGTATTGTTCTAGTGTGCACGCAGAACTTACCACGGTATTGGACCCAGTCCCCACCACGTTAGTGCACCACTTATGGAGTTCGTTCTGCCTATAACAATACTCTAGACTTCTTGACGTTTCACTGTCATCGTCCTCCCCTAATGCAATCTCGTCCTAAGTATCCGCAGATACTTATCATTCCTTCCTCTCCACTACTTCGGGTTAACTCTCCTATCTCACCGCGTTCGCTGTTAATGTCTTTTAAAAGCTTTTATCTTATTAATCCTAATGGTCAACTCACCCTTCGTACATCCCTTCAATGAGTCCTGACCACTAACTTTGCATCACTTTTCTTTCACAACTTGGTACAGAGCGGGATCACCATCACAACTTAAACCTCATCACAAAACATCTCTCCAATAATCCTTTCATTACAATTCTTTCAAAATCTCACTTCACAATTCCTCTTCAACAATTTCATAAAAACGCTTTCAAAACTTCAGTTCAAAAGTCCTTTCATAATCCTTTTCCAAAAATCTCCTTTCAAAACTCATTTCAAAAATCTCTTTTTGAAATCCTTTTCAGAAAATCTATTTTTGGAGAATTTTTCTCATTTTGGGAACCCCTTTCAAATTATATCTCATAAACTCTTTTCAAAAACTCGCTTGGGGAAATCCCATTTCAAACCTTCTTTTCAAAAACTTATTTTCAAGAATCTCATTTTCATGAAACCTTTTTCAAAAGTTATTTTCACAAAAATTCCCTTTTCAAAAATCTCTTTTCAAAGGTTCTTTTCCAAAACATCTTTGGTGCTGAGCGCTAGTGGAGGAGCAAGCTCAACTCAACACTAGTTCCCAGACTAAAACCGAAAACAAAGGAGCCTAGCTCCACTCGAATCCACCACTTGTCCCAACAATCCACATCACTCTACTCAGCTCTGGCTCGTTCACACACATCATTACACTACTTCAGTCTCATCTCACTATCTCTTATCACATCCCCACTCTCAATGTCTTATCAAGATAAGGCTGCCTTATTCCATAAGGACTTAAGCCAACAAGGGATTATCTTTGTTCTCGGTGTCTTTTACTTTCAATCTCTTTTAGTATCATTGTCAATTATCTCACGTTATCATATAATCAACAATCTATAACATTAACATACATAAATAAGTAAACATAAATAGCACATCATCAGCACACAACATCACACACAACAATGTGGTCTTTGTCCTATTTGTATGAGTGGCTACACAAAGCACACAATTGCCACTATACTACTGACGCAGAACCACTTAGTTCTGATCTTTGAGCTGATACGGAACGTCTTAATACAACACCTACTACCACGGTGTCTTAGGAAAGCTACTCTCTCACCTGAAGTCCAGCGATTAAACGTGCACATTCCTCTCTAAGCTTGGTTGCTGCCACTGCCTTAATCCCTCGTCTGTAACATTCCTCGAATTAATTAAAACATATTTTCATTACTGACTGTTATTGAGAATAACATTTTCGTTCGTCATCTCTCGTCGGAAATCTTAAAACATAATTGTTTTCTCAAAATGACTCACACTTTTCTTAGTTCTTAAATACTTCAAAACCATTTTGAAAACATCACATAAAACAATTTAAATGGATTGGTTAGGTTGCTGATCCGTCTTGGACAGCACCTCAACCGCATTCAAAAACACCTACCGAAAATTCACCGGTTTTTAATCCGGGTTTTTCTAAAATCAATTACCTTTTGAAAACCAAACTTTGAGTCTCATGAACTCAATTTTAGAAATCAAAAACAACTTTTAAACAACTTGGACAGCAAGGAATGGTTTCACAAAATCACTAAATAAAATTCCAAAACATTGTAAAAACACTCTCTAGTTTCAAATACTCTTTAGTTCAATATTAATTCTTTTGAAAACTCAAGTTTTCACTATAAAATAAATCTTAAAACACAATTTCACATACTCAAACACATCAAAGCAAATTAAATTCAAAACCAAGCACTCACACGGTCAACCACACACTTTGATTACTCGAATCACCTAAACACTTAATCAATTATTCAACTTTAATCATAAAACAAACATTCATCCTCAAATAAACATGTTCACAATTCAACATTTAATTCAATTATTTCAACACATAACAAATTCAAAACCACTTCATTTCTATAAAACGAAAACATCTAAACACATTTAGACTTACAAACCGAATACACACACCTAATTTATTTAAACACAAAACTCTTTATTCTTAATCAATTATTTCACAAAACACATTAGTTATTCCATTTTATTTCATGGGAAAGAGTTCCTAACCTAATTAACATGCTTGGACCGAAACACTTCACAAATCAAAACAGAATTCATGCATTATCAACACACGAATCATGCAATTATTTTCTTCTTTTCTTAACAAAAACCGAGAGCTTAAACTTTGGAAAACAATCAATCTTTAATTTATTTTTCTTCACTCAAATTAAATCAAGAATCACATAATTCAATTTAGAAAATCATTTTGCTCTCCCTAATTTCCTTTCAAGACCGAGGCATGCATGAAAGAAAACATGATCTTTTCATGTTGAAATCATCATACAAAACTAGATCCTAAACTTTTCTAACCAAAACATGTAGAAATCATAGATCAATACAAGCACTTTTAACTTATTTCTCAAAAGAACATAAAAATAACTTTTCAAGCCAAACACTCACATGCATGCACATAAATCATGTAGATCAAGTCATGAAATTAAACATGTTAGCACAAATCAAGACAAAAATCATTTTGGGTAAAAAGGGACTCAAAACCAAGACACACTTGAAGAAAATATTAAAGCTTTTGTTTCAAAAATTACGTGCAAGGCTTAAAATCAAAACAAAATCAAAGATCAAAACAAAATTAAAGATCACAACACAAATCAAAGTTTTCATCAAGATTAAACCAAAAATCAAGACATGCAAAGGTTCAAAGTCATCATCAAACAACATGCAACACCAAAAATCAAAATAAGTTTGGATCAAACATTTATTCACCAACTAAACATACAAACACCTTTTGATCTACGGTTTTAAGCATTAAAACCTAGCATGCAAGAAGATTTACTCTAATTTCACAAAGATCATACACGACACTTTTAGATTTAAAAGAAAAACATCAAGATCTAACCTAAACATCACCAACCGAATTATCAACATAACCACACATATTACAATTTAATTTGAGTCTTAAAAGTCCATGGTTAACAAGATCAACACATAGAGGCATCTTTCAAAACATAAAATCAAAATGCAAGAAAAGAAACAAAGATTACAAGATTACAAATCAAACAAATTCTAATTTTTCTAAGTCTTCGGTTTATACCAAGAAGAAAGGTCTTCTAAAGCACTTGATCTTCAAAGGATTCCTAGGTTTTGGGTTTATCTCCTCTCCCTCTTCCTTCTTTCTACTCACGGCCTCCTCTTCTTTCTCTCCTTTTCTACTTCTATTTTCTTAGTCTAAGAGTTTAAGGAGCTCTTAGACTTGTATATTGTGTTGGTGTGTTTGGGCGAAGGAAAGAAATGAGAAATGGGTGAGAAAAATGACCAAGGCTCCATTTATTTATAAACAAATCATGGTTTCCTCTTTTGTCCTTGGGTTGGTTCGGCCAAGAGCTTCTAAAGGGAGGGGTAAATTCGGCCTTCCCTAAATTTGCATGGGTGGAGGTTAGTACTTCTTAAGGAGACAAGGTAGGGAACATAAGGCACTTAGGGTTCAAGTAGGCTTTTTGACTTGTGGGTTTCTCATTAGGGTTTCTCCTTTAGTTAGGGTTTAGTTAGGGACTTGGTTAGGGACTTGATTGCTTGGTTTCCATGCTTAGGAAGTCTCTAGGCTTCTTACTCACTCACCTATATACACGACACACACACACACACATATATATTCATGCATCCTCACACACTTACACGTATCACACTCACACATGCATACACACACTCACTTACTTACACGTTTAACACACACATATATGCGTATTCACACACACATTATACTAACACATGCACATATCAATCACACTTGCACACTCATTTTCACGCCTAACACATACACTCATGCACATATATACCTCATGCCAATACATACATGTCATACACATACATTCATACATATCTAATCACATTCATTTACTATGCATACACATACCAAAACCGCACATATATACCTCTTCATGCATTCATAGAAAAATAAATCATTCATGCATAAGAAATTATAATTACACCAAAATATCAAACACAAAACACACTTTCATAAAATAATTCTTATCATATCATCATTTCCAAAAATTACCTTAAAAAATTATTTCATGAAAATCATTTCTTTGAATTCATTTACCACTTTGAAAACGTGAATCAAGACAATAATTTAGAAAAATATCCTTTCAAAAATACTTTTCTCAAAAACAATTCTTTTTAGAATTTAAAACCGTACTAGGATTTTGAGGGGTGTTACATTCAAAGTAATTTATAAAAAAAAAGTTTAAAATTTTCAAATAGCGGTTATAAAAAGAAGAACATATATTTATGCAATTAAATTCTTCCTTAAAACATCTATCATCTTTATAGTTACAATATAAGATTGTTCCTTACTCTATATTTTATAGTAGTTGACATTAATATAAAGAGGTTACACGCTGTCTTTCTTCCTTCTGTTAGGGCATTCCTTCGCATAATATCCCAATCCTTTGCAATGATGACAAATAGCCCTCCGTTTCCGACATTCCCTTAAGTGGCTTCTTTGGCAAATCTCGCACCGAGGCGGTTTGATCAATTCATATTCTTCATTGCTTACATTGTTTTCGTTTCTAGCTTCATCTTGTGTTAGGGATCTTTTACCTTTCTCTTCAAGTCTCTTTTTGGCTTCCATATCCTTTTCTAGGTGAAACACATATTTACTAACAGTGGAAAGCTTTGGATCTTTTGGTACTCAATAGCTAGTTTGATTTCGGGGTGCAGACCGCTTACAAATCTTGTGCATTTTAATTTTTCTTCAGGGTTGGATTCATAGTATAGGGAATACCAAAATAGTTCCTCGAATCGTGCCACATATTCCTCTATACCCATACTTCCTTGTTTTAGTTCAAGAAATTCTATTTCTTTTTGTATGCGAATATTTTCCGGGAAATATCTTTCCAAAAACTTTTCTTTGAACACTTCCCAAGTAATTTCTTGTGATTCCGCTTCCAGGAATCGTTTGGTGTTTTCCCACCAGTTGTTGGCTTCTTCGATTAATACATATGTTGCGAATAGGACTTTTTGGTCATCAGGACAATTCATTATTCTGAATATTTTCTCTGTGCTTCGGATCCACCTGTGCGCTTTGATTGGGTTAAATCCTCCTTCAAATTTAGGAGGGTCTACTTTACAAAACTCAGCAAGCCTATGAAATTCTGTTACTTCTGGGTTTTGGTTGGCATGCATCATGTTTTCAGGTACGGCTGCATTTTGTGTGGTCATTTTGTTGGATCTGCAAATTCCATTTTGATTAAAATTGTTCTACTTTTACTATAATAAGATTATTCTTTTTTTACGACGGGTACTGAAAATGTCTACTCCCCCACTTAGTGTTTGGCTATCTTTTATTTTGCTTTTAGGATTTTCACCATTTTCATATTTTCATTTTATGCATGGTTAGATTTTACACTATACAATCATTTAGTTATCTCCTCTTCTGTGGTTTCCTCTTAAAGCAAAGATCTTTTCTAGATTATTAAACATTTATTTAAATCTGCACTTAGTACGAATATATATTTGCTTCTATTATTCATTTTTATCTCCTCATTTTCATATCTTTCTGTTCACAAGATTTGGGTGTCCATAATAAATATTGACAACAATTTTCAATTTCGTTCATAACATATATTGATTTATTTTACTATTATTTCATATTCAAGTTTCATAATCAATTTCTCTATTTTTCATCTTAGTCATCATATCATCTTACCCACATGTATACTAAAGGTACATTCGTTAACTTATTCAATTCACTATCAATATTTAACTAATCTATTCTTTTAGAATTTTACTCCAATCCCTTTTTAACAAAATTTTCAAATTGCCTATGATCATGTTTTATAACTTTCATTCACCCTTTCATTATGATTCATCTTATTTTCATTGAATATAAGTTAAAATTCCCCCTTTTTTTGTGCATCTAATTCACCATTCATTATACCTCAATTTAACACACTCTCCTAGTTTCCTTTAATTTCTACTTCATAATCACACATTTTATTTCAATATTAATTTATTCAATCTTTCTATTTTCATTCTATATTTCCGGTAAGGATTTATTTAGATTATTTGTATCAGTTAAGCCTTTTCATTGGAATCATACTTATCTAGCTTGATTTATTGGACACAATTCGTATATACATTTCCACAATCCTTAATCTTTACTTTTTCTTGCTTTTATATCATTCCTATCATTTCCTTCCCACCTTAATGTGTATTATGGAGGGTCAAAAGGATTAGCACCACTTGTTATCAATAAATCATTTTTCTTTTACATCAAAATTTAGACTTTCAAATTTTCGACAACTTTTACCACCCAATGAATGCAAACATTGGGGTGATCAGTCCCAATTTCACCTTCCATTGGTGGTAACGGTTCTCGTTATTCAATTCACTTATAAGCATTTCCATTTTCACATTCTGTTGGTTCAATACTAAGGGTTCTCTGTCTCTTTCTGATTTTTACAAATTCTTTTCATTCACTCCTTCATTCATTCTTTTCCAATCACACTCTTGATTTTCAATATTTTCTCTTTTCTTGTTTACCTCTCTTTTGTCTCTCTTCTCTCTTCTCTTTTCTTTCTTTATTTTCTCTCTCTTATACTTCTCTTTCACTCATTCTTATTCATTCACTCTCATTCTTTGTATTGTTGTATGAGACATTCATCATTCATTGCATTCCATTCAATTTTCTCACTTCACCCTCCACTCCAGGGAAAGACCAACCGGGAGTAATTGTCCCTCTACCACTGCTTGCACGGTACTGGGCACTCGTATTCAGTCCAGTACAACTTGGGTTGAAGGCCCAAGTTGGCTATAGCAGGGAACCATCCTCAACCGGTCCTGAAATGACTCTGTGACCGATAGAATTATCGTGGTTAATGCGAAACCAATCCCCCGACATGGGTGGTCAGTCCATGCCCTCCTAGGAGATCAAAGTTTCACCCATCGACAATTCCCGCGGTTGTTTCATTAGCACAGCCTAGTCACATATCATTCACGTGCCTCCGCGTATGTCTTTCCCAACCTCCTCACCGTCCACCTTATAACTTTAAGATATTCGCCTCTATGTAAGACAGTTTACATTCTCAGTTAGATTTCAAATTCCACTTATAACGTTTCCAAATTGCATGACTCAATTGATTTAGAATCCCGATTTTCATTGTTTTCATAATTCAAGTACTATTTACTGGGCTTCTAAGTCAATTGAGTGATTCTCAAATCATTTCATTTCAAAATTTTATTCACATTACAAAGCATCTTTATTTGAGAATGTAATCTGTCTACATAGGTTATCTTACCAAGATCGTTGAAAAGGAAAAGCAATTATTTATTCTTGAATACTTGAAAACAATTAATTTTTCTTAAAGAAATTTGTGATTGGATTCCAAAAGTATTCATTTACCAAGATTTTCCTTTTCATTGGTCTTAGTTAAATATTGTCTCATCATTCATGTTGTGGTGCATAATGTAATGGATTCTCAAAGGGACTTAAACCATCTTTTCTTTCTTTACAATTGAATCCTTTCACTTTTAAAATCATTCTTTTTCTTTATTCAAGTCCCATTGAGAATACGAGATAATCTCTAACACTTTTTCCAATACTATGGCCATTGGAAAGGAATTCAATTTCAAAAGCTAATTCACCTTAAACTTTAATTAAATCTAACCAGAAGTAAAGTCATGAAAAATTAAGTTAAATGAATTATAAAATCATCCTTTCCCTTCCAATGACATAAATGTGTTCATTATGCACCATTCAACATTTTATTCTCCTAATCTTTTCTTCCTCCATATGTCACTCTCATTGTCTCATACAACAATATCTTGGCACTGGTCAGCTACGTTATCCTCGGCGGACCCCGACAACATACCAGTCGGCAACATCCGAGGTATCCCCCCGACCATGCCCAATAACCTTCACAACTTTGATTTCATTCCTTTATTCACATATCTCATTCCTTTTTCTCATAACTCTCATATATTTCATTAGTCTCTTCCTCTCTTGTTTGCAAAATCTTTTCTTTTACATCTTTTAGTGGTGACTTCACTTCTATCTTTTTGAACCCTTAGCATTAACCAACACATTTTCATTTGCTTATGGTGCTATATCCATTTTGACTCTCTTATACTCAACAATTTATCGCTTTATTTTTCAACATATAATCATATATCTCACTCCCTGTGTATATGAAGAGTTAAGAACTGGAGTTTCACGATGGGGTCGGGACCATTTCCCCAGACCAAAGGAAAGAACTGCTCTGATACCATATTGTAACATCCCATCTTAATAAAATAAATGTAATTTCCTTATTAGAAAAATTTAATGTACAAATTTAAAGTTCAATTGGATGTACAACATGGAATCAAGCAATCAGTTGTTGGAGTTCTTTTCCTTCATCCTTCACCATCATGAAAATCTGGTTCTTGCTCCTCCCAGCTCAGCCTAAAATGTTAAACCACAAGGGAGTGAACATCTTTTCATAATAGAATAGAAATTAAGAATTGAAACTAAATAAATGAGACTTATCAAAATTTAAGTTATTAATCCTAGTCCATTCAATTTCTTTACATGCATTTCTTTAATAAACTACAAAACTTATAAGTTTATTACTATGGTTAAATTATCCTTTCTAACTTCCTTAATATTTTGTTTATAGTCATCATAATATAGTTTGTAACTTCCTAAACGGTATTTCTTTTAGTTTAATATTGGTAATCATAATTATCTTGTTTTGATACAATTCCTTTAATGTCCTCTTATACTTCATATTTTTCATTGGTCTGTTATAGTTCACTTTTCTCATACATATATATATATTTTGTCCATTTATTATCACCTAAGCCATAATCATAAAATATACACTTACATAAGCATATAAGTATAAAAATCTTTCTTTGATTATTAATTATGGAATCATGCTTTTATATAAACTTTAGTTAGTTGTTTCTATGACAAATATTCATTTAGGCATTTTATCAAACATCTTGGCTACACTTTATTTTACTTGAATAATGGTAGGAGTTTATTACTTAAAACAAGCCTTAAATTGATTATTCCACATACACGGGCATGTGGTATAACAGAATCAACTACCCTAGGGTTAAATTCATAATATTTGATAAGCATTTATTAATTCCAAAACCTAAATTCTATTCTAAGAGAAAAGAGTTCCTCCCTTACCTTGAATTAGGAGAGGGAGCCCAACTCCGAAGTTTTCCTCTCTTTTTAAACTCCTTTTGGTTTGGTTGATGATTGTCTCCAAGGCTATGGAGAAATAAGATCTATTGGAAAGAGAGAGAATGTATTTCAAGTAGGGTTTATGGGAAAGTGATGAAAACAAGACTTGGAATTGGTGGGAAGTGAATTTTAGTTGGTAATCAATGATGTATAGGTAGGATTTAGATGATTGAAGGAAGATTGGTGCATGAAGATGTGGTTTTGGTGTAAGAAATTAAGTTATGGTGCACAAAATATGGTCTTGGTGCATGCTGGAGCGAAATGCTGCGGCTGGGACTGATGCTGGTGCGCCAAAATCCCAGTCTGGTGCGTCTTAGGGCCTTTTATACGCACCGCGCCCCTGGGCACGCGGCTGGGCCAATTTTCTGGAACATTCTGGCACCTGTGCAGCTATTCAGGTGTTGCTGAGTTTTGCGCACCTGAGCGCAGCATCAGAGCGCCTGAGCGCGCGCGTGCCACTGGTGCACCACAAATCCTGCACCGGTGCGTCTGGGCGCACCGGTTCACCCCGGAACGACGACTTTCGCATTTTTAGCCAATTTTAAGGGGTTTTAACCATTTCTAACACTAAATCTAACCAATATAGAAAAAAATTAGGTTCCCAACCATAAATTATATTTTACTAATGTCATCCACACGATTAACCGTCATTTTCTAATCAAATTTCTGACTTAGCCTTATCGTTCTTTGTTCCTCACCAATCTACTATCCTTTTTAATTATTTTCCCATTTTATTCTTATCCACCCTCAGGGTGTGATTAAGTGGTTGATGATATTCAAAGCTTCTGACATTCAATTGGCTTTACCGTCTTAAACAAATTACAACAACTTCTCCAATTGAAGGCTTATTAATTTTCTCGATTTTTATTCGATACTTAATCTCATTACTCCTTCTTACTTACCAATACTAGTTTATTTGTTTTCTCCTCATCTTATTATTCCCCTTTGAGACTTGATTGAGTAATAAGTTTTTATTCGAAGTTCCTGAAATCTAATTGATTCTACCGACTTACCGCAACTATAAAGAATTTCCTAGATTTGATATTTGTGATCCTTATTCAATTCTTATTCTATGTTTAACCTCCTCTACCAACACTCACCACACTCATAACACTCCAAATATTCTCTAATTCTTGCTTTTTATACTTTCCGAGCATCCTTCATTAACCTTAATCAGACCAAGTTAATCCACCCACACAATTTGCCCTTTTATTCAAAACCACTTTACATTATTATTCTAAATAGATTAAACCTATACATAGTTATCATTATTTATCAAAAATTTAGGTTGTTACACCATGTATGTGTAGAAAATATAAACATATATACATCATCAAAAGAAAAAGTACATGGTCCACAAGTCTGGTAATACCGAGTCCAAAATACAAGTCCATAAAAGAAAAAAAATAAAAGATAGACCAATACTCTTAAGCCCTCTCAAAAATATGTACAATATGTATAACTCAAAATAGAAGTGCCTCAGAGCTGGTCAAACTGGTCCTAAACATAGCTAGTGTCATCCATCCATCCATCCATCCATCCATCTGGTCCACTGCAGCTGCACACCAGGTTCCTAACCCTCACTACCCATACTATGCATATACCTATGGGTGTCCGACGCCCCACTGACTCCCGGTGGAATGCTCGACTGGCTCATCTCTGCTCTTTGCCTCGACTGAATCCTCATCGACCTCATCCGACGGGGTAGGTACCCTACCACTGGGCACAGGGTCAATGGATGATGCATCCCTGACTGGACTCGTCGGGTCAGGAATAGGAGTCTCCTCACGGACAACTGTAGAAGCAGAAGGATGAGAGCGGGTGGCAGGTCTGAAAGAAAGATGTAAAAATGCCGAGCTGGTCGAGTCGGGGGTGGTCCATGGTATGTGTAAAAGGGGGTACGTGCATAGTATAGATAATGGGAATCCGGACTCGAGCTAGGGGATTAGGGTAATAGAATGTCAACTCTACCTCACCCTCATATATAGCCTTGTGGTCCTCGTATATCCATACTCCACTAAGTAGTGGTCGAATCTCTATGCAGGCGAGATAATGAGACATCACCTAAAAGGGGCACGGGAGTAAGCAGCACATTCGCATAATCAAAATGAGAATAAACATATCTAAATCAATCACTATAACATCCTAATTTTCTTTACTTATTATAATTATTTATCTTATTAAAGTATCAAACCTATATTACTCTAGGTTCCTATTATAATAGGATACGAAACTAAACCTAAGCTAAGGCAATTACTTCTCGCTTACCTCGTGGAAGGGACAGCCTCAAGTTATTATACTTTTATTCCTCCTACGCCTCCCAGGACCCTAACTTCCTTAATATCTCAAAATTTTGTTATGAAGGAGGGGTTTTATAAGTTGATTGGATGATTATAAGTCTTTGTGGGGAGATTTTAAGGTACTGGAGGGGTTTAGAGGGTTTGGAAAGGTTTTGGTTGAGTTGTGGAGAGAAAATGAGTTTTGGGGGTATTTATAGGGGTTTAGCGACAGTACTGTAGCGACAGTACTGTAGCAACAGTGCTATAGTGTTGCAAAACAGATTTTTAGCTACAGAACCAGATTTTTAGTGACAGGTTACTGTTGCTAGTGAAAGATACTTAGTGATAGTTTTCTAGAATTTGTCACTATTGCTACAGTGGCAGATTTTTAGTGGCAGATTAATTCGTAACTATTGCTACAGTGTCAGATACTTAGTGACAGATTCTAGAATTTGTAACTATTGCTACAGTGTCAGATATTTAGTGACAGATTATAGAATTCGTCACTATTGCTATTCATTGTACAATACTCGTATTTCATTGTATACGGTATAATATTGTTCGCAATATATCACTATTCACCGTATATCACTATTCATACATACGGTTACTATTCACCTTTTTTTTTCCAAATATACCTATCCTGGGTTTTTCTGTCTCCTGGTTCCGATTCCGAAGTCGGTTTTTCGATTTGAGACTCCGAAGTATTTACTTTTTATTATTTTAGAAGTTCCAGAATGTTACAATTCTCCCCCACTTGCAGGAATTTCGTCCCTGAAATTCGGTTTTTGAAAAAGAATAAAGTGGGGTATACTTTTTAAACTAAACTTATTCGAAATCAACAAAACATTTGAAATTTCGAAAATTAATATAGGTTTGATAGTAATAATAACAATACTGATAATGGTTTTTCTCGAAGACTCCCAAAATCTCTGATTCTGCCCCCGGGTTTCCTCCCCCACTTAGGATTTTGTTACTTTCCAGGACTAATGCCAACTATTTCCTTTGGTGATGGAAGAGGTGTTTTACTGGTTTTTTAGAGGTTGGCGACTAAATTCCAGGTATCTAAAAGCTCCTTGGTCCTTTTTACAACTAACATAATTGGGAATCGCATAAAGGGTATTGTCTATTGTCTAAGTTGGTTCTACTCAAGGGGTTCTCAAATTTATTTATGAATTATTTATATGATGTAGAGTAACCACAAAAAGGGAGAAATGACAAAAATGATTGGGTCCTACAAAGTCTTAAGTTAGGCCTTTAAAACATGTGACCTAAATTAAAACTTCACCAGATTTTGAAGAATAGCAGTGCCTTATAGAAAATCTAATTACAATACTCTCTGAAGACTCTGCTAATCATGTCTTAAGTTATTGGACGCTTACTCGAATGATCATGATTTGTATTCATTTTTGTAGAATTTAGATTTTCAAAGAAAAAATTAAAATAATGCAAGCTAGTTTTCAAGGCACGCACATATGCGAAAATATACCAAATAAACAAACATTCACTCAAACTATCTCCAACTCCAATCTCTTTGACTCATTTGTCTTTCGCCTTTAGTTGCATAGTGATACATATATATGCGACACCCTCTTTTATTAACGAGTAATTAAATATCAATTAATAAGGTTACTCGAAAATAGTATGGACTTGTCAAAATAATAGAAGTTTTTATTTCTATTTTCCTTCTTGGCTGAAATAGGGTGTGCATTCAGAAAACTATTGGCCTCGGTGTTAAATTGATTTGTCATTAATAACATTAAATTCGACGTTGGAAAAATTCTTTGCTTTTTGCTTTTGAACCTTTATTCCAGATAACAAATATACTTAGTGTAATCTATCATAATTTATTTGGTAAGAACTTATAATTTTACATCACGCTATCTCGAATTTTGAATTGTATAGAGATAAAAGTTATAGCCGAATTCGTTTGATAATTATCAGACTAAGAGGAAAATTATAGAACCATGTATGTGTATAAAATATAAACATATATACATCATCAAAAGAGAAAGTACATGGTCCACAAGTCTGGTAATACCGAGTCCAAAATAGAAGTCCATAAAAGAAAAAAATATAAAAGATAGACCAATACTCTTAAGCCCTCTCAAAAATATGTACAATATGTATAACTCAACATAGAAGTGCCTCAGAGCTGGTCAAACTGGTCCTAAACATAGCTAGTGTCATTCATCCATCCATCCATCCATCCATCCATCTGGTCCACTGCAGCTGCACACCAGGTTCCTAACCCTCACTACCCATACTATGCATATACCTATGGGTCTTCGACGCCCCACTGACTCCCGGTGGAATGCTCGGCTGGCTCATCTCTTCTCTTTGCCTCGACTGGATCCTCATCGACCTCATCCGACGGGGTAGGTACCCTACCACTGGGCACAGGGTCAATGGATGATGCATCCCTGACTGGACTCGTCGGGTCAGGAATAGGAGTCTCCTCACGGACAACTGTAGAAGCAGAAGGATGAGAGCGGGTGGCAGGTCTGAAAGAAAGATGTAAAAATGCCGAGCTGGTCGAGTCGGGGGTGGTCCATGGTATGTGTAAAAGGGGGTACGTGCATAGTATAGATAATGGGAATCCGGACTCGAGCTAGGGGATTAGGGTAATAGAATGTCAACTCTACCTCACCCTCATATATAGCCTTGTGGTCCTCGTATGTCCATACTCCACTAAGTAGTGGTCGAATCTCTATGCACGCGAGATAATGAGACATCACCTAAAAAGGGCACGGGAGTAAGCAGCACATTCGCATAATCAAAATGAGAATAAACATATCTAAATCAATCACTATAACATCCTAATTTTCTTTACTTATTATAATTATTTATCTTATTAAAGTATCAAACCTATATTACTCTAGGTTCCTTTTATAATAGGATTCGAAACTAAACCTAAGCTAAGGCAATTACTTCTCGCTTACCTCGTGGAAGGGACAGCCTCAAGTTATTATACTTTTATTCCTCCTACGCCTCCCAGGATCCTAACTTCCTTAATATCTCAAAATTTTGTTATGAAGGAGGGGTTTTATAAGTTGATTGGATGATTATAAGTCTTTGTGGGGAGATTTTAAGGTACTGGACGGGTTTAGAGGGTTTGTAAAGGTTTTGGTTGAGTTGTGGAGAGAAAATGAGTTTTGGGGGTATTTAAAGGGGTTTAGCGACAGTACTGTAGCAATAGTGCTATAGTGTTGCAAAACAGATTTTTAGCTACAGAACCAGATTTTTAGTGACAGGTTACTGTTGCTACAGTGAAAGATACTTAGTGATAGTTTTCTAGAATTTGTCACTATTGCTACAGTGTCAGATTTTTAGTGGCAGATTAATTCGTCACTATTGCTACAGTGTCAGATACTTAGTGACAGATTCTAGAATTTGTCACTATTGCTACAGTGTCAGATATTTAGTGACAGATTATAGAATTCGTCACTATTGCTATTCATTGTACAATACTCGTATTTCACTGTATACGTTATAATATTGTTCGCAATATATCACTATTCACCGTATATCACTATTCATACATATGGTTACTATTCACCTTTTTTTTGCAAATATACCTATCCTGGGTTTTTCTGTCTCCTGGTTCCGATTCCGAAGTCGGTCTTTCGATTTGAGACTCCGAAGTATTTATTTTTAATTATTTTAGAAGTTCCAGAATATTACAATTCTTCCCCACTTGCAGGAATTTCGTCCCTTAAATTCGGTTTTTGAAAAAGAATAAAGTGGGGTATACTTTTTAAACTAAACTTATTCGAAATCAACAAAACATTTGAAATTTCGAAAATTAATATAGGTTTGATAGTAATAATAACAATACTGATAATGGTTTTTCTCGAAGACTCCCAAAATCTCTGATTCTGCCCCCGGGTTTCCTCCCCCACTTAGGATTTTGTTACTTTCCAGGACTAATGCCAACTATTTACTTTGGTGATGGAAGAGGTGTTTTACTGGTTTTTTAGAGGTTGGCGACTAAATTCCAGGTATCTAAATGCTCCTTGGTCCTTTTGACAACTAACATAATTGGGAATCGCAGAAAGGGTATTGCCTATTGTCCAAGTTGGTTCTACTCAAGGGGTTCTTTTCTCCTTAGTTCACATTCATAAATATCTATCCTTCTTACGTTATGTGAATTTCTAATGTGGTTTGTAACACCCCGCAAATTCCTCGTATTGAATTAAAATACTAAAGAAATTTATTTTGAGAAAAGTAAATTCGAAAGAGTATTTTCTTTAAATAATTTTCTTAATTCGCAACTTTAAAAGAAATGATTTTCATAAAATGATATAGTATGCCTTAAAGTTGAATTTTGAGAAACAATTAGGTATTTAGTATTTTTATGCCTTAAAGAAAAGGTGACTTATAAGGAAGAGTATTTTATGAGAAAGAGATTGTTTTCTAAATATATATGTATTGGGTGATGTGTGTTTCATGTGTGGTTGTGTGATTCCTTGAAATATTTGAATTACTAGGTGAAGTGGTGATTCAATGTTCTAAAAATGGGATTAAGAAAGAAATAAAAAGATAGTGTATGAATATGCATGTGTGTATACGTGTGAGTAATGTGTGTGTGCATGTGTATGTTTGGCCGTGTGTGTATGTGAATGTATGTGTATGGTGTGAAAATGAGTATGTGTATGCATGAATATATGGATATGCCGTGTATGTGTGAGTGTGTAAGAGAAGCCTAGAAATGTCCTAAGCAAGTAACTAAGTAGTAACCAAATTCTAACTAAACCCTAACCAAGTTGATGGAAACCCTAAAGATAAACCACAAGTCAAAAGCCTAAATGACCCCTAAGTACCTAATGTTCCCTACATTGTCCCCTTAAGAAATGTTAACCTCCACCCATGCAACAAAGTGAGTTGCCAAAATTGCCCCTCCCACTTACACCCATGGCCGAACCTACAAGGGCAAAAGAGGAAATAAACGAATCTCCTACATAAGACTTGTAAGAACCTACAATTAGTGAGTGAAATAACTAGGATACACTAGGAGAACACCTAGAAGGGGGGGTTGAATAGGTGTTAGAGAAACCTTGAAAGATTTTCGAAAGAAACAAATCGAAACGATTAAAACAAATGATTTTTACAAAATTTTCAACTGTTAATCTATTAACACTTCAAAAAACACTTAGTTAATCGATTAATAAAACAGGTTAATCGATTAAGGCCGAAATCTTGTTTTTATTTAATCGATTAACACCTTTAGTTAATCGATTAATCATTGTTAAAATTGAAAAATCACTTTTCAATCAAATACGAAAATCAATCAATTAACACATATGATCAGAGATAAAGCGGAATTGATTAACACCAATATTCTTATTGATTACCTAGGTTATGAAAATGATTTTCCCCAAATCAATTTGCACAATTAAGATTCAATTCAATCAATTATGAAAATCGATCTTTTCTAGGTTTTCAACCAAGAACAATATTCAAATGACTTGAATGTAAAGAGTTAAGAGTTTAGAGATACGACACAGTGATTTATCCTGGTTCACTTTCATCCACTTGAAAGCTACATCCAGTCCCCTCTTCAACCAAGAGAGATTCTTCACTATGAGGAATTAGAGTTCTCAAATTACAAGCAAATGCCTCTCAAGACTCCCTTCTTGATAGCCTCCAAGAGATACCACACTCTTGTCTTGCAATCCTATTGTAATCTAATCTAACCTCTACCCTTGCTTGTTGATATCCCCACAACAAGTCTTCCACTTGCTTGATGATGCCTCACACCAAGACTTCCAAATGCTTGTTAACACAACAAGACTTCCAAGATAACTTTGCTTGATGAACAACCACCAAGGCTTCCTTTGTTGTAGATAGCTTGCCTTCTTTGCAATGATTACAACCAAATTGAAAACAATAACAATCCTATGAATCTCTTTCAAGAACTATGAAAATATCAACATAAGAGATTCAAAGATACTTGATCAAAGAATGTAAAAGTTAAAGCTTTGATCTATGAAAGTGAGAGAGAATAGTGTGGCTTTGAGAAATTAATTTGTTCTAAAGTGTAATAATGATTCACAAAGGTTAGGAAAAAGTTTATATAGAATACCCAAAAGTTAGGAAACAATAGAAATTGATTTTGCCTAGAAAAGCTTATTTAAAAAACTGATTCTGCACGTTTTAATCGATTAACAAAATGCTTTAATCGATTAACCACTGTTACAGTACTTGTTAATCGATTAACAAAAACCTTTAATCGATTAACCACTGCTAAAATCAATTAAAAACTTGTTTTCTCAAAAACTAAACCTTTTCTTTCAAACCTTTAAGCCACCTATTAATTTTAGGTTAAGTGAAAACTCAAATTATGATATAATCATGACCTTGATAGAGATTCACTACCCTCTAAATGACTCTACCCAAACTCATCAAATAAAAGACTTAATCTTGAGAGGCTAAAGATATTACAATAATACTCAAACTAAGTCTTCATGAGCTTGCTCTCTCTTCATCATTTGTTGATTGTTGTTTGTTTGTTGAACTTCTTCATACTTGAGCTTGATCAAAACATTTGAAGCTTGTGCAAAACCTTTGTAGCCCTTTGTCATTATCAAAACCATTCTCACTAGATCTAACATAACAAGACTTACACCTTAGTTTATTTCCATTCGTTCACCTTCATTCTTTCATTTCCCTTCATTTCTTATACACATTTGTTGAGAGCAAATCAAGCTCTCAACACCCCCAAGAAAAGAGGGAGGCCGTGAGCTAGAATAGAGAAGGAGAAGAGGAGATCAAACCCAAAACTTAGAACTTTTCCTGAAGATTCAAGTCCCAAAAGCTAGAAGATCAACCTTCTTTTGTACGAGGAATAATCTTAAAGACGAGGGATTGGGGCAGCTGGCAACAAAAGAGGATTCGAGGAGACGGTACGCATTAAATTGCTGGACCTCAGGTGAGAGAGAAGCTTTCCTAAGACACCGTGGTAGTTAGGTGATTTATTAGGACGTTCCGTATCATCTCAAATATCGGAACTAAGTGGTTAGAGTCAGTAGTATAAGTGGCAATTGTTTGATTGTGTGGCCACTTATACGAAGGTGATGAAGACCACATTGTTGTTTGATGTTTGTGTGTTAATGGTATGCTTTTATTTATTATTCCATGTTGCACGATGAAACTGAATACGGTTAATTGATGTTGAGGGACCTCTGTTACGTCCTGAAGAAAGAAAAGAAATAAATAAGGTTGTGAAGTAAAGACATAATGAAAGAGAAATAATGGTTGGAAATGGAGTATGTGTTGGAAAATAAAGAGAGAATTGAGATCGGGGAAAGAATGAATGATAATGTTGAGTACGAGCCAGAGCTGGGGAGAGTGATGCTGATGTGAGATGTGATATGAGCAGAGCTGGGCTCCTTTGTTTTTGGTTTTAGTCTGGGACTAGTGTTGAGTTGAGCTTGCTCCTCCATTAGCGCTCACCATGGTTTTAGTCTGGGACTAGTGTTGAGTTGAGCTTGCTCCTCCATTAGCGCTCAACATGGTTTTAGTCTGGGACTAGTGTTGAGTTGAGCTTGCTCCTCCATTAGCGCTCAGCATGGTTTTAGTCTGGGACTGGTGTCGAGTTGAGCTTGCTCCTCCATTAGCGCCCAGCAAAGCTGTAAATTTTGAAAAGGTTTTTGAAAAGCAGTTTTCTTTGAAAAGTTTTCTTTAAAAAGGGATTTTCAAAAGAATTTTGAAAAGAGACTTCTGAAAAGAATTGTGGAGGAAGGGTTTTGAGAAAGATTTGTGAAAAAGAAATTTTTGTGGAGAATGGTGAAAGGAAATTCTTTTGAAATATTTTTAAAAGAGGTTTTGAGAAACAGTATAAAAAGCATTTTCAAGAGAATTTTTGGAAAGAAGTTTTGTGGAAGGCTATGAAAAGAGTTTTTTGAAATATTGTGAAATGAGATTTTGTGAACAGTTGTAGAACTAGATTTCTGAGGATATTTATAGAAGGGAATTTTATGAAAATGTTTACGAAACAAGGTTTTGTGAAAACTTATGAAATGGCATTTGAGAAAGTTGTGAAAAGATGGTTTTGAGAAAAGATGTTGAAATGAGAGGATTGTAAGAAATGGAGTATGTTGAGTAAGTTTGAGAAACGAGATTGGAAATCGTGATGTGATCCCAGCTCTGTGCTATGTGAGAAATGATGAGAGAAAGTTGGTACAAAGTTAGTGTTCGGGACTCATTGAAGGGTTGCACCAAGGATGGGCCGACCTTAGGATAATTAAAAGATTAAAAGACTTAAAAGACATACACGGTGAGATATGAGAGTGCGAAGTAGTGGAGAGGAAGAAACGATAAGTATCTGCGGATACTTAGGACGAGATTGAATTAGGGGAGGACGATGACGGTGAAACGTCAAGAAGTCTAGAGTATGTTTCTAGGCAGAACGAACTCCACATGTGGCGCACTAACGTGGTGGGGACTGGGTTTAATGTCGTGGTAAGTTCTGCGGGCCCACTAGAAACATACTGTCGCCCCCTAGATTGCAAATCGAGAACAGTGAGAGGGACTAGAACGGGGCATTGTGTTTGCCACTGCGTGGACAGTGAGCCTTGATATTATTAAATTGATTTGAGGACGAGATCCTCCTGGTCTGGGACCATTTATGTGTTGTGACAGTTGTCGTGCCCGCGTGGTAAAGGTCCTGTACTCCTGTTTGCTTCCGACTAGGTTGGGTGGATGACCGAGGAGATGTAGACGTGAGTGATAATCGGGAACGAAATGAGTACCCCAATGATATTTTGTGAGAAGAAGTTATGAGTATGAGAAGGAAAAGGATTGAGAAAGAAAGAAGGTTTATGGGAAGTGAAATTAAGATTGAAAAGATAATCAAAGATAAGAGTAACGATGATAAGACTGATAATAATGTGATAACATACTTGATCATTGTGTGCTTGCATGTTTTATTGTGTGTTTGTACGGTCCTTCTATCTTGCCTATCGTAATTCCACACCGTCGACGATTCGTCGTTCGAAACGCTTACTCTCTCCTGTTCGTTGTTATATTGGTGTTGTTGATGCCGCAACGGACAGACGGAATATCATAAGGAGATCATCACTCTAGAGGGAAGGGAGCAGGAACTTAAACGACAGCAAGGACGCAGCAACAGAGGGGACTTCACTTTCGAGAATGAGGAAAGCCAACAAGAAGGAAAAAAGGAAGCCTCATCCGGTGGTGTACGACAGGAAGAGTTAGGAGAAGTGTTTTTAGTTAAGTCTATTGTTTGTGTTTGAGTCAAGGATTACCGAGAAACGAACCATTATGTAATTGAGCTAAGTTTTACTTTCACTTGTGGAACACCTCTTTATGCAATTAACTCACGTGAAGTTTTTGAGAACTGTCAAGATGATTTTGAACAAGTCCTTTTATGAACACGTATGTTTTTATGAAAAGAAAAGTTTTAGTAACAACTCGGTTTTCGAAAGAAGGTGTTGAAGTACATTCAAAACTCTTCACTAATGTTTTCAAAACTTCAACAATGTTTTATGAAAAAAAATGGCCTCATTTTTGCAACTTTGGTAAATAAAGTCAGTTATTTTGGTTTACGAAAATCGGGCTGTTACATGGTTGGGTTTCGTTTGAGGTAAGATGGTTCCTGGTCGCATACTTCCTTATCTAAAGGTTTCTCTTCCCAAAACTTGCATAACAATTGATCAGAAGTTCACTGATAACGCTCTCACCTTCCTTGTTAGATATTAAGGTTTCTCACTTTACTATCCAAATGGTTCCCCACTATAGTCTTGGTTTCTAACATTTCTCTCTAGAAGATTCCCGATTCTTCGGCTAATACTCACACCTCCCTAAACTGTCTCTTCTATGGTTGCTCCAATATGCTAAACTCACAGGACAACCCTAAAACATCATCAAGTCATGGTGGTCTAACTACGGTTGGAGTTGTTCCTGTTCCTCACTGATCT
The DNA here is from genome assembly GCA_037953625.1 of Crotalaria pallida. NCBI lineage: Eukaryota > Viridiplantae > Streptophyta > Magnoliopsida > Fabales > Fabaceae > Crotalaria > Crotalaria pallida. Next base: position 103,393,981 of record CM075649.1, read on the forward strand.
AAAGCTGAAGGGTAAGGTTTGCAACTCCATGTTCTTTGGTTGGGACTTCTAGTCTTAGGGAGTTATGGTGAAGTCCATGATTTCCATACTCATGTGGTATCATTTACTTATGGTTCTACTAAGTGGTTTTGGGTCTTTCTAAAACCTCGAGAAATTTAAAGTATTAGAATGTGTTACTTATGGGTTACCCTACTATTTGCCCTGGTTCTCGGTTTGCAATTTCTAAATTGGTCGGTCCTTGACTACTCTATAGGTTTCCTTCAGTCATCAAGGGAAACCATTTTCGCGAAGTTCTGAGAAATCCCTCTTAAAACAAATCAAGTAAAACTTTATATACGTATACACACATACATACACATATTCAAGTATTTGTATTCAATTTCAAAATAAGGGTTTTCATTCATTACTTAAGTTATAGATACTTGAAAAATCATTGAACAAAATAGTTGTTTCCCTTATATTGAAAAACTTTTTCAAATTTGCAATTGAAATCGAAAGCCAATTAGTTTTGAAAATGGTTTGAAGTCATTTTGTAAAAATTTCAAACAATTCAGTTTATAAAATTATAAAGCACAACAAATACAATCAACAAACAATCACGTTCATTATGAAGCAATTAATACACATATATTATTATCCATAGCAATACTATTCCATCTCCACTCATGGATTTCTAAGGGTTGTAGCATACCTCCAGGTTTCTTGTGTTCCACCTTTGCCTTTTGACAAATCAGCCACTTATAATATGCCTTAGGTTTAAGGGTCATTAGCATTTCTACTCTCTTTCTCTAAGAAACATCTTGGTTAATAAGGTTTTGGTTGGCTCTTTACTAACTATTTAAAGTGTAAAAACTTAATGACTCAACATGTTATAACTTTGCATGATGCCCAACATGTGCATAAGAGATCAAATTGCCATACAACTAATGGCCAACCATTTTGTGATTTCAGATTTCCCCAGAGTAGAGGGCGATGTGAGGAATGAAATGAGAAGTAAGATTTGGCCAATGAGATTGAGAAATGAGAATGAGTTGTAGAAACTAAGAAATGCATAATGCTCCAACAATTGGATCCATTGGAACTGAAATATGAATGATTGTATGCAAGAGTGGAATCCTGAATGAGGATTTAAGGATCTAATAGTTGGACAACTGAGAGACGTGCATGCATCATATGCTAGGAAGTAATTGGACTTGGATAGAGTATGCATCATTTGAATGCTTTGGTTGTGAATTTGATTATAAAAATTGATTAAATAATTATAAGGTTTTATGTTGCCTATATTATCTTAGAAACTAAGACTTAAGCTATGTGTAATTGCTTACTCTCTTTCCCATTTTTTTTAGGTACCGGAAATGTATTCACATTTCCCCCACCCGACGAGACCAACACTCCACCACATGGAGTGTAAAGTAGCTTAATATGGACTGCAACCATGTTCGGGGCTAAGTGTTAGTACTACCACTAGTAGAAAATATGGAATTTACATCGCCTAATTAACATCAGTTTTAGAAAAAAGATGTAAAAACTAAACATGGTGGCAAACTTGTAAATAAGTTTAAGATAAAAAACTTTCCGCATCAGGTTTGTTTTATAACTGATGCAAAAAATAATAATTTATTGAACATTTCGCATCTGTTATTTGATAAGTGATGCGAAATGTCATATTTTCCTACTTTTCGCATCAGGTTTTAGACAAATGATGCGGAATGTTTAGTGCGGTGGCAAACTTGTAAATATAATAAATTCAAGTTATAAACATTCCGCATCATGTTTTGTATAACAGATGCGAAATGTCCAATGTGTATGCTACTTTCCGCATCATGTTTTGTATAACAGATGCGAAATGTCCATGTCTATGCTACTTTCCGCATCATGTTTTGTATAACAGATGCAAAATGTCCATGTTTATGCCACTTTCCGCATCATCTGGTAAATAAATGATGCGAAATGTCCTTGTTTATCCTACTTTTCGCATCATGTTAAAAATAAATGATGTGGATTATCTTACAAAATCACTAAAACCTAGTTTATCATTTCATGAGTAGTACCGCGCCAAAAATTCATTCCTGCGCCAATTCACATTTCGAGTTCGTCTTCTCCTCTTATCTTCTCTTCTCCTCCTCGAGTTCGTCTTCTCCTCTCACAGCAAAGCGGCGGCACGAGTCTTCTCTTCGTCTTCGTCTTCGTCACAGCAAAGCGGTGGCACGAGTCTTTTCTTCATCTTCGTCTTCGTCTTTGTCTCTTCGTCACAGCAAAGCGGCGACACCATCTCCTACGGCAAAGACGCCGCCGCCTCCGACAGCGACGCAGCCGCCGCCTCCGTCTCTCCTCCATTTTTCTAGGTTTTTTTCTCTCTCTCTCCATTTTTTTTGTTTACTAATTAATTTTTTTTAGGTTTTTTGTTTACTTTTTAATTTTTCTTGTTTATGAGAAGCTACGTAAGAACAAAATCATTGATGGGCATGTCACATGCTTCACTAAATGCATAAGTATTGAACAGCCATTTTAACCTGATTGTGAGGCAAAACCTTAGACTTAATAAAGAAACTAGACAATCCAAGTTAACAGTAGCTGTGGGTTTTGGATCAATGTCCCATTAAGGATTTGAAAAAGGGCATAGTAATAGTAGTGACAAGAATATTTCAAAATTGTTGCATATATATCTAGGGTCAGGACAAAGAGATGACAGGATATTTCGTTTAAAGACTTCACAGATATAAATCAACCATTCTAGTCCATTCAATCTAAAAGGATTACATGACTAGGTCATAAATTCTCCGAATATAAATTTTAACTAACACATGGAAGAACAAACTTGTATTATATCAATCTGGATGAAAGACTTAGTACATAATCATAATTTCATTAGAAATTTAAAATTGGTTTGTTACCTTCTGTGGCCTTCAACAGCTTTATCCATGTTGCCACTATATGTAGGCACAAAAATATCACTTGCTATGGACACATAGTAATCCAATGCTGCCATCCTGTTTGAGTTGGGAAAGCTTTTCTCAAAGGTGACATTCTTTTAATCTCTCTTAATCAATTTAATTTAGTTTAATTTGATTTAATTTAATTTTTGATGATGCAGAGTTGGGTTTTCGCATGGCTAGATACTGGTAATCGGGGTTACGCTCTCTACTCCCTTGTTTATTTGGTTCCTTATCTCAGGTTACTTACTTACTCCATCACTCAATGTTTGTTATCGGCATCAATCATATAGCCATATGCTTATTCCTTCTTGATTAACTCAAGACATGTCCTTGGTATCTGTCATTTGAATTATAATGTGTGTCACTTGTACTCTAGAATCATTATGATTTGGCTTTAATTTATATTTCATCATCAGGACAAATCAGTCGCTCTCGCCTGAAGAAAGCTGGTTGCCTATTGCTAGCATTCTCTTCTGCATTGTTCACATTCAGGTATAACAAGCTTTTAGTGCTTTTACCGTGTCCGATTTTACTGGTTTTGGTGTTAGCTGTTTAGGAAATATAGCCTTAAAAAGTAGCAACACAGTCGAGTAAAGTCTTAAAATATACTTTACCTTTCTGAAGGAATTTATCCAGGAAATTGGCATTGGTCCTATTTAACATAGTTCAATGTTATTAATAACCTTAGCTTCTAAAGTTAAAGACATGTTTAAAGTGAAAGGAGAATGCTCACTAAACAATGACAAATATTTACCAATTCAATTCAAGTAATTTATGATTCCAATAAAATTTAATTAAAAAAAGTTGGTGAAATGGATTGTGAGCAAGAGAAGGGAAGAAAATGACTTTTTGACCACCATGACTCAAGTCTGCATAGTATCAGGAAGCTACCCTTTGAAAGCTTTATTCCACTAGATGAAGTCGGCTATAATTGACCAGCACCATTAAGCAAAATTTCTAACTGATATCAAAAGAAATATGTTAATGTTATATATTTGGATTTTAAAAACCCCAAACTTGTATTATGCACCATCTGTATGATATCAAAGCCATGGCTCCTCCATTTGTTTTTAACCTGGGCTTCATTTTATTTATTTTCATGCAGATCATAATGTAGAGCTGAATTTTTGTTTCTCTGGAGAGACCACCATTTGGCAGGCTAGTGCTTAGGTGCTTATTGGAGTAATTCTGTTTCTCTTAAAGGTTTTATATTGTTTTATTCCTCTGCTGGTTTTGTTTTTGTTTTTTGCTTTTTTCTGGTGTTGCTTATGCCATTCTGGTGTTGCTCTGCTGCATTATTCCTTCCTTTTTTTCTTGTGTGTTCTGGCTTGCTTTTTTTTTTCCTTTTTTTCCTTTTTTTTTCTAATAATGAGGACTGCGGTGCTGTACAAAGTTGTGAAAGATGTGTTTTCATGTACCATGTAATAGGAATTGCAATATGAGGGGATAGTTTTTCTGCAATTTTGTGTTAACTCTAGATGTAATGAAAAATAGTTTATGTTGTAATTTTTCACTTGATGTACATCATGTACTTCTAGCATCTGTAACAACTTACAATGGAATACAGAATTTGGCAAAATGAAAATTAGTGCCACGTGGCCTTGGGGTCCAGCCAAGGGGATAAAAGGCAAAATAAGCATGAAGTTAAATTGCATTGTAGAATGTTGATGCAAAGATTCCCTTCCTCAACCCTCTATCCTAAAAGAATACTATTTTACTTCTTTTTTATTGGCTGCATAACTATTAGTCATATTACTTCACTGGTTTAATTTGTAAAATGATTAAACTCTAAAAGAATACTATTTTACTTCTTTTTTATTGGCTGCATAACTATTAGTCATATTACTTCACTGGTTTAATTTGTAAAATGATTAAATTCTAAAAGAATACTATTTTACTTCTTTTTTATTGGCTGCATAACTATTAGTCATATTACTTCACTGGTTTAATTTGTAAAATGATTAAACTCTAAAAGAATACTATTTTACTTCTTTTTTATTGGCTGCATAACTATTAGTCATATTACTTCACTGGTTTAATTTGTAAAATGATTAAACTCTAAAAGAATACTATTTTACTTCTTTTTTATTGGCTGCATAACTATTAGTCATATTACTTCACTGGTTTAATTTGTAAAATGATTAAATTCTAAAAGAATACTATTTTACTTCTTATCCACTTTTATCTTAAAAAGCATAATTGACTTTTTTAAAACATAAAATAAAACTGGAGGTCATGTTCACTAGTAGTATATTTGAGTCTAGAACCTGATAGGCATTGTGTGTGCATTTGCAGTGCATAGGTATGAATCGTACTTGGATAAATGCTTTGCGCACAACAAATGAGTACATGAATGGAGTGTGCGACTTTCTAGAATTCGCCAAAAGAAATGTTCCCGAGAATAACGGAACTTTTTTTTGTCCATGTGTAAGATGTTTAAATGTTTCCCGATTAACAACTAGGGAAATAAAAGAACATCTTATATGTAACGGGTTTGACAAAGGCTATACAACATGGACATGGCATGGCGAATTCATAGACATGCCAACCGTGCCCCAAAGAGAGGTTGTTGATGCTGACATGGAGAACGATGGACTGGAGGACATGATCCGTGAAGTTGGACAAGAATCTTTTCGGCAAGCACATTTGTATGATAGATTGTGTAGTGATGTGGAGAAGCCTTTGTATCCGGGGTGCACCAAGTTCAAACGATTGGACGCGGTGTCCGAATTGTTCAATTTGAAGGCGAAAAATGGATGGAGTGATAAAAGTTTCACCGAATTGTTAGTGTTGCTGAAGCGTATGCTTCCAAAAGGTAATACCCTACCAAAAAGTAACTATGCTGCAAAGAAGATATTGTGTCCGTTGGGGATGGAGTATAAGAAGATACACGCCTGCCGTAATGACCGCATACTGTACACGAAAGAGTTTGCTGAGCTGAATGAGTGCCCCGTATGTGGTAAATCACGCTACGAAGAGAAGGAAGGGGATTCGATTTCTGAAGTGAGCAAAAAGAGGTCTCCTGTGAAGGCGTTATGGTATCTCCCAATAATTCCAAGATTCAAGCGCTTGTTTGCTAATTCTGCTGAAGCAAAGAACATTAGATGGCATGCAGATGAGAGGACATGTGATGGAAAGCTACTCCACCCAGCTGATGGTTTGCAATGGAAGAGATTTGATTCCTTATTTCCAGATTTTAGCAATGACCCAAGAAACCTTAGGCTTGCACTTGCTACAGATGGAATGAACCCTTACGGTAGCTTAAGTAGTAAGCATAGTTCATGGCATGTTCTCTTGATAATTTACAACCTATCTCCTTGGTTGTGCATGAAGCGCAAATACATTATGTTGTCTATGTTGATTTCGGGTCCGAAACAACCAGGAAATGACATAGATGTTTACCTGGGTCCATTGATTGATGACTTGATGATTCTTTGGGATGAAGGAGTGGATGTGTTTGAAGGGGACAGTGTTTTGAGAGATGATAATACTAAAACATCTTGTGCTGCAGGTTCTACTTCAAATTAGGCATATAGAAGGAATTGCATCAACTCTGAGATTTGTTGTCCTAAAAGTGAAATTTTAGTCTTATGTTGAACTTTGATGTTAATTTTAGTCTTATGTTAATTTACCTGATTGAGATTTAAGAATGATTTGTTGATAGATGTTTTTAATGGTATCAAGTAGAAGTAGAATTACCCATTGGGGAGGCAAATTGAGTATTTATGTTGACATATCTTTTTTAATAATGCAGGAGCATGGCAGTCTTTTTATGCTTGTTATGGATGAGGTAAAATGCAAAAAGAAGATGACAAAGCTACATCAATCTCAACTTTTGATGAGAATGATTTGGGTAGTATTAGTTTTAGTAGAATGTGTACTTACCGGATATAAGAGATTTGGGTAGCATTGACTTAGCATAGTTTTGGTTAAGAGATTTGGGTAGCATTGAATTAACATAGTTTTGGTAGAATTTGTACTTGTATTTAAATTATTGGTAGTTGTATTGATATTATTAGATATATATATATATATTTTGCTTTTTGGATTCAATTGTTTTAAAATTTTATTTTTGGTAGTCAAAGCAAAGAATGCAGGTCAATAGATATATAAAAAAAATAAAAAAAAAACATTTCGCATCAGTTATTTGCAAATAAAAGATGCGGAAAGTGTGCACTTTTCGCATCAGTTATTTGAAAATAAAAGATGCGAAAAGTGCATCTGTTATTTCAAATAGCTGATGCGGAAAGTGCACTTTTCGCATCTTTTATTTTCAAATAACTGATGCGAAAAGTGCACTTTTCGCATCTGTTAAAAAAATAATAGATGCAAAAAGTGAACTTTCCGCATCAGTTAATAAAATAATAGATGCGAAAAGTGTACTTTCCGCATCAGTTATTATACTTTCTGCATCTGTTATAAAATAAGTGATGCGGAAAGTATACTTTTCGCATCAGTTATATGTACTTTTCGCATCAGTTATATAAGTGATGCAGAAAGTTCTGACATTTCGCATCTGTTTTAAAAAGTGATGCGAAAAGTCATAACTATCTACATCTCTCACAAAGACATCATTTCCAAAACAGATGCGAAATGTCTTAAAAAACAGATGTGAAATGTCCGATTTCCAGTAGTGTACATAAATAAAGAATGTCATAATGTGTGTGTGCTCAGAACATGACTTTTGTTTAGTATAATAATTAAAGAAAATTAGGAAATACTTTTGTTCCTCCTATGCCTCCCAGGATCGTAACTTCCTTAATATCTCAAAATTTTGTTATGAAGGAGGGGTTTTCTAAGTTGATTGGATGATTATAAGTCTTTGTGGGGAGATTTTAAGGTATTGGAGGGGTTTGGAAAGGTTTTGGTTGAGTTGTGGAGAGAAAATGAGTTATGGGGGTATTTAAAAGGGTTTAGCGACGGTATTGTAGCAACAATGCTACAGTGCTACAAAACAGATTTTTAGGTACATAACTAGATTTTTAGCGACAGGTTACTGTTGCTATAGCGACGGTCCTGTAGCAACAGTGCTACAGAACAGATTTTTAGCTACAAAACCAAATTTTTAGCGACAGGTTACTGCTGCTACAGTGACATATTTAGCGACAGTTTTCCAGAATTTGTCACTAATGCTACAGTGGCAGATATTTAGTGGCAGATTAATTCGTCACTATTGCTATTCACTGTACAATACTCAATATACGGTGCATAGTGATATATTGATAACAGTACTATACCGTATACGGTCAAATACGAGTATTGTACAATGAATAGCAATAGTGACGAATTCTATAATCTATCACTTAATATCTGACACTGTAGCAATTGTGACAAATTCCAGAATCTGACACTGTAGCAATAGTGACGAATTAATCTGCCACTAAAAATCTGACACTGTAGCAATAGGAAAAATTCTAAAAAAACTTTCACTAAATATTAGTCATTGTAGAAACAGTAACATGATGCTAAAAATTTGGTTGTGTAGCTAAAAAACTGTTTTGCAGCACTGTAGCACTGTTGCTACAGTACCGTCATCCGTCATCCGTCATCCGTCGCTATAGCAACAGTAACCTGTCGCTAAAAATCTAGTTCCGTAGCTGAAAATCTGTTTTTCAGCACTGTAGCACTGTTGCTACAGTACCGTCGCCAAACCCCTATAAATACCCCCAAAACTCATTTTCTCTCCACAACTCAACCAAAACCTTTCCAAACCCTCTAAACCCCTCCAATACGTTAAAATCTCCCCACAAAGACTTATAATCATCCAATCAACTTACAAAACACCTCCTTCATAACAAAATTTTGAGATATTAAAGAAGTCAGGATCCTGGGAGGCATAGGAGGAGTAAAAGTATAATGACTAGAGGTTGTGCCTTCCACGAGGTAAGAGAGATGTAATTGCTTTAGCTTAGGTTTAGTTTCTAATTCTACTATAGGAGGGACCTAGAGTAATATAAGTTTGATACTTTAATAAGATAAATAATTATAATATAATAAGTAAAGAAAATTAGGATGTTACAGTCACGGTTAGATAAGTAGCAGATGTAATGCATATACACATGATCAAGCCTTTAATTATCAATTAATTCTTTCCAATGTGAGTGGCATGATGCACGATTTCTATCTCACAATTCCGATCCTGAAACTTAAAGTACTAATTAGTCTCTCAGACGTCCATCCAAAAATTCATATTTTAATTCATTTCCCTCCAACAACCTTTCTAATATTGCATTTAGGTCCTAAACCAAGGACTAAACTGCATTTTCACACAAAAATATAAGAAAATATTTTTCATATAATTACTTCTTCATGCACACACATAATACACAAAAATTCAAACACAGATTAAAATGAATTTAATTCATTAATTAGGGATTAAAAATTTGGGGTGTTACAATATACACGCACTTACACACTCGCACACGTTCACACAGGCACTCAAACAAAATAACGACAACCATTTTATTTTTATTTTATTTTTACCATTTATGTTCCATCTAACCAATATAAGAAATATATCCACAATTATAGATACTCTTAAAAGTTTTTTATTTTATGTGATTTATATAGCAAATATTCATTGGAAATTATAACCATTTTGAATGAAAAATAATAGAGTTGGTATTTTTTTAACTATCCATATTAAAGTAAGTCAATGTCGTCATACAACCATAAAAATACGATTAGATTGAGTGGTATAAATTAAAACTTTTGAGAAGTCGTAAATCATTGATCATTCATGAACTCATGGCCAATAACCACATTGTGTTGGACATACATGTGAATTCAATGCTCCTAATTAGGTGGATTATGTTTTGATGATGACAAAATAATTAACAAATCATGCCTTGAAGATATTGCAACATCAACATCAACAAGAAGTCAAGAAAAGAAGACAAGTGCCCAATCATTCTCAATCAAATATTAATTGTAAATTTCTAATTTATGTTGAGAGTGGTTGAGAGTGGGTAGAAATAGTTAGTCTCTTCTAGGAATAAATTTTTATATGTTTATTAAGTTGAGATTGACCAAAAATTAATACTTGAGAGGAAAAATAAAATTGAAAAATAATTTTTCCCATATCTGATCAAAATACTCGAGTATTTTTGTCCAGTCAGCAAAAATGAACGTTGGAGAGACTCAAAAACCCAATTGAGGACATTTGAGTCTCATCCAACCCAAGAGAGCAATTCAGAACCTTATTGTAAAATTTCTCTTTGAATTTGTGCAAGAACAAACAAGACAACAAGATCATATTGATTCAAGCTTTCTTAATTTCCTCTTCTCAAGTGTTAATTCCCAAAAAGCTCAACTTCTCACTCATATTGTCATTTTATTCCAAGTTGAGTTTTAGGCCTCAATTCTTACATTGAGCTGTGCTTATTTGTGCTAATCCATTGTGAGATTAGTAATACACATACAAAAAGCTTGATTATTCAAAGTCTTGGATTGTTCCCAAGCAAACCCTAAGTGGCTTAGGGTGTTGGAAGTCTTGAGAGGTTCTCAAGAACAAGACTAGGAGGTTCCTAGCCCGGTGGAGTTTCTTGAAGGGAGTTCAAGGAAGCTTTGTGAAGAGTTCTTCAATCACCGGAATCAAATTGGGGTAGAAATCAAGAGTTTGGTACACTCTTGAAAGGGTTAGGTTGAGTGAGGCCATTCTCAAGCAATCCTTTGTAATTTCTAACAATTTGATTATTAGTAGAAACTCCTAAGTGATTAGGAGGACTGGATGTAGCTCATTGTTGGAGTGAACCAGGATAAAATTGCTTGAGTGTTGGTTTATTGCTTTTAATCTACTTTCTAGCTCAATAGACTTAAGTCATTTCAATCAATTAGGATTTATACAATTAGGTAGCAAGTTCAAGGAATCTTTGTGTTTAAAAGTTATTTAGATTGCTTGCTATTCTGTTGGATAAGTTCCTGTTTATTATTGAATTGATTTGAGTTAAATTGCTGAATTTTCGTTTCTGGTTTTTCTGCTATCTGATAGGAAACACTCGAGTATTTCAGAAAAGACTCGAGTTGTTCATCACTGAAAAACTCGAGTATTTCACAAAAGACTCGAGTCTTTTGTGTCTGATTCCAAAAAATTCAGTCTTAGCTCCATTCTTCAATTATCAATCCAAATATTTGGTATTAGTGCTTCAAAATACTATTCACCCCCCCCCCTCTAGTATTTGCTTAGCCCGCTTGTTGGTTTCCAACAAGTGGTATCAGAGCTCGGTCGAAAGATCGAGTGTAACAACTTTTTCGAAAAAGATCCTTTTGGAAACTTAATGGGCTCTAGCAATAACTTTGGTGGAGAAGGAGCTTCAATAAACCGTCCTCCACTATTTAATGGTGAAGGATATGTTTATTGGAAAACTCGCATGAAAGTTTTTATTGAAGCAATTGATATGGATATTTGGGATGCAATTGAAAATGGTCCTTTCATTCCCAAAAAGAAAATAAATGATGAAATTGTTGAAATTCCAAGGAGTAGTTGGAATGATGATGAAAAGAGAAAAGTCTCATTTGATTTAAAAGCTAAAAACATCATCTTTTCGGCTCTATCCCATGATGAATTTTATAGAGTTTCCCAATGTAAATCGGCAAAAGAAATGTGGGATACTTTGCAAGTCACACATGAGGGAACAAGTGAGGTTAGAGATGCAAGATTGAATTCTCTAACTCACGAATATGAATTGTTCCACATGTTGCCAAATGAAACCATTAGTGACTTGCAAAAGCGATTCTCTCACATTGTTAATCATTTGATTTCCTTGGGAAAAGTATTTCGCAATGGTGAAACTACTAACAAAATTCTAAGATGTCTTGATAGGAGTTGGCAACCCAAGGTAACCGCCATCAAGGAATCAAGAGACATAAATAGCATGGACTTAGCCACTTTGTTTGGCAAACTCCAAGAGCATGAGATGGAGCTTACAAGACTTGGGATGCATGAGGAATCGGACAAAAAGAAAAAGAGCATAGCACTCAAAGCTTCAACCAAAGCTACAAAAGAAGTTGAAGAATGCTCTACAAGTGGAGATTCCGATGGTGAACCAAATCAAGAAGAATTTGGGATGTTTGTGAAAAGATTCAACAAATTCTTCAAAGGGAAGAAAGGTGGATCTTCATCCAATTTCAAGAGAACCAAAGACTCCAAACAAAGAGAAAAGAGTACCAATGATGGAGTTAAGTGTCATGAATGTGGTGGGGTTGGTCACATAAGAATGAAATGTTCCACATTCTTGAAGAAGAATGACAAGAAGACCCAAGAGACCAAAGGGAAGCGTGCATACATTGTTTGGGATGCACTGGAGAAGAGCAATGAATCGTCTTCAAGTAGCTCCGGTGATGAAAATGCAAACCTTTGTCTCATGGCCAAGAACAATCATGAGTCCTCATCAAGAGCTAATCATGGAATGAATGAAAGTGATGATGAGGTAACCCCTAACTCTTCTTGTTCATCTTCAAACTCCATTTCATATGATGATTTGCAAGAAGCCTACAATGAAATGTTAATTCAATTTAAAAGGCTTGCTAAAATTAATAAGGAAAAAGGAAAGAAAATTTTGGAGTTTCAACATGAAATTGATGAATTGCAAAAATCTATAAATGAGTTGAAACTTCAAAATGAATCCTTGGAACTTATTAATTCTAGTCATCAAAGTGATTGTGCAAATCATGAGGAAATTATCACTTCATGTGAGAGATGTGATGAACTTGAAAAAGAAGTGAAAGAGTTGAAAAACAAACTCACAATCTCACATAGTGATAGAAACCTCAACCGGTTGTTGAACTCTCAAAGACATAATCACAACAAAACCGGTTTAGGATATGTTCATAAAAAGGACAAAAAGTACAAGGTGGTTGGAACATTTTCTAAGAAAAACTCATCAAAGAGACCAACTTGTACTTATTGTGGAAAAGTTGGACATATCAACATTGAGTGCCATATTAAGAAGTTTGAAATGAATAAGGGCACTTATATGTGGATTAAGAAGGGAGAAAGTCCCAACACTAACCCTAAGGGACCCAACATTGTTTGGGTACCCAAAGTGAACAAGTGATTTCATTTTGTAGGTGTGTCTTCGAACGGGAAAACAATTGTGGTATCTTGATAGTGGATGTTCGAAGCACATGACGGGAGATAAGCGGCACTTCATTGAGCTTACTCCAAAGGAAAAGGGTTATGTCACTTATGGGGACAACAACAAAGGCAAAATCCTTGGTATTGGTAAAATCGGAAACTCTTCAAACTTGATTATTGATAATGTGCTCTATGTTCAAGGATTAGAACATAATCTCTTGAGCATAAGCCAATTATGTGATATTGGCAATCATGTAGTTTTTACCTATACCCATTGCCTCATTAAAAGTGACAAAGATGAATCAATCAAATTTGTTGGTAGAAGGTCAAATAATACTTACTTAGTTGATTTGAACAAAGTCACTTCTTTGGTCTCTACTTGTTTAGTGAGCAAAGAAAATGACACTTGGTTATGGCATCGTAGGACCGCTCATATAAATGTAAACCAATTGAAGAAAATTCAATCTAAAGATCTAGTAGTTGGTTTACCAAAGCTAAATTTTTCTATTGAAGGTGTTTGTTCCCCTTGCAAGAAATGTAAACAAACTAAAAACACCTTTGGATCAAAAATGGTTATGTCCACATCAAGGCCATTAGAAATGCTTTATATGGACTTGTTTGGACCATCACAAATAAAAAGCTTTGGTGGCAACTATTATGCATTGGTGATTGTTGATGACTTCTCTAGGTTTACTTGGACTTTATTTTTAACTACTAAGAGTGAGACCTACAAATCTTTTAAACATCATGTCAAACTTTTGCAAAACCAAGTAAATCAAAAAGTAATTATTATTCGTACCGATCATGGTGGAGAATTTGAAAACCACAAATTTGATAGATTTTGTGCTAAAAATGGTATTGAGCACCAATTCTCCGCACCAAGAACTCCGGAACAAAACGGAGTGGTAGAGCGGAAAAATAGGGTGCTAGAGGAACTTGCTAGAACCATGCTAAATGATTCTAGAGTACCTCAATATTTTTGGGCCGATGCCGTCAATACGGCTTGTTATGTTTTAAATCGTATTTTGATAAGGCCCTCTTTGAATAAAACCCCCTATGAACTTTACAAGGGAAGAAAGCCAAATATATCTCATTTTCATGTCTTCGGATGCCAAGTTTTTGTTTTAAATAATGGAAAAGAACACATTGGCAAGTTTGATTCCAAATCCGATGAAGGCATATTTTTAGGCTATTCTTCTCATAGTAAAGCTTATAGAATTTTCAATAAAAGAACTTTAACTATTGAGGAATCAATTCATGTGGTTTTTAATGAGTCTTCAAAAGAAGATAGTGTTTTATGTGATGCTAGTGAAGATGGCATTGTCTTTTCAAAAGAAGAAAAAGAGAGAGAGAATTCAAAAGTTGATGAAGGAGAAGTAAGGGAAGAACTTCCTCCAACTTGGAAATCGGTCAAGGCTCATCCTATAGACAAAGTCATAGGAGATATGTCAAAGGGAGTACTTACTCGTAGGTCTATTCAAAACATTTGCCACTATGTCTCATTTGTTTCTCAAATTGAACCCGATTCAATTAAAAAGGCCATTGAGGATGATCATTGGGTTCTTGCTATGCAAGAAGAATTAAACCAATTTGAAAGAAATGAAGTTTGGGATCTAGTCCCTAAACCCGATGATCATACCATAATTGGTACTAAATGGATTTATAGAAACAAACTTGATGAATCCGGGTTGATTATAAGAAACAAAGCTAGACTAGTAGCTCAAGGGTACAACCAAGAGGAAGGTATCGATTATGATGCGACCTTTGCTCCGGTTGCACGTCTTGAAGCAATCCGAATTTTACTTGCTTATGCTTCAATCATGAAATTCACTCTATATCAAATGGATGTTAAAAGTGCTTTCTTGAATGGGTTTATAAATGAAGAAGTGTATGTCAAACAACCCCCCGGTTTTGAAAATAGTGAATTTCCAAACCATGTTTATAAATTGAAAAAGGCACTCTATGGATTGAAACAAGCTCCTAGAGCTTGGTATGATCGATTGAGTTCCTTTCTATTAGAAAATAAGTTTCAAAGAGGGAAGGTTGATAATACATTATTTATTTATAAAACCAAGGATGACATTTTGTTAGTACAAATCTATGTTGATGATATCATTTTCGGTGCTACTAACGTGTCTCTTTGTAGAAAGTTTTCAAATTTGATGAAAAAGGAATTTGAAATGTCAATGATGGGAGAACTCAAGTTCTTCCTAGGCTTACAAATAAAGCAAGTCAAGGAGGGGATATTTGTGCATCAAGGGAAATATTGCAAAGAGCTCCTTGAAAAATTCGGATTGGACAAGTGCAAGGAAGCCTACACTCCAATGAGCACATCATGCTACCTAAACAAGGATGAACAAGGTACACCGGTTGATGTTAGTAAGTATAGGGGTATGATAGGTAGTCTCCTATATCTCACTGCATCTAGACCGGATATTATGTTTAGTGTATGCATGTGTGCTAGATTTCAAGCTAATCCTAAAGAATCTCACCTATCCGCAGTTAAACATATATTTAAGTATCTAAAAGGAACAATTAACACTAGTTTATGGTATCCTGCTGATGCCAATCTTAGTCTAGTTGGTTACTCGAATTCCGACTTCGCCGGATGCAAGCTTGATCGCAAAAGCACCAGTGGTACTTGCCATTTCTTGGGAAGTTCATTGGTGTCATGGTTTTCTAAAAAGCAAGCTTGTGTCGCTCTTTCTACCGCCGAAGCGGAATATATCGCAGCCGGTAGTTGTTGTTCTCAACTATTATGGATGAAACAACAATTATCGGATTTTGGTTTGAAACTTGAAAATATTCCGATTAGATGCGATAACACGAGTGCAATCAATTTGACTAAGAATCCGGTGTATCACTCAAGAACTAAACACATTGAAATAAGACATCATTTTTTAAGAGATCATGTACAAAAGGGTGATTGCACAATTGAATTTGTTAGTACCACAAATCAATTAGCCGACATTTTTACAAAACCTCTACCAAGGGACACCTTTTATCATATTAGGAGAGAACTTGGTATTTTAGATGAAGCTAATATAGGCTAATTGCATTGTGTGTCATTTTTGGAAAATCACCATATTAGTCTTACTCTAATGTGTTATTGATTCTTAGTTAAATTGTCCTTGATGATATTTGAAATTGTATATGTTAATTGTGTGTAATTCTGTACTGTATTCCAAGTTGGTAATGAAGCATTTGTGTTTGATTTGTGTTTGGTCTTTTAAAACTGAGTTTTTACTTTCTGTTCTGTCAAAATACTCGAGTTTTTCCAAAAACACTCGAGTATTTTAATTCAAAATTAAATCAGTTTTAAGTTGAAAAAGTTTTTAATCAGGGTCTGAGAAAAATACTCGAGTGTTTCTCAAAACACTCGCGTCTTTATTAAAATACTCGAGTGTTTTTCGAAACACTCGAGTCTTTAGAAACCCCCAATTTTTGAACTTTCAGACCAAACTCGAGTATTTTCCAAAAACTCGAGTATTTTGCGTTTTCCTGAAATTTGAACTTTCGGACGAAACTTGAGTTTTTCAATTTTTACTCGAGTTTTCTGGGGAAATTTGGGCTGAGTCACGAACGACTCGAGTATATTCTCAAACACTCGAGTATTTTTCAACGAACAACTCGAGTATTGTTGAATATACTCGAGTATTTTGGCGAGTTTATATATACTCCAGCCCCCACAAACTCGAGTTTCACGAACCCCTTTCTCTTCTCTCTCGGTTTTCTCATATCTCTCTCCTCAAAACTCCGTTTTTAGTCAAATTTTTGCCAAATCTTACTAGTTTTACATCCTCTAATCACTTTTCTACCATTCTTTCAATGAATTTCAACACTTTTCAACCTCAAATCCGTCAACCCCTTTTCAAACCCTAACTTTCCAAAACTTCAATTTTTCATCAATTCCTCTATGGCTTCCTCATCTGGTAAAGGAAAGAGAGTTAGGATTGCCGAATCATCTTCTGAGGAGGATATTCCGGAGTACTATCAAGAAGATGAATGCTTGGAACGGTTGGAAGGCTTTGCCACTAGGGAGTTCGGAGTTATATCTTGGATCAACAGTGCATTCCTTGAAAGTAAGGGTTTCTCTTTTGTTACTAACCTTAGGTATCAAAAACTTATTCAATTTCTGGAATTTAATGGCCCTATCTATCCTAGGTTAGTTAGAACCTTTTATGCGAACCTTAGGCTACATAATGATGTCATAGAAACCATGGTTGAGGGTGTTAGATTCAAAATTAGCACTAAGGACCTTTTTGTTGCTTTTGGGACAACACGTCACGGGAACAATTCTCTAAAGGCCGATGCGGACGGCATTTTTCAAAGTTGTTTGCGCCCCGGTCGTGTATGGACCGAAGGAGTTAAGCATTCCTCATATATGACTGTCCAATCTAGGGTGTTGCATTATATTGTTTGTCATCAATTAGTGCCTCAAACCTCACCCAATTATGCCAAACCCACAAACAATGAACTTAGGCTTCTTAGTGCCATCCTGAACAATGAGAAGCTGAACTGGAGTCGCATAATTTTGGATAGAATGCTCCTTGCTGCTAAGTCTAAACACCCAAAAACCCTGCCCTATGCCATGCATGTTTGTTATCTGTTGAGTTACTTCAAGCTGCCTATCCCACGCAATGAAGAGAAAAAGACTCTTCATGTGAACCAGCATTGCCTCAACAAAGGCACCTTGAGTCACCAGGACATGGCATTCCATGAACCCTCTGGCCAATACTTGTACCGATCTGATATTGCTGAGCTAGAGAGGGTTGCAAATGTTGCAGCTCAACAAGGGATGGATGCCCAACAGATGGAAGAGGAAGCTGCTGCATTTGCCCAGGCTGAAGAAGGGGATCCTATTGATCAGATTAATTTTGATGACTTCCCTGGATCTCAATCTGGGTTTGACAACTCGGGCTGGAGAGAGAATGTGATCACACGACTGGACACTTTAGATGGGAGAATAGACTCCCTTGTGCATGCTTTGGACAGCCAGCGTGATGATTTTGTTCGCTTAGACACTAGGATGAGTGCAGAGTCTGCCATGTTTTATTCTCATTTGGATCAGCACTTGGCCCAGATTAATGCCCGCCTGGACCAGCAGTCAGGGGAGATGCACCGCCGGTTTGATGAGATGATGGCGGCCTTCTCTCGATTTTATCCTCCTCCAGATGATCCAGCTCCTTCCATGTTTTGATGCTGCTGCTTATGGATTTTCTATTTTAGTTTTCATTATGTTTTCATCATGTTGATCTTGTTGCATTTTCTGTACTTTGAGAACTTGGTGTTTTGAGACTTTGGGTTTATTATTGCACCTTTGATTTGGACCTTTTATGATGTTTTTATGTTAATGAATTTGGTTTTCATTATGATGTTTGTGCAAAGCTTCAGGGGGAGCTCTTTATATTTATTATTAAGTCTATTTTTTTTGCATAGTTGGTTATGGGGTTTTCCGATTATGCACCTCTCCTCCCTTGATCTTTTTCTAAATTGTTACATCTTTTTGGCGTATGACAAAAAGGGGGAGAGATATTACACTTGTCTTGTCTTGATATTGTTGCACCTAAAATTCTCTAATTATGGTATATACTCTGATAATTGTTAAATACTCTAATACCATAGGCTTGGTGCTAAAATTAAATTGTCATAACATCTTTCACAAGCTGAATTTTTAGATAGGTGAAAAGTATCATATAGTGAGGGGGAGTTGCATTTTCAAGTGGATTCAAGCTCAACAAATGGTACAAGTGTTAATTATTTTGTCATCACCAAAAAGGGGGAGATTGTGAATTCAATGCTCCTAATTAGGTGGATTATGTTTTGATGATGACAAAATAATTAACAAATCATGCCTTGAAGATATTGCAACATCAACATCAACAAGAAGTCAAGAAAAGAAGACAAGTGCCCAATCATTCTCAATCAAATATTAATTGTAAATTTCTAATTTATGTTGAGAGTGGTTGAGAGTGGGTAGAAATAGTTAGTCTCTTCTAGGAATAAATTTTTATATGTTTATTAAGTTGAGATTGACCAAAAATTAATACTTGAGAGGAAAAATAAAATTGAAAAATAATTTTTCCCATATCTGATCAAAATACTCGAGTATTTTGATAAAGACTCGAGTATATACTCGAGTATTTATAGAAAAACTCGAGTGTTTGTGCCAGGTCAGCAAATATGACCGTTAGTCTTGTTCGTGCACCAATTCA
Organism: Crotalaria pallida; assembly: GCA_037953625.1. NCBI lineage: Eukaryota > Viridiplantae > Streptophyta > Magnoliopsida > Fabales > Fabaceae > Crotalaria > Crotalaria pallida. The sequence continues at coordinate 103,413,207 of CM075649.1, forward strand.
CTCGTGACCGACCAAAAAGACTCGAGTATTTACCGAAAGACTCGAGTATTTTTGTCCAGTCAGCAAAAATGAACGTTGGAGAGACTCAAAAACCCAATTGAGGACATTTGAGTCTCATCCAACCCAAGAGAGCAATTCAGAACCTTATTGTAAAATTTCTCTTTGAATTTGTGCAAGAACAAACAAGACAACAAGATCATATTGATTCAAGCTTTCTTAATTTCCTCTTCTCAAGTGTTAATTCCCAAAAAGCTCAACTTCTCACTCATATTGTCATTTTATTCCAAGTTGAGTTTTAGGCCTCAATTCTTACATTGAGCTGTGCTTATTTGTGCTAATCCATTGTGAGATTAGTAATACACATACAAAAAGCTTGATTATTCAAAGTCTTGGATTGTTCCCAAGCAAACCCTAAGTGGCTTAGGGTGTTGGAAGTCTTGAGAGGTTCTCAAGCACAAGACTAGGAGGTTCCTAGCCCGGTGGAGTTTCTTGAAGGGAGTTCAAGGAAGCTTTGTGAAGAGTTCTTCAATCACCGGAATCAAATTGGGGTAGAAATCAAGAGTTTGGTACACTCTTGAAAGGGTTAGGTTGAGTGAGGCCATTCTCAAGCAATCCTTTGTAATTTCTAACAATTTGATTATTAGTAGAAACTCCTAAGTGATTAGGAGGACTGGATGTAGCTCATTGTTGGAGTGAACCAGGATAAAATTGCTTGAGTGTTGGTTTATTGCTTTTAATCTACTTTCTAGCTCAATAGACTTAAGTCATTTCAATCAATTAGGATTTATACAATTAGGTAGCAAGTTCAAGGAATCTTTGTGTTTAAAAGTTATTTAGATTGCTTGCTATTCTGTTGGATAAGTTCCTGTTTATTATTGAATTGATTTGAGTTAAATTGCTGAATTTTCGTTTCTGGTTTTTCTGCTATCTGATAGGAAACACTCGAGTATTTCAGAAAAGACTCGAGTTGTTCATCACTGAAAAACTCGAGTATTTCACAAAAGACTCGAGTCTTTTGTGTCTGATTCCAAAAAATTCAGTCTTAGCTCCATTCTTCAATTATCAATCCAAATATTTGGTATTAGTGCTTCAAAATACTATTCACCCCCCCTCTAGTATTTGCTTAGCCCGCTTGTTGGTTTCCAACAATACATTGGTTCATGAAATATCGAATTTTAACCAAATCAATGAAGCACCAAAAAATCATCATCGCCTTTATCGATGGCACCTTCACGAGGATCTGTTTTCCTCATCCATGGCACCTTTCGCATCTTGTGCCTCACTTGCAGCTATGTTATTGGTGTCCATTTTCCATGCTTCTGTTCGTCTTCCTTTTCATACCCCATTGCTGTTAGTTCCTTAATTCTTTGGGATTTCCATTGTAGGGTCTCAGGGTTAGGTGTTCAGTGGGGACATTGGTGGAAGACATGTTGTGGCTTTTACAGCTATTTTGGTGACTGCCAATATTTTCAAAAACCCCAAGTTTTTCAGAGTGTCATTCATCAATGGAGATTTTTTTGATGAAGAAGGTGGTGATGGAGATGGTGATGATGCAGAGGAAGATAACAACAACAACAACAGCAACAATGCAACTAGGGGTCTGACTAATTTTGGACATCACTCTGGTGGTGTTAAAATTGTTTCCAGTGGCATCACCGACAACGACAACAACAACAACAACAACATGATGCCTAACATGCTTGCTTATGGTCTTGAAAATTCTTCAATTGATCATCGCATGAATGGGCAATTCGCCCTTGATAAAAAGAATGTGATGCACTGGAACCACTCTACTTGTCTACCATCATACTTACAAGGGACAACATCTCTCAAATAATTTTAATAATTATTTTTAGTACCATTTTATGATTTTAAGAGTTTTTAGTTTTATCAAGTTTTTAGAGTTTTCAAGTTATGTTATCCAGTTGGTTATATGTTTAGTGTTATAGAACTAAATATTCAGTTCTCATGATTATGTTTTTATCATTTAAAATTAAAGATGAAAGTTTGGTTGGTTTCGTCTTGTTATTTTTTCCTCTTTTTTAATTTATTGTCCATCTATAAAGTATGGATGATTCATAAGCATATTCGAACACTATTATTCATATTTTACCGTTTTTCAATTTTATATAATGAATTTTTGTTTCTGCAAAGACAAAAATATATTAATAATTATACGTGTTGCATAGTTTTATCATGTAAACTTTAAAAACATCTAGCTTCTCTCTCTTGAAATTTAACCTGTATATTTTTCTGCGGATAATATTTTCTTTATCTTGTGCAGTATATTTGCTTCCTATTACTTATCTAATTAATAAAGAGGATCTTGTCGAAAATATTAAAAAAAAAAGCTGTATATATCGACAATATACATTGTCAATAAAATGAATATGGTAAGTCATTGTTATCAATGACACTAATAATTATTAAAAAATGAATATAAATTACGTATGATTTATATTAAAAAATAATATTATTTGTGATTAACCGCGTGATTACTCATCGAACGCACTAACCCTAGACTCTTGCTACACTATGGTAATCGATTACTGCATCGTGGTAATTGATTACCACGACTAAAAATTCAAAAATTCATATTTTAATTCATGTCCCTCCAACAACAATTCTAATATTGCATTTAGGTCCTAAACCAAGGACCAAACTGCAAAAACTCATATTTTCCCACAAAAATATAAGAAAATATTTTTCATATAATTACTTCTTCATGCACGCACATAATACACAAAAATTCAAACACAGATTAAAATGAATTTAATTAATTATAAAACTTTATAATTAATTATCATTAATTAGGGATTAAAAATTTGGGGTGTTACAATATACACGCACTTACACACTCGCACACGTTCACACAGGCACTCAAACAAAATAAGGACAACCATTTTTATTTTATTTCATTTTTACCATTTATGCTCCATCTAACCAATATAAGAAATATATCCACAATTATAGATACTCTTAAAAGTTTTTTATTTATGTGATTTATATAGGAAATATTCATTGGAAATTATAACCATTTGAATGAAAAATAATAGAGTTGGTATGTTTTTAATTATTGAATCAATATATTTTTATAACGTATTGAATCAAACCACAAATCCAATGTCGATACTGGTTTAGTAAATAAAAGCGTTTGCGTGGTTGTTTCTCTATCGTGTTTGAGTAGGCCTTGGCGCATTATATTGATTATTATTTATTTTATATAATATGATTAGATGACGAAGGAGCTTTAGAACTTGTCGCTGCGCGTAAACAATGGACTCAGATACTTTTGGATATTATCATACAAAAAGGAGTCTTTTGAGAAAATACAAATCCAAAACCCTTTTATAATTGTTGTTTTTCTCTGATGCTTTTATCTTGATGATGTGATATATGATGTTATGCCCTGCTGGCACTCTGCAAATTATAATGACCGTTTATCAGGTTGAAGACAAAATCTAAATTTTTGGAAAGTTCGAAAAACAAAGGAAACTCCGTCCGTTTGACGGGAGAATTTTATAATTTAAAAAGGAAATTTTAAATTCACTATTTTCAATAATGAGTATTTAAGGGTAGTTAATGTAGGGTGTTACATTTATGGTATCAGAGCAGTTTCTCCTTGGCCTTGGAGTTGTAAGTTACTCCTGTTTTGTTACTCACCAAGCGAGTAACTAATAGATAGCGAAGTGTTTAAGTTAGATGAATAGGGTAACAAGTTGCTAGATTTATGCTAGAGTTTTGTAATGATATTATAGTGTCCAATTGAAATCTTAATTAATTCTGGTTTATGTGTCTCGAGTTTTTGCCCGAACGAACCCGATTTCTTGGAAAATGGACGTTGTCGCTTTAGAAAATGGATGAAATCCGAGATTAAGGAAAGTGAAAGAACCCCAACTGATACGCCCAGGAAATGAGACCATCGATTCCAACTCTTTTCTCCAAGGCAAAGATCAAATGATCTTAGACTCTCACTCAAAAAGAGACTCAAATTGAGAAACACTCTCAATCACACAATGAAGATCCATGAATTGATCTTCAAACAAGACTCAAGAAACAAGGCTCTTCTTCCAAAACCGAATT